>OW386289.2:8272663-10839749 GCA_936432065.2 Rutpela maculata
AGAAAAATGTCAAATTTTCGAAAAAATGTTAAATTTTCGGGGATATGTCACTTTTCAGAAATATGTCAAATTTTCAGAAAAATATCACTTTTCAGAAAAATGTCAAATTTTCGAAAAAACGTCAAATTTTCGAAGAAATGTCACCTTTCAGAAAAATGCCAAATGTTTGAAAATTGTCAAATTCTCGGAGTAACGTCACTTCAGAAAAATGTCAAATTTTCCGAGAAATGTCACTTTTCAGAAAAATGTCAAAAATTCAGGAAAATGTCAAATTTTCGGAAAAATGTCACTTTTCAGAAAAATGTCAAATTTTCGAAAAAACGTCAAATTTTCGAAGAAATGTCACCTTTCAGAAAAATGTCAAATGTTTGAAAATTGTCAAATTTTCGGAGTAATGTCACTTCAGAAAAATGTCAAATTTTCGGAAAAATATCACTATTCAGAAAAATGTCAAATTTTCAGAAAAATGTAAAATTTTATTAAATGGACTCAAAGGAAAATTCCCAAAAAATACTACGGGTCCATTTGTGGTATAAGTTCTCTGCTAGTGTGTTAAAGCGTGCAGACTGTATGCTGAGTATTTTTGACGTGTCAAGTGTATCGAGAAACTACAAGTTTTTTCGACGTTTATAAAGCCCACGGATGGTGTGAGAGGCCATCCTGAACCACTTACAAGCCCTACAAGTGTAAGCAACCCCACCGGAACGCTTTCGGTGAGATTTTTCCAATAAAACTTTAAAAGTGACAGTGACATTATATTTCAAAAACTATTTCCGCTACTTCCGGCATCCCGCCGAAAATTCTTCCGGCAACATAACCTAAAAATAGTACTACATAACCTAAAAACAATTTAAGATATTGATACCAACCTAAACATTTTTCAAAAACCAAATTCCCCAGAGAAACATTGGAACCAAAAATTTGACAGCTATCACTTCCCCGGCCGATTTAGTGACAAATTGATCGAGGCCAAAAGATAAAACAAAATATACCAACTCAAACTTAAACGAGCCACCATGAACACTACCCTGGCTACATCTGGCAGGGAAGCTGTCCACCAAGAGTTATATGGTTTTTTCCAAAGATGGCCATCCCTGCCATCCATCCCATTACCAACGAACAGGTTTTTTCGTTTAGTTGTTCCGAGGTTGTTTCCCGTATCAATAATCAAAATTATTAAGTGCTCTTGCCTACCAACGTTTTTATAGAATTGTGTTTATTTTTATATTAATTTTAGGTCCATGTGGACACATTATAATTTTAACCTAGTCTTTAAGCCTGCCTACAGAAGACAGGAGCTACTTTTCTATTTTTCTCCAAGCCAAACCGGACCTATCCCGTCCAGCTTCACACTCGCCACGGAGGTGTTCACCGTGGTTGTCTGGCTGGCCCCGGGCTAGGATCCGATGAAGCATATATTTGTATTAAAAACATTGAATAAAATATTAATGTTGTGCAGACTATAAATTTAACACTCAAGTTCTTAGGTCCAAATCCCACCGAACGCAAGATTTTTTTTCTGATTTAATACGAAAAAAATATTTCAACTTAATAAATATAATTAAATGAGATCGTTCATATTGTTTAGTGCTCTTTTCGGCTTCAAAGATTCACCGTGTGGGGAGGTTCCAGCCGCTTCCAGTAGCTGCCGATTTTTTTGATCTGAAATCGCGCCGAAAATGTAGGCATTGCCGATCGATTTCAGAAAAATAGTATTACATGTGAGGAATGTTGGTCATTTTATTTGTAACGTCTTTTACTTTTAAGGAAAGTTTTATAAGTAATATTAAAAATATAATAAATGTTATAAGCAAGTTCTGCAAGAACGGGTTTTACATTTTTCATGATGATGACATTGTACTTAATGTGTATACAATGTATACCCGCTCGAATGTCAATATATGTCTATATTCACAAATAAGGAAGTGCTGTAGAACAATTGAACCTCTAAAATTTGCATCTCATTAAATATTTTAGAAAAAAATTAACAGTATTTGTCATGGGGAATTACAAGAGTACTTTTACCAAAAATGAAATAAATAAACATGACACCAAGTGTTCAAAGAAGCGTAAGAATCATTGTTACACCTATTAGTACAATAACTAGAGGTTTTAACTTCGGAATAATGTCATCAAAATAAAGTTTCTATATTATGCGCGGGCTTGCTAATTTATAGGGGGCGGATGCCTCCCCTTTTCAGATTTCACTGAGAATTTATTTGTTTTCATATATTTGTGTAGGATTGATAATTTTTGAGATACTTAAGTTTATAGATGACATCCTACCGTTTCTAGGATGGAGTATTTAGTTTAAATGTTGAATATTTTAGAAATTGCGACACTTCCATAAAAAATTCTAACCCAAAATATTAAGTGAAATATTGACGTACATTTGAATTGGGCACAAGGCCTTACGTTTCTGTGAACGTGTATGAGTCCTAAAATGTCTAATGTCCTAAAATTGAAAATTTTTATTGTTCAAATAGGCTGAGAATGTTATAAAATGTCCAGATTTTAAGTTTAAAATTTCTCTGTCGGACGGTGTCTGTCTGTAACTTTTTTGTGCGCACGATTACTCTAGAACCCAGTCATATAGGGATTCCACCTCGGAATGAAAGATAATAAGCTATAAACTTGTAGGTATAAATCTTTGTTTAGGCATTTTATAGGTCAAAAGTTGCAAGGTCAAAGGTCGCAAGAATAGGTTTTTTGCAAATATTTCGTTTTCTATGCTCCAAATGACATTTTGATTTATTATAAAAGTTGTAGAGCATAAATTCTCTACAAATTTCGTTTCAAGCAATATTTTATACATTCAACCGTTCTTGAGATAGAGCGCGAAGAGTGGGGAGCACTCAAGGAGGTTGAATAAATAAGGAGTCGCCATAAGAAGCAGAATGTGGCAGCACATTCTTCATTTTAGTATGATCGAAACGTCAACAAAACGCCACATGTATCTTGGTTTAATATTATTATAAAATAAATGTTTTTGATAGAAAATAGTGTTTTTGATAGAAAATAGTGTTTTTCGCCATAGCATATGATTTCGTGTCCGCCAAGTAGCTGTACAAATCAAAGTAGTATCGATAAGAAGAAATGTTTGGAATCACTTTTCATAGGTTAAACCAGGTCTGTACTCAAAAAATATGTTGAAACTGTTTTCTTTTTATTTTAGATTATATTATATTATATTTGCTTGAAATATGAAACCGCCATCTCATTCTTTACTCTACTATGGTAGTGTCAATGTGTAAAGTCAACTAACATGTATCTCCTCAAATGCTATATAAACTTTTTTTTTTAAATCAGGACCTGACGAGCCGTTCATGACAGTATGATCACAAGCCACACCTTCTGCGGCCGTTTCTCATTGTAGGATATAAGCTTTATGACTACTCCTTATTTATATTCTACCTCCATGGGAGCACTTAGCCGTATGACAATATGGCACCTGTTGATATCGAACTTGATGAAGATAATGTAACATATATTATCGATGGTGGATTTCTTTTGCACCGCGTCGTATGGAGCAAAGATGATACTTTCTACGTTGTTTTGAAATAAATACATCAAATATTTGCAAACACATTATGGCTCAAGTATTGTTGTTACTCGGACTATTGTAAAAACATTAAAGCAATGGAACAACTAAAAAGAACTGCTGCTCTTTCAAAACTTGCGAAGTTTGTTTTGATCAAACAATGATTGTGCCAATCAGCCAAGAAAAGTTTTTATCGAATCGATGTAATAATAATAATATTTTATTATTTCTATAAATTAAGTAAATATTATTGAACGGATGTCCGACTTATGAATAATATCTATAAATACAATATATTAAATAGTAAATAATCAATATTTTTTCATACTTATAATATTTTTAATAAATAATTAACTTTATAAATCGTATTATTTATTGGATTCCACAGTTATGATATATAAGGCTAAGCGCTCCCCATTCTTCGCGCTCTATCTGAAGAACGGTTGAATGTATAAAATATTGCTTGAAACAAATTTTGCAGAGAATTTTATGCTCTACAACTTTCATAATAAATCAAAATGACATTTAGAGCATAGAAAACGAGATATTTACAAAAAACCGATCCTTGCGATCTTTGACCTTGAATACCTTGACTCTCGTAGACGGGATTCTATGAGACTTTTGAGCCAACCAAGAAAATGCCAAAACAAAGATTTATACAAGTTTACAGCTTATTATCTTTCATTCCGAGATTTACCCGTTTTTTACCTCATATGGTACACATATGTATTTTAACGAGGTCTGGAATTAGATTGTATTTTAATCTGAATCTAAATTTTTGTCAATTTTTGGTCATGGGGGTGACCACCCCCCACCCCGTTATTAAAGGGGGTAAAAAAAATAAAATTGTCCTATCATCCCCTTCCACCACCCCACCTCCACTACCAGGCCTCCCGTATGGAGGGTCTATTGGGTACTGGGTTTAGGGGCCCGGGCTTCCAAGAGGCCCGTAGTGGGGGCCCGCCAGAGATTTTAGCAAAAATTTTTTTTTCAAATTTCTTCCACCCGCTCATAAATCATTAAGCGCGAGAGCCCGTTAGCTTTCGAAGGGCCCGTAGCGGGGGCCCGCCAGAAATTTTGGTTTTTTTTCAAATTTCTTCCCCCTCGCTCGTCAATTATTAAGCGCGGGGGGCCGTCAGTGAATTTGGTACCGGGGCCCATGATTTGATGCGGGGGGCCTGCCCACTACCGATGTGGCATATCGTTTTATGGGTTTTTGGGGTAGATAATTTCAAATATTATATTATTAAAGTTCCATAAACAATTATTTCCACATACAATTTTTTTTTCGTTGTGAGTGACTTGGATAGAAACTCTGGATGTGGAAGTAGTGATTCCTTGGGCAGCGGTTTCTCTTCTTTTGGGATGTTCTACAACGTGATCACCAGTCCCGTGTAAACTGTCATGTTATATATAATCCATATTTTACTTCCACATCCAGTGGTATAGTAACGAATTTTTTTTATTTTTTATTTTTATTATTCAAATAGGCTTAGAATGTCATGAAACGTCGAGATTCTAAGTTTGAGCAAAAAGAAAAAAATTATGTCGGCCTGTAACTTTTTTTGTGCGCACGATTACTCTGAAACCGTTTAAGATATTGACCTGAAATTTGGTACACGTATATATTTTAACGAGAACAAGAACTAGATTATATTTTCATCTTATTCCGTTGAAGGGTTGGGGGCAAATTAGGGTAAATGGTAAATAGGTAATCAAGCAGGTAAACGTCCATAACATTGGTATTTAGTATAATATAGAAGAAAACCTAATGTCTCAAAAAAAAATTTTGGCATTAGCCATCCTCTTTACTACCCCTATCCCATTATAAAGGGGGGTGAAAACAAAATCGTGATTTAGTGTGTGTACAAGAACTTCAAAATATTTTTTTACTTCATCCATCCCCATTACCACCCTCCTATCAATACCCTCACGCCTCTACCAATGTGGGATATCGTTTTGTGGGTTTTTGGGGTAGACTGTTTCAAATATTATATTATTAAAGTTCCATAAACAATAATTTCCAGATACAAATTTTTTTCGTTGTGAGAGACTTGGGTAGCAAATCTGGATGTGGTGATTCCTTGGGCAGCGGTTTTATTATAATTTTTGGGCAATGTTACTAAGATTGTGCAGTATTCGAAAAAAATGTTAATCAATTAGGTATTCTACCAAATTTCTTCCACATCCACGTAGTGGAGCGGAAGTTTAATAACGGCAAAATATTTTGAAATTTATTTTTGTTCAAATACGATTAACATATAATGAACAACATTTAAGTTTGAGCAAAAAAATGCATTTCCTTTTATGGGTTTTTGAGGTAGATCATTTCAAATAATAGATTATTAAAGTTCTATGAACAATTATTTCCACATAGTAAGAGACTTGAATAGGACATCTAGATGTGGAACTAGTGACTCCTTGGGCTGCGGTTTGATATTCCATGTGTTGTGTAAGAAGTGTCTTAACTGGCTTGAAACTTTTTTTGTTAAATCAAAATTTGTTTTGAAATAAATTGACGAAACTACAACTTCAACCTGTTATGACTGGAACTAGCTGACCGGAAATATGAGGCCTAAAAGTATTTACAATAATTATGTTAATGAATTAATTAACATGTCTTTTCACTACCTGCGCATCTATTCATAATTTTAAAGAGATTAAATTCAACTCACGAAAAATTTACATATCAATAACATAAATAACATTTTTGAGCTACGTTAATCAAGCGATAAAAAGATTTATTATTCACAATTTTAAAACTGAAATTTCATTATTAGATTTATGGAATATCTAATCACAGGTTCAGTATAAAAAACTATTCCATTAGCCAAAATTGTTGTCTTAATTAGATGACTATAGAGAGGTCTAGCAAACATTTGGTAACAACACTCGTTACTTTCGATAGAAAGTAACGGCAATATTTTGAATAGGTGCCGATTTTTTTTTTTTTTTTAGAATTTCGCGATGTTGTAGAGCAATAACAGCCGAGTGGATGCAGATGCTAACCAGGTGATTACTCTACAGTGCGCTAGATTCCCGCCGACACCAAGAAAATCCTCAGATTATTGATGCACGTAAATATTAAAAACCTCTGTGGCATACAGGGTGGCCCAAGAAAAACTCCTAAGCCAGATATCTTCCAAACGAATTAGTCCAGTGTAATTAGTCGTTAAAAATGAAAAATGACAGAAGGATAGGTATGTTTTTTTTTTGGATTTCTAATGCCATAAACTAAAAAGTTTACCCATTGAGAATTACCGCAATTTCGAAAATCCGTAAATTGAAAAAAAAATTTTAGAAATCTCAACGAAAAATACAATTATTGGAATTTTTAAATATTTCACTTAAGGAAATAATGATTGTTTTAGTTTTAGAGGTTGTTTATAAAGAATTTGTAAAAAAAATAAACTTTTTAAAAATAATTTGAAGATGGCAGAAGCTTCCAAAAGCGAAAGAAATGTTAAATAATACAAATACTTTATTAGCAACTTATGCTAAATAATAATTATTACAAATTTTAATGACATAAATAATCATAAATTTTTATTACAAGCATAATGATGTAAACTAATTGTCTCTCACGTTTTCGTTTTCGATGTCATTCATTAATATCATTGGTGGAGAATTTAAGCAGCTAACTTCTTAACATAGTAAACATACTATAGAACAATTTAAGCCACTTTTTCTACGTCCACAAGCAGAGCCAAACCCAGGTTTATATGAACAAACATCATTTTCAATACATTTTCAGAAGCTGTTGGTTGGTTCATTGTAACTGGTACTAGTGAATTACCTTTTTTTTTTTTCATCCCCATTCTTTTGGCAACGTATGCCCCATTCACAACTGTACTGGTAAATACGTTTAAAATGCTTTTAAAAATTCGCCAAGAAAAGTTCTTTGCAAGCAGCAATAACAAAAGCAGATTCATCGAAATGTTGAGAAACTAGCTGATAATATTTTCTTGTGTCAAGCAGAAGGTGACGCTGATAATTAATCATACAAACGGCAATTAATATTGAATCAGAAAATGTTGTTGTTGTTGTTGCTGAAGATATCGATGTGTTAGTTTTATTAACAGTTTTAACACCTCCTTATAGAGAAATATATTTTCTCAAACCAGGCCTGTAGCTAGGGGAGGGGGTGTGTGGCAGGACGGGCCATGCCCGTCCTGGAATAATTTTCGCCCGACCTACAGCGATCGCAAGGGGGACAATTTCACCCCGCTCATCAAAAAATTTTTTTTTGGATTTGTCCCCCCCCCGCTCATCAAAAAATTTTTGGCCCACGAGCCCCCCCTGAAAAATTATTTGCCCGCCCTTAAAGCACTTTCTAGCTACAAACAGGCCTGTCTCAAACCAGCAAAATGCACGGTATCCTCAAAAATTTATTCTAATAAAAGCCTTGAGCAAACAATATCAATGTGTAAGGAGCATATTTTTACATGTATTAACTGGATGTGATACAGCTTCAGCGTTTTACAAAAAGTGTACAAATTAATTTGCTAAATTATTCGAAAATCGTACAGATTTACAAGATGCTGCTATTATCTTTACTGATGAAAATGCTGATGTCACTAATATTTTGCAATCGGGTATTTTATTCATTTTAGCATTATATGGTGCTCCTAAAAATCAAGAAAATATAAATAATTTTCGATACAAAGCGTTTCTTAAAGCTACAAGTAAAAATACCTGTGTCAATTTGGCTTCATTGATACCTGCACTCGATGCTAGTTCAGAACATATAAAAACTATAGCAATCATTATTTTCTTAAAAGAAATATTTAAAAATTCCGATAATTGTATTTTTCGTTAAGATTTTAAAAAAAATTTTTTTTTTTAATTTACGGATTTTCGAAATTGCGGTAATTTTCAGTGGGTAAACATTTTAGTTTCTGGCATTAGAAATGAAAAAAAAATCATTCAAATCGATTCATTATAGCTGGGTTCCGAGGTATAAACCTAATTGCAGTGGATTAAATAGAGATATTTTAATTTTGTAAAAGCCAGTTAGTAAAGTATAAGGAGAGCTTATTTTGATTACGAACATAAAACAATAACAATTTTTACAACTAATGAAATTAAAATAACTACCGTAAAATGTGTTCAAGATTATTGCCGTTTTCATTAACACACATTGTAAATCTATCAAGTAGTTCAAATCTACAAATTTTTAATAATGTATGCCGATTAATGCCACACTAGCATACATTTTATTATAAAAATCTGTCATGTCTTCTATTGGTTTTTTATAAACTTCATTTTTTAAATATTCTCATAAATAAGTCTAATGGAGTAATGTCAGGAGATCGAGCGGGCCACCTAAATACTCCATTGGTACCAATCCGTCTTCCTGGGTATGTTTGATTTAAATAATTAATGGCGCTGTGATGATTCTGATTCATCCATATAATATCCAACTGAACGGGCAAATTCCTTAGTAGTATTTGGTTTGTCTCATCCACCCAGGATTATCTTGAGACCAGTAACGACAATTATGTCTTGTGATTACTCCATTGTGATTTTCTTTTAAAATTTGTAAATTAAATGCAGATTGTCCCACTTAAAGAACTGAAATGTGTTTATGTTTGAAAATGTATATCATAATATAAATTGTTTACACATCCAATAATTAATAAACTAGTGGAAGCATTATACTCTTCGCCGATTTACTGAGCTTTTTATATAATTGTTACACATTCTATAGGATACTCTTCGCAGTTTTCTTGTAAATAATGTTAGTGTTTGGACATTCTAAATTTTGTGATACCAACTTTGTTGTAAAAAAGAAATACAGCATCGGCAATTTCTGGATTAGGTATTGCATAGTTTCAACGAGTAACCGACCGCCCACAATAAAGGCGTCTACCAGTACCCTAGCAAAGCAAACTGTGACGCACCTCTTAATTTACTGCTTGCTTCGCTCTCGTTTGCTCTTATTGCCGTACCTAATCAAACGCTTGCCCTATGCTGTATATGAAAAAAAATATATGAAAAAAAAAATGAAAAAAAACACTCTGTACGGGATTCGAACACAAGACCTCTGGATTGCGAGACAAAGCTTAAGCCATTCAATTCAATTCAATTCCAAACAATTTTATTAAACATTATTGTTTACAAAGATGCGCCTAGACCGGGCCCCGATTCAGAGCCGACCACACCACCACGTCGCGCAGCGCCGTGGTAGATGGGTGGTCGGATGGAAAGAGGTCGGTTTTCGGCTGTAACAATGGGTCACATGGTGAGGGTTAGGCCTCCTGTTTAAAAGAGTGAAAACTTAAGCCTGACAATTGCGGTTGACTATAACTAAAAACTAAGTTTAAAAACACTTAAAGCTAGATTTAAAAACTTGGGTTAAAGGGCGCGCGCACAACACACGCGCACTAGTTTTTATAGTTTTGGTTGGTGATACAGGGAAAAACTCAATGAAAAAACCCGTTCGAACAAGTCACAGTCTTCATCCGGTGGTCTGCCCGCCTCCGGAAAGGTAGGGTGAAGGGGAGAGTGTGATTTTAAAAGTTGGGATTTGCTAGAGGTTATTGGTCAAAAGGGGATTTGGAAGGACAAAAAGGGACAAAAAGAACAAAAATTAACAAAACAACAAAAAATGGATAAAGGGAATAGAGAGGGGTTTGAGGTAAAAGGTGGTTAAATTGAAGTAAAGGGTGGTGAAAGGGAAATTGTGGTATAGGAAAGGTTTGGCTAGGGAAGTTGCCGAAAGATAGGCAACGCCTGGTATGGTAATGGGTGTTTTAGGTCGAAAAGTATGGCATTATGCTGTCTGATTCGTGTGATGTCTCGGGTTAGCGGACTGTCGCCCAATTTAAATTGGTAGAATTTTTGGGAGGTTTCCCGGACGAAGTCCGCTAGTGGGGTTATGTCATGGCAACGTGCATAGAGATCTCTGAGGGAGGTGTACCTATCTGAGTCTGAAATGAGGCGCATAAATTTGTGTTCCAAGACTTTAAATTTATTCATTGTCGTGGCCGGGATGCTGCACCACACCGGCGCCGGCGCCGCGTATGTGATGGCCGGCCTGATCACCATCGTGTACAACAGCTTTTTATTCGTCCTGTTTAGTCCGCTACCCTGCGCCAGGAGCGGGTACAGACTCCTGGACATGGAGTAGACCTTGCGTACCGTCTCGTTGATGTGTGTATTGAAAGTCAGCCGTCTGTCTAAGTTGATATATTATTATAAAATATATACATTAGTAAAATGTATAAACAAAAAAATATATAGAGAATAAAATTTCGCAAGATTTCTATTTAAGTACAAATGATAAAAATTAAGAAAATATATTTTTTTTAATTTAAATGATTAATAACTTTTTTATTTACTGATTAATTTTTTTCAAAAACAATAAGGTTCTTCCTCTAGCTAACGCTAACTTACTTGCCAAATTTCAATACAATCGGACTTTTCTTTCTTAAGTTATCGTGCTTACAAGAAACGTGACGGACGGACGGACGGACAGACGGACATTTTGAAAGTTGTTCAGAATTCATTCACTAACATAATATGAAATTTTTTTCTCTACGAGCGATATTTACTTATTTAGAAATTTATCCCATCAAATACAATATACTCTTCGTTTTTGCGAAGAGTATAACAATTGAACTCCAAATTATTTGAATTTGTACGAGGAACTGGCGAGTTTTGACGAGTTTATCCGAACCGCGCGTGACATATGATCCCTTATTTATTTCATTTTGGGTGTCCATATTTACTAGTTGTTTTAAGCAAGTGTGAACTTTTGTGATTCTTGTAAGGTGTTCCAACGAATACATATATTAAATAAAACAACAATTATTAATTTAAAAGTGTTTTTAAACATTATTATGGCAGAAAGCGATTTTGTGAAAGTACAAAGTGACAATTTACCCAATGTTGATTCGTTTATGCTGATGGAGTTCATTCGCTCAAATGATTGCTTTAATCCCGAAGAAATTCGAGGAGTTATTTCATTACAGATTTATCCACCTTAAAGATCAAAAGTTACACAGTTTAGGACCGAATAAACATTAAAAATGCTTTACTTTATCACGACATTTACGGCTCCGTCAATTGTAAATAAATGGCATGACTTCATGACTGGCATTGTCAACCGTCAAAATTAAATAGTGACGTCACATCCATTTTCCCGTGCGGGTAAAATTTCACTCTTTCAAATTCAATTTTACTCCAAATTCAACATATTTCAATAAAATTAATAATCAAAATGGTTGTTTTAATAAGAATAGAATTTTAATTTATTCGTATCAAAATTTGTGCGTGTCCCTTTTATTAAATATGGACAAAGGGCCACATTTGGACTCAAATATCTCAAAAATGATTAGATTACAATTTTTTTTTATAAGAACATAATCTGTTTAGAAATGCATTCTCTTTCACATAACCCCATTTCAAAGTTTCTCCCATCGAAATAAAGAGTCCAGCGCCATCTATATACTGATATATTCAAAAAACAATTACATTCAAAACCGAAGCCCTCCTTATGCTCTACAAGCTCAGAATTAAAATGTCTCTATTCGTTCAGATTTCCGGCCTGGGAGTTTTTATTGAGACACTCTTTATACAGGGTGCCAATGAATTGATGTTATAATCTTGGGGTGCTGATTCCTGACGATGTTTTTAGGTAAACAGTTTGTGTGAATGTGTCCTAAAATCAAATCATAGGCGTATCCCTTCTGGGGAGTTACCTAGTACCCCCTCCTCAGAAGGGGGGGAGGCTCCCTAGAACTAAGTAAAATATAAAATGTATTGTAATGTGGTTCAAAGTTCAAAGACTAGAAACAATTGGCACTGCCCCCAGAAAAACGTCCTACATGGCATTAGCCGCCCCCTCAGAAAAACGTCTTGGAAACGCCCTTGCCTAAAATTCGGAGTGCTCTAAGTATAATACAATAAAATTTACATTTACGTTTAGATAAAATATTTCAACCCATCCAATGTGTACTGCTTTTAGAGAGCAATATATTAAATGAAAGAAAAAAAATGAAATGGTACGTAGGTATAACTGCCAAATTAACCAAATAAACCCTTGTAGATTTATATATTGTTTAAACTTTCCTTTGTGCTGGGATATTTGTGTCCGAGACTTTCAATTCCTAATTGTGTGATCATTATACAAAGACATGTACTATCGCTTTCTTCATATTATTCATCAGATGATTTTATGTTTTTATAATTGAATGGTACGTACCAATGAATAATCATAAAATTGTTATATTGCATGTAAATGTTATTGGCTTTTAATAGCCACAAATATAGCCACTTGCTAATGAATGAGTATTTACGTTCTCAAGCACGTTACCTTTTCGTCTTAGCCTGGGAGGTACACACCATACTGAGACTTACAAATGCCCAGAAGCTAGCATATCTCTGTACCGGGTGGACCAAATTGGATGGGATTTGAGGTTTTCTCTAAAACTATGGCAGATAGACAAAAACCAATATAGAGCTATATTGGGCTAGATTTTCTAGAAACAAACAATGACGCAAAACGTGCTCGTCTATATTTTTCGACTACCGAGCGTTTTTGAAAAATTGGCATTTTTTGATGACCTCTATATCTCAATTAACAAGTGTCGAATGAAAAATCGAGTAACACATTCTTAATGCACTTTTTTGAGTAAAACCCGTTGCTGATAATAAGAAAATTATGCATGCCTCAGTTTTCGAGATATAGACATAACTTTTGTTTTTTTAAATGGAACACACTATAAATTATTTCATTATTCGATCACAACTTATATTAGCTATTTAACGATATATCATATGTCATATTTATCTCTAGAAAAAGTAGTTAATTTTCGAAAAATTTAATATACTTGTGAGGAAGCCATAGTAAACTATTAACAACAACACTTATTATTTAAAATAATTTCGCCAAAAAATAGGAAAAACTAAACTATACAGTAAATGTCTCGAATTTTCTTCCATTGATATCTGTGCATTTCTGACACCTCCTCCTTACAGTATTTGTTGCATTTCCAATCATGCCAGGAGTTATTGTCCGAAACGCAGCTAATGTTTTGTTTCCAATTCTTCTATGTTATTAGAACGTTCTCTATATGTGAGGCGGAAAGCAGAAAGGGACCTCTTGTCGGCGATGTCAATTTTTCAGTACAGTTGAAATTAGTGGTTTGGGTCAAAATTATCGATTTTCGGATTTTGTCCTTTACAAGTTGTAATCGATTACAAAACCGATCTAATTGGATGAAACACTTAAAATAATCGATAAAGTAGTCAATGTTCAGCCCTGGAAAGGTACCTCTTGTCGCTTATGGAGAAATATGGAGAAATAACATGGGATCGACAAGAGTTCCCTTTTCATAAACGCACTAGTAACTTAAACAAAAAAAATCATAGAGACACGATTTTTGCACCGAATTGTTCAGAATTAGAGCTTAATTCATTTAATATCAATAACTAAAAACCGGAAATTGCTTTCGCCTCACATATATAATATTTTTTAAATAACCATAAAACTAAAAGTCAGCAGGGGTTATATTGGGAGATCTAGCTGGCCACAAAATTGAACCATTATTTCCTAAAAATTAAACAATATCCAAACTACTTTGTTGTTTATTAATGTTCAGTTAGCTAAATTAATTGTTAGTTATTAATTTAGTTAATTTAAGCTAACTAGGCATTGCTGACTGATCTTCCCCAAATTGAGCATTTAAATAATTTCGTGTTTCATTTGACGTATGACCTGGGACGCCATCGCTCGTGTTGGTAAATTAATCTTTGAAATTGTCTTAGGCAGATCGCCCATCTGTCAGACAACAACAAGACACAGACGCGACAAATAAGCGACACAGACATGAAATAAGCAAACAGGAAACATTTGATCGCATATCAAAGCGACTCGTAAAATTCACTAAAAAACATTTTACTATTGGTCAGTAGTAATCATGTCATCGTCGAACGATGAAGATGCGCTTGCTTTGTTACAAGTCGTGAATATTAAAAATAGAACTAGGAGGTACTGGGTGCACCCTATGTGGAAACGAAGCCATAACAACTGAGATACTTTGTAAGTAATGAAGGAATTGGAAATGTAACCTCATTAGTTCCAGTCATCTTATCGGATGATCAAAAAAACGTTTTTCTTTCACTTATAGATCAAATTAGGCCTTATATTCCATCCACAAAACGGTCCAAACATATCTAAATGCAAAATTTGACTGATCTGTGTCTGCTCCTTTTAACACCAGAGATTTTCAACAGACACAGTCATGTCTGATTCTGACGTGTCGCACTTGTATGCGCGGCTTAACTTAAAAGCAATGTAATCACTGAACATATTTGTTTTAAGTCTTTGTCGCGTCTGTGTCTTGTTCTTGTCTGACAGATGGGCGCTCTGCCTTACAGACATATTGTCTGCAAAGGACATTCTACGACAACAAATATCTTGTCGTAGAATGTTAGTAAAATTATCTTGAAAAAAATGAGGACCTATTATTTGGTATCTAATAAAACCATACCATACACCAAATCCAAATCATCCTTGACGATTAACTGTAGCGGTTACGTCTGTCCATGTAATTGTTCCTTCAAATCCTGGCGCTTCATTGCACTGACGCAAAAATCACTGGCAAACATCGAGACGCTTTTGACAGTCGTTTGGGTACAGATGGTGACTAATCCTAATTTTGTAGGGTTTGAATTTTTATTTTTTTAAGCAACACAACGCAGTGGTTGTTGGGATTCCTAAATTTTCCTGTATTTCGCGAGGCGATATATTAGGATTTTCTCTTACAGTTTCTAAAACAATATTTTCTACAGCTTCTCTACCTGCTTTATTATATATTTTTGCTCGAGGTTTTACAAATAATTCAAACCCTTTTAAATTTTGTTGTCTGTAACTTACCTATTAAAATAAAGCTCGGAAGCTAAATTCGAATCTTCTCCGCAATCTATAAAACACTTAATCATATCGTATTTTTCACCATTACTAAACTGAACAATTTTTAACAATTTTCACTCACAATTAACTCACAAATTAGTTTTTGACATTTACGATGATTTCGATTTGCTTTTTTTTACCATAGTCTATTCAATAAATATTAGAAATACGATAAATATGCATAGATGGCAATGGAAGATAATTCGAACATTTATTGTAGTTTATTTTTTCCTATTTTTGGCAAAATTATTTTATATTATAAGAAGTGTTGTTGTTGTTAACAGTTTTCCACGGCCTCCTCACAAATATATTAAATTTTTCGCAAATCAACCACTTTTTCTAGAAATAAATATGACATAAGTATGTATATCGTTGGATAACTAATTTAAGTTGTGATCGAATAATGAAATAATTTACAAGGTGTTCCATTTAAAAAAACACAAGTTATGTCTATGTCTCGAAAACTGAGGCATGCATAATTTTCTTCTCATCAGCAATGGATTCTACTCGAATGTGTTACTCGATTTTCGATTCGACACTTGGTAATTGAGCTCTGTAGATCGGTAGTCAAAAAATACAGACGATCGCGGTTTGCGCCATTGTTTGTTTCTAGAAAATCGAGCTCGGGACACCTATATTGGTTTTTGTCTATCTGCCATAGTTTTAGAGAAAACCCCAAATCCTATCTAATTTTTACAATAATTTCTGTAAGATAGGTTCATCCCAAGCAGCAATTTTAGTAGTTTCTACGTAGTAGTTACCATTAGTGGAACTTTAAAGGTTCCCGCTACTAAGGATTGTACGTATGGGAACCATCCTTCTACTAAGCATTCACCAAAATGGGGAATAATAATTACGTAGCAAATTGCTATTCCGGTACTTCTACCGTTACCGTGTTGAGGACTAGGTTATTACGTAAACGGGATGTAACCAAGTAGTAGAAATGACTAACTTTTGGAACAGCTCAGCTGAGCGGAATGAGAGCTCAAACTATATATTTGGCTCTCTGTTAGTCGAACAGCAAATTAATGACTTATTGAGTTTCACCACATAATATGTCCAAGGTCCAAGTTAAGGTGATTATATACAACATGCATAAGCATTATAAATCATGATGTTTTACATTTACCCTGGTTGTGGATATTAAAACCACCACTTGTTTTCTGTAAAATGTTATTATGATGCTTCGATAAAAAAGACGCCCCCTCGAGAAAATGGTTTTTTCGGAAAAAAAAATGTTTGCAAAAATTGTGTGTACAAGCAAAACTGCAAATTTTTTTATCTAAAACGTTTTTTTTTAATTTTATATATTATAAAGTAATAATCTGTTTATAAAACATATTTGCAAATGACCATAATAAAAAATATATATATTGAATTATATTTTTATCTGTGTCAATATGGCGTCTTCATTCAACAACAGAAAAATGGCGATTTTACTTGCAGTCACGTGGTAGTGGTATATATGTCAGCAAAATTACTTCCCTACAAGTTACATTTCCCATAAAGTAGCAGATGCCACCAACGTTATAGTTGCTGCTACTTTAAAAGTGGTGACTGAACTATAACAATTTCACTGTGTAGTTATATTTACCTAGATGTAGGAAATGAGAATTGTTAATAAACTTGTGCAAATAAAATATTTGTTTTTTTTACTGAAAACGATGTTGTACAATGTATGTCTTGCAAATGTATTTATTAACGTAAGGTGTGTAATAATAATGATTACTATTCTCCTTGTGTTGATGGGAATACTTTTGCACTTCTTGTTGACAAAAATGATGGTTTTGATGTGGCGAAATAATCTTTCATGTATGCATTATATTCTGAAGAATCACTATTTCCACTACCGTTTCTTCAGTTTTCTATAAAACGTGGATGAGTGCCGATAAACTTTATTTCGCTTTTACTGATCATTTCAGATGCCGCCATTTTATTCAATGTCAATAATTATATAAATTGTCTTAAAAGTTAATATTACTTTATAGTAGGTTTTCAAGGTATATGTAACTTTGTAGTCATTTTCAATTAGTGGGGAGCAGTAAAAATAACTTCAGAGCCCCTATGTTCGTAGAAATAACCTCACTTTTACTCGAGATGGCACTAATAAATTAGACAACTTTGAAGTTCCAGAAAATTTCCCAACAACGTACCAGGGACTTAAAATTGCACACTTAAACTTATCGTTACTTTGACGTGGTCCTTTGGTAATGCTGTACGGTCAGCATTACTACCAATTTTCACTTTGCAGTTGAGGATGCTTCAAAGTAATGCAGAGTAGTATCCGCGACGTTGCAGATTCTGCAGCAGTTACTTGAAAGTGTTATAACTATACAGTGCCTGAATTCAGTAGAATCTACATAATTGTCACTACAAATGCATACCACAAAGTGAATATTACCCTAAAGTCACAAATTTAGTAACAGTCATTCCTACTATATTAAAGTTCCGATGCCTCAGATGCTGCTTGGGATAGGTCGTATTACCTTGGTATGAATAGTGTCTCTGTCTGCTTGTGCTAGATGATTCCTTTTCAGAGATATGGTGCCTAAGAGTATGAATTAAGTACTCTGCTGCCTTAAGAATTTACGGCCCCTAAAATGCGCGTTGTGGTTGCAAAAATGAACAAGCTAAAAACGTACTCTTCGCCGGTTTACTAAACTTTTTACATAATTGTTACACATTCTATAGGATACTCTTCGCAGTTTTTTTGTAAATAATGTTAGTTTTAGACATTTTTAATTTTATAGAATGAACTTAGTTGGTGAAAGACTCAGTGTAAAATAAAGTAAAAATAAAAAAAACTATACCATACCCTAGGTGGGTTTAGAATCTGGGACCTTTGGATTCCGAGTCAAAAGCGTAAGAACTACCTAACACGTAAAAAAATGTAAAACATGTAATTTTTTTCAAAACAAAAATCAAAATCAAAAAAAAATTCTCAAATTTAAATCATTAATAACATTTTTATTTACTGATCGATTTTATTAAAAAACAATAGGGTTCTTCCTATTATTAACTTACTGTCCAAATTTCAGTACAATCGGATTTTTCTTTCTTGAGTTATCGTGCTTACAAGAAACGTGACGGACCGACAGACAGACGGACGGACATTTTGAAAGTTGTTCAGAATTCGTTCACTAACACAATGATATGAACATTTTTTATCTGAGAGCGATATTTCCGGTTTTAGAAATGTGCCGATCAAATGCAATATACTCTTCGTTTGCATAGTTGCGAAGAGTATAATAATAGGTATGATGGCCGAAAGTGATATAGTATTGGGTCTTGTAGTTATGGACAATCTAGGTGTTATAGGAATCAAAATGCAATAAAATCAAATTATGTACCTATTTTTATGTGTCATATACTGTGTGTCCCATTCAGGGCCGGTTTAAAACAATTTTAATGGGGGTGGGGGGGAGATGTGAAATTGTTATGATTCGGGCAAATCAGATAAAAGAACCCCGTTAGGGTTTTCTTTGTATACATACAAGTTCACGCATGGAGAAAACTTCACTTTGTCCTATTGACAGTAGCCCATAATAATTTTCACAGTCATCGTTGTCACATATCAATGAATTTGTTTGTACCCTCACGGGGTTCATCTGATTTGCCCCAATACCGAATGACTGCTTCTCCTCTTCCTTCTTCTCCTTTGCTTCTCTGTTTTCTTTATGGTCGTTTAGTTTTTGGGATACAAAAGAAAATGTAAATCTGATTGAAGAAAAGACCTTTATTGTAAAATAAAATACAAAATAATATAATTTAAGAAACACAAAACAATTATATTATTATACAGCTTAATTTTTCTAAACAACTTTAATTCATCACTCTTTTAAAGTAGCCCATCGTGCAACTAAAATTTTGAAAGGTATTTATTCCTAGTGCGGAAGGTAGCTGCGTTGCACTCGATGAATCGAAGTAATAATAATAATAATAATAATAATTTATTAGTCAAAAAGAAATTACACCGTGGTGCTTTGACATGTCAGATAGAAAAATATAAACTAATATAAATAAAAATACTAACAAATAATACTAGGATAGAGTACTAGTATAGTCAGACTTTAGTACGAAACATATAGATATAAATATATGCATACATAATCACAAGTATATAACAAACATTGAATGTGACCAAAATATAGTCAGCACAATAACAAGCAACATATTACATAAAACATAAATTTACAAATAATTAAAATTTGATAGATCATAGTAAGCATTGGCCAAAAGGTGCAGTTTTAATTTGGTTTTAAATTTTTTGATGGGCAATTCCTTAATACTATCTGGAAGTGAATTAAATAAATCAACTCCGAAGTTGATTCTCTTTGTATAAGCCAATCTCTGGCGTGGTGTCTGTATTTTATCCCGATTACGAGTGTTTTATTCGTGAGTTTCACCATCCTTGCTGTATTCGCTCAAATGTAATTTTATGTGAATTAAGTGACAGTAGATTATTTCCGATGGTAAAGTCATTATATTAAATTTAATGAACCAAGGTTTACAACTCTCAAGTTGATTCACACCCGCCAAAGTTCTTATAGTGGAAGACCAGACCCTCTGAATTCGACACCCTCTATACAACTCGCGAACACCCACCTAAAAAATAGGTAATCTGATGTAAAATAACCCGCTAAACTTGATTTTTGAATTCGCCCATTGATTTGAGATTGCCAAAATGACCAAATTGGCAATTTTCTAAAAAAAATAAAAATTATGTGTTATTTTTTGTTTTTCATATAACACGTCATATAATTTTTATTTTACTTCAGAATTTTTAAATTTTTTTACATAATACTCTCTAACTATTCTTTGATATGTTGAAAGTAAAAAACTTTACCTAAAAAATAATTAGTTGGCAAAAAAAAAATAACAACTTTTCTTTGACGCAAAATCTTTAAAATTTGCAGAGTAAAATGTCCGATCGAGGTATCTTTTTTATTTTTAAAGTTAGGTGCCTACTATAACCGAAGAAAATGTTCCGAATGAACTAAATAAAATCTTTTATAAGAAGTTTTTTTTGAAATTTTGCTCCCTTATCGAAATATTCCTTGATTGGTTCAGCGTCCGAACGAATGCGCGCTACTATGAATCGGCCGCAATCGCATCTAGAGCTAAACGCAGACACGTGCCGGGTGATTATTATTTTCCAGTATCCATTTATGTTAAGTTGAAAGTGCATTTTGTCTCAGTCCTTATATTTAGTGCGTTATAAACACATAGTTTCGCATAATAAATTATAATTACTCGGATAGGAAATCAAAGGAAACAAGCTAAAAACGTACTCTTCGCCTGTTAACTGGATTTTTATATAATTGTTATACATTCAATAGGATACTTTTCGCAGTTTTTTGTAAATAATGTTACTTTTAGACATTTTTAATTTTATAGTACGATCTTAGTTGGTAAATGACTTGGTAAAAAAACTATACCAAACCCCATTTGGGTTTCGATTACGAGTCAAAAGAACTACACCACCACCTTACACGTAGAAGAATGTAAATTTTTACATTATAAGACATATTTTCACGGTTGTATATTACATTATGAAATGTATATTTGTAAAATATATAAATAATTAGAAATAGTAAAATGAAATATTTCACCAGATTTCTATACAATTACAAAAACATAAAAATTAAAAAAAAAATTTTTCAACAGTAAAATCACAAGAGTTTTTTTTTATCGGATAAATTTCTCTTTGTAACGAAATAATTTTGCCAATCAGTGATTTTATGAGAAAAACTGACATGAAAAAATCGCGAGACCGAAGATCGAGCGATTTTGTCAAATGTCAGTTTTTCGAGCAAAATATTGAGTTAAAAAGAAATTTATCCATAAAAGAAAAGCTCGAGTGATTTTTGGCAAGATAAATTAACGACAGAATATGTGAACGAATAACAATTAAAAATAATTATAATTTTCTCAAAACGACTCATATCGTACAGTATAATTTCCACAATACTTAAAAATTATAGCCGACACTACAGATTTTAAAATGACGTGCGACTACTAGATATACTCTGCTTTTGAGGAACAGGCATTTTTATCGTGATAAGAAACGATGCACCTTTTTTATCGCTATCAAAGTGACAAAATGTGACTGTCAAATAGACTTTTTTATATAGGAGTTAATTTATCAAATTTAAATCATTAAGTAATAACATTTTTATTTATCGATCGATTTTGTTCTAATAGGGTTCTTCTTCTAGCTAACACTAATTTACTGTCCAAATTTCAGTACAATCGGAATTTTCTTTCTTCAGTTATCGTGCTTACAAGAAACGTGACGGACGGACAGACAGACGGACATTTTGAAAGTTGTTCAGAATTCGTTCACTAACACAATGGTATGAAATTTTTTTGTCTGCGAGCGATATTTACGGCTTTAGAAATGTACCGATCAAATGCAAAATCCGATGACATTTCTGTGGCTCTAAAACAATATTTAGAACAGAAAAATTTATTTTTATCACTAAATCCAGTTTACCATGCACAATGTAGAAGATCGTATACCCGAACTGCTTATAAAAGAAAATCAGATATTGTAAATCCTAGTCCAGAGAATACAAGTAAAAAGGGTATTTCTGCAATGTGCTATTTACAAGACAGCCTACCAAATTAAGCCCAGAATTCCAAATGTTTTAGATTTTGGATGGTACCTAAAGGAGGAAATCTTATTTCCAAAGATGATTTCAAAAAGCCCAAAACCCAATTTTATTAAGTTAACTCCATTCTGTAAATGTAAATTATATAACTGTACTACAAGCTGCAAGTGTAGCAAAGCAAACGCGCAATGTAACATAAGTTGTTTATGCGAAGGAAAATGTAATCTTTAGTACCCACTTGCTGTTATAATTAATGAAAATATATTTTTTAATGTGTATGTTTCGAAATTATCTACATAATTGCATAACATTTAATTGCAAATAGAAACTAAATAATCCGTAGACTCACTTGATCGCTTAAACGACACCACAGATGGGCGACGTTAACAGAAGTTATGCTTTAAATTAATGCGGACGAGTTGCGCGGCCGCTTCCAACAGCGTCATCTCGTTACATGAGCCGAATTTCCAAAAAATCTCTTTATAAAAAAGTTTGTTTAAAGTATATGGAACATTTTTCTCGTTTATACTATAACTCTCTCTTTAAAAATAAAAAAGTTACCTAGATCGGGTATTTTTCAACGCAAATTTTAAAAAACCGCGACAATAGAGGGTAATTATATTTTTTTTAGGCACTATATTATTAGTTACACTATATTCTTTGCCGTCAGCCTGTCCAAGAATATTGGAGGGATAATGTGTAAAATATTGGTCAAAATCGGAATTAAAATAAAAAAGATATGATGTGTTATGTGCAAAACAAAAATTAACACATAATTTTAAAATTTTTCAAAAAATTTGCGAATTGACCGATTTGGCAATCTCAAATTAATGGGCGAACTCAAAAATCAAATCCAGAAGGTCATTTTACATAATATCATCTGTTTTTTAGGTGGGTGTTCGCGAGTTGTATAGACTACTTTTAAAATGCTTCCTACAGATTGGCTGCTCTCCGACTATTATGGCTCTTTTTTGCACAACGAAAACGTCTGAAGTTTGATTGGATGTACCCCAGTTAATCAAACCATATACCATAGCACTGTGGAATAGTGCATGATATGCAATAAGTGCTGCGTCTAGGTTTGCCTTGTTTTAATCTGTCTAATTGCATATATCTTCTTAGACAATTTTGCAGTTAAATTATTGATATGTGAATGCCAATTCAATTTACCATCCAAGGTCAGGCCTAGAAATTTCACGGTCTCTGAGGTATTATTCTTCGTAGAGAAAAGTAGTGTGTTTGTTTTATTTGTATTTAAGCATAACTTGTTTGCATCGAACCAGTCAGAGGCTCTAAGTATAATATTATTTGTAATATCAGTAACATTACTGCCAGTATCTTTTAACTGTCTCGCAAAAGTAGTATCGTCCGCAAAAAGTACAGTAAAAATTGACATAACGTCAGGTAAATCATTTATATATGTTAGAAATAGTAGCGGTCCCAATACACTACCTTGCGGAACACCGTGTTGTACTGGCAGCATGTTACTGAGTGTGTCTTTACAATACACACACTGGTATCTATCTGATAAGTCAGATTTAATAAGATCAAGTGCTACACCTCTAAAACCATAAAATTCTAGCTTATTAAGTAAAATCTCTTTGGAAACACAATCAAATGCTTTACTCAAAGCCCTCACTAATAAAACTGACTAGTTCCAGCCCTGCCATTGACGTATTCTGTTTATTACATTAAAATGTTTCCAGCAATTATGACAGGGCACTATAGATGTAAATATACTCATATGCAGCGGTCAGCGCTAGAGGCTAGAACAAGCAAATTTGGCCGTGCTATTGCCAGCTACTGTGTTTAGTGGATGATTTAAGTTAAATACAAGACAGGCTGCTCGAAAAGTAATAATTATTTATGGCATTGAGTATTCATTGTTTTGAGTTTTTTATGAATATATGTACATAACTGCCGAATGCCGAATGGTGACCGATTTTCCGAACCGGCTTGAAAGTTGGGGGAGGGGTGACATACCCCCATACCCTCCATACCCCCTCTATATCCGGCCCTGGTCCCATTTCCCTTGGAACCACCCCCATAAAAAGTTTATTTTAGGTTAAAATTACTACATAGAATTATGTCTTGAAACTCGCTATCTAAGAGCAAAATAAAATTCTGCACAAATTTTTCTAGTAACTTTTTTCAATATCCTTAAAGCGACGCAAAATATCTAAAAATGGCCCTTTTCAAGAAATCGCAGTAGACTGGGGTTAGATCTGACATTTGAGTTGAAAACTCTAAGAAATGAAGCTCGTGATCTACATCTGTACCAAAATTCAATTTTCTATTTCTAAAAATAAATTAAGTGCAGGGGTGCCTTCATCTTAAGTATGTCAAGCAGTATATAAGAAAAGATTTGTTTTAGTCCAGTCAATGAATGGTTTCTAAAGGGAAATGCTGAGATCACAATTTTTGACTAGAGGGCTGTGTTTGGACTATTTTGAAGGTAAACATACCAAAAGTCCCCGAACGTAGGAGGTGGGGGGGGGATGCAGGGGTGCACGAAGAAGGTCCCGGTTTTTGGTTTTTCGCTCATATCTCGAAAACGTTTAGTCCTAATCAAAAAGTGGCTATATGCAAAATTAAAGCTGACTAAATTTTCTATAATAATGTTTCTATTAATTTTTTACGTATCTGTTATGGTTCAGTAATAAATTGTATATATTTTAACTGTATTCTAACTGTATTATAAATTGAAAATAAATTTTAATAATCATCGTAGAAAAAAATTTCTTGTACAGATATCCGTTTCACAGCAGACTGAACTGAAATATCGAATAAAAAATGTCTTTGCATCTGTAAGTGTGTGTGTGTGTGTATAGCTATGTGTACGTGAATACCGCTTCTTGTAAACACGATAACTTCTGTTAGACTTAAAATATTTGATTACAATTTGGAACATTGGGCCATATCTGTGCCACTGGATGTGGAAGTAATTAGAATACAGTCAAAAGATATACAATTCATTACTGAACCATAACAGATACGAAAAAAATTAATAGAAACATTATTATAGAAAATTTAGTCAGCTTTAATTTTGCATATAGACATTTTTTGATTATGATTAACCGTTTTCGAGATATGAGCGAAAAACCAAAAACCGGGACCTTCTTCGTGCCCCCCTGCGTCCCTCCCACCTCCTACGTTCGGGAACTTTTGGTATATTTACCTCCTAAATAGTCCAAACACAGCCATCAAGTCAAAAATAGTGATCTCGGAATTTTCCTCTAGACCCTCTTATTGAACGTTCATTGATTGGGCTATTTGTGTACTACGATCTTTGCAAAAATCATGTTTCAAAATCATCGAGATTTTAAGTTTGAGCGAAAAAAAATTCTGTCTGTCTGTTGGTCTGTCTGTCTGTCGGTCTGTAACTATTTTTTATGCGCACGTTTACTCTGGAACCGTTTTAGATATTGACTTGAAATTTGGTACACATATGTACTTTAACGAGATCTGGAACTAGATTATATTTTCATCTTGTTCCGTCGAAGGGTTGGGGTAAATTGGGGTAAATTTGGGGTAAATAGGTAAATCAAGAAAGTAAGAGTTCATAAAATTGGTATTTAGTATATACAAGAGAAGCTAAGGTCTCAAAAAAAATTTTGGCATTAGCCACCCCCATTGCCACCCCCACCTCATTATTAAAGGGGATGAAAAAAAATTGTGATTTAGTGTGTGTACAAGAACCGGGAACCTCAAAATATTTTTTTATTTTATCCATGCATGATTATTTAATGTAAAATTAGCTGTCAATTTAAGGAATGATGTGAATTTTATAGTATTTTTATAGTATAATCACATTTATTTATGTATGTAAAAATACACATTCCAGTGTTTTTACACTGTGTTTTCCAAAATTATTATATTTACAGATTTTATGTAAAAATGTCCATTAAATTTACATCAATATTTAATGTAAATGTGTAGTGAATTTACCCCGACTTTTTACAGTGAAGTTTCAACGACTTAACCGACCGCCCACAATAAAGACGTCTACCAGTATTCTAGCAGAGGCAAAGAGTGACACGCCATATTATGTACGTCATTGTTTGCTTCGCTCTCGCTTGCTCTTATTGCCATACCAAAACCAACACTTTCCGATTCTGTATATACTATACTAACTCAGTTAATAAATATGTCATTGATGTCGGGAATTATTCCTCAAATATTAAAGTATGCTATTCTTAAACCATTACATAAAGGTGGGCGATCGTAATCAGATGGCAAACTAGCGTCCAATCTCTCTCATATCAAATATAGCAAAAATGTTTGAGAAAGCAATAACCACACGATTATATAATTATTTTGAAAAATACAACATCCTTTCAAATAAATCAATTCGGATTTAGGCGAAATAAATGCACACAAGATGCAATTACGGCCTTGTCAACAAAAATATATAATGATGTAACTAAGAGCATACCGACAGCTCCTATTTTTCTAGATCTAGCAAAGGTATTTGATACTATCAGCCATGTAAAACTTCTGGAAATATTAGAAATGTACGGGGTCCGAGGCTGTTCCTATTAATAACTTATCTCAGTAACAGACAACATTATGTTGCAACAAATAATGAAAGGAGCAGTAAATCAACAGTAACGTGTGGTGTACCACAAGGCACAGTTCTTGTCCCTGTACTTTTCATAATTGACGTTAATGATCCGCTTATAAATACGGATAGTGTGAGTATGTTTGCTTATGACGATGATACAGCGGTGATTCTTGGAAGGATATTTGCTCAAAATCTGAACACATATTACAAGTTATAACAATATGGTTGAATAGTAGTTTGCTAAAACTGAATACATCAAAATCAAAATTTATATAAATATCTTGTATTTCTGTTTACATCATTGTTATAAAATATTATTTTGGGTATTCAGCACATAACTTTCAAAGAAACCATTGGTCAGATTTGGATCAACGAATGATTTCTTTGAAAGTTATCTGCTGAATACCTAAAATAATATTTTATAACAAAATTTATTTGTTTTTCACTTCGTGACAAAGTCAATTTAAATCAGTTAATATTACACCAGGATATATGCAATCGAAATGCATGTAATTGTCCCTCGTATATTGAACAAACTAATAACAGCCAACACCTTGGCGTAATCATTGATCAGTCTCTTAAATGTCATGAACACGTTAACTGTTTAACACAAAGATTTAAAAAACGCATGTTCATATTTAAAGTTTAAGCGGTAATAAATTGATTAGAAATTGTTACTATGCTCTTTTACAGCCGTTGTTAACAAATGGCATTGTCCTAGGGCGCAACTTATAAAAATAATCTAGAAAAAGTCTGTCTGTCAGAAAATAATTATTAAAACCATCCTTAGGAAACTAATGCGTTACCCAACTAGAATCTTGTTCTCGAATGTTTAATGTTCTCACTTTAAG
The DNA here is from genome assembly GCA_936432065.2 of Rutpela maculata. Lineage (NCBI taxonomy): Eukaryota > Metazoa > Arthropoda > Insecta > Coleoptera > Cerambycidae > Rutpela > Rutpela maculata. The sequence continues at coordinate 8,300,154 of OW386289.2, forward strand.
AGAACTGTGTATATTTGATATATTGAAATATTATTACAAGCATAAAAATTCCGTAAGCCTTTTTGAACATGAATATGTCATCAGAGCCATAAGAAATCATTAACGTATACTTCCTGTCTTACATAAAACGACAACTCAAAAATATTTCCTGTATTGCCTATCTAAAATTTGCAATATACTACCGAGTGAACTTAGAGTATTTAATGGAAACATCATTTTATACAGTAAAAAAATTAAAATGTGGATTAAAAATTCAAATTTACATTTTAATTTTATATTTATCTAGCGTCCTATATTTTTGTCATTATAGAATACTCTAACTTCTATAATTAGTAAATTACTTTATTACTTTTATACTTTATATTATTTTAGTGTGAGAATGTATTTTGTATCTTTTTATTTCAAGTTTTACTTTAGTAATAGGTACTATTTTATTGTATTTAAGGTGGGCGGTTTCGAGAATGTAATTCGAGAATTTCTCCTGTATCTCTGAACCGATTGAAAAAAATTTTTGATATTCTTTTAGAGACAGCTTTATAGAATGGTATACTAGGCTATTTAAAACTAAAAAAAGAAAACATTTTTTACTTGTGCGAAAATCAAAAAAAAAAATTTTTGACTTTTCAATAGTCTGGTACCTACCATTCTATAATGTTGTCTCTAAAGGCCGATCAAAAAATTTTTTGAATCGGTTCAGGGATGTATAGGGTTGCCAACCGTCCCGATATATCGGGACGGTCGTCCTGTCTGGATAAGGGGCAATTTTATTACATGTAGACAGACAGGATTTTTTTCCATAGTAAATTTACCCCCAATAGTAATGGAATTTTACCCGCAAAGAGAGTGGAAAATTTTTATTTACCTTATATTTTGGGGTAATCCTCCATGGTAAATGGAAATTTTTTTGTCTCTTTGCGGGTAAAATTACATGGGAATTTTACACGCAACGATGGTAAATTTACCTCATTTTTTACAGTGTACTCTTCGTGTTCGTATTTGCGAAGAGTATAATAACTAACTAATAAAATAAAACTGTACAATAATAATAGATTATGAATCGTAGAACCCAGTAAAAGATAAAAGTGAATGGTGAACAAACAGAAGTAAATATAAATATTTCAGATAAAAAGGATGCAGTTGCAGTAGAATATTATTTCATTTAGCTAGATAGATAGATATTTTATTAGCGCCAAACTCTTCGTTTTAAAAGTATAATCAATATATTCGAACTCATAAAATATTGAATATAATGTTGATTTCATTACGACATTTGTTTTGATCTGTTCCATATTTTCAAATCACACAGTGAATTGTGTGTCAAGATTATCCATCAAATTTAGTTACACTTCTTAGTACTGCTTCTTCCTGCTCAGTTACATAAGTGGGTAATTATCGCTCACTTCTTAATTTAATTTGCTGTCCTAAAACACCGCAATCATATAATTAGAGACGTATGTTAAAGAATAATTAACATATTTAATAATTTAATTTATCTATTTTGGTTGTTATGAAACTGCTGGTAATTAATATGTAATTGGTAAATTTAAAAAATAATATTCCGTACATAATTTTTTTATGTTGGGTGTAACCGATCTATACACATACACTTACCATTTTTCCCACGGTTCCTGAGCTAACAAAATGACATTCATGGAGCTTTATTTGCGTACTTTTCGTTATAAAAATAGCATCGACTAAACGAGGAAATTATGATTTACCTTGGATTAAGAAATTTTGTCAATAGGGAAACAATGAAAATATAAATTAATTTAAATTAAACTGCTTTCAAGTTGAAGTCAAACCTCAAAAATTAAAGTTTGGTTAAATTTTGCCTTTTCGCATCATCATATTGCTCACTCTCTTCGCTTCAAAGTGATAAAATATGATTTTCAGCTCAGACAAATGGGCGTAAAAGTCTGAATCTAAATTGCTTGGGATTATACTTGCGGTAATTTAAATTGATCACCTCAAGTGAACTATCTCTCTTCGAAAATGTTGACTTAGATTTTTGTGTACGACAGTTAAGAAGATCTTTATCTTTTAGTGGTCTACGTAGGTGTATTTTGCAATAATACATATTCACCTAACCTACGGTACTAACTTATGGGACAACTCTAGTACAATTGAAACATTATTTGTTTTATTGCTTACTGTACTCCATGCCAGGTACTTTTATAAAATATAGGATTATGCCTTTGCTTTTTATTTACATCTTTGAAAACGTTATTGCAAATTCACCAGCAGTTGGATGAGTTTCTAAAACATTCTGATTTGATCATATTGCGGCGGACTCAAAAATGGTACCTGGAGACGGCATTATCAGACTGCGGCTAATTTTAAAATCGGACGCTGCGGGGGGGTCATAATGCATACCTTGATTTTCCCAGTAGATTATCCTATTTTCTAGGACTTTTAGTTGTCAAATTTGGAATTGGATTGGTTGATACCTACCCTCAACCAAAACTGCCAATAAAGTATAAATATTTCGAAAATTCCTAGTGATATTTTATTTGAGTCCAAATCTTCTATCAGTATCAGTAGATAGATACTCCTTTTGAGTTCGTATAATGGAAGTCATTTTAAGTGAATGCAGGAAAGAACTGATTTTATTCAATTCTTTCAAGTATTCAAAAAAACTCTGTTACGAAACAAGGTGTCAAGTGGTGTTGTACGGTAAAAATTTGCACCGCAAAAATTTATATAGACGAAAGTCGGCAGGTTTTGCTAAAAAGTGATGAATTACACAACCACGAAATGGTAAACAATTTGCAAAGAAACATTGTTTCCAATGCAATCAAACGAAAATCCACCAAAGATGTGTCGGAGAAGTCCATGAAGCTAATCCGTTATTGGGGGTAGTTTCAACCCCCGGGGGTGGGTTAGGTCACGTGTGGTCAATTTTTACTTATTTTATTCAAATTGACCAAAAAAGCCGATCCGACAAGCCCTTGCAAGCCTGGCACCGGAAAATCGGTGTTTCTCTTGGATTGGGGGTAGTGCTTGGAGGGTAGGTAGGAAAATATTACCACCATCGTGTTTCCCGCCCTCGAAAAAGGGGGGGGGGGTAAGATGTCTTGCGGTCCAGTCACAGAACTTTTGGTCTTTTTGCCTTTTTCTGGTTTACCTCAAGGGACTATTATAAGAACTAAAGTTCACAATATCTATAACTCGCTATGGAAACATGTTTTACTTCCACGTCCAGTGGAAGTATAGTAACGACAAAAAAAATTTTAAAAATTTTTATTCTCCAAATAGGCTTAAAATGTCATGAAACGTCGAGATTTTAAGTCTGAGCGAAAAAAAAATTTCTGTCTGTCTGTCGGTCTGTCTGTCTGTAACTTTTTTTTGTGCGCACGTTTACTCTGGAACCGTTTAAGATATTGACTTGAAATTTGGTACACATATGTACTTTAACGAGATCTAGAACTAGATTATATTTTTATCTTGTTCCGTCGAAGGGTTGGGGGGTAAATTGGGGTAAATTTAGGGTAAATAGGTAAATCAAGCAGGTAAGAGTTCATGAAATTGGTATTTAGTATATACAAGAGAAGCTCAGGTCTCAAAAAAATTTTTGGCATTAGCCACCTCCATTACCACCCCCACCTCCTTATTAAAGGGGATGAAAAAAAATTGTGATTTAGTATATGTACAGGAACCAGAAACCTCAAAAAATTTTTTTACTTCATCCACCCCCCACTACCACCCCCCTACCACCACCACCACCACCCCACTACCGATGTAAGGTATCGTTTTATGGGTTATTGGGGTAGAGGATTTCAAATATTATATTATTAAAGTTCCATAAACAATTATTTTCACATACAAAGTTTTTTCGTTGTGAGTGACTTGGATAGAGAATCTGGATGTGGAAGTAGTGATTCCTTGGGCAGCGGTTTTTTATGTATTTTAGTGCGTTGAATTTAAATTTGTTGATAGAAAAACTCTAAGTTATAAAGATTTTTACCACCGTCAATTTGTTCCCTGAATGTTGAAAAAAATTCGAAACAAATTAAAATTGGTGACTGCTTACGAATGCAAGTTTACAATATCTATAAGTCTCTATAGAAACATATTATTTGATGTATTTTGGTGCGTAGAATCTAAATCTGATGATAGAAAAGCTCTAAGTCATTAAGACTAAGTCATCAATATTTTTTCCTACCATCAATTTGTTTCTTAAATGTTGGAATAAATTTGAAATAAACCAAGGCTAGGGACTACTTATGAATGCTAAAGTTCACATCATCTATCACCAGATTCGGATTCACCGCTCCATAATACATAAAAAAAGTTTCCATAGAGAGTTATAGATGATGTGAACTCTAGCATTCATAGGCAGTCCTTAGCCTTGGTTTATTTCGAATTTATTTCAACATTCAAGGAATAAATTGAAGGTAGAAATATATCTGGATGACTTGAAGCTTTTCTATCACCAGATTCGAATTCAGCGCACCAAAACACATAAAAAAGTTTCCATAGAGAGTTACAGATGATGTGAACTTTAGCATTCATAAGCAGTCCCTAGTCTTGGTTTATTGCGAATTTATTCCAACATTCAAGGAATATATTGACAGTAGGAATTTATCTGGATGACCTAGAGCTTTTATATTACCAGATTCGGATACACTGCACCAAAATACATAAAAAACATGTTTCCATAGAGAATTATAGATGCACTTTAATATTCATAAGCAGTCCCCAGGATTGGTTTATTTTGAATTTATTCCAACATTCAATAAACAAATTAACGGTAGGAAAGAATTTTGATGACAGAGCTTGTCTTAACTTTGCATTCATTTCAAAATAAAATTACTAAGTGTATCAATGCAGGAAAGTGTCCTGTTGGGATTTTCTGTGATCTCAGTAGGGCATTCGACTGCGTTGATTACGACAAATTACTTCTTAAGCTCTCAGAGTACGGAATATTTGGAGCTCCATTAAGTTGGATAAGTACATTTCTAAAAGGACGTAGTCAATACGTAAGTATCGGCAATGTTACAAACAACAATAAAACGGTAACTAGATCTGAATGTAAAAAAGTGAACGTGGGAGTCCCACAGGGTTCAATATTGGGTCCTGCATTGTTTTTACTTTACATAAATGAACTGGATAATCTAACATCTGATGCGTATTTTACAATATATGCTGATGATACGTCTATAATTATTTCGCATAAATCAGATGATATACTAGAAATAACATGTAATAATGTATTGGAAAACCTAAATAACTGGTTTAATGACAATTCTCTGTATTTTAATGTGCAAAAAACACACTGCATACGTTTTCACAATTGGCAAAAGAAATGCTCAGATCTTAGATTATCCCGCAATAACTCTAAAATACCTAATAGTAAGGCAGCCCGTTACCAAGATTTTCGAGTCACTTTAGCGAAGATAATTTCAGCGTTGCTCATCAGTTCTGGGAGAACTGAGAAGAAAAGTTCAGGTGACGGAACGTTTTACTTGTCCTAAAGGGTTCAAATCGAGCTTTGAACATGTAAAGAAAAATGGTAATCTCCTTCGCAGCGAGGCAGTTTCTTTTGTCTTCTTGCCGAGGAAAGTAAATATGATAAGGAAAAGTTGAGAACTGCCCTTTTGACTGATATGCCGAGTTACAAAGGCCGAAATAATGACAAATAGCCACCGGTCAAAATTCTGGTCATCGCAGCGAGGCAGTTCTGCTCATTACGAGTGATTACATTCGCATGTTGCTTAATTTTGAGGGCTGATCAAGTCATCACGGCGAGGCAGTTCTGCACTTCAGGCTATTCCAAATATCATTAAGAAAACGAAAAAAATAAGAACTGAAATTTTTCCCAGTTCACATTTGAGGAAAAGGATTTCCGCCGCAACAAAAAAAACCGCTGCCCAAGGAATCACTACTTCCACATCCAGATTTTCTATCCAAGTCCCTCACAACGAAAAAAACTTGTATGTGGAAATAAGTGTTTATGCAACTTTAATAATATAATATTTGAAATCCTTTACCCCAAAATCCCATAAAACGATATCTCACATCGGTAGTGGGGTGGGGGTGGTAGTGGGGTGGAGTAAATAAAAAAATATTTTGAAGTTTCTGGTTCTTGTACACACACTAAATCACATTTTTTTTTCATCCTCTTTAATAATGGGGTGGGGGTGGTAATGGGGGTGGCTAATGCCAATTTTTTTTTTGAGACCTTGGCTTCTCTTGGATATACTAAATACCAATTTTAGGGACTTTTACCCGCTTGATTTACCTATTTACCCCAAATGTACCCCAATTTACCCCCCAACCCTTCGATGGAACAAGATGAAAATATAATCTAGTTATAGATCTCGTTAAAGTACATATGTGTACCAAATTTCAAGTCAATATCTCAAACGGTTTCAGAGTAAACGTGCGCACAAAAAAAGTTACAAACAGACAGACCGACAGACCGACAGACAGACAGACCGACAGACCGACAGACAGAATTTTTTTTCACTCAAATTTAAAATCTCGACGTTTCATGACATTCTAAGCCTATTTGAACAATAAAAATTTTAAAAAATTTTTTTGTCGTTACTATACTTCCACTGGTTGTGGTAGTAAAAGAAGCAAATTAGGGCTTTTTGTAAGCACAGGCTCTCAGAGAATTTATTAAAATGGAATTGGAATTGAATTTCAAGGTTCCGGACATACAGTAATGATAAAAGAAGGATTCAAATTGTCAGGTTTATTATTGTAGTTTCAAACATTAAATACAGAATCATCTGATGAGCTTTCACTCTCATTGTCTGATTCGTATACTAACAAATAAGTCGACAAATCAAAATTTTGAGGTAAATACTTGAATTTTTGATATAAGTTACTTTGAAGTATTTGAACGCGATTAATGAAAGAAATTTTTTTTCAACCCCTGAGAAGGTGTGAAAAAAAATATAATAAATTGTTTTTTCAAAATTACTCAAAATATGTAAAAGCTAGTAAAAAAAGTTTCAAATAAAAATTGTAAAACATGAAATTTTACATAAAAATGATCTCTTGACTTTTTTTGGTATTATTAAAATTAACAGAATTAGGATGGTTAGAAGTTAAGGGATGATATGTACAACTTTAAAAAATCATAGCGTGCTGAAAAGTTAATGAATTAATTTTTTTTTCTATTTACTCAGAAAAATATAAACTTTCGTTTCAGAGAAATGGATCTTTTTTTAAATTGTTAATAAAAAAGTTATGATAATTTTAATTTTTTTATTTTCAACTAAAACCACTTTCACAAACATTCACGAACGGAGTATTCACGGCAGACACGCGTGCAAATTGAATGGTGCTTTTGTGCTGGCACTTTTCGATATGTCACATGTGTTGAAACAGCTTACATGACAGAGTGCATGTGCGGTATCACGGATGACGAATATTGATTTCTACCAAAATTCTTAAATTTTTCCATCGATTTCCCGGCAGCTACGGTCAACGGAAAACGGCAGTTTGCATTTTTTTATCGTTTTATACACATAACTCTATAAATAGAAAAAATTAGCCTCGCTGCTTTGATAATTTTAGCCTCCAATTTAATACAACTTTGATTGATATTATTAAAAGATATTAATTTGGAAGATTTTAAGGTATGTTGCTTCTTCCAAAGGGAGGCTCAGCCTCCCTTGCCTCCCCTGACGAGCCACCACTGCTATAATGAAGCCAAAAACGTAAAATTTTTGGAAATGTACGTAGATGATTGTTTAAATTGAAAATTTCATTGTGAGCATTTGATTTCTAAATTTAATTCAATAGGATATGTTTAAAAATTTACGCACAGTTCTTACTGAGGAACAGCTAATTATGGTATATTATTCACAAGTAGAGTCTAGTCTTAGGTATGGAGTCTGTTTTTGGGGATGGTCCACTTTATCATACAATGTGTTTGTTGCTCAGAAACAAATTTTAGAATGCATAGTGAGTGTACCTAGTACACATAGTTGTAAAAATATTTTTAAGGACTTTAAACTTTTGAGACTCCCTTCTCTATATATTTTTGAGTTATGTGTTTACGTATTTGTTAAGCTACTTGCACAATCGACGTAAACGTAAAATTAACCACAACCACAAAAGATGAAGTATAGGAAAATAACGCTCTCGTCTACAATCAATTCAAATAACATTTGCATTTGCCAATGACCTTCAACCCTAAATAAGGCACATAACCGTAAACACAAAGATGAAATTATTATACTCTTCGCGAATACGAAAACGAAGAGTATATTGTATTTGATCGGCACATTTCTAAAACCGTAAATATCGCTCGCAGACAACAAATTTTAATATCATTGTGTTAGTGAACGAATTGTGAACAACTTTCAAAATGTCCGTCTGTCCGTCCGTCCGTCACGTTTCTTGTAAGCACGATAACTCGAGAAAGAAAAATCCGATTGTACTGAAATTTGGACAGTAAGTCAGTGTTAGCTCGGGGAAGAACCCTATTGTTTTTGAACAAAATCGATCGGTAAATAAAAATGTTATTAATGATTTAAATTTAAGAATTTTTTTTTTGATTTTTATGTTTTTGTAAAAATTTGCATTTTTTACATTTTTTTACGTGATAGGTAGTTCTTATGCTTTTGACGCGGAATCCAAGGGTCCCAGGTTCGAAACCCCACATGGGGTATGGTATAGTTTTTTTTTTAATCTTTTCTTTTTTCTTTCACCAACTAAGTTCGTACTATAAAATTAAAAATGTCTAAAACTGACATTATTTACAAAAAACTGCGAAGAGTATCCTATAGAATGTGTAACAATTATATAAAAAATTTAGTAAACCGGCGAAGAGTACGTTTTTAGCTTGTTTTATCTTTATGTTTACAATTACGTTTTTCCTGTAATACCGATATTATGGTTTCCAAAGTGACGAAACTAAAATATCCGAAACAAGATTAGCGAATTAAGCCCCCGAGTAACAAATTTTAGCAATTTCTTTCTTGATTTATCATTCTATTTTAACGTACGGACACTATATTGGATCGGCCATCTTGAATTTCGATATTACGTAATTTAGACTTCAGATTTATGTTCAGCAGACCCTAAAACTCCTAAATAACAATTTTTAATAATTTGCGTATGTACATTTCATTTAAAAAATATTTTGGCCGCCATATTGGATCCGCCATATTGAATCCGCCATCCTGAATTACGATATTACATAATTTAGACTTCATATTCATGGACAGAAACCCTTAAAAACCCTGAGTAACAATTTTTATCAATTTGCGAATGTACATCTCATTTTAAAAAATATCATGGCCGCCATATTGGATCCGACATCTTGGATTTCGATATTACGTAATTTGGACTTCAGATTCATGATCAGCAATCTCTAAAACCCCTGAGTAACAATTTTTAACAATTTGCGCATTTACATGTCAATTAAAAAAATATTATGGCCTCCATATTGGATTCGCCATTTTGGATTACGATATTACATAATTTAGATTTCAGATTCTCGATCAGAAACTCTTAAAAGTCCTAAGTAACAATTTTTAACAGTTTGTGCATGTATATTTCATTTAAAAAAATATTATGGCCGCCATGTTGGATCCGCTATCTTGGTTTTTGAATCGCAGAATTCGGGGATCAGAAATGAGTTTAGAAACCAAAAAAACCCCCCAAGTAACAATTTTTTATAATTTTAAACAATCTTTTGATAAAATTTTAATTTACTTTCAAAATTTAAGTCCTTTAATTTTGAAATTTCAAAATTCGGGCTAGATAGAATTAAAAGCAATTTTATAACGAAGAGTTTAAAAAATTTTTTTAAATTTCATTAATTTCAGGCTTGGGAATTATCGCTTGTCCAAAAAATGAGCTATTTGCCCCACTGTGCGCCGTCGGGCTGCTACCTTTTTCCAGACCTTTTTTATGGGTAATTAGTAACTTGACCATCGCCGCAATACGGTTCTGCCCTCTCATAGCCCTTGTTACTACATTTTACTTCAAATCCGAAAAAACGTCGGATCGAAACGAAAGTCGTATCTATCGACTCAAGAGCGAATTTAGAAACTTCCGTCCGTCGGTCAGTCGGTCTGTCGGTCTGTCTGTCTGTCTGTCGGTCTGTCGGTCTGTCTGTCGGTCTGTCTGTCGGTCTGTCTGTCTGTCTGTCGGTCTGTCTGTCTGTCTGTCACGCTCAGCCCCTCTAATCCGTTTTAGGATTTCGATAAAACTTGGGTGGTTAATAGGAGGCCTTTAGAAAACCTTAACGCTGGAAGCTCGGCTCCGTTCGGAAACCGGAAGTACCCGATATAGACGTTTCAAGTTTTTCGGGAAAAATTGAATAACTCTGTAACGGGCAGTCGGATGGAGATATTTCAAAAAAGAGATGGTGCCGCTGGTAATGATGTACAGATAAGTATACCAGAGACAATGTCGAAAAACAAATGGAAATTGATTTCTTTTGCAAAAAACTGGTTTTCTCGAAATCAGGCTAGGAAGCACGATAACTGTCCAGGATATTGATCGATTTCGAGGAGATTTGGTGGGATCGAAGGTACACGGCCACAAATGAAGCCTATTGCTGGCAGCCCGAATCCGTTGACCGCAAGTATTTTTTTCAAGGCCGAGTATGATTTTCCAAAGATATTGATAACTCCCGAACCGAAGGTCCGATTTTGATTGTCAAAATTGGCGATTGTAGGGTTCGATTAAGTCTATTAGGTGATGTTTGTGAGAAATTTGACAAAACAAAAGCGAATCTACAAATCCTGGAAAACTTAATTTTTTTGATAGATTCTACAAATATCCGACAGTTTCCTAATGAAAATCGAAAATTAAGTATTCCGTAGATCAATCTCTATAACCGGTATAAGATACGGACCTTTTCGGACAAAAAATCCAAAATAGAGTTTTTCGAAAAATCAGAAATAAACGAGTTATTTACAAAGATGCACGACCACAATATAACCGATGCCTTTCCTGTATTTCAAAATGTAGTTAGCCTTTACTTTAGTCAATGAAAAAAGAAAAAAAGGCAGTGAATCAGCCCAACAGGGATAAAAAGCATATCAAAATGTAGTTTTCAGCTTGTTATTATATCTACAACAAAGTAAAACAATAAAATTGCTGCAGCCAGAGAATTCCCTATTCACCTATTTTGATGCTTAATTTGACTCCACTATTTAATTATAACATTTTACACAGTAGCTTTCGAAATCCACTTCAAGAAAATAACTTTTCCATCTTCATTTTTCTTTTTTAAATCTGTATGGAAATTTTGTTACTTAAATGAAATGGTACATCATCATGTGGAAAGTGAGAGTGATTATTTAGGGTCATCGTCTTATGGAAAATAAGAGCGGCTATTTAAATGCAGCTTTGTCTTTAATCCTCTAGGGAATTGATTAATCTTGACCCAGTTTTCTTTCGAAGCGAGGTCTCTTCGAAACGATAAAAGTTCGTGTTTCTTTTCCTCGAATATCACACACTGTCTAATTCTGATAAAAACAAGAAGAGTAATGTTTACTATTTCTCAGATCATGGTTAAGTTAATTTAAACCACGGCTATACCATTACTATTATATTTGCAACTTTTAAATTAACGAAGGAACCATATCAACTTGATTATAGTCATAAAAAACTAGCCTTCCTGATTGAAGATATACATATTCTTGCTCTGAATCACAGCAGCAGGATAATAATATACACAACATATGAGTTTGAGAAATATGCAACAATGTTGTAATTAAATGATTATTATTCTTGTGCGATTTTCTACAGTAATAGTAATGTTGGGGAATGCATTTAACTAAATTAGGAAACGAGTGGATTATAAATTATAGCTATGAAAATATTTTTATATATCTCATGTTTATGTTATTCGGTTACTGCCGGAAATGCATTGTGTTCTCGAAAAACTAGAATGTACGTTAGAGGGAGACGACTTTTCCACCCACATACTTACAGCTGACTGTGTTTATCGTTAATCTTAATATGAATATTATCATATACCTACCCGAATTTCAAAGTTCGCCGTAAAGATTTAATTAGTAATACCAATATTGATAACTTAATGTTATTCAAACTTTTAAATACTTCAATAAACTCTCGATCTTTTCTTAATAACTTAGTAAAAGGCTTTTTTGTCCTTTCTTGAAAAATGCGGGATTATAATCACATCCCGTGAAACCGTGGAAAGCGGGCAACGCGTTACACAAGTCGTCGCCAATAATTTACCAGAGGAGAATCTAAATAATGTCGTTAACATAATAGAGAAGTTTGTTTGCACGATGTATGGGTTTAAAGCTATAAAAAACGTCAATGATGCTCGTGTAGCTACCTTCACGAAGGTGTATAAATTTAGCGAAAATGATAACGAATTCCAGCTACCATACTAAAATTTTGATGCATCTCTCTCGCCACCGTCGAAATCGGAACTTGTACACCACGTTTTAAGAACTGTGTATACATGTATACGATTTGGAACAATGCACACAAACAAGTGTCATCTACATTAGATCTCTATGGGTGACAGCTTGAGGAAAACAAATTTAACTTGCAAGTGGTTTGATGAAGATCAGTTACCTCCCAAAGTGGAAATGATTATCCGAGATGCCGAAAATACTGAAGTATTATATCATTTGTGCTTTTGACTTTTCTTCCTATTATAATCTTAATCAATTTTTTATAAATAATTATTTTTTTAGATGCGAGTGACAAAAAGAAAAATGATCTTTCACCCACTGAGCATCAAGAGAGTGATGAGTTGGATGAAAATGATGAGAATGAAGAAAATCTGTCATCGGAAGCCGAATAAATTTATTTCTATTTTCACTAAACTAAATAAATTTTCTGAGCAGATCATTCTGTATAATTTTGAAATGTACGAATGTATTAATTTGTATTCTCGTAAAATAATGTATATTAATAATAAATTCAATATTTAATCAAATTAAAAAAAGAAACTCGAAAATGCCGCACGCACATTTTCTAACATTAAGTTATCAATATCAGTATTACTAATTAAATCTCTATGGCGAACTTTGAAATTCGGGTATATGATAATATTCATACTAGGATTAACGATAAACACAGTCAGCTGCAAGTATGTGGGTGGAAAAGCCGTCAGCTGATGCAAGAAAGGTGACGCGCGCTGCCTCGCAGACGATCAACACTCAGCACTGTTCTGTACCAGCTGACGACTTCTCCACCCACATACTTGCAGCTGACTATGTTTTTCGTGAATCTCAGTGTAAATATTATCGTATACTCAAATTTTAAAGTTCGCCGAGTAATTTAAATTTTTCATGTTTTTGGACCTGTTTGATCGATCAGCTGACGCTAAATCCACCGCCTCCTGTCCAGCTGACCATCTTCTACTTTCATTATATAACATAATCTTCCCCTCATATAAGTTTCAGCATTCGCCGGATAGTTTTTTCTCAAGTTTTCAAAACTTTGACAGCCACTTCCACTGCTACCCAACCAGCTGACGGTCCATTCATTGCTAACTTATATAAGAACAATCCATTTTGTATATAGTCAAAGTTCGCCAGATAGTCAGTCATTCTATACACGAGCTCCGGGCCTATTAGGATAATGGTAGGTCTTCTAACTGGACATTGTAGGCTTAATAGACATATGAGTCTAATGGGCCTGACACAGGATGCAACATGCAGATTCTGTCAAGAGGAAGAGGAAACCTCGGTACATGTGCTGTGCCATTGCGAAGGTCTAGCCAGACAGAGGTTCCAACTCAAGGGCGGGTCTGGACCTTGAGCTTGGGGGGTAACACTGAACCCAAAATTTTTTGATGAGCGGGGGGGGGGGGGGAGAATTCCGAAAAAAAAAATTTCGTCCCAAAATTTAAAAATAAAATTTTAAAACAAAAGTTATTGATTTACACAATTTTGGGGGGGGGGTAATACCCCATTCAAAAATTTTTCTTCCCAGAATTAATAAAAATCATAACATTTTAAAACGAAAGTTGGTGGTTTACAGAATCTTGAGGGGGTAATTACCCCGTAACCCCCCTCATAAATCTTGAGGGGGTAATTACCCCGTTACCCCCCCCCCTCATAAATCCGCGCTTGTTCCAACTACTTGGCCAATCAGCCAACTCCTTTTTGAAATCTAATCTAATCTAATATGGCAGTTTTGGTTTCTTCGCATTTCTGAGTACTGAAACAAAAACTTGAATAAAATATCAAGATTGTAATAAAATATAATTTATACAAATAGTGACAGTTTACATGCCCCTGGCGATCACCCTGTACGATAAATATGGTGAAATTTTCAATAGGGAGTATTTTAACATACTATTTTACGTATGTTCTAAAGAAACAAAGTCTAACAGAAGTTGTGTGGTACTAAAATTTAATTTCCTCTATGATTATTAATAACTATTTGTCAGGGCCCGTTTATCAATACAGGGTTAGGTTAGTTTGCCCCGAGGCTAAACGCTAACTCCAGCCAAAGTGTTTATCAAGTCGGGCCTACTAATTTTATATTTATCGTTGGCAGTTGTTGTTGGGTGAAAGTTTTTTTTGCGTAAATTATTGAAAATAGAAGCTTTCGACGAAATAAGAGATGATGAAGCAGATATTTTGGAATTTTTGGAACACCAAAAGATATACTTAGTTTTCTAGTGTAGCTAAAAGGCAAATATTAAAATATATTTTATTGTATTGTAGAAATCGTTCAGGTTATTTGTCGCTGCAAGATATTGCATCAGTTGTTTTTTTATTTTACGACGTGTTTATAACTATTTGCTATTTTAATTATTAATAGCAACCGCGCTCTGATGATGAAAAATTGGGACCTCTACCACCTTTGTTGTGGTTTCACCAGGCGCGGATTTATGGGAGGGGGGGTAACGGGTAATTACCCCCCCCCCCCCAGATTCTGCAAATCATCAACTTTTGTTTTAAAATGTTATGATTTTTGTTAATTTTGGGAAGAAAACATTTTTTAACAGGGTAATTACCCCCCCCCCCCCAAGAAACTGAAAAAAATTTTTTTTCGGATTTCTCCCCCCTCCGCTCATCAAAAAATTTTGGGTTCAGTATTACCCCCCCCCCCCAAACTCAAGGTCCAGATCCGCCCTTGGGTTTCACTCATTCTTTTAAAATAGAAATGTGACTATCGACCAGAAAATATTCTAGTTTAGGTATATTATAATTGTTCTTGTCGTTGCTGTCACTGTAATGTGATTTTTCGACAAAAACAGACAAATGCAATAAAAACTTAGAAAAGTAACAAAGAAAAATTTACTAATTTTTCGGCCAATCACGATCAACCTAGAGCTGGCAACTCTGTAGAAAGCGTTACCAACCTCAGGATGTTCAAGATAAATGGATGCGAGTTTAACACTCACTTTGCCCCGAGGTTAAAGTTATCCCAGGGCTAGCTAACAAGCAAAGGGTTTAGCCGGATAAGCATGACGAGTCGGCCGTCAAATGGTAACCTATATCGAAACTTATGTTTTAATATCGACTTGATGTATGAACGCGATTTATATGTGTTTTGCCGCCGTACTCCGCTTTGACCTTGAGATATGGAAAAAATGAGCGCATGCATGACTATCGTTCAAAGAGACCATATCTCGAAAACTAATTGAGCTAGAGAGGTAAAACCAACGGGAGGTTTCAGGTAACCTTAATGAGTATATTCTGTTTTTTTTTTGAATTTTTAGAATAATTACGCACATTAAAAAATAAATAAAAAATATAATAACTAATATGTCCGTGTTCTCTGTGACTTACAATCCACTGAAATAATATATGTTGTAATACTTTATATGCACTATTACTCATAAAAGTTGCGTTAGAAAAAAGTTGGTGCAACACTTCGAAAAAAAAATAAAATTCGACGCGCACTACATCATATAAGGATACAGACTTGACATAGAGCACACATATAAATATTTTATGAATTGGAATTATTGTTAGAAGATAAATTGAAAGAAAATATAAATAATTGTCACGTAAATATCTATTTCATACGGCACAGTGGCACAAATCTTAATTTTTTCGTTCAAAATTATTTAGAGCACTTCGCAACCGATTGGGATAATTTTTTTTTAAATACTCGTTATTTAATTTCAAAAAAACGTGAGAGTCGATTTTTTAATTATGCTAACCCACATTGTTGAGCTTCGCCAAAATGTATTTTGTATTTACATCTTAATAAAACTTACAAAAAAAAAATGTTGTTCTTATCCAATTTACATAAATCTTGTTACTCGGGGGGTTTTTGAGGTCGCTGATTACGAATCTGATATCCGAATTGTCATAAACCAACCTGAACTTGTACTTATAAAAAATATTCAAAACTTCTCGGCATAAACTTTAACGAAAATATTTTAATTTTTCATAGTTTTTTAGCATTTTATAGCCGCCATTGATTCCGCCATCTTGTAGGTTGGTTTATGACAATTTGGATATCAGATTCGTAATCAGCGACCTCAAAAACTCCCCGAGTATCAAGATTTATGTAAATTGGTTTAGGAAAAAAAAAATTTTTTTATAAGTTTTATTAAGATTTAAATAAAAAAATCGGCAGCTACTAGAAGCTGCTGGAACCTCCCCACCCGGTGAATCTTTGAAGCCGAAAAGAGCACTAAACAATATGAACGATCTCATTTAATTATATTTATTAAGTTGAAATATTTTTTTCGTATTAAATCAGAAAAAAAGTCTTGCGTTCGGTGGGATTTGGACCTAAGAACTTGAGTGTTAAATTTATAGTCTGCACAACATTAATATTTTATTCAATGTTTTTAATAGAAATATATGCTTCATCGGATTCTAGCCCGGGGCCAGCCAGACAACCACGGTGAACACCGCCGTGGCGAGTGTGAGGCTGGACGGGGTAGGTCCGGTTTGGCTTGGAGAAAAATAGAAAAGTAGTTCCTGTCTTCTGTAGGCAGGCTTAAAGACTAGGTTAAAATTATAATGTGTCCACATGGACCTAAAATTAATATAAAAATAAACACAATTCTATAAAAACGTTCGTAGGCAAGAGCACTTAATAATTTTGATACGGGAAACAACCTCGAAAACAACTAAACGAAAAAACTTGTTCGTTGGTAATGGGATGGATGGCAGGGATGGCCATCTTTGGAAAAAACCATATAACTCTTGGTGGACAGCTTCCCTGCCAGATGTAGCCAGAGTAATGTTCATGGTGGCTCGTTTAAGTTTGAGTTGGTATATTTTGTTTTATCTTTTGGCCTCGATCAATTTTTCACTAAATCGGCCGGGGAAGTGATAGCTGTCAAATTTTTGGTTCCAATGTTTCTCTGGGGAATTTGGTTTTTGAAAAATGTTTTGGTTGGTATCAATGTCTTAAATTGTTTTTAGGTTATCTAGTACTATTTTTAGGTTATGTTACCGGAAGAATTTTCGGCGGGATGCCGGAAGTAGCGAAAATAGTTTTTAAAATATAATGTCACTGTCACTTTTAAAGTTTTAGTGGAAAAAACTCACCGAAACCGTTCCGGTGGGGTTGCTTACACTTGTAGGGCTTGTAAGCGGTTCAGGATGGCCTCTCACACCATCCGTGGGCTTTATAAACGTCGAAAAAACTTGTAATCTCTCGATGCACTTGACACGTCAAAAATACTCAGCATACAGTCTGCACGCTTTAACACACTAGCAGAAAGTTCATTTTATAAAATTTGACATTTTTCTGAAAATTTGACATTTTTCCGAAAATTTGACATTTTTCTGAAGTGACATTTTTTCGAAAATTTGACATTTTTCTGAAGTGACATTACTCCGAAAATTTGACAATTTTCAAACAATTGACATTTTTCTGAAAGGTGACATTTCTTCGAAAATTTGACGTTTTTTTGAAAATTTGACATTTTTCTGAAAAGTGACATTTTTCCGAAAATTTGACATTTTCCTGAATTTTTGACATTTTTCTGAAAAGTGACATTTCTCGGAAAATTTGACATTTTTCGAAAATTTGACATTTTTCTGAAGTGACGTTACTCCGAAAATTTGACAATTTTCAAACATTTGGCATTTTTCTGAAAGGTGCATTTCTTCGAAAATTTGACGTTTTTTTGAAAATTTGACATTTTTCTGAAAAGTGACATTTTTCCGAAAATTTGACATTTTCCCAAAAATTTGACATTTTCCTGAATTTTTGACATTTTTCTGAAAAGTGACATTTCTCGGAAAATTTGACATTTTTTCGAAAATTTGACATTTTTCTGAAGTCGCTTTACTCCGAAAATTTGACAATTTTCAAACATTTGGCATTTTTCTGAATGGTGACATTTCTTCGAAAATTTGACGTTTTTTCGAAAATTTGACATTTTTCTGAAAAGTGACATTTTTCTGAAAATTTGACATATTTCTGAAAAGTGACATTTCTCTGAAAATTTAACATTTTTTCGAAAATTTGATATTTTTCTGAAAGGTGACATTTCTTCGAAAATTTGACGTTTTTTCGAAAATTTGACATTTTCCTGAATTTTTGACATTTTTCTGAAAAGTGACATTTCTCTGAAAATTTGACATTTTTTCGAAAATTTGACATTTTTCTGAAGTGACATTACTCCTAAAATTTGACAATTCTCAAACATTTGGCAATTTTCTGAAAGCTGACATTTCTTCGAAAATTTGACGTTTTTTCGAAAATTTGAAATTTTTCTGAAAAGTGACATTTTTCTGAAAATTTGACATATTTCTGAAAAGTGACATTTCCCTGAAAATTTAACATTTTTTCGAAAATTTGACATTTTTCTGAAAAGTGACGTTTTCCTGAAAATTTTACGTTTTCCTGAAAATTTGACGTTTTCTTAAAAATCTGACATTTTTCTGAAAAGTGACATTTCTCCGAAAATGTTACATTTCTTGGAAATTAAAAAAAAAAAATTTGTGACTCGTCTTGTAGAAATATTTTTTTGATATCATCATCAGTTCGCCTGTTATAAGAATTTTATGCTTTTACGACGTCATCAGAACGTAGGTGTATTTTTAATTCACTCGTATTCCATCCATCTACAATATTTCCACCTACGTTTCAAACTTTAATTGGATGTTTCCAGTTAAGTCGATATCTGCACCAGTTTCTAAGAATTTTTCTTATTTGTGACGTCATGTGACGTAGGTGTATTATTAATTCACTCGTAATCCGTCCGTCTACAATATTTATACCTACGTTTCAAATTTCAGTTCGATATCTTCAACCGTTCCCGAGTTATCAGCCGAAATCACTGAACACCTCTGTCATTATTAGAATACCACCCTGTACATTGCACTGCTTTGAGGACAAAACAAGTGAAATTTTTGTTTTTTAATTTTTTTCACGGAAACCAAATCGAAAAAGTGCAAGTGTGATATATCGTTGAAATCGAAATTTTTACTGCTTTTCAATGGTTCAATTACAAATTGTAAGTAATCATAAAATAAACAACTTGTTGTGCCAAAACGGCACTAAACGTAATCCGATCTCAACCAAAACCTTTTCAGATCTTCTGGAGCACTAAAGAAACCCTCATGCAAAGTTTCATCCAAATCCGTTTAGTAGCTTCGCCGCTATCGTGCTAACATACATACACACACACACACACACACACACACACACATACACACACACAGACATTTTTCAAAAACAGTTTTTTTGGGTTCCTGGGACCTCAAAACGTAAAGATATGATGTTATCTCAATTTTCGATTTTGGACTAATTGTAGTAACCTCCCACAATTTTATTGTGGGGAGGTTAAAATGGACATTTTGGTTAAGCTCAATAATTTTGGTTAGCATAATTAAAAAATCGGCTCTCTTACATTTTTTTGAAATTAAATAGAGTATTTAAAAAAAAATTATCCCAATCGGTTGCGAAATGCTCTAGATAATTTTGAACGAAAGAACTACAGTTCGTGCTACTGTGCGCCGTATGAAATAGTCATTTACGTGACAATTATTTATATTTTCATTCAATTTCTCTTCTAAGAATAACTCCAATTCATAAAATATTTATGTGTGTCCCATATCAAGTTTGTATCCTTATATGATGTATTGCGCGTCGAATTTTATTTTTTTTCGAAGTGTTGCACCAACTTTTTTCTAACGCAAATTTTATTAGTAATAGTGCATATAAAGTATTAAAACATATATTATTTCAGTGATTGTAAGTCGCAGAAAACAAGGAAATATTAATTATTATATTCTTTATTTATTTTTTAATGATGTGCGTAATTATTCTAAAAATTCAAAAAAATATAAAATATAAGGTTACCTAAAACCTCCCGTTGGAGGTTTTAGCTCAATTAGTTTTCGAGATATGTCCCTTTGAACGATAGTCATGCATGCGCTCATTTTTTTCCATATTTCAAGGTCAAAGCGGAGTACGGCGGCAAAACAGATATAAATCACGTTCATACATCAAGTTGATGTTAAAACATAGGTTTCGATATAGGTTGCCATTTGGGGGCCGACTCGTCATGCTTATCCGGCTAAACCCTTTAACCCTACATTGATACACAGGCCCTAAATCAAATAGGTATGATAATAATTAATCGGTACATTCTTGATACTTCTTGAAAGAAAGTTTGCAAAGGAATAGATGAAAATTTTAATTATCAGTTTTAAAAATTCTCTGGCTTAAAATTTCCGTATATCATCGATTTAACAACCATTACATTGATTAGCATTTAATTAACTTTCCATTATGGAATTAATCTCCACCTGGTATAGAAATAATTATTGTGTATGAGGAGTTAAAAATGATCACACAATATTGTGAGATACATTAAAATTATTTTTATCAAGAAAATATGACGACGGTTATCATAGTAAGATATTGTAATGTGTTGCAACCCCTAAAACATAGGCAACACAGAATTCAATTCGGATGTTATCTGGATGTAGATTTGCACCTACTAGGAGTTCTAGAGTGATCTAGAGAATGGTGGCGTCATCACAGAAAAATCGAGATCAGTCATTTTTAGGTATAAAAGACCGCATTCTCGGCGGGTAGTTCAGAAAGTAGAAAGTTTTGAAGTCTTGGATTTGACAAGTGAGGTTAAGACTCCAAAGTAAAAACAAGTGATAAACACTGTTATTTTTATTCAGTAAAGTACATTTGAGTTAAAATCAGTATTGTGAAGTATACAGTAAATTATTTAATAAAGTGTGTTAGTGATTATCTGTTGTTATAATTTTTGGAACCCACGGAATTTGCAAGGGTGGTTTCCTAGGGGTGGAAACACGTCACAATATAATATAATAACCTGAAACTGCATGAACGAATGAATGGAAAATATTAAATTTTCGTAGAAATAAAAGGCAGATCCACTACTACAATTTGTAAAATATATGGTAAACTTATAGATACTTTTGAGGAGTGTAAACAGTGCGTGGCAAAATTTTATGACATATTTGAGGTGCTTGAATATAATATTGATAAAACTAATCACTACATAGATAGGACCAACGAGAATAGAGATAATTCAAAAAACTGCAGTGTAGTACAAATGTTCACCTTTCTCGCCATTTTAAATCGTAAAATATTGATAGAAAAAAGTTATTTCAATTTTGGATGTAGCTTTCTAGGCTAGATCTAACTAGAAAGGATCTAACCAAGAATAAACCATTTTCCCGTCATTTTTCCAATATTGTTTTTGTGAAAAATTTTAATTAATGACTGTGGCAATTTATATAAAAAAATTCTTGTAGGAATTATTCACGGGTACCACTTTTTTTTGTTCTAGATACTGTATTATTGTGTCCGACAGATAAAACAAACAAGACATTTTGTATCTTGGAAAGCGCCTACATACGCAATACCAATACCGTCTATGTGATTGCCATTAACCGTAGAATATGGTACAGACTAGGCCTAATTTTAACACCCTGCATCATTACAGCACCTTAAAATGTAATACATACGAAGATGACATAATACAAAGATCCAACAGAAGAGAAATTGCAGGTTGGGTCGTATATGTAATCGATACAATACCGACAATACACTCTTGCTTTCTTCTTTAAAAAATGTCTCGTTGTGCACCTCTACTTTCTAATTTAAATACAAGAAAAAGTAACCATCTGATATCAACCCACTAAAAAGATATGGTCTCGACATGACCTGCTAAGCTAAAAAGAGAAGAACGCTTATCACATATTGTGCATCAAATCCAAACTGAAAGAGTATCGATTGTGAATGAAACAGAAAAATCAAATTAGATTAGATCATATCAGTTAGGACAAATTGTGAATTAAATTCTTTAGAAGTCTCTATCAGTGGCATCTCCAGTTTTACTAAAAGAATTTAATTTAATATAGACGGCTTTGATTTAATATATTCACAGTGGTTTACGTGTAAGTACAGGGTGATTTTTTTGATCAAGGAAAATGTATTTTTCTTGTCAACTACTGAAGAAAATTATATTTTGTATTAAGCGTTATATTCCTACTGCCTGCCACTCAACATTAAGGTATAGTCCAGTCAACGTGGGGGTTTCACCTCTAACTTGAGTGCTAATGAATGTATTTTGATGAAACCTTATGCAATTTGTTTGTAATGACGTTAATAAAAAAGTTAAAAAAAAAATAGAGTAAGAAATTATCACGAGTTCCGTAACTTGTCAACTTGTAACTAATTAGGTCAAAATGAAAAAAAAAAAATAATGTATTTACCGTTTTTGCCCCAAATAAGATATTAATAAGATGTTTTTTGTCTTGTGATTTTTTTAAGGGTTAAGTGGAAGAGCGCATTACAAGCGAACTTCGCCCTAAATAAAGACCTGTTATTATTATTATTATTATTATTATTATTATTATTATTATTATTATTATTATTATTATTATTTTCGAAAAATGCATATTTTTCGAGATATGGCCACTCGAAAATTCCTAAAAATAGGTGAGGGGAAACGTAAAAGTTGAAAAAAATCTGAAAAAATTCTGGTGAATGTATCACCGAAATACAAGACTTTTTTTATTTGCAACTTTTCTGTAAAGTACGTTTTCATCGAGTTTTTCCGGAAAAACATGAAAAACTACCCTTGTCTTTGATCTTCTGATCATTTCCTACTCCAATATTTTTTTTAACTTTTTTATTAACGTCATTACAAACACATTACATAAGCTTTCATCAAAATCCATTCATTAACACTCAAGTTATAGAGTTTGGTCATTTTAGCGCTCCGTTGACTGGACTAGTAGGAGAATAAAAAAAATATGAAGGATAGTGGGCGTCACAACGCTTCAAACATTTCCTCTCTAGCATCACACCAGTTTTATTACATCATTGAAAATTTCTTTTAATTTCCAGTCTTATTGGTAAATATGTTTTATTTTGTGTTTATTTTTTTTTAGTTTATGATCTAATTTATCTTATTTATATTGTATATTTATTGGTATTCGTTGCTTTTCTTATAAAGAGCTAAACTAAATATTATTATACACAATATCGCAGGCTTTGAAAAAATATTGTTACATTTTTTAATGTAGGGTATATCTCTAGGGTGACCATACGTCCGGAATTTCGCTGGAAAGTTCAGCATTTTGGAGTACTCTCCAGCATTTACAAGTGTCTAGCAAAAGTCCAGCATTCAGACCATACGTCTGGAATTTCGCTGGAAAGTCTTACCAAGTGCCCAGCAAAAGTCCAGCTTTCAGATTATAGTGAAGTTACAGCATTACGTTTTGCTTGAAAAAAAAAATTGTTTTCGGATACTTCCCCCCGCTCATCAAAAAATGTTGGGATCAAGAAATGATTTTTCGGATTTCTGCCCCCCGTTCAACAATTTTTTTCCCAGCAGAAGTGTCCAGCATTCACTTAACAAAAATCTAGTCACCCTAGTATATCTACAGATAAACTAGAACTTAGATCTTTTCTGATGCAGCGCCATAACGCGCATAATTTGTACATATATTCCGTGCTGTTCCAATCGAGACAAGAACTTGTCCTCAACCAGGAATTCTGGCCACGGACACCTCCTCCGTTGCGGATTCTAGCGTGGACTAAGTTTTTCTACTTCTGAATGCTGAGTCGATCCACCTTGTTATTGTCTTTTCGACTCCGCGCCACTTCACTGCATCATTTAGTGACTCGAATGAGGTATTGTCAAAGGTACCCTTTATGTCTAAGAAAGTTCCTACAGCAGTATCTAGGGCCCTTTCTATTTTTTGAGTAAGCTCGTGTATTGCTAACTCACAAGATTTTCCTGTTTTTAGGCATATTGGTTTCGAAGTTTTGAACTCATTTCATCATCCCTGATATGCCTACCAACCAGTTTCTCCAGGGTTTTCAGGAGAAATTATGTTAGGATTTGGCCGCCTTTATATTCCGCCAACCAGTTGGTACATAACCCAGGGCCAAATTGGCCCTGAATAGTGTGCACAGGGGGTGTTGTGTGTGCAAGTATGTCCAGTTCCTCTTAAAGTAGTACTGGAAATATTCTATCCAGCCCAGGTGACTTGTATGGTTCAAATGAGTTGATTGCCTATACAAGTCTTGTTTTGTTAACAATGCCGTTTGCAATTTTCCAGTCTTCCTTTGATGCCCTTCTCATTGGTATGTCTTCTGATGGACCGCTTCTGTCTTGTAGTATGGTGACACTGCATGGGAAGTGTGTCTCTAGTAAATCTAGATTCTCGTTCCCAGTGGTTGTGTAGTTCCCTTGTTGTCTTTACAGTGGCCCTATCTTTCCCTGATTATCTTTGCAAGATTTTCTGGAGTCTAGCATTCGGGGGTATTTTTATCTCCTAACATTGCTTCCTTCATGATTTAGTTTTTGCTTCTCTAACGGCGTAGACGTATTTCAGAGGGATAGCTTTGTCTTCGTTCCATCTGCCAGTCCTTTTGGTCTGGTTGAACAGACCTCTGCCCTTCTGTTCCACCTGGGGGTTTCGCGTTTAGCTCTCCTCTCTTTCAGAGGACAGCTTAGCTCGAAGACTGTTATCACTGTTGAGGTTATTAGGTCACTCAGCAGTCCTACTTCCGCCGGTGTTTGTGGTCTTAAATACTTAGTTTTCGATTTATTTGATAGATGAGTTTGTCGAGAAGGTGTTTAGTGAGGTTTTATCTTGGTGGAAATTCAAAGAGGTGCACACCAACAATACAGAGTTAATTATTCACCCGTAGCTCTCTAATATTTCAACCTATATCGACATGGGTTTTTCAATGATATTTCATCACGAGGCGATTATGTGTTATCGAGTTGAATTTCACCAACGGTTTTGTATCTACAAATACGATATAAAAAATTGCCTTACTATGTAATATACAGAGAAGGGCGTTTTCTAAGCTCGAATAAACTTTTCTAAAACAAACAACTGAGGCTAGCAACATTGTAACTTCTACAAATGTACAAATTAATTAATTAGTTAGTAATTGTACGAAACTATTACATAAATAAGTGTAGATAAGATCTTATCTCTATAATTTTACTTTCAACAGCATATTGTCTTGCCTTCGGATTACTGTTTTTAAACAAATATAACACCTGCTGTTAATTAAAATGTGTACATTAATTATTATTTATCCCAATCTCGTAATGACATAAGTCTAAGGAAATACTTTTATTGTGTTTGTTTAGTATGTTAAAGATCCATACACAGAAGCAAAATCAATTCTTGTTCTAGTGGATACTAAATTAAATAATGGTGTTCCATGGTCGCTTTTATTAACCAATTTAAGATAAAACAAATGAGCTTCATTTATTTATATTTTAACTCTCGGCATTGGACGTTTGTTTACCAACAACTTAGCCCATTTACAAAGTTGCAAAGATAAAAATATTAATAACAATAAAATACTACAAACAACAACTTATTGCATAATTTAAATGTTCACTAGGTCCCCATATTGTTTTTCATAAAAAAATCTCAATATTAGAACCTTCTGGAAGATATCCCAAATAAAATCTCTATCAGGCTTTCGACTAGTAATAATTTTAGCGAGAAATACTGTCTCTGGAAACCATTCCCTGATGTAATAGTTTGATGCAAAATTCAAAAGATTATTGTACTATTATACAAGGTGTTACGTACATCGATAGAAAGTTTTAAGGGGGTGATAGTGTTGTAGAACCTATCAGAAGCCCTCAAGCCAAAATAAAAATTCGACTTAGGTAAAAAATTCATTTAAGGGCATTTTGGATCATAGCATGCACGTTTGAAGAACTTCAGAGCCATAATCTAGCCCAAAAGGACCGTTATGAGTTCATTAAGACATTAGGCAGAACCAGGTGAAAATCGAACACCGAATTTTCACTTAGAAAAGTATGTTTTGGTCCAGGCCCGGAAAGTGAAAGTATATGTTGGTCATGGAAAAATGAACCAAAAATAAAAGTATAATTTTTGATCAAGGAAAAATAAACCATATACTTTTACGAAATTATTTTTTACTTTTTTATTCCTCCAAAGGCAATGACCATGGAGATACAGTCATTGTATAAACGAAAAATCCATTTTGCCAAAAAGTCGCTCGGAGGCGAGTCGGTGTAATTTTTCCTTTATTGAACCTGCACGGGGACTAGTACGTCGTAAGACTGGCCGAACGTTAGTAAACTCATGTATTAGTCGAACTCCGTTCTGTGAATGATATAATCACGTTATATAGAACTTTTAAGCAAACCAAATTTTTTTAGTAAAATATTTTTATATTATTTTCAGCCATAATTACCAAAAATTTATAAATTTTTAAAAAGCTTTCATTAAAATCTGGGAAAGTTGAATGAAACTTTTCTACCAAATCGATTGTTAGCGCACGCTTTTATTTGTATGGTTAAAATTAATTTGCCTTAGTTGGGGAGGCGTGATTCTTTGACATTATGTAATTTATTGGATAGGATATTACAGAATCTAACTTTATTGTTTGAAACCTGTTAAATAAATGGTATTCTTTGAACTAATTGCATTTTATTGATGTCAGGATTTGTTGCTAGCAAGGGCGGATCCAGAAAAGTTACTGGGGGGGCACTAACATCTACAAAAAATTTTACAAATCAGAAAAAAAAATTTTCGCCTCGGAATCTAAAAAATTTTTATCGCCTCATGGGCAAATGAAAATCCAAAAAAAAATTTTTTTCACCTCACAGAGAATCCTATTAAAAACGTAAAAAAAATTTTTCGCTCCCCTCGGAATCTGAAAAAAATTTTTCGCCCCATGGGGGGGGTGCAAATAAAAATCCAAAAAAAAAAAATTTACAGATAATGCTATTAAAATGTAAAAAAAAAATTTTTTCGCTCGCCTCGGAATCTGAAAAATTTTTTTCGCCTCATGGGGAGGTGCAAATAAAAAATACAAAAAAAAAATTTTCCCCCACCTCATGCGGAAAAAAATTTATCGCCTTGAAAACGTAACAAATACTTTTCTCGGGGGGGGGGGGGGGCAATTGCCCCTACTGCCCCCCCCGGATCCGCCCTTGGTTGCTAGTCTTAATCCCTTGAGTTTTCGTTTGGAAGACCGAATTAACTTAGCTATTCAGAGTCTCTGCAAGTCTGATACTCAGTGTTCTGGTCGCCTTACAGGAGCTCGATAGGGATTTTTTTATGCGATTTTTTCAGGAATCATTAAGTGTAGAATCCTTTATTAGTAGGTAAACAAATAGAAATCACGTCAAATTTTAATCCTGTCAGAGAGAAATCTCCGATAGGGATTTTTTTTATGCAAAAATCGCATAACTCCATAGGCGTTAATAGTATATTATTCAACGAGCGGTAATGTAGGTAATAACTCACGCAGATGAAAGTTTACAGCACGAGTCGTAAGCGAGTGCTGTAATTCATCAAGTGAGTTATTACCATTACCGCAAGTTGAATACTATACTTTATCTACGATTATAACAATAAATATTAAATTGAGAAAATTTTGTTTAAATTACTCAGTTTGTTTAGAATTAATTGAAAAATTTAGTTTTTGTTCACCCTTTTATATTTGTTGTCTTCAAGGATTTGGCCAACTTTAAGCGGAGGTAGAATGTGATTTTTAATCGAAATAGTGCATAAACTGCTTGTAGACAAAAATCAGCTTTGTAGATTAATATTACGCGGCGGAAAATGCAAAACTTCTCCGCGAACTGCAATAGTCCGGAGTGCATATTCGGTCAAAACCAGGGCCGGTCTTGTGACTAGGCCTCATAGGCCCGGGCCTAGGGGCGCTACTTTGTGGGGGGCGCCATTGTCTTTCGTCTTAGTGGTTAGTGCCCATAAACAGAAAAAAAAATTTCGAACTAAACAAATTTTTTATTGGATTTCTCCTCCCTGCTCTTCAAAAAATTTTTTCGGACTAAAAAAGTTTTCTTGGATTCTCCCCCTTGCTCTTCAAAAAAAAATTTCGGACTAAAAAAGTTTTTCTTGAATTTCTTCCCCCGCTCTTCAAAAAATTTTTTCGGACTAAAAAAAAAGTTCTTGTCCCCTGCCCATAAACTAATAGCAAGCGAGAGGGGGGCGCAAAATTGACCTGAGCCTAAGAGCAATTTATATCTAAAACCGGCACTAGTCAAATGTCTTGTTTTTTATGTTAGAGACAAAATTAAAAAAGCGTCGAAAGCTCAATCAATTCTCTTTACATAAGCTGTCTACAAATTATCGAGATATTCGAGGAAATTACACGTTTTCCTATAGAGTGTATGTAAATTTTAAAAAAATACATGATATTAAGTGAACATCGTATATGAGATCGATTTCAGTTAATCACCGATTAATTACGGTGACAAAATGGAGAAATTTTACCGAAAAAAAAGTCCCAAATCCCTCTAATTCCTTCATTTTTGTCAGAATTCAAAAAATAAAAAATAGAGTTTTAGCAAGTATAATTCTATTTAAGTTAACTAGAGTAGTCTTTTGGCGTGGGAGCCAACATTAAAAAGTTGCCAACTGTAGAAGCTCAAAATTTGCGATTCTTTGCCGTACATGGCCAACATTTCAGTAGTTATCTCCAAAATGAAAAAAAAAATAAAAATTCTGATAGTAGCAAAAGATTCATAATGGAAAATACTCGTTTGACCTTGTTCTTTATTTCGAGCTAACTCCCACCGTTTCGGAGATATCTGCGAAAAATAACAAAAAACAGCTTACATTTCGGAGTCGAAAAAATTGCAAAAACATGCAGTCTTGACATATTTTTTGAAAAACACCATTGGGATGGCCGTACGATGTCGCGACGTAAAGAGGAAGTCTTCCAGGTAAACCTGATCGTAAATTGCACGGCAAAATTCGAAAATTTGGTTCGGCACGAACGAATCAAAAGTAGCATTTTGTGACATTTCAGAAAATCTTTATAGATATTAACGCGAATAATCTATCACTACCTCCCTAGCTCCACCTTCATGTGTTGCGCGTTCCGTCGATTGGACAGGCTAGGCATGAAGATAAAGGTGATTGGCTCTGTACATAGTGAGTTATAATAACTCACGCATTATAACTCACGCTGTTTGTTTATGGATACTATTAATTGATCAAAAGCAGTTCATTAATTAGTATATAACCTAATAAGAGTAGATAAACTCATTATTACGGTGTAAACAAATAAAAATCACGTCAAATTTTAGTCCCGTCAGAGAGAAATCTCTGATGGGGATTTTTTTAATGCAAAATTTACAAAACTTCCTAGACACAAAACTAAGTATTACCATTAAATAAATAGAGAGAGCATCTTCAATGATCTGAGGTAGTGCAGAATTGAACTATTACTTGTCTATCGAGATATATCTTATCTCGAACTCGCTTGGGGGTAGAAGAACGGGGCAGAACGCGGCTGGCGCCCTACTAAAAATAAATTGGTGTCGCGTCAAATCGTCGCTCGGTAGTGAGTTCTTCTGCAATAGAAGGATAGATAGAATAGATTACATCTTGGGAACTGTAATATTCTGGCAATTAACATTTAGTTTGCTGTAATTTTATGCAATGGCTCTAATGTTCACGCGACAATATTGCATCTTGCAATGCCGCATATCGCAAACTACTGGCAAGGTTCATGAACTTTGATAATAAACCAGAGCAACTTTGCAAGAAGAACAAAAAATTCTAATTGAAAATTTCAATAAGGTTAAATCATTAATTTGCATGTAATGCTCAATTGTTTATTTACTGAAATATTCTAATGTAGCTTAGCTTCGAATTGCACATGTAAGTTATATAAACTTTTCCTCGTAAATTCCCTATAAATTTACTGGATTTACTGGAAGACGATCTATGAAAAAAATAGGAGTGCCATCTCCGTTTTACCATATGCCCAGATCCAAACACAGTTATACCGACTGTAACAGGATCCTTTAGTTTTCAAGATAATTGATTGAAATTTTGGGATATCCTGTATACATAATAAGCGGCACTTTTTGACATACAAGTGATTTTTTTTTCACTTCCGGTTTCGCCGGAAGTGATACTAACTTTCGATTTTTAAATGGAGCACCCTGCATATTATTGCATTTTTGAATTCTGCATAATTTTCTGAATCCAACGATACCAAATAAGTGACATTTCAAAGGTCAATATTTTTTATAATAAAATTTTTGGTTTTCCATTTAAGTGTGCCTTGACGGTTCCGATTTATTCTAAATGACCCGTGGGATGCTAGAAAAATCGAAATCCCGTCAAAAATACTAAATTAGTGATTTATGAGCAAATAAAGTTCATCAAAATGGTTTTTGGGGCAAAACTCAATTTTTTCAAATGGACCATATTGGTTGATACCGTGGTACCATTTATTAGTACTATTTATTCATATGTCGTATTAAAATGTGCGATAAATACAAATAAAATTACAGCTAAAAGAAAATAAGAAAATACAATTTTGTATAAAGGCCATGGCAGGTTAAGATAAGTGTCCGCGCCTTTGCAACCTTTTTGCGTGTGGTTCCTTCCAGGAATGTATCTTTACGAAAGATACTACCACAAAAAGTTTTGACCTCAAAAACTTCATATATGGGAAAAAAAATTTTTTCGAAAATCCGAACAAAATTTTTTTTCTTAATCAAGTGAACCAATTTGTTTCTATTTCACATATATTGTAAATATACTCAAGACAATTTATTATTGATATTTTCATGAAATCTTTTCATGAAGAAAACAAAAATTGATGGTTTTGAATTTTTTGAAAAATGTATATACGTTACCGACCACCTCTATTTTTTTTTTTACTAATTATACACCATATAATAAGCTATAACATATATTTTTTACAAAACACTATCAAAGGGGTAACGTTATCAAATTGGCAAAGATAGTGTTACGTGCTTACACCCCCCTTAGTAAACACCTATATCGTGGGTTCGGAAATTATAACACCAGGGTAACACTAAACTTACGTACTAATTACAACAAATAAAGAAAAAGAGTATAAATTGGTTAGAAACTCGACATATTAATAAATATATAAATGAACAACTGCTTGGATTATACGTATTGAACATTTTTTGGAGCAGCCTACGTATTTTTTTTGAAATAACGAGTTGTATTTTCTACAAAGCTCCATCGAAATGGTAATACATAAAAAAATTATGTGTTTAATAATAAGAATACATAATAAAAAAACATGTTATGCTAATGATATATGATAATATTAGTCGTCTTCATCATTGTCCTCATTTATTGTAACACTGATATCTTCTGCGAATAATTCAGGCAGTTTTATTCATGATTTCGGAATATCGACCTTGCATATGATAAATCCATCTCTAAGTAATAGAAAATTAATTTAATTTTTTTAACTTAAACATGAATTTATCATATGCAAGGTTTCTCGACGATATTCCAAAACCATCAGTAAAACTGTTCGCAGAAAATATCAGTGATAATAAACGAGGACAGTGATGAAGACAACTAATATTATCATATATCATTAGCATGTTTTTTATTATGTATCCTTATTATTAAACACATAATTTTTTTATGTATCACCGTTTCGATGGAGCTTGGTAGAAAATATATGTATTGTGATAAATACATCTCATTATTTCAAAAAAATACGTAGGCTGCTGCAAAAAATTTTTAATACGTGTAATCCAAGCAGTTGTTCATTTATATATTTATTAATATATCGAATTTCTAACCAATTTATACTCTTTTTCTTTATTTCTTGTAATTAGTGCGTACGTAAATACATTATTGTTTAATGTTACCTTGGTGTTATAATTTCCGAACCCACGATACAGGGTGTTTACTAAGGGGGATGACAGCACGTAACATTATCTTTGCCAATTTGACTACGTTACCCCTTCGATAGAGTTTTGTAAAAAATATATGTTATAGCTTATTGTATGGTGTATAATTAGTAAAAAAATAGAGGTGGTCGCTAACGGGTAAGTACGTATATAAATTTTTCGAAAAATTCAAAAGCATCAATTTTTGTTTTCTTCATGAAAAGATTTCATGAAAATATCAGTAATAAATTGTCTTGAGTATATTTACAATATATGTGAAATACAAACAAATTGGTTCACTTAATTAAGAAAAAAAAATTTTTTTTGGATTTTCAAAAAAAATTTTTTCTCAGATATTATGAAGTTTTTGAGGTCAAAACTTTTTGTGGTAGTATCTTACGCAAAGATACATCACAGGAAGGAACCACGCGCAAAAATGTTGCAAAGACACGGACACTTATCTTAACCTACCATGACCTTTGCAGCATTTTGAACACAATTAACAAGAATTTTAAACAATTTTTAAAGACATTATTCATTATTTTCAAAGCCACCTTAGTTAGTTACTTCTTAACATTTAATTAGAACAAAATTGTATTTTCTTATTTTCTTTTAGCTGTAATTTTGTTTGTATTTATCGCACATTTTAATACGACATATGAATAAATTCCTTATTAATAGTACTAATAAATGGTACCACGGTACCAATATGGTTGCATTTGAAAAAGAATGAGTTTTGCCCCAAAAACCATTTTGATGAACTTTATTTGCTTATAAATCACGTAATTATTACTTCCACGCCCAGTGGAAGTATAGTAACGACAAAAAAATTTTTTTAAAATTTTTATTGTCCAAATAGGCTTAAAATGTCATGAAACGTCGAGATTTTAAGTTTGAACGAAAAAAAAATTTCTGTCTGTCGGTCTCTGTAACTTTTTTTTGTGCGCACGTTTACTCTGGAACCGTTTAAGATATTGAGTTGAACTTTGGCACACATATGTACTTTAACGAGATCTAGAATCAGATTATATTTTCATCTTGTTCCGTCGAAGGGTTGGGGGGTAAATTGGGGTAAATTTGGGGTAAATAGGTCAATCAAGCAGGTAAGAGTCCATAAAATTGGTATTTAGTATATAAAGAGAAGCTAAGGTCTCAAAAAAAATTTTGGCATTAGCCACCCCCATTACCACCCCCACCCCCTTATTAAAGGGGATGAAAAAAAATTGTTATTTAGTGTATGTACAGGAACCAGAAACCTCAAAATATTTTTTTACTACATCCACCCCCCGCTACCACCCCCCACCCCACTACCGATGTGGGGTATCGTTTTATGGGTTTTTGGGGTAGAGGATTTCAAATATTATATTATTAAAGTTCCATAAACAATTATTTCTACATACAAAGTTTTTTCGTTGTGAGTGACTTGGATAGAGAAGCTGGATGTGGAAGTAGTGATTTTTTGGGCAGCGGTTTTAGTATTTTTGGCGGGATTTCGATTTTTCTAGCAATACACGGGTCATTTAGAATAAACCGGAACTGTCATGGCACACTTAAATAGGAAACTAAAAATTATATTATAAAAATATTGACGATTGAAATGTCACTTATTTGGTATCGTTGGATTCAGAAAATTATGCAGAATTCAAAAATGCAATAATATACAGGATGTTCCATTTAAAAATCGAAAGGCGAAACCGGAAATAAAAAAAAATCACTTGTATGTCAAAAAGTGTCGCTTATTATGTATATAGGATATCCCAAATTTCAATCAATTATCTTCAAAACTAAAGGAAAAAAGGAGGGGAGTACCATGATCCTATTACACCCAGTAGGTATCATTTTCTTTTTTTCTATTTCGTTAAAATAGTTACATCATTATTTAAGTTATCATCAACTGTATAAAAATGGCTGCTCTTTGTTGTTGTTATTTATTGCAACTTAACAAATTAACCAAACACGTTCGAATAAATCTAGTTTTCTTCGGAATTTTAATATGAACAATCTCTTTTTTATTCATTGCGATACGAGCTGTACAACCAGAGATATTTAAGAAAAACTGCGAAAAAACACAATTTTCAACATTCTTTTGTTTAAACAAATGACTTGCGGGACAAAGATTTAATCCAAAACTGTTTGCTACACTCTTAATTTCACTCCACTATAATGATAGCGTTTACTAACAGAAATTCAAACAAGCTAAAAACGTACTGTTCGCCGGTTTACTAAACTGTTTATATACCTGTTACACATTCTATAGGATACTCTTCGCAGTTTTTTGTAAATAATGTTAGTTTTAGACATTTTTAATTTTATAGTACGAACTTAGTTGGTGAAAGACTCAGTGTAAAATAATGTAAAAATTAAAAAAAAAACTATACCATACCACATGTGGGTTTCGAACCCTTGGATTCCGAGTCAAAAGCGTAAGAACTACCTAACACGTAAAAAAATGTAAAAAATGTAAATTTTTACAAAAACATAAAAATCAAAAAAAAATTTTTCAAATTTACATCATTAATAACATTTTTATTTACTGATCGATTTTGTTCAAAAACAATATGGTACTTCCCCTAGCTAACACTAACTTACTGTCCAAATTTCAGTACAATCGGACTTTTCTTTTTTGAGTTATCGTGCTTACAAGAAATGTGACGGACGGACGGACGCACAGACGGACATTTTAAAAGTTGTTTAGAATTCGTTCACTAACACAATGATATGAAAATTTTTTCTCTACGAGCGATATTTTCGATTTTAGAAATGTGCCGATCAAATACAATATACTCTTCGTTTTTGCGAAGAGTATAATAATAAACAAAAATATCTAAAAAGGCCGGTATCTCAAAATCTGTAAAACTTTGTATAATGGTACATCTGATCATGTAGATTCTAAATGACATGCCCTATCACCTCCTTAAAACATTATATCGATGTACCAAACACCCTCTATATCTAAAGAACAGTGTTAAAAAAAGGCATTTTTGGCTCATCCGTGGTAAAGTGTGGAAGCCATCTTTTTTTACCAATTTTTGGGTACTGAAAACGAGTTCGTCACCCGTTTTGGCGAAAAATCTCGGGAACACATTAAAAAATAACCCTTATTTGGGGGGTGACATTGGAATTCATATTAGAACTTGCCACTAGAAGTTTCGATAACTAGGTAGAAAGAAGAAGCAAAAAAAAACAAATTCACCCCTTCAACCCTCCTCGCCAAAAGTCATTTAAATAATTAAAGAATTTTTTAGCACAAAAAACAATATTTTCTGGATAGTGATATGCACACCCCAAAAGTAGGGATTTTTTTTACAATTAAAACCAATAAAAGCTCTAAAAAGCGAAAATCCATCAACTTAATTGGTGGGGATGGGTGTAAGAGTATTCAGAAGTAATCACATTGTAACCTGATAATAGCCATTTAACGAGGAGCTTTGGTTTCTTTTTTAAATAAATAAATAACCCTATATTAGATATTGTAACTTACACCGTTCTTATGGATGAAACTGAGTATTTTGAAAGAATTTCCTGCACTAAAGAATAACTTTTTGTTGCAAGTTCTAATATCAATTTCAATGCCACCCCCAAATAAGGGTTATTTTTTACTGCCTTCCCTATGTTTTTAGTCAATTTAGATGACATATTCGTATTCAGCACCCCAAAATTAGTAAAAAAAAAACTCCACACTTTACTACGGATGGGCCAAAAAAGCCCTTTTTAACATTATTCCGAAAAGTATTAAGAAGCCAAAATTACAGGTATTACTTAATATTTTTGAGATTTTGGATTACGACTTTCACTTCCTAGGCATTACGTGAAAGCAAAATTAAGAGTACATGCTATTACTATAATTTAATTTACACTTGTTAAACTGGTTAAATATGCTATTGCATCTCAATTGAAATCACAGTTAACATCTTTATTTCAAGGTTACCATGAATTTATTCGTTGTTTTTCCATAAAACTTTTGAGCAAAATTCCATCACAAAAATTGCACAAATCAGAAAGTTAAGGTCATAACTCGGTATATTCGTGGCAGAGAGATCGGATATAAAAATTGAAATTTATTAATATTCAGTTCTTTTTTATTACTTTTGAATTAATACCTTCCGTTTTTTGGATTTTAAGTGATATAAATTTTATTTTAATGTGGCCATGACCAGGTTCTCATTTACTAATAATTTCTTATCAATATGATCTCTCATCCGTGAAAAGGATTACACTAATTTTAGAAGAGGAAAGTAACCACGCAACTGAGCAGAATATACACAGGGTGTTGGGTCTGCTGCTCTATAACCAGTAACATTTGAACGAATGTAACAAAGTGTAATAAACCAAAAGTTTCCTAGCTTATGTGATCTACTTGTTTTGAAAAAAAACTAAAAACGAGTCTGCGATATTAAGTCACACACCATATACGGGGTGAACCATTAATAATAGGCCATAATTCAAGGGTAGATTCTTTGGATCAAAATATGAGGATATAACCAAACATGCTTTAGTAAATTTTTACTGTGGAAAAAAGATACAGGGTGTCAAAATTGTAATTTTTTTCTTTTTTTTTTTTTGGAATATCTCAACTACCTCTTGACCGACCTCTCCCAATTCGGTAAGGAAAAATTTTTAAAAATTGTTTAAGCTAAGAAACAATAATTTATGTATCACATCACGTTAGCCCATGGAAGACGCCTCATGAGCTATACCTGATGATGGATATTTTTTCTTTTTTTTTTACGAAACGTTGTGGCACTTTTGACTAGAAAATTTCATGCAGGAGTCATTTCTACGTAAGAAACGTGTACTTAATAAAACTTGAAACTTCCAACCGTTTTCGACAAAACTGCCGCAAAGATTTCAAGAATTCTAATGACCCAACGACAGAACAAAGACGTCACCAAAGTACACTTCAATACATACAATTTGTCCTTTTCAAATTAAGTTTGTTTTCAAAGAATGGTGTATTTTCCATTTTTTTTTAATTCAGTTTTGGTGATATTATCAATAGTACAGTCACTGAAGGTTTTCATCTCCGATTTCGTTGAACCTCCATCGATTTTCATGAAAATTTGTGAGTAGTTAGAGGATACCTCAAGAAACAAAAGTGACATAGTGCCAACTTGCGCTTTTACCCTGGGGGTGGATGCCACCCCTTCTCGGGGGTGGAAATTATTTTATGAAAAATAACCCCAGGAATCGATAGAGGGATCAATTATAAGCAAAATTGGTTATATAAAGTTATTAAAATAAATCAATACTTTTTGAGTTATTAAAGATCAAAGATTTTGATTTTTCGTGAAAAAAATGCATGTTTTAAAGCGGTTTTTCATAAATAACTCAAAAACTATAAGTTTTTACAAAAAAGTTGACATTACCAAAATTGAAGCTAATAAAAAAACGAATATATTCCTTCCTTAAAAAACCTTTTAATATTAATTCAAAGTGAGCTATAGGTAATTGAATGTATATTTTTTTTCGGCGAGTACTCAAATCTAAGTATTCAAGCTTAAATAACGGGAAAACGATGCATTTTATAAAATATACTTACTGAACACTTTTCAAAGTACTCAGAAATACCTATCAAATGAGCTGTAGAAGAAGTTGATAGCATCAAAATTAAGCAAGTTATGATGAAAATAAGAGGACCCTTTCGAATTTTTTAGGAAAAAGTGAAAAATAAAACCTACGCCATTTCCACAAAAATTAACATTTATAGTAATCCCTATAAGACTTTCTTTATCTTAGCATAAGTAATGACTTTAAAAATTTTGACCGGTTTAGAATGCATATTTTTGAAAAAAAATATGATTTAAAAAAATCAGAATTTTTCAAATTTTCGTAAATTTCATTTTCTTTTGATAATAACTCCAAAAATACTCGATATACGTAAAAAATAATAGAGAACGAAATTTGAGTTTTTTTTTTTAACAAAGATTTTAGTTTTCTTTTTATTTTTGTAGGATAAAAAATAACCGAGATAGAAACGTTTAAAGCCTAAATTTTACTGCGAGAACCATGTAACCGGGGCTCTTTAACCTTTTATCTTAAAAAATAAGGGTTTTTAAAAGATTAAATTTACGATCTTATAGCCCTTGAAATTACCTTTCAAATGGTTTTTGGATGAACCTGATATCATAAAAATGTAAAAAAACCAATAACATTTTTTTGGAAAAATTTTTTGAGCAGAGATTTTGTATGCATATATAGGAAAAAAGATAGATAGTAAGAAGTAGATGTGTCGATAGGTACATGCTCACAAAATATACATGTGTGAGTGTGTGTATGTTTCTTATAAGTCACATAAGCACTGAAAAAAATTGTTTCCAACGTTAAATTATGTTTTTACAATTAATGATTTTTTATTTATTATGCTTTTTCATCAATTTGTGCACGAAGGGTAGTTTGGGGAATGTGGAAAGAATAATATTAATAAAGTTTGAAATATATTAATAAAGTTTATCATAAGTAATAAAAAAGATTCTAAATAATTAAAGCTATTAAAGCTGATAAAAAAAAATTTCCATTATTTTTATGACAAGTGGTAGTTTTTAAGGGTGGAAAATTTCGCAATAAATAAATAATTACTTTAATACTCAGTAAATGAGATTTCAATTCAATAATGTATTATTCAAATGATTAAAGTTTCTTGAAACCAATTTTTTCAATGATTCTGCATTAAGGGGGAGGTTTTTAAGGGTTGAAATTTCACAGTCAACCAAAAATTATATCATAAACATTAAACAAACCGTTTGTGTAATGTTAATATGCGATTTCATATTTCAGAAATACAAAAAATGATTTTTTCATGATTTTCGATTTAAGGGGTGGTTACTAAAAGGGTTGAAAAATTAATTAAAATCATAAGTCATGGATATAAGTGTTGAAAAATATTTATTTTATCTAATTAAACGAGATTACTTACGCCAGAATGCTTAAATCTGCATTTTTTCCCATTTTTAACAATAGGGGTGGGTTTCACCCCTAGATCGAATTAGAAGCCTAAGCGAAGTTCCAACTATTCTAGCCCAAGCCCCTAAAATGCAAAAAGCGCAAGTCGAGCATATGTCACTTTTGAAGTTGAGGGTAAAATATACTCAATCCCAAATTTTCATGCAAATCGATGGAGGTTCACCGAAATCGGAGGTAATAGTTGATTTTTACCTTCATTCACTGTACAAGTAATGTTATTATTTTAACGATTACTGCATAATCAATTTAAACCAAAACAATAATTTCTTAAATAAAAATAAGAAATAAGAATAGGCCCCAAAATGCATTTGAAACTATAATAAAAATATTCTCTACAAAACGTATTTTTTTTTTGTTTTATTGCAAATAGCTCAATAAATATTGTTTTAGCGAAAAAGTGTCAGAGACTAAAAATAAAGCTTATTTTGGTATGTTTTTTCTTTATTTTTTTATTTTTTTATTTTTATAGGATTAATAATTTCGGAGATATGGAACTTAAAGTTGGCGTCCAACAGTTTATAGGACGAACTGTTTTAATTTAAATGTTGAATATCTCTGACACTTACGTCAAAATGAGAAGAATTAATGTTAAACATAATTATTCTGTTTGTTTCAAAAACAATATGGTTCTTTACATTTTTTGGACAAAAAAAAAATTGTTGCTGTAATCATCCAAAAACTAAAAAAAAAAAAATCAAATACTGTTTTTCTTTAATATACATATAGCATCACTTAGAGCTCAATTTTTTTGTCCCGTCTAAAACACATGCTTTAGAAAAACAATTCTTCGATCATATTGGAGCCGCCATTTTGAATTTTTTTATTTTGTGTTCAAATTCGTAATCAGCGACCCGAGAAATATAAATATACTGCGTTTTAAAAATTAATCAGAATATTTCTTCAAATATTGGATTTTTCGATTTAGGAATGATTCTAATACCTTGTGGGCAAGAGAAAGTACGGGGACGATATGGAAATTAAAGATGATAACCTTTTTTTTTAATATTAAAAATAGCCTTAAAGAAGCCATCATTTCAATGACGTTATTTCTAAATGTTACATATTTTCTGTATTAGTTTTTTGATTTATTATCAAAAAAAATATTGAGATGGAAATCCTTCAGCAGCCACCTGGTTACAAGTAATAACCAAGAATGCAGTAATATGACGTAATAGCACCAAGAGAAGTAAAACAGGAAGCGAAGAATTGTCTTTGGTAGTCAAACTATACCTCAAAATAGAAAATTATGAACGAAAACTGTTGAATTTCTAGAATTTTTTGAATACGACAAATACCTGTCAACTATTAGTGGAGTCAAATTAGGATTTTAATGTGAATTGTCTGGTCAGAGCAGTTTTTCTGTTTTAACATGTTAAGGGGGTCAACTTAAGTTCACAGCTCAGTTTTGCAGTTTCTGAGAGGTCGGCGTATTGTTTATTTAAACATTTTAATTTTTTACACCGTGTTTTCCATCGGTTTTCTTTGAATATCTCGTTTACAAGTCCTATGAAAAACAATAAAAAAGAAGGAAAACGTTCGTTTTGAGCTGTACAATAAAAGTACAAAAACTATAATTCATTCCAATTGTTATTATTATTTAAAAAAAAATTAACATTGCAAAATTATGCGTTTTTAAAATATAGCTCTTATAACGTACAATCAATCACCACGTAAAATTTCAAATCAAAATGATTACTAAAACGGCTCAAATATACAATTGTTGTAAACCTTTGCACCTTTGTGAAATCTTGCCACCAAGACCAAGAAATGTGTACGATGGCTCAAATTGTAGGATTCTATAAGTACTTTAAGATCACGGAGAATTTTTTTTTTTTTTTTCAAAATTTAAACCCGTTTTATTGCAGTTGTTTATAGTTTTCGAAATTTTAGTTATAAACAAATTCAAGTAACTTTGATTTTTTTATGAAATCAAAAACGGTAAACGAGTAATGGCAGTAGATTAAATAAACCAACTTTTGAATAAAGAATTGAAGACCTAAGTGGATAAAGGTGTTATGTCGCATTTTAAAACAAAATTACTTTATGCAATTTTTGAACACCCCTGATATAGATTTAACACCCAATAAACGGTGAATTCTAAATTTGTAATATTTTATAGAAACTTTTTAATTTTAAAGGCGCCATGTCATACATACAACCAGTAATTTTAGTGGATGTACACAGTTTTGGACAGAAAAATCTAGTTTCATAACAGCTTGATATTGTTCTTTAATATTAGTGTAAACAAAAGAACATAACCCAAAATTATCTATTTTATGAGGTATTATTCATTTGAATCGAAGATAAAATAAATAAGTTTCAACTCAAAACCGTTTTGTTTAATTTACTCAAAACTTTAAAAGTGTGACATAACACCTTTATCCACTTAGGTCTTCAATTAATACTCTACTTGCATTTTGGGCTGAGATACATTAGTTTTTACGTTTAGGCCACTTATAAATAAACAAATCGATATTTCTCCTTGAAATTTGGGCTGGTTATTCTCCAGTACTTATTATTTTGTTTCTGGTATTTGAAGATAATCCAAAGCTACAATTGTTAAAATAACATCGAATAAAGCGGCTTTGAGAACATAATGCACATTTTCAATTTTTTTATAACGTTTTTAATTTTTGTCACGAAAATGGTAAACCAACTTAATTTGA
This sequence comes from Rutpela maculata, assembly GCA_936432065.2. Taxonomy (NCBI): domain Eukaryota; kingdom Metazoa; phylum Arthropoda; class Insecta; order Coleoptera; family Cerambycidae; genus Rutpela; species Rutpela maculata. Next base: position 8,341,839 of record OW386289.2, read on the forward strand.
ACCACTACCCTTATGTTCATGCCTTGCAAAACTTTTAATATTACTGATACAATTAAAAAAATATATTTCGTGAGCAGGATTTGTACCCTAAACGTCCGCATCCTAAATAAAAAGTGCTAGTTGCCTTACCCACTGGGCTATCTAGCGACTAAATTCCGGTTTGTAAAAACACAATATAACATTTAGACATACTTGGTGATTTTCGTATCTCTAACAAAATCGCTAAAGACCCCATTCGGGCCTCTATACAGTGTCTCTTGTAGCTTTGGATTATTTTCAAGTAGCAAAGACAAAATAATAGACATTTGAGAATTACCAGGCCAAATTTCAATAAGAAATATCGGTTTGTTTATTTATAAGTGACCTAAACGTACAAACTAACGTATCTTAGCTCCAAATGCAAGAGAGCGGTAAGTTTTTTTTTAAGTTGGCTTTTTAATCTTCTTTCATTACTCCTTTAGGGTTTTTGATTTCATAAGAAAACAAGAGAGTTATTTCAATTTGTTTATTATAACTACAATGTCGAAAATTATAAACAATTGCAATAAAAAGGGTTTAAATTTTGAAAAAAAAAATTCTCTCTCCGTTATCTTAAAGTAAAAGCTACAATTTTAGCCATCTTACACATATCTTGATTTTGGTGGCAGGCTTTCACAAGGGTGCAAAGTTTTAGCAACAATTGTATATTTGAGCCGTTTTAATAATCAGTTTGATTTAAAATTTTAAGTGTCAATTGTAAGTGCTATATTTCTCCAAAATTTCATTGAATATTATCCATTATTTTTGTAAGGACAGTGATTTGTTTAGAAACGCATTGGCGAAACAATTGGAAAGAATTATAGTTTTATGTACTTTTATTATACAGCTCATAACGAATATTTTCCTTCTTTTTGTTATTTTTCATGGCACTTGATTTCGAGATATTCAAAGAAAACCGATGGAAAACCCGATCTAAAAAATTAAAGTATTTAAATAAACAACACGCCGACTTCGCAGAAACTGCAAAACTAAACTGTGAACTTAAGTTGATTCCCTGAACACGTTAAAACAAAAAACTGCCCTGACCAGACAATTCACATTGCGAATTTTTTAGTCCTAATTTGACTCCACTATATACTTTTTCGAGATAAAACTTTTAACGAAGAACCTTGAATTTTGAACACCCTGTATGTGAAAAATTTAAATACTTGTCGTTTATCAGACCGGCACCAACATTCGATATTACATGAACTTTAAACACAATATCTCAAATATCCACGAAATTTGCACACCCCAACATGCAACATGCAGTCGAAATATTCACAAGTCGAAAAGCAAGTGGCAAATCCAAGCCGGCGCGGTCTTTACAGCTAACCATCCGATCTACATCTGCATTGCAATACCCGGGCCATTCCGCAAGAGACAAGTAAGTGAAGATAATTATCGTAAATAGCATTTCTGATAATAATTATTACAATAAGTGAAATGGGGGGTGTCGGGGAGCTGCATCTCGTTAGAGGGATAAGATTAGAAAGGAGGGACAAGGCTTATGTTAAGTATATAAACTCATCATCTTTGGGTCCAGAGTCAGTCACCTTTTTTGGATTAAACATGAAGGTAATTACCAAAAGTATACACGTTCACTATAAGTGTCAAAGTGTGTGGGTGCAAATAGAAATTTCAAGTGCTTTGAATTTTTTGTTTTATGTGCTTAGTAAAGTACTTTTCTGTTCCAGGTGTTCGTCTGCCTTTTGGTAGTGGCCGCAGCAGCCAATTTCGCCCAAGGTACGTACCCGTTTAGTCATATTTGTCTGACATAATCCCTGAACCTCAACCTAGAATAGTTAAAATACTCTTGCGGTAGGAAGTGATAAAAACGTGTGTTTACTGTTGTGGACGTTGAACTAACCTAACCTTGTCTCTACAGGGTGGCTTGTAAAACATGGGAATTCTTAATTGACCATGCATAGAATTTTTTTAGCAGTTAATTTTTTGACCACAATAATGTGGTTTTATTTACATATACCGGGTGCCACAGGCTAGTGGCTCCCCCCTATATTTCCTTTATTTTTTAACTTATCCATTTGAAATTTGAGGTGCATAAACTACCTGTGAAAATGGATTTTTGGACATAAAACAACGGTGTGAGATCATTTCCGGTTTGTCCGGAAATGACAGCAACTTTCGATTTTTAAATGGAACAACCTGTCGATTTTTACATATTTGGTTTCAAGACAACATTCTGAGTATACCATGAGATTTTCGCGAATTATTCAGTCGATGTTCAGTCGTTTCAAGCATTTTAAGACATTCGTCTAGAGTGCTTTGGAATACCAAAATTTGTCCTAGGCAGGTAAAGTCCAAGGGAAAAATATAATTTTTTGTTTAGTTTCATTAATAACTATTTACGAAGCCTCCGAAATTGAACAAATCACTTTTTTATCAAAAACTTGTTTTTTCAAATGGGAAGGTGGTGGCTCCTAGTGTTCAATAAATTATAGATTTTTTTCTGAATCCATTGATATCCATTTCAAATCTATGCTATTTATTTTTCTATTTTATTAAATTTATTAAAAAAAAATCACTCAAAATAATTTTTATTGATCCTTAACTTTGCACTAGTACTTATACCTATTAAGAAACAAAAGAGAGAACCAAAAGGCTGTTAATAGTTAGTATTAGTAGTTATTCACATTTCATTATTAGACATATGATTTTTGCAAAGACAACTATGTTCAGGAAAAATTAGATTGAAAGTGATTTTTTATTTTTAAATAATTTCAATAAAATAGAAAAACAAATAGCATAGATTTGAAATGGATATCAATGAATTCAGAAAAAAATCTATAATTTATCGAACAGTATGAGCCACCATCGAAAAAAAAGTTTTCGGTAAAAAAGTGATTTGTTCAATTCTGGAGGCTTCGTAGCAGTTCTTAATGAAATTAAACGAAAAATTGTATTTTTACCTTGGGTTTTACCTACCGTAGAACAAATTTTGGTATTCCAAAGCACTCTAGACGAATGTCTTAAAATGCTTAAAAAAACTGAACACCTACTCAAAAATTCGCGAAGATCTCATAGTATACTCAGAATGTGGTCTTGAAACCAAATATGTAAAAATATACAAAAATATCCATTTAAAAATCGAAAGTTGCGGTCATTTCCGGGTAAACCAGAAATGGTCTCATACTGTTTTTATGTCCAAAAATCCATTTTTTTAGGTTGTTTATGCATCCCAAATTTCTAATGGATAAGTTAAAAAATAAAGGAAATATAGCCCGTGGCACCCGGTTGAAGGTTACTTGTTCACCATTGGCATTGCCATTTAGAAAAATTGTAAAAGGATTACTAATTCTTTGCAACAGATCAAAGAATTTATTAACTTATTTATTTATTTATTTATTTGTTTGTTTGTTTGCTCATTTATTTATTTATTTATTTATTTGCCCAACAGAAATCCATTAATAGAACAAAATTTACATTAAAGAATACTAGTACAGTACCTAGAGGTAAGAAATATGAAAAATTTCGGAATAATCTTATATGCACTGGCGGTCCTAAGGGGTCCCCAGAGCTCTGATCATGATAAAAACTGATCAATACAAACATTAAAAATTCCAATTCCTTTTGTTAAATTGTAGAGAAAAGCAATTAAATAAATAATTTTTTGTTACAAAAGTTAAATAAAAACACTTTTTCATGATTTAGGAAAAAGTAGAGAAAATTATTAATGACTAATCAAAAATGAAAATCTATCTATTAAAATATCAATTTCTAATCATCGAATTTTTCTGATAACCTACATTCTGATTATACAAGAAAATAAATAGCATGGAATGAAATTATTTACAAAACACCTATCCAAAAATATTTGAAGTACAAGAGACACGTGCTATGCAGTCAGTCAAAATCTAACATAATAGCCGACACTGGTTGTTGTGATTTTTATAATTTAAAACATTTTCTGGATAAGTATTTTTTTGTACCTAAATTCATTCTTGCATAACCAGATGACGTCGAAGCGACCACCTCAGGACGCCAGACTCCTGGAGCTCCAAACTGGTAGCTCAACTTTTTCCTCAATTTCATAAAATAAAAATAAATAGTAAGTGTGTACCTAAGTTAGGACTGGATTTTAAAAAGAGTCATAAAATTGACCTTAGTTCAAAATGGTACCCATAAATTATAATTTATTTTTGCCATCTTGAAGTTTTTGAACTAAGGTCAATTTGCCATCATATCATCATGTGAAGCGTCATATTTCGAGAAAATGAAAACGTCGAATTGCAAAAAATCTAGGGCTTACAGAGCAAAACTAGTTACAGATTTGAACCAGCCAGCGCCTTCAAATTAGGTAAGAACGAGTGCCGTAATAAATGCAACAAAATTTCTGTTCCACTGTGTTATCAATAGTTACAATATTCCAAAAAAGCAAAAAAAAAGCGGATGTATTAAAAAATATTCTTTTATTTTATTTTGTTAAATTTATTAAAGTTTATATATGTTTACTGCTATGTGTAAATATTTCGTTGAATACTTATACTTTTAAAAAGGATATGACTATTATGATTACATTTTCAAAAATTAAAAAGATAAAATACAAGTTATATAGTTTTATATTCCGCTACACTTCATATTACAATATGAATTTTCAGAACAAAAATCATATCTATCAATTTTTAAGGGGTTAAAAAATGTTGGTACATATTTTGATAAGGATGCCCCTCCCCCCCGGAAACAAGGCGTAGGACCGCCCTTGCTTGTATATAATGATATAATTTTTCTTTATGGTTATTATTGCAGTAAAAGGTATCAACTCAGTTTCTATATGGTTTGGACGCTTGCTCTGAAAACCACCCTTAAATTTATATATTTGATGATTGCAAAAGTATTACTGATATATTTTTGAAACTTGAGATATTTATGTTTTTGGGATCTCTGATTACACATCTGAAGTCAAAATTAAAGAATTCAAAATGGCAGCTCCAATATGGCGGATGGACAAAAAAATTGAGCATCTAGGTATTGCTACTAGTAACGAAAAACAGCAATTTGAAAAAAAAATAATTACTGGACAGTTACAACAACAAAGTGGTCACATTTTGTCAAAAAAAATTATAAATGCACATTTTTTCGTCCATAATTTTTTATGATACAAAAAGAAACAAAAAATCACGTAAAAGACTGATAAATTCTCTTTAATTCTGTTCTGATGTAACTTTTGATGAATGCTTCATAGTTTGTAAGATATTCAACGTTTAAACTAAGAACTTTATTCTATAAACGTTCGTATGCCATTTTTTAATTTAAATATCTCCGAAACCATTAATTCTACGCAAATATTAAAATAAAACATACTCATTTTTAATTTATAAGCTTTATTTTTGATATCCACCATTTTTTCACTAAAATTAATATTTATTGAAATATTTACAATGAACAAAAAATTTTACGTTTTCTCGAAAATCCCTGTATAATTTAAAGTGCAATTTTCTTTTGAACCAAGTGTATTGATTGACGAAAAATTTGGGCATCTAGGTCATATACTATACGTTAACGAAGAACGGTATAGGATTTTTTTTATTGACTACTTACATTTAAAAAAATGTCTCTGAGATATTTAACATTTAAACTAATTACTTCGTCTTACGCCTTCTTTTTATACTTCCAGATCTCCGAAACCATTAATTCTACAGAAATTAAAGAAAAACGAAATTCATCCTCAATATTCAAGCCGTTATAACTTAAAGGCTGTCAATTTATATGAAAAATTGCATAGAGCATGGTCTTCTCAAAATTTGATTATCTTTCAGCACCAACGTTTTCTTTTTTGAGATAATTTTTCTTGGGCTAAAATTTAGAAACAGCTTTTTTTTTTCTCATTTAGTATTAATTTATTTCCGATACACCAATCATTCATTTCAACCACAACATTATTGCTAGCTTCATGTAAAATCATCATTGCTTGTAGCTGATACAGAAATAGTTATGTCGTCCGTGTACATAACTATGACACCTTTTTTATAAGATAAGGAAGATCATTAATATATATGACAAATAACAAAGGCCCCAGGATTGATCCCTGAGGTACACCTAACATAACACCATGTGTATCGGATTCAGCCGCATTATCTTTCACTATAAATTTTCTATTTTCCATGTAAGAAATTAACCATTTTAAGAAATTTCTTCTTATTCCAATAATTTATTTACTTGTTGAAAAATATATCATTACCCGCTTCACGATAATAATTTAGCAATTGCATTTTCAATCGATCTCCCAGGTCTGAATTCAGTCAAGATAGCACTCTTATCTAAATATGACAATATTCTATTGGACACGATTTTTTCAATTACTTTGGACCGGACACACACTAAGGTTACTTGATGATAATTCGCGATATCATTTTCATTTTCCTGTTTGAAAACCGGAATTACGAGAAAATTTTAAAAAGTAGCCTTCTAAAATTGATTTCTTAATAAAGAACAAAAACTGATTAACAATATCAGATGAATGGAATTAATATTAGATGAAATACTCATCATAGTCAGAATTTGAATTTCTTTTAGTTTTTTTTTTGTGCTTCTACTGCGTGTTGGAGAAAATAAAACAAAAAGTATCCTTTTTTCCGTGAAGTATCTAAATGTGATATTCAAATATCTGTAAATACCATTAATATTACTCCCATAGCTACTTCTTTGGTCCATCCTGTATAATGTATGGTATACCCGAATTTATGAATTTTCAGCCGGCATCATTAGCAGCGGAGGTGGCGGCGGCGGTTGGAAATCTGGCGGAGGAGGTGGCGGCGGCTGGCAATCCGGTGGAGGAGGCGGTGGTTGGCAATCTGGCGGTGGAGGTGGGGGTTGGCAATCCGGCGGAGGCGGAGGTGGTGGAGGATGGCAATCTGGAGGCGGTGGAGGAGGAGGCGGCGGTGGTCAGATAATAAAAATCATTAAAATCATCGTACCCAGCGGCGGCGGCGGCGGCGGAGGAGGAGGTGGCGGACACGGAGGCGGTGGTGGTGGATGGCAGTCCGGCGGAGGAGGTGGGGGCTGGCAATCCGGCGGAGGTGGTGGCGGCTGGCAGTCTGGCGGCGGCGGTGGTGGTGGATGGAAATCTGGTAAGTACCTGTTTTACATTTTTTTTAGATATTTAAATATTCATATCAATAAATTTATTTCGAAACAAATTTTGTGTTGCAAAAGTTTGAAATAAGTCAAAAATGCATTTCTTAAAACAACAATTTTTTAGTAGTTGCCGTCTAGATATAGGCGAATCTGACAACTGACAATGGTTCATTTTTATCAATTGTAAGCATCCACAAGCTAAAACCGTAAATATGATTAGTCGGGGAGCCCTCCCTAGCTGTACGTGCCCTCCCCCGATCCTTAATGTTTTTCATAAAGATTAAAACCTAAGGAACAATTTAAAACATGTCCAAAAAAATAAACTGGCTGTATTTCCAAAATGGCGGCCATATGTTAAAAAAAACTGTTGTTAATGTTGTTTTTGTCATTTAACACAAAAACTAAAAAAGATGAACAAAAACGTGCATAAAATTTTCTACAATTTTGTTCCTATACAATATTTTGATAGAAGTTACCATTTTCCAGATAAATGAGTCCAAACTTGAAAACATGGAAATTCATATATCGGTAAATCACTTAGGGGAAATAACTGTGACAATTATTGTAAGGCGTATAATATAACTTTATATTATTAACATAACAAATAATAAAATAAACTGAAAAAAATTAATAACAATAATAATAATATTATAATTTGCTGACATTTATCTCGGAAACGGTAACAATAGGTTATGAACAGATTAGAATTAAAAGTGTTAATAATGACATCTTTTGGATTCTGCTGGCTCATTCCAATAAAATTAAATGTAAATTACTCTTTGATTCCGGATTTGGCAATAAAAGAAGGCTTATTAATAATATCCGCATTAGCAGAAGAGTATGGACCTCGAAAATGTTCGGCATTACTGGGTCTTCATTCATTTACTAATTGCCATTAGATAGAAATATGGTGACAAAGACTTGTCTTTATCAATTGACACTAAAGTTGATTTTTCTTCCATTCCACCATCAAGAGCTTTATCGAGCATATTAAAACGAGTGTTTACCAATCGCGTATTTGGCGATTATCCGACGAAGTTATTCACAATATTCCAAAGCCTTGGAATGATTATGGATGGCAAGAAAATGGAGAACCTCTTTGGTGTTCAGCAGATAAAATATTGCCTCAATCGCTTTTTTAGTTTTTGTGTTAAATGACAAAAACAATATATTTGCATTTTTTTTAAACGGACGCCATTTTGAAATTACAGGACATGCCTTAAGTTGTTCCTTAGGCTTTAATCTTTATGAAAAACATTGTCCCCGAGGATCGGGGGGGGTGCACGGACAGTTAGGGTGGGCTCCCGTAGCAGATGTAACGAAATTATATTTAAATAAAAAATCTATGAAGAAAACAGATAACAAGTAAATTGCTACACTGATCTTAATTATTCATAAACGGTGTAGAGTTTAACGTTACAGGTGAATTTAAGCACTTCTTTTCTAAATTTCGTGACATTCGAAATACTTTTTACATCTTTACACTGAAATACATAAATTCCGGCTAAAGCTGGCAGGTTATTTCGCCAAAAAATTCCTCTACATTCTGTCAATTAAAATCACCTTGAATATTATAAGAATAACTTTCTTTTAACTTCTAAAAATGTATTCAAAATAGGCAGATGTCCCCATTACGTGACTGCATGTTTTAGGACTGAATAAACATTTCCGTAGTATGCTGCTCTTATAGTGATGTACCCTGTACGTTCTTTTCCAAAGCATAACGAATTCTTGGCAGTTTGTTATGTAGATTTTATCAGCATAAGAGTTCCAGATTAAATTTGAATTGAAGTAAATTTTTAAGAACTTTGCGATGTTTGTTACGCTGTTAGCTGCATTATTTAATAATACATCATTTGGAATTGTTAGTCTGTGATGGTTCCTTCTAGAAAGCATGCACTGAGTTTTATCAGCATTTAATACTGAATTATTATTACTATACAAGTTTTCCAATTGGCACAACTCTGTGTTACTAACTAACATAGTTGTTTCAACAGTTTTCCCTTTAATTAAAATATTATTGTCATCGGCATAACTTATCATCTTATTGTCAGCATCAGTGATAGCCTTTGATAGATCATTGACAAATATTATAAATAAAAGTGGTCCAAGGATACTGCCTTTAGGGATGCCCAGACTCGTGATCGCACGTTCTGAGCGAATCTCTGAGGCACCATTCCTAATAACCACAATCTAAGATAGATTTGTCAAGTAAGATTGTAGCCATGGTTCTGCGATATACCTTACATCATATTCAGACATTTTATGTATTAGAAGTTCATGGTTGAGGCAACCAACGACCTTGGAGACGTCTAGAAACAATCCAGAAGCTATATTTCCATCCTAGTAAACTTGATAGTTCGTGTACAGTTATAAAGTCAAATGACTTCGATTTACTATGTTTCAAGGAATTCTCAAAGCATGGATACCATTTGCTACGCGCCCCCGCAAACGTTTTCAGGGCCCCCCCTCTCTATAACGAGTGGAAATCAAAGCTGGCCGCAGAGTTTTCAATGGAGGTCGGCCATCCGTCAATGTCCCCCCCTCCCTCCAGGGCCGCCGACAGCTTTATCGGGCCCCTTTCCACCATACTTAATGAGAGGGGGGGAGAAATTTGAAAAACGATTTTTGTCAAGATCTCTGGCGGGCCTCTCGGAAGCCAACGGGCCCCCGCGCTTAATAATTGATGAGTGGGGGGGAGAAATTGGTATAAAAAATTTTTCGTCAATATCTCTAACGAGCCCCCGCTATGGGCCCGTCAATATTTGTCAAGATGCCTGCCTGTCGGGTCCGCGGGGGTGTTCAGTTACGCCACTGGAGGCAAATACATAAAAGACAAATTAGTAACTGTTGGGGTGTAAAAAATATATCAAGAAATTTGTATTGTGACAGAAATAGACATTTTTACTACGAAATATTTGTTAAATATTTTTGCTTATTTTCTAAAAAGTAAAAAGTTGTGTATAGTAGTATAACCAACTGTCTCTTACGTGTCTATGACAATATTTGTGTGGTTATTTGTATTAACACACGAGATATAAATCAAATCATTATTATTAAAGAAAATAAACACAATAGAAATATTATTTTCTACATCTAAAAGGTGTGGCTAAGTCACAGGTGTATTTTCACTTTCAATTTTTGTAGACATTGTTCAAAATATGACATGCTGTTTAATCTATTATGCAATGAATCATACTTTTACTTGATGCTTCTGCATCTGTTACGACACAAAATACACAGCTATGGCGACTATTTTTTATTTGTTTACTATGCACTTTAAGAAATGTTATTAGCTAATAATATTTATTTACCTTTTAGGTGGAGGAGGTGGTGGTGGCGGCGGTGGATGGTGGTAAGCCTTACCAAGAACACCAAGCTCCTTCGTTTGAAGATCATTAGTATCGTGATTCATTTTGCACCAATCAATTCATTTCTGTAAATATGTAAATTCGTAAATTAACTTGTACACATATATTTTTAATAAATCGTTTTTTTTTTGTTAATTTGTTGGTTTGATTTGACTATTCTTTACTTTATAACACATAATGTTCATGATAATTAATGCGATATAATATCAGAAAATTAAATTAGCTATTGATGAGAAAAAAAACCATCAAAGATATACCGGGTGACAACGAGATTAGTCCCGGGTTGATTTTAGGAATACAATTTTGAAATTTTGGCATATCATTTGTGACACAAAAAGCCACATTTTACACTTATTAAGTGGAAAATATCACTTTCGGTCCAACCGGAAGTAGCAACAACTTTTGATTTTTAAATAGCAACCTATATATATATATATTCGCATATTTAGATTCCACATGAAATTCCCGTTACAACTATGTATCACAAATAAGTATTTTTTTTCCAAATGGCGACATAAATTAGAAAAAGTGAAAAAGCTAAGTTGGCAACTGCAAGACAGTGTACTCAAAAAATTTACCCAGTAGTCTTTGAATCTGATGTATCACCTTAATTTTTATTGTAGCATTTCAGTAAAAGTTTATTTCGTGCCAAAATCACTATTTTGAATTGAAAAACAATTTTTTGAAAAAACATAAAAAGCAAATGAATTTTTTTCAATTTTTTTAAAATGGTAACTATATTTTTTTTACTCGCACCAACAAAGCCCAAAACATTAACCTTTTATTTGATGTATAATACGACTAGTTTCGGTGCTAATTTACTTTGAAATTATTGGATTTCTGTAGATGCTACATTTACCAATTGGTATTGTTAAAAAAATACAGAGTTATAATAAAATTTACAGAATTTGTTATAAGATAGGGGAAAATAAAATTATGGCAATTGTTCAAAATGCAGCTTCAGTACATTTTTGAGCCCTACTGATGGTTTCCCTTACCACCCGTTCTAACATTTGCGCAGTTATTGTTGCAAAAGCTTGGCGAATTTTGGTTTCCAACTCCTGGAGGTTTCTTGAAGATGATCAATAAATTCGTTCTTTGAAGTACCTCCCAGGAAAAAATCCATAGGGGTTAGGTCAGGTGATTTGGCAGACCATCTTGTGCGCCCATATGTCGAAATGACTCTATTTTGAAATCTGTTTTCTACATAATTAAAGACATCTCGAAGGTTATATTGCGGAACCCCATCTTGTTGGTAATAAATGCTTCTTCTCAAATTCATAGGTAATTCTCCTAAAAAGCCCTCAATTTCATTTTCCAAAAAGTTCAGGTGTCTAATTCCATTTAAAGTGCCCTGCAATAAAATAGGACCTATGATCCTAGTGCACACAATTCCTGCCTATACATTTACCTCAAACACTTCTTGGTGATTTCCTTCTCGAAATTCATGTAAATTTTCCTGAGACCAGTAACGCAAATTATTTGGGTTAAACATGCCATTGTTAGTGAACCGACTTTCATCTGTGAACGGAATTCTGGGAACAATATTTCTATTTTCTATTAACCAATTTCAATAATGAACTCTCCTACCTGCATCAGCTTCATACAAATGCTGATGAAGTTGATATTTATGTAATTTATATCCATGTTTTTTCAATATTCTTCCAACAGATTCTCGGCTAATATCAAGAGCACTTCCAATCTTACGTGTACTTGCATTTTTATTAATTTCCACGGATGCTAAAACATTAATCTATGTAGCCTTGTAAATAATAAACGTATTTTCTTCATTTTCAATTGGCTGGGCCTTAAATTTTTCTTCTAAAATATTTTCTACAAGGGTGATGCCTTCCAGGATACCGCTCTGCATATAACCTTTCAGCTTGATATGCTTTTCTTTTAGATTCCCCATAAATAACTAACATGTCCATCTTTTCATTTTGGGTAAATACCGCCATTTTGTGTTTTTTTTAAGTTTTAAATAGTTATATTAGCAAATAAATCAGAAGTAAATTAAAAAAGCACTACATAAACTTTATCAAATAATAACTTAGGCAAATGTTTGAAAAGAAATATCATTTTGTAAAATTTAATACATACATTAATACATACGGTTTCATTAAATAACTGAAGAAAAGCATCTACAGAAATCCAATAGTTTCAGTGTAAATTAGCACCTAGAAACTAGACTTATTATACATCAAATAAACGGTTAATATTTTGGGCTTTGTTGGTGCAAGTAAAAGAATATGGTTACCATTTAAAAAAAATGAATAAAATCCATTTCTTTTTATGTTTTTTCAAAAAATTGTTTTTCAATTCACAATTAGTCCAATTAAGTAAGACGACAAATCAATATTTTGAGGTAAATAGTTGAATTTTTGATATAAGTTACTTTGATATATTAGAACACGATTAATGAAAGAAATATTTTTTGAACCCTCGGGAAGGGGTGAAAAAAAATATAATAAAGTGTTTTTTCAAAATTACTCAATATGTGTAAAAGCTAGTAAAAAAAGTTTCAAATAAAAATTGTAAAGCATGAAATTTACATAAAAATGATCACTTGACTTTTTTTAATATTATTAAAATTAACAGAGTTAGGATGTTAGAAGTTAAGGGATGAAATGCATACCTTTAAAAAATCATAGCGTGCTGAAAAGTTAATGAATTAAATTGTTAATAAAAAAGTTATAAAAATAATAATTTTTTTATTTTCAATTAAAACCACTTTGAATAATGAAACGAATTTTTTTATGTACCATTCTGTTCATCATTTAATATATTAAAAATTTGCTTTTGAATTTTTTTTTTTTACCTATCATTTTCAAGCAGGTATGAATTTATTTACCTGTTTAATTTTTTTCCAAACGTAAGACACTGCTATTGTGACGTCACGATAACTCAAAAGAAATAAAGAATAGGTACGACAGAGATAAAATTGTTTTGTAGCTGCTGCGTTGCCTACAAGACGCGTAGCGTCACATATATACTGCTGTCCTAAGTCATAAGGAGAATAGCCCATCTGTAAATTGTCGGTTGGCGAGGAAAGTAACAAAGGCGTTTGTATTTTTTCCAACTAGTAAATATTAATTGAGAAAATCGCTGTAGCTGCGGCTTTTTATGCACTTATGTTTTTATACTTAGAATTTTTTAATAATATTTTTAACTGCAGAACTCTCGGGTGCTCATATATTATTAGAATCTCATTTATGACAAATATCTAGATGCGGCTTTTCACCTTATGACTGCAGTAAGGGCATCCGCGCGTGACGTCACAACTAACCTCAAAAATATGTGTTTCTTAAGATTTAAGAGTATTACGCAACTATTATTAAAATTTCTGCCTGGTTCCCATATTTTCAACTAATATCTAGTTCAGTGTAATGTTTATGAAGTTCTAAATACTTTGTCCCAATAAAATAGGACTCTTTTTGTAGGTTGGAAATCTAACCTGCAATTAGCAGTCTATTTCTATTAATCAACAATATTGAAGAATTATTTACGTGAATTTTTATATATTTGCTTGGAGCCAGTACGGCTCGAAGCTAAAAATGTGTATACAAACATTAAAAATGAGAATAAACTTGAAAAACTTAAAATGTAAGGTTATGTTGGTTACATGGTTACACTATATCTCAATGCAGCGGTTGTGAATGTTTTGGTGAATAAATGCTCCTACAAATTGTTAACAAAATTTTTAATTGCGGACAAGTATAATAAGTGTGTTCCGTTTAAATATTGATTAGCCAACAATTGTCATTAATCGGAAAAAAGTAAATATTGATAAGAAGTTTTTTCTCCATGTTTTGTGAAATCTACATACTTATACACGCTTCGTTTTATGTACATTTTGATTGTAGGTATTAGACACGTGGAATTTTGTTTACGTGATCTAAATATTTTTAAAATTAATTTTTGAATTGTAATGAAAGAAATTATTATTACTGTCAACTTGCTGATTTCTACTAAATTACGTATTATTTGTTTGACATTATTGAAAATTAAAATACACAATTTAATTTTTTTTGCGAGAACATTTTGAAGACGAATTATTGGAGTATTGAAAATAATTGTTTGAAATATCGTTTAAAATAGTCGAAATTTGAGTATTTTAACCAAGGTTGCAAAAAACGTTTTTTTTTGTGCAAAATTATTTGCAAAAATGAATATTTACAGTAGTGAAAATTATTTTTTGTTTTCGACATTAACAATTGAAATAATTTTACTTCATATATTACTTATTTTTTATAATTACAAAATTTCAATTATCTTAATTTATTATTTTTTAGGACCATAAAAAATTATTATAATTTTATACATATTTTAAAAATTGTGTAAATAGAAATATATTAATAAACAAATTTATTTTTGGATCATTAATTAAACGTAAATAAATTCATACCTGCTTGAAAATGATGGGTAAAAAAAAAATTTCAAAAGCAAATGTTCAATATATTAAATGATGAACAGAATGGTATATAAAAAAAATTCGTTTCACCGTTCAAAGTGGTTTTAAATGAAAATAAAAAAATTAAAATTTTTATTACTTTTTTTATTAACAATTTAAAAAAAAAAATCATTTCTCTGAAACGAAAGTTTATATTTTTCTGAGTAAACGTAAAAAAAATTAAATTCATTAACTTTTCAGCACGCTATGATTTTTTAAAGTTGTACATATCATCCCTTAACTTCTAACCACCGTAACTCTGTTAATTTTAATAATATAGAAAAAAGTCAAGTGATCATTTTTATGTAAAATTTCATGCTTTACAATTTTTATTTGAAACTTTTTTTACTAGCTTTTACACATTTTGAGTAATTTTTGAAGAAACACTTATTTTTTTTCACCCCTTCCCGAGGGTTCAAAAAAAAATTTCTTTCATTAATCGTGTTCTAATATATCAAAGTAACTTATATCAAAAATTCAAGTATTTACCTCAAAATTTTTATTTGTCGTCTTATTTAATGGGCCTTTTCCACGTGTTTTTTTAATTGAATATTTGAGAAGTTCTCTTTAAAAAAACTCACCCGTATTTTTTCTTTTTTGCGAAATTTGCTTCTTTACTACAGAAAAAATTATTATGTTATATGAATTTAAAATTGGCGGCAATATTTCTACACTGATGACACATTGAGAGGAATGACCAATCAGTTTATTCTAGCACCCTTGGTAGAGGCTGCATATGACCAGATTGTCTAGGCATTTTTTCGCGAGCTTACCACAACTAACTGTGGTAAGGTGTAAAAGAGATGGCTATATATAATTAAGATGTGGATTGGTTATGCACGTATAGCCATCTCTTTTACACCTTACTATAGTTAGTTGTTAAGCTCGCGATAAAGTGCTTGATGTTTAAGTGTTTGTCTCTTTCTACCTTTACCGAATTGGCAGACATGTCATCAAGTACACACACACACACACTTTTAAATAATTAATAAGAACACAGTTATGAAGTCAAAATACTAGATTTGTACGGTCACAACGTAAATCGTAAATAAGAGAGCATAACCGATCTATTTATTTTATTTCCATCAATGTTGCCAAGTGTCATTTATTTGTTGGGAGCCGACATGTAAGTGTCTTTCGTCTGTTAATTATTAATAATTTTTATTATAGTAGGTGGTATTATTCAATGAAAATTCATTATTTTCAAAAGCAGAGATAAAAAGTAGGCATTCTTTAATGAAATAATTAAAGCATTTCCTCTAACGCTAAACATTCATATACATTAGGCAACATGGAAATAGTCTCATCGGCAGGTTTCCAGACGAGATGTACAATTCAGAAACCTTAAATTTTAAGTTTTTCAAGTTTATTCTCACGTTTAATGTTTGTATACGCATTTTTAGCTTGGAGCCGTACTGGCCCCAAGGAAATATTTAAAAATTCACGTAAATAATTTTTCAATATTGTTGATTAATAAAAATAGACTGCTAATTACAGGTTAGATTTCCAACCTACAAAAAGAGTCCTATTTTATTAGGACAAGGTATTTAGAACTTCATAAACATTACACTGAACTAGATTTTAGTTGAAAATACGGGAACCAGGCAGAAATTTTAGTAATAGCTGGGGTAATACTCTTAAATCTTAAGAAATACATATTTTTGAGGTTAGCAGTGACGCCACGTGCAGATGCCCTATGAAATTGTTTAATTTTGATTGAAGAATCCCTTCATGACGTAATTTGAGCGTGTTTACTTGTTTGAAATATGGAGTAAATAAGACAATGTTTTTATTTTTAAAATATCCATTTAAAATTAAAATATTATACGATATGACGTGTATATACAATATTTATTAGGTGTTAATAAATGATTTATGAAAAAATAATCATCAAGTTCCATTGCGTGGGAAAGGCCCATGGACTAAATACGCGATTCAAAATAAGCGATACGCCACCTACGGTGCCGATTACGAACTACTATGTGTGAGATGACAAGTGAAAACTTTCATTGTTTGCTTGTGTCATAATTGCTTCGCGTTGTTTTTATTGTCGATTGGATTCAATTAAAATTGAAAACAATATGAATCAATAATTTTCAGTTCCCCAGTGTTCGTCTTGGGCAAAAAAAAACCCAACATTTGTTTCCCGAAGCCGGCAAACACCGCGTGAAGATGGATAACAGTTTTGGGGGGAAGGATTTTGTGGACAGGCTAAAAGCCTGGATAATAAAATTAAAAATTGGAAAGCCAGTGACAAAGTACATGAAGATTTGCTCACTTCATTTCACAGAAGATGATTATTTTTATCAAGGAGGTATTTATTGTATGTTGAGGTTAAGGTTAAATAGACATTGTCTTATTTTTAGAACACAGTAAAAAAATAAAATCTTGAAAAAAACAGCAGTCCCATCAAGAAATTTACTGTAAGTGATAATGATGCCATTCCTGGACCATCCAATAGGTCTGAACGATTTCAAAGAAGGCTTGTGTTGGCAGAAACAGCCCCCGAAACGACCATTCGACGATCAGTGTGATTGTGAAGAAAATTAAAATACCCAAGAAGATGAGAGTTTATTGCAAGTACTACAGGCACAACCTGATTATGTTGGACCAAAAAGTTTTTGTGACTTCCAAGTTCAAGTAAATACTCCAGAAGTATTTACGTTGTGTACTCTGTTAACAACAGATAGTAAGCTGAACAGTTTTACTGGACTTAACTCCTGGACACAATAATAGTGGAGGTTGTGCAGTCTGTTTTTTAGAGACACAAAAGCTCGTAGATTAACAGTAAAAGAGAGAATTGTCTTACTATTTACTAAATTAAAATGTAATTTGTCTCACGTTACACTAGCTCTTCTTTTTGGTATTTCAGCTGAATTATGCAAGATTTTTTTTATTATTTATATCGCTTTAATAAAATCAATTGCTATACATATATTTTCATTGAAATTTATTTATAAAATACCTTTTAAATCACCGAAAATACAAAAATTTGAATGTAAACAAAACACCTATCACACTGGAATTAGTTCCGATGTCAACCGCACAGGCGCTGCAATCTTAATTTCAGACGCGTATAGTGATTTTGGCACGAAATAAACTTTTATTGAAATGCGACCGGAAGTGATATTTTTCACTTCAATTAATAATGCAAAATGTGGCTTTTTGTGTCACAAATGTTATGCCAGAATTTCAAAATTGTATTCCTAAAATCAATCTAGAAATTGGAACGGGACTAATCTTGTTGTCACCCGGTATTTTGAAACTCAAAATATTGCAAGACACAAGAAAAGTTTTGTTCTTCCAGATATCTGTCATTTGCGTAAATATCGACAGAAGACTAAAAACCACCTAAAACAATATCTCTAGAAGGAAAAAGACACTAATGTTTTTTAAAGAAAATTTCACTTTCTCTTTCCGTTAGTGTCCTCACCAGAAATTTTATATTTCAATTTAAAAAAAATTGGTAAAACGCTGTGTCGATCAAATGTAAAAAGATCAATTTTATAGTGGATTCTGTTTTCAACGAGAGAGATGCGATTACGCGATTAAGAATTTTGAAAAAGGATTAAAAGTTCTACTATAAAAAATGGTACCATTTTTAGATTGCTTTCAAGTGTTATTAAGTCCTAAAATTGCAATTGAAGATTGAAGATTGAAATACGTACCCTTTAGTAGGTCAGTACACGTAGAAACACTCTATAGGTCGTAATTCTTAAGAGATCAACTTTTTTTCTTTCACTACTGTTACATCCATTATCAGAATAGAACCCTATTAAATTTCATAATGAGCTCCTCCGTCGAATTAGCTTAATTACTATAAATTATACAGAGTGTCCCATAAGTAATGGTACATAGAGCAATGGCTGATTTCCCACGTAAAAATATTACGATTTAACCAAACTTACCTTAGTCCAAAGGTTTATATTAACAGGGTGTCAAAGTCAAATTTTTTGTTTTTTTTTTAAATAATTTCTTTAAAAATTGAAATATTTTAACAAAATTTGGTGATCGGAGATTTTTTGAGGCGAGGGATTCAAATATATTCATACTTTTGCTGTTATTTGTAGAGGCATGAATGATGTCTAAAACAGTTTATAACTGTTTTTGTTTCTCTGTGGCAAAGAATTCTGTGGCAAGAATTTTGTCTGATGCCAGACACCCCAAAAAAAAAACTGTTTTTGTAACTTTTGTAACTTTCTGTATACCGGATGGCTCAGCCGACAGGGCCATAGGGACACTCTTGTAACTTTTGAATGGGCGAATAGATCTTTTTCAAATATGGGATGAAATTTTCAATTATATGATGTAAAGAACCAAAATGGCTGACTTCCGATTTCGATGCAATTTACATGAAAATCAAATTTTTAAAAGGGACAATTTGTATATTTTTGCTGGCCAAAATACATATGATCTGACCCTCAAATATTATTTTGATTTTCAGAAAATATAGATTTTTTAATTTTTAATTTATTATTGTAAAAAATCGATTATAAATTTAGTACAAAGAGAAGGTAGACATTATGCATATCATTTCTTTTCGTAATTTAAAGACCTAATTAAACAACAAGTTGTCCCATAGGAGTTCTATTTAAAAAACCGCTACCCAAGGAATCACTACTTCCACATCCATATTCTCTATCCAAGTCACTCACAACGAAAAAACTTTGTATGTGAAAATAATTGTTTATGGAACTTTAATAATATAATATTTGATATCTTCTACCACAAAAACCCATAAAACGATACCCCACATCGGTAGTGGGGTGGGGGTGGTGATAGGGGAGTTGTAGTGGGGGGTGGATGAAGTAAAAAAATATGTTGAGGTTCCTGGTTCCTGTACATATACTAAAGCACAATTTTTTTCATCCCCTTTAATAAGGGGGTGGGGGTGGTAATGGGGGTGGCTAATGCCAAAAATTTCTTTTTGAGACCTTAGTTTCTCTTGTATATACTAAATACCAATTTCGTGGACTCTTACCTGCTTGATTTACCCATTTATCCCAAATTTACCACAATTTACACCCCAACCCTTCGACGGAACAAGACGAAAATATAATCTAGTTCTAGATCTCGTTAAAGTACATATGTGTACCAAATTTCAAGTCAATATCTTAAACGGTTCCAGAGTAAACGTGCGCACAAAAAGAAGTTACAGACAGACAGACAGAAATTTCTTTTTCGCTCAAACTTAAAATCTCGACGTTTCATGACATTTTAAGCCTATTTGGACAATAAAAATTTTTAAAAATTTTTTTGTCGTTACTATACTTCCACTGGACGTGGAAGTAAAATAATAATTTTCGTTAAAAAACCAATATCGTTGAACTTAATGAAGTATAAATTATATTTAAATTGATTATTGATCTGAGATAAAAAAAAATTTTACTGAGAAATTGTATATACTTCCTAAACTATTACATCGTTTTATCAGTTTTATACAATTTCCTAGTTGTTAAGTTATTATACAGCGTCATTTAATTGTGGAATATTTTTTAAATCATTTATTTCATAAATTATTTATAATACTATTTACGTTCACTTATTATTCGCAATATTTGTTTTGTTAAGGGTGCAATACAAAATGTCAATTTCTTGAAATAAAGTAATTTTTTTCACGAGTGCGATGCCTCAAGAGTTTAAAGAGTGACCGCAAAATTCGTCTGTTTTTTCATAGTAGATAGCGGGCCAAGGGAAAGAGCAAAATAAATCCTATAGAGCTTAAACTTTGAGTAATTGTTGAAAGGGGTAGGCTTTTAGAGATAACTTTATAGAATGGTACTAGGCTATTAAAAACTAAAGAAAGAAACGTTTTTTTTATTTGTGCGAAAATCAAAAAAAAATTTTTTTGACTTTTCTGTAGTCTAGTACCGTTCTATAATGTTGTCTCAAAAAGCCTAAATTGTTGAATTACGAAATCATTTTCTTAAGCACGGTACTGCCACCCTTAATAATTTGTCTACTAATTGCTTCCAAATCCAATGGAAGTACAGTAACGACAAAAAAAAAATTAAAAATTTGTATTGTTCAAATAGGCTTAAAAAAAAATTTCTGTGTGTCGGTCTGTCTGTAACTTTTTTTGTGCGCACGTTTACTCTGGAACCGTTTGAGATATTGACTTGAAATTTGGTACACACATGCACTTTAACGAGATCTAGAAATAGATTATATTTTCATCTTGTTCCGTCGAAGGGTTGGGGGGTAAACGGGGGTAAATTTGGAGTAAATGGGTAAATCAAGCAGGTAAGGTCCATAAAATTGGTATTAGTATATTCAAGAGAACCTAAGGTCTCAAAAAAAATTTTGGCATTAGCAACCCCCATTACCACCCCCAGTCCATTATTAAAGGGGAGATGAAATTGTGATTTAATATATGTACAAGAACCAGAAACCTCAAAGTATTTATTTACTTCATCCACCCCTACTACTACCCTCTATCACCACCCCCACTCTACTACCGATGTGGGGTATCGTTTTATGGGTTTTTGGGGTAGAGGATTTCAAATATTATATTATTAAAGTTCCACAAACAATTATTTCCACATAAAAAGTTTTTTCGTTGTGAGTGACTTGGATAGAGAATTTGGATGTGGAAGTAGTGATTTCTTGGGCAGCGATTTTTTTTTAGAAATTTAAGGGTAAAATAATAACAATAAAGCTCTCTAAAAAAGCCTAAGCTTCAATACTTACGTTTCAAATTGAGAACATTCTCGTTCTTCAATATTTTCAATAGATTAAAAGTAAACAAATGATTTTTTTATTTTTTAGGAGATGTGGTGAACTGAACAAGTCTGTGAAATATCTAGGACACCAGGAGCTTAATAGGAGGAAGCTGATGCTTGATAAATGGACGATAAACAAATGTTTTCAACTAAACTTTACCCTACTGCCGCCTCCTGAGCCATTTGTCCCTTCCGGTCAATCTTAAACCTCCTTGATCTATCTGAGTGTACAGATTTCTTGTTTGTAGTAAGATAAATCTTCTAAAGAACAATGTTTAAAAAAGGGCTTCTTTGGCCCATCCGTGGTAAAGTGTGAGGCGAAAAATCTTGGGAACACGTTAAAGAACAACCCTTATTTGGGGGTGACATTGGAATTGATATTAGTCTAAATACTAAGTTTCAATAACTAAGTAGAAAAAGAAGTAAAAAACCAAATTCACACCTTCAACCCTCCTCACCATTACCTCGCCACCACTAAGAAGATTTGTAAGCTACTATAACAACTATATAGTTATTTACATATTAAAAAAAAACCAGAACACCTCATTGAGTGGTTGCTATCAGAATATAATAATCTGATTACTTCTGAGTACAAGTTAAGAATCGTCGTCGAGCGGCTGGCTTTTTAAAAAATGAACAAAGTCGATTCTTAACAAATTTATTTTTTAACTCCAAAAAGAAAAATTACACTTTTCACAAGATGTTAACTGATCAACGTTTAGGATGAAAAAACTCAGCTCTTACTCTCGTCGCTTGTATCATAGACAATAAGAGATAAGAAATAGTGTTGATGTATGTAATAGTATAGGGATTTATGCTACCATAACTTACCTTACAAGGAGTGGGTCTCACCTTCTCAGGATATTAATCGGTTTTAATTATAGAAAAAATCCTAATTCTCAGTTGGGTGTTTTTTATCATGTTAAGGTGACTTGGCCAATTTAGATCACTCCTGAATATTTCTTACCCCTTTAAGGAGGGGGTATAGGGTGTAGGGTGTCAATATTCCATTTAAAAATGTTGCTGGATTTTTATAGTAAAAGATTATTTAGTTAGGTACTTATTTAAATAATTTTTGTTTATTAGAATGGGAATCTTTTTTCATTTTATGGCCCCCTCTAATTCCAAATCTACCCACGAAAGTGGTGGGAGTAACTATTTTGGGACTTTCGATTAGTTTTTATTACAACAGAAGTCCTTCATTACCTCTTAGATGGGTTTTTAGCATAATAGAGTAACTTAGTGACTTCAAAAAGTACCTTAGTTGGGGCAAAACCCCCGAGATATTTTTGAGATAGTAATCTCTATGCCACATCCCCACCTCACGCAAAACGGGTAAATGATACGTTAATATATATATTTTCAATAAGTATTTAGGGATAATTTTTTGAAGTCACCAACTTACTCTATTATAATAGAAATCCATGTAAGAACCAAGCAGCAATTTTAGTAGTTTCTACGTAGTAGTTACCATTAGTGGAACTTTAAAGGTTCCCTCAACTAAGGATTGTTACGTAATGGGAACCATCCTTCTACTAAGCATTCACCAAAATGGGGAATAATAATTACGTAGCAAGTTACTATTCCGGTACTTCTACCGTTACCGTGTTGAGGACTAGGTTATTACGTAAACGGGATGTAACCAAGTAGTAGAAATGACTAACTTTTGGAACAGCTCAGCTGACTGGAATGAGAGCGCAAACTATATATTTGGCTCTCTGATATTCGAATAGCAAATTAATGACTTATTGAGATTGAGCACATAATATGTCCAAGGTCCAAGTTAAAGTGCATCCATAAGCATTATAAATCATGATGTTTGCATTTACCTTGGGTGTGGATATTAAAACCACCACTTGTTTTCTGTAAAATGTTATCATGATGCTTCGATAAAAAAGACGCCCCCTCGAGAAAATGGTTTTTTCGGAAAAAAAAAATTTTGCAAAAATTATGTGTAAAACTGCAAAATTTTTATGGAAAACATTTTTTTTTTTAATTATATATTATAAAGTAATAATCTATTTATAAAACATATTTGCAAATGACCATAATAAAAAAAAATATATTGAATTATATTTTTATCTGTGTCTTCATTCAACAACAGAAAAATGAGGATTTTAATTGCAGTCACTTTGTAGTGGTATATATGTCAGCAAAGTATTTGTCACATATTAGAGGTGGCAAAAACCAAAATTATTTCCCTACAAGTTACATTTCCCATAAAGTAGCAGATGCAACCAACGTTATAGTTGTTGCTACTTTAAAAGTGGTGACGGAACTACAACAATTTCACTGTGTAGTTATATTTACCTAGATATAGGAAATGGGACCAATGACGCTATAAGATCTTGGTAACTATTGCTACCAGCTTATTTTCATGTTGGTACAATTGGCAGATACGAGATAGGTAATTTTTTTTTGAATTGGCAACACGGTAATAACTGTTAGTGTCACTGTGTGTGATGTGGATTAAAAATAATTATTATACTTTTAAAAAGTACTTTTCATTATCTGATATTATTAAGTTGTTAATACACTTGTGCAAATAAAATATTTGTTTTTTTTTTTTTACTGAAAACGATGTTGTACAATGTATGTCTTGCAAATGTATTTATTAACGTAAGGTGTGTAATAATAATAATGGAAAGAATACATAAGAGTTTTCATATTTTAGTGATCAGTTTATATTTAATTTCGTTCAGTTCAATTTATTGTACACTGCGCGTCATAGTACACTTCGATTTCATCAATGCAAAGAAGACTAGACTGGTCACATTTGCCAATAATAAAATCTATCACAAATCAGTATTCCAAACAATAACGATGTCTAGATAGTCAAGTAATATTCAGAAGCTTGAGAGAACATCACAATCTACCAATAAATTTAGTTAATGGTATTCAGTTCACAAGTGCTGTACCATATATTTATAAGCCGCGCAGTGTACACAAACAATGTCTTATGCCGTTATACCGTTATTGTCCGTTCCCCATCGACACAATATTTATTAAATATGGAGTTTTTAATAGGCAAATTCATTTAATATGCTCAGTGAATCACTAACTGAACTATTGGTCAATCTGTGTTTTAAAGACAAGTTGTAACGTTCGTGCAGTACACAGTATCATTAATATCACTACAAACTCTTCTCCTTGTGTTGATGGGAACACTTTTGCACTTCTTGTTGCCAAAAATGATGGTTTTGCTGTGGAGAAATAATCTTTCATGTATGCATTATATTCTGAAGTATCACTATTTCCACTACTGTATAACTGTTTCTTCAGTTTTCTAAAAAACGTGGATGAGTGCCGATAAACTTCATTTCGCTTTTACTGAGCATTTCAGTTGCCGCCATTTTATTCAATATTAATAATTATTGTATAAACTGTCTTAAAAGTTAATATTACTTTATAGTAGATTTTCAAGGTATATGTAACTTTGTAGTCATTTTGAATTAGTGGGGAGCAGTAAAAATAACTTCAGAGCCCCTATGTTCGTAGAAATAACCTCACTTTTACTCGAGATAATAAGTTAGACAACTTTGAAGTTCTAGAAAACTTCCCAACAACGTACCAAAATTGCACACTTGAAGTCATCGTTACTTTGAAGTGGTCCTTTGGTAATGCTGTGCGGTCGGCATTACTACCAATTTTCACTTTGCAGTTGAGGATGCTTCAAAGTAATGCAGAGTAGTATCCGCGACGTTGCAGATTCTGCAGCAGTTCTTCTTCTTCTTCTTCTTTTAGCGGGGCGACGAAGGGTCGCCGCACTCAGGCCTTGTGGCCCATTGTGCTACCGCTACGTATTTACTGGATGCCCCCATTCAGGCCGGATTCTAACCCAAAGGCCAAAATCCTCCCTATAGGGGCGTTCCTTATTTCCTCCAGCACCGGAAAACCAATGCCGAAGTGCTTGTGCCGCAAGTTCATGAGACTAGGGCAGGAAGTGAGGACGTGGATGGAGGTTTCCTCCTCGTCCCCGCAGAACCTGCAGTCGGGGTTGTCGACCACCCCTATGGTATGCAGGTGTTTTCTGAAAGAGCCGTGTCCAGTCAAAAGACCTACCACGATTCTGACCTGTTTCCTGCTTAGACGCAGGATTTGTTCTGCTCGCTTCGGCAAGGGCCCTGTAAGCAGGAGCTTCGCTTGCCGGAGTCCTGGGTAAGAGGCCCAGAAGTCAAGGAACTGGGACTGTGTCCAGTTCTCTATTAACTTCTTGGCATTTGATCTAGGGTAGCCGAGAGCCGGTTCCGGACCCAGTAGGGGCCTTTGAGAACCCTCTCTGGCCAGAGCGTCTGCCCGCTCGTTACCCTCAATGTTGCTGTGTCCAGGCACCCAGAGAAGCTTGACCCAGTTCGATGAGCCAAGTTCACAGAGAGCCTGTTTACAGTTTTAAACCAGGATTGACTTGGTCCGGACTGATGCAAGGGCCTTGAGGGCCGCTTGACTGTCGCTACATATATATATGTGCTTGTTGGAATATTTCCTTTGGATATTCTTCTGTGCGCAGACCAAAATAGCAAAGATCTCGGTCTGGAATACCGTGGCGAATTTGCCCAGGGCATAAGAAAGTTCAGCCCTGGGCCTTTCACCGTATATCCCCGCTCCAGCACTTTCCTCAAACCTCGATCCGTCTGTGAACCAGACGATATCGGCAGGTCTCAGTATGTCCTTGAGTGGGTTCCAGTCTTCCCTTTTGGGGATGACGACCTCAAAGGGTTCTGAGAAGGAGAAGAAAGGCACTATATCATCACTCCTGGCCTCCAGAAGTGAGTGAGTCCCTATCGCTTGGGAAAGGGCCCTTGTGTGCCCTAATTGTTCTCCTCCTATTTTCCACTGACCACCACACCTCAGCCTGTAGGCCGCTTTCCGAGCCTCGGCCTCAATCACCAAATGAAGGGGCACGAGGCCCAGAAGGACCTCCAGAGCTGCTGTGGAGGTCGTGCGTATCGCTCCTGTGACTCCCAAACAGGCGAGTCTTTGGAGTTGAGTTAGCTTCTGCTGAATGTATAGCCTGGTTGTAGCAGGCCACCACACAACAGAAGCATAAGTAATCATTGGTCTTACTATCACAGTATAGTACCACATTGTTACCCTGGGGTTTAAGCCCCATGTTTTACCAAAGGTCCTTCTACATACCCAGAGGGTTGTAGTGGCCCTTTTTATTTGTCTCTCTATATGATCTTTCCAGGTCAGCTTAGAGTCCAGGATGACGCCCAGATACTTCACTGTCCTGGAGATCGTTAGAGTCGTGTCATAGAGTACTGGTTCGACGAAACCGTCTAGCCTGCGCCTTCTAGTGAAAATTACCAGTTCTGCCTTAGAGGGGTTAACTCTAAGGCCCTGGTCGTTACACCATCTCTGTACGATCTGCAAGGCCCTTTGCAGGAGCCCGCTAACCGTATTTGGGAATTTTCCCGAGATGATAATTGCTAGGTCATCTGCGTAACCTTGAGCAAAGAGATCCTCGTTCTCGAGTTCCTGGAGTAGACCATCGAGAACGAGGTTCCATAGCAGAGCGGAGAGAACGCCTCCTTGTGGGCAGCCTCTCCTTCCTGAAACATTTACTGCCGTTTCCTCATTGGCAGCTGTAATATGCCTTCCCGCCAACATGGCCCTCAACCATCTGATAATGGTATCATCGATGCCATGATAGGCAGCCGCGGCGCAGATTGAGTCGAAGGAGGTATTGTCAAATGCTCCCTCGATGTCAAGAAAAGCACCAGCCGCAAGTTCTTTGTGGTGCAGCGCCTTCTCGATCCTGGAAACGATCGGATGAAGGGCCGTCTCCACTGACTTCCCGGCCTGGTAAGCATGTTGCAACGAATGCAGAGGCACTAAGGTCAGTGCTCCGTCTTTAACAAGCCTTTCAACCAACCTCTCTAATGTTTTGAGCAGGAAGGAAGTAAGGCTGATTGCTCTGTAAGAATTAGCAGTATCGTACGATGTGCGTCCTGCTTTGGGTATGAAAACCACTTTGACGGCTCTCCAGGGTATGAGAATATACCCCATGGCCAGACAGGTTCTCAGCAAGTGATAGACCGGACGTATGAGTGTCTCCGACCCCTCCTGAAGAAGTGCCGGGAACACTCCATCTGGTCCTGGGCTTTTGAACGGGTCAAAGGTGGAAAAGCCCACTTGACTCTTTCCACTGTAACCACCCTTGAGGCCGTCCTCCAATCCGCTGCCGTGACAGCAGCGCGGGGAGGCCGAGGGGCTGGCATTTCCTCCGTCTCCACTACGGATTCGGGGAAATGAGTTTATAGTAGATGCTTGAGACACTCCTCAGTGGTAGACGTTAGTCTACCCGAGGGAAGCCTCAAATTCTCTACTCGTGACGGGCTGTCTTTTTTGAGGGCTTTGCAGAGCCTTGCGGCCTCTGGGAGATCTTCTATGCTTCTGCAGCAGTTAATTGAAAGTGTTATAACTATACAATGCCTGAATTCAGTAGAATCTACATAATTGTCACTAAAAATTCATACCACAAAGTGAATATTACCCTAAAGTCACAAATTTAGTAACAGTTATATCATTCCTACTATATTAAAGTTCCGATGCCTCAGATGCCAGTTAGCATCACTTTGAATGCTGCTTGGGGAGTTAATGAATGATTTCTGTTGTAAGAAGAACTAATCGAAAGTGTCAAAATCGTTACTCTCACCCCTTTCGTGGGTAAATTTGGAATTTGAGGGGGCCATAAAATGAAAAAAGATTCCCATTCTAACAAAAAAAAATTATTTAAATAACTAAATAATTTTTTACTATAAAAATCAAGCAACATTTTTTAAAGGGGATGTAGACACCCCAAACCCCCTCCTTAGAGAGAATTATTCAGGAGTGATCTGAATTGGCCAAGTCACTTTAATATGATAAAAAACATCCGAGTATTAGGATTTTTTTTTGTAATTAAAATCAATCAATATCCCTGAGAAGGTGAGGAGGTGTATCAGTGTACTTAGAAGTAATCAGATTATTATATTCTGATAGCAACCATTCAATGAGGTGTTCTGGTTTTTTAAAAATATGTAAATAACTATGTAGTAGTTATAGTAGCTTACAACCTTCTTGGGGGTGGTGAGAGAATGGTGAGGAGGTGAATTTGGTTTTTTCACTTCTTTTTCTACTTAGTTATCGAAACATAGTATTTAGATTACCATGACCAATTCCAATGTCATCCCCAAATAAGGGTTGTCTTTTAATGTGTTCGCGAGATTATTCGCCAAAACGAATAACGGATTCATTTTCAGCACCCCAAAATTAGTAAAAAAAAGATGGCTTCCACACTTTTTTAACATCGTTCTTTGTAATAAATTATTGAAAATACTAATTCAAAGTGTTCTATTTTATTGTAAGAAGTTATCTGAACTGATAAATCGTATGTAAGAATAAGATTTTGCAGAGCGAGAGGGAAATATGCATTTATTTTCGGTTCATTATAAATCAAAAAAAAATTATACATGTTAAAATCTTCAAATAGTTTCAGATACTTCCCATTGCTCTAAGAAATACAACCATATACAGTTTTTACCGTAAATTTTTTATATAGTTAATTCATGCTCTGATAATTAAAAATTGAGCTAAACTTCGTGCCAAATATTACCGCAAAATATTTATTTAAACGTCTAAAATTAAAAAAAGATTCCAACAATCTCTTATTCAAGTACTTCCTTCGACTCCTAGGAAGGAAACTTTGTAAAAAATTTAGGTTTTTACGTGTATTTTGTAATATAAAAATGGTCTTATTCGAACTATTCTTTTGTCAACAAAAATTTTGAAATACCTATTGATCGTGTTTTATTAAATTATTTTTATGGCACTGTTACTGGCTCCGCCGCCATAATCTCTATTATGGTTAGGGTTGCGAGGCGTCGGCTTTAGCCGACATGTTTGGGTTTTTACAGTTTCGTTCGGCTAAAAATTAACATGTCCGGCCTGTCCGGCTTGTGTTTGGCTTTTTATCTAAGGCTCTAAAACGTGATTTTCTTCGTGTTTTTTTTTTCGTTTTTAGTCGCTTTCTATGATACATTTTATTGTTATGCGATGACTTTTTCTGTTCCTATGTAACAAATGTATATTTTTAAATTAATCGAGTTAATAAAAATATTAAAAGACTGATTTTGTGTTTTAGTTATTTTTTTATGGAGAACGAATGATGTTCGTCTTTTTGTACCAAATGTCCGGCCATTTATAAGTAAAGTCTGGCTTTTCGAATTTTAGGCCTGTCTATTTTATGTGCTGCTTTTCACAATATTTTTACAAATGTAACTCAGAAAATGTAGGAATTTAGAAGAAAATAATAGCACCAAAATATATCCACTACGATTTATGTTATGCACTCATACACTCGTCGGGGTATGAGTAGGGTAGATTCATTATTCCAAATTTTGCATCAGTTAGATTTCCCCGTGTTTATGAATTTTTGGAATATGCTATTTCAGAAATCATACCGGCGCGGTAGATCAATCGGTTAA
This sequence comes from Rutpela maculata, assembly GCA_936432065.2. NCBI lineage: Eukaryota > Metazoa > Arthropoda > Insecta > Coleoptera > Cerambycidae > Rutpela > Rutpela maculata. The sequence continues at coordinate 8,371,963 of OW386289.2, forward strand.
GGCGTATTGATTGATCGACTGCCTACCGCGCTCTGGGTTCGACCCCCCAGCCCCGGTATTGACAACACCGGTGGGTGTGGATGTATGTCTGCGTTTTTCCAAATGTGTAACCCCCTTCCGCACAGCCTTGGCTATGGATTTGGGGGTTGTCTACTACATGTGGTGGTGTGTTTTTTTTATTTCTATGTATTATTAAACCTCAGAAAGTTTATTAATTACACAGGTTTATAATAAAAAGGTCTTGTAATAAGGTTCTGATCTAACTTTTCTTAAATATTTTGATGAGCAAAAGCCAATTTTGGACAAAACAAATTTCTATCGTGTCTGTTTCCCATTGCCTAGAAGATAAAAGAGGGTGGTAGAGGTAAACTGACACGATAGAAAAAAATATTTTCTCCAAAACTGGCTTCAGTGCGTCAAAATACTTCAGAAAAATTAGATCAGAAGATTAGGACAAGAACTTTTTTTTTTGCCCTATTTAGGGGATGAAAACTGACAGGATAGAAAAAAAATTGTGATCAAAATTGACTTCAGCGCATCAAAATACTTTAGAAAAGTTAGATGAGAAACTTAATACAAGACCTTTTTTGTAGATCTGTGTTATTAGACAGCTACTTATAGGTACACCACAGAGTGATCAGCTGTTGTGAGATCGGTTAAGTGTTGTTAAAATGGTGTATTATTTCAAAACAACCTTTAGCAAAGTGGTAAAAAGAATTTATAACGTTATTTATACATTTTCTAAATAGTCCTGCTTTTTTCAGCAGACTCGCGTCATTTTGATATCAACTTTTGATAACATGTTGAGACGTCAACTAGATGTATTGGTGACATATTTGTTTCATTTCAGACGAGTTTATGCATTACTGCGTAGTTTGTTGCAGAAATTATTTCTAGATGGTGTCAGACAAACCACTGACAATAATCAGTCACTCTATGTTTTATACTCTAACAAATCTATAGAAAATAAATAATATAAATTGCAATGTTCAAATTCATTCGGGAAACATCGGCAATCGATGGATTTGGATGGATCTTATAACATTCAGGTTAAAGATTAATCTGCGGCTGGGTCGAGATAACATAAAAACCAGTGGAAGCTATTAATTGGCCATTTATCTACATGGCAGCTCATCCTGTAACCCATCATACACTGGAAACATCCTAGAGCCCTTAAGATTTACATGTCATTTTGCACCAAATTGGTTAATAATATTCCTCAAATGTACATTTACTTCAAGTAATAAAAAATAGATTACATATCGTCAGATAAACGTCGCTAAATTACATCAATCTAATGTCACAAAATGACGTATCTGGGCTGTTACATAATCATGCCATTTTTACGTCATTGTTACGTCATTCCAGAGGTCTAAATGATGTCTTAAGTGACCAAAATATGGAGTCAAAATGACCTCAGTCTGCTGCCTGAGATAAGACGTATTCAAATTTGATCTACATAAATTAAGAATTAATAATTTTTGACTATATCCATTTTAATGAAATGGTTAATGATTAATGAAATATTTAACGCCATTTTTAATTCATTTTTAATCATTACCGCCTAAAGTATACATTTCGAAAATAATAATAAATTCTCTAGTGGATGAACATATAGAAAAGTATACGGGATATTCCATTGAGAAGAACAAAATTTACAGTTACATTCTCTTTATTATACTCTTCGCAAAAACGAAGAGTATATTGTATTTGATCGGCACATTTCTAAAATCGTAAATATCGCTCGTAGAGAAAAAATTTTCATATTATCATTGTGTTAGTGAACGAATTCTGAACAACTTTCAAAATGTCCGTCTGTCCGTCCGTCCGTCACGTTTCTTGTAAGCCCGATAACTCAAGAAAGAAAAATTCGATTGTACTGAAATTTGGACAGTAAGTTAGTGTTAGCTAGAGGAAGAACCTTATTGTTTTTGAACAAAATCGATCGGTAAATAAAAATGTTATTAATGATTTAAATTTGAAAAAAAAATTTTTTTGATTTTAATGTTTTTGTAATTGAATAGAAATCTGGTGAAATGATATTTCATTTTAATATCTAAATATTTATATATTTTACAAATATACATTTCATAATGTAATATCCAACCGTGAAAATATGATTTTAGCTCGTGTCTTATAATGTAAATATTTACATTTTTTACGTGTAAGGTGGTGGTGTAGTTCTTATGCTTTTGACTCGAAACCCAAATGGGGTATGGTATAGTTTTTTTTTTAATTTTTACTTTATTTTACACTGAGTATTTTACCAACTGATTTCGTGCTATAAAATTAAAAATGTTTAAAATTAACATTATTTACAAAAAACTGCGAAGAGTATCCTATAGAATGTGTAACAGTTATATAAAAAGTTCAGTGAACAGGCGAAGAGTACGTTTTTAGCTTGTTAGTTTCTCTGATTTAAAAAATGAATGTCTGGGAAAAATTCTCTCATGTTAATAATATTATAAGGTTTTTCTATTTAAAAAATTAAGCAAAATAAAGCGTGTGTGAAACATAACTTCATCACTAATTACTGTTAACAAAATGGCTACAGCACAACAATGATAGGTAAAACTCGCTACAAAAACTCTCAGAAAAACAATAGAACAAGTATACCCTGGCTCCTCAATAAATAATTTAATATTCAAAATTGTTATAGACATTGGACAATCTTAAAAAAAAGTTGGCAGAAATTTGAGAAAGCAAAATTTAAGTGTTAGTTACAAAACTACTGGTACCCTCGTTGAACTGATTAAAATCAATGACAAAATTAAGAGGAAAATAAGTCAAAAGTATATATGCTGTATCCCGAAAGGTTATATAGGACAAATAGGTCGAAGCTTCAAGAAAAGAATCTGGGAACATAAGAGAAATTTTAAAAATGTATACCAAGCAGATATTTTGATCTTATTCCATTTGGGTAAATGGGTAAATCAAGCAAGTAAGAATTCATAAAATTGGTATTTAGTATATATAAGAAAAGTTAGTCTCGATTTTTTTTTGACATTTGACATATTACCACCCCCGCCCCATTATTAAAAGGGGTGAAAAAATTAAATTGTGATTTAGTGTGTGTACAAAAACCAAAGACCTAACATTTTTTTTACTTCATCCACTTTCAGTAATTTTTCTCGAAAAATATTCATTTTTCGAAAAAATTCATTTTTCGAAAAAATTCACGAGAGTAAAAACAACTTATTTTGGGCCAAAAAAAGGTAAGTATATTGTTTTTCTTTTCCTTTTTGACCTAATTCTACAAGTTACGGAGCCCGTGATAAATGGGGTGTTCTCTTCCCCTTCCGATCGTTTCCTACCCTAATCTTTTTTCAACTTTTTTACTAACGTTATTACAAACACATTACACAAGGTTTCATCAAAATCCATTCATTATCACTCAAATTAGAGATTTTGGTCATTTTAGCGCTCCGGTGACTGGACTAATTACATAGGCACACACAAAAAAAATATCGAGTGCTAGAAGGCAGACCTATCTATGTACTCCCATGCATTTCGACCCGCTGAATACGAATCCGATGTCCTTTTTGCCGGATTGGCTCTTGCATTTTTGCTAACCTCAAAAAACACCTTAAAAATTCCAAACAAGTAAATAAAAATTTAAATGAGCTGATCACTATATTTATACGTAATTTGGGGCGCTGAAACTGAATATTAGGTCAGAATTAGCCGATCAGTTAGGAATTTTGACATAATCTCAAAAAACACCTAAAAAATGCCCAAAAATCGAAAAGAAATAAATTAAAAGCTTAAACCAAAAACTTTAAAACTAACATAACCTAAGGCAAGAGCATTACACCAAGAACTCTAAACCTAAATAACCTAAGACAAGAGCTTTAAACCAAGAACTTTAAACTAAGAATTCTTAACCCAACATAACCTGAGACAAGAACTTTAAACCAAAAAATTAAACCGTTTATAAATTAAGGCAAGACTGTTAAATTCCTAAGGCAAGAATTATTAAGGTTTAGAGTTCTTGGTTTAGAGTTCTTTGTGTAAAGGTCTTGTCTTGGAATATGTTAGATTTAAAGTTCTTGGTTTAAAGTTTTTTGTGTAAAATTTTTGCCTTGTTTTTAGTAAATTCGATGTTCCTAATATGTTATAAGATGTTGGACAAATGGAAAGAACGTTAAAGAGTAAAATATAAAAATCCAACAATATAAAGGAACCTGGAATCCGTAAAGAGTGTTATTTTTTAGCAATACAAATGTTTCCGGAATTAATGCTAAAAAGGGTTAATGGAAATTGATTGTTCCGGAAATCAAGAAGATGAAAGTGAATATAAAGATAGTGAATGTGAGTGTTGAATAAGAACTAAAACTCCCAATATTTGGTCTTTCACAACGAAAAAAAAATTTGTACGTGGAAATAATGGTTTATGGAACTTTAATAATATAATATTTGAAATCGTCTACCCCAAAAATCCATAAAACGATATGCCTCATCGGTAGTAGGGGGGTGGGGGTGAAAGGGGATCCCCAGTGGGGGTGGATGAAGTGAAAAAAATGAGGCCTTTGGTTCTTGTACACATACTAAATCACAATTTTTTTTCACCCCCTTTTATAATGGGGGTAGTAATGAGGGTGGATAATGCCAAATTTTTTTTTGAGACAGCTTCTCTTGTATATAGCAAATACCAATTTTATTGACTCTTACCTGCTTGATTTACCTATTTACCCCCATTTACCACAATTTACCCCCCAACCCTTCAACGGAATAAGATCAAAATATAATTTAGTTCCAGATCTCGTTAAAATACATACATGTACCAAATTCAATATTCCAGAGTAATCGTGCGCACGAAAAAAGTTACAGGCAAACCGACAGACAGACAGACATTTTTTTTTGCTCAAACCTAAAATCTCGACGTTTCATGAGCCTATTTGAACAATAAAAATTTTTTTAAATTTTTTATCGTTTCTATACTTCCAGTGGTTGTGGAAGTAATATCTGCGATTTTTAGGTTAGCTTAACCCAAAGCCAATTTGTCGCAGCACTACTCTAAAGTACAATGTCTTAAGGGTATTTTTTATTTTTTGAATTTAATTTGATTGAAATCTCTACTCTCGGCAGATTTTTGTCCAAAAATGGGCATATTTTTCCCACTGTGCGTCGTATTGGCGAAACAATCGAAATGTTTTTTGAATATAAAAAAATGTAAAAATGTTAACAGTGAAGTTTTAGTCTGTATCAGTGCTAACATGGATTTTCATCAAATAAAAATCGAGTTGAACAAAATAAATGTAAATCCAAGAATAACTAATAAAGCCTACACTCTGTATATGACAAACACCACGCAACTTTTCTAGACATTGTTCTGCACCTAATAGGTGTATGGGATTATTACAACTGTTTTCGTAACAATTAATTACTAGTGTGTTGCATTTACCTCATGCCACAAATCAAATAAAACCTAATTCACATAATTTTATATTCAAAACACTTAAATTTAATCTGTTTGGTTCAGATAAACACGTCGTTTGAGAGGCCATCTAATATATGATATTAATATATTATTTTATTGTGTTAATTACCTAATTTTTACTTTCTATAAATAGTGAGTATTGACTGCTATCAATAGTTATAAAACGTTGGATATTATTTATATAGATGGCATTCTATTTGAAGTTGCCACATTTTTGAAAGCGGTTTGTGTACTGCATTACAATACAAAAATTCACATAATTCACACGCCTACATCGAATAAACTATAAAATATGCAATTTAATGAAATTATTATGATTATAAATGCAGTATAATTTTTATTCGTATATATCATTGGGGTCATCGGGACCGCGTATCTTCGCAATTTTGGATGTTGTGACAATTTTTTATAACTTTGTACACATTCAACCACGTTATTTAAATTTCCTAACTAACTATATAATACTAAATTAATTTAAACTTCGCCCTACATTAAGTGATTGTCAGAATTTGCATATTTTTTAAGACGTGGTGATTATTTCCCTCATAAATTATAGGCCAATGACATTTCGTGAATTTTTAAATTTCAACCAGTAACAACAGTTTTACACTGAATAAACGCAAGCCAGTTTTTATTAAAAATTACCATCGAATAAAGTACCTCCAGCTTTTAAATGCACATAATTGATTTAACTTACTCTCAGTTGCACTAAAAACAAAATAAAACATATTACAAATTCAAGAATTATTATTTTTGTTTATAATTATTATGTACCAACGGTGTATTTATGCAATTTTATATTAGTATTTTATATAACAAATGCTAAAATGGTGTTTTTTTACAAGTGGGGCGTTTGTAGTACGAGCCGAAGGCGAGTGCTATAAACCACATGAGTAAAAAAAATGCATTCATCACCGAACTCTGGCTACCCCTTAGGGGGTAGACAGAGAGAACTATTAATTTATTTTTCTACTTTTTAGTCTTATATTTAAGGAGAGAATTTTGGCACTTTCGACATTTATGTAAAGAATTCCACTAAATATTTATAATCTGCGACCTCGAAAATACTCAAATACCGATTTTCATATGAATCAGACTATAAATTATGAAACTTATCCGCCATATTGACGCCACCATTTTAAATTGTTAAATTTGGACCGGATAATTGTAATCTGCAATCTATTTAGAATGCAATTTTATACCACTATACCAAATTTCAGGAATATAAAATTATTTTTTTGAAACTTCCCATTTTTTGCGAATTAAGAGTTGACTTCATATGTAAAGTTGTGTAGGAGCAAATGTTAATCATCTCAAAAAGTAGGCTATTGGTAAATAAAAAATTGAATATACAAGATGTAAGAAGGTATAATGTTAATCGAAGTAATTGTAAAACAAGAAATAATTACTAACAGAAGATTAATGAGGTTTAAAAATTATAACAAGTAATAAATGTCAAAAACATAACAGATTCACAAACAAATTAATTATTGACCAATACAAAATAATGTTTACAATTTTTTTATTATTCGACGTAGCTACCACCCACATCCACACACATTTCGATCCTTCGCCTGAAGTCCTTAAAACTGTTTCGAATATGATCTAACGTTATGGAGTTTACGGCATGTGTAATTCCCTGCTTCAATACTGCTACATCGTTAGGAAGGGGTTCAGCGTAAACCAACTGCTTGAGGCAACCCCCATAAAAAGAAATCTAATATTGATAGGTCTGGGGATCTCGCCGGCCGGGCCACTTGATCGGTCCATTCCTGGCAATCCAATTTTCTCCAAAATTTAAATTCAACCACCGATTAATCATTTCTGTGGAGTGGCCAGGGCAACCATCATGTTGAAAATGAACTAAAGGCATGTCTCTTAAAATATTTAAATGTTCTTCAGAAAATCTTTCAAGAAGCTGTAAATAAGTGTGCTGGTTTAACCTTCCCTCAATGAAATAAGGTCCAATAACTCCAACGTGATAAGAAACGGCACACCACACATTCACTTTTTTATAATATTGTCTTCTACAATGAATTCTAAAATTTGGATTTTCAGAAGCCCAAAACCGACAATTCTGAGATGAAACAACACCATTGGTTGTGAATGTGATTTTTTCTCCAATGGTCAAACAAAAATCCAACCTACGGCCGTCATCTCCCTCTTCAAGCGTATGTTTATAATTTGCTTTATATGCCCTAATTTTCTTTGCCTTGTAAATTCTGCCCTGTAAATTGGAGTTCAGACTTGCTAATATTAAGAAGAGCTGATCTCTCTCTCTTAGTGGCATCCTAGGATTGTCTATAACAGAGGCATGAGCTATAATAGCCCCAACATTGTCTTCATCATATGCTTTTATTTTTCTTTTCATGTTAAGAACACTACCAGTAGCCAGAAACTTTTTAATTATTCTCATAGCCTGAGTACGTGACAAAGCAGTGTTTGGAAATTTCAAATTAAATTGGCTTACCACTTCTCTTAGCGAGTTTTCACCGCCAATTCCGTAGCATTGCACAATATAAATTTTTTCACGCACTGTGAGTACCATTTTCACTTAATTTTTTATGCTTGGTTCGTTAATTTGAAACAGAAATTAAGGACTACGTTTGACAGATATGTCCATAATAAATGATAAATGTGTATCCACTGCTATTCTCATAGCCTACTTTTAGCTTCTACATAACTTTAAATATTAATTCACAAAAAATAATTTCTATGCAGTTTTAATTGAATGGTTCAAAATAAAATACTAATTTATTGAAAAAATGGGAAGTTTCAAAAAAATTATTTTATATTCCTGAAATTTGGTATAGGGGATAAAATTGTATTCCAAATAATTTTTCTTAGTGGAATTTTTTCATATTTTGAAAAATAAAGGTACTTTGTTAGTGGTGATTTTTACAACTTTGCTTATAAAACACCCTGTAGAACACCAATTCAAGTCATTTTTGGTATACTTTAGTTTTACAACAAGCAGGACTCAATCCCCAAATACCATTCCAAAATTCCAAAATTTTTGGTCCATTACACCTCTTGTTACATCAATCCTGGGACACACTGTAGATGCAGGTCGACCTAATAAAACTGTGTTGAAAATGAATCGTTTTGGGAAGATAGAATTTGTTAAAATTAACAAAGAAAAAAAGTGGGTAAGGAATTTGTTCATTTGAGAAATAATCTTGACATATATCCCTCGAGCTCTAAATCTTGTCACACAAACTGCGGGTAGCTATATTTTTTGTAAAATTTTGCCTTTAAGCAAATGTTTTGTAACTATTAAATCTCGAACATTTTCTAAGCAAAATTTTACAAAAAAAGCTACCCGCAGTTTATTCGATAAAATTCAGAGTTCTGGGGATATAACCTGTGAATATGAATCTATTTTAGTGTGGCTTTTTTAAATTTTGGTAATCCGATTCATACAGGAGGTATTCTATAATCCTGTCGCGTTGGACAGTGTTTGAATTAAAGTAAAAAAAAACTTTTTTGATACGATTATTTAATATATATTTTAGCTCTCTCCGTTATACTGTATTAAGAACAATTGATGACCATAGCATCGATCCATTAGTTCTAAATAAGGTTTGTAAGCCCCCATTTTCTTTTTTCATGCAGCCGATTTTGGAAATAAATGTAAGAGAAGCAATACATCAATTAAAAAATACATCCAGTTTAGATTATTATTGTCTGAACAGCTAGCTACATTATAAAGTAGTCTATGTAATGAAGCATTATAAGATGACTTTTTTGTAAATATTTCATGCAAAGACGAGATTACCTTCCAGTCTTCGAGGGTACTGAACACGAGCAAGTGGTGGGAGAAGTTTTTGACCGCCGCAACCTCATGAAACTGCCAAAACCCATCCCTTTATGTTTTCATATATAAACGGGTCTGGGGAGTGCTTTATCTACGGGTTATACTTAAAATAATATGGAAGGGGTTATAGAGCAAGTGGAATCAAGACAGCAGACCTAGGGGGTTGAATAAACCCTTCCGAGGGTTTATTCAACCATTTTTTTCAAATGATTCTGCTCAAACGCGTATCCCCCCGTTTTCGGGAAAAATATTCATTTTTAGCTCCAACCCCTCTTCATTCTTCAAACGGACAGAAACCACCCCTCACTCACCAGAAAGCATGCTACCCAGGATTTACAGGTTTTTCGACACATGATCGTTATTCCCGTGCATATTTTTTTTTAACATTGCCATTGATGACAAAATTTATTATTCATTACTCCCCGATGAAGAAATCATTATATCCTATTCAGCAACCTACACAATCATCGCCCCAGCGATAACTGGTGGATGAGGGTAAGTTTCCATCCATTATAGGTTGAGGAAAGTCGGAGATGAAGGTGAATATTTTTCCCGTAATCAGCGCCTGCGAAAATGAGGGAATGCGTATTGACGATGCAAAGTGTACTTAATGAATTTTACACCCCTTGGAAGGGTTGAAGCAACCCCCGAAGTCGCTACTCCTTCTCTTCCATGGAAAATTAAGGGATATGCACAGGAATAACCATCTCGTATCGAAAAACCTGTAAATCATGGATAGCATGCTTTCTGGTGAGTGAGTGGTGGTTTCTGCCCGTTTGAAGGATTGGGGGGGGGGGTGGGGTGGAGGTAAAAATGAATATTTTTCCCGTGATCAGCGACCCCGAAAATGGTGCAATACGCGTTTGAATAGAATCATTTGAAAAAAAAATGATTATCCACCCCTCGGGAGGGTTTAATCAACCTCCTAGACCTGCTCTCTGGATTCCACTTGCTTTATACCTCCTTCAATGTTAATTCAAGTATAACCCGTAGATAAATCACTTCCCAGGCCCGTTTATATATGAAAACATAAAGGGATGATCCATAACAGGGGTGGGTTTTGGCCGTTGCAGGGGGTTGCGGCGCCGGCGGTCAAAAACTTCTCCCACCACTAGCATCCTGTTCAGCACCCTTAAATACGGAGGGGGTTAATCTCGTCTTTGCACGAAATATTTACACTATTTCTGCCTTCATTACATAGACTAAAGGTTTTCCGCGAGTCTCTAATTAAACCGTTAACGATACTGTTTGATAAATGTGTTGATGAAGGCAAGTGGCCTGATCTGCTTAAAAGAATCTAAATTTTACCCCTGTATAAGAAAGGAGGTTAGAAGTGTCCTGATAATTTTCGTCCTATAGCCACCGTTCCAATAATTAGTAAAATATTTTAAATATTTATTAAATATCGATTAATCGAATACGGTGAGGATAAGCATATTTTTTCAGATGACCAGATCGGGTTTCTAAAAAATAAATCTACCTCTAAAGCTCGACTAGCAATGGTTGAAAATGCAGTCGGGGGTTTTGACAGCAGAATAAGGCAGGGATAGGCAGGAATACGTAAGTCTTAACGGTAATGTGTCGGGATTACTACCTATTAAAAATGGTGCTTCGCAGGGACATATTTTATTCCTCATATACATTAACGATTTGCCTTTCTCTGTCGGTCAGGGTTCACACTTGCATTGCAGATGGCAGAGCCATAGTTACCAAATATGATATTGGCTTAAATAGAGATAGTCTAATTTCGGTAAAAAGCTGGTTTTCTTCCAACGAGGGAGTCGAAGAACTAAAATATGCTTTTCAGTTCAAATAAATGGGCGAAGAAGTCTGAATGTAAATTACAGGGGGGGGGGGGGAGCCGTGTTTGGTCGCTAGCACTTTTGGGGTTTTTGCAACTTTGTAACTTTTGAAACAATTTTAAATAAATCTTTAAGTTGTACCGACTAGAAAATTGGGATTTTACCTTGAAACAGAGGTATTTCGCCAATTAACTCGAAAACTCGAAAGGCATTACATTGAAGGAGACCATGTTGGAAACCAATGAGAAAGCTACTAAATTGAGGATGAATTTCGTTTTTTTTCCAATTCCTGTAGAGTTAATAGTTTCGTAGATCTGGAAGTATAAAGGTGGCGTTTCACCATTTTATCTGGTGTTTTAATGTATCTTGCACAAAAATTAAAAAACAGATCTCAATACAAATAATTATACCTGTATACACTACTATTATGCATAATATATTAGTTACTAAAACCTAGACCTACTATTATACGCTGTTAACACAGCTCTCAAATTTTGCCTTGTCTCATCTATTGTATAAAATAGCTAAAGAGATCAATAAAGATATTTATTTATTTATAAAACGAAGTATTTAGTTTAAATGTTAAATATCTCAGAAACTATGGCACTTACGTCAAAAACGCTAACAACCAAAATGAAAGACTATTAATTAGGTTTCCAAATGACTTTTTTGTATATTTGTATAGCATATGAGAGAAACAATATACTTTTTCACAGTTTCTTAATAAAAACGTCGCCATTTTGTTAATGTAAGTAGTCAGTAATTAAAAAAATATAGTCGTATATACTGCTTTTCGTTAACATACAGTGTGATTTAAATGCTCAATTTTTTTCGTCCGCCTAGAGCGCTTGCTTTAGAAAAAAAATATGCATTTTAAACTGTAAAGGGATTTTAGAGAAAACGTGACATTTTCGTTTCTCTACAAATATCTCCATAAATCTTAGTTTTAGAGAAAATGTGGCAGGCATAAAAAATGAAGCATATAAACTTATAATAAATTTGTTTTTTAATATGTGTATAGGGTTGATAGTTTCGGAGATATTTAATTTTATAGATGACATCAGACCGTTTTTAGGATGAAGTATTTAGTATAAAATGTTGAATATCTTAGAACTGTGACACTTCCATCAATAACTCTAAGAAACAAAATCAAAGATTAATCTTTAATCTTTAAAATGATTGTTTTGTTTTTTTTACATCACAAAAAATAAAGAAGTTATGGCCGATAAAATGTGCATTTTCACATTTTTTAAACAAAATGCCGCCATTTTGTTATTGTAATTGCTCAGTAATTGAATTTTTGTTTGAAAAATCCCGTTTTTCGTTAATATATAGCATCACCTAAATGCTCAATTTTTCTTGTTCATTTAAAACACTTGTTTTAGAAAAAAAATTCCATCTGCCATATTAGAGCCGCCATTTCGATTTCTTTAATTTTTACTTCAGATTCGTAATCAGTGATCCCAAGAACATAATTAACCTACGTTTCAAAAATAAATTACTAATGCTTTTTCAAATATTGAATATTTAAATTTAAGAGTGGTTTTCGCCCCTTGAGGGTAACAGCAAGTATCCGGACCATATAGAATAATAACCCATAAAGGAGAATTATATCATTACATATAAAATTATTCCGAAATTTTACATATTTTTATCTCTAGATACTGTACTAAAAATGTTTGTAGTTAGTTTGTAGTTTAAAACAAACCAAAATAAATGTCAATATTTATATTCAATCGATCGCTATTAATGTGTAAGCACACATGAACTTTAATAAAGGAATGCATCTGCAACTATTGCAGCTTAATTACTGAATTGATATTTACATATTTCAAGTGAGTCCATTTTAAATAAGTCTCCGTGTCTAAATTCTATTATATGGATTTAATAGCTTAACCATAACAAGGCGAGCAGGGCCGGCCTTAATTCCTCAAGCGCTCTAGTGCGAAATTTTGAAAGGCGCCCCTTTCTGGTCAGACGTCAGAAAGTCAGAAAAACATTTTTTCGTCCTAATCTCAAAATTGATGAGCCGGAGGGGGTTAAATCCAAAAGCCGGCCCTACAGGATAGTTTTAAAAAAGATAGTTTGAGAAACCCTCCCGTTGCTTTGGTGCATTTTGGTAACAATGAAAGGGATATTCACACATGTCATTTAAAATGAGTTAAGACAACAAGATTATAAAAAAGAAATTTAATTATGTCTTTTTTGCTTCCTGGCATACGGAAGTATCGTAATCATAAAAAAATCACTATCCGATACTCCTTTAGGTTTCGTATTATGTAGATACGAAAATTCAATTCCGTGTGTTTCCCTGTCAGTCTGCCATCTGTATGTCCGTCTGTCAGTGTCATATCTAATGAACTATTTGTCGAAAAAAACTAATATGTGACGTTATTGCGAAAAAAGAAATGAGGCGTATTTTTTACCGATTAATATATTCTTACTTTATTAACGAATCAAAACGTATCGAATTAAAAAAGTCATTGAAATTACTAAAATCTAACATTTCACGTTTTCATCTTGATTTTTGTACACAAAATGAATGAGAAAAAGCGATTTGGTAATGTTTCACAAGAAAATATTAACCGTGAAACCATGAAGAAAAATATAAATGTAATAGTACTGTTTATAATAATTGTGTATTTCATATAGATACAATGAATATGTTTGATGATAAAAAAACATTAGAAAAAGTTTCTATTTTTTATTATAAATTGTTATTCTAATAATTATTTTAGATAATATTTTTTAATCATATATTAATGTTCTGTAATACACACACGGTTAATTTTCCACTCGGGTAATTTTTTTTTGATTGACCCAAACCCGTTTCCATGATAACTTTGCTCGAATTAAGGGACATAGGAAAAAATCGCTCCACTTTGGGTCGCGATTTTTCCATGCCCTCAATTCTCGAATAACTTTCATGGAAAAACAGGTTTTTGTCCAAAAAAAATTAATGCGATAAAAAAATCGACCTCTTGTGTATTAATATCCGAAAAATATACATGGACGATATTATAAAAAACCGCTACCCAAGGAATCACTACTTCCACATCCAGATTTTCCATACAAGTCTCACAACTCTCACAACGAAAAAATTTTGCATGCGGAGATAATTGTTTATGGAACTTTAACATATAATATTTTAAATCGTCTAGCCCAAAAACCCATAAAACGATATCCCACATATTCCCACATAGGTTGTAGGGTGAGGATGGTGGTAGTGGAGTGGTAGTGGGGATGGATGAAGTAAAAAAATATTTTGGTTCTTGCACACATACTAAATAACAATTTTTTTTCACTCCCTTTCACAATGGGGTGGGGGGTGGTAATGGGGGTGGCTAATGCCAAAAAAATTTTTGAGACCTTATAGCTTCTCTTATATACACTAAATACCAATTTTATGGATTCTTACCTGCTTGATTGATCTATTTACCCTTATTTACCTCAATTTACCCCCCAACAATTCAACGGAATAAGATGAAAATACAATCTAGTTCCAGATCACGTTAAAATACAAATGTGTATCAAATTTCATGTCAATATCTTAAACGTTTCCAGAGTAATCGTGCACACAAAAAAGTTACAGACAGACCGACAGACAGAAAATTTTTTTCGCTCAAATTTAAAATCCCGACGTCTCTTGACATTCTAAGCCTGTTTGAACAACAAAAATTTTCATTTTTTTTTTGTCGTTATTGTACTTCCATTGGATGTGGAAGTAAAATAAGTCATGATAAAAATGTAACGAATAATATTTGGCAAGTGAAGATAAATGCCAAGCAAGAAACTGATATTTTCTATAATTATTTATTTGTGGCATATTCAAAATGTCTTACTCTTTATTGGGTATTTTCCCACTCCTCCATAAAAAAACAACTAATTGAATAACAACCCCGAAGGAGGAAAATAGCAATTGGAATTTAGTTGCTAAGAAAGAAAACCTGACATATTTTTAATGAAAGGGAATATGTATAGGATGATTATACGGAAGAAAAAAAAATTAATAAAAAAAACCGCTGCCCAAGGAATCACTACTTCCACATCCGGATTTTCTACCAAGTCACACAACAACAAAATTTTGTATCTGGAAATAATTGTTTATGGAACTTTAATAATATAATATTTGAAATCCTCTACCTCAAAAACCCATAAAACGATACCCCACATGGGTAGTGGGGTGGGGGTGGTGACAGGGGGTGGGAGTGAAGGGTGGATAAAGTAAAAAATTTTTTTGAGGTTTCTGGTTTTTGTACACACACTAAATCACATTTTTCTTCATCCCCTTTAATAATGGGGTGGGGGTGGTAATGGGGGTGGCTAATGCCAAAATTTTTTTTGAGACCTTAGCTTCTCTTGTCTATACTAAATATCAATTTTATGAACTCTTACCTGCTTGATTTACCTATTTACTCCAAATTTACCCCAATTTACCCCCCAACCTTTCGACGGAACAAGATGAAAATATAATCTAGTTCTAGATCTCGTTAAGGTACATATGTGTACCAAATTTCAAGTCAATGTCTCAAACGGTTCCAGAGTAAACGTGCGCACAAAAAAGTTACAGACCGACAGACAGACCGACAGACAGAAAATTTTTTTTTCGCTCAAACTTGAAATCTCGACGTTTCATGACATTCTAAGCCTATTTGAACAATAAAAATTTTTAAAAAATTTTTTGCCGTTACTATACTTCCACTGGATGTGGAAGTAAAATGGTACCAAACAGAGAAGGGAAATTTTTTAGATAAAGTAAAATGTTATGAAAAAATTGGGAAGAAATATTGTATCTTACAATTAATTTATGTTTAAAATGTATACATACTAAACAGGATACAAGATTTTGACATTTTTTTATAATTTTTCTTCACACTAATACTTTTCCCCATTTTACTTCCACGTCCAGTGGAAGTATAGTAACGGCAAAAAAATTTTTAAAAATTTTTATTGTCCAAATAGGCCTAAAATGTCATGAAACGTCGAGATTTTAAGTTTGAGCGAAAAAAAATTTCTGTCTGTCTGTCTGTCGGTCTGTCTGTCGGTCTGTCTGTCTGTCTGTAACTTTTTTTTGTGCGCACGTTTACTCTGGAACCGTTTGAGATATTGACTTGAAATTTGGTACACATATATACTTTGACGAGATCTAGAACTAGATTATATTTTCATCTTGTTCCGTCGAAGAGTTGGGGGGTAAATTGGGGTAAATTTGGGGTAAATGGGTAAATCAAGCAGATAAGAGTGCATGAAATTGGTATTTAGTATATGCAAGAGAAGCTGAGGTCTCAAAAAATTTTTGGCATTAGCCACCCCCATTACCACCCCCACCTCCTTATTAAAGGGGATGAAAAAAAACTGTGATTTAGTGCATGTACAGGAACCAGAAACCTCAAAATATTTTTTTTACTTTATCCACCCCCCCACTACCACCCCCTATCACCACCCCACTACTGATGTGGGGTATCGTTTTATGGGTTTTTGGGGTAGAGGATTTCAAATATTATATTATTAAAGTTCCATAAACAATTATTTTCACATACCAAGTTTTTTCGTTGTGAGTGACTTGGATAGAGAATCTGGATGTGGAAGTAGTGATTCCTTGGGCAGCGGTTTTTATTGTAAATTTTCCTCATATGAGTACTTTTCAGGATAATAAATAATGCTGAACAAATAGATTTTTCAAAATTTTAAACAACCACATCAAAAAAGCAAAAAATCTCTAAAGAGTATAAAATAAAATTTTGTTTGGTTTTATAAAGGCCTATCTATGAAGAAGTGGAAACTTACAAGAAGTATCAGTTTGAAATGGATGCAAAAATGAAGAAACAGTACAATCAAATTAAAACTAAGAAATAATAAATCGAATTTTTTAGTCCTTAAAAATAACTAATTCTTACTATAAATTATTGGTGAATTGAATATACTTTGCTTGTATAAAAGAAAAAACCGCTGCCCAAGGAATCACTACTTCCACATCCACTTTCACAACGAAAAAATTTCTTATTTAGAAATAATTGTTTATGGAACTTTAATAATATAATATTTGAAATCCTCTACCCCAAAAACCCATAAAACGATACCCCACATCGGTAGTGGGGTGAGGTTGGTGAAGGGGGTGGTAGTGGGGGTGGATGAAGTAAAAGAATATTTTGAGGTTTCTGGTTCTTGTACACACACTAAATCGCATTTTTTTTTCATCCCCTTAAATAATGGGGTGAGGGTGGTAATGGGGGTGGCTAATGCCAAATTTTTTTTTGAGACCTTAGCTTCTCTTATATATACTAAATACCAATTTTATGGACTCTTACCTGCTTGATCTACCTATTTACCCCAAATTTACCCCAATTTACCCTCCAACCCTTCAACGGAACAAGATGAAAATATAATCTAGTTCTAGATCTCGTTAAAGTACATATGTGTACCAAATTTCAAGTCAATATCTCAAACGGTTCCAGAGTAAACGTGCGCACAAAAAAAAGTTACAGACAGACAGACAGACCGACATACAGAATATTTTTTTTTCTCAAACTTAAAATCTCGACGTTTCATGACATTCTAAGCCTATTTGAACAATAAAAATTTTAAAAAATTTTTTTGTCGTTACTATACTTCCACTGGATGTGGAAGTAATTATAAACAAAGTACATTTTTTTTAGCTTTAATTTAACTTTGGCAAATTTTTTTCAAAAAATGTTTATTTTTCAAGTAATTGATGAAAAATCACACAAAAATCAGTTTTTGGGCATTTTTTTTAAAGTGGATGTTAGAAACATCCAATGAAGTCGGTATTCATTGACCTTTTAGTTATAGTATATTTCCAAATGATTATTTTAAGATTTTTTTTTTTTTAATTTAACTTGAACATTTTCATATGTAGGCGCGTCATTGGCATAAATGTCAATTTTGACCACTGTTGATGCCATAATTTGGTCTAAGTACCCTCAATTTAAAGTAAAGATATGTGGCTTTAAAATGAAATAAATATATTTAAACATTTACTTGTTTAAACAATGATTTTGAAACAAATTGTTGCAAAATCAGCAATTTTTCGTAAAAAGCATCAAACAAAACTTTTATTGCAAGTAATTCACTAATGAAGATAATTAACCATAAAATTACACTGGTTTTTTAAATAACCAGTATTGGATTTTTAGATTCTACAAAGTAAAATGTAAATGTATAATATTTCTTATGAATTATGAATTTAGATGAAAAAAAAACATTATTCTACACAGAATAAGGATCTGCTTGCATTTTGGGCCGAGATACGGTGATATTAGGAAAATGTTTCGGAAAGTTTTGGGACTGGCCAAAAATTAGTCTACCCCCTACAGAATTTCCTCAAGAATCCGAAGAAAATAGTGTTGACCACTTAAAACAGCAGCTTTGTCATTTAACTGTTTGCAAACAAAATGAATTTTGCAGCTTAGTTTTTGCTTATATATTCATTTCTAAAGGTCGTAGAAAAACGTTCGACCCATCAATTTCTTCGTCCTGAGCTCTCCTATAAGGTAGTTATACGCAAAGAATGAATGAATGTTAATAATATTTTACGGTAAAAAACTGTAAAAATGAATTTTTCGAACTTTGAAATATTGTGGAAACAAATATAAAATCTGTATAACGATGTTATGAGAAATAGTACATATTTTTACCCTTAATAAAATGCAGTTTGTCCCGTTGCAAAATATGAACAATTTTTTTTGCAATTAATTTATAAAAAAAAAATGAAACTGTTATATTAAAGGACCAAATTAATATTTTACAGTTCTGTGTCGGTAAATAAATTGTATTTGACGTACATTTACATAATCAAAAAGAATATTGGAAAAAATTGTTAATTTGCGACTTTTTACGCAAAAAATCAATTTTGCGACTTTTTACGCAAAAAATCAATGTTGCGAGCGCCAAAGATGCAATTTTCAGGATGTCTTTTCCTTGGCTCATTTATATATATAGACATGGCACTTTTTGTAAGTGATAACACACTCTGAGAAATATTTAGTTAAATTTTCAAGTAAAAATATTTTCAAATTTCGCAAAAAACGTGAATTCTTCATATCTCGGCTCCAAAGCATCGGTGCATAAATTTTTTTAAATTCGTGTTTTTTTATGATAATTGAAATGCCGTTGGTTGCAATAAATTTTATGCAAAATCCTCTGAGGTATTTACATTTGTATAAGTTGTAAGATTGATTTTTTGCGTAAAAAAGTCGCAAATTAAAATTTTTTTGCAATATTCTTTTTGATTATCTAAATGTACGTCAAACACAATATATTTACCGAAATAGAACTGTAAAATATTAATTTGATCTTTTAATATAACAGTTTGAATTTTTTTTTATAAATTAATTGAAAAAAAAATAATTGATATTCTGCAACGGACAAAGTGCATTTTATTAAGGATAAAAATATGTACAATTTTTCATCACATCGTTAACATACAGATTTTATATTTGTTTCCATAGTACCTCAAAGTTCGAGGATCGAAAAATTCAATTTTTTCAGTTTTTTGCCATAGAATGTTATTAACGATCAAAGATTCGTTCTTTGGGTATACTTACCTTATAGAGGAGCGAAATTGACGAGCCAACGTTTTTCTACGGCCTTTAGAAACGAAGATATAAGCAAAAAACTAAGTTGCTGCAAAATTCATTTTGTTTACAAAAAGTTGAATAACAATTAAAGCCGCCGTTTTGAGTGGTCAACACTATTTTTTTAGAATTTCTGAGGAAATTCTGTATGGGGTAGTCTAATTTTTGGCTAGTCCCAAAACTTTTCAAAAAATCGTTATTTTTGAAGCTAAAATCATCGGATTAGTAATAGATTTTTAGATTCTACAATATAAAACGTAAATGTAAAATATTTTTCACGAATTATGAATTTAGATGAAAAAAAACCATTATTCTACAAAGAATAAGGATCTGCTTGCATTAGGGGCCGAGATATGTCAGTTTTTACGTTTAGGTCAATTATAAATAAACAAATCGATAATCTTCTTGAAATTTGGAGTCGTTCTCCAATGCTTTTATTTTTGCCTCTGCTATTTGAAAATAACCCAATACCACAATTTTTAAATTTACTAATAAAGCGGCTTTGAGAACAGTTTCTTAACACTTGGTATTTTCTTAAAGACATTAAAAATATATCTGTATACATCATTTTATTATCCAGCACTCATAATAAGCTAGCAAAAGATGAAGCAGAAATCACTTACTGAAAAACGCATAAAGCGGTAGATGAACCAATTTTTGGCCAGGTCCCGATTTTCTCCTCTCCTGAATTCTATTGATCAAGTCACTACAAATACAGACCACTAAATAATAATTTGTCGTAATTCCATAGAGAGGGCTCGAACCAAAAATTGGCACACCCACACGTTTAAAAAATAACATTTTTACAGAAACAATGAACATCGACAGACAAACGTCTACGTTTGAACTCTAAGAAGTCCGTTCACATAATAGTTTCCTAACTAGATGCAAAATTAAAATATTCCGAGCAGTGAGAATACCAAAGTTTACACAATCTTAATAAAATTACCTATTGCGAAAGAGGCGGTTCAGGTGAAGACCGCTGCAGGTCAACGCTGGCAAGGTGGATTTTGTTTTAAAATGTTAAATTGGGGGGATGCTGAAGACAAGCCTCTGGTCACTAGAGGGATAAGATTAGAAAGGGGGGCCCAAGGTTCATGAACTACAATATAAACTCAACCACTTGGGGTTTTAAATCAGTCATCTTTTTTTGTTTAAACATGAAGGTAAATAAAAGATAATAATAAGTTGTAAATGTGTTTAACGTGAAATAGTTTATACAGTGAATTTTTAAAAGAAATATATATATTTTTTAATTTTAGGTGTACGTTTGTTTGCTGTTAGTGGCTGTGGTTGCCAGTTTCGCTGAAGGTAAGGGTAGATGATAAATTTTTAATAATGCAATACAACCACAAAAGTGGATAAAAAAATGTAAATTAGTATACTATAGGCAAATGTTAAAAAAAAAAGAATAATTTTAAAAACAATTATGAGAAAAGGAATTATTTTTACATAAGAAATTTAGTGAATAATATTATAGTCCAGTTAAAATAAGACAATATAAAATAATAAATGTAAAAACAGAAAAAATATAGGATATAAATAGAAAATATAAAGACGAAAATTGGGGATTAATATAAATTTTCCTTTTTTTTAAAAGCAATGAGTCTCTAACTGATAACTTTCTTTAAGAGCAGGGATGGACAATTTTTTTCCCTCAAAAAATAATTAATTGAACAAAACTGTGTTTTTTTCATCAATTGCTTAAGGGGCATTTTTTGTGGAAATACAATTTGTATAGTATCATGAAGTTACTCTAGAAATTTCTCCAATCTTTGCAAGCTTTATTTTGGAAAACGTGTTTTTTTAATATCTTGGTTCTATTCATTATATCAGGCCAAAAAAGTCAAAATGTAAATAACTTATGAACAAAATTACACAAGTCCGATCATCCACCATTTTATTTTGTGGGAAAAAAGGGAAAGCGAGAATTTCTAATTTTATATAAACTAATATTACTAATATAGATTAATATATCTTGATGAAATAGATCTCATAGATATAAAATATTAGGAAAATTTCGAATAGAAATACTTATTATTTTTTCTAAAAATGAGATTTTTCAGATTTTCTTTGAAGCCTCATAAATAACTGCCGCTTGGTCACTAAGCCTTTTTTTTAAATTGTAGATTTTTGAACATACTCTGCAATGAGAGTAAGAGTACATTTTTTTTCTATTATTTTAAAGTAGCATTACTTGCATTTTTTTCCAAAATTCATTGAATTTTCCACAATTTGCTTTTCGTAATATCCCTGCACTATAAAAATTGATTGAATTACGACGAATTGAAAATTTGACATCCTCAAACACTTTCATATATTTTCACGCGATTTTTTCACCATTTTTTCGAAAGTGGCAGGTTGTATGTAAAAAAGGGTACAGAGTTTAAAACTCATTTTATTTTGTTTAATAATAAAAACAAGAATACCGTAAATCTATATTCCTCTGGTTACTCGGTTTTAACAGTGAAAGATGGAGCTCTATGAAGCAATTTTTTGTTATAAATACATTTTTTTCTAAATCAGTGTCTAAAAAATAACATTTTCTTAATATGGAAAATTTGTACTTTTCCAAAATTTTATAAAAATACCGCTGCCCAAGGAATCACTACTTCCACATCCAGATTTTCTATCCAAGTCACTCAAAACGAAAAAGTTTCGTATGTGGAAATAATTGTTTATGGAACTCTAATAATATAATATTTGAAATCCTCTACCCCAAAAACCCATAAAACGATACCCCACATCGGTAGTGGGGTGGGGTTGGTGATAGGGGGTGGTAGTGGGGGTAGATGAAGTAAAAAAATATTTTGAGGTTTCTGGTTCTTGTACAACACTAAATCACATATTTTGTTTCATCCCCTTTAATAATGGGGTAGGGGTGGTAATGGGTTTGGCTAATGCTAAATTATTTTTGAGACCTTAGCTTCTCTTGTATATACTAAATACCAATTTTATGGACTCTTACCTGCTTGATTTACCTATTTACCCCAATTTGCCCCCCAATCCTTCGACGGAATAAGATGAAAATATAATCTAGTTCTAGATCTCGTTAAAGTACATATGTGTACCAAATTCCAAATTAATATTTCAAACAGTTCCAGAGTAAACGTGCGCACAAAAAAGTTACAGACAGACAGACCGATAGACAGACAAACCGACAGATACACAGAAAATTTTTTTTCGCTCAAACTTAAAATCTCGACGTTTCATGACACTCTAAGCCTATCTGAACAATAAAAGTTTTTCAAAATTTTTTTGTCGTTACTGTACTTCCACTGGATGTGGAAGTAATAAAACATTTTTTGTACAGTATTATCTAATTTATTCGATTCCCTAAAAAATGGTGTCTGTCTCATCCATTTATCACAAAAATTACAATTATTAGAGCAATTCGAAAGATGCAGCATCATATATTAAAAGTTCACCTTTTATAATTATTGTTAAACAAAACAAAACATAAGAGCTTATTAAAAAACATTCTTATTAATTTTTCAAATATATTGTTGCCTCCGAATGATTGTAAAATATTCCAATTTATATACTTTCAAATTGTTTAAATTGATATCTAAACGTTCGATTTTTTACAATTTAGATGAAAAAAAATGCAATTTTATTATTAAATTTTTTAATTTTTTGGCTAATATCTCAAAAACTATTAAAAAACCGCTGCCCAAGGAATCACTACTTCCACATCCAGATTTTCTATACAAGTCACTCACAACGAAAAAATTTTGTATGTGGAAATAATTGCTTATGGAACTTTAATAAGATAATATTTGAAATCCTCTACCCCAAAAACCTATAAAACGATACCCCACATCGGTAGTGGGGTGGGGGTGGTGATAGGGGGTGTAGTGGGGGTGGATGAAGTAAAAAAATATTTTGAGGTTTCTGGTTCTTGTACACACACTAAATCACATTTTTTTTTTTCATCCTCTTTAATAATGGGATGGGGGTGGTAATGGGGGTGGCTAATGCCAAAAATTTTTTTGAGACCTTAGCTTCTCTTTAATATACTCTTACCTGCTTAATTTACCTATTTACCCCAAATTTACCCCAATTTACCCCTTCGATAGAACAAGATGAAAATATAATCTAGTTCCAGATCACGTTAAAATACATACGTGTACCAAATTTCAAGTCAATATCTTAAACGGTTCCAGAGTAAACGTGCGCACAAAAAAAAGTTACAGACCGACAGACAGACAGAAATTTTTTTTCGCTCAAACTTAAAATCTCGACGTTTCATGACATTCTAAGCCTATTTGAACAATAAAAATTTTTTAAAATTTTTTTGTCGTTACTATACTTCCACTGGATGTGGAAGTAATTAGAAAAAAAGGCTAAAAACCAAGTTAAAATTTATGAAATTCTCCATAATTTCTGTTTCTTTTTTCCTACGCGGTACAACAGCTTCATAAACTTAACAAAAATTTCACTATCTTTGGGTGTTACAGGATCACCTGTATTAAACTGAAAGTAAAACCGCTGCCCAAGGAATCACTACTTCCACAGCCAGATTTTCCATCCAAGTCTCTCTCGAAAAAATTTTGTATATGAAAATAATTGTTTATGGAACTTTAATAATGTAATATTTGAAATCGTCTACCCCAAAAACACATAAAACCGTATCCCACATCGGTAATAGGTGGTAGTGGGGGGTGGATGAAGTAAAAAATATTTTGAGGTTTTTGGTTCTTGTACATAGAGTCCGTATAATTTCTCTTGTATATACTAAATACCAATTTTATGGCTCTTACTTACTTCATTTATCTCTTTACCCCCATTTACCCCAATTTACCCCCCAACCCTTCAACGGAATAAGATGAAAATATAATCTAGTTCCAGTGTTCCAGATTACGTTGAAATTCGTATGTGTAGAAATTTCAAGTCATCTTAAACGGTTCCAGAGCAATCGTGCGCACAAAAAAGTTACAAACAGACTGACAGACAGAAATTTTTTTCGCTCAAACTTAAAATCTCGGCGTTTCATGGTATTCTAAGCCTATTTGAACAATAAAAATTTTCAAATTTTTTTTTTTTGTCGTTACTATACTTTCATTGGATGTGGAAGTAAACGTGTATTTTGGTTTTATTCTAGAAGAATATTAAATCAAATCAAGTCAATAAATAATAGATTAGACCATCTTAAAAATTGACAAAATGTACTACAAAAGTACAGTTACCTTTTACCTTTTTAACTGATTTCATAAAATTTAAAAAGGAAGAGGTGATTTCAATATTGTCTAATAACGAGTCTAAGATTAAAGCTTAAAAAGACAAAATGGCAGATATTTTACTGTGTAGAATCTAAATAAAGGGGCCGCTAAAGCAGTTGTAAAGACAAACGCTCTCTCCCTCGAACAGTAAATCAAGCTTCGGGTTCGATCGTACAGCTGAGAAAATCGGGCATTTTAAATATATAGATAGCTGTAGTAGCAAAGTTTTTTTTTTGTACATAAATATTTATATATTTCTTTGATTCAAAAAAAGTTTTTGTATTTTTTTTTCACATGTATAGCAAAATATACACAATAAATCACAATTTCATTTTTTTCACTCCCTTTAATAATGGGGTGGAGGTGGTAACAGGGGTGGCTAATGCCAATTTTTTTGGGACCTTAGCTTCTCTTATATATACTAAATACCAATTTTATGGACTCTTACTTGCTTAATTTACCTATTTACCTCATATTTACCCCCAACCCTCCAACGGAACAAGATCCAAATATAATATAGTTCCAGATCTCGTTAAAATACATGTGTGTATCAAATTTCAAGTCAATATCTTGAACGGTTCCAGAGTAATCGCGCGCACAAAACAATTACAGACAGGTAAACCGACAGAATGACAGACAGAAAAATTTTTTTGCTCAAACTTAAAATCTCGTTTCATGACATTTCTAAGACTACTTGACCTTCTAAGCCTATTTGAACAATAGAAATTAAAAAAAAAAATTGTTGGATGTGTAAGTAAAATTGCTTACGTAAGACCATTACAAAGGTCCTATTAATTTATTTTCTTATCTACTAAAACTGAGTAAACAGAACAGCACATATTTATCACATTCATGCATTTTTGCCAGTTTCTGATCATAACACTCTTAACTTTCATCATAGAACGACATATTAAAAACAAAACTCAAAGGCAAATTGATAGGCTTTCAACTTTATTCTAGGTATTTTTCTCGTAGAAACCACTTCCGTCAATCGTGGAAATCGAGCGTCTGAAAAAAGTTACGAAAATTCTAAAACTTCAGATCGCCATAATTCAGTAAATTTTTAAAATTTATTATATTATATATTATATAAAAATAAAAAAATAATAATAAAAAATTTAAAAAATCCACCAAACATCCCCGATTTAACATATTTGGATGCAGTTTTGTGGGGGTATTTAAAGGACAAAGTGAATTATAACCATAAAACAGTTATAAAATATTGTTCATCTCAGGATTTTATTTCCGATATGTCAACAAATATTACAGCTAGACTATCAACCCTCATATATTTGATATCAGGGAAAAAAACAGAAATGAAGAGGGGGTTCAATATATAATGAATAACCCTGTACAAGAATGTAAAAAAAATAAAATTGTAGGGACATTTGGAAAGTAAATATTAATTTTTCGTTATATTATTACTTTTCGAGATATTTAAAATTGGCTCCAGCTTCAGCTAGCGGCTCAGCATTTTCAAAATTGCATTTTCAAACTAATGAAATTGTACGTATATGATAGAATTAAGACGTCACCAAATCACACTTATCAATAAATACAATTTGTCCTTTTCAAATTGAGTTTATTTTCAAAGAAATCTTGAAATCTTTGCGGTAGTTTTCTTTAAAACGGTTGGAATTATCAAGTTCTATCAAGTGTACCTTTTTTTACGTAGAAATGATTCCTGTAAGATTTTCTAATCAAAAATGCCACGACGTTTCGTAAAAAAAAGAGAAAAAATATTCATCATCAGGTATAGCTTATAAGGCGCCCTCCATGGGCTAGCATGATGTGATACATAAATTATTGTTTCTTTGCTTAAAAAATATTTCCGTACCAAATTGGAAGAAGATCGGTCAAGAGGTAGTTGAGAAAAAAAATACAATTTTGACACCCTGTATCTTTTCCACAGTAACAATTTATTATATTTAGTTATATCCTCATATTTTGATGAATTTGAGAATCTACCCTTGAACTATGGCCTATTATTAATGATCCACCCTGTATATTTTTTTATTACTTTCTAGTGGACGCATTAGGCGATTTCGGGGAAAACACAAAAATTGAAATAACTTTTGAACCATCAGTAATTGGATAACCACATATATAGTTATTTTGAACGGAAATGACCTCCTCTATCACCTTACTTCGTTCATTCGCCACTCTGGGGCATCCTTTATGGAGAATTTACTGTACTACTTCCTTTAGCAACCACGATTGAATTTACCTAATATTTGGGTGGTACAAAGAACAAACAACATAGTTTTGAAAAACCGATTTAGTAAATCAAACACAAATATTTAAAAAGCGAAATTGAATAGATTTGAAAGTAAATACGTTGAATGTTGAACAAGAACAAATATGGAACGGTTTCAGATGAGGCGAGGGGCTTGGACATCACAGTTTGAAGTATACTGAAACAAGTTATTTTACGAGCGGACTACGCCCTATCGTCTCTGTATTGCACGTGAATGCATATCCTTGTTTCACTATTTAAACCATGCATATTATATAATGAACTCGATTGATATTGTGGTCGCAGACTTATATAAGTAGGCCATGACGGAATGATCTCAGGATAATATGGTAATTTTTTATGAAATCCGAAAAGTATGCTGCCTCGGGATTTCTTTAGTCTGCACTTTTTTAAGTACAGGGTGTCACATAGAGAATTGAAATTTATTGTCGTATATTTATGACATATTTGGCAGAATTTTAACCGATTTGAGTGTCTGAAAAAATATAAACGCCTTCAAGAAAGGTCGTTAAAAATTATGAAAAAAAAAATCGCCATGGCACCGGGGGCCACATAATTAATATAGTACGCCAAAAATGAAAAAAGTGAAATGAGCCAATCTTGATTTTGTAGCTTTTTGTCTATTTTAGGCTAAATTTTCTACCAGTTCCGCGAAAAAGTCAAGTAAAGATTCAACTAGTGTTCATTGTAGAGTATTTAATTTTTTCACGTAGGGTTAAAGTCCATTAAGTGCAATTCTACCCTACAAATCTATTACATAAAATATTCAGTGTGTATTAAGCTTTCCGATTCTGTTGGAATGTCCTGCTAAATTTTGAAATTTTAGGGAAAAAAAGTAGTTTTTTTTTTAACCAAGTAACCGTTTGATCCGGTCATTTTATGAGACGCAACTATCTTGTCCACTATTTCGCTTATGATTAGGTTCTTCTACTTGATTTATTAATTTACCAGCGTGCGGTAGGCATTGCTGCCACTCCCAGGATATACCGCTGTGCCCGCTTCTCAGTCTTGTTTCTTCCGTTTCTGATTTCGCATATATCTTTGCGATTTCCTTATGATATGCCAATATACTTTCAATAGGATGATTGTCCAATGTCCAGCCCACCATTATATCATCTTTGTTAACTGGCTAAACCACAAATTTGTCAATTTTTTTGGAAAATTAAGAATTAAAAAAAGTCCTCTTGTAAACCCAATCCAGGGGTATTGTATAATGTATGCTATGATCAATGTATTGGTAAGGCAAATGATCAGTAAATTTTAATGATTCTTAAAACTTGCGCGTACATATTTTAAGATTGAAACATAGTGTCTTTTTGGAAATATTCTGCTTTGTCTTTTTAAAATTGTGTTGATTTTTTAATATTTCGTTAAAAAATTGTCTATTAGATATTAGATTTTATGCAAAAAATTAATTCAAAAATTGAATAAGGCTAATTTGTCAAAATTAAAACAGTAACTAGATAATACCGCGAAAATGTAAACAAAACAGAGAAAACATTGGTTTAATAAGAATCTTTACTGCCTACTGGCGTTAAGTAAAAGCAATAAAATTAATACAATCGTCATTTTACGAGACATTTCCTAACCAGTCAGTGCTAAGTGATAATTAACATGTCTTGAATGAATTTGTGTTGTAAACAAATTGTTTCGTGACATAGCTAATATCAGTATGTTTAAAACTACCTGTAGCGTCACAAGGGTTTAACTCTAGAATCTGTTAGCAAAAGTCGCATTCGACTTTGGGAAAATGTCTACCGAAAGGAGGAGGGTCCATAAGGCCGGTTTTCGACCTAAATTTTGAACGAAAGAACTGAAAAACATGTTTTTATTATTTACTATCAATATCGAATCGATTCCACCCTAAACGAAACTTTCCCGTACTCACCTCCCCTTTTATACCCCCCCTAAAGTATTAAATAACCAGCATTCAGTTGATTTTTTTGCAGGTCATTGAAACATTTTAACATGACTGTTGCTGAAAAGGGAGGGTGAGGGAAAGTTTCGTTTGGGGTGGACTCGATTCGATATTGATAGTAAATAAAAAAAAACACGTTTTTCAATTTTTTTTTGTTCAGAAATAAATTAGGCCGAAAACCGGCCTTATGGACCCTCCTCTTTTGCAGGTTTCTAAAAATTTTTTACCCACTCGTTGAACATTCTACTGAAAACTGCAGAATGCATATCTTTAGAGTCGTGTAAATTTCGGTAACATTTTCCCAGAGTCGTATGCGACTTTTACTAATAGAGATTTGAGAAATGACCCCGGATATTAAATATTTGTAACTTTTTTCTCATTTGATGCGTAGAAATAGACCAAACACTTTATTTTATACCCTTTAACGCACCTAATATTAAATAGCGTGATGTTTGAAGAAATATATTTTTTTAAAGAGCAATGTTAAAAACCGCTGCCGAAGAAAACACTACTTCCACATCCAGATTTTTTATCCAAGTCACTCATAACGAAAAAATTTTGTATGAGGAAATAATTGTTTATGGAACTTTAATAATATAATATTTGAAATCCTCTACCCCAAAAACCCATAAAACTATACCCCACATCGGTAGCGGGGTGGGGGTGGTTACAGGGGGTGGTAGTGGTGGTGGATGAAGTAAAAAAATATTTTGAGGTTTCTGGTTCTTGTACACACACTAAATCACAATTTTTTTTTCATCCCCTTTAATAATGGGGTGGGAGTGGTAATGGAGGTGGCTAATGCCAATTTTTTTTTTGAGACCTTAGCTTCTCTTGTATATACTAAATACCAATTTTATGGACTCTTACCTGCTTGATTTACTTATTTACCTCAAATTTTCCCCAATTTACCCCCCAACCCTTCGACGGAACAAGATGAATATATAATCTAGTTCTAGATCTCGTTAAAGTACATATGTGTACAAAATTTCAAGTCAATATCTCAAACGGTTTCAGAGTAAACGTGCGCACAAAAAAAGTTACAGACAGACCGACAGACCGACAGACAGAATTTTTTTTTTCGCTCAAATTTAAAATCTCGACGTTTCGTGACATTCTAAGCCTATTTGGCCAATAAAAATTTTTGAAAATTTTTTTGTCGTTACTATACTTCCACTGGATGTGGAAGTAAAAGAAGGGCTTTTTAGGCCCATCCGTGGTAAAGTGTGGAAGCCCTCTTTTTTTACTAATTTTGGAGTGCTGAATACGAATCCGTCACCCATTTTGGCGAAAAATATCCGGAACACATTAAGAAACCATGCTTATTTGGGGGTGACATTGGAATTTTGCAGGAAATTCTCTTAAAATACTGAGTTTCGATAACTAAGTAGAAAAAGAAGTAAAAAAATCAAATTCACCCCTTCAACCCTCCTCGCCATTCTTTCACCACTCCTAAGAAGGTTTTCTTACCTCCTTAGTGGGGTAAGAAATATTCATGAGTGATCTGAATTGGCCAAGTCACCTTAATATGATAAAAAAGCATCCAACTGTATATCAGAATTTTCATTGTAATTAAAACCGATCAATATCCCCAAGAAGGTGAGACCCACCCCTTTTAGATGTGAGGAGGCATCAGAAGTAATCAGATTATTACATTCTTATAGCAACCACTCTATGAGGTATTCTGTTTTTTTTAAAAATATGTAAATAACTATATAGTAGTTATAGTAGCTCACAATCTTCTTGGGGGTGGTGAAAGAATCATTAATATCTCGGTCATTACTCGCTAAATCGAAGGGATGAATTTGGTTCTTTTACTTCTTTTTCTACTTAGTTATCGAAACTTAGTATTTTAAGAGAATTTCCTGCAAAATTCCAATGTCACCCCCAAAATTAGTAAAAAAGAAGATGGCTTCCAAACTTTACCACGGATGGGTCAAAAAAGGGAAACTATGATTTATTAAAGCTATTAAAAATTAAATTACAAATTTAAAAAAACTCCCGACACAAAAATATCGACTAAATAACTAATATATAAAAAAAATAAATTAACACAATATTAAAAATTATGAAATAATTTTGATTCCATATACGAACTCTTATGATTTATTTAAATCCAGCTTACATTTTCTTTATGTCCTCGAGATTTGCTTTCTTACATGCATGACTATATCGGGAGCTGCTGTTTTGAATATAACTATTTAGTAGTTCGTCTTTACAGCAGCCCCCGACATATTCATTCGTATAAGAAAGCAAATCTCCAGGACATAAAGAAAATGTAAGTTGGATTTAAATAAATCATGAGTTCGTATATGGAATCAAAAATTATTTCATAATTTTTCATAATTTTTGTGAGAAAAAAATGTTAGCACTCACAGACACTGTTTTTTGGTACAAAAACTACAAGTCTGAGAAGGTGCCAACATTTTTTTTAAAGCACCAGTTTTAGCTCGTTTTAGGCCAAAAGTCCAATTTTTGGCCAAAAAACAGAAAATGTTGGCATATGGTTTTCCAGCAAAGAGCATTGACAACGAAAATTTTCCGCCTGGTCAGAAAGGGTGATACTACGTTCCAATTTTGGCTATAATTGATGTCGCCAGTGCTGCCAATTGTACGGAGAAAAAATGTTGGCATATATCAAATGTTGATCGCCAAGATACCCTCTTCAACTAGCAGCATGCCCCAAAGTGTTATACTCTGTTCCACAATTGAATATTTTCGGGGGAGGCTAGCGCCAAAAACTCTCAGGGGGGGAGGTCTGACTCGCATAAGATAAAATACCTAGAATACTAAACATAACAGCAATGCCAACAGATTACATCCCAGGCTCCATATATGTAGCTATCTCCTAGACTATTAGTCAGTTGTTTGGGTATACGTTACTTATTACAATTCTAATTAGTAATTATGGAATCACAATACTTTCGGGTGTATTTAAATTCAACAATTCATTATGATACTCTTTTTGTGGGTTGTGTATGTTGGACAAAAATACTGAAAGGTCAAGTCCAAATTACTGTCAGTTTCCTTTGGCTGAATTGCCGAATTGATTTAGCAGGCATACACATTAGAGTGGAACGAAAAAATACTTTTTTTCTATTTTTCTATCACTATACCTCGGAGTTGCCTATCGCCTAGCTAAGCAAAACAAGAAAAAAGTCAAATCAAAAAATTGTTTTGAAAAATGGACAAATTTTGCTAATTTTCGTCAATTTTACTTCCACATCCAGTGGAAGTATAGTAACGAAAAAAAAAATTTAAAACACTTTAATTATCCAAATAGGCTTAGAATATCACGGAACGTCGAGATTTTAAGTTTGAGCGAAAAAAATTTTCTGTCTGTCGGTCTGTCGGTCTGTCGGTCTGTCGGTCTGTCGGTCTGTCGGTCTGTCTGTCGGTCTGTCTGTCGGTCTGTCTGTAACTTTTTTTGTGCGCACGTTTATTCTTTAACCGTTTGAGACTTGAAATTTGGTACACATATGTACTTTATCGAGATCTAGAACTAGATTATATTTTCATCTTGTTCCGTCGAAGGGTTGGGGGGTAAATTGGGGTAAATTTGGGGAAAATAGGTAAATCAAGCAGGTAAGAGTCCATAAAATTGGTATTTAGTAAATACAAGAGAAGCTGAGGTCTCAAAAAAAATTTTGGCATTAGCCACCCCCACCCCATTATTAAAGGGGACGAAAAAAAAATTGTGATTTAGTGTGTGTACAAGAACCAGAAACCTCAAAATATTTTTTTACTTCATCGACCCCCACTACTATCCCCTATAACCACCCCCACCCCGCTACCGATGTAAGGTATCGTTTTATGGGCTTTTGGGGTAGAGGATTTCAAATATTATATTATTAAAGTTCCATGAACAATTATTTCATATACAAAATTTTTTGGCAATATTTCGTAATATCTGCTAATTTTACTATTTCATTTTTAGAAAACTAACTGTGAATATATTTATCATTTCTAATTTTGTTATTTAAAATAGTGCACTAAAGTCAGATTTTTGGGAAAATTCTAAAATTTTTAAAACTATAAAACAATTGCAAGAAAACTGGTTTAAATTTTCAAAAACAAAAAATGTTTTTCTCCTGATCTTAAAGTATTTATATAAAGCTACAATTTGAGCCATCGTACACATTTCTTGGTTTTGAAAGAACAGTGCTTTGTTTAGAAACGCATAATTTTTCAATATTCAATTTTTAAAAAATAATAATAACAATTGGAATTAATTATAGTTTATATACTTTTATTGTACAGCTCATAACGAACAATTTCCTTCTTTTTGTTGTTTTCCATAGGACTTATAGATTTCGAGATATTCAAAGAAAACCGATGGAAAACACAGTCTAAAAAATTAAATTGTTTAAATAAACAATACGCCGACCTCGCAGAAACTGCAAAACTGAACTGTGAACTTAAGTTGATCCCCTGAACACGTTAAAACAAAAAAAACTGCCCTGACCAGACAATTCACATTGCGAATTTTATGTCCTAATTTGACTCCACTATTATATATGCGTGGTATCTGATTGCCATGGCCAACAAACTCGCCAGATATGAACTCTATTGAGCATTCTTATTAAATGCTTAAAAGACACAAAAATCATATTAATGAACCATAAATAGCTCTAGTGTGAATGTAAATATCTGAAAGTTCAAAATTTAAATAATAATTTAATAAAAAATATGCAGTCATGTAAATACGTGATTTATAGCAGAATTAATACAGTAAAAGTCGACCTTCTCTATAGGGGGTGCTCACAAATAATTCCCGGCAAGCTGATTCAGGGTGTCTCCCGAGTATCCGACCAAAAAGTCACAATCCACACCCCTTGTAGGGTGTTACAATAGGGGTGGTTTCTTATTTTTTGTTTTTTTTTTAATTTTCAGTTTGTACATATTAATATTCTCTACAACTTTGCCTAATAAAATTTTTTTGTAACTTTGATTTTTGACGGTCCAGCGCCCTTACAAGGAGTGTGGACTGTGACTTTTTGGTCGGATACTCAGGAGACACCCCTCCATCCACCCTGAAAAAATCAGCTTGCCGGGAGAAATTTTTTTGAAAAATGATATCTTTATTGGACTAAATGGAGGAGTATGCAACAACGCACATTACTCGTCAGTTTAGCTGTTTTCCAAAATTATAATGTTTTTTTTGCATTTATTGTATATCTGACCCTTGACTCTTAAACGTTATTTTTTCAGCCGGGTACCTCAGTGGTGGGTATGGTGGCGGAGGTGGGTATGGCGGCGGAGGCGGCTATGGAGGTGGCGGTTGGAGTGGAGGTGGTGGCGGCTGGAGATCCGGCGGAGGAGGATACAGTGGTGGCGGTGGATACGGAGGTGGAAGCACCATAAGAATCATCAAAGTTATTGGAGGAGGAGGAGGAGGATATGGAGGCGGCGGCGGATATGGAGGCGGTGGTGGATGGAGATCTGGAGGTGGAGGATGGAGATCCGGAGGAGGATACGGAGGTGGATACGGAGGTGGTGGTGGTGGTGGATGGAGATCTGGTGGTGGTGGATGGAGTTCTGGTAAGATTTTCGAAACGTTTTCTCAAAAACCATAGTGGCATAAGTACATTGTGTGACTACTTTTAATATTGAACAGTATAGCTATCTCATAAACCATAACAGTTACAAAATCGGTTAGATGGTAAAATGTTTCGTTAAAAGTTTCATTAAATTAAGTCTTAATAGCGAAAATGAAGGGGTCAAGGAGTCAATCGAATACTTATACAAAATTTTAGATATTTCTTTAATTTGTCTTTATGAAAAAAAGAGATATAACGTACGTCAAAAACATTTTATAAAGAAATTGTCAACTTTACTTCAATACAGGAAGATATTCCCCAAAAAGAAAAATTTGAACAGCGGCACATTCAAATTTTTTTTGTGAAATACTCTTCTGTAGAATATATTTTTTTGTGGAGATCTGATGAATAGACGGTACTTAAAAAAAATAAAAATCATATCAAGGTCAATGATGGCTCAAGATAGTGCAAGTCTTTTTTGTGCTTTGTTGCTATTACAGTAAATGCAAATCTGCTGAACAGGTATTTTGTAGGGAAATGATTTTGATTTACAGAACAGTTATGCAAGACATATAAGAAAAATACCTGTAAAGCACAGTGGGTATACAGGGTGTTGCAATAGTGCGTCGGACTACGTTCGGAGTTTTACGATAGCTAGAAATAAAAAAAAATACAAGTAAACTAGATAAAAAAGTCTATAACCGGAAATTATTTTCGAATATACAGGGCGAGCCAAGACAAAATTACAGGATCAAGTGCCTTTTTTTAATGGGATACTATGTATCAGTACATTTTTTGAAGCCTCTTTCTAGACTATTCATTCCTATGTTATTATTATTGAATATCTCCCAACCACTTGAATGTAATGAACTTTTTTATTGAAATAATGCCATCTGCAGATGCACTTTGAAAAAATCACCAAAGTCACAATTATAGGTTTTAAAAACAACTTCTTCTAATTAATGTCTCTCATTTTTACATCCTAAAAGTGTACAGGGTGGCAAAAAAATATTTTCAAATTAAGAACTTTTTGAATTGAACTCTGTCAATTTTTTCAAACAGAACAGCCGTATGTGACGTAGGAATGAAAAATGAACATTTTTTGTAAGTACTTCCCTATAGCTAATTGCAAGCAGTTTCGTTTTATTGAGCAATAAGTGCAAAATTCAAGAATAGACTTAAAAAATAGAGGTTTCTTCAAATAATTTATCAGAAAAAATTATAAGTGCTCCATATGTTGCCAATTTTGATTGACACACACGTCTTTATGCAATTTTGAAATGAGGCCATTTAGCGGGACCATTTCTTCCAATCCATTGAAGTGGGTAAATATTTAACTGGTCCCTTACTGTGATAGTTTTTTGTAAATTTGTTTACTGTTTTCGTTATTCGACAAACAATAAAACCTCAGTTTGGTATAAATTGTCTTGTACAAATGAACATTATCGCACTTATTTTTCGTCTGTCATCATTTGTATTAAATTTGAGATAATTCGAGTTTTACAAAATGAATTTTAATAAAGCGGAACTACCAGACATGACTTTTGTTTTGGGCGAATCGGACAGAAATTGTTTTCTTGCCACTAGATAGGGTCATTTAGTGATATGGCAGTTTCCCACTTTTTCTTCCTCATTTTAAAGTATAACAAACCAATAGCCTCAGAAAAAAATTTCAGCTCAATTGAATCAATAGCCACAGAGATATTCGCATTTGAATAGAAACGCGCTCGGCCGGCCAACAGTCCGTAGAGTGACGTCACTTGGCGTGCGCCGATACCTATATTAGAGCAGCGATTTCGTAAGTCTATCATGTCGTTTTTTTTTGGCGTAGAACCAGGTCAAACATGTTAGGTTCCTTTGAGTATGTCACCGGGCATATGAAATCATATTTTACGACATTTTTTTGTGGTCTCGAACTTTTTAAATCAATAAAAAGTGAAAAAAAATGTATTTTTAAATAAAATTGTTTTTTGTTTCCACCGCCATATCTTTAAAACTATTAAAGGTACCGAAATTTGTTTTGTGTCAAATTAAAGCACACACTGTAGCGCTTTTACCAATATAAACGGTTTGGGCACAATTCGTACTTTCATTTCTCTAAAAATCATATAAACTAAAAATATATATTTTATGTATTGAAATCTTCACCAATCGATAAACTTTTTTATTTTTGAAAATATTTGCATACATGCAGCGAAGAAAATAAAGCCTAATAATCACAAAAGTTTTTGAAACAATATATTTTTTCCTAAAATGTACCGTGTGGCAACAGCGATTTTTTTATCAGCGCTAAATGCAATATTGGGACGCAATTAATACACCTCGCATGCAGGGTTGGTCAGATTAGTCGCCTAAAAGTGGCAGTTGTCGAAAATCATTAAGTATTCATTGTTCGGATAAAAATTGTGACAATCGAAAATGTGCTTGTTTTAAGGAAGGCCTAAAATGTTGCAACGAGTGCAAATGTCGTTCCTGTAACAACATTATTAAAGATTTCGAGGCAGATATGAACGAATTAGAATGCTATTAATGTAGGGCCTACATAAATTACATACTACATATTTATCTATACAAATAGAAAATTTATTTCAACAATAAAACTCATTTTATGCGTACATTTTTATTTTCATTCATTTAAAAATATCTAATAAACTTACTAATTAGGTGGGTAGTTAGTAACACTGATTGATATTTATAGATTAGGTATTTATCTTTTTATTATTAAAAGGAGACTATTTTATATTTATTGTACAATTTCTTAATATTAACAACATATGATCAATACTACTGTACAATATGAAATATTGAACAATAATATTGATCCCCAAGATGCTTTTGATCCACGTAGCGCGATAGATATGACAACATAGCTGCCGTAAATTCCTCCGTCGAGCGGAGCATTCAAGTCTATTTCATTTCAGCCAGCTGGCACGCGCGATGTTCTAATTTTACTCCCTATGCCTAGCGTTCGGCTACACGCACGGTATAAGTTAAACTACTACATACACCCCGATCGGGACCGTCAGATTGTTGCAGTCGGCAGACTTGCTACAGCCGAGCGTGCAAGAATATGACTTTGGCCGGTTAAAAAAAATCGCTGACTCAGTACTATGAACGGAACATGAAAAATTTTTATCCTAAAAACTTTTTTCAACTATTGGCTTCAATTTGTACGCAGCATATATATACAAATTTTCATAAATAAATTTTTTTTCCGATTGTCTAAAATTACGCTACTGAAAATAACAAGTTTGAGTTTCCTATTATTTTTCCAACTTAAAAAAAAATAAATCGGGTTCACGTGGAATATTGTTCGAAGCGCTATTGTGTCTACTTTAATCTAAAAAAAAAAAAATAGCTTGATAGCACAAATATTTTCAGAGATATAGCGGTGGAGACGTTAAAAAACATATTTCATTAAAAATCTATTTTTTTGAGTTTTTCCGAAATAAAAAAGTTCTCGACCACCAAAAAATGACGTAAAAAATTATTTCGTGTACACGATTATCTTACTAAAGAATCCCACTAAGTCTGGTTTGGTTCTACGCCGGTTTTTATCGAAAACTAAGCGACTTTACTTCCAGATTTTACTCTACTAACTTGCATTCACAGCCGTGTTCACTGGGGGGTTCAGCTATCTGACGTCACAACTCGACTACATGGTTATCCCGAGCGTTTTTAAGCGCGCCGACTTTAATAATTATTTTATACATGAAGGCGGCGTCAGTAAATTCTAATTTTTGGCATACTTACTATACTCACCAAGCTCTTTCAGAATATGTAATAATAAAAAATTGTTAAATGAGCCTATTTATAAGCAAAGGTATCCTGAAAGAAGGATTCCTGATGTTAGCAGTTTCTCGATAGATTTGTGGAAACTGGAAATGTCGAATATAAAAAAAGTTAAAGAATAAAAGATTGCTGATCGAAATATTTAGTTAAAATAGCTGTAGGTTTTATTATAATTTTAAATAAACTTAATGGTATTGTCTTTATTAACATCTGAAAATGTTACTCTTCTAATTCTCGACCTAATAAAGCATTATTTTCAGTATTTTACATAGTTCTATTAACTAGTACTTCCAGGCATTTATTATTTAGTTTTCTGTTATTTTTTTTATAACATGAATCGTCTTAGTTTGCGCGTTTTCCACTCATAAAATTACAAGTTATGATACTACGAGAGCCCACCCTAAGTGTCCGTGCACCCCCCCCCCCCCCCCCGATCCTTTAGGACAATGTTTTTCATAAAGATTAAAGCCTAAGGAACAATTTAAGACATGTCCTAAAAAATAGCTGCACTTTCAAAATGGCGTCCGTTAAAAAAAAACAAAATTTGCAAATATGGTTTTTGTCATTTAACACAAAAACTAAAAAAGAAGGAGAAAAACTTTCTATACAAAAAATAAAGTGCATAAAATTTTCTACAATTTTGTTCCTATACAATATTTGCAATGGAGTTACCATTTTCCAGATAAATGATTAATCTCTTAAAATAAAATATAAAATTCAATATAAAACGTAACACTACGGAAGCCCACCCTAACTGTCCGTGCCCGATCCTTGGGGACAATGTTTTTCATAAAGATTAAAGCCTAAGGAACAATTTAAGACATGTCCTAAAAAGAAAGCTGGCTGTACTTTCAAAATGGCGTCCGTTTAAAAAAAATGCAAATATTGTTTTTGTCATTTAACACAAAAACTAAAAAAGATGGAGAAAAATATTTCTGTACAAAAAACAAAGTGCATAAAATTTTCTACAATTTTGTTCCTATACAATATTTGGATAGGAGTTACCGTTTTCCAGATACCACTGTTACCGTTTTCGAGATAAATGTCTGCAAATTATAATATTATTATTATTATTAATTTTTTTCAGTTTATTTTATTTAATTTTTATGTTAATAATATAAAGTTATATTATACGCCTTACAATAATTGTTACAGTTATTTCCTCTAAGTGATTTACCGATATATGAATTTCCATGTTTTCTTAATTTTGAACTCATTTATCTGGAAAATGGTAACTCCTATCAAAATATTGTATAGGTAC
Organism: Rutpela maculata; assembly: GCA_936432065.2. Lineage (NCBI taxonomy): Eukaryota > Metazoa > Arthropoda > Insecta > Coleoptera > Cerambycidae > Rutpela > Rutpela maculata. The sequence continues at coordinate 8,411,606 of OW386289.2, forward strand.
AAAATTGTAGAAAATTTTATGCACGTTGTTTTTTGTGAAGAAAGTTTTTGTCCATCTTTTTTAGTTTTTGTGTTAAATGACAAAAATAATATTGGCAACAATTTTCTTTTAATATATGGCGTCATTTTGAAAGTACAGCCAGTTTTTTTTTTTTTTAGAATATGTCTTAAATTGTTACTTAGACTTCAATCTTTATGAAAAACAATGTCCTCAAGAATAGGGCAGGGGGTGCACGTACAGCTAGGGAGGGCTCCCCGACTATGAATGCTGTAAATTTAAAACGAAAATTATAGGTTAAATTCACCAAAGAAGCAAAGCAAATGAAATATCAAGTAGTGCACTATGTGCACAACTTAAATATCGTTAATAATAGGTCTGTTCAAAAACCCTGTGCTATCTGCACTAGTGCATATACCTAATAGAAGAAGATAGAGTGAGACTATACATAAGTTGAAGGGAGATCCATTTGCACTGGTGCAGATAGTGGAGGATTTTTGAGCAAAGCTAACGGTAACTACACAGTACCACAGTATCAAGGTAGCTTTTTATATTCAGCATCTAAATTAGTAAATTCCATATCAGATATCCTAAGTCAACGCTTTGGCACTTTCAGGAGTGAATGTAGATTACAATGGTAGACCTACTCTATTTCCGTGTTTTAATTTATTATTAACGTATCAGACTACTATTAATAATAACTACATAACCTACCTTTAAAGTTTGAGCCAAGATACAACAAATTGATGTTCCATCACATAATTTAAAACTTGTTAAATATTATCAAACGAAAGCACGTCAAAACTACAAATTATAACACTATCGAATCACAAAACTAAACATGGCGCAACGAAACAAAAGACAATCGGCAGTATTAAGGGTTGTTATGAAGTCATGGATATCTTTGCTAAATAAAACAGAGAGTATTGCAATGGCGTTATCCCGCACATCTAAATCGTGATATTCGAATATATGTGGTAAATAGTTTAGAGGTTCTAGTTAATAAATACAGCGATAAAATTTTAGTTTATCGTCTATTAGTATTTTATTTTTACGTTTGAAATTTGAATTTCTGCGTGATGACGTATTTGCTCCCCAAATTCAAATATCATGTACGAGGGTGCACGAGTCGGTCCGAAGTTAATGGCGGAATGTTTATTAGCCAACAGGGTCAACAGGGTTGGCTTTAGAAGATGGGTCATCGCGTAAACATTTTCACACATATATTATTATAACAAATGCATGGAAATAGCACAGAATTTTCATCTGTGGAAATAGTGTAATGTTTCTCTTCCACTCTACATCATCCCATTTCTCGCTTCTCGCTTCTGTGGGTTTTCGGGATCGGAGACTACTATTTTTTTTATCAAAATTGAAAATTCAAATGGCGGCGCCGAGTGGCTAGCTATTTTTATTATTTATGATCCGATAAAACTGAAAATCGATTCCGATAAAACTAAAAATCGATATCTATGGGTTTCCGGGGACGCGGATTACGATTTGTTATCAAAATTGAAAAACCAAAATGTTTTCAAGGACGCAAATTACGAATTTTTGGTCAAAAGTCATTAAATATTACTATAAAATAAAATAATATTAAGACATAACTAAAAATTTAAAAATTAAATTAAATGTAAAAAAAACTTTTTAAAATCACACGTTTATTATTAAAAAAATAAAATGAAGTGGCTTAAAGACTTGCCGTATTTTTTTCTATTCACGCTACAAGCTTTTAAGACGATTGATTTTATTTCTTTTTGTTTTAATACACCTAAATAATAATAAAAGCTTGTTTTTTAATTTTCTCATTAATTTTGGTAATTAAAACAATACTCGAGAATAATACATCTTTATTGATACTAACAAATGACACATAACAGAACATGTGATTAATTTGCACATTAAATAGCTCTCCAAGTGGACGTCCAGTTCATTGCATATCTGTCCCCATTGCTCTTACGTAGTAATTAGTTGTTATCAATATTGTAAATTATATTTATCAAAATTTTTGTTTAAAAAATTTTAGTGCACTATCAATTGTTTACAAGTTACATCTCGGAAGTTTCATAATTTTTTTAAATTTCGAGCTGCTGTAATTTTAAAACAGTTCACCGTGGAAGAAAATTCTATAAACAAATTTTATCATCTACAATATTGGTAGTAGCCAATTACCTACTACAAAAGAGCAACAAGGACAGAGATAATTGAAAAAATGTGCAACGAAGCACAAATTTTCACCATTCTGATGGCTCTAAATCGTAAAATATTAATAATAGAGAAAAATAGTTTAAAGAAAAGTTGTAGCTTTTTTAGGGTAGAACTAACAGGAAAGGAGATAATTGAGAAAAACCCATTTTGACTGTCATTTTTTCAACATGGCGGCCGTAGCGACACGATATTTTTGTGGAAAACTTCAATTAATAATTGGGATATGACCCTCTATAGTATAAAAAAGAAAATTTTCTTGTGGGAATGATTCTTTTTTGCTTTACAAACACACTGTATTACCTACTGATCCGAAATAACTTAGTGATCTAATTTTACGGGTGGTACAGCATCGGCAAGGGGGTACTGACCTGTTCACTTAGTATTCAGATTAGATTATCAATTGTGTGTTTTAAAGGACTGATCTCAAACTGAGCTGATCCAAATTGCAAAAAAAGTAACTAATACACTGCTAATACACTGCACCTCAGCTTATGTATGTCGTAGTACATATTCAAAATTTAATACTTTTACATATTAATTCTGTATTTTTCAGGTGGTGGAGGATGGTGGTAAATAGCCATCATCGCATCAGATGTTCAAACATTTCCTCTGGGGATCCCTCCAAACCGTGATAATCTTACAAATCATTTAAATTGTAATCCTCATTTTGTACATTTTTGTAAATTTATTTAAATCACTATCTGTAATAAAGTATTTTTAAATAAGAAGTGTTTTACTTTTTATTTCCACATCCGGAAGTATAGTAACGCAAAAAAAATGAAAATTTTTATTGTTCAACTAGGCTCAAAATGTCAAATGTCAAACGTGGAGATTTTAAGTTTCAGAAAAAAAATGTCTGCCTGTCGTTCTGTCTGTCGGACTGTAACTTTTTTGTGCGCACGATTATTCTGGAGCCGTTTGAGATTTTGACTTAAAATTTGGTATACGTACATGCGAGATCTGCAACTAATTTGTTTTGATCTTATTTCATTGAAAGGTTGGGGGGGGTCAATTGGGGTAAATAGGGGGTAAATAGGTAAATCAAGCATGTAAGAGTCCGTAAAATTGATACTTAGTATATAAAAAGAAGTTAATGTCTCAAAAAAATTTTTGACATTAGCCACCTCCATTACCACCCCTACCCCAATATTAAAGGGGGTGAAAAATATAAAAGGCCTCATTTTTTTTTTACATCATCCACCCCCACTGCCGATGTGGCATATTGTTTTTTAGGTTTTTGGGGTCGGCGATTTCAAATATTATGTTATTAAAGTTCCATAAACAATTATTTCCACATAGAGGAGTGCAAATATAGTATCAACATTTTTTTCGTTGTGAGAAACTGATAAAATCCGGATGTGGAAGTAGTGATTTGTTGGGCAGCGGTTTTTTAGCATATTATGTGGCAAACTGAAATGTTTTATACCTCTTTAATACTAGTTAAGTAGAAAAGTTCAACTTTTCCTAACAAATGCGAAAAAAATATTTCTGTAGGTATAGTACAGTAAGTGAAGCTTTTAAATCCCAGCCCGAAAACGAGTAATGAATTTCCAAATTTTTTTCTTCAATATGCTTCATTAAAGTATGTACATAAGAATCTATATTGTCACTTTTCCTGCTTTTTGGTTAGGGGTGGTTCCCACCCCTTCTTCTCTTGGGCGTTGTCGCAAAAAGAACAATAAACATAAACATAATCTGATAGACAATTAAATTATAAGAAAGAAAGCTCTTATACACTTTTTTACTAAAATGCATATTTTTCGAGATATTGCGAACCGAAAATTGCAATTTTCACCCCCTAAAATCAGTATTCCTAGACGTTTTTTATAAGTTACTCAAAAAATGTGGACTTTAATTAAAAAATGCAAGGGTACAAAATTAAAGCTTTTACGAAAACAAATCGAATGGTTTTTTCTTTCTTTTTCTCCATTGTTCAGTTTTGGAAATATGGCATTTTCAAAATGGTGCCGAAACGTTTAGAAAAAATTTACAACATTAAAATCTAAAATTACTCAAAATCTACAACTATGAGAAAAATTTTTATTCTTGAAAAAATTAAAGGTACCTATTCAAATTTAATATTTTAGGCACCATTTTTTTTGTCTTATTGCTCTAATTTCTTATTAATTCAATTTTTTTTTTAATCCTTTTAGATATTGTTAATGCATATTATTACTAACTTGCCCAAATTTTTTAGAATTTATAAAATAATTATTTTTTATTCTGTACCCATTTTCAATATGTAATGAAAAGGGTATAGCCGGAAAAGTTAGGGAAATGTGCCCCCGCACTTGCTTAGTTAAAATGGCTTCCAGATTATGCAGTTTATAGAGTATATTACACGGTAAAAATTTTAACCCGCTACTACCCCTACGAAGGTAGGGGTAGTAAGTAGTATTATATTTTTTTTTTTCGGTTTCAACCGATCGATTTGAAATTTGGCACGAATATTGCTTGCGTGGAGATAACTTACTTCAAAAAATAGGGTCATTTTATGACCATTTTAACCATCGGAAAAAAATATACATTTTTTTTAGAGGACAAAAGGCTACCCTTCGTGGTACAATCACCATTCTAAGATATATTATGTCTTGACACTTCGTGATTATCATACTAAATTGTCAGATTTTTTGCTGTGCCTCTTAGTTGTAACAATTAATACTTATAGCCTTACAAGATATTGTTGCATATCTACAACCGACCGCGGGTGCCAGTGCGATGTTGCCAAGTCTACTTTTTCCCCAGACGTACGGAAATTCGGCACAATCTGACAACACCACTTCTGGAGATTCCAGTGGCGAAGTATTAACTCTCTAGGAGCCTGGGGAAATGTTTAGCAATAAATGATGTTCTTTATAATTACTGTCGCATTACGACATCTGAAAAATGACGTACTGAACCAGATGAAGAAAGTGAGGGAACCATCGAAGAAGACCAGCCCTTTGTGCCTTCGAAATCTTCTAGCACTACAATTCGTAACTGTGATGAAGTAATGGAACTACCATTGCAAAGACTCGTTGCTACACATAAAATACTGTTGCATATATGGTGATGGTAAAGAACTGACCGTAATACCCACTACTGTGAGACTACAGTGCTATCGAAACAAACAAATATACATCCCCCGAGGGAATGGTTGCTGTAAAATACATTTGATTTTTTTCCCTTCATTTTTGGCCTTGGATGGGTTTCATCAGCCAGCTACGCAGATGGATAATTTTTTATCTCAGTATGGTACAGTTGTTTAACATTAGTTGTCGTATAACCTTTGTAGTTTAACCTAATATCCGTGGTCCAGTCTATATGCAAACTTAAGTCGTCCTGATGGATCCCTGGGCGCGAAATGTGTCTACATTTGATTAAACATCTCTTTTATGAAGACGTTGCACATCTGGAACCATATGCCAATTGTAGCTCGATTCCTAGATCGGATTTATGCATTCTATTAAATTCCTTAACCATAACATAACAACTCTAAAAGGCTCTACAGAACATCGCGGTTTATCAGACTATCTTATTAGTTATGGTTATTAATTACAACCTTAATAATGTACCAATGATACCATTCTGAGGATGGTCAATTTGTTCAGCTTCCTAGCAAGTTCGCTACACGCTGGCACCATATCGAACAATTTAGTAATGTAGGAGGTCATTCTGTTATCATTATTACTACCTGTTTTCAGTTTTAATAGAAAAACAAGGACAGAAGAAGTTCTTGTACTGGAATTTTCCAACAGTGACTTTAATTCGTAAATGGCATCTACCGTTAAGCCTGTAAACGTTAATAATTGCTTCTCTGATAAACCGCAGTGGTCTGTAGAGCCTTTTAGATTTGTTATTGGGGTTAAGGAATTCAATAGAATGCATAAATTCGATCTAGAAATCGAGCCACAATTGGCATATGGTTCCAGATGTGTAATATCGTCTTAAAAAGCGATGTTTAATCAAATGTATTTTACAGCAACTATTACCTCGGGCATGTATATTTGTTTGTTTCAATAGCACTGTAGTCTCACATTAGTGGGTATTACGGTCAGTTCTTTATAATCACCACTTCTGCAATAGTATTTATGTGTAGCAACGGTAGTTCCATTATTTCGTCAGAGTCACTAATCATAGTGCTAGAAGATGTCGAAGGCACAAAAGGCTGGTCTTCTTCGATCGTTCCTTCACTTTCTTCATTTGGTTCAGTACGTCGTTTTTTAGATGTCGTAATGCGACTGTAATTACAATGAACATCATTTGTTGCTAAACTTTTAACCAAGGTCCTAGAGAGTTAATACTTCGCCCCTGGGACCTCCAGAAGTGGTATTGCCAGATTGTGTCGATTTCCGTACGTCTGGGGAAAAAGTAGACTTGGCAACATCGCACTGGAACCCGCGGTCGGTTGTAGATATGCAACAATATCTTGTAAGGCTATAAGTATTAACTGCTACAACTAAAAGGCATGTGTAAATATTTTATTTTACCCAATTTTATTTTTTTCCATATTGTTCCACCACAGCAAAAAATCTGACAATTTAGTATGATAATCACGAAGTGTCAAGACATAATATATCACAGAATGGTGATTGTACCACGAAGGGTAGCCACCCTTTTGTCCTCTAAAAGAAATTTATATTTTTTTTCCGATGGTTAAAATTGGTCATAAAATGACCTTATTTTTTGGAGTAAGTTATCTCCACGCAAGCAATACTCATGCCAAATTTCAAATCGATCGGTTTCATAGAAACCAAAAAAATATATATAATAATTAAAGACATATTATTTTTTTCCACCTTCGTAGGGGTAGTAGCGGGTTATAATTTTTACCGTGTAATATACTCTATAAACTGCATCATCTGGAAGCCATTTTAGCTAAGTAAGTGCGGGGGCACATTTCCCTAACTTTTCCGGCTATACGCTTTTCATAATTTTTTGAAAAAAATCGGAAAATTGAAAATTACTCAGAAAATATATTTTTTATAAAAAATGGTAAGCATACAAAAATGAAGCTTTTAGAAAAACGAATAGTTTGCTTTTTTTTTAAATTTTCCTACGACAAACTGTTCCAGAGATATAAAGGTTTAAAAATGGCGCTTGAGCGCATACCCAAGAAAATTATGTATTTAAAATTGAAATATCTCAAGAACTATAAGATTGATAAAAACTGATATAAGAATGAAATGAAGCTTATAAAAAAACGAACAGTTTGGGTTTATATTTTTTTTCCGATCTTGTCCCAATTTGGTAAGGAAACATTTTTTAAGCTAAGAAACAATAATTTATGTATCACATCACGCTAGCCCATGGAGGACGCTTCATGAGCTATACCCGATGGGCATAGCTCATGAGGTCAAGAGATAGTTGAGATATTGCAAGAGAAAAGAAAAAAAATTACAATTTTGACACCCTGTATCTTTTTCCACGGCAACAATTTACTAAAGCATGTTTGGTTATATCCTCATATTTTGATCCAAAGAATCTACCCTTGAACAATGGCCTATTATTAATGGTCCATCCTGTGTAGATAAGAGGAGGAGGGATAAAAAAAATTGGACCAAAAAATGGAACGGCAACATCCCGGATTATTAATCTTTGAACTATTCTCAGCTAATATCCATTGATAAAATGCGGTCCTCACATTTTGCATACTCAGTTCCTTCTAGCGCCTGCACTAAATATAGATTTCGATGTACATATTTTATAAAGCATATTGCAAAAAAAATTAAGGAAATTCCTTTCATCGTTTTCGGGCAGGGAATTTTACTATTTTTACTGCTTCGCTTACTATACTAGTACGCAAAAAACTTGTAAACCAATATTGTTACGATAAAATAGCTGCTTATTAATATTGTAGGTATTACACATCTATCTATATATTTAAAGCAGATGGTAACAATGTTTGCTTTTACGTACGTACCTACCTACCTACCTATTTATCTGTCCGGTAAACTGTTTGGGAATTTGTATGAGTGTCGGAACTACCATCATGACTCAAAAAAATTTAAAAACTTGCAAAATTCAAAATGACGGCTCCAATATGGCGCCCTAAATTCGAGTCAACTTGTGAATTTTAAAGATCCCCTAGCAGAGCATGAGCATTTTGCTATATTAACTGTACCGGATAATTGTAGGAAGTAGAAGCACAAATACCTACGTTAATCTCTTCTCTGTGGGTAAATATTTTGGTGGATACTTGAAGTTTATTAATCTTAAAAAAAAATCACACCTTTATAAATGTCAAATGTAAAAATGAACAATATTTTAATTTAATCGTTCTTCCAAATACTAGTGAAGAAATTCATGTGTGCAATACATAGGAAAAGTGTTTCTTCCATATATGAGAATTATTTATCTCGGCTGTCGCCCCGATCAAAAATCATATGCGTGATACGAAAAAAATCACTTTTCCTAACATGTTGCACAAATAGCTAGTTCCCATTGTTTATTCCCATTGGTTGCTTCTGCATTTTCCACATTGATATTGCACAAAAAGCGTCGAGTTATTTTAATATTTTGTAAGTACATTCTCATTCAGTTCAGAAATAAGTAAGCAATATCTGGTCCTTACAAACTATATTTATTTAAAAATAAGATCACATATTAAAGCATATAAAAACAATTCACAGATAAATGGTACAATACTTAATAAGACGAGGAACCCGCACTGGCAGTGGCACTGGAATAACCTGTAACAATAATAATAAACTTAGGATTCTAGTTAAAATGTTGCTAAGTACAGTAAGAGAAAATATATTTAGTACCTATCTGAATATCATGATAACACAGACCGCGGGGGTACTGACCTTACCTATCCCTTGTATTTTGAGCCGCTGAACATGAATCTGACTTTGGTTTTGCCCCATCACGTCAGGTTTTTTTAACAGCAAAAAAAGTCTGTTGGATCGTAATATTGCTTACCTAGCTCATTTAAATCAGACTCCAAAAATGATTCAACTTTAAACTTCAATCTGATAATATTGTGGTACTTCAGTATTGACCACATAACTCAAAGAAATCGTAAAACCTCATAAGTTCTTAACCCCTCAACCCCAAAACACTGGAAATCTTATGAAAATAGTAGGGAATCTTGATTGGGTTAATGAATTGTGACCTCCGATACTTGTGCTTGATTCTCATATATCCACACCCACAGAGCACAATCGGGATAGGAGATGACAAATTGACGTACCTGGATATCCCAGTACTTAAAATAAATAGAGAAACGGATCTACCTTTTAGGATATCCTATTTTAGGACGTCCTCAAGACAGCCCATTTTAGTACGTCCCAGGATATCCTTGTATGGATGTCAATAGGCTATCCTGAATAGGTTTCATTTTGGCCTTAACTATGTCGACTAATATCGGGATTAAGAACGGACATCCGATGAAGAGACTTTAATATTAGGTCACTAATATATTTAAATAAAGCGCCATTTTGATTTCCGGCTGGCCAGGCCAAAGCAAATAAAAAATACCCCAAACACACAGCAACCATGCTTTATTAGTTTTTATTTTCTCAAATATTTAAATAATAATTATTGTTAGTGGCTGTATGAAATATTTTGAAGTTGTATCTTTGTGTTTTTTCTATTTATTTCAGCTTTATTTGAGTGTCTTCATTCCAGACTATAAAAAGTGAGTACAAATGTATAAAAATATGACATAACCTATTAAACTTCATGTTATGAAAAGCTTATCTGATTATAATTGAATATTTAATTAGTTATTAATGTCGTGTTTGAAACCACGAAAATTTAATACGAATTTTATACTTTCAGAATGCCAAAGGAAGCTAAAAAATGAGGATTTATACACATTCCCGTATTTTACAACGACTGGGAAACCTACAAATAATATATTAATTTGGCTCAAAAATTGAATGCTGAAATCAGCAGAGAGAAAATGCGAATCACGTGAAAGTATTGTCAAATTTCACAATAACCCTGAGGAAATTGAATTTGAGAATGACGACAATAATGTGCCCACTTTGTTAATAATTTTAAAATCAACTAGCAACTAATTGTGGATGAAAATAAGTAAGTAAATATTGTGCTTTAAGATAATTATTTGAAACCTTTATTACACTTTTAAACGAAAGATATGATACGATATCAGGCCGAACACAGGTGGACAGACTGCATGAAAATACAGTGACCTATTACAATCTTTTGTCTTTTTTTTTTTTTTTTAACTATTTAACGTCGGCCTATTTCCGCTACCAGGGCCTATCACCGACGCCAGGAGACGAGCTACCCCCAACCTGGAAATTTTGCCGAACCTCTTCCCTTAAGAAGAGTAGGGATCTTTTACTTGCCTAACATTTAATAGACAAGGGACCGCCTGCTTTACATCCCCTCCGAAGGATGGTATATCCTCTACGTAATCCTCGTCTGAAATTACGTAACTTCCGAGTATACACTGATATACAAGCCTCTAGAAGGTGGGACGAGAACGCTGTATTTCCCAAGATGGGAGCCCATCCAAGTACTAACCGCGTTCGACGTTGCTTCAACGGAATATCGACTGATATTCACATTGAAGTCGCCTCTACGCTCGCCCCAATCTTTTGTCTTGAAATTCTATTTGTCAAAGTGTCCTTTATGGATTTTAATTTATAATTCGGTAAATTATTATATTCACTGAGTGCTATATCCTTCAATAATTTCTATTATTTTTATCTTGCCCATTTTTCATATATTTTTTTAATAATAGTGGTTCAAATAATAATAACTACGTTTATTGAAGCTGCACCCACGAATGAGTATATTATGAAAAATGAAGCAGAGAAGCTGTTAAAAGATTATCCGAGAAGTGCAAAAGAGAAGAGCGAGGCAAAGAAGAGAATAGAGAACTACATCCTAAAAATTCATGTTCGGCTATTATTAAATTTGCAAAAGTAATATAGGTATTTATTTTACATTTTTCTAAGAAGTTCGCTTTTTAACATTATAAATGTTTTTAAATATTGAATGTGTTTAGCTTATTTCTATTATTAAAATATTATTATTATTTAAGTAGCACTTAATTCCATACATACAAAATGTTTCTTTTTTTTTTTTATAAAATTGTAGTATCTTTGACAATGGTTAATAAACTGAATCGTAAGAAAATAACATTTTATTTTTTAACCGACCATAAACCCAAGAAATTACGTATAAATTAAAGGAAAAATAGGCAAGTGCAAATATTTCAAAAATGTGCATATTTGACAAAAATTCTAAAAATATTTACAATTCAATTTTTTAAATTTAAGTATAACATTATTGTCTAAATGTTGGTTGTCGCATTTTCTTAATTTTTATGTTTCTTGGTGGGATCTTTTGCCACATGTTTTCTTCTAAAACAATGTCCGTAAAATCTACAAAATAATGCAATTATCCAGTATTTTAATTGTATAATTTTGTTGATTTTACAGACATTGTTTTAGAAGAAAACACATGGCAGAGGATCCCACCAAGAAACAGACAAATTAAGTTGCCCGTGGTCCCGTGGATATCTATTTGCAGTCCGTAGGATATCCTGAGACATTTCAGTATGTAGTTTGTACAGCCTATTCGTAATACTTAGGACATCCCGAAATATCCCGGGATGTCCTGGTACGTCCTTAGTACAAGCGCCGGTATATCCTTCAGGACGTCTCTCGCACTACTTTTTTCTGATACCGAGTTGTGATATTGGGATGACCAAAAGAATGCCGAAAAGCATACAAATTGGGATATTAGGATATCCATAGGCAAGGAAAAATACTAAATGGGATCTGCTATAGTACGTCCTTCGGACAGCCTTGTGTTGTGTGGGCAACTTCATGACCCCATGACCTCAGCATCCCATAACCCTTTAACATCCCTTAATTCCTTAACTCTGAAGATCCAACGGAAAATATGAAGATTCTAAGTGGGGGAATTCATGCCATTGTGACATTAGAATCTTGGCATCAAGCACCCTATGGCGCCATAGCTCTTCTGGCTAAAAGTTTTGCCGTTCAAGAGCTAACTGTACTCGATTTCAAGATCTCGAGAACATAATCTCATGAATTCCCCTGTTCAGATTCTTCATATTCTTCTGTTATATTCCTAGAGTTATGCAGTTATGCGTTTATGGGGTTACTGGGTTATGTAGTAGAAGGGTTTTCTGCTGGAGAGCTATAGGCTACTTAGTAAAAAGGAAATAAGGTTCTGTGGACACAATCTAATTGATTCCCCAATCGAGAGCCTTCTATTTTTTTCATCGAATCCTCAGGGTTATGGGGTTATGAGGAAACAGGGATTGCCGTTGAAGAGCTATGGCACTATAGGGTGCTTGATTCCAAGATCAATATCAGAATGATACGAATTCCCCTACTTAGAATCTCCATTTTTTCCGTTGGATCTTCAGAGTTGAGAGGTTACGGGTTATGGGATCCTGAGGTCATGGAGTCATGAAGTTGTGGTATGACAGTCAAGCACAAGTATCCGAGGTCACATCTCATTAACTCCCCAATCAAGATTCCCCACTATTTTCATCAGATTCCCAGGGTTTTAGGGTTTCATGGTTTTTTTGAGTTATGCGGTCAATACTGAACTACCACAATGCTATTAGGTTGAAGTTTTAAAGTTGAATCACTTTTGGAGTCTGATTTAAATGAGTTAGGTAAGCAATACTACGATTCAACAGTCTTTTTTGCTATTTAAAAAAAACTGACATTCTGGGGAAAAACTAAGGTCAGATTCGTGTTCAACGGCTCAAAATACAAGGGATAGGTCTGGTCAGTACCCCCGCGCAGACTACTTTTTTTTGTGGGCCAGTGTAATGAATCCATTCGTGTTAGAAAAGAGACTATTCCATTGATTGATATGCAATGGATTAAAACGTATGAGATAGAATTAGACTGGAAAAGTTGTACAACTATTCGAATTAATAATTTCGTCATGTAAAGATTAAACATACTTTAATTAAACACAAGACAGGTTGAATAAAATACAAGTATGTCTTGGCTAGAGTTGTTGCTTAGACTCAAAAAATGGACAATGAACAAGTTCTGAGGAAAGAAATTACAAGATAGATGAATATATCTGGGGTGAGTACCAAGGCATAAAGGAAAAGTTATTTTAAATTAATAGAGTTTATGTAGTAATAAAATAACTTCTGTTTTTTTGTTAATAATATTTGCACTGTAGTATAACCCTGTTTATTAGTTAGGTCAGAATATGTATGTTCAATTCTAATGTTTTGTTTTATGGTTTCAATGTGTACTACGTACTTAAGTTAACTAAAAAAGCTCCTGTAAGTAGCTGAAAATTGCAAATTTTTACATAATTGGATTGACAGGAATGGTCCAGTTTCATGGCCGCCAAAGAGTCCCGACTTGACAATTTTACATTTTTACTTGTGGATGCGTTTAAAACTAACTGTTTTACAAGGGAAACTCACCTAATAATACGGAAATATTAAAAAATTGGATAAGTGATGCTATCGCATCCTTTACAAATCTAGAAATCCATTAGAGTTAAGAGAAGCTACGACATGAGATTGAATTATGTGCTAAAAGGGGTGGTGGGCTAAAAGGAATGGTTTGAAATATTCTTGAATTGGCTCATTCATTATTCTACTGTATTTTCCAATATTAAGAACACACACTGTATTATATTGAAATTTTAATTACATAATTGTCTGCTTCAAATCAAGCAAAAATTTTTATTGTCATTTTTTTTGTAAAATTAAAAAATTATCTTTTGTAAACACAATTCAGACATACTATACAGGGTGTCTCACCAGTAACTGCATCGATCGATATAGGGAAAAGTACACACCAGAAATTTTTGAAAATTTAGGGATCTACTAATGGTAGTGCGGTCAATCTAACTAAAATAATTACAAGCATCTGGCACATCCGGTTATACCGGAAGTCGATACCAACTCATAAATAAGTTATTAATATTTATGAATACGCATGGTTCCAATTAGTATTTTTTGTATTAGCTGTTTATGTTATCTGTTATTTCTTTACTTGTTTTTTATTACTTGTCTATTTTCTTGAAATAAAACCAGTCTGAAATTAAACCTTGTATTTATCACAGATACCAACTTGCTTATTTTAAATGGAACACCCTGTATATCTTGGGGTTTCCGAAAAGAAAATAAAATTCTGTGTCAAAAATATATAGGATACCCTATGCCTAAACCCAGCCGTTTCAGAGATATTTGACATTAAAAAAAATTTCACAGGTGTAATGGTTTACAATAACCTTTATAACTTTCTTCGTGTAAAAGATACTCATTGGAATTTTGGCATGTAGAAAGAACACAAGGAGAGCTGCATTCTACAATTGAATTACATTCAATAATAGGATACCAATTGTTCCATTTTTGACGTTACATTTTGTAAACTTCAAACCGCGAAAACTTGTTTAGGTCAAATGGAACACCCTATATTTTTTTACATCGAGTTGTGTAAAATTAAATTCCTTTTTTTCCAATATAAGCATTGCGGGAGTTTAAGTTACAATTTTTTGAAATATTTGCGATATTCTTAGAAATTCAAGAAATTTTAGTAAAAAATTTATCAAACTAGCCATGAATAGAAACAATCGGTAATGTCATCATTCTCTTATGTCAAAAAATGCCACCGCGTTTAAATTACACCCACGAAGACTTTTTGAATTTGTTTATTATTTATGGAAAATGTGATAAAGTAATATCAAGAACACGGCTGGGTTTAGGCATAGGGTATTCTACATGTTTTTGACTCAGAATTTTATTTTTGGAAAACTCTAAAATATATAGGGTGTTCCATTTAAAATAAGCAAGTTGGCATCGACTTCCGGTATAACCGGAAGTGCCAGATACTTGTAATTATTTTAGTTGGATTGGCCACACTGCCATTAGTAGCTCCCTAAATTTTCAGAATTTTCTGGTGCGTACTTTTCCCTATATCGATCGATGCAATTCCTGGTGAGACACCCTGCATATGAGTGTTATTTCTGTACAAAAAAATCATACTCACTTGAAGCGCCAGCGAAGGAACCAGCTTTGGAGTAGGCACCGGAGCCTGCCCCCGCTCCTGCTCCCGCTCCTGCAAAGGAACTAGCTTTTGAGAACGATCCTCCAAATCCTCCTTGTCCGAATAGTTTATCAAAACCACCCCCGATTCCGGCTCCCGCTCCAGCCGAACTGCCGGAGTAGAATGTACCACTTCCGCCTTTCACTCCTTGGTATCCACCCTTCGCTCCTTGGTAACCTGAACCGGATCCAGAGCCGCCGAAACCGAATCCATTTCCGAAACCACTTCCAAAAGAACCTCCGAACCCGAAAGCTCCGGGAATGCAAGTACCGCTAGAACAACCTGCACATAAAGAGAGTAGTTAATTATATATTCTTTCAGATCAAATGGGCTAATTAAAAAAAAAGTTTATTGCATATTTTGAAAATGTATGTTTCAAATAGTAAATGTAGAAAAATCAGACTTTTATCAGAACAGCTTCTCGTCAAATTAATTTTCAACTATTTATGGATCCCTCTAGAGCTTAGCGCTAGAGCTATTAAAAGGTAAACTTTGTAGATTTACTCATTAAATTTGTTGTACCCATACCTAACAGATAGGAAATAAATTATACACGTTTCTAATGGTCCATCCAGTAATGGTTTAAAGGTAAAACAACTATTCCGCAGGGATCTACGCTTGGGCCCCTCCTCTTTATACTTATTGCAAACGATCTAATTCTGTACTTAAATAAAATACCTAATGTTTTAATAATCTGTTATGCTGTAGGGATTACTATAGTAGAAGATAATTTAGACAAATTAAAACTTAAAGAGCATATAATCCAAAAACTACAGGATGTAATCAGTTTCATGTCATTAAAAAAACTGGTGGTGGGGAACGACTAAGCGAACAAAAAACCTTATATAATATGGGGTCTAAAAGACCTTTAGAAAAAAAAACAAAAATTTCGAAAATTTTCAGTAATATTGTTTGGGAACTGCTGGAATGTTGAGATAGGCTTTTATCTTCGCGTATGTCGGCACCTCTAAGCTATATCAAAGTGTCGCACTCCTTTGTTAGAGACCGCGCGTCGCGTCGGCGAGGACATAAGTTGATAATCATCACACTTTTTTATGGCTTTTTACAAGTAGGTAAAGTACCGAGCCGTAGCCTACGTAAATGATTTTATCAGGCCACCGCATTGCACTCGAGTCCGTGTGTGACGTCACGAAAGGAGTCCTACGACTTTACAAAGTTACTGCGGCTACGGGTGGATTTAGCGCTCTTTTGCAAGATTAATAATTTATTTCTTCGTATAATTTGTTTAGTATTAAGTTGAGTATGGATTAGTGCCAACTAATTAGATTTCAATTTGTACTGGAGTCGAATGAAAAGGGAATTACTTAAATATTTAATGTGCCTAACACAGTAATAATGCAGAAAATAGATCGTGAGAAATACTACAAATAAATGATTCAGCCTCCTAATACTGAAATTAGATAATGATTTATTACTGTATCTTTATACTGTGAACATTATGAAAACGCCCTTAATTAATGAATGTAAATTAAAAGAATGCCCCGTCGATGGCGTCGATGTTGTGTGCCAGTGCAAATCAAATTACAATAAACAACGATATACTACTGTTTCGTTTTCCGTCGGACAAGAACCTGGCAAAAAATGGTCTCACAGCATTCACCGAAAACATTTTATCTCGAATAAAAATTCAGTAATCTGCGTTAATCACTTTAGTAAGCAATTACTTCCACATCCAGTGGAAGTCTTGTAACGACAAAAAAATTTAAAAAAAAATTTATTGTTCATTTCGATTTAGAATGTCATGAAACGTCGAGATTTTAAGATTGAGCAAAAAAATTCTGTCTGTCTGACACTTTCTTTGTGCGCACAATTACTCTGCAACCATTTAAGATATTGACTGAAAATTTGGTACACACGTATGTATTTTAACGAGATCTGGAACTAGATTATATTTTCATCTTATTCCGTTGAAGGGTAAATTTGAGTAAATGGGAGTAAAGAGGTAAATCAAGCAGGTAAGAGTCCAAAAAAATTGATATTGATATAAGAGAAGCTAATGTCTCAAAAAAAATTTGCCATTAGCCACAACCCCTCCTTACTACCCCCACCCCATTATAAAAGGAGGTAAAAAGAAATTGTTATTTAATGTATGTACAAGAACCAAAGACCTCAACAATATTTTTTTACTTCATCCATCCCTAATACCACCCCCCTTCACTACCCCCACCCTACTACCGATGTGGGATATCGTTTTATATGGGTTTTTGGGGGTAGATGATTTGAAATATTAATTAAAGTTCCACAAACAATTATTTCCACGTACAAAATTTTTTCGTTGTGAGAGACTTGATATACTTTTCTAATATATTGTTGAACAATTATTCTAAAGTGAAAAATAATCGTATCCAGTGAGGAAAAAAATGAGGTGTAATAAGAAAAAAAATGACTAGCAATGAAGAGATTAAAATAAAGTCTGATAAAGAAACCGCTGCCCAAGGAATCATTACTTCCACATTTAAATTTTTTGTCCAAGTCACTGACAACGAAAAAACATTGTATGTGGAAATAATTGTTTATGGAACTTTAATAATATAATATTTGAAATCCTCTACCCCAAAAACCCATAAAACGATAACCCACATCGGTAGAGGGGTGGGGATGGTGATAGGGGGAGGTAGTGGGGGTGGATGAAGTAAAAAAATATTTTGATGTTTCTGGTCCTTGTACACACACTAAATCACATTTTTTTTTCATCCCCTTTAATAATGGGGTGAGGGTGGTAATGGGGGTGGCTATTGCCAAAAATTTTTTTGGAACCTTAGCTTCTCTTGTATATCCTAAATACCAATTTTATGGACTCTTACCTGCTTGATTTACCTATTTATACCAAATTTACCCCTTAACCCTTCGACGGAACAAGATGAAAATATAATCTAGTACCAGATTTCGTTAAAGTACATATTATGTGTACCAAATTTCAAGTCAATATCTTAAATGGTTCCAGAGTAAACTTGCGCACAAAAAAAGTTACAGACAGACCGACAGACAATTTTTTTTTGGCTCAAACTTAGAATCTCGACGTTTCATGATATTCTAAGCCTATTTGAACAATAAAAATTTTTAAAAATTTTTTGGATGTGGAAGTAAAAGAAAAGTTGAAAAGTTGCAATCTCTGTGATAGGAATTAAATTTAAAATAAATATGTTGTACATACTCGTGTATGTACCGATCTTTTAATATTTATTACAATAACTGTTGTAACTTATTATTAGAGAGGCATTTTAAATTTTTGTTATCCACAATTTATTGCTGTTAGAGATTAAAGAAATAATTATTTTTTGTGTTGTTTTTAACTATTATTAGAAGTGTTTATTTATTCTGAATCAAAATAAGGTATCAAGTGTGTATTTTAGTTTTACAGATATATTTTATTTAATAGTACAATAATACTGATTCTTAATCATTTATTTATTTATTTTTAGAAAACTCTTTATGTTTTTATAATATATTTTATTATTAATTATATAAAGTAAATCATTTTTAAGCATACGTTTACATTCTTTGTTGTATTAGTTCATATAATTTTATTAGAAATATTCAAGAAAGCGTTAAGGGTTTCAGTATGCACCGGAATGCTAGGACTCCGACGGCCGCCATTGAAATCCAATGCGTAGGCCTGATAAAATCATTTACGTAGGCCACGACCGAGCTCGCGAATATGCACTTGATGTATGGAAAATGTCGTGGAAATGCAGCTGCTGCGGAACAGCTTTATAACAATAATTTATTGGTAAGTTCTAGATTTATCAAATATTTTAGTTTTCGATACCTGATTGGCAATTCGTCAAATAAATCAGATTTTTTCCTAACTTAAAATACACATAATTGTTTTCTGTTATCGTATCTCAGACGTCTAACTCTTTATTTCCCAATGTCATGCAATAATTACTCATTTTTTAAGCTTTTAACCCAAAACACTCATTTAGGTTACAAATGTTAATAAACCACATTTAAACCTGATAAATTATAAACAATAATAAAAGCTCCAATATTTTGTTCTAAAGTAAAAAAACACATGTAAAGAAAGCTGTGTTTAAACCTCTACGCTCATCATTTGCTTGCAATTCTGCAAAAAGAGATAACGAATTATTTATATTTTTATAATTGGTTCGGTTTAGGCGGTCATCGAAGGTGCCGCCCTTCTTTGCTTTGAAACCGCGGGCCGGCGAGAACGAGTCGGTCGGTAATCTTTGCACTTTTTTATGACAATTTAAAAGTTATATAATTGGAAAGTACACGTCCATTGACCCAGAAAGGCAGTGGTTCTCAAATGTTTCCTACAAAATATTCAAATTATTGACCTAGGTTAGTTTTTTCCAAAGTGCCCCAGAGGAAAATTCATAAAGGTTTTTTGTTTGTCTAGTCGGTCCCCATTACCAGTTTTTTTTAATGGCATGAAACTGATTACACCTTGTATGTGGCGGGCAAAACGAATTATATTTAAATAAAAGTAACTTCCATTCGAGCCTAAAATATGGTATAATTAAGTAAGCATGGTTTTCATACTACAGAAATATGCAGTATAATTGTGGGATTTAATCATTAAAAAGTTACTTCCAAAAATAGCAGTGTTTAAGAACATTCACTGAATGGAAGTCTAGTATGGAGAATAAAGGGAACTTCGCCTGGTGTGACGTCATGAGTAGCGCTGTTTTTAAACATTGAAGTGCTATAACTGGGTTATGAATTGATATATGGATCTAAAATTTTTGTGGTGTACTTATAGAATAATGTACTATCAAAACATTAGGCCGATGTCATCAAGAATCTGAAAGAAAAGAGCTTTCGCGAGTATGTGCGCCTAACAAGCATTCGCGACAGATGGCTTGATGCTGTCAGACGTGCTAAACAGAAGGCGGAGACCAACTAGAATTAAAATAATTAATGGATAACAAAACGTATGGCAATACGTTGTGAATAAGAAGACGAATGACTTTTAGAATAATGTACCTATAACGAGAAACTAAACATGCAATTGTTTCAATCACAAATTATTGTTACTTCTGATCCAAAATATGAATAAAATAATTTTTGCAAAATAGTCACCAAATTTCATTATCACTTTACTAACCTGAACCAGATCCGTGACTCGAGCCACTATTATATCCCCCAGAATAGTTATTTCCTCCTGAAGATCCACATCCACCTCCCGAGCATCCACCTGATCCATAACCTGTACCTACTCCTCCAGCTCCTGCTCCGCCAGAGACACCAGAACCTCCGTATCCTGATCCACCTGATCCGGAACCTGCGTTTGCCCCTCCATATCCACCAGAACTAGTTCCAGTAGAGGAGCCATATGAGCCACCAGTTCCTGAGCCTCCTGTATAACTTCCAGGACTATCGTTTCCTGAAGTTGCAGACCCGTCGGGTTTATGAATAGTTACTGATCCAGTCGCAAAGCCGTTATCGCCACCACTTCCACCTCCACCTGAGGTAGTGCCGGAAGAAGAACCGTAAGTACTACCTGATCCTGAGCTTGATCCACCTGATGGACTATATCCACAGGAACCACCAGCTCCACTTGCACCGCCTGAACAACCAGATCCGGATCCAGTGGACCCAGAACCTGCACCTCCTCCAGTTACTGATTCGCCTGATGATTTATCTGTAGCAGAACTACCTAACTCGATTTCTTTATCACTACTGCCACCAAAAGTAACGGACGAGCTGCCAGAAGAAACATCAGTTCCAAGTGAGGGTGCACTAGAACCGCAAGAACCACTGGAACATCCAGATCCAGACCCTGCACCTCCTCCAATTTCAGTATCGCCAGAAGAACTACTTGAACCTCCTTGTTCTTTATCGGATGTTGTGCTGTCATCTGGTTTATGTGTGGGTCCAGATGCAGTTGCAAAATCATTGTTCGATTTGTCGCTTCCAGTACCTTTATAGATTATTGTAGTTAAATTAATTTGTAAAAAAATATATATATTTATTTTTAAAATAGGAAAAACCCTCACCTCCTACAGTAGACCCTCCAGTGGTACTAGATGCACTTCCACCAGGGCCAAATCCAAATCCAAAGGAGCCTGAACCAGCGTATGATGGGGTACTTGATTCGTCGATGGGTAGACCACCAGTGCCAGGGGCAGAAGAAACAGAACCTTCAGATTTTCCTCCTACAGTAAATCCACTACCACCACCTCCGAAATATGGGCTAGTTGGCTTTTGATAAGAACCAGGAGAAACCTCGAAGTGAAGCGATCCAGATCCTGGTTTGTCATAGAAAGTACCAGAAGTTATTGGGAAATCTTTGTGTTCCTTGGTCACAAACACGAAGCTTCCACCCGGTTTTTGGGAGTTAGTGTTTCCAGTAGTATAACCACCGTTAGAACCACTAGAGGTGCCCGTTGAACTAGAACCTGTTGAAGATTCAAAACCTATGGAACCAGTAGATGGACCACTGTTGTCAGCGTCAGGAGAGGTAGATCCAGAAGATTCACCTGAGTAATATAAGAAAATGAATTAAAGAGGTATTTGAATACTTTAGAATAGCTTCCTACCTGACGAAGCACTTGACTCCGCATTAGCTTTAGCCCCTGCTTCTGAAGAACTGGTCGATTCTGTGCCAACAGCACCAATCTGTGAAGAACCTGAGGAAAATGTTGGTGTAGTGGGTTTAAGAGAACCTCCATGTGGATACCCGGAAGCAGAGCTACCGCCACTTGGCACGGTGCCACCAGTAGATCCGGGATAATAGCCTTGGAAAGAAAATTCAATGTTTATTACACAGGAATACCTTTTTAACGGTGTACTTACCAGAAGAAGATCCAGCATCGGAGTTGGCATTTGCCTCCGCTGATGAACCACTAGTTTCAGTCTGTCCAAAACTAGGAGAGCCTCCTCCAAGTACTACGGTATTTCCAGAAGGAAGGACACCAACTGGCGCTCCTGAGCAGCCTATGTCTTTGGTACCAGGTATATATTTACAGTTGGAACCAAATGCAGGGATCGGTCCAGAATCACCTGAACTTTGTTGAGGACCTACTCCAGCACTACTAGGTGAATATCCCGAGATGGGACCAATACTTCCGGGCTTTCCTGTATAAACATCACTAGGCGTTGAATATGATCCTGAGCCTGCTAAAGCACCACTAGGTAATAAATGTCCCGAGATGGGACCAATACCTCCGGACTTTCCTGTATAAACTGAATCAGGGCCGGGGTTAACATACCCACCTCCTACGATACCAGTGCTTGAAGTACCACCACATCCAGATGCCTTATCATTTCCTTTTGTCCCAGGAGCATAGCCGCAAATAGGTCCAAACACAGGTGTACCAGAGCCAGTTTTACTTGGGTAGTGTCCAGTTTGACTTGGAAAACCAGACACAGGTTTGCTATCGTAAATGCTTCCTGAAGGCCCAGGTAAAGACACTACTAATCCACCAGTCAATCCAGAACTACCTGCAGTGCTGCCTGTACCATATGATCCTCCTACCGTATGCGTTCCTGCAGAAGATGTAGAAGTGCCTGTAGAGCCACTGTTACCACCGGACCCTGCTCCCGCTGACACTGGTTTACTTGAGTATATGCTACCAGAAGGGCCTGGAAGCGTTCCAATTACGCCAGGAGCACCGCTGGGTGTAACTCCAAATGGGATGCTCGATCCGCCATGTACAAAGCCACCTCCCGATGTGGTATGTTGGTTGTAAGATCCTCCGGAGCTTGAGCTACCAGAAGTACCCGAAACGCCCCCTGAGGGATAATTTGTAGTGCCAGTAGCTGGCTTGCTATCATATATACTTCCGGACGGGCCTGGTAAGGTGCCAATAACACTTGTTGCTCCACTAGGTGTGACACTTGATCCGCCAGAGACCGAGGAACTGCCAGAAGTTCCAGGGGCGGGATAATGTGAAGCAGGTTTGCCAGAGTAAATGCTACCAGTTGAGCCTGGGAATGTACCTACTACACTGGGAGTTATTCCTGTATTGTAAGATCCGCCGCTTCCTGAGCCTGCCGTTGGTGCGGTGCTTCCAGTTCCTGTGGTTAACCAAGCCGCATCTGGTCCTCCGCCGCCTGGTGGGGCAGTTTTGTAATCGTGGATGCTACCTTTAGGTCCAGGGAAAGGACCAGTACAGCAACCCGGGGTTTTACCGCCGCCCAATGTGTTGGTCGAAGGGTATGAGCCAGAAGCTGTTGAATCGCTACTTCCAGGATATCCACCACCGGTATATTTTCCATAATCAGTTCCAGAGGTAGAAGCACCGCCTGATTGGACGCCTCCAGAAGGAGCAATGAGTTTGCTTGAATCACCATTATCGTATGAACTACTACCGGATATGGCATTGCTACTTGCGTCGGTGGTGTCCGGCTTGGATGAATCTCCGGAACCAAAGGAACCTCCTAAAGATCCACCGAAACTACCACTTGCGGCAACACCATTGTTGTCGGAAGGAGATCCTAAAAAGTTAAAAGAAAAATAAAGTTAAAAAATGTTTTTAAACATTTTCTGCGCTGTTTCGTCCGGAAGGGTGTTCCCTATACTTAATTGCAAAAGTTTTGAAAAAAAGCTAGCTCCATCCCTTATCTTCATACGTCACCCGATATACCTAGTATTTATTTCGAAAGATAAAAAAGTGTTTCGCTTGTTATATTCGCACCTGTAAATTTTCACAGTTTATGGATATAGCCTTAGAAAAAAAATCATATTTTCTACACTTATTAAAATTTGACCTTTACATTAATGCATTTTGTTAACAAATATGGAATGATAACACGATAAAAAATTGAGATTAACTTGTTGTTCCATTTTTGAGTCAGAGCGAGTGAAACGAAAAAATGATTATTTCGATTATTACACAATTTTCTCGTATTTTTGGCTCTATCTTATGTCTTGATCAACCAAAGGAGTCGTAATTTTTTACACCATTGAAGAATAAGCTTCTAAACACTTCGATAAAAGTGATTTTAGTTTACATCTTAAAAATAAAATTATACAAAAAAAAAAATTTTTAAGAAAAAGCTTTTATTTGAAAGAACTACTAAAAAGTAAAAATAATTTTTTAAAATTCATACACCTGGAAACCAAAAGCTTTGGGGACGATCATATAGCGCTATTGCATAGTTACTTTGCTCAATTGACCGCCCCCAAAACTTTTGGTTTCCAGGTGTATGAATTTTAAAAAATTATTTTTACTTTTTAGTAGTTTTTTCAAATAAAAGCTTTTTCTTAAAAATATTTTTTTTACATCATTTTATTTTTTACTTTTTAGTCTAGTTATTTTACAGACAGACAGACAAAACCCTTTATTTGTCTCCGCCATCCACCCCTTCCCTCTCCCTCTAACACTACTTCCCACTTCTTCCCACCTCTTTTCCACTTCTTCTCACCCCTTCCCCTCCCCTTTCCCATCTCTTCCCACCCCATCCCCACCTCTTCCCATTCCTTCCCCACCTCTCCTCACCCCCTTCCCACCTCTCCCCACCTCGTCCCATCCCCTTTCCCACCTCTCCCACGTCAGTCATATTGAATTTAGAATGACGTCACATTGTTCATCGTATTTTACTGGTCAAACCCTTTCATTTGATACCCATATCAAGGGGGTTGTGACTAAAAAGCCGACCCGCCATCTTAGGACGTCCGCCATATTGGATTTAGACCGATAATGGCTATACTATATTGTATTGTCACCGGACTTATACACGTGTGCCAAATTTCAAAGCTCTAGCTTAATTAGAACTAGTCGAAATTCAACTTGCAAGATTTGACCTAAACAAACATACATACAAACAAACAAACATTGCAAGTTAAATAAAAGCTTTTAATAATAATAAAAAGACCGCTAAACCAATTGAACAGTAAGTGACATAATAGTGGAGACTGCGGTAAGGAAAACTCTGCTCTCTTTCATAGTATCATGATAACAAGCAGCATTTCGTTGATACGTACTCTACATATTAATTCCTATTCATAAAAAAAACACCAATTATAAATCATCAATATCATATCTTTCAGCTAGTTTATACAATAAAACATCAGAAGAATTCAAAAGGCTTTCATACCAGACAATCAAAAATAAAATCAAATCTATGTTCCTCAGTGGCTAAATACTTTCATTACCGCCTAATCTGTATATCATTTTTTTTATCTATCACCTTGGTCATCTACTTATTTGTGATGTAACTTTTGTTTGCCATAGCATAGGCTATATATTATTATTGGCATTTATTTTTCTTTTATTTGTCGTGTCTCTATGTATGTGTAGTAATGGGGTATTTTCCTATTTTTGTTTTATTGATTAATATCATAGAATATGTATAAACAAGCCTTCCAATACAGATTTAGGCGAAAATAATTGTCAGTTTTTTGAGAAAACAGAAGTTAAAATAATTGGCGCGAAAAGCGTTTTAAATTGGTGACGTGAGTAATCTGCCGATGACGTAGGTAGTCTGTGTTGATTTGTTGATAGAATGGTTTTACACAAAACAGTGTGGTGTTGCCAAGTTGAAATTTCTTCTCTAGTTCTAGTAAAGATGATTGAAGAAAACAGTAGAATAAAGCTTATTTATTAAATCAATTTTAATATGTTTATCCAAGAAATTTGATTTTGTAATGTAAAAAATAATAATAGATATGAATTATCAAATATTTTAAATAATTTTTAATGCCGATTAGATTTTTAAAAACATATTTAGCAATATATGGCAACAATGTCAACGGCTAGTCAAATGGCGGATGTGTTCTAACGTCGTGTTGCGTTTTCACATTTTCCACTTTTGTTGACAAAAAATACAAATTTTGATTATGGAAAGAATCTATCATGCCATAATCAACTTTGGGCAAATTTGATGAATCTCCTTTCACAAAATTCAACTCCATCTTAATAGTTTATTAATAAAATATAAAATAACAAAATCAAACACCACATAAACAAACAAATAAATCTAACCAATATATTTTTCACTTGTCACAATTGACAAGGAGTGACAACTGACAGCACGCAAGCAAAGTTAGAAAAGCGGGAGAGCCGTTTTTATACAATGTCGCGACATAATCCTCGCCGTGAGTTTTGTTTACATTTTTAAGGTAACTTCTTAATAATAACAAACATAAATACTTTTTAATTCCTTCTAAATACATGTATATAATATTTATTTATTTTCAAGATATTAAGCAAAATAGAAGTATTATAGGTAAAATAATATAAAGTAAATACACAATTTGGCATTTATATAAAATAGTTACAGTCTAAGCGAAAGTTTTTTATTATTGGTTAAATTATTTCCCTCCTAATAAAATCATTTGAAATCTCTGTCTAGACGGGCACATTCTTATTTCTTATTTTTATTTAAGAAACTATTGTTTTGGTTTAAATTGATTATGCAGTAATTGTTAAAATAATAACATTACTTGATATACATCACAAAAACTGAATTTAAAAAAAAAATGGAAAATACCCCATTATATGTGTTCTGTATTTACTGAAATCTATGGTTGAAATTTACACCAGTTTCTAGCTGACACATTTAGGGCCGGTTTTGTTACTAGGCCTCATAGGGTTTGCCTAGGGGCGCCACTTTGTGGGGGGCGCCAAGTTTTTCATCCTCCTCCCTCGCTCTTCAAAAATGTTTTCGGACAAAAAAGTTTTTTTTGGATTTCTCCACACCGCTCTTCAAAAATTTTTTCGGACAAAAAAAAAGTTTCTCTTGGATTTCTCCCCCCCGCTCTTCAAAAATTTTTTTGGACCAAAAAAGTTTTTCTTGGATTTCGCTCTCCCCGCCGTTCTTCAAAAATGTTTCCGGAATAAAAAAAAGTTTTCGCGTCCATTGCCCATAAATTAATAGCAAGTAGGAAGGGGGCGCAAAATTGACCTGGGCCTAGGGACAATTTATATCTAAAACCGGCACTGGACACATTACAACCATCATATTAGATAAAGTTTCTTATTATTGTTATTATTATATTATTAAACTTGTGAAAATAATTGACGCATACAGTGAGTTCAATAGAGACTCTAGGTAAATAAAAAAATATATACCTGTGCCTCCTGTTCCTGATCCTGCTCCAGAATTGGCACCCGCTCCAGAATTGATGTCTGTTCCATAATTCGCACCTGTTCCAGAATTGGTACCTGCTCCAGAATTGCCGCCTGCTCCAGAAATGGCACTTGCTCCAGAATTGGCACCTGCTCCGGAAATGGCGCCCGTTCCATAATTAGCACCTCCTCCTAAGGCTGCATTTCCTCCTGCACCTGCACTAGAACCTGCGGTTGCGCCAGATCCAGCTCCGGCATAAGCCCCGGCACCTGCAAGAGCTCCAGAGCCTGCGAGACCCCCGGAACCCAAAAGAGCGCCAGCATTGGCACTGGCACTGGCCCCCGCCTTGGCACCAGCTCCAAATCCGCTGGATTGTGCGTTAGCGCTGGCGCTGGCAGAAGCAAATGAAGAACTTCCCACATATGGTCCGCCTTTAACAGGATTGCCGATGTCGTTTATACCCTGTGGGCCAGATGAGAAGGAGCTCGAACTGCTGTATGCTGAAATAAGAAAAGAAATTAACTGGTAAAGTTAGGAAATCTAGGTTTATTTGTATTTGGGGGTCGGGGCGACCGATTTTCATTTGGATTTTGACAGTACTGCTGCATTACTTAAGTTTCTTTCGACACTTTTCATTTAATTTTCTCGTTTTATTCTTGATGTACCTTTTATAAGCGTTACAAGTGTTATTTGGTTGTTCAAAATGGCTGTGTTTAGGCGCGAGCAGCAAATTGATATATTGCTAGTATACGGAGACGTAAGAAGAAACTGAAGGTAAGCCAGAGCATTGTATGTTCAACGTTATCCAGAACGTGACCACCCTTGTGCAGAATATTTTCCATGGTTGGAAAAACACTTAAAAAGGGAAAATGAACACGAAAACAGATTTATTGTAAGCGAGGAGGCACAGATAAATACACTGGCCTGTGCAAATTGCTAGTGGCATCAAGATTCTACATAAACATAATTACAAATCTTTTAAGTACCAAATTCATCAGCATCTTTACGAGGCAAATTATCAACGAAGATTGAATTTTTGCAATTGGTATCTAAAACCGCTGTCCAAGGAATCACTACTTCCACATCCAGATTTTCTCTCCAAGTCACTCACAACGAAAAAATTTTGTATGTGGAAATAATTGTTTATGGAAATTTAATTTGAAATCCTCTGCCCCAAAAACCCATAAAACGATACCCCACATCGGTAGTGGGGTGGGGGTGGTGATAGGGGGTAGTAGTGGATGAAGTAAAAAAATATTTTGAGGTTTCTGGTTCCTGTACACACACTAAATCACATTTTATATTCATCCACTTTAATAATGGGGTGGGGGTGATAATGAAATTTTTTTTTAGACCTTAGCTTCTCTTGTATATACTAAATACCAATTTTGTGGACTCTTACCTGCTTGATTTACCAAATTTACCCCAATTTAACCCTTCGACGGAACAAGATGAAAATATAATCTAGTTCTAGATCTCGTTAATAGTCAAAATTTAGACTTCAGTATTTGTATTTAGGCTTTATTTTGGATTATAAACAACTCTGTTTATAAACATTTTGTCCAAAATAATAAATAAAGGTACTTCTCTCTTGAGACATTTTCATGTTTCCTTAATTCATTAACACCCGGTACATCTAATCTAAGATTTTTATATGGTAAACCAATTTTTTCGACAAACAGAATATTTTTTAAAGGGTGGTATTCTGGGACACCCGGTATATTAGTGTACTCACAGAAAATGTTGTTACAAATTTAAAGAAAAGATTATATTGCCTATAAAACGATTAATCTCTGCAAATTAATTAAAAATATTACTGAATATATAATCTGTGATGCCCAGAATTTATACTGGACAAATCCAAAGGAATTTTAAGAACAGAATTTCAAGCACAAAAGTTAGAATTTTTTAGATTTGTCAGTGTTCCTAAATAAAACAGTAACAATTTTATGTACATCTCTTGGTTTCATAATTTTGTGGTGAATTAACTTTATCAAAAGTCGATTTTGATGTTTAGAGGCAAATAATAATCATTTTTGGTGAATTAAAAATTCTTTTTAACACGCATTTATTCGGTTGACCTGTATCTATCTATGTAATAAGGTCTAAGGAACTGAATTTCACCTACTTCTAATTGTTCTATCATCATGAAATTTGGCAATTGTGTGTAGCTCTGATCACAATACAATATAGTATACTCAATGTTATAATATGTTCAAAATTGCCGCCGCTCCAAGATGGCGGACTATCGTTTTCTTTACAACTCCCTTGATATAGTTTCGAAAGAAATAAGTAGAAAACAAATATGTGATCAGAACTTAAAAATTCAAAATGGCGGCGTCAACATGGCGGATATTAATTTTCAACAACGAAATTGTACTGATTTTTAGAAAGAAAAGATATATTACTTACATGATGCTGACGCTGATGCAGACGAACTACCTGTAATACAAAAATAAACAATTAGAAATTATATTAGCGGCAAACGACATTTCTAACTTTAATCTAAATCGAAAATTTAAATATGCTGTATTAAAAAATTATTCATAGGATAAATAAATTAAATATATTTATTCAAAAAAGTTGTTTTATGTAAATAACGATCATGACATCAGTTACATAATATTAATAAATAAAACATATTTATTAATACTAATTTTGTGCAAATAAATGGAAGACAAAACAAAGTGCCTACTAAAAATTTAATGCTTTATAAATAATAAGAATAATGACATGTTCATTGAAGATGCGCCTCAAGATATTTGTTACAACGCTAATTTACATGCCAACATAATTAATACATTAAATTTAAAAACAAATACAGGATATTCCTGATTTATTTTTTCTGCCGGTACATCACAAAAACCATTAATGCTTGTTGCGGTCTCTCATATTATACTATGGAATAGAAAAAGAGCATATCTAGCAAATAATATACAATGAATGACTCACATCAAACAGTTTTTTTTAATCAATATACCGGGTGTTCCTAATGTAAATTGAAGTTCAAATGCTTTGCTTACATTTATTTGTTTGAAGATTTGCATAAAATTGTTGTTATTATTTTTCTAAGTCATCTGGTACATGCGGAATATTTAAATATTAGGCCGTTGGAATTAATAAAAAAAAGTGATTTTCAAGAAGTTTTATCTCCAAAAGATTTTATTGCATAGAATGCATCTTTTAGGTATAAAAACTTGAAAAATCATAGTCCGTACGCACAGAATGACGGGGAAAGTACCTAAAAATGCATATTTATGCAAATAAGTGCATTTTTTGCTGTTTTTGTGCATTTTTCAAGGGTTTTTCAAAGATATTCATTTAAGATTCATAAAAATTTGAGAAATCAACATATTGGGTCATTTAAGACCCTTTATGGGCCAATTGTAGCCATTAAACGCATCTTAAAGTGCATAATTTTATACTCGGGAGTTTTCTAGGTCACTAATTACGAATTTGAAGAGAAAATCGGAAAATTCAAAATGGCTGACTGATAATGGCGCGAAATTCAATTTTAAAAATACATCTTTTCCTTTTTTTTAATTACATTAAAAATCAAGTATTAATTTATTTTATTCAACATTACCAATATATTACCAAAGCATTCTTCTATTTATCAGTTTTTTTTATTAAATGGCAGCGCGTTAAAAAATAATTTTGCACTTTTTACTTCCACGTCCAAGTAACGACAAAAAATTTTAAAAAATTTTTATTGTCCAAATAGGTTTAAAATGTCATGAAACGTCGAGATTTTAAGTTTGAGCGAAAAAAAATGTTCTGTCTGTCTGTCGGTCTGTCTGTCAGTCTATCTGTAACTTTTTTTTGTGCGCACGTTTACTCTGGAACCGTTTAAGATATTAACATGAAATTTGGTACACATATGTACTTTAACGAGATCTAGAACTAGATTATATTTTCATCTTGTTCCGTCGAAGGGTTGGGGGGTAAATTGAGGTAAATTTGGGGTAAATGGGTAAATCAAGCAGGTAAGAGTCCATCAAATTGGTATTTAGTATATACAAGAGAAGCTAAGGTCTCAAAAAAATTTTTGGCATTAGCCACCCCCATTACCACCCCCACCTCCTTATTAAAGGGGATGAAAAAAAAATGTGATTTAGTTTATGTACAGGAACCAGAAACCTCAAAATATTTTTTACTTCATAAACCCCCCACTACCACCCCCCTATCACCACCCCCCACCCCACTACCGATGTGGGGTATCGTTTTATGGGTTTTTGGGGTAGATGATTTCAAATATTATATTATTAAAGTTCCATAAACAATTATTTTCACATATAAAGTTCGTTGTGAGTGACTTGGATAGAGAATCTGGATGTGGAAGTAGTGATTCCTTGGGCAGCGGTTTTTATATTTAAATTTCTTAATTCTATGATAATTTAGTTTTAAAATTTATAAATCAGCACATGTTTTCTTCAACAACAAAAAAATAACCGGCGTATATACTACCACAAGTATAACGGTAAAAAAGAAGATAACTGCGTGTATATATATATAACTTGCTCAAAAGTAGCGCCTCTACTTTTTTATGGTAACTTAAAAATATAGCGCGAATTTCAAAATAATTTAAGCTATACAGGCTGTCCATTTTATCAGGACCCTCGAGAATATCTCACTTAATATCGGTCGTGCAAAAAAATTGTTTCTACGAAAATTGTGCCGATTTTTATAAGCTACAAAATGGTTTAAAGACATTTGAAATCCATGGCCTACTTTAAGAGTTATGACGAAAAATATCGAAAATGCCGAATATGTCTAAGTAAAATATCTCCGTTATTTGAAGAGATTCGGCGAAAATTCTAAGGCGAATTTTTTTTGCAGAACAGAGTATTTTAACGAGGTTTTATCTAAATTTTTTCAAAGTCGCTGTATTTTGAGATTTACTCTTCAGGATGTTAATTTTTTTTTTTTTGAAACGGGCGGAAAATGGCGGCATTAAATAGAGTATTTTCTTCCCTTTTCAACGATATATCACATGCCATATTTATTCATTGAAACTGAGCAAGTAATTATAAAAACATTTTTTAAACCAATAATTTTTTTTTAACGAGCGTCATACTTGCCGTGGAGAAGTATGATTAAATAAAACAATTAAAAAATTTAGTAAGTTTTTCAAATCTTTACTATAATCAAACATTAACACAATTATAAATAATAAAATAAATTCAGCTAACAAAAAAAAAATAATAATAAAAAAATAATTGTGTTAATGTTTGATTATAGTAAAGATTTGAAGAACTCACTGAATTTTTTAATTGTTTTATTTGATCATACTTCCACGGCAAGTATGATGCTAGTTTTAAAAAAAATATGTCGGTTTAAAAAATGTTTTTATAATTACTTGTTCAGTTTCAATGAATAAATATGGCATGTGATATATCGTTGAAAAGGGAGTAAAATACTCTATTTAATGCCGCCCATTCCCGCCCGTCCCAAAAAAATTTTTTAAGACCCTGAAGAGTAAATCTCAAAATATAGCGGCTTTGAAAAAATTTAGATAACACTTTGTTGAAATACTCTGTTTTGCAAAAAAATTCGCCTTAAAATTTTCGTCGTATCTCTTCAAATAACGGAGATATTTTACTTAGACATATTCGGCATTTTCGATATTATCCGTCATAACTCTTAAAGTAGGCCATGGATTTCAAATGTCTTTAAACCATTTTGTAGCTTATAAAAATCGGCACAATTTTCGTAGAAACAATTTTTTTGCACGACCGATATTAAGTGAGATATTCTCGAGGGCCTTGATAAAATGAACAGCCTGTATATTAAAAAATAATTAAAAAAAAAAATTTATGCACTTTTCTTTTTTATCAATTTTCATATTCAATGCCAACGCGTTAAAAAACAAGATATAGGAAGGGGGGAAGGAAAAATGCAAAAAAAAATAAAAATTGAAAATTTAGTTAAAAAAAGACGTAAATTCATTTTTTTATTTGCTTTGTATACATTTTATGTGAAAAAAAGGAAAAAAATGTACTTTTAAAATTGAATTTCGCGCAATTATCAGTCAGCCATTTTGAATTTTCCTATTTTCTCTTCAAATTCGTAATTAGTGACCTCGAAAACCCCCCGAGTATAGAATTTGGACGATATTTTATTAATTTTAGAGCAATTATTAAAATTTTTTTTAAACGGATGCAAATTATGCACTTTAGGATGCGTTTAATGGCTACAATCGGCCCATAAAGGGTCTTAAATGACCCAATATGTTATTTAAGGCTTGTATAATACTAAAACAAACCATTTCTCTCAAATCTTTATGAATCTTAAATGAATATCTTTGAAAAACCCTTGAAAAATGCACAAAAACAGCAAAAAATGCACTTTTTGCGTAATTATGCATGTTTAGGTACTTTCTCCTTCATTCTGTGCATACGGACTAGGATTTTTCAAGTTTTTATGCCTAAAAGATGCATTCTATGCAATAAAATCTTTTCGAGATAAAACTTCTTGAAAATCACCTTTTTTTTATTAATTCCAACGGCCTATATGCAGGGTGGGGCAATAGCGCGTCGGACTTCGATATCTCGAGTTCTACGATAGCTAGAAATTAAAAAAAAAATACAAGTAAACTAGATAAAAAAGTCTATAACCGGAAATTATTTTCAAATATACACGGCGAGCCAAGGCGAAATTATAGGATCAAGTGCCTTTTTTTTATGGAATGCCATGTATATCAGTACATTTTTTGAAACCTCTTTCTAGACTCTATTTATTCCTATACTATTCTTGACTAAGTCTCAATCACTTGGATGTAATGAATTTTTTTGTTGAAATAATGCCATCTTCAGATGCATATTGAAAAAATCACCAAAGTCACAATTATGGGTTTTAAAAAAAACTTATGTTAATACTAGTTACGAGACATCTAATTAATGTTTCTGAATCATTTTTTCTTCTTAAAAATGTATAGGGTGGTAAAAATAATTTTTCAATTAAGAACTTTTTAAATTGAATTATCTCAATTCTTTCAAATGGAACTGTATAGTTTTCAACGATGTGATGTAGAAATGAAAATGAATATAAGTAATTCCCTATGGCTAATTGAAACCACTTTCGTTTTATTGAGCAATAAGTACAAAATTCAAGAATAAACTTAAAAAATAAGGGTTTCTTCAAATAATTCATTTAAAAAAATTATAATAAGTATGTTGCCCATTTTGATTGACACACGTCTTTATGCAATTTTGAAATGAGGCCATTTAGTGGGACCAGTTCTTCCAATCCATTGAAGTGGGTAAACAGTATTTCACTGGTCCCATACTGTAATAGTTCTTTTGTAAAATTTTTTGCTGTTTAAGTTATTCGACAAGCAATAAAACGTCAGTTTGGTATAAATTGTCTTATACAAATGGACATTTATCGCATTTATCGGTCGACAGTTATCATTTGTGTTAAATTTAAAATATTTCGAGTTTTACAAAATTAATTTCAATAAAGCGGAACTTATAGACATGACTTTTGTTTTGGGCGAGTCGGACAGAAATTGTTTGCTTGCTAATATAATTTATAAGCAAATGTATCCTGAAAGAAGGATTCCTGATATTAGAAGCTTCCAAAACTTTCTCGACAGATTTGTGGAAACCGACAATGTCGAATATAAAAAAAAGTGAAAGAATAAAACGTGATGTGGATGAAGAAAATGAGTTTTCTGTGGTGCTGGCAACGGTTGAGAATCCCCATATTAGTCAGAGAGAAGTGAGCTCATTATTAGGAATAAGTAGACATTCTGTTGGTCGAATCTTAAAAACAAATAAGTTTCATGCATATCATATTCAAATGCACCAGGAATTATCTGATGATGATTTTCAGAGACGTCACAAGATGTCACCTTCTTTTATAATCTTTTATTCACTGATGAGGCAAGTTTTCATAAAAATGGATTTGTTAATGGCATAATTTCCATTATTATGCTTCGGAAAATCCTCACTTTTTTAGGCAAGTTGATAACCAGCCAGATGGTCTATAAGCGTTTGGGGAGGAATTATTGGAGAAGCCACATTTCTTTGATGGTACATTGACTGGAGCTATTTATCGTCATTTTCTGGAAAACTATCTGCCACAATTATTGGTGAGTCTTCCTGAAAGGATTCGAAATAGGATGTGGTTTCAGCAAGATGGTTCTCCACCACATTATTTAAATGTAGTTAGAGACCACTTAAATAATACCTACCCACTTCAATGGAGTGGAAGAAATTAACCCACTAAATGGCCTGCTATATCCCCAGATCTTGAAAAATTGATTTCTTTTTATGGGGATACGTGAAGGAAATTGTTTATACTGACCAACAACAGTACAAAATATGAAGGAAAGGATAATAACTGCTTTTAGCTCTATCACACCGGCAATTTTAGGAACAGCAGAAACCTCATTTTAAAAGTGCATACAGATGTGTGTTAATCAAAATGGGCAATATGTGGAGCACTTATTATCATATTATCTAATGAATTATTTGAAGAACCTTCTATTTTTTAAGTTTATTCTTGAATTTTTTGTACTTATTTCTCAATAAAACAAAAATGGTTGCAATTAGCTATAGAGAAGTACTTATAAAAAATATTCGTTTTTCATTTCTACATCACATCGTCGAAAAATATACAGGGTGTTCGATTTGAAAACGTTGAGAAAATTCAATTTAAAAAGTTCTTAACCGAAAAATAATTTTTGGCCACTCTATACATTTTTAGGAAGTAAAAATTATTCAAAGACATTAATTAGATATCTCGTAATTAGCAACCACATAAGTTTTTCTTAGAACCCATGTGACTGGTGATTTTTTCAATATGCATCTGCAGATGGCATTATTTCAACAAAAAAATTCGTGACATCCAAGTGGTTGAGAGATAGTCAATAATAACATAGGAGTGAACAGAGTTTAGAAAGAGGCTACAAAAAATATACTGATGTACTTAGCATTCCATTAAAAAAAAAAGGCACTTGATTCTATAATTTCTCCTTGTATATTTGAAAACAATTTCCGGTTCTATACTTTTTTATCTTGTTTACTTGCAGTGGCGGATCTGAGGGGGGGCACGGGGGAACGTGCCCCCCCCCCTCCCCCACAGAAGTGTGAAATATTCCGTGTTAAGGTGGCCATG
Organism: Rutpela maculata; assembly: GCA_936432065.2. Classification (NCBI taxonomy): domain Eukaryota; kingdom Metazoa; phylum Arthropoda; class Insecta; order Coleoptera; family Cerambycidae; genus Rutpela; species Rutpela maculata. The sequence continues at coordinate 8,447,962 of OW386289.2, forward strand.
GCCAAGTAAGAGACATCCATAACAAGAGTATTACTATGTGTCCCCCCCCACACCCAGCAGTCAATCCTGTATCCGCCCCTGTTTACTTTAAACTTCTTTATTTTCCATTTTTCGAAAATAAGTTAAATGATCCACAAGAAATTCGGCTCATCTAAGCCGATATGGTAAAAAGTTCAAGAATATGTACTGGTTGATCAAAAACAAGGAAAATGTAAAAGTGGCTCCTTATTTTTTATTTTGAAGCAGAGCGTAATTTGAAAAGTTGTTTGAAATGATAAAATAAGTCATGAAACTAACTTACACTGATTTTTTAAATATTTTTTCAATGTCACGTTTTTTTACTGAAATTAGTTTCTTATAAAATAAACAGTATACCGAGTGTCAACGGAATCATAGACAAGTCACAGTTTCCAATGTAGGGGTAATATACAGTATGCCCCTTTCTTATTCTTGATTTGTCGAGATAAAGTCACTCTTTATAAAAAGTTTTGCTTGTCTTAGGAAGTCATAAATATTTGTCAAACTTAAGATAGATTATACTGAGTATTTTAAAAATTAAAAAATATGAAATCGACTTTAAGCAAACCAACTCTTTTTTTTACATTTTTATTGAAAAAACTTTATTTAACAAGTTCTTTTTAATTACGAAGTTCAGCTTAGCAACGGAGTTCAGTTGCAAAATATCTATCTATAGTCAAAGAAATGGCTAGGATAGCATGTTAGCACAGTGCCATGTTGAAATATAATTATATATACACATAGACATAAAAAAAGGAAAAGAGAGAAATATACTGTATATCCAAACCTTAAGTACCACTTAAATATCAGTATGCTTGCACATATCAATTGTATTATCTATTAAATTATTGCCCAAACAATAGCTATAAGAATTATTTTAACTTTTTTGTATAATTAATTTCCTGTTCCTTCTACATATACAGTGTGACCCATTTCAAGTGGACGCACCTTCGTAACTCAGTTATTGGTCATCCAATTTCAAACAAATTTGGATCGGTATCAAAGACCTTTACTATATGCATTTTGAATAAAACAAAACTTATTAAGAAAAAAATGTCGATTTTTCGAGAAGTCATATTAGGCATTTTTTTGTTGAAAAACTAATGCAATATGCATACTGTAGAACCGCTGTCTCCAGAATATAACAACATTTTGATTTTTGGTTTTCGAAATTCGGCCCCTTTAAAATTACCTATTTTAAACATTAAATAATCAATAAATTGGTAACGAAATACTTTTCGAAAAAAAGTCATTCTTCATTTTCTCTTTAAATTCACTTTTTCTACCATTCCATATCATCGATACATTACAGCTATCTCTAAAAAATTAAAATAGTGTAATTTTACACATAAAAGTTGATGATTTAATTTATTGAAAGCAGAATTAAAGCAGAAATGTCTTGTTTATTATCTAGGGCCCTAAATATATTGTCGGTCAAATTGACTAAAGCAGAAGTTGCACTACGACCCTGTCAGAAACCTGACTGAAATAGAGGGACATTTTTGCATTCTTCAAGATAGTAATTTAATTGCTGCTGCACATTTTTTTCCAGAATCTTTGATTAACCGGTTAAAATACTTACACAGCTCAGCAATATTTTGAAGATTACCATCCTTTGGTACCTAAAGGACTAATTAGCGCCTTATTCCGTTGTTGGAAATCCTTATTCCAGGCAACAACTCACAATGTGAGTTAGATAGTCGCCAATGATTGGAAAACTGTATTTTAACCTTACTGGGGAAATTTTGTCAGAACCACAGGCATTTTAGATAATAGTGCTTTGTTTATTAGTACAAGAGAAGATTGAAAAAAATGACCGTAACTCGAAAAAAATTGTGCAGACTTTAAACTGTGGTTATAAGTTTAAAATAGGCCAAAGTTCACGAAACAAGAAAGTTTAGGAGTTTTACGGATCCTCGGGATAAAAATGGGGTACTTTTAATAAAAAAAAAAGATTTTTCTCTACTTTCTCGGGAAATATGGCATTTACAAAAAAATAGTTCAAATAAAAGTTGTTTCTGGCAAAATTATCTTTAATTTGGTGTTTTTTAATTAATTTTATAGCAATAATTAGCCGAAATACGGCAATTTTTCGATGAGGGAATGGCGGATAGAATTTTTTTCTAAAACAGTGTTTTAAAGGTACAAAATAAATTGAGCATCTAGGTGATGCTACATATTAACGAAAAAGAGCATTTTTGAAAGAAAAATTAATTACTGAGCAATTACAACAACTAAATGCCGATATTTTGTTAACAAAAAAGTGAAAACGCACATTGAATCGGCCATAACTTCTTTACTTTTTGTGATGTAGAAACAAACAAGAAATCATTTTAAAGATTGATTTCATTTTGTGTCTTAGAACTTTTGATGGAAACGTCACAGTTTCTAAGATATTCAACATTTTAAAGTAAATACTTCATCTTAAAAACGGTCCAAAATTAAATATCTCCGAAACAATCAACCCTACACAAATATATAAACAAAATAAATTTATTCTCAGTTTATAAGCTTCATATTTTCTCTTAAACTAATATTTATTGAAATATTTGCAGAGAAACAAGAACGTTACATTTTTTCTAAAATCCCTTTACAATTTAAAATGCATTTTTTTTTCTAAAGCAAGCGCTGTAAGCCGATGAAAAAATTTGAGCGTCTAGGTCACACTATACAGGGTGATTCTTTTAAGGCGGCCACTAGAATATTTCCCACTTGCAGATGAGATAGAGATTTCAGATTTGGCACCCTACCATAGTCGACCATTGCGGGTCCGAAAATAATAATTTCGAGATGGCGGCACTTCCGGAAATACCGGAAGTCGATACCAACTTGCTTATTTTAAATGGAACACCCTATATATTTTCGACTTTTCGAAATAATCATAAAATTCTGAGTCAAAACATGTAGCACACCCTATACCTAAACCGAGCAGTTTCGGAGATATATGACTTTTATAAAAAATTTGACAGGTGCAACGGTTTGCAAGAACCGTTATAACTTTCTTCGTGTAGGAGATCCTTATTTGTTCTTTGGTACGTAGAAAGAACACAAGATGAGCTACTCTTTACAAAAAAAATAGATTCCAAAATAGTATACCAAGTGTTTTATTTTTCTCGTTACATTTTGTCAAATTCAAACCTCAAAAACTTTTTTATTTCAAATGGAACACCCTGTATTTTTTTACATCAAATTATATTAATTCAAATTCCCTTTTTTCTAGTATAAGCATTGTAGTGGTTAAAGTTACAACTTTTCGAAATATTGGCGATTTTCTTAAATGTACAAGAATTTTTAGTAAAAATTGCCATCAACTTACCCTTGATTAGAAACAATCATTAATGTCAGTCATTCTCTTTTGTTAAAAAATGCCAGCACGTTTAAATTACACCCACGAAGACTTTTAGATTTGTTTATTATTTATGGAGAATGTGATAAAGTAATAATACCAAGAACATGTAACGTTCTAGTCGTTTTAACTTAACTTAAATCATCTATCAATTTATATGAAAAGTTGCATAGAACCTTTTCATTTTTAAAATTTAATTTTTTTTTAGATGCCACCCCCTCTAAATTAGCAAGCCCTCGCATAATATAGAAACATAGAAACTTCTTTTTTTATGCATTTACTATTAAGCTGACAAAAATTAACGCGATCTAATTCATATGACACTATTCCGAAGTTAAAACCACTAGTATTTCGGTTAATTATTGCTATAAAATTAAATTTAAAAACGCCAAATTAAAGATAATCTTGTCAGAAACAACTTTTATTTGTACTATTTTTTTGTAATTGCCATATTTCCCGAGAAAATAGAGAAAAATCGATTTTTTAATTAAAAATAAACTCTTAAACTTCTTTGTTTCGTGAACTTTGGCCTATTTTGAACCTATAACCAATTTTTTTTCGTATTAAAGCAAAGTTTTCCTGTACTATATTTTTTCATTAGAAATCATTTTTAAATTAATCGTTTCCTCACACTCGACAAACGGTTCAATTTTTTTTCCAAAGATTTTTTTTTAGAATTAACAACGCAGTATCTACACCTAGGTAAATAAGTCACAGAAATAAAACATCTATCTATTCAGATATATAAAAATTTGTATCTGCGTTAAATTAATAAATTTCCCAAATTAAAAATTGTGTAGTTAGACTATTGCACTATTATATTCAAGATCAAAATATTTTACCGGCACTAAAATGAAGATCCATTCTGTATATACATTTCCAAAAGATAAATGCGAAGCACTAGGTACTGGCACGACCATGTCTGTTATTATTTAATACTAATTAACACATATATTAGGTAGGAACTAAAAATAAACTTACTGTAACTATTGCTGAACGATCCCCCATCCTGCCCTTTCAAGACATGCCCCTTAGCTGTAAACAATGAAAACAAACTTAATTGTATGCCATCAAAGAACAAACTTAATTATGTTCACTCATTTCTCATGCTGTTTAAAAACTGTGAAAACCCGGGACATTTACTCAATTTAAATAATCACAAGCCACTTACACAGATTCACTGTAACTATGAGTAACAACAATAATCCTATTTTGCGCTTCATGGTCAAATACGTATCTCCTTGCCGTACCTGTTCTTCACTAATGTCGGTTCTGCAAATCAACTATTTATATATGTATTCTGCATAACGAGTTTAAAGGCAAGACACAAGGAATTCTCATTAGATTCTCCTCTCAGATCGGTTTTGGTTTTCCAGGTATCCCAAAGTTCACACGGATAGTGCCTTTGACATTGAGTAATAATTACATTGGTTAACTCATAGAGTTTTCTGTGGTTGTAGTAAATCTTCTAATCAAGGTAGAGTCAAAAAGAATATAGTTTCGAAACTATTTTCCCAAAAACTTTAACTGCCTAGGAAAAACAATGAAAAGAAATTTAAATTTTCGTCAGAATTAACGAAGAAATCTCTTGATTTGAAAAACTTAAATTCTTCAGACATTATAGACAAAATCAGAGATAAAAGAGAGAGTTTTGAAATGCCTTCCCAAAAATTTTAACTAAACTGCCTTGGAATACCAATAAAAAGAAATTTAAATTTTCACTTGTAATCTCCCAAGTGCTTGAAATATTGCTGGAATTTTTTTGGAGTACATGAATTTTTTTAAAATTATCCCGAGTCGCGCAGAGACGAGGGTAATTTTCTTAAAAAATTCATGTGCGAGAAAAATTTCCTGCTATTAATTCATGCACGAGGGGATTCAGTAAGAAAATTTCATACCTACCTAAATAAATTAAACTAGAGGAAGCATTATACTCTTCGCCGATTTACTGAGCTTTTTATATAATTGTTACACATTCTATAGGATACTCTTCGCATTTTTCTTGTAAATAATGCTAGTTTTTGGACATTCTAAATTTTGTGATACCAACTTTGTTGTGAAAAAAAAAATATATGAAAAAAAAATCACGATGTGAGGGATCGAACCCGGGACCCTTGGATTGCCAATTTGCCAATTTACTATTTCTTTATTTTGTTTAGGTATTGTACATATCATTTTATTGTCGTCTTATATATTATATATATTTCAGTTTACACTCATGAGTTTCATTACGTCACAATTACCGCGGATCGAGCGCGTAAGAGTGACGCAACGGCCGGATATTATGGCGAACGACTTTCAAGATTGTGTATGTAGAGATTTAAACGGTTTCTTTACAGTTTTACCGTATTTTAAGGAATTTATATATAAACTATTTCATACTTGAAAAATTGATTGAGATGGTATAAGATGAGGTAAGTTTAATATTTCGTAAAGTACAGGGAAAAGTGAACTAAAAAAACCCTGTTTGAGATGTCATTTGTTAAAAACACTTATTTACCTTAACAGTAAATTGTTTGATGAGTTATAGCTTTCAACGGAGGGTCAAGGGGTGTGAGGGAAGGGTAAAAATATGGTTTTAATGGCAGGGGTTTTGGTTGGAAAGTGTGTTTTATGGGGGACCTTGGATTGCGTGACGAAACTCTTGCCGCTACACCACCATTTCTTATTACTAAAATTGTTAATGAGTGTAATATATACCATTAGAAAATTAGTGATAGGAAATAACATTTCGCAAGGTTTCTATTTATTACAAACCATAAAAAAATGTAAAAAATATTTTTTTAAATTTTGAATTACTAATAACTTTTTTATTTACCAATCTATTTTGTTAAAAATGGGGTTCTTCCTCTAGCTAACACTAAGTTACTCTCCAAATTTCAATACAATCGGATTTTTCTTTCTTGAGTTATCGTGCTTACAAGAAACGTGACGGACGGACAGACGGACAGACGGACATTTTGAAAGTTGTTCAGAATTCGTTCACTAACATAACGATATAAAAAAATTTTCTCTACGAGCGATATTTACTGATTTAGAAATGTGCCGATCAAATACAATATACTCTTCGTTTTTTCGAAGAGTATAATAAATAGGTACTAATTTCAATTAACATTAAGATTATTTTAAGACATAACAAGGTATAAGATTAGTAGGCCATAAATTGTTGACATAATGACAGAAACGCATCGGAATTGGTATTGTTGTGTCATAAGTATAAGAGTTAGTAAAATGTCGCGTTTTGGAAACGAAAGTAAAGAAAATATTAGAAAATAATATCTTTTTCACCCATTTTAGTTTCAAAAAATTACTGAAAATTGTTTAAGACAACTATATTTGTGTGTTATGAAATAAGTTTTGTTCACTAAAATAGATGGAACATTGTTTTTTTAGTTTATTTTTATGTTTTATGCACATGGTATATCTGAGTTTCAGCACATTATAACTTAACAGAGATGGCTTTTTTTATTGACAGTTTAACCAATGTAAGCTTAATATTTCTATCGTTGAAGTTGTTTTCGAGGTTTTTAAAGAAGAAGATAATAAAGAAAGGAAAAATAACAGAAATATATATTATGCACATATTGTGAAGAACTTTGTGAGGTTAGAAATAGCCATCCAAAATTGAAATACTGATTGAAAAGTGTAATATGGACGAAAACCAAAATGAGAAGTTATTCAGCGTAGAACAGAGAAAGCTACTGGAAGTTTCAACTAAGTTTTCATGAACTAGAAAATGAGTTGAATGAGTTGAATGATGAATAGAATTGTTTCAAAATATTATATTTATGTAGTCAAGAATATACATGTAATTGATATAGATTCTTCAATGATGTATTCATCATTGAAACGCAAGGAGTTTTTAAAAAATTTTTAAACACATTTGAAATATTCAATATCATAATTAAACATGAAATAAAATGTTGTTTCACGAGCTCAATGATTTTTTTTATAATTATCTCGTTTAATATGTCAAATAAAATTACATTTTTATGTAAAAGTAAATGTCAGATATGATCATATGTCAATAATTTGACGAAAAATTTCCACTTATTCATTTCGTTCAGGATATCCTGGAGGATGAAAATTTCCGGAAATTTTTTGGGTTGCTATGGCAACGAAACCAAGAACAAACTTCTGATGGCTAAAAAAGAATTCTTCTAGAAAACTGTACAGAGTGGACCAAATTAGATGGGATTTGGGGTTTTCTCTAAAACTATGGCAGATAAACAAAAACAAATATGGGTGTTTTGAGCTCGATTTTCGAGAAACAAACAATGGCGCAACTCGCGATCATCTATCTATTTCGACTACCGAGCTACAAACTGTTTTTGGAAAATTGGCATTTTTGAATGACCTCTGTATCTCAATTATCAAGTGTCGAATCGAAAATCGAGTAACACATTCCCTAAGGCCTTTTTTTTTAGTAGAGTCCGTTGCTGATAAGGAGAAAATTATGCATGCCTCAGTTTTCACTTGTGTTTTTTTAAATGGAACACCCTGTAAATTATTTCGTTATTCGATCACAACTTAAATTAGCTATCAAACGATATATCATATGTCATATTTATCTCTAGAAAAAGTGGTTAATTTTCGAAAAATTTAATATATTTGTGAGGAGGCCTTGGAAAACTATTAACAATACCACTTCTCATAATATGAAATAATTTTGAAATAAATAGGAAAAACTAAACTATGTTAAGTGTTCGAATTGTCTTCCATTGCATTTTTGACACCTTCTCCTTACAGCATTTTTCGTTGCATTTCCAATCATGACATGTGTTATTGTCAGAAATGCAGCTAATGTTTTGTTTTCCAACTCCTCTATGTTATTAGAACGTTCTCTATATAATATTTTTTAAATAACCCCAAAGCCAAAAATCAGCAGGGGTTATATCGGGAGATCTAGCTGGCCACAAAATAGGACCAATATTTCCTAAAAATTAAACAATATCTAAACTGCTTTGTTGTTTATTAATGCCCAGTTAGCTAAATTAATTGTTAGTTATCAATTTAGTTAACTTAGCTAACATACCTATTCTATCCTCCCCAAATTGATTATTTAAATAATCTCGTGTTTCATTTCACGTATGACCTGGGGCGCTATCGCGTTGGGAAATTAATCTTTGAAATTGCCTTGCAGGCATATTGTCTACAAAGGGCTCTATTTCTTGTCGAAAAATGTTGGTAAAATTTTCGGTAGTCAAATTACTGTGAAAAAAAATGAGGACTTATTATTTGGTATCCAATAAAACCACACCATACATCGAATCCAAATCATCCTTGACGATTAACTGTAGCGGTTACGTGCGGATTTTCATGACCCCAATGGTGGGTATTAAGCCTATTAAAAATTCCGGCACTGCGTATATGGGCCTCGTCTGTCCATATAATTGTTTCTTCAAATCCTGGCACTTCATTGCACTAACGCAAAAACCACTGGCGAAAATCGAGACGGCTTTGAAAGTCGTTTGGGTATAGATGGTGACTAATCCTAATTTTGTAGAGTATAAACTTATGCAATGCAGTTGTTTTTAGAATCCCTAAATTTTCCGTATTTCGCGAGACGATATATTAGATTTTCTCTTACAGTTTCTAAAACAATATTTTCTACAGCTTCTCTACCTGCTTTGTTATACAACGTGATCTACCATGACATGCGGAAAATTTAACAGTAGGTTGTCCCCACCAAAAGGAGTAAAAAAAAATGAAATTTTTTTTAAAAAATGACAAAAAAAATTACCTTATTTTTTTGCAGGAATGCGCCGCCAATGACTTCAACTAATCTAACGTAACGCGATACAACATATCACTTTATCAGACTTGGGATTGACACTACTGACAACAACGCTGGATAATAAGATAGAAGTGACTTTTGGGTTTTAATCAAATCACACTACAAAAATACCGAAATAAATCGAAATAAATCAAAGACATTAACCCCATGCTGAAATGACAAGCAGATATACGAGATATTTAGTTCAACCGGTCAATGACACGACCGTGTAGCTATTGTTCCACCGGAAGCAAAAAACGCGGCTCTCTAGGGGTCTACACACGATCCAGCGGCACGGAGCCAGCCTTGTCGGCATGCTTTGAACTCATTCGTAAAAGTGAATTGGTCCACTGGAATTCCAATTATCTTCAAAGCATACCAACAATGTTGACTACCTGCCGCTGGATCGTGTGCAGACCTGTTTTTTTGATCTCGCCGGCCGGCTTCACTTTTTATGCCAATTAAGGAAATGTAAACAACTCGAATACGTTCTTTCACCAGTAAGTTCGTCGACCTCTTCAGAATTAGGTCAGGACTTACACAACATCAGTAGTGTATCTTCGCAAATTGACTAATAATTTAATATACTAAATTACCTCAGAATCCTCTAAAATTTTGCAGGGGCTTTCCCACATTGAAGACTAGCACACCATTTTATTTTCCGCATTTCTTGGTAGATCACGTTGTATATTTGTGTTCGAGGTTTTACAAGTAATCCAAGCTCTTTTAAATTTTGTTGTAGCCTTTTGAATATTTTTATGTCTGGCTGTCTCTTTTCTTGATATCTAAAAATATTGTTTAGGCGGCACTTTTGGCACAATGTTTTGCTGTCTATAACTTACCTATTAAAATAAAGCTCGGAAGTTAAATTTGAATCTTCTCCGCAATCTATAAAACACTTAATCACATCATATTTTTCACCATTACTAAATTGAACCATTTTTAATAATGCTCACTCACAATTAACTCACAAATTAGTTTTTGACATTTACGATTATTTCGATTTTCTTTTAAAAGATAGACGATCGCGGTTTGCGCCATTGTTTGTTTCTCGAAAATCGAGCTCAAGACACCTATATTTGTTTTTGTCTATCTGCCATAGTTTTAGGAAAACCTCAAATCCCATCTAATTTGGTCCACCCTGTACAATAATGAAAATATAAACAGCTTATATTTTATTTATTTACTGTATTTTATTTTATTTAACAATACACTGCCCAACAGAACATTCCATTTACAGGGTACGAGATAATAAGTACATACAAATATATAAAGAAATGTAGTAACATAAAAATGTTACTACATTTCTTTATACATACTGTGGAGAGGTCGATGACGTGGAGCACACCGTGTTCGCATGCAACAGATGGAGAGAAGAGAGACAAGACGGTGGGGCATTGTTATTGTCTCCAGAAGATATGGTAGGGAGGATGTTAGAAACGGAAGAGAACTGGAGAAGGGCGGAGGAGGCAATAACCCGCATTATGAAAAAGAAGGAAGAGGAGGAAAGAGAGATGGGTTTGAACCCATGGAGAAATGTCAATTAACACCGACAATCTTAAATGACCTGTGGGTCTGATGAAAAGCGAAAGCAGTCCCAGGCCAACAGGAAACACTGAAGAAATGGAGGGGTTTTAGCTGGTTAGAGTCCAGCACTACCAAGTTCGCGATAGACTCTAAGCGACGGGTGTCCATGAGGATTTCCCCTCTCACGAAAAAAAAAAAAAAAAAAAAAAAAAAAGATTAAAGTACATATGTGTACCAAATTTCAAGTCAATATCTCAAACAGTTCCAGAGTAAACGTGCGCACAAAAAAAGTTAGATAGACAGACAGACGAACAGACAGAAAATTTTTTTTCGCTCAAACTTCAAATCTCGACGTTTCGTGACATTCTAAGCCTATTTGAACAATAAAAATTTTTTTAAATTTTTTTGTCGTTACTATACTTCCACTGGATGTGGAAGTAAAATTGACGAATATTCCAATTTTGAACCAACAAATGACTGATACAGTAGTTTCAGCGTGTCATTGTCGTTAAAATCATGAGAACACAGTATTATAAAACCTGTTTTAAAATTTTCATTGGTTATCCAATGGGTACGCGTACGTTTAGTAAACGGTTTTAAAATAGTGTAATCGTTGGTAAAACGTTTTATGTTGAAATTTTCAACGTTGCATTTTGTTGAAAATTTCAACACTTAAATAAGACGTCTAAAATACCACTACTACACGCATTTTTATCCACTAGTAGAAGAAAATACTATAATAAAGCGTTTTAGTAAATACGTTGTTTTTCACAAATACGTTAGAACATATAAAACACGTTTATAATGTAGTTTGCGACTAGAAGCAACTAGAAGTGAGGCATGCGCATAGACAACACGCGTATTTGGAGTTGTGTCCAAAGTTGGAGAGATAATGGGCGGTTCTTTCAAAGATGTTTTAACTCCTAGATCGCTCAACCCCATCTCAATTCTGCGTACAACATATCCTGACTTTTTCAAGTAAAGAACCGCCCATTATCTCTCCAACTTTGGACACAACTCCAAATAAGCGTGTTGTCTATGCGCATGCCTCACTTCTAGTTGCTTCTAGTCGCAAACTTTCGCGACGTTGTCAAAGATTAGAGACAAAAGTCGTTTAAAGCGGGGAATTTTGAAGTGGTCAAATGCAATAACGTTGCGCGATCGGAGAATGTAGAGAAAATGGTGGCAGTTTGGCAACACCGTTGGTTGCTCCAGTTAGTTCTTAGTGCCGATTTATATTTGATTGCGTTTGCGCTGTAAGAGCTAAAAATCTTGTTTAACAAACTCGAACTGATCCGACGTAGCAATGGTAAAGTCCGACAATTCCAGCATTGCTATCTCGCTTTTTGAGGCGTGTTAATATTGCTTTCTCCGTTGAGATATTTGCAGCTTTGTCATATAGGAATTCCTTATGGGTTAAACCATCTAGTAGTTAAAGATCTTTGGGTTCTTTACTTGAAAAAGTCAGGATATGTTGTACGCAGAATTGAGATGGGGTTGAGCGATCTAGGAGTTAAAACATCTTTGCCCGCGAAGCTCTATATGCACTCATAAAAATACACAGTTGTACCTAGAAAATTGTTTGGTTACATGTTTTTTTTTATTGGTACCCAGTACGCCTCAGAGTGTTTAAATCCAAGTTTTAAAAACGCGCGTGTTTTAAAGTTACCATGGCAACATCAAAGGTAAGCAAATACAACTCGTTCATCTGTATCTGTTACCTTTTGGTCTTCCATTCACTTGATGAACTTGTATTCTTTTTCATAAGCGCGCGTCTTCCGATTTTTGCGGTATTAACCGCGATTCTGCTTTTCTATTTAAGTAATCAATGTTAGAACTCATTTTAAAGCAATATACAGTCAGTGACAACTGTAGTGACAATAATTAATCCTATGTGACAGATTGCAAATTAATTTTTGTTTTCTCATTTTCATGACACTGACAGGTATCCTGATGTCACATCACGAATTCAACCATTTTACATTCTTAATTCTTATTTCCATTTTTTGTAGTAATAATATCAGTATTTATGATTTCAAAGTGTACCAATAAAAAAAAATAGCGTAAAGTATTCGTGGATAACTGGTCTTTAAAACACTTGCTCTATTTCGAGCACTTCGGCTACGCCGTCGTGGTCGAAAAATCGCTCGTGTTTTAAAGACCTTAATATCCACTTATACTTTAATATACTATAATGTTATTGAATTAAATACTTTTATATATTTATAAAATTATTACAAAATATAGAGTCTTCGTCTAGCAACACGGAAAATGAACTAACTGCAGAATTTAAAATGCCAATTAAACGTCGAAAAGTTTATAAATCAAATTGTATAATTTGTAATAAAAGTGGAAACTTATGTGAAAGTACTGAAAGCAGTTTTATTAATTACTTCCACGTCCAGTGGAAGTATAGTAACGACAAAAAAATTTTAAAAAATTTTTATTGTCCAAATAGGCTTAAAATGTCATGAAACGTCGAGATTTTAAGTTTGAGCGAAAAAAAAATTTCTGTCTGTCTGTCGGTCTGTCTGTCGGTCTGTCGGTCTGTCTGTAACTTTTTTTTGTGCGCACGTTTACTCTGGAACCGTTTAAGATATTGACTTGAAATTTGGTACACATATGTGCTTTAACGAGATCTAGAACTAGATTATATTTTCATCTTGTTCCGTCGAAGGGTTGGGGGGTAAATTGGGGTAAATTTGGGGTAAATGGGTAAATCAAGCAGGTAAGAGTTCATGAAATTGGTATTTAGTATATAGAAGAGAAGCTAAGGTCTCAAAAAAATTTTTGGCATTAGCCACCCCCCTTACCACCCCCACCTCCTTATTAAAGGGGATGAAAAAAAAATTGTGATTTAGTATATGTACAGGAACCAGAAACCTCAAAATATTTTTTTACTCTATCCACCCCCCACTACCACCCCCTACCACCACCCCCACCCCACTACCGATGTGGGGTATCGTTTTATGGGTTTTTGGGGTAGAGGATTTCAAATATTATATTATTAAAGTTCCATAAACAATTATTTTCACATATAAAGTTTTTTCGTTGTGAGTGACTTGGATAGAGAATCTGGATGTGGAAGTAGTGATTCCTTGGGCAGCGGTTTTTTAAGAAGTGTTTAAAAAAAGAATTTCACTGAACAATGAAGAGAGTGAAAAATATTTGCCACTTATACATATTGCGAACTAAAAGGTAATGTGGCATAAAACATGTTATTCATCTTTCACAAGGAAAAAAAAATTTTCTTTTAAATAATAGGAAAGTGCTTTGTAATGAGAAATCAGAACCAGTGAAAAATCAAGTTGTCCCAAATAATGATAATTAGCATATGTACTAAATTTAATTTAATATCTACGGTAAACAGTGATTTACTAGAGAAAATTGGTACCCTAGACCTAATTGCAACCGAGGTTAAATATCATGCTAGTTGCTTTGCTATGCAGTGGAAAATATATAAAAATCTTGTGAAAATGAATTCGAAAACCCAGAAAATACTAGTTTATCTGACGTTGCCTGGTGTAATTTAATGACGGAAAAGAATGAGGGGTTTTTAAAAGGTAAAGTGTATACTTCCTCAGTAATTTATAATCGATTTGTTTCGATGGGTGGTGAATTAAATTCTAAAAATTGTGTAAAATCATACAGAAAAAATGAGTCAATGTTAATTTTTCCTAATATAAAAGAAGGCATTTATAATCAAGTACAGGTTTTAAAAGAATCAAACACAAATTACAACACTATGTTTGAAGAGCAGCAATCATTTCCAAGTGCACTAAATTTGGTGACAAAACCGATCTTAAAAATACTCCTGGAATTGATCCTTTAGAAATACCCAGAATTGAAAATATGAGAAAATGTGTACCAGAATCTCTATATGATTTGATTAGTTTATTATTGTGTGATTATGATGACGAGGAAAAAAATTCAAGAATTTTAAGCATTGCTCAAGTTTTTTGCTATTCAAATTCAAGAAACACCAAAACAAATATCAGTTGGACTTAGTATTCACCAAGCTACACGTTCCAAAAAACAAAATTTAAGGAGTTGGAAAAATTTTGCATGTTATTGTATTCGTCTACTACTTGTGATAATATTAATGATTTGAGAGCGAAGAGGCATCTCAAATCAGTATAGATAAATTACCCCCTACAAGAGACGCTTTGAAGCAACACTGTTTGAGATCATTTTACCAATTTATTATTTGCAACAATACTTTAAATCCAAATTAATATGTTCATTTCATCATTTCTAATGAATGAATTTAAATGGCAATACGAGCTTGCACAACTGCGCAAGCAAATGAGAGTGAGAGGAAAGATGATAGAACTAGATATAACTGTAGTCGGAGTGCCGCGGAGATTTTGTCAACAAGTTAGTATTTGTTTCATAACTTTCTTATTTATAAACGGAATATAAAAATAAAAAAATGTTCATAATCTAGATAGTATAGGCTATAACTTTTATCCTTACCAAATTTTTGAAATTTTTGTTCCTGTGACTACAATTACGAGGGTAATGAATTTTCGAAAATAATAAAATAAATATATGCATAATAAGAGAGTTACATTCGTTTGCAACGTTCAAATTCCTTGAGGTAACATCGATTTATTTAAGAAAAAAATGCTGGCACTCACAGAGACTATTTTTTGGTACAAAAACTACACAAGCCTGAGAAGGTGCCAACATTTTTTTTTGAAAAGCATCAGTTTTAGCCCGTTTTAGGCCCAAAAGTCCAATTTTTGGCCAAGAAATCTGGAAAATGGTCAAGCAGAAAATGTTGGTATAATCAATGAGCTTTGACAACGAAAATTTTCCGCCTGGTCAGAAAGGGTTATACTAAGTTCCAATTTTGATCATTATTGATGTCGCCAGTGCTGCCAATTGCACGGAGGAAATATGTTGGCATATATCGAATGTTGATCGCCAAGATACCCTCTTCATCTAACACCAATCCCCAAAGTGTTATACTCTGTCCCACAATTGAATATATTCAGGGGCGGCTAGCGCCAAAACGGTCAGGGGGGAGGTCTGACTCATACAAGATAAAATATTCAGAAAAATATTTGCTAAAACATAACAGCAATGCCAACAGGTTATATCCCAGTCCCCATATATGTAGCTATCTCCTAGACTATTATAAACGTTGAATTGGGCGGACATTTGTCGTTATATAAACATTTAAATTTACCGATTTTTGACGTACAGTTCTGCAGCATATAGACGTTTTTTAGACTTATTAATATTGCTGGGAGTATTTTAAAATTTTTACTTGGGTGGTACCTACGCGAAACTTAATTGAAACCTTTATTCTCAAGAAAAAATCAATGAACTTAGAAAATCAGGCAATATAATCCACGGTAACTTATGAATTAGAATTAGCGTAGGTAGTACTACTACTCTCTATAAGATACTAATCTTATAGAGAAGGTGAAGTAGCAATTTTCCTCAGTGTTGTTATAAATTCATTCACTCGATTAAAATATGTCCTTGTCTTTATATACAATCATTAATAAACACGAAATAGCCGTTAATTCAGTAAACCAGGATTATTAAGTGTGTCAAAGTCATTTGCCTCCTAAAATCTGGATGCCAATTCGGAAAAACCACTCGCTACACGGATAGACAAGAAAACAAAAATGGAAAAAAATACACTCATAAATATTCTATTACCCTGAATTTACATTTCCACAGAAACAAAACGATGATATCATCTCAAAATACAAAGAGAGACCGAAAACACAATTACGGACGTAAACATATTTTTAAAAATTCTTAATTAAATTCTAAATTAAATTATTTTTGCCTACACAATATTTGACAATAAACAAATAACTCAATAGGTTTTAAAGGTTAATTAAAAAAAAAAATTAAACAACAATTTCATTCTTACAGAAATGAACTGAGTATAGTAGCGACGGATATATAAGAACTGGCGAAAAAACAGCCATAAAGTTGCATTGGAATAATGAACGCAAAATAGCATATTATTTTATTAGAAGTAAAATTGATACTTTGGTGACGAGTCTGTAGATTTGCCGGACGAACGTAGCGAGTTAGACCGGCAAGTCACACAGTAAGCTGTAAAGTTTCTGCCAAATATATTGTTTTATTTGTAAGGTTTACTTTTCAGCCAATGGACAGTAATAGCACAAACAGCCAAAAGTAATATTATATACTATTTACTCCAACCTAATTTTTATGTTTTATCTACATTACAGCTTATTTGGCTAGAAAATGAATATTTCGTACATCTGTATTTACACTGTTGGATACACTGAGCCATATTTTGGAAAGTTTAGCTGCGTTGCGGTTACGGAGTTTTTTTATCAGTTGAGACAACATAATAATATTCCAAACCAAATAAACAGTTTGGATATTTCAGTGATTTTATCTCCTTAATATTGTATCTAGTATCATTTTAACGAATTAAAAATGTCAGATGTGTGTTATGTCATTTGAAATGTGTAGTCTCATGCATATTTTGCCGTTCCTATTGCCTCAAAACCATTGCAGACCCCAGTTTATCGTAGAATATACATGCGGAAGTTCTAGAAAACTAACGCGCCTTCTTAAATCAGAAAATTTGGGAAAATATGTATATTTTACATTTTTTTTTGGAATATCTTTTTAAAATATACATTGCTAACTAACACTAAAAGTATCTTAATATTTAAAAGAATCCTCACAATTTATTTAACTGAAATAAATCTTAGAATACAATAGCACATTTAACACTCAATTTATCTGTTGCAATGGCACCAATAGTCCATATTTTATCAAATAATGAAATAACATAGGTATATTATTTTTAGTGTCATAAACGATTAAAACCTCTCTTTTTAAAAAAGTACTTTTAAAAGCGTAAAAATAACATAGTTATGGTAAAATACATGTTATACTTCAAAATTTAATCTAGTTTATTGGAAACGAATAGGCAGAAATTTTAATTGTGGAATAAAAATAAAACTGAAAACATTGCTGTCAAGTATTAACCCCCACTCTATGTACTGATACACACTAATGATAATAAACCAGTCTACACCTAATCTTTGTATGATTCACATGACCTCTGACATGGCGCAGTCGGTAGGATTCACATGACCTCTGACAATTGCCTTCTGTACAAAGACAAGATTTGCGGAACATGACAGCTATTTTGAAAAAGTTATAATAGCTGTCGTATTTTTTTAATCATTTCTTTATCGTCATCGCCAGTCTCATCAAACTCCTTTTATTCCTCAAAATCAAAATCACTTAAATTTTCATTCAAATTTTAATTCAATTAAACCATTGAAGTAGAATGGGAAGGAATTTCATATACTGCTTCTTCATTTAATAAAACATTAGTTTTTTTCTTATTCGTGTTGTTCGAAGTCTTGTTGAAATAATTTTCTATATTATTTTCACATTTCTATAATAATATTCAGTTCGTGGAAATTTTTTTAACTTTTCTAAAACATTCACTAATTTTGCATATCTTTCCAGTTTTTATAAAGAAAATAAAAACGTTATTATTTATCAAAACACCAGGGCCGTACCGAAGCCTACTACTTTGGGGGGGGGGGGGGGGGGAGATGAAAAAAAAAGCCAACTCACAATTTGCATAATTTCAATAAAATAAAAACTTTTTATGGGAAAAGCTACTAAAACTAAAAAATTTAAATCGAATTCAAATTCATTATGTACAATATACAGGGTGCCCTAACCAAAGACGGAACAAGGACATTTTTCCGGCGATAGAAACGCTTATAACAAAAACCAAAATTACCATTTGATGTATTTTTTCCGCCGAATCCAACAGTTATAATAAAAAAACGAATATAAAATATGCTCTTTCAGGGTTTAGACTTCACATAGCTGAAAAAAATCCCTGAATTTTTCAGGCTTTCCATGACAAAAAAATGTTTTTCAATGACAAATAATAATAATTATTAATATGTTAAAGGTGATTTTTATTTTAATTTTCGATTTTATAACATATTCGATTTCATACAATCGTCAGAAGGTTGCAATTTAAAAATAATTTAAAACAAGCTAAAAACGTACTCTTCGCCTGTTCACTGAACTTTTTATATAATTGTTACACATTCTATAGGGTACTCTTCGCAGTTGTTTGTAAATAATGTTAGTATTAGACATTTTTAATTTTATAGTACTAACTTAGTTGGTAAAAGACTCAATGTAAAATAAAGTAAAAATTAAAAAAAACTATACCATACCCTATTTGCGTTTCGAACCCGGGACCCTTGGATTCCGAGTCAAAAGCGTAAGAACTACACCACCACTTAACACGTAAAAAAACGTAAATTTTTACATTATCAGAGACGAGCCAAAATCATATTTCCACGGTTGTATATTACATTATGAAATGTATATTTGTAAAATGTATAAATATTTAAATATTAATCATTTCACCAGATTTCTATTCAATTACAAAAACACAAAAAAAATAAAAAAAATTCAAATTTTAATCATTAACATTTTTTTTGCTGATTGATTTTGTTAAAAAACAATAGAGTTCTTGCTCTAGCTAACACTAACTTACTGTTCAAATTTCAGTACTATCGGATTTTTCTTTCTCGAGTTATCGTGCTTACAAGAAACATGACGGACGGACGAACATATTGAAAGTCGTTCAGAATTCGTTCACATAAATATTTGTATCATTTGAAAAATGGCCTTGTTCAATCATCGTTGGATCATCATGTACCTAAACCTAAATACTTACTACTCAAAAGAAATTTAAAAAATCCTTGGTTTAATCAAATAAAAAAACCGCTGCCCAAGGAATCACTACTTCCACATCCAGATTTTTTATCTAAGTCACTCACAACGAAAAAATTGGATGAAGTAAAAAAACATTTTGAGGTTTCTGGTTCTTGTACACACCCTAAATCACAATTTTTTTTCATCCCTTTTAATAATGGTAGGGATGGTAATGGGGGTGGCTAAATTTTTTTTTGAGACCTCAGCTTCTCTTGTATATACTAAATACCAATTTTATGGACTCTTACCTGCTTGATTTACCTATTTTCCCCAAATTTACCCCAATTCACCCCCCAACCCTTCGACGGAACAAAATAAAAATATAATATAGTTCTAGATCTCGTTAAAGTACATATGTGTACCAAATTTCAAGTCAATATCTCAAACGGTTCCAGAGTAAACGTGCGCACAAAAAAGTTACAGACAGACCGACAGACAATTTTTTTTCTCTCAAACTTAAAATCTCGACGTTTCGTGACATTCTAAGCCTATTTGAACAATAAAAATTTTAAAAAAATGTTTTGTCGTTACTATACTTCCATTGGATATGGAAGTAAAATAAGAACTGTTAAACAAAAATAGGTCTTTGATCATATTAAAAATAAAAAAAAAATAGCCTAAATAAAGTAAAGAAAGAATAATAATACTAATAATAATAATAATAATAATAATGAACTTTATTGTCCAAAAGACCATACAGTAACATGGTGTTGGACACGTCGAAATGACTGATCAAGGTCGTCAATACAATAAAAAAAACCGCTGCCCAAGGAATCACTACTTCCACATCCAGATTCTCTACCCAAGTCACTCACAACGAAAAAACTTTATATGTGAAAATAATTGTTTATGGAACTTTAATAATATAATATTTGAAATCCTCTACCCCAAAAACCCATAAAACGATACCCCACATCGGTAGTGGGGTGGGGGGTGGTGATGGGGGTGATAGTGGGGGGTGGATGAAGTAAAAAAATATTTTGAGGTTTCTGGTTCCTGTACATACACTAAATCACAATTTTTTTTCATCCCCTTTAATAAGGGGGTGGGGGTGGTAATGGGGGTGGCTAATGCCAAAAATTTTTTTGAGACCTTAGCTTCTCTTGTATATACTAAATACCAATTTTATGGACTGTTACCTGCTTGATTGACCTATTTACCCCAAATTTACCCCAATTTAGCCCCCAACCCTTCGACGGAACAAGATGAAAATATAATCTAGTTCTAGATCTCGTTAAAGTACATATGTGTACCAAATTTCAAGTCAATATCTTAAACGGTTCCAGAGTAAACGTGCGCACAAAAAAAGTTACAGACAGACCGACAGACCGACAGACAGACCGACAGACCGACAGACAGACCGACAGACCGACAGACAGACCGACAGACCGACAGACAGACCGACAGACAGACAGAAATTTTTTTTTCGCTCAAACTTAAAATCTCGACGTTTCATGACATTTTAAGCCTATTTGGACAATAAAAATTTTTAAAAATTTTTTTGTCGACTATACTTCCACTGGACGTGGAAGTAATTATTACAATAGGTGGAAATAGGAAAAAGTTCCGTAAATACCAAGTTAGACTTTGTTGTCTACACAATATCAAAACACTACGAAACAAAACTAATAGGTATGTAGATCTGATAATATTATATTAGATCAGTAGTAGAAACATATAGATTCTATTTAAAAATCATTGCTAGTTCTAGTATTTTTAGTAAATGAATTTATGTATAATAAATTAATATGAAAAATAGGGATTCCGTGTCGTGTAAGGGAAGCTTTGCTTCCTTAGCTTCAATGGAAAACACACTACTGATAAAATAAAATATTTACAGGGTTGCCAATCGCTTAATAATAATTACTGCGTTAATTTCGCGATTGTGGGAGTTAGCGTAAAATTCAAATTATATATTTGTATGTGATGATTAGTTAGATTTTGCGAACGCCAACCGCGTTTGGAACCAACTGCCCGAACTTTGGGGGGGGCGGCTCCCCCCCCTACCCCCCCTTGGGCCCGGCCCTGCAAAACACTTGATTAAGGGAATTTTAATTTTAATAAGTTATGCGTATTAACTTTAAAAATCAGTATATACAATTTTGCTGCATTGATGCATTTTTTTTTTGTAAAAATATCTGGCAAAGAAGAATCTGTATAAATTGCTGTTTTCTATAAATCACAGAGGCATTAAAGAAAAAAAGATTTCTAGTAACAGCAAGGATTGTGTCTTTATTGAAAAAATAAATTGACTGATACAGTGGCAGATTTAGGGGGGCTATAGCCCAGGGCGACAATATCAAGGGGCGGCAAATTTTTTGGAAAATACTAAAGGCACATAAAAACAAAAAATTATTATTATAAGTATGTACTATCAGAACATTTTTAATTTTTTTGAGAATGTGTTTTTTCCTTTAACTACACTAGAGAGAGTTCCTTCCTATAGCCAACTGTACAGGGTGGTCGCAAGCTACGTATAAAAGTTCGAAAATAAAAGTTATGAGAAATTACATGTATTTTCCAAAAATTATTTCAGAAAAACAATTAAAAGTCGAATTTCGGAGATATAAGCTTTATCTTGGTTTTTTTAAATGGAACACCATTTTTACATCATTTGAAAGGCCTTTTCAATGATGTATGATACATAGTATTTTTCTTAAAAACTATAGTAGATATTAAGTTTTATATTTTCTTACATTAAGTCATAGTCAAAATAAAGTGAAATTAAATAGTAACAGGTGTTTTGACCGAACTAACATATTGTTTATTTTAATTTACATAGTTTTTTTTCCATAGCTAATTTGATAAATTGTAAAAGTAATTTTTTTAAGATAAATGACGTATTATATATAATTAATAATTAAAAAGCTTTTTTATGGCCTTTCAAATAGTGTAAATATATATGGAGTGTTCCATTAAAAAAAAAACAAAGTAAAGTTCATATCTCCAAAATGCGAGTTTCAATTGCTATTCTGAAATAATTTTTGGAAAATACATGTGATTTTCTATAACTTTTATTTTTGTGCTTTTTTACGTAACTCCAAAAATAACGAAGTTAAATGAGATTCTAACGTTCGCGCGACCATCCTGTACATAGTATCGGTTATAGAACTTAAATTAGTGGTTGTTTTGCTGATTGGTGATAAGCCTATCTGGCCTAGGCCTATTTGGCCTGTCTGAATGCATAACATTTTACAAATTTATTTTAAATTTTATTTTGTGTAACTGGGTTGTCATATCTCTCGCGCTACGTGGAAGTACATGCACAGTCCGCAATTACACGCACTGTATGATAAAATAAACAATATTATATATCGATCTGGTTTTTAATTTATCCAAAACCACTGTTGCTAGTATTAATGATTTTGTGCTTTGTGCTATTGACAAACCTATGGGGAGAAAGCGTAAAAGGGAGTGAGCGAGGAGGAAACTGACTCTTTAAAAGGGGAGGTGAGGTGTAGAGGGAATATCATTTTTTACTGCTGAGGCAAGAAGCAGAGAGTGGGAAGGAGGTGAGAGGGCGGCAAGTTTCCGATAGCCCCTAGGCAGCAGAAGTATAAATCCGCCACTGGATTGATATGGAACAATAAATGCTTAAAAAGGCAGCAAAGAGGCTGTTAATATTTATTAGCTACTTGAGTAGCAATATAGTGAACATTAAATCCAATAATACAGCTAACTAGGTTAGGCTGTATTTTTTACATTTATTGCAGCTTTACAGAACACAATAGAGATAAACGAAATAGAAAATATAGTTTGGTTATAACTGAGGAAGTTTGCTGTTCATATATAATATAATAACAGCCAAAAATAGCATTTACAGAAATTTTATCTGAAATTTTAGCTGCAACAACAAATATAAGCTATAAATTTAATGCCAAAATATAGCTTTGAGAAAATCCTATAATATAGTCAAAAGAAAACTGAAAAGTAAAAATAAATTATTTCAGCTGCAATAGCTATAACTTCAAAGTTATGTTACTTGGGACGCCAAGCCACGACAAAAGACACGCGCCTAGAGCTGCACAGTGCACACCAAGCACCTAGACAAGAGTTTTAAGTAGAAGTACGCTAGGTATCCATATTGGAACGAATCTCCAGGCTATAAAATTCAATTTGGGCGGTTCGGTGAACGTAATTCAACAATTTCTCCTACATTCCTGAACCGATTCAAAAATTTTTTTGATGGGCTTTTAAAGACAAGTTTATAGAATGGTACTAAGCTATTGAAAACAAAAGAAGGAAAAAACAAGTTTTTCTCGTCGGAAAATCAAATTTTTTGGTCGATTTCAATAGTCTGGTATCATTCTATCAAGTTTTCTCTAAAAGTCTATCAAAGAATTTTTTCAATATAGGAGAAATTGTCGAATTGCGAAATTATTTTCTTAAGCACGCCACCCTTACCCGCTGAAATTCATATCAACATGTATACCAGGGTGGATCAAAAATCAACTTAATTTTTTTTTTATCGCCCTTCAGATTTGTTCGAAATCCCAATATTCTACCACCCAAGATCTACAATTTTGCGTAAAAAAATTGCTGTTCGGCTTTTTCTTCTAAAATCATATTTCCGATGCACAATAATTTAAAAAGGTTTTAAATGACCTGGCTAAGGACGGGACTATAACGTTTGGGCTTGTCGTGAATTTGTTCCACTTTCATCATAAATACGTATCATATCAAACTTTTCTAGATTATATGTTTCTTATTGAAAATTGAAGCCAACTAGATTTGTTCAACTAAGAATTAAAATTGGACTTTAAAAGTATGAAGTGAAGTGAAATTACTCAGAAAGTGTTCAATTAAATGAAAAACTGTATTCTTTAAATAATGTTTAGAATTGAAAATACCATACAGATATCGCAATTTCAAAGTTCTTGAAACCGAATAATTATTTCTCAGCGTCGCGACGGCAAAGTTGAAATAGACGACGCAATTATTTATCATGGATAATTTCATATACAACCCTTTTCGCAGATTTCAAATATTATCTTTAGTTTGGAAGATACTGTGTATTCTTAAGTGAAAGCTTCATAACATTATTATGGAACCACCGCATCGCCGAGACATAGGTAAAGTAGGTTCCAAATATATTTCAGCGATATTATAAATTAATAGCACTTTCCTACAGAAATATAAATGAAATAAACATTTCTTAAAATGTTGCAAATGTAACATGTTTTATATTTACCAGAAATAATAACACTTTTCCAAAATAAAAAATAATGAACCTTATCACAATCACTAACACTATCACAGAATACCTACCACTCACTCACTATCACTGCCACTGCCACTGTCACTGTCATAAATATACCTGCTTCACGGAACGTTAAATATAAACAGTAAATTAAATAAAATATAGAAATTTTTTCCGTTATTCGAATTCTTCGCCATTGTCACTGCCCCCTCCCTCGTCGATGATGAATTTATTTCCGCTATTTGTAAAGATTTGGCCCAGTTTACTGTAATCATCTTCTCTTTGATTGCTTTGTGAATTGATTTTCTTCGCCTTCTTGTATGTTGGAAATTTCACTGTGAATTAATTCGATCACTTTTCTGTCAAATTTAGGAAATATGTTTTTCCGACGAATCCGCCTTTTAATTGGTCCCAGACCGGCTCTATCGGATTAAAAATAGAAAAATAGAGTGTCCATATTTCCTCACGATGTTCTCGACAGCATATTTTTTTTTTCAAATGTTTTGGTACGTAATACTTTCAATAATTGCTTATTCGTATAACATTCTTCAAAGTAGAGATCGTGATTCATCAGAAAAAATTGTATTTCTTCCTTATTTGATGAAGTATTTGAATTTGTCAATTTGTCTTGAATGATGAGATGCATTATCCATAACAATCACATTATTAGGTTTCAAATTCGCAATTAGAATATGCTCAAACCATTCCTCAAATATATCAGATTCCATATTTTTGTGGTAATCAACGTTGCATTTTTTCATATCTTTTCCACATAACTATTTTCAGTCCATTTTCAACCCATCATGTGATCTACTTCCACAGTGTTGAACGTTCTTTCACGGATTAATTGAAAACCGTTTCATTACCCTTCATTTTTATTTTATCACGATCATCTTTTTAACAACTATTTATTTTTGTAAACTTTAGTTTTACTGTTAAACAAGATAAACTATTTATTTCAACAGAAAGATTTAATAAAACATTTCATTAAACTTTTCTGACGAAGAAACAGTTAGTCCACCCCAGATAGTCCACGTTGACGACATAGTTTATTCCAACCTATCATCAATCGGCCAGAGCAAATTTCAACCATTTATATTCAGTGAGATTGGAATACATTCTTGTTAGGAAATATGCATGACCATTTTTTGTGATGATAATAAAAGAGGTCGAATACCTTTATGGCCTATATAAACTGGAAGTGTTATGCGGTCGGTACCCTTTACGGTTTCTTGTGAACTTCTTTATATCGCCGAATTATATACGGAACATACTATACCTTGCAATACACATACGAGTCGAACTGAGAACCTCCTTATTTTTAAATTTTATGAA
The DNA here is from genome assembly GCA_936432065.2 of Rutpela maculata. Classification (NCBI taxonomy): domain Eukaryota; kingdom Metazoa; phylum Arthropoda; class Insecta; order Coleoptera; family Cerambycidae; genus Rutpela; species Rutpela maculata. The sequence goes on from OW386289.2 coordinate 8,473,936, forward strand.
CTCTGATAAAAATACATTTGAAAGAGACGTTGAACTCCTAAATCTGCTGGGTTATAGAGTGTTATAACAACACCCACTCAAACATATGACATGGAGTTGACGGATGGAGAATGATATACAACATGGCATGTGTAAAAGACAATAAAATTGTTTGCAAATTATGTGTAATTAGTATGACATTATCAACTGCCGGATCCTAGATCCGCTTTAATATAGTAGAGACAGTAGTTTTATCTCTTTATCAGGAAAGACATTAAAAATTGCACCGTTCTTGGAAGGTATGATTCAACTAGACATAAACTACATAATATATTAATATAAAGGCGCGCCTAAGGAACACGAGGACACCACTTCTTTATTACCTTTTATAAACATCTAAGGCAATCACAACAAACTCAATTGTATTAATTCTGTACTGATACTAGTACACAGAAATTATCGCTTGTTTGGATTAGTGTCGTAATAATTATTTATACAACAAGTGCATAAAGTGATACTTTTTTCAGTAATGGGAAATTTGGCAATCCCATGAGTGAAAAAAGGCCCTTTATGCATGAGTTTCATACAATATTATTTCTACGACAGTCCTCAATTTTCATATTTAGACAAATAAATTTCAAAATCTGCTTAAGCGCTAAAACACAAATTCATAATCTGACGTTTCTAAAACGAAGATTATGAGAACTTCAATTGTTTTCAATGCACTCGTGGATCCGGCTATATACAGTGTGTCCCCGGATGGAGTTGACAAGAGGAAAAACATCTCTATTCACTTCATTCACCGCGTCTTGTATTCGTGTTTTTAATGTTTCTGGATCATGCGGCAGGTCATCTACATAAACTTTCTGTTTTAAAACACCCCACAGAAAAAAAAATCCATTGGTGATCTTACAGAAAAATTAATTGGAGCATATCTTCCCATCCATCTGGCTCCGAAGTGATCTGTCAACCACTGCCGTACCAAAACTGAGGAATGAGATGGGCAACCGTCTTGCTGCCACAAAATGTTACGCCTTACTTCCGGTTGCAGACTGTTTATAAATGGCAATACAAAGTTTTCCAAAAGGTCCAACTAAACATGTTGATTTAAATTTTCTTCTAAGAAATATGGACCAACGATTCGATCATAAAAAATTCCACACCATACATTCACTTTTTAATCCCCAACCCCAAAAGAGGTTGAAGTTTGACGCGTATGTCTGTATGTCTGTCTATCTGTCTGTCTGTCTGTCTGTCTGTCTGTCTGTCTGTCTGTCTGTCTGTCTGTCCGTCTGTCTGTCTGTCTGTCCGTCCGTCCGTCCGTCCGTCCGTCCGTCCGTCCGTCCGTCCGTCCGTCCGTCTGTCTGTCTGTCTGTCTGTCTGTCTGTCTGTGGCTTCATATCTCTTCAACGGGTGATCCGATTTTTATGCAGTTTTTTTTATTTGAAAGAGTATTCTGTCGAGAAGGTTTTAGGCCATATTAGATTTTGATGTTTGATCGCCACCTTGAATTCGCCATGTTGAACTTCTCTAGAAATTGTCCGATTGAAGTAAAATTGAAAATGTGCAGACAATGATGGTAGCCGAACATGATTTAGGCCTCATTTTGATTCGGTCATATGAAACTGGTACGATTAGACATTGATCGGGGGTTTTTAAAAATTTTCAATTTTACTTGTTTATAACGTTGACTTCGTTTGTGAATGACATTGTTTGGATTTCCAACAGCCCAATAACGATTATTTTGTGATGGAACGTGGCCATTGGTACAAATGTTGCTTCGTCAGTAAAAAAAAAATATTCTGTGAAAACTTACTATCTACGAGGTAATTCTCACCGACCCATAAACAAAAATCCAATCGCTTCTCTTCATCTCTATTTTCAAGTGTATGTCTGAACCTTGGCTTAAACGGTCGAACTTTGTTTTCCATATAAATTCTCTATAAATGACTCACTTACTTCCAGTCTTTGTGAGCGTTTCCGTAAAGATAAGTTCGGGTTTTCTATTTTCTATTACTGAATTTATTGCCAAAAGTGTTGCCGCATCGTCTTCATTGTACTTTTTCTTGGGTTTTTTGACATCCAATACAGATCCAGTTTCATTGGATTTTTTTACAACTTTTGGTGGAAAAGGTTAATTGCATATCGATAAGAGATGTCTCCAATCCTATAACATTTGATCAAATAAATTCTTTCTTGTTTGGTAAACATTTTTTAAATAATCAACAGAACACTAATAAATGCAGATGTAAGATAGTAATATTCTACACAATGTCACAATGACGTTTGTCAGTTCAATATTATCGACAGCACACTCTGTTTCTTAATTTGAATTCTTATTCATATTGATAAATTCAACGTAAAAAGATAAAAATCAAAATTTAGACTTCATAATTTGTATTTAAGCTTTATTTTGGATTGTAAACAACTTTGTTTCATAAACATTTTGTCCAAAATAATAAATAAAGGTACTTCTCTCTTGAGGCATTTTGATGTTTTCTAAATTTATTAACACCCGGTACATCTGATCTAAGATTTTTATATGGTAAATTAATTTCTTCGATAAGCAGAATTTTTTATAAAGAATGACTTTTCGTCGTAAAATCAATAATAGAGATGTTTTTCCTCTTGTCAACTCCATCCGGGGACACACTGTATAAAAGTGAAATAATTTTTTTTTTCGCCTGACCAGAAAGTACACCCTTTCTGGAGACATTGTCCGCCAGAAAATAACGTTTTCCCGAGCTAGACCGGAAAGTGACATTGGAGATCGACAGTCTTTTCCGGTCCCTGCTATTCTCGTTTCTATGGAAACGAATTTTTGTTAATTGTTGAGATAAGTGTCAAATAGATAAATACACTTGACTTTTACGAGTTGTCAAAAGTCAATTCACAAGTTATGGAAAATATGGATTCAGATTTTGAAGTGTCGGCCGAAAAAAAAATATTGTACGTTACACGACCGAAAAACGGTGTTTTGCAGGTCTCCCCAAGCTTCCAGGACTCACCTGGGTTCGCCCTGGAATCTGCTTGGGTCGACCTGCAAAACACCACTTTCTGGTCTTGTAACGTAAATAACAACAGAATATATTTGCCGATTTTCCAGTCCGACGTGTGGAAATCGTCTTTTTCATGCCGAGGAGGAACGCCGCATTTACGAAAATTTTCGCAGAGGAAAAAAGTGATAGACTAGGCGCAATTATGCCGTACAAGAAGTTATACGAGGATATGTATAAATTGCATTTATGTACGCGGGCACCTAGACTATAAGCTTTTTTACATTTAAAATAAACCTTATCTCACAATCGCACCTTATCGCACAAAAGGATGGCATTTTATTTTTATTTCACATTTAAAACTGAGATTACTTCTTTGTTTACAATGGAATAAAAAGTTTGCTTGTACCTCAGGCAATATGGCCGACTTATCGTGACGTCATCCTAAAATGGTCTATTGCACAATAAACATAACCATTAATAATAACAATTCAAACTAAAAACATTATTAGTCGGAGCTGTTATTATTAACAGTTAGTTTTAGTTAGTTAGTTAGTTAGTTAGTTAGTTAGTTAGTTAGTTATCTAGTTAATTTTTAATATTCTTACTCTAGCAGTTACATGTTTTTTTATTCCTATAACTTATGAAAATAAAAATGTTCCAAGTTTCTTTCGTATGTCTTTTTTTGTTATATTTTGTTTTTATGTTATGGTTTTCAAAGAAGTGTAATAAAAAATATCGTTCATTACACGTCCAGAAATAGATTTTTCCGTGCTTGCATGACTTCCTGTGTTCGGCTTCGCCTCACATGATAATTTGTCACACGCGCACGGAAAAATCGTTATTTTCAGACTCCCAATGAAATATACTATTTTCTACTCCCTCATGTAAATTCGCTGTTTTCTGTACAGTCTGTAAAGCGGATAAGTAGACAATTCCAGGTAACTGAATGAATATATTTCATATACTATCTAGGATGGATATGATATGAAACCGACCAATCACAGTTACATAGGCAACTATTCGTTTTAAATTCAAGTTAGTGAGTAAGCTGTTAGAGTAATTGTCGGTGTGTATTTGTATAATATATTAATGTTTAATAAATTTTGTAGTTTTTTTTTAAGCTTGTCGTAGTATACTGTACAACTCGAGTGGATTATCCACATCGCACTCGAAAGATTGTACACTCCGCCTACGGCGTCGTTCTCAAACTTCTTTATCGTGACATATGGATATCATATCCACTCTTGTTGCACAAACTACTTTTCAATGGGGCCTGCCCTACGCCTTTGTATAAAAAAAAACAGGGCTGGCATGAACATTTCTATGCTCTACTACCCCAAATTAACAACAATTCACACATTTTAGGCGTAAACTAGTACTAGCAGGTAAAATTTAACTTTTCATAACTGGTTATGAAAAGTTGGACGTTTTGACACTTACGTCAGTTTTGAAAAGTGTCATTATATATGTCAAAACTAGAAAAAACTAATTTTTTAGAAGAAGCAAATCAAATCAAATCAAATCAAATAAACTTTATTTCAAATTAAATAATAAATAAAAATTTCCTCTCCAAGCACACGCATCGCAGCCAGCCAGACATCCACGGTACGAGGTGCCGTGGAATTGAAAGGTTTGACGAGACGAGGCCAGTTCAGATAATAAACAATTGAAAGTTGAACACAAACTCCTTTCGCAGTCTAGGAGAAGCAGAACACAGCAAACGTCAATTAAGTTCGACAACCACGGTAACACCAAATTAACTTTGGTCCAAATATGGAACATTGGGTCATTTGCACAATTTTGGGTAAATTATAGGAACTGTTATTTGCTAGTCATTGGCGCAACTAGAGAATTTTTCTGGGGGTGGCCAGGGCCCTTGTGTTTGAAACGCAAAGTTCAGTGGCGGCTCGTCTATAAGATACTTAGGTGTTCTGTAGATATATATGTTTACACGGGGTGGTTAGTGCGAAATTTTTTTGTAATTTTAAGGTCATTTCATGACCTTGACCTTGACAAAAGAAGTCATCGTGCTCTGGTAACGCTGGCCAAAATGCGAGCCGGCCGCCTTTGGTGTATAGTAACATTTTGAAATTAATGTGACATTGAACTTATGCTCGGAGCCACTCCCCTGGAATTAAAACAATTTAAACATAATTATTAATAATTATGGTCAGAATTTTTGGCAGTTCTGCAGCTCTTATGAAGAAACCGCCTCTGAATTACCATTATACCTAGATGGGAAATCCTACTTTAGCCAGGACTGGCTCCAGGTATTTTGCCGCCCCGGGCACAGATTTATTTTGCCGCCCCTCTCTTATATAAATAACATTAGGGTCAGGCGGGATAAAAATGAGACAAAATGACATCTTTCAATTTTTAGGTTGCTTAGAATCGGTCATATTTAATGAAAGATTGGTATCATATGTAAAAATGACAGGAAAAACTATATTTTTTTACTAAAAAGTACCGTTAATTGATAAACAAAAATAAACAGTGTCTCATTTTTACCCTCTAAGTGGGGTAAAAAAAAATACAGTGGAGGGTAAATAAAAGACACGTGATTTATTCCCATTCTTATTGACGTCGTGCAAATGGAAGTGCAAAAATAAGACCGAGGAGGGTTTTTTCTTTTATATGTAATTTAATCAGATTTTTTACTAAACAAGAATGGGCCTGCAGAAGAGCTAGGTTCTCCTAAATTAGGAAGCTGAAATGTGCCTGCTTCAGTCTGCCCATTTGGTCTCTTTGTCTCTTTTTTACCCCGCTTTTAATTTTTTCGTTAAAATCAAATTTTTGATTATTTAAAACTAGCAGATTAATAAACTTGATCACAAAATGTGAAGTATGACGTATGACACTTCTAGTTGACGTCTGCCAAATACGGACAATGCAAATAGAGAAACTATAAAATCCCCAAAAAAGTACTAAGGTGCGTTCAAAATTTTTTTAAAAGTGAATTAAAGAGTTTACTGAATAATATTTTTTCCCTCATTAACAGTAGGCATAGAGCCTGATTGGATAACATAAAACAGTTCTGAATGTACAAAACAAACTTGAATAAAAATTAAGTTTAATTTATTTCAATCTAGGTTGGATATCACCTTGTCTTTTTTTACCCCGCTATCTGTCTCATTTTTACCCCGCCTGACCCTATCTTTTCAGTCCGTTATTTTTTATAACATTTTAAGAGTCAGCTACTGAATATTCTTGATGGTTTGTTTTTTAGTTATAAGGTTTACAGCAATTTTTGGATTTTCAGCAATATGATTACTGTATTTAAAAGGGTAAAATAAAATAATTGAAAAAATTAACCGTATTGAAACTTAAAAAAAAATACCCCACCACAGAAATTAGACAAGAAATAAAATCACATATAAGAAACAGAATGTATGCATGTAACCTACTTTATATACAAAAAAAAACTAACAATAACAAATTATTTATACAAAGTTAACATTACTATTACTATTTTAGTGAAACAATTGTTTTCTAGCTTTTTTATATTTTTTGGTAACTGTGGATTTGAAGAATTTGCCGCCCCTAGAATTTTGCCGCCCCGGGCAGCCGCCCGCTTCGCCCCCCCCTAGAGCCAGCCCCGACTTTAGCTACTTCATCGACACGGCCATACGCATTATGCATAAAACTACTTTTCACTTTCAGCCAAATTATAAAATGAAAAAACTATACAAATATGTAAATATTATTTGTTTCGAATGGTTTTATCGTGATGTTGACACCATACGACGCTTAAAAGTAAGATTGCTAATTTTTATTCGTTCCTCTGGGGTGGGCCGTGGCTAGTTTGGATGGGCCCGGCCCACCTTGCCCCCCCCCCCCCCCCTCCTAGTTGCGCCAATGTTGCTCGTCAATATACTTCTGTGTTAAAATAAACATGGAATTTTTATACAGTTTCATATATAATCTTTTTATAATTAATAAATATTATTTCTGTTATTCAGTGGACTATATGTGGAACAAACCCCCATTCTGTTAAATATTATTATATTATTATATTAGTAGTGTCTTTTGATAGTTCTTAATACAATTTCACGCAGAATTTTTTTGTTATTTTTGGAAATTTCGGCATTGAGGTTAACTTTCCGAAGTATGGTCACCCTGTAAATATTTCAAGGAGTACACCGCATCATATTCGAAAGTGTGGTCAAGAGTGTAAGAGTTATTTAACAGGATAATCAAAACTGCCGTTATCAATGAATGGAGGAGGGCAACTGTCGACTTAGAAAGACCGTTCTCCATCGCCGAAAACTTAACCAAATCCTCTACACTTCGTTTACGAGACCGCAGAACAATAACTAGCAAACAAACGATTTCATTGCGTTGAAACCGTGACTTCGGTTAATATATAATTATCAAATTACATGGGACATCCCCATTATGAATCTTTTTTCCGGTTTAGTATAACCATTAATTAGTAGACAGAAATATAAAATTGACATAATATGGAAAGGACTCAGCACAAAACTAATAAGATTTGACTTTTGATTGAATCTGTTTGTAACTTTAGGGTTAAGTAGTTTTAAGTGTACTGATCAAAAGTTGTAATGAACGCAATCCATGAAAACCTAGTTTTTGCTCCAGAGGGCTCCGAAAGCGATAGGGTGAAATAGAACCATATAATGGAACGTTTATATTATTCATATCACCCCTATAGCTATACCTATAGGTATAGCTAATCATTTTAATATCTACTTATCACATTTAATTACTTCTACATCCAGTGAAGTATAGTAACGCAAACAAAAATTTGGAAATTTTTATTATTCAAATTAGGGACTGTAACCGAACCGAAACCGAAAACCGGAATGAGGATTTCTAGTAAATCGAAACCAAAAGCATGATAAGTTGCGTATATGAATTTGTCCGCATTTGAATTGTGAATAAAGTACAAAAAATACGGCTGAAAACAACGATTCAAATCTTTAAACTGTGGTGTAGAAATACCAAATTGTATGGTGAAATTCATATCTAAATCGATTCGTCCATTATAAAGATTATAGAAGGTAAAAGGCAAATAAATACCAGGGACCGAAACCGTAAAAAAACACACTTAATTACTAATTTTTTCTAACCGAAACCGAAAACCGAATTGTCGCTGCCTTGAAAACTGAAACCGTAACTGAGAAGCAAATTGTCGTTGCTCTTAAAACCGAAAACGTAACCGAAAATGGTGTTCGGTTTCGGTCCCTGGTTCAAATAGGCTTAGAAAGTCATGAAACGTCGATATTTTAAATTTGAGCAAAAAAGAATTCTGTCTGCGGTCGGTCTGTCTGTAACTTTTTTTTGTGCACGATTACTCTGGAACCGTTTAAGATATTGACTTGAAATTTGACACATGTATGTATTTTAACGAGATCTTGAACTAGATTGTATTTTAATCTTATTCCGTTGAAGAGTTGGGGGGAACATGGGAGTAAATAGATAAATCAAGCAAGTAAAAGTCCAAAAAAATCGGATTTAGTATGTATAAGAAAAGCTAGGGTCTCAAAAATTTTTTTGGCATTAGCCCCCCCATTATTAAAAGGGGTGAAAAAAAATAAAATTGTGATTTAGTGAGTGTACAAGAACCATAGCCCTCAATAATTTTTACTTTAGGCTGGATACATGTGGAGAATAACCGCCATATTACTAGTAGTGAATCTTTCTTAGCACCCAGCAGCCCTTGTTTGACCACCAACGAATTTTATTGAAAGTTTCGTTTCGTTGTCCTTCCTTAAGCCAATATGTCCAGTAATTGTTATCTCTTAAATATGCATCGTTACGTTTGCTGAACCCTATATAAATCATTTCCAATCTATTTAAGTCATGGCCAAATTATAAATCATAACATAACTTGACGACCTAGTATGGAATTTCTAAATGATTTTTTGCAAAATTATTTCACATATTACTTACATAAAGATGTAACAACTTGTCGTCCACTGGTCAACAAGAAATTAATATGCGATAATCAGCCTTAATCTCCCGAGATTCTCAGAACAATAAAAAAATAATTTATACGATCAAGGTTGACACAAAACCCACGCAAGACGAATGCGTTGTCTTTGGCTTTGCATAAAACTCATGAACTTGCTCGAAGGAATTTTAATTGGAGATTTACTTAGGAGTCTATTAGTATAAAAGCTATTCAAATCCGGGTCATGTTATACCTTATTTGACGTAACTAAGGTGGGTACATATATCAAGATCTGAACTGACTCATTGATAAAGACTAAAGGCAGGGATCCTCAGAATCTTGATAAAAAAAATGTATTATCATATTTAAGTCTTATTATAAACAGGTTTATCAGACACAGACAATTCCACTGCCAATATATTAAGGCAAAGTGTCACCTTTATTGATTATCTTGCTCGTGGCAAAAAAATTGAAGTGGGCACACGAAGTACTGTTGAAAGTAGTGTTATTTTGATATTGATTTAGAATGGAGAATGTTATGGCTGATATAAATCTTTGAGTACATAATTTCTTGTTTATAGATGGACAAATCAATACTGACAAAGGTATATAGTCCGGTAGCCAAACCCAGATTTTTGCAGAAGTCAAACATCTCGTACTAAGTTTTTCTTTTGAGAATATGCTTAAGGGCATTATAGCCCAGTAAATGAAGACATTTCGACTGGAGAAAATTACGAGAAAGCTGTTTTTTTGTGGAGACCTTCATTGAGGTGCCCTTAGTACATCCTGAGAAGTTCGAGCAATTTGAGCCATGGTTTTTTTTTGGGGGGGGGGGAGGTTAACGGGGAAATTTTCAGTTTTTTGCCATTATCTCGAAAAGTATCACTTTTTCGACAAAAGTAGTTATGAGCAAAAACGTTTATTATAAAATTCCACACAAAAAAGGTCATTACACTTTTTTTTGTAGGATCAATCGTTTTTCAGTAAAACTTACGGAAGGATACGTCTGTATTTTTTTAACAGTAACAAACAGTAGGCCTAATCCACATCTGACACTCAAAACAACCCTTTGCATAAATCATTCGTTCTCTTCTAATCTAGATCTAATTCCCTGTCGACTTTATCATCCTCTTCATAAAGAGCTTCGTCAATTGGCTGATCAGTTGATGGTATCGTATCTTCAACTATATCTTCATCTATAGCTCCGTTGTTACTATCAATTTCTTCCGTCGCGGCGTTCAAACAAGATTGCCCACGGCAATGCCCGCATACTGCAGAACAGCGGAGACCTAGTTTTCTGCAGCCACAACTAGCGTTACAGCAATTGGTACAGTTACAGAATATAGTATTGATATTGTCTAAATGTTGGTTGTGGAATTTTCTTAATTTTTCTCCGTTACTTATTGGGATGCTCTGCCACATGTATTTTCTTCTAAACAATGTCTGAAATCTACAAAATAATACAATTAACCAGTATTTTACTGGAAAATAACCTCTACGCCCGTGACTTTTACGTCAAAGGATCAGTTAGAGGGTGGTTTTTGTCAAATAATGAATAAGAACAAAAATATAAAAATTACGTATTTTGCTGACGTTTCGAAAAACCAATCTGTTTCCTTTCTCAAAGCGTATTATAATGCTTATTATAATGTTTGTGTGCTGTGTATATTAAATACACAGCTTTAAGAATATATTTGTTATATTCAGTATCCATAGATACTTACTGCTTACACAGAACTGTTGATATATCTAGTTGATAGTTTTATTTTAAACAAGGTTGAGTTTGTTAAGTTCTTCTTTTAACATCGGCAGCCATGTTGTGCAAACATCTACGGAACAATTCGACACGCATTTATCCTCATTCAATAGTATTATACCCGCTTCTTTAATTTTTCTTTTCTTGGTATCTGTCTCATTTGTTAAAATTTTTGCCGAGTTCCAGTTTATTCTATGTCCGTTCTCCCAAGCGTGTTCGCAAATCTTCGATTTCTGAATCTTATTCTTCCTAATGTAACCCCTGTGCTCACCCAATCTAACACTGAATGGTCTGGATGACTCACCCACATAATGTTTATTACTCACACGGAATACTTTAAATGCAGTTTTTTGAATTTTGCTCATGATTTAGCGGTTTTGTTTTGATAAAATAGATCTCAATGTATTGCCCATTTGAAACATTGTCCTAATATCAAATCTATTGCCTATACTCAGATAATCAGGAATTAACGTTGTGTACCGTTGTTCAGGTTTTTGTCGAACATGATTATTATTTTCTATATATGTGAAAGGTCTATCAACAAGAGCTTCAGGGTACTGATTGTTTATAAGAACCTCTTTTATAAAGCGTTTCTCATTGTCAAATATTTCATCATTAGAAGAAATTATTTCGGCTCTATCATATAAGCATTTTATGACACCCTTTTTAACATGCTTCGACTGATTCGAGTTAAAACACACCAACAGGTATTTGAATTTTAACTCAAATCAGTTGATGCGTGTTAAAAAGGGTGTCATAAAACGCTTATATGATAGGGCCAAAATAATTTCTTCTAATGATGAAATATTTGACAATGAGAAAAGCTTTATAAAAGGGGTTTGCACAACCTGGCTGCCGATGTTAAAAGAAGAACTTAACAAACTCAACCTTGTTTAAAATAAAACTATCAACTAGATAGATCAACAGTTCTGTGTAAGCAGTAAGTATCTATGGATACTGAATATAACAAATATATTCTTAAAGCTGTGTATTTAATATATACAGCACACAAACATTATAATAAGCATTATAATACGCTTTGAGAAAGGAAACAGATTCGTTTTTCGAAACGTCAGCAAAATACGTAATTTTTATATTTTTGTTCTTATTCTTTATTTGTCAAAAACCACCCTCTAACTGATCCTTTGAAAACGTAAAAGTCACGGGCGTAGAGGTTATTTTCCAGTAAAATACTGGTTAATTGTATTATATTGTAGATTTCAGACATTGTTTAGAAGAAAATACATGTGGCAGAGAATCCCAATAAGAACAGAGAAAAATAGTATTGATCAATTGATCGGAAGCCGGTGACAAGAGATTTTGAATAGGTTGGTGATCTTCCATTCTCAGTCTTCAGGATTTAACTCATTCTACTGGGACTAGAACCGACGCGCCTCTGGTGGTTGTAAGAAAAAGCAAACGGCGCGCGGCGGTTGACGGGAACGTTGAATAATTTTGATGGTAAAATTTAAAATATATATTAGAGTAGAGACGAAGGAAGAGCTGGAGTACAGGTTGGAAAATTTTATCATTTTGGTTTGGGATAAATATGTTTTTAAATGTAAAAAATGTGCCGATCACGATGTCCAAATTTTTCAAAAATGGGCCCTTGTGAAATATTTTCGGAAAGCTGTGTATAATGTTAATTATTTCTGTTTCTTGCAATTTTCTGAAAAAAAAATGGTAAGAAGAAAAGTTGTTTGATATCATGTTTTCCATGCGGAGAGAATATGAAAATCAAAGTTTTACACTTTTCAGAAAATATATATTGAAAAATCGCTCTGGAGGGAGAGTATTTTAAAAGGGTAGCACACACTGTAGAAAAATTTGGACATCACCATCGTGATCACTCTGCATCTTTTTACAGATAAAAACATATTTCTCCCAAGGGTAAAATTTTATCAACTTAATCACCAGCTCTCCCTTCGTCTACTGTACTTTATTTTGTTAGGGTGATTTTGAAAGCAGGACTGTGCCACATTTGATAATAATTATATGTATTAAAATAGATTTAGCACAGTTTCTGAAGCTCTGGTATTATACTGCACATACAAATAGTTTACATAATAAAAATATTCAATTAACGCTTAATACTTATTCTATTTTAAATGATCGGATTATTTTGAACTAATGACAACTTACGTACAATACATATCTACTTTTGTATCCATATTTCTTTTGTAACCTTCCGTTAGGAGACAAATAAATAATAAAAAAAAGTTGTCTGGTTTGCTTCTCTTAATTTAAGAACAAATACAGTTTTTACATTTCTTTTATTGCTTTTTTTTATTATCGTGCAATATTTAAATGACTGAATGAAATTTAGTTGCAAAAATTCCACCTCCTTTTAACATATAATGTTGCTGTTTGGGGATTATCTACGAAGACAAATAGAATATTTATAAAGCAAAACAACAGTAGAAACTAGAACTAATTTATCTGCAATCGCATTTGCTATTTGTTTTTCTGCTGCTTCTACTATTTGTTTATTACTGTTTTTCTACTGCTTGATGACTCCTAACCATTTTTTAAATCGATTAATGTCTTTCTTGGATTTGAGAATGGATGTCTTTGTGAAACTTTGTGCTCACAATTAGACACATATTTTATGTACGTACTGTAATCTTTGAAACGATTGATCCTACGAAAAAAAATCTTTTTTGTGTAGAATTTTATAAGAAATATTTTTGCTCATGACTATTTTTGTCGAAAAAGTGATACTTTTGGAGATAATGGCAAAAAACTGAAAATCACCCCTTTACCCCCCCCCCCCCCAAAAAAAACCCATGGCTCAAATTGCTCGAACTTCTCAGGATGTACTAAGGGCATCTCAATGAAGGTCTCCACAAAACACCAGCTTTCTCGTAATTTTTTCCTATTTTGGCCTCAAATTTGTCTTTATTGGGTTATTATAAGCTGCGGGAAAGATGTATGATGACGAGTTGTCGTCTTTGGACACCAACATTTTTTCTCTAAAATCATAATAACTCATGGTTTATATAAAATGATCTGATGATCATCCTGCATGGTGGAGATGACCCAATTTCTTCTACCATGCTATTTTGTATGTTTTGTATTCTGCATATATCTATATCAAAGATTTTAAGTTTAACAGAAATTACAGCATTATTTAGCAGACATTCGCAGTCGGCAACACCCGACTGCAACTTTTACTCTTTTCATAATAGTCTTTATATAAACACCCCAGTACCTTCCATTTAAGACAAAACTGATATATCGTCTAACCTGCGTACAGTTTGCTTTTAAACCTTAATGCTAGAGTTTGTAATTTACCGAAAATATTAATAACCGGTAAATCGGTAGATAAAAATGTAAATAACCGGTTAACCGGTATTTAGCGGCAATTTTTAGAATGAATGATTAGGGTGGCGAAAATGAAAATTGTTTTTTTTTACATGTACAAAATTATCCAAAAACAAAAAACATTTTTATATTCGTATAATTAATATAAAGAACAAACAAAAGGTTTTTTTTATCAACGAAAAAAAAATAAAAATGAAATAAATACATTAAATAAATGAATATTCTGTAAATAACAAAAATATCAACTAAAATAACAAAAATTATAAACACAAACTCAAATAGGGCATTTACTGAATACCTAATCTAAAAATACAATAATTTTTAAAATAATAGCCCATTAAATAGGTTATTCAAAACTGCATCCGTTAGTCGTCTGATATTTGTACATAGAATACCACCAGCTGAAGATGCCCTTCCTCAGTCGATACTGGTAGGTCGATAAGTTAATAAGAATTGGTAATAACATACTTCCAAATGTTTTCCACGGATGTTTGCGGCAGTGAAATATTCAATTTCCTGTCGCAAGATATTGTCAATGTCTCTCTTACTTGTATTTCTTAGGGCTTGGTGTTTGGGTTTTACGTTTTATAATATTATTTATTGTTAAAAGTGCTCGGTGTTGGGACAATCACTCTGTATTTAGTAAATACTAGTCACTGACATAAATAGAAACGTTGAATACGTGACATATCGTAAGTTCAGAATTTACCGAAATAATCGGTAAAAAATTTAAATAACCGGTAATTATCATCATGTCTTTTTCTCTGGTTAACCGGCTAACCGGTACTGGAAACTCTACGTCAATGCACAAAGTTAACGGATAAAGTTATTTATTGACACGTTATTTTTTTTACACATGGCTCTGCATTTAGCGGTCATATTTTCTGTAAACGACAAGAGCTGAGAACGGCAGCTATTTTGAACATTCTTTTTTTATTATTATTTATTACCATTAGTCCAGTGCAATTAGGTTTATACCTCGGAACCCAGTTATAATGAATGGATTTCTAATGCCATAAACTAAAAAGTGTACCCATTTAAAATTATCGCAGTTTGGAAAATTTGCAAATTAAAAAATAAATTAAAATTTTTAGAAATCTCAACGAAAAATACAATTATCGGAATATTTAAATATTTCTTTTAAGAAAACAATGATTGCTATAGCTTTCGAGATTGTTTATAAAGAATTTGTAAACAGGTTAAACTTTTTAAAATTAATTTGAAGATGGCAGAAGCTCCAAAAAGCGAAATAAATGAAAGAAACATTAAATAATACAAATACATCAATTTTTTATATAAAATAATTTATTAACAAATGCTAAATAATAATTATTATAAATTTTAATTACATAAATAATTATAAATTTTTATTACAAGGATAATCATGTAAATTAATTGTCTCCGACGTTTTCGTTTTCGATGTCATTCATTTATATCATTGGTGGAGCAT
Organism: Rutpela maculata; assembly: GCA_936432065.2. Classification (NCBI taxonomy): domain Eukaryota; kingdom Metazoa; phylum Arthropoda; class Insecta; order Coleoptera; family Cerambycidae; genus Rutpela; species Rutpela maculata. Next base: position 8,489,358 of record OW386289.2, read on the forward strand.
TTAAGCGGCTAACTCCTTCACATACTAAATATGCTATAGAACAATTTAAGCCACTCTTTCTACATCCACAAGCAGAGCCACACCCAGTTTTACATGAACAAAAAATCATTTTCAATAAATTTTCAGAAGCTGGCGGTTGGTTCATTGTAACTGGCAGTAGTGAATTATATTTTTTTTCCACCCCCATTCTTTTGGTAACTTATCATATCCCATCCACAATTATACTTGTAATTACACTCCTTTTATATGTTTTAAACTAGCATCGAGTTTAGGTATCAATGAAGCTAAGTTGACACAGCTATTTTTACTTGTAGCTTTAAGAAACGATTGGTATCGAAAATTATTTATATTTTCTTGATTTTTATTTAGAACCACCATATAATGCTAAAACGCATAAAATACTCGACTGGAAAATATTAGTGACGTCAGCATTTTCACCAGTAAAGACAATAGCAGCGTGTTGTAAATTTAGCAAATTTATTTTTACCCTTTTTGTAAAACGCTGAAGTTGTATCACATCCAGTTAATGCATGTAAAAACAAAATATGCTGTTAACAACAAAATCAAAGTTTATGATGAAGTCATTCCAATAGATGAATTGTTGTCTTTCAACGTATTTGTGTTTTAAAAAAATCAGAAAAAGAACTTTAAACAACATGAATTTTGAGTTAGCTCCATATCCTGTAACTCTGTTCGATCAAGGTTTAATGCGAAAGACAACTAAATCAAATTTTTATGATTTATTTACCTAGCTCAATATTAGTGTAAATGATAACAATAGATTTTCGTATGGTACTGATGGCGGAATGTTATTACATCATTGCAAAAGGCAATTAGATGAAAAGTTCGAGATGGATGCAATCATTACATATTAAGAAATAATTATGGAAACAATGTTTTTGTCGTTTTTGACGGATATCGCAACATCAACTGGACTAAATCAGCTGAAAGATATCGTCGATCATTGAAAAATGCCTCAACAGATTTAATTTTTAATGAAATATACCTTTAAAAATTCACCCAGAAAAGTTCCTTGCAAACAAATAACAACAGCAGATTCATCGAAATGTTAAGGAAGAAACTAGCTGATAATAATATTTTCTCGTGTCAAGCAGAAGGTGATGCTGATGCGTTAGTCATACAAACGACAATTAATATTGAATCAGAAAATGTTTTTGTTGTTGCTGAAGATGTGTTAGTTTTATTAACAGCTTTAACACCTCCTCATAGAGAAATATATTTTCTCAAACCAGCAAAAGGCATGGTATCCGCAAAAATGTATTCTAATAAAAGCCTTGAACAAACATTACCAATGTATAAGAAACATTTTTTGTTTTTATATGCATTAACTAGATGTGATTACAAAAAGGGTAAAAATACATTTGCTAAATTATTCGAAAATCGTACAGATTTTCAAGATGCTGCTATTATCTTTACTGATGAAAATGCTGACGTCACTAATATTTCCAATCGGATATTTTATGCATTTTAGCATTATATGGTGCTCCAGCCAATCAAGCCAATCATTTCTTAAAGCTACAAGTAAAAATACCTGTGTCAACTTGACTTCATTAATAGCTACACTCGATCTTGATGCTAGTTCAGAACATACATATAAAATGAGTGTATTTACAAGTTAATTCACTAGTACCAGTTACAATGAACCAACCACCAGCTTCTAAACATTTATTGAAAATGATTTTTTGTTCATGTAAAACTGAGCGTGGCTCTGCTTGTGAATGTAGAAAAAGTGGCTTAAATTGTTCTATAACATGCTTACTATGTGAAGGAGTTAGCTGCTTAAATGCTCCACCAATGATATTAACGAATAAAATTTTTTAATTATTTATGTCATTAAAATTTATAATAATTATTATTTACCATAAGTTGTTAATAAATTATTTTGTATAAAAAAATTGATGTATTTGTATTATTTAACGTTTATTTCATTTATTTCGCTTTTTAGAACTTCTACCATCTTCAAATTGTTTTTAAAAAGTTTCATTTTTTTATAAATTCTTTATAAGCAACCTCGAAAACTATGACAATCATTGTTTTCTTATAAGAAATATTTAAAAATTCCGACAATTGAATTTTTCATTGAGATTTCTAACAAATTTAATTTTTTATTAAGGATCTTTCGAAATTGCAGTCATTTTCAATGGGTAAACTTTTTAGTTTATGGCATTAGAAATCCAAAAAAAAATCATTCAAATCCATTCAATATAGCTGGGTTCCGTCATTTTCCATTTATAATGACTAATTGCACTGAACTACATTTACTTTAATTATTTCCACATCCAGTGGAAGTATAGTAACGACAAAAAAATTTTAAAAAATTTTTATTGTTCAAATAGGCTTAGAATGTCACGAAACGTCGAGATTTTAAGTTTGAGCGAAAAAAAATTTCTGTCTGTCGGCCTGTCTGTCGGTCTGTCTGTAACTTTTTTTGTGCGCACGTTTACTCTGGAACCGTTTGAGATATTGACTTGAAATTTAGTACACATATGTACTTTAACGAGATCTAGAACTAGATTATATTTTCATCTTGTTCCGTCGAAGGGTTGGGGGTAAATTGGGGTAAATTTTGGGTAAATAGGTAAATCAAGCGGGTAAAAGTCCATAAAATTGGTATTTAGTATATACAAGAGAAGCTAAGGTCTCAAGAAAATTTTGGCATTAGCCACCCCCACCCCATTATTAAAGGGGATGAAAAAAAATTGTGATTTAGTGTGTGTACAAGAACCAGAAACCTCAAAATATTTTTTTCCTTCATCCACCCCCACTACCACCCTCTATTACCACCCCCACCCCGCTACCGATGTGGGGTATCGTTTTATGGGTTTTTAGGTTAGAGGATTTCAAATATTATATTATTAAAGTTCCATAAACAATTATTTCCACATACAAACTTTTTTCGTTGTGAGTGACTTGGATAAAAAATCTGGATGTGGAAGTAGCGCTTCCTTGGGCAGCGGTTTTTTACTTCCACATCCAGTGGAAGTGTAGTAACGACAAAAAAATTTTTGAAAATTTTTATTCTTTAAATAGGCTTAGAATGCCATGGAACGTCGAGATTTTAAATTTGAGCGAAAAAAAATTTCTGTCCGTCGGTCTGTAACTTTTTTGTGCGCACGTTTACTCTGGAACCGTTTAAGATATTGACTTGAAATTTGGTACACGTATGTACTTTAACGGGATCTGGAACTAGATTATATTTTCATCTTATTCCGTCGAAGGGTTGGGGGTAAAATGGGGTAAATGGGGGGTAAATAGGTAAATCAAGCAGGTAAGAGTCCATAAAATTGGTATTTAGTGTATACGAGAAGCTAAGGTTTCAAAAAAAAATTGACATTAGCACCCCTACCCCATTATTAAGGGGGATGAAAAAAAATTGTGATTTAGTGTGTGTACAAGAATCAAAAGCCTCAAAATATTTTTTTACTACATCCACCCCCACTGCCACCCCCCTATCACGAATTCCCACACCAATAACGTATGGGATATCGTTTTATGGGTGTCAAATATTTATTATTAAGGTTCTATAAACAATTATTTCCACATACAATTTTTTTTTGTTATGAGATACTTGGATAGAAAATCTAGATGTGGAAGTAGTGATTCCTTGGGCAGCGGTTTTTGTAATAGAAAAGTACTGTAATATACTCTAGTAGGCATAATATTAAGAAGTAAGTAATTTGAAATGATTTTCGAATGAAATGCATGAAAAATCATAATTCTAAGATTAATAGCTTTGTAAAAATGGAAAATTTCTGAAATGCTTCGTACTTACATACAAAAGTATCATATACACATTTAACGAGAAAGTGATAACCGCGTGCAATTTTATGCATGATTCGTCGTCAAAATCGCCTGGATATTTTTATGAGTACATGTACAATGAAATACACAATCGGAAAACGTTTGTTTTGGTATTTGCACTAGTTTCAACGATTTAACAGACCGCCCACAATAAAGACGTCTACCAGTACTCTAGCAGAGGTAAACAGTGACACGCCCATTAAGAGAAGCATGTACACGATTGCATGCTTGGCTCTCGCTTGCTCTTATTGCCATCCCAAAACCAACACTTTCCGATATTACATTTTCCGATACTACTATATGCAACCATTTTCATGTCTATTAAAAATCCAGCTCAATGGCTGTATTCTGGTTTTATCGCCATCCAAATAGCTGCAGCTAAATGGCTTAAGCAAGAAAATGTTGTACCACCTGATTGTCACAGCGCTGTCGCGCAATCTTATTGCAAAGCTGTCGCAGTCGCTGGTATAACTAAACAACTGCCAGTTCTTGGCTGTCGCAGAGTTGGCGTAGCTTTTTCACAGCTTCTTGTGCTACTTGGGTTATTTGGGAGCATATTTTGAGGTTGTCCGCGTATAACAAAAATTAGCAAAAAAGCAAAGACGAATATCGTTCACATGTATCAAAAATAGCAATGATTCGAGGCGTGAACACTGAGATACTTCTAGGTAGCTGCATCTGGAGGAGACATATCCATTAGCCTTTGCTATTATAAACAGAGCATGTGAACCATTTGTCTAAAAAAGCACAATCATGAATTTTACAAAAAGTTTTCCATAAACTCTGGTTGTCGCATTTACAATCTTCTATCGGACGAAATAAAATACTGCACATCGTTAATCGACTTTAAAAACCTTCTAAAACAACTTTTAATAAATAATTCATTATATTCCGTAAATGAGTTCACACCTTTTTTTTACAAACCAAAGCCACCAGATCCATGTTTTAAGGTTTTGTTACTTATGTTGTTATTTTATTTAACTTCATGCTGTTTGTCATATTTTCTACGATGTATTTGCTGATACACTATGTTTTTATTATAATTACTTCCACATCCAGTGGAAGTATAGTAACGACAAAAATTTTTTTTTAAATTTTTATTGTTCAAATAGGCTTAAAATGTCACGAAACGTCAAGATTTTAAGTTTGAGCGTCTGTCTGTCGGTCTGTCGGTCTGTCGGTCTGTCTGTAACTTTTTTTTTGTGCGCACGTTTCCTCTGGAACCGTTTGAGATATTGACTTGAAATTTGGTACACATATGTACTTTAACGAGATCTAGAACTAGATTATATTTTCATCTTGTTCCGTCGAAGGGTTGGGGGTAAATTGGGGTAAATTTAGGGTAAATGGGTAAATCAAGCAGGTAAGAGTCCGTAAAATTGGTATTTAGTATATACAAGAAAAGCTAAGGTCTCAAAAAAATTTTTGGCATTAGTCACCCCCCCATTACCAACCCCCACCCCCTTATTAAAGGGGATGAAAAAAAATATGATTTAGTGTATGTACAAGAACCAGAAACCTCAAAACATTTTTTTACTTCATCCACCCCCACCCCACTACCGATGTGGGGTATCGTTTTATGGGTTTTTGGGGTAGAGGATTTCAAATATTAATAGAATAGAATAGAATACACTGTATTGCTGTAGATCTACAAAAAGAAGACATTAGCATTGTCAAAGTGATTAAATATTTAAAACTTACAATAAAAATAAAATGTAAGAAACATTAAAAGTATATAAAACATTAAAAGTATCCAAAAAGAATATAAAAAGAGAGCAGCAAGAGGAAACAAAAATTCATACAACTAAAATTAGCCTAAAACTAAAAAGATAAAAGAATTCGTTAAACTGTTGCTTATAATATAATATAATTAACGAATAATACAATTTTTTTTATGTTTTTAAAAAATCACTGAAAGAATAAAATGCATTTTCAAATAAATACAATTTAAGTTGTTTTTTAAATGAATTGGTATTATTTATTGATTTTAATTCTCCTGGCAAGGCATTAAGCCTTAATAGCGTTATAATAGGGACCTTTTTCATAAAAACTGTGGTGATGAACTGGTATTCTGAGATCTGGCCCATGTCTTGTTGTCATTACTTGATATATATCGTTATTTCTTGTAAACTGAGTTGGATTTTGTTTAACGAATAAGACTAATTTGTATATATACAGGGAAGGGATGGTAAGTATTTTCAATTCTTTAAAGAATGGTTTACAGGAATCTCTGTAAGAGGCATTCACCATACACCTAATTATCCTCTTTTGATTAATAAATATTTTCTGCCAATATAGGGAGGAACCCCAGAATATTATAGCATATTCCAAAATACTTTGCACATATGAAAAATAAAATATTCTTAGGCTGTCTATCGAAAGCTGATTTCTCATAAATCGTATTAGATAACAGGACGAATTTAATCTTGATATCAACGTATTGGTGTAAGATTCCCAATTTAGCTTACTATCTAGCGTTATGCCAAGAAATTTCACATTGTCTGTTTGTATAATTGAAGAACCCTTTAATTGAACATACAACGAATAATCAAGGTCAGTAGTCGGAGAAAACATTACAAGGGTAGTTTTATTTCCATTTAGGTTCAAGCCGTTCGAGTCACAATACTCAGTCATACTTGAAGATATTGTAGTAAGTTTATTTGCACAAACCACTACGGATTCTTCAGTTGTCATGCATGAATTATCATCAGCATATTGATATAAAGTATCTATATTGATATGATCTTTTAAGTCGTTAGTATACAGAATAAACAATAGAGGCCCAAGTATAGATCCTTGGGGCACTCCTTGTAATACATGAACTTTATCTGAATAAAATGTCTGTAGTATTCCATTCTTAAAAGTTGTTACAGTAGTGACTTGAAATCTATCAGTAAGGTATAACTGAAGTAGTTTGTTACACGTGCCCCGTACACCATTACAGTCTAACTTGTCTAACAAAATTGAATAATTAATGGTATCGAAGGCTCTTGACATATCAAAATAGAGGCAAGCTACCTTTAAATTTAAATCAAGTGCCGTAATAATTTTCGATAATGATTGATAAATAGCCTGTTCCGTTGAGCAATGAGGCACAAATCCGAATTGACAATCTTTAATTATTTCATGTTTAGTAAAAAATGAAATCATTCTGTTATAAATGGACTTCTCAATAATCTTAGAGAAACACGGTGGGATTGATATGCCGCGGTAGTTTACAACATTTTCCTTATCACCTTTTTTTATATATGGGAATACTTTTATTAATTTTTAATTTACTAGGAAATGTTCCTTCTAAAAAACAACTATTTATTATATCAGAAAGTGGTTCAGAGATTTCTACGATTACTTTTTTTATTAAATAAATGGGTATTTCGTCTAGGCCAGTTGATTTCTTATTTGGCATTGCAAGAACAATATCGATAATTTCTTGTGCATTAGTAGGGTTTAAAAACAGATTTGATTGATTTTGATTAATTATATTTGTTCTCTCTCCGACAAGTTGTGTTGGAGAAAGAGAGAAATGTTCACTGAATAAACGCACTAAAGTTTCCGGGTCGGTTATTTTATTGTTTAGCTGGTCCTTAATGGTTAATTCCTTTTGGTGTTGTTTGTTTTTGTTACTAATACATTTGTTAAATATATCCCAAGTAGCTTTTGATTTGTTTCCAGCATTTGATATTATATTATTATTTACTTGAGTCTTATATTCTCTTATATATTTTTTATATTTCTTTCTTTCAGTTTTGTATAACTCTAAAATATTATTACAGTTAGTACTGGTATACAATATATACAAATCCCTGATATAGAGAGACCATTGTTTAATCTCAGGGGGTATCCAACATTTATGTTCACTAGTATTGACAGCTCTTTTTTGTTTAGGAAATGCAATATCAAAATAATACAGAAATATGTTCAAAAAAGAATTGTACTTACCATCTGGGTCCCTTTCTGCATAAACTGCGTCCCAGTTCTCAGAATGAATAAGGTTTAAAAATTTATCACTGTTATCTTCGTTAAATGATCTTTTTACTACATAGTTCTTATTACATATTTTTCTACAGCTTCATTGACAATAAGAGCTTGAGGATTGTGATCTGATATAGGATTATGAATAACCTCGCAATTCAATAAGTTAGTAGCTAAAAATATTGTCAATTATAGTGTTTGTTGCACTTCTGGTAATAGAATTTACATGGGCACTTAGACCGTAAGTGGAAAAAATACCAAGCAATGCCAGTGAACTATTTAACTGGTTACTATTAGGTTTAAAATCGATATTAAAATCCCCACAAACAATAATGAAATTCGTCCTAGTAAATAAAAAGTTTAGCATTTCTTCCAGTGATTTTAAAAATACGTCAAAGTTTCCTACAGGTGATCGATATACTGACAGTAAAATACAATTTGTATTATACAAAACTTTGAACATGCATACTCTATGTCTTGCTCTATTCTAGGAAAATTAATAGAAAATTTTTCAATTTCGAAATTTTGCTGAGCATAAATGGCTACGCCACCATTTGATAAAGTAGTCCTGCAATAACTGTCCACTAATTTATAATTGGGTATTGAATACAATAAAATTTCATCAATTTTTAAGAAATGCTCTTGGATACATAAAATGGTAGGTGAATATTCATTTAAAAATATATCTATTTCAATAGATTTGTTTCTTAAACTTTGAATATTTATATTCATTAAGTTAAAATTTTGATTTTTATTGTTAATGTATGTATTTTTAAATTTTTCTATAATACCTTTATTTTCATTTATTTTCTCGAAAAAATGTATAATTTTTAATAAGAAGACCTTTGGGCCAGGTCTCGGCTTTATATAATTCTGGTAATAATTCGTGATCGACACCTACTTTAAAGCAATCACTAATGGCATTTTTCCACTTGGGAAGAAGTTCTACTTCAAATTCATTATCGTGGAATTTTTCCTCCAAATAGCCCTTTATGTCCGGCGCTGTGGTACCAGGAGTTGCCCTGCCTACGTATAACCATGCTCTCCTAGTCACGGCTGAGAAACTATGACCGCCTTGACTGTTCGTTGCTGGTGGAGAAGCGCTTCCGAAGACCCTCTTCATAGAACGTCTATATTGTATGTTGGCGGGTTGCCTTTCAGAGACAACTTTACTAAACGCAGTAATGGCCTGAGTAGTAATCGCAATTTTATTTTGAAAAGAATTCATACTTTTATCACACCCGATATTATATTATTAAAGTTCCATAAACAATTATTTCCACATACAAAGTTTTTTCGTTGTGAGTGACTTGGATAGAGAATTGGATGTGGAAGTAGTGATTCCTTGGGCAGCGGTTTTTTCTTTGTATATACCATTATATTATGTCTCTTACTTTTACTTCCACATCCAGTGGAAGTATAGTAAAGACAAAAAAAATTTAAAAAATTTTTATTGTTCAAATAGGCTTAAAATGTCATGAAACGTCGAGATTTTAAGTTTGAGCGAAAAAAAAATTCTGTCTGTCTGTCTGTCGGTCTGTCTGTAACTTTTTTTTGTGCGCACGTTTACTCTGGAACCGTTTAAGATATTGACTTGAAATTTGGTACACATATGTACTTTAACGAGATCTAGAACTAGATTATATTTTCATCTTGTTTCGTCGAAGGGTTGGGGGGTAAATTGGGGTAAATTTGGGGTAAATGGAAAAATCAAGCAGATAAGAGTCTATGAAATTGGCATTTAGTATATACAAGAGAAGCTGAGGTCTCAAAAAAAATTTTGGCATTAGCCACCCCCATTACCACCCCCACCTCCTTATTAAATGGGATGAAAAAAAAATGTTATTTAGTGCATGTACAGGAACCAGAAACCTCAAAATATTTTTTTACTTCATCCACCCCCCCCCACTACCACCCCCCTATCACCACCCCCACCCCACTACCGATGTGGGGTATCGTTTTATGGGTTTTTGGGGTAGAGGATTTCAAATATTATATTATTAAAGTTCCATAAACAATTATTTTCACATATAAAGTTTTTTCGTTGTGAGTGACTTGGATAGAGAATCTGGATGTGGAAGTAGTGATTCCTTGGGCAGCGGTTTTACATTTCTTGTAGGTAATTAAATGTTTTTTTAATAAGCCATTAATATGGTATTCTAGGGGTACAGACTATCCAACCAGTCAACCAACCAACCTTCTCGGCGCACTTTGAAAATTACCATGACAACTCGTAAAAGTGAGCTGGTCTGCTGGAATTCCAGCATCTTCAAAGCGTACTGACAAGGTTGGTTCCTGCAGATCAGCTCACTTTTACGAGTTCGCATGGCAATCTTTAAAGTGTACCGAGAAGATCGGTTGGTTGGTTCGATCGTCTTCTGCAGACCTGTCTTATCTATAATCTTTCATAGCTGAAAAGATCAATATATTTATTTATTTATCTATTTATTTATCTTAAGAAGTCATCATGCACGTCGACTTCATTCAATTTAGCGACCAGTATATTGTGGTTTATTTTATCGAATGCTTTTCTGAAGTTGGTGTATACGGAGTTGACCTAGATTTGGTAATCCATGGCATTTTTTATATATTCAGAATATATACCATATTTGATTCAATTGATCTCTTAGGAAAAAATGCATGTTGCTCCTTAATTACATAGCCACACAAAAAAAATAAAGTGTCTTGACCCCAGAGACTGACTAGGTAGACTTTATGTTTTTCGGGTCACTGAATCCGAATCCGGAGTCCATTTGATCCCATGTCATCAGGTTTAAGGTCATTTGAAGGTCAAATTGAGATATGACCGTAAAAAATTTATGTTTATGTTTTTGAGGTTGCTGAATCCGAATCCGGGGTTTATTTAATACCATCATGTCAAAATCAAGGTCAAATGAAGGTCAAACACATGAAATTCAATAACACAATCTTTTTTGACCCCCGATTCTGAAAAAGCAGAATATTTTACGTCCAAATACATCCTGAACGGTTTATGGAACCGATTTCTTAGGTCATTTGTTGGTTATCAAGCGGTCAAATGCTTATATTCCATTTCTTAGCTGATATATCGATTGTAAATCGAAAACTTGCGTCTATGACTAGTGACCTTTAAATTTTTGTGGTCGCTTATCACGGTCCCGGTCCATTTGATACCATGATGTATAAACTGAGGTCAAACGCTATAATTCGAATGATATAATTTTTTGGACCCCGAAAGATCATCTGCAGGTCAAATACAGATTTCTTTTGAATCTTTCAACTGAATTGTGAAACCGTCAGCATTAGCGTTACCCGATATACACCACGAGGAGGTTGCGTGAACGGATTTTGTACATCTCCGTTGCCCGCCGTCACCGTGAGGAGGTGCCCTGGATGCAGACTCAAGTGTTATGCTAATTTGGGTGTAAAGGTTGTTCCATGCAAAGAAATTTCATGATTGAAAGAAGTTGCAGAGCGAGAAAATGAGTTCCATAATTACAGTGGCATGGTTTAGAGTTGTAAAGCTCAACAACTTTAATTATAAAGACCAGAATTTTTGTTATGAGAGACTAAGTAATAAAATTATGGGGTTACTCGGTTATGGGATTATTGAGCAATGTGGTCATTCGAGTAAACGGATTCATCAGCTTTCATCGTCTGTAATCCCCATTTTATAGCTACGGGATCAGGTTTTTTAGAGCTATTAGGTTATTGGGTTATTGAATTTTGAGGCTATTGAATTCAGCAGATTTGGATTTAGGTATTTGGACTTAAAAATGTAGTTTAAAACATCTCAAAATAGTTTAATACCTCCATATGAAGCCCAAAGTTCGGTTCGACTCAGATCAAGACGTATTTGGACGTAAGATTTTTTGTTCTTTGAGAATACGGGGTTAAAAAATTTATATCATTCGAATTATGACGTTTGACCTTCGATTGACCTTGGTTTATACGTCATGGTATCAAATGGATACCGGAATCGTGATAAGCGACGACAAAAACTTGAAGGTCACTAGTCATAGACGCAAATTTTCGATTTACCATCGATACATCAGCTAAGAAATGGAAAATAAGCATTTGACCGCTTGATAACCAACAAATGACCTAAGAAATCGATTCCATGAATCGTTCAGAATTCGGATTCAGTAACCTCAAAAACATAAACATACATTTTTTACGGAATTTTTCACGGTCATATCTCAATTTGACCTTCAAATGACCTTAAACCTGATGGCATGGGATCAAATGGACCCCGGATTCGGATTCAGCGACCCGAAAAACATACAGTCTACTTAGTCAGTCTCTGGGGTCAAGACACTATTTTTTTTGTGTGGCTGTGTTATTAATACTCCAGGCGATTTAGACTTTTGCTGCCAAATTCGTGCCATACGAAATTATTTTTTGTTGTGTTTATTTGGACGTCTTGAATAACACTTGGTAGTTACGCCACGATACACCTGGAGGATTTCTTGAGAATCGTGTCGGAATGTCGCGGAAACCGCGGATTCGCGATTAACTCAGTTTTTATGGCTCAAACGGGAACAACACCTATTATAAAAGTTGTACATCTGTAAATTCTCTACCTTAAAGGTCCTATACATTTTTTTCGTACGCCTAACCGTTTTGGAGATATGACGCGGACTAATTGAAAAATGCATTTAGTTTCGCCAAACCTCTTTCGCACCACATATCTCTCAATTTTCTTGCTTCCTATGTCTCAGAATGAAAATTAAATATTGCTGTTATAGAGCTCGGTGATCTTTATTCTCTACCAGAATGTCTTATACATTTTATTTACATTTATTTACAGCAGTGTTACCAATTGGTGGGTATTTATCCGAATTACGGGGATTTTAGTGTTGTGTGGGTATTTTGGTGGGTAATGGCTTCATGTAGGTAAAATGCGGGTATTTTGAGATCTGGCACCAGTGAGCTTTATACATACTGGAGTGTGCTCGAAAATGAGGAGAAGCTCGCATCCGCAGGTTCTCTGTCTCTGTTGCCTAATACATAGTTTAACAAGTGCGAGGGAGACACAGAAACTTTCCCCTATTGTTCGAGTTCACTCCATTGGCTATTTTCTTAGAGATCAAGGATTTCAAAGATACCTCGATTTGATTGGCTGATGTTTAGTGATTGGAATCAGTTGATTCAGCACGAAAGAAAACAGCTATTACGTACAGATGAGCTACTGGCTGGCGCTGTGTCATTACTCATTATATTTATTTTTGTATTATATTTATATTTTGTTATTACATTGTTAGAGTTTTGTTATTTTTTTAATAGTTTCTATTGAGTTTTACATTTATTTAAAAAATACCCATTAAGTTATGTATTTATATTGTTTTATTATCTTTCCATTCCTTCGTACGAGCATCACTATTAAATCGGTAAAAAACGTTAGCGCACCAAACCAAGGCACAAACAACCAAAAAAATTGCAATATGCCTATCTGTTTTTTCAGTGTGGGTATTTTGGTGGGTAATTTTATATAATTGGCGGGTAATGCGGGTATTTTCTTTGTGATTTTGCGGGTATTTAAAATCTACTCGTTGGCAACACTGATTTACAGTGAATAAGTCAAAAAATGCATTCGTTTCCGCACCACCCTAGAGGTAGAATGCTCGGTGCGCTTCTTTTTACATGGTTCCCCGGGAGGCTTAATCCATGCCGGATCTTAAATTAGTCAATATTTCCAACTTCTTCGGTATCTGAAACGTTATCGTCCAATGACAAGTCGTTATCATTACTTTCATTCTGATAAGATTCTACGTCGTCCACTTCGTCATTCATAGCAATTGTAGGTGCGGTATTCAAGCAGGAGTTACCGTTGCAATGGCCACAAGCTGTTGAACAATTCCGTCCTACTTTCCTACAGCTACATTTTCCTGCACAACCCTTCGTACAGTTGCAAAATATTGAATTTAACAATACGTCTGGTGCTGGTGGTAACTGCGTTGGTACTGGCTGCAAAATATCATTCTTCCTAATCCAACCCCACTGATCAGGATCGATGTCTTTTCCCAACCAGTTTGAACTTGATAATACACTCTACACAAATGCTGCTGAGCTGCTGAAGATGTTGGAGGAAGTGATGCATTTTTCACTTAGTCCTGGTCATATCTCCAAAACGATCAGGCGTACGAAAAAAATGTTTAGAATCTTTAAGGTAGATAATTTACAGACGTACAACTTCTATAATAGGTGGTGTTCCCGTTTGAGTCATAAAAACTGAGTTAATCGAGAATCCGCGGTTTCCGCGACCTTCCGACGCGATTCTCAAGAACTCCTCCAGGTGTATCGTGGCGTAACTACCAAGTGTTATTCAAGACGTCCAAATAAACACAATAAAAAAAAAATCGTATGACACGAATTTAGCACAGAGGTCAATTTTACAACTAAAACGCCTGGATTATAAGGTTTGACAGTTACACACAATAATTATGACTAACGCATTCAAAAAAATTGACCGATAATTAACTACTAACCTTTTGCCGCCATATCCGCGAATGGGACCAACATGAGCTATTTTCCACAACGTAGAAAATTCGCTTTTAGCAAATGATTTATTAAATATCAAGGTGAGCGGTTCACAAAGGCTCTGAGCGCATCTTTTTACAAAATGGGAAGGCCTATACTGTACTATTAATAAATTTCATAATAAATTTAATAACCTTCATCATAGAGAATAATGATAATGCATTTCTATTACCATCGAATACAAGCTCTTGTACAACATATATTTGTTTGGAATTTCCTAGTCGAGTCAAGACATATAAATGCACATTTGGCCTTTTACACTATAAAATAAATAGTGAATTAGTACTTTTCTATTTTTATTCACGACTTAATGACTCATAGGTATAAGTATTGGCATTGCAAATATGGGAACTTAGTAATTAATTTATCCTATTATGGAATATAGATTTGCTAAAAGGGCCATTACGCCCAAAATTTGTGGATGACTTCATAGTTCGACATTGATGACGTATCAAATTGAATTCCACTTAAATAATCAAGTCAACAGTCAACGAAGTCCAAAAAAGGCCGATTAGGGGAAATAATTCGTGTAGAGGCCAATTTTTGCACAGTTATCGGGGGGGGGGGGGTTCCCTGAATAACATACTGGGAGGTGAGCGGAGGGGTGGGGGGTAGTTTAATAATAATAATAATAATAATAAGTGGCTGCCGGTACTACCAGCTCCCCTCTGTGAGGGTCGGAGCCACAGAGAAGGGTGACTGGTTTTTAACAAAAAAAAAATAAAAAAAATAATAATAATAATAATAATTTACATTACGTCTGCTCAGGGCACACGATTCCCGGACCCAGTAGTCACTCACCCCACGGGCGTGGGGAGTGGCTACCGGTACCACCAGCTCCCCTCTGTGAGGATCGGAGCCACAGAGAAGGGTGACTGGTTTTTAGCTAGCTTAAAAAATAATAATAATAATAATAATAATAATTACCTTTATTTCCCAATCACAAGTACAATTAATTAATAACCATACAAGTAAGTAAATTAAAAAAAGAGATTTGTAATGGTCCTCAGAAAACCGTCCCTCATTAGGAGCAGAAGTTGCTCGTATTCCCAAATCTCTTTGACTAAGACAATACATATACTGCCTTCACATCTCCCAACCGCATAACTCAAATAGGTAATAACATAATTAAGAAAATAATAGAGGTATCAAAAATAATAACTACCTTGTAGTGATATAATTTCTCCATTCTCCATTCCCCGTTTAGTTCTCTTATGAGAGTCGACAAAATAACTTCACTCTGCGCGTGTGTAGATGACGTTATTTGCAGTCTGTTATGTGAGTAGTTACCTCATACTAGGTACAATGTTTGAAAAGTGCTTAATTTGTGAGGGCGATGTTGACAGTGAACTATGTAACATTGGTGAAAAAGAGATAAGTAGACTAGTGAAAGAAAGTGTTTTAAGAAAAGATGGGAAATATAAAGTTTTCAGGAACAAGAAACGCGGTGTTGTTCATAATTCTTGCAGAAAACAGTACACCAGAGCTGACAATAAAAAGATTTCTGAAAGTAGCTCTTTCAGAACAACAGCCTTCAACATCACGTGGCGCCCATGTTTGCGTTCATGTCAAGTGAAATTTGATTTTAATATTAAGTGTCTCTTTTGTACAGAAGCTATTTACGATAACTTTCAGGCTAAAGAAAAAACCTCCATTTGCGTCAAACGGTTTACAAGGTCTAACCACTAAGTTCGACAGTACAATTACAGTTCATACACTGGAGATAAAGAATGAATGAGGATACACCATTCTAAGACATCTCAGAACAGTTGGGGATCTACACGCTGCAGATGCAATTTATCATGAGGATTGCTATAAAATGTTCTTCATAGAAGCAAAAAAGGCATGATTAACAGCCAAATGAAAGGAATGTCCGACATCTTCATTAACCTCTATACACGGCCAGAGAAGGTCGCACAAAGAAATGTTTTTAGCGATCTACCAAGGGACTGCAGATGAGCGAGATTTAAATAAACACCGATATGCTGAGTTCCTAAAATCATCCACCAAGCCAAAACCCGATCTAGCTACACTGCCACCAACCAAAAGAACTGCGCAACAACAGTCTTTTCAGAGTTTATTTGCAGGTAGGTTCGCGTACTACTTACAGATACAGCAATGACTCAACAACTCCCTACCCCAGAACCCGTGGGGATGGAACCGAGGGGAAGATGGATCGCTAACCCTGGTTACCACCAAAGAACCAGTAGCTCCTAAACGATCTTGAACTCCATCTTTTGTTTATGTTCTACTGGGTGTGGGGGATGCTGTGGTTGCTGAAAAGCCGGCATTCCATGCTCAATGGTGTGCGGCACTTGCCAGAGTACGTGTACGAATGGCACCATTAAACTACAATGTGGACGACGATGATGATGATGATTTTGATTCAGCTGACTTTTAAAATATTTAGATTTAAGATAATGTTCGTGTATTATTAATAATATAGTTTTTCTGTTAGCTTTAAATTCATTTAGTATTAAAATTCCATTTATGTCATTAAAACTCGATTCTTTTTTAAAATTCGCTCTGTATCTCGTAAAGTATTGATCTTAAAAAAAATGAATAGAAACTTGTTAGTAGAAAATTTCGTCTAGTTTAAATTTGCATATAGACGCTAGAGGTCGTAGTTTTCGAGTTATTCAAAAAAAAAACATGAAAATGGAACATTTAAACTATTTCCCCTATTTTTCCTTGGTTGATTGGACTAAAAGAACCGTGAATAAAATCAGTTTGAATGTCCCAAAGTTTAGACAAAACTACTGAATTTTCAAGTTTCAAGCAATTTCCTTTACTAATTCTTACTATAAGTAATTTTCACACTGCATATAAATAAGAATTGTATGGCATATAATAGTATATTATTCAGCGAGCGTATAACGATGGCTATTATTCGTGAGGGTGATGTTTACGTCACGAGCCGAAGGCAAGTGTCGTAAACCGTCCGAGCGTGTAATGGCCATTATACGCGAGCAGAATACTATACCATCTTAAAGTTTTTAGCCATGTTGTCTCAGCTATTTGAAATAATGTATTCTTGAGTAGGCGCCCAGTAGATAATCATTAAAAGTCAACAAATATTGGAATATTATGTAATAAGCCGCAACATACATATTAATTATATTTAAATATTTTAAATAAGTAATTATTCAGGTGACATCTGTTCTTAAATATAATAGGTATAACAACATAAATCATATTTATGGTTTTCTGCATATTTTCAATTTTATTTATGATTAGAATAAACTAAATTATGAATCAACAGACACAAAAGAACATATTGTAAGGAATTTTTTAATATAAACATGATTTAAAACAAATCAGAAAAATTCCATCCAAATCACTGTAAAATATGTAAAATAAATGATTAAAAAATCCAACTGTGAAAAAGGAAATTCAGAGCCACATATAACTTACATATTAGCATTCCTAAGTGTTCACTGTTCAGTCCTGATGAATGATAATATCATCCATTGGGAGTTTTCTTTCTCTTTTAGAAATACACCGTACAACAGTGCAGGGTAGACCAAATTAGATGGTATTTGGGGCTGGTTTTGGGGTCACACATTCCTAAGGAACTTCTTTGAGTAGAATCCGTTGCTAATAAGATGAAAATTATGCATGCCTCAGTTTTCTAAATATAGACATAACTTATGTTTTTTTAAATGGAACAACCTGTACATTATTTCATTATTCGACCACAACTTAAATTAGCTATCCAACGATATATCATATCATATGTCATATTTATCTCTAAAAAAAGTGGTTCATTTTCGAAAAATTTAATATATTTGTGAGGAGGCCATGGAAAATTATTAACAACAACAACACTTCTCATAATATAAAATAATTTTGCCAAAAATAGGAAAAACTAAACTACAATAAATGTTCGAATTGTCTTCCATTGACATGTATGCGTTTTTATCGCATTTCTAATATTGAATGAGAAGGCCATGGTAAAAAAAAGAAAATCGAAATAATCGTAAGTGTCAAAAACTAATTTGTGAGTTAATTGTGAGTGAGCATTGTTAAAAATGGTTCAATTTAGTAATGGCGAAAAATATGATATGATTAAGTGTTTTATAGAATGAGGAGAAGATTCAGATTTAGCTTCCGAGCTTTACTTTAATAGGTAAGTTATAGACAGCAAAACTTTGTGCCAAAAATGCCGCCTAAACAATATTTTTAGATATCCAGAAAAGAGACAGCCAGACATAAAAATATAAAAAACGCTGCAACAAAATTTAAAAGAGTTTGGATCATTTGTAAAACCTCGAGCGAAAATATATAATAAAGCAGGTAGAGAAGCTATAAAAAATATTGTTTTAGAAACTGTAAGAGAAAATCCTAATATATCGTCTCGCGAAATACAGGAAAATTTAGGAATCTCAAAAACAACTGCGTTGCATTGCTTAAAAGAAAAACTCAAACCCTACAAAATTAGGATTAGTCACCATTTATAACCAAGCGATTTTCAAAGGCATCTCAATTTGTGCCAGTGGTTTTTACGTCAGTGCAATGAAGTGCCAGGATTTAAAGGAACAATTATATGGACAGACGGGCCCCATATAAGCAGTGCAGGAATTTTCAATCGGCATAATAACCACCATTCTGCTCATGAAAATCCGTACGTAACCGCTTCAGTTAATCAAGGACGATTTGGAGTTAGTGTGTGATTTTATTGGATACCAAATAATAGGTCCTCATTTTTTTCACAGTAATCTGAATTCTGAAAATTCTATTAACATTCTACGACGAAAAATACAGCCCTTTGCAGAAAATATGCCTGTAAAATAATTTCAAACATTAATTTACCAACACGATGGCGTCCCAGATCATACATCAAATGAAACACGAAATTATTTAAATGCTCACTTTGAGGAGGATTGAATAGTCATCTAAATATCACGCAGGACTAGTTTCAGGGCCGTTCCTGCGAAAAGAAGTTTTGCCGCCAGTAAATGTTCCCAATGTTCTAAGGGATACACATACAGTTATTATCGTAATTTTTTTTATATCATTAAATTCCATTCTTTAATAATGAAATTAGGGACTATTTTCATTAATAAACTACAATATTGAAGTACAACAGAAATTTACAATAAAAAATCACAGTTTTTTTCCTCTAAACTGAAAATTGATGAGCGGAGGGAAGAAAATCGGAAATAAAAAATGTTTTCAGAGTAAAAATTTATGAACGAGGGGGAAAAACAAAATTTTTTTCAGCCATTTTGCTAAATACTGTATACAGTGACGTCACAAACTGATATAGTACAAAATTATAGTACAATATGCTAAGTACATAGTACACAAAGTTATAGGACAAATACTATAGTTATAGTACGCTTGGCAACACTGCACCCGCAGGTCTATTTCATAATATCCTTCCTCGAATTTCCAATCGGTACATTACGGTGGAACCGTGTTCTGGTCTGTTGGTCCAATCAACGATGGGGAAATAGGGGAATTAATTCGTGTAGTCGCCAATTTTTGTATAGTTGTCGGGGGGAGTGCCCTGAACAACTTACTAAAAGTCCTGACCGGTGGATTATGTGGGGTAGTTTAAAGTTCCCCTTTTCGCGTTATTCTTGAATAACTCGAAAACTATGACCTCTAGCGAAAAATTGTCCTTATACAAAATTCAACTAAGTAGATGAAATTTTCTACAAAATAAATTCCTATTCATTTTTTGTGTAGGATCAATACTTTACGAGATATAGAGGTAGTCCAGTCAACGGAGCTCTAAAATCTCTGATTTGAGTGCTAATGAATGGATTTTGATGAAACCTTGTGGAATGTAAAGAGTAAAAGAGTTGAAAAAAGATCAGAGTAGGAAATGATCGGAAAAAAAACTCCCCTTATATCACGGGTTCCGTAACTTGTAGAATTAGGTCAAAAATGAAAGAGAAATATAAATTTACCCTTTTTTTGCCCAAAATAAGATGTTTTTACTCTTGTGAATTTTTTCGAAAAATGCATATTTTTGGAGATATGGCCACTCGAAATTTCCTAAAAGTGGGGGAGGGGAAATGTAAAGATTGAAAAAAAAAATCTGAAAAAATTCAGGTGAATGTGTTATCGAGATACAAGACTCTTTTTATTTGCAACTTTTCTGTAAAGCGCGTTTTCACCGAGTTTTTCCGGAAAAACATGAAAAACTACTCAATTTTTTTTAATTCGCGATTTTTACACCCTCTGTATTTCGTAAAGTATTGATCCTACATAAAAAATGAATAGGAACTTATTTGTAGAATATTTCATCTAGTTTAATTTTGTACAAAGACAATTTTTCGCTACAGATCGTAGTTTTCGAGTTATTTAAGAAAAACGTGATAAGGGGACCTTTAAACTGCATATTTTTGGAGATATGGCCACTCGAAAATTCCTAAAAGTGGGGGAGGGGAAATGTAAAAGTTGAAAAAAAAATCTGAAAAATTCAGGTGAATGTGATACAAGACTTTTTTTATTTGCAACTTTTCTGTAAAGTTTTTTTCGGAAAAACATGAAAAACTACTTAATTTTTTTTAAATTCTAGATTACACCCTCTATATCTCGTAAAGTATTGATCCTACATAAGAAATGAATAGGAACTTATTTGTAGAAAGTTTCATCTAGTTTAATTTTGTATAAAGACAATTTTTCGCTACAGGTCGTGGTTTTCGAGTTATTTAAGAAAAACGTGATAAGAGGACCTTTTTTAAACTACCCCCACCGGTCAGGACTTTTAGTATGTTGTTCAGGGTACCCCCCCCCCCGACACTGTAAAAAAAATTGGCCACTACACGAATTATTTCCCCTAATTGGCTTTGTTTGTACTTCGTTGACTGAGCTATGTTAACGAATGAACGAATTACGCGAACCGCGATGATGCTACATTAAATATTTCTTCTTAAATCTGATACAGACAGAGAAGTAGGCTAAAATGCCGCCCCGTGCGACTGTTGCACCCCCGCCAGGAACGGCCCTGACTAGTTTATCAATGGTTAGTTAGCTAAGTTAACTAAATTAATAACTAACAAATAATTTAGCTAACTGGACATTAATAAACAACAAAGCAGTTTAGATATTGTTTAATTACTTCCACGTCCAGTGGAAGTATAGTAACGACAAAAAAATTTTTAAAAATTTTTATTGTCCAAATAGGCTTAAAATGTCATGAAATGTCGAGATTTTAAGTTTGAGCGAAAAAAAAATTTCTGTCTGTCTGTCGGTCTGTCTGTAACTTTTTTTTGTGCGCACGTTTACTCTGGAACCGTTTAAGATATTGACTTGAAATTTGGTACACGTATGTACTTTAACGAGATCTAGAACTAGATTATATTTTCATCTTGTTCGGTCGAAGGGTTGGGGGGGTAAATTGGGGTAAATTTGGGGTAAATGGGTAAATCAAGCAGGTAAGAGTCCATGAAATTGGTATTTAGTATATACAAGAGAAGCTAAGGTCTCAAAAAAATGTTTGGCATTAACCACCCCCATTACCACCCCCACCTCCTTATTAAAGGGGATGAAAAAAAATGTGATTTAGTGTATGTACAGGAACCAGAAACCTCAAAATATTTTTTTACTTCATCCACCCCCAACTACCACCCCCTATCACCACCCCCACCCCACTACCGATGTGGGGTATCGTTTTATGGGTTTTTGGGGTAGAGGATTTCAAATATTATATTATTAAAGTTCCATAAACAATTATTTTCACATACAAACTTTTTTCGTTGTGAGTGACTTGGATAGAGAATCTGGATGTGGAAGTAGTGATTCCTTGGGCAGCGGTTTTTTTAGGAAATAATGGTCCTATTTTGTGGCCAACTAGATCTCCCGATCGCCTCCTCGCCTTCTAACTTTTGGCTTTGGTTTTATTTAAAAAGTATTATATACAGAGAACGTTCTAATAACATAGAAGAATTGGAAAACAAAACATTAGCTGCGTTTCGGACAATAACTCCTGTCATGATTGGAAATGCAACAAATACTGTAAGGAGAATGTGTCAAAAATGCATAGATGTCGATGGAAGACTATTCGAACATTTATTTCAGTTTAGTTTTTCCTAATTTTGGCAAAATTATTCTATATTATAAGAAGTGTTGTTGTTAATAGTTTTCCATGGCCTTTTCACAAATATATTAAATTTTTCTATAAATATGACATATGATATATCGTTGGATAGCTAATTAAAGTGTTCGAATAATTTACAGGGTGTTTCATTTAAAAAAACACAAGTTATGTCTATATCTCGAAAACTGAGGCATGCATAATTTTCTTCTTATCAGCAACGGATTCTACTCAGAAGTAACACATTTAAGAATGTGTTACTCGATTTTTCAATTCGACACTTAGTAACTGATTGATCCAAGAAAGGTGTGGCAATGTTGCGTCGGATTTTGATAGCTCGAGTTCTATGATAGCTAGAAATGTTAAAAATATATATAAATAAACTAGATAAAAAAGCCTATAAACGGAAATTATTTTCCAATATACAGGGCGAGTCAAGACGATTCTAAAAGATCAAGTGGGAGAATTCAGGAACAGCTTCACCCCCCACCCCCCCCCCCCCTTGACAAATTTCAGTTTCAAGTTGTGAGAATTCGAGAAAAATTTCACCCCCCCCCCCTCCCCCCGCTCATCAATTTTCACTTTGAAGACATTTTTTTGAGGAGTTGGGAAAATTCTTGTAATGAAAGTTGGGAATTATTAACCCCCCCCAAAAAAGAAAACTTTAGCGACACCTCTGTTGTTATTTACTGATCTGACTGTTTATAATTTTAAAAAAAAATTTAAGTAACAGTTTCAATATTCACAATAATTGTTATATATCCCAAGAATTACAACTTCAACTAATATATATTTATATAAGCTCGTGACATTAACACCTTTAATTAAAAAATCTAAAATAACTTTAGTATCATACCCACTTGACTGCAACCTGCAACCATTTCTTTAAAATTACCTGCAGATCCAGTTCTAATAAAAAACTGGTTAAGAGGTGTTTTTCTATATATACACATGATTCCTGCTTTAATTTCACATTTACGTGCAAGGACGAATAATCCAGTTAGATTTTTTTCGATGAATTTGTGCAGTTTTGTAGAGAAATTCATAAATATGTAATTAGATAATGTGTAGGTATAATCCCATCTGACGATGGAAAGGGTTAAAGCGAGACAACATAACAGACAAATGTTAACAGTTCCAGTAAAACATCGCAAACCTAACTAACCAGAGCAACATGTACTTTTTCCTAAGAGTTCAATCGAATCAAATCTGGTATTATATTCTGAATACATAAAAAATGCCTTGGATTACCAAATCTAAGTTGACCCGTGTACATCAACTTCAGCAATGCATTCGATAAAATAAACCACAATATAGGTACTGGTCGCTAAATTGATGGCTTCCTTATTGATTAATTGATTGATTTACCAGCATGCAGTAGGCATTGCAGCCACTTCCAGGGTTATACAGCCGGGCCTGCTAAGTCCATGCTGGGTTGGATTAGAGGCATGCTTGTTGCCAGCAGCGAGTCACATGGCGCATGGTAAAGGAATGTGGGATAGGAGATGTAGGTATTTGTGAGATGCGTTCCCGCATTGTGTTGTGAGGGAGCGTTTAAGCTCTCTTTTTTGTATTTTTGGTTCTGGGCTTCTGCCTATTTTGAGTCTTCTGATTCCTCGGTTTCCGATGCTGGGTTGGATTTGGGTCATGCTTGTTGTCAGCAGCGAGAGCCACATGACGGCATAATACAGGATTGGGGGATGGGCAGTGTAGGTATTTGTGGAATGCGTTGCCGCATTGTGTTCACGATATTTAATTTTATGCTCCTCTTTATGTTTCTGCGTTGCGTTTATGCTCCTATTTTTGTATTTCTGCTTCTACAAATCTTGTTCTTGTTCTTCTAAACCTTCTGATTTCTCCGTTTCTAATTCTCATAGAGTATATATCGCTGTGATTTCTTTGTGGAATTCATTTTCTCCCCCCCTTTTCTTTCCCAATATGTTTGGTCATTTCCCAGTTTGTTCATCATCCTCTCGATTGTTGTGTTCCACGTATAACATGGTCTCCCTATTTTTAGTTTGCTGCTGTTCAGGGTTAGCGTTTTCTTCAGTAGATGTGTTGGACATGTCCCCAGTACTTCATTGCGTACATTTCTATCTTTTTTGTGATTGTCTTCTAGTAGTGTTGATGTCTTATGTCGCTGTTTTCGTCCTGTTGTTTTTGTGAATAGTTGGATGATGTCTCTTTCAGCTCTTCTCAAACTTCTTCTGTTGGCTTTTGTTGATGCCGCGTTTTTAACTTCATACGTCATCGTTGGCAGTATAATGGCTATGTACAGCCATGATAGTTTGTTTTTCTCGATGAACGGTATAATAACCCTCGTATGCTGTTTTTATTCTCTCCTTTACTCTCCTTTTCAGTTGGTTCGTTGGTTTGTTCGTTCTTAGGGAGTAGTCACCTATTTTGTATCCTTATCTACTGGTACGACTCTCTCTTCTTGACGGGTTATTAGACTTTTCGTGAAGTTTATTTTCAGCCCAGATGTGTCCAGATGCGATTTAATGTTTTCTAGGAAGTTTAGAATTTGTTGCTCTTCTTCTGCGACGATTAGGAGGTCATCGGCGTATACCAGTACGATTGGGTTTCCGTGTCTTCGCTGAAATTTGGTGTTTCCTTTATTGTATTTTGTATTACTTGGTCTAGGACCGTGGTGAATAGTCGGGGGGATAGGGGGCATCCTTGTTTGACTCCTATGTTCTTTCGACTGGTTTCTGTCATTTGTCCGATTCATTGTATAGCAGTGGTTTCATGAAGGAAGACCTTTATTATGTTTATTAGATAGTGTGGTACTCCTTTGTTATATATGGTGTTGATCTGGCGAGAAAACATAACAAAGACAAATAATATTAACAGTTTTA
Organism: Rutpela maculata; assembly: GCA_936432065.2. NCBI lineage: Eukaryota > Metazoa > Arthropoda > Insecta > Coleoptera > Cerambycidae > Rutpela > Rutpela maculata. The sequence continues at coordinate 8,514,579 of OW386289.2, forward strand.
ACATAACTTTTTAAAGTTTACCAAAAACTCCTAAACGAGAAGGTTTCCTGAAGCCAATTGTGGGTTTGATTAAATTATTAATTTTCAGGAACCTCTTGTTTTTATTCACAACGCCTTGCCAAACTCTTTGTGATCCATGAATTATTTTAGTTCTAGTTGGCCTTTGCTTGCTGTATAGCACTCCTAACAGCAACACATCATATGTCGCGGTTGCCTGTTAGGCGAGCAGCTCACTAATACCCTTTCCTATCAACTCTTTGGTGATATCAGCTCAACGCTTTGGAGGGCGTCCCCCTGAAAAGGTTGAAAAAGATCAAAGGGTTATTTTGTGGTAAGTGTGGTGCATACCTTTCTTCAAATGAAGGCCCAGACTATTGGCTGTATACATTTTTTTCGCCAAGATGTCCTGTTGAATAGTAAGAAACGATCTTCTCAGTGGAGTGAGATGATAGTTCATGATAAGGTTGATTACACAATATCTTTTAGTTGACTTTGAAGCCCAGTATTAACATATAGTAGGTTCCGTATATAATTCAGCGATGTAAAAAAGCTCACAAAAAACCGTAGAGGGTACCGACCACATAACACTTTCAGTTTATTTACAAAAAAGGAAATAAAGGTGTTCGGCTTCTTTTATTATCAGCACAAAAAATGGTCATGCATATTTCCTATCAAGAATGTAGGCCAATCCCACTGAATATAATTGGTTGAAATTTGCTCCAGCCGATTGATGATACGTTAGAATAAACTATGTAGTCAATGTGGACTATCAAGGGTAGACTAACTGTTTCTTCGACATAAAAGTTTAATGAAAAGTTTTATTAAATCTTTCTCTTGAAATAAATAGATTGTCTTGTTTAACAGTAAAACTAAAGTTTACGAAAGTAAATAACTGTTAAAAAGATGATCGTGATAAAATGAAAATGAAGGGTAAAGAAACGAAAAGCTATCAAGATGTTTAAATACTTTCAAAAACTTCTCCCTTTAATGCCGTTTTTAACCGTATGCCACATGCAATAAAAACATTTTAAATAACATGAGAAAATTGGTGGTAATTTTTTACATTAGAGGAAAATAAAGTAAAAACAAACAAAAAATTTGTTAGAAATTTTTTATTCATTAATTTTGCTCAAATTGCGCCCCTCCCCCCCCCCCCATTTCTTATACATGCGCGACATCTTCTTCGGATTTCTACCGTTGTTGTACAGAGCCGCATCTCTTCTCTCATCGTTGCGAAAGCGGCGTTAATTCTTTCAGTTAACTGATTTTGGTTGTGAATTTCTTGTGAGTACACAAGTTCTTTAGCCTGTTCAAGAGGTGTTAGGTCTGGGGACCGTGTGGGCCATGGAATAGGGCCACGTCTACCAATCCACGAATTGGGAAACACATTGTCTAAGTGCTCCCTGACGGTTATTCTGTAGTGTGCCGGTCATTTTGAAAAACAATAGGTCTGTCTTCTTGAAAAATCGCCACTTCAGCCAATAACTCCGGGAGGTCATTCTGTAAGAAGTCCAGGTAATTATCACCATTTAGGATGCCCGGCAAGTAGTGCGGTCCGATAAGGGATCTTCCGATCTCACCTGCCCAAACGTTCACATTGAATTTCCGTTGAAATGAGGTCGGTCTCATGTGGACTCTCGCCTTTTGTGGTCCAATGGTGTAAATTGTGTAATAATAAAACCATAAAACCTAATTTTGTAGGTAGAAGCCTAATCTGTAGTTATCTAACATTCTTCATTTACTAAAGTTGATAGAAAAATATGTTTTATAAGTAGTGTTAGCGTTTAAAATGCTTACTTCACAATAGTATCAATATTAATTAATATAATTTCAAATAAAATAAAAATTATTAATTTTAGTTAAGCAAAATATTACAAATTTTGTAAGTAGAATCCTAATCTAGTAAACAAATTACCACCAATTTTCTCATGTTATCTAAAAAGTTTTCATTGCATGTGGCATACGGTTAAAAACGGCATTAAAAAGAGAAAGCATTTGAACATCTTGATAGCTTTTCGTTTCTTTGCAAATGCAAGGGAAAGTTGAACTTTATGATCCTTTCCATCAATTCTGGGGACTCTGTTAGCTCATAATAATTTTTTTCTTTAATTTTCAGTGTCTCATGTTATTTTGTTAGAACACAGATACATTGCAGAAAATAAAAATTATTTTGAACTGTTACAACCATAAAAAAAATTGTTATACACGCTTAAAGGCTGATTTGAGGGAAATTTTCAAAAAAAAAAAAATAATAATATCTCAAAAAGGGTGATACTTTGGTTAGAGGATAAAGGTCATTGGGGCTAACTAACTTCTAAATGGCCCCACCTATCCACCATTCCTGTTTGGCACACCCTCTACCAAACACCCTGTATAAAAGAATACCCTGACTGACTCATCTATCGCACAGCTCAAACCGCTGAGTCTAGAAACTTCAAATTTTGTATAGAGGTTCCTTGAATGGCGCAGGCATCCACGAAGAAGGGATTTTTCGAAATTCGACCAAGAGGGTCGAATTCAATCACTCATTTGCAGTTTTCTCGAAAACTGCTAATTCTAGAAAAAAAGTTTCAAATAAAAAAGTTACGTCCATCTTTTATATTCGTTACTTCTCGATACACTTGGTATCTATTTCGAAAGATAAAAAAGTTTCCCGCATGTTACATTTGAGAATGCAAATTTTCGACATAACCTTAGAAAAAAATATAATACTTTCTACACTTATTAAAATTTGACCTACATATTAACACATTATGTTAACAAATATATAGTAATAACACGATAAAAACTGGAGAGTAATCCATTGTCCCGTTTTTGAGTTAGAGCGAGTTAAGCGGAAAAATAATTGTTATATATATCCAACACACACCTAAAACTAGAGAAATGCGCCGCGAAAACTAGTGACGGTGTTAAATAATTTATTTATAATAAGTTTGATATTTGATGGAGGGTAGACTGATAAAATATTAAGATGGGAAAAATATTTATATGTCCGAATATTAAGCTCAGAAGTCCTTATCCCTTTTCCTTAACCTTTTATTCCCGCAAACGCATCATGCCCCCTCCCTCCCTCCCTTCCTATTGCTTGGATTGCGATATATTTTTTTTAAATTGAAGATAAAAAAATCTCGATTACCTGTGAAATAATTTCTCTTCGGAGCCCTTTCCGTCATACTCAAAAACGCATTTAAAAAAAATGCAAAAGGTTTTTCCCCTCCCACAAGTTTGTTAATTTGAAAAAAATAAAAAAAATTATTCAGTCAAATATTAGACGTAATAACAAACAAATTCTATTTTGGTTTTTGAAAATTGCACGACAGGGAAAAAAGTTCGAGGGAGTTCAATAATTTTTCTTTCCCTACCTCCCTCCCCTCCCCTATTTGGCCCACCGCCCCAATCCTCCGGCTTCATCAATTCTTATCTATTTCACCTACCTCAAAAAAATCTCATCCCCCTAACTTCTTTTTTTCGTAAAGAAATTAAGGAATTACTTTTTTGTGTATTAGTGTTAGGGCAAAAAACGAGTATTTTCAAAAAAATTTTTCACGAAAAGTTACCGTCCGATTTGAAAAAATTTCTACCATTATGCGCTTTCGCGAGATCTTCAATTTTTAATTTTACTTTTTTTTCGTCAAGTCATAATAATAACGTTATCGTGGAAAAACTTGTTTTTGCTAATTTTAAATGCGAATTCCTCCGCCAACCCGTGTGATTAAGCTGAACTAAGTTGATAAGATGATAAAAGAGAACGCGTGTAACCGAGTTGTGAAAATTTTTTTTTTTAAAAAGTTGGTTTCATTTCAAAACCAGATACGCTCCGTTATCAATATAAAACGTAATCCTACGGGAGCCCACCCTAACTGTCCGTGCACCCCCACGATCGTTGGGGACAATGTTTTTCATAAAGATTAAAGCCTAAGGAATAATTTAAGACATGTCCCCAAAAAAAAACTGGCTGTACTTTCAAAATGGCGTCTTTTAAAAAAAATTGCAAATATTGTTTTTGTCATTTTACACAAAAACTAAAAAAGATGGAGAAAAACTTTCTGCACAAAAAACAAAGTGCATAAAATTTTCTACAAATTTGTTCCTATACAATATTTGGATAGGAGTTACCATTTTCCAGATACCACTGTTGCCGTTTTCGAGATAAAATCTGCAAATTATAATATTATTATTATTATTATTAATTTTTTTCAGTTTATTTTATGTTTTATTATGTTAATAATATAAAGTTATATTATACGCCTTACAATAATTGTCACAGTTATTTCCTCTAAGTGATTTACCGATATATGAATTTCCATGTTTTCTTAATTTCGGACTCATTTATCTGGAAAATGGTAACTCATATCAAAGTATTGTATAGGAACAAAATTGTAGAAAATTTTATGCACGTTGTTTTTGTGAAAAAAGTTTTTGTCCATCTTTTTTAGTTTTTGTGTTAAATGACAAAAACAACATTGGCAACAGTTTTTTTTACCATATGGCCGCCATTTTGAAAGTATAGCCAGTTTTTTTTTTAGGACATGTCTTAAATTGTTCCTTAGGCTTAAATCTTTATGAAAAACTTTGTCCCCAAGGATCGGGGAGGGGGTGCACGTACAGCTAGGGAGGGCTCCCCGACTAGTATGTATGTTTTTTTGTCTGTTCAACGATTACACTGGCGTAGCTTATTCAACGACTACTCATCGCTAGAGATCATTTTTCTCAGCAAACTTGTGGAAATTGGTAAGAAAATCTGATAGTGATTTTAAAATTTAAAGAAAGCAACGTGTTCATGACAGATTGAGATTTTCATGACAGATTGATTTAAGTAATGGCATACGCGATGCTGTTGAACAATCACATCTTGAAGATTTTATTCTTTCTAAATTTCGACTGTCTAAATCCCCATTTTGAACCACCATCGCAGTCTTGGAATATCGTCCTCCTGATCATTTCACTGGAACTAACAAGCAAACAATATTGTGCAATTAAAAAGAGAATGCAAATATCTCACTTGATTCATCGATTTTTTTATGTGGTAAATCAATTTACATCTCACCTTTATAAAAATATATTTATATGTATATATTTTCAGTAATTCAAGGCTAGTGCTCCACTTGAGCGACCGAATATAATTTGGTTAAAAATGCTAATAAAGAATCTAATTATCGGAATACAGCCATAAATAGGTCTCGATTACGTCATTTTCTGCTATATAATTAAATGTTTGTTAACGGTTAAAACATAATTCAATTAGATGACAAGTACTATATCCGCATAGACAGGGAAAGTATAATCCACCTACGTGTTCATAAGAACAATATGTTAACATGTCGCAGTTTGTGGTTTTCCCCAGAACTATAAATAAATTATCATAATTTTCTGTTTACGTTTTGGGAACCTACCTTAATTATATTTTGTACCAATATAAGGCACTTCTTTCTACGACTATTGAATAATTCCTTAATTACACAGGCACACACAAAAAAAATATTTTCCAAAAGTGAAAGACACCTATCCTTTTATTTTTTTGAGCCGCTGATTTCAAATATCACATCAAAAATATATGTTTCGCTACTCAATTTTTCGCAAACTAACATTACATCCCTAAATTCGGGGTTAAATAAATGGCTATTAAATCTAATAGAACGACAAGCGTTGAAATTAAACTTCTGAATCGTTTAAAATGACTCTAGTTACATACTTCCAACGTTCTATCGTACCACGGAAATGATGGTGGGGTACTTTTCCCCTCTAAAAGAACTACTGTTCTGATTTTTTCATAATACGCTTGTGGGGGCTTGACAGATCGGGGCTATTACAGGAAATATTGATAAGTCGAGTATCTTTTGACCAGAAGATGCCAAAACAACCCCCGGAGGTTGGAACCACTCCCTCCCTGAATGACAAAACATTCCGAAAATACCGCGAAAGGGCTGAAGAACGGTTTCCTCCACTTTTTGAGGTCGAGTAACACGATAATTGCAATACCTTCCCCCACTCTTCTGGAATTACCCTTAAATGAAAAAAAAAACACCTCTCGTTCTGTTTTTTCCGTACTAAGCTTGTGAGGATTGGGGTTATTACAGAGAATATTGATAAATCGAACATCTTGTGATCAGGATACACCAAAATAAGCCCGGGGGCTGTAACCACTCTCTCCTTGAATGACAAAACATTCGGAAAATACTGCGAAAACTGTTTCCCCCGTTATAGAGGCGAGAAACACAATGGTTGCAATATTTTACCCCTTCTGAAACTACCGGAACGGAAGAAAACTACCCCTTGTTCTGATTTATCCATGCTACGCTTATGAGAGCTTGACAGGTCGGGGTTATCACAGGTAATATTGATAAATCGAGTATCTTTTGATCAGAAGACGCCAAAACAACTCCCAGAGGTTGAAACCACCCCTTCCCTGAATGACACAACATTGCGAAAATACTGCGAAAGGGCCGAAGGCCGAAGAACGGTTTCCTCCAGTTTTCGAGAGCGAGTAACACGATAATTGCAATACTTCCCCCCACTCTTCTGGAACTACCCTAAATAAAAAAACTATCCCTTGTTCTGATTTTCTCGTACTACGCTTATGAGGGCTTGACAGATCGGGGTTATTACAGGGACTATTGATAAATCGAACATCTTTTAACCGGGAGGCGCCAAAATAATCCCGAGGGTTAGAACCACTCCCTCCCTTAATGACAAAATATTCGGGAAATACTGCGAAAGGGCTGAAAAACGGTTTCCCCGTTATCGAGGCGAGGAACACAATAGTTGCAATATCCCTCCCCCCCCCCCCTTCTGAAACCACCCCTAAATGGAACAAAATTATCCCTTGTTCTGATTTATCCATACTACGCTTGAGAGGGTATTTAATAGTAGACGGTATCAAAGACCTTCGAAAAATCAGTACATATTACGTCTGCTTTGAACCCTACATCGATAGCGTCAGTTAATAATTCTGACATACAAACTAAGTTAGTAAGATTTGACCTGCCTTTGACAAAACCATGCTAAGCATCCGTGCAGTGAGAATTGGACGATACTTGCAATTTTCGGTCACCTTTCTTGAAAACTGGAGTTATCTCTGATAATTTCCATTGAGAAGGGAAAGTGTACGGTTCTAAGGACAAACTAAACAGTTTAGAAAGAGATGCAGCAAATATACAAGCACAATCACGTAGTAAGAAAGCGGGAATTCCATCTGGTCTACTCGTAAGCTTAGGCTTAAACTTCTTTAAACAAGCTAAATCATTATCAGATATAGAAGGCGAATTAAGTTGGTCATAATTATTAATATTATTAACAAAGTTCTAGTTATTGCTAGTACGGATGCTATAGGATTGCTGAAAAAAAAATTGCAAAAGCACTGCTTATTTCTACTGGGTTGGAAAGATTTTTATCGTCAACTGCCAAATTATTAAGTGTACTACCGTATGTGCTCTTTTTATTGGTATCAGAGACTAGCGGGTCCTTGTACTATGTACATTCTTTAGTTCTGACTTTGCGCCTAATAGTTGAGTCAATGTGGGCTGAAAATATGCATTATTTCGAAATAATTACGGGAAGCTTCGATTTTTCTAAAACCAATGACGGATTTACATAAGGGCACTTGGGACACGTGCCCAGAGCCGCCAGGGCCCTCACGTAATTGGGGCCCCCGAAAAAGTTAATTTACAAATTTAAAAAAATTAAACTTTCCAATCAACAAGAGTAACATCCAAATCTCAAATAATTTTTACATTACAAAGGGCCCCCACATAAGAAGTGCCCAGGGGCCTTTCAAACGTAAATCTGGCCCTGCCTAAAACTTCTTGATATTGTTGTAGAACTCTCCAAAATCGTCCTAAGTGGAAAACAGAATCAAAATTCGACTTAGGCAAAAATTTAATTTAAAGACGTTTTTAAGAGTCTGCAGAGGCACAGATCAGTCCATAAGGACCGTTTTGGGTTCTATAAGGCGTTGGAAATGACCAGGTGAAAATTCGAAGAAACACCGAATTTTCACTTAGGAAAAATGTTTTTAGTTCAGGATATGAGAGCAAGAGTATATAATGACAAAGATTTATGAATAATATACTTTTTCAAAAGTACCACAAAAATAATACTTTTGAAAAGTGTGTCGAAATTTGGCTCGAAAATCGATTTATCAAAAGTACGCCAAAATTTCACTTAGAGATTAATTTTTCAAAACTGCGGCTCGCAATTTGGTCGAGCGCGTTGAGTGGTCCAGACAAAGCAATGGTAGGAAAGCCAATAGCAGGGCTTTTCAAATGACCAAGTTTCAGAGGAAAACGCCTTGTGCACAAAAAACAAAAATACAATTTTGCCTGAAAGTCGCTCGAAGGTGGGTTGCTGCCATATCGATAATATTGAACAACTGCATAGGAGCAAGTAAATTGTGGACTGATTGAACGCTGTTAAACTTATGCAGTTATAAGTCCTCACGAATGTGTTTGAGTACGTGAACCGTCACGATACAAGAACTTTAAAGCTAAGTAGTCTCTAGCGAAACTAAATTCATTTAGTAAAACTTTTTTAAGTTAAAATCAGTCAGCCGTAATTATGAATTACAAATAGTCTCGGACTTCTCTAAAAAGCTCGCATTTTGATTCTGAGAAGGTATGCATGAATCTTTTCTACCTAATTGATCGTTAGCGTAAGCGCTCTCGCTTGTATGGTCTGAAAGCCATTACCTTGATTGGGGAAGGCACGATTCTTATCTTGAGAATTTTGTATAACCATTTCTGTTAAATAAACGGATTCTTTGAACTACTGTTTCTTAATTGATCTTGAGGCCTGTTGACGGTCTATAATCCCTGGAACTTTCGTATCGAAAACCGGATGTGTCGAGTTAACTCACATTAACACTCGACCTTCTGGTTGCCTTACGGAGGTTCGATAGGGATTTTTTTATGCGTTTTTTGGGAAATCCCTAAGGGGTAGAGTCCGTTATTAACAGATAAAAACGTGAATACCGCGTACAAAAATTAATCCCTCCGCAGAGAAATTCTTCGGTTGGGATTTTTTTATGCAAAAATCCAGAATTTCAAAGGGTACCTAAACCCCTAACGAGGGAATTCAGGTCCAGAGAGAACGTCGTTACCGATCTGTGGTAGTGCAGCCTTGGTCCATTATTCGGCTATCGAAGTGCATCTTATCTCGAACCCGCCTGGGAGGTAGAAGAACGGGGTAACACGCGACTGGCGCCCCCTGAGAAATAAATTGGTGTCGCGTCATTTTGACGCCCGATAGTGCGTTCTTCTACAATATCACTTTTACATAGCTTAAAATAAAAAGTTATAAACATATAATTGAGAGAAAATTGTTTATTAATTATTTAAACAAAAGAAAAACCGTTTTTTTTTTAACAAAATTATTATACGTTGAAAATTTTTAACGCAATTTAATTCAAATTGACATATAAGGGGTTTTCGATGACTGATTTCTTCGATGACTGATCCAATATGGCCGACTTCTCGATAAATATTTCATTAAAAATGACGAAACTCGTTAATTTCAAACAAATTTCACTCCGATTAACACTGTGGGGTTTTTTAGGTCGCTGAAATAGATTATGATGTCAAAAAGTAATGATACAAAATGGCTGATCCGATATGACCGACTCTTTGGTAAAAATTTCATTAAAAATGACGTAACTCGATAAATTAAATTTTAAAATAAAATAAAATAAAATAAAATAATATAAATAAATAAAATAAAATAATAAAAAAAAATAAAATAAATTTCGACATTCTATGCCTATTTGAATAAAACTAAAATTCAAAATTTTACGAACTTAAACGAACCACCCAGTCTACCACATGCAACTGACCACGCTGTTCATGCTGCGACTCTAAAGTGCAGTCATTAATTGTTATTGTAATTATTGCGTGAGCGTGTCTTAACATTTAACCAATTAATTGAAATTCACTTTTACATTACCGAGAAATATCCTTTAAAACATTATTTCATCGATTTCTACACCTACTACTATAACCCAGTCATTGAAGGTATTTACCTCCACGTATTTACTTGCAAAATGAATAACTCCTTTTTTGATGAGTTCGTGAAAGTGCATAGAATAATATTTCGAAAAGTTTACATTTCACTCGAATTCAGAACATAAAAGAAAAGTGAAAAAACATTTTTTTCATCCATTTTTTCAAAATTTTGATTAGGTGAAGGTAGGAAGAATAAAAAATACACATGGATATGTGTTTATGAAGAAAAAAATGTCCTTTCAAAATTTATCGCTAAAGCCACAGTATTCCTGAAAAAAAATAGTCAAGTAACGTTATTACTCGAAGCGAGATCCATGCGTGCGCGCACTTGAATACGCATGACTGTGACACCGACACACTGAATTACATGTCACTAAATCAAAATTTGTTCAATCTATATGAGTGTTGGTTCATTTAAAAGATGGAAATTGTAGCTTTCCGATGCTTTTTTATTCTAAACAATACAAACAAAGGATGGGATGCGAAAAATATACTTATATATATTATTATCACGGCCGAACTCAATCGTCGCAATAAAAAATATAGAAAAAAATAAAAGCCCTTCAAAAAAATTATTTCTTCACTGAGAACTGTTAAAAAGTATGTACACTATTAAGTTGTAGTAGTAACCTGGATTCAAAAAAAGTACTCAAATCATTTTAATTTCCTTGCTGATTTTTTTGATAAATATATATATTGGAGGCTGTAACTTGCCGAGAACTTGACCCATTGGAAAAACCGCTGCCCAAGGAATCACTACTTCCACATCCAGATTTTCTATCCAAGTCACTCACAACGAAAAATTTTGTATATGGAAATAATTGTTTATGGAACTTTAATAATATAATATTTGAAATCCTCTACCCCAAAAACCCATAAAACGATACCCCACATCGGTAGTGGGGTGGGGGTGGTGATAGGGGGTGGTAGTGGGGGTGGATAAAATAAAAAAATATTTTGAGGTTTCTGGTTCTTGTACACACACTAAATCACAATTTTGTTTCATCCCCTTTAATAATGGGGTGGGGGTGGTAATGGGGGTGACTAATGCCAACATTTTTTTTGAGACCTTAGCTTCTCTTGTATATACTAAATACCAATTTTATGAACTCTTACCTGATTGATTTACCTATTTACCCCAAATTTACCCCAATTTACCCCCAACCCTTCGACGGAACAAAATGAAAATATAATCTAGTTCTAGATCTCGTTAAAGTACATACGTGTACCAAATTTCAAATCAATATCTCAAACGGTTTCAGAGTAAACGTGCGCACAAAAAAAGTTACAGACCGACAGACAGACAGAAATTTTTTTTTTCGCTTGAACTTAAAATCTCGACGTTTCATGACATTCTAAGCCTATCTGAACAATAAAAATTTTAAAAATTTTTGTTGTTACTATACTTCCACTGGACGTGGAAGTAAAAAATAAAATATCACTATTTCGGAAAAACTGTATACTTTTCGAATGTCCAAACACAAATTCGTTGACTTTTATGCATTTTTTCTAAAAGAAACAGCGATTTTCACAATCTTACCCTTATTATTATTACGTTCTGAAGACGAAAATGGGGAATCATATCTTGGTCATCAAAACGCAACTGGAGCCATATGGCCATCACCCATAACGCATGCGCAACTCATTTGGCTCTCTTTTTTGTTTTTGTGGCTGCATTATAACTAGTTATGAAATGGCTCTTATGGCGAGAGGGGTGATGTATCTACTTCACCGTGACTAAGTCATGACTTTTAGGTCTAAAATAAAACAAGAATACTATTATGGTCATCTTTTGGCTTTAAGCAGGTGTTGTTAGATAAAATGGACGTCCATCATACTTATAGTTTGTTCATCTTTAAAATCATATTTGCATATATCGTCAATCAAGAGGGTTAAATTTTATCAACGCACGAATTTTTTCTGTAAACTTATATAAAATACTCATAAAAACAAAGGGGCCTCGAGAAATCTCTAAATTTTAGGTATAATTAAATTAATTTGAAATATATACATATAAACATTTTGTAATTTCAAGAAGCACAATCGATGGTGACCTTTGTTTCTCAAACATTTTTACATTTCCTTTCTCCAACCAAATTAAAATTTGTTACTAAAGTTTCTGAAAATGTATTGCGTGGACGAAACCATCGAGAAGCAAATTTGCCTTAGTGCAGTTCTTTCAAGTTGAGTAAGTAGTAAATAGCCAACTGTACTGGTCAAATACAAAAGTACCCAGGTAGCAAAGGCACGTGAAAATGACGTGAAAAAATGGTCAGGAGTGACGAGAAATGACGAGTTAGATGACGTAAATGAAACGTGAAAATGACTTCCTAATGTCTCAGACGAATGACGTCTTTTTCAGGTTATATTTGGTAATCCCCCCCACAGGTTTTTAGTAATAGGAACATATAAAACTACATACTAGTTAGTAATCTACTTGATAAAAATAAAATAATTAATGCATAAATAAGTTTTGTCCTAATGAATTTGTTTGTTAGCCATCCGTAATTTTATTTACATTAACATATCTAATATTGTTTACCATCACTCCAACTTTTTCTCACAAGGGTTGCCTGCAAATTATAATGTTTATTAAGTTATTAAATTCATTTTTACTTACCTTTACCAATTGCGGTCCGTAGGGTTCGAACCAGGCATGTATCTGCTGTCCGATTACAGTACTGACGCTTCAACCAACTGAGCTAGCTTGGCGACCGCTATTTTGGATGCTAAAAGCAGTATTTATGGTGGTGAATGAAGTCTTTATTATGTGAAATTGAATTTCTTGTCTTATTTAATATTTTATTTAAAATTTATATATGAAAATCTTTCAGGTTCTCGCTTCGAGTTACTAGTATTTTTATTTATTTATAATTATTAAGAACTTATTTAATTTAATTAAACTGTCACCAGTGTCACCTGAGAAGTACCTACGAGTAGTTGTTGAACAATGTAATTATTACATTAATTAGTATTAGTGGCGGTTCGTTAAAAAAAATATATTTTCCCCAGATCTCGAAATTGAAGAACAGAGAGGGAGAAATCCGAAAAAAAAATTTTCCTTATCTCAAATTTGATGAGCGGTGGAGGGGAAGTCAGGAGTCAACTATTTTAAGAATTAAAGTTTTAAGTTGAAGTACTTATACAAACCTGGAAAGCGTGTTGGAGAAAAAACGGTAAAGGTGTAATATCGTCATCTACAACATAAATAGAATATTTAATGGTCTAAAACAGACCTAAAATTGAAAAAAACCAATAAGCAATTATTACCTTAAAAAAACACAACTAATATTTTTTTCGCAATAAAAAAAAAACGGAATGAGCAGGGGTCGAACCGCCGACCTCATGACTCGGAAGACGACGCAAGCAAGCAAGAACAAATTTATTTTAAATTAAGAATACATATTGTCCTCCCCGCGCACTCATCCGGAGCCAGCCATACATCCACGGTGCGAATCGCCATGGTAATTGATTGACTGGACGGAGCGAGGCCGGATTGGATAAAAATAAAATGAAAATATAAACACAATCTCCTTTCGCAGGATAGGCGAATTAAAAAGTGCATAAGGTAAAACATTTAAAAAATAAACTTAAAATAATTGATATATACAATACAAAACAGGCTGGTGTAAATAAAATATCAGATATATATGGCTGGTCTTCACGGGAAAATTACTATCCAAAAAACCCGTTCTAAGCAATGCAGTCAAAGCGGACGGTAATGCAAGACCGCGCAATTTATGGTTTCAAATATTTGGTTTTCTAAAGATTTTGAAATTCAAAAATAAATTGTGATTGGGAAGAAATAATTTAGAGAGACAAAACAAACAAAAACAACAAAGAAAAACAAAGAAACGAGTAAAGATCAGAAATTATGTTTGAGAGTTTTTATAGATAGATAGAGAAAGGCGGTGTGGCTAGTGATGTTGCCGAAAGATGGGCAACGCCTGGTATGGTAATTTGTGTTTTATGCGAAAAGGTGCATTATGCTCTCTGATTCGCGTAATGTTGTTTGTTAGCGGGCTATCACCAAGTTTGAATTGATAGAATTTTTCCGATGTAACTTTGATGTAGTCCGCTAGTGGCATTATGTCATGACAACGTGCGTAGAGGTCTCTTAAGGAGATGTATCGTGAAGAATTTGAAATGAGGCGCATAAATTTATGTTCCAGAACTCTTAGTTTATTCATTGTCGTGTCCGGTATGCTGCACCATACCGGCGCCGCATATGTTAGGGCCGGTCTTACAATAACAGTGTAAATTAATTTTTTGTTTTGTCTACTGAGTCTGCTATTCCTGGCCAGAAGCGGATACAGACTCCTGGACATAGAATAGACTGTCCGTATAGTTTCGTTAACATGTCGGTCGAACGTCAGTCGCTTATCTAATCGTACTCCTAAATACTTCACGCACTCCCTTTCTGGAATTTTGTTTCCCCTTATCAAAATTGGTGTTAGAATCTTATTCTCTGTAAATCTGCGCGTGAAGACTATAGACTCCGACTTCTCCGCATTTACGCGAATTTTTCACTTATCGTAATAAGCCGTGGCACGAGCCATATGGGCTTTTAGAAGCATGTTAGCCGCTTGTGCATTATGACTATGCGCGTACAAGGCTGTGTCATCGGCGTACTTGGCAAGTTTAGTATTCGGGAAAGTGGGGAAGTCGGATATGTACAAATTGTACAATTTTGGACCGAGGACCGACCCCTGCGGGACGCCCGCGCGAATGTCCCGCAATGTTGACAGTTTGTTATTCACTCTCACCTGAAGCCTTCTACCAGTCAGGTATGAGTGAATGAGTTTAATGATGTGTTGCGGAAAACGGTAGTTGATCATTTTGTAAATTAGTCCCGGGATCCAAACGGTATCGAAAGCTTTCTCAATATCTAGGAATACCATGGTAGTATTCTTACCGAGGTTATATTGCACCTTCACATCGTTAACAATTCTGACAACTTGTTGTACTGTGCTTCTTCCCGTCCTGAAACCGAACTGGTGCTCATCGTTAATGTGAAGCTCATCCTGGGCAATGTTTAATCTGTCCAGGATGATGACAGTAGCGAGATTGGTCGATAGCTGCCTGCGATTTTTGCATTTTTATTCGGTTTAAGGACGGGAACAACCACAGCAAACTTCCATTGGCTAGGCCAGTATTGTAGTCGCAAAATCGCGTTAACGATATACGTGAGTTGTACAATACCTTTCCTCGGCAGATATTTAAGAAGCTTGTATTCAATACCATCTTTCCCCGGTGGGAAGACGACGCCTTAAGCACTCGGCTACCAAGCTTTCTGAGATTACTTACCTAAAGACTTTATAGTTGGAACACGAATAGATTTTGCTTTTTAATGAATTTTAATTTAATTTTATTATTAAAAGAATAGATAGAAATATAATTTAAACAAATAAACTGCCGAATCTTTGCAAACTCTTTCGAATATAAATTATTTTGGATAATGTTAAAAAACATTATATCCTCGAATAAAAACGCCAATGCTTATCCCTCACGACACGGTTTATTTTTTTTTTTTTTAACTTTACACTCTGCTTACGATAACAGAATACCATTAGCGAGTTTTAAACTTTGTAATCCGATAAAATATAAATAAATTTAACACCGAAAAAAGACGACAATATGACGTGATGTGTAGCACGTCATTTTAATGTCATTTATAAGACGTCATTCTGTCGTCGATTTTTAGTGCCCTGACGTCTTTTTGACCAGAATCACCAGATTTTGACGTCATTATAACGTACCCTTGCTACCTGGGTATACATACATTTTTTACTAATCCGCAATCAATACCAGACACAAAATACTCCCAGCAACCGTGTACAATAAAAAGGAATAATAGTAAAATGTTAATGATGGCTAGAGCCATAGAAAATGGAATGTCAGTATTCTTGGACACTGATGCAGAAGATAAGTTGACTTTACTTTAATAATCTAGATATTTATACCTATTAATGCATAAACTTTCGTAGACACAATTGTCAACGAAAACACCCCGTGAAAAGTGTTATGCCGCTATATAAGTACCTACTCTTTGCACTTACTTTTAGGCGACATTCCTTTTCCAATAATATGTAGAACTCTGCCGATATTTTCTTTTACATTTCATTCTTATTTTTCTGTTAAAACTTATTTGAGTATGTATAAAGTTTTCAACATTATTAATACTTCTTTTTAGATTATATTTTTATCTTGCCGTTTGGCCTCAATTTAGATTTTAATGTGTACAAAATTACTTCTAAAATAGTCATTTAATAAGGATATTTTTTCATTATTGTTTCAGTCATGATTCGGTAATAACAGCTAAGAAAATCGCCAGAATAAAGCCTAATATAGACTAATTTCTTAGTGATAGTTTGGATATCAACACTATATTAATAACAAAAACCATGTCAACATATTCTAGCCATTTTTATAGCAGAAATGGCAGTATTAGGACTTAACATTGTTGCTGTTTAATTATTCGCTCATATATGACCAGTATATAGCTAAAACCGCTGCCCAAGGAATCACAACTTCCACATCCAGATTCTCTATCCAAGTCACTCACAACGAAAAAACTTTGTATGTGAAAATAATTGTTTATGAAACTTTAATAATATAATATTTGAAATTCTCTACCCCAAAAACCCCTAAAACGATACCCCACATCGGTAGTGGGGAGGGGGGGTGATAGGGGGGTGATAGTAGGAGTGGATGAAGTAAAAAAATATTTTGGGGTTTCTGGTTCTGGTACGTACACTAAATCACAATTTTTTTTCATCCCCTTTAATAAGGGGGTGGGAGTGGTAATGGGGGTGGCTAATGCCAAAAATTTTTTTGAGACCTTAGCTTCTCTTGTATATACTAAATACCAATTTTATGGACTCTTACCTGCTTGATTGACCTATTTACCCCAAATTTACCCCAATTTACCCCCAACCCTTCGACGGAACAAGATGAAAATATAATCCAGTTCTAGATCTCGTTAAAGTACATATGTGTACCAAATTTCATGTCAATATCTTAAACGGTTCCAGAGTAAACGTGCGCACAAAAAAAAGTTACAGACAAACAGAATTTTTTTTTCCGCTCAAACTTAAAATCTCGACGTTTCATGACATTTTAAGCCTATTCGGTAAATAACAATTTTTAAAAAAATTTTTGTCGTTACTATACTTCCACTGGACGTGGAAGTAAAAAGAGATCACCATGACTATTTTGTTTTTAAATTTTACGCTAAACTACGACTAAAACAAGCTAAAAACGTACTCTTCGCCTGTTCACTGAACTTTTTATATAATTGTTACACATTCTATATATAGGATACTCTTCGCAGTTTTTTTGTAAATAATGTTAGTTTTAGACATTTTTAATTTTATAGTACGAACTTAGTTGGTAAAAGAAGTGTAAAATGAAGTAAGTAAAAATTTTAAAAAAATACCAAACCCCATTTGGGTTTCGAACCCGGGACCCTTGGATTCCGAGTCAAAAGCGTAAGAACTACACCACCACTTTACACGTAAAAAAATGTAAATTTTTACATTATAAGACACGAGCTAAAATCATATTTTCACGGTTGTATATTACATTATGAAATGGATATTACTTCCACATCCAGTGGAAGTATAGTAACGACAAAAAAATTTTAAACATTTTTTATTGTTCAAATAGGCTTAGAATGTCACGAAACGTCGAGATTTTAAGTTTGAGCGAAAAAAATTTTCTGTCTGTCGGTCTGTCTGTAACTTTTTTTGTGCGCACGTTTACTCTGGAACCGTTTGAGATATTGACTTGAAATTTGGTACACATATGTACTTTAACGAGATCTAGAACTAGATTATATTTTCATCTTGTTCCGTCGAAGGGTTGGGGGATAAATTGGGGTAAATTTGGGGAAAATAGGTAAATCAAGCAGGTAAGAGTCCATAAAATTGGTATTTAGTATATACAAAAGAAGCTAAGGTCTCAAAAAAAAATTTGGCATTAGTCACCCCCCCCCCATTACCACCCCAACCCCATTATTAAAGGGGATGAAAAAAAAATGATTTAGTGTGTGTACAAGAACCAGACACCTCAAAACGTTTTTTACTTCATCCACCCCCACTACCACCCCCTATCACCACCCCCACCCCGCTACCGATGTGGGGTATCGTTTTATGGGTTTTTGGGGTAGAGGATTTCAAATATTATATTATTAAAGTTCCATAAACAATTATTTCCACATACAAAATTTTTTCGTTTTGAGTGACTTAGATAAAAAATGTGGATGTGGAAGTAGTGATTCCTTGGGCAGCGGTTTTTGTAAAATATATAAATATTTAGATATTAAAATGAAATATCATTCCACCAGATTTCTATTCAATGACAAAAACATAAAAATCAAAAATTGTTTTCAAATTTAAATGATTAATAACATTTTTATTTACCAATAGATTTTGCTCAAAAGTAATAGGGTTCTTCCCCTAGGTAACACTAACTTACTGACCAAATTTCAGTACAATCGGATTTTTCTTTCTTGAGTTATCGTGCTTACAAAAAACGTGACGGACGGACGGACGGACGGACGGGCGCACGGACGGACAGACGGACATTTTGAAAGTTGTTCAGAATTCGTTCACTGAGAATAATTCTGAAATATAATAAATACACACCGGTAAGTACAAAGCTTGAGGTACTTCATTTTATGAATGTTATAAAGCGAATTCTTTTCAGAACAATAGAAATGATTTTCAAAATAAAAAACAAATTGACTCCGGATTATTTAAGTAATAAAATTAAATTTGTCTTGTAATACTAGAAATGTAAATGACTTTTTCATAGACACTCCACAGTCAAATAGATTAGCCAAAACATTATTTTATAAAAGTCTTACTATATTTAATGTACTTCCAAACAATATCAAACAATGTAATAATTACTTAAAATTTAAAAAACTATTAACTGCATATATTTTCGAAAATGGACATAATTAAAACTGCTCAATACTTTATTGTCAATCACAATTCGACTACATATAACTATTATGTAATATGTATCTTTCATATATTTATCATTTGTAAGAAAACTATCTAGTAATGTACAATGTAATTTGTATTATTTAATTTACTATTTTATACTCAACCTTTGTATGTTTTTTAATAGCTTATATGCTAAATAAAGAAATTATTATTATTATTTATACGCATTTCATTACGATGCATCTCCCTCAGAGGCTTATATACACGTTGTCATGACATAACACCACTAGCGGACTATATTCAGCAGTTATCTCAAAAATTTCATGCAAACTGGGCGGCAGTCCGTTAACATCACACAAATCAGAAGAGAGCATAATGCCCCATTTCGAATAAAGTACACCCCTTCATATCAGACGTTGCCATTATTCTATAAATACTTAACTCATTCCTATCTTCTTTTCGTTTATTTTTGTACTTTTTTGTTGTTTAGTATATGCTCTCTTCCTTATCATCAAATTTATACAATTATATCTTTTCAAATCACATTTTTGTACTATAAATTAAGCGGTTTGGCATTTGATCGATACTGTGTCCATTATCTGAAGCAGGTGTTTTCGTTTAGTAATTTTTCCCGTATTAGCCTATGGGAATATTATTCCATTATTTGATATCTTTTGTTAACAACTAAGTTTTATGATTTCTATTGGAAATTTTTATTATTATTATTACGCAATGATATGAAAATTTTTTGTCTGCGAGCGATATTTCCGGTTTTAGAAATGTGCCGATCAAATGCAATATACTCTTCGTTTTCGTATTTGCGAAGAGTATAATAAGATGACTAAAATATAACTAAACAAAAGCCGCTGAAACGTTTTAGTGGCTGCATTTTGGTTATCTCAGCTGAATAACATATTTGTGCTGCTTGGGATTTAACCGTGCGCTTGGCCGGGCAGAGTGACAAAGTTACTTCACTATTTTCTTGCAGGAATACCGTGGCTTTAGCGATAAATTTTATTAGGACATTTTTTGTTCAGAAGCAGGTGATCTATCCACCCGTATTTTTTATTTTTTCCTTCTCTGGCTTAATTAGAGAATTTTGAAAAAAATTGATGATTTTTTTATGTTGTGCATCCGAGCGGAATGTAAACTTTTCAGGATATTATTCTATACACTTTCACGAACTCATTAAAAAAAAAATATTCATTCTGCAAGTTTTTGGAGGTTTCACTAAAAAATTGTCTCTGTCGTCTGGGCTACTTATGCAAGCGGTACTACGTCATAGCATAGCTACAAAGAGTTAAGCGAATTTATTTGATCAATAAGAGAGTTTCAGTCGTTCTAACCCATCCGTGGTAAAAATGAAAATACCAAATAGCATTGACACAAACACGTTAAAAGCTTACGAATTGAATCAAAACACTATTTCTAGAGATGATCAGACGTTGGCAAGTTATAAATTAGAAACATGGGACCAAAAATTGACAAAAACCTTGCAGGAAATCTGTGTGGAAAGCATAGCGAAACACTGGGCAGGTCAGTTAACGTTGCGACATAAAAGTGACTAAGAAATATTTGTAACAACAAAACAAATCAGGTATTCCATTTCTTTGCGATTATTTATAGTCGATTACCAAACGAGGTAGATTAATATTTATATTCATATAATTCACACACACATAAGAATACAAATTGATTGTGAAATATGCTATTTATAATCTTGTGACACATATGGTACAGTGGTACAGACATTTTAAATGTACTTTATTTCAAGAAATCAGTGAACCACTTACCGCTATAAATTGTTGTACAGAGTGTTTTTCTGTTTTTCTTGTTGGGATCCCCTGACACATGTATTTTCTTCTAAATAATGTCCGTGAAATCTATAATACATAATACATAATCTTCTTTTAATTTTACAAATTGCTCTTTTAATAATTATGTTTTTAATAAATAATTTTGAACAAATAAATAAAATAGATTGCAAAAAATTTTCTCTGCGAATACCCCTCGAACGTTGATAAATAGCTCATAATTTTATCACAACTTCCACAAGCACGTTGCTTTTAGGTTATATCCCTCCGCCTCCGGCGTCGGGATATTACCAAGCAAGTGCTTTCGAAAACTGTGATAAAATTATTTCGTATTATCAACGTCCTTGGGATATTATAGCTGATAATACAATTATCCAGTATTTTACTGAAAAATAACCTCTACGCCTGTGACTTTTATGTCAAAGAGCAGTAAAGGGCTTTTTTTGTGACAAATGATAAATAAGAACAAAAATATAAAAACAATGTATTTTACTGACATTTCGGAAACAGAATCTGCTTCCTTTCTCAAAGCTAAGCAAAATGAAAAAAAAAATCAAATAAGAAATATCTTCCGTTCGCGCATCGCATTCAAAGTTTTGAAAAAGGCGAAAGAACAATGTTAAAAAAGGTCTTTGTTGGCCCATCCGTGGTAAAGTGTAGAAACATCATTTTTTACTAATTTTGGGATGCTGAATACGAATCTGTCACCCCAATTAGCTAAAAACATCGGGAAGGCAGTAAAAAACAACTCTTATTTGGGGCTGGCATTGAAATTGATACTAGAACTTGCAACAAAAAGTTATTCTTTAGTGCAGGAAATTCTTTCAAAATACTCAGATTCATTAGGTAAGTAGAAGAAGCAAAAATTCTAAATTCAACCCCCTCCTCTTCACCACCCATATGAACGGTGTAAGTTACAATATCTAATGTACGGTTATTTATTTATTCAAAAAAACTCCCCGTTATAGGTTATACTGTGATTACTTCCGAATACTCTTACACCCATCCCCATCAATTAAGGTGGTGGATTTTATCTTTTTAGAGTTTTTATTGGTTTCAATTGTAAAAGAAATCCCTAATCACCCAGTTTGATGTTTTTTTTTATCATAATATTTAAGATATAAGTGTAAAAAGCCATTCTTTATTACACGAATGGCTAGATTAAAAATACGAGCGAAGCGAGTGTTTTTAAAAGCCATGAGTGCAATAAAGAGGCTTTTTACAAGTGTGTCTTACAACGTTTTATCTTCCATCGTGCCAATTATTGTAAGAAATGGGCAATTTTTCATGAATATTTGTAAAACTGTATCAACCTTTTGTAAATGTCACTTTGACGGTTAGTATTATTCGAGTTGTAGTTGAAGTCGCCATTCTAATTATGTTACTTCATGGTCGTGACTGAAAATCTGTGATAATAGTAACTAAGGAAACGATATTATAAATAAACTGGCGTAGTTGAAGTCGCCATTGTTGTTCTTGAATGTTTGAATTAAAATATCAAGTTAATAATGTTTAATGGTGATTATAGTAATATAGAAGAAATACTCCCCCAGAAGTTATGGAGATGGCACCAGCGGCAACGTCAACTGTAATACCTGAGAAGTATAAATCATTCAACGATTGGTGTGTTTTGAACACACGTAAAGAATCTTACGGAAAATGTGTTCCTTGCATATTTTTCCGAAAGAGCAATAGTCCAGTAGAATTAGTAAAAAGACTGAAATTTATTGTAATTCGCTTCAGGATGCCACGTGGATTAAACGATAGTTTTATTGATTACGAACATGACCCTGAATTTGGTCCACTTTTTGACCGCCGGAACATTGTTTATTTAACGATTTATTGTTGAGAAATTCAAAAAAATCGACTTTTTTAAAGATAACTCAAAGACCTTTGACGATAGGTTTTTCAATTTGTAGATACTGTTAGAACTTTGAAAAATGGTTAATTTGAGAGATGTTTCATTTGAAACGCTTGAAAATTAGTTTAAATAATTCCAAAAAACCGCGAAAATTATAGCAATTTGTAAATATTTTTCATTTTTTAACAAAAGCACTTTAGTGCTTGAAACTTTGAAGAAATATGTCTTTGATTACCCCAAAGTTATCCTTAAAATTTCATCAAAAAATTTTAATTAATTTAAGAGATATTCAATTTGTTTATTAAAAACATAAATAATGTAAAATGCAAATTCACCCAGTTCCCGTTGTCGTAGAGGGTTGATCTTGACATCCTTTTTTTTGTTGAGACAAACTTTATGTTTTCATTAATGGTAAATCAAATTTGCATTATTTTCAACTTCAAAATGGCGTTTGAAAAAGTGTCACATTTTGAGGTTGGGTTTTTTGCTAATAACTTTTAAACAACTGAAGATTTTGCAATATCGTTCTCATATCTTTGTTGCTGGGGTCTTTTCACACATTTTCAAAAAAAATGACTGTAGCCTTATTAGAAGCCGAGATGATTTTTTTTTTAAATTCGTAAAAAATTTTTTAACAAAAAATAATTGTTTATAACAAATTATTGTTTAATGAGGAAAAAATCGACATGACAGATATTATTATTTCATCACGCTACCCCAAATTAAAAAAAAAGTCAAAACCGGAGAAACGGTAAATTTTTGGTTGACGGATTTGAACTAGTCTCGATAATTTTATGAACGTGTTACAGATATGACTCATGCTTCTCACTCCTGTTCTGACGCTGATTTAAAATTAATTGTTGGTATCGTTGCAAATTGAATTTTTTCCCCCAAACTCAGCTTATTACAAAGATAGACCATTAAACTAGTTGTTCGCCAAGTTTCAGCTGTTAATGTTTATTAATAAAGAAATTACGAATTTATTAAAAAAAAATCATCTCGGCTTCTATTAAGGCTACAGAGTCATTTTTTTTTGAAAATGTGTGAAAAAACCCCAGCAACAAAGATATCAGAATGATATTGCAAAATATTCATTTGTTTAAAAGTTATTAGCAAAAAACCTAACCTCAAAATATGACACTTTTTTAAACGCCATTTTGAAGTTGAAAATAATGCAAATTTGATTTACCATTAATGAAAACATAAAGTTTAAGTCTCAACAAAAAAAATGATGTCCAGATCAACCCTCTACGACAACGGGAACTGGGTGAATTTGCATTTTACATTATTCATGTTTTTAATAAACAAATTGAATATCTCTTAAACTAATTAAAGTTTTTTGATGAAATTTTAGAGATAACTTTGGGGTGATAAAAGACATATTTTGTCAAAGTTTCAAGCACTAAAGTGCTTTTGTTAAAGAATGAAAGATATTTGTAAATTGTGAAAATTTTCGCGGTTTTTTGCAATTATTTAAACAAATTTTCAAGCGTTTTAAACGAAACACCTCTCAAATTAACAGTTTTTCAAAGTTCTAACGGTATCTACAAATTGAAAAACCTATCGTCAAAGGTCTTTGAGTTATCTTTAAAAAGTCGATTTTTTGGAATTTTTCAACAATAAATCGTTAAATAAACAATGTTCCGGCGGTCAAAAAGTGGACCAAATTCAGGGTAATGTTCGTAATCAGTAAAACTATCGTTTAATCCACGTGGCATCCTGAGACGAATTACAATATGCATATTTGCTAATTCCACTGGCCTGCAAAGCAATATAAAACCTTCAAGTCTTTGGTCGGAATTTTCAATGGTGAAAGCTTTATTGATAGCTGAAAAGGACATCGATCTTAAACAGTTTTCTAAGTTAACCGCTTATATGAAGCGGAAGTCTGTAGGATACCGTTCCAAGAAATCTAAAGTGTTTAGCAAAGATGAAATATACACATTTGTAAACGAAGCACCTAATGATAGATATTTAATGATGAAGGTTGTAGCAATTTTTGGCATTACCGGTGCATGGTGAAGAGACGAATTTTATAAAATGAGCGTTGGTGATGTGCAAGATATTGGTTATATGTTGATAGTGAGAATTCCAACATCAAAAACAAATAAACCTCGAACTTTTATTATTGACCGTAAAACGAGAGACTTGGAAAATATGGTTGAAATTTAGCAACAAAACATGATCGACTGTTTGTGAACTACCGTAATGGAAAGTGTTCTGTTCAGCCGATAGGTATTAATACCTTTGGGAAAATACCAAGCGAAATTGCGAGATATCTTGGGTTGCCCAGTGCACATGAGTTTGAGAAGATCATCTGCCACCATGCTTGCAGATGCAGGAGGGGATGTTTTACAGCTGAAGAGGCATGGTGGCTGGAAGCCATCGACTGTGGCAAAATCTTACGTTGAAGAATCAATTAAAAACAAAATTGAGATATCACATCAAATTTTGCAAAAAGAACCATCTGAGGAAGCAAGCTCAAACGATGCCATTGACGCTAATGATATACTGCCTACTACATCGAGGAGTCACGAGTTGCCTAGAATTCATATTGAAAATTGTGCTAATTGCAAAGTAGAAGTAAATATTGTTAAAAATTAATAATGAATAAAATACTGTTGTCCTTACTGATAATTTTTTTAGAAATCGTGCAATAAAAGCGTGCAATACAAATTTTTGCACAGTTACTTATAAAAGGCCACTTTTTACACTGGAAATGATGTAAAAAACTGTTATTTTTTATACGATCGTAGATAAAGGTAATTTAGTCAATTCAGATGAATATTTCTCACCCCTGAATATTTCTCACACTTTTGGGGTTGGGATGTACGGTGTGTTTACGGTGTGCATATCACTTGTTTTTTTATATTAAAAAAATATTATTTAAATGACTTTTGACGAGGAGGGTTAAAGGGGTGAATTTGTTTTTTTTTATTTTTTTTTCTACTTAGTTATAGAAACTTAGTATTTTAAGAGAATTGCCTGTAAAAGAATAACCTCTTGTAGTTCTAATTATTCTAGTGGCAAGTTCTATCAATTCCAATGTTGGGTTGTTGTTTTTTAATGTGTTCCCGAGATTATTCGTCAAAACGGGTGATGTATTCGTTTTCAGCACCCCAAAATTAGTAAACAAAGCTTTCACACTTTACCACGGATAGGCCGAAAAAAGCTATTTTTTTACATTGTTCTTTTGCAATTTTTTGGTCAATTTTACTTCCAGTGGAAGTATAGTAACGACAAAAAAAAATTTAAAAATTTTATTTTTCAAATAGGCTTAGAATGTCATGAAACGTCGAGATTTTAAGTTTGAGCGAAAAAAGTTTTCTGTCTGTCTGTCGGTCTATCTGTAACTTTTTTGTGCGCACGTTTACTTTAAGATATTGACTTGAAATTTGGTACGCATATG
Source organism: Rutpela maculata (assembly GCA_936432065.2). Classification (NCBI taxonomy): domain Eukaryota; kingdom Metazoa; phylum Arthropoda; class Insecta; order Coleoptera; family Cerambycidae; genus Rutpela; species Rutpela maculata. Next base: position 8,540,609 of record OW386289.2, read on the forward strand.
TACTTTAACGAGATTTGGAACTAGATTATATTTTCATCTTGTTCTGTCGAAGGGTTGGGGGTAAATTGGGGTAAATTTGGGGTAAATAGGTAAATCAAGCAGATAAGAGTCCATAAAATTGGTATTTAGTATATAGAAGAGAAGTTTAGGTCTCAAAAAAATTTTCGGCATTAGCCACTCCACCTATTACCTATTACCACCTACCCCATTATTAAAGGGGATGAAAAAAATTGTGATTTAGTGTGTGTACAAGAACCAGAAATCTAAAAATATTTTTTTCACTACATCCACCCCCACTACCACCCCCCTATCACCACCCCCACCCCACTACCGATGTGGGGTATCGTTTAATGGGTTTTTGGGGAAGAGGATTTCAAATATTATATTATTAAAGTTCCATAAACAATTATTTCCGCATACAAATTTTTTTCGTTGTGAGTGACTTGGATAGAAAACCTGGATGTGGAAGTAGTGATTCCTTGGGCAGCGGTTTTTTTTATAATTACTAAATTCGCTAGTATCGAAACGCCATAGGTCCTAATGTGAAGTTTGGGGCATGATGAACATGAAAAAAATTTAAAATCTGTGAATTCAAAATATTTATTATTCGCACAAAAAACACAATTTTAGTAAAAATGACAATATTTCGTAATTTCTGCCAGTAATACTTTTTCATTTTTAGTAAACAAACTGTAAATATATTTTTATCATTTCTAATTTTGTTATTCAAAAGAGTGTACTTTAAAGTCAGATTTTTGGGAAAATTCTGGCGTAACAGATCTTGAAATTATATACGTATACCTAATTAATATAATGAACAAACAAAAGGTTTTATCAAAAGGAAAAAAATATAAATAAAATAATTTAAATAAATAATTATTCTGTAAATAACAAAAATATCAACTTAAATAACAAAAATTATAAACATAAACTCAAATAGGGCATTTACTGAATACCTAATCTAAAGATACACTGATGACTTCAAATTTTTTATAATTACATGCTACAGACCGCCCAATGGGGATGTAAATATATTCTTTAATAACCTGTCAACAGTTTTAAGTTTTTCTTATAACAAATTTGATAACATAATTTTTTGTGGAGACCTGAATATAGACTATTTAAAAAACTCAAGCACGATTGACATTCTTACTGATATTTTTGATTCATTTAAATTAAGTTAAAGTTAACGTCAATTGAACCAACTAGGGTAACCCCCACCTCGCAGACTGCCATAGACTATATGGTTACTAATTTCCCGGATAAAAGCATTATATCGAACTACGTGACAATCTCAAATATTGCAGGTCATAATGCAAACATATTAAGTATTTCCCTAAATAAAGATCATATTGAAAATACTGATGACTTCATATCTTTTAGAAATATTTCGGAATCCAACTTGATTATACTCAGAAATCTTCTTCAAATAACTTGCTGGGATGATATCTACCTGGGAAATGTCAATATAGGTTTCAACACCTTTATCGATATAATTATACATAGCCTTGATCTAACCTGTCCCGTTATCGTATGCAAAAGTAGCAATTATTGTTCTTACAATAAAAAAGCATGGCTCACGCCAACCTTAATTAAGAAAAGTGAAAAGTTAAAAAACCTTCACTGGCTGGTCAAAAACTTAAATAGTGATGAATTGTACAATTCATATAAAAATAAAAAGAATGACCTTCAAAATGATATCAGCTTAGCAAAAAAGAAATATTTCAGAAATAAAATAGATAATGCCTATAACAAACCAAAGGAAATTTGGAAAATCGTAAATTCACAATCAAACAAAACAAACTTACATAAAAATGAGACAAAAATTTTAGAAAATGGTACGATATTACAAGACACTAGGCAAGTAACTGAGTCTTTTGCATCCTACTTTGCTACTATAGCATCAACTAAGCTAGATGAGCATTTCTCAGAAGGTATGTCTCAGGAATGCACATATAGTGAAATGTTGCCAAATACCTTTTTCTGCGAACCTATATTGCCTTGTGATATAGTAACTATTATAAACAATCTTAAGCAAACCAATTCTTGTGGAATAGATGGAATGTCATTAAAAGTAGTAAAATCAATTAGTGACATAATAGCACAGCCTTTAGCATACTTAGCCAACTTATCTTTGCAAACAGGTATCTTTCCATCTTATTTGAAAATAGCATCAGTGGTGCCAATTTTCAAGAAAGGCAATGATCTTGAAAAAGACAATTATAGACCTATATCTATACTTAGTATATTTTCCAAAATAATTGAAAAAGCCATATACAAGAAAATGAATACGTTTTTAAATAATTACTGCATCATAACAAATTCGCAACATGGTTTTCGTGAAAATCGGTCCACGGAGACTGCAACTAATCAGTTTTTACAATATATCTATGATGAATTGGATAAAGGTCACTATGTCATAGGTTTATTTTTTGACCTCAGTCGCGCTTTTGACACGGTTGATATCGAGTTTTTATCTGAGAAATTATACAGGCTGGGTTTCAGGGGTACTTTCCTAGATTGAATTATATCCTATCTATCTAACAGGCTAATGCGAGTTAAAATACAAAATACTACATCAAATGATCATCATATTAATTTGGGAGTTCCACAAGGCTCCGTACTAGGACCTCTACTCTTCTCACTGTACATAAATGACTTCCATCTCACATAAAGGGAAAAATTATCATGTACGCAGATGATACATCTGTTATGATCTCAGCACCGAGTCTTCTGGGATTGCAATCTCTCGCAAATGATGTGTTGGATAGCTTCAACTTATGGTGCTCTAAAAATTGTTTAATACTAGATATTGCCAAAACTGATTGTATATACTTTTCTCCTCGAGAAACAACTATTGCTGATAACTTTTTTAACAACAAAAATATTAAATTCTCCAGTTCCGTTAAATTTCTTGGCACATTCGTAGATTCGCACCTAACGTGGAATGATCAGGTAGACCATGTAGCTAAAAAAATTAATAGCTCTCTGTATGCTATTTCCTCATTAAAACGGAACTTACTTAAAGGATATCTGCTTAATATTTATTATACTATGGTGTATCCGCATCTATCTTACAATATTATGGTATGGGGTAGATCACCCAGTGTTAAGAGAATCCTAATATTACAAAAAAGAGTTATTAGACTTATCTATGATTTAAAAACTACTGAGTCTTGTAAACCATATTTCACAAACAATAATATATTAACACTTCCATCAATTTACATATACAACATTTCTAAATATGTAAGAAAAAACTTATCTTTATTCAGAAATAATGGTAGCTTTCATCACTACAGCACCAGGCATGGATCTTCCTTAACGATAACTATGCATAATTCGTCTCTATATGAAAAATCACCTTATTTCTCAGCTAAACGCTAAAAATTATAATTGTTTCAAAATACTATTAAAACAATACCTAATTGAAAAATGTATCTATAGCCTTAACGAGTTTGTCTAAATGTTTTATGTTTATATCATATATCTTTTATATCTGTCTGTCCTCATTTTACTATTATAATTGTGTACCTACATGTAATTTTACATTTTGTTGACTGTCGCATCTGTTCTTATGTAACAGCACACGTGATAAATAAATTATTATTATTATTATTATTATTATTATTAATATCTCTCCTTTAAAACTGATGGTATTTATCCACCTAGGGGTACTCTACAATCTGATTTATTAGTTAGATTTAACTTAAACGACTTAGCATCTCGGCGAATCTATAGTATTTTTACATATACTTATATAATAGACTTCTGACAAATCAGACGGACTGCCCGGATATTCTCAGCTCTAGACATTTTAATGTTTCGACTTTTCAAACTCGCCCATACGTCTTATTTTATTTAGCTACTGCAAGAACGAGTTTATTAATATTTTCACCTGTTTATAATATGTGTTTAAACTAATTAAATTATCAGTCAGACCATGATATTTTTAATTGTAGTGTGAATAATATAAAACAATGTATTTTGAGTCACTCTTGATACTTTTTAGTACATTATATGCTGTTTACAGAATGAAAGCAAAATGAAAATGAAAATTAAGCTCTTCATTTTAATTTTGCTTTCATTCTCTAATTATCTATTCGCCTATATCTAATTACTTCCATATCCAGTGGAAGTACAGCGACGCAAACAAAAAATTGAAAATTTTTATTGTTCAAATAGGCTTAGAATGTCAAACATCGAGATTTTAAGTTTGAGCAAAAAAATTTCTGTCTATCTGTCTGTAACCTTTTTTTTTTGTGCACACGAATACTCTGGAACCGTTTAACATATTGACTTGAAATTTGGTGCACTTATGTATTTTTATGAGATCTGGAACTAGATTATATTTTGATCTTATTCCGCTGAAGAGTCAGGGGGTAAATGGGGGTAAATAGGTAAATCAAGCAGGCAAATTGATATTTAATATATATATAAGAGAAGGTAAGGTGCCAAAATATTTTTGGGCATTAGCCACCCCCATTACCCGATTATTAAAGGGGATGAAAAAAATAAAATTGTGATTTAGTGTGTATACAAGAACCAAAGGCCTCAATTTTTTTTTACTTCATATTGTGTGCTGTGTAATTAATTATTCATAGTATTGATTAGAAACACATTGTTCCTTTTCTCTTCTAGAGAAACCTATCTTGGACGAAATAGTGTTATCAATTGACAGATATCTTCTTCTTGATCTCCTTAACACTGACCTACCCCTCACTTTAACAATACCCAGGATCGGCGACGACATTTACTGGAGAAGGTGCTACATTGAAAGATGGCCGAAATATCTTCCATACAACGTCCACCCGGTCGAAAGTTTCGAAATTGTTAGGGGCACCGATGTAAGAAAATTGAGTAGTGTTTACAGCGGCAGTGGAAGTAGAAGAAATAGTAACCAGGGGAACGGAAGTGAATCATGCTCAGAAAATTCTAGGCGTTCGAATAAGACTGTGAACGAAAGTAAGGAAATCTCTAAAAATGACTCCGGGAAAAGGACTTGGAAGGAGTACTATATTGAAATGCACATTAAAGAGTACATCGAACATATGCATCCTGAAGACTATGATGCTGAAAAGGTGTGCGCAACTGTGTATTGTAATTTTATATAAGTACCACTAGTATAATAGTTGATCGCAGATTTAACAGGCACTCAAAAAATGTCGGCGCCTTTGACCCATCAAACATGCCGCATCGAAAAGCCAAAGATGCCGACATTTTTGAGTGCCTGTTAAATCTGCGGTTTACTATACAGGGTTATTCATTATATATTGACCCCTCTTTATTTCTGTTATTATTTAAAATTTTAAAAAAAGTTTCGCATAAAAATTGTAGGGTTGTACACACTAATGGCACCTAGAAATCTTGGGTCGATCCCTATAATAAGATAGAGTGAAATATAAAGAGCAAAATAATGTACGTGAGAGAAAGCGATATATTAACATTGATGCCAGGTACTTCAGCATGTTAAGAGTTCCGCCGACTACTAAAAGTAGCTAAAGAGAAAAGCGGCAACGGCGTAAGTTAAATCTGTTTCTTTTCAGCATATTATTTGTCCATTTCTCTTCTCTTCTACCTGACATTGGCATCGACTCCATATTTTCAAATGCCACTACTGTATATATACTTTTTAAATGTAATTAAAAAAACAATTGCTTGCTGTGATATAACAATGAAGGTTATTTTTTAAATGGAAAATCCTATATGTTTTTATATACTCTTTTAGAACTCTTTTCTCCGATTTTAAATATACAGGGTGGACCATTAATAATAGGCCATAAATCAAGAGCAGATTCTTTGTATCAAAATATGAGGATATAACCAAAGATGCTTTAGTAAATTGTTGCTGTGGACAAAAATACAGAGTGTCAAAATTGTATTTTTTTTCTTTTTTTTTGCAATATCTCAACTACCTCTTGGCCGATCTTCTCCCAGTTTGGTAAGGAAACATTTTTTAAGCTAAGAAACAATAATTTATGTATCACATCACGCTAGCCAATGGAGGGCGCCTCATGAGCTAATACCTGATGATGAATATTTTTTTCTTTTTTTACGAAACGTGGTGGCACTTTTGATTAGAAACTCTCATGCAGGTAAAAATGGTATATATACTTGACAGAACTTGATAATTCCAACTATTTTCGAGAAAACTGCAGTATAGATCTCAAAAATTCTTTGAAAACAAATTCAGTTTGAAAAGGACAAATTGTATTTATTGAAAAGTGTGCTTTGGTGACGTCTTAGTTCTGTCATTTACGTACAATTTCATTAGTTTGACCTTTTAACAGAACTAAGACATTACCAAAGCACACTTTTCAATAAATACAATTTCTCCTTTTCAAACTGAATTTATTTTCAAAGAATTCTTGAGATCTATGCGGCAGTTTTCCCGAAAACAGTTGGAATTATCAAGTTCTATCAAGGGCGCCTTTTTTACGAAGAAATGACTCCTGCATGAGATTTTCTAGTCAAAAGTGAAACAACGTTGCGAAATAAAAAGATAAAAGTATTCATCATCAGGTATAGCTCATGAGGCGCCCTCCATGGGATAGCGTGATGTAATAAATAAATTATTGTTTCTTAGCTTAAAAAATGTTTCCTTGCCAAATTGGGAGAAGATCGGTCCTGAGGTAGTTGAAATATTGCAAAAAAAAAATTACAATTTTTTCACAGCAACAATCTACTAAAGCATGTTTGGTCCAAAGAATCTACCCTCTAACTATGGCCTATTATTAATGGTCTACCCTGTATAAGGGTTGTTTAGCTGCAATATTTATTGACGTATCGGACATTAAATATACTCCAAACATACATATAGGTATTTTATGGTGATTGAGGGAAGCGCAGTAATTACGCTTACTCAGTAGGCTGCGACTGATGACACTATGACAACATTGTTACTGTTTAACATTTCGTATTATTATTTGATCAAAATGGGTTACACCGAAGTAGAAAAGTTTGGTATATTATAAAAATAAAAATAAAATCCTGAGATGAACAATATTTTATAACATAAAATAACAACGAAAATTTTATTATTATTTTATTATTCAAACAATTAGAAACAGAGCTATTATTGTCCCTGTTTAATTCGTAATTTGTTTCCCTAATTTTAGTTATAATTATTTCAACATTCTGATTAAATTCATAATTCACCTTGTCCTTTAAATACCCCCACAAAAATGCATCCAAAGGTGTTAAATTAGGGCTGTTTGGTGGCCATGGAATTGGTCCGCCATTACCAATCCAAATGTCAGATTAACCTTTTAAATGCTGCCTGACTTCAACAATTCTGTGAAGGGTCGCTCTGTCCTGCTGCAAAATTACTTCATCAAGTTCCTCATCAGAAAAGTGTTCCTCTAAAGGTAAAATATATCAAATCTTTCTGCTTCTGGGTCATTTTGATAATACGGAGTGTCAAACAGTAACAATGTTGTCATAGTATCATCAGTCACAGGCTAATGCGTAAGAGTAATCACTGCGCTTCCTTCAATAACCATAAAATGCCTATATGCATGTTTGGAGCATATTTAATGTCCGATTTATCAAGAAATATTACAGCTAGACCATATATTTGAAATCGCGGAAAAAAGATCTAAAAGAATATGTAAAAACTTTCATTGTTATATCACGTGACATATGCAAGCAACTGTTTTTTTTAATTAAATTAATTTAATTAAAAAAATATATACACATTAAAGAATGGACCATAGAGGAACAGTGGATTCCTGACATTAAAATATTACGATTTAACTAAACTTACCTTAGTCCAAGAGTTCATATTAACAGAAATACAGAAATACAGGGTGTGAAAGTCAATATTAAATTTATAATTTTCCTACATGACGTTGGAAGTTTTTCAAACATTGGTACGAGAATTGGTGGATAGGAGTTTTTTGACATGAGAAATCAAATCTCCTATTTTTTTGTGTAAAGCCTAGAGGGCGTCACATAATAATAATAATAATAATAAGTTTATTAACCAATTTAGATACATTTAAGTACATTTGGTAAGTCAGGTAGAATAAATATAAATAAAGTAAATATATAAAGTAATAAGTAAATAGGCAAATACTGAATTAAATAACGACACTATAGTACATTTAACATATAATAACAGTAAATACAATAGTATTTACATAGTCTAAACACAGATAAAAAAATAATAAAAACAGTCTATCTTAAAGAAGACAGAGTTAAGGACATATTTATATACATATTATTGCAATATGAAAATAAAATATAATATATTTAGTTTGAGGTAACCGTTACTGCCTAACAGTTATCCTCCATATATTCTCTCACTGAATAATATGTTTTTGAGATTAAAAACTCCTTTAATTTCCCTTTAAACTTCTCTACTGATCCAATATTTTTTATTGCGTCTGGTAATTTATTATATAAGACTATACCAGAATGATTGGGTGAATTTTCATACAAAGTTGTAGAATGAACAGTAGATCTCAAATCATTGCCTTTTCGAGTTGGATAATCATGAAAGTTTCCAATCTGTTGATAAGATTGTAGGTTTGTCTTTATGCAATTTATACATTTTAATATATATACACAGGATACAGTTAATATTTTTTTTTAAAGTGTAGCCTACACGATTCTCTTTGATCCAGATCAAAAATTAATCTTAGTACTCGTTTTTGCAATATGAGAATTCTTTCTGCGCCACTACAGTTTCCCCAAAGTGCTATATTATACTGTATGGCTGAATATATTAATGCATAGTAGACGTTTATTAATTGGTTATTTTGCAGGGAAGACTTAAGCTGCAGTATTGCATAGTAACCGCTATTAATTTTTTTACTTATGGCATTTATGTATGTCTGCCATCTCATATTTGCGTCAACATGTACACCAAGAAATTTTACACTGTCAACACTGTCGATCAATGCTCCATTTACAATTACTGTATTTGGTGCAGTAATTCTTTTATTATAAAAGTGCATAGATACTGTTTTATTTGCAATATTTAGGTGTAAATGTAAATGTACTCCTAACTTTTTCACCTGTAATGTTATAGCCTTTTTTATTAAAAAATCCTAAACCTACATCATTTTGACGGAGAAAAAGTATACTTGTCATTAGCCTTAGAAATTGACCGTTTTCGAGATAATCGCATTGTAACAGCATAATTCATTATAAGAATTATTAACGTAGATGGCGCCGATGTCAACAATCCTTTTGACATTTAAACATGGCTAAATCTGACAATTACTGTGTTGTAATTTATTACGAAAAAATTATATTTCTTGCACAATGCCGAGGCATAATTTTTTTTTTTTTTTTTCAAATAGCGAAATGATTGATATGGTGGCTATTTATCCTCCAATAAATTATAATGGACGTGCTGCAGCAAGAATATATGCAAATACTTATTCAAATCGAAGGCAACCTGATCGAAAATTATTCTCAAGACTTTTTGCAAGAGTAAAGAAACGGATTCTTGTCGTCCTAGACGTTCCCATGGACGCCCTGTAGTTCGTAGTGTCCAACAAGAGGAAGCAGTATTAAATCTTATTGAAGACGATCCCGAAATAAGTATTCGCCGAATCTCTGCAAATACTGGACTAACCCGTGGCACAGTATCAAACATTCTACATGAGCAACAATTACACCCATACCATTTCACACCAGTACAAAATTTGTTGCCAGGTGATTTTCCTAGTCGCATACAATTTTGCGAATTTATGTTAAGAAAGCAAAGAAGAGATCCAACTTTTTTAAATAAGGTTCTTTTCACGGATAAGGCAACGTTTACTCGAAGGGGAATCTTTAACACAAAAAACAGTCATTTGTGGGCTGAAGAGAATACAAGAGCCACAAGGGTGAGACATTTTCAATATGAATTTAAAATTAGTATTTGGTGTGGAATAATTGGAGATTATCTCGTGGGTCCTTTGAAACTTCCACCGCTAGTAAACGGAGAAAACTATCTAAACTTCCTTCAAAATGATTTACAAAATATGTTGGATGAAGCGCTTTTAGATATCCGAGAAAATATGTGGTTTTTACTCTGATCCTAAGAAATCATTTAGATAATGTATTTCTTAGGCGTTGGATTGAACGCGGAAGTGAACATCCATGGCCACCACGGACTTCATACCTAACGGCAATGGACTTTTTCCTATGAAAGCCTTGTATACTCTCAAACAAGTAACACAAGACAAGAACTCTGGCAGAAAATAGTGGTAGCTGCAAACCATAATCGTGATTTGCTTCCATCCTTTTTTGTATTAGGCAAAATTTTCTTAAAAGATGCCAAAAGTGTATTGAGTTAAATGGAAGACAATTTGAAAATGAATTTCAGCAATTATTTTAGTTATTATTTTGTTGTTTAATTTGACATTTCCATTGATATCGTTTTTGTTTACTTAACTGCTTAATTTGTAATAATAATAAAACCTCTCTTTTTCTACATAACTGCATTTTAACTATCATTATTAATTATTTAACTGTCAGATTTAACCGTGTGCCTACTAGATTAAAATTAATATTTCTTATAATGAATTATGCTGCTGACTGTTACGATGCGATTATCTCGTAAACGGTTAATTTCTAAGGCTAATGACAAGTATACTTTTTCTCCGTCAAAATGATGTAGGTTCAGGATTTTTTAATAAAAAAGGCTATAACATTACGGGTGAAAAAGTTAGAAGTACATTTACACCCTAAATATTGCTTATGTTGAATTTCTCATATCAAAAAACTCCTATCCACCAATTTTCGTACCAATATTTGAAAAACTTCAAAAGTTATGTAGGGAAATTATAAATATAATATTGACTTTAACACCCTTTATCTCTGTTAATATCAACTTTTAGACTAAGGTAAGTTTGGTTAAATCGTAATATTTTAATGCCAGGAATCCACTGTTCCTCTATGGCCCATTCTTTAATGGACACCCTGTATATAAAACCCTTCGACTTTTATACGAAACTTTTTTTAAATTTTCAATAACAGAAATAAAGGGGGCGGTCAATATATAATGAATAACCCTGTACCATTATATTCCAGCTACTCCCATACAGATCAAGATAACTGTAGAAACTGTTTTCTGAAAATTAGCTCGAGAAATGTCAAGAAATCTGTTTTAAAGATTTTTAAAGAAATTTCCGTTAGTAGGTACCAAACTTGTCGCGTATATTTCAGATACAAATTGACCCGTTTTGAAATTTATAGCCTTTTTCACTATTTGGAAAAATAAAAAAGATGTATACTCTAATTTCATAAATACTGAATAACAATTGAAAAGCCAAAAATTGGAAACACTTTATCATGTGTCACTTTTTATTGAAAATGGACGTGACTAATCGCAAATTAAGTGATATTTCATAAACTAAAAAAAATCGATATTTGTCACCAAAGCGTCTGTTTTTTTAGAGATGTTCACAAAGACGCATTTCCCAACTCCAGCTACTTTGAAAAACCTGCCTTCGATCCGGAGGTAAACTCATCGATTTCTGAAAGAGAAATTCACGTTGATTGTTTATAAGCTTTTAGAAATCTGAATTTAATTTACATTTTGTTTGTTACAATAGTATGCTGCGGTTTACCTTTAAATCACACATATTAATTGCTAGTTCTTCAAAATCATAAATAACTGATGTTGCTCATTTCAAAATTAATTATTGCCTTTTTAGGTATCATTAATATGTCATCCTGCGTATGTTTGCATATTATATACAAGTTGCTGAATGGTTAAAAGGTCCAAGGTGAAGTTGGAAACCACAAATATCTCATGGTTATATTTACAAGTTTTAATATTTTTATCGATTTTCCAGATAAAGAAATTGTCAGATTTGTGTTCGCCATACATAAAAAATCTATTAATAGAACAACTGCAATGTTCGGAGAATTCTCTAAATAGAATACCACTTAACTCCATTTTAACTGGATTCCAGAACCTGAGGGAACTATCACTGTGCTTCAAACAGGTAAAAAGTTGATTAAATTGGAAAATATCGTAATACGAGTTTTGTAGTATCTAGTCTACATTTTCAAGCACACAGGACCGGCCTTTGGGTGTATAATAAAACACTGACCTATTTTTGCCAGTTCTTCTGTCTTTATTTATAGCATTGTTCATTTCTTTGTTTAGACTTACGTCGGAGACAAATTTTCCTGGAACGCCCTAAACACATCATTCCAAGATATTAAATTATTAGCTAAAGGTTTGGAAAAATTAAGATTGCGAGTATTAAGGTAAGGCCCTATTTTTCAAGTAATAACCACGCTAACAACACATTTGATTGTTCACAGGATAAAAAATTCGGATGTCGACTGTGAAAAATGTATAACTATATTGAAGGCCATCTTAAAGCACGAAATTGAAACGGTCGATTTTTCGCACTGCAAAGTGGGAGATAGAGGAGTTCTGGCTGTGGCTAAGTTTTCTTTGGAAGTTCCCGTTAAAGAAATAATTTTAACCAATAATAGAATAGGTAAAAGCTAGATAACAGACAGACTCAGATAATCGATTATACCTCGAGTGCTAGTTTCCCAGTTAAATTGTAGAAACCCCACTTTCTTTATCAACACAATGATAGAACTATAGCTATAGTGAAAAACGGTTATATTATTATAGTACACGGAAATTAGCAAAAATAGAAGAAAAAAATTATAATAAGCTGATATTTTCTGAATCGACAGTTGACAGGAGTAGGAATACTGGATCAAAAAGTTCCTATCCCCCTTTTTCCCCCTTATAATGACACCGTGCTGGTTTTTCAATATTTTGGAAATGTGATGTTCTACGACAAAATTAGAGGTATTAAAAAATATTGAGAATTAAATTTTCTATAAAACATGTCTTATAGGCCGCTTGCAGATTATTAAGGGTGTTTAGGTTAATCGACGGCAAACTTAAAGGTAGATAACAAAAACGCTGGATGGAAACACAATATTTATCCAGCCTTGTAATATTCTGTTTTGTAGTATTCGGTTTCAACAACTTTTTATAAATTAAATAGAATTGAATTAAACTAAATCCACTAAAGGCTTTATTCTTGCTCAAATTCAATTTCGTCGGTCCGTTCCGCATTAAAGCATGCTTGTCCGTGACAATTCATACACATAACCGAACATTTTAAACATCCGCATCGCTTTCCGCAGCCTTTTTTGCAGGCACACGAAATTAACTCTAAAATTTATGAGGGAGCTGCTGCTTCAGTAGTCAAAACAGGTATTACTATATCACCTGATTTCTTCCATCCCCATTCTTCTGGCTCTAAAACATTTCCATGCAAAGCCTGAATTTGGTGGTAAATCCGCAACGAATGTTGTTGCAAAGCTGCGAACGTCGGGGTAGCCTTGCCAAAGTAACCGTTTGACTAGAATTAGGAAGTTTCCATTTTTCTCATTTTCTCGTAATAAATAGTGGTAAAAATCTAAAAAACGTCTGTAAATTTTTTTTTAAATTATCTCTATAAATAAAAAAGTTATGGTCCTTCCAAGTTTAAAATGGTGCGATCATCTGTGCTGAGGCTCGATCACGTCACAATACATGATTCCGGCAACAGGGAGCAGGCGCGGGCACCTTTATACTCGCTGGCAGGCACCGGCAGTTTATAGCCAGCTTGCATTTGAGAGTCGAAAAAATTACTAAAACATGCAATTTTGACACGTTCATATTTTTCGAAAAACACCATTGGGACGGCCGTATGATGTCGCGACGTAAAGAGGAAGTCTTTCAGATAAACCTGATCGTAAATTGCACGGCGAAATTCGAAAATTCGACTCGGCACGAACGAATCAAAAGTGACATTTTGTGACATTTCAGAAAATCGAGCACATACACTAAATAAAGGGAACATACAGCGGGCCGTCGGCATGGCAAGGCAGCGCGTTATGTATTGTGACGTCACGGTGGACTTCAGCCGAGGCGAAGTATTCAAATAAGAAACTGAATAAGTTCGTGAGTTTTTCAGATATCGAGATAATTTTTTTTTTGTTTGACTAGTTATCTGAAAGACTACTAAATGAGGTTGAATGCACATGATATTTCTAAAATAGGAAACTTCCTAATTGCCAACCGAGGTGTTAAACAGAACATACCTCTGATGATTTATTGACGTTTCATTTTTTTGTGCTTTATATAGTGCAAGAGCAAATATTTCCCCAGCCTCAGTAATATCCTGTTTTGTAGCATTTGGTTTGTTAAAGGTTTTAACACCTGCTTGTAAATTTGTTTTCGAGTTTAATAAATTTATAATTTGGAGTTTGCCTTTTCCAAAAAAAGCAGACGTTGTGTCACTACTACTAAATGCATGACCAAAAAGAACTGTTTTTGTTGAGTTCTTAAGGACTCTTGCTTTTATATTAGGGATTGCAATTTACCGGAAGTTTTAATAACCGGTAAATCGGTAAATAAAAATGGAAATAACCGGTTAACGGGTATTTACCGGTAATTTTTAAAATGAATGATTAAGGTGGCGAAAATGGCAATTGTCTTTTTCCATGTACAAAATTATCTAAATTTAACAAAAAACATTTTAATATACGTATTTTTAATATAATGAACAGACAAAAGGTTTTTTATCAAAAGGAAAAAATATAAATGAAATAAATTTAAATAAATAATTATTCTGTAAATAACAAAAATATCAACTTAAATAACAAAAATTACAAACATAAACTCAAATAAGGCATTTACTGAATACCTAATCTAAAAATACAATATTTTATAAAAATAGCCTGTTAAAAGTTAGTTTTACTTCCACATCCAGTGGAAGTATAGTAACGACAAAAAAATTTTTAAAAATTGTTATTGTTCAAATAGGCTTAGAATGTCATGAAACGTCGAGATTTTAAGTTTGAGCGAAAAAAAAGTTTCTGTCTGTCTGTCGGTCTGTCTGTCTAACTTTTTTGTGCGCACGTTTACTCTGGAACCGTTTGATATATTGACTTGAAATTTGGTACACATAATATGTACCTCAACTAGATCTAGAACTAGATTATATTTTCATCTTGTTCCGTCGAAGGGTTGGGGGGAAAATTTTGGGTAAATAGGTAAATCAAGCAGGTAAGAGTCCATAAAATTGGTATTTAGTATATACAAGAGAAGCTAAGGTCTCAAAAAAAAAATTGGCATTAGCCACCCCCATTACCACCCCCACTCCATTATTAAAGGGGATGAAAAAAAACTCTGATTTAGTGTGTGTACAAGAACCAGAAATATTTTTTTACTTCAGCCACCCCACTACCACCACCTATCACCACCCCCACCCCACTACCGATGTGGGGTATCGTTTTATGGATTTTTGGGGTAGAGGATTTCAAATATTATGTTATTAAAGTTCCATAAACAATTATTTCCACATACAAATTTTTTTCGTTGTGAGTGACTTGGATAGAAAATCTGGATGTGGAAGTAGTGATTCCTTGGGCAGCGGTTTTTCTATATCTGTTAGTCGTCTGATATTTGTGCATAGAATACCACCAGCTGAAGATGCCCTTCCTCAATCGATATTGGTGGGTCGATAAGTTAATAAGAATCGGTATTAACATACTTCTAAATGTATTCCACGGATATTTAGGGCAGTGTTCAATTTCCTATCGCAAGATATTGTATTTCTTAAGGCTTGGTGTTTGGATTTTACTTTTTATAATATTATTTATTTATTGTTAAAAGTGCTCAGTGTTGGGACAGTCACTCTGTATTTAGTGAATACTAGTCACTGACATAAATAGAAATGTTGAATACGTGACATATCGTAAGTTCAGAATTTACCGAAATAACCGGTAAAAAATTAAAATAATCGGTAATTATCGTCATGTGTTTTTTGTCCTGATAACCGGTTAACCGGTTAACCGGTTAACCGGTATTGCAATCCCTATTTTATATTACCTTAGGCCTCCCTTAGTAGTTGGCGTTAGGTCAATAATTAAGATAAGGAGATCGACACCTTGTCCTACAATTACGACCGGTTCGGATTTAAAACTTTTTTGAATAGCAGTTTGAACTACAACTGTATCAGCATCATCATCAGCAGTTAGAGTTACAGTTTGTATCTCTTCATTTTGAAAGGTCTGAACTAGTTGAGAAATTAATCGTTCTTTGTTGGCAAGGTTGCTTAATAATTTTTCTTTAGGGTCTGTTATTGGCGTATTTTGATCAAAAATAACTGTGGGAGATGTTCTTCTTAAAATTCTCTGTTGGCGTTCAATACTTTTTGTGCTGGTAAGATTATTACTGTAACCATCGAAAATAATTGTGACATTTTTACCATAATGCCTTCTAACAAATGTAACGTATGTACTGTAAATCTTCTTAAATGTGCCCTGACTCGGCCATACAACACGATGAATTAGATTTACGCCATCAATTACATACTCACAGTTGGCGACATCAATTGGACGTTCTGGTACGGATTTGAAAATTTGATACAATGATGACTTTTTGGTTTTTCTCATCAGTCCTCTTTCATCAAATATAGATAAAGGCACCGCCGCAAGTTCAAAGGCAAAACAATGTTTTAATTCAGGCGCTGTGCGCACAGTGCAGATTATTCTTTGGAATAATTAAGAAGAGTCAACCTGTATCATATTGTTACCCTTGGTTTTCGATAAGGGGTTTATAAATGCTAATGACTTAACCATGTTATTACACTTTAACTTAAACGTACACTCAAAGAAAATGATAGGTAAATTCAACCAAAAAGAGCATATGAAATCGCGCCTATCTAGTTTCATAGTTAAATCAATCAGTAAAGAATAGTCATACAACTTTATTTGTTTTCGTAAACAAATAGTAGTTTAATAATCATATCTTCTTGTAACAAATTAAATAGTACAATGACATTTTTTTATGTTCATTAACCATTTTCAATTTGGTCTACAATTAAATGGTACAACGACTTTGTTTTTTGTTCACCAACTAATTTTTAGATTGATCTACACTTTATTGTATGATGCAGTTTTTTTTGGTTAGCCAAAATCTCAGTATTGAGACATCAGACCACCCAAACCAAAGATTAGAGATCGTTTATAAGATCAATCCAAATATATCGATGATCCATGAGAGAATTTGAATACTGCAATCATGTTATTAATTTTCTATAAATTCATAAGAGTGTAAGATAATGCATGATTGATTGTCAGTGATTTGTATGTGGCGTCATCTGGGAATAATTTCTGTAATAGACTACGTGGTAAGCAAGCAAATTTTATGGTAATTCTTTTAGAACTTCTAGAAGACGACAATAATATTGGTTTGTCTACCAAGTACAATAGTACAGCGAACTAATACTGGGTTAGAATTACAATTCGATAATAGTTAAAAATAAAATATACTATTATCTAGTTTAATTTGACAGAATTCAACAAAATAATAGTCAGACGAACAAAATAATAGTCTTATTCATCTATTTTTTAAGTTAATGTTTATTTTGTTGTACGACAACTTTTTATTAATTAAAATAACAATCACCTCTTGTTTAAAAATACCATCAATATAGTTTAGTTTAACAAAATTAACGATATTGTTATTAACCATTTTTTTTTGTTGAATTTACCCATACTATTTCTTTGAGTGTACCAAACGTGCCTCTTCATTTATGATTGCTTCCCGATTTCTCTTGCTTTGTAACAATTAATATTGTCAGTACCAACGATACCACTTGACAAGGTATTCAATATAATCAGTATTCAATATTCAATATAATCAGACTTTCATTTTTGTTTAACCCTACAGTTTACGATTTAATAACATAAAAAGTAATAGAAATATCGATACAAAACACAGAACCTTTTTTGCAGAGAATTTTGTGACAAATCTTTTCCTATACTTATGTTTTTTCCATAAGATAAAGCGTTTAAAAGATATTGTAAAAAAAACTAGTGCGGTGTCCCTAAAGAGGGTGAGATAGGGATGAAGCTTACCTCTTAGGGTGGGAACTTTTTTGATTATTCTTACACACATAACCTAACTATTATAGACATTTCAGCTTATGATAATTTTTTTCTTCTATTCCACATAAATTAGCCTAATTTCCGTGTACTATTAGTCCATGCCAAAGTTGCAAAAACCCCAAAAGTGCAAGCGTAGCGACCAAACGTGGCAACCCCCCCCCCCCCCCGTTTTCGAGGGTAGCCAACACGAGGTGATAGTCGAACTAAACGCAAAAAACCACACCTCTCTTTCCCATGTTTCGTTGTCAGGCATGCGAGAACTTGTTGAATCGTGTTTTTTTGAGGAAACTCAATATGTCCTGTAAAATTTCGCAACCGGACATGCTAACGACCCCCGGAGGTTGAAACCACCTCCTCCTCAATACCGAAACATGCAAAAACTTACAAACGTGTTGAAAATTGTTTTCGACATGTATTCAAGGACAGGAAACACGATGCTGATATTATTTAGCCTCCCACCTCTAACAATGCACAAAACCAGTCCTTTCTCCCATTTTTCGTTATCAGGCGAGGTCTTATTAGATCGAGGGTTTTTTAAGGAAACTCAATATGTCCTGTAAAATTCAGCAACCAGACATCCTAACGACCCCCCGGCGGTTGAAACCACCCCCTCCCTCAATCCTTAAGTGTCCCTCAAAGAGAAGATTTTAAAAAAGGTATCCCCCGTTTTGAAGGGTGGAGAACACGATCGTGTGATCACTTTCTCATTTAGTCCTTAAAAACTACCCTTGCATGCCCAAAACCATCGGTTTTTCTTATAGTGAGATCAGAAGCGCCCTTTGGATCAGGTTTTCTAGGGAGAGAATTTTTTTATTGCAGCTTAAGAGGAGTTTGATAAGACGGGTTATGCGCATGTAAATACAGTCGTGTATGTGCATAGTCGACCTTTTTATTATATATTTATTTTCACAATATGTACATGATTTTTATTCTTGCACAGCTCAAGACTGGATGAGCGACTAATATTTATTTACATAATAGTTTTGTAGGTATTGGAGAACCCCCGATTCAACAATTCTTCGCATGCCTGATAACGAAAAATGAAAAGAAGGGGTGGTTTTATGTATTTGGGGGTAGTTGGTTAGGGATGGGAGGCTAAATAATATCAGCATCGTGATCCCCGCCCCGAAAACGTGTAGAAAACAATTTTCAGCACGTTTAGATATTTTTTGCATGCTTCGGCATTGAGGGAGGCGGTGGTTTCAACCCCAGGGGGTCATTAGGATGTTTGGTTACGAAATTTTACAGGACATATTGAGTTTCCTCGAATAAAACCCGATCCAACAAGTTCTCGCATGCCTGATAACGAAAAATGGGAAAAATGGTGGTTTTTGCGATTGGGGGTAGTTCGAGGGAGGTAGGCACCGCGCGACTATCTCCATCGTGTTGGTGGCCCTCCAAAACGGGGTGGGGGGAGGGGTAGCCATGTTTGGTCGCTCCCTTGCACTTTTGGGGTTTAAGCATTTTTTGCAACTTTGGGATGGAGTAATATTACTCCACCATAGCTGTATAACAGTACCTAGAGGTAAAAAATATGCAAAACTTCGGAATGATGTCATATTGAACGGATTTCGTTCATTTTTGGCAGTATAATTGTAAATGCTTCACAGAAAAGTTTCTATATTGTGCGGGGCTTGCTAATTTATAGGGGGTGGATGCCACCTCCTCTCAGGGGGCGGCACTTAAAAAATATATATATTTATTGGAGCTGAAGTAGAATCAAATTTTAAGAAGAATAGGTTCTATGCAATTTTTCACATAAATTGATAGTTTTAAAGTTATGATGACTTCAAAATTGCGATTTTAGCTTTAAAAAAAATGCATTTCCAAACGGCTTTCGTCGGTATCTCGAAAAGTATTACTTTATCGAAAAAGTGTTACAGACCAATTACAGAAGGTACAAACTGGGAATGAATTATATTTTTTGTTTATTGATGTAGGATTAATAATTTCGGAGATATTTAAGTTTACATTTGGCATCCAAGTGTTCATAAGATAATCGTTATTTAGACTGAGAGTTAAATATCTCAGAAACTGTGACACCTACGTCAAGGAGGCTAATAGGTAGAATAATAGGTTATTAATTAAGCTTTCAACTGTTTCTGTAGCATAAAAAACAAAGAAGTTATGAAGCAGTTATTTTTTCAATAACACCGTCGCCATGTTGTTACTGTAATTAGTCAGTAATTTAAGAAAAGGAATTTCAACACTGTTTCTCATTAATATATAGCATGACGTAGATGCTCAATTTTTTTGGTTTGTATACAGCACCTTTAGAAAAAAATACAGTTTAAACTATCAAGGTATTTTCGATAAATGGTAATTTTTTTTCCTTTTCCAAATATCTCAATAAATATGAATTTTATTGAAAAATGGGTAGAGACCAAAAATAAAGCTCATAAACTGATAATGAATTTCGCTTGTTTATTTATTTACATAGATTTAATAGGGAGATATGAAAGTTTACAAATGGCGTCCGAACGTTTATAAGACGAAAAATGCAGTTGAAATGTTAAATATCTCAGAAATTGTGACACCTACGTCACGCATGTTAAGAAATGAAATTAAAGACAATTAATTGCACTTTCAAATTATTTTTACTCGTTCCTATAGCATAAGAAATAAAGAAGTTATGACGGAAAAATGTGCGTATTTATATTTTTTTATAAAAAAAGGTCGCCATTTTGTTACTCTAATTATCCAGTAATTTAAAAAAGTTATCTCAAATACAGTTTTTCGTTAAGATATAGCATTACCTAGATCTCAAATTTTTTTGCTCATTTAAAGCACTTGCTTTACAAAAAAATGCATTTTAAACATTAAAGGTAATTTCAAAACACTTGGTTACCAAATATAAACTTAAATATCTCCGAAATTATTAATCCTACATCAATAAATATAAAAATATAATTAATTATCAGTTTGTACTTTCTGCAATTGGTCTGTAACATTTTTTCGATAAAGTAATACTTTTCGAGATACTTGACGAAAACCGTTTGGAAATACCTTTTTTTTTAAGCTAAAATCGCAATTTTGAAGTCGTTATAACTTAAAAACTATCAATTTATGTAAAAAATTGCATAGAACCCCCCTTCTTCTTAAAATTTTATTCTATTTCAGCTTCAATAAATATATATATTTTTTAAGTACCAGCCCCTGAGAGGGGATGGTCTCCACCCCCTATAAATTAGCAAGCCCCCGCACAATATAACAACTTTTCTGTGAAGCATTTACTATTATGCTGCCAAAAATGAACGAAATCCGTTCAATATGACATTATTCCGAAGTTAAAACCTCTAGTTACTGCACTAGTAATCCAATGAAACAATTATTTTCCTAAAGATTAAAGCCTAAGGAATAATTTTAAACATGTTTCCAAAAAAAACTGGTTGTACTTACAAAAATGGCCATATTTATTAAAAAAATGTTGTTGTCTTTTTCACAGAAAACAAAGTGCAGCAAATTTTCTACAATTTTGTTCCTATATAATATTTTCCAGATAAATGAATCCAAAATTGAGAATACATTGGAAATTCTTATATCGGTAAATCATTACGAGGAAATAACTGTGACAATTATTGTAAGGTATTTACTGGCGTATAATATAACTTTATATTATTAATATAACAAAAAATAAAATAAACTGAAAAAAATTCTTATAAAAAATATTTTTAATTATTTATTTTTTATTTTTTTGTTAAGACATTTATCTCGAAAACGGTAACTCCTATCAAAACATTGCATTCATGCAAAATTGTAGGCAATTTTATCCAAAGCATTTTTTGTGAGGTAAGTTTTTATCTATCTTTTTTAGTTTTTGTGTTAACATACGAAAATCATATTTGTAACAGTTCTTTTTTGTAAATATGGTCGCCATTTTATAAGTGCAGCCAGTTTTCTTTTGGGAATATGTATAAAAGTGTTTCTTAGGCTTTAATCTATAAGAAAAAAATTGTATCATAGAATCGGAGGGGAGGTGCATGTACACCCTCAGTGGCTCCCCGACTATATGCTATTGTCAAAAATATTATTGGGAAAACAGAACTTGAATTTCTTTCTAGGTTTCAAAGGAATCCAGTCTTTGTCTTATGCTCTTTGCCAAGACACCTGTCATATATCGAAGCTGGATTTACGCTTAAACCAAATCGCAAACGATGCTGCGAATTTACTGTTAGGAGCAGCGACTGCTGGGGCAAAAACATTAAAGTCCCTCTTTTTAAGCGGATGTGGACTTTCCGGAAACATCTCCATTGAGAGAATGCTGCAAGCCAATAAATCACTAGAAGTGCTGGATATTTCCAATAACAACATAGGTGAGGTATGGGCTTTTTGCATATAGACATGAAATGATATTTATCGATAATTATAATTATCATAATTATTTTATAATCGCAAAGTGTAAGAAAAAGTCAAGGATTTGGTATTGGGAAAAAACCTCTCAGTGGTTTTTATACTTATCTACATTTAAAGATGTTTCATAGATTTTTTTGCATATCAATCAAAAAAAGAAGAGAAAAAGTGGTGACTAAAATTAAACGAACGCCTTTGGCGTATACCGGGTGGTTCAGCCGATAGGGACACTCTTGTAACTTTTGAATTGGTGAATAGATTTTTTCAAATTTGATATAGTAATATGGGATGAAATTTCCAATTATATGATGTAAAGAACCAAAATAGCCGACTTTCGGTTTCAATGCAATTGACATGAAAATCAAATTTTTGAACGAGACAACCTGTATATAGGTATGCTTTTAGAGGGCAGAATATTTACTAGTGAAATATTTTTGTCGAACTCCTCTATATGTTTCCTTAAATATATAAGGAATGAATTAGCGCTTTGTGGCAATACACAGTTATTGCACTTAACGCGGCCAGGCTTGTAATTCGTAATTCAGCGCTCGGCGGGGCATTAGTCCGGAGAATAGCTGTTGGTTATAGTCTGGTTTTTATTCCTTATATATTTAAGGAAACATATTGTAATGTGTTACAACCCCTAGAATGATGTATTTGCAGCTACTCGAAAAAGAACCTACCAGAAGATTCCAAAGTGACATCTGGAATTATCTAGAGAATGGTGGCGTCATCACAGAACAATCGAGATCTGTCATTTTTAGGTATAAAAGACCGACCGCATTCTCGGCGAGTAGTTCAGTAGTTCAGAAAGTATAGAAAGTGAGGTTAAGACTTCAAAGATAAACAAAGTAATAAACATTGTGATTTTAGTCAGTAAAGTGTATTTAAATTAATAATAGTATTGTGAAGTATCCAGTAAATATTTAATAAAGTGTGTTAGTGGACAATCTCTTGTTATAATTTTTGGAACCCACGGAATTTGCGAGGGTGGTTTCCTAAGGGTGGAAACACGTTACAATATAGAGGAGTTCGACAAAAATATTTCACTAGTAAATATTCTGCCCTCTAAAAGCATACCTACTAACATGCCCATGTCAGTGCTACTGCTGTTTCGATTGTAATGGACATTAGCTGCTAGATGGAGCCTGCCATTTTTGCTGCATGTCGTGGTTTTATAAATCTCGTCATATACCAAGAGTGAACAAATGCCTCGTTCCAGCCATCTCAGACCTACCTTGCACTGACGAGAGCCAATAGCTCGAAACTGCAGTCTGCAAGTGGTATGGGGTGGCTGGCACGAGAGCTCCTTTAAGTAGGAATAAGTTTTTTGGCTGGTGTCTATTAAAATCGAAACTTTAGCATTTTGTGGCAATACACAGTTATTGCACTTGTAATTCGTAATTCAGCGCTCGGCGGGGCATTAGTTCGGAAAATAGCTATTGGTTGCAGTCTGGTTTTTATTCCTTATATATTTAAGGAAACATATAGAGGAGTTCGACAAAAATATTTCACTAGTAAACCTTTATATTTTGGAATATTTGAATCCTGCTGGTCAAAATACATATGATTACCGTTGCACACACACACTTTTAACTGTTATTGCGTTCTTACGGCATTCGCCATAAATTAGTAAGATGCTTACTTGTTCGTCTCTTGAATAGATAGATAGTAACGTTAATAACCACGAATAGACAAGCAATTATTTCACTACGCATTAACAGAACTGGATTGTTTTTTAAAAAAGTGTCTTATTACTGTCAAACAATTTTTGTTTTTCATGGCTTACTTTAAAAATCCTTTATACTATTTTTCTATCTTAATGAAAAACAAATAATAAGTTTTTTTGATATTAATACTCAATGGATTTTGGGTTTGACGGTACTGTTGAATTGTTCTTGAAAAGTTGTATTAACTGAGTGGTTTCGCTTGAACAAAAAGCCTTTTTTGCAAGAAACTAATTTCGAAAGATTAAAATGCACTTAGTTATTAAAGTTCACCGCACGTTTTGTAGGTAAATTGGTGGCCTGTCAAATTTGATGAATTTTTGATATGTTGTAGTTCAACTGATTTTGAACAATAAGTTCACCACCGCAGTTATTGAAATGATAACTGCTAGAAATGAATAACCAGACTATTTACCATTATTTGGACTTTGATGTGCCTGAATTTCCGGTTTTGCGGGAAGTGACGTCAAATCACGTTTTTTACAACACCCGTTTACTTCAATTTAATAATCATATATATAAAACTAGCTTTATAAAAATTCACTATCTTAGTAAATAAGCAGGGCCGTTCCTAGCACGGGGCGGCACAATTTAGGAGGTGGCATATTAGCCTACTTCTCTATCTGTATCAGATTTAAGGAGAAATATTTAATGTGGCATCGTCGCGGTTCGCGCGATTCGTTCATTCCTTAATGTCCTACAAGTCTGTTATTTTACAATAACCACCCTATTTTGAGATACATTAAATGAAAAATAACGCCCTAGGGCATTATAAAATTATAATACAACCCAAAACAAGCAAATTATGATAGCGCTATTGATAAACAAAATGCGTTGCTATGCAACGGCGGCGTTTACAAACAATTTTTATTGTTACTCTCTTTTAAATCAAATCGTTCTGAACATAATAGATGTCAAATGAATAAATTGTAAATGTCAAAAAAAAATTCGAATTAAATAACAGACTTGCAGGACATTAACCGTTGAAGGCACCACGGGTGTTATAGGATAATGACTCCCTCGGTCGACGTACACTCCCTCGGGCCAGAGGCCCTCGGGCTTGTACACTGCCGATCTCGGTGCGTCCTTATAACACCCTTGGTACCTTAATAACATAACAGACCAGAACACGGTGCCACCGTAATATACCGATTGGAAATTCGAGGAAGGATATTATGAAATAGACCTTTTTTGCTGTCCGCCTATTTTGTTAAAATTTTTGCCGAGTCCCACTTTATTCTATGTCCGTTCTCCCAAGCGTGTTCGCAAATCTTCGACCTCTGAATTTAATTTATCCTGATATAATTCTTGTGTTCACCCAATGTTACACTGAACGGTCTGGATGACTCACCCACGTAATATCTGTTACATTCACACGGAATACTGTAAATGCAGTTTTTTGAAATTTGCTCGTGGTTTTTCGGTTTTGTCTTTGTCAGAATAGACCTTAAAGTGTTTCCTTTGAAATATCGTCCTAATATCAAATCTGTCATCTATACGGCGTAACTTTTCGGATAATCCGTGTACATAAGGAATTAATGCTGTGTAACGTTTTTCAGGTTTTTGTTGTATTTGATTGTTATTTTCAATATTTATGAAGCTTTTATCAACAAAGGCTTCATGGTATTGATTGTTTGTAAGGACCTCTGTTATGTTATAAACCGTTTCTCATAGAGAAGCAATAATTTTGGCCCTATATCTTACAAACATTTTAAAGCATCCCTCTTAACACCTCTGTTGGTACGTATTGGTTTTCTATAAACACTTGTTTTAATTATACCATTTACTCTTTTAATTAAAACAGCTGGAAATGGTAATTCATTTCTAGTTTCCTTTTCTAAAGTAGATATAATAGGTTATTTATTATATAAATTTTCAAAAAAATTATCTAGTAACTTCATACCGTGAGGCCAAATTGCAAAGATATCGTCTACATATCTCCACCAGATAACCGGTTTGTATGTACAATTTTGAACATGTCTTGTCTCAAAATCCTCCATAAACATATTGCTTAAAATTGGTGACGACGGAGAGCCCATTGCCATACCTAAATACTGCTGATAGAAATCATTTTCTAACTGAAAATGAGTTATTTTGATACAGATACACATAGTTAAAAGTTCCATTATGGTATTTACACTCAATTTAATAATTTTCCCAGTAAGATACTGGCTAATTGTATTATTTTGTAAATTTCTCGGACATCAATTAGAAGTAAAAATACATGTGACAGGAAGTCCCAAAGAGAAGAGAAGAATTAAGAAAATGCCATAAATAACATATAGACAATATTTAAAATATACACCAGTATTTACACAAAAAAAAATGTTTTGAAAAAATATATTCCATAATTTATGGGGCGGCAAAAGACCCAGGAACGGCCCTGTAAATAAGTAAGTACGTGAATTGATTGATCGAAAATTGATGCTAGGTTAATACCGGATACATCATAATCTTGGTACAAAACAGAATTGATTTTATTTTTCAAGATATAAAATTGCAGTTGTATCTAGTCAATGAAAACTAATTATTTGTGAGACCTTTAAGTAGAATAGGCAGTTTTTGTTTATTTATAATACATTAAACCTTATTATTTTTAGCAAAAAATTGCATAGCTGATTATTTTCAATTTTTAAATACTTATCTATTTTAATCATTCCTTAATAGAAATCAAAACAAAAAAACTTTATTTCAAACTAATTAACAAAGAACAACATTCCTCTCCCATCACGCGTTGGAGCCAGCCACATAAACACGGTGCGAGGCGCAATGAAAGGCTGGATGAAACAAGGGCAGATTGTATTAAAAACAGTTAAAAAAAAATTAACTAGAAACACATATATGTTAGATCACTGTTTGCGTGATTGACTTTTTAAAAACTTTTTATTTAGTTACATGAGGAATCAACGTTGATTCCTGAATAAAATATACAATTTATGTATGATACATTTAATATGAAGTGAGTATGATAACTACTGGTACAAATGCTCGTTAGTCTTATTTATAAGTTTTCAAATGATGTGTCAGCCAAAGTTGAACAAAGGAAATGCAAGCTAGCTAATCAGCATAATATTGTGAGAAGTTAAAATGAAATTTAATATCTAGATAAGCAATTCAAAGGAAGCTGTTATCTAATATTGTAATATGATGCTATCTGTAATGTCGCTTTATATCTTGATGATATAGCGTATAATTTTATATAACAACTTCCCCCTTAATAAAAAAGTTGATGTTATGCAGCAACTTTTGAAAATTGTTAGAAACGTTAAATGAATATAATGCAAAATGAATTGAAACAATGTTGAATGAATACAGAGCAAAATAATAAAATACATAAAAGTTAAAATTGGTAGATGATAATAATAATAAGCGAGTAGTACATTACATAAATGTAATAAGAATAAAATACAATGGTCTAAATTAATAGACAAGGGTAAAACTCCACATATGAAAGTCTATGTTAACTCGATGTCCTCTTCTTCTTGAGGTTTAATACCGGGTCGCTTTCTTGGAGCGATCAGTCTAGGAAATTTGGTAAAAACTCTGCTTCGCTCTGAAGGAGGTGAAGGAGGGTTGTCCGTTGAGGGTTGGATTCGCAATGCTCCACATCTTCTTCTTCTGCATTTACAGGTTATGTAAAGTAGAACTAATAGAATGATGAGAGTGATTATGAAATATGTGAACCAAGATATGTGTTTGGTCACAAAAGGTTCGTTTATGAGGTCATCCAGGTCTTTGGAATATTGGTCCAATTTGTTTTTAGCAATATCTAGGTCTTCTACGTCGAGATTGTTTAATTTGAGAGGTTTTAATTTTGGAATTTTGATTTTGTCGGGCATGTGATCACAGCATTCAAAAGGAATTTGGATAGGATGTGAATTGTCCTTAATTTCGGAAAAGTCTTTAGCACTGGCTTGTATTCGGGTGATGCCTGCGTAGGCGTAACATCCTGGTTGTAGTTTGATGATGGAATTTTTGTTGATTAGCTCTGTTGTGGATTCTCTCTTTGGACAGTTGATGGTAATGTGAAGTAGTTCGGAATTAATTATTAGCCATGAGTTGTCTTCAAGTTCTTGGACATTGTACCCTTGGCTGATGATAAAGGAGGTCTGGCAGTTTTCTGGGAGTCTAGCTAGTGGTTTGAGGATTCTGGCTTCGCATATGGCATTTTGATCGATGGGATAAGCGTATAGGTTTGAGCATAGTTTGGTTCCAAAATAAAGAGGTTTGCATTCTTTCAAATTTTGTATAGGTATGTACATTAAAGAATCATCGTCTCTCGCGATAAACTTTTGTGAAATAGATAAAATGTGATGTAGACCAGTTCTGTTATCAAGTATCGGGATAGGATATAGGCGATAGGTGTTATAATTTTGGGGTTCAACAAGTGGTATTGTTAAAACAAATACTAAGTTAGAATCCATTTGAAACGCTTGTAATTCAATAATACCCAAATACTTAGCAACTGCCGATAATTTAATGGGGAGAGGCAAATTGTTCCTTCGTAAGCTCTGTGAAACTTCTTGTAGTGCTGTCACTAAGTGATTAGGGGTTATGATTGACGTGTGAATGATTCCTAGTCTGGCAAATGTTATTGAATTTAGAATGTCGTTTAAATTATCTTCGATATACAAATAGCTCGCCATTAATTGTTCGGAAATGTATAAGAATTTTAGTTTTATATGAGCGGCCTCAACAGCTTGAGTCATGGTTTGAATTGTGCGTTCGATTTCTTCGAGATCTTTGTTAAACGTTTCCTCGTCAACTTGTAATTTTTGTATAGTCGAGTTGAAGTTTTTAATAACAGAAGTCGTAACTGAAATTTGATTTTTGATTAAGTTTTCCAATTGATGTTCGTCGTTATTTAGTTTATTTATACAATTAGTATAGTACTGGCCATCTTCAGCATCTAGGTTTCCAGATATGGATTTGAATATTGTACCGATACCGTTAAGTATTCCTCGTTTATATCTTTTTGTATCTGAAAAGATTTCGTCAAATTTCATTTTTATAGAGTTGGATATTTGTGTTAAAAGGTTAAAGTCTGTTTTAATTTCACTCGTAAAAATAATTGACTTATGATCACCATTATGGAGAGTGTGCAAGATTCTGTCTAAGATATTTTGATTTTTGTCAAAAGCTATTTTGAGGGATGAAATGTTTTTATGCACTAGCAGAGTCCATTTGTCATTTGTCACCACGATGTCCGTGTCTTGGTGGTAGTATACACCAACAGTGTTATTGATCGGGGTAATTTTGTATTGACAGAGTGCTGATCCGAACTGCAGGAGAAACCTGAAAATAAATTTAATTTTCAGTATATGGTTTCATTCTATCAAAATTTACTTTAGTTTCTTGTTTTGTTTCGAGATTTAATAAGGTAGCAGAATTTTGGAAAATTTCTTTTATTTTAAAAGGTCCGTTAAATTTGTTTTGCAATTTGTTTTTGATTTGTGATTCTTTTACGTAAACTAAGTTACCTATTTTGTACTCAGATCGTTTTTGGGGAACATTTCTGTCGAAACGAACTTTTGCTTTCTCTTTTTGAGATTGTGTTCGACTACGGGCTATTTTATAGTAGTGGGATATTCTGTTGTTTAAATCTCTAACGTATTTGGTTATTAACTCTTTTTGGTTATATAAAGTTTCGGGTGGTCTGTTAGACGTGTGACCAAAGATAAGTTCATATGGGGTAAAACCGTGTGTTTTATTTACTGAATTGTTATAGCATATTACTGCATATGGTAAAATCGTGAAAGGATGTTCGTTTGGGTTTTCAGCTTTGTGGATTCTTATCATTTCGGCTAAAGTAGCATGAAATCTTTCTATGGATCCGTTCGATTGGGGATGTCCTACGCTTGAATAAGTTAATTTTATGTCGTAGAGGGTGCAGAGATCTTTGAGCAAGCGGTTGTCAAATTCGCCACCGTAATCGCAATGGATTCTTAGCGGGGTACCGTAATGTTGAAAGTATAACAACAAGGTATTGTAGGTACGACGGATTTTGCGGATTTGTCCGGGACTGCATAGGCTTGTGTGAATTTAGTTAACTCATCGCGAATAGTTA
Organism: Rutpela maculata; assembly: GCA_936432065.2. Taxonomy (NCBI): domain Eukaryota; kingdom Metazoa; phylum Arthropoda; class Insecta; order Coleoptera; family Cerambycidae; genus Rutpela; species Rutpela maculata. The sequence continues at coordinate 8,570,675 of OW386289.2, forward strand.
ACGCGTAATTTCGAGTTGGGAATTCAAACAAATCGATATTAATTCTTTCGAATGGTGTTCTTGGGGTTTCTGTGACTACTAGAGGGTTGTTAAGGTTTTTCCGGCATACTTTAGTCTTTTGGCAAGTTTCGCAATTTTTTATAAAATTTTCAACGTCTTTAGTTAGACCTTGTCAAGTGTATTTTTCTCTAATTCTTCGAATCGTTTCATTTATTCCGCGGTGTAGATTATTTTTACCAAAATGATTTTGCTCCAATATAATTGGGATTTCATCTTCGTCGGCAGTTCTGACGATATCTTGACAAATTACTACTTTTAAATCTTTTTCCGCAAAAATGAATGATAGAATTTCGAGTACGGGGAGGTCTAGGTTATTTTCGACAAAGTATGTCTTAGAAAGGTCTAAAACATCTTGGTTTTTAAATAATACCAAAAATAAATGTTCAATTACGGATTCGATATCAAACGGTAGGGGAATGATAAAATATCTCCTATGTCTGACTGTTTTGCTCGATACAATATTGATTTTATCGTTATGAAATTCGGAGTTTTCTTCGAATATGTCCTCAATAATTTTGTGATGTAGGTCTTGTAAGTTATTTTGTTGGAAGAAGGTTATAATATCTTTATGTTCTCGGTATAAGAGTTGTTTGTTTGAGGCTTTGATTTTTGAATAGTCTATTAAAGATGTTGTTTTATATAGGTTGGTGAAAGTTTCAAATTCTCGGGAAATTTGTTCGTTAGTGATTTCGTTGTTATCGTCTGGGTTTTCGTCGTCGTCTGACTCTTCGTCATTCGCGGCTAGAACCTTTGAATAGAATTTGGAACATTCGGAAAAATGATTATTGATTTTGCCTGGTTTGTAAATTATTTCGTAGTCGTACTCTTCTAATTAGAGTCGCCAACGGGCAAGTCTACTTCCTGGATCTTTTATAGAGAATAGCCAGGTGAGTGGTCTGTGGTCGGTGACAAGCTTGAACTTTCTACCATACAGATATGGTCTAAAGTGCTTTACACTCCATACTATCGATAAAAGCTCGCGTTCAATCGTTGAATATTTAGTTTCTGCACTGCACAAAGTTCTAGAAGCATAGGCAATGGGTAAATCTTTGCCAATAGGCCCCTGGCTCAGCACCGAGCCGACGGCAAATGCGCTCGCATCAGTGGTTAGAATGAAAGGTTCATCAAAGTTGGGGTAGATTAATATCGGAGTTGTCGTTAATGTTTGTTTCAAATTTTGAAAAGAATTTATACAATCATTGTTGAAGAGAAATGGTACGTCTTTTTGTAGTAGTTTTGTTAAGGGCTTGGTTATCTTGGAGAAATTAGGAATAAAGCGCCTATAATATCCGGCTAAGCCTAGAAATGATTTAATTTCTTTTGGATTTTTCGGTTGAGGAAAATTTAAAATAGCGTCAACCTTCGAAGGGTTTGGTTTTACGCCGTCCTTTGTAATTAGGTGTCCTAAATAAGCGACTTCCTTGCGGAGAAACTCGCATTTGTCTGGTTGAATTTTGAGGTTGGCTTTTTGAAGGCGTTTAAAGACTTCAGTTAGACGGGAAATGTGTTCGTGAATTGTAGGAGAGTAAATAATAATATCGTCCATGTAGACGAGACATCGTTCATTTTGAATACCTAACAGGATGTTATCCATAACTCTTTGAAAGGTTGATGGAGCGTTTTTGAGTCCAAATGGCATTCGCACGAATTCATAATGACCGTTCTCAACTGTGAAAGCAGTCTTTTGAATATCTGCGGGATTAATTTCGATTTGGTGAAAACCAGAAGCCAAGTCTAAGGTTGTGAAATATTGGCATTTGCCAAGTTGGTCTAAAAGATTGGAAATGTTGGGCAGAGGATATTTGTCACCGATTGTAACCTCGTTGAGTTTGCGGTAGTCGACTACAACACGCCATTTCTGTTTACCAGAAGCGTCCAGTTTTTTGGGAACTACCCAGACAGGAGCGGACCAAGGTGAGATTGAGGGTTGAATAATACCTTGACTTAACATTTTCGATACTTGGGACTTAACTTCTTCTTTATGGACTTGAGGATAGCGATACGATTTCGTAAATATCGGTCGGGAATTGTCGGTGTCAATAGGGTGTTTGATTTCGTTGGTAAAGGTCAAATTGTCTCCTTCTAAATAGAATATATCTTGAAAGTCTAAACAAAGCTGCGTTACTATTTCGGCCTCTTCTTCGTTTAGATGATCCAAGCGCAATTCGTTCCTGATTTCAAAGGATCTGTCTGTCTGTAAGTGTTGGTCAGAATTTTGAGTATTTAAATTAAAAATTGATTTGAACTTCTGTACTGGTTCCAGGTTAAGGTTTGAGAAGTTTATGGTTTTTGGGATGGCGTTTGCGTTTATTATTGAAGTTAAAAATTCTCCATTGTGATCGATTTTGACAATGGCGTTTGGTAAGCGTACTTTCTCGTTTTCCTGGGCTAACAGTATATCCTCGGTATTTCGCAGGTTACATTTTAGTTTACAGATTTTTTCCATGCGAGGTTCGATAGAAATTAAATTTTTGATGTTGCCTAAATTTAAATTTTGGTTTTTGATGTTAGAGTTACTGGTTGGTTGTACAGGTAAATTTACTGTAGTTTCTTCCGTGACTTTAAATAGTGGTACGGTTTTAAAGTTTGTGACTAGTTGTTTGTTTTTAAAGTCTACTTGGCATTCGTAATGTTCTAAAAAGTCTGCGCCTAATAATCCATCAAAATCTATATCTAGATTATAGATATAAACTTTGTGTGACTCATCTGAAAAGGGGATGAGAACAGATTCGTTGATATAAATTTTTTGATCGGTAATACCCTGTATAATTACATTTTCAGGAGATCTACGTCTATAATTTTCAGCTGTTTTAGGTTTAAAAATTGATATGCCTGCACCTGTGTCAATTAAGATTTTAAATTTACCAGTTGCGTCTTTCATATAATAGAGATTTTTTGAGTTTACGGTTAGTAAGGTATGCGGGGGTGTATTTAAAAAAACTTCTGTTCTAGGAAGTTCAGGGACGGGTCGAAACTGTCGTTGAGATTCATAGTTTGTATTTGAGTTTCTAGTTCCGTGATTGGTTCGAATTGGTCTGTTTGTTGTGTTGGAGTATCCGTGGGGTACTCCGAGTCTAAACGAAAATCCTGAGGATTAGCAGTATAATCCTCGTACTGTTCGTATTGAGAATTAGCTGTATAATTCTCTTGGAAATTTTGGTTGGTTTCACAGTTATAATGTTCGTAAGTATCTTCTGCAGTTTGGTAATCAGAAGAATAGTCACTGTATTGATTAAAATCGCATTGGTTTTCATAAGGTTCGTAATTTAGATGATGCGTTTTTTGTTGATTAAAACGGTTGAAGTTTGTATTTGGTTGAATAGCAGAGGGTCTTTGCTGATTGAAATTCGGGTTCGGTCTTATGGCTGAGGGCCTGTTTTGTTGTGGTTGACTAGATTGATTAGGTTGAGGGAATGTCCTCTGATTAAATTGATTGGTTTGAGAAAAATTTTGAAAATTTGGATTTCCTTGATAATTTGGTCTCTGAAAGTTTGATGTCGATGGCATAGACTGTTGCTGTTGCCTTGTACGACATTCGTTTATGATGTGTCCATTTCTTTTACAAAATGAGCAGAATTTCTGTTGAAAATTAGAGGTTGGTCGTTTGGGTTGTAAATTGGGATTTTTGACCGGACTATTTTTCGGAAATTTTTGTTGTTCGAAATAGGAGAGTTGTAGTTCTCTCCGAATTCTGCTAACAGCTTTTAGTATGGTTGGAGGGTTACTGGCACGTATGATGCGGCCTAAGTTTGGTTCTAAGCCCGTTAACAAATTATTAAGCGTCATGGTTTCTATAAGATCTGATTGTGCAGTTCTTTGCGTTCCCGTGAGATTTTGTTTTTGCACTGCGGCGTGCATCTTCGCGTTGTGCGTTTGTAGACGCGATACAAATGTTAATGCGGATTCGCCTGGCAATTGGTGAATGCGCTGCAGGTCCTGAATCAGGGCCGTTAGATCTCTGGAGTCCCCAAAATGAGTTTCCAAGAGTGCTTTGATTTCTGGCCAGGTGCCAGGGTTGCGTGAATTAATTAATTCGGTAGCTTTGCCTTTTAACTTATTTTTGATGTGGATTGTTAGTAAAATTTTCTGGTCATGGATTGCCATACTTTGTGCACACTGACATGAGTTTAAAAATGTTTGTAAATTAATGGCGTTGCCATCAAATTCCGGTATCAATGAAAATACTTCAGAGAGCTTGTAAGGCTCAATTTGCTCTGGTTGTTGTTGTTGTAGTTGTTGTTGTAGTTGCTGTTGTTGTTGTTGTTGTTGTAGTTGTTGTCGTTGTTCGGCTGGTGCCGGTACTATTGGTTGAGCTGTCTCTGGTTGAGCTCTGTCTGGCATTTTGCTTTGTATTTAAATTATTTGGATTGCAAAAAGAAATTGGTTGCGTATCAGCAGTATGATACGAACTTAAATTAAATTAGCTTGTTAAGTTGCGTGTGTAAATGGATTGTATATTAGCTGTATAATACACAATGTTTCGTAAACACGAAAATAAATAAACTTAAAATTAAATTAACTTGTTTCGTTGCGTTTGTAAAGGAATCGATTTCACTTTGACAATAGAACTGTTCACTTAAATAGGTTATGAATAAAGTAAGCGAGATGATTCTTAAAATGACTTACGTGAATATTTTCTTCATCTGGTTAGTAGGTTCTTCTAATTAAAGGATTGGGATCCACCACCACGGCTAAGAAGTTCTCCTTGTTCTAATGGTTGTTTTCCAATGGTTAGGCACCTTTTGCAGATGGACTCCTTGTTCCGCTGGATACGTTTACCACTAGTTAGGCTCCCGAACACGCGATGTTAGTTAGATCCTACCGACTGCGCCATTTGTTAGATCACTGTTTGCGTGATTGACTTTTTAAAAACTTTTTATTTAGTTACATGAGGAATCAACGTTGATTCCTGAATAAAAGATATAATTTATGTATGATACATTTAATATGAAGTGAGTATGATAACTACTGGTACAAATGCTCGTTAGTCTTATTTATAAGTTTTCAAATGATGTGTCAGCCAAAGCTGAACAAAGGAAATGCAAGCTAGCTAATCAGCATAATATTGTGAGAAGTTAAAATGAAATTTAATATCTAGATAAGCAATTCAAAGGAAGCTGTTATCTAATATTGTAATATGATGCTATCTGTAATGTCGCTTTATATCTTGATGATATAGCGTATAATTTTATATAACATATATATATGCGTTGCGATTGCTTTTCTAAGTAACAAAGTAAGTCATTTTTAAAAGCTTTTATTTAACTTGCAATGTTTGTATGTTTGTTAGTTTAGGTCAAATCTTGCAAGCTGAATTTCGACTAGTTTTAATTGAGCTAGAGCTTTGAAATTTGGTACACGTGTATAAGTCCGGTGATAATGCAACATGGATAGCTATTATCGGTCTAAATCCAATATGGCGGACGTCCCAAAATGACGGATCGGCTTTTTAGCCACAACCCCCTTGATATGGGTATCAAATGACAGGTTTAACGAGTAAAATACGATAAACAATGTGACGTCATCCTAAATCCAATATGGCGGACGTCCCAAGATGGCGGATCGGCTTTTTAGTCACAACCCCCTTGATATGGGTATCAAATGAAAGGGTTTGAAGAGTAAAATACGATAAACAATATGACGTCATTCTAAATCCAATATGGCGCCCGTCCTAAGATGGTGGATCGGCTTTATAGTCACAACCTCCTTGATATGGGTATCAAATGAAAGGGTTTGAGGGTTTGACGTGTAAAATACCATAAAGTAGATGACGCTATTCTAAATTCAATATGGCGGACGTGGGAGAGGTGGAAAGGGGTGGGGAAGAGGTGGGAAGAAGTGGGGAAAGGGTGGTAAGAGTGGGGAAGGGGTGGGAAAAGGTGGGAAGAAATGAGAAGAAATGTGAAAGGGTGGGTGGGTGGCACATAAATTTGGGGAAAGAGGTGGAAAGAGTTGGAAAAGGGAAGGGATGGGAAGAGGTAGGAAGGGGTGGGAAGAGCTGGGTAGAGGTGGGAAGGAAGTGAGAAGGGGTGGAGAGAGGTGGGAATGGGGTGGAAAGAGGTGGAAATGGGATGGAATGAGGTGGGGAGAGATGGGAAAGGGCAGGGGAAGGGGTGGGAAGAGGTGGGAAAGGGGTGGGAAGAAGTCGGAAGTAGTGTTAGAGGGGTGAGAAGACGGGAGGGGGAAGAGGTGGATGGCGGTGGCAAATGAAAAGGTTTTGTCTGTCTGTAAAATAAGTGGACTAAAAAGTAAAAATAAGATTATATAAAAAAATATTTTTAAGAAAAAGCTTTTATTTGAAAAAACTACCAAAAAGTAAAAATATTTTTTTTTAAATTCATACACCTGGAAACCAAAAGCTTTGGGGGCAGTCAATTGAGCAAATTAACTATGCAATAGCGCTATATGATCGCCCCCAAAGCTTTTGATTTCTATTAATAAATGATTAAAACAAGTAAATATTTTTAAAAAATGAAAAGCTATGCAATTTTTGCTAAAAATAATAACGTTTAATGTATTATAAATAAACAAACACTGCCTATTCTACTTAACGGTCTCACGAATAATTAGTTTTCATTGACTAGACACAACTGCAATTTTATACCTTGAAATAACAATCAACTTTGTTTTGTACCAATATTATGATGGACCCGGTATCAAGCTACCATCAATGTTCGATCAGTCAATGCACGTACTTACTTATTTACCAAGATAGTGAATTTTAATAAAGCTATTTATATATATGATTATTAAATTGAAGTAAAACGGGTGTTGCGCACTCGAAAAAACGTGATTTGACATCTCTTCCGGCAAAACCGGAAGTTCAGGCACATCAATCTAAAACCAAATAATGGTAAATAGTCTGGTTATTCATTTTCAGCAGTTATCATTTCAATACCTGCGGTAGTTTTGAGAAATAGTGGTATTGTATCGAGGGATATATCCAGTTTTAGGAGCCATCTATCGGAGAAAATGTCCATAATTTGAAGTTTTGCCAAAGGAATTTATTGTTCAAAATCAGTTGAACTACAACATATCAAAAATTCATCAAATTTGACAGACCGCCAATTTACCTACAAAACGTGCGGTGTCCTTTGTTGGTTAAAAGCCAAATTTGCATTTTTCCATTATTTTGTTATTATAGACTAGTTCACAAGTTCAAAGCCGTGTTAATTCATGATAAAGCTCGTAAAAATATGAGTGAGGGCTCATTGGATTCGGAATTACGTCTAGAAAAATTTGCAAAAGTTTCAAACCCGCACGTAAACAATTGCAAAAGTTATAAACAAATTAAGATTGAAAAAATAACGAGTTTCGTTTTTTGCAAATAACTCCAAAACTATTAATATTTAAGAAATTTTAAAGAAAGCTTCTTAAAGAGGAAGAAATTTCCAATAAAAAAGTCCCGACTCCCGAACTCCATCTCTATTAATAATAATTTTAATTTAATTTTGAAAATAGAGCTCCGCGAGGCGAACACAAGTCGTTCGTTACGATGCTCTGAAACTGGCCGTTACAAGTAAAAACATTTTTTCATGTTATTAAATATTAATTTAAATTTTTTTTAAAATCATGGTATTATTTAGACACTTAATAGAACAATATCCCGTTGGAAAAAAATGTTTTCACCAATTTTTCATAAAATGAGCCTATTGTTAATTAACAATTTTTTTAGAGTTTGCGTTTATATTTCAAGTCGGATAATTGTTAAACAAAAGCCACTACAATTATTTCGCTTCGTAGAGACCTTATGTCAACCATACTTTATGGGATTATTACATTGCGAAGGGTTGCCTGGAAAGTTGAAGTATTCTTAATGGACCGAAATAGTGTGACGTTTCACTCCCACTCTAACTATTCCATCCTATTTCTAACATCGACCTTATTACCACTGTACATAAGACACTGGTCAAAATTGAATTTGAAATTTCAGAAAATCTGTGAATATTTAACTATTGAATTATCATACAAATGTTTTAACTTTAAAAGCTGCGCCTTCTTGTAATAAAACTGTAATTTTTAAACTCCTCTTGAAATTTTTTCAGAAATTAATTTTTTATTGCGCACGCGTGTATACGTATGTCGAACATATCTGCATCTTTTTATTTGTTTACTTGGACTAGATGATATTTAAGGTTATATATAGTGGATTATTTCTTTTATAATTTTCAAGGATTTTACAGTATTTAAAGCGTTTGCATTCCAAATTTGTAGTGGAGTCAATAATAATATATTTCAACGGCATCGTAAGTAGGTACCTACGTTTGTGATTGAAATTATAAGAAAGTAATTTTTAAATATGTATGTATCAATATACTTACCTATTTTTAGCATTGAAAAATGGTTCAAAAACACGTATTGCATTTTTCTGCGATTGCTCAATGTTTTAAAGATAAAGGAAAACTCATGGTCAAGGCAGAAAGTTCTGTTGAAGCGAGCCATGTGAAAGGAATGATTTATGATCCCGAAGTACCGATTGTTAAGGGACAAGTTCATGCTAGTATGAGAGATAGAATCTATAAAGTAGAGGTGTGTGCATTTTTTTTAAACAATATCATATTTGACTTTTAACGTAATTGTTTTCAGATATTTTTGAATAACGATAAAAATATAACAGATGCAGAATGTACTTGTCCAAGGGGATTATGGTTATGACACCATATATAGCTGCTCTGGCTCTCTTTGCACACTATAATATTTCTGTAAGGGTACGAACATGCCGAAGATGCTACGCAGATATAGAAGTTCAGGTCGCAGTTTCAGTCGATGCATCGAAGCTATCAATTTGTGCTAAGAGCAGTTCACTCTGCTAGCATCCACGGTATGTGCGGTCACATTTAAATCTATAGGTTTGTTTTACACGTTGATGGCTTCCATACATCTTCTGAAACTGCGGCATGAACTTCTAGCTGGGTAGCATCTTTGGCATGTTCGTACCCTAACAGATGAAGCATGTTCATGGAATATGTCGTATTTATTAGACAGTTCAATTTTAAACTATTTTAATCATTTATAGATTTAATAGAAATAAGTTGTGAATAAATGATACAATATGTAATTTCTTTATTTATTTGCGTTTCTAAAAGTGAAAATACTTACTTACAAATATTTAAACACGAAGTTATAGGTTGAAAATCTATGATAATAGTATAAAATAATGGAAAGCAATTCAATTTCAAATGAAAATAAATAAAACAGGCTTTGAGGTTATACAAAGAAATAATCAATGAACTACGCTCCGAATAATTTTCCAGACACTTGTAGAACGCATGCGCAGAAATAGCCATCCAGAAAATATTTTTTTTATAATTTTCGGTAGAAAAAATTGATTACCACATGTAAAAAACCTATAATCCAGCTCTATTTTTATATCAGTAGTTAGGTTTCAATAGCTAAATATAAAAAATAACGTACCAATCCTTAGATACATTTTTAAGTAATTTATTTTGACCCTTAAAACACATGTACAGAAGGTATGCTTCAAAGACTGCATGGAATGCAATTCAAATTAACCGCCTCATGCATGACGTCACGACTATTGTGGTCCATAGTGAGCGGTGTTGTGGCGTTATGAGGGGCGAGAGGAAATAATAAGGCTGTAAAAAGATCTCCCGATATCGGTCACTGGATGTCGACATCTGACGTAGCGTTAGTAACCGTTAGACTGTTATTTTGAATTCAGGACCGTAGTTAGATAGCCACCGTAGTCGAGCTTACACTGTCGCATCGGGGTGAAGATATAATTCAATAATTACTTTATATTTCTTTATTTGGTAATGTTTTTTTGAAAATAATTTTAGTAAGTTTTGTTCCAATTCATAGCACTGCTTGGGAGATATTGTAAGTGTAATATTATAAATAATTATCATTTTATATCTATTTGTTTTTTAATATAAAATATATTTTATATAAAAATGTTTCGACCATGTAAGGCATCTACATCTAATCGTGTTTGTGAAAATGAAAGTGATAGTGACTACAGTGATAAAGAGAATCAAAATCCATCAGTTTTCAGTAAAAAAAAAAACGAGTACATTTGGACGTGGACGGAAAACAAATTTGCTGAAATGTTTACGATAGAATTTTGGAGCGAAAAGCTAATGATCCTAATATGGATGATTTAGATGTAATAGGTAATAGGCCTCTGGTTATCACCATGTATTACAGATATGGCCCAATTTCAATAGGGATTATTGTAATATGCTGTTTTACATTGTAATCAAATTGTAATAAAATATTTTAAGTCTAACAGAAGTTATCGTGTTTACAAGAAGCGGACATTTTTTATTCGATACTTCAGTTCAGTCTGTTGTGAAACGAATATCTGTACAAGAAATTTTTTTCTATGATGATTATTAAAATTTATTTTCAATTTATAATAAATGGGCTCCCATCTTGGGAAATACAGCGTTCTCGTCCCACCTTCTAGAGGCTTGTATATCAGTGTATACTCGGAAGTTACGCAATTTCAGACGAGGATTACGTAGTGGATATACCATCCTTCGGAGGGGATGTAAAGCAGGTGGTCCCTTGTCTATTAAATGTTAGGCAAGTAAAAGATCCCTACTCTTCTTAAGGGAAGAGGTTCGGCAAAATTTCCAAGTTAGGGGTAGCTCGTCTCCTGGCGTCGGTGATAGGCCCTGGTAGCGGAAATAGGCCGGCGTTAAACAGTTAAAAAAAAAATTTATAATAAATTTATAATAAAGTTAGTATACAGTCAAAAGATATACAATTCATTACTGAATCATAGCAGATACGAAAAAAAAATAATAGAAACATTATTGTAGAAAATGTAGTCAGCTTTAATTTTGCATATAGCCACTTTTTGATTAGGGCTAACCGTTTTCGAGATATGAGCGAAAAACCAAAAACCAGGACCTTCTTCGTGTCCCCCCCCCCCACGTTCGGGGACTTTTGGTATGTTTACCTCCTAAGTAGTCCAAATACAGCCCTCTAGTCAAAAATTGTGATCTCAGCATTTCCCTCTAGAAACCATTCATTGACTGGACTATTATGCCATTAAAATATATAATTATTATTATTTAACATAAGTTGTTAAAAAATTAATTTCTATAAAAAAATTGATGTAAATACATATATATATTATTTAACGTTTCTTTCATTTATTTCGCTTTTTGGAGCTTCTGCTATCTTCAAAGTAATTTTAAAAATTCTTTATAAACAACCTCGAAAACTATAACAATCATTATTTCCTTAATAGAAATATTTAAAAATTCCGATAATTGAATTTTTCGTTGAGATTTCTAAAAATTTTTATTTATTTTTTTTTTTAATTTACGGATTTTCGAAATTGCTGTAATTTTTATTGGGTAAACTTTTTAGTTTACGGCATTAGAAATAAAAAAAATTCATTAAAATCCATTCATTATAGCTGGGTTCCGTCATTTTCCATTTATAATTTCACTGGACTATATACTCAGTTTTTAATTTTGAAGATTATTAAATTTTTGATAACCCCCTAATTATCGTGAAATCATAGGAAAATCGTTTCCAATTCCTGGATTAAGACACTTGAGTATGAATTACTGAATGGATGTTCTTACTTACAAGAACATTGAAAGGACAGGACACTATATTTTTTCACACGTGCCAGTAGCTTAATATCTAAACCATCTACAAATATCAGTTTTTTTTAAAAACCAATTTATTCTTAGGCAAGTCCTTTACAACAAATTACAATAAATGCATATTCACAGAAAGTTTGATTTATTAAATACCTACAAGTTATGCTGATTTTTCCGCATGTCCATCTCTCATCTTTAATAAGCGACATCGTTATCGTAGCATGTCAAACCCATAATCGTGGAATTTCCACGACACTAATTAGGCGCTAACTAAACAATATTAACATGAAATAGATTGTAACATCCGCGACTAGGTATTTTTAATGTGTAAAAATAGCATCTCTTTTGTTTGTTTATTAGTGTAAGAAAATATATTCCACAATAACAACGTTACGTTAGGTTATTATAATAAATTATGATTGTGTGTGCCTATATTTTCATGTCCTCTGTAGATGCTAAACATCAATTAACGGCAATTTAGCAATTTTTTACAAGTATATTGTATTTAATGTGAACGCTTGGCGTCGATTACAGACACGTGTGATATTTTCCTTAATAAATAACCAATAATAAACCTGCTTTGTATAAGTCCTAAGGAAAAATCCGCTGCCCAAGGAATCACTACTTCCACATCCAGATTTTCCATCCAAGACTCTCACAACGAAAAAATTTTGTAAGTGGAAATAATTGTTTATGGAACTTTAATAAAATATTTGAAATCGTCTACCCCAAAAACAAGTTAAACGATATCCCACATCGGTAGTGGGGTAGAGGTGGCAGTGGGGGTGGATGAAGAAAAAAAATATTTTGAGATTTTTGGTTCTTGTACAGGGTGGACCAAATTAGATGGGATTTGGGGTTCTCTCTAAAACTATGACAGATAGACAAAAACCAATATAGGTGTCCTGAGCTCGATTTTCGAGAAACAAACAATGGCGTAAACCGCGATCCTCTATCTTGTTCGAGCACCGAGCTACAGAGCGTTTTTGGAAAATTGGATGACCTCTATATCTCAATTAGAAAGAGTGTCGAATTCGTTGCTGATAAGAAGAAAATTATGCATACCTCAGTTTTCGAGGTATAGACATAACTTGTGTGTGTTTAAAGGGAACATCCCGTAAATTATTTCATTGTTCAATCACAACTTAAATTAGCTATCCAACGATATATCATATGTCATATTTATCTCTGGAAAAAGTGGTTAATTTTCGAAAAATTTTATATATTTGTGAAGAGGCCACGGAAAACTATTTACAAAAACAACACTTCTTATAATGTAAAATAATTTTGCCAAAAATAGGAAAAACTAAATTACAATACATGTTCGAATTGTCTTCCATTGACATCTATGCATTTTTGACACCTTCTCCTTACAGCATTTTTTGTTGCATTTCCAATCATGACAGAGGAGGAGTTATTTAGTAAAGTAAAATCTGGAAGTAAAGTCGCTTAGTTTTCGAGAAAAAAAAAACCGGCGTAGAACCAAACCAGACTTAGTGGGATTCTTTAGTAAGATAATCGTGTACACGAAATCGTTTTTTACGACATTTTTCGGTGGTCGAGAACTTTTTTATTTCGGAAAAACTCAAAAAAACAGATTTTTAATGAAATATGTTTTTTAACGTCTCCACCGCTATATCTCTGAAAATATTTGTGCTATCAAGCTATTTTTTTTTTAGATTAAAGTAGACACAATAGCGCTTCGATCAACGTCCCACGTGAACCCGATTTATTTTTTTTTTAAGTTGGTAAAATAATAGGAAACTCAAACTTGTTATTTTCAGTAGCGTAATTTTAGGCAATCGAGAAAAAAGTTTATTTATGAAAATTTGTATATACATGCTGCGTACAAATTGAAGCCAATAGTTGAAAAAAGTTTTTAGGATAAAAATATTCTTGCGCGCTCGGCTGTAGCCGACTGCAACGATCTGACGATCCCGGTCGGGGTGTATATAGTAGTTCAACTTATATCAATAGGTACAAAACCAGTAGTGATCAAAAGCATCTAGGGGATCAATATTATTGTTCAATATTTCATGTATTGTACAGCAGTATTGATCATATGTTGTTAATATTAAGAAATTGTATAATAAATATTAAATAGTCTCCTTTTAATAATAAAAAGACAGGTGGTAGTAGTACATACAGTACCTAGAGGTAAAAAATATGCAAAACTTCGAAGTAATGTCATATTGAACGGATTTCGTTCATTTTTGGCAGTATAATAGTAAATGTTTCACAGAAAAGTTTCTATATTGAGCGGGGGCTTGTTAATTTATTTATATTTTTTAAGTGCCACCCCCTTTGAGGGGGGGTGGCACTTAAAAATATATATGAAGTACAATCATATTTTAAGAAGAAAAGGTTCTATGCAATTTTTCACATAAATTAATAGTTTTTAAGTTATAACGACTTCAAAATTGCGATTTTAGCTTAAAAAAAGGTATTTCTAAACGGCTTTCGTCAAGTATCTCAAAAAGTATTACTTTATCGAAAAAATGTTATAGACCAATTACAGAAAGTACAAACTGGGAATTAATTATATTTTTTGTTTATTGATATATTGATATTTAGGATTAATAATTTCGGAGATATTTAAGTTTACATTTGACATCCAAGTGTTCATAAGATAACTATTTAGAGTGAGAGTTAAATATCTCAGAAACTGTGACACCTACGCCTAGGATACTAATAGATACAATAATAGGTTATTAATTAAGCTCTTAACTATTTTTTATTTGTTTATGTAGCATAAAAAACAAAGAAGTTATGACCGAAGCAATGTCCGTCTACACATTATTTTAATAACAACGTCACCATTTTGTTACTGTAATTAGCCAGTAATTAAAAAAAAAATAATTTCAAACATGGTTTCTCATTAATATACAGCATGACGTAGATGCTCAAATTTTTTGGTTCGTATACAGCAGTTGCTTTAGAAAAAATACAGTTTAAACTATAAAGGTATTTTCGATAAAACGTATTTTTTTTTCCTATTCCAAATATCTCAATAAATATTAGTTTTGTTCAAAAATGTGTAGAGACAAAAAATAAGCTCATAAACTAATAATGAATTTCGCTTGTTTATTTATTTACATAGATTTAATAGTTTCGGAGATATGAGTTTACAAATGGCATCCGAACGTTCATAAGACGAAAAATGCAGTTTAAATGTTAAATATCTCAGAAATTGTGACGCATGCTAAGAAAGGAAATTAAAGACAATTAATTGCGCTTTCAAATTATTTTTTACTCGTTTTGTTACTCTAATTAGCCAATAAGTTAAAAAAATTATCTCAAATACAGTTTTTCGTTAAAATGTAGCATTACCTAAATACTCAAATTCTTTTTTTCTCATTTAAAGCACTTGCTTTAGAAAAAAATGCATTTTAAACTTTAAAGGTAATTTCGAAACCCTTGGATACCAAATATAAACTTAAATATTTCCGAAATTATTAGTCCTACATCAATAAACAAAAAATATAATTAATTCCCAGTTTGTAGGGTGCTTTCTGTAATTGATCTATAACATTTAAAGTAATACTTTTCGAGATACTTGACGAAAGCCGTTTGAAAATACCTTTTTTAAAAGCTTTTACTTTAAGCTAAAATCGCAATTTTGAAGTCGTTATAACTTAAAAACTATCAATTTATGTGAAAAATTGCATGGAACCTTTTCTTCTTAAAATTTGATTCTATTTCAGGTCCAATAAATATATATATTTTCTAAGTGCCACCCCCTGAGAGGGGGTGTCACGTTTTTTATGAATGATATCTAATTTTTTAGATGACAGTAAGCAACTCCACCCCAACCTAGAATGCCATATATTAATCTAGATTCAACTAACGCTACTTCTACTCGACTACACTGACCAACCCTGCATGCGAGGTGTATTAATTGCGTCCCAATGTCGCGTTTAGCGCTGATAAAAAAAATCGCTGTTACCAAACGGTACACTTTAGGAAAAAACATATTGTTTCAAAAACTTTTGTGATTATTAGGCTTTATTTTCTTCGCTGCATGTATGCAAATATTTTCAAAAATAAAAAAGTTTATCGATTGGTGAAGATTTCAATACACAAAATATGTATTTTTAGTTTATTTGATTTTTAGAGAAATGAAAGTGCGAATTGTGCCCAAACCGTTTATATTGGTAAAAGCGCTACAGTGTGTGCTTTAATTTGACACAAAACAAATTTCGGTACCTTTAATAGTCTTAAAGATATGGCGGTGGAAACAAAAAAAAACAATTTTCTTTAAAAACACATTTTTTTCACTTTTTATTGATTTAAAAAGTTCGAGACCATAAAAAAATGTCGTAAAATATGATTTCATATGCCCGGTGACATACTCAAAGGAACCTAATATGTTTGACCTGGTTCTACGCCAAAAAAAAAAACGACACGATAGACTTACGAAATCGCTGCTCTAATTGTCCGAAACGCGCTATTGTTTTGTTTTCTAATTCTTCTATGTTATTAGAACGTTCTCTATGCATAATATTTTTTAAATAACCCCAAAGCCAAAAGACAGTAAGGGTTATATCGGGAGATCTAGCTAGCCACAATAGGTCCATTATTTCCTAAAAATTAAACAATATCTAAATTACTTTGTTGTTTATTAATGTCCAGTTACCTAAATTAATTGTTAGTTATCCATTTAGTTAACTTAGCTAACTAGACATTGATAAACTAGTCCTGAGTGATATATAGATACCTATCCAATCCTCCCCAGATTGAGCATTAAATAATTACGTGTTTCATTTGACGTACAACCTGGGGCGCCATTGTGTTGGTATATTAATCTTTGAAATTGTTTTGCAGGCAAATTGTCTACAAAAGGATCTATTTCTTGTTGTAGAATGTTAATAAAATTTTCGATATTCAAATTACCGTGAAAAAAATGGTATCCAATAAAACCACACCACACACCAAATTCAAATCGTCCTTGATGACTGTATTAAGCGATTAAGTGCAGATTTCCATGAGCCCAATGGTGGTTATTATGCCGATTAAAAATTCCGGCATTGCTTATATGGGCTTCGACTGTCCATATAATTGTTCCTTCAAATCTTGACACTTCATTGCACTGACGCAAAAACCACTGGCAAAAATCGAGACGCCTTTGAAAGTCGTTTGGGTATAATGGTGACTAATAGTCCACAGTACATCGCCCTTTTTTTTAATGATTAGTAGAGTGAAATTACTTAGAGAAGATAACATCCGCACAAACCGATATCGCTAGTGAGTGCCGATTGTCTAGGTCGTGTTCGGTATTTATTATATATTCATAGTGAATATTCAACCATTTCTATGAATAAAACAGATGAAATGAAATTTATTTTAATTGGGACTGTCCAATATTATTAATAAACGAAAATAGTAAACATAGTAGTTTTAGTATGTTATCTTCTCTAAGTAATTTCACTCTAACAGGCTGAACTTTCATGAGTAGCTTCGTTTTGACGAGACGCCCAACTTTTCTCTCTGCGAAAATTCTCGGTAGTGGTAGCTAATAGCAAAAATTATTTTTTCTATTTCGCACGAATTAGACAATTCGACAACCTGTCAAATTATTTTGGCAATATATTTTTTATTCGTCAAACGTCTGTTAAAGAGTTTGTTTTGTTTGTTTTTCGATTGCCTTGGTTACGTTTGCACGAGTTAATTATAATAAGCCCCGTGTTTGTCCACAACAACATAATTTGACAGGTTGTCGAATTGCCTAATTCGTGTGAAATAGAAAAAATAATTTTTGCTATTAGCTACCACTACCGAAAATTTTCGCAGAGAGAAAGGTTGGGCGTCTCGTCAAAACGAAGCTGCTCACGAAAATTCAGCCTGTTACTAATCATTAAAAAAAAGGGCGATGTTCTGTGGACTATAATCCTTATTTTGTAGGATTTGAATTTATTTTTTTTAAGCAACGCAACGCAGTTGTTTTTTTTTGGATTCCTAAATTTTCCTGTATTTCGCGGGACGATATATTAGGATTTCTCTTACAGTTTCTAAAACAATATTTTCTACAGCGTCTCTAGGTCTCTACCTGCTTTATTTTTGCTCGAGGTTTTACAAATGATCCAAACACTTTTAAATTTTGTTGTAGCGTTTTGAATATTTTTATGTCTGGCTGTCTTTTCTGGATATCTAAAAATATTGATTAGGCGGCACTCTTGGCACATAATTGAATTCAGCAGGTCATTTTACAATAAGAATATGACTTTAGTTTTTGTAAGTTCTCGAGTTGCATAGGTCACTTTTATTTTGCATATTTAGCCGAAATAAGGCCAGAATGCATATAAGGTGTGGACCAATTACATCGGTATTTTGCATTAGACAACGCGACAATGTTTATTGATTACCACTTCTCCCGCAACATAGGATCAAAATTGGCCACCCCAGCCTCCAGACATAGAGCCACTAGATTTTTTTTCAAAGTTTACCAACGCAGTTCCAATAATAATTTTAATGTTGTAAACGAGTCATGTATTTTAATTTTTGGATTCCCTGTACACAAAAAGTTTGAAAGACTGATTTGTAATTTTTTCTTGGATATTTGCTAAAACGTCGTCTTTCAAGCTAGGTATACTGAACATTATATTTACAGTATATTTTCCATAATTTTCATGTGCGTCATAAATATCTGTTTTGTGTGGTTGTTTACACTGAAGTTATATAAATACACTATTTTCCATATTTTTTTGTTATATTTTGGGGCCTTGAATATAATAATAGGCCATTAAATGTATATTTTTAAATTAAGTGAATGTAAAAATAATTGGTTGGATTCCTAATTTAATTTATTTGATAACTGCTGTGTTTAGTTTTAAACCAAATGGAGGTGGATTATAAATAACGCTTTGAAAGTTTTTAAAATGATACATTATTATACATGGGGAATGTAAAAGTAATATTATGTCATGATATCCTTATTGCGATACATAATTATCGATAACATTAAAAGTAGCATGGGATAATTTGGCATTGCGTGTGGTTTGCATAGCTCACATCAATATGTGGTTGGAGAAATAATAGATAATGTATAAAAATTCACTAAATAAACTTAAAAAACGTAAAATATTTATTTCATATAAGCTAATGATTCAGGAAAGAGTTTCTTCAAATATTAAGAAAGACAATGTAATATTGATATTAATATTTAAACCATAATAAGTTAATAGTGTATGCAAATATAGGCTGTGCTGAAATATAATATCCCATATGAACATTTAGTCATTTATCAATCGTCAAGAAGGTTGGTCGATGACAGAACGAAAATTAAGAAAAGAAATATTTGAGAGAAAAAAAAGTCAGATGAAAAAAATGTCAAGAAAAGATGGAATGGTGAAGGAAACTTGAATTAATAAGATTTTCAACAGTTGCGCATGGTAGCTAATGTCTTCTAATGATACCGAACGTCAATTTTACAAGTAATAAATTAATAAATAGGAAGAACGAGCCATATAAAAGTTAATAAAAGAAAATTATAACAGCAGGATTTTAAGGTTTATTTACGAGCGGCAGACATTTTGGTGAATAAGTGAATAAATTATTAGAAAAAAGACAGGTGAATCCGATATCGCCTCCTATCATTATAGGAAAACAAAGTAAGATCTTACAATAACTATAAAATCGCAAATTTTAAAAGTCTCGAGCATTCTTAATATTAATAAGGATTTTAAATCATTAATTTTAAGATATTTAATTTTATAAAATTTCATTATTTATTTCAATATATTGTTATCTATCTAAATTTTTACATTTCTTTATTTGTTTAAACCCATATTTAATTGAAACTGCTCCTTAGATTAGAGTAACTGTTACGCAGGCTATGCTCGGTTATTTCATGCTCTATAATTAGGTATACCGAAAGGTATTGGCGCGCCGGGCAATTTGAAATATTAATAAAGGTAGGTTATAATTTGAAGTATCAAATAAATATCTTTATTAAAACAATATTTTAAAATTATTCTTATTATTTAAAGAATATAATCATAAAAGGAAATATCATAACATTTGGCTACCGAACGTGGGGCGAGATATTAAAAAGGGTTTTATACAAAAAAATATTAGTAATACAGGCACTATATTCACATAGTAAATATTAGTTTATGAAACTACGTTCAGGTAAAGCAATTAAGATGGCGGAAAATAAAGAACAAACACCTAACACATCACAAGAAGAAGGCATTACTCCAACCAATACAACATCTCAACCAGCTGGAGATATCATGTCATCATCACTAGATACTGACATACTAACACAATTAGTATAAATGATAACAGGTATGAAACAAGACATACAAATTAATAACACGAAAATAGAACAAAAACTAGATGATAATACCTCAAAACTAGATGAAAATACCATAAAACTAGATGAAAATACCGCAAAACTAGAGGAAACAAACGCGAAAATGGAACAAAAATTTGAAGAAAATAATACAAGAATGGAACAGAAATTGGATGAAAATAACACAAGATTAGAAACAAAACTTGATACATTCAGACAAGAAATAAGAGATGAAATTCAAGGAAAAATGGTACAGATACAAGAAGACATAAGGACAGATGTAAGACAAGAAGTTAATGGGATGATTGAGCAAAGATTCACAGTGATGAACGAACTGGTTATAGAACAAAACAAAGTAATAGATCTAACATTAAAAGAACAAGGAAAAATGATAGAAACAAATACGAGAATGATTCAAGAAATGCCAAAAAACACTAATTCACCTACACATTTCATTACACGAAAAGAAAACGAGATATATTTTTACGGTGATACACGCATACATCCACAAATATTTATAACACGTATAAAACAAAATATTCAAAACAGACCACCAAATATAACAGTAAAACAATACATACAGGAACGACTTCGATCAGATGCAGACATGTGGTTTCAAATGGTCTATAACAAAATTGTAACATTTGAGGATTTTGAAAAGTTATTTATTAAACAATATTGGGGTGAATATAATCAAAGAAAGGTACGCTCCAATTTATTCAATGGGAAATATTTAGAGAACGAGGGAATATCGCGAGAAAAATATATCATTAAAAAGATATATAACATTCAGTATTTAGAACCGAAATTTAACGAAGATGAAATGGTGAAATATCTTGCAAGACATTTTAGTGATGACATTTACAAAGTTATTATCACCCAACGGATAACTACTTTGGATGCGCTAATCGAATACATGAAAGATATTGACGAATTTAAAGTCGGGTGGAGGAAACCATCGCCACGTACTTACAATGACGACAAGACGTACCATGACAATAGAAATAATAATCCTGAAAAAAGTTATTATATTCAAAATGATCGCGAAAATAAGCGATATTTCAATAATAATCGGGATAATAATAATGATCGATATAACAGATATGAAAATGATAATAAATATTATAATTATAATGATAGGGAGAACTATAATTATAATAATCGAAATAACCAATTAAACGATAAACGTGAAATGGTAAATGACGATAGAAAGCAGGTTAGATGGGAAGACAGACAGACAACAAGATATAATGATCAACCAAAAACCTACGCACATATGGCAAATACAAATATCAGTAGGGAACAATCAAAAAACTTGCATGCATCAGCCTCGGAACAGAATTCAGTACAGACGGTAGCGCAGATGCAGAATCAACCGTCGAATCTAAATTAACTAAATCAAAATATATAGCAACAACTTATCAACATATGAAAGAATTTATTGACACGGGAAACGACAACGGGATAACGGATAATACATATCATAGTAATTTACCATTTATTGATGTAAATATAGAAAATATTAAAACAAAGGCACTCGTAGATTCGGGAGCTGAACTAAGCTTAATAAACGAAAACTTCGTAATAGCGCATAATGATAAGTTCAAAAATAAATCAATAAGAATTTCAAAGATCAAATTAATTAATTTAAACGGAAAGAAAATAGCTGAATGCAGTAAAATAATTCACACTAAATTCATCGTACAAGATGAGGTATTTGAAGGGGAATTTATAATAATTGAAAACATGAATTTTAACATGATCATAGGAGAAGACATATTAACAAAATTAAGGGCTAAAATTGACATGGGAAAGCGTCTCATGCAATTAAAAGGTAAAACGATACCTATATGCGGTAATGAAAAGGGTAAAATAATTCCCAAATGTGGTAATAATAATACGGAAAACGGTCACAGAACCGATAACGAAAAAAATGGCGAACGAGCCAGTATTGATACAGTGAAAATGATTTTCACATATGAAAGTAATAATGTAAATAAGCCCGAAAATTTCAAAATAAATTGTTCTCCGAAATACGAAGCCACAGTTAAAAAAATATTAAATAATTATAATTCCCTTATTAACTTTGAATCACGGATAGCTACAGGCTATGTACACAAATTATTTGTAGACGAAACAAAACCTTTCAGATGCAAATCTTATCCAGTACCATACAATCATAGAGCTCAAGTAAAATATATGAGATAGAAAATATGTTACAAGCGAACATTATTGAGTCAGCAAAAACTAATTATATAAACCCTTTAGTGATTGTTAAAAAGAAAAACGGTGCAATAAGATTATGTTTAGATGCACGCAAATTAAATGAAATTACAAAATCTCAATTCGACGCACCACAAACCATAAATTCCATGTTAAACAGAATTGGTAAAAATACGATATATTCAAAACTAGATTTAAAAAATTCATTTTGGTTAATTCCTCTTGATCCGGAATCTAGGAAATACACAGGGTTTTGTGTTGAAGGGCACATATATCAATTCAAAGTAGTTCCATTTGGATTACAATCAGCATCTTCAGCTTTAGTTAGAGCAATGCAATCTATTCTAGATAGTTATGAAACTTTCTGTTTTCATTACGTCGATGATATATTGATTTTCTCTGAAAATATAGAAGAACACTGCAGACATTTAGATATAATATTAGAATCTTTAAATAAAGCAGGTTTAAAATTAAACATAGAAAAATGTGAATTTTATAAAGAAAAGGTTAAATATTTAGGTTATGAAATAGGTCAAACCGGAATAAGCATAGGTACAAAAAGAGTAGAGGAGATTAAAAATTATCCCAGGCCTGTTAATTTAAAAACATTAAGGGGTTTCTTAGGAATATTAAATTATTATAAAAAATTTATACCACGACTGTCGGAACTAGAAGTACCACTAATAGAGTTATTACATAAAAATGTAAAATGGGAATGGGATGATAGACGCGAGGCAGCTTTTAACAAAGTAAAAAATAATTTTCATGAAAATTTATTATTATATAGTCCAGATTTTAAAATTCCATTTATTATAAGAACCGATGCGTCAGATCATATAGTAGCGGCAGAACTTACACAATTACAGTCGGGAGTAGAAATTCCAATTTGTTTTATATCTAGAATACTAAAACCATACGAACGAAGATATTCAACAAGCGAGCGTGAGATGCTAGCTTTAGTGTTTGCTCTAAATAAGCTTAAATTCTTCATTACATCTTCACATTTCATATTAGAAACTGATCATTCAGCACTCTGTTTTCTTATGAAAAATCGTTTTTCTAACAGTCGAATTTATAGATGGTCATTATTAATACAAGAATATTCTTTTACTATAAAACATCGAGCTGGTAAGGACAATGTTACAGCTGATGCACTTACAAGAAATAGAGTACTGAATGAAGAAAAAACAGACACGTACACAATTGCTTTAAATTCATTATCATCTATCGAAACAATATACACTTCTACAGAAATACTTAAAAGTCAAAACGAACTTTCAAATTTACAAAACATACTACGCACAAATATCACATACAAAGGTTACACCATAAAAAACGGTTACATCATAAAAACAATTATGTTAGAAGAAAGATACGTTTTACACGAAAAATTAGCAAAAACAATCATACATGACATTCACACTAGATACGGACACATAGGTACACGAAAAACATGGTTAATTTTCAGAGAAAATTTCTACACACAAAAAGATCTACAACTAACAAAACAAATTATTTCAAACTGTCATGAATGCACATTAGCAAAACACAAGAACCATACAAACCATAACATACCATGTAGTACAATCACACACAAAAAACTTGAGCTTATAGCAATTGATTATTTAAGCAATTTGATACCAACTAGAGAAGGCTACAAACATATTTTAATTATAACTGATTTGTTTTCAAAATATATAAAAGTTTACCCTACAAAAAGGTGCAATACGAAAACAACTATAGCATTATTGGAAAAGTACGCTGAAACAGTAGGCATACCAGATAAAATTCTTGCGGACAACGCAACTTATTTTAATAACCAAAGATTTATAAAATATTGGGAAAATAGACAAGTAAAAGTCATTTTTACATCCATTCGACATCCAAAAGCGAACATAGCCGAACGCTTTATACAAGAAACAATAAGATTTTTACGAATACTAACGCAGTATAAACATAGTCATTGGATATATTTCGTTGAGACGGTAGAGGATTATTTGAATAATATCCCAAGCACTGTGACAAAAATATCACCAATAACGATTATGTTAGGAAAACATCCAAGTCGTCCTTGGATAAACGATTCTACAATAGATTTAGATAGAATAAATGAAATGGTTAAAAGGCGCATAAGGAAAAATTCACAGAGGTATTTAAAAAGGGAACAAGACAAAATCACAAAAAAGGTCAAATTCAAAAGGGGTGATTTAGTCATAGTCAAAAGTTTAAGGTACACTAATAAAAAAATGGGACAGTGTGCTAAACTCATGTATCCTTTCGAAGGTCCATATATTATTAACAAAGTACTCAACGCCAACACTTATGAATTAAAACACTTAACGGAAAACACTATCAGAGGAAAGTTTCACATAGAATTGCTTTATTCATATACTCCACATCAAGATAATGAATAAACATTTTGAATATCATGCTTGGTTTACAAATATTAAAAAAATTATTTAAATTTTAAAAAATTTATTTAACTTGGTGGGGGTATGTCATGATATCCTTATTGCGATACATAATTATCGATAACATTAAAAGTAGCATGGGATAATTTGGCATTGCGCGTGGTTTGCATAGCTCACATCAATATGTGGTTGGAGAAATAATAGATAATGTATAAAAATTCACTAAATAAACTTAAAAAACGTAAAATGTTTATTTCATATAAGCTAATGATTCAGGAAAGAGTTTCTTCAAATATTAAGAAAGACAATGTAATATTGATATTAATATTTAAACCATAATAAGTTAATAGTGTATGCAAATATAGGCTGTGCTGAAATATAATATCTCATATGAACATTTAGTCATTTATCAATCGTCAAGAAGGTTGGTCGATGACAGAACGAAAATTAAGAAAAGAAATATTTGAGAGAAAAAAAAGTCAGATGAAAAAAATGTCAAGAAAAGATGGAATGGTGAAGGAAACTTGAATTAATAAGATTTTCAACAGTTGCGCATGGTAGCTAATGTCTTCTAATGATATTAAAGAAAATCAGAGGTTGAGAAAGTAACAAATATAAAATCTTCATTTGCCAGTTGAGGGTAAATTAATCCAATGTCGAGGGATTAAACATGGATACCGAACGTCAATTTTACAAGTAATAAATTAATAAATAGGAAGAACGAGCCATATAAAAGTTAATAAAAGAAAATTATAACAGCAGGATTTTAAGGTTTATTTACGAGCGGCAGACATTTTGGTGAATAAGTGAATAAATTATTAGAAAAAAGACAGGTGAATCCGATATCGCCTCCTATCATTATAGGAAAACAAAGTAAGATCTTACAATAACTATAAAATCGCAAATTTTAAAAGTCTCGAGCATTCTTAATATTAATAAGGATTTTAAATCATTAATTTTAAGATATTTAATTTTATAAAATTTCATTATTTATTTCAATATATTGTTATCTATCTAAATTTTTACATTTCTTTATTTGTTTAAACCCATATTTAATTGAAACTGCTCCTTAGATTAGAGTAACTGTTACGCAGGCTATGCTCGGTTATTTCATGCTCTATAATTAGGTATACCGAAAGGTATTGGCGCGCCGGGCAATTTGAAATATTAATAAAGGTAGGTTATAATTTGAAGTATCAAATAAATATCTTTATTAAAACAATATTTTAAAATTATTCTTATTATTTAAAGAATATAATCATAAAAGGAAATATCATAACAATAAATATATCATTTATTTTTGCTCGATTTGGTACCGATACCTAAGTCTTGTTCGCAGTAGTATTAACAATAAAAGAAATGGGTTCATGGGCAAGTTTCGAATAATTGGGAACGTCGGTCTTAAAAATGCCATTGTTTTATTTCAAAGCCTACTGTGAGAAAAACTATATGTAAAAATACTTTTTAAAAACAAACTTTTATTATTATTTAGGTGTATACTAAAACGAAAAAAATAATAAAGAGAGATCATACAGACATTCATTTTGTTTGACGGAGATTGTAAGTACCTAAATAAGTATTTTTTTCTATTCACGTGACAAGCTTTTAAGACAATCAACTCAACATAATATTTTCTTTTCGTTTTAGTACACCTAAATAATGTTACGTGTTTACACCCCTTTAGTAAACACCCTGTATCGTGGATCCGGAAATTATAACACCAGGGTAACACTAAACACTAATTTATTAACTTACTATAATTGCAACAAATAATTACTTCATTAATCTTATATTAAATACTATAATAATTCACTCCTTTAGTCACTTGATCACTTTACTATCTTCCTGATCTTACTGAACTTGCTATCAGAAATAAAACTGTCCCTCTGGTCTTCTCCATGCCTTTATATACCTAAAGATGAGGGATCCCGAATTTTCTGTCATGTCACCATTCTCTAGATATTTCCAGAGTAGGTGTCAGCACGTTTCTCGATGTTTCCGGACCGCGACATTGCACGCGCCACCTCTGAGACAATTGGCGAACTAACCAACTAATGTAATTGTTCTCTGTTATTTCTATGCAACTTAGAGGGAGCTCCCATAGATGTCTCTGGGGATATAAACATCTAACAATAATAATAAAACCTTGTTTTAAGAAGTTTTTTTTACATATAATTTTATTTTTACTTCCACGTCCAGTGGAAGTATAGTAACCACAAAAAAAATTTAAAAAATTTTTATTGTTCAAATAGGCTTAGAATGTCATGAAACGTCGAGATTTTAAGTTTGAGAGAAAAAAATGTCTGTCTGTCTGTCGGTCTGTCTAACTTTTTTGTGCGCACATTTACTCTGGAACCGTTTAAGATATTGACTTGAAATTTGGTACACGTATGTATTTTAACGAGATCTGGAACTAGATTATATTTTCATCTTGTTCCGTCGAAGGGTTGGGAGGTAAATTGGGGTAAATGGGAGTAAATAGGTAAATGAAGCAGGTAAGAGTCAATAAAATTGGTATTTAGTATATACAAGAGAAGCTAAGGTCTTAAAAAAGTTTTTGGCATTAACCACCCTTATTACCACCCCCACCCCATTATTAAAGGGGATGAGAAAAAACTGTGATTTAGTGTGTGTACTGTGTACAAGAACCAAAAATCTCAAAATATTTTTTTACTTATTTTTGTACCATCATTATTATGGCACCATAATACTAACACACTAACGAACTAGTATACAAGACAAGTTAAATAAAAGCTAGTAATAGTTATTTATGTACCAAGGCTTCTAAGTGTATTTTACTGATCGAGAATACAGTGCAAATCGAAGCCTGTAGATTATATTCTCATCTTATTCCGTCGAAGAGTTGGGAGGTAAATTGGGGTAAATGGGGGGTAAATAGTTGAACCAAGTAGGTATAGTCGGGGAGCCCTCCCTAGCTGTACGTGCACCCTCGCCCGATCCTTGGAGACAATGTTTTTCATAAAGATTGAAGCCTAAGGAACAATTTAAGACATATTCTAAAAAAAAAACTGGCTGTACTTTCAAAATGGCGGCTATATATTAAAAAAAGACTGTTGCCAATGTTGTTTTTGTCATTTAACACAAAAACTAAAAAAGATGGACAAGAACTTTCTTCACAAAAAACAACGTGCATAAAATTTTCTACAATTTCGTACCTATACAATATTTTGATAGGAGTTACCGTTTTCCAGATAAATGAGTCCAAAATTAAGAAAACATGGAAATTCATATATCAGTAAATCACTTAGAGGAAATAACTGTGACAATTATTGTAAGGCGTATAATATAACTTTATATTATTAACATAAAAATTAAATAAAATAAACTGAAAAAAATTAATAATAATAATATTATAATTTGCAGACATTTATCTCGAAAACGGTAACAGTGATATCTGGAAAACGGTAACTCCTATCCAAATATTTTATAGGAACAAAATTGTAGAAAATCTTATGCACTTTGTTTTTTGTACAGAAAGTTTTTCTCCATCTTTTTTAGTTTTTGTGTTAAATGACCAAAAACAATATTTGCATTTTTTTTAAACGGACGCCATTTTGAAAGTACAGCCAGCTTTTTTTTTAGGACTTGTCTTAAATTGTTTCTTAGGCTTTAATCTTTATGAAAAACATTGTCCCCAAGGATCGGGGGGGTGCACGGACAGTTAGGGTGGGCTTCCGTAGTGTTACGTTTTATATTGAATTTTATATTTTATTTTAAGAGGTTAATCATTTATCTGGAAAATGGTAACTCCATACTCAAAGAAATAGTATGGGTAAATTCAACAAAAAAAAATGGTTAACTAACAATATCGTTAATTTTATTAAACCAAACTATATTGATGGTATTTTTAAACAAGAGGTGATTGTTATTTTAATTAATAAAAAGTTGTCGTACAACAAAACAAACATTAACTTAAAAAATAGATGAATAAGACTATTATTTTGTTGAATTCTGTCAAATTAAACTAGATAATAGTATATTTTATTTTTAACTATTATCGAATTGTAATTCTAACCCAGTATTAGTTCGCTGTACTATTGTACTTGGTAGACAAACCAATATTATTGTCGTTTTCTAGAAGTTCTAAAAGAATTACCATAAAATTTGCTTGCTTACCACGTAGTCTATTACAGAAATTATTCCCAGATGACGCCACATACAAATCACTCACAATAATCAATCATGCATTATCTTACACTCTTATGAATTTATAGAAAATTAATAACATGATTGCAGTGTTCAGATTCTCTCAGGGATCATCGATATATTTGGATGGATCTTATAAACGATCTCTAATCTTTGGTTTGGGTGGTCTGATGTCTCAATACTGGGATTTGGCTAACCAAAAAAAACTTCATCATACAATAAAGTGTAGATCAACCTAAAAATTAGTTGGTGAACAAAAAACAAAGTCGTTGTACTATTTAATTGTAGACCAAATTAAAAATGGTTAGTGAACATAAAAAAATGTCATTGTACTATTTAATTTGTTACAAGATGATATGATTATTAAACTACTATTTGTTTACGAAAACAAATAAAGTTGTATGACTATTCTTTACTGATTGATTTAACTATGAAACTAGATAGGCGCGATTTCATATGCTCTTTTTGGTTGAATTTACCTATCATTTTCTTTGAGTGTAATGCAAATATTGTATAGGAACAAAATTGTAGAAAATTTTATGTACTTTATTTTTAGTACAGAAAGTTTTTCTCCATCTTTTTTAGTTTTTGTGTTAAATGACAAAAACCATATTTGCAAATTTTGTTTTTTTTTAACGGACGCCATTTTGAAAGTGCAGCCAATTTTTTTGAAAAACTTTTTCCTAAAGGATCGGGGGGGGGGTGCACGGACACTTAGAGTGGGCTCCCGTAGTAGTAAGAGTCCATAAAATTGGCATTTAGTATAGACAAGAGAAGCTAGGGTCTCAAGAAATTTTTTGAGACCTTACCCATTATTAAAGGGGATCAAAGAACCAAAAACCTCAAAATATTTTTTTACTTCATCCACCCCCACTACCACCACCTCCATCCCACTACCGATGTGGGATATCGTTTAATGGGTTTAGTTTATGGTTTCAAATATTATATTATTAAAGTTCAATAAACAATTATTTCCACATACAAAATTTTTTCGTTGTGAGACTTGGATAGAAAATCTGGATGTGGAAGTAGTGATTCCTTGGGCAGCTTTTTTTTTTTAGATAAATATTATTAAGTACAATCATTTAGACCTTGGGGTCACATTCTCATAAATTCTGTTATTTGAACTGATTTGTATCGATTTTTAAGTCATCAGATTTTCACAAATTCAAAGGATGTTCAAAAAGATTGTTTAATTTATTTGTTTGTGTCATTGTGTCTGTTCTATTCTCGGGCTTTTCCACGACAGTCAGTTTTATGATTAAGGAAGGTAGTTTATTATCAATTTTACTGCGGATGGCGCCCTTTTTATTAACGTCTATATTTTACTCCCTCTTTGAACACGAAACAAACTAGTTGGGCAAATATCTGTGAAACTGTTGGTTCTCTCTCTAACCTATATAAAAATTGGATCCACGAACCCAGCTCCGCACAAGATCAGCTTGTCGTTAGCAGCCGTGCTTCGATTTGGTTGAAATATTTTTATTTATTGCCAAAACTAGGTATAAACTAGTGGAAGCATTATACTCTTCGCCGATTTACTGAGCGTTTTATATAATTGTTACACATTCTATAGGATACTCTTCGCATTTGTCTCGTAAATAATGTTAGTTTTTGGACATTCTAAATTTTGTGATACCAACTTTGTTGTGAAAAAAAAAAATATATATATATCCGGAGCCAGCCAGACAACTACGTCGCATAGCGTCGTGGTGATTGTAGAGCTGGGCGGAGCAGGTCCGGTTTGGCTTAACGACAGATGATATGTAGGATAGTGCTCCTGTCTGCCGCAGGCAGACTTAAAAACTAAATTAGACATTAAAAATGTGTCCACAAGGGCCTAAAACTAATTAAAAGAAAACACTATAAAACTATCACTCACTAGACGAAGCACTTATTTAATTTTGGTTGCTGGCACGGGAAAACAGAACTCAACGAAAAAACCCGTTCGAAGCAGTTCTACTCTGGTGGTCTTCCTGCCACCAGGAAAATGTGGAAATTTAAAAGATATGGTACGAAATATTTTGGTTTTGAAAATTTATTGGTCAAGATAGAATTTAGAAACAAAAAGGACAAAATATAATAAAAAGGATAAAAACAAATAGAACATATAAAGGGAATGGAGAAAGTTGATTATAGGTTTTAGTAAAGGTTAAAAGTGGGGAAATAAGAAGTTGTCGTATAGGAAAATGTGGCTAGAGAGGTTGCCGGAAGATAGGCAACGCCTGGTATGGTAGGGGGTGTCGAATATCGAAAAGGATTGCATTATGCTGTCTGATTCGGGTTATGTTGCGGGATAGCGGAGTATTGCCCAATTTCTTCGATTGCAAGGCAAATGCTTTAACCATTGGGCTATCTCACCTTACCAAAAAATTTGAATGAATATCATTCAAGAATTATATTTCAGTATTTCAAAAAAGTATAGAAAATAACATTTCGAAAGATTTCTATTTAAGTACAAATAACAGAAATTTTGAAAAAATTTTTTTATTTAAATGATTAATAACTTTTTTATTTATTGATTGATTTTTCTCAAAAACAATAGAGTTTTTCCTCTAGCTAACGCAAACTTCTTTCCATTTCAATATAATCGAACTTTTTTTTCTTAAGTTATCGTGCTTACAAGAAACGTGACGGACGGACAGACGGACATTTTGAAAGTTGTTCAGAATTCGTTCACTAACACAATGATATGAAATTTTTTCTCTACGAGTGATATTTCCGGTTTTAGAAATGTGCCGATCAAATGCAATATACTCTTCGTTTTTGCGAGCATAATAATTATACTTTTTCCAAAACCAATAACGAGTGTTTCACTGTATGGCATTCCTGGCAGTATCACGTCGCCAGTCGCCTGTTAAGCCTACGATCTGACTAAAGCTGACATGTTTCTGTTATTGTCACTACCTACAATATGGCGACTAGATTAAAAAAAAACATACCCGATCATTAAACATAATCAATATTCTAGTTGGATTTCCTGTATGGAAATATAAAATTAAAATGGATAAAAGATGTTCAATAACATATTTACAGATAACGAATCTACGGGAACCACCTTGTATGTATCGATATCACATGCTAAAAAACACAACATCGACATCCTTAAACTGGCAAAAAACAGCAACGTTATTCTCAAAACGTGACGCCATAAAAAATTACCCGATGCCTTATCTATAGTTGCAAATTCAATTCTTTGGCACAAGATGCACCCAATAACCTTGACCAACTCGATGACTTTTTATTTAATATGTTTTTCTGAATGGAACAAGATTTTAGTATCAACAATAACCTAATAAACCACACACAGCCGCCTTTGTTTAAATATATGTCTCTCTGTAACCTCTCCTTCACCTTTACATTTAATAGCTCGGGAGACAACGACAGTTTGAGGCCGGTTTCATTAACATTCTTTTTAACATTAATCCACTATTTCTGCGCCATAAATAGTGAAAATGGTTGTCTGTCAGGGTACGCGCGGGACAAGGCTTGGCAGTAGTCTCAACTATGTAAAAAATTGATATTTTAAAAAAACTAAAAAAATATAAATACTGCACTAAAAAGCAAAAAATGATCATCGAACCTATTCCGTCTATCTACCCCGTAAGGGCCTTAGTGTAAGCCGTGTTTGTAATTAAGTATAATATTTGAGTATAAAAGCGTGTGGCGCCTTTCGAACGCTATTTCGAACAGGTTCGATAATTAAAACGCTGAAGACATCATTACATTAAATAAAAAGCGCCCCATGCTTTTATACTCAAATATTATACTTAATTACAAACACGGTATAGCCGTGGCTATAATAAAATAAAAATTTCGTGGGAAATAGATGTATATTCCAAATATTATTATGTTATTTTATTTGATTTGTAAAATATATATTTTGTTTTCTTGTTTTTCTTTTCATTTGTTTTCTCGTTTCCAGAAAACTCCTGACTTGGTAGTAAGCGAGTGTCGCTATATACACCCCCTCGTTAAAAAAGAGAACAGTCAATCAACCAACGAGTCGATCGCGAAACGCACTTTTTTAATCGGGGTAGGTAAAGTGTCACATCTGTCAACTAACACAAAAGCTGGTTTAACCCTATCAATATTGATAGTTATGACTTCGTTTCCTTTATTAAAGGTAAATAACTTATCTGTACGTGATAAAACTTTAAAGGGTCCTTCATATAAAGGAGTAAACGAACGTTTAAGCCGTTCCTTGCCAACAAAAATAAAATCACAAGTGGAAAAGTCTGAACTAGCAAAAGTTTTGTAATTGACATGAGAAATTGGAGGAACAAATTTTAAATTATTAAAGTAAATGCGTAATTTGTCAATGAAAAAAGGGATATCTGGGGAATTATACGATTCAACGAAAAATTCGCCAGGTAAAAGAAGAGTTTGACCATATAAATGTTCAGCAGATGAACATTGCAGATCTTCCTTGGGAGTCGTCCTAAATGCCAATAAAACGATGGGTAGTTCATCTGTCCAATTCGATGTATTGGCCCTAGTCAACAAGGAAGTTTTAAGTGAGCGATGAAATATTTCAATTAGAGAATTCGATTGAGGGTGATATGCAGTTGTACGTATTCTATGAAAACCTAAGAACTTTGCAAATTCATTAAATAATCTTGACTCAAATTGTACTCCCTGGTCAGTCGTCACTGTCAAGGGAACACCAAATCGACAAACAAAATTTTGAAATAAAGTACGCGCAACTGTTTCTGCGGTGAAGAGGGTACGCTTCCGGCCATCTAGTGAATCGTTCAATCACCGTAAGAATGTAAGAGTTACCTTTGGATGGAGGTAATGGTCTTACCAAATCTATATGGATGTGATCGAATCTGCTTTTTGGGATTTCGAATTTACCTAGAGGACTTCTCGTGTGGCGACTGACTTTGACAGCTTGACAGTTAATGCACGATTTTGACCTTAAATTACAATCGGTACTCATTTTCGAGTACCGATTGCAATTTATGGTCAAAATCAATAATTGTAACATGTTATTTTATTTGATTTGTAAAATGTATATTTTGTTTTCTTGTTGTTTTTCTTTTCATTTGTTTTCTCGTTTCCAGAAAACTCCTGACTTGGTAGTAAGCGAGTGTCGCTATACACGGCTTACACTAAGGCCCTTACGGGGTAGACAGAGAGAGCAGGTTCGATGGTTATTTTTTGCTTTTTAGTGCAGTATTTATAAAAGCATGTTTTTTTTTAGGTTTTCTTAAACTATTAATTTATTTTTTACTTTTTAGTCTTATATTAGTATATTTTTTTAAATTTGGACCGAATAATTGTAATCTGCAACCTTGATAACCCACAGATACCGATTTTCAATCTAACCCGACGATAATTGATAAAACCTATCCGCCATGTTGACGCCGCCATTTTGAATTTCTAAGTTTTGATCACATATTTGTTTTCTACTTATCAAGTCTTTTCTTTTGATATAATTATCAAGGGAGTTGTAAAGAAAATGATAATCCGCCATCTTGGGGCGACGGCCATTTTGAACATATTACAATATTGAATATACTATGTTGTATTGTCATCAGAGCTACACACAATTGCCAACTTTCATGATGATGTAACAATTAGAAGTGGGTGAAATTCAGTTCCTTAGAATTTTCACATACATACAGGTCGACCTACAGTAAAAGCATGTAAAAAAAACCGCTGCCCATGGAATCACTACTTCCACATCCAGATTTTCTATCCAAGTCACTCACAATGAAAAAATTTGTGGAAATAACTGTTTATAGAACTTTAATAATATAATATTTAAAATCCTCTACCCCAAAAACCCATAAAACAATACCCCGCATCGGTAGTGGGGTGGGGGTGGCGATAGGGAGGTGGTAGTGGGGGTGGATGAAGTAAAAAAATATTTTGAGGTTTCTGGTTCTTGTACACACACTAAGTCACATTTTTCTTTATCCCCTTTAATAAGGTAACGGGAATTCGACAAGTGTCCCATAAGTAATGTTACATAGAGCATTGGCGGATTCCTAAGTAAAAATAGTACGATTTAACCAAACTTACCTTAGTACAATAATTAACAGAGATACAGGGTGTCAAATTGAAATTTTTGTTTTAGTTTTTTTAAATAATTTCTTTAAAAAATGAAATATTTTAACAAAATTTGGTGATTCTTTGAGGCGAGGGATTCAAATCTATTCATACTTTTGCTGTTATTTGTAGAGGACGCCACTTTCGGTAGTTTGCGTCTCATTTCTGTCATATATTTTTGGCGATTTTTTTTTATTTTTTTAAAATAAAAATTCATATTTTCCATCTTTTTACGTAAAAAAGGTAATAACAGTCTAGGTGCCCGCGTACATAAATGCAATTTATACATATCCTCGTATAACTTCTTGTACGGCATAATTGCGCCTAGTCTATCACTTTTTTCCTCTGCGAAAATTTTCGTAAACGCGGCGTTCCTCCTCGGCAGAAAAAGACGATTTCCACGCGTCGGACTGGAAAATCGGCAAATATATTTTGTCGGACAATTTGAGAATTGGATTCTACATATATATTCTATATATTTCTACAAACTGTCCGACAAAAATTTTGAAACGTTAAGGGTGTCTACCACAACATAACCTAACTTTAAAACATTTATTGATACCCAGGTGATTTTTCAAGATTGCTTAATAAAAATATATAGAATCCAATTTTCAAATTGTCGAACAAAATATATTTGTCGATTTTCCTGTCCGACGTGTGGAAATCGTCTTTTTTATGCCAAGGAGGAACGACGCGTTTTACGAAAATTCTCACAGAGGAAAAAAGTGATAGACTAGACACAATTATGCCGTACAAGAAGTTGTACGAGGATATGTATAAATTGCATTTATGTACGCGGTCACCTAGACTATAACTGATAGTGAAGAGAACAGTATAAGGCTACATTCGACGTCTGACCGATGTGGTCCGCCCACTGTGGTCGAACCGAACTTGCGGTCGAACGCGCCAGAATTTTAAGTATTTTTCCAATCTCCATAAACGTCAACCATAACCTCAAAAACCGGTATTTTAACTTTAACAGTGATTTATCATAGATTTGAATAGTAATCGGACCTTAAATTTTACTCCGGTATGATGTGTAATTTCCACAAATGTATATTGTTCCTTATTTTTTATCACAGACTTATTTATTGTCGCCATTTTAAGAAGGGAATTCAAACGGGTCGAACGATTCTGACAGCAGTGACAACACAAGTCAGGTTTTAAAATGTGACCACATCGACCACTCAGCTGATCAAGTCGGACCATCAGTCCGAACGCTTTTGACAGGTCCGACCGTGGTAAACCCGTCTATCGAATGCAGCCTAGAATTAAACTTTCTTTTTTCAGTTTTTTTTAAATTTATTATATTCCAACACTAGCAAAAAAATACGAAGAACAATGACTTTCAAATA
This sequence comes from Rutpela maculata, assembly GCA_936432065.2. Classification (NCBI taxonomy): domain Eukaryota; kingdom Metazoa; phylum Arthropoda; class Insecta; order Coleoptera; family Cerambycidae; genus Rutpela; species Rutpela maculata. Next base: position 8,606,826 of record OW386289.2, read on the forward strand.
AATAAACTTGAAATTTGTGAAACAGTTTTTATTTAAATAAAAATTTCATTTAAAAAATAAATAAATAACAGCAATTAATAATAATAAAAAAAGAGATCTGTGTTCGGTAACAAATGTTCGAAATGACCGTTTACTTCAATACATTTGACGGTGCGTTTATTAAACGACCGCCTTATTTTAAATAATAAGTGTTCGGATTAAAATCGGGACTCCGCTCAGGCCAAGGTATAATGCTCCCACGACCTATCTAGCAACCAGGAAAATTTCTATTTAGGTAGTTTCTGACCGGTATAGAAAAATGCTGTGGAGCTCCATCTTGCACAAAAAATATATTTTGACTAAAATGTAGTGGTAAATCATCCAAGAATTGACCTAGCTGAGCTTGTAGAAAATTTAAGTATAATTACCGTTTAAATTAGGTAGTAACTCATTCGGTTCAACAAAATAATTATCTAAAATTCCACACCAAATGTTTAATTTAAATTCATATTGAAAGTGGCGTTCGAACATTTGTTACCGAACACAGATCTCCTTTTTTTAAATTAATTATTGTTATTTATTTATTTTTTAAATGAAAGGGCATGGTCGGATAAGTAGGGTGAAACGGCTCCCGGCCCTATCTTCATTGAGAGAAGGAATATAGTTAGCTATAAGTGAAGGGAACAATTTTTCAAAATATTAACGCAACAGGGTGGCGCGTTTCACGGGGTGACGAGGGGGATGAAATCCAAAGGACCAATTTTTTGTGCCAAAACGCAGCAACCGAAAATTTTGGAAAAAATATATGTTGGACAAGTATTGGAGAGGATTCTCAGAAAAAATTGTCGGTCAATTTAGGAAAGAACTCAGGACGAGAAGACGTCGGTATACTTTTCAAATATTTTTAAGGGTAACTTCCCCTCGTTGCACCACATTCAAATTTTTTTATATCGTCTACTTTCACCCCCATATAACATATTTTTTTTCGCAGCGTGGTCGGAACATTACGTCATAGTGAAAAAAAATCACGTCCTTGGTCTTTCGAGACTAGTAATCTATGCGTAATGAAGGCAGAAAGAGTAAATATTTCGTGCAAAGACGAAATATTTACTCTTTCTGCCTTCATTACGCATAGATTACTAGTCTCGAAAGACCAAGGACGTGATTTTTTTTCACTATGACGTAATGTTCCGACCACGCTGCGAAAAAAAATATGTTATATGGGGGTGAAAGTAGACGATATAAAAAAATTTGAATGTGGTGCAACGAGGGAAAGTTACCCTTAAAAATATTTGAAAAGTATACCGATGTCTTCTCGCCCTTAGTTCTTTCCCAAATTGACCGACAATTTTTTCTGAGAATCCTCTCCAATACTTGTCCAACATATATTTTTTCCAAAATTTTCGGTTGCTGCGTTTTGGCACAAAAAATTGGTCCTTTGGATTTCATTCCTATATTCCTTCTCTCAATGAAGATAGGGCCGGGGACCGTTTCACCCTACTTATCCGGCTATGCCCTTTATATTTAAATAAAAACAGTTTCTAAAATTTTAAATTTATTTATTTGAAAGTCGGACTTTTCGTGCTAGTTTTGGAATGTAATTTAAAAATTTAATTTTATACTGTTCTCTTCAGTATCAATTATTCTGTAAATCAAACAATAATAATAATATATTTTATATAATTTAAATTGGTTGCATTGAATACTTTAAAACCAAATATTTCGAAAACGGTTACTCGTAGATATTTAGAAGGTAGACCTTTTTTACGTAAAAAAGACAGGAAAATATGAATTTTTATTTTAAAGAAATAAAGAAAAATTCGCCAAAAATATATGACAAATAAACAACACGCAAACTACCGTAGGTGGCGCTCTCTACAAATAACAGCAAAAGTATGAATAGATTTGAATCCCTCGTCTTAAAAAATCCCCAATCACCAAATTTTGTTAAAATATTTCAATTTTTAAAGAAATTATTTAAAAAAAAAACCGAAACAAAAATTTTACTTTGACACCCTGTATCTCTGTTAATATTAACTTTTGGACTAAGGTAAGTTTGGATAAATCGTAATATTTTTACGTGAGGAATCTTATTGCTCTATGTATCATTACTCATGGGACATCCTGTATATATTCACCAAAATGTCGAATGTTCGGCGTTTCTTTTAAAAAATCCCCCAATAATTAAAAACGGTTCATCGGAAATGTAAAATAAAAAAAATGTTCAGAATTAAATTTTCTACAGGAGTAAGGCATAAGAAAATACATTTTTCCAACCGCTTTTCCGAATCCGTGGAAAATCCGAAATTGGGCGCCTGGAAAATTTCCAATTTTGGTGGCTCGTTATTATAGGAAATTTGTACCTAAGCAGTTTTGATGGACACAAGTTTTTTGACAAAACGCACCGTTTTCGAGATATAAACATGTTTTGAGCAAATTGTATACATACGAATTTCAATATACAGTGTGTCCCAGGATAGATGTAACAAGAGGTGTAATGGACCAAAAATTTTGGAATGGTATTTGGGGATTGAGTTCTGCTTGTTGTAAAACTAAAGTATACCAAAAATGACTTGATTTGGTGTTCTACAGGGTGTTTTATAAGCAAAGTTGTAAAAATCACCACTAATAAAGTATCTTTATTTTTCAAAATATGAAAAAAATCCAAAAAATATAAAGTAAATATAATACTCTAATTAAGGAAATAGATGAAACAATAATTCATAGAGTAAAAGCATCTGGATAGTCATTATTTAAAATGCAATTTTATGCCTCTATACCAAATTTCAGGATTATAAAATTATTTTTTTGAAACCTCCCTTTTTTTCAATAAATTAGTGTTTTATTCTAAACCATTCAATTAAAAGTGCATAGAATAGTATATTAAAGTATAAGTGGATAATAGGGTGTTTAAAACACGCGCGATTTTTCGAGCACGATGGCGCAGCCGAGTGCTCGAAATAGAGCAAGTGTTTTAAAGACCAGTTATATCCACGAATACTTTACGCTATTTTTTTTATTGGTACACTTTGAAATCATAAATACTGGCATTATTACTACAAAAAATGGAAACAAGAATTAAGAATGTAAATTGGTTGAATTCGTGATGTGACATCAAGATACCTGTCAGTGTCATGAAAATGAGAAAAACAAAAATTAATTTGCAATCTGTCACATATGATTAATTATTGTCAATACAGTTACTGATTGTATACTGCTTTAAAATGAGTTCTAACATTGATTACTTAAATAGAAAAGCAGAATCGCGGTTAATACCGCAAAAATCGGAATGCTTTTGAAATATTCGTTAGTAATATTTTATTTGAGTTACAGTATGTTATATCAACAATTAAAAAGTTGACATTTTGACTTCACGTTTCTTGGATCGTTGATGTTACCATGGTAACTTTAAAACACGCGCGTTTTTAAAACTTGGATTTAAACACTCTCAGGCGTACTTTAAATAAGCAAAATAGGGTACCAATAAAAAAAATTATTTTTTGTGAATTAATATTTAAAATTATGTAAAAGCTAAAAGTAGGCTATGAGAAAAGCAGTGGATACACATTTATCATTTATTATTGACATATCTGTCAAACGTAGTCAATATTATCCTTAATTTCTGTTTCAAATTAACGAACCAAGCATAAAAAATTAAGTGAAAATGGTACTCACGATGCGTGAAAAAATTTATATTGTGCAATGCTACAGAATTGGCGGTGGAAACTCGCTAAGAGAAGTGGTAAGCCAATTTAATTTGAAATTTCCAAACACTGCTTTGTCACGTACTCAAGCTATGAGAATAATTAAAAAGTTTCTGACTACTGGAGGTGTTCTTAACATGAAAAGAAAAATAAAAGCATATGATGAAGACAATGTTGGGGCTATTATAGCTCATGCCTCTGTTATAGAAAATCCTAGGATGCCACTAAGAGAGAGATCAGCTCTTATTAATATTCGCAAGTCTGAACTCCAAAGAATTTACAAGGCAAAGAAAATTAGGGCATATAAAGCAAATTATAAACATACGCTTGAAGAGGGAGATGACGACCGTAGGTTGGATTTTTGTTTGACTATTGGAGAAAAAAATCATGGAAGAGAAATTTTTTCATCATTTCATAATTTTCTCAGATGAATCCACATTCACAACCAATGGTGTTGTTTCTTCTCAGAATTGTCGGTTTTGGGCTTCTGAAAATCCAAATTTTAGAATTCATTGTAGAAGACAATATTATAAAAAAGTGAATGTGTGGCGTGCCGTTTCTTATCACGTTGGAGTTATTGGACCTTATTTCATTGAGGGAAGGTTAAACCAGCACACTTATTTACAGCTTCTTGAAAGATTTTCTGAAGAACATTTAAATATTTTAAGAGATATGCCTTTAGTTCATTTTCAACATGATGGTTGCCCTGGCCACTCCACAGAAATGGTTATTCGGTGGTTGAATTTAAATTTTGGAGAAAATTGGATTGCCAGGAATGGGCCGATCAAGTGGCCGGCGAGATCCCCAGACCTATCAATATTGGATTTCTTTTTATGGGGTCGCCTCAAGCAGTTGGTTTACGCTGAACCACTTCCTAACGATGTAGCAGTATTGAAGCAGAGAATTACAAATGCCGTAAACTCCATACCGTTAGATCATATTCGAAACAGTTTTAAGGACTTCAGGCGAAGGATCGAAATGTGTGTGGATGTGGGTGGTAGCTACGTCGAATAATAAAAAAATTGTAAACATTGTTTTGTATTGATCAATAATTAATTTGTTTGTGAATCTGTTATGTTTTTGACATTTATTACTTGTTATAATTTTTAAACCTCATTAATCTTCTGTTAGTAATTGTTTCTTGTTTTCCAATTAGTTCGATTAACATTATACTTTCTTACATCTCGTATTCAATTTTTTATTTACCAATAGCCTACCTTTTGAGATGATTAACATTTGCTCCTACACAACTTTAAATATGGATTCAACTCTTAATTCGCAAAAAATGGGAAGTTACAAAAAAATAATTTTATATTCCTGAACTTTGGTATAGAGGTATAAAATTGCATTCTAAATAACTTTTCTTAGTGGAATTTTTTCATATTTTGAAAAATAAAGGTACTTTATTAGTGGTGATTTTTACAACTTTGTTTATAAAACACCCTGTAGAACACCAAATCAAGTCATTTTTGGTATACTTTAGTTTTACAACAAGTAGGACTCAATCCCCAAATACCTTTCTAAAATTTCAAATTTTTGGTTGGCATCCACCCTCTATAAATTAACAAGCCCCCGCATAATATAGAAACTTTTTTTGCTGCATTTACTATTAAGTTACCAAAAATGAACGGAATCTAATTCATATGACATTATTCCGAAGTTACTGTACTATTGTAAGTTCAATGCATACAGATAACGGCAGGCAAGTACGTACATCGGATCGGGTATACATACGAAGTAAATGGGCAACCGACCGCAGGTCGTACCTCCCTCATTTCAGTTCCTCTGTATCGTTGTGCAGTCAATCTACTTCGCAGCCGTGAATATGAAATGTCTATTTACCCATAAATTCGTACATGTATTTGGCAGCCGTTATCTGTACAATTATGTCTATATCCTATATCACTGTTAACGTTAATGAAATGAGTCAACAAAAACTGTCGTTGGCTCCAGGTCTATAAAGACACCTACACAGATATATTTTTATTTGCAGAATGTAGGACAACGGATATTGGAGGCGATGCGATATAATTTCACATTGAAAAGGCTTGATCTCAGGATGTGCAGAATATTGTCGGAAACTGAATTAGCCATTCATGAAATGGTCTATCAAAATCAGAAAAAACGGAAAGTGCCAAGAAAGGAGCAGATACGAGAGGATGAAGAAGTAAAAATTGAATATGATAAGGAATTAGTTTTGGAGTTGGAGAAGATTTTACAATAATCTCAGATCTTTTTTTTTTAATTTATTTATGTAGTTGTCTCCAGGGGCAGATGGGCCAGCTGGGAGGACGGGAGAATACCCGAACGGCCCCATCCGACCTATGAAAATTTTTTACCAAAGAACCAGTAGTGGTTTTGATATTTTAGTCATTTTATGCTGACGTACGACGAAGTTTGTACAAATTCTACATCTCAACAAACCCTAATATTAGGGAAAGATTTTTGTTTCTGTTGTCATAAAAATTTTATTATTTTAACATTCTTACTTATAATAAATATGTTAGTGTTAGCTTACAACTTATTTTGCTTTTATTGATACCCTTGATATTTCGAAACTTAACAAAATATTAATAATGACGGCTCGTACAACGTAGCGAAGGTATATAATTTTGGCAGTGGTGCAACCAGAAAATGCATCTGGGGTGGGGGGGGGGGGGCAATAGAACCGGCCTCTCCAGAGGATGAGGAAAACTTTTCAGAAAATTGTTGTAAACGGATGTGTATAGATTCCTCTACTAGATAATATTGCCATTAATTACAAAATATTTATTTCAAGGGATAGTTGAAATACTGCTTTGTACTGATAGAGATTATGCGTCTTTATTTTTGGTTCATGGAGAAGGCCTTGGGGGGAGAGGGGCATGGCTTCCCCCCTGGCTGCCCCCCGGTATTTTACTAACTTGGTTTTCCTATGTAAATTTCGCATAAAAAATATGTACCAGAATCTAGTAGGTTATGCAAAATATATATGGCTGCTTGAAAGTGTTCCTACCCAAGTAGCACAATTAATTCCTCAAGATATCCCGAGGATAAAAATTTAGGAATTAGTAAATATCTTCTAGAGATCTGTAAGAGTTCCCTAAGATGGGCAAATGTCAGCATATCAGTATTAAATAGTACTTCCCATAGTAATCGAAAAAAGCTATTAGTATAGAATCCTGTGAGCAGCCTTTTGCATACCTATAGAATTCCCATAGTAATCTTTAGGATATCTTATCGCTTGCCAATATAAATGGTCCCGAGGACATCTTTATAGGATTTCTGTTAGATGTACCGCATCGATCCTGCAAACATATTTAATTCCTATAGTAATCTTTCGGGCATTTTCTCGCTTTCAATATAAACGGTACTGAAAACATCTTTATAGGATTTCTATTAGATGTACCAACACACACTTCTTATAGAATTGCCAGCGGCAGCTGGTGAAATGTTGGTTAATCACAATCTCAGTATGAGACATCAGGCCCAAACCAAACCAAAGATTAGAGATCGTGATAAGATTCATCCAAATAAATCGATGATCCCTGAGAGAATTTGAACGTTGCAGTAATGCAGTTATAACTTAAAAATGTAATATATATATCTGCTAATGTTTCAGATATCTTGCAGAAATAAACTATTTTTTTTATATATTTATTATGAGTATACCTACATTAAATTCTTATTTTATTTTAGAATGAATCTCTGTCTTGTTGAAATGATGAAATTTAAATCATTTTTTTCATTTCCCCCGCCGGACGTCTATCATCGGATTTACTTTGAAATTGTACGGAATGGACGTCCTCTGAATGTCCATTTTATGTACGCGAAGTATGTACATTTTATGTCCGTATACATACCAGCGAATAGCACACGGAACGCCGTAACGGACGTCCTCTGGATGACCAATTTAAGTACCTACGGCAAGTACACACATTTTAGGTCCTTATAGGGACAGGAGCAGGTCTTCTACTATTTAATATAAAAACAATAAAACGTTAACAAAACCGGTTTTTCAATTTAACAATGTGTTTATTTATATTTGACCATTATTTCTGTAACATTTGTAGTTTATTTTTTGTAGTAATTTGTAATTTGTCTTTAATAATTTCATTTTAACCTTTTTTGTAAATTATTAATGATATCATTTGATACTAAACATTTATTAAACATTCAAATGTTTTTTCTACATTTTGAAAAAAATATATATTAGTCTAAAATCTGGTAGTTTATTTGTGCAGGTATCGAGTTCTTTTAATAAAATTAGATTTAAAACTGCTAGGCAAAATCTAGCCGTTACCCACTCCCAACTATATAAGTCTTTAAGTAAGTATAGTAATATGTATGTAGTAAGTTCAGTGTCCGAGTGATTTAAAGAGTTGAGTTAAAGCATTATCGTCAAGATAAATCGGGCCCGCCTCGTCCAACCACACATTTACCACGACGCTGTGCGCCGTGGTTGTCTGGTTGGCTCCGGTCCGGGATCCGATGAGGCGCCTTCTTGTACCAAGAAATGTCTAATAAATTTGTTTTGTTGTTGTTGAGTTGAGTTACGAATCATGAGGTCGGCGGTTCGATTCCTACTCATTCCGTTTTTTTTTTCTTTTTTTGGTTAAAATAATTGCGAAAAACATTTTAGTTGTTTTTTTTAAGGTAGGTAATAATTGATTATAATACCGATATACGATTGTACTTTTTTTCAATTTTGCAAAACGTTGCTAATAAAATATATTTCAGAAATATAACAATGTTATATTACGCAGGGCGGACATCGGCATGTTTATATATCTTTCAGAAATATTCCATAAACGTTTCGACACATTTCAGAAATATTGTCAATGGTTCAAAGTCATATACCTGAAATATTTCTAAAATCAAGTTTTGCTGTATGGGTAGTAACATCATTCGGTATGCCCATGATGTAATATCTCCTTACATCATGGGTATGCCTACACACAAACGAAGTTTTGATTGTTTTGACTAGAGTGCCATAGAAACAAAAGTGGCTGCAGTTTCATGTCGAATTTCGTAACGAATATCTTCTGCAACTTCTTTGCTAGTTCCGAATGAATCATTAACTCTATTTGAAGAATGCCATGGAAGCAAATCGCTTACTTGAATTAAAAGTAAACTTCATGTTTTGCATGTGTTTTAAAGTTAAGTGTTACGTCAAGAAGTCAAGACTATTTAAAAAAGTGCCACTTTTAATGCCGTTTAAATTTAGAAAAATTGGCGGCAACGGGCGACCCCCCAGTGTTGCTGTTAGTACTTTCTTTAATATAACAGGTTTAGTAGCAAAGTTGGACAGGTTTCCTAGTAATATTTAAGGAAACTAATAGATTCTGTGCCAGTTCTATACTACTCATTAACAGATGGCGCTGTCATCAACGAAATGGAAACAATACAAAGAATAGAGAAGTATAATTAATTGGGGAATCCAACGACCTGTCAAAATATGACGTGGGCAAACAATTGGTAAACACGGGTTTATTTTTACTAAATTCCTGATATTGTAAATTATTTAAATGACACGTTTCCAAGGCGCTGGATTGACCTCAGGACCGGTTTGATGGCCCGCGCGTTCTCCAGACTTGACTCCTTTGCTTCTTCTTGTGGGGATATTTGAAAAGTAAAGTATATCAAGAGCCAATAGAAGATATGGCAGATTTTAACAGGGTAATTACCTCCCCCAAGAAACTTTCATTGTAAAATTTTATTTTTTAAAATGAAAATTTTTTTTCGGATTTTTGTCTCCCGGTTTTTTTATTCCCCCCCCCCGCTCATCAAAAAATTTTGGGTTCAGTGTTACCCCCCCCCCCAAGCTCAAGGTCCAGATCCGCCCTTGCCTCCTACTTTAAAAGTAACAAAGCAACAATAACCAAAAACTTTGGTGTGCTAATGTAAAAAGTCAACATGGTATTAATGGCGTCAAATTAAGCATCAAAATAGGATAAGGAACTCTCTGGCTGCAGCAATTTTATTGTTTTAATCTATTGTATAATAAGTGCTATGAGCAGTAGTTTAAATTAAATCAGTCCATTGCTACTTGTAAAATTTTAACAATTTATTTTCAACACTGAAATTTTCTGCTATTTTCTTTATCTCCGGCTCTAGAAATATCGCAAAAATAAAAATAGCAAAATTGTTCGCAATAAAATTTTTAATTATTATTGAACTAGACCTTCCTGCCAAATTTTAGCGCCAAATATTTATTTGAACGGCTAAAAACCAATAATTATTTAGAAATATCCTTTGCTTATTGTTTAAGTGCATTGATTCGTAAGTTTTTTTTTTCAAAATGTATGTTTTTACATGTATTTTACAATGGTATTAAGAAGAAAAAATTGTCTTCACTTAAAGCGTTTTTTTTATTTGTTTATATTTTTCAAAATTACAGTTGTAAACAAATTCGAATAACTCTGGATTCTTTATACCAAAAGCGGCAAACGAAATATTAAAATAGATGAAATATATAACATTTTTGTTACAAATGAATAATATACTTGCATTTGTGGCGTGATACGTCAGTTTTTGCGTTTAGGTCACTTATAAATAAACAAATCAATATTTCTTCTTGAAATTTGGACTAGTTATTCTCCAATGCTTACACTTTTGTCTCAGCTAGTTGAAGACAAACCAGAACCACAATTGACAATTGTTAAAAAGCACTTTTGACATTAGTGGTAAAAGGCTGCTACAACTTTTAATACCACTTTTTTTTTAAACGTGTATGTTGCTCATGACTGGATCTACAATCATACCTCTCCTTTACTTCCATACTATTAGGCGGTCAGATATTTAATAAAAAAAAAGGTGATTTTCAAGAAGTTTTATTTTCAAAAGATTTTATTGCATGGAATGCATCTTTTAGGTAAAAAAACTTGAAAAATCATAGTCCGTACGCACAGAATGATGGGGAAAGTACCTAAAAATGCATAAATTATGCAAAAAAGTGCATTTTTTGCTGTTTTTTCGCATTTTTCAAGGGTTTTTCAAAGATATTCGTTTAAGATTCATAAAAATTTGAGAAAAATGGTTTGTTTTAATATTATAATTATATAGGCCTTAAGTAACATATTGGGTCATTTAAAGGCCGATTGTAGCCATTAAATGCATATCCTAAAGTGCATAATTTGCATCTGTTTAAAAAATGTTTTAATAATTGCTCTAAAATTAATAAAATATCGTCCAAATTTTATACTCGGGGGTTTTCGAGGTCACTAATTACGAATTTGAAGAGAAAATCGGAAAATTCAAAATGGCTGACTGATAATGGCGCGAAATTCAATTTTAAAAGTACATTTTTTCCTTTTTTTTCACATAAAATGTATACAAAGCAAATAAAAAAATGAATTTACGTCTTTTAACTAAATGACCCTGGAACAAAACCCCTGAAAATGTTGATTCGGTGGAATCGGCTGAAATTTTGGTATTTTGTAGTTCATGTCATGCTGATCAAAAGTTCTTATCACATCGAGCTAATCCTATGGACAGTTTTTGAGATACAGCTTGTCAAAGTTAGGTAATTTGCGCCATTTTAGACATTCAAGAACTTTTTACTCCTAAACTATTAACTTTAGCAAAAAATAGCAAGGGTCGAAATATTTTTGTTCTAGTCCAATAAAGCTCAAGAATTTTTTCCAGAATTTTTTTATCAATTTTTAGGTTAGGTAAAATATATACATATGTCATATTTCGGCATGCTTCGGTGGGATTGGTTGAAACTTTGCTATTTTGTAGTTAAAGACATGCTGATCAAAAATTCCTATTGCACTGAATCTATCCTATGAGTGGTTTTCGCTCCAGGAGCGCCTGGAGGCCTTAACAACGAGGTAACGGGTAATCTATATGTATACGTGTTTATGAATGGCTTCCAGCGTGTCTGTGTATGTACGTGCGTGTGTGTGTGTGATTATTTTTATCAAAGAACTTGCTCTTACCGGCACTATGTTTCTTATGAGAGCGTTCTCATTGCCAGCCAGGGTGATCCCATTTCTTTGGTTTCACTTTCTATCTGTTTATTTTTACTTTTTGGTGTTTTTTAATATTTGTTTTAGTTTTTAAATATTGAGAACATCCATAGGATTTTCAGGAACAAGTGCTCTGTTTCCGGCATCATGTATCGTACGAAGAAGAATCATAGATGGATATTTTGTGATTTTCATGCTGTGCGTATCCCAAAAACCATAGTACGCTTGTGTTTTCAGCGGTTCCGCATCAAACTCATTAGAACGATTTTTCTCACACTAGTCCTACGACTAAAATGAAAGAAGACATTTTTTGTATATTTTTAATTAGTGATTGAAATTCTTGTACAAAAGTGAAAAAAAAATAAGACAAGAAATTAATGCAAAATATCGACAGACTCCCCCCCCCCCTCAATATCACCCCCTTACGAAAAAAAATATTTTTAAAAAATACTATAAAAATAAGCTTGTATTATTGTTCAATATGCGTATAAAGTCGCTTCCCAGTAAATCAAAAGGTTTCTGAAATATAAAATAATAATCAATTTTTGGGTGCCATTTTCAAGGGGCCGCAGCTAAAGAATAGAATAGAATAGAATTTATTGGTGCATTTGAAAAAAATAATCATTACACAAGTCAAAAGTTTACATAAAATTCAATAAATATTACAAATAATTATTAAAACATACAATACAACATTAAAAATATATAAAAAACATCTACAAAAGGGAAATATCTACTTGTCTAGTTAATCATAATATAGCAATATAGGATGTCAGAATTGACAACTGCACAGAGAATGGTTGACTACAAATCACTCTCTAAGAATTCATTCAAACTATAAAATGCCGAAGCTACTAAGATTGATTTAACTTTTATTTTAAATAAATTTAATGACAACATTTTTAGGTAAGGAGGTAATTTATTATAAAATAGTGGACCATAATAATCTACGCTATTTCTTGATTTTTTTTAGCCTTAAATATTCGATATATATGTTGGAGTTTGTACGAGTATTGTGATTATGGATTTCGGATACATTAGTATATTTATGAATGTTTGTTTTAACTTAAATTAGGCTTTGATAAATATATAGACTTGGTGTAGTTAATATACCAAGGTTTTTAAAATGTTCTTTAACATCTGCCCTACATTCTAATCCTAGTACCAGCCTTATAGCTTTCCTTTGAATATTAAAGACCCTTTCACTGTGGGCAGAGTGTCCCCATACAAGTATTGCGTAGCTTAAAGTGGAATGGATCAGAGCATGATAAGTCATCAAAGTTATCTCGCGTGTAGTTATTTGGGTTAAAGATTTTAGCAAATAAAGATGTTTAGATAATTTATTACATGTATAATCAACATGTTGGTCCCATTTTAGTGTAGGATCCAACATGACGCCCAGAAATTTTACTTTAATAGGATTATTGATAGTTTGATGCCTTAAGCTGAAAACCATTTTCTCAGTTTTATCATCATTTAGATTTAAAGAATTACATAGGAACCATTGTTCTGCATCATCCTTTGATTTTGCCATCGTTTGGGAAAGAGTTTCATAATTTGTATCGACATTTATGATTGTAGCATCATCGGCAAACAACACATAGTCACATTCACTGCCAGGTCCAATAGTTGGTAAATCGTTAATATAGATTAAGAACAATATTGGACCAAGCAGTGAACCCTGAGGTACCCTGTATTCAATTTTTTGAGGCTCTGAATATTTATTGTTATAAAAAGTTTTTTGATACCGCTCAGACAGATAACTTGTCATCAAATAAATGGCATTTGGTGAAAATCCATAATACTCTAATTTGTTGAGTAGTATTTCATGAGATACACAGTCAAAGGCCTTACTTAAATCACAGAAGGATGAGCCTACAAACATTCCTGATTCAAAGCCCTTGACTATGTTCTCAACTAGGCTATTTATGGCGAGGGTAGTTGACTTCCCTTGTTGAAATCCAAATTGATTTGGATTTATCAAACTATTTAACTGAAAATAATCGGTGATTTGGTTTTTTAGTAAGTATTCGAAAACTTTTGATAGTATAGGAATCAATGATATAGGTCTATAATTATTTGGATCATCGGCAGAGCCTTTTTTAAATATAGGAATAACTTTAATGACTTTAAACGAACTGGGATATATTCCATTATATATACATAAGTTAAAAAGTTTTGTTAATGGGTAAATTAACACATTTTTTACAAATTTAATGATTTTGTCATTCATGTCAAAACAGTCTTTACTGTCTTTAGGCTTTATCATATCAATAGCTTCACTTACTTCACAACAAGTTACCGATCTGAAACTGAACATTAGATTTGGTTTCATTATGTTTGAGGAGACTATAAAGTCATTAGCAGAAGGATAAGCTTTTGGTTTAGGTAGATTTTTTATAATTTCTGCGGCAATATCAGTGAAAAATCCATTGAGAACGTCTGCGTCTAGATTAGGGGTGTTTGATAAGGATACTTTTTTAAGTTTTCTGTTATCATTGACTATGTCCCACATGGATTTTACTGGATTTCCAGACTTTAAAACATAGTTATTATTTGCATTTCTTTTAGCTAAATTTATTTCACGTCTATACTCACTCCTATAATCCCTTATTTTTTGTGGTAAAGTTGGAGAATTGTAAATTTCATTTAAATCGATAGCATATTTAGTGTATTCCGCATATTTCTTAATTTATCAGTAAACCAAGATACATTTTTATTTTTATGTTTCGTTTTCTTAACAATTGGAAATGAGCAATGTAAGCATTTTAACAAAATCTCCATAAATTTATTAACTATGTTGTCACAGTCATCATTATCATCCATAAAGTGCCAGTTTTGATTTTCTAATAAATTTAACATAGTACTTAGACCTTTCTGAGTTATTGGTCTATAATGATTAGTCACATTGACCTCAATGGGTTTGCCACCCACATCAACTCGTATCGCCAAAGCTCTGTGATCAGACATCTTTGGATCAAAAACATCCGTTTCGTAGTCAGTTAATCCTGAGAAGTTTATAAATATGTTATCTATGCAGTTGCCAAGTCTGGTATTTTGAAAAATAGTTTGGTCGTAACCATAAGAAATTGTCAAGTCTAACAGTTTTCTTGTATTTAATTCGTCAGTGTTAAATTTTAAATTAAAATCACCATTTATGATTACAATTTTATCAGAATTAAACAAAAGTTCCAAAATTTGAGTAAAAATATCACAGAAGGTGTCAAAGTCACCATTAGGAGATCTGTATATTGTAATTATGACGGTATTTTCCCTCAAAAGTTCAATAGCAGAAATTTCACAGTTAATTTCATTAGAGTATTTTGTTATGTCAAATCTTTCTTTATATTGCAGACCGTTTTCACAAAATATTGTGCCACCATGAATATGATTTAACCTAGCATAAGCGGAAGCCACATTGTAGTTTTCAATTTTTATACTGTCAATTTGATCCTTATTTAAGAAATGTTCACAAAAACACAGTACTTGAAAAGATGTATTTGAGCACTTTAGGTAAAATTCCAGTTCACCACATTTATTATTTAGCGATTGTATATTCATGAAGAAAACATTTAGTTTATTTGCAGAGCAATTTATTTTACTGGAACAGCTAGCGTGCGTTAGGTGGTTGAAGTGTTTGAATGAAAGTTTTGAAAATTTACAGTTTCTACAACTTTCTTTTTAGGAAAGCGGTAAGTGTCTACTACTACGCCCTTGGGCCAGAAATCTACAGAACCAAAATTTTTTACCAGTCTCTCCGGTACTCCAATTTTAAAAGCTGAAACGTGGTCTGGCAAACTTCTCAGTGTTAGCTTCTCACATGTATAGTTATCATCTTTTGAAAAATCAGTAAGGCAATCAAGAATGTCTGTCTTTAGTATTGGTATCCTTGTTAAAACCGGATATAAATATCCAGCTAGTTCTCTGTGCTACCTGCAGTTTCTTTAAAGCATTGCTTAGGTTTTCATTACCGGTACATATTTTCTTTGTATTACGTTCTATCTTTCTCGTGGTTGATTTAGTTTTCCATTCAGTTTTTGGAGCATTTATTTGACATGTATCCGTGTTAATTTCTGTAATATTTGATAAGTTATTTTCAGAACTTTTATCGGGAGTTTCCATAATTGTTGCTTGTGCATTTATAAGAGCTTTGTTTAGCTGTGAAACTGTAATTTTGGTTTGAGAGGGTGGGTCGTCTGATGTTTCACTTTTCTTGATACACCCTGTATTTGGTTTGGACTTTGAAATCTCAGGAATGTTGATGCCTTTCACTGGGCTCTGTTTTGCTATAGAACTGTAAGTTCTTTTAGTGTTTTTTGTACCAGTTTTTTTCTGCTTCATTTCTATTATTTTCAATTTTTTCTTCCAATAATCTACTGTTTTTATTGTTTCCTTCTAATAATTTCTTGTTTTCCAACAATAATTTGTATTTATTTTCACTTTCATTAAGTAACTTTTTGAGCAATTCATTTTCTGCCATTAATTTGTTTATTACCTCTTGTCTTGTTGAAGTTTCATTGGAGGTTAACTCACAACATTTGAATCTTGTTTCTCCCTTTTCATATGCTACATTAGGAAAAACTCTCTTTAGACAAGAGTTATGATAGATATTTCCACAATTAACACACACTACATTACTAGTCTTAGTTTTACAACATTTAAATAGCTTTTTATGAGGATCTGATAATTCAGACTCATCATCAGCAGCCATCTTATTTACAACTATGAAGGTATTTGCGAACATATTTTTGCATGTAGAATCTGCACCAGAAGTTTGTCATCGATATTTCCGGAGAACCCTGTATACACTGGCACATACATACACACAAACGCATGCACGAAGTACACAAACACGCTGGAAGCCATTCATAAACAAGTACATATAGATTACCCTTTACCTCGTTGTTAAGACCTTCAGGCGCTCCCGGTGCGAAAACCGCTCATAGGCTAGATAGGAATTTTTGATCGGCATGACTTTAACTGCAAAATAGCAAAAGTTTCTGCCAATCCTACCTAAGCATGCCGGAATATGACATATATATATATATATATATATATATATATATATTTTACCTAACCTAAAAATTGATTAAAAAAATTTTGAAAGAAATTCTTGAGCTTCATTGGACTATAGAACATGTCTAAAATGACTCAAATTATCTAACTTTGACAAGCTGTATTTCAAAAACTGTTCATAGGATTGGCTCGATGTGATAAGAACTTTTGATCAGCATGACTTGAACCACAAAATACCAAAATTTCAGCCGATTCAACCGAACCAACATTTTCATAGGTTTTGTTCCGGACTCCTTTTCAATTTTTATTTTTTTTTTTGCATTTTCCCCTCCCCCTCCTATATCTTATTTTTTAACGCGTTGGCATTGAATATGAAAATTGATAAAAAGAAAAGTGCATAATTTTTTTTTTAATTATTTAAAGTTAATTACATTAAAAATCAAGTATTAATTTATTTTGTTCAATATTACCAAAGCATTCTTCTATTTATCAGTTTTTTTATTAAATGGCAGCGCGTTAAAAAATAATTTTGCACTTTTTTATATTTAAATTTCTTAATTAATTCTATAATAATTCAGTTTTAAAATTTATAAATCAGCACGTTTTCTTCAACAAAAAAATAACGGGCGTATATACTACCACAAGCATAACGGTAAAAAGAAGATGACTGCGTGTATATATTATATAACTTGCTCAAAAGTAGCGCCTCTACTTTTTATGGTAACTTAAAAATATAACGCGAATTTCAAAATAATATAAGCTATATATTAAAAAATAATTTACAAAAAAAAAAAAAATTATGCCCTCTTCTTTTTATCAATTTTCATATTCAACGCCAACGCGTTAAAAAATAAGATATAGAAGGGGGGGAGGGAAAAATGCAAAAAAAATAAAAATTGAAAATTAGTTAAAAAAAGACGTAAATTCATTTTTTTATTTGCTTTGTATACATTTTATGTGAAAAAAAAAAAAGGAAAAAAATGTACTTTTAAAATTGAATTTCGCGCCATTATCAGTCAGCCATTTTCAATTTTCCGATTTTTTCTTCAAATTCGTAATTAGTGACCTTGAAAACCTCTGAGTATAAAATTTGGACGATAATTTATTAATTTTTGAGCAATTATTAAAAATTTTTTTAAACGGATGCAAATTATGCATTTTAGGATGCGTTTAATGGCTACAATCGGCCCATAAAGGGTCTTAAATGACCCAATATGTTACTTAAGGCTTATATAACACTAAAACAAACCATTTTTCTTAAATTTTTATGAATCTTAAATGAATATCTTTGAAAAACCCTTGAAAAATGCACAAAAACAGCAAAAAATGCACTTTTTTTTGTATAATTATGCATTTTTAGGCACCTTCCCCGTCATTCTGTGCGTACGGACTATGATTTTTCAAGTTCCTATACCTAAAAGATGCATTCTATGCAATAAAATCTTTTGGAGATAAAACTTCTTGAAAATCACCTTTTTCTTCAAGCGTATTAAAATGTTTAAATTATGTCACCAAAAACAGAAGTAGAAGTAGGACATTGTTTTACTAGTAACAAAATGTTAATACCGAACGCCACCGTAGTGGACAGTGTTTTACTAGTAACATAATGTTAGTTCCGAAAGCGCCACCGCAGTGGGTATTGTTTTACTAGTAACATAATGTTAATAGCCGCCGGTGGCGCGCTATCCACTAGCCACTTGTCATATTGTGTCAACATGTAGTAAGACTGTAGTTTGAATATTTGTACATTTATGATAAATAAATGAATTTTTGCATTTTATTACGCTTGAAGAAAAAATAGTATATATTGCACGGAGTAGAACGCCTTTTTTTGTGTTTCGCCCAGTTTGCGGCTTCGGCTTCGCCTCAGCTGCAAATCCTGGGCTCAACGCAAAAAAAGAGTGCTTTCTACTCCTAGTAATATAATATACTATTTTTTTTATTAATTCCAACGGCCTACTAGCTGTAATTAAGAAACATCTGCATCTTTTGTAAAAATCCTGTTGTCAGTTTCCAAGTCATTAACATTTTGCAATACCCTAATTCCTAGATACATACTGTTAAGATTGATAAAATTGTAACGCGCATAATATTTGAAATTGTTCACAGCACTACGGTCTGGCCAGCAATTTGCGTAACACTCGCCAGATGAGGGAGTGGGGAAGTAGGTAGACAAGATGTCATAGAATAAGGGTAGTTTTTAAGAGTCTCACACAAGTTTTAGAACGTAACCGTTTCCTTATATATTATACAAGTCCGAGATTACAGTAAAGCACAAGTGTTCTAAAATCACAATTTTTTATTATTTCCATCTTTTATCGTAATTGAAAACGTGGTACTATAATACAGTCCAAGTGGTCCTTCGAAGAGTACAGAACCAACACCTAACGACAAAGCGCTCTTCGAGGAATTTCATCTGCTGCTTCAAGTCTTTGAACAATTTGTTAAGGAAAAGGATACAAATTTTCTAGATTTCTTGTAATTTGGTCCTGGTTGTTTGAATTGACACGATTCCCAGTGCATCGTTAAGCAAAACATCTACAAAATTATACAATTTTCAGAATTTACTTCTAATTTACATAAAATTAATAACATGTAATCCAAATTCAGTGCTTTTGAAAGAAAAATCATGAAAACTTCATAAACACGGACCAAAAGCTTAATCATCACAATATAAGTCAAAATGACATAATAAATGTTCCATAAATAATTTAAAAAGTAACGTCTCCCGATTGACAATTTGCACGAAAGAAAGTGTGGTAAAAACTGTCTAGATTGGTATCACTGTAATTCACTGCACATGTTGACCAACTCGTCTAATTTCCAAACTTTGCAAGCATTAAATACCTATAATATAATAATCATTACATTGTTTTCATTATCTTTAATGTTAAACCTACTTCCATGAATATAAATCAAATTTATTAGGTTGTTTCGTAGTCTACAATATTTAAAAAATGTCGAATTATGCAATTTGTCAATCACTGCTGCCAACTCCTCTAAACTGATGTAAACAGTGTTTGACAAATTGCATAATTCGACATTTTTTAAATATTGCAGACTACGAAACAACCTAATAAAGATGATTTATATTCAATGGAAGTAGGTTTAACATTAAAGATAATGAAAACAATGTTATGATTATTATATTATAGGTATTTAAGAGGATAATCTGCGTTAAGACAAAACATATTTTCATTGATATATATGAAAAAGGTATATACGGGTGGGCGTGCACCTTTGATCAATGAAATATGCCGACCAAGTAAAAAGGCGGAGAATAACATATTGTGTAATATATAAGAGAAATAGTTCAAACATATTTCTGTCGTACAGAGTCGAATTTCGCGTTGGGTGCACAAGAATTTTTATTTAAAGTAATTTGAGTAGGAAAACTGAATGCGGTTGTAGTGATTCCTTAGGCAGTGGTTTTTAATTAAAAGAAAAAACTATCTGTAGGTACATAATGTATATTTACAGTGTACAGGGTGTCCTAGTTAACGTGTTATGTCCGATTTTCTCGGTAGTTTTTGAGATAAGTATTTTTTTTTTTTTTTTTTTCGGGGAATCTATGCCGCTAAGAAACATATAATTGAACATCAAAGAAGAATTGATCGGATTATTTATGTTCTTAATTGACTATTAAAGCATTAAAGGAAAGTAAAAAAAGGCATGTAAATTTTAAATATCACTTCCGGTTTACATTGCAATGGCATTCTTTTTCTTGAAAATAGAATATTGATTACTTCCACATCCAGTGGTAGTATAGTAACAAAAAAATTTTTGAAAATTTTTATTGTTCAAATAGGCTTAGACTGTCATGAAAGGTCGACATTTTAAGTTTGAGCGAAAAAAAATTCTGCCTGTCTGTCTAACTTTTTTGTCCAATAATAACATAAATAAAGGGGGGGTCAAAATATAGTTATAATTCGTCCGCTGTCTTGGATTCCTAAATTTTTCCAAAAATTCGTAACCCGCATCCCGAAAATCCCCAGATATCGATTTTCATTCGAATAGGATCACAGATGACAAAATTCATCCGCCATCTTGGTTTCCTAAATTTTGACCAAAAATTCGTAACCCGCATCCCCGAAAACCCCCAGACATCGATTTTCAGCCAAATAGGACCATAGATGACGAAATTCGTCCGCCATCTTGGAGTCCTAAATTTTGATCAAAAATTCGTAACCCGCATCCCCGAAAACCCCCAGATATCGATTTTCAGCCAAATAGGACCATAGATGACGAAATTCGTCCGCCATCTTAGATTCCTAAATTTTGACCAAAAATTCGTAACCCGCATCCCCGAAAACCCTCCTATATCGATTTTTAGTCAAATAGGACCATAGATGACGAAATTCGTCCGCCATCTTGGAGTCCTAAATTTTGATCAAAAATTCATAACCCGCATCCCCGAAAACCCCCAGATATCGATTTTCAGTCGAATAGGTCCATAGATGACGAAATTCGTCCGCCATCTTAGATTCCTAAATTTTGATCAAAAATTCGTAACCCGCATCCCCGAAAACCCCCAGATATCGATTTTCAGCCAAATAGGACCATAGATGACGAAATTCGTCCGCCATCTTGGAGTCCTAAATTTTGATCAAAAATTCATAACCCGCATCCCCGAAAACCCCCAGATATCGATTTTCAGCCAAATAGGACCATAGATGACGAAATTCGTCCGCCATCTTGGATTCCTAAATTTTGACCAAAAATTCGTAAACCGCATCCCCGAAAACCCCCAGATATCGATTTTCAGTCGAATAGGATCGTAGATGACGAAATTCGTCCGTCATTTTGGATTCCTAAATATCTTAGCAGTATGAGATTCCTCGGAAAACCTACGTCAGATTGGATTTTGAACCATAAACTTATCTCAGAAACTACCGAGAAAACCCAGCATAGCGCGTTGACTGGGACACCCTGTACATTTTGCTTGGTAATAATTTCGAATAAATTGATTTCTGACCTAACTAAAAACCGCATTCAAATTTTCATAATAAAATTTGTAGGAGTGTTTATACAAAACGGTCCTCTCTATTTGGCACCTTTTATTTATGTATTAACATTTTCAAGAATTTCATCTATTAAGTCATTCCTGTAAGATAAAATAATTTATAAATAAATTTAAGATATTACCAGAACTCCTAAATGCTTCCCTGGCAAGCATTCATTCGCGTCAGGTCTCCATGACAACAAGTTCCTCCCTAAAGTCTAAGAGCGTGTAAAGCTATGCGAATGCCGAGGCGAGTGCCATCTATTGACGGCAAAATTGGAAACTATTTATTGAATCTATGTTTGAAAAACAAGAGGTGTTATATTTTATCCACGTAATTAATTATGGACTATCTAGGTCGTCACGATTTCGTTTTTTGTAAATTCCAATTTTTCGACGTCCATTTTTTCGTTGATCACGTGTTTTTGACTAAAACAAAAAAATAAAAACGTGACGAACTAGAATATATATTTTAATACATACGTACAAAATTTGAAGTTTCTATCTTCAAAAATAAGCCGAATAATTCGTTTCTTCATTTCACTGACCGCAGATTGTTGCAAAGTTTGGAAATTAGACGAGTTGGTCAACATGTGCAGTGAATTACAGCGATACCAATCTAAACACTTTTTACAAAACTTTCTTTCGTGCAAATCGTCAATTGACATAGAAAGTTTCATACAGACACCTGCACAGGAAAGTGTCCCAGGCATTAAAAGTGAGAATTCGGTGCCATAGAATCAAACTTTATGTAGCCACTGTTAAAACAATCACAAATATAACAATAATTCTAAAAGATCAACAAGAAATTACATGTTCAGCATGGCAAAAGTGCATTTTTACTGCTTAGGCTGGCTGGAATCATAATATTGACGATTTGCACGAAAGAAAGTTTGGTAAAAAGTGTCTAGATTGGTATCACTGTAATTCACTGCACATGTTGACCAACTCGTCTAATTTCCAAACTTTGCAGCAATTAAGTAAATACCTATAATATAATAATCATAACATTGATTTCATTATCTTTAATGTTAAACCTACTACCATTGAATATAAATCTTTATTAAGTTGTTTCGTAGTCTACAATATTTAAAAAATGTCGAATTATGCAATTTGTCAAACACTGTTTCCATCTCTCAGTTTAGAAGAGTTGGCAGCAGTGATTGACAAATTGCATAATTCGATATTTTTAAAATATTGCAGACTACGAAACAACCTAATAAAGATGATTTATATTCAATGGAAGTAGGTTTAACATTAAAGATATGCTGTGACTTCCCGACCGGTACCGGCCTACAACGAAACAGCTGGTAATGACATCATTAACCCGTTATAGTCAAAACGTAACCTAAACATGTTCTACGGTGACAGTGACAGTTCTTATTCACTGTAGCACAGATGACAGGAACTATATAGAACCACAAGCAAGCTTTTCTGACGGGACCAAATTTGTTCATAGTCGCCATGACGATAAGGCATATATTTGTCAAAAGCCATATGATAATTCTTGACGTTGTGCGATTGACAGTCTTTGAACCTCTTACACGGTGATTGGTTATTTTCGTGCCTTTTTTTTCCAATTTTTGACAATTTTTTGTTCTAAGTTTATTTATTTATTTGATTTTTGTTTATATGGTATAGGGATTGTGCTTATCATCCATGTCCTTCGAAGGTGAAACAAATAAGCTTATTTCTATTTCCCAAAGATCCTGAAAGGTATGTCAAATTTATATTACTGAAACAACTAGAAAGTAATGTTAGATATACTGAACAATTAGCAGTTGAAAAGAAGTAATATGAAAGGAAATATTTTCTTATCAGAAATGCAATAAGTTACAGAATTTGTTCATCAGTTTCTAATGAACAGAATTGTATTGTAACCATGAATCTCAACTCGTACCATACTAAAGAACTTTTCATTATATCAATTAAAAAAAAATCAATTGGGCATGTGCAATAATGTGCATCATATAACTAACATAACCTCAAATTTTAAGTTTTTTTAGGTTTATTCTCATTTTTAATGTTTGTATACTATTTCAGCTTGGAGCAATACTGGCTCCAAGAAAATATTTAAAAATTCAGGCTAATAATTTTTCAATAATGTTGGTTAATAAAAATAGACTGCTAATTACAGGTTAGATTTCCAACCTACAAAAGAGACCTATTTTATTAGGAGGAAGTAATTAGAACCTCAAAAACATTACACTGAATTAGATTTTAGTTGAAAGTATGGAAACCAAGCTGAAATTTTAACAACATCTACGAAATACTCATAAATCTTAAGAAATATATATTTTTGAGGTTAGTGCACATGTCCTGTTAACGTATATTGTTATTTTACATAAACATTTTTTTCACTGTACTATTTGATTTGTAATATTCTATTCAACAATATGGCCAATATAGTTATATACATTATATATGTCTCTTTCATTGTATATCTATACATTGTACTACTTTCCATGATAGCATTTTCATATTCTGGTAGCAGTATGAAAAGAAAAATGCATTGGCTTAAAAGCGCATTATTATGATTGAAATAAAAGTGTACTTCCTTTTTTGAACATTCTGCAATACATTATGACTTGGGCCACCAACTTCATTGATACCGTATATACGTATTCCTATTCATGTACCATATCTACTAAATATAAAACAAGACATTTTTCCCAGTGTACAGTGTATTGGACCGAAATATTAATATATTTTTTGTGTACATCATTTCTCTGAGTGTAGTAAATCATATTACTGTCACTTCAAGGTCACATAAATCAGACACCCGATATCAAAGGTGCCTCGGAAAGCTTTGCTTCTGTATAGTTCCTGTCTTCTGTGACTGCAGTCAAATGTAAAGGGTCAAATTTTGATTGATATGATAATTCTTTGTTAGCAAAATCATTGAGTAGTTTTTTTATAGTATACTTGAACGAACGCTGTTAAAGTCACAACATTAATTAGTAATTTTTTGTTCTGCGTCAATATGGATGATATAGGTTTAGTCGTACAAAGACAAAAAAAAAATTTAATACAAGTGGTGTGGTGATGTTTTCACATAATTTTTATTGTATTTGAATTGCTTTCTCTCTCACTTTGTTTAGCTTATTTATTGTTAATGAGTGTATTTGTTTATTTTTATAATTTACCTATATGCATTTATAATTTTTTTGTATACTACATATATTTGTAAATTGTTCTTGTGTATTATTTTTCATTTTTTGTTTTGACTTGTGTAAAACGATGTTTTTATATACGCCAATAAAAATTATTTATCATTATTAAATTTGATCGTTTTATTTAGAGAATCTTTGACACGCATTACGGAAGATTCAGATGGAGCAAAATTAAACAGTCCTTGTCTACATAATTTTTTATGAATAATTATTTTGTGTTTAATGATTTATAAGAATGAACTCTATTTAGCTAATTTGTTTTCTGCGTAAGTTCCTTATTTATTCAATGAAGGGAAAATACTTGTGGGAAACCTGTATTAAGACTGAGAATCATAGGAAAAAAAATTGTAATAATATATATTTTTTTCTATGATACAGAATGGCCTGTGTATTAATATGCATAGGTTATATTATCTAGTAGTAGTAGTCGTCAATTAATAACGTCATTACCGGCAGTTTTGTTGTCGACCGGTACCGGTCGGGAAGTCACAGCGTTAAAGATAATGAAAACAATGTTATGATTATTATATTATAGGTATTTAATTGTTGCAAAGTTTGGAAATTAGACGAGTTGGTCAACATGTGCAGAGAATTACAGTGATCCCAATCTAGACACTTTTTACCAAACTTTCTTTCGTGCAAATCGTCAATTGGTTATGAATCACAGCGGTAGCAGTTAATCTGCTATCTTTTTGTCTTGTTACATATTTAAGCTATGTAAAATTTAATGAAGTATTTTTCAAAAAAATAAATTTGCAATCAAAAAAAGGATCTGATTCACTTGCATTAAAAAAACAAAAAGTCTGTACTTACATCAACTTTTTTATTCATCCCTCAGTGAGTTCCTGTCCTGGGACAAAATGCCTTCAAAAATAGTAATGGGTCAAATTTAAGCACATCCCCAACAGCGATTTTTGGATCAAGACCTACAAAAGAACACTGAATTAATAAACACCTCCTGGCTTACACAAAAATGATTATTCTAGATAAATCGAATCAGATGTCAACTGGTAATCATGGTATTCATAACCCAATGCTCTAAATTTATATCATCATGCAAAATCGGACTTTTTATGAAGAATTATCGGCAAGAAAATAAATGGGAGTTCATAAACAAATAAAAAATTTTCTTGCTAACTAACACAAATACACAGTATAGTCTCACTTTTATTGTCCAAGTATTAAAGTGAGCTTTTAGTGCCTGTCAAATATTTATAAAAACAAACTTTTATCATCTACAATCTCACAATTAATGTTAATTCTAAATACTTGGTGAAAAATTAGAAGTTACGCAGCAAAAAAATGCAGATTCACTGCCTCGGCTGGAATCATGCTGCTATGAAACACTCGCTGTGGCAGTAAATCTACATTTCTGCTTCTTTAAAAGATAATTCGGTTGTTGATCTAAGTTGATATTTTCGTAAAATCTGTATTAAACAATAACATTTCTTCTTGAAAAATCCTTAAAAACGTGTAAGTTAAAAATGCACATTACAGTACCTATCAATTAAAAAAGTACATGCATTTCAAACCCCGATGATATCACAATGGCAGTCTACAGAGAAGTTAATCATAAAACCATGGAGAATAGAAGAAAGGAGTAAACACGCTGCTAACCTGACCTAACCTAAACACGCTGTACTTTAACTATAACTGTAAAAGTGAATGTTATGTGGCTGCCTTTAGACCGGGTTTAACAGAGCAGTGTCTGTTGGGTCTGTACTCATCGAAGGACCATGGACTGGACCACTTTTTTAATTACGGTAAAGGATGGAAATAATAGAACTTGTAAGTTTAGAACACTTGTGCTTTACTGTAATCTCGGACTTGTATAATGTATATGTAAATTGTTATGTTCTAAAGCTTGTGAGACTTTTAAAAACTACCCTTATCCTACGATATCTTGTCTACCTTCCCCACTTCCTCATCTGGCAAGTGTTACGCAAATTGCTGGCCAGACCATAGTGTTGACAGCTATTTCTAGTTTAGGAAAAAATATTAAGTAAACAGAAACAAACTAGTGGAAGCATTATACTCTTCACCGATTTACTGAGCTTTTTATATAATTGTTACACATTCTATAAGATACTCTTCGCATTTTTCTTGTAAATAATGTTAGTTTTTGGACATTCTAAATTTTGTGATACAAACTTTGTTGTGAAAAAAAAATATATGAAAAAAAATCACCATTGAGGGATCGAACACGAGACCTTTGGATTGCAAGGCAAGCAAGCAAGCAATAACAAGTTTATTAAAGTTAGAGGTACATGTATGTGCCTCCCCGGAATCTGGCCCGGAGCCAGCCAGACAACCACGACGCGCAGCGTTGTGGTTGGTGTCGGGCTGGACAGGGCAGGTCCGGTTTGGCTAAAGCTGAATGTAAAAGGTTAAAACTCCTGCCTAAGAATAAAGCTTAAAATTAACAATTTGGATCAATAATAGTACACAAAAATACTTAAAAAATAATTAAAATTAGCACTTTAAAAAACTAGCAGTTTCGCGCACAGACGAACGATTTGGAATTTTGATTGCTGACACGGGAAAACAGAACTCAACGAAAAAACCTGTTCGAAGCAATTCCACCCTGGTCTTCCTGCCAGGAAAGTGTGGTGGATAAAAGGTGTGGTTTAAAATATTTGGATTTTTAGGAAATTTTTCGGCCTAGACGGAATTTAAAAACAAAATGGACAAAAGAACAAAAAGGACAAGAACAAAATTGAACAGAGATAAGAAGAGGGGGTTGTAAAGTTATACAGTTGAGGAAAGGTAAAGAGTAAGGCAGAGATAAGTTATGGTAGAGGAAAGTTTGGCTAAGGGAGTTGCCGGAAAATAGGCAACGCCACGTAGAGGGTGTCTGATATTGAAAAGTATTGCTATTGCATTATGCTGTCTGATTCGAGTTATGTTGAGGGTTAGCGGATTATCGCCCAGTTTGAATTGATAGAATTTTTGTGAAATTTCTTGGACGTAGTCCGCTAGTGGGGTTATGTCGTGGCAATTTGCGTATAGATCTCTGAGGGAGGTGTACCTGCCCAAACCAGAGATGAAGCGCATAAATTTATATTCAAGAACTCGAAGTTTTCTCATTGTCGTGGCCGGGATGCTGCACCATACCAGCGCCGAGTATGCAATTGCCGGCATAATCACCATTGTGTACAATATTTTTTTATTTTGTCTGTTTAGTCCGCTACCCCTAGCCAGGAGTGGGTACAGACTTCTGGACATGGAGTAGACCTTACGTACTGTCTCATTAATATGGGTGTTAAACGTCAGTCGTTTGTCTTAGTTAACCCCCAAATATTTCACGCACCGTTTGATAGGAATTTGTCTACCCCCGATCGAAAGTGGCGTTAAAATCTGATTTTCGGTAAATCGGCGCGTGAAGAGAATCGACTCGGACTTCTCGGAGTTGATCCGAATTTTCCACTTGTCGTAAAACGCCGTGGCACGGGCCATGTGTGCCTTCAGAAGCATATTGGCCGCTTGAGCATTATGTGAGTGAACATACATGGCCGTATCGTCAGCGTACTTGGCAAGATTAGAATTCGGGAACTCCGGGAAGTCGGAGACGTACAAGTTGCACAGTTTCGGTGAAAGGAACGACCCCTGGGGGACGCCCACGCGAATGTCCCGCCGAGTTGATAGTTTATTATTCACCATAACCTGCAGTGATCTATCGGTCAGAAAAGAGTGAATAAGTTTGCAAGGCAAATGCTTTAGCCATTGGGCTATCTCACCTTACCAGAAAACTTGAATGAATGTCATTCAAGAATTATATTTCAAAGGATTAGATACATTATTATGAAATATATATATATTGGTAAAATGCAAAAACAAAAAAAATTATAGAGAATAACATTTCGAAAGATTTCTATTTAAGTACAAATGACAGAAATTTTGAAAAATTTTTTTTTTATTTAAATGATTAATAACTCTTTTATTTATTGATTGATTTTTTTCAAAAACAATAAGGTTCTTCCTCTAGTTAACGCTAACTTACTTCCCAAATTTCAATACAATCGGACTTTTCTTTCTTAAGTTATCATGCTTACAAGAAACGTGACGGACGGACAGACAGGCGGACATTTTGAAAGTTGTTCAGAATTCGTTCACTAACACAATGATATGAAAATTTTTTTCTCTACAAGCGATATTTCCGGTTTTAGAAATGTGCCGATCAAATGCAATATACTCTTTGTTTTTGCGAAGAGTATAATAATGCCTCTGCATAGCCTCAACAGTGTCTTTCCTTAGATGGCAAGCTTCCACTATTTCAGATATGAATGTTGAAGATGATGAAGTAGACAAATTTAAATCTTGGTATTAACATGTAATATATTTAATATATTACATGAACAATACAGAAAATGTATTTGCTACTAATATACTACTTTGATAATTATAATTAATCTTGTTTTATTGACATTTTTTAACATATGTTATGCCTATGTTTTTATATACATTATTTATGACTAAATTACAGTTTATATAAAATTAACTTTTGAATAGTGAAAGTGGGTCTTTCCTTTACTTTTATAGACATAGTTAAATACAGCATGCAACACTCTCCGCACCGCCTTTGATGTTTCATTGATCAATTTGAGTGACCTTCATCATCCTTTTCTGTTGGTATTTCCGTCAGTTTATTTATTGTTTTAACCTAACATTTTGTGACGTAATATCCAACAACCCAACTATATTTTCACCATGTATTAGGAACATTGTACTGTGCAAAGATAAGATAAGAGCTATCTTTTTGACTTGTTACATATTAAAGCTATGTAAAATTTAATAAAGTATCAAAAAAATAAAGGACCCCCACAAACCTTATGGAAATTGGCTCTCAGTCGAATTTTCTGAAATTTGGATGTTGTAGTTTTTGCTTTTCTGAGCAAAAGTTCTCATGGGCACAAGTCTCGGCTATGACTGCTTTTCAAGTTATGAACGTCACAGTAAGCATAAAAATTTGGCGGAGGAAGGATAGCAATCTTTTCAGCAATCCTCCATATTTTTTTCTTTTACGTCGTATAAATTATTTTCAGTGGAAAAATAGCTTTATACGTATGTTTCAAGAAAACAGAACAACAACAGATATAGATAGGGTCTGACGGACTAGCAATCCACAAAAAGTATAATATACTTTTGTTAACTTTTATAATTTCGTTTGTGCATTAACCATTTTTAGTGGAATAATAGCTATATACATTTATTTCAAAAAAAAAACAAAAAAATCCGATACAGGTAGGGGCTGACTGGGTAGCAATCCACAAAAACTAAAATATTCTTTTTTAACCTATTCAATATAGTTAACCATTTTCGGTGGAATAATAGCTATATACAATGTGTCCCGGGTAGAGTTGACAAGAGGAAAAACATTTCTATTATTGATTTTACAATGAAGTCATTCTTTATAAAAAATTCTGCCTGTCGAAAAAAATGAATTTACCATATAAAAATCTTAGATCAGATGTACCGAATGTTAATAAATTAAGAAAACATCAAAATGCCTCAAGAGAGAAGTACCTTCATTTATTATTTTGGACAAAATGTTTATAAAACAAAGTTGTTTATAATCCAAAATAAAGCCTAAATACAATTTATGAAATCTGTATTTTGACTTTTATGTTTTTACTGTGTATCTTTTTATGTTGAATTTATTAATATGAAGAATTCAAATTAAGAAACAGTGTGCTGTCGATAATATTGAACTGACAAACAACATTGTGACATTACTATCTTACATCTGCATTTATTAGTGTTCTGTTGATCATTTAAAATGTATTAGTGTTCTGTTGATCATTTAAAAAATGTTTACCAAACAAGAAAGAATTTATTTGATCAAATATTGTGAGATTGGAGACGTTTCTTATCGATATGCAATTAAAGTTCCCTAACAGCGGTATCGTGCCAATCATTACGCAAACTTGTAAAAAGATTCAATAAAACTGGATCTGTATTGGATGTCAAAAAACCCAAGAAAAAGTACAATGAAGACGATGCGGCAACACTTTTGGCAATAAATTCAATAATAGAAAACCCGAAATTATGGAAACGCTCACAAAGACTGGAAGTAAGTCATTTACAGAGAATTTATATGGAAAACAAAGTTCGACCGTTTAAGCCAAGGTTCAGACATACACTTGAAAATGAAGATGAAGAGAAGCGATTGGATTTTTGTTTATGGGTCGGTGAGAATTACCTCGTAGATAGAAGTTTTCACAGAATGTTTTTTTTTACTGACGAAGCAACATTTTGTACCAATGGCCACGTCTCATCACAAAACAGTCATTGGGCTTTTGAAAATCCAAACAATTTCATTCACAAATGAAGTCAACGTTATAAAAAAGTGAATGTATGGTGTGGGATTTTTTATGATCGAATCATTGGTCCATATTTCTTAGAAGAAAATTTAAATCAGCATGTTTATTTGGACCTTTTGGAAAACTTTGTATTGCCATTTATAAACACTCTGCAACCGGAAGTAAGGCGTAGCATTTTTTGGCAGCAAGACGGTTGCCCAGCTCATTCCTCAGTTTTGGTACGGCAGTGGTTGACAGATCACTTCGAAGCCAGGTGGATGGGAAGATATGCTCCAATTAATTTTTCTGCAAGATCACCAATGGATTTTCTGGGGGGGTGTTTTAAAACAGAAAGTTTATGCGGATGACCTGCCGCATGATCGAGTAACACTAAAAGCACGAATACAAGACACGGTGAATGAAGTGAATGTACCCTCAACCATTCGTAAGGTCTATGGTGAATTTATTAAAAGGATGAAGAAATGTGTTGAGGTTATGTAGAATAAATTGCTTTTCCACAATCGTTGAAGTTAATGTTTGAAAAAAAAATGTAAGTTGACATAAATGTAAAAGTCAAAATTTAGACTTCATAATTTGTATTTAGGCTTTATTTTGGATTATAAACAACTTTGTTTTATAAATATTTTGTCCAAAATAATAAATAAAGGTACTTCTCTCTTGAGGCATTTTGATGTTTTCTTAATTTATTAACACCCGGTACATCTGATCTAAGATTTTTATATGGTAAATTCATTTTTTCGACAAGCAGAATTTTTTATAAAGAATGACTTTTGTAAAATCAGTCATAGAGACGTTTTTCCTCGTCAACTCCATGCGGGGACACTGTAGATATATTTCAAGAAGACAGAACAAAATCCGACCTAAGTAGGAGCTGATGGGATAGCAATCCACAAAAAGTAAAATATTCTTTTTGCAACTTTTTTTCCACCGAAAATGGTTAATGCACAAACGATATTAAAAAAGTTACAAAAAAGAATATTTTACTTTTTGTGAATTGCTACCCCGTCAACCCCTATCTATATCGAATTTTGTTCTGTTCTCTTGAAATATATGTTTCTGCACTGAAAATAATTTATAAGACGTAAAAGAAAGAAAAATATGGAGGATTGGTAAAGATTGCTATCTTAACTCAGCCAAATTTTTATGCTTATTATGACGTTGAAGCCCCCATAAGTCGAAAAGCAGTCCTAACTGGGACTTGTGCCCATGAGAACTTTTGCTCAGAAAAGCAAAAGCTACAACATATCCAAATTTCATAAAATTCGACTGAGAGCCAATTTCCATAAGGTTCGTGGGGGGGTTCTTTGCAATTAAAAAAAATGGATCTGATACACTTACATTAATAAAACAAAAAGTCTGTACTTACATCAACTGTTTTATTCATCTCTCAGTAATTTCCTGTCCTGGGATAAAATGCCTTTAAAAATGGTAATGGGTCAAATTTAAGACAGCCCCTTCAGCAATTTATGGATCAACACCTACGGAAGAACACTGAATGAATAAACACCTCCTGAGGTACATAAAAACGATTATTCTAGATAAATCAAATCAGATGTCAACTGGTAATCATGGTATTCATAACCCAATGCTCTAAATTAATATCATCATAGAAATAGTGAAATTGTCATTAAATCCATTTCACTGTAACTATTAGCAACAAAAAAACCTAACACAAAATAAAAATTAAGACTTACAATGTTGTAGACAGCTATTTTGGCTGTCATTCAAAAATTGGAACAAATAGTAGCAATATTTGGGACCTTATCAAATGTTTATAAACAAATACAAATCTTTCTCTCCACGTAACACACACAACTACAGTATCACTTTTACTGTCCAGCCATTAAAACAATTGAACAATTATAGTTAATTGTAAACAATGGGGTTATTTCATAATTTGTATTTACATTAAATGGGCATGAATGTTAAATAATTTTAAATTCAATTTATAATTTGAAAATGGTAGTTCCTACTAAAAGCCAATGGTTACGCATGCGCAGTATAGTTCAGGCAATAAATTTGTACAGCAGCCATAAGATACAAACTTCACCATTATATTGACATGTGACTGATATTTTGTCGTCAACGGAGGTTAGCTTTTTAGAGACATTAATGGCATTTTGCTTAGTTTTCAATTTATTGCCCTGCGAACCATACAGAATTGTTCGAGCGTGTTTTATATACTATAATTTTGTATGTTACTGAGGAGTAAACTATTCTAGCTTAAAGGGAAATTTCGTGTAGTACTACAGTTGGTGCATTGCCCTTCCTCTTTGCGATTTTACAGCGCCAAAACCAAAGGCTTTTTTTTTGTGTCACATTCTTGGAATCCAGTCCGGTACGGGTCGATGGGAATTAAATTATCTGACGCTTATGCTACATTTCATCAATTCGATTTAAGGAATAACTTCGTAATTAATTAATTAAGTTCATCCATCTCTTTCTCGGCGTATTTTCACAAATCTTAAAAACTGTTTGTAATGCTCCTTTTGATATGTCGTTGCTTTTTGCCTAAATGTAAAAAATGCCATTTTTGATTCGTTCCTGCCGTGCCGAATTTTCGAATTTCACCATGCAATGTAAGATTAGAATTAACAAGAACTCTTCCTCTTTCCGTCGTGACATCATACAGCCGTCCCACTGGGTGTATTTCAAAGAATATGAATGTTTTTAAGATTGCACGCTTTTGCCTTTTTTCAGTTCCGAAATGCATGCTTTTTTATTATTTTTCGCCGATATCTGAAACGGTAAGAGCTAGCTCAAAATAAAAATACCGTAAATCAAGTTCGTTTCTTTAAAAATCCTTTGGTTCCATCAGAATTTTTTTTTTTTTTTTCGTTTCGGAGATATTTACTGAAATGTGTGGCGATGTACGGCAAAAATTGCACTTTTTTTTTAAGTTAGTTACTCCTTAACCTTGGTTCCTAGGTCAAAAAACTACTCTAACGAATTTAAATAGAATTAAATTTGCTAACTCTTTTTGATTTTTTGTCTTGGGGCAAAAATGAGGGAAATAGAAGAGGTGGAAGTGAGGACTTTTCTTTCGGTAAAATTTCGCAATTTTGTCACCCTAATTAATCGGTAATTAACTGAAACTGATCTTAAATTTCTTAATATAATGTATTACCTAGAGGCTCCATTGATCTCGGCCCTCGAAGCAAAGGTTTCTGGGAAAAATGTTTTTTTTTCAAAGATTAACATGCATCTTCTGGGAAAACGTGAAATTTCTTCCATTTTCCCAAAAAATCTCGATAATTATCAGATTTTTCAAAATATTTGTAGACACCAATTCTAAAGATATTTGATTGAGCTTTCCGACACTTTTTTAATTTATAACCCCACCGGGGATTATACTTTGCTATGCGGCAGCTCTCTCGTCGGAGGCATTGGGTGTGAGTAAGGATCTTTGAAAAATTTAATTTTAAAGTCTTCAATTATTTAAATAGGCGCCACTTAATCTTGTTTTAGTTAAGACCAAGAAAAAATGCCTATCCTAGCCTTTTGGGTTTGCGGGTGTTGCAAAAAAATAAAGTCAAGGTTGGGTCCTCAAATTAGATTTAATAATAAAAATTTATCACAATAAGGTATCCTTATGGGGTAAGAATGTGCTCTACAAGCTTCAAAATGCTTAATAATTTATTTAATTTCACAAATGGTTCGCTTTTTTGGCCCCCTCAAATAGTACTATTTGCGGTTCACAGTAACTGTGGAACTTATTAAAAATCGTAATATCAACTAAATTATCTGACTTAAGTTAGGTGTAAAATTGGCTTGGTAATTTAGCAAACAAATTCTTTGAAAAGATTGGTAAATTTTATAATTCAACGCCGTCGTCTCACACGACGTTTATTGTAAAATCAGAGGCTGGAATTTCACGTCGCCGTTTCTGAGTAAATAGAAAAAACAGTTTGACCTTATTTTTAATTTGTCGACACTTCACAGTACCACGGACATCCAGGGCAATTCCTTATTGCATAACGTGTTACAACCATGTGTTCTCATCAGGGTAAGCGACCCAGCGGCCGGGCGGCATGCTTCACGTGCGACCGTGGTTATCCAATAGCCGGTTGAATAATCGAATCACACAGCGCTTCCAACCATATAACCGTATTACAGCTCAAATTAACATAGATCCAGGATCATACAATCATTAAATATCAAACAGCAAGTCTACAGGATACGAGTTACGAAATGCGAAAATTCTAAGGTGCAAGTTGCAAAATGCAAGTTAGCCATGTGCAAATTAACCAAATTCAAGTTAGCCAGGTGTAAATTAACCAAATGCAAGTTAGGCCGGCAAATCCACAAAACAAGAAATATTGTTATCGTTACTGCAAACGAGGAACAATTAACAAATTGCCTACACGGCGAAACAAATTTAGACGTACCTTCTCACAGAATGGCCCTTCTTTTAAATATAA
This sequence comes from Rutpela maculata, assembly GCA_936432065.2. Taxonomy (NCBI): domain Eukaryota; kingdom Metazoa; phylum Arthropoda; class Insecta; order Coleoptera; family Cerambycidae; genus Rutpela; species Rutpela maculata. The sequence continues at coordinate 8,642,393 of OW386289.2, forward strand.
TTTAACAAAATTCTCTCAGGGGTTTATCTAGCCATGTGCTCGGTGCCCCAACAGCTTCTTAAATGGCCGTTACTTCCTTCCAAACCCTTTTTTCCTAAACCGAATCCATGTACGTTGGAAACCCGTAATGGTCATGGTTTTCAAGATGGCCGATGGTAAGGTTGATCCTGAGAAACAGTGTAGTTTTTGTAAAAAACCGGTAGTTTTAAAAAGAATTAAATGTACAAATTGTGAAGCAAGTTTTCATACAAGTTGTTCAACGAAAAAATCAAAAAAATGCTGTGAAAAACCAAATCTGGAAGAAGAAATACGAAAAATTCCCATTGAAGAGGATAATGAATCCCTAAACGACCCTATCACAGAAGAATCCACAAATGTGGAAAGTGAAAACCTTTTATTAGAAATAAATAAGGACTTATGAGAACATATAAAACTGCTTAAAGAGAAAATCGAACTTCTGGAGGTGGAAAACACTAACTTAAAAAAAAATTGTCAAAGAAAATCATGTAACGTCCGACACTCACACAAGAGGCGCAAAAGTTAAAAATACAATAGAGGAAGTTAAAAGTGAATTAAAAAATTTCATGGAAAACAATTTTCGACATCTTACCAAGGAAATCAACGAAATAAAAAACAACATAAGGGATTCTAATGTAAATATCATTAAGCATACAAAAAATGTTCAGCAAAAAACTAGCACAAAAACCAACAACAGCAATAGAAATATCAAAACCAGTGACTCCAAAACAAACACAAAATTCGCTGAAGGAACATAAAACAGTAACACCAAAACATTTTGCGAAAGCATTGGAAAATGCACAAAAAGAAAAAATGGATTATCTGATCCATATTAATACATCACCTAAACCAAGAGAGGAAATAGACAAAAATAATGAATGGAAAACTGTTGAGAAAAAAGGGAGAAATAAATATAAAAGAAATATAGGGGAATCGGAAGAAAGTAATGAGAACTTCAGAGGTGTTGGTCCAAAAGTTTGGTTATATCTGTACAGAGTACTAAAAGATGTAACTGAAGAGGACATGTCAGTTTATAAAGAGAAAGGCGAACTCAGCGGACAGCGAAATAATCGTTAAACAGATAACTTCTGAAAGTATCCGATTTAATCGTTTTATGGTAGCAGCCGAGTTTAAATATAAGGATATGTTCTATGACCCTAAATTCTGGCCAAAAGGAGTTGGATATAAAAGGTTCGACTTTAAGCGATACTATGAAACAAAAAAACAAGATAAATCTAAAGATTCGAGACCAGTCTCTTTTTTAGAGTAGTGGATTCACAGAAGGAAAATACTGGAAAACAGAAAAACAGGCCCATTGATGAACCAAAACAAAATAAAAAAGCATCAGACAAAGAAATAGTGTCTGTACCCACCACTCATACACTTTCAATATGTAACTATAACTCAAAGCTGCAAAAGGATAACAGCAAACACTCTCACTCAATGGCAATCGATGTCGAATTAAATATGAGGTGGACTTATATCAGCATTTCCTATATCTAACACATACTTTTTGAATTATTTGCAAGTTTTTGTTGAAAATTATAATTTATCCAAAAAAACGTAGAAGCCTATGAAACAATTGAAACAATAAAGTGGGTGTCGATTAGCAAATGTGTTACATGTTCTTAGTATTATTACTTCATATTCTCCATAAATAATAAACAGATCTAAAAGTCTTCGTGGATGTAATTTAAACGTGCTGACTTTTTTTAAGAAAAAAGAATGAGACATTAATGATTCTTTCTAATCATGGGTAAGTTGATGGAAATTTTTACTAAAAATTCTTGGACATTTAAGAAAATCGCCAGTAATTCAAAAAGTTGCCTACAATGCTTATACTAGAAAAAAAGGGAATTTAATTTAACATAATTTTATGTAAAAAAATACAGGGTGTTCCATTTGAAATAAAAAAGTTTTTGAGGTTTGAATTTGACAAAATGTAACGTGAAAAATAAAACACTTGGTATACTATTTTGGAATCTATTTTTTTTTGTAGAGTAGCCCATCTTGTGTTCTTTCTACGTACCAAATAGCACATAAGGATCTCCTACATGAAGACATTTATAACGGTTCTTGCAAACCCTGTCAATTTTTTTGTAAAACATCAAATATCTTCAAAACTGCTCGGTTTAGGTATAGGGTGTGCTACATGTTTTGACTCAGCATTTTATGGTCATTTCGAAAAGTCGAAAATATATTCCATTTAAAATAAGCAAGTTGGTATCAACTTCCGGTATTTCCGGAAGTGCCGCCATTTTGAAATTATTATTTTCGGACTTGCAATGGTCGACTAGGGTAGGGTACCAAATCTCAAATGGCTATCTCATCTGCAAGTGGGAAATATTCTAATGGCCGCCTTAAAAGAATCACCCTGTATAGTGCTACTTAGTCCAGAGTTTTGATTTTCCGAATAAGGTGTTAACCTGTTTTGTGATGAATTACCATACATAAGTACATTTGTGTATTTAACACGACATAATTGATTTGTTTGCTTTGTAAACATTTGTATTTAATTTTACTCGCGAAAATTGTTTTGTAATTACGTTAGGTATTATAAGCCATCGAAAGCTCTGTATAACTTGTCCCGAACCTATAAAGGTTCCACACAACCTTCGCTTTGAAATTGGGAGTTGTGGTGTTTTTAGGTTATTTTTATATTATTATTATATTACTAGGTATATAATACAATACTACAAATTACGTAAAGAATTAATAATAAGCTAGAGAAGATATTTATAGATAAAATATAAAAGCTCGAGTTGCCCTATTTGCCGAAAACATTTCACGAAACAAAACGTCAAAAAATTATCGCAATATTTGCCGCTGCAGCGAAACAAAAAAATAAGAGATAAATTTTGCATGTTGGTACTGTCAAAAGCCGATCTAGGTTGGATTACCACTAATAATGACGTTTGATTGGTGCAATGTTGTGAAAAAACTGACTCTCATTGGCTATAGCGTTAAGTAGTGAAATAATCATTAAAAATCATTTTATTAATGGGAACTACCAGCATGAAAATTTCAAATGTAAAAGAGAAATTAAATTAGTACTTACGATGTACAAGATAACTCCTATGGGTGCAAGTAAAAAAAATCTGTTTTTCAATACACTGCAATGTAATTTTCTACATTCTGCACCCTTCATTTCCTCACTTAGTTATGGACCATCCTAAAACATGTCGACCTTACCATTGTGTCACATAAAAATTTGAAACAAAAATTTACCTTTGATATCAATCACCGTCAACCAAAAAAAAATTCAAAAATAACATCTTGTTTTATTACAGAATATACATAAAATCTGTAACATTTACCTACAGTTATATTCCACAAATATATCGTTTAAACCTCAACTGCTAGATAAATAAAAAAAAAAACGATAATTAAACACTATAGCGATTTTTATACAACTTTTATTTTAATTACAAATAAACCAGGTTACCACAGTCAATGCATAAAACTTAAATATACGCAAGCAACTATAGCGACCCGTTTACTTTTTAGCAGGAGCTTTTGGAGCTTTCGGAGTCTTCACCTTCTTGGGCTTGGATTTTTTGTCTTTAAGGATTTGTGCTCTTCTCCTAGCTTGCAATTTTGCTGTCCGGATTACCACATCGTCATTAGGCAGAGTAATCTACAAATAGATTCACAAGACTATTGAAATCCGTTTTCTATCGCACAAAGGTTATTAATTGGTAATAAATCTCAGTGCTTTTGAAATAAAATCATGAAAACTTCATAAACACGGACCAAAAGCTACATCATCATGAAATAATTTTGAAATTAAAACAGGATGTTCCCCAAGGTACACATACAGGCCTCCCAGTTTCACTTGATATATTAACATAAGCACCAATGTGATTTAAGTTTAGTATGTGTACTTAGGTATTTAGTCGGTGATTTGAATAAATAATAAACCTTATAAACTACTAAGTTGTTATGTCATTTCGACAATTTTTTATTATTAGAAATGTGACAAGGTCTGAAGATCTGCAGATCTACTTGATGCATGATAACATAGAATATGAATGATAGTCGACAGTTCAACAAACTTCGTTTTCTTCCTCAAATAACCGACTAAATATCAGCAAAAACGCGAATAAGTATAGGATTTATCGACAGCAAGATTTATTTGATAAAAGAGCAAAAATTTGTAGTTATTATAATGTACGACTATCCAAATTTTCAAAACGGAAAGTATCCAGGAAGTTTTCCTTCTAACTTTCCATTGGATATATTGATAGCCTATTTTATGGTGAAATCTGATTCGTGATGATCAAGGCTCGGGAGATTGATCTCTGTGACGGTTAAATCAAGGTTGGCTCTAGGTCAGCGCGGAACGATTTGTATGCAAGTATGACATAATATATCTTACCTTGTACTTTTCTTTAGAGAATTCTGTAATACCCAACGTTAATATGGTCATAAACTTTACGATATTATGAAATTCACTAAAAAAATACAAGGCAAGATATATTATGTCATACTTGCATAGATATCTTTCCGCGCTAACCTAGAGCCAGCCCTAGTTTTTGATGTCACAGAGATAAATCTCCCGAGCCTTGGTGATGATACAAGCTTCATTTTGATACCAAAGAAGTGCATACAATTAAATTATTTACACGACTTTCGCAGACTTTTATCAAGTATGGAAAGTTTACTCGACCCATCTCTGAGCAATAGTTAATGAGTCATCTTTGAAGGGGAAAAAAATGTCGGTTTTTATCTAACTATAAATAGCTTCTGTTTCGTCTAGAAACATTTGATCGAGGCGTACCAAGAAACAAATTCAACATAATTTTGTCAGCTTCAATTAAGGTTTAATAACCTACATCCTTAAAATGCATATTTTTCACAATATTTCAAGAAATTGAAAAATTATAAAATCATTCGAATTTAAAAAAAAAGTGACTTTCAGACAAGTGTAGCAAAAGAATTAAATGGTAAAAGAAATTCTTCAATGATCGTTCATTAGTTGCAATGGTATATTTAAAGAAACCATACTAACTTTTATTTTGTACGCCTAAAAAATGTTTGTTTCACAATTATAAAATTCACCATTAAAATTTTGATTGCAGAATCGTTACAAAATTCTTTGATGCTCCCCAAGGATATAACCTTGACCCCTTATCCGTCAACTCTCGTATAAATAACCCAACTGCGAAAAGAAAAGACGATTGAATGATGATTTCAATCTTACATTTTTACAATCAGAAATCCAAATATTAATTATTATTATTGTAATTATTAATAACTGAAGTTATCTCTACTTACTCCACGTTTCTTGGCCAACTGTTCATCCCTCACCAATTTCCTTTTCTGTGCCGCCAAAATGGCTTGTCGTTTCAAAACGGCGGCGTACGGGTTAAGTTTAAGCATAGCCTTAGCATTGGTCAATGGATTGAGACGACGAACGCGGCGTACAACCTTCTTCCTGCGAAAGAATAAACAGAGATTAAAACGTTTCCAATCACAAACACAAGTAATATAAATCTACCGAACATCAGATGTCAACTGGTAATCATAGGATTCATAACCCAATGCTCTAAATTTGTATCATCATGGTAAATTAGAAAAATTCGCAAAAAAATATGGTGAATTCATGATGAAAGGAATAAATTCGATACAATCTTACCTATTTTTTTCTGCAAATTATTCCTTTCATCGTGAACTCACTGTATAGTGTTAGAACTTACTTTGGAGCACGTAGAACAGCTTTAATTTCGTCGGCTTTCAACAATCTGGACAAGTCAGTGTTCGACATCTTGGGTTGAGGCAAGTTGTAGCCCTTCTTCTCAAGAGATGGGGTCTTCCAGCTTCCAAAGAGTTTATCTAATCTCTGGAAGGCGGACTCTGTCCAGATGATGAAACGCCCCACGTGGCCACCAGGAGCCAATTTCAACAAGTTCAGCTTTTCTATACTGATAAGATCGATGCCTGGGATGTTACGGAAGGCACGACGAAGACCTTGCGATAGAGAACTAGTTAAAAATGTACAATATACATTTGACAGAAGAGAAATACACTCACCAACAAAAAATTTGATCCAACCATAATTTTGATGAAGTTTAAGGTTGAACATTTTTTCACCCTTGGACTTAAGTTGTAGACAAATTTACAATTTACATTTATAATTTCAAAAAAAAAAATCAAATTGTCAATATTATACTAGGGAAAATGTGCTGTTTTTCTTCACTAAGTTAAAAAAACCCTGTGGAGTATTTAGGCAAGATGGTCATGTTCCAACGCGCTTCACATTCAAGCCACATCTATTCACATTATCTTTTTTTAATGATCCCAATCTCTGACTTCTCATAGTAGATACAAATTTTCAAATAACCTTTTTACAGTACCAAATATGATTTGGCAAGTGCACAGTCCAGACTTGAATCCTATTGAGCATGTCTGGGATATGCTGAGTAGATAACATCAAACTTCATTAAAATCATGGGCGAATCAAATTTTTTGCTGGCAAGTGTACTTTAAATTGTTTGGGGGACATTGCCCTTTTCTGCTATCAAAACCAGAAAGGAACGCCTATAGCCCCCATCATGATTTAGCACAATTATGGAACATTCAAATGAACCAAGTCTATAAGAATGTGGACATTGCTTTGTGCATTAATACCACTTTTATTGTAGGATTTATTTATAAAGGGTCTAGCCTGTTTTGCATGTGAAAAATGCATTGAAGCCTGTTTACATACTTTGGCCTTTTATATATTGTTCCTCGTCTGAAGTACTCCTACAACTAATTACAGACTTCTAACTTTCTCTGGAACTATGAATGATATCTGAATGAAAGAAAAATCAACCGTCAGATATTTATTAGTTCTATATCACGTATTTTTTTTGTAATTTTTGCTAAATTTTTAGAGGTGCAAAATTAGCAATTGGTTTTTTTGGGGGTGGTTTTTTATAGCAACCCCTAGAGATACAGCAACCAAAAAAAAAAAAAATCACGTGTGATCATGTATTAATCAACTATTACACATTAAAATTTCAGGAGTTTGAACTTGATGGAGCATAGTTAAAAATATATAAACCGATGTAACCCACAGACAATGTATATTTTGGTCAACCAAGTAAAATATAAAAATCTATGATTTATCTAAACAAATATATACAAAATTATTGATCTATATGAAATCGTTTGTGGTGCTACACGAAACTTTAGTCATCGACACTATTTTCTTCATTGGTGGTAGTCGTTTCGATTTGTGTCGCCCATTTGTCAAATAGTAAATGATTGCAGCTACATACGAACAGCAGCCTGGCCTACTGTCCTATTGCCATTAGCACAGTCACTGATATATTATCTCTGCATACCCTAATAGCCCTTAATGTTCGGTTTATAGTCAACTTAACACCAATAGGTTTTTCTGTTTATATGTGTTCACAAGTTGACTATAAACCGAACTTCAAAAATTACGAAACAAATACTTAATAAAGAAATAATATATATCTGACCTTTCGTTTTTGTTTAATTCAAATATTATTTATAGTTCCAGAGGAAAACGATTTTGACGTTAGGAGGTTGTTAGCCCCATACATTGCATTTTTAATTATGCCAAACCGGTTAGACCCTTTGGCACTTCTATATATGTTTATATGTTGGCAGTAGAGAAATATCACTAGTTCAATTTAAGAGAGAAAAACAAGGAAGTGGTGTATGAATCAAAGTGAAATTAATTAAATAAGTTAAAAATCAATGTTGTTCATAATTATTTATGGCAATCCTTATATTATAAAAAAAAATTCCAATTACCTTGGTCTTTGTGGTAGACAACAAGAGGTCCTTTACGCTGGATGCGCCTCCTATTACGCATCTTACCCTTGCCGGCACGGAATCGTTGACTTTTGTAAACCTACAACAATTAGAAATGAAAAAAAGTATATTGACGCGTCAAAATCTATCACATACAATTTTTAGTTACATTCAGCGTTTTGGAATATTCTAGTCATGGGTTGTTCATCAACACGGACCAAAACAAATCATCATTAGTAAAATTAATATTTAGATTACACAAGTAACATTCCCCAAAAGCTAATTTTCTGACAATATATAAATTGTGGCATAACCCACAGACCAATTTTAATTTAATTTCTAAGATTATAACCATTGAAAGTACCTATATTACTCTATATTAAGTTTTTTAAAAAATAATCCCTACTTTCTGGATATCAGCCCAAGCCTTAATCCTCCTCAAAAACTGCACGGCCTGCTTGGTCTTGCTCAACTCCTGGATCTTGTCGGACACGACCAACGGCAACTCTGGAACTTGGTCGATGACGTGTCCCTTGCTGAGGACGAGAGCTGGAACACCGCTGGCGGCAACTGCCGAGGCCAAAGCGTAACGCCTCTGGTTGATGTTGACACGCCTGTGCCACCTGCGCCACGGTTTGGTGGGGGCGAACATGCGTCCTCCACGACACATGTTGCCGAAGGCTCCCTGACCGGAACGGTGAGTACCACCGCCGCGTACACGGGGAATACGAGCAACAGCACGACCGGTACCCCATGATTCGGCAGATGTTTGGTGACCTAGAAGAGAATATTATTCAGCACCGACTTTATAATATACGATCAAGTAAAAACGAAATATTTGTATTGTTTGTTGGACATTGCCCTTTTCCGATATGTGAATCGGAAAGGAACGCCTATAGCCAACAGTTAATTTTGCACAATTTTGGAACATTCAAACAAATTAAATTTGTACGAATGTGGACATTAGCTTGTGCATCTAAAGAAATGTTAATTAATAATTCATTGAAACACAATCATCATCAAAACCCATTACGGTGGGAGTGCCACAAGGCACTACGTTAGGGCCTTTATTTTTCACCCTCTATATAAATGAGCTGCCAAATGTAGATTGTCATATATTTTTTTAATCAATTATCCATATATTAGCATTTTCACTGTAAACAATTTTGAAGAGGTTAAAAGGCCCAAATTAAATCAACTTTACAAAAACTTTTTAGTGGTTTCAAGATAATTCCCCTATTTTAAATATATTTAATACAAATTGTCTAGACACTCTAGAAATAGTAATAATTATCCCACTACAATAACTACATAGAAACTGGACAATGAAACTATTAACTACCGAGTTAGCCACATCGACAACATTCCTAGGCATTATATCATTGTCTTGCTATGCACTATGCACTCCACTCATTATATCATTGTCTTGCTATGCACTATGCACTCCACTCAAGGAATTAAAAAAATAGTAAGCAAGGATATTCTACTTGTTTATTATGGACATTTTTATTCCATAATATGGTAAAATTTTTTGGGGCAGCTTACAAATTCAGTCGATTATTGTTACACAAAAAAGAACAATGAGAGTAATAACTGATCGAAGGTATAGCCAATCTTATAAAAGCATTTACGAACAGTGGCATTTGTTAATTGTATTATGTGTCAACACATGAATGCTTTCGTATTGTTCAGAGTAACCCAAGTTTATTTTCAAGCACCTGCATCTGCAGAATAAAACAACGTAAAGTACCCAGAGCTGACACTATACATCACATATTTTTATTTTAGTTAACAATTCATATAGTCGAGTCAATGAAAGTTTTCACTTCTTAATTCTCAGCAACAGCTCCGATTTTAATTATTATTTTTTTTAATGTGACTTTTTTAATATTATCCTTATCCAAAATCAGAAACATCCCAAGTGGCGCAAATAATTATTTATAATGTTTAAACAATAATAACAATATTTACAGAAAAAAATATTTAAAAAATTTTTTTTCACGATATTTATAAAACATTGACTTGTTTTTATTGAAAATTTAAGTTCAAAAATGTTTCTCGCAGTCGAGGTTGATAATTATTTATATTGTTTTAACAATAATAACTTTTACAGGAAATATATATTTTTTTGTTTTTTCGCGATATTCATGAAAAAGTAAATTGTCCAGTGTTTGACGGTTTTTTGCTCAGAATTCTTTCGGATAAAACCGATTGACGTGAAATTTGGACAGTAATTAGGGAATGGCTCAAGGAACAAGTTATATAGTGCTGATGTGAGCTTTTATCCTAGGGATGGATGTGACCCCTTCTCGGGGGTGGAAATTATTACGTTCAAAGTAATCGCAGAAATCAATAGAGGAATGAATTCAGAGTAATAAATGTTCTATGAAATTTTTTCGATGAGTCAATACTATTTGAGATATTCGTAATTGAAAATGTTAATTTTTCATCTAAAAAATGAATGTTTTAGAATGATTTTTCATGAACTCGAAAACTTTACGTCTTACCAAAAAAATTATAAGCAAAAATGAAGCCTATGCAATAACAAATCGATTGGTTTTTTTTTCTATTTCTGTAGATGCAATACGAACCGTTGAACAAACTCGTTGAAGTGACTTTTTGTTCGCTGAAAACTGAGTTCGAAACCTTTCAACGCTAACTAACGGAAAAACGGGAAATTTTTGCAGGAAAATATAAAAGACATTTTTAAAAGCACTTGAAAAGACCTTTAAAATGAGCTTTGGTAAAAATCGTTAGCATAAAAATTAACGGAGTTATGATGAAAATAAAATGGTTATCTCCTTTTCCAGAGAAAAAATCAGCAATGAAACCAATGGCTTCACTGCAAGGATTGAAACTGAACGTAATTCATTTACAATTTACTTTATTTAAGTACTAACAATATGTTCTAGATGTTTGACCGGTTTGGGATACCTAGATTTGAAAAAAAGTTTGATTCAAAATTTTCAACATTTTTTCACAATAATTCAAAAACTAAAGAAGATATGTAAAAAATGCTAGAGTACAAAAATTTAGGTTTTTTTTTTACTGAAAATTTAGTTTTTCGTTTATTTCTCCGGGGCAAAAATTAATTGAGATATCACCATTAAAAGTTTGCATTTCAGTGCGAGGACCGCCTTCCCCAAGCCCTTTAAACTCAAAAATCTCAAAAACAAAGACTTCAAGGAAGTTCAACTTTACATGCCTTGTAGCCCTTAAAATTCCCTGTTAAATGATTTTTGGAGCAATTGGATAGCTTAAAAGGAAGTTATCGTTGAAAAACCAATCGCATTTTTTCGGTGAAATTTTCGGAGCATGTAAATTGTCTTGAAATGGATCATCCAAATAGTGCAAAATTAATCCTTTCCTTCGCATTGTTTCACTGGATGTGATATAACGTCCGCGTTCTACAATAAAGGCAAACAAATTTTTTCAATTTTATAGAAAACCATTTTAAGAGATCAGGTGAAGATATTTTCTAATAGTACTATAGAGCTGGAAGAAATTTTAGGTAGGTACTGCACAATATTACTGTATTATTCAATAAAAACAACTCGATGTTTTATAAATATCGCGAAAAAAAATTTTTTTTAATATTTTTTCCAGTAAATATTGAAATTATTGTTTAAACAATATAAATAATTATTTGTGCCATCTGAGATGTTTCTGATTTTGAATATTAAAAAACACATTTAAAAAAAAAATGACCAAAATCGGAGCTGTTGCTGAGAATTAAAAGGTTTTGACGATTTTTAGGCTTCATTGACTCGACTAATAACGTCTTCTCAAATTACTTAATAACAGATTAAAAGACTGGTCTATAGGTTTTTGATAAGCGTAAGAACTTCTACATCAATCCAACTACCCGAAATTGTTAAAGAATTTACCTTCATTAAAAATCGAATGTTGAACTCACCAGCTTTATCGCTAACGCTGTAAGGTTGACGATGATTCATGGAAACTTGTTGATGCACAAAGTTAACAACATCAGGTCTGATTGGGGCCTTGAATACTGCTGGTAAAGCAATAGTTGTACCCTTAACTTCTTCGGATTTCTCATTGTACACGCTCACTAAGGGGCGCGCTGTTGACAACGACTAAAAAAGCAGAAAGATGTTAGAGACACTTATTTTCTTCAGAAATTGACATATAAAGATGATGAAATCAGCGCTTTTGAATAATACAATCATTGTACATCAGCAACACGGACCAAAAGCAAGTCATCATAATAAAGATTAGACAGAAAATTAAAATGGGTAAGTATATAAAGTAAACTAAAAGAACACTCGTTTCTTTTAATTTCATAACTAGAAATAAGAACCGTATGATTTTTGATAACAATGAAAAATATAACCTACAAATATGTTTCTCGCGATATTTTGAGGATAATACGTAAAGATGCAATAAACGTTTCAATTTTTCACAATACGATAAATACAACAGTTCATTAAATAGACAAAATAATTAAAAAAATTGACAATTCCATATGAAAATCGTTTCCGATACACGTGGTAAATATCCATTTACATTTATTTACAAAGTGTACAGTTTGAAAAATACAAAATTGCTAGTATTATTTAGCTACACCTATTAATCCTTAAAATTTAAAAAAAAAACAAACATGACTACTACTTACCATCTTATTAATTCTATAACTATTTTTCACTTACACACACACATCAGACGAACGCAAAGTCCGCCATACAAAAGGAAGTGGTCCCGTTTTCCTTTCTTCGGCTCCCAATAGAGGCGCTTGATGTCTTCCTGTGGACTAAGAGCGGGATGTTTGAATACTCATTTGATTTAAGGATGTGCTTACTTTCACCTTTATGTTATATAAATCGACTTGGAGATTGCCAATACAAATCTAGGCTAAAGTTAGTGCAAACACGAGACTTTCATGTAAGAACAAACTGAAAGTGACACAAGTGAGGCAAACATTGTTTATAACAATTTATCTAGAAATATCAGGTAACGGGTCATCTTCATTACGGTTTTTTAAGCATATTCTTGGTACGACATCGACAATGGAGAAATAATTATTTTATAACTGTAGTTTAATGCTATGTTACTAGTATTTAGTATTCGAAATGCATAGGTATTTAACCTACTTTAAAAACGGTTAAAAATTATTTTAGGAGCGAATGTTATTTATATATTTTACTATATGAAATTGCTACATTGTATTTACTGCCTAATAATAATAAAATAACATTTAAAAAAATAAGAAAACAGTTTAATAAAAAATAAATATTGCAAGAGTATGTTCGGTATCGAATTTAAAATCGTTTAATGAAAATTCTGAACGATCCCTTAACTGTAATTGTTTAAAATGGCGGCTGTCACTGTCGTTTAAAAGATTTTTTGACACGTATGAGCCCTTAATTATTTTCAATTAGCAACTTATTACAATGGGCCAAAAATTTCAATATGACGAGAGTGGTGGAACGTTTTTCTATTTCCTTTTGTCATTTCTAGCCTTAATTTTGATACCTGCAACATTTTATTACTGGCCAAGAAAAAAGAGGAGAGGTAAGGAACATGTTTTTTACAATTTTTCGGCTGATTTAAATATGTGAGCGTGAAATAATATATTTAGGCAAGTTTCCGATGTTTTTTTAATAAATTCATAAGGTTTTTACTTTTTTGGGTCTTTATGTTAACACTTAATTCCTATGTTGGTAAACATTAAGGTTAAGTTTTCAAACTTGCCTACCGAATTTGAGGACTTTGAAGTAATCTTCAAACCATATGTTGATTATAATGAAATGATTATCTACTTTTGATTCAAATTGTTTTATTAAAATATTTATAAAAGTGTAAAATTATCGAATTTTATTTTTAGATCCAGAAGAGGAAACTAAAGAATGCAAATGTCAAGCATGCCATACGAAAAGAGAATATTTAAAAAACGCCGAGCCCTGGAAGGGGCCAAAAAATCTTTTAATAAAACTAGTTATAATAGCCGGTTGGATTATTTTAATTCTGCTGGCTTACAAGGTATCGCAGTTCGATTACGAAATGGCTAATTTCGATCCGTATGAAATTTTGGGGATACCTCTAGGTGCTAGTCAGGGTGAAATTAAGAAGGCTTACAGAAAACTGTCTCTTATTCTCCATCCAGATAAAGATACTGGCAACGAAAAGGAATTTATGAAATTGTCTAAGGCTTATCAGGTACAGTAAAATATGTTAATAGTGTATTAGGATAATAAAAACATGGTAAATTGGGGAAAGTAGAGTTTGTCTTAAGAGGTCAATCACCTACGAAAATGTTTACAATAGTTTACCATGGGCTATTTATTCTATGCTTCTTATGGCTTATTATTCTGTAGACAGTTCTACAATTTAGTGTGACAATTATGTCATTTTAACAACCTTTTTAAACATTCTTTCTAGGCCTTAACAGATGACGAGGCCAGGAAGAACTGGGAGAAATATGGTAATCCGGATGGTCCGGGGGCCATGAGCTTTGGTATAGCTTTACCTTCCTGGATCGTAGAAAAGGAGAATAGTGTGTGGGTACTTGGGTTATATGCACTTGTGTTCATGGTTGCCCTGCCCATAGTGGTAAGACCAGTGGATTATCTTCGTGATTAAACCACACTATCGAAGTTCACTTCACGCTTATTTATGTTTAATTCTAGGTCGGTACTTGGTGGTACAGAAGTATTAAGTTTACCGGGGACCAAGTACTCTTAGACACTACACAGATGTATTACTACTTTTTCCATAAAACCCCAAATATGGCTCTAAAAAGAGTTATAATGATCCTAGCCGCCAGTCTGGAGTTCGATAAGAAGCACAATTCCGAAATAGTGGAAAGACAATCCGATAATGAAGAAGTACCTCAAGTAAGTTGCGATATTTTAATAACCATATTTTAAAATATAATATATCAATGTAGTCTGACCGGGTTTTTTGCTGAAGTAAATTTTTTTGTATTAGGTTTTTTCTTTTTAGAATATGTTTAAGGACATTGTAAGTTGCAAGAAACTTCATGATGACAAGTTGTCATCTTTGGGCATCTCGTTTTATAATGATAGTAATAGTAATATTAAAAAAATGTACGAAATTACGATGAGTAGTAATATAGTACTATTGTAGTACTGTACCCAATAAACAATTTAAAAGTCATTTGGTCTTCAGGGGGTTTTAAGAAAGTTTTGTCAGGGTTATAAAATAGTCTTGCTTTATTGATGTTGTGAGTAAGATCTTTTAGGCTTCAAGTATATTTATTTATTTGGTAATAAATACTCAACAGACACAGCCCCATTACAGAGTATTGTGAAACGTACAATAAAAAATATAAATATAACAAATTTAAGTAAAAATGTATAACGTTAATATCACAAGTTACACAAATTATGCATACACATATTATTAACATAAGAATACACATACTTGCCTACATATCACAGACATTACATCACATCTTCTAATATATTTTTTAACCTACTTCGAGTACAATGAAAAATATCAACAGTATCTTGTATGCTATTATATAGTGAACACATCCGATATAAAGGTGAATTAATTTGACTGTTCGTGTGAGCTGTTTCTAGGTAGAATGTTCTAGAATTTCTAGTGGAATGAGTCGGCACATTCAGATGAATTAGTGAGAGATAGGAAGAATTGTTTATGCCATTATTTAAAATTTTATGTAAATACAATACACAATTTATTCTCCTGCGTATTAAGATCGTATTGTAGTAAAAGGTCTTCTTTTGGTAAGGTATTATCATATTCTCCATTTTCTTTGTAGTTAAGATATCTTAAAAATTTGTTTTGAATTTTTTCTATGTTATTTATTTGATATCTATAATATGGACTCGATATTATGGAACAATACTCTAAAATACTTCGTACAAAGCTTATGTATAATTGCTTAATGCATTTAAGATTGCTGAACTGTCGCCAGTTACTACAAGAAATCCATACATTTTACTAGCCTTATTTGTCATAATCATGATGTGTTTATTAAAAGTAATTTGACTATTATATGTTACACCAAAGTCTCTCATCCTGGCCAGTGCTGCTTCCTGAATTTTATAGGAGTAATCAATAATGTTAAGTTTTCTTGTAAATGTCATAATACTACATTTATCAATATTAAATAATAATATAATAATAATAATAATAATAATGTTTATTATTTCGAAACCTAATAATAATAACAATAATAATAACAATAACAATAACAATAACAATAACAACAACAATAATAATAATGATAATAACAACAATAACAAGAATAATAACAACAACCACATGATAATAATGACAGTATAATACAATAACCTAATAATAATAATTAAATAATGACATAAATTAGAATTTAACAATATGAAATAACAAACATGATGATACTCACTTAAGTAAGACACTTGAGAGTGAGATAAAATGACAGTAAGTATAATATAAAAAGAAGAAATACATGTATCTTATAAGGTAAATGTTATGGAATACAAGCTATGTCTTTCAGTAGACATAATTTAATATTTAAAAAGAAATTTCCAAACACTAAAAAAAAAAAAAAAAAAATAATAATAATAAATATACATATATATGATTAGCCATCACCAATTCATTAAATCGTATATTTTGTCTCTGTTAATAAAAGCTTATTTTCAGTTGACTATATATATATTGTTTAGATCATTTTGTAGTTTCAGACAATCTGCTCTTTCATCGATTCTAAGAAATATTTTTAGGTCATCTGCGAATAATAATATTTTTGATGATTCAATCGAATTTGTTATGCTATTAATAAATGTTAGGAAGAGCAGTGGCCCAAGGTTAGATCCTTGAGGAACACCAGATGTAAATGGTTCTGAAACATATCCCTTCATAAATACTCGTTGCTTACGACTCTGTAAATAACTTGACATAAATTTAAATAGGTTTTCATGGAAACCAAATTCATTACTTAGCTTACTAATTAGTGTTTTATGAGAAACCGTATCAAATGCTTTTTGAAAGTCAGTATATACTACATCAACCTGACCTCTATCCTCTGATACAAATTGTGTAACATTACTTAGGTTACTGGCAGTGGATCTATATCGCATAAAGCCATGTTGATGTACTGATATTTGATTTTGGACTGCATTATATATATATATATTTAAAAATTATAGATTAAAAAAGTTTTGCGAGTGCTGGTAGTACTGCGATGGACCTGTAGTTTTCTATGTTATTCTTCTCTCCTTTTTTAAATATAGGACATATTTTGACCTCTTTCCAGGCATCAGGAAATGTTTTTGTTCCTAGACTTAAGTTAAACAATATATTTAATGGCTGCACAAAAAAATCAACACAACCCTTGATTATATATGATGGAATTTTATCTGGGCCGACAGCTTTGTTTACTTTCAAGTATTTTGCTGCTTCGTATATGTCCTGTCCTCATTTGTGATTGTATTTAATATTACTTCATTAACATAGGGTGCTTGCTTTATGTGTGAGATATCAGTATTATCGTCTACAATGTAAACACTACTAAAATAACTAGCAAAAACATCAACTATAGCAGGCCCTGTTCTATATTCATTGCCTCTCAAATTCATCACGTTTGGAATAGCTACGGATTCTTTTTTATTGTTAATGAACTGCCAGAATAATCTAGAGTCTTCGCCTATGTCTTGTTGTATTTTGTTTATGTATGTTTGATAAGCCAAATCTATGTCTCTTTTCAGTTTATTTCTTAAATTAACATATTCGTTTTTTAAATGTATTAGTCCAGTTTTTTTATATTTTTTTCAGAAGGTTTTCTTTTTTCTTTAAAGTTCTAATAATTTGTCTGTCAAACCATACAGGGTATTTTTTACTTGGTTTGGTTTTAGGCAAACAAGTGTCAAAAATACTGTATATTTTTGAGTCAACAGCATGATTAATATCAGCAAACTGCTCGAGCTCAGTCCAATCTGTATTCATAAACAAGTCATACATAAGTGCATAGTTTCCTTTTCTAAAATTATAATTGCTTACCTTATTTGCATTTATGTCTTTGGATTTATCAACATTTACTGACAGGTGAATTTGTAAAGTAGGATGATGCTTATCTTCCTCAACCAGTCCAACTAACGCCCGACTCACTTCACAATTGACGTTTGCTATTACAAGATCTAATAGGCGGTTCATATGATTTAAAATACGATCATACTGCGCACAGTCAAAGAAATTCAGAAAATTTAACAGTTCATTAACATGAGGTTCATTAATATTGCTGTTTGTGTAATATTCATTTAATTTAGAAATATTGAAATCACCTATTATGAGATAATTACTGTTGTACAGATGTGGTGAAGTTTCTAAGAAGTTAAACAGGTTTTCGAATGATAACAAAAAGCAAGCAATTTGGGGCAACATACACTGCAAATGTGTATAGTGAAATACTTTCGCTAATAGTAATTTTTACGCAAAGGATATCGATATCTGAATCGTTAAGATTTAAAGTAACTTCATGACATTGATAACAATTCTTTATGGCTAACAAAACTCCTCCTCCATTACATTTTCCTGCTGATTCAAAAACCATGAATTCACTGGGAAAAAGTTCACTGTTATACACACTGGGTTTTAGCCAACTTTCTGTTATTACAAGGATGTCGTATTCTTTGGATGTGAGAGAAATTGCATTATAAAAACTTGTAGTCTTAGTGTTTAAACCTCTGACATTTTGGTAAACAATACACAATTTTTTATCACTGTTATTTATACTTTGTAAGTTCGGATGATGTATCTCAATCGAATTTAATTCCAGTCTAAGGTTGGATGTGTCTACTAATGTACTAAAAAAGAATCCTGTTGAGAATCGCTGCTGGTATGCACTGAACGGGGGTTATCTAAAAATCGCCTTCCCATCTTGAAGTCAAACCTGTCAAATATCACCTTTTTAGGCCAAAAGCTTGGTTCATAAATTGTAGCTCGCAGTTGAGGGTCAACTCCCACCATAAAAGACTGATTATCTTTTCCAGCATTAATTGTAGGTAATTTCTTTATATAAACATCATTGGTATTAGACTGCTTTATATTTTCCTCCGATATGGAATCTGGCACCTTGGATACAAATAACCATATTTTTTTGTTAGGTTTATCGTTGCGTCCATGAAGGTTATCATCTCCATCACCACTTCCTACTTTGGGTTATCTTCGTCGTCTTCTTCTTATTTCATGAAAACCTTCATTTCTAGAGGGCTCTGTACTAGTATTTTCCTTTGAAAACACTGGAGGAGATGAACCAACAGTGCTTGCTGATTCTGTGTTTCCTTCCATTTTGGTATTATTCATGGTTGTTAAAGCAATATTCCCCCCAGCAGCTGATGAAGGTGTTACTGCTTTCGTATTTATTATTGAGGACATAGATCTGGTAAGTGCAGCCTTGTAGGGGAAGGCGTTGATGTTCAACGACTCGACTGGACCAGCTGGCAGTGAACTTTTCAGACTTTCAGTTTGTGTTAAAAGTCTAACCATGTCGATATTACTTTCACGAATAGCTTTTATTTCATTTCTTAATAACGTACTTTCCTCCTGGTATTTGTCTTGATGTACTGACATATTTATTTTTATTTCATTGATTACCTGCATAAAAGATGCTTGTGTTTCCTTTAGCGTAGCTTCAAAAACTTCAAGCACTTTGGAAATATCTGGTGATGGAATATTTTCCATCATTTCATTTAATTTAGAGTTAACTTCCATCAATTGTTTATTAAGTTCAAGCACATATCAATATCGGTGATACTGTTATAGCAGTCAGGGCAGTAATAGCGTAATCTTCTTTCTTTTTTAAGTTCCAGACATTTAACTTTAGTAGGTGTAATTTTGGAGCACAATTTACAATGCCCATTTGAGCACTTATCGCAAATAAAAATTTGTTTTGCGTCTAAATATATATTTGTTCTTATAAGGTTTTAAAGCGTTCTGTAAAACCTAATTATAAAGCTAATTTGCTGCTAGGATTAGTTGTTGAAAAACAGGAACGATTTCAGTAGAGGAGATGGGTATCAACTGAGTAAAACACTTGGAGACTGGCTTTGCCAGTGATTTAGACAGTCACGAATGAGCAGCAAAGCGAAGCAGCAACAAAGTTTATAACGAGGAACAGAACACAAAAATTTCAGTCTTTAGAATCCTTCTGAAGAAGCTGACAGCACGGTCAGCGAAGTGTCAAGTCAAATTCGACAACCATGGAAACACCCGGAAGAAACCACTTCATTGGACAATGGCCGTGAAAGCTTGCATTCTCTACTAAACTTATATATCTCGAGTTGCCCAAAGATGACACCTTGTCATCAGTCGGATATGTAAATAAGTCCACCTGCTTATAAAACCTTTGACAAAAAAAAAAAAATAATATGATAAATTTGGGTTTGGGGCTCCGTTGCTGGACTAATTCTAATGCTACTTGTCTTTTTTTTTTTTTAGTTGATCAAGAAATTGCAGAACCTGAACGAAAAAAACAAAGAGAGGCCACTGTGCTACTTATACAGTATTAAAGCCCGTGCCATTATCCACGCTCATTTAAGCAGAATACCTCTCAACCCCAACACACTAGAACAAGATAGGAGATATATTATAGGAAAATGCCCGTATTTAATTAACGAACAAGTCAATTGTGTCAATCAGTTAATATTACTAGCATATGCCAGGAGAAGTGAGTATTTTAATTTCCTTAACAGGGTTTATTAATTATAACCAGAGCTTAGAACTTACATCCAACCATCACTTCCATCAGATCTAAGTTGAAATCGCGTTGCCTGTCACTATCACTAAAGCCACTCACGCTTTTACGGTCTTCTCAGGAAGCAGATGATTATAAAGATGTTTTATTTAATATAGTAGGAAATAATAATAATTGATTATCATCATATCGTATAAGTTTCTGTTTTTCTGGATCGGCATCGGCCATCTGCAAAATATAAGGCCGATAGTGCTGATGGATTTTCTTACGGGTTGCATACTTAAAGTCTCTGTTGGGAATGAAATGTTTATTGTTTAGATTTAGAATGAATCTAGTGTGGGTTAAGGAGTCTATAGACAACAAACCAACCAACCAACCGACCTTCTCGATACACTTTGAAGATTGCCATGCAAACTCGTAAAAGTGAGCTGGTCTGCTGGAGCCAACATTGTCGGTATGCTTTGAAGACGCTGGAATTACATTTTTTATAATGTTTACCTGATTTGTGCAATGAATATTAATTTTTATTTTTGAATATGTTGTTGATTGATGTCTATTGTCTAAGTTTAAAATTCAAGCATCGGCCCATTGGCAAAATTCTGCCATCGGTCAAGCCCTAGTTTCAGCAGGTCGTATAATATTACGTCAGCATGAAAGGGTTTGAAACCGCATACCTACTAAAAGTTGGTCAACTTTCGAGATCAATAATAATCAGTACATTTCTTCAGAGGTCTAATACTGTTCCTTGTGGATCCCCTAACTTGAGGCACGAAAATGTTTCTCTTATTTACTTTTGTTGCATTAGTTTCTATTCGGGAATATGTTTTTTAGTTCAAAAGCTGCCTACCATAGAAACGATAGAAAATTGCATGAAATTGTGTCCGATGATAGTGCAAGGGCTCTGGGAGTACAAATCGCCATTGTTGCAATTGCCGTATATAAACGATGACAATCTCAAGTATTTCATGTCTAAGAAGAGACAAATTAAGTCTCTGCAGCAATACGCTCAATTGAAAGGCGAGGATCGGAGAAGCTTGCTGCGGAGCTTAAGCGACGAGGAGTTCGAAAACGTCATGAAAGTCCTTGGTAGGATGCCCTATATCGACTTTCAGATACAAGTGGAAGGTAGGAGCAATTTTTTTTTAATTTTGCGGTGAATCAAATGTAATTTTTTTTTGTTTCTAGTAATGGACGATGACAATCCTACTGAAGTGACAGCTGGAGCTATCGTTACAGTCACAGTAACGCTGGTAAGAAAAGATATGAGTAGCTTGTTTGGTGACGATACTGTTAAAGAAATCACAGCGATTACTGAGAACGGTACCGAGGAAGTTAAGGAGGGAGCGGGAGAGCCTGAAAATGAAGCCGTCATCAAGAGGCCTGCCTGGCTCAAACAAAAGAGAGGTAATGTGAGAAACTTAAGATAATACTGTTTGTAGTTCAGTAATATAATGATTTATATCGGACAAAATTCATAAAGTTTTCAAAATCGGTAGAAATGTTAAGAATAGCATAAAAATTAATAAGCCGAAAAGTTCCCACCTCTAAATAGTGTGCTTCATCCCCTAGGACGTCGTTTCCACCTCCTTTCTAGATTATCTCGGGAACGGTGCACTTTTTGATAAAAATACCTATATACAAAATTATTCCTTATAAAATTCTCTATCAAAAACGTCTCTACACTTTTTTTCCTAAAATTAATAGTACCGTGGGAAATAAGGCGCACACATAAGGATTGGTTCCAGTTAACACAATGAATTGTAATCTACCTACTTTAAAGTTCAATGCCTAACGCAAAAGCAGTAGCTACTAAACTCCACTTAAAATTTTAATAAATGTAGCGCTTCCACTCTTTCACCTCTAAAAAATATCGCAATTTTTAAAGAAGCGAAGATATTGTAGCCTGCTCTTCTGCAACTACACCTGTTTTTGTACCCTAATTTGCATGAACAAGAAATTAGTGTTAAAACTGGTTCTTTTATTGTCATAGTTGGGGTTAATATACCACGAACTTTTTTCCATCCCCAATCAGTAGCTTCTAGCATAACGTTTTTCCATGTTTGAATTTGGTAAAAAACGTGATATAAATGTTGCCGAGCAGCAGCAGAAGTTGGTGGTAGTTTTGATAACATTACAATATTGTTCGTTTAACAAGTTTGTTAAAAGTCATGAATCTGTATACATCTAAACATTTTTCTGTGGAGGTAGTGTTGTATAAGCTAGAACAAATCGCTCTCCTACGTCTACAATTTCTTCATGACTAGCTTTTTCATTATCAAAAGTTTGCACGATATCTTGTAAGTCATCTCTTTTATTAAGCACATTGATTACATTAACCTTTCCTTTGGAAAAAACGCTGAGGTTGTGTGGCAACCGCTAATGGCGTTCGCAAATAATATTGCTTTTTAGACAAATTGAGGAATGTAAATCTCGTGAACTTAAAATCTTTTTGCTGGTTTTGCTTGTCGTTTTAGGCTCTTCGTGCTGTTTGCATTATCCAAATAACCATCGAACACGTCAGTTACTCTATTACGTTAATGTTTTCTTATGTAACTAACATAAGTGTTGTAAATGTTATTAAATTCTCCTTTTTTTGGCTATATTACGTGGCGAAGCAACTATCCTCCGTCAATTACATACTCACTAGTTTCGAAAATATGGTCTCCTTCTGGAACAGTATTAATAACACAGGTCTGCGAGGTTTTGTTGTTGGGCAGATGGGGATCATTTCCGAAGTAATTTTTCGCGCTGAATCCGAATCTGGCTTCAGAATTGGCCCATTCCGTCAGGATTTTAAAATATTTGAGGTTAAATACTTAAAAAAATGGCTTTTTTAGCAACTTTTGAAGAACTCAAAAGAAATTTCAGCTTATTTTTAATAAATACATCATTTAATACCATCTTTCCTCTTTAAAATAAGCTTTCGAATGGTCATCTATAATGTTTCCTCGCAAAGATATAGCTATTTTAAGGTGACATGAATTTGAAACCATGATCTTCTACAACTTAATAATCTTAACCAAACATTTGTTTGTGTTAAATCTTGAATCGTTTAAAGTCGTTTGGTTAAGATGGTTGGGTTGTAGGGATCATGCTTTCAAATTCATATCACCTTAAAATGACTATAACTTTGCGAGGAAACATCGTAGATGACCATTCAGAAGCTTATTTTAAACAGGAAGGATGGTATTAAATGATGTATTTATTAAAAATAAGCTGAAATTTCTTTTTGAGTTCTATACATAACTTCAAAAGTTGTTAAAAAAGCCATTTTTAAAGTACTAAACCTCAAATATTTCAAAATCCTGACGTGATGGGCCAATTGTGAGATTTGGATTCTGCACCAAAAATTACTTCGGAAGTGACCCTCAGCTGCCTAACAACATTCATTCATTCTTTATTCGCAGACCTGTGTAATTGGTAAAAACCTGCCTTGTTAGTTTTTCTCATTAGGCCTTTGTCATCGAAAAGGGAAAGAGGTACTGAAGCTAGTTCAAAACTAAAGCACGTTTTTAACTCCAGACGAATGAATTGTGCAAATAATTCTTTAAAAATTGCGATATTTAGAGTGGCGATAGAGAGTTGAAGAGCTACATTTATTATAATTTTAAGTGGGGTTTAGTAGCTACTGCTTTTGCGTTAAGCATTGAACTTTAAAGTAGATTATACTAAAGATTACAATTTATTGTGTTAACTGGAACCAACCCTTATGTGTGCTCCTTATTTCCCACAGGACTATTAATTTTATGAAAAAAATTGTAGAGACGTTCTTGAAAGAGAACTTTATAAGGAATAATATTGTATATAGGCGTTTTTATCAAAAAGAGCACCGTTCCCGAGATAATCTAGAGAACCTCAAAATGGAGGTAGAAATGACGTCCTAGGGGATGATGGCACACTATTTAGGGGTGGAAACTTTTCGGTTTGTTAATTCTTATGCTATCCTTAATGTTTCTACCAATTTTTAAAACTTTATAAATTTTGTCCGATGTATTACAGTATTGACTGTTATATTACTGAACTATTGTAAATAAAATTATTATCAGCGAATACCCAGCAATTTAACAAAAACTCTCATGTTTATGTTTAATGCAAAAACATACGTTTCAGTCACCCTTATTGAACTGTTTCTATTTATTCTTTTCAGGCGGTGGTAAAAAAACAAAGAAATTCGGCAAACAGGCCAATAAGGTGGTGAATGTACCCAAGGCGAAGGTGGAGGAATCTCCGAAACCGCCATCAGAAAAGAAGAAAGAAAAACCTAAAATCAAAGAGACTAAAGATGATGATGAAACCGGAGAGTCCGATGAAAGCGATGTGGATACCAACGATAATAATGATAAATCCTCGGAGGATGAGAGTGGTGTAAATAAGTCAAATCACGAGGATGACGATCAAGTACTGTATATTATATTTTACATTTTTGAATATCAGTAAAGTCTGCAGCCTTGCTTTAACAAACTAGACCTGCATATATTTAAAAATGTGTAGCTAAATATGTATTTTAGTATGGCGGCAAACACACTAAAAACCCTTAGGAAACAGTTATTAGTGAAACAATCTTGTAATTTGGTATACTGATTTCTGTCATTAAAACGATTATTTTTCCGAGCAGCGCCAAATGGGCCTTTCCCGCATGACTGAATTTTACTATTTCACCACGACCAAACCATGTAATAAACTATAATATAATTTTATATTAATTTAGTTTCTTGCAATTTTGTATGTTCTACCAAATATTTACTTTACAAAATCAGTTTTATTTCACTTAATTTGAAACATGAGTTCTAAGGCGCGAGCTTGCAACGTCAGTCTGATTAGACCAATAAAAAGTCGTATTTTTAAAGGGAGTTGTCTATTGCCAGGTGTACGTCTTTTTATGTGAACATCGTATTTCCGATATCAACTGTCTAGTTTGAATAGACCATTTTTTTTCATTACAACGTACTCTTCGTTAACCTGATGCTAAATAAAAACAAAAATTCTGTCAACCTTTCACTGTCTGAGTCTAAAATCCATATATCATGTTTATATTCTCTATTTTTGATCGTTTTGGTTCACATATGGTATAATATCAGTATCATCTGGCAACGCTGTACTGAAATGCTCAAATCACATTCGATAACCTCACTTTCTATTGTTTATGTTTGATACGATATTTATGTAATTTTATTTTATAATTAGAAAATGCCGCTTACAAGGGTTTGTTTTGTACCAGTGTGTCCAATCACTAGTGAAAATACTACCAAGTTATTTTTGCGCGTCCCAACAAATTTGAAAATTCGAAAATTGTGGTGGAAAGTTGCAAAAGTTCCTCGTGTTGTTTATACTGCTCCTGGATTTTTCTGTTGTGAAGATCATTTTAACGTATGTGTATATTGTTACTAACTTCCTTTTAGCGGGCTTGATTTTATACTTTATTTGTCTCTTTAGATTGAAATCACAACATTTACGTTTACGCAATGTCAATCGGGATTATAAACGGACGTTCTCAATTAAACGTTAGCACTTTACTTTACGAGATTCTATTGGTGGTTCCTCATAAATGTACTTCAGGCACCAATAGAATTGCAAGATATGGAAAACAGAACGCAAGTGAGATTGTTTGGGAACTTGGTTTGAGAATGCACCTTTATAGCTAATTCTAGCAGCGGTTTAAGATCATATTTGATTGGTGTGGTTATAATGACGTCACATTGCCGCCCGAATGCTATCGTTTAAATCTGCTCTTGATTTAGGTAATATTTGAATATTTTCTGTAGTATTTTATGCGTTCAGAAAAAAAATTAAAATTAATTTTTAGTAATATTTTGATAGGATCTTTCCAATAACACAATAAAAAAAAAATAGCGGGAAAGGCCCATTAAAATGGCTTCCGGTTTCAAAATGGCAGCTGTTTTAGAAAATTTAAAAGACCGACGTTTCTAGCTAAACTATTGATTTTTTGAAAAAAGGTATTAAGAAAAATTGTTCCGCATTAAATTTTGAAAAAGAAAATTCTTATAAGTTTTTTCTAAAACTAAAAATTAAGACTCTACGGGGTAAAATATCACAAAGTCAGTTTCTTCTGATATTTTACAAAATACGCAAAGTAATGTTCTATACTTGTCATAATAATTATCCTTTGATCAGAAAATAACAATCAGAGTCGAATATAGAATGAATTAAAAGACTAGGAGGTATAATATCTTAAATCTCGGTCCTGTAAGCGAATCGCGTAGACAAAATATACCGTTATTAACTGAAAATGAGACAAATATTACACCGGAAAGTAACTACGACTGCCTAATTTACGACGGCCTCGCTTTAGTTCATCTAGAATAGAATAGAATAGAATTTATTGGTGCATTTGAAAAAAAATAATCATTACACAAGTCAAAAGTTTACATAAAATTCAATAAATATTACAAATAATTATTAAAACATACAATACAACATTAAAAATATATAAAAACATCTACAAAAGGGAAATATCTACTTGTCTAGTTAATCATAATATAGCAATATAGGATGTCAGAATTGACAACTGCACAGAGAATGGTTGACTACAAATCACTCTCTAAGAATTCATTCAAACTATAAAATGCCGAAGCTACTAAGATTGATTTAACTTTTATTTTAAATAAATTTAATGACAACATTTTTAGGTAAGGAGGTAATTTATTATGAAATAGTGGACCATAATTATCTACGCTATTTCTTGATTTTTTTAGCCTTAAATATTTGATATATATGTTGGAGTTTGTACGAGTATTGTGATTATGGATTTCGGATACATTAGTATATTTATGAATGTTTGTTTTAACGTAAATTAGGCTTTGATAAATATATAGACTTGGTGTAGTTAATATACCAAGGTTTTTAAAATGTTCTTTAACATCTGCCCTACATTCTAATCCTAGTACCAGCCTTATAGCTTTCCTTTGAATATTAAAGACCCTTTCACTGTGGGCAGAGTGTCCCCATACAAGTATTGCGTAGCTTAAGGTGGAATGGATCAGAGCATGATAAGTCATCAAAGTTATCTCGCGTGTAGTTATTTGGGTTAAAGATTTTAGCAAATAAAGATGTTTAGATAATTTATTACATGTATAATCAACATGTTGGTCCCATTTTAGTGTAGGATCCAACATGACGCCCAGAAATTTTACTTTAATAGGATTATTGATAGTTTGATGCCTTAAGCTGAAAACCATTTTCTCAGTTTTATCATCATTTAGATTTAATGAATTACATAGGAACCATTGTTCTGCATCATCCTTTGATTTTGCCATCGTTTGGGAGAGAGTTTCATAATTTGTATCGACATTTATGATTGTAGCATCATCGGCAAACAACACATAGTCACATTCACTGCCAGGTCCAATAGTTGGTAAATCGTTAATATAGATTAAGAACAATATTGGACCAAGCAGTGAACCCTGAGGTACCCCGTATTCAATTTTTCGAGGCTCTGAATATTTATTGTTATAAAAAGTTTTTTGATACCGCTCAGACAGATAACTTGTCATCAAATAAATGGCATTTGGTGAAAATCCATAATACTCTAATTTGTTGAGTAGTATTTCATGAGATACACAGTCAAAGGCCTTACTTAAATCACAGAAGGATGAGCCTACAAACATTCCTGATTCAAAGCCCTTGACTATGTTCTCAACTAGGCTATTTATGGCGAGGGTAGTTGACTTCCCTTGTTGAAATCCAAATTGATTTGGATTTATCAAACTATTTGACTGAAAATAATCGGTGATTTGGTTTTTTAGTAAGTATTCGAAAACTTTTGATAGTATAGGAATCAATGATATAGGTCTATAATTATTTGGATCATCGGCAGAGCCTTTTTTAAATATAGGAATAACTTTAATGACTTTAAACGAACTGGGATATATTCCATTATATATACATAAGTTAAAAAGTTTTGTTAATGGGTAAATTAACACATTTTTTACAAATTTAATGATTTTGGCATTCATGTCAAAACAGTCTTTACTGTCTTTAGGCTTTATCATATCAATAGCTTCACTTACTTCACAACAAGTTACCGATCTGAAACTGAACATTAGATTTGGTTTCATTATGTTTGAGGAGACTATAAAGTCATTAGCCGAAGTATGAGCTTTTGGTTTAGGTAGATTTTTTATAATTTCTGCGGCAATATCAGTGAAAAATCCATTGAGAACGTCTGCGTCTAGATTAGGGGTGTTTGATAAGGATACTTTTTTAAGTTTTCTGTTATCATTGACTATGTCCCACATGGATTTTACTGGATTTCCAGACTTTAAAACATAGTTTTTATTTGCATTTCTTTTAGCTAAATTTATTTCACGTCTATACTCACTCCTATAATCCCTTATTTTTTGTGGTAAAGTTGGAGAATTGTAAATTTCATTTAAATCGATAAGCATATTTAGTGTATTCCGCATATTTCTTAATTTATCAGTGAACCAAGATACATTTTTATTTTTATGTTTCGTTTTCTTAACAATTGGAAATGAGCAATGTAAGCATTTTAACAAAATCTCCATAAATTTATTAACTATGTTGTCACAGTCATCATTATCGTCCATAAAGTGCCAGTTTTGATTTTCTAATAAATTTAACATAGTACTTAGACCTTTCTGAGTTATTGGTCTATAATGATTTGTCACATTGACCTCAATGGGTTTGCCACCCACATCAACTCGTATCGCCAAAGCTCTGTGATCAGACATCTTTGGATCAAAAACATCCGTTTCATAGTCAGTTAATCCTGAGAAGTTTATAAATATGTTATCTATGCAGTTGCCAAGTCTGGTATTTTGAAAAATAGTTTGGTCGTAACCATAAGAAATTGTCAAGTCTAACAGTTTTCTTGTATTTAATTCGTCAGTGTTAAATTTTAAATTAAAATCACCATTTATGATTACAATTTTATCAGAATTAAACAAAAGTTCCAAAATTTGAGTAAAAATATCACAGAAGGTGTCAAAGTCACCATTAGGAGATCTGTATATTGTAATTATGACGGTATTTTCCCTCAAAAGTTCAATAGCAGAAATTTCACAGTTAATTTCATTAGAGTATTTTGTTATGTCAAATCTTTCTTTATATTGCAGACCGTTTTCACAAAATATCATTGTGCCACCATGAATATTGTAACGTGTTTCCACCCTTAGGAAACCACCCTCGCAAAATCCGTGGGTTCCAAAAATTATAACAAGAGATGTCCACTAACACACTTTATTAAATATTTACTGGATACTTCACAATACTATTATTAATTTAAATACACTTTATTGACTAAAATCACAATGTTTATCACTTTGTTTATCTTTGAAGTCTTAACCTCACTTTCTATACTTTCCGAACTTCTGAACTACTCGCCGAGAATGCGGTCGGTCTTTTATACCTAAAAATGACAGATCTCGATTGTTCTGTGATGACGCCACCATTCTCAAGATAATTCCAGATGTCACTTTGGAATCTTCTGGTAGGTTCTTTTTCGAGTAGGTGCAAATACATCATTCTAGGGGTTGTAACATATTACACTGCCCCCTCCTTAAGCCTGAACGTCCCGGTCAGGTAATTCAGCCTCTTTCACATACTTCGCCAGTCTATCCAAGTGTACGATCTTCATCTTGGACTTTTTGTTTCGTTGAATATGATAGACGACATCATTAATTCGGGTAATAACAGTATAAGGTCCTTCCCAAGGAGGTTGAAGTTTCGGTGACTTCCCTTTCTTCCGCTGTGGGTTGTACAGCCAAACCAGATCTCCTGCCTTGAACCCTTCTGAACTACCCTTACGGTCGTATTGAGCCTTCATTCGGTCACTGGCTATGGTGATTTGGTCTCTAACCAGCTCATGAACATTTCTTAGCCGTTCACTCATTTCATCCACATAGCTGTTCACAGGAAGCTGTTCTCCGCCTGGTGTTCCGAAAATCAAATCACACGGCAGTCTGATCTCGTGTCCAAATACTACACGGGCTGGTGTTTGTTTCGTAGACTCGTGGATAGCAGCTCTGTATGCCATGAGGAAGAACGGTATGTGGAGATCCCAATCGCGTTGATTCTTATGAACCACTTTAGAAAGATGTTCTTTCATGGTCTTGTTATGTCGTTCCACCATTCCATCTGATTGCGGGTGAAGGGCTGTTGTCCGTGTTTTGTGTATCCCCAATAACTTGCAGATTTGTTGAAACACCCCTGACTCAAAGTTCCTCCCTTGATCTGAGTGCAGCTCCAGGGGTACACCAAACCGACATATCAAATTATCTACCAAGACTTTGGCGACAGTGACTGCTTCTTGGTTTGGAATTGCATAAGCCTCTGGCCACTTACTAAAATAGTCCATGGCAACCAGTATGTACTTGTTCCCATCCTTGGTTACTGGGAATGGGCCGGCTATATCGATCGCGATCCTCTCGAAAGGAGCTCCGACGTTATATTGCTTCATTGCACCCCTACTTCTAGTCTGTGGTCCCTTACTGGCTGCACAAATTTTGCAATTGCGACACCAAGCTTCCACATCTTGACGACTATTTACCCAATAAAATCGTTCTCGTACTTTATTCAGGGTCTTATTAACGCCGAAGTGCCCACCGGATGCTCCATTATGCACTTCCTGAAGTACTTTCGGTACTCGACACCTGGGAATCACTAGACGCATAACAACTTCCCTGCCATCCGGGCTTTCCCAAGCTCTCTTTAGCAGCCCGTTCATGACTTTAAGTGAATCCCATTGGGCTCACAAAGCCTTCAATCCAACTGCCTTATCCGAAACATCCTTCCACGCTGGTCGAATTCCTTTCTCCTTTGCTCTCAATATAGGCCCAATTTCTGTGTCATTCAGTTGTTCTTGTCTCAGGGCTTCGGTCGTCCAATCGTCCGGAACCTCTATTTTAATAGTGTTGACAGCCACCGTACCCTGCAATTTCTCAACGTGGCGGCAGTGCTTGCAATCTTCCTTGCATGGTCTTCTAGATAAAGCGTCTGCGTTCTTATGAGATCTTCCAGGTCGATGTTCTATTTTGAAATCATACTGTTGCAGCCGTTCTATCCAACGAGCCAGTTGACCTTCAGGGGTTTTCAACTGCAACAGCCATTTTAATGCAGCATGGTCGGTCCGGATCTTGAAATGTCGTCCATAAAGATATTTATGAAAATGGTCCACTGATTTAACGATGGCCAGTAACTCTTTCCGAGTTACACAATAATTTCTTTCCGGTTTGGACAGCACCTTGCTGAAGTACTCGATCACTCTTTCCTGCCCATTCTGGATTTGGGACAGTACACAACCGACCGAAGAATTGCTGGCATCCGTGTCTAAAATAAAAAGTCCTTCCCGTTGTGGATATGCTAGCACAGGACCAGTACATAGAGCTGCCTTCAATTTTCTCCATGCCGTTTCACATTCCGGTGTCCATTGGTACTGTACTTTCTCTTCTGTCAGCCGGTGTAATGGCTTCGTAATTTCGGCAAACCCTTCCACAAAGCGCCTATAATAAGTGCAGAGGCCAAGGAAGCTCCGTACTTCATGAACGTTAGATGGTCTTGGCCAATCTCGTACAGCAGAAATTTTGTCGGGGTCTGTTTGTATTCCATCCGAAGACACCACGTGACCAAGAAATTTGACTTCTTTCTGGAATAGCAGGCACTTCTTCGGGTTCAACTTCAGATGGGCATTCCTGACTCGCCCAAATACTTCTTGAAGATTTTTCAAATGTTCTGTAAAGTCCTGTCCCATAACAAGCACGTCGTCAAGGTAAACCAGGCACGTCCTCCAGGTTAGCCCTCGCAGTACGAATTCCATCAATCTTTCAAAGGTAGCTGGCGCATTTCAAAGTCCAAAAGGCATCACGGTAAATTGATAAAGACCACTGCCTGCTGAAAACGCTGTCTTTTCCTTATCATCCGGATGAAGCCCCACTTGCCAGTATCCACTCCTAAGGTCTAACGTAGAAAACCATCGTGAGCCTGCCAACGTGCTTAACGTGTCGTCAATTCGTGGTAATGGGTAACTGTCTTTCTTCGTGACATCATTTAATTTTCGATAATCGACACAAAATCTTAATGTTCCGTCCTTCTTGGCAACCAAAACTACTGGCGATGACCAGGGACTTGTTGACTCCTCAATGACTCCATCTTGTAGCATCTTGTCTATCATTGCCGAGGCATCCTCTTGTTTCGCTAATGGAAGCCTCCTAGGTGGTTGTCGAATAGCGGGTGAGTCGCTAGTATTTATCCGATGCTGGACTATGTCTGTTTTTGTAAGGGCCTCTGTATTCTTGGCAAATACTGAACTTTCCTTTTCCAGGAACTTGATTGCCTCCCTTCGTTCATCCTCAGATAAATGCTCCAACTGGGTACTCAGCAAGGTCAAAACTTCCTGGTCTATTTTCGTAGATGAACTTCCCTCTGTTTGTTCCTCGCACCTTGCTACCCATGAGACCGGTTCATAGGAGCCAATCGGTTTGCCTTCCTTAATTGTCACTGAGTGGGAATTTAAATTAACGACTCTAATTGGGATTTTGTCTTTAGTCCGGGTTAAAGTTCTCGCCACAATAATATTGGGTAGGGACTTAATCGATTCGTCATCTTCAACTAGGCCAACACGGTACCCTCCAGGATTTCCTTCTAGGGCAGCATCGATCATTTGTTCTGAATGAGCAGGAATCTTGATCGTCTGTGTTGTTAACAATCTCGCTTTATGGAATTGGTCGTCTGCGGTTGCCAGAATAAATTCCTCATTTCCAATTTTTAAGACTCGCTCCCCTACGTCAACAATAAATCCCTGCTCTCCCATGATGTCCAGACCCAAAATGAAATCATCCATAATGTCAGCCACAATGACCTTGTAATTGAACCTCAACCGTCCAACCTGCAGTTCCAAGTTGATTTCTCCATGGACCGCAGCCCTGTCCCCCGTGGCTGTCCGAATGATTACTCCATTTTGCTTCTTGTCAATCTGCAAGCCTGATATAAACCCTGGCCGCACTATTGATGACGTAGCACCGGTGTCAATAGTAAACACGCATTTTCTTCCATTCACATATCCTTGCAACAACAGACTGCTTGGAATTCTTTGGAGCTGGGAAATCTTTATTTCTCTGGGGGCACTGCATTCCCTAGCCAGCACAGCCCCCTTGGTGCTGGCTATCTTTAGTTTTCCTGCTTCTCTTCAACATTCACAGCATTTACTCGACTCTCCGAGTTTTGCTGTCGACAGTCTCGTTTCATATGTCCCATCTTGCCGCAGTTGAAACATTTAATACCTCCGCTCGGCTTTCCTTTATTTTGTTGTTTCTCCTGCTTTCCGAGGCCATCCAATTTATCGCATAATTTGGTGAATATTTTCTGCATCTCAGTCAGCAAGGGGTTCTGGTTCATTTCTGGTTGCGATTCTTCAAGAGTCACAGCTCGCACTCTCCTTGGAGTATCCCTGTAAGCGGCTTCTACTTCGAGTGCACGCACCAAAGCTTCGCTACTACTTTGGTGTCTCGTCAGCCTCAGAACTCGCCTGACCTCTTCGTCCCTTATACCATCTAAAAAGGCCCCCACGGCTAATTGTTCCTGGAATTCTTTAGGTGCACTCGGATACGCCAGGTGTGCCAGTCTCTCTATCGCAGCTTCAAATTCTTGTAAACTTTCCCCAGCTTTTTGCATCCGGGATTTCAGCTGAGTTTGGTATAATTGGGCAAGGTGTTGATCGCCATACCTCAAGTCTAATGCAGCTTCCAAGACTTTAAAGTCCCTTTGTTTCTCCACCGGGATAGTCTGAAGTAATTCTGAGGCCTGGCCCCTTAACGTCAGAACTAATGCCATGGCCTTTTCCTCATTATCCCAGTTGTTCGCACATGCTGCTGCCTCAAACTGCCTCTTGTACGTCGTCCAGGAACTTTGGCCGTCAAAGGAGGGAGGTTTTAATCGAGGGCCTGATGATGTTACTAGCTGGCCTCCTTTTTCTCTCAATTGTCGTTTAAGTCTCTCCATTTCTCCTTCGAACTCGCTCATTTTTCCTCTGATTTGACTAACTTCTGTCTCGACCACAACTACTTTGTCTTCGACCTTGTTTATCTCTTCTTTGACCTCACTCTTTAATTCTTCGTTGGCAGAAATGATAGCGTCCTGCTGTATTTTCATTTGTTCATTCAGAATTTTCCTTAATTCTTCTTGCCGTCTTTCTTGTTCCTCTTTTTCTTGTTGGCGTCCTATTTCCAGATTTTCCATCATTTTCTTTAATTCGTCTCTTTCTTCTTGACGTCTTGTTTCTTGCTCTTCTTTTTCTTCTTGACGTCGCTTTTCTTGTTCCTCTTTCTCCTCTTGACGTCGTCTTTCTTGCTCTTCTTTCTGCTTTTCATGTTCTTCTTTTTCTTTTTGGCGTCTTATTTCCAGATTTTCCATAATTTTCTTTAATTCATCCCTTTCTTCTTGACGTCTTCTTTCTTGCTCTTCTTTTTCTACTTGACGTTTTTTCTCCTGTTCTTCTTTGTCTTCCTGCCGTTGCTGCGCCATCATTTTTTGGAATTGTTCGAATAAGTCCTGTATTTGTTTATCGGATGCCATACTTCTTGTTGTTACGGGCATACGATGAAAATAAAATAAATTTAACTGTCACGTCACTATCGGTAATGGAACTTTTCCAGACAAATCTCGAAATAGCACGAAAAAGTCTTATTCAGAGTCTTTTGTCACTATCCAGTTCAGAGAATTTAATAATCTCCACTAATGTCCAAATAGAAAAGTTCTAGAAATTTTTCACGCACTAACACAAATAAATGAGTCTTTCAGTGTCTCTATCACTTCTCAGTTCAAAGGATTTAATTATCACACTAATGTCCTAATAAAATGTTCTACAATGTCTCAAAAATGCACTTAACACTATTTTCCTGTTCGAAAATAACCCTCGAACAATGTCCAGTAAATGAGTCCTCCGTGTTAGCACTAAACCTCGAGAATACTTCTCGAACACTCCAGCACAACTTCAGAGCCCCTCTTGTCATAAAATTCCACTTCTGACACCAATTTGTAACGTGTTTCCACCCTTAGGAAACCACCCTCGCAAAATCCGTGGGTTCCAAAAATTATAACAAGAGATGTCCACTAACACACTTTATTAAATATTTACTGGATACTTCACAATACTATTATTAATTTAAATACACTTTATTGACTAAAATTACAATGTTTATCACTTTGTTTATCTTTGAAGTCTTAACCTCACTTTCTATACTTTCCGAACTTCTGAACTACTCGCCGAGAATGCGGTCGGTCTTTTATACCTAAAAATGACAGATCTCGATTGTTCTGTGATGACGCCACCATTCTCAAGATAATTCCAGATGTCACTTTGGAATCTTCTGGTAGGTTCTTTTTCGAGTAGGTGCAAATACATCATTCTAGGGGTTGTAACATATTACAATATGATTTAACCTAGCATAAGCGGAAGCCACATTGTAGTTTTCAATTTTTATACTGTCAATTTGATCCTTATTTAAGAAATGTTCACAAAAACACAGTACTTGAAAAGATGTATTTGAGCACTTTAGGTAACATTCCAGTTCACCACATTTATTATTTAGCGATTGTATATTCATGAAGAAAACATTTAGTTTATTTGCAGAGCAATTTATTTTACTGGAACAGCTAGCGTGCGTTAGGTGGTTGAAGTGTTTGAATGAAAGTTTTGAAAATTTACAGTTTCTACAACTTTCTTTTTAGGAAAGCGGTAAGTGTCTACTACTACGCCCTTGGGCCAGAAATCTACAGAACCAAAATTTTTTACCAGTCTCTCCGGTACTCCAATTTTAAAAGCTGAAACGTGGTCTGGCAAACTTCTCAGTGTTAGCTTCTCACATGTATAGTTATCATCTTTTGAAAAATCAGTAAGGCAATCAAGAATGTCTTGAGTATTGGTATCATTGTTAAAACCGGATATAAATATCCAGCTAGTTCTCTGTGCTACCTGCAGTTTCTTTAAAGCATTGCTTAGGTTTTCATTACCGGTACATATTTTCTTTGTATTACGTACTATCTTTCTCGTGGTTGATTTAGTTTTCCATTCAGTATTTGGAGCATTTATTTGACGTGTATCCGTGTTAATTTCTGTAATATTTGATAAGTTATTTTCAGAACTTTTATCGGGAGTTTCCATAATTGTTGCTTGTGCATTTATAAGAGCTTTGTTTAGCTGTGAAACTGTAATTTTGGTTTGAGAGGGTGGGTCGTCTGATGTTTCACTTTTCTTGATACACCCTGTATTTGGTTTGGACTTTGAAATCTCAGGAATGTTGATGCCTTTCACTGGGCTCTGTTTTGCTATAGAACTGTAAGTTCTTTTAGTGTTTTTTGTACCAATGTTTTTTTCTGCTTCATTTCTATAATTTTCAATTTTTTCTTCCAATAATCTACTGTTTTTATTTAACAAATTGTTGTTTTCTTCTAATAATTTCTTGTTTTACAACAATAATTTGTATTTATTTTCACTTTCATTAAGTAACTTTTTGAGCAATTCATTTTCTGCCATTAATTTGTTTATTACCTCTTGTCTTGTTGAAGTTTCATTGGAGGTTAACTCACAACATTTGAATCTTATTTCTCCCTTTTCATATGCTACATTAGGAAAAACTCTCTTTAGACAAGAGTTATGATAGATATTTCCACAATTAACACACACATTATTACTAGTCTTAGTTTTACAACATTTAAATAGCTTTTTATGAGGATCTGATAATTCAGACTCATCATCAGCAGCCATCTTAAATACTATCTACTTTGCCTAAAGGAGTTTCGAAATTGAAGAATATTCAGAAAAGGCACATATTAAAAATAATATTGTCAAATCGACATAGTATGGGATGTGTACAAAAAGGACAGTTTAGAAAGTCATACCAGAGAAACTAGAGGAGTTAGAATAAGAAGGCAAGTCCGTAGTAACAATATACTACCAAAGAATTGGTCAGAATTTCTGAAAAATGCTAAAAATAAACCAGAATTATTTTGTTTATTGGCAAATGATATAACATCTAATAATTGATATTCTGTCAAAATTGTGTCAACTGTTGGCGAAGAAATTGCGAAAAGCAGTTATTGCAATACTGCTCTAAAATCCTGCAACCAAGAAAAAACAGATACAAGACTAATATTGCATATTAATGATTATGTTCCAACAGGGTTGGAAGGATATTTGCATTAGAACTGTCGACACTGACATTTTTTTTACTTTTTTAAAAACTTTATTGTCAGATAAAAACAAACTTACATGTTACATAGGGGAGGAATATTTTTCATATTTAAGGGTCTAGCCGTACTTCCATGGCGAAACTGCCCCCGATAGGAACCTATATCGTAACCTATGTTATATTGTAGAGGGCGCTAATAGTAGTTGATATAGTAGATATTAGCTCTATATCTTAGTTAATTGAGGAGCTATTTGAAAAAAAGTGTCTGGAGACGACTTTTTTCCAAAGCTCTTCTTAGTTAATTTTAAAGCTAGAAAAATAAAACTAAATGGCAGTGTTATGGTACACATTACAGTTTATTTTATAGCATTTCCTATGGGCCAAGCCTAAATAAAAGTATTTAAAAAATGAAAAGAAAAATTTTGTCAATCGATTTCTATCAGATCTAATTGAATTACCACTTTGAAAAAAATATATAATAATTGTCTATGTCTTGCCTAACAGCATGCCAAGTTTCATTAAAATCCAAGAGGTGCAACATGTCGAAAAAAATTTTTAAGTAAGAGGACCACCTTACACGACCACTATGTTGTCGCTTCTAATTTGCATTACATTTCATTAATCTTTGGAAAAGTTGCGTTTTGGCAGCTCATAAAAAGTATATCAATGGTTGGTGGTGTCAACTAGAATATTACATTGTTTTTTTGATCTACTTTTATAGTGACTATAGTCGGTCTCAGTTAAGAATGCAGTTGTTTACGTTATGAGCGGAGCACGAATAGTTTACACAGGATATGGGAATTCCCAAGTAAGTGGAATCCCCCCATGGCCGACTCAAGCCAGTTGGTACCTAAAATAAAAATTAACGGTTTAAATCGGCTTTTATTTGGCATTTTTCTTTTATAAGTACATTGAAATTATTTAATTCATATTGCAACATATTTTCTTTAGAGTAATGAAAGCTCATTATAGACGTAAATCCTCTAAAATGTCAAAGCGTTATAAGAAATGGGTAAACCTACTACTTGCTTGTGCTCGATATCAGGCGAGCTGTTCTTCTCTGCCGTTCTGAATTGTATCTTTGATCTCTCTCATATACCTGCCTAAAAAGTGTACACAAATATCATAACCTCCGTGTAAGTGCATGACCACGTCGTCACGTTGCGTCGGTGCACCGCACAGCGCACATAGCACCGCACAGCGCACATCGCACACTGAAATTAAATAAACCATTATTTTAAATGAGAGTGGCCATATCGACGCCCCTCGCACATCGCACAATAAAATTAAATAGAACCATGCTCTTAAAAATGAGAGTGATGAAATCAACAACTTGAGCTTCGCACAGCGCACAGCGTTTAGCACAGGCGATACCGTGTTTGTGAATCCTTATTTGTAACAAAAGAGATAAATATAACTATAGCAGTCTGATTTTAATAAAAATGGAAGAAAATAGCCGAACAATATATGAACAATTAGTACAATTTCTTTTGTATTAATATTCATAAATATCATAAAACAATAAAATAAACAGCTCGCCTGATATCGAGCACAAGCAAGTAGTAGGTTTACCCATTTCTTATAACACTTGACATTTTTAGAGGATTTACGTCTATAATGAGCTTTCATTAATCTAAATAAAATATGCTGAAATATGAATTAAATAATTTAAATGTATTTATAAAAGAGCCAAATGCCAAATAAAAGCCAATTTAAAGTTTAAACTGTTAATTTTTATTTTATGTACCAACTGGCTTGAGTCGGCCATGGGGGGATTCCACTTACTTGGGAATTCCCATATCCTGTGTAAACTGTGCTCCGCTCATAACGAAAATAACTGCATTCTTAACTGAGACCAACTACAGTCACTATAAAAGTAGATCAAAAAAACATTGTAATAGGCTAGTTGACACCACCAACCGTTGATATACTTTTTATGAGCTGTCAAAACGCAACTATTGAAATGTAATGCAAATTAAAAGCGTCAACATAGTGGTCGCAAGGTAGTCAGTCCACTTACTTAAAAAATTTTTTCGGCATTTTGCA
The DNA here is from genome assembly GCA_936432065.2 of Rutpela maculata. Classification (NCBI taxonomy): domain Eukaryota; kingdom Metazoa; phylum Arthropoda; class Insecta; order Coleoptera; family Cerambycidae; genus Rutpela; species Rutpela maculata. The sequence continues at coordinate 8,682,071 of OW386289.2, forward strand.
CCTCTTGGATTTTAATGAAACTTGGCATGCTGTTAGGCAAGACATAGACTATTATTATATATTTTTTTCAAAGTGGTAATTCAATTAGATCTGATAGAAATCGATTGACAAAATTTTTCTTTGCATTTTTTAAATACATTTATTTAGGCTTGGCCCATAGAAAATGCTATAAAATAAACTGTAAAGTGTACCATAACACTGCCATTTAGTTTTATTTTCCTAGCTTTAAAATTAACTAAGGACACTTTTTTTCAAATAGCTCCTCAATTAACTAAGATATAGATCTAATATCTACTCGATCAACTATTATTAGCACCCTCTACAATATAACATAGGTTATGATATAGGTTCCTATCGGGGGCAGTTTCGCCATGGAAGTACGGCTAGATCTTTTACAATTTAAAATATTTTTTACATTCTACCTAAAATGAATTATATTTGATTTGAGACTATACTATTATAAACTATGTGTTTTGATTGATTTTTGCTAGAAACAGTATATTTTCTTATTTACATTGCTGCTTGTCAGTTTTAATATTAAATCTTAAACAATTTATAAAGCTGTTCAAGTCTCCCTTTTTGTCTAAATTCCAAAAAATACAGCCAAATATAAACCATTTTAATAAATGTTCATCTTCCTTATTTGATAGCCTAATTTCTAATATATTATACTCGCTGATGCCCGCGACTTTGTCCACGTGGAACTTAATCCGCGTGAAATTAGGAACATTGACATATTAACCTACTGCACATTCATTGCATTTAAGGAAACCCACTGAGCATCCATAGTGCTCGTTAAAATCCACCACGCATCCATAGTACTCGAGGAAACCCACTGCGCATCCATAGTACCCGAAGAAACCCACTGTGCATCCATAGTGCTCGGGGAAACTCACTGCGCATCCATAGTACTCGAGAACACCCACTGTGCATCCTTAGTACTTGGGGAAACCCACTGCACATCCATAGAACACGAAAAAACCCACTGCGCATCCATAGTACTCGGGGAAACCCACTGCGCATCCATAGTATTCGAGGAAACCCACTGCACATCCATAGTGCTCGAGAAACCCACTGCGCATCGCAATTTGTCTATTTTTGAGTTATAGAGCGAGATAAACGAAAAAATTATTATTATTTTAACCGACAACAGAGCACATGGGAGGGTATGTGTCAAATTTCATGCTTAAAAAACATCCCTTTCGAAAATTCTACAAAATCTCTTCGGCTACTGATTAGAACAAAACAAATATGAGACATAAAATTATGTACCAGTGTTCTTTAGATATCTATCACAGCACACTAAGCATTAATTACCGCTACATTTCGTACCATAACCAACTTGACTTAAAGCAATTAAATGGTTTTCAGTAGCCATTTTAAAAACGAATGCCATTTTGCTATACATGGTTGAAAAGAGAAATTTAAGGAGAATCAGATAGGAGAAAAATATATACAGGGTGTTATTTAAAATAACAAAGTAGATGTCACTTCCGGTGAAACCGGAAGTGGAAAAAATTTCTTGTTTGTACTAAAAAAAGAACAATCAGAAATTATGTAAGTCTACCAAATTTCAGAATAATATCTTTTTAAATAAACATGCTACCGGATGTTACATCTCCTGTGTCACCCGGTATAGATAAATTTTGATCATTTTTTAATTTTACATTAACCTTTTTAGCAAGTTTATCTATTATCCACACATCTATATTTTCTACATTTTTACATTTTTTAATTCTGTGCATAATTGTGTCAACAGGACCATTACAGTTTTTGCATATCGCAGTAGTTACTAGATTATGACTTGTTAATTTGCTTGCAGTGGGATATACAGTGACGAACCTAGAGAATATGGCGCCCTGGGCCAATAGTAAATTTGGCGCCCTAAATTATCTCGTTGATAATAACATTATTAAAATAAAAAATTCAAAAATTGCATAAAGCAATTTTTTTTAAAAATGCGACATTTCACCTTTATCCACTTAGGTCTTCAATTATTGCTTTAGATTGTAAAATATGCACAAAATCATTTTCTAGTATTTCTCCGTGTAGCGGCTTTATTTTTAATGTATAAAAATTTTTTATTCAAATTTTAATGTAGAATATTTTTCTTAAAAAATTTTTTCTGTAACAGTAATTATTTAGTTGAACAACTTGCAAACTTTTAAATTAAAAATAAAAAGTAACTTTTTTATATTCTTCTATGTACCGCCTTTATTTTTAGCTTTAGGTAAAAAGCTGTATTAAACTTTTTTATTCAAAATTTAATCTGGAACAATTTTTTTTAACAACTTTCTTTTGTAACATCAATAGTTTAGATAGAAAACTCGTTCTTTTAAATTTTATAAATCAGCCGCCATCTTAAAACCGGAAGCCATTTTGATTTGGCGTTGCTCGGAAAAATAGTCGTTTTAATGACAGCAATCAGTATACTAAATTACAAGATTCTTTCACTAATAGCCGTTTTTATCTGGATTGCCGCTCTACTATTTGATGTCACCAGCTTTTTCATTTAGACATGCATTTAGAATTACCCCAAATTATTTGAAATTATAACATTTCTTCATCAGTCACATCTTAAAATGGTTTATTCGTTTTTAGGAGTGGGAGAAATTCCGTAAAATACACGAAAGAGAAAAATCCTTGGAGGGAAAATCTAAGTCGTCTCATACAGTACATTGTCCGTTGTTCCCGCATGACAAGCAGGAGTACTGGTGGACTTATATTTGTGATAGGAAGTCCAGAACCCTTCTCACTGCACCGTATCACGTCACGAGTCTGGTGGAAAGAGAGAATATTCATCTTAAGGTAAGATACATTTGGCAAATCTGGTTGTTTTGTTGGTTCTTTGATTTGTTTTCCTGTCTTGGCTACTGTAGAAGACACTGTAGAGTCTTCTAAGTAGGGTTATATATCTGTTGCATCTGAGAATTATCCTTAGCACCTTAGATTCGAAGACAATAAAGTTATAACAGTTGGTGAAGATATTTACTTTTTGGTTAAAATGACTCAACTAGCAAGGAATCATCATAAAAAAATGTATTGTTATAAACCTAAGATTGTCATATTACGATGAAAATAATTTTATCGAGAAAGATTGAATACAATATATTCTGTTTATTTAGGGTGGTTCTTAGCTACACTTGATATTTTTTTCTTACAATTTTTTTGGCCTCACCCCCTGAAGTGGTTCCAATTATTTAAAAAATGAAGTATACAAAATTTTAACTCGATCGGATAACGCTAACTCGTGCCCCAAGAGAATTAAAATTCACCATCAGATGCAATTTTCATTTATTTTCAATAATATTTTCTATATTGAAATTAAGTTTTTCTTCACTACACCATTTGGATACCCTTTCTAAATCTGCTTGCAATAATTCACAATCCATACTTGCAGTGACCTATTATTTAGATAGCTAGATATTATTGCAGTGTAGATATTTGGTACATTATACAAATGTAGCTTATTTATTAATTTTAAATGGTCTATCTTGTCAAATGCTTTGGTCATGTCGGTATAAATTATGTCTACTTGTTGATGTTGTCTTATTGCCTCATGCGCTTCTTGTGTAATATTTATAAGATTCGTTGTTGTTGATCGTTTTTTGTAAAAGCCATGTTGTGTTGGGCTAATCCTGGTCTGAACTATGTTTAGAATACATTCGTGAAGGATAATCTCAAAGACTTTTGCTGGTGCACATAATAATGTGATAGGCCTGTAGTTCATAATTAGTGATAAACTCCCTGATTTATGGACTGGAGTGACCTTGCCTTTTTTCCATATGTCTGGGAATGTAGATGTACAGAGTGCCAAGTTATAGATGTGATGTAATGGCGTGGAAAAAGAATGAGAGCATCATTTAATTACATAAGCAGGAACTCCATCTACCCCGGTAGACTTTGTTGGTTTAAGCTTACTTATAGCTTTATCGATCTGCTCAATGGAAACACTTGTACCAATTACTTGGGAACTCCTCCCGCTTATGATTCAGTGACGTTGGTTCATATACTGAACTAAAATACTCTGCAAAATCATCTGCAGTATCTTGACCATTTTCTATTATTCTATCTTCATAGTACATTTGGCTAGGGATTCCAGCAGACCCTTTGGAGTTTCGAATAAAATTCCAGAAGCTGCATGGGTCCTCTTTTATGTTTTGTTGCACATTTGCTAGGTACTTTTCATATGATGCTCTAATATTTATTTTGACAAGTTTCCTCTGATTGTCGAACTTTTCTTTATTTATAGCAGTTCTATTATTTTTATATTTATGATGAAGTTTCTCTTTCATCTTTATTGCCTTTATTATATATCGGTCATACCATAAGGTTAGTATACCATATTCTAGTCTTGGGTACACAAGATTCAAATATCTCGTCGATTATGGAGTAAAAAATTTTTAATGCCATATTAACATCCGTTTGACTAATTACAGGGTTCCAGTTGGCTTCATTAAATAACATTGTCATTTTTTGGAAATCAGCTTTTTTAAAATTATATCTCAAGGAGGCAAGGAGGTTTTGCATTCATCAATTGGTTTTCTCAGCTTAACTCTGGTGAACAATGGAGGGTGTTGACTGTCAATTTTTGCAATTGTATCATCACTTTTGTTTATTTCAATATCGATGTTTGCAATTATCAAGTCTAACAACTTATTGTTGGAGTTCAGGACATTATTGTACTGAACGGACAAAGTGTAATACATGAAGTTTACTAAAACTTGACTAATTTCACAGTTTTTATTTGGGTGGAACTCTGATATATTGAAATCTCCCATAATTAAGGTACTATTGTACAACATCAAGGGCTCTAATGAATTAAATATATTTTCATACACTGAGACGTTGGTCATAGGTGCGATATAGATACAACAGATATAAATGTTTTTGTCTGTTAATTTTAGTTTTACACATAAGCCCTCTATTGAATTGTCCAGTATAGTAATGCATTCACTGTGTATAGTGTTTTTGACAGCTATTAATACACCACCGCCACCACGGTTTTTTATACTGGTACTTGAACTTCTGTCTTTTCTGTACACTGTGTAATTGTTGCATAAGAACTCGTCATTGTTAATATCCTCTTTGAGCCATGTTTCAGTCAGACCAATAATATCAAAACTACTTTCATGAGTATTTAAGTAGATATCTTTCATTTTATTACATACGCTCCTGATGTTTTTATAGTATATTTTTAGATCATTTGATTTGATCTCATTAGTTTTGTATAATGTTGACTGTTCTAATGTTGCATTAAAAAAGAGTCTGGTTTTGTACCGAGGTTCTCAATGGTTGTAGTTTGATCACTTATTCGGTTATCTAAGAATCTTCGCCCCCTTTTGAAATCAAATCGTTCAAACGTAATTTTTTTGGGCCAAAAGCTGTTCTCGTATACTTTCTGTTGCAACTCAGGATTCACTCCAATCATAAATGATTGATTATCAGTTCTAGTATTCACTGTTGGCAACTTTTTTATATATACATCTTGAGTATCATTTGTACGTGCTAATATATATTTTTTTATGTTAGTTGCAGATATACTATCAGGTACTTCGGATATGAACAACCAAATTTTTTTATTATTATTATCTTTTCTACCATAAAAGTCACCATTTCCTACATTGAATCTTTGTTTTCTAATTTTCCTCTTTACTAATTGAAAAGTTTCTTGTTCATTTAGTGATTGACACGTAGCATCAGGAACTTTGTCCGCTTCTTTCACAGTATTCATACTATCAATATTCGTGCCAAGAAATTGATTTGTTATATTGGTATTTGTGTTCGGCTTATTAGTATCTGGTGGGCTCATATTCATGTTACGTGTTAATGCTGCTTTGTATGGTCGTGAATTTGCTTGATTGACTCCCGGGTTCATCGTTGATCCAACTGATTTCATCATCAGTTGTTTTACTACTTATGTTAATTTTTGAGGATATGTTTGACCCTATACTTGGATTCAAAATAGCATTTGTAGGATGTGCTCTTAGGAGTTTTATTAGGTCAATATTACTTTCCCTCAATATTTTTAACTCATTTCTTAATAATTTTATTTCATTTCTAGGCACCAGAACATTCACGTTCTCGTTGAAATGCCAGGATACACGTTTTGTGTTCCATGAATTAATCGAATTAGCTTCCCTTTATTGTAAGGGATGTCTTATAGCAACACGGTATCTGTCGCGGTTGTCTACTAGGCGTACGACCTCAACGAACTCTTTCATTGGTAATTTTTTAACAACGATTTCCTGCGATATTGCCATTGCTGCAGCTGAGGCTCGAACTCAGTAAAGATGACAGCGACTAACCACGTTGTTTCACTCAATCGCGGTCTAGGACATTGCTATAGTTTCGTTAACTCGCTAAAAACGGCACTCTACTACTCTAGCCAGGATCACTCGAACCAGGAAACCCGTGGTCTCAATGCTAACGCGTAAACCACTCGGTTAAGTTTCTTTCACCATTTGCCATCTGATTTTCCATGAACCATTACCCTTTTTATGTTTTCCTTTTCGATTGGTGTGGCCAAAAACATCATAGGATGGAAAGTTTTCGTCAGTAGGGAGATCTAGCGGACCTCCGATTGGCTTCAGTTGTTCGCAGTTATGGTCACATATTACTGAATTCACCGGTCACGAGTCTTCACGACGCTGCTAAAATCTTTCTATTTAGAGATTTTACTAATCAAATCATTAGCAGTAAATTGTCATTTAGCAGACACATTTTAAGTGAGTTTATTTCAATTTCAGAGAAGTTAAAGTGACAATTTGTAAAAGCGTTTTGCATATTATTTGCAAGATATTAATATTTTGACAAAGTCTGGATATTAACGTGTAATAAACAACATTGCGCACTGAATTAAGAACTGCTATTCGCGACAAGGAACGTCATCGTAAACAATATAATAAGTGCCATAGCGAAGAATCTTTAAATAATTATAAACGGTCCAGGGCTTCAGCTAAGGCACTCAGTATTCGTGATTACAAGAAGTATATCGAAAGAGTGGAACATTCGATCAAAACCAACTCCACTATGTTTTGGTCTTTTGTTAATAACAAAAAAAGGCAAATCTAGGATACCCGGGACAATGCGCTATAATAATGAGGAGCTTCACAACCTTCAAGACATTGTTGAAGCCTTTAGTAGACTCTTTGAGCATGCTTTTCCTCACTCTGAACCTAACGACACCATTAACATCGATCACAATATTGACATTAACCTGCCAAGTTTAAATGTAACCAATTTATCTGAGGAGGAAATAACCGATTCTATAAAAAAGTTGAAGAATAAAATGACAAGTGGACCGGGCGGCATTCCTAGTTTCCTTATCAGAGATTGTGCCTATGTACTCTGTCAACCGATGAGAATATTATTTAACCTATCTCTTAAGTTAGGTACCTTCCTAGATATATGGAAAAAAGCTAGAGTTTGCCTCATCCTAATACAGGGAGATTTCTCTGATATTGCTAACTACAGACAAATTACACTATTGTGCAACTTTGCGAAGGTCTTTGAGATGTCCCTGTATAATCGCATCTACCTCTTTGTTAAAAATATCATTTCTGTGGACCAACACGGCTTCGTGGAAAAACGCTCAACTACTACTAACCTGTTATGTTTTACTCAATATCTCTCCGATATCATTGACATGCGAGGTCAGGTGGATGTGATATATACGGACTTCTCCAACCATTTTATCGCATTGATCATTGCCTATTATTATTCAAACTTCGACTGTACGGCTGCTCTACCACTCTTGTTCAGTTCTTCTCTTTGTACCTGACAAACCGTCTTAATTATGTCGCTTACAATGGTTTTACTTCTAACTCATATACCGTAACATCAGAGGTATCACAAGGTTCCAATTTAGGTCCGCTATTTTTCGCTCTTTTTGTCAATGATCTCAATGACACTCTTTGCTGCAAAAAGCTTTTTTTCGCAGATGACCTAAAAATCTTTGCATCAATAAACTCCATAGACGACTGTCATATGTTACAAAGGGAACTTAATAAAGTAGCACAGTGGTGTCATTTAAACTCCCTTGCTTTAAATATAACCAAATGCAAGGTTGTAACTTACTCACGAAAAGATGAACTCATTGATTACGACTATCATATCGACACACAATCTCTGTCCCGTAACGAGTCAACCAGAGATCTAGGAGTATTCTTCGATAATAAATTATCATTTGCCAAGCATATCGAGTTAACGGTTTCCTCGTCTATGAAAACCTTAGAGTTTATTTTAAGACTAAGTCAAGTCTTCCAGGACAATGGCGTCTTAATCAAACTATTTTATTGCTATAGTCAGTCTAAACTTGAGTACTGCTCACTTATTTGGAGCCCTATCTATGATTATCAAGTCAAATTAATCGAGTCCATTCTTAGAAAATTCTTAAAACTACTCTGCTTCCGCACTGATGGTAGATATCCAAACAGAGGCTGCGACCAGACTTATCTGTTAAATAGGTTCAACTTCGACTCATTACAATTTAGAAAGCAATTTTACACTGTAAAATTCCTGTATTTGCTCATACACAACAGGGTTGACTGCCGTCCTGCACTAAGCCAGTTGAACTTCTTGGTTCCAAAAGCCGCCAGTCACATATTATTGTAAACCGGCGCGAACCAATATAATGCTGAAGTCTCCTATATTCGTTATTTGCGCTAACTACAATTCAATTTGTGATACTTGTGATATATTCAACTGCTCGGTGAATACAATTTATACTTTCTCTTCACACTTCGTAATAAACAAATTTTGGCTAAAAACTTTCTTCACCCATCGGTGTTGTCAATACCAGGGCTGGGGGTCGAACCCAGAGCGCGGTAGGCAGTCGATCAGCATATTCGCCACTCAATACACCTTAACCGATTGAGCTACCGCGCCAATAGAAGTGTAGTATTCATTTACTTACAAGAATATCTTTTTTTCAGTTTAATAACGCCAGCCGTTTAGCTAAAAACTGCTTTTTCCCAGTCAAGACTTTTAGTACAGTGCTTTTTAATAGATGGTGCCACCTACAGCAGCATCTGCATCATGTAACCAACATAACCTTAAATTTTAAGTTTTTCAAGTTTATTGTCATTTTTAATGTTTGTATACGCATTTTTTGCTTGGAGCCGTACTGGCTCCAAGCAAATATTTAAAAATTCACGTAAATAATTTTTCAATATTTTTTATTAATAAAAATAGACTGCTAATTACAGGTTAGATTTCCAACCTACAAAAAGAGTCCTATTTTATTAGGACAAAGTATTTAGAACTTCATAAACATTACACTGAACTAGATTTTAGTTGAAAATATGGAAACCAGGCAGAAATTTTAATAACAGCTGCGTAATACTCTTAAGAAACACACTGCCTACCCTTCACCCCATTTCAGCTTTAGCTTTACCGATGAAACTTTGTGATTGGTGTTGTCTCCTCTTAATGCCAATATTATCTAGTAGAGGAAACTATGCACATCCGTTTTCAACCATTTTCTGAAAAGTTTTCCTCTTCCTCTGTGGAGGCCGATTCTATTTGCCCCCCCTGATGAATTTTCTGGTTGCGCAACTGGTCTTATGAACATTTAGGTCAAGACCATTATCAGAACAATATTTTCACATTAGAGAGACAGTGTTACTTGTTTTGATTGCAAGATATATAATTCATTGTCTGGGTTGGCAATAACTGTGTCATCAGCAAAGGTATATAAAAGTTCCAGTCACATGGGAATTAATGTCCTTGATAAATATTATAACAATAATGGTCCCAACACGCTTCCTTGGGGTACCCCAGTTGGAGCACAATTAAGACCAGAATTGTAACCAATGTGGTATAAATATGTGTAATAGATGTATTTTGTTGTAGTTCACAGCACCGAATTGGCCAGGGGTGTATACGTTTACGGTGTGTTTACGCTCAGATTCATACATAGGCTTCGACCAACAAAAAGACATAAAACTAGACGTTAAGGAAGCTCCCGCCGAAATAACGGAACACCCGCAATGGGAATTCGAAGATTCGGAGGAAGAAGGTCCAGCAGAGAATAACGATCATGAGTCTGAGTATACAACGGACGAAGACTTACCAGAAGACGAAGACTAAAGTTATTTATTTTAAGACAGCCAGTGTCGATTTATGGCCATTTGCACCACCCGATTGTTAGCTGGTTGTGGTGCAAACGGCCATTGGTGATTTTCTCTATTTTAAACTGTGAATTTGGCTGAAATGTTGTTCTGTGTATACTAAAAACCTTAGATTTTTTTATACTATTTATGAGATTCGTGGATTTTTGTGTGAGATTTGGTAAAAGTTTTTAGCTCCTTATAAATAAGTTTAAAAGTTTCGAAAAAAAAAGCAACCAAAATGTCTACACAATACAGTCTTCAGGTTAGCGTGAAAAGAGAGGTTTTTGGGATATTATTGATGTATATTTATATTTGTATGAAAAAATAAATTCTACATACTATTGTTTTTTTTATTTACATTTTGTAAGAACATTTGAGAAACCTATAGAAGGTGGGTAAATAGTGCGTTGTACTTCGATAGTTTGAGTTCTATGAGAGTGTAGAAGAACACACTACCAAGCGTCTAGGTGTTGCCACACCAATTTATATTTAGAAGGGCGCCAGCCACGTTCTGCTCCGTCTTCTACTCCCAAATGGGTTCGTGATAAGATATATTTCGATAGACGAGTAAAAGGTCAAGGCTGCACTACCTCAGATATTAACGACGCTCTTTCAAGGCGTCTTTGAATTATTGCGATTTTTGCATAAAAAAAATCCCTATCGAAGATTTCTCTCTGATGGGATTGGAATTTGACGTGATTTTGATCTGCTTATACAGTAATAAGTGGTCTGACGTTCTTTTGGTTTCTGCTATTTTTGCGTAAAAAAAATCCCTATCGAAGATTTCTCTCCAACGGGATTGGAATTTGACGTGATTTGTATGTACAGTACAAGCTCGATAATGTAAACACTCGATTAGGTGAACCATTCGGTTTCATGAACACCACATTTTTTATATTAACCACTCTATATCGTGACCCTTGATAATATGAACAACTAGTTAATACTTGCTTGCTAGATTGATGTATGATTTGCACTGCTCAGTTGAATTAATTCCGTGACTGTGCACTGAAGTGTTAAAGTTAAAATGGGAAAATTCAAACAAAAGTGCCTCTCACTGCACGAAAAGGCAAATATTCAAGAACACAGGAAGGGGATGACTGTAACTGCACTAACCAATAAATATAGAGTTGCAAAATCAACAATCTGTTCAATAAGGAACAAGTGCTAACATTCTCGAGTCTTCTGAATTTCCAAAAATGGAAAGAGCATTGTATAAATGGGTCCTTACTCAGTGTGAAAGAAATATCCCTGTTAGGGAGAAATAGTTAAACAAAACGCACTAAGTTTATCTACTGACCTACTTTTATTTACTGATAATGGTGTAAGTGGTATTCTAATTTTTTGTCTATTACCTACTTCAATTTGGTATTTTTTGAAGTACTCGTACTTGTTACTCATTTTTAGAAGAGTACTCTCCAAATTTTGCAAAAGTACTGATTTTTTAGAGTACAAAAACAAGTACTCGTACTCAAGTTTTCACAAGTAATTTTTAAAGGTACTCGTTGTGAAGTACTTGTGAGTACTTTAGTGCGGTTCTCTGCCCAGCTCTGATATACTTCGATAGACGAGGAGGCCTGTGGAGAGCCAGTACGGGCCCAGGGGTAAAATCAAATTGGCGGGCACCCTTCGGCTGGGACAAATCAAAAATAGTAATTTTCAATACACAATTTGAAATACAATCAACACAAAAATGTATTTAACAGTGAAGGTGCCGGGCCCGGGCTCCAGCCCCGCCTGCCTCCCCCCCCTCTCATCAGGCCTGTAGACGAGTATAGGTCAATGCTGCACTACCTCAGAGATTAACGACGCTCTCTTAAGACGTGATTTTAGATTTTTCACCGACAATAAGGGTCTTTGAATTATTGCGATTTTTGCATCAAAAAAATCACTATCGGAGATTTCTCTCTGATGGAATAGGAATTTGACGTGATTTTGATCTGCTTATACAGTAATAAGTGGTCTGACGACTTTTGGTTTCTGCTATTTTTGCCAAAAAAATTCCTATCGAAGATTTCTCTCCAACGGGATTGGAATTTGACATGATTTGTATGTACAGTACAAGCTTGATAATGTGAACACTCGATTAGGTGAACCATTCGGTTTCATGAACACCACATTTTATATATATTAACCACTCTATATCGTGAACAGCGTGACCGTTGATAACATGAACAAGTTAATGCTTGCTAGATTGATGTATGATTTGCACTGCTCAGTTGAATTATTCTGTGACTGTGCACTGAAGTGTTGAAGTTAAAATGGGAAAATTCAAACAAAAGTGCCTCTCACTGCACGAAAAGGCAAATATTCAAGAACACAGGAAGGGGATGACTGTAACTGCACTAACCAATAAATATAGAGTTGCAAAATCAACAATCTGTTCAATAACAAAAAAGTGCTAACATTCTCGAGTCTTCTGAATTTTCAAAAATGGAAAGAGCATTGTATAAATGGGTCCTTACTCAGCGTGAAAGAAATATCCCTGTTAGTGGAGAAATAGTTAAACAAAACGCACTAAGTTTATTTGAAATTTAAAACTCAACAACACTGTAAAATTTAATACAAGTGGTTGATGGTTGCAACGTTTTAAAACCCGATAAGGAATGCGATTTTAAAAAATTTGTGGTGAAAAATTGCCATCTCAGCCAAAACTTGTCGACCCTTTCAAAGAAAAATTGACTAAATTTATTGACAAACTTGGGTTAAATGAAAATCAGCTGTTCAATACTGATGCAGTGATGCAAAATTTCAAATTTCATTTTGAAAGTTTCAATTTCAATTTGAAATTTCTGAAAGTTTCACCGCACCCTCATAAATTTCTGAAATATCTGAATTTTATGAAAGTTTCAGATTAATCTGAAAATTACAATGTTTTCGAAACTTTCATAAAAGTTTCAGCCGCAAAATCTATATTTCCATTGCGTTAAACGAAATTTGAATTTCGCGAGCCTTTTTAGCTTGTTTTCAATCAATAAGGTTTAATTTTGGTTTTGATATTTATTTTAGAGGTTAGGTTATAGGTTAGTTTAAAGTCACAGGAAAGCGAAGAAACAGAGTTAAAAGTGTTAAAGTTAAAACCCATAAGTCAACAAAATGAAACCAAAAAATGTTACCTAGAAATATTTTTCGTTTTCCCAAAATAATAACAATGTGACTTAAGGATTTTGTAATAAGTAAAACATTTTTCAAAAATGCGTCGCGCATGAAACACCACCTAAACTGTTGTAATAAAACTTCAGCTACCATAATAGCAAAGATTAGAAATCAATTCTCTAATCTTTGATAATAGAATGCAATAAACTCATCATCATCTGCATCTAGAGCTGACGAATCCCCATCCACATCTACCGCGTCTGCGTCGTTTCCGCCTGTATCTCCTACAGCAAAAATGAAGCAAGGACAACAGACTAAACCCACTGTAGTTTCAAAAGTGGGATTTATTTGTCATTATCTCTCGGAAGTTTAAAAAATTAAGTTTCATGAAATATTTCAATGATATTTCACTTAACTTTCATAATATTAGGGAATTATTCAATTAAATTTCATAAAATGAAAGTTTCATTGAAATTTCACGATACTTATGTTTAATTTTATATTTCAGAAATTTCAGATGAATTTCGAAACTTTCACAAAAATGTCACTGAAATTTCACAAATTTTAAGTGTCATGAAATTTTCATCATTTCATGAAATATTTCAATGAAATTTCACATAACTTTCATAATATTAGAGAATTATTCAATTAAATTTCATAAAATGAGTGTTTCATTGAAATTTCACGAAAGTTTCACGATACTTATGTTCAATTTTATATTTCAGAAATTTCATAAATTTCAGATGAATTTCGAAACTTTCACAAAAATGTCATTGAAATTTCACAAATTTTAAGTTTCATGAAATTTTGCATCACTGTACTGATGAAACCGGATTATATTGGAAACTTTTGCCAGATAAAACATACGTTTCCCTCACGGAGAAAACTGCTCCTGGTATGAAGACTGTAAGACAACGATTGATGTTTCTGGTAATAGTATGTATTTGGTTATTTTCCCATTTTTGATATTTTGTTTAAATCCCAAGTACCTAATATTGTGGTACATAATAATAATTTGTGTTCTATTATTTGAAAAAAATAAAAATAAAGGTTTTTATTTACATTTGTCTCTTTTTCTTTATAAAAACCATGAATTTGATATATCTTTTCCCACCCCTGCTAGAGTGGTTGGTTTTATTCTGTTCTCGTTATCGAGCTTGTACTGTATTTACCTACTACTAATGGTCTCTGCACTTAAAGATTTCTGAAGAAATCGCATAAAAAAATCCCTAGCAAACCCCCGTAAGGCGACCAGAACACTGAGTATCAGACTTAAGCAATCATGAGATTCCGATTAACTCAGTTGTTTAGGTCTTCCAAACGAAAACTCCAGGGATTAAGACTAGCAACAAGTCCTTACATCAATAAAATGCAATTAGTTCAAAGAATACCATTTATTTAATAAGTATTTCAAATAAATTACGTATTTTTGAAAAAGTTTTTTTGCCATTATATTTATAAAATATTGATTAAAAAAAAAAAGATTTCTTAAAAGTTCTTTTAATTGTTTATAATCATTTTTTTCATTATTTAAATAAATTATTAAGAAAGAATTTTATTTTTAAAATTTATTATTTGCAATAAGCCTCTTGCACAAAATATAATTTTGGCATTTTTAGAATCTTTACTTAATACAAAACCCAGTGTGTAAAGGATTTTTTCTTATTTTTTCTTTTACAGGCGGTATTCAACATTAACGTTTGAATAAATCCGTTAGGCGTGCAAACAACGTGTGACGTCATGTGTCAGGTTATGCACAGCGCTAGTGTACATTTTAAATTAATTCCATTCATGATCCGTGATCACTGATCGGTTATTTGAATTTGAAAAAAATTAGACATAAACATTTGTCTTATCGATTAACATAAAAACCTAAGCAAACATTTTCTGTTTGTGCCAGTTAATCGGAAGGTCACAAAAATGAACCAAGAAAAATTGGAAATTATTTAGGAATGTTTGGATTATGAATGGTACTCTCTGTGGAGCAGCCAACCAAAAAATGGCCTGGTTTTATATTGGCAAAGATAAAGATGTTACTGCAGACGAATGGCTTAAATACTTAAATGAAGACAACAAAGATGAAAAATTCATTGTAGAAAAATTGAAAACTCAAGGGTCTTTCGCTGCTTTTAAAATAGAAGCACCCTTTAGTCTATTCGAAAAACTAAATGACATAGTAGCCGTCCGGAGTTGTCATAAGATGTTTTAACATAAAACACAAAGGCGATTTTTTAGAGAAGTCCAGGGAGATTCCTAAGAACGTGCGGAATGTCAGGGAAGGCAACACAGTGTAAAAAACTGCTTCATATTATATCAAAATGTTCGAGGCCTTAGAACCAAAGTAAGAGTATTTAGTCCAGTCATCTTAGTGGTTTCACCTCGGAATTCAAGATAACCGGCTGTTAACTAGTATAAACCTTTATTTTGACATCCTAAAACTTGTCTCAAAACCTACTTACGATAGCGTGGACGCAACTTGTAGATAACTAAGGTCAAAGGTCAAAAAATCGATTTTTTGCGCATTATTTGCAAATATCTCGTTCCCTGTAAAATTTACGCTATTTGTATTTATTATAAATATTGTAGGGGATAAAATTCTCTACAACTTTTGTTTTAAAAATTTTTTTATACCTCAAACCTCCGTTTTTGAGATAGAGGGCGGTGAGCGCGCGCGCAGTCTTTCACTATGTACGGTGTCATTCAAGTTCGATCTGTAGTCTCGGTCAAAAACACGCCATATAAAGCCCGTTAATTATTGAAAAATATATAATTATAAATAATTTACATTTTTTCATTAAATATCACATTTAATATAATAATTTTTTTCATAAATTAAATATATCTGCATTTAATAACACTTACCTCTTTGTACAATTAGAAAATTATTAACAGAAATACTTTAATTACATTTTAATTATATTCAGATTTATACTAATTACTTCCTAAGTAAATAAAAAGACAATAAATAAATTTTTAATTTATATTTTTATTAAAAAATACGATTTCATACATTTTTCATGGTTGAAATTAAAAAAATTGAATAAAAATAAGAAGAACTCCATGTTGTTATTTTTAGTTTTCTTCTTCTTCGTTTTCATCTTCAACGACATTTGTCTCCAAGTCTTCTAGGATTTCGGGGTCAAATGTACCATCTCCATTGACATCACTCTGATAGGGTGAAGCATTGAGACAAGCTTGCCCATTACACTGGCCACAAGCTAATGAGCACGGCAACCCCGATTTCCTGCATCCACATCGCGAACCACAACCATTCTTGCAGTTGCAGAATATTGTGTTCAGCAAATCTTCTGGAGCTGGAGGTAGAATTGTAGTGGTAGGTTCCAGGAATCCATTACGCATTATCCAACCCCATTCCTGGGGTTCTAAATCATGCCCTAACCAAGTCTGAATTTGATAGTAAACACGGTTAAAATGTTGGTGAGCTGCTGCACTTGTTGGTGGAAAATTTGATAACTGCACAGGTTTATTAAATTTGGTTGATTTGACGAATTGTGTATAACGGAGATGATCGATACTGTCCTCAGATTTTGGAGCATTATAGATTGCCAACAAAGTTCGCACTCCATTCTCAAATAACCTTTGAACCGGACAGTTTTCTTCTTCAAATGCTGCAGCAAGTTGATCCAACTCCGGAAGTTTGTCAGGTGTTCTTACAAATTTTTTTTTCCTTTTTTAAAGAGCGCAGAAGTCGTGTCACAGCCACTGCGTGCAGAAACAAAATGTGTTTTTTCAATGTGATATTTAATGAAAAAATGTAAATTATTTATAATTATATATTTTTCAATAATTAACGGGCTTTATACGGCGTGTTTTTGACCGAGACTACAGATCGAACTTGAATGACACCGTACATAGTGAAAGGCTCACCGCCCTCTATCTCAAAAACGGTTTGAGGTATAAAAAAATTTTTGAAACAAAAGTTGTAGAGAATTTTATCCCCTACAATATTTATAATAAATACAAATAGCGTAAATTTTATAGGGAACGAGATATTTGCTAAAAATGCGCAAAAAATCGATTTTTTGACCTTTGACCTTAGTTATCTACAAGTCGCGTCCACGCTATCGTAAGTAGGTTTTGAGACAAATTTTAGGATGTTAAAATAAAGGTTTATACGAGTTTACAGCCGGTTATCTTGAATTCCGAGATTCTTACCCTATTTTGACTAAGATGACTGGATTAATTATACGAGAACATACTAGCGACCAACTAGGATATCTATTGAAGAAACCTCGCTAAATAATTCCATTTTTGATCAGGAATTATGTGACAAAAGTAGTTTTTCGTAATGATAAAAATTATGAAGAAGCAGGAGTCACGTGGGGAGGTGGTGTACTGTGCTGCATAAGGAAGAAATACAAGCCTATGTTTTTGTGTAAAAGTGACAATATCGATTTTCAATGGATATGCGTAAGGCTAACCATAAGAGAAATCGCTATTTCAATTTGTTGTGTATATATTAGGTCAGGATCCAACTTATCAGTATATGAAAGTTTTCTTGAGTCATTTGAAACATATGATGAGCTACGCACCGGAAACTTATTTATAATAGGCGGTTTTAATGTATCTGAAATCAATGGCCATTTATATAACAGAAGCAATAATAATCCCTTGGTAAATATTGACCTATATCATCCTCCACTTGAAATTAATTTTGAGTTCACTGCCAAAAAATCCTCTCAAAATGAAAGCTACATGGAATCATCTCATAACTATGATTTTAAAAAAGGCGATTAACTGTATCATTTGCTTTCCCAGTGTGACTGAAATGAAATTTATTCAGACAATCCAAATGAATGTGTCGATAAATTTTACGATACCCTATAGCATTCCAGATCAATGTGTTCCACAAAAACAAATAGCTAAAAATCATAAGTATCCAGTTTGGTACACCAAAGAACTCATTAGAAAAATAAAGTTTGAAGAACATCTTTTAAGATTATCGAGCAGAAATCCAATTCATAGACAAAGGTACAGAGAGCTTAGGCACACGTAAAACAAAACATTAAAACAGTAATTATATAAGAAGTATTGAGTACATCAACACTAATCCAAAAAACTTTTGGGAATATTTAAAATGCAAAAGGGGTAATTCTAATATAGCTTTTAGGTTTTCTTATGAAAATCAACATTTTGAAAATGACGTAGATATCGCAAATGCCTATGCAAAATATTTTGAATCTGTTTATAGTCAAAGTCAACCACTTGCACATAAGATTGAATTAAAAGACTATCATTTAAGTAAGTTAAGTATAGAAAATGTAACCGAGGATGAAATATATAAGGCAATTCAATCATTAAAACCTAAATCGTCGGTAGGAGTTGATGGTCTGCCATCATACCTTTTTAAAACATATGCAGATATAATGAAAGTTCCACTAAAAATAATATTTAGTATTGCGCTAGAAAATAGTACTTTTCCAGATTTATTAAAAATATACATAAGAGTGGAAATACCAGCCTTATAATAAACTACAGACCCATTACAGTGTTACCCTCACCATCAAAAATACTAGAACGGGTGATATATAATAGAATATATGGTCACGTCTCACCCATAATTCTTGAAGAGCAACACGGCTTTGTTAATAAAAAATCAACAGTGACAAATCTATGCGTATTTAGTGACTACATTGCAAATGACATAAACAAACGCTCACAGACTGACACCATATACACTGACATGGCAAAGGCTTTTGATAGGATAAACCATAGAGTCTTAATACAGGGACTAAAGTCTTTCTCATTTGACGAAAATCTATTAGGTTTTTTGGACTCATATCTTATTAGTAGACCTCAGTTTATTAAATTCAACAATGTCGAATCTTACCCTTTCATAGCTTCCTCTGGAGTCCCACAAGGGTCGATTCTAGGGCCCCTGCTTTTTGTTATGTTCGTAAACGACATATCGGATTATATTAAGCATGCCAAATTCCTACTTTATGCAGATGATCTAAAATTATATCTGACAATAAAAACCATAGAAGACACATATTTATTACAAAGTGATTTGCATGCCATTTCAAATTTTTGTAAAGATAAAGATGCCTTTAATGAATCTAAATGCAAAGTTGTAACTTATACTAGGAAAAAAGCCCGATCATAGAAAATTACACCATTAATGACGTTCAAATTGAAAGACTACACGAAATTAAGGACCTAGGGGTTACCTTTACAAGCATGTTTTCTTTCAACAGACATATTGTAAAGTTAACAGATGACTTGGGTTCATCCTTAGGTCTACTCATGATTTTACTTGTGGGACGTGTATATTGCTATTTAACTCATATGTTCGGTCAAAACTTGATTATGCTTGCATTAGATTGTAGATTGTTTAAGGGGTCGCTTGGCCCTGGGTTGGCCTTTCTTCACCTCGACCTAAAAGGTCTTTTGTGAATTACCCTGCATCTAGTTGTTACCCAGGATTCCAAGACTTTTTGCAAAGCTTGCGATTTTCCTGGGGGCTAATTTCCCTATGTCTTCAGGCGTTAATTCGGCCTGTTCTAGGTACTTTAGCCTAATGCGGATTAACACCTTGCATTCACAAAGTATATGTTCCGCAGTTTCGGTTGCAGCTTCACAGTATTTGCATTTGTCATCTTCTGCCATGCCCATGTTCTTGAGATGGTATCTCAAGGGGCAATGGCCAGTTAGAAGGCCTGTGATCAGCCTTAAATCGGACTTTTCCAGTTCGAGAAGCCTTGTGGCATTCTTTGTAGAATAGGTTATAAACCTTTTTGCTTGTCTTTGTCCTGGAATGTTCCTCCAGTAGGACTCTTTTTGTTCCTTTTCCCATTTTAGGACCTCCTCCGTTATGTGTCCCCTGGATAGGCCACAGAACGGTTCGGGTCCAAAAAACGGGGCTTCAGCCCCTTTTCTTGCGAGGCTATCAGCTAATTCGTTGCCTTCTATCCCCTCATGTCCTGGCACCCACATCAAGGTAACCTTGTTGTTTTTTGCCAGTTGCTTCAGGGATTGTCTGCATTCCCAGGCAATTTTTGACTCAAAGGTATATGACCTGAGAGCCTTTAATGCTACCTGACTATCTGAAAGTATATAGATCTTTGCCCGAGTGCCTCTATTTAGGCATTCCTGGGCGCATAGATCTATAGCATAAATTTCTGCTTGGAAGATGGTTGGGGTGTTACCAAGGGCTTTAGATAGCCTGCATTTAGGCCCTGCTACGCCCACACCAACCCCTTTATCCATCTTGGATCCGTCTGTGTACCAGATGTGTGACTCTTTCTCCAACCGCAATGCTCCGGCCCTGCCCGCCTGACGGCTTTCAATCAGCACATCAAACGGGCAGTCAAAGTCATATTTGATTGGCATTGAGTCAGTGGGTTTGGTCATGGATTCGAATTGGATTAACTCCAGAATCCTTAAGTGACCAACCAGGTCGCCTGGTCTGAATTTAAGTGCCTGATGCAGCCTTAAGGCACTAAGTGCTGCCTCCTTCCTCACATGCAAATGCAGAGGAAGTAAGTCCAGCATTGCCTCCATAGCTGCTGTGGGACACGAGCGCATTGCTCCTGTAGTCCCTAGACAGGCAAGGCGTTGCAATTTCTGCAACTTTCCTTGTGCTACTTTTTCTTCTGTTTTTGGCCACCATATGCATGATGCGTAGGTAACCATAGGTCTCACAACCGATAGGTATGACCAATGTATCATTTTCGGCTTTAGACCCCAAGTCTTACCAAACAGCCTACGGCACGTCCAAATGGCCGTTGTTGCCTTGGTAAGTATGCTTGCATTATATGGAATCCGAAAACTTTTGTATACTCGGAAATGTTGGAAAAAGACCAAAAAAGATTTCTAAGATCATTATACCTAAAAAACCATGGAGTGTGGCCACACTTAATATCATATAATAGTCCTGTTTATCTATAATATCTTGTATGATAATTTTAATGCACCTGAAATATTATACGGTATTAACTTTAATGTGCCTGATATAAGATGAAGAGTAAGAAATTGTATGTTTAAAATCTCAAACCTAAATTCACCAACAGAACATGTCTAATTGCAGTAAATAGCTTCGTAAGGAACAATGATATAGATATCAGTAATGTTAATAGAAATATGCTAATGTCTTATTTATGAATGATTTTATATGCTGTGCTTCTGTTTTAGTTTTAATTCTTGTTTTTATTGCATATTTTTATTTTAATGGTCTTGTAATCTATGTCACATGTTTATGCCTGTATTATGACATACTGTGCATCATGTAATTGGATTTATCTGTTTGCTGTACAGTATAACAAATAAATAAATAAATGAAATACTATTTTCTTTTGATTTTAGTGGCCAAATAAATCAAGCTTTCGACACTGGCCCTATATTAAACTACTCTTTATTTAAACTGGATAAAGTTGTGGTAATAATAATCCCAACTAATACATGCATGCTAATTCAGATTTCAGCTGATCTCTGTCTGTCATATATCATAGTGACAGAATACACCGTTCAGCACACAACTGATCAATGACGTAAATGATAAGTGATCACTTAGTTAGTGCTACCGCATATTGAATGCAAATATTGCACGTGCAACAATATAACTAGTGACAGAAGACGTCAACTCCAATATAAGTGTTTTCTGAGATTTGCCCCTTCTCCCGGATATTAATCGTTGATTTAAATACTTTCCAGTTAGAAATTATGAAAACAGATGCTAATGATTAGTAACACTATATTATATATATAGATTAATTTAAAATATACGGCACATGCAAGAGGCCTATTCTCTACAAGATGGAAAAAAAAAATTTTTTTTTGTTAATTTATTTTTTCATTTAATAAACAATTTGTTATTAACAATCGCCGAATGTGTTCATATTTATTTTAGATAGAAAAAAAAACAAACAAAAACATGTTAAAAAAATTAAATTTAAACTTTACAAAAAATATTGAACATTTTTTTTTGACATGTTTATATATACGCTTGTTTTTGTTTGCTTTTTTTCTATCTAAAAAAAATATAAACACATTCGGCGATTGTTAATAACAAATTGTTTATTAAATAAACAAATAACCCAGCAAACATTTAGGTATTATTTGACGTTAAAACTACCTACATTATGTATAATAAATTTAGTCGCAAAATTAACCATGTTTTGGTAAAATTTACGTTGACGCTACGTGGAATCGACATAAGTGGAGAATAAGACGACGTCGAAATTAAGTTATAACGACTAAGGCAGGTAAAATTACACATAAATCGTACTTGTAGTCGCACAATATATTTGGTTAATAATACCTGTTTAGGTAAATTTGACTTAAATTCGATGTCAATTCGACATCGAGTTGACTAGCTTTAGGTAGAACTTACGTATTTAAGTATGTGAAATTGGAAAATGACACCAAGAGGAAAAAAAATAAGGTTTTTATACCTATTTGGTAATTTTCTCTATAATATTGTTGTCAGTCACCTACAAATTTGAAGAGATACCTAACTCACAGTGACGATACAAGATGAATGTCGGTAACTAAAATAGATCTAATTTATAAGTGAAGTAGTTGCAGTACTCGCTTGTTGAAATCAATGGGACGAAAATTTTTTTGTGTATAATAGCAGCTGTACTTCGTAAAATAACAATGCGCCTCCAAAATATTCATCTATAAGGAAATTCTTATTGCCAAGTAAAAAAATTATAGTAATAATTTGAGCCGAAAAGTATGCTATACTTGTAAAATATTAGTTTACAGGAATAATTATGTATTTTTTAGCTTTTCGTCAGTTTGTTTCCATACACATTTATTTTTAAAATTCTAATTTGGAATCATATTTCAACTGTGCTAAGAAAATATGGCGTCTCGAGCTAATTTAACCTTAAAGTTAACTGCCTTTGTAAATGCAACTACAAAAGATAATTGACTTAATGATTGAAATTAGGTAGATAAGCCAGGTAGAATTTATCTATTTTGTCGACCTAATATTACTTCAAAGGTGTATAATAACAGTGACCAAAATAGGTTGCTATTTAGGTATACATTACGTAGGATTTACAACAAAATCTACCTAGTAAGATATTCGACTATTAGGAATATTTTTAGTCTCTAAAAAGGTAAATATTACCTAATTATATTACCTATTTCTACCCTATTATAAATTTGTCCTTCAGGTCATTTTTGGTAGATATTTTTAGTAGTTTTTCACTCGCTGCTTTCGTTAAATTTACTGTCAAGGAAAATTGTGTATGAGGTAGATTAATTGGTATTATTTACGTAAATTGAAATCTAAAGTAAGACCAATTGGTAAATTTTTCTCGAAAGTGTATTTCTCTAGTCAATTTTACGTCATAATTACCTTAACAAGTAAATTCCTCTTTTACCAAGTCGAATTGGAGCTAATTTTAACAAAAATGTTTGCTGGGAAATTAACAACAATTTTTTTTTCTTTTTTCCACCACAAATAATACATTTTCAGAATAATTTTTTTCTTAATAATTTATTTAAATAATGAAAAAAGGAAAAAAAATGATTATAAGTAAACAATTAAAAAAAAATGGCAAAAATTCTTTTATTCAAAAATACGTAATTTATCTATTTGTTTAAACAAATAGCAATAAAAATTTAAAGTTTATGTAATCTTATAGTATTTTTGAATATAAAAACAGTAATAATTAAAATTAATAACCTCTTTTTAATTTTTTTAGTTTTTTGTTAGGTTAAATAATTAATAACCAATAGAATATAACAATTAAAAACATCGCCATGTCATAATCCTATAAAGTATAGTTGACATAAGGTCTCCACGAAGAGAAATAATTTTAGTGGCTTTTGTTTAATAATTACACAGCCCCACAAAAAAAAAGTTCAAAGCAGCGAACCAGACCCATGTATTCCTATGTATTTTCAGTCGCTGAATCCGAATCCGGGATCAAAAAAAATCGTTAGCTAGAGCCAAAAACACCCCTGAAATGGGGTAAAAACTATTGAGCTACGAGAATAGTTGTTACAATTAAGGTTAAACAGCAGCGTACATACAATAAATATGAAATACACCCCCAGAGAGGGGCTAAAACTAGCCCCCATATATGAAAAAATCGATCCAAAACAGCAATGACTGCTGAAAAAGCTCAAAATGTCTAAGTTTTGTTAAAGTGATAAGAAACACAGCAATTTAGGGTGGTCACCACATCTTGACGCATTATGTTCAAAACTGCGTAAAAGTTGCTACGCTCTGAACTACTTGGCGAAACATTGTAGCCAACAAGTTCTTTTAATATTATATTATGCGAATTTTCATTCTCATTTAAAATATGGGATTGTTAATTGGGGAACAAGCGCTCACGTTAATAGAGTATTTGTACTTCAGAAGTATGCCATTAGGATAATCACTAGTCTAAATTACCGTCAGTCTTGCCGTAATGCTTTTAAAGATCTAAAGATTCTAACAGTAGTCGGAACATACATTCTAGAAGTATGTACATATGTATATAAAAATATTTCACTGTTTTTGGCCAATCAACAGGACCATGGTCATGATACCAGATCAAGAGGCTTACTATAATGCCAAACAACTTTAGGACCACATTTTACCAGAAAAGTTTCCATTACACTGGATGTAAATTTTATAATGCATTGAACCCAGAAATAAAAAACTCCCCTAATGCTCATATATTTAAATCTAAATTAAAACAACATTTACTGCAAAAAAATTGTTATACCCTACAAGAATTTTTTTAATTCAAATCCATAACTTCTGAGACTACTCATTGAAGTATTGTATTTAATTATCTTTTTAATTGTACTAGTATATTTCATGTTCGCTATATCTATTGCTATGTGTGTGTCTTTCATATATATACCGTGTGTGTAGTCGCGGGCTAGGCATGGGGAGTAAGAATTAAATCGCGTGTGCCAGCTGGCTGAAATGAAATAACAGAGCTGGGATGTTCCACCGACGGACGAATTTACGGCTGCCGGTGTTGTCATATCTCTCGCGCTACGTGAATGTACAGGTCTCGCAACGTAGCTTGATACCTGAAATGCGCAGTAGAGGACATGAGATGGACAGCGCTGTGTTCCGAAGAAGCACACTCGGTGCTGTCGCTATCTCACCCACCTAAAGTATATGTAGAGTGAAATTAAATAGAAAAGATAACATACGTCACGGGTTCGCACACAGCGTACAACAGTTGGCATAATATCAGTGCCGTGCCATCCATTTTTTATTTAAATATTAATGATAATAGGCAGTGCGACGCCCATGCGGCCGTAAAAATAGGATCGTTACCTAGGTAACGAGCACGTGGTAACGATTTCGGTTTCTGCGCATTCTATGACGATGTTATCTTTTCTATTTAATTTCACTCTATATACATGTATGTGTGTTTGTGCGTACATATTTATTTTTGTTATATATTTACTTGTTTTTTTGACTTTTTCTTTTGTTAGTGTATTTTATACATTTGAATGAAAGAAATAAAATATATTATTATTATTATTATTATTATTATTATTATTATTATTATTATTAAACTGCATCAGGTCCGACGTAATCTTCATAAACTGCCCCTATAGAGTTGAGAACAACCACCTCCAAGTTTAAAGGACATGAGAAAAACAAGAAAAACGTAAAATGCAACAGGATTTCTATTTTCATGGATGCTATAATTGGCTGAAATTGCGTAATACTCTAAAATAGAACTAGAAACTTACACGTACCATCAACATTCTACAGTGTCAACCTTCAAAGGGTGTGTAAACTACCCCCTATGTAAGGTTTGACTATAAAAAGTTACAATGACTTCTATAAAAATTCGAAACACCTGCGTTGTGTAGAAGAGAGAAGAAACTAGACTATGTTCGACGCTGTACTTGAAAACCACACCCACGGGAATGCCACCCCTATAAAAAAAAACTATGGAAATGAAATGAATAAGCAACAGTATAGCTTTTTCGTTACATCTTGAATTACGGTAGTTTACATCCTTTCTGGGGGTGTTACTTAATAACATTTATAGGGCATGATGATATTCAAAACGGTATTTTTCCTGACATATTAAAAGATGGAAAAGTAATACCGTGTTTTAAAAAAAATAATCCGATGTCTCTAGAAAATTATAGACCAGTCACTATTCCATTCAGCTTCTCAAATGTTTTTGAAGTTGCTTACTTAGATCGCTTAACAACATTTTTAAATAAATTTAAAATTTTATCGAACAGTCAACACGGCTTTCGTTCAGGGATGTCCACCTTAACAGCCACGCATTCTTTTTATGATAAAATCATCGGATGTATAGACGCTGGCGAGTGCCCTGTTGGAGTTTTTTGTGATCTTAGCAGGGCATTCGACTGTCAATCATGACATTTTACTTAACAAACTCTATGATTACGGTATACGAGGTCCTCCATTAAATTGGTTAATTTGTTTTTTGAAATTTCGTAAACAGTATGTTTCTATTCAACATTCTAGCAATTCTTTCATAAGTAATATCAACTGGGACTCTTGTTCAGTTGACATGGGCGTACCGCAGGGCTCCGTTTTGGGTCCTGTCCTTTTTATTTTATACATAAACTCACTAGAATCAGTGCTTGGGGAAACCTTTCATACCATGTACGCAGACGATTTATCATTAATCATTTCGAATAATTCATCTGTCAATCTGAATATCAATATTAGTAACATCTTAGAAAATGTTTGTAGTTGGCTCAATCAAAATTATTTATATTTTAACGTTGATAAAACGCAACTAATTAGATTTCATAACAGACAGAAACAGTGTGATAATGTAACTGTAAACATTAATAATCAAATTATTAACAGCATCAGTACAGATACTGTCAGTTTTTTGGGCATTCAAATCGACGAATGTCTCAATTGGAAAGCCCACTGCAATCATCTCGTGTCGACAATGAGTTCAATTAATTTTTTATTCAAAAATATGAGACATTCTTACAAATCAACAATTAATTAATTTATACTACGCTCAAGTAGAGTCACAACTTCGATATGGTGTCTGTTTCTGGGGCGATTCCACCCTATCACAAACCGTTTTTATATCACAAAAACGGATTTTACGTACTATAGCAGGTTTACCCTACATGCACACCTGTCGAGACGCTTTTGTGGAAAATAAAATTCTTACTCTAACATGTTTGTTTATATTTGAAATGTGTGTTTATATATTTAAAAATAAACATAAGTATAACCTCAACAAAGATATACATGACGCATATACTAGACATAAAAATGATATTCATGTGCCCTTTTCTAAATTGACAATCACCAATAAATCTCCAAACTACTTGGGGCTGAAAATGTTCAATCATTTGCCAGATGAATTAAAACAAAATAATATTAACTTAGTTCATTTCAAAAAAAAAATTAAATTGTTCTTAGTGGCTAAATGTTTTTATTCGTTGTCTGAGTTTTTTTCATATAGGTTAAGTTAATTTAAGTTGCACTTAATTTTATTTTTCTTTTATTTATACCAATTGTAACTGTTTTTACTGCTGACTATTGTTATACAATTTGTAATTGTCCAATAACAAAATAAATGAATTTGAATTTGAATGAGTTTCAAATTCTAAGTGTGCAACACAATTTTTGCCAATCATAGCATCCATAAAAATGTAAATCCGGTTAGTTTCTCTGTTTTTCCAGCATCCTACAGATATGAGGGTAGTATCTCGAAACCCCGTGGGGGTGGTTTTCAAGCACATCGTCGAACATAGTCTAGTTTCTTCTCTTTTCCACACAACGCAGGTGTTTCGAATTTTTATAGAAGTCACTGTAACTTTTTATAGTTAAATCTTACATAGGGGGTAGTTTTCACACCCTCTGAGGGTTGATGGTACGTAACTTTCTGGTTCTATTTTAGAGTACTACGCAAAGTCAGCCAATCATAGCATCCATGAAAATAGAAATCCTGTTGGATTTTACGTTTTTTCTTGTTTTTCTCGTGTCCTTTGAACTTGAGGGTGGTTGTTTTCAACCCTATAGGGCAAAGGCGGATCTATGGGGGGGGCAAGATTTTGTAAACCATCAACTAACTTTCGTTTTAAAATTTTATTATTTTATTTTATATTTTTGAATATATATCCTATTTAGTTGTTTATACATTTTTTTTTGAGATTTTCTTTCCCCCCTTTGCTGTTTTATATTGATTTTTTTATATATGGGGGCTAGTTTTTGCCCCTCTCTGGGGGTGTGTTTCATATCTATTGTATGTACGCTGTTGTTTTACCTTAATTTGTATAATTCGATTGATTAAGAAGTAACAACTATTCTCGTAGCTTAATCTTTTTATCCCATTTCATGTTTTTTGGCTCTAGCTAATGATTTTGGGATAGGGATAGGGATACATGGGTCTGCTTTAAACTTTTTTTTTGTGGTGCTGTGTTATCCGACTTGAAATATAAACGCAAACTCTAAAAAAAATTGTTAATTAACAATAGGCTCATTTTAAGAAAAATCGGGGAAACAATTTTTTTCCAAAGGGATATTGTTCCTTTAAGTGTCTAAATAATACCATAATTTTTAAAAAATTTTAAATTAATATTTAATAAAAAAATATTTTTACTTATTAAGGCCGGTTTCAGAGCATCGTAACAGCTTAGTGTTCGCCACGCGGAGCTCTATTTTCAACATTAAATTAAAGTTATTAATAATAGAGATAGAGTTTCGGGAGTTGGGACTTTTTTATTGGAAATTTCTTCCTCTTTAAGAATCCTTCTTCAAAATTTCTTAAATATTAATAGTTTTCGAGTTATTTGCAAAAAAACGAAACTCTTATTTTTTCAATCTTCATTTGTTTATAACTTTTGCGGCGGCTCGTCAGAGGAGGCAGGGGAAGCTGAGCCTTCTCTAGCAGCATATTCAGGGGTGGTGAGGAAATGTACAAATTGTAATCATATTGCAAGTTAATCGTCTTTTAAATATCAAGCCTCCTCTGCACAAAATATCACGAGCCGGCACTGGTTTATGTGCGGGTTTGAAACTTTTGCACATTTTTCTAGATGTCATTCCGAATCCAATGAGCCCTTACTCATATTTGTACAAGCTTTATCAAGCATTAACACGGCTTTGAACTTGTGAACTAGTCCAAAATGGAATTTTGACAAAAACGAAAACTGCATTTATTTCTTTGACGCTGACCCAGGGAAACAAAGATTTACCAACAAATAAACGAATAAAGAAACCACATAAAGTAATAAATAGTTTTTATTCTTGATATCAGAAACAAAGCCATTTGTAGAATAAAATAATGATAAATACCATTAAATATAAAAGATTAATATCCTTAACATAACATCTTAATGCATCTGCAAGCATGACAAATATATGTAACTAACTACATATCACATTTTCAATAAAAAATTACATACATATATATACAAAAAGAAAACAGGAACAAAACATCATGCTTACGTCGCATACAAAATAAAACTCCTTATAATTACTAACGTTGTTCTACCATTATCTATAATTACAATTTCATATAATTTACAAACAATTAAAATCAAAATAGCTAAGTTCTTCTCTTGGCCTTCAGATGGGTTCGAGACTTCCCCGACGATGACCCAGACCCAATACTGAACATGCCGGGTGCCGCTGGTTGCGGCGCATTAAACTGCAGGGGTGCACCGGCTCCAAAAGATGGAGCGCCTGCACTACCAAACGCTGGAGTTCCACTATTACCAAAAGCAGGAGCAGGAGTACTACCCGCAGTGAAATTAAAAGAGGGTTTAGGTGCTTCAGTTGAAGAGGCCGCTCCAAACGAGAATACCCCCGCCGGTTTCTGCGCCGCTCCCGAGCCAAAACTGAATACTCCACTTTGTGTAGTTGGGGGATTTGCGGCCCCAAAGCTAGAACTCTGCGGCTGAGGAGCTGCAAAATTATTGGTTGAACCGAAAGCGTTTGATGCAGATCCAAAGGCATTTTGTGTCGTCTGTGGC
Organism: Rutpela maculata; assembly: GCA_936432065.2. Classification (NCBI taxonomy): domain Eukaryota; kingdom Metazoa; phylum Arthropoda; class Insecta; order Coleoptera; family Cerambycidae; genus Rutpela; species Rutpela maculata. The sequence continues at coordinate 8,712,211 of OW386289.2, forward strand.
TTGGAGAACGCGGATGCAGCTGTGTTTGTACCAAATCCAGACATGCTACTCGGTCCAAACCCAGCTGCGGGTGCCGTGGACCCAAAAGACGGAGTTGACGTGGCTCCAAATGCAGGCGCTGCAGAATTTCCAAACCCGGCAGTTTTATTAGGCGGGTTAAACCCAGCATTTGTGGCCCCAAAAGTCGGTGTATTTGTGGTTCCAAAACCGCCAGGTTGCGTGGTGGTAGCAGCAGCTCCAAAAGCCGGCGTACCAGAACTACCAAAAGCATTACCGCTGCCGAAACTGGAAGTGCTCCCAAATGAATTTGTCGCATTAAACGCAGGCGTTGTCGATGTCCCAAACCCAGTACTAGCAGTGGTAGTGGTAGTACCAAATGCGTTACCACCACCAAAAGAACTACTTGCCGTGGTTTTTGCTCCAAAACTGAACGTTGGAGTGGTGTTGCTACCAAACGAAGGTGTCGTGGTAGCTGCCACGGGATGTCCAAAAGGTGAAGTCGGTGTAGCTCCAAAAGGTGATTTTGACCCGGTTGCTCCAAAACCAGAAGCCTGTGTGGTTGGGGCTGCCCCAAAAATGTTCGTATTAGTTGACGTAGACCCAAACCCGCCAGTTTTAACTCCGAAGCTTGGAGCCGCACTGCTCGCTCCTCCGAACATGGGCGAAGAAGTCGTAGTCGTCCCAAGAAATGCACCTGCATTACCAAAAGACTCTGTAGTTGTGGTAGTAGGTGTTCCAAATGACTGAGCCGTACTTTGACCAAACGGGGAGGCGTTAGTTTTGCCAAAAGGGGACGAAGTTGAAGCCGATGGTGCACCAAAACTTGGAGCTGCATTATTGTTTGCTCCAAATGGAGAGGCTGCCTTGTTCGCTCCAAACATAGGAACCGTAGAGGAACCAAAACCAGCACTGGCAGAGGTGGAGGGAGCACCAAAACCACCCAAACTCGAAGGAATAGTTGTTGCTCCAAAACCAGTCGATGTTACAGAAGCTGACGGAACTCCAAAGCCACTCGATGGGCTAGTAGCGGAGGTTGCAAAACCGGCTGCGGCGGTAGTTGCCGAAGGAGCACCAAATGTAATCGATGCTGAGGTCGTCGTCTGAACCCCAAAACCAGAAGAGGCACCGGAAGTACCAAATGGATAGGGTGGAGGTTTGGAAGCGCCAAAAGCGGACGCCGATGTAGCGGGCGGAGCTGTAGAAGTGCCTGCGCCAAATGTTGGAGTGGATGTGTTTGCTCCAAATGACGGAGTAGATGTGTTTGCTCCAAATGACGGAGTAGTTGTATTTAGCCCAAAAGTTGGAGTAGATGTGTTTGCTCCAAATGTTGGTGTAGAAGTGTTTGTTACAAAAGTCGGCATTGAACTCGTGGTACTAGCACTTCCAAAGGGTGAACTAGTGGTTGCTGCACCAAATCCTCCCAATGCAGTGGAATTACTACTAGGGCCGAATGTGAAAGATGGCACTGCAGGTGTTGCTTGTGCGCTCAACAATGATGAAGCAGTAGTCGTTCCAAAACCACCACCAGCAGAAAAACTTGTGATATTAGTATTGCCTGCGCTAGCAGAAGAGATACCACTTGTGCTTTTAGGACCAAAAGAGAAATTGACAGGGGATGATCCTAAATTAGGTTGTGTACTTTTTGGGTCTGCATTAGTGTTAGCAGCTCCCAATATCGCTTTGGTTTTGTTTATATCAGTTTGCGGTGTATTACCAAAGGAGAATGTGGGGGTGACACTAGTAGTACTAGTGGTGGTAGTTGATGCGGATTTATTTAGATCGAATTTGAAACCGCCCAATTTAGGCGGACTAGCTGTGCTAGTCGGTGACTTAGCCACAGATGAACCGAAAGTAGTATTGGAAGGACCAGAACCAAAAGTTATGCTAGACGTTGTACCAACTTGCCCTCCAGAAGATGCTGTATTCTTAAATTGGAAATTGGGAACCGTGAAATCGCTCTTGGACACTTCGACGGCTAATGAGGTTGATGATTCTTTAGAAACTACAGGAGCTAAGCTGCTTGAGTTACTGCCAGTTCCAAACATGATTACCGGTACTGCAGTCGTGACACTATTCGAGGTCGGAGTTAGACCGACTGGAGACGACGGTGGCGCTGGGGTTTCTGGTTTCCCTTCGCTTTTACTCGATCCAAAGGTGATCTTAGACTCGCTAACCGAAGATATCGGATAGACGATAGAAGTGGAACTTTGGGTTATTGAGAAGCTTGTCACGGGGGTCGAGGTGATATCTGTTTGGGAAGTACTCTCTGGTATACTGAAGTGTACGTGTTTATTAGATTTGTTTGGGGACGCTTTCTTGGGGGTGGACAAGATCGAAATTAATGGTTTATCTGCGGATTTAGAAACTTCTGAAATAGTGATCTCTGGTATTATAGAAATGTCTGAAGATGAACTGAACGAGGTGGAGAAATCAGGCTTGGGCGCTAGGACGGCATCTTTGCCGGCTAGATTGCCCATGAGAGCTGCCAATCTGTTCTTTCTTATCCTTTCTAGGGGACCGTCGTCGAATATTTTGACAGGGCTGTCTTCTTGTTCAGGGGTCTTATCGTCATCATTTGTTTGATTTTCGTTTTGATTGTGTTCTTCAGCGGCATGTTCCTTTAGCTCTGTGCTTGTTTTACTTTCACTGGTAACTGTCTGTGTCTCTGCATTTATCAATTTGACCTGTTTCGAATCTTTTGGGTTCTCTGTTAGTGTACCTGTAAAATAACGATAAAATATTTAAGAATATCTTTTATTTGTGCTTTCATAATTACAGAAAAATTTTATTTTGGGTATTCGGCAGATAACTTTCAAAGAGACAATGCGTTCTTTCCATATCCGTTTATTCAAGTCTGATCACGCCGGTATATCAACAAGAAATCTGCTCTACTAGACATCTTATCAACTTCTTTCATGCACATAATATCTAATATTCACCATAGAAAAACAAGAAAATACCCATTATTTTTATATATTGTTGACCTAAATCTGATCATGCTAATACAATAATAAGGAATCTCCCTTACGAGATTTCTTATCAAGTATAGTAGTATCTCTAGCCCTCCTATAGGATACTTCATGATAAATAAACATTTGTTATTTTCAATGCCAAAAATTTTTAAAAAGTAAAATGAAAAAGAATATAAAATCTCGCTCACCGCATGCAAGTCTTAATAAATACCCAAGTAACAATTTGAATGTCTAGATTTATTTAGGTTTTATCAGTGTGTTGTAATGGCCACTTCATAAACAAGGCAATAAACAATTTAAGTCATTTGGTCTTCAGGAGGTTTTAAGAAAGTTCTGTCGGGGTTATAAAATAGTCTAGTGCTTTATTGATGTCTTTTGGGCTTCAAGTATCTTTGCTCTTATACGGTAAGTTTTAAGACGTTCTGTAAAACCTAATTATAAAGCTAACTTGCTGCTAGGATTATTTGTAATTGTAATGGGTTTATCTTGTCTATATAAAACTCTCCATAGAGCTAAATGGTTTTAGTATCTCCTTAAATTCCATTAAGATTTAAAAAGGATGTAGTAAAGACATTTCAAATTATTTTTAAAAACCAGACATTTTCAATGGTTATTAGTCCAATTAAATAAGTCGGCAAATCAAAATTTTGAGGTAAATACTTGAATTTTTGATATAACTTACTTTGATGTATTAGAACACGATTAATGAAAGAAATTTTTTTCTGAACCCCCGGGAAGGGGTGAAAAAAAATAAAATAAAGTGTTTTTTCAAAATTACTCAAAATGTGTAAAAGCTAGTAAAAAAAGTTTCCAAAAAAAATTGTAAAGCATGAAATTTTATATAAAAATGATCTCTAGACTTTTCTTGGTATTACTAAAATTAACCGAGTTAGGCTGGTTAGAAATTAAGGGATGGTATGTAACTTTAAAAAATCATAGCGTGCTGAAAAGTTAATGAATTTAAAAATTTTTTTTTCTATTTACTCAGAAAAATATAAACATTCGTTTCAGAGAAATGCATTTTTTTTTAAATTGTTAATAAAAAAGTTATAAAAATTTTAATTTTTTTATTTTCAATTAAAACCACTTTGAGCGGTGAAACGAAATTTTTTTTATACCATTCTGTTCATTATTTAATATATTGAACATTTGCTTTTGAAATTTTTTTTTACCCATCATTTTGGAGCAGGTATGAATTTATTTACCTGTTTAATTTTTTTCCAAACGTAAGACACTGCTCTTGTGACGTCACGATAACTGAAAAGAAATAAAGAATGCGTACGACAAAGATAAAATGGTTTCGTAGCTGCTGCGTTGCCTACAAGACGCGTATACGTCACATCTATACTGCCGTCATAAGTCATAAGGAGAATAGCCCATCTGTAAATTGTCGGTTGGCGAGGAAAGTAACAAAGGCGTTTGTTTTTTTCCCAACTAGTAAATAATAATTAAGAAAATCATGTAGCTGCTTTTTATCCACTTATGTTTTTGTACTTTATAATTTTTTAATAATGTTTTTAACTGCAGAACTCTTGGGTGCTCATATATTATTAGAATCTCATTTATGACAAATATCTAGATGCTTCTTTTCACCTTATGACGGCAGTAAGGGCATCTGCGAGTGACGTCACAACTAACCTCAAAAATATGTGTTTCTTAAAATTTAAGAGTATTACGCAACTATTATTAAAATTTCTGCCTGGTTCCCATATTTTCAACTAAAATCTAGTTCAGTGTAATGTTTATGAAGTTCTAAATACTTTGTCCCAATAAAATAGGACTCTTTTTGTAGGTTGGAAATCTAACCTGTAATTAGCAGTCTATTTCTATTAATCAACAATATTGAAAAATTATTTACGCGAATTTTTAAATATTTGCTTAGAGCCAGTACCGGCTCCAAGCTAAAAATGCGTATATAAACATTAAAAATGAGAATAAACTTGAAAAACTTAAAATTTAAGGTTATGTTGGTTACATGATGCAGATGCCCGATATCTCAATGCAGCGGTTGTGAATGTTTTGGTGAATAAATGCTCCTACAAATTGTTAACAAAATTTTTAATTGTGGTCAAGTATAATAAGAGTGTATTACGAAATCTACATACTTGTACACGCTTCGTTTTATGTACATTTTGGTTATAGGTATTAGACACGTGGAATTTTGTTTACGTGATCTAAATATTTTTAAAATTAATCTTTGAATTGTAGTGAAAGAAATTATTATTACTGTCAACACTTGCTGATTTCTACTAAATTTAGAATTATTTGTTTGACATTATTGATATAAATTAAAAATAAAGTACAAAATATAATTTTTTTTTGCGAGAAAATTTTGCAGACGAATTATTGGAGTATTGGAAATAATTGTTTGAAACATCGTTTTAAATTAGTCGAAATTCGCGTACTTCAACCAAGGTTGCAAAAAATGGTTTTTTTATGCATTTTCGATTAAATTAATAAACTAATCCGTAATGTAGAAGTAAAAATTATTTGCAAAAATGAATATTTGCAATAGTGAAAAATTTTTTTTCCACATTAACAATTGAAATAATTTTTCTTCTTAATTTCAAAAAAATTGCAATTACAAATATTTACATTACTTATTTTTTTAACTTACAAAATTTCAATTATTTTAATTTATTATTTTTTAAGACCATAAGAAATTATTATAAAAATTATTATAATTGTATACATATTTTAAAAATTGTGTACTCAGAAATATATTAATCAACGCATTTTTTTTTTTGGATCATTAATTTCAATTTCGAATGAAAAAAAATGACATTAAAAAAAATTATTGATACATTTCCATTAAAATAGATCATTGATATTATTCTATTCCTAATCTAAATAAAAATAAACAGTTTAAAAAATAAAATTGGATAAATTAAATAATAAATAATTGAACCATTTTTTGGATGGATGGATAATAACAATTGGAAGAAAATAATTCATTCTTAAAACAAAATGTATGATCCATTCTATATTAAATTAATCTTATGAAAAGTTAAAATAGGAATTACTAAAAACAAATTTGTTAACAATTTTTAGGAGCACTTGTTCACCAAAACATACACCACCGCTGCATTGAGATATATAGACTAGTTCACAAGTTCGAAGCCGTGTTAATGCTTAATAAAGCTCGTGAACATATGAGTGAGGGCTCACTGGATTCGGAATGACACCTAGAAAAATGTGCAAAAGTTTCAAATCCGCATATAAACAATTGCAAAAGTTACAAACAAATGAAGATTGAAAAAATAACGAGTTTCGTTTTTTGCAAATAACTCGAAAACTATTAATATTTAAGAAAATTTAAAGGAAGATTTTTAAAGAGGAATGACTTTCAAATAAAAAAGTCCGAACTCCCGAAACTCTATGTCTATTATTAATAATTTCAATTTAATGTTGAAAATGGAGCTCTGCGCGGCGAATACTAAGCCGTTACGATGCTCTGAAACCGGCCGTAATAAGTAAAAATATTTTTTGTTATTAAATATTAATTTAAAAAATGTTAAAAAATTATGGTATTATTTAGACACTTAAAGGAACAATATCCCGTTGGAAAAAAATTGTTTCACCGATTTTTCATAAAATGAGCCTATTGTTGTTTTGAGTTTTGCTCGAAAACTATGCATTTTTCCTATAAACACGTCAATAGAAAAGTTGTTGAGAATTAAATTTCCAATCGAAATGGCACCTTCAGAAGTCAATTTTTTTTTTACAAAAACGCCCAGAAAACAAAAAAAAAAACGAAAAAATGCAAAATTTTTTATTTTTTTAAATTTTAACCTGTAACTTTTTTCGGGTACATTTAGGCATAGACATTGCTGCATAAAAAAAAGCTGGCGTTTTACCGTTAAAATGATTATTAACGGGTAAAACGTCAGCTTTTTTTATGCAGAATATCTATGCCTAAATGTACCCGAAAAAAAGTTAAGGCTAAAACAAACAAAAAAAAATGCATTTTTCCGTTTTTTTTGTTTTGTTTTCTGGTCGTATTTTTGTAAAAAAAAAATTGACTTCTGAAGGTACCACTTCGATTGAAAATTTAATTCTTTACAACTTTTCTATTGACGTGTTTATAGGAAAAATGCATAGTTTTCCAGTAAAACTTAAAAATGTGAAAAGTGGACCTTTTTATTTCGATCTCAAAAACGCACCCCTTTAAATGGTAGCACTCAGCGGTTTTCTCATATTTTGGGGTCAATTGAACATAAGAAACAGGAAAAATACTTTAACGTTTTAGTTCCTTTCAACCCTCTTTTTTTGGATATAGACAATAGCCTAAAAATATTGTGATTAAAAATTAAAAAATTTTCTTTAAAATTTTTTTTTAATTGTTTATAATATTTTGTTCCATTGTTTCATTATTTAAAAAAATTATTAAGAAAAAAATTCATTCTTAAACTGTATTATTTGCAATTCTCTACAAGATGGAAAAAAGAAAAAAAAAATGTTAATTTATTTGTTTATTTAATAAACCATTTGTTATTAACAATCGCCGAATGTGTTTATATTCTTTTTGGATAGAAAAAAAAATAACAAAAACAACCGTATACATAAACATGTTAAATTTATTTTTCTTTTTACATGTTTATGTATACGGTTGTTTTTGTTTTTTTTTCTATTTAAAAACATTCGGCGATTGTTAATAACAAATTGTTTATTAAATAAACAAATAAATTAACAACAAAAATTTTTCTGTTTTTCGTCTTGTAGAGAATTGCAAATAATAAATTTTAAGAATACATTTTTTTCTTAATAATTTGTTTAAATAATGAAAAAAAGAAAAACGCTATGATAAACAATTAAAAAAAAAATTAAGACATTTTTTTAATTTTTAATCACAGTACTGTATTCGCGAAAATCAAACAAATTAACCCAGTAGGGATTTACCTTCGATACACACAAATTCACCAATATGTGACAGCGATTTATTTATCATGACAAATTTCCGCTGTTACTTTACTATATAAACTTTTCCTTATACGTGAATTCCTTTGTATCGAAGGTAAATCCCTACTGGGTTCATTTGTTGGATTTTCGTGAATAATAAAATGGCAAAAAAATTTTTATAGGGTCTCCATGAAGCGAAATAATTTTAGTGGCTTTTGTTTAACAATTATCCGACTTGATAAACGTAAACCCTAAAAAAATTTGTTAATTAACAATAGGCTCATTTTATGAAAAATCGGTGAAATAATTTTTTTTCAACGGGATATTGTTCCGTTAAGTGTCTAAATAATACCATAATTTTAAAAAAATTTTAAATTAATATTTGATAACATAAAAAAATATTTTTACTTATTACGGCCGATTTCAGAGCATCATAACGGCCTCATAAGCGCTGAGAGATAGAGTTTCGGGAGTTCGGCTTTTTTATTGGAAATTCATTCGTCTTTAAGAATCGTTCTTTCAATTTTCTTAAATATTAATAGTTTTCGAGTTATTTGCAAAAGACGAAATTGTTATATTTTCAATCTTCACTGTTTATGTGTGGGTGTGAAACTTTTACATTTTTTCTAGACGTCATTCCGAATTCAATGAACCCTCACATATTTTTACGAGCTTTATCAAGCACTAACACAGCCTTGAACTTGTAAACTAGTCTGCATCTGCATCATGTACCTAACATAACCTTAAATTTTAAGTTTTTCAAGTTTATTCTCATTTTTAATGTTTGTGTACGCATTTTTAGCTTGGAGCCGGTACTGGCTCCAAGCAAATATTTAAAAATTCACGAAAATAATTTTTCAATATTCATGATTAATAGAAATAGACTGCTAATTACAGGTTAGATTTCCAACCTACAAAAAGAGGCCTATTTTATTAGGACAAAGTGTTTAGAACTTCATAAACATTACACTGAACTAGATTTTAGTTGAAAATACGGGAACCAGGCAGAAATTTTAAAAATAGCTGCGTAATACTCTTAAATCTTAAGAAACACATATTTTTGAGGTTAGCTGTGACGTCACGTGCAGATACCCTATAGATGTGACGCATGCGTGTCTTGTAGACAACGCAGCAGCTACGAAACAATTTTATCTTTGTCGTATGCATTCTTTATTTCTTTTCAGTTAACATGACGTCACAAGAGCAGTGTCTTACGTTTGGAGAAAACTAAGCAAGTAAATAAATTCATACCTTCTTGAAAATGAAAGGTAAAAAAAAAATTTCAAAAGTAAATGTTCAATATATTAAATAATGAACAGCATGGTGTAGAAAAAATTTCGTTTCACCGTTCAAAGTGGTTTTAATTGAAAATAAAAAAATTAAAATTTTTATAACTTTTTTATTAACAATTTAAAAAAAAATCCATTTCTCTGAAACGAATGTTTATATTTTTCTGAGTAAATAGAAAAAAAAAATTTTAAATTCATTAACTTTTCAGCACGCTATGATTTTTTAAAGTTGTACATATCATCCCTTAATTTCTAACCAGCCTAACTCCGTTAATTTTAGTAATACCAAAAAAAGTCTAGAGATCATTTTTATATAAAATTTCATGCTTTTCAATTTTTGTTTGAAACTTTCTTTACTAGCTTTTACACATTTTGAGTAATTTTGAAAAAAACACTTTATTTTATTTTTTTTCACCACTTCCCGGGGGTTCAGAAAAAAATTTCTTTCATTAATCGTGTTCTAATACATCAAAGTAAGTTATATCAAAAATTCAAGTATTTACCTCAAAATTTTGATTTGCCGACTTATTTAATTGGACTATTATTAGTATTTATTAAACGCCATTACAAAACTAGTCTCTTAAAACATCCTTTGATGAAATGGTTATAAAGAGAAAAAGGCAACTATAAATCTAAAAGACAAATCTTCCATTCCATTCCATAAAACACTTTTTAAAAACTCAATTCATGACAACAAATGTGTTAGAAGCATTTCACGACTTGTAATTATGTCTTTTCTGGAAATGTGGACGAAAATATAAAAGAATGGCCATATGTTAAAAGCACTGTTAAAAAGGAGAGAGATGTGCGATGCTGCCGTTTTAATGCATTTGTTTATTTGAAAAAAATAAAGTGCAAAGTTTCTCTGAACGTATATTTCTTTGTGATGGGACTGAAACAGACAATCTGTTGAGTTTCAAAATAAAAAACATTTGCTACTAGAGGAAGAACACGAAATGGAAAAGATTTCACTTAATCTTTTTTAAATGGAATTTGTAATTAATATGTGAAATGGAAACGTTAAAATGTTGTTTTTGTTAATATAACTGCTTGATAGTACTTTACATTTAAACACTTCTAGGTTCTTATAGTCTAGGTGCCCGCGTACATAAATGCAATTTATACATATCCTCGTATAACTTCTTGTACGGCATAATTGCGCCTAGTCTATCACTTTTTTCCTCTGCGAAAATTTTCGTAAACGCGGCGTATCTCCTCGGCATGAAAAAGACGATTTCCACGTGTCGGACTGGAAAATCGGCAAATATATTTTGTCAGTCAATTTGAGAATTGGATTCTACATATATATTCTATATATTTCTACAAACTGTCCGACAAAAATATTGGAACGTTAAGGGTGTCTACCACGCTAAACATAACATAACTTTAAAACATTTATTGATAACCAGCTGATTTTTTCAAGATTGCTTAATAAAAATATGTAGATTTCCGAATTGTCGGACAAAATATATTTGCCGATTGTCCAGTCCGACGTGTGGAAATCGTCTTTTTCATGCCGAGGAGGAACGCCGCGCCGCGTTTACGAAAATTTTCGCAGAGGAAAAAAGTGATAGACTAGGCGCAATTATGCCGTACAAGAAGTTATACAAGGATATGTATAAATTGCATTTATGTACGCGGGCACCTAGACTATTAAAGCACCAAATAAAAACATCCAAAGAAAATGATGCGTGTTAGTTTTTAATGCGTTGCTATTATTTAACAACATTTAAATGTTATTTTAATTAACAAAGTACCTCTATTTTATTTCTCTTGACCTACATAATTTTTCAGAAATTCAAATTACCCACCATAAAACTCGCCCAATTTAGTTTTAAATTTGACACCTTCTGGGTATAAGGTTTGTAGAGTATTTGGGCTCTACAGACTTTTAACCAAAAGTTCGAAATTAATGTAAGTCGCTGCTGCAACTGTGAAAATTATTAATAGGAGACGAAAATTTATAGGTTAAGTTTAAAGTTGTCAGGGGAATTCGTCATGCCGACTCTGGATAATTTATAATAATGGTGCGGTACTTCGGTTCTACTAATGACTTTTTTCCAAAAGTGGCAAAGTACCGAATTTTAGGTTAAGTTTTACAAGGGGCCATAAACCCTATATGCCTTAAAGCGGCTGAGTTAACTCTTTATAGGGTTTAGAATAGGTTTTAAAATAGCTTAAAGTTCTAAGAAATGACTAAAAAAATTTCATTAAGACACCTACACTCAGAAATTTGGCGTTTTAAAAAGCACAAGAAATCACTTGAATATAAACATATTTATGTATTGAATTCAAGTCGTCAAAACTCAACATATCAAGTTTGTATATTTTTACTTTTATATTGATTATTAAACAAATTATTGCTATATACCCTTCAAAATATAGGGAATTTCCTTTCCTTTAATATTTAAAATGACTGTTTTACTTTTAATAACTCATCCATATAAACAGAAGTTGAACATTTACATTTTAAAGAAACTCATTGGTTTTGTATATACGATAGTTAACATTTTTAAAGAACAGCACAGTTGAAACAAAGTTATATTATTTTTCTGATAAATTCAATTGAACATTATGCAGTTATTTTAAAAGGGTCAAATATTTAAATCATCATTAGGCACTTTTGTTTTGAAAACGCTTCACAAAACCATATGTTGTCTTTTTGAATTAACTATAAACACTAATGAGGAAAAAATATATATGATTTATTTTCAATCATTAGTGATTTTTTAAATTTTACAATGTTTTTTTCTCTGAGTGTACGTACAGCAACCGAATAATGTATAGAAGCACTATTTATTTAAAGTATAACTTTTCTTTTTTCTTCCTCATTTAGTGTCTGATGTCCCTTAAGTCGTATGACTTTACCTTTTTAGTAAACCTAACCGACTTTTATACAGGGCCAGTCAAAAAGTGAGAAATTTTAAATTTGGTTATTGAATAACAAACACCCTATATGAGGTGTCAAGCTAAAATTTTGTATAGAGGTATTTGAGACAACTGCGAATCGAATACGCTATCCAATTTGCCGATAAAAAAAGTGCCTAATGGTCGATATCGAAATTTCGACCCATTTAGAAGAGCTTAGTAGGCCTTGAAAATACGAAAAATACACATTTTTCAAAACAGTCAAATAAAGCTCATCGAGCACTATATCCAAAAAAAAAAAAATTTTAAATCGGTCAACGCATTCGAAAACAAGCTAAAAACGTACTCTTCGCCAATTTACTGAGCTTTTTATATATAATTGTTACACATTCTATAGGATACTCTTCGCAGTTTTCTTGTAAATAATGTTAGTTTTTGGACATCCTAAATTTTGTGATACCATCTTTGTTGTAAAAAAAATTATATAAAAAAAATGAAAAAAAAAATATCCAACCTGTGTGGGATTCGAACACGGGACCTTTGGATTGCAACGCAAAGCTTTAGCCGCTGCGCCACCACATATTGCTATGAAAATTGAATGTCTGTGATATACCTATATCTTTCTACAATCATACATATTTCAACTCGTACTTCTATGAAATATATATTAGTAAAATTCATAAACAAAAAAAATATATTATAGAAATAATATTTCGCAAGATTTCCATTTTAGTACAAGCGTCAAAAATTAAGAAAATATATTTTTTTTTAATTAAATAATTAATAACTTTTTTATTTACCGATCGATTTTCTTCAAAAACAATAGGGTTCTTCCTCTAGCTAACACTAACTTACTTTCTAAATTCCAATACAATCGGACTTTTCTTTCTCAAGTTATCGTGCTTACAAGAAACGTGACGGACGGACAGACAGACCGACAGACGGACATTTTGAAAATTGTTCAGAATTCGTTCACTAACACAATGATATGAAAATTTTTTTCTCTACGAGCGATATTTACGATTTTAGAAATGTGCCGATTAAATACAATATAGTCTTCGTTTTTGCGAAGAGTATAATAATGTGGTCTTAAATAGCACACAGTGTATATATGAACATAAAAAAAATTCATTATAAAACATAAAAATCAAAGAATTCTTTCTACATATTCTTTTAAAATTTAAATAAACAAGCTAAAAACGTACTCTTCGCCAATTTACTGAGCTTTTTATATATAATTGTTACACATTCTATAGGATACTCTTCGCAGTTTTCTTGTAAATAATGTTAGTTTTTGGACATCCTAAATTTTGTGATATAAACTTTGTTGTGAAAAAAATTGTATGAAAAAAAAATCCAACCTGCGGGATTCGAACACGGGACCCTTGGATTGCAACGCAACGAAAAGCTTTAGCCGCAGCGCCACCACCTGTTGCTAGGAAAATTGATTGTCTGTAATATATATCTGTCAACATTCATACATATTTCACTTCTAAGAAATATTAGTAAACTTCATACACAAAAAAAAATTTGTTATGGAAATAATATCTCGCGATTTCCATTTTAGTACAAGCCACAAAAATTAACAAAAATTTTTTTTTTTAAAATTAAATAATTAATAACTTTTTTATTTACTGATCGATTTTCTTCAAAAACAATAGGGTTCTTCCTCTAGCTAACACTAACTTATTTTCTAAATTTCAATACAATCGGACTTTCCTTTCTTAAGTTATCGTGCTTACAAGAAACGTGACGGACGGACAGACGGACGGACAGACGGACAGACGGACAGACGGACATTTTGAAAGTTGTTCAGAATTCGTTCACTAACACAATGATATGAAATTTTTTTCTCTACGAGCGATATTTACGATTTTAGAAATGTGCCGATCAAATACAATATACTCTTCGTTTTTGCGAAGAGTATAATAATAACTCTTAAATAAAATATAAAAAAAAACAAACAAAATTCATATTATAATAAAAATAAATAAATAACTATCAAAGTAAATCCATTATATAAAACCAATAGTCAGAATTTTTGTTTATAAACATTATTTGCTTTATTGCTTTATTTGCGGTAGACTAGAGATGGTTCCGAAGCGACAGATGGAAAGTAATTGTTTTGGAGAAAACTATCTCACATTAGCGAGTAGCAGATACCTTACTATTACTTTGAAAGGTAACACTGCCTGTCGGCCAGCGGCAACACCATGATGTTTAAAATAACGTCTCTGAAATAACATTTGCAATCTGCACGCTGTGGTTGTTGTAGAACTCTCCAAAATCGTCCTAAGTTGAAGACATAATCAAAATTCGACTGGTGAAAATTCGAAGAAACACCGAATTTTCACTTAGGAAAAATGTTTTTGGTTCAGAATATGAGAGTAGAAGTATATAATGACAAAGATTTATGAATAATATACTTTTTCAAAGGTACCATAAATTGGACTTTGAAAAATAATATTTTTGGAAGGGCATCAAAATTTGGCCCAGGAATCGATTTATCGAAAGTACGCCAAAATTTCACTTGCAGACTAATTTTTCAAAACTGCGTTGAAATTTGGCTTGAAAATCGATTTTTCAAAAGTACGCCAAAATTTCACCCGCGGATTAACTTTTCAAAAGTACCTTGAAATTTGGCTTGAAAATCGATTTTTCAAAAGTACGCCAAAATTTCACCCGCGGATTAACTTTTCAAAAGTACCTTGAAATTTGGCTTGAAAATCGATTTTTCAAAAGTACGCCAAAATTTCACCCACAGATTAGTTTTTCAAAAGTACCTTGAAATTTGGCTCGAAAATCGATTTTTCAAAAGTACGCTAAAATTGGTCTTAAAATGGATTTTTCAAAACTACCACAAAGTCAGTTTCAAAAGTACCACGAAAATATAATTTAAATTATTTTTTATTTTTTATTCCTCAATCAAAGACATTGACCTTTGAGGTACGGTCATTGAAAACCCAATTCTAAAGTATGAGCATAAAATTTTAACGATGCACTGCATCCAAAAGGCAAAATAGAAGATTTTGTCAAAGCCGGCGTAGTGCCGATAAGCAAAAATTGATAAAAATCAATGCACATGTACAAGGCCGGTTTCTCGCATAGAAAGAGTTTGGATTGACCCAGCGGCTCGCAATTTGGTCGAGCGCGTTGAGTGGTCCAGACAAAGCGATGGTAGAAAAGCCAATAACAGGGCTTTTCAAATGACCAAGTTATAGAGAAAAACGCCTTGTGCATAGAAATCCAAAAAATCAATTTTGCCTAAAAGTCGCTCGGAGGTGAGTAGCTGCCATATCGATAATATTGAACGACTGTGATAAGGGTTAGTAAGTCGTGGACTGATCGAACGCCACTCAACTTATGCAGTAATAAGTCCTCTGAATGTGTTTGAGTACGTGAATCTCCACGATACAAGAACTTTAAAGCTGAGTAGTCTCTAGCAAAACTAAATTCATTTAGTAGAGCTTTTTTAAGTTAATTTCAGTCAGCCTTAATTATTCATTTACCCAGAGTCTGAAATGATTCTAAAAGCTTGCATTTTGATTCTGAGAGGGTGTGTATGAATCTTTTCTACCTAATCGATCGTTAGCGTAGTTTCCGATCTGTGGTAGTGCAGCCTTGGTCCATTACTCGGCTACCGAAGTGCATCTTATCTCGAACCCGCCTGGGAGGTAGAAGAACGGGGTAATACGCGACTGGCGCCCCCTGAGAAATAAATTGGTGTCGCGTCATTTTGACGCCCGGTAGTGCGTTCTTCTACATGGTATGCGAATGCCAGTACTTCTCAGCGATCTGTTATTTTTAAACTGTTATTTCAAAATAGCAATAGCAGTTTAAACATGTTATTAAAAAATAACAGCTTTTTCCCATCACTATATTCTACCCTACTCTACTACTACTAAACTCTACTAAATGTATATATGACTTATATATATGTATGTATATTTGTGTGTTTTATGTATTAGTTTTTATCAATTATTGTTATTTTTATATTATAATTGTTTGTAATTATATAAGTATCTAAAAATTTTTTTATTAGATAAGCTACTTGTGACAAAATTTCTTAAACTTACACCTTGTAGTTTTCTGAAATGAATAAATATTATTATTATTATTATTATTATTATTATTTTTTTTTTTTTTTTTTTTTTTTCCGGTTTGCCCGCTGCCGGACAGGACTTCCGTGGCCTCCGACACCTCACGGTAGCCGCGCCGGCGAATTCCTTGCAGCCACTCTCCACGACCTGTGGAGTTAGTGACTGCAAATACCTAAATCGTGTGCCCTAAGTAGACGAAGGGACCCCAAGATAACCGCCTTCTGCATCTGGCCTGCCAACCATTCTGCCGAATTCTGACAGGCCGGTATGATCTTCAATTCTGAGAGCAGCGAAGGCTTCATCCCTCCGAGTACGCCGATTATTAGGACGACCATCTTGACAGAGTAGCCTGGGTACAGCACTTGGAGCTCATACCGGAGATTACGATATTTGGTCCGTTTTTCCCCCTCCTTCAAAGCAATATTTGTCTCAGCAGGTGCTGAGAATTCGATGACAAACATCACTTTGTTCTGATGGTCGAGGAGGACTATGTCAGGCTTGTTGGCTTGAATTAGCCTGACGGTCGGGAACGAGTAGTTCCAATAAATTCGGCACCTCTCGTTCTCGACAACGGACTCAATATCTCCGGGGATGTAAGGCAGCACTGGTGTTTGGTCTACCCCATACGAGTGCCGTAGGTGGTAGTATAGCACTCGTAAAGCCGCGTTATGGCGGTGGATGTAGGCCGAAATCGCGTATACCGGGCATGCTGAAAGCAAATGCATCAGCGATTCCGGCGCCTGACGGCAGGTCCTGCAGTTGGTATCAGGGACCTCTACACCCATTACGCGGCTCCGGTAGACCAAGGTGTTTATTACACCATCCTGACAGGCCACAATGAATCCCTCGGTCTCCGACTTAAGCCCAGCTGACCTTAAAAAGGCGAATGTCAGCCTAGTCGATAAACCCAGTGTTTCCATGTTTTTGTAGTATACACCGTGCATGGGTTTATCGACATGCTGCCTAAACAGGCTCTCCTGTTCGGCAGCTTTTATTTGGGCTTTCAGACGAGTCGGCTGAAGCTCAGTGACTGACTCTGGGTCAGCACCGCGCCGGCCGCCTCGTCTGGCGTCGAATACGAGACCGAGTTCATCTGCGGCTCTTTTTGCTGCCTTAAACAATCCTGCGCCCACCCCTGCGATTTCGTGATCTCTCACTAATAGCAGGAGCGGATCCGAGCTCCTGAGGATGTTACATGCCATACTCAGTACACCGAGAAAATTAGCCTAAAGAAAATCTTTGCTACCACTTTTTTTGCTATTAGAACATATATTTTTTTTATAACAGTAAACACTCTATGTTGCAGTTAAAAAAATCGGTATGCTGCGGCACTTCACAGTAACAGAAACATTTTTTGCTGTAAGAATAATAAATAGTCTATACTGTAACATAATAAAATATTTTATAAAACTTTAATTTACAATCACTAAATAATTTCTAACTACCATTGGAATGTACTTTGTTACTTCAGAAAGTCAAATTTTGTATAAATATTTTAACTGCAGTTGAAAACTTTATTATTGTTCCTAAAAAAAACTTAGCTGGTACAAAAGAGAATTCTTTAAAAAATTGAGCTAACGCATGCGCTTCGCGAAAGTAGACTCGGTTCTCGTCATAAGAGTGAAATTCTAATTTAGTCTTCTTATTGTTTTCTTTGGTTATGCTGCGCGGGCTGGAAGAAGAATCTCATTATTGCATTATTCTCTCATTCCTCACAATACAATCATATTTGTATTGGGGCCACTACTGACCAGAGTAGCATACCTATAGTACGTGTGCCACGTGGTGTGGTGCGGTATACGTGCTAATCTTTGGGTATATGCCGTGTGCCGTGTATACAAATTATGTATTAATTAGTGGTGAAGATATATTTTGTGATTAGTTATTACTGATTAGTGGTGCAAAGCCTTTCGATTCCAATTATTTTCGAGTTGTAGTTATCGTTATCCGTGCTTTGGCAAAATTTCTAGTATGAAAATGACATATTTATTTATCAAAATGTTGTTTCAAAAAGTTTTAATGAGCATTTATTTTCCTTTCTTGTGGAAATCACTGACATAGAGAGTTGCATTTTCTTTCGAGATTTGAAAATTTATGATACGTACGTTATAATTACACGAAATGCAAATAATTATGTATCAGTATGATTGCGTTAAGAAACGTGAAACTGATTTCATTTATTTATTTTCTGTCAAGAATTTTCAATTTTCATCTGGCAATGTTCATTCGTCCTTTGGAAAAATTTTTAGTATAATTGATGAGCTTCCAGTAGAAAGAGACTAAGTGCCAAAAGTAAAATTTAAACAGCTTCTTTTATTGGCAACTAACCGCTTTCTGCATATTAGTAGGTGCTATGTAGAAATTTTTGATTGCAATAACTTAGAAATTTTACTTTCGGCACTTAGCCCCCTTCTACCGGAAACTCCTCAATTACATATTATTTATTTATCAAAATGTTGTTTCAAAAAGCATTTCTTTTCTTTTGTTGTGGAAATCACTGACATATAGAGTTGCATTTTCAGTAGGTGCCTATAGGTTAATAAATGTTAAACTGGTTTTATTTCTTTTTTTTGCATTATATACAGCAATGTATTTTTAAATAAACGACTCGGACATTAAAAAACGTTTATGTGATTATAAAACCACTTTTTCCTTGTCCTGAATGAATCATGCACCTAGCTAATTTTGTCTATTTACTTTAGAAGACCTTGTACAGGCTTTTCAGGATTAACCATCAAATTTTAAATTTGGATGGGACACCTCAAAATATGAAAAAAAATCCTTTATGTATGAAGGTATTTTCAGAAATGCAACGTTGAAGAATTATACC
The DNA here is from genome assembly GCA_936432065.2 of Rutpela maculata. Taxonomy (NCBI): domain Eukaryota; kingdom Metazoa; phylum Arthropoda; class Insecta; order Coleoptera; family Cerambycidae; genus Rutpela; species Rutpela maculata. Next base: position 8,731,169 of record OW386289.2, read on the forward strand.
ACAAAAATGGCAGCTAAAAATTTTAAAATGGTATAACTCCTTCATGAGGCATTTTCGGATACCTATTATACCTAGGAAATATTTTTCATATTTAGAAATACCTATTCCAAATTTACAATTTGACCGGTTAATCCTGAAACACCCTGTATAATGGCAATAAAAATCTTACTAGGGTAGCAAAACTATTTTATAATGCCAGCAAAGTTACTTTATAGTAACAGTAAATTACTTTACGACTATAGGCAAATCAATCTACAGTGACTCCAAGTCTCTTTTTTGTGGTAGTGAAGTCAATTTATATTCCTTGCAAGTTACTTTATACTGACAGAAATATATTTGCCAACAACAGCAATTGCTCCTTAACAATAGTAGCAATGTTATCTTCCTGGATCGAAAAGTTATTTTTTATGAAATAAGTATACTGTGGTTGTAAAGTACTGCCAGCAAATCAAAATTTTCTGCTACAGCACAGTATTACACTGGCGCCTATGTTATTAGAGTTTTCTGCTACTACAGCTTATTTTTTCGCTATGATGGTGAAAAAATTTTCTCGGTGTACTACTCTGCCATGCATACACTCCAGACCCAAGAGTCCTCGCCCCCCCCGATGACGTGGGAGGTAAACACGAGGAACGGACGATCTAGGATGAATACTCCTATGGATGTTCATCATCTTGCGGGTGTCTCTGTCTAGTTGGCGCAGCTCATCTACCGTCCATTTTACTACTCCAAAGGAGTAGAGCAGAACAGGAACGGCAAGCATGTTAGTAGCAGACGCCTTATTCTTCCCCGAAAGTTCGGACGACCAAATCTTTCGGAGTAGGCGTCTGTACTTGCCGCGGAGAGATTCCTTGATTTGTTGCACATCCTGGATGTGATGTTGTTGCACACCCAGGTATGTGTAGGTCTCTCCGGCATCCAGATATCTTAGGATGCTTCCGTCTGCGAGCTGCGCTTCCTCAGAAAATTCCCCGCATCGCCCTCTCTTGAGGTGGACGACCGCGCACTTGTCCAACCCGAACTCCATACCAATGGCCCGCGTGTACTCCTCGACCACCCTTAGAGCATTTTGAAGTTCACGCTCTCCGGAGGCATACAGTTTCAGGTCATCCATATAGAATAAATGGGTGACTTTATGCCTCCGGTTGCTGGGTGGTCCACAGTGGTACCCGCGAGTTTGGCGGAGTTCAACAGATAACGGCAGCAGTGAGATGCAAAAGAGGAGGGGACTCAGAGAATCTCCCTGGAATACTCCTCTTCTGAATGCCACCTGCTCTGTCGTAACCCGCTGTGCACCTGATGTTATGGTGAAGCGGGTCCTCCAGAGTGGCAGCAGTTGTTCTATGCATCTCACTAGTGGCTCTGCTACCGCAAGACATTTGAGCAAATGTAACAAAAGTTCATGTGATGTTGTGTCAAATGCCTTACGATAGTCAATCCAGGCCATCGATAGATTCCGCTTGTACTGCACAGAGTCCTGTGTAATACAGCGGTCTACCAGCAGGCTGTCCTTACAACCTGCCATGCCCTTCTTGCCGCCACGCTGCTCGTATATCTGCTGGAAGACCGGATCAACCTGCCGTAGTGTCCGAGCATACAAGATACGAGTAAATAGCTTGTAGCAGGAGTTCAGACAGGTGATTGGTCTATAATTCCTTGGGTCAGACAGATCACCCTTTTTAGGGATGAGCACAGTACGTCCCTCGACAAAAAAGTCCGTAATCTGCTGCCCCTCGTTCAACCACTTGTTGAAAACTCGGGCCAAACGACGGTGTGTGGAAGGAAATTTTTTCCACCACCAGTTATTTATGCCGTCTGGCCCCGGAGCAGCGAAGTTCTTGGTGCCAACGAGAGCTTGTTGGACTTCCTCCGGACTGATTGCCGGGCACACTTCTTCCGGCTCTTCAAAGGTTCTGTGGCACAGAGCCTCGAAGTGTGCTATTGCTGGAGTGTTGCTATCGAACGGACGTGTTGTTTCGTAGATTCCTTTCCAGAAGCTTTCGACATCGGCTACAGTTGGTGGATTATCGACAACACGCTGTGGCTCTTGAAATAGGCGGGAAGGATTCGTACGGAACAAGGTATTTTGCTCCATACTTCGTACCCGCCTATTTAGCTTTTTCTTGATAGCCATAAGCGCTCGAATCCTATCTAAACAGTGCTGCTTAATAGTGAGCATCACTGTTAGATTTAGAGTGTGGTGCTGGCGTCTGAGTCCGGCTGCTGTTCGCCGGACTTTAGGCGTAAATGCCTTGCCAGTGGTTACGTATTCCACCACACTCTGGATTCGAGAAGCGTGTTGTCTGGCCAACTGTATTTTGCCTTCGATCTTTTGTACACGCCGCTTAGCCTTTTCGATACCGCTCGAGGGGTTGGTATTCCTCTCGCGGGGCACGAGTTGGCTAGCAGCGTTGTACACGGCACAGTTGATCTGCCAAATGTCGGCGTCTTCTGGTAATTCCTCATCGATAACAGCGTCCATCCGAGCCAGGTCTTGTGGCTTTAGGTTAGCCCTGGTGTTAAGGCTAACCCTCGTCCTTAAGTTGACTTCGGCGTACCTTCTAGGATGTTCCCCGTCAGCTCTTTGCCGCGGTGGCAGTGCGGCTGGCGCTTCTTCTTGCTGACGGGGTGCCCTTACGTACCCTGTCCTGCGCAGGTAGGATACTTGATCCCTGAGCTGTTGCTCAGAGAAGGCGCGATGCTCTGGATGCGTGTCGCACCAGATTTCGTGCAATCGCGCCATGTACCCTCTGCGCGCAGGTTCGCTGCTCTCATAGCAGGTCAGCAAGTCATCTCGAAGTTCCCTCGTCCACTTAAAGCGTCCATGGTCATAGCGTGTGTTGTCATCATTGAGACCGTCCGGTATGGCCCCTCCAACTTGTCTCTGACCCCCATCCGGTTGGGGTCGATTGTGAGGGGCCCTTCCTCTGTCTGCTAGAACCAGAGAAGTGGATCTCAGAGTGGTTAGCCCCGAGATCCACGTCCGACATCTGTCAGGCAGAGTTGCCTCTGCCTGTCCAGGTACACCGCGTGGAGGCTGCCGGTCCGTTTTCCGTATTATTATTATTATTATTATTATTATTATTATTATTATTATTATTATTATTACCCCCTAAAAGCATACCTACTAGTTATTTTCTTGTTTTTTCATATCGAATGTAAGATATTAAGTGTATCAAATAAGTTGATGTCTCGTAAGAGAGACTTCTTAATATACTAGTGCGATCAGAATTGGATCAATAGCATGGGCGCAGCCAGGGGGGGAGCCATGGACCCTCCCCACCCCCAAGCCGTCTTCCACGAGCCAAAAAATAAAGAAGCAGTACAAAGCAGTATCTAAATTATCTCTTGAAATAAATATTTTATAATTAATGCCAATATTATCTAATAGAGGAATCTACATATACATCCCTTTTCAACCATTTTCTGAAAAATTTTCCTCATCCTCTGGGGAGGCCGGTTCTATTGGCCCCCCCCTCCAGAGGAATTTTCTGGCTGCGCCACTGATCAATCGTATATAAATAAAACAAATGGTTTATTTCAAAGTTATCCGCTGAATACCCACAATAAGATTTTTTCAATAATCATATATCACATTTTGAATGTTAGGCTAGTGCCAATACCTTTCTGAAAAAAAAAATTATTAACAGGCAAGGATCTGCCGAAGAATTTAGTTAAGGTTATAAAGAAGAGAAAAACCAAAAATTAAACACGAGATAAAGTGAAATTGTGAAATTTCGGTGTTGTTTAGAGGTTGAAAGTGGTTTTTTGCGATTGTCGGCAAAACGTGACCTCCTAGAGGAAAATATCCTTCACAAAAGTTGTAGTTAATAAAAAAATCTAAAACTTTTATATAAGGCATTTTTCAACATTTTTATTTTTCTCCCTCGTAAAAATAACTCAATTTATATGAAATTTTGTGCAGGTATACATTTTTTTGCATTGAATAAGCATGATTTTTTTGGAATCTGGGAAACAAGTAGTTTCCGAGATATTTACATTTTTCGAAAAAAAAAAAAAAAACCTTCCACGGAAAACTTTATTGGTGTTTTTTTCGATTTCAATATTCTATCTAGGCTCATTTTAACCGTTGAAATGTCTACTTTAAAATAGCCTATACATGTTGATGGTTTATTTTTCATGAAACCGCTTAAAATTGAGAAAAACCAAAAAAAATGACTTTTCGGATCACGAATTTTTCATTATATATTATTTTCAATATTTTCTTATTATTATGTAAATTATGGATTAAATTTCAATGACAGAATTTACTTCAATGTAATATTACTAAAGTTGAATGAATTTAATTGAAGAAAGTGGGCAAAAACATTCTGAAACTCCATCAGTTGTTAGACAGTTCTACTTAGGATGTTTTCACAGTGCATTAAAATATGCTATTGCGCATTGGGGTAAATCCACCCATTCATTTAGAATAGAATAGAATAGAATAGAAAAAATGTTTATTGTGTAATATACAATATACAAATTATATATACACAACAAGATGGTGTTCGTAAACACGTTCTTCCACACCACCTGCCATAAAAACATACAAAATACCATACCTAATAAAAACCCTTATCAACTAATGTGCAAAAAATATTAGCTAACTTCTAATGATTTGTATTGCTTAATTGTTCGCCACAAAGTAGTCTTTTTAAATGTTTCTTAAAACTTACAACAGATCTATCTAGATGAGAGGACTCATATGCTGGGTTATTTAAGAACTGTACTGCTACATATGCAAAACAACATTCGAATTTAGTGGTCCTATGCTGCGGAATTTCATAATTCGTTTGGTTTCTAAGTTGCAAGTTGTGTATTTGATGCCTAGGTATTAGATAATTAACCAAATAGTTGGGTTCTCTGCTCAACAAGATCTTGTAAAGATATACTCCAAATAGTAATCTAAACCGCCAACTCATTTTTAAAATACCATTATTATTATAGATATGCGTGATATGCTCGTACTTTTTTATATTAAATGAGAAACGTAAACAAGCGTTTTGAGCCAGCTGAAGCTTATTCTTATATTCTACTGTTAAGAAACTATAATACACACTTAGACAATAATCCATATGAGGGTACAATAGAGATTCAACTATCTTATATTTAGTTTTATCTTGTTTATCTTTTATTTAAAGTATTTACACTACAGAAACGTGCAATACGCATTCTTGCTAACCTAAGATTATTTGATTCCTGTAGGGAGGCTTTCAAATCACTAAAAATTTTGACTGTTCCGTGTATTTATATATATGAAATTGTCTGTTATGCATATAAAAACATGAGCATGTTTGTAAATATCAATCCACGTTATTATAATACTAGAAATAAAGACTATCTTCTACCTCATAAACATGAAACATCATTGTATCAAAAAAATATTTATTTTAATGCATGTAAATTTTTTAATGCATTGCCCCCTGCTGTTAAAAAAATACCCAACATAGGCAGATTTAAATTAGTAGTAAGAAATCTGCTAATCAACAAAGCATACTATAATGCTGAAGAATTTTTATTAGATAGGACGTAATCTCTTTATTTCTATAAATATCTATCTGTTTTAGATCTTTTATATTTATTGTATTTATTATACGTATATTTGTATTTGTTAATGACAGCGATTCCTAAACATATATATATCTGTATATGTGTGTTTTCTAAATCAATAAACGGTATTATTATTATTATTATAATGAACCTTATTGGTAATTTTTAATTATATGACGTGTGGAAATACTATTTATATACTTAACACCAATAAACCATTATTATTATTATCATTATTATTATTATTATTGTTATTATTATTATACGACTTTCAGTACGTACGGTGCATTTCCATGAAAAACTTAAGTTTCAGAATGTTTCTGCCCACTTTCTTCAATTAAATTCATTCAACTTTAGTAATATTAATTACATTGAAGTAAATTCTGTCATTGAAATTTAATCTATTATTTATATATATACCTAATAAAAAAATATTAAAAATTATAATATTGAAAAATTCGTGATCCGAAAAGTCATTTTTTTGGTTTTTCTCAATTTTAAGCGGTTTCATGAAAAACAAACCATCAACATATATAGACCATATTCAAGAAGACATTTCAACAGTTAAAATGAACCCAGATAGAATATTGAAATCGAAAAAAACACCAATAAAGTTTTCCGTGGGAGATTTTGGTTTTTTTTTTCGAAAAATCTCGGAAACTACTTGTTTCCCAGATTCCACAAAAATCATGCTTATTCAATGCAAAAAAATGTATACTTTCACAAAATTTCATGTAAATTGAATTATTTTTACGAGGAAAAATAAAAAACCGAAAAATCGGTTTTCCGCCATTTTCTCAAAAAATTTGAGGTTATGATGAAAAATGCCTTATATAAAAGTTTTAGATTTTTTTATTATCTACAACTTTTGTGAAGGACATTTCCCCTAGGAGGTCACGTTTCACCGAAAATCGCAAAAAAACACTTTCAACCCCTGAACAGCACCCCCAGTTCACAATTTCCCTTTATCTCGTGTTTAATTTTTGTTTTTTCTCTTCTTTATAACCTTAACTAAATTCTCTGGGTGGTCCTTGACTATTAATAATTTTTTTTTTTCGGCATTCAAAATCTGCTTTGGCACCAGCCTATGTTGGTTGACAAATATCACTTACTTATACTTATAGATTTCCTTTTAGGTCCAGACTGATCGGATTTCTTAAATGAAAAATTCATAGATGAACAGGAGGCTGCATACTCGTCGTACATACAGACTCTTTTGGAAACAGGCTTCGTGGAGTTAGGTGACGTTTCCAATAACGGTGATTCGTCACGGACCCTCTTAGTCGAATCGACGCCATTAAATTGTTCCGTCCTTAACCTCTTTCCACTATCTTCATGTTGCTCATATTCCTGAAAATCAATACACTTTGTAAATATTCTGTTGCAAATACAAATTAAAAATATCAACAAAAAAAGATTAATATGTAGAGAGTGCAAACTTACATCGCAAAGACGTTTTAAGACAGTCTTTACCTCATTGGCATGTATCCTTTTCCTTGATATTTCCTTTAAGGCATCCAAGACACTTCTTGTACTGGAATTCACTTCACCACTGGGTAGAGCGAAAAGACGGCGCCTATTGGTTGGTGATCCCGGTCTAACTATTCCCTCTAATAGTTTACGATTATATTCCTGGGAGTGTTGTCTTGAATATTCTAAAAGAAATAACTATTAACATGAATCAGTTACGCAAATACGGAGATTTCAAAAAATTTAAAACATGTAATTTTGGTTTAGTATCGCAGAATACTAACCGCATAATAATACAGTATAGGGTGGACCAAATTAAATGGGATTTGGGGTTTTCTCTAAAACTACGGCAAATAAACTGAGCTACTTTTTGGAAAATTTGGATGATCTCTATATCTCAATTACTAAGTGTCGAATCGAAAATCGAGTAACACATTCTTAAGGCACTTTTTTGAGTAGAATCCTTTGCTGATAAGAAAATTATGCATGCCACAGTTTTCGAGATATAGACATAACTTGTGTTTTTTAAAATGGAAAACCCTGTAAATTATTTCATTATTCGATCACAAATAAAATTAGCTATCCAACGATATATCATATATGTCATATTTATCTCTACAAAAAGTGGTTAATTTTCGAAAAATTCAATAAAACTTAATATATTTGTGAGGAGGCCATGGAAAACTATTAACAACACTTATAATATAAAATAATTTTGCCAAAAATAGGAAAAACTAAACTACAATAAATGTTCGAATTGTATTCCACTGACACGTACGTGGTCTATGGATAATAAAGGTTATTATTATTATCTATTCATATTTATCGCATTTCTAATATTTATTGAGAATAGGGATTGCATTACCGGTTAACCGGTTAACCGGTTATTAGGACAAAAAACACATGACGATAATTACCGGTTATTTTAATTTTTTACCGGTTATTTCGGTAAATTCTGAATTTACGATATGTCACGTATTCAACGTTTCTATTTATGTCACTAACTAGTATTCACTAAATACAGAGTGATTGTTCCAACACCGAGCACTTTTAAGAATAAATAAATAATATTATAAAAGTAAACTCCAAACACCAAGCCCTAAGAAATACAAGAGAGACATTGACAATATCTTACGAGAGAAAATTGAATATTTCACTGCCGCAAATATCTTGGAATACATTTAGAATTATGTTATTACCAATTTTTATTAACTTATTGACCCACCGATTGAAGAAGGGTATCTTCAGCTGGGGTATTCTATGCACAAATATCAGATGACTAACAGATATAGCTTTGAAAAACTAACTCTTTTACCAGGCTATTTTTAAAAAAATATTGTATTTTTAGATTAGGTATTCAGTAAATGCCATATTTGAGTTTATGTTTATAATTTTTGTTATTTAAGTGGATATTTTTGTTATTTACAGAATAATTATTTATTTAAATTTGTTTCATTTATATTTTTTCCTTTTGATAAATTAACTCCTATATAAAAAAGTCTACTTGACAGTCACATTTTGTCACTTTGACAGCGATAAAAAAAGGTGCATCGTTTTTTATCACGATAAAAATGCCTGTTTCTCAAAAGCAGAGTATATCTAGCAGTCGCACGTCATTTTAAAATCTGTACTGTCGGCTATAATTTTTAAGTCTTGTGGAAACTATACTCTACGATATGAGTCGTTTTGAGAAAATTATAATTATTTTTAATTGTTGCTCTCGCGATTTTTTCATGTCAGTTTTTCTCATAAAATCACTGATTGGCAAAATTATTTCGTTACAAAGAGAAATTTATCCGATAAAAAAAAAAGCTCTTGTGATTTTACTGTTGATAAATTAACTCCTATATAAAAAAGTCTGTTTGACAGTCACATTTTTGTCACTTTGACAGCGATAAAAAAGATGCATCGTTTTTAATCAGCGATAAAAATGCCTGTTCCTCAAAAGCAAAGTACATGTAGTAGTCGCACGTCACTTTGAAATCTGTACTGTCAGCTATAATTTTTCAGTATTGTGGAAACATGGAAACTATATTGTACAATATGAGTCGTTTTGGGAAAATTATAATTATTTTTAATAAATTATTGTTGTTGTTCGTTCACATATTCTGTCGTTAATTTATCTTGCCAAAAAACATTCGAGCTTTTCTTATATGCACACCATATAGGGGGATTTCTGCCTCCAGTCAAATTAAATCTAACCCACGTAAAAATGTTCTCTTGAACCTCCTGAACAAATGTTCAAATGCAGCCAGGTCCGAAAAGGTCTTCGTTTCGAGATATGGAGCCCTAAAGATCGTTCCAAATACATTTTAAAATTGAAAAAATTAAATTAAAGTTGGCTTTGATTTTATGGCAGAACTGCATAATTAATTCTTAAATAACACCATATTTCTTACTCATGTTAATGACACCGTGGGTCTTCAAAGGCTTCGCTGCAGTTTTTTCAATTCAAGAATAAAGTTGTGATACTTTTTTTTTTAAATAAAAAACTTTTGTTAAGTTCTGTGACTCAAAATCTTATGATGAATTATTGTTCTCCGAGCTTCCTAGGATTGGAATTGTTCTTTTTTTATTTGAATTTTCAGAGTGTATCATGTTTTTTATTTTAATTGCCCATTAAATGGGCAATTTAATCAGGTCCATTGATTTTTATTTGAACTATGATTATGGAATTTTCTGTGGTAATCTTACCTAAACAATTTCGATCAGTAATTCGTGTTCACGTACTCAAAAAATGCCGATATTTTTAAAAAAATAACACACTCATTCTTGGATAGTAGGAAATTCAATGAATCAAAACAATGTCATTATTGACAAGTCAAAAAGAAATAAAAAAGTGTGAAAACTTAATATTTTGTTGTTTTACTATTGATTTCTATGGAAACAACAATAGAATTTAGTCATTAAGACAAGGTAACTTTGGGCGATTTTGGATTTGGAATGATTTTTAGGGCTCCATATCTCGAAACGAAGACCTTTTCGGACTTGGCTGCATTTGAACATTTGTTCAGGGGGTTCAAAAGAACATTTTTACGTGGGTTAGATTAAATTTGACTGGAGGCAGAAATTTCCCTATATGGTGTGCGGGGTCCTTTCTTTTTAACTCAAAATTTTGCCAATCAGTAATTTTGTTAGAAAAACTGATATTTGACAAAATCGCTCGACCTTCGGTCTCGCGATTTTTTCATGTCAGTTTTTTTTTATAAAATCACTGATTTGGCAAAATTATTTCGTTACAAAGAGAAATTTATGCGATAAAAAAAAGCTCTTGTGATCTTACTGTTGATAAAAAACCTTTTGTTTGTTCATTATATTAAATATACGTATAAAAAAATGTTTTTTGTTAAATTTAGATAATTTTGTACATGGAAAAAGACAATTGCCATTTTCGCCACCCTATCATCCATTCTAAAAATTACCGGTAAATACCGGTTAACCGGTTATTTACATTTTTATTTATCGATTTACCGGTTATTAAAACTTCCGGTAAATTGCAATCCCTAATTGAGAAGGCCGTAAAAAAAAGAAAATCGAAATAATCGTAAATGCCAAAAACTAATTTGTGAGTTATTTGTGAGTGAGCATCGTTAAGAATGGTTCAATTTAGCAATTTAATAATAATAACAATATTTATTGCACTTCAAACAGACATTACAGTTGTATAAGCCAGTCAACAGAATGAAGAAAAAATCATGTACTTATATAAAAACAAGTTAAAATATCGTAAAAATCTTAAAAAATACTCCACAGTTATTACAATTAAATTTAACTATTTAAAGTTTAAAATATATCAATTCAAATAATAAAAACAAGCTAAAAACGTACTCGTCCCGTTCACTGAACTTTTTATATAATTGTTACACATTCTATAAGACACTCTTCGCAGTTTTTTGTAAATAGTGTTAGTTTTAGACATTTTTAATTTTATAGTACGAACTTAATTGGTAAAAGACTCCATGTAAAATAAAGTAAAACTAAAAAAAAAAACCATACCAAACCCCATTTGGGTTTCGAACCCGGGACCCTGCAAAAGCTTAAGAACTACACCACGACCTTACACGTAAAAAAATATAAATTTTCACATTATAAGACACAAGCTAAAATCATATTTTCACGGTTGTATATTACATTACGAAATGTATATTTGTAAAATATATAAATATTTAGATATTAAAGTGAAATATCATTCCACCAGATTTCTATTCAATTACAAAAACATAAAAATCAAAAAATTATTTTTTTCAAATTAAAATCATTAGTAACATTTTTATTTACCGATCGATTTTGTTCAAAAACAACTCTAACTTGGTGTCCAAATTTCAATACAATCGGATTTTTCTTTCTTGAGTTATCGTGCTTACAAGAAACGTGACGGACGGACGGACAGACGGACATTTTGAAAGTTGTTCAGAATTCGTTCACTAACACAATGATATGAAAATTTTTTGTCTGCAAGCGATATTTACTGATTTAGAAATGTGCCGATCAAATACAATATACTCTTCGTTTTTGCGAAGAGTATAATAAGGAAACCATACCAATATTACTATCTAATATCTAAAAACTCATTCACAGTGTGAGGTTTCAATTCACAAAGTAATGATAAAAGCGTTTTTTTAAATTTTATTAAATGGTTCGTTAAGTTTTAAATAATGGAAGATGGTTATAAAGTTTTATAAAGGCATATAATGGGCTAGTTTCGGTAAGTGTGAGCCTATGGTTAGGGTAAGTATACCACTCCCCATGTCTAGTGTTATGCATCGGGTTCCTTAAGTGTATTTGAAAATTATCTCTATTATTATATAAAAATTTAATACATTCATATATATATATAAACCACTAAGGGTTAGAAAAACCTACATCCCTAAAATGTCCTCGGCATGACTCTCTAGGCGTCAATTTTCTTAGAATATGAATTGCTCTTTTTTGAATTTCAACTGTGCTATCGCTATTAGTACTATCACCCCATAGAATTATCCCATAACGAATATGTAAATAAAAATTCGAATAAAAAAATGTTCTGGCTATATTATTATTAGCATACTTGGCAAGTATTCTCAATCCATAGCAGGTTCGACTTAATTTTGCATTTATATATTGGATATGTTCATTATAGCGTAATGTTTCGTCTAAATATATATACCTAGGCACTTCATATCCTTTGAGAAAACAATTTTATGAGAATTAAGGATAATATTAGAAGGAGTATCAAGCCTTTGATTAGTTTTGAAAAATACTGCATTAGTCTTATTCTGATTTAATATCTGTTCATTTTCATTGCACCAGGTTTCCATATCCTGCACTGCTAAGTGTGTGAATATCATTAATGAATATCAAGACGAGTATTGGCCCTAATGTGCTGCCCTGTGGAACTCCCCTGGTTACATTCAGTGCTTCTGAACTCGTATAATTACCATTACTAACATCGAGCATTTTAACTGCATGTTTCCTATCTGATAGATAAGATTTAACAATGGTGAAAAATACTGTTATGTGTTGCAACCCCCAGAATGTAGGCAATACATAATTCAATTAGTTCGGATGTTGTCTGAATGTAGAGATTTGCAACTACTAGAGAAAGAACCTTCTAGAAGCTCTAGAGTGATGACATCTATTCTGGAACTATCTAGAGAATGATGACGTCATACAGAAAATTCAGGATCCCTCATCTTTATATAAGGCATGGAGTAAACCGGAGTGGACAAGTTAGTACAGTTCTAATGGTCAGAGAGAAAGGAGTAAACACAGTGATAAAGCGACTAAATAATTGAATTGTAGTACACAGTGTATTATTAGTCAAGTAATTAATTGTTGTTGTAATTAGTAAGTTAATAAATTAATGTTTAGTGTTACCTGGTGTTATAATTTCCGAACCCACGATACAGGGTGTTTACAAAAAGGGTGTAAACACATCACAATACGATATGATTAAGTGTTTTATAGAATGCGGAGAAGATTCAAATTTAGCTTCCCAACTTTATTTTAATAGGTAAGTTATAGACAGCATAAGAGAAAATCCTAATATATCATCTCGGGAAATACAGGATAATTTAGGAATCCCAAAAACAACTGCGTTAAAAAAAAAATTCAAACCCTACAAAATTAGGATTAGTCACCATTTACACTCAAATGACTCAAAGGCGTCTCGATTTTTGCCAGTGGTTCTTGTGTCAGTACAATGAAGTGCCAGAATTTGAAGGAACAATTATATGGACAGACGAGGCGATATAAGAAGTGCAGGAGTTTTTAATCGGCACAATAACCACCATTGGGCTCATAAAAATCCGCACGTAACCGCTACACTTAATCGTCAAGGATGATTTGGATTTGGTGTATGGTGTGATTTTATTGGATACCAAATAATAGGTCCTTATTTTTTCCACGGTAGTTTGAATACCGAAATTTTTATTAACATTCTACGACAAGAAATAGAGCCCTTTGTAGACAATATGCCTGTAAGACAATTTCAAAGATTAATTTACCAACATGATGGTGTCCCAGGTCATATGTCAAATGAAACACGAAATTATTTAAATGCTCAATTTGGGGAGGATTGGGTAGGTATCTATAATCACATATATAGTTAACAAAGTTAACTAAACTGATAACTAACAATTAATTTAGCTAACTGGACATTAATAAACAACAAAGTAGTTTAGATAGTTTAACTTTTAGGAAATAATGGTCCTATTTTGAGGCCAGCTAAATCTCCCGATATAACCCCTGCCGACTTTTGGTTTTGGGGTTATTTAAAAAATTTTATATATAGAGAAAGTTCTAATAACAGAAGAATTGGAAAACAAAACATTAGTGAAGAGTGAAAATCACCCCCAAATTTAAATATTCAATATTTGAAAAAGTATAACCGATTTGTTTTTGAAACGTAGGATAGTTATGTTTTTGGGATCGGAAGTCAAAATTAAAGAATTCAAAATGGCGGCTCTAATATAGCGGATGGAAATTTTTTTCTAAAACAAGTGTTTTAAACAGACAAAAAAATTGATCATCTAGGTGATGCTTTATATCAACGAAAAACAGCATTTTTGAAAAATAAAATTAGTTACTGGGCAATTACAATAACAAAATGGCAACATTTTGTTAAAAAAGATGTGAAAACGCACATTTTATTGGGCATAACTTCTTTATAATTATATCATAAAAATAGTGTTGAACAGGTCAAAATAGCAAGGTAAAAAATAAATTAGACAAATAAGTACAAACACACATACACTGTGTGTAATTACATCGCGTGTGCCAGCTGGCTGAAATGAAATAACTGAGAGCTGAGATCTTCACGGACGGGCGAGTTTGCTCTGCAGTGTTGTCAAATCTCTCGCGCTACGTGAATGTACATACCTAATGGGCAATTACACGCACTGTATTACAATTAAATAATATTACTTTAGACAGAACAATCAAAATGGTGATTGAAGTATTTAGAGACAAAATATTGTCAGGTGTTGTTTTCTGGCCTTGCACATCAGAAGTTCTAAAATGCTCATAACTTATAATTTTTTATTTTTTAAATTTGTTACGAGTACCATATTTCCACATTATGAATAGTAACGATTTGTGTTAAAACAGAAAATCGTGAAATCTCCCTATTTTATAAAAAATACCTGGAGAAGCTATCCTAATCGTGACCCTCGTCGGTTTCTGCTCCAGAGTGGGTAGTTTCTTCTTGAATAAATGTACAACAGGAAACAACCCTGGACTGCCATACTTTGCTTGGTGTGTAGGTGGCCTCTGACGTTCCCTTTCTCGCTCCGCTTCCTCATTATATTGGACTATTCTTCCTGCTAGACCTGGACTTTTTGTATCTTCATAAGTGCTGACGTTAACGTTGTATTTTGTGGAGGTCAACAGGGGACCTGCATTGTGTATTCTGATAAGATCTCTCTTATTGTTCCTTGGAGGTGTGGCTATATCTGACAGAGAGTATCTGTAAAAGATAAAACAGTGATAAAATAATAATAATAATAAATACATTTATTCATAAATGAAATGGTACAAATTCGACAATACTGCCCTCTTCCATTTGCCCAGTACTACTCACTAAACCTAAATTAAATAAAACTAAAACTAAAATATATTTTTTCATCACAATGACGTATCACAAGCCAACAGGGGTGTGTGCGAGGTCTCCGCACAAAAGTCTCAGATTAAAAATCCTACACAGCCCATAAACAACTAAAAATACAGGGGGCACCACAGAACTATTGACGTTGGATTAGCAACAATTGAGTTTCAATATATCTTGAAAATTTTTTATATTTTTCAGTTTTTATTTCATCTGAGAGTTCATTCCATAAATGAGCTGCTATATATGTGTATGACTTTTGAAAAATAGCCGTCCTGTGAGGGACAATTACAAAGTTGGTTATATTTCTGGTATCATGACCGTGGTTATGTGTAATTAATTTAGAACTTAAATAAATTGGCTCATTTTTTTTAATGATCTTCCATATGAAACAATACATATGATGTAGTCTTCTGTTTTCCATATTTAAAATTTTATGCTCATTTAGATACGGGATGATATGATTGCGGAAGGGAATATTATAAATGTACCTCATACAAGAATTTTGAACTTTTTGTATGGCATGTTTCATTAAAAAAGACAGCGTATTACCATAAACCACATCTCCATAGTATTAACGAATTACAAAATATTTGTTTACATCTTTGAGGAATATCATGTTTTAAATGGTATAATTTTTTTAGACGAAAATATGCCATCTTTATTTTATTTTTGATATGGCTTTCAAACTGCAGGAATAAGTCAAGAATTACGCCCAGATTTTTTGCTTCATTGACTACTGGAATTATTTCATTATTTATTTTGAAAGTTAAATTCATTGATTGAAATTTTTTATTCATTAGCACTGTGCCTATCAAAATGACTTGCGATTTGGATGCATTTAATTTTAGGTTATGGTCATATGTATATATATATATATTATTTAAATCTTGGTTGATCTTAACTTGTAAAGAGTTATTATCTGCTAGATCAAATGAACAATAAATTTGCGAATCATCTGCACATTGATGGAGAGTGGTATTTTTAATAACTTTAGATATATCTGAAACATATAGTGAAAACAGTAGTGGCCCTAGGATTGAACCTTGTGGCACTCCTGCCTTTGAAGTTTTAAATTGAGACATTTGATTTATAACAACACATTGACTACGTTCTTTAAGATAGGTTGACATTAACTGCAGTGAAATGTCTGATAATCCAAAATAATGTAACTTTGATAGCAGCAGTGAATGATCAAGGGTGTCAAAAGCTTTTGAGAAATCCAGCAGTACCAGACAAGTACACTTTCCATTGTCTATTTCTCTGATAACATCATCAACTATGTGTGTTAATGCTGTAGTTGTTTTGTTGAACCCTGACTGACAAGTCGACAATAATTTATTTTTTTTGTAGATATTCATAGATTTGGTTATATATATGCCTCTCAATTATTTTTGATATCGCACAGAGTAAACTAATTGGTCTTAGATCTTTGAAATTTACAGGATTATTTTTTTAGCTATAGGTTTTACTATGGCTTTTTTCCATAGTGAGGGATATTTCCCATGTAAAAGTGAAAAATTTATTAAGTATATGTGTTTTGTAGGAAGACAGAATGGCATGAAAAGTTTTATATCAAAAATTGAGAGGCCATCCACCCCTGTGGCATGAGTTTTAATAGAATTTATTATCTTAGCCACATTATATTCTTCGATAGGTTTAAAACTAAGTAGTTCATTTATGCTTGAATGAATATTACTGTTATAAAAATTTAAACTAATATCACTTACTGTAGATTGAGTATTTATTTCAGACACAAAGTAATCATTTAACGAATCAGAGTCCTGTAAATGCGACGGTAAATCTTCCTCAGATGTTTTAGTTAAATTTAATTTTTTTGCAGCTGACCAAAAAATTTTTGTATCATTTTTTATTTGATTGAAGTAAGCCACTTTTTCGCGGCGAATTGCTGATTTTGTATAATCGCGTAATTCTTTATAATTATAGTTGCCCTCTGTTTTGTTTTTTAGATATTTTTCACGAGTACTAGTAAAATTACTGAGTAATTTAAATAAAAATAAAATAATGAATTTTTAATAAATTTAAACATTTTGAACCTTACATTTGAAAATATAACGAAAAAGGAGCAAAAATCACAAAAAGTGCATTTCTTTTGCATAAAAGTGCATATAAATATATGTTCCCCCTCCTGTTAAGTGTCTGCGGTATGACTTCCTGTTTGTGTAGACCTCAAACAAGATTTCTATGCAAAAAAGTCTGATGAAGAAAAGATATCAACCCCAATTCCTATTTCGGCCGGACTATATTATTTTTAACACGTGTGCAGCATTCTTAAAATATATAGTTCTAAAAACGCGTTTTACAACATATCAGTGTATAGGTATGTTTTTGGAGACCACATAATGCAACAATATCCAACTTTAGAGTATACATATGAATTAACGTAATGCGGATACTGACTAAAACCTGTATTCGATCTAAGAAGAAAAATAATGATGACCTCATTACAGATACCAATGATGCAATGATGTATTCTTCGGAAAATATTTTGCCAGCTCGGTGGCCGAACAGGACAAAACAATGTTTTCCGAAAGTAGTGTACAATGTACTTTACCTGTTCCTGTTAGAAATAATTACACTATGTTCTTTAGACTCCTTATTCAAGATGATACTCAAAGAATAATTTCCCAGCTAAATAATAAACCATCAATAGGATTTAAAATAATTACACTATGTTCTTTAGACTACTCAAAGAATAATTTCCCAGCTAAATAATAAACCATCAATAGGATTTGACGAGGTACCCACATGCCTAATAAAGGAATGTAAGAAAGAATTAAGCCCTTACATAACAGATATAATAAATATGTCGGTCACTAGTGGTAAATTTCCAAACAAGCTAAAAGTAGCAAAAACTACACCTATATTTAAAAAGGGTGACCCTCAAATGGTCGAAAATTACAGAGCTATTGTTACACTAACTCCCCTTTCAAAGATTATTGAAAAAGCTGTTTACATTCATTTAATAGAATTTTTATTAAGTAAATGTCAACACGGATTCAGAAGTGGTTACTCAACCGAGACCGCCACCACGGAACTTGTACAACAAGGGGAAACTGTGATTGGTGTGTTCTTTGACCTGTCATGGGCTTTCGACATCCTAGATTCTGTAGTCCTAGCTCAGAAGTTAGACTACTTAGGTATAAGGAGAAAGATAAATGGCTAGATAATATCCTACACTACAAATCGACAGTTGACAGTTAAGGTAGAAGATTCTATCTCTAAACTATACTATGTCGAATTGAGCACTCCCCAAGGTAGTGTTCTAGGGCCACTGCCATTCATATTATATATAAATGACTTACCAAACTATATACATGACGGAAGAGTGTTTATGTATTATAACCCCACCGGGGATTATACTTTGCTAGGCGGCAGCTCTCTCGTCGGAGGCATTGGGTGTAAGGATCTTTGGAAAATTTAATTTTAAAGTCTTCAATTACTTAAATAGGCGCCACTTAATCTTGTTTTAGTTAAGACCAAGAAAAAATGCCTATCCTAGCATTTTTGGGTTTGCGCGGGTGTTGCAAAAAAACAGTCAAGGTTGGGTCCTCAAATTGGATTTAATAAAGTTTAAAAATCTATCACAATAAGTTATGCTTATGGGGTAAGAATGTGCTCTACGAGCATCAAAATGCTTAATAATTTATTTAATTTCACAAATGGCCGCTTTTTGGCCCCCTCAAATAGTACTATTTGCGGTTCACAGTAACTGTGGAACTTATTAGAAATCGTAATATTAACAAAATTATCTGACTTAAATTAGATGTAAAATTGGCTTGGTAATTTAGCAAAGAAATTATTTGAAAAGATTGGTAAATTTATAATTCAACGCCGTCGTCCCACACGACGTTTATCGTACAATCAGAGGCTGGAATTTCACGTCACCATTTCTGAGTAAATAGAAAAAACAGTCTGACCTTATTTTTAATTTGTCGACACCTCACAGTACCATGGACATCCAGGGCAATTCCTTATTGCATAACGTGCTACAACCATGTGTTCCTATCAGGGTAAGCGACTCAGCGGCCGGGCAGCATGCTTCACATACGACCGTGGTTATCCAATAGCCGGTTGAATAATCGAATCACACAGCGCTTCCAACCATATAACCGTATTACAGCTCAAATTAACATAGATCCAGAATCATAAAATCATTAAATACCAACAGCAAGTCTACAGTTACAGTTACGAAATGCGAAAATTCCAAGGTGTAAGTTGCAAAATGCAAGTTAACCAAACGCAAGTTAGCCAGGTGCAAATTAACCAAATCCAAGTTAACCAAACACAAGTTAGCCAGGTGCAAATTAACCAAATGCAAGTTAGCCAAACGCAAGTTAGGCCGGCTAATCTTCTCGCAGAATGGCCCTTCTTTTAAATATAGTTTAATAAAATTCTCTAAGGGGTTTATCTAGCCATGTGCTCGGTGCCCCAACAGCTTCTTAAATGGCCGTTACTTCCTTCCAACCCTTTTTTCCGAAACCGAATCCATGTACGTTGGAAACCCGTAATGAAAAACAATTGGTATTTAAAATTCATACACCGCGCAATGATGCGCTCAACGTGTACCGTCAGTGCACTGAGCCGATAACCTGATTCTAAACTAAACGTAAACAACTAACATGGCTGTTTCTGCCCGAAAATTGGCGTAAACAAGTGTTAACTGAGAAACTTATGACTTTCATATAAATATATCCCAGGCATAAAGAGATTGAAAACGCACACAACGTTACGCGGCACCTAACTTCCTACATTTTACAATACTGGGAAAAGGTTTCACTACCGCTTTGCCCTGTTTTAGACGCCCACATACGCCAACAATTTATCAACAAATTAATTTAAGCAGTATGAACCATGCTAATTACCAAACAAACTCTGAAGGTTCCTAGTACCATGGGGGAGTCGAACATCCTTCCAAGGTATAGTAATAATAAGGTAACATGCTACTTCCTTAAATTAACCGAATCAAACTTTATACCATAAAGATATAATTATAAGTGCGTTGTGTCGCTCCTATGCGCTCGATGAAGAAATGTTCCTACCACTTAAGTACAGGACAAGGAAAGGTATACCAAAAAGAACCACGCATACAGGGTTCATCCCAAAAAGTACTATTTACCCGTTACAGTATGCTGACGATAACTATCCTAGTATCGGGTAAAACTAAAGAGGAAATTACCTACAAAGTTGAACAGGTAACACGGCAATTTACAGAGTGATGTTCAACTAATCATCTAATAAACAACTTAGTCAAAACAGTGTACATTGAATTTAACGGTTTATATAAATAATCTTTAGACCTACGGCTGTTGCCATTAATTAATAATGCAACAACTCAGACGATATTAAAATGAATACATCCACCAAGTTCCTGGGTACTTTCGTAGACAGCACAGTGAGTTGGAGTGAGCAAATTTATTATGTATGTTCCAAATTAAATAATTCGTTCTTTGCCCTAAAAACTTTAAAAAATACTTTGAATGAAAACTCTTTGCTAAACTTTTATTATGCTTGTGTGTACTCTACTCTGTCATATAATATAATATCCTGGGGACAGACAACCAAATTCTCAAGATTATTCATTATTCAGAAACGTATAATACGTTTAATATTTGGAATGGCACAAACACAGTCCTGTAGGGAAATTTTTATTAATAAAAAAATATTAAATCTTGCATGTATTTACATTTTCAAACTAATGGTATATATTCATCAAAACATTAACAACTATAAAAAAAAACGTAAATATTCATACATATTCAACACGAAATAGAAATAATATATACAATGATAAATTCAGCCACACTAGGGTGGCCCATCTTTTTCGAAATCGAAATTTTTTATTTCTCACCCCTGCAAATGGTTCCATTTGAAGAAAAAACAGTCCCCTCAAAATATTATTGAGGCAAATTGAAGGCAAGGGGTGCCGCAGAATGCATTATTATGCAATAATAAAAGTAAATGGAATTATTTACATTCTTTGGTTGATGCATTGTTTTTTTTTTTTTTAATCAGCAACATTTATCTTTAGAATGACTAATCAAGTCATACAAATATCAAAGAGATTATCTGTTGTGACTATGACATGTGTCATACTACTGTAAATTCGTAGTCTAAGAAAACTAGACTAGAAGTTTTTGAAATAAAACTCTCGTTTTATCTTTGTGTATTTTATTATGAAACGTTTTTTTCATACATAGTACCAAATATTATCCTAAATTTACAAGACATATAGTAATAAAAACAATATTTTTTGCACTAGGCCAAAGCATGCGACAGGGTTTCTTTTTTTAAATTTGGAAACTGTCATTTATAATCATTTACAACTTGGAGTAAAAACTGTTTTTGGTCTTCATTTTTTGTTAAAATGTCATTATAGTCAGTAATAAGTTTGATTCCTCTCTCAGTGGCATCATTTACAACTTTAATTTTGTTTACAATATTGAAACATCGGGTATATAACTTTCATTTTCCCTCCATGTTGTTGGATCATTTTCCAAAAATTCCATAGAAAAACCTAATTTTTGAAAAAACTGTTTAGTGTTCTCGCATATGAAGTCCTGAATTTCCTTGTTTTCAACGTCAGTAATGTTACTAATCATAAGTCGTTTAATACCCTCTTGATTTGGTGCTTTCCTATTCAAAGCTTTAACCATTTCTCTTTTAGTGGTAACTGAAATATCGTCATCAAAGAGAGATAAGCCAACATTTACTGAATTAAGGTACCACAAATGGTTCACTATTTTCCTACTTGCGGCTTGAGATAGTTCTTTGTCAATATTTTGATAATTAATGAGTTCTTTACAAAAGTCTAAGTCATGAAGCGGTGCTTTACTAGCAAATGACGCTGTAAACCAGGCCTTTACATAAACCTTTACAATAAAGAGACATATATCTTCAATACCTATTTTTTCTTTTTTAGTTAGTTGGAACTGATCTTGGAAAAAAAAATATTTTTAGACAGTAAATGACTTTGACCATCCAACGTGCATGATGAAATGCCCCTGGTTGATAGAATGTCGTGTGAGTGGGCTCTTCTTCAACAAAAAGTTTAGAAAGCATTAAAAATTCTTTATAATCATCACGAGGCTGTTGCAAAGTTAAAGCTGCATTTAGAAACTTTACAATTTCGGCTTTAACTGGTTGTAAAATGTGTTTAATTTTTGATACCTGAAATCCAGTTTTTAGTTTATTTTGATCTATTTTAGGCCAAAATTTCCTAAAACGTTTAAATAGTGGCACATTTGGACCAGATGAGGAAGGCATTTTTGTGTCAAACACACTTCTCAAAACCACTTCAAAAATATGATGTCTACAAGGAAAATATAGAATATCTCTTTCTAATTTTTGTTGCAATAGTGTGGCTGCCCCATTTATATAACCCATATTTGATGCTGTTGTATCACAACACAAAACTATTACCTTTTCGTCCAAATTCCATTCACAAAGCACATCATAAACTGCTTCAGTCTGTTCTCTTCCAGTTGAATTGGGCAAAGCTGGTACTCCAAGTAGTTGTTCAATATCTCCACTAGTAACTAAGATAGCAAGTCTATCGATATTTCCCATTCCAGTGAGAGAAGGTAAAAGTTTTCCATCCCAATGGATGACTGGGGCCGGCAATTCAGAATTACCGAAGGCAGTTTTTAATATTTCAGCTCTTTCTTCGCGGATGCGTTGTCTAGAGCGCTGAAGTGTGGTTCTGCTGATGGACAAAGATGTGGTGTCATGTCCTAGTGCTTCTGCTACTGCCGTCAAAATATGGACTCCATACCTGTCGCTTATTTTGCAAGCATCAAATGCAGCGGCTATTTTTGGTGTGATGATGTTACATGTTCCATACAATCTCCTCTTTTTTGGCTGTGACGGGCCAGGCTGGTCTTGTAACAACTCTTCTTGGGCTTCGATTATTTCATCTTCATTTTCGTTGGAGTCGGCTGAATTACTACTTGATAATGGACAGGTGACTGTTTCCTCTAATCTAGCTTTTTCTTGTTGACTTCGTTGCATTCGTTCGGATAATTTCTGTAATTTCTCCTCAGCTGATTTTTCTTGAGAAGCAAGTTGGTAATCAATACCATGCATAAATCCAGGACGTCCCTTTTTTCTTTGGTTAATTAAAAACTGCTTATCTTCATCTATTTTCATCAACTCCAATGCATTTGCATGAGAAATGTCAAAAAGATCGTCCAATTTTTCAACGAAATTTTTTTCTTTATCTCCCGCACTGGCCCTTTTAGCCGATTTTTGTAAGTTCCTCCACTCTGCATAAAGTTTATCTAGTTGTTTAACACAATGAAAATCCTGACGTGTCGGAATGCGAGCTTTATCCCAAAAAACTGACACCTCTTTTATTGTTAATTTAGCACTTTCATGTACACTTAGCTTCACTTCACGAATGTTATAAAAGAACACTTGTAATACTTGTCTATTAGACGGCAATTTATTGCCAATGATTTGTGACGAATAGTGTCCAACTAAGTAAATGAAAGTATCCTTTCGTAAGGATCTAACATCAGCCATCGTTAAATGTTTTTTCAAAAAGGAACGTATGCTAGAACTTATAATGTCACCATTGTAAAACACAATTGCAAACTGACAAAAACCTACCGTAGGTGCATTATATTTCCAAACTTCCAAAACAAATAATTTCTAGGAAATAATTACATCAATAAAACATTATGAGAAAAGAGGTAGATATTTGTACTTTAAGTAAAATTTAAGTGTATTACCGTAATAAAATCTTATCTACAAATTTCTACCTGAGTGCGGCACGGGTTACCGTTCACCGAATTATCTGAAACTTTGACATAAATTATTCCTAGTATAATAGTATATTTTCGTGGGGTGAGACTTAAAAAATACGCAAAAAAAATTCACCCCCTATAGAGATGGGCCACCCTAAGCCACACATATAAAAATTCTCCATACTATGCCGGTCACAAGTAAAGTAGTATTACTATGAGAAGATGCCAGCAAAAAATATGTGCAGAAACGAGTTTGTGCGCTCCATCGTTCTAAGCCAATGAGAAAGAATTACGTGACATTCAATGTCAACACCAGTGACGGCGATGCCCTGCAGTAGAGCGGCGGTGACGGTAATAATAATAATAAAACAACTTTATTAGGCAAAGTTTAGTAGAACTTACTATTCTTACACTTCTCCTGAACAAAGGTTACTCGTAACAGTTGGCAAGTTTTAATCTACTCCATTTTCACAGTTCCTTGACCGCGAAACGTTTATTGCAATTACACATCCCTGTACCCCAGGTAAAGCGATGCCACTGGTAAAAATATTCGCGCATTTTGGCTCCGCCCTGGCATCTTCTCATAGTAATACTAGTCTACTACAACTTGCTTCCATATGAAATTAAAGATAGCAAATCGGCTAATATATTTAAAACCAAAATAAAGAATTTACTGCTAGAGAAATGCTTTTATAGCCTTAAAAAATTCGAAGAATACTGTAACTCAGTTAGACATTCTGGATATTAATGTTTTGGTACTTGTCTTTTTATTTGTTTCCATGCTTTTATATATAATGTTGATCTATGCTAATTTTAGTAGGTGGTAATATTAACTTGACTTTTTATTCCTTCTATGTTTTTTTGTCAACTTTCTGTTCAACCTAGTCATATATATTATACGTTTTCTTTTACACTTATTTTACATTTTCTTTTCTCTGTTGTATAGGAAAGAAATTTTATGCATTTATCAGTTTATAGACTTGTAATTCTTAATCTTGTGTCCTCACAATTACTATAACGAAGCTACTCCACAACTGTAGTTTGTAGCAACAAAGGGAATAATGAATTTGAATTTGAATAAATCCTAATTTTCCATAGTATTCAGAGATAAGAGCTCTTATGTGATTATTAAATGAAAAATTATTGGCGAACAATATGTCCCAAATTCTTTAATTGTCTCCACATTCACGTAGTGAAGAGGAAGTATAGTAATGCAAAAAAAACTTTTTTTAAAATTTTTTCTATTCAAATAGGCTTGAACGTCGAGATTTTAAGTTTGAGCAAAAAAAAAATTATCCGTTGGTCTGTCTGTCATTCTGTCTACAACTTTTGTTTGTCGCAAGATTACTCTGGAACGGTTTACGATAGTGACTTGAAATTTGGTACAACTATGTATAATAACGGGATCTGAAACTTGATTATATTTTGATCTTTTTCCGTTGAAGGGTTCCGGATGTAAATAAGGGTATATGAGAGTAAACATAGGTAAAACAAGCAAGGGACTCCTACTATCAAATTGGAATTTAGGGTATGTGCGAGAAGCCAAGGTATCAAAATTTTGGTGGGTATGGTTTAAAAAAATTTATACAATGATAACTTGTGCCAGCGTCTCTAGATTTTGTAAGTCGAAGAAACTTATGTTTTATATTATTTTGAAAAGTGTAGGATACGTATGAAATTCCTGATTGTCAAACTTATTGATATTACGTTTGATGTAAAGTAGACATTCCAGTATATAAGTCGATGGCAGAGTAAGGATGTTTAGATGTGTAAAATATTCCCTATAATTGTCTGTACAGTTTAACACTGCTGGGGCTTTTTGCACTCTAAGATGAGTGTTCCCAGTGTAAAATAGCATATGACATGCTTGAATGAAAAATGCGATAGTAAGCTGATCTAAGAACACTTTTGGAAACAGTATTTGCTCAGTATTTGCCACTATGATAGGACCTTTCTTTTTCGTATAGGATATAATCCTGTGTTTTAATTCATTTTAAGGCTAAGTCATTGGAGAAACAGTTTAAGTTATCTGCATACAACGCTGAATGTCTTATGTAAGTAGAGACATCATGGACAAACATTACTACGAGCAAAGCCCCTAGTATCGCACCCTGTGGTACCCCAGATGTTGGTATAAAGATATGCGAGTAAGTCATTAAATTTGACAAAAT
The DNA here is from genome assembly GCA_936432065.2 of Rutpela maculata. NCBI lineage: Eukaryota > Metazoa > Arthropoda > Insecta > Coleoptera > Cerambycidae > Rutpela > Rutpela maculata. The sequence continues at coordinate 8,757,214 of OW386289.2, forward strand.
ATGGCCGATTAGTGAGATACGATATAAGTTTCGTTATTAATATATTATGGTTACCTGTATCATATGCTTTTAATAGGTTATTATATACAGTGTCTAACTGAGATTTCCCCCTTATTTTAGGTGACATTGTCTGAAAATATAGCTTGCAGTAGGTCTTTTACTAACAAAACCATGCTGTTGTTCAATAAGGACTGACGAGACCTGGGAATACATTCTATTCTAAACTAATGTAGTTATTCAGCAAATAAAGCAGTTTATTATTTACTATTATTATTATATATTACACATTCAAATATTTTAGATGGAGAAGGTAAAACTGTGATCTAATATGGAGTCTCGACATGAACTTTACGTAGATCTCTTTTGTGGATGAATCCGAATTTCAATGGATGCAAGATATATATGCAATATGTATGAGATTTGTTTAATATTGCACAAGTAGTTGTTCCCTCGGATAAATTAAATATTACTATAATGTTTTCAAATGATTACAATCTTGCATACGTCAGAGTATAGCACAGTAACAAGCAACAACCCCCCCCCCCCCCTTAATACATTTTTTTATCAATATCACATAATCATAGCCGCTTAAGATGAAGGACGACCATCAATGGGCTATTAGATAACCAATAAAATACTTGTTTTTTTGCAGCATCATTAATGAAGAGCCGTTATGTCTGTCTGCCTATATGAATGTATCTCGGATGTATTAATATTGAGAACCAATAGACTGAAGGCTTATCACAGAGAGCTCGAAATGACCATCGAAGAAAAGTTCTTAGACCAGTTCATTTATGACTGAATGTTAACATTGAAAATGTTTATAGTTTCCTATATGGGGTCTGAATTCGTAAAAAGTGCTTGTTGCATTTGCAGCATGACGTAGATTGCCTGGTAAAGGCTGATTGAAGCATGACTTAGACAAGGTTACTAAAGCTATAGATGGCCTGGTAACGGCTAAAAATATAAATTCATCATTTTCAATGTCTCCTCTGGTTGCATCTTTGTGAAGGACTGAATTTTTCCTCTTATCTAAAAAAAAAAATTTTTTCCACCGAAATAAAAATTAATGGGCGAAGGGGGAAAAATCTAAAAAAAATTTTTCCACCAAAACAAAAATTTATGAAAAAAATTTTCCCTAATTTAGCCGCCCGCCACCGCCCCAAAAATAGACGAAGGTGTGCGGTACACACCTCGCACACCTGCTCTACACGGCCCTGAAAGGGGGAGGGAAGGTGATATGGTTGCACCACGTTACGTCAGATTAGTTAAAGTTATAGGTGGTGCAATTCTACAAAAAAAATAAGGACATTTTTTTTTTATTTTTCATTTTTTTAACTCCATTCGGTGGAGACAACCTACTGATAAATTTTCCGCATGTTGTGCTAAATCACCCTGTATAGGCTTTTATCACCAAAAGTGTTAAAAAAAAATCCTCAGTCGTCTTGGCTATTGTCAGGCAGCGAACGAAGCGCAATTCAAACATTTAATTTACTTAATTGTTTTTGAAATTCCTTCATTTCTAATAAAGTTAGTTAACGTTTTCCCCAAAAAAAAATATGTACTTTTTATTGAATTTATCCACTACTTAAACTACGAAAGCACTGTATATAAATCAATACACATACAAATTTATGATTTTTATTTAATTTCAAACACGAATTGTTTACATGTAGGTTGGCAATGGAATGCCTACAAATCGCACCCAATTATACAGAACGACTGAAAGGGTCCATTTGAAAACGTCTTGTAGGTGCTAAATCTGCTTCATTACAAAAGTCATGACCAATTCTAGGAAAACAGCATATCATTCTGAACATCGACCTACTATAAATAGACTGCGCGTCCCAAAAAATTGTGTTGTCAGCATCTTAGGCAACCAGCAATACAGATTAAGGGCATTAAGGGAATGTTTATTATTCACACAACCCTCACAAATAACTTATTTATGTTTAATTTCAGAGACTAACTACAAAATATGCCATAAATTTAAAATTACAATTTGGAATTAGTAGGTATCTTTATTTTATTTTTAAATGTACTTAATTTTTTGTAATTTGAACAATGGTTGTATTTCTTCTATATTTGTGATAAACAATTATAACTAATATTGTTTTCAATTAAAAACCAGTCAAAAATCGTATTTGTAACAATTTGTAGTATTCTCTTTAACAACACCTTATGTTTCTAATGGAATTACGCAGCTTTTTGCCCTTAATGCGTAATGTGGGTTGCCTAAAATGACTCTATTATGTTGACAACATTCCACTTGCATTCTAACATAAGGAACGCGCAGTCCATTGTGTAGTATGTCAATGATTCTGAACAATAACATAACCTCAAAATAAAACACTTCGCTGTAAATGAATTTTGCAATAAAATTTACCATATTTTTCTGACGTAAGATATTTATAATATACGACATAAAAAATTCATGCGACTCACCTTCGAGGACTTAAAAGACGTGGTTTTGGTGGTGTGGCAAAAATACTCTCTCGCTTCACTAATGGTGTTGAGGTTAACTTGGGTTGTATAAAACTCCTAGGTATGCCATTGATTGTTTCATTCGTATTACTATGTACACTATTTGAGTTTATAAGTGGAGAATTGGTAATTTTCGAAGACGTAAACATTTTTCTCACTTTAAAACAGAAAATGAAGCTTCCCCTAACCTTCAAAAATGTCTAGTTCTTGTCCTTTTTGCTCGTTTTTAATATGTTTATTTCACGTTAAAGCACTCAGAATTATATACCAAACTTTACATTACTTTATTCTACTGTACAAGGCACAACACAAAAACAATTTTACTTTGTCAAACGGAGAGTTATAAACTACAATAATTTCCCACTGCAACACGCCATTTCGAAATATTTGACTTTTTAACGACTTTGCCGGTATACAGAACACCTTTTATATCGACGTCTACTAAAAAAAAGTCCAATCGGGAAGAATGTTAACTACGGTATATTTAAAATGAAAGTCGTCAGTGCTGCTGCCACGGCACTTTTTCTCAACACCCTGTTCTCAACGTATCGAATGTTAAACCAAAGGTTAGACTAATCTTTGGTTAAACCAGAGAAAAGAGAATTACCTTATTCTGTGGTATCAAATTTCAATAAAACGTACGGAAAGCCAGGGAATTTTAATTTTTAATGATAAAGAGACTAGTTTGCATGCAATTAAATTAAAAATAAAACTCATTATTTGAGTGAAAAATAAAATGAAAATGTATTTAAATTAATATAATTTTCTATGTTTAATACAAATAGCCAACAGAAAACAATAAAAAATGCAATTTGTCAGAAAAGCTTTTCATCTTCTTATAACAATATGTAGAATTCAGCACGAACTACTACAACCATGCCAAATTCAGATAGAAGAAGAAGAATCAAGTGGGAACTACTCATCATTCCGAAGTGGTAGAGAAATAGGAAGAAGTAGAATCTACGCGAACTACTACAAAACTACAAACGGTGTAAAATCTGATAGAAGGAGAAGAATCAAGTGAGAACTACTAACCATTCCAAAGTGTTGTAGATAATATGTGAGGTTAAGTTTCAATAAAGTACCTATAATGATCTCGAATTGGAATTTATTTCATTTAACAAAATTTGCTAGACAATTTCCCTATTTTTAAAGCTATTGTTCACTTATTGTAGTGATGCAGATATTCGGATGATTTCGGTACTCGGATTACACGGAATCGGATGACAAGAATATTCGGATTAATCATCCGATGTCGAATTAAATTTTCACTATAGGTATTAGTGATGTGATATCGCGATTTTTCAATCACTCTGTCAACAGTAATTGCGATCGTGGTTAAAGCGAATGCAAGTGGCACTGAGGTTAGTAATTTTTCTCCCCAGATCTCAGAATCGATGAGCGGGGGGGAGAAATCTAAAAAACATTTTATTATCCAAGTGCACGATTGACAGTTCTTTTTTGTTTTGTACTTAAAATTAATCCGAGTATATTCTATTCGGATGAAATTTTAATACTCGGAATCAAGCGAGTATTTTGATACTCGGATTAACCGAGTATTTTAATTCGAATTCGCCCAACACTAACTTATTGCAAAGTTTTCTATCTTTAGGAAAACCGCAGTGACATTGCTTCTGAACTCTATACTGATGCGCTGAGCCCTGAACATTATCTTTTACTCTTACTAGTAATTTTAGAATTGATGTTTTGAAGTAATTTTGTACTCTCTTACAGATGTTTAACCTATTATTCTTTGAAAAACATTAATAAGTAAACGAATACGAAAAATAACTGTTAAAAATGCTTATAATTTCTTATTCAACCTTGCGTTGTGAGTGGCTTTTACATTTGAAGTGGGCATATTAATTAGAGTTCATAAGTGTAGGTTTTAGAGAGACCTCTAGCTTTCTTTTGAGAGAAATTTGATTTAAATTAGATAAAAACTAAAAAAGTTTTACACGAATGTTGGATTGGCCTGCTGTGCAACTGCGCATATGCATTTCCATTTATCAACATTCACTTTCTAAATTAATTCGTACTTCATGAGGAGCAAACAATAAGGGGCAAATATTTGTTTTTTCACGACGTCTTCGACATGGCAAAGAATCACATGTCCAGCTCTAAATACTGCTTCACCTTCCTTTTAATAATGGATCTACTTCTGCATCCAATGTAAGAAAAAATATCACATAATTTTAATTCTACTTTCGGCTCATTTGAAAACAGTTCACAAAAGCACAGAAAAGAGAAGTTCCTTATTCTGTGACAAAAGTAAGGGAATGAATAAAACTAGTGGAAACATTATACTCTTCGCTGATTTACTGAGCTTTTTATATAATTGTTACACATTCTATAGGATACTCTTCGCATTTTTCTTGTAAATAATGTTAGTTTTTGGACATTCTAAATTTTGTGATACCAACTTTGTTGTGAAAAAAAAAATGTATGAAAAAAAAAATCACCATGTGAGGGATCGAACACGAGACCTTTGGATTGCAAGTCAATTCAATTGACGATTTGCACGAAAGAAAGTTCAGTAAAAAGTGTCATGGCGCACAGTATAATGGTATCACTGTAATTCACTGTCATAACATCGTTTTCATTATCTTTAATGTTAAACCTGCTTCCATTGAATATAAATAGTCTTTATTAGGTTGTTTCGTAGTCTACAATATTTAAAAAATGTCGAATTATGCAATTTGTCAAACACTGTTTCCAACTCTCAGTTTACTAGAAGAGTTGGCAGCAGTGATTGACAAATTGCATAATTTGACATTTTTTAAATATTGTAGACTACGAAACAACCTAATAAAGATGATTTATATTCAGTGGAAGTGGGTTTAACATTAAAGATAATGAAAACAATGTTATGATTATTATATTATAGGTATTTAATTGTTGCAAAGTTTGGAAATTAGACGAGTTGGTCAACATGTGCAGTGAATTACAGTGATACCATTATACTGTGCGCCATGATACTTTTTACCAAACTTTCTTTCATGCAAATCGTCAATTCAATTCAAAAAGATTTATTGACATTTCAGTTACAAAAAATGCGACTGAGTTGGAACCCGGTTCAGAGCCGGCCACACCACCACGGCGCGCAACGCCGTGGTAGATGGATGGCCGGGTGGGGCAGGTCCAACCTCGGCTAGAACGGTAAGTAAAATGGGTGGAGGTTAGGGCTCCTGTTTTAATAAGAAATAAAACTAAAACCTAACAATTTATTGAAAAATAATCATGAACGATTTTAAAATACTTAGAACTACTTAGAAATGAATAGAAAATGGCGAATTTTGTTTAAGCGCGCACACGCGCACTGTTTTAAGAGATCGGGTTACTGGTACGGGAAAAACTCAATGAAAAAACCCGTTCGAACAAATGACAACCTTCATCGCCGATGGTCTACCTGCCAGAAAACTTGAATGAATATCATTCAAGAATTACATTTCGACGGATTAGATATACATTATTATGAAATATATATATATTGGAAAAATGTAAAAACAAAAAAAAATTATAGAAAAGAACATTTCGAAAGATTTCTATTTAAGTACAAATGACAGATATTTTGAAAAAATTTTTAAATTTATTTAAATGATTAATTTTTTTATTTATTGATTGATATTTTTCGAAAACAATATAGGGTTCTTCCTCTAGCTAACGCTAACTCACTTTCCAAATTTCAATACAATCGGACTTTTCTTTCTTAAGTTATCGTGCTTACAAGAAACGTGACGGACGGACAGACAGACGGACATTTTGAAAGTTGTTCAGAATTCGTTCACTAATACAATGATATGTAAATTTTTTCTCTACGAGCGAGATTTCCGGTTTTAGAAATGTGCTGATCAAATGCAATATACTCTTCGTTTTTGCGAAGAGTATAATAACAGAAATATACATTATGCAGTGACGTAGCCAGGGGGGGGGGTCCTGGGGGTCCGGACCCCCCCCCTGAGGTGATGTTATGACAGCTACAAATAGGTCCTTTCCTATGCACAAGAAGTGTGACACTAATTTTGAGTGACAGAGAGACGGCATCAATATGAATATCACAAGTTAAAGAGAGACAAAATTGCACTAGTGCAGCTCGGTGCCACACTTTTAGTGCAAAGGAATAGACCTAATGTGTTCCTCACCATTTCCGACAGTTTGAATTCACTGATGCCATTTCGTCGGCTTGGTATTACAAGATTGTATGTGCATATAATTTAAATTTGACAAATCCATTTTAATCCATTTTGATAATGATTGGATTGAAATTTGACATACACTTTTGTTTACCCTTCGAGGATATAGGGGAAAATAGAGGTCGCCAAACAGCTGTTTGTTTGTTCGAGCTACATCTGTAAACAAGCAAATTATTAATCCCCGATCCCTTGCCATTTGCAAAATAATAATCTCATCCTCCGTAGGGGATCCTTTCTAATTTAGCGTTTAGTATCATTTGTGTATTGTTTACTTTCGTTTTCTATTGTGTTTTGTGGGTGTTTATTACAGTGTTTACGATCTATTTTCCCTTATATGCTCGAAGTGTTTACCTACCACGAACTTCATAAATTAAACTGGACCTCAGATAAGGTCCAAACGCTGACACCCCCATGCTGGCCGCCATGATAGGTTTTCAGATCCGCCTGTCGAATTATGCAATTTGTCAATCACTGCTGCCAACCCTTCTAGACATTAAAAATAATGAAAACAATGTTATGATTATTATATTACAGGTATTTAATTGACGATTTGCACGAAAGAAAGTTCAGCAAAAAGTGTCATGGCGCACAGTATAATGGTATCACTGTAATTCACTGTACATGTTGACCAACTCGTCTAATTTCCAAACTTTGCAACAATTAAATACCTATAATATAATAATCATAACATCGTTTTCATTATCTTTAATGTTAAACCTGCTTCCATTGAATATAAATAGTATTTATTAGGTTGTTTCGTAGTCTACAATATTTAAACAATGTCGAATTATGCAATTTGTCAAACACTGTTTCCAACTCTCAGTTTACTAGAAGAGTTGGCAGCAGTGATTTACAAACTGCATATTTTGACATTTTTTAAATATTGTAGACTACGAAACAACATAATAAAGATGATTTATATTCAGTTGAAGTAGGTTTAACATTAAAGATAATGAAAAGAATGTTATGATTATTATATTATAGGTATTTAATTGTTGCAAAGTTTGGAAATTAGACGAGTTGGTCAGCATGTGCAGTGAATTACAGTGATACCATTATACTGTGCGCCATGACACTTTTTACCAAACTTTCTTTCATGCAAATCGTCATTGCAAAGTTTGGAAATTAGACGAGTTGGTCACAAAGATCTTTAACTACTAGATGGTTTAACCCATAAGGAATTCGTATATGACAAAGCAGCAAACATCTCAACGGAGAGAGCAATATTAACACGCCTCAAAAAGCGAGACACCAATGTTGGAATTGCCGGACTTTACCATTGCTATTGTCGGGTCAGTTCGAGTTTCTCAACAAGATTTTACGCTCTTAAAGCGCAAACGCAATCAAATCTCAAGCGACACTAACAACTGATCGAAGCAACCAGCGGTGTTGCCGGACTGTCACCATTTTCTCTACATTTTCCGATCGCTCAACGTTATTGCGTTTGACCACTTCAAAATTCCCCGCTTTCAGCGGATTTTGTCTCTGATCTTTGACAACGTCGCGAAGGACACCAACTAGATGCGAGGCATGCGCATAGACAACACGAGTGTTTGTAGTTGGGCCCGGAGTGGAAGCAAAGTGGGAGAGATAATGGGCGGTTCTTTACTTGAAAAAGTGGGATATGTTTTATACAAAATTGAGGTAGGGTTGAGCGATCTAGGAGTTAAAACATCTTTGGTTGGTCAACATGTGCAGTGAATTACAAAAGTACAAAGACGATGTTGTCAGATTTAATCTAGTATTATCCCGTTCGTTGCTGATAGGCAAATAACTGCCAGATTTTAGAAATAATTTTAATAAAATGAGAGTATTAATGAGTACTTCTGATGATAACTTACTCTAAATATTGTAGCAATCTCACATTATGAATAAATTTCTTGTTATTAGAGAAGATGAAGTAGCATTTTGGGAGAAAAGTATTCAAGTTTATTGAAAATATAAAACATTTGGCAATGCGCTAAGTTGACAGCCTATCATGGCGACCATGGTAAGTGGTGTCACGAACTTTTGTTTGGGATATGTGCGTTGTGAAGTCCAGTTTAAATTATGAAGTTCATGTTACCTACCTATAGGCACAGTTTAAAAATATACCACAGATCAAACAAACCAGATGTTTCACTTATGACGTTTCATGGTTTAGATAATAAATCAACTCCTGGAAGGTACGAATAATTTGTGTAGTGATCTGCGCATATACAAAGCAGTCTTAACCAGCGAGTATAGACACAGGAGGGAGGTGATGACACGTAACAATAATTAAGAGTCACCTAATAAATACTCAAAAACTTAAATGTATAACAATAAGAACTCTAAGCGTCAATAGAATACACTGCATTCCAAAATAATTAATATCACTGTTGTAGCTGATGACGACTTCCATCTCTGAGATTTCAGTACTAAACACTCTCTCCTGTGATATTGTACTCGCTGGTCTTAACTTCCATGTCAACCGCTAGGTTGCTCTGTTTATGACTTCTGCGCAGAATCCTGGAAGGTAAACGTCACACGACAAAAAATGAAACTGGTTACATAGGGAATAGGCGTCTGAATTTAAGATGCCAGCGCCAAAGTGGAGAACTCGTGAACTAATTATAGGCTTTTTGTTTGTTTAGATGGCGAATACTTATATTGGTTTTGTTCTGTTTATTGTTGTTTTTGGCGTTAAAAATAATAACATTAATAATATATGACCTAAAGGTTTGCAAGATTTTGTTGTAAGTGATTTGCAAGATGTTAATGGCATTATTCAGTAAAATTCATATTTTTTTAGGTTATCTAGTTTTTTCCTTGAAAAGTACAGTTTCTTCGACATAAACGGTGTCTGGCTAATTAAATATTAATAAACTTAAATATTTCTCTAAATTTATATACAGTTGTAGTTTAAATCACTTTTTTTTTTCAGGAAACATGAGTGACATTTAGGTTAAGCATATTGCAATGTATGGAACATTTGTGAAGCACTAAAAATGTAAAAATTCTAAGTGTGTGTATGAAGGGGAATATATTTTAAATGCAGGACATATTATTTTGTGTGGTACAACCCATATTCAACACAAAACTTAAAAATGTGTATGCTCTATGTTTACAAACAAGTGTCTCAGATTCAAATATCGATGAAATTAGTGGTACATTGAATATAAGTGAAAAGACATTTATTAATTCTTTAAGTAAAATAAATGAAACAGTATTTTGTAAAATATGAAACAGAAATATTCAGGGGTCTTGTGCAATAGTATATATTATTACTTTTAAATATACTGGAATTACATATATTTACTTATTTCAAAAATTTCACTTACAATGTGTGATTGTCTAGGACATTATTATTGCTACTCAGGCCACGATTATTTGCACTAGCTTTTCCCCTCTCAATGCCTGGTTAAAGGTGTCTACATTAAAGAGGGTATGCTATGAACATTGCAATGCAACTCAACTTTCACGAGTTGTCCCTGCAATCTACAAAGGATATCGACTGGGTTGGCTCCAGCCAATTGTAGCCCCTTTAAACGCTATCACATTTTTAATAACTTAGCATCTCAGTTTATCATTTACTTATTGCTGATATCATCGTACACTAAAGAGAAAATGACAGAAAAGCCCATAATTAGTTTGACTATAGACCACCAGGTGGCGTACTCCTTATTTTCAGACGCCTATACTATTAAGTGAAACATCTGGTTTGTTTGATCTGTGAATATACAGTTGGGTCACTTCCCCTCATTTTTGTCCAAGACCCCCCACTCACGCTATCGACGCGTGGACTACACTCAGTAGCAACGGTGGTTTGTTGATACCGTGTTTCTAACCTAAACGCAAAATTAGGTTATTATTTTATTTTGAATGCAAATAGTTAGAAACAGTTGTAAAAACCAACACTGATACTGATAGAAAATATCATTCTGCTCCCTGGTTGTTCAAGCAGTACCTGTGCTAGAGTGATCGTTTAATTTTTTCCCGTTTTCCTAAAGTTGAACCAAGGTAAGTTAAAGTCACCAATAATAATTTTTTTCGTGTTCTTTATCGAATTTTGTGTTGAATGGACACTTTTTCAATAATTGTGCCGCCCAGTACTCGTGTCAGCATTCATAATTTTTGTATCGATTTCTTCTAATTTAGTTAATAAGAGTCAAATAATAACAGCTACACGTTTTGCTATTTAAAGACCTGTAGGTAAATAGAAAAGCAAATGTTTTTCATATAATTTTGTAGCCACACTTTTTAGTATTAAAAGAAGAAGTTTTTTACTTTGAACAGAAAATTTTATATATGTAGTTTAAATTCATCGATCATATTCAATGATCATGTCGTGAAGTGCATGGTTTGATGTAGATACTTTGACACATTTGAAAGCAGTAGTTTGTTGGATAAACTGTGTTATATATATTTTATTAATATAATTTAATATTTGCCAGGTTACTTGAAACAATTCGTAGATAAATCTGAAGATAATAAATACAGTTCAGAAAAATGCTGTGTTCAACAATTTGGGTATGCAGTGTGCATTTCAAAAACAAGTATGCAAGACGATTCATATAAAAATGATGCATTACCCTCATTGTTTCGTCGTTAAATAAATATAAAAATATTTGATGTTTTTGATGAGCACGATTATTTATTTCATAAGTATGTAGTAAAAAATAGAAAAAAATCATTATTCAGTTTGTAAAATATAGTTGTTATAATTTTCGTTTTTTAGAGAATTCATTTGTTCAAAATTTGCAATATAAATATAAATAAAAAAGGTGAACTACAATAATTTTTAGATAAAAAATCATTTCGCTTTGTATTCTTATTTTCTGTTTGTTAGTTACCTACTTAGGAACATATTTTTATTAAAAATAATGTTTTATTTTACAGAGTAATCCATACAAAGTAAGGATGACCATCGTCTAATAACCTCAACGTCTCGTTTAGAAGATATAAGCCATCAAGTGTTGTTTTACTTTAGTAATAGGTACCGCAACTTGCTTTATCATCACTTGCAATTTATACTCTCGTCTTTTTTATTGCATTTGTCACGTATGTAGGTAAATATAAATAGAAATATTTTTAAAATGTGTTATATTCTTAATTTTAATAAAATAGTCGTAATATTTAATTGAAAAAAAAAATACGAACTCCTGATTGTTAAGTTTCATAATACTTTATATACTTTATGTTCATATTTATTGATGGTTTCTCACTGTATTATATTATTATATATCCATCTATTATATTTTTCTTACTTATTTTGTTAATCATTAGCAAATATAGAATTAATCTGTTATTAAATAATGTTTATAATATATTTATTGGAAATTTATATGTGATTATAGTTTTCAATAGTTATTTATCTAACCCCGCTATGAAATATCAAATTTTAAATGCATTTTTGACGTTATGAAATGTCACATTTTTCATAATTGTCAGTTTCCAGTTTCATTACATAACTAGTGATGTAATGATTTTTTTTTGCCTATTTTAAAGCGGGATTAGATAAAATTTTGTAACGTTATGCAAAAGTAATTTTATTTGGCTCATGTAATTTGCAAAACTCGCTCTCTGCGCTCGCTTGTTTTGGCAAATATTACATTCGTCAAATAAAATTAGTCTCTTTATAACTGGTTACGTAAATAACTATTATGTAACCAGTTATGAAAATTAATTTTTCATAACGTGTTAAGTACAAAATTTTATCTAATCGCACTTTAAAATAGAAAGGAAATGACAGAAATCAATACGTAAAAATTCATTACATCATTAGTTCAGTAATGAAATTGGAAACTGACAATTATGAAAAATGTGACGTTTCATAACGTCAAAAATGCATTTAAAATTTGACATTTCATAACGGGGGAGGAAATACAAATATTTTGAATAAAAATTTATTTACTTATTTAAAAGATGTTTTCTTAACAAATTTTTTAGGTCCTACTCTTAAAAAAAAACACTCAGATTTTACTTACTTTATTTTATAAATTATTTTGTTAACAAATAATTAATAAAATAACATACCAGCATAAATTTACTTAAATCTCAAAATACATAATTTTTTCCGTGCAAATTATTAAATAAATAAAAAATAACTAAGTCTAAAACATTATACATTTATGTTTGTTTGTTTAAAAAGCAAATTCTTATTTAATTTTAATTAACTAGCTATAAATCTACAATGTTTTATGTATAACCTACCATTAAACAAATTTGTGTGATTAAGGAATATTAGGAAAGTAACACAAGGTATCATTACTGTAATAAGTTACAATTAGAAACTAATACAACAGTAAATTTACTTAAATTTTTTTTTTCAAAAGATACCTATAACATTATTTTGTTATTACTATAAGTACAAAACATGTATTTAAAATCATAGATATGTCTCATCTTTCTCTTCGATTGCAGGCAGTATGCTCGTTTCTGAATATTTATTTTCTGAGGAATTTTTTGTCGAAACAGCATGATTTAATGATATGTTAATTGCTTCTATTATCTTAGTTGAGAAGCATAAAGAATCCTTCTCAACTGAAATATTACTTAAATTGTTCACAATATTCCTATGTACTGTACCATTTAATTCAACATTGCAATTTCTTCTATAGGCATATTTTTCCCTAATAAATTATTCGAGATTTATTTTTGTGATCTGAAATATAGCTGCCCTTCCACCTTTCGCACTTTGCCTATGCTCTCATCGTCATAAAAATTTTCTTCATGTCCTCCGACTCCATTCATCATGAACCCAAAATGTCCCAGCGTGCTGATAAATCTGTAATATATTCCAACAGTAGTAAGAAAAATGAACAATTATATAATTATAATGTTACATAACTAACTAAAAATAGATCTGTTTTGAATTTGACAAAATACACGAAGGATTATTTAGAGTTTAACAATGAATTTTTGTGAATGTTGCAAATTACCCTCAACTGATTGTTAATTTTGAAATGAAGCACCCAAACCGAAAGGTTTATCCCTATGCAATATGGTGTACAGACATCGTCAATTAAGTACTTAAGAGGAAACATGTCCACATAAATTAGACCATGAATATCTTGTAGTACAGATATGAAATATCGGTATTGTAGTGCAGTGGGCCAAAGCGCATAGGAGAAGAGCACACTTGGCCACACGGTTTCTCGTGTACTGGGTTTGATTCCCAGTTCCGATGCTTGCAATGTCGGTGGGTAATGGCTTTGGACTTGAGAGTTGTGTATATATGTATGTATATGTTTTATGCTTAATACTCAAAAAAATAGGAAGAAAATATAAAAAAACACTAGACCAATTAGACTATGAAGCACCGAAATTACCTGGAGAATGAGATACCATAAAAAAAATTCCAGCGGTTGACTCTTTACCAAAGATGATTTTATGCTACTCCTAATATCTACCAAATGATGGCATAAGTCCATGAGATACTATTCAAAATAAAGACCAGGGATAAATAATTTTTAAAAACGTGATGAATTTTGTTGAGCTGCGATTTATCTTATATATTATAGAAAGGGCAAAACATCAATATTTTTTTGGTCAATTTATATGTAAATCTAATTTTAATATTAATATATAAAATACTCCCATTACCAGATATTTTTGTACAATACACATACCTGGTCCACATTTCTTATTGCTTCCATTATTCTTTGAGTAAGAATTTAGCCTTCGACTTTATGATATGATTTAAACTTCTGCAACAAAAAAAATATTAAGATACGATTTGTTATGTCAAAATAGTGGTTTATTTAGAGAATATTATTTAGGTATTATGCAAATCACAACTTACACACTTTTTTATTTATTCTCTAATCATGATAAAAGCAAATAAATAAAAAATAATTAATGATAAAAAGTGGTTTATTTATTTATCCATTAATAATAAAACTACAAGTTCTTAAATTATTTAAGAATAAATTTAATAACATACCTGGTATAAGCTCAGTTTCCAATACAATTTTTAGAGCCTACGAATTTCATTAATATTGTTTGATTCTTGCCTTTATAGTGTACGTTATGTAGCAACATGAGAATGTTTGTTGTTTTAAATATTCAAATTATTTGCATTTTGTATTCTGATTATTACAACATAACCAACAAATTTGACAAGCCATAGTGACATTTCACCACAGGTCTAGCACCTCTAGTTGCTCGATTTTAAAATTGGCGCGTTCCCCTACATGCGCGTGGACTACACTCACTCGTCCTGGACTAGACATAAAAAATCAAACTAAGGTCCACTGAAGTCCGTAATGAAAAAATAGAGTGGGTATACTGTATATTCCTCTACTGTGCTATAGGTCGTGTGCGCGTGACGTCACAGAGCTGAGACCTTAGGAAAACAAACCGCTGTCATTGCTGTCAAATGACTACTGACTGAACCTAAGAATTGAATTTTTCATAATATTAGAGTTTTTATGGACATTATATCGTACAAGATGGCAAGTTTTTGTTGTATAATTAATTGTGGAAGTGTGGCAATACAGAGACAACATCAGTTTTTATAAAATAACGTCGATTTACAGTCAGAAGAAGTTAGGATTAAAAGATTCCAGGCAATTAAAAGGAATTATTTTACTGGGGTATTCCAAGCATTTTATTAATAGTAAGTTGTTGCTTATTAATTTAAGAATTTGATTTTTATTGTGGATTTATGTTGTAGGAAAGACAGTCGTAATTCAAGACCACGATGATCCATCCAGTTAGATGTTCTCTGTTAATATGGGATACAACTTAAAACCCAAATGTGAAACTAAAAGTGCTTGTGATAATAATAACTACTGCTAAACCAAACAAGAAACAATTCATGGTAAAAAAATAACACTTTATATTGATTTGTCAGCATTTTTAATAATCATTTCTTGTGTTTAAATTTTAGTTGAGTGAAGGTAGAACTGATGCTGAGAGAGAAGGAAGTATAACAGCAGAAATTGTTGTATACCTCAAGAGGAAAGTACACAGGCTACATTAGGATATCTGATGAAGTGCATAAGTTAAGGAAATTCAAAGTATTGCTGTCATTGATTGATCTGGCAATTAAACGTCCTTTTAAATTATATATTGTGTAGTGCTCAAAAATCCAGTGTTGGATTTTTAA
Organism: Rutpela maculata; assembly: GCA_936432065.2. Taxonomy (NCBI): domain Eukaryota; kingdom Metazoa; phylum Arthropoda; class Insecta; order Coleoptera; family Cerambycidae; genus Rutpela; species Rutpela maculata. Next base: position 8,772,964 of record OW386289.2, read on the forward strand.
CATTCAAAAACTATGAAACTAAGACAAAGTGATCTGAAGTGAGTGAACACATAAAGTCCAAATGGGCATTGAAACTGTCAAATTGTAGCTATAAATGTTCTTTGAATTATGTAATTACAATGTTACTACTTAGATACTTCGTACCTATTAGTGTATAATATAATCATTTATTTTCTTATTGCAATATAGATCTTTCTTTGTATCTCCTGTTAAGTTTCTTGTTGATTCTTCTTACGAGTACTAATGGAACATATGGAACCTTGGATAATAAAGAATTTGATATTTAGTAAGAGTATATTTTGTTTTACTTTCAGTTAGATGCAAAGATGCATGTATATATAAGTTCAACATAATCGACTATCTCAATTCACTGCTAACAACAATAATACGAGTGATAAATAAAAAAGTGAACATACGTGTTTAATAAAATACAATAAATATTTAACAATTGACCTGCCTACATGAAATAATAAAATACAGACATATTATTATATAACAATAAGACACGATAAGAAAAAGTTCTTGCACAAATTACCATGGTTTGTATAGTTCAATCTATAGGAAGAAATTGTGTACATCTGTTTACATATTTCAAGTAGTTCACAGTACTTCAGTCCTTCATCTTTAATTTATATGGTATTTTTCATAAAATTCTTAACAGTTAACTGCACCGTTTACTGCTAAAAATTGAAAGGAAAGACTGGGTAGTGAACAAATTTTGTCTAGACTAGTAACACAGTCACAATGAGTACTGAAGGATCATCTGGATCAGTAATAGTCCAAGTAGTCGATGGCTTTTGTTGAAGATGGTAAGTTAAGAGTTCATAACCTGAAAAATGAATTTGTATGTTAGCAATTACTCATTAAGCAACATTTAATTAGGTAAGCATATATTGAAAAAAAGGGTTGATCATCGACAACTAATTCTTACCTTTGCAAAAAGCTTTTATCCTGTAAATTTCTTGGAGAGTACTTCTTTCACCCAACCATAAATAGCTTCAAGATTTTTGAATGCCTTGAACTCATCCTTTTATCTAAGCGTTTCTCACAAGAACCAAGTAATTCACAATATCCTTATGTGAAATATTATGAAATACACCAATATTTGTACTGAAGTCATCATTTCTCAAAATATAAAGGATTTAATTCGATGACACCAACTTTTTCCATGTACCTAACCTCTACATTATGAGACGATTTTGTAAAATATAAACTTATCTCCATATTAACGAACAAAATTCACCACACGAAATAATTAAGGATAGTTGTGGATGTTAAATAATCCAAAATTAAGTTTCAAAATATCACAAAAACGGCAAAACATACTTTTAAACAACACGTTCAATCGGTACGTCACTCGATGACAGCTGTTTGTTTTCCTAAGGTCTCAGAATCTGTGACGTCGGCGCACGCGACCTATAAAAATGACTATCTGTGCTCTACCATCTAGCGGAGAGTAGCTGAAGGTACCTACGGTAACATCCCACGGTCAATAAATGACCGTGGCACAGAAAAAGAAACAATCAGAATAGAATCTCTCATTGGCGCGAAAAGTTCGCGCATCTACATCGCGCACTGTCAATCTCGGACGGAATTGTAAAATATTGTGCCAGGCCCAGATCACGGATTTCTTCTGTAACCGGATCGTCTGCGACAAATGGCAAGTGGCGTGATCTCGCCTCGTGATACAGTTTATATATCATGATGCCGCCTAACTAGTTAAGAAATATTGAAAATCTGAAACAAATATTATTTGTCTTCATCTAATTATACTTCACAGTCCTGTCCTCATTATTACCACTTGTAGTAGTGCTAACTTCTACCAATACCGTACAACGTTTAAAGAATTTTTCTTCGCCCGTAGTTATCCTGTCCCTGCGCCGGCCCTGTTGTCTTACTCGACGCGCCACCTATCGTGTTCATATCACATCCTCACTTTGTTAATTTGTACCATTCCGTAAACAACGAATTATATAACACAATGGAAAAAACTTCCAAAAAAGTCGAGAAATCGACCAGAAAATGAAAGAAAAATACGAAAATGTTAAAGGAAATTAAGAAGTTACAAAAGAAAATGGAGTTGACTTCGTCAAGCAAGTATCTCATTGAATTTTTAGGTTTTTTAGCTTCCGCAAAATGGCGAACACGGACTAGTTTAAGAGAACTTGAAAAGTGGTATGATCACATGAAGTACCTAAACTTTTCACATGGAAATAGTTCTAGTTAGTCGATTTTATTGCAATGGTAAATCATAATAATAATTATACAAAGTGGTCTGATCATGTGAAGTACCAATACTTTGTTCACCAAGGAATCCAGGGGCGATTTTTAAGGGAGAGATATGAGCAATCACTCCCTAAACTAATATAATATACTGCTGGCATAGTATGAAACAATTATAGAAATCATTATCCTTCAGAAATCCATAGATGACAAATGTGTTGCATTTTTCAGGGAAAGCCTGAAGCTGTTCGGCCATTGATAATAATTAGTGTTATCACACGAAGCACTATTTTCCCTTCTATAAATAACGAGTTCTGCACCACAGATAATCTCTTAATTCAGGTTCTGACTCGGTTTCTAGTCTTGACTGACTCAAGAACCAGTGACTTATCAAATGAGGACGTAGTGCTTATCGAACAACATATTATCGAGCAGGTTAATGACAATATAATTTTTGGGTGAAGACCCACTAGGTAATATGCCTTAAGAACTCCTCACATTTCAGCTCGTTGGGCAGAAATAATTTAAAAAGGCGCATTATTATGTGACTTACATTAAGCAATGTCAATACATATTAGGTTTGTAATGGCACCGCACAGTAATCCCAACATTAGAAAGAAACACAAAGAAGGGGGAAGGGGGATCGTAGAAACCAGAACGCAGACTCAAGTACCGACACAAGAAGAAGACATCAGAAGGAAACCCAAACATCATTATTATTAGAGGGAACAGACAAATATGCTGGTCGACTTAAATCACTTAACGAATGGCAAATACTAACAGATAATTCAATTATCCTATATATGATAAAAGGTATAAAAATAAACTTTTACATCCATCCCAAACCAAAATTGTTTGCCGAAAGTGAATCTGGGCAATGATATATCAAATTTTGAAAAAAGCATCGGTCACCTATTAAATATTGGGGCCATAGAAAGTTGTGTTCACAGAAAGGGGGAATTTCTTTCCTCGTATTCTTTTAAACAAAAACCAAGGGTGATTACAGGTTTATTCTAAATTTAAAAAACCTAAACAAGTTCGCTAATCCACCTCATTTTAAAATTGACGATTATCGTACAGTTTTTAAAGCTAATCTCACAGAATTCCCTCCTCACAGCCAGTGACGTGAAAGGGTGTAAAATACTGAGGCAATACTTAGTCAGTTATCCACACTTGGTTTCGCAATCAATAAGGAAAAGAGAGTATTAACACTAAAAGACATGCACATGACAATTTCTAGGCTTCGAATATAATTCGGTAGATATAACAATATCAGTGCCGAGAGAGAAATGCGTCAAAATTTTAAAATTACTGAATAATTTTTTGAAATGTTCTAGTTGTAAAGTTCGAAACCTGACTGAAGTAATTAGTACATTAATAGCTATATGCCAGGTGTACCCTATAGCTGATTGTATACAAAAATATTAGAAAGGTAAAAAATGTTAGGTCTTAAAAGGAAGGGAAATTATAAGGGAATAATGATTATCAAACAACAGGTTAAGAAAGACCCACTACGGTGGTCAGTCACATACCAAATGCAAACAGTTCTATGAGATCTTTACATCATCAACTTATTACCTATACCAATGTTTTTACAACAGCTTGGGGTGCTTCCTGCGGAGACAAGATTATTCATGGTTTTTTGGCCTCCGTCATCAGTGATGAACTAAAGTATTTGCCGCTTTATTTACGCAAACCTAAAATTGCCGCCTCTAATAATAATAAGAAAGTTGCTAATTTCATATTGAATATATTAAAAAAAGGAAAAAAAAAAAAGTGTAACTTATTGTGACTTGTTTAATACCTAAATAATCATTTCCAAACATGATAAAAGCAAATAAATAAGAAATAATTAGGTAGGTAATTGTAAATATAATATGTATTAAAACAGTTTTCGCCATGATTTTCATGCGACAAAGTCATTAATGGTAGGCTGAAAGTCAATATCTACCGCCCCTAAATATCTGCCACTTTACGCATGTGCGTAATTGGCATATAGGGTAATCTAGCACTGGCCTCCGCAAGAAGCAGCACACCATATGAACTATTTAGAATTTTTGGCTGCTGAAAATGGTCTTAAAGCATTCACAAAAAACATGTGAAACTGCGATATTCTTTCTGAGGGTAGACAGCATAACGGCCATTTTTTCACATAAACAAGGAGTAAAAATTGAAAATCTAAATACAAAAGCAAGAAACATCTGGCAATATTGTGAACAAAAAGGAATAAAAAGACTATGCTTCTTACATAAACTTAAAACTTAATATAGAAGCAGATACAGAATCAAGGAGTCCCTCTGTAGATACTTAGTATGAGATCTCTACCTCTCACTTCAATATTATTTGTAAGAAATTTGGCATGCGAGATATATTTGTAATTCACCCAAATACAAAATGTAAATTATATGTCTCATGGCAACCAGATCCATACTCAATATGTACAGGTTTTACTATTTCTTGGGCCAAGATATTTTTTTCTTGTGCTTTTCCTCCATTCTCCATGGTTCCCAAAGTTCTCAACAAGATTATTATTGAAGAGAAAGCTAGGGGGGCAGTGGTAATACCTAAATGGAAAAGCCAACCTTCGTTTCCCTTATTTTAAAACTGGTAGAAAAAGTCAACCCAAATCAGACACCCTTCAGAACATCACAGCCAATGTGGACGAATATTTCACTGAAGACAGGTCTTCTATCTGACAGTCTTGTTTAAAACTGAACTTCCCGGAAGCTGGAATTCATGCAATAATTGCCTCTATATCTGCGGGACTCTTAAATAGTATGAATTCTCCTACACAAGATGGTGGGAATTTTGTAAAAACAAGCAATAAGTTAACCCATTCGCTTATAATTCAGAACATTTTATACAATTCTTGAACGCATTAAATATAAAGGGTAAGTCTTATTAAGCAATTAACAGCTGCAAATCGGCTCTTATACCTCAGTTTTCCGATCGCCAATAAAAACGAAGAATTAATAGATTCCTCAAAGGAATCTATAATATAAAACCTCAAAAAGCTAATCTTGTCCCGATATATTTGGAGAAAGCCCACATACAAATTGTTTTCTGAAAATACGAGTCGTAAGTCGGTGACATACCGCTAGCAATTATTTCAGCTCACCGGTTACAAACCTTTTCAAAATAAAATTTAAACATAAAAAAGTTCGAGGACAGGTTTGAAATATATGTCCCTGATAGAGTTAAGACTACTGGAAAAGGAAGATACCAACCGCTAATCATTATACCCTTCAATGAAAGGACAAATTTGTGCCTTGCGAGTTTACTTACTGCCCACATAGAAAAGACAAAAGATTTCAGAACTACTGATAATGACACATTAATTCTTACCTATAAGAAGCCTCCATAACCCAGCAGCAGTGCAATCAATAAGCAGCTAGGTCAAAAAGGTACTTTTTCAAAAGTGGTGTTGATACGTATTCAAGGGTTGGTATATATTCAAGCTGTACTACTAGACACGCTGCAACCTCAGCGCAGCCCGCAAAAGGTCTGGGTGGTCAAGTAAATTCAGCACTTTTTTAGATTTTTTATAATAAGCCTACCAATATGTCGATACAAACTCATTTCCTCAGGGGATTTTAAAAGACTCGGCTACCTCAAGCCGAGTAGTTATACGAAGTTTTTTATTTTTACTATCAGTATCATTTTGTTCAGCCTTAAATGATAAGACTGCTTGCAGACTTTCTCAAGTCTTGTTTCTAGGATAAACTTTTGTATTCTTATTTTCCAAGTAAGTTTACAGTTAAGTAACTGCGATAACAAGTGTTATCAATTCCTGTGAAACGAAAAACGTGTTTTATATCTACGATAGAAATACATTTATAAAACGTATTTTTTCAAAACAACCCTCCAGCTCTATAGATCGTTTATTTTTTCTCTAAACATCTACAAGTGGTAATAATGAGGACAGGACTGTGAAGTATAATTAACAGATCAAACGACTTACCTGTAAGGAAATTTGATCCTAATTATACGAACAGTCCTGTCCGAAATTATTACACCCCTCCCAAGTGCCCAAAAATGTATACGTATGTATAACGTATAACCTTCGACCATATATTATCTAGACTCGGCATGTGGGCGTGTCGCATGTTACAAGATGTTTTTGCGGGGGGTTTCAAGGTACCCTGAATTCTATTGGCTAATTCAAACGTCGCGGGTTGAATGTCGAAAATGCATTAAAACTTTGTTTACATCGCCATTGTTATTTGTGGCTATTTTTGTTTTATTTATGTGTTTCTTAGACTTCCATAACATCCAGACAATTTTTCTGTTTTCAAAATCGGTAAATAGTGTTTTGTATACGATCCCGCGTTAGAGAACGAATGGAATAAATCATTTTGTAGGCAAGTATTATCTTATTTGTAATTATTCCTCAGGCGTAGTCGTAGGGTTTCAGGTGCTCTCTAAAATAAAAAATAATATATAAGTAGATAATTATTTTACAGACTTAATACATACTTTTTAATAAAGTTGAATTTGTCTATGAGGCATTTCAGATCTTAGACTAACTAATATTGACTAGGTACTCTTAGTTTTTCAATGCAAATAAAACTCAAATAGGTAGGTACGTACTGCTTATTAAACCAGCTTCTGTATATTTGGTTTAAATTATATAGGTATTGCATGAGATCAAATATGAGTTAATAAACTGATAGTTTAAGTAGGTAGTACAATTTATTAAGTGTCATAATATATTATATCTATTTTTAATGTTTTAGATTTCTAAAAGAATTGAATGCCCAAAAATAGTGACGGAAAATTGGACCAGTTATAGAGACCACAAGATGTATGCAAAACGTCGTTCAATAAACTAAAGTACTTAGGAAAAGTACCATATTATCTATAGCAAGCACGTTAAATATTCAGAACACATTCTGTTGGGTAAGTATAATCTACACTACCGATGATATTTTAAAACGTATTGATCAACTGCATGCGATGTTCAATTTTGATTCTATTTCAATACAATACAATTTCTTTTATGTGACTTTTATGAATGTATAGCATGAATAAATAATAAAATGTTTGTACTTCTGCTCATATAACAGTTGTTGCTTTAAAAATTGGTACATTGCAAGATAATAAAGAATATTTCCGAATGACTTATTTTATAAAAAAAATAATCAGGATAATCTTAGTATGGAGTACGAAAAGAAACAAATTGAAATATTCTCAAAAAAAAAGGTGATACAGACAGTAAACATTTTTTTAAAAACAGCTGTTTTGAATTCAATTTAGGTTAACAATGTACATTTCTATGAAAATCTGAATGTCAGTTTATACATTCACAATACTTGCTTTAATAGCGAGTTTATATGTGCATGGATTTAGTGGCGCCAGTAGATGTTGGCACGCCAGTAAAAAAATATTGAACGTATAAACAGTTACTGGCGAGAACTGGCGAGCAAGTCTTGACCTTTCATGCAATGATGCAAAAATGTTAGGAATTTCCAACTTTGTGGCCCGCCAGTACCAAGTTGTACGCCACTATGAAGTAAAATTGACATAAACTTTGAGTTGTCTAGAGACACTATCCTGGTTAGTTACTACTAGTTGTACTAGTAGCTGGTACTGTCGTCAGCAAAAAAAAATTGGACAACTATTTTTTCCTAATATAAATCTGTCTCTATTTGCACACTTGCAATGAATTTTGACAAATAACTGACAATGTCACAAAAATTAGTTAGATGTACAAAACTAGATTTTATACGATATAAGACTTGTCCCATTTTTTTTGCGCACAGCAGTACAAGTAACTATATTACTATAAATTCGTCTATAGAATATAAAAATGAGCATTAAGAAAACAACAAATAACAGTGGATTTCTGAGGAAATTACAAAATTTCTTGAATTATATGAAAAAGAGGCGTGTTTATGGGATGCGCATTTTAATTGTTATAAAAATAGAGAATCTCGAGTAATTGTTCATGAAAAAATAGCAACAAAAATGGCGATTGATGTTTTTGACAGTGTGAATGTAAGGCTAAGATTCGTTCAATAAACGGTTTCTAAAAAATTTAGGATCTTCTATTGAAAGTTTTAACGCTCTTTCTGATGCACCTAAGTTTTCTCTACTTGCAATCCATTTTCTTAACCAGATACGGTCTCTTTGCTTATCATTTAGTTTATTATCCACGTTGCTAATCTGTTGAACAATCCCTCATAGAACAATGCAGCACCCGGTACGAATTATTATTTTCTTTAATTTATTACTTGACATTTTGTCTCAATAACCACCTGCACTCAGAAGTCAAAGAATAAGACTGACTAGATAAAATTTAAAATTGTGTATAAACCTCTACTGGCGCGCAAGTTGGGCTGGCGTGGCAACTGGCGCCAGTAAATTCATGCATGTATAAACCTGGCATTTGGAAAGTCATCATCAAATGCAATAGGTAATTATTTTTTTCTTTTATTTCTTTTCCGAGACTTTTGTATACTTATATTACATTAAAAATAATACTCTCTATGTTTTATTTCAGTATACCAACCTTTACCACATTGCTTTGAGGATGGTTCATCAGATGATATACATACACAGAGTCTAAGAAGAAGAGCCAGATGAAGCTCAACATACAAGAAATTACTTTTAGAGCTTAGCGACACTAGAAAAATTAAAAAGTAAAAATTAACATCGTTAAAACAGGAGCTGACAGTCTTAACTCGCTAAGCTATAATAACGAATTATTACCGAACTAACCGCTAGTAATATTTTCTAATAATGCTAATATACTAGACATGCACTGACAGATTTTCCAAATTTATTAAAGTACCTATCACCTCTATATATATAACCTTAAAATATTCTAAATTAGTTTTAAAAACATATCGATTTCAATAAGATTAAATAATATCATCAAATAATTTTCTCGGTTTGACCTAAATGCCACTAGACATTTAGTAAAGATAATGCAAGTGGCTGTAAAATATGTTGGGTGCATTTCTCAATATAGTATAATGAATTGGTCATTAGATTTTAAATTTTTTGCCTAATCATCGGCCAAGAGAATGTGTTATGTGAACAACACAACTAATTACCATATCTATCGTAGTTTTAAGTTTGACTTTTGGCCCTGCTAGAGAGTATAGTAGAAAATTGTTGTACTTCTCATTTTTCCAAATCGCCCCCCTTTGGCACAGAGTACATATACTTTTCATCACGATGAGGATAGTGATGCGAATTTTAGAAACTAAAAATCATAATTGAAGTTATTCTCAGTCTTGGTGTCATATCTTTAATTTTTGGACAGTATTTATTTGACATTTGAACGTTACTTAAGAGTACGCAAACCTTTTAGTCTTTTAATATATTGTATATAGTTTAATTAGCGAATGGGTTTCATATATACCAATTTTTGTAGAGAATAAGTTTTTGTTAACCCAGCTGATATGGATATATGCAGCGATTAAGAATCGACTCATTTATTGTATTGAAGGTGTATTTGTTAACATAGAATAAAGGGCAATAAGTTATAATAACCTAGTATTATTAATTTAATGTATTTATATCTTCTAATAAAGAACACGACACTTTTTATATTTTTACTGTTTATTTAATTACTTATTTATAAATTGTTTGTTTTTAGCAACGTCTTTATTAAATTATGATCTAATTAAGATGTACTTATACTTAATAAAATATCGATACAAAATGTGTGTTTTAATTCTTACTTTTTTTTGTGAAGAAACATTTTGCCTATAAAACATTTACTTCATATGATGATCGACCACGATAACTCAGTCGGTGTACTACATAAAGTACACCGACTGAGCAAGGATAAACTAGTTGGTGTCTATATAGACCTGGGTTCAAATGGCAGCTTGAGATGGCAAATTTTTTAATGCACGTATGTACTTAACTTTATTAGAATTTATGTGATTTGTGTGAATTGTTTTATGTTATTTATGTCACACATTACCTACCAATACAAATTATACAATACACACAAGAAAGGGAATACCATCAGTGACTATTTATTACTATTTGAAAAAAAATATGAAAATATATTTTTTCCCTCGTGAAAAACAGTAATTTCTAAACCTAAATAATGACTAATAACTGTATTACTAATTTTTGGCAACATCTCTGCTTTATACAATAACAGAAGTATTTTTTTATTATCTAGAAAAGCTAAATTAATATCTCCATTTGCAATTTTCCAGTAGTAGAATATTGTTGTAAAAGTATGCTTATAAATTCGAAAAAAAAATTTTACTCGGGCTTAATTTTAAACATCACAATGTTAATTAATTTTATATATTATCCAACATTCAGACCCTTTCGCGAATACACGCCACTGGCAAGGGTCCCGTACACAGAAAAATATCCCCCTTCAGCACCCGCGGCTGCCATAGTCAGCGCCGCCTTAGTATACATAACAAACTCTCTATACTTTGGCTAAGATACCGGGTCTAGGTAATATATGGTCGAAGCGTATAACGAAACCCCCATTGAGATATAAAAACGATCTACAGATACAGGATTCTTTAAACTACAGTGAGGATGTGATATGAACACGATAGGTGGCGCGTCGAGTAAGACAACAGGGCCGGCGCAGGGACAGGATAACTACGGGCGAAGAAAAATTCTTTAAACGTTGTACGGTATTGGTAGAAGTTAGCACTACTACAAGTGGTAATAATTTCGGACAGGACTGTTCGTATAATTAGGATCAAATTTCCTTACAGGTAAGTCGTTTGATCTGTTAATGTTTCACAGGTTCTCTGAATCTCTACCGGTCCGTTCCTAAAAGGGGTAAAAAATATTGAGTACTGTCCTGAACTCGCCCAACAAAAGAATGGCGGAAATTTACAACACGAGATCAAAGGATTTTTTGCCGACATTCCCTTCTGATTGTTTCTTCTTCTGTGACCGTGGTAACATTCCAAGATTTGTAAAAGAGACAGGTTGCCTGGTAACTCAGGAGCCAATAAAATTCTTGCGCGGGAGTGACGTGTCCAGAGGACCATTTAAAATTAACATGCACAACAAATGATCTACTTAAAATATGAATATCCAAAATAATATTTTCAATAACTGTGTAAGCAGAAATAAAATATATTAAACAAAGTACGACGAGATCAACGAGGTTAGGGATACACTGGTCGACCTTTGCATCTTTTACCTCTGTGAAGTGAGTTGTAGAAGCGGGTCCTCTGGATGACGCGCAATATGGCGCTCCCTAGTTACCAGGCAACCTATCCTCTACAAACCTTGGTAACATCCAACCTTTTCATTCTGAAGAAGCAAGACCTCAAAAAATGTAACATGCCAAGATTGTAAATGCAACCTTGTAAAGGCCGTATCAGACGACGGGTTGAGGCGCCGGTTGCGGTTGGGGTTGGAGCCTGACCAATGAGCGCTCAGCAGCGAAGGCCACGGTCATGAATACTAAATAAGACAAGGATGACGTACGCTGTGCTTTCAAAATTTCCGTGAAACTGGAAGAAAGAAGCGCACGTTATAGGTGGTTATAGCTGGCGCGAGGCGCGATTCTCATTAGCACACTGGAACGCGAGCTGCTCATTGGCTAATGACATTGTTGCTAGTATTCCTAGCGCCACCTGCAAATTCGACGACGAATGGTTACCGTCTGCCAGTCGGTAATCGAAGAGCATTTATTTTTTAATCGAATGATTATCGATATCCGTCCGCATAGGTAGTTAGTATATGTACTTCACATACGCCAATTACGCTGGCAGACGAAATTTCCAATCGGCGCACGCGTTAACCTCAAATAGAAAAAAAAATTTTTAGTTTCTATTTCCGGTTAATGCGCGCGCCGTCCGGAAATTTCGTATGCCAACGTAATTGGGGTATGTGAAGTACATATACTAACTATGCGGACAGATATTGATAATCATTCGATTATATAGTACCAAGGGTGTTATAAGGATAATAACGCACCGAGGTCGGCAGTGTACAATCCCGAGGGCCTCTGGCCCGAGGAAGTGTACGTCAACCGAGAGCGTCATTATCCTATAACACCCGTGGTGTCTTCAACGTTTAATGTCCTGCAAGTCTGTTATTTAATTCGATTTTTTTTTTGACATTAACGATTTATTAATTTGACATCTATTATGTTCAGGACGATTTGACTTAAAAGAGAGTAAAAATCAAAATTGTTTGTAAACGCCGCCGTTGCATAGCAACGCATTTTGTTTGTCAATAACGCTATCATAATTTGCTTGTTTTGGGTTGTATTATAATTTTATAATGCCCTAGGGCGTTATAGATATTCATAACGTCCTAGGGCGTTATTTTTCATTTAATGTATCTCAAAATAGGGTGGTTATTGTAAAATAACAGACTTGTAGGACATTATAGTTATTAAGGTACCAAAGGGTGTTATAAGGATAATAACGCACCGAGGTCGGCAGTGTACAATCCCGAGGGCCTCTGGCCCGAGGGAATGTACGTCGACCGAGGACGTCATTATCCTATAACACTCGTGGTGCCTTCAACGTTTAATGTCCTACAAGTCTGTTATTTAATTCGAATTTTTTTTTTGACATTTACGATTTATTAATTTGACTTCTATTATGTTCAGAACGATTTGATTTAAAAGAGAGTAAAAATCAAAATTGTTTGTAAACGCCGCATTTTGTTTGTCAATAACGCTATCATAATTTGCTTGTTTTGGGTTGTATTATAATTTTATAATGCCCTAGGGCGTTATAGATATTCATAACGCCCTAGGGCGTTATTTTTCATTTAATGTATCTCAAAATAGGGTGGTTATTGTAAAATAACAGACTTGTAGGACATTAAAAAATAAATGCCCCCCCTCCCTATCCACCCACCATACCAAAAAGTTCCAGAGAGAAAAAAAAATTGTACTTATATGGTCTCTTTGATTAGCGACTGGCAGACGGTAACCATTCGTCGTCGAATTTGCACGTTATTTCCTAGGCTATTAGCGTCCGTAATCCTTGTCTATATAATTCATGGCCACGGTTCCCAACCGGACGGATAACCGCTGAACCGATATTCTAACCTCACGGTTGCAACCGCAGCCAAGGGGGGATGTGTCGCGTGACTTTGTTTACATTTCTGAGCCGGAGCGCGAAATCGGCAAGTGGAACTTAGTGGAAGAGAATTAGGCCTAGGACGACTAGAATTATTTTTCTCCTCTCTTCCAATACATATCGCAGTACATCCCGATCCATCTTTCACGTGTTTTCGTTATTCGTTCTCGTGTCGTGATCTCGTTCCAACTGTCAAGTTAGCAGCTTCTGCGCATGCGCCGAGTTGTCGGTTGTCATGAGTAACCAAGCCGCACTTTTCTAAATTCACCGGTGGACGCACCAGGTGGACAAAATACGAAGCTGATTGGCTATCTGTTTCAAATTAGCCAATCAAATAATGTTATTGCTTACCTGTGCGATCCACCGGTGAATTTAGAAATCTGCCCAAGATTTGTAGAGTCTACCAATCTTGATGAGTAACAACCGCGACGAACCGTAGTGTGATTAGCCAACCGCCAACCCAAACCGTAACCGCAACCGCAACCGGCGCCTCAACCCGTCGTCTAACACGTCCTTAATACTAAGCTGACGATTTGTTGACCGTGATTTCCGCGAATACCTAAAGCATTGAGTGCGCCTTCCAGCATGTTGTTTATTCCGATGCCGTAGGTAGAGACATAGAAGCAGAAGAAGAGAATTTCTGTCATTGTCAAATATGTCAAGTCAAACGTCAAACAATCTGCACTAGTTGTACGTGTTACGTCAGTGTATACAAATTTGTTTATTAATACCTTTAAAATCCATAATTAACAACTTTTTTCTTTATTATACGTTGACTCGATGAACAGGTAATATATCTTGATATTAATCGGAACGTAGACATGCATTTGGTATTCACTATACCACCTACTGTTATAATTTCCTACGACCTTTAAGCCCAACCCCCTGATTATTTTGTTGATATTTTTTTGTATTCTGCTTAACAAAACAACATTCTTAAAAATAGATTTTGCATTCATAATAATCCTTCTTATCTGTCACATACAATATACAACAATTTTGAACAAAGTGTTGCAAAATGATGGGATTAAACAAACCTTAATAAAACAACTAATTGAAAAGAGAAATGTACTAGTATGTGTTCTCATTGATTAATGAGGAAGAAAATATCCGATTGCCGTTGCCTTTGTTTATTGTTTTCTGTTTGTATTTTATACAGTAGGAAATGGCCATTCATTGTACTGTCACAGTACACCACAGTGGTGTTTGGCTTGAATGACTAAACACTCTTTAATAGCATGTTGAAATAATTTTTTTTGACAGCATAGGTATTTTGTTGAAATTTTTATATACGGCTGTGGACTTTAAAGTTTTTTTAGTACTTGTAGCATCCCCTATTGTATCAGTGGTGTCATATGTATGGAGGGGTATCATCCCTTCCCTCTGAATTAGAAGAAATCTCGTCTATTTTTAGCTCAACCCTTTATAGTCCAGGAGACAGCGACCTTTTTGGGCTAGTCATTTTATTAAGGCTGGTTTTCATTTTTATCAGCGGTCAGCTGCTTAAGTAACGGTGGAGATAGGTGCTGGAGTCCGTCCCACGCGTAAAAAAATTTATTGAAATAAAAACATACCTACCATCAAAGTTGAAATTTTGTGTTGTTTAATAATGGAAAAGTGATACAAAATCATAGTCAGCTGTTAAAATGGCGGTGGATAATACGTCCGCTGCTCATATAAACAAGTTTATTAAAAGTTTAAATTTTAGTAATTTCATCAAGGTTCAAATTTTGTTATATAACAATATGTATAATGTCGACAAATTAAAATTTTAATTTTTAACAATTTCTAACGTAAAAATCTGTGAAATACTACCATACTACTACCATAAAGATGTCGAAAAATGAAAATTTTGCAAAACTTTGAACAGCTGTATCTCGGATACTATTTGATCTACAGAGTCCGCTCTGGTACCAATTTGTAGCAAATTTAATCTACTTTTAAAAAATACTAAAATGTTTTTACAGAAAAAGTAGGCCTTAGGTGTCAAAATCGACAAAAAATGAAAAAAGAACAAATATCTCGCACTTTTTTGGATTTTTGACAAGATCCGGAGGTCTGCCGAGGTCGTAAACTTGGATTTAACATTACTTTTTAATCCTATGCAACATATTAAAAAAGCAGCCATACCTGATTTAATGTCAGGTAGAATGTATAAAGTTACTGTACTACAAATATAATGGCTGGATCTGGATCTGTGGTGGCATGTCCACCGAGCCTCTCATTCCTCAAGCCAACCAACACATGCTCGGCAGTCTCGTCACAGAAGACCTATACCAGAAGCGTCACTGTCGGTGGCACGTTCGATGTTTGGGTGCGTTTGCACGCATCCAGTAATTTAGTCGAGTAGAGAGACGGTCCAGTAATTTAGTAATTGCTTTCCACTAAATTACTTGACTAAAACACGCTGTCCGCATTGGTCGAGTACTAAATTACTAAGCGACTCGACTAAATTACTGAGTGCGTGCAAACGCACCCTTTCATTTGGTAAATTGGGGTGACCTTCGGCCATCTTGTTGGTGGTATTGTCAACCTCTAAATTCACCGCTGGACGCATTGGTAGATAAAATTCGAAGCTGATTTTGGATTTGGTTTTCAAAATAGCCAATCATATAATGTTATTGCTTACCGGCACGCTCCACCGGTGAATTTAGAAACCTGCGGATTTATAGGTTGACAATAATACCACCGACATATGACATATGCGCATAAAATTCAATATTGGCGGGAAGGCCAGAGAGTCGTTTCTGGTATAGGTCTTCTGTGGTCTCGTCATCCAGATTACACCCTCTACACTTGGGGTTGTCTATAACTCCCAGTGTATGGAGTTGTTTGTTTAGTCTGCAGTGTCCTGTTAGTAATCCTACATAGATGCGCAGATTACTCCTGGACATCTGGAGACAGTGTTTGCCTAGCTTACGACTGGGTGTGGCCAAAGCCATTCTGCTATGTCTGCAGCTGCTCAGACCACCCCAACAGTCCGCATGGCGTTTGAGTGTATAGTTCTTTAGCAGGGATTGAATCTGAGAGCGCTGTTGCAGGTTCTGGACCATGCAGGGCGCTCTCAAATTCCTTGCGGGCTAAAGCGTCCGCTTCTTCGTTACCCTGAATTCCGTCATGTCCTTTCACCCAACGGAGCTGGACACTATTGTTTTGTGCGAGCACGTCTAGGGCCTTTCTAGTTTCCAGAACCAGCCCCGAGCCTGTCCTACAATTGTTTAGGGCAAGCAGGGCTGCTCTGCTATCCGTTGATATGCGCACCGTTTTACCACTGACGTTTGCCTTCGTGGTTTCTATTACCGCTTGCAGGATCCCTACTAGTTCCGCCTGGAAGATAGTGGCATGTGTGCCTAGCGGTATTATCGAATGTAGATCTAGGTCTTCTGAGTATACCCCAGCTCCTGATCCACAGTCCATTTTTGAACCATCGGTGTAGATTGATATGTCCGGCTCGTCATTACCGGACACATTCAAACTCACCTCAAAGTTCTTGTTGAAGTTATATATAAGGGGGATACGGTCAGTTCCCATTCCCAGAAGAGGAATTTGTTTTGTAGCCTCCTCTAGGATACGGGCATGTCTCATAGCCGTACCCTTAATATACCATTGACCTACAGATTGCAATCTCAGAGCAGTCCTCAACGCCACCTCCTCTATGTACAGATTTAGAGGGGGGAGGCAGAGTAGAGTCTCCGTTGCAGCTGTAGGTGTCGTTTTCATCTCACCAGTAACGCAGAGACATGCCAGTCTTTGAACATGCTCCAGTTGAGATGCTGCTGTTTTTTGCCTTACTCTGGGCCACCAGACTATGGCTGCATAACAAAGCATGGGTCTTATCACAGCAGTGTACAGCCAGAGGGAGATTCTGGGTGAGAAACCCCAGGACCCGCCGACCGCCCTGCGACACTGCCAGAATGCCGCACATGCCTTGTTTATCTTAACTTCCAAATGTCTCTTCCAATTCAGAGTGCGATCAAGCATGACCTCCAAGTACTTGACCTCACTCGCTAAGTGGAGTTGACTGCCCGATAATTTGGGTATTTTCATATTTGGTAGTTTTCTTTTCTTGGTGAATAGTACTAGCTCAGTTTTCTGGGGGTTAACCGAGAGAAAGTGTATGTGCACCAATTATCGACCAACTTGAGGGAAGTTTGCATAAGTTCGCATAGCAAGCCCTCAAAGTTTCCATTTAGCAAGATGGTAATGTCATCTGCGTAACCTATTGTGAAGAAACCAGAGTTATTGAGGCGGTGTAAGAGGCTGTCGGCGACCATAACCCACAGTAGGGGTGATAGGACGCCACCCTGTGGACAGTCTCTATTGACCATGCCTCTAGTCTCTATGTTCCCCACATTTATTCGGACGGCTCTTCCATTTGAGCATGTGTGTTATCCATTCACTAAATGTGTTGGGAACACCATGCGTTTGGAGGGCTATCCCTATACTCTCAAAGGTTGTTTTATCAAAAGCACCTTCGATATCAATAAACGCTCCCAGGGTAGACATTTTCATATCCGTCCCGATCTCTCGATACGAGATACCACGGAGTGAAGTGCCGATTCTGTTGATTTCCCTGGGATGTAAGCATGTTGATTTGGATGCAGTGGATGTAAAATTAACACTGTATCTCTAATTTCTCGATCACACAGTCTCTCCAGACCTTTCAATAGGAAGGAGGAGAGGCTGATGGGCCGATATGATTTTAAATATGCACCAGGTGGTGGTGTATGTATTCCAGCCCCCACTGGAGTAGAGCTGGAAAGACACCGTCTGTACCTGGTGATTTAAAGGGAAGGAAGGTGTTGATCGCCCAGGCTACTTTTGCATCGTCCACTGTCCCATTCGCAATCTCCCAGTTAGCTGCAGTAGTGACTGGGTGAGGTACGTTGGGCCAGTCCATACAGGACGACACAGTGCTGCCTGGAAACATTGTTTTTAGCAGGAGTTCAGAAGTTTCAGAGAGGTTGGTTGTAAAGGAGCCATCCTCTCGTTTCATGAGTCCTGATTGTTGGGGATCTTTGGAGAGTATCTTATTGAGCCGAGCTGCTGAGGCAGTAGATGCAACCCCGCTACAGAAAGATCTCCATGACGCTCTTCGACTTTCGCGAATGGTCTTTTTGTACAGCCTTTGACTGTTCTTGTATGCCTCCCAGTCTTTGGCACTTTTAGACTCCATCGCTTTATTGACGAGTTTTCTTGTCTTCTTTCTCAGCCGGTCGAGTTCTTTGCTCCACCAGGGTATTGCATGCCCCGTTCCGACGAAATATAATGGCAATTTTTTTTCCAAATTTATCTATTTGTTTATAAAGTTTATTTAAACAAATGGCAGTAAAAATTTAAAGTTTATGTAATCTTATAGTATTTTTGAATATGAAAACAGTAATAATATTTAAAATTAATAAAAAAAATTTTCAACCTCTCTTTTTCATTTTTTAGTTTTTTGTTAGGTTAAATAATTAATAACTAATAGACTACAACAATTAAAAACATCGCAATATCATAATCCCAAAAAGTATAGTTGACATAAGGTCTCCATGAAGCGAAATAATTTTAGTGGCTTTTGTTTAACAATTATCCGACTTAAATATAAACGCAAACTCAAAAAAAAATTGTTAACTAACAATAGGCTCATTTTATGAAAAATGGGTGAAACTTTTTTCCCAATGGGATATTGTTCCTTTAGGTGTCTAAATAATACCATAATTTTTAAAAAATTTTAAATTAATATTTAATAACATAAAAAAATATTTTTACTTATTACGGCCGGTTTCAGAGCATCGTAACGGCTTAGTGTTCACCGCGCGGAGCTCTATTTTCAACATTAAATTAAAATTACTAATATTAGAGACAGAGTTTTGGGAGATGGGATTTTTTTATTGGAAATTTCTTCCTCTTTAAGAATCCTTCTTTAAAATTTCTTAAATATTAATAGTTTTCGAGTTATTTGCAAAAAAGGAAACTCGTTATTTTTTCAATCTCCATTTGTTTATAACTTTTACAATTGTTTAGGTGCGGGTTTGAATCATTTGCACATTTTTCTAGACGTCATTCCGAATCCAATGAGCCCTCACTCATCTTTTTACGAGCTTTATCAAGCATTAACACGGCTTTTTCTCTCTTTCTAAATTTTGTATAGAACCTTTTCTGCATAGAACAGGATTTATCTCACAAACAAAGGGCATAGCCGGGTAAGCATGGTGTGACTGCCCCCAAGCGTCTGGCGCTTATATTTGTGCAGTAGGAAGCAATCTTGGAAAGTAGCAATTTCACAAAATATTAGCCCGAAAAAGGGACCGGTTTGGGGTGAGTAAGGGAGGGTTGATTTTAGCAAAACTATTTTTTTTCTAAGAAACGGCGCATTCAATCGTTTTGTAAAAAATATATGTTAAAGACCTACTGAGAAAGTACTAAATAAAAAATCATGCTCAAATTCCGAAAACAGATACAGTAAAAAAAACATATATATTATTTTCAATTTTTTTTTAGGGTAACTTATCCCTGGGGTACCAGCCTGAATTTTTTTCTGTAGCATGTCTGGGGACTCACTTATGTTATGTTTTTTTCCCAGTCTTTTGCGAAGATTACGCCATACTTAAAAAAAATGCCGAAGTGTGCAGCAGGGTTGGAAAAAAAACTGTTTTTTTTTGTTTTAAACAGTTTTTTTTTGTTTAAAACAGTGTTAAATTAAACTGTGTTTTAAACAGTTGCTTAAAACATCACATTGTGTATTAAGTATGTTTTAAAGATTTGTTTAAAACATGATACGATGTTTTAAAAAATGTTTTTAAAATATTTTGTTTTAAACATGCCAACCCTGGTGTGCAGTGTCGTATGCATATTTTGTCAACAATTAACCCCTTGCACGTAAAGAAGGCCAAAATGCAAAGTAAATATGGATACCTGAGTAGTGTATACATACTAGTGATTAGTGATTATGGAAATGATGAACGTTGTAAGAGAAACCAATATAACGCTGCAACGCTGACAGTTAATTAGGTGATCAATAGAGTTTAACTCTCTTGCGCCGCAAAAATCAGTTTATGGCCGGAATGTTAAATATCATTAAGGGTAAAAACTAAAGTCAGCGGTACTATCGATATTACCGTCGGCGGGGATAAGAGCTTGGTCTTAACAGTCATGTGTTGTTAATAATTTGCAGCACTAAATCGTAGCATTACTAACCTGTGATGGATATGGATGTTAATCTTCCTCACTGTCATCTGCAATCACTGCACTCATGCTATCCTTCTGAAACAATAGAGAAAGAACTTCCGCCGGTTTAGGTATGCTTGATAGATATCGTCCTTGCGAAAGATAATGCACAACAGCAGCTACATGGGAACAACATCCAACAGTTCGATTCCCACTGGCACATTCAAAGAAATTGCAAAACTGCCTTTTGTAGATATTTCCAGCAAAGATGTACTGGACTTCCCAGAAATGACGGATTTAAAACTGTTTTTTACCGGATCGTATCAATATAAACAAACGATTTCGTACCTCAAAGTCATAAATGAAGACGGAACACTTAATCTTCAGTACGCTAAGGACCAGTCCAATGTACTCAAAATAAAAGTTTGTTCACGTCACATCAAAACGAAGGTTTACCGATGTTTCCTCGACTATATTCCCCACAGTGTCGGCGTTAGAAGATATTTCTGTGAATGTGCCAAAGCATACCTAAACCGGCAGAAGTTCTCTCCCTATTGTTCCAGAAGGATAGCATGAGTACAGTGATTGCAGATGACA
Organism: Rutpela maculata; assembly: GCA_936432065.2. NCBI lineage: Eukaryota > Metazoa > Arthropoda > Insecta > Coleoptera > Cerambycidae > Rutpela > Rutpela maculata. The sequence goes on from OW386289.2 coordinate 8,793,984, forward strand.
GTGAGGAAGATTAACATCTATATGCTTCTCAGGTTAGTAATGCTACGATTTAGTGCTGCAAATTGTTAACAACCAAGCTCTTATCCCCGCCGACGGTAATATGTGAATAATGACAGTCTTTGACAAGGTACTCCATAGTACCGCTGACTTTAGGTTTTACCCTTAATGATATTTAACATTACGGCTATAAACTGATTTTTGCGGCGCAAGAGTCAACTCTATTGAGCACCTAATTAACTGTCAGCGTTGCAGCTTTATGTTGGTTTCTCTTACAACGTTCACCATCTCCATAATCACTAGTCACTCAAATGTATACACTACTCAGATATCCATATTTACTTTGCAGTTTGGCCTTTTTTACTTGCAAGGAGTTAATTGTCCACAAAATATGCATACGGCACTGCACACTTCGGCATTTTTTTTTAGTATGGTGTAATCTTCGGACAAGACTGGGAAAAAAATATAACATAAGTGAGTCCATAGACATGCTACAGAAAAAAATTCAGGCTGGTACCCCAGGGATAAGTTACCCTAAAAAAAATTTGAAAATAATATATGTTTTTTTTACTGTATCTGTTTTCGGAATTTGAGCATGATTTTTTATTTAGTACTTTCTCAGTAGGTCTTTGACATACATTTTTTACAAAACGATTGAATGCGCCGTTTCTTAGAAAAAAAATAGTTTTGCTAAAATCAACCCTCCCTTACTCACGCCAAACCGGTCCCTTTTTCGGGCTAATATTTTGTGAAATTGCTACTTTCCAAGATCACTTCCTACTGCACAAATATAAGCGCCAGACGCTTGGGGGCAGTCACACCATGCTTACCCGGCTATGCCCTTTCATAATAACCAAAATGAACGTAAAACCGATCATTTACGAGATATTTGAGAAAAATGATTTTCGTGACCTTTGACGTTCTGTAACTTTTGTAGCCGTCCAGTTGGCTTCATGGACTTTTGAGAAATTATCTGTGACGCCAAAATAAGGAGAATCCTGCTGGAAAATCTTCGGTTGGATTTTTTTAGTATGAAGTATAAAGTTTTTAGTTTACTTTTTTTTTGTATTTATAAAGTGACTGGGTTATATTCAGGCAACTCCAATTTCAATGTGCACATTTGATACCCTTCCTATTTGGTTACGTAGCAGTTTAAATATTTTCAACCAATGTTAAAATCTGCTTGATATCACCTTTATGATAGTGAATCACAATTGATGACATCATAAAATTATTTTATTGGTAGATAAGTTCTCCATTAAACAATATAGCTGATTGGACTTTTATTTAGAATTTAGATAATATTTTTATATGCAATACTTGTTTAGTTGGTTCGTTATTATGTAATTGATTGAAGGTGTACCCAGGTTACATTAAAACAAACCGATGATAGTGAGAAATCTTATCCTGTTTTTTTTTGTTAATTAAAAGCCGAAAACTAACAATGTGGTTCCGTTATAGTTTTATCGATCTACATCCAGTGTAAGGTTAGTTATAGTTATAGAAGCTGAATTAAAAAGATTATTAAAAAGGTTGAAATAAGAATTAAAAAAAAAAAAACTAAAATGTGTTGATAAAATTTTACTCGTTTTGCATCTTTTGCTTAAAATATTGTTATTACATCGTAAACTATTGTTGCTGTCATTTTAAATAGAGTTACCATGTCCTTTTTATTTATTTATTTATTTTTTTTTAGTGAACGAAAGAAACCAATTTAGATACATCTTTATTGATTACCTTACCTTAAAATAAATATTTTAGACTAGTTCACAAGTTCAAAGCCGTGTTAATTCTTGATGAAGCTCGTAAAATATGAGTGAGGGCTCATTGGATTCGGAATGACGTCTAGAAAAATGTGCAAAAGTTTCAAACCCGCACATAAACACTTGCAAAAGTTATAAACAAATTAAGATTGAAAAAGTAACAAGTTGCGATGTTTTTAATTGTTATAGTCTATTAGTTATTAATTATTTAAGCCAACAAAAACTAAAAAATGAAAAAGAGAGATTGAATTTTTTTAAATTTTATTTTAATTGTTTTTATATTCAAAAATACTATAAGATTACAGAAACTTTAAATTTTTATTGCTATTTGTTTAAACAAATTTCATAAACAAATAGATAAATTACGTATTTTTGAAAAAAAAAATTTTGCCATTTTATTTGTTATATTATTAGTCGGGGAGCCCTCCCTAGCTGTACGTGCACCCCCCGCCCGATCCTTGGGGACATTGTTTTTCATAAAGATTAAAACCTAAGGAACAATTTAAGACATGTTCTAAAAAAAAACACTGGCTGTACTTTCAAAATGGCGGCCATATGTTAGAAAAAAACTGTTGCCAATGTTGTTTTTGTCATGTAACACAAAAACTAAAAAAGATGGACAAAAACTTTTTTCACAAAGAACAACGTGCATAAAATTTTCTACAATTTTGTCCCTATACAATATTTTGATAGGAGTTACCATTTTCCAGATAAATGAGTCCAAAATTAAGAAAACATGGAAATTCGTATATCGGTAAATCACTTAGAGGAAATAACTGTGACAATTATTGTAAGGCGTATAATATTATATATTATTAACAAAAATAAAATAAAATAAACTGAAAAAAATTAATAATAATAATAATATAATTTGCAGACATTTTTCTCGAAAATTGTAGCAATGATATCTGGAAAATGGTAACTCTTATCCAAATATTGTATAGGAACAAAATTGTAGAAAATTTTATGTACTTTGTTTTTTGTGCAGAAAGTTTTTCTCCATCTTTTTTAGTTTTTGTGTTAAATGACAAAAACAATATTTGCATTTTTTTTTTAAACGGACGCCATTTTGAAAGTAGAGCCAGTTTTTTTTTTAGGACATGTCTTAAATTGTTCCTTAGACTTTAATCTTTATGAAAAACATTGTCCCCAAGGATCGGAGAGGTGCACGGACAGTTAGGGTGGGCTTCCGTAGTATTACGTTTCATATTGCATTTGATATTTTATTTTCAATCGTAATGTATAACAAATAAAATGTATAATTTATCTATTTGTTTAAACAAATAGCAATAAAAATTTAAAGTTTATGTAATCTTATAGTATTTTTGAATATAAAAACAGTAATAACAATTAAAATTTAAAAAAAAAAAAATTTCAACCTCAATAGGCTCATTTTATGAAAAATCGGTGAAAACATTTTTTCCAATGGAATATTGTTCCTTTAAGTGTCTAAATAATACCATAATTTTAAAAAAATTTTAAATTAATATTTAATAACATAAAAAAATGTTTTTATTATTATTTGTAACGGACGGTTTCAGAGCATCTTAACAGCTTAGTGTTCGCTGCGTGGAGCTCTATTTCCAACATTAAATTAAAATTATTAATAATGGACACAGAGTTTCGGAAGTTGGGATTTTTTTTATTGGAAATTTCTTCCTCTTTAAGAATCCTTCTTTAATATGTCTTAAATATTAATAATTTTCGAGTTATTTGCAGAAAACGAAACTCAATTTTAATTTGTTTATAACTTTTGCAATTGTTTATGTGCGGGTTTGAAACTTTTGTACATTTTTCTAGACGACATTCCGAGTCCAATGAGCCCTCACTCATATTTTTATGAGCTTTATCAAGAATTAACACGGTTTTGAACTTGTGAACTAGTCTATTTGTGGAAAGTCATAAATTAAAATTACTTTGTATACTACTGTTCTAACTTAAAGACTTCTTTTTCTTCTCAAAATTTGATTCTCCTTCGGTTTCAATGGCCAGTGCTGGACTGATAATGAGAAAAATCTCACCGGGCCCTTCCTATTCAACACATTTTTATTTAAAACTTTCGTATTTAGTGCAATGTGAATAAATAAAAATTGGAATAAATTCAATCAAAGCAGTCTCACAGGTTTATAGGCAATAAAATATCTATAACTGATCTATTTAGGTGAATAAGGGGTAATAAAAACATCTGTTCTGGTCAGTAACCCTTAAAGGCGTTTTGGAGAAGAATGCGAAGGGAGTGAAAATGAATTAAATATTGATGTAAATAGTAATTTACGTTACAAGAACGGAAAGAGGTGTTTTGTGAGCCAAGTTTTGCTCCCCAAGCTTTCAGGGCTCACCTGCAGTTCGCCCTGGAATCTGCTTGGGTCGACCTGCAAAACACTGTTTTTGGGTTGTGTAACGTACAATTTTTTTTTTCGGCTGACACATACAAAATCAATTTTGTATTATTTTTTCAGTAAGTTTTATTACAAATACAACGGCAAACAATACTAACTAATTAAATAAATATTTTTACGACCTGTAACGCTTCAAAATCTGAATCCATATTTTCCATAACTTGTGAATTGACTTTTGAAAACTCGAAAGTGTATTTATCTATTTGACACTCATCTCAACAATTAACACAAATTCGTTTCCATAGCAACGAGACTAACAGGGATCAGAAAAGCTTTTTCCGATCTCTAATGTCACTTTCCAGTCTAGCCCGGGAAAACGGTACTTTCTGGTGAATAATTTCTCCAGAGAGGGTATACTTTCTGGTCGGACGAAAAAAACAAATATATGTTCAATTTCATTAATTTGACATTTTGACAGAACTAAAACGTCACCAAAGCGCACTTTTCAATAAATACAATTTTTCCTTTTCAAGTTGGGTCTATTTTCAAAGAATTTTTGAGATCTATGCGGCAGTTTTCTCGAAAACGGTTGGAATTACCAAGTTCTATCAAGTGTACCTTTTTTTTTTTACGTAGAAAAGACTCCTGCATGAGATTTTCTAATCAAAAGTGCCATTACCTTTCGTAAAAAAAAGAGAAAAAATATTCATCATCAGGTATAGCTCATGAGGCGACCTCCACGGGCTAGCGTGATGTAATACATAAATTGTTTCTTAACTTAAAAAATATTTCCTTTACCAAATTGGGAGAAGGTTGGTCAAGAGGTAGTTGAGATATTGCAAAAACAAGAAAAAAAAAATACAATTTTGACACCCTGTATCTTTTTCCAAAGCAACAATTTACTAAAGGTCTGGGGAGTTTTAAGTGCACCCTGTATATATTTTCTCCCTCCGGTCGCTCCGATGTCTTATGGATCGTCTGTCAAATAGCCACAACCACCCCTCACAAGCAGGGTCAATTGTGAATCGAGCCCACCCCCCTAGAAATCTCACTGAACTAATGTCGGCCAGTCCGGCACTGTCAATGGCTATTTTTCTTTTTTAGGTTCCACCTCTCATAAATTAGCAAGTCCTTATATAATATAGAAATATAGAAAGTGTTTTTTAACAAATAATATGAATAAGCTTGTATATAAATCACAAAGGAGATCGTCTTCGTCAGAAAATAACTGAATCTTATTTTAGGTGGACGTTGAGCATATTTAAAAAATGAGTAAAGATGATTTCGATATATTTCGTCACTTAAGAAGAGATCGAGGAAACAATGCGGCACTAGATTTGATACAAGGACTTGAGGACAGACATTTTGGACATTTTAGAAAAAATGTCAAAGCAAAGGAAAACGTTGAAATATTCGCAGAAGAAGAACTGGTTAGAAAAAGGGATTTCGCAGAAATGGTAGGATTTGAAATTCTCTGTGTAGTTCATCTCATTTATATTTGACAGTTTGCGGACGAGGTTTCAAACGTGCTGACAACAATAATAGTAGTAGTACAAAGCTTTATTGGAAATTCCAATTGGCTAACGACCTAAGTCTTCCAGCCTGTGTACATTATATTATATTTACAATACTTATTAATTTAAAAAAAATATAACACATCTTATGTTTATAAGGTTTTTACAAAAAAAAAAAAAACTAGTAATGATATATAATATTATGAGTGTATTTTATACTATTGTTGATTACGTAATAACACAAGGGATTCGTAGATTGTTTGGGTAGGGAATACTCTTTTGGGTGGGATGTTGGGATTTGTTGGGTAAATTAAAGGATTTATTAATTCGATGTTAGATAAATTGCTGGAGAATTTTTTTGAGAGTCTTTGGAATCTGGAGAGTATAGGTTCAATTTTGGTTTTTTGGTAAAGAAGGTTATTAGAAGGATTGTGCAATGGATTGTTGGGGTGCCTAATTTTCGTGATCTTCCTCAGACTACTTCTTTCCTCTACTTCGATGTTATTTAAGGCTGGCTTTCGACAATTTCCAAATAGAATAAAACCATATTCCAGTATGGGTCGGCAAATCATTTTGTATATGTTACATGCCGTTGACGTATTTATACCTTCATTTCTATATGTAAGGGATCTAAAGTGTTTAGTTCTTGATACAACACTTTGTTTACACCATTTTGTGTGAGACTTAAAATTTAGCTTGCTGTCAATATTGATACCTAGATACTTGCAAGATTGAGAAGGTCGGAGTGTCTGTTGAAGTAGATTAATTGATGGAGAATTATCTGTAATTCTATGGTTAAATATAATCAGATGAGATTTATTTGGATTTGGAATAGTGCGCCATTTCTTCATCCAGAATATTGTATTATCGGAGAGTTGTTGAAGTTTTTCAATAGTTTCTCTCAAAGATTTCCCATGGGAGACCAGGCAATTATCATCAGCAAATTGTAGCATATATGCATTAGGGTCAACATTCCGTGGATGTTCCAGATTGTAATTATATATATCATAGCAGAAAATATTGTAGAGTAGTGGAGAAAGGGGAGAACCCTTTGGTAAACCTTGTTTAGGAGTAAATGAAGTGAACAATTTGTTTTTAACTTGGACTTGAAGAGATCGGTTTGAGAGATAGTGTTTTAAAATCCATATGATATAGTCTGGGCACCGAATTTGATGTAATTTATACAGAAGTCCGTGGTGCCAAACACTATCGAAGGCTTTGTTTATATCAAGAAAGATGGCAGCCGACTTGTTTCCTAGTTTATTGTTGGTTTGGACATTATTGGTTAATACTATTAGGGGGTGTATTGTGGATGATCCATGTCTGAAGCCAAACTGATAGTTGGGTATGTAATTACCAACAGATGCTTCTATTCTTTTTTTAATGATCTTTTCAAAGTTTTTCCCGATTACTGGTAACAAGGTAATGGGTCGGTAGTTGGCTACATTAGAGTGATCAAGATTTTTCTTTGGTATTGTAATCACGTTACCCTTTTTCCATTCTGGAGGAAAAAATGAGTTCAGTAAGCAGTAGTTGTATATTCGCATTATTTCTTCGTGTATATCTGCGTCTAGTTTTTTTAATATACCGTATGATATATTGTCATATCCGGGTGTAGTGTTCTTTTTTGTTACGGTTGCAGCATAGTACTCATCTGCATCTATCGGAGGAATATCTTCAAAATGCCTTTCTTCGAAATATAAGTTGTACCAATCATCGACTTCATTCTGGTGATTTGCGTCAAAGTTGATATTTTCACTAAATTGGTACGATTTTTTAAAATGATTTGCAAATGTGGCTGCAATTTCCTGATCTGCTATTAATGTTTTATTATTTTCTATTAGAAACTGACTATTATTATGTTTACGATATTTTGATAGTTTTTTTATTTGGTTCCAGTACTTTTTTCCTTTTGACGCATTTGTTTCATGACACACTTCTAAGTATTGGGAAGATCTGTATTGTAGTATCAGTTTGTGGATGTCTTTGTTAAGGTCATTAAATTTTCTCTTTAGAACTGGTTCATTATTGTTTTTGATTTCACGGTATAGTTGTTTCTTAATCTTGATTAATTTAATTATGAATGGCGGTATTCTATGTGAGAAGTATTTTTTTGTGAATTTTGGTGTGTTTTCACTGTCAGTTTGATTAAGTTTCTCCAGAAAGAATGTAATGTATTGAGGGGATATTGGAGTTGCATGATTTATATATTGTAACATTTGTGCATTTACACGTTCCGTATTACACTTGTTAAAATTATATTTTATTTCCTCATCATAGTCCATAGGAGGTTGGTCAAGGTCGAGACAGAATTCTATGGCTAAATGATCAGAGCACAGGTCTGGAATTAGGTGAACGTCGGAAATATTTTGCCTAATATTTTTTGTACAGAAAAACAAGTCGGGAGTGGAATTTTCATTGTTTGCCATAATGAATGTTGGTGGAGTTGATATTTGCACAAAGTCTGAATTATTTCGAAAATGCTGTATTTGTTTTTTCTTTCTATTGTTGACGTTGAAGTCACCAATTATAATAGCATATTCATATTGTGAGGCTTTCACAAACAAATTGTCTTCAATAGTTGCACTATTTGGATGGATATAAGTTAAAAATATGTGAATTTTGTTATTCTTGAAGGGCATTGTGCAGTGTACGGTTTCGTTTAATGGGTTATTTAAATGGAGTGGATTTGCTTTTCCCATTTTGAGATGTTTATCACTTTGAATTAAACTACCTCCTCTTATATTTGTGTTCACAACGTTACCATTTTTTTGAATTGTAATCCAGTCCTTATAATAGGGTCGTTTCCTTCAACAAAATTTACAAAATATTGTTACATGATCAAAAAGTATATTAAATATACATTGCATATATCATATTAAAAAAAGTTCTAATCATCACATGCAACAACAAATTGGTTTTGAAAATAAAAAGGCGGTAAACGATGACGTATCTGATGATCATTCAATTCTAGAGAATTTTCATGTTGGTAGTGGTGCTCTGTTGATTTGTTGTTTACATTCAATATTTGTTTACATTTACATTGTGTGTTTAATATTTAATATTTGTTTATAATGGAACCTAATTTTGTGAAAGGTACTTCAGAGAATTTACCTATAGTGGATTTTTATATGGTACACGAGTTTTATGTGGACAATTTGAACTATTTAAGTGCCGAATCTCGAAATGTTAAACATTTGAGGTTAGTATTTCTTTAAAATACATACTATATGACTCACGTCGATACTAATTTTGATCTATTAGTCCAGTCAACAGAGCGCTAAAATGACCAAAATCTCTAATTTGAATGAATGGATTTTGATAAAACCTTGTGCAATGTGTTTGTAATAACGTTAATAAAAAAGTTGAAAAAATGATTAGAGTAAGAAATGATCGGAAAGGGTAGAAAACACTCCTTTTATCACGGGTTCCGTAACTTGTAGAATTAGGTCAAAAATGGAAAAGAAACAATAAATTTACCTTTTTTGGCTCAAAATAAGATGTTTTTACTCCTGCGAATTTTTTCGAGAAATGCATATTTTTGGAGATAAGGCCAGTCGAAAATTCCTAAAAGTGGGGGAGGGGAAATGTAAAAGTTGAAAAAAATCTGAAAAAATGCAGGTGAATGTATCATCGAAATACAAGACTTTTTTATTTGCAGCATTTCTGTAAAGTGCGTTTTTACCGAGTTATTCCGGAAAAACATGAAAAACTACCACTTTCTTTGAAATTGTAGCACTTTAAAAATATGTAATTTAAAAATTTGAAACATCAGATGTATGCATTGAGGCCTTCTAAACATTTTTTGTCTCTTGGAATTTTTTTGTAACTTGCTAATTTTCCGAGTTACAGGCAGTTTTTCACGATACCTAATGTACTACATTTTTTGCACATTAAAAAATACATGAAAATTTAAAAATCATATTGAACTTTTAAAAATGGTATAACTATATATGTTCCATACTTTTTTATAATAATATATACATAAATGACGTTCATTTTTCGAATTTTCATGTATTTTTTGTGCAAAAAATATGTTACTGTTTTGTGAAAAATTGCCTGTAACTCGGAAAATTAGCAAGTTACAAAAAAATTCCAAGAGACAAAAAATGTTTATAAGGCCTTAGTGCATACGTCTGAATTTTTTCAAATTCATTGTTTCTCTTTTATTTTTGACCTAATTCTACAAGTTACGGAACCCATAATAAAAGGGGTGTTTTCTACCTCTTCCGACCATTTCCTACTCTGATCTTTTTTTTAACTCTTTTATTAACGTCATTACAAACACAGCGCACAAGGTTTCGTCAAAATCCATTCATTAGCACACAAATTAGAGGGGAAAGTTGACTGGACTATATGCTAACAGCAAATAAGCAAAGCAAACGACGCCCGTCGATTATTCCTTTATCTAACTGCGCATGCGCTCACATCTGACGTGGCGATGGGCGCGAATTCAAAATTTCTTAATTTAAATAATTAATTTCACTATTAAAATGACTTTAGATTGTAAAATAAAAAAATACAGGTCAAATAAAATTTAATAAAGTATTTGAACATAAAATTTTCAAAAAATGGTCAACGACCCTATTAGTCGATGTACTTATTGCAGTTTTGGTTTCCACAAACATGTTGCATTTGATATCGTTATGTTCTGCATAGTAATTTATCAAATGTTTTTTAGAGTTGTAACTGTTGATGTTGGCATAAAGTATTTTAATTTTAGACATCCCGGTGAATTTGAATACCTTCGCTTGGTTCTGTGGGTGTATCGTTGTTTTCAGAATTCAGATCAAACATGAGTATATAAAGACGATTTCCTACAAATGTGGGAACGGTTATAATGTTGTATTGATCAATAAACCTCTTTTGTAGCTTAGCCAATAGTTCCTGACGGTTGTTATTTTTAGGTTTATTTATCTTATTTGTGTGTCAATAATATGGTCATGGATTGTGATAACTGAATGAATTCTGCTGCTTCTTGTAACTTTTTTGTCCAGGTCAGCTGATTTTTTGTTTATAGAGCGAATTTTAACATTCGGTATTCCATCGATGGGTTTGGTAGGCCTTTGTGGACATTTTATGGACCAAGCAACGTGTTCTGTAGAGCCACATGCTTTACAGGTAGGTGGAAGATTGGTTTTACACTCAATGTCTTTATGGTCTCCGTGGCATTTTGAGCATTTTATTGGAGTGTTACACTGAACAGTGGTATGTGTAAACATGGAACATTTTGCTCATGGAACTGGTAGAGGTTCTGGTGGGTGGCTGGGGTAAACTGCAAAATATCTGCATTTGTAATATACTCCTTCGTTAATTAGTTTTTCATATGATCTTACGTCGCCTGTAATTATTCGTATAAATAATGAGGGATTGTTGGTTCTTTTTGATATTATGCGTTTGCAATAACGGTGTACTATGTTGATGTTAAGTAAGATTTCACTTATTTCTTTTTCTTTTATATCTATGTCCACCTGAGATATAACCGCAGAATATGATTGTGTTGTTGATGTTTGGTGTGTTGTAGTTTGTGGAGTAGTACTCTCCTCAAAAGTTGAGATTTCCTTATCTTTTTTCAGGTGATCCAGTGCCTTTACTACGTGTTCTTTTGTGTTATCTGACTTAATAATAAAACCTTTCCTTGTTTGTATTATGATGTCTTGGACATTGGGAAACATTGAGCACCATATGCCTGCAAGTCTTGTTCTAGTTGTGCCCTCAGGAGCTGTAGCATAATAGACATTTTTATATTTTTTACGAAAAATGTTTTGCATAGCAACAGATATATTTTTTGGTCTGTTTTGATTTTGTGTTGTGTAGTTATTTTGGGGTGTACTAGATGTTTCCATCCTATCATCTGTATTTTGTAAGGTTTTATTCTGTTGTGTTGGGTGTTTAAAAATAGGTGCATTAATTGTTTGTTTTGAAGTCCCAGGTTGAGATAAGCTGGCAATGGCTTTTTTACGTTGTGATAATGTTTTTAATCTCCTGCTTCTTTTTTTTTTCAGTTTTTCAACAATAATATTCGACTGAAAAAATAAAAATAAAGAAAAATGACTTCGGTAAAGATGAAACGTCGACACGTTTGAACACCTATCAAATAGCGATGTGACGAACATTTTTACTGTTAACAGTGTAAAGAATCTAGGAGTTATTTTCGATTGTAGGTTAAGATTTGAGGAATATGTGTCACTACTCATCAAAAAAGCATATCTAGCCTTAAAGTTGCTATATAGAAATATAAAGCTTATCAATTTTACGTTACGTAAGAAACTCACCGAATCTCTCGTATTGCCAATTTTAAATTATGGAATTACAATATATTATCCCTGTCTTAACAAAATCACTCAAAGTAGACTTCAAAAAATACAAAATTGTTGTTGTCGATTTGTTTATGGGTTAAAAAAGTACGATAGAGTTTCGGTAAAAATAAATCAGCTTGGTTGGCTAAAATTAGAAAACGTATATAAATATCATATGTCAGTATTTGTTAAACGCATACTGTCTTCTTCTTCACCACCATACTTGCGAGAAGACATTGTATCTAGACGTGATTTACATAAGGTAAATGTACGACATGTCGGTCAAATATCGCTGCCCAGATTTTATTCAGCTTTGTTTACTAGGTCATTTACATACAACGCAGCTAAAATATATAACAACCTAAACGATTCTCTGAAAAACCTCCCCTTAAACAGTTTTCGTAGAAGAGTAAAGCACACTTTTTTGACATCACAAAGTTAGTCGTGATTATCGTTTATTCACGGCGTGGTGTGTTATGAATTTATGTCTAATTTAATTCCATTTAATTGTATATTTCGGTAACATTCACAACTATAATCTGTCTGTATTTTAGTCTTATAGATGTTCCATTTCCTTTCTCTTTTTTCTTTTTCTTTGTATTTTGTTGCGTCACTGTCTCACAAACATTTTTTAGTATTATTCACATATTTTAAGATTTAATATTATATTTTGCAAAATTAATAATGACTTTAGTTTTAAAAAACATATCTTTTATCTTTATTACTCAGTGTTTATGTTCGGTTAGGGTTAAGAGTATAATCTGCGATCAGTGAAATGAAGAAACGAATTATTCGGCTTATTTTTGAAGATAGAAACTTCAAATTTTGTACGTATGTATTAAAATATATATTCTAGTTCGTCACGTTTTTAATTTTTTGTTTTAATCAAAAACACGTGATCAACGAAAAAATTGACGTCGAAAAATTGGAATTTACAAAAAACGAAATCGTGACGACCTAGATAGTCCTTAATTAATTACGTGGATAAAATATAACCTCTTAATTTTCAAACATAGATTCAATAAATAGTTTCCAATTTTGCCGTCAATAGATGGCACTCGCCTCGGCATTCGCATAGCTTTACACGCTCTCAGACTTTAGGGAGGAACTTGTTGTCATGGAGACCAGACGTGAATGAATGCTTGCCAGGGAAGCATTTAGGAGTTCTGGTAATTGTAATCTTAAATTTATTTATAAATTATTTTATCTTATTGGAATGACTTAATAGATGAAATTCTTGAAAATGTTAATACATAAATAAAAGGTGCCAAATAGAGAGGACCGTTTTGTATAAACACTCCTACAAATTTTATTATGAAAATTTGAATGCGGTTTTTAGTTAGGTCAGAAATCAATTTATTCGAAATTATTACCAAGCCAAATGTACAGGGTGTCCCAGTCAACACGCTATGCTCGGTTTTCTCGGTAGTTTCTGAGATAAGTTTATGGTTCAAAATCCAGTCTGACGTAGGTTTTCCGAGGAATCTCATACTGCTAATATATTTAGGAATCCAAGATGGCGGACGAATTTCGTCATCTATGGACCTATTCGACTGAAAATCGATGTCTGGGAGTTTTCGGGGATGCGGGTTATGAATTTTTGATCAAAATTTAGGACTCCAAGATGGCGGACGAATTTCGTCATCTATGGTCCTATTCGACTGAAAATCGATATCTGGGGGTTTTCGGGGATGCGGGTTACGAATTTTTGGTCAAAATTTGGGAATCCAAGATGGTGGACGAATTTCGTCATCTATGGTCCTATTCGACTGAAAATCGATATCTGGGGGTTTTGGGGGATGCGGGTTACGAATTTTTGGTCAAAATTTAGGAATCCAAGATGGCGGATGAATTTCGTTATCTCTGGTCGTATTCGAATGAAAATCGATATCTGGAGATTTTCGGGGATGCGGGTTACGAATTTTTTTAAAAATTTAGGAATCCAGGACAGCGGACGAATTATAACTATATTTTGACCCCCCTTTATTTATGTTATTATTGGAGATAAAAAAAAGTTTCGTATAAGAGTTGTAGGGTTGTATGCATATTTTTTTAAATGCAATTAAAAAACAATTGCTTGCATATGTCACGTGATATAACAATGAGGGTTGCTTTTTAAATGAAAACCCTGTATATTTTTACATATTCTTTTAGATCCTTTATGCCTGATTTCAAACATATAAGGATTGATAGATCTAGCTGTAATATTTTTTGATATATCGGACATTAAATATGCTCCAAACATGCATATAGGTATTTTAGGGTTTCTGACGGAGCGCAGTCAGTGGCGTATTTAGGGGGGGGGGGGGGGGGCATATAGGGGCTCTAGCGGCAAAATTCAAAGGCGGCAATTTTTTTGTAAAACACCAAAGACAAAAACAAAAAATTATTATTATTAATATGTTCTATCAGAACATATTTAATTTATTTGAGAACGTGTTTTTTATATTAACTAGACTAAAGTTCCTTATTATAGTTAACAGTACAGGGTGGTTGTGCAAACGTTAGAACCTCATTTAACTTCTTTATTTTGGGAGTTACGTAAATAAGTTCAAAAATAAAAGTTATGGGATATCACATGTATTTTCCAAACATCATTTCAGCAAAACAATTCAAACAAGTCGAATTTCGGAGATATGAGCTTTACCTTGTTTTTTTTTAAATATATCTTTACACCATTTGAAAGGCCATAGAAAAATCTTTCCAATGATATATGACACAGTATTTTTCTTAAAAACTATAGTAGATATTAAGTTTTATGTTTTCTTACATTAAGTCATGGTAATCCGAAAAATATACAGTGTGTTTCACTTTTCAATTTTTTTTTCTGATTTGAATCAAATTTTACTTAAGTATGGAACAAATTAGGATCTAATTATGACCAGAAAAAAATGCACCTCCTACATCTGCGGTACCAAAATATGCGGATAAAATCAAAAAATCATATTAAGCATATTTTTATTGGAAAATTTTGTCAATGAAACTTGTTCAGAATTGTTCAGAAACCTTAAGTTCAAAATTTAATCAAAATAAAAAATATATAAATTTTTATTAAAATAATGTCAAAGTCCGAAAATATAATTTTAATGGGTTTTTTCGTTTAGAAAACTGTACTATGACAATTTTGTTTGAAATTAAACCCAAGCTGCCAGGTAGTTGTAAAGCAATTTACAGTTTTTTTTTTAAATAATTATTTTCAAAATTTTTAAAATTTCAAGTTTTTAATTTTTTAATTTTGATTAAATTTTGGCCATTTTGGATAATTCTGAACAAGTTTTATTAACAAAATTTTCCGACAAAAAAATGCCTAATATGATTTTCCGATTTTCTCCACATATTTTGGTACCGCAGGTGGCTTTGGTACCGTAGGAGGCAAATATTTTTCTGGTCATAAGTAGATACTAATTTGTAAGTAAAATGTGATTCAAATCGGAAAAAAAATAAAAAAGTTATTGGGGTGTTACCATTTCAAGTGAAACACACTGTATCAATTATTGAAATTCTCCATTTTATTTAAAATAAAGTGAAATTAGATAGAACTAACATATTGTTTATTTTAATTTACATACTTTTGTTTTCCATGGCTAATTTGATAAATTGTAAATTTATAGTAAATTAGACAAAATTTGTTTAAGATAAGTACCATATTATAAAAACAAAGCTTTTTTTATGGCGTTTCAAAAGGTACATATATGGAGTGTTAATTTAAAAAAAAAAGCAAAGTAAAGTTCATATCTCCGAAATGCGACTTTCAATAGGCATGTCCACAAAATTTTAACTTCAATTGGAAATGATAGAATTATCGATATTATACACTAATTTAACATTAAAAAAAAACCGCTGCCCAAGGAATCACTACTTCCATATCCAGATTTTCTATCCAAGTCACTTACAACGAAAAAATGTTGTATGTGGAAATAATTGTTTAGTAATATAATATTTGAATTCGTCTACCTCAAAAACCCATAAAACGATAACCCACATCGGTAGTGGGGTGGGGGGTGGTGATAGAGGGTGGCAGTGGGGGTGGATAAGGTAAAAAAATATTTTGAGGTTTCTGATTCTTGTACACACAATAAATCAAATTTTGTTTTCCATCCTCTTTAATAATGGGGTGGGGGTGGTAATGGGGGTGGCTAATGCCAAAATTTTTTTTGAGACCTTAGCTTCTCTTGTATATAGTAAATACCAATTTTATGAACTCTTACCTGCTTTATTTACCTATTTACCCCAAATTTACCCCAATTTACTCCCCAACCCTTCGACGGAACAAGATGAAAATATAATCTAGTTCTAGATCTCGTTAAAGTACATATGTGTACCAAATTTCAAGTCAATATCTCAAACGGTTCCAAAGTAAACGTGCGCACAAAAAAAAAGTCACAGACCGACAGAAATTTTTTTTCACTCAAACTTAAAATTTCGTCGTTTCATGACATTCTAAGCCTATTTGAACAATAAAAATTTAAAAAAATTTTTTTGTCGTTACTATACTTCCAATGGATGTGGAAGTAATATATATGTTATATAATATTACACGCTATCTTATTGCGACTTAGCCATAATAAACCTTCACAGGTATATCGTATTTCACGATAACAGCTTCTCTTATTAATTGCTTATCTTCAAGATATCATATTACACCTTCGTTTCTCATAACTTGTGCAGACTGCAGAACTGCAATTCCTTTGTTATATATTTTGCTTACTCAGGTTCTGTATGTTATAAATGTGACTAAACACGCTTTGTTGAATCAGTTATTAAACTCACTTAGAATGAAACACTTCTAATTATTGTATTATTCCTTCTCCAAGAGTCAACGTTGGCTCCATTAAAGTAAATAAATCTTTTTAAAAAAGTCACTCATGTGAATCGTGATCTAACATTGGCGCAGTCGGTAGGATCCGTAAACATCATCAGAACAAGAAGCCTAACTGGTAGTGAAGCGCAAAAGAACAAGGACAACATCTGCAGAAGGTGCCTAACTAGTGCGTGTACATCTGCGAGAACAAGGAGACCTTCCTCACTGGTGGTGGCGGATCCCAATCCCTTGACGGACGAAGAACCTACTCATGGAGATGAAATTAACGTAAGTCATTTTAAGAATCATCTCGTTATTTCTTTTCATTTTTACAAATATTATTTATCACAATTATTTACGTGTATTATACCGCTAATACACTCGGCAAACAAAGCCAATTCTGCTATCAAACAAATCCTATACAAGCTACAACGCAACAATTTTAATTTTAAGTTATTTATTTTCGTATTCACGAAACGACTGTGTATTATACAGTTAATACACAATTCATTTACGACGTAACAAAACAAGCTAATTTTAATTTAATTTCCGTATCATACTGCTGATACGTAACCAATTTTAGTTCAAAAATCTCTAAATAAAAAAGCAAAATGCCTGATAGAGCTCAACCAGAGACTGTTCAACCAGTGCCACCGGCACCAGCCGAACAACAACAACAACAACCACAACAAATTGAGCCTTACAAGCTCTCTGAAATTTTTTCACTAATACCAGAATTCGATGGCAACGCCATAAATTTACAGACATTCCTAAACTCGTGTTCCTGTGCACAAAGTATGGCAATTCATGACCAAAAAATTCTATTAACCATGCACATCAAAAATAAATTAAAAGGCAGAGCCGCCGAACTTATAAATTCACGCAACCCTAGCACATGGCCAGAAATAAAGGCACTACTAGAAACTCACTTCGGAGACTCCCGAGATTTAACGTCCCTAATTCAGGACCTACAACGAATTCACCAATTACCTAGTGAATCCGCCTTAACATTTGTTTCGCGTTTACAAACGCACAATGCGAAAATGCACGCTGCAGTGCAAAAACAAAATTTAACTTCGGAGCAAAGAACCGCGCAAACAAACCTGATTGAAACTATGACATTAAATAATTTGTTAACGGGTCTAGAACCAAATCTAGGCAGAATAATACGTGCCAGTAACCCTCCTTCTATAATGAACGCGATTATTAGAATTCGTAGAGAGCTACAACTCTCTTATTTTGAACAGCAAAAATTCCCAAAAAATAGTCCAGTCAAAAATCCAGTAATTCAACAAAAGCGACCACAAGGTCCCAATTTGCAACAAAAGTTTTGTTCCTTCTGTAAACGGAATGGACATGTAATAAGCGAATGCCGCACAAGGCAACAGTCTCAAAACTTCCAGAGACCAAGTTTCCAAGGAAACCCAAACTCACAAAATTTTTCTCATCAAAACTTCGCACAACCGAGTAATAATCAATTTAGTCAGAGGACATTCCCTCAAAATAATCAGCCAAATCAATCACAGCAAAACAGGCCCTCAGCCATAAGGCCGAACCCTAATTTTATGCAACAGCGACCATCAGCTATCCAACCTAACCCAAATTTTAATCGCTTTAACCAGCAAAAAGCTCATCATTTGAATTACGAACCCTATGACAATTATGATAATCAATGTAACTATAATCAATATAATGACTACTCACCCGATTATCAAAACGTAAGTGATAGTTATGAAAATTACGATTCAGGCAACACTCAAAACTTTTCAGATAATTATACGGCTAATTCTCAATATTATGAGCAGTACGAGAATTATACTGCTAATTCTCAAACACTACAGGAGGACTATACTGCTAATCCTCAGGATTTTCGCTTAGATCCGGAGTACCCCACGGATACTCCAACACAACAAATAGACCAATTCGACCAAATATCAAACCAAATACAAACAATGAATCTCAACGACAGTTTCGATCCAATGCTGAACTTCCCAGAACAGACGTTCATGTAAATACGCTTTCTCACACCCTATTAACCGTAAATTCAAAAAATCTTTATTACATCAAAGACGCAACCGGCAAATTTAAAATTTTGATTGACACAGGTGCAGGAATTTCAATTTTTAAACCTAAAACAGCTGAAAATTATAGACGTAGATCCCCTGAAAATGTAATTATACAGGGTATTACTGATCAAAAAATTTATATCAACGAATCTGTTCTCATCCCCTTTTCAGATGAGTCACACAAGGTTTATATCTATAACCTAGATATAGATTTTGATGGACTACTAGGCGCAGACTTTTTAGAACATTACGAATGCCGAGTAGATTTCAAAAATAAACAACTAGTCACAAATTTTAAAACCGTACCACTATTTAAAGTCACGGAAGAAACTACAGTAAATTTACCTGTACAACCAACTGGTAACTCTAACATCAAAAACCAAAATCCAAATTTAGGCAACATCAAAAATTTAATTTCTATCGAACCTCGCATGGAAAAAATCTGTAAATTAAAATGTAATCTGCAAAATACCGAGGCTATACTGTTAGCCCAGGAAATTGAAAAAGTACGCCTACCAAATGCTCTCGTAAAAATCGACAGCAACGGAGAATTTTTAACTTCGATCGTGAACGCTAACGCAATACCGAAAACTATAAATTTCTCTAACCTTAAACTAGAACCAGTACAAAAATTCAAATCAATTTTTAATTTAAATACTCAAAATTCCGACAAACATCCACAGACAGACAGATCCTTCGAAATTAGGAACGAATTGCGCTTGGATCATCTAAACGAAGAAGAGGCCGAAATAGTAACGCAGCTTTGTTTAGACTTTCAAGATATATTCTATTTGGAAGGAGACAATTTAACTTTTACTAACGAAATTAAGCATTCTATTGACACCGAAAATTCCCGACCGATATTCACTAAATCGTATCGATATCCTCAAGTCCATAAAGAAGAAGTTAAGTCCCAAGTATCGAAAATGTTAAGTCAAGGTATTATTCAACCCTCAATCTCACCTTGGTCCTCTCCTGTCTGGGTAGTTCCCAAAAAACTGGACGCTTCTGGTAAACAGAAATGGCGCGTCGTAGTCGACTACCGCAAACTCAACGAGGTTACAATTGGTGACAAATATCCTCTGCCCAACATTTCCGATCTTTTAGACCAACTTGGCAAATGCCAATATTTCACAACCTTAGACTTGGCTTCTGGTTTCCACCAAATTGAAATTAATCCCGCAGATATTCAAAAAACTGCTTTCACAGTTGAGAACGGTCATTATGAATTCGTGCGAATGCCATTTGTACTCAAAAACGCTCCATCAACTTTTCAAAGAGTTATGGATAACATCCTGTTAGGTATTCAAAATGAACGATGTCTCGTCTACATGGACGATATCATTATTTACTCTCCTACAATTCACGAACACATTTCTCGTCTAACTGAAGTCTTTAAACGCCTTCAAAAAGCCAACCTCAAAATTCAACCAGACAAATGCGAGTTTCTCCGCAAGGAAGTCGCTTATTTAGGACATCTCATTACAAAAGACGGCGTAAAACCGAACCCTTCGAAAGTTGACGCTATTTTAAATTTTCCTCAACCGAAAAATCCAAAAGAAATTAAATCATTTCTAGGCTTAGCCGGATATTACAGGCGCTTTATCCCAAATTTCTCCAAGATAACCAAGCCTTTAACAAAACTACTACAAAAAGACGTACCATTTCTCTTCAACAATGATTGTATAAATTCCTTTCAAAATTTGAAACAAACATTAACGACAACTCCGATATTAATCTACCCCAACTTTGATGAACCTTTCGTTCTAACCACTGATGCGAGCGCATTTGCCGTCGGCTCGGTGCTGAGCCAGGGGCCCATTGGCAAAGATTTACCCATTGCCTATGCTTCTAGAACCTTGTGCAGTGCAGAAACTAAATATTCAACGATTGAACGCGAGCTTTTATCCATAGTATGGAGTGTAAAGCACTTTAGACCATACCTGTACGGTAGAAAGTTCAAACTTGTCACCGACCACAGACCACTCACCTGGCTATTCTCTATAAAAGATCCAGGAAGTAGACTTGCTCGTTGGCGACTCAAATTAGAAGAGTACGATTACGAAATAATTTATAAACCCGGCAAAATCAATAAGAACGCGGATGCACTTTCCAGAATCAAAATTAATCATTTTTCTGAATGTTCCAAATTCTATTCAAAGGTTCTAGCCACGAATGACGAAAAGTCAGACGACGACGAAAACCCAGACAATAACGAGATCACTGACGAACAAATTTCCCAAGAATTCGAAACTTTCGCCAACTTATATAAGACAACATCTTTAATTGACTATTCGAAAATCAAAGCCTCGAACAAACAACTTTTGTATCGAGAACACAAAGATATTATAACTTTCTTCCAACAAAATAACCTACAAGACCTCCATCATAGAATTATCGAGGACATATTCGAAGAAAACCCCGAATTTCATAACGATAAAATCAATATTGTATCGAGCAAAACAGTCAGACATAGGAGATATTTTATCATCCCTCTACCTTTTGATATCGAATCTGTAATTGAACATCTATTTTCGGTATTATTTAAAAATCAAGATGTCCTAGATCTCTCTAAGACATACTTTGTCGAAAATAACTTAGACCTCCCCATTCTTGAAATCCTATCATTCATTTTTGCGGAAAAAGACTTAAAAGTAGTAATTTGTCAAGATATCGTCAGAACTGCCGACGAAGATGAAATTCCAATTATATTGGAGCAAAATCATTTTGGTAAAAATAATCTACACCGCGGAATAAATGAAACGATTCGAAGAATTAGAGAAAAATACACTTGGCAAGGTCTAACTAAAGACGTTGAAAATTTTATAAAAAATTGCGAAACTTGCCAAAAGACTAAAGCATGCCGGAAAAACCTTAACAACCCTCTAGTAGTCACAGAAACCCCAAGAACACCATTCGAAAGAATTAATATCGATTTATTTGAATTCCCAACTCGAAATTACGCTTTAACTATTCGCGACGAGTTAACTAAATTTACACAAGCCTATGCAGTCCCGGACAAATCCGCAAAATCCGTCGTAAATACCTTGTTGTTATACTTTCAACATTACGGTACACCGCTAAGAATCCATTGCGATTACGGTGGCGAATTTGACAACCGCTTGCTCAAAGATCTCTGCACCCTCTACGACATAAAATTAACTTATTCAAGCGTAGGACATCCCCAATCGAACGGATCCATAGAAAGATTTCATGCTACTTTAGCCGAAATGATAAGAATCCACAAAACTGAAAACCCAAACGAACATCCTTTCACGATTTTACCATATGCAGTAATATGCTATAACAATTCGGTAAATAAAACACACGGTTTTACCCCATATGAACTTATCTTTGGTCATACATCTAACAGACCACCCGAAACCTTGTACAACCAAAAAGAATTAATAACTAAATACGTTAGAGATTTAAACAATAGAATATCCCACTACTATAAAATAGCCCGTAGTCGAACACAATCTCAAAAAGAGAAAGCAAAAGTTCGCTTCGACAGAAATATTCCCCAAAAACGACCTGAATACAAAATAGGTGACTCAGTTTATCTAAAAGAATCACAAATTAAGAACAAACTACAAAACAAATTTAACGGTCCCTTTAAAATAAAAGAAATTTTTCAAAATTCTGCTACCCTATTAAATCTCGAAACAAAACAAGAAACTAAAGTAAATTTTGATAGAATGAAACCATATACTGAAAATTAAATTTATTTTCAGGTTTCTCCTGCTGTTCGGATCAGCACTCTGTCAATACAAAATTACCCCGATCAATAACACTGTTGGTGTATACTATCACCAAGACACGGACATCGTGGTGACAAATGACAAATGGACTCTGTTAGTGCATAAAAATATTTCATCCCTCAAACTAGCTTTTGACAAAAACCAAAATAATTTAGACAGAATCTTGAACACCCTTGATGGTGCTGACCAAAAATCAATCCTGTTTAGAAGCGAAGTCAAAACAGAGTTTAACCTTTTAATGCAAATAGCTAGTTCGATAAAAACGAAATTTGACGAAGTCTTTTCAGACACAAAGAGATATAAACGCGGAATACTTAACGGTTTCGGAACAATATTCAAATCAATTACCGGAAACTTAGACGCCGAAGATGGCGAGTACTACACTAACTGTATAAATAAATTAAATAATGACGAACATCAATTAGAAAACTTAATCAAAAATCAAATCTCAGTTACGACTTCTGTTATCAAAAATTTCAACTCAACTATACAAAAATTACAAATTGATGAGGAAACATTTAACAAAGATATCAAAGAAATTGAGCACACAATTCAAACTATGACTCAAACGATCCAAGCTGCCGAAATAAAACTAAAATTTCTATACATTTCCGAACAACTAATGGCCAGCTATTTGTATATCGAAGACAATCTAAACGATATTTTAAATTCAATAACATTCGCCAGATTAGGAATTATTCATTCATCAATCATAACACCTGATCACTTAGTAACGGCGTTACAAGAGATTTCACAGAGTTTGCGAAGGAACAATTTACCTCTTCCAATTAAACTATCAGCAGTTGCTCAATATCTGGATATTATTGAACTAAAAGCTTTTCAACTAGATTCTAATTTAATATTTGTTTTAACAATACCTCTCATTGAACCTCAAAATTACAACACCTTTCGTCTGTACCCTATACCCATACTTGATAACAGAACTGGTCTACATCACTTTTTATCTATTTCACAAAAGTTTATCGCGAGAGACGATGATTCTTTAATGTACATACCTATACAAAATTTGAAAGAATGCAAACCTCTTTATTTTGGAACCAAACTATGTTCGAACCTGTTTGCTTATCCTATCGACCAAAATGCCATTTGTGAAGCTAGAATATTAAAACCATTGCCGAAACTCCCAGAAAATTGTCAAACTTCCTTCATCATTAGTCAAGGATACAACGTCCAAGAACTTGAAGACAACACATGGCTAGTAATTAATTCCGAACCACTTCACATTACCATCAACTGCCCGAAGAGAGAATCCATAACAGAGCTAATTAACAAAAATTCCATCATAAAACTACAACCAGGATGTTACGCCTATGCAGGCATTACTCGAATACAAGCCAGTGCTAAAGACTTTTCCGAAATTAAGGACAATTCACATCCAATCCAAATTCCTTTTGAATGCTGCAATCACATGCCCGACAAAATCGAAATCCCAAAATTAAAACCTCTTAAATTAAACAGTCTCGACGTAGAAGATTTAGATATTGCTAAAAACAAACTAGAGCAATACTCCAAAGACCTAGACGACCTCATAAACGAACCTTTTGTGACCAAACATGTATCTTGGTTCACATACTTCATAATCACTCTCATCATCCTATTAGTTCTACTTTACATAACTTGTAAATGCAGAAGAAGAAGATGTGGAGCATTGCGAATCCAACCCTCAACGGATAACCCTCCTTCACCTCCTTCAGAGCGAAGCAGAGTATTTACCAAATTTCCTAGACTGATCCCTCCAAGAAAGCGACCCGGTATTAGACCTCAAGAAGAAGAGGACATCGAGTTAACGTAGACTTTCATGTGGAGTTTTACCCTCGTCTATTAATTTAGACTATTGTATTTTATCCTTATTACGTTATGTAATGTTTTATTATCGCTTACCAATTTTAACTTTCACATTATTTTATTATTCTGCTTTGTATTCATTCAACATTGTTTCAATTTATTTTTGCATTATATTCATTTAACGTTTTAACAATTTTCAAAAGTTGCTGCATAACATCAACTTTTTTATTAAGGGGGAAGTTGTTATATAATATTACACGCTATCTTATTGCGACTTAGCCATAATAAACCTTCACAGGTATATCGTATTTCACGATAACAGCTTCTCTTATTAATTGCTTATCTTCAAGATATCATATTACACCTTCGTTTCTCATAACTTGTGCAGACTGCAGAACTGCAATTCCTTTGTTATATATTTTGCTTACTCAGGTTCTGTATGTTATAAATGTGACTAAACACGCTTTGTTGAATCAGTTATTAAACTCACTTAGAATGAAACACTTCTAATTATTGTATTATTCCTTCTCCAAGAGCCAACGTTGGCTCCATTAAAGTAAATAAATCTTTTTAAAAAAGTCACTCATGTGAATCGTGATCTAACATATATCCTTATTTTGCCAGTTATTCGTAATAGAAATCACCCCAACATAGCGAGGATTTTTGGTAATTTTTCAATAAAAATTTTTGGACTATAAAGTAAAAAAATATTTTGAAGTTTTTGGTTCTTGTACATACATTAAATCACACTTTTTTTTGTCCCCTTAAAAAATGGGGTAATGGGGGTAGCTAATGTCAAAAAATTTTTCGAGACCTTAGCTTCTCTTATATATACTAAATACCAATTTTACGGACTCTTACCTGCTTGATTTACCTGTTTACCTCCCCATTTACCCCAATTTACTCTCCAACCCTTCGATGGAATAAGATGAAAATATAATCTAGTTCCAGATCCCGTTAAAGTACATACGTGTACCAAATTTCAAGTCAATATCTTAAACGGTTCCAGAGTAATCGTGCACACAAAAAAGTTAGACCGACAGACAGACAGAAATTTTTTTTCGCTGAAACTTAAAATGTCGACCTTTCATGACAGTCTAAGCCTATCTGAACAATAAAAATTTTCAAAAATTTTTTTGTTACTATACTTCCACTGGATGTGGAAGTAATTAATATTCTATTTTCAAGAAAAAGAACGCCATTGCCATGTAAACCGGAAGTGATATTTAAAATTTACATGCCTTTTTTTACTTTCCTTTAATAGTCAATTAAGAACATAAATAATACGATCAATTCTTCTTTGATGTTCAATTATGTTTCTTAGCGGCATCGATTCCCCGGAAAAAAAATACTTATCTCAAAAACTACCGAGAAAATCGGACATAACGCGTTAACTAGGACACCCTGTAGATAGATAGATAGATAGATAGATAATTTATTAACCACAAGATGATACAATTACTGTACATATGGCAAGTCAATTCAGAATAACATTTAAAAATTAAAAAATACAAGTCAATAAATAAACAAATACAATATACATATATATATATATAAAATACTTATAATAAAGATAAGTAAATAATCACCGCTCACGCCCAAATTTAATGAGAGACATGTAATTAGTCATAAATATTTATATTGTTAAATGGAATGAAGAAGAGAAAAAAAACAATAATAAAACTAATCTTCAAGCAAGGTATAAACTGTATTAGTTTCTATAGAGAAATTCTTGTAAATTATAGTACCCATTTTCAAGGAGAAAATTTTTTGTTTCCTTCACTAATTTATGACAATTTTTTATGCTGCGAATTTCATTTGGTAAAGCGTTGTAACAAATTATACAATTATAATAAAAACAATGTTTGAAGTTACTAGTTTTGTGGTTGGGAATAGAAATAAGGTCACCATGTCTAGTGTTGTAGTTATGACTTGAAGACAACGTTGTGAACTTGTCTTTAAGTTTAATGAACAATGTGACGCATTTTAAAATAAATATGCTAGGAACAGTTAAAATTTTTTTTTGTTTAAAAATTTCTCTACAACTTTCCCTATATTTCAACCCAAATATAAGTCTCACAACTCTTTTTTGTGCTATAAATACTCTGTTCATTTCAATTGCACTACCCCAAGATGTAATGCTGTATGAGATACATGAATAGCATAAAGAGTAATAGACGTCCAAGAGTACCTGCTTATTCATCGAGTTTTTGAGCTGGAGGATAGCAAAAAATCCCTTATTGAGCTGCTTGCAGACATGCTCAATTTGAGAGCTCCATGACAATCTTTTGTCCAAGTAGGTACCTAAAAACTTAACATCATTTGCAAACTTTATATTTATCATAGATAGCAGGTCCTCTTGGAGGGGTTTTTGTAGGTGAAAGTTTAAACAGACAGTTTTTTTGTTGTTCAATATTAACTTATTTCTATCACACCATATATTTAATTCTTCTACAACTATCTTTGCCACAAGCTGAATTTCCTCGGGAGTTTTTGCTGAAACAGTTATTGTCATATCATCTGCAAACATTGTGACTTTACCATTTGTAATGTTAAATGGAAGGTCATTCACATATAAACCAAACAACAGTGGGCCGAGAACTGAACCTTGGGGAACGCCCAATTTAACATCATGAATTTTTGAGGTATTGTCTGACAACTTTACAACCATTTTCCGACCACTAAGATAAGATTTGATCCAACTTAAAAGAGAATTTCTGATACCTATATTATATAATTTTTCTATAAGAAACTGATGATTCACAGTGTCAAATGCTGCAGATAGATCGAAGAATATACATTATGTACCTACAGATAGTTTTTTCTTTTAATTAAAAACCACTGCCTAAGGAATCACTACAACCGCATTCAGTTTTCCTAATCAAATTACTTTAAATAAAAATTCTTGTGCACCCAACGCGAATTCGACTCTGTACGACAGAAATATATTTGAACTATTTGTCTTATATTACACAATATGTTTATCTCCGCCTTTGGGCATATTTCATTGGTCAAAGGTGCACGCCCACCCGTATATACCTTTTTCATATATATCAATGAAAATATTATGTATCCTACCGCAAATCATACTCTTAAGTAGAGTAGCTTCGGCTAGACTTCGCCCTAGGTATTGTATTAATGTATAATACTGAAATAAAAGCAATTTATTATTATTATTATTTCTAGCGATGTGAAATGCCTGGACTGCCCAGATCCACCTTTCTAATGGTATTTAGTTCAGATGGATCGAGAGTAGCTTCGACGCATGGTAATCACAATATATATGTGACAGACATTAGAAGCGGAAAAAATATAAAGACCTTGATAGGTCATCCAAGAACTCCGTGGTGTATTGCATTTCATCCAACCTCGGATCAGATCGTCGCTTCTGGTTGTTTGGGAGGGCAAGTTAGAATTTGGGATCTTAGCGTAAGTAATGACTTATCATGGTTTTTTGTTTACTCATGTTAGCCATTTTAGGGAGGGAGTGAAGTATGGACAGCTGGAAGTCAGTCGGTGATAGCCTCTATAGCCTTCCATCCCAACGATAGAGTATTGGTTATTGCCACTTACAATGAGGTTTACTTTTGGGATTGGAGCCAGCCAGAACCATTTGTACATGCTGCTACGAGTAATCCTAAAGAAAAGGTAACTTTACTGAACCTGTTTTAGTTAGTGTGTATTATTGTAAGGCTATGTCATTTTTTTTTTCAAGTTGACTTCTTGCATCAAGTTAAAATTTTAGAAGTGTGTTAAACAGTAACATTTCTTCTTAAAAAATCATTAGAAACTTGTAAAAGTTGAAAATGAAATCTTATAATATTACAATATCAATTATAGTTGAAGTAATCGTATTAGTGAGAAGTGTGGTGAGAGGCAAGGGGAATAAAAAAAGGCATCTCTCCCGTCTTTACTCCACTTTTACATTAAGTGAGAGAGAAGATAGCGGCCATTCGATATCAGCTATCTGACGTGAGTTTGTGTGCGTAAACTTGTGAGTGTGTTTAACCCAGGACCGCAGTTAAGACATCGCATTCGAGCTTATATTGTCGGGGTGAAGATATAATTCGATAATTATTTGGTATTTCTTTATTTGGTAATGTGTTTTTGAAAATAATTTTAGTAAGTTTTGTTACCAATTCATAGCAGTGCTTTGGGGGATATTGTAAGTGTAATATTTATTTATTTATTTATATATACAGTGTGTCCCAGGCTAGATGTAACAAGAGGTGTAACGGACCAAAAATTTTGGAATTTTGGAATGGTATTTGGGGATTGAGTCCTGCTTGTTGTAAAACTAAAGTATACCAAAAATGACTTGATTTGGTGTTCTACAAGGTGTTTTATAAGCAAAGTTGTAAAAATCACCACTAATAAAGTACCTTTATTTTTCAAAATATGAAAAAATTCCACTAAGAAAAGTAATTTAGAAGGCAATTTTATACCTCTATACCAAATTTCAGGAATATAAAATTATTTTTTGAAGCTTCCCATTTTTTGTGAATTAAGAGTTGAATTCATATTTAAAGTTGTGTAGGAGCAAATGTTAATCATCCACTGCTTTTCTCATAGCCTACTTTTAGCTTCTACATAACTTTAAATATTAATTCACAAAAAATAATTTCTATGCAGTTTTAATTGAATGGTTCAAAATAAAATACTAATTTATTGAAAAAATGGGAAGTTTCAAAAAAATAATTTTACTTTATTAGTGGTGATTTTTGCTTATAAAACACCCTGTAGAGCACCAAATCAAGTCATTTTTGGTATACTTTAGTTTTACAACAAGCAGGACTCAATCCCCAAATACCATTCCAAAATTTTTGGTCCATTACACCTCTTGTTACATCTATCCTGGGATACACTGTATATATATAATCACTTGGACTGTTGCAATACAGAATTATTGTTATATTGGCTGTTACGCCAATATAACAATAATTATAAATTATTGTTATTTTATATCTATTTACAATATAGTTAAATCCGGCTCTGTGTTCTTGCCTCTCAAAGTCGCTCACAAATGCGATTGCTTCAGCTATACTAAAATACATACATTTATTTTAAACGCCAATGAAATCTAAACGGTAGTGTGCCGAGAAGTTAGTTATAAAATGTCGAAAAATTAGAATTTAGAAACTGGTTGATTTCAATAGAGAAAAAGAGAGTAACATCAATTGATTTTACATTATATTTAATGTCAGATTCAGTTGGCGTTGTAGCTTGCAATTTAGTATAGTTTAGAAGCATTCAGTTATGGATAAATATTTTGTTTTCTTTAGTACTGTGTAAATAATACCACCAATTCACCAAATAAACTCTTCTACTTTCATTACACCTTTACCGTTTTTGATTTCATAAAAAAAACCAGAGTTATTTGAATTTGTTTATAGCTACAAATTCATAAATTATAAATAACTGCAATAAAAAAATTCTCTCCGTGATCTTAAAGTACTTATAAAAATCTACAATTTGAGCCATCGTACACATTCCGTGGTCTTGATGGCAGGATTTCACAAGGGTGCAAAGTTTTAGCAACAATTGTATATTTGAACCATTGTAAGTGCAGTGTTGTTTATTAGATGATGCAAATTTACAATCTGAGAATAAATGCGAACGGTTTCTGGATTGCATAAGTAACGCTATTGAAATCTCCTTTCCATTAAAATCAAAACTTATAAATCCCTCTTGTAACACTCCTAAGCTGAATTGGTTTAACGATGACCTTAGAGCTATGAGAGATCATCTAAATTTTGTCAGAAGAACACACGTAAGTGATCCCAATCTTATTACAAAGGAATGTCTCAACTCGTATAAAGCACGGTATCGTACTGAACTCAGTAAAGTCAAAAAAAATGCTCATGACAACTACATAAAAAACTCTTCCAATTCTCAAGCAGCCTTTTGGGATCTTATAAAAAGAAATAAAAAACATCACCATAGTGAGTCTTTAACAGCAAATGACTTCAACATTTATTTTACTGATATTGCAGATAATATTATTAGCGAACTCCCAGAAACTAATCAAAATCACTGGAAATATTTTAAAAAGACCAATGATGCTATAAATTTCAAATTTAGGGAAATTACTTACAACGAAGTTCGTGATATAATCGATAATCTTAAAAACAGCAAAAGTCGGGACGCTTATGACATCAATGTAAAACTTATCAAAAGTATAAAAAACTTAATTATAGTCCATTTAACAAACTTGATAAACATGTGCATCAAAAATAATGTATTTCCCAATGTTTTTAAACTCGCAAAAGTAATTCCCATTCACAAGAAGGGTTCATATGAAGATGTTAACAACTATAGACCGATTTCACTGGTACCAATATTAGCCAAAATTTTTGAAACAGCATTAAAAAATCAAATCAATGAATACTTTGAACATAACAACCTATTTCACTGCTGTCAGTATGGTTTCAGGAATAAGCGATCCACAACTCTCGCAATAATGTTGTTCAAATTGTCCTTGATACATTTGAAAACAAGAAATATACAACTGCTAGTTTCTTTGACCTATCTAAGGCTTTTGATTGTGTCTCGCATGAAATTCTCATAGACAAATTATTAGGTTATAATTTTCATCCTGACAGTGTGGCATTTATTAATTCTTACTTATCCAATAGATTCCAATATGTTAACTATAACCTATGCACTTCCCAAAAACGTAGAGTTACTCATGGTGTTCCTCAGGGTTCTGTTTTGGGTCCCATACTATTTACGATATTCATCAATGACCTTGCCAATTCTGATGATAACACAAACTTTATACTGTTTGCAGATGATAGCACTGCACTAAACACTAATTTCACACCTGATGAACTAACACGGACTCACAGAAACTGAAGAACATATTTACGAATGGTTTTTAACTAATAAATTAAAACTAAACGATGACAAGACACAATCATTAACATTTACATTGCGAAACAGGGATCCGGAAGAACAGACTGATGCATCCGTAAAATTTCTAGGTGTGTACTTGGACTCAATATTATCCTGGGAAGAACATGTTACAAAACTATCGACTAAACTTTAAAAATATTTATTTCCTTCGCAACCTTGTCAACACAGTATCCCTTAACTACCTACTCACGGCTTATTATGGTTCTTTTCATGCCAATATGTAGTGCGGAATTTTAAACTGGGGACACTCAGCTCATGCTTCCAACATTTTTGGTTTACAACTTAGATGTGTTCGCATACTATCTCATCTTAGATACAGAGATGATTGTAAAGACCAATTCATTAATCTCAAGATATTAACTAGGCCTTGTGTTTATATTCTCGAGTGTTTACTTTATCTTAAACAAAATGAACATCAATATGTAACGCACAGCCAAATCCATGAATATACAACAAGGAATGGTGATAAAATTAATGTCAATTTTCTTCGACTTACGAGATCTAGAAATGGAGCAGGTTATTATTCTGCCAAATTTTACAATACTCTTCCTCATTCAGTGAAAAACTTAAACTTTTTGCAATTTAAAAATAAAATTAAAGGTTACTTAAAAACTAAGGCCTTCTACAGTTTTGAGGAGTTCTTTCGGAACGATTTTTCAGATTTAATTTAACAACGACCTAGGCACTATACACTTATTACCACATAATTGCCCTTGTTTAATTTGTTAATTAGTTCAGATCATTTTATAATACTTTTAACTTTGTTTGTCATTGTCTTATGTATCAATGTGTGGTTTACCTATTTTTAATATCTTTATATGCCTACTATATTGTCTTATGTTTTGACGTGTGTAAGCATTGTATATATGTATTTTGACACCAATAAATTATTATTATTATTATTATTATTATTATTAATTGGTGTATACTGAAGAGACTTATTTTTTTTTTTTATACTCTTCGCAAATACGAAAGCATTTGATTGGCACATTTCTAAAACTTTAAATATCCAGTTGCGACTTTATTTTTAGTTTTTCAAATGAAATTTCAGGTTCGATATGTGGCGTTTGATAAACTAGGCCATAAATTAATAACGGGCATCGCAAATAGCCCACAAACCAGATGGGAGAGGGTAAGAGCTCCCGTGCCTGTTCCTAGACAAGAACGTTGCGCCAGTCCGTACCGAAGAAGAATTACCCAAAGATTAGTTAATTTGGCTTCGTCCCAAGTAAGTATTAAGGGTTGTTAACCCACATTAACCGTGTGCTCAGCATTTTTTTAATTGTTCCAGCATGCCCCTGCTTCAGAGCACAACGTTGCCAGCAGGGAACCTTTATCGGGTATTCCCGAACGAGAAAGAAGAATCACAGCATGTTATACAAATTTAGTGAGGGAGTACGAACAATTGGTGCATAGATATTTACAGCTGTATAGGCCACCAACTATGGTAAGATTTTTTTTGGCATATATTTACTACGCAAAGGTGAGGTACGGTACCGGTTTCAGTGGCGAGACCTCGATCGGCAAAGTTAAGGTTCGCCAGGCGAGTCCAGCACTTAATGGGTGACCGTATCTCATCTCACCATCCTGGTTAAGTGGTGGAGTAGCATAAGCTAAATTTCACCAAGACATTAAAATAAATAAGGCAATTAAAATAAAATAAAAATAAAATAATTGAAAGCATCATAATAAAGTATATTTATTATTAGTCCAGTCAACGGTCATCTCCAATTTGAGTGCTAATGAATGGCTTTTGATGAAACCTTGTGCAATATGTTTGTAATGACATTCATAAAAAAGATTAGAGTAGATCATTAACAAATAAAAATTGTGAAAAAAAAAACATTTTTTCCGGAGAACTTTTACATTTTCAATTTAAAAATTATATAGAACCTTTAAAAATGGTATAACTATATAGGTTTCATATTTTTCTATAATAATTTAAACAAATCGAGCTCATTTTTCGAATTTTCATGTATTACTTCCACATCCAGTGGAAGTATAGTAACGACAAAAAAATTTTTAAAAATTTTTATTGTTCAAATAGGCTTAGAATGTCACGAAACGTCGAGATTTTAAGTTTGAGTGAAAAAAAATTTCTGTCTGTCGGTCTGTCTGTAACTTTTTTTGTGCGCACGTTTACTCTGGAACCGTTTGAGATATTGACTTGAAATTTGGTACACACAGATTATATTTTCATCTTGTTCCGTTGGGGGGTAAATTGGGGTAAATTTGCGGAAAATAGGTAAATCAAGCAGGTAAGAGTCCATAAAATTGGTATTTAGTATATACAAGAGAAGATGAGGCCTCAAAAAAAATTTTGGCATTAGCCACCCCCATTACCACCCCCACCCCATTATTAAAGGGGATGAAAAAAATTGTGATTTAGGGTGTGTACGAGAACCAGAAACCTCAAAATGTTTTTTTACTTCATCCACCCCACTACCACCCCCTATCACCACCCCCACCCCGCTACCGATGTGGGGTATCGTTTTATGGGTTTTTGGGGTAGAGGATTTCAAATATTATATTATTAAAGTTCCATAAACAATTATTTCCACATACAAAATTTTTTCGTTGTGAGTGATAGATATAAAATCTGGATGTGGAAGTAGTGATTCCTTGGGCAGCGGTTTTTTTTAATGTGCAAAAAATGTAGTACATTATTTATCATGAAAAACTGCCTGTAACTCGGAAAATTAGCAAGTTACAAAAAAATTCCAAGAGACAAAAATTTTTTAGAAGGCCTCAATGCATACGTCTGACTTTTTTCAAATTTTTAAATTACATATTTTTAAAGCGCTACAATTTCAAAGACGGTAGTTTTTCATGTTTTTCCGGAAAAACTCTGTGAAAAGGCACTTTACAGAAAAGTTGCAAAGAAAAAAAGTCTTGTATTTCGATGATACATTCACCTGAATTTTTTCAGATTTTTTTTTCAACTTTTACATTTCCCCTCCCCCACTTTTACGAATTTTCGAGTGGCCATGTCTCGAAAAATATGCATTTTTCGAAAAATGTCACAAGAGTAAAAACATTTTATTTTGGGCAAAAAAGGTAAATTCATTGTTTTTTTTTTAATTTTTGACCTAATCCTACAAATTACGGAACCCGTGATAAAAGGGGTGTTTTCCACCTCTTCCTATCATTTTCTACTCTAATCTTTTTTTCAACTTTTTTATTAACGTCATTACAAACACATGGCACAATGTTTCATCAAAATCCATTCAATAGCACTCAAATTAGAGATTTTGGTCATTGACTGGACTGTATTGTTTTTGCAACCTTTTAGAGTAGATAGATATAGATAGACAGTTCATTAGTTCATGTAAAAAATAGTACATTGCCCAGTAGGCGTCAAACCAGTCAAAAAACAGAAGAAAGAAAAAAGTCACAAAAAATCATTCATGTCACCATACAATTTTTTTTTATTGTCACTTTGAACATGAAATTTAGTTGGTTAAGTAATAATTTTTTTAGTCCTACAACAATTTTGTTTATTCTCATAAACAAACCGTAGTTTAGTAATCATATCTTCTTGTAGCACAACAAATTAAATAGTATTTTGGCCATTTTTTCGGTCACCAATAATTTTCTGTTTGTATACATCACGGTGTATTAAATAGGTGGTCCGACGTGCGGCACTTTCTTATGAAAATAATGGCTTTATAAGTGCATTATTTCTATTTACTTTAGTAGATGGCGCGAGCTTTAAGGTCCTACAATTACCTGTGCATGTGCATCATATAACTAACATAACCTCAAATTTTAAGTTTTTTAAGTTTATCCTCATTTTTAAAGTTTGTATACGCATTTTTAGCATGGAACCATACTGGC
Source organism: Rutpela maculata (assembly GCA_936432065.2). NCBI lineage: Eukaryota > Metazoa > Arthropoda > Insecta > Coleoptera > Cerambycidae > Rutpela > Rutpela maculata. Next base: position 8,829,082 of record OW386289.2, read on the forward strand.
TCCAAGCAAATATTTAAAAATTCACGCAAACATTTTTTCAATATTGTTGATTAATAAAAATAGACTGTTAATTATAGGTTAGATTCCTAACCTGCAAAATGCGTTTTATTGAGATAAACTATTTAAAGCTTCATATACATTACGTTGAGCTAGATTTTGATTGAAAGTACAGGAACCAGGCAGAAATTTTAATAATAGCTACGTAATACGTGTCAATCTTAAGAAATACATATTTTTGAGGTTAGCTGTGACGTCACGTGCAGATGCCTCATAGACGAATTGCCATGCTGCATGTAGTGTTGCATATATGGGGCCCGTGCACTATTTGGTTTTTAATTTCTTATCCGCTATGGTATTTTAGTATGGGGAGGAATGTATAGAAACTCATTACAGAAACTAAATATAATCCAGAATTATATATTAAAGATTATATATAGGAAACATAGACAGTATCATACAAATTTACTCTATACTGAAGATATTTGTAACATTCGATCTCTATACTTCCACCGTCTATGTATATATGCATTTAAAAATAAAACATTCCAGAATCATATATCTTCAACATACCACACTCGTAGCACTGTTAATGAAGCTCTATCCACCCCAAGATTCACTAAAAATATTTGTCACAGATTTCTAATATACACACTGCCAAAAGCGTATAATCTTTTGCCAATAGAGATCAAACATACTAAAAATTTAAAAAAATTTTCAACCTTGTCAAAAAAATTTATTTTTCAAAATTACTTTGATTTTATAAAAATTTTAGATAACAGTATAGTGTAAATGCTCAATCAGCCCTATGATGGAACGTTTACGTTAGTCATAACGCCTATGTTACGGTCATCTGTCTCTCTCACTCTCATATATTTTTTGGTCAGCGCTCAATATAACAGTGTATGTTAAATAACGTAAACGTTCCATCATAGGCCTGATTGTAATATATACACTTGTTCCTTGGTAACATTATATAGATATAGCTCACTATTCCGTAAACTTCCTATGTTTGACTAGCGATATAAATATTTCTACTAGTTAAATCACACACCTCTTACAGCACAACACAAGTGTTTAATCACTTAGGTGCTTTTATACACACTTTGCAACACTTATATCTAAACAATTACGTCACATGTACCATTCTTTGTAATTTTTACTCCTCGGAATATATTTATCGGAGGAAGAAGTATCTGTATATATCTATTTTTTCCTTGTTTGTTTTTAATCTCTTCTATTGTAATTTGCAAGTTTGTATTTTTATAATAAATAAAATAAATAAAAATAAATAAATAATTTAGCTATTTAATGTCAGATGTCACTGAACACAAACGAAAGACCGCAAATGTATGCACATATGTACAGAACCTGCAAAATTATCTTTCTATGCGTAAGTAACGACGGACCTTATGGCTCCTGCCATCTATTACATTATGTACAAAGTAAGCACTTATGAAGCCACTGTGCGGGCTCTTGTCGCATCACCTATTTAATACACCCTGGTATACGTACAGTTAAATAGTTTAGAGACATTTTTTTCTGTCCACTAATCATTTTCAGTTTGGTCTACAATGAGGTTATTTCATGTGTGTAAAAAACTTAAAAATACCTACTAATTTGAACGGTAAAATATACGAGGATAATGTAATAACAATTAAAATCACTCTGATATTTGTTAATTATTCATAAATCCACAAAAACTACATTACTCATTTTAAATTTTATTAACGTGTGACATCAATGGTGAGAGGTAATTTTATTGTTGTTAGATTGCTGCCCTGTCAATACCAAATGTAATACTAATATTAACCCAGTCACTTTATACATAAAAAAAATCCAACCCAAGATTTTCCAATGGGATTCTCTTTATTTTGGCGTCACAAATAATTTCTCAAAAGTCCATAAAGACAACTGGACGGCTACAATAGTTACAGCAGGTCAAATTTCAAGAAAATCGGTTTTTCTCAAATATCTCGTAAATTATCGGTTTTACGTTAATTTTGGCTACTATAGAATTTGTTCGTGAGATAAATATGCATAAAAAAAGGTTCTATACAAAATTTAAATTTAAATAGTTTTCGAGATATTGGTCTGAGAAAGGAAAAATAAATGCATTTAAATCATTACAAATAAGACCAGATTTACAGGAAGCATTGGCGGGATTCAAAATAGAAAACTGTTCGAAAAATTTGCTAATAAATAGTCTGTGCAATAGGCCTCTTGCACAAAATATAATTTTGGCATTTGGGGTACACCCTGGTACTAATATTGCTACTTTATTGAGTAAGGCTACTTTATATGGTTCTTTTAAAATAACTGTTACCACACCGATACCATTCATTGGAACTGTAAACGCCCAAAGTCAAAGTAACATTTGGGTAGTTACTGGAACTAGGCACATCATTTTGTTGTTACTCTATAGTGGCAAAAACTATAGAGTACCCGTGAATCAGTTACTTCCACCCACCAGTGCTACTAAGATGCCTAAATAAAGTAACTGGGTACATAGAGAGGCAATCTAGGTTCAAGAATAGTTCCAGTGACCATCACTTGGAACTTTAAAGTATCGTAGTATTTTAGTGGAAACATGGGTAGCGAAATAGTTCCTGTTGGTACTTTACAGTTCCAAAATAGAATCTGATACTATAGAATCACATCAGGATAGTTGCTATTGGGTCACCAAAGTCACAGATCTTTTGGAGGTAAAATGTCCTCTATACTTTATGGTGGAGGGCCTAACTTTATAGTACCCTTAGTTAAAATCGGCCATTATTAGTTGTTAAAATTTTTAGAAAAAAAAAATTGGTTTTAATCAAAAATAGACAATAGTTATGTTAATATCTTATCATAAACTTTTACGAAAAATGATTTTGAAAGTATTCCAAATGTTTCCCTAATAAATATTTTATATATTTTTTTTAATCTTGCCTTTTTAAATTATTTTGTCAAAAAATTACAAAAAAAGGTTATTTTGAGGGCGCGTTGAAATTTTATCGTTTAATATGTCAACTTATCAAAAAAGTAACTTGCGTTTGAAAAAATGGCTAAACCCGCGCCTAAAGTACACATCTATTTGGTATAATATTATTTTACTGCGCCATTAATATAAAAGAAAAAGAACACAGAGGTCGCTAAAAGATAAACACCATTTTAAAACGTGATAGTGGCAGTTCTAGGCAGCCACATAGCGGTCACTAGGCCGCCGAGTCGCGGAGTAGTACCCGTTACTACCCCAATCCTTTATAGTAACTAAACATAGTCACATCCATAGAGGCCGGGACTACCCGAAACACTACCCGGCGACTAAAAATTTTTCCCCATTTTAGTGGCGGCTACGTAGCAGGGACGTGGCAGCCTATGGTAGCGGTCAACTTTATCGTGGCTTTTATAGTCGCCGATACGTTCCCCCGACTTTATATGTTACTTGGGCACTATATCAATGAATTGCACTGCAAAAATTCAGTTGTGCTTTTCTGACTAGTAATTCTTTTACTTTTGCCTTATACTTGTTTAGAGTTGATCCCTTGTAGTTATTTGGTAGTTTGTTATAGAATAGAGGGCTGTAGTAGTTAGTTGCCAATCGAGACTTACGTAGCCTGAAGTAGTCCATTCTAATATCATCTCCGTCTCTGGTCAAATACTGATGAAAAGTATTATTTCTATTATAGACATCTTGGTTAATATAGGCATAAACTAGACTTTCATATATAAATCGGCAAGGTACAAGTTGAATGAATACATTTTTTACGTCGTGTCTGTAGTTGATGTTAGCTACAATTCGAAGAGCCCTTCTCTGTAGAGCCAAAATACGCTCCACATGACAAGAATGACCTCAAGCCAGAATACCATAGCAGCTTAGTGACTGAAAAATTGCATGAAATGTTTGGAGCAATATATTATGTGGTAATATTTTTGACAAGTTTTTGAGTAGACAGATATTTTTAGAGAGTCTAGTTGCCAGATGAGTGACTTGGTTTTCAAATTTAAGGGTTGGATCAAGATAAATCCCCAGAAATTTAGTTTCAATAGGATTATTTTTATTAGCGATTTGCTTGGTTCAAAGTTCGCTGGGAAAAGATTTGGACCCTTAGCAATGGGGTTGGACTTTAAACAATAATTTATTAGAGCCTGCACCAGATGAACTTCTCAATTCTATTTTTTGCAATTGCACAAAAGGTTGTGGCACCAATTGTGGATGCAGAAAAATAGGATTGCCATGTTCCGCAGTGTGTGGCTCTTGTCGGAGCCAGTCGTGTCTCAATACGATGTCCGAGGATACAACCGTTGAATCTGAGTTCAACAATTATGAGGACGAACTCATTTCATTATTTTCCGCTGAGATGATGAAGATGAAAATATTGCAGAAGTGGAAATAGAAGGGATAGACGGAGACGAAGAAGAAGAAGAAGTCAGCAAAGACGAATCATAATCAACAAAATTATAATATAATAAATTTTATAATAACGTAAAACCGATGATTTACGAGATATTTGAGAAAAAACTATTTTCTTGACAGTTGACTTGCTGTAACTATTGTAGCCGTCCAGTTGGCTTTATGGACTTTTGAGAAATTATTTGTGATGCCAAAATAAAGAGAATCCCGTTGGAAAATCTTAGGTTGTATTTTTTTAGAGGTTCATGTATAAAGTGACTTATATTTTAACTTCAAGTTTTCCAGTTTGCAAATAAATATCTTATGAATTTTAGGAAGTGCGAAGAGGCGCATATTTTCGGTCACAACTTTGTTGTTTTTTATGTTAGAGAAAAAATGAAAAAGTGGTCGGAAAGCTCAATCAATTTTCTTTAGAATTGGTGTCTACGAATATTTTGAAAAAAGTGATAATTAACGAGATTCTTGGGAAAATGGAAGAAATTTCACATTTTCCTAGAAAATGCATGTGAATCTTAAAAAAATCATTTTTCCCAGAAAAGTTTGCTTTGAAGGGCCGAGATTAATGGAATGTCTAGGTAATACATGATATTAAGAGTACATCGTAATTGAGATCAATTTAAGTCAATTACCGATTAATTACGGGTGAGAAAATGGCGAAATTTTAGCAAAAAAAAAAGTTTCTCATTTCCGCCCTTTCTATTTCTCTCATTTGTGTCGCAAGACAAAAAAATTAAAAAAGAGTGTTAGCAAATTCAATTCTATTTAAATTAGTTAGAGTAGTTTGTTGGCCTAGGAGCCAAGGTTATGGAGTTACCAACTTTTTAAACAAGAAATGTGCGATTTTTGCCGGACATATTTCAGTAAATATCTCCGAAACGGAAAAAAAAAAGATCAAAATTCTGATGGAACCAAAAGATTCGTAATGAAACAAACTCGTTTTACATATTTTTTATTTTGGACTAGCTCTTACCATTTCAGAGATATCGGCAAAAAATAGTAAAAAAAAAAACCATTTCGGAACCGAAAATAGCACAAAAACATGCAATCTTAAAATGTTCGTATTTTTCGGAAAACACCTGCGGGAGGACCGTACGATGTCGCGACGCAAAAAGAAAGAGTTTTAGTTGATCCGTATCATAAATTGCACAAGGCAAATCGAAAATTCGACCCGGAACGAACGAATCAAAAGTGGCGTTTTTTGACATTTAGCGAAAACGGCAAAACAAAATGTCAATCACACATGTCAATGTGGTAATGGTGAAGTTTGTATTTCATGGCTGCCATACAAATTTACTGCTTGAACTATACTGCGCATGCGTAACCACTGACGTCACGGCCTTTAGCGGGAACTACCATTTTCAAATTATAAAGTACATTTTTGCGACATACCGGGTTAAATAAGAGTGGTATGTAGTGGTTAAACCCCTACCATATTATTATATATTTGCAAACCGGTGTCGCGAAAATATAGATAGTTACTTTATATTATTTCTTACAAATTCAAAAAGATGTTAGTTTACGGGCTTGACAGTAAACAAGGACAGCGATACATACCGCTTCTAACCTACGGCGAGAGCTGGGTAAGCTGCGGTTAGTGTTTTGACATATCAGAAGTCACGTGAAACCGTACTCCCCTATTAAACCACTTCTCGCGAAAATGAAGCGGTAAGCTAATAATACATACCACAACTTACCCGCTATGTCGCAAAAATGTACTTATAAATTGAATTTAAAATTATTTAACATCCATAAAAAAAATTGCCGTTACATATACTTAGTTATTACTAGTTCTAAATGCCAATTCAGTGTAAATACAAATTATTAAATAGTACAATGACATTTATTTTTGTTCACTAACCATTTTTTACCTGATCTGCAATGTGTAATATTTTTTTTTGTTTCCTAACCACATTCTGTTGGCATATCTACCACTTTACTTATTAATTATAATTGAATACTGACATTGATAAAATATTTCTTGTAATAAGATTACCCTGTATGTTTTACAGAACCTTTACTCTATAAATTATTAACTGTAATCTCTGCAATTAGATCGACCGAGGGACAGACCCCATGGAACCTAATCCGTGGTTAAACAACAGTGGTACTCAAACTACAGAACCTTCCACTTCTAGGACTGTAGAAGCGGATAACACAGTTGCAGGCCCTAGTGCTGCACCACCAACTGTACGTAGTCCAGAAAAACCCCAACAACCTAGTAGTGTAGCTGCACCTTCCCCCGAGTCGAACGTCGTAGGTAATGAACCATCTACAAGTAGTACCTCCACAGACAGTCAGACAACCCGGGCATCTGGCCATAACCTCTTAACCCCTAGCAGAATATTTTCTGTGGTAAAGAAACCGAATACCTTGATTCGTGGCACGCAAACCTTAGAATCCAGGAAACACAAAGCTGACGAGGCTTCGTCAGAATCGTTACGAGAGAAAAGGTTCAAAAAAAATAAAGGTAATAATAATAGTAATAATAATAATAATAAGCTAGCTAACTAGCCTAGCCACAATCCTAGTTACGTGTAGCACTGTTCGAAGGGTGATGGCCCATGAACAGACCGACTGTTGGTCTTCTAGACCCCGGTTTACTATGAACCAAGATATCCAACATACAGTTGTGAAAAAAAATATATATATATCCTTTATTGCCAAGAAATCACAATAGTGAGAAGAGCAACGTCAGTAACTTAACCTAAATATACATGCATAAAAGTGAGAAAAAAATTGATTTATTGCATACACAGTGGCATATATTTATTTGTTTAGATACAACCACCCAACAGGTAACCAATTAAAGGGTGGGAATATTACACCAGTAAGCACTAACAGTATAAATATTATATACTAAATACACAGTACGTCACACAAATTTGTCATTATTTCTTTATAATTTTTTTCTATGCAAGGTTCTGATGTTTGTTTTATTAAATTATCACGTTTCTTATGCAGCAATTCAATTTTTTGATTTAGAAGCCTATTCTTTCCTTGTCAAATGTGATGATTTCTTTATACTTAATAATTGCTCTGAGTAGAAAATTTTCTTCTCGTAATTGGCTAGCTATATTTATCTCTTTTTGTTTGCAATTTTCCTTATAACATTTTTTTTTTTATTTTAATTTATTTGGGTAAAATTTAGACCACATATAATTTCTTCCTTTTCACCCCAATTTGTCACTGGCATTGACATTTTTAAAATTTCCAAAAATCTTCCTAAACCATTTAATAACTTCATAAATCTTCAAAAGCAGAGTTTCTTCTATGTTTTGATAATACTTTCTTGTTATTTTTTACTATTAGTCCAGTGCAATTAGTCATTATAAATGAAAAACCGCTGCACAAGGAATCACTACTTCCACATCCAGATTCTCTATCCAAGTCACTCACAACGAAAAAAACTTTGTGTATGGAAATAATTGTTTATGGAACTTTAATAATATTATATTTGAAATCCTCTACCCCAAAAACGCATAAAACGATACCCCACATCGGTAGTGGGGTGGGGGTGGTAGTGGGGGTGGATGGAGTAAAAAAATATTTTGAGGTTTCTGGTTCTTGTACATACACTAAACCACATTTTTTTTTTCATCTTGTGGGGGTTGGTAATGGGGGTGGCTAATGCCAAAAATTTTTTTTGAGACCTTAGCTTCTCTTGTACATACTAAATAGCAATTTTATGGACTCTTACCTGCTTGATTTACCCATTTACCCCAAATTTACCCCAATTTACCCCCCAACCCTTCGACGGAACAAGATAAAAATATAATCTAGTTCTAGATCTCGTTAAAGTACTTATGTGTACCAAATTTCAAGTCAGTATCTTAAACGGTTTCAGAGTAAACGTGCACACAAAAAAAAGTTACAAACCGACAGACAGAAATTTTTTTTTTCGCTCAAACTTACAATCTCGACGTTTCATGACATTTTAAGCCTATTTGAACAATAAAAATTTTTAAAAATTTTTTTGTCGTTACTATACTTCCACTGGATGTGGAAGTAAAATGACAGAGCCCAGCTATAATGAATGAATTTTAATGATTTTTGTTTTTTTTTGTTGGATTTCTAATGCCATAAACTAAAAAGTTGAAAAATCCCTAAATAAAAAAAAATTGAAATTTTTAGACATCTCAAAGAAAAATACCATTCGAAATTTTTAAATATTTCTTTTAAGAAAATAATGATTGTTATAGTTTTCGAGGTTGTTCATAAAGAGTTTGTAAAAGAAACTTTTTAAAATTAATTTGAAGATGGCAGAAGCTCCAAAAAGCGAAATAAATAAGTATTAGTTACGTCAGCATTTTCATCTTGTCAATCTGTACGATTTTCGAATAATTTAGCAGGGGGTGGATGCCACCCCCTATAAATTAGCAAGCCCCCGCACAATATAGTAACTTTTCTGTGAAGCATTTACTATTATACTGCCAAAAATGAACGAAATCCGTTCAATATGACATTATTCCGAAGTTAAAACAAAACCTCTAGTTACTAAGAAAAATTTGGAAATAGTTGGAGACATAAGAATGTGTTTCCAGCAATTTCAGTAATGTTTCGGCACAAGTTTACAGTTATAAGGTTAGCAAATGCTTCTATTTGCTATTTGGAAAATATTTGTTAGCGATGTCTGAATTCCCCGCGGTTCAAGACACACGCAATTTTGGTAGTTGAGTATATTATGATAGTTAGTATGTATGAATACTACTTAGTGTAATATAATTTTTGATTGATGTAATCTGTCACTAATATTCTAACTGTATTTTTAATGATAAAATAAACACTCAGATGATTATAAATATCGTGTCTTCCAGTTAATTCTTTGCATATTTGTGAATGATAGTTCCAAAAAAAAATTATACCTAATAGTAGAAAGAGTTACTAAACTGTTCTGTAATATTGTTGTGCAATATGTAAAAGTAAAAAAATTGGTAACAATTTCAGAAAAGTGTCGGAAAAATATGTAAACCTTTGTATCTCACGTAAGAATAGAGACAGTTCCAAATGTTTCAAAATTTGTTTCGAAATTGTGTCTAAAAATGCAACTTGGGTCTGATACCCATACATTTCAATTTTTTTTAAATTTTATTAAAAATTAGTGATCTATGGTCTCAAAGGGATTTGTATAGTTTAAACGTGACATTATTGTTCTTGTCTAATCACTCATTTATATAATTTACACAGGTACACCAAAAAGCAGTAGCGGCAGTAAGCATAGCTCACCGGATGCTGGCAAATCGAAATCAGAAGAAAGCGGTTCCTCTAAAGACTGCGAGAAACATGAAAATACAGTCGCAGATATGTCTCAAACCCAGCAGCAGTCAGAAACAGGTACGCAGACTCAAAATCCGAGACGGTTGCTTGTCATCAACTTGCAGAAATTGAAGGAGCCAGCTCCAACCGGCACAGTGCCTTCTACTAGTGGCGCTTCCTCCGACCAGCCTAGCACATCGGGGTGTAGATTTAGACGCCCCAACAGGGAAGAACCTTCGGATCCTCTGGGCAGGCTGCTTTTGCAAGAGGATAGTTCTGCATCAAGTGGTGTTGCTGCGAGCAGTTCCAATAGGAGCTGCAGTCTTAGTCAAAATAGTGTAGATGAACTCTTAACGAATATCAGGAGAACGGCAGAAGAGGAAGTGCGCAATAGGATCCTACCGATAATTAGATCTGTACCGGCTAACGATAGGCCGGAATTAATAAGGTACATTAATATTTTTCTCAAGAAGTATGGCATTGTATTTATCTTGGAATATTCCCATATAGAGTTTACTCAAGTTTTTATTCACGAATTAGATATGGCATCATCCTTTGTGGTTGCAGCCCTGAAGCTATAAATACTTTTAAAATCCAAAAAAGGGCAATGCACTTCTTTTTCTTTAAATAAAACCTTTAAATCGTCATATTAAATATATGTAGTAAAAAAGGTTAAACTTTTTCGTTTCACAAACGTTACTTTAGCACGTCGTTAAAACTCTTTACGGTATAAACGTGTTTTATTTAATATTACATATTTGTGAAGAAAACGTGCTTACTGAAACATTTTATTCCAGTACTTTCTTCTGCTAGTGGTTAAAAATGCGGGTAGTAGTAAGGTATTTTAAAAGTTGAAATTTTCAACCAAATGCAAACGTTGAAAATCGTATAATCAACGACTGCAATGTCTTAAAAACGTTTATTAAATGTACGTGTGCCCATTGGGTATAGTCTGGTTTATGAACAAAAAATGTCCTCAATTTATCGCTAAAGCCACGATATTCCCGGAAAAAAATAGTCAAGTAACAACTCGGAGCGAGATCCATGCGTGCGTGCTTGAATACGCATGACTGTGACACCGAGGTACTGAATTACAATGTCACTAAATCAGAATTTGTACAATCTACATGATTGTTGGTTCATTTAAAAGATGGAAATTGTAGCTTTCCGATCCTTTTTTGTTTTAAAACAATACAAGCAAAGCATGTATGGGAAAAATATACTTATATATATCATTACGCTCAAACTCAATCGTCGCAATAAAAAATATAGAAAAAATAAAAGCCTTTCAAAAAAAATTCTTTCTTCATTGAGAACTGTTAAGAAGTATGTACACTTCATGATTATTATGGTTTATTAAGTTGTAGTAACGTGTATTAAAAAAAAGTACATTTCAAATCATTTTAATTTCCTAGTTTGATGATTTTTTTGATAAATATATATATTGGAGGCTGTAACTTGTCGAGAAATTGACCAATTGAAAATAATAAAATATCACTATTTTGGAAAAAATGTATACTTTTCGAATGTTCAAACACAAATTCGTTTACTTCATGAAACAATTAATCATAATACCAACATTATTTCAAAAGCTCAAAATAAACAAAAATCGGCATGGACAATTATTAATCAAAATCAAAATAAACCAAATCTTGTTTCTGAAGTCTCCGTGGAAGATCTAAATGCGTTCTTTGTAAATGTGGCAAGTGAAATATTAGAAAACATGGATAATGACAACTCCGAATATCTGAATATGTTAACTGAAAATCTAGTTTGTTTCTCATTCTATTTAGATCTGGTAACTGGGGATTAAGTAGGAATATTAATAGATCAGCTAAACACATCTAAATGCAAAGATATTTTTGGTATAAATAGTGATATGTTGAAAATTGCAAAATTAGAACTTTTTTCTCTAATTACACATCTCATAAACACATGCTTTGAAAAGGGAATCTTCCCGGAGAGTCTTAAATCATTAAAAGTGACTCCTATTTTTAAAAAAGGTGACAAATCTCTGGTAAACAATTATAGACCAATTTCAATTGTTCCTATTATATCTAAATTATTAGAGTTAGCAAATAAGATTAGATTGATAAGCTATCTAAAAATTAAAAACCTACTAAACCCCAATCAGTACGGCTACATTGAAGGAAAATCTACAATTAAAGCTCTAATAGACGTCACAATTTGTATCACAAACGAATTCGAAAATGGAAATATGACAGTAGCCTGTTTCCTTGATTTATCCAAGGCATTTGACTGCATCTCTCTGGAAATTCTTCTAATAAAACTAGAATGTTATGGTATTCAAGGACCTGCCCTTTCTTTTGTCGGAACTTATGTCACTAATAGAATAGTGTGTAGTTCAAAATAACAATACGTCAAAATAACAATACGTCATCCATATCTCAAGTATGGAGTTCCGCAAGGATCTATCTTGGGACCAATACTGTTTATCATCTATATAAATGATATTTCAAATCAAATAAACTACAAAAACATTATATATACCGATGATACCACTCTACTATCAACTAGAAATGACTCAAAACTTCTTACAAACACAACAAAGCAAATGCATTCAGAAGCAATGACTTATTTTAACAATGTTAAGTTGAGACTAAACTTGGATAAAACTCAAACATTAATTTTTAATTTAAACCACCATAACCTTTTGAAAAATAATGATCCGGTTAAATGTCTTGGACTCTTCCTAAACAGTAAATGAACATGGGAGGCTCTATCAAAAAAACTATCCAGCACTATATATCCCCTAAAAAATTTAACTAACTTTATTGATCAAATTTACATATTAACGGCATATCATGCTTTGTTCCATAGTGTAATGAGCTATGGGATATTGCTTTGGGGTGGATCGTCATATGCCTCTAAAATTTTGAAGCTCCAGAAAAGGGCAATTAGAATAATAACTAGTTCTAATTCTAGGGACGCTTGTAGATCAATCTTTAAAAAATTAGGAATACTTACATGTACTAATCAATATATATTTGAATATATTAAATATGTTAAAACCCACCTACAGGAGCAACAATTTCAATCTAGCTATGACACCAACAAATCATCGCTCCACATTTTCGATTAACAAAGAACATGAACTCCTTTAGATAATTATCGATAAAACTATATAATCATTTACCAAATGATTGGAGGAAATTAAAATCTACCAAATTTGAAAAAAAAAAAACAAAAGTTTTCTGAGAGAGGAGGTTTTCAATACTGTGCATTCTTTGATTATTTTGTCTCCCATTCTGTCTAAATTTTACTATTTTCTTTTTAATATCATTTTATTGTTCATGAACTTAATCTTATCTCGTGTGCCAAACTCTTAGGATATAAGTTTTATTCCTGTCATTTCTTTTAAATTGTACTTTTTTTATTTTATATTGTATTTTATGTATTCTATGTTTCTACAATTGACGTGTATATAATGTAATTATCTCACATGTATTTTTTTGAAAATACGATCAATCCCATCATGATCAGAAATAGCAATTTTCACGATATTATCCTTATAATTCTCTGTAGTTTTGAATATATAAGGAATCCATTGGATATAGTTGAAATGTGGATAGGTGTACCTGTAATAAATAAAATACAGTAAATGCAGGTAAAAATTCATGCGAGTTACGGTGTGGCAGATCTGCTTCGATCCTGCAGCTATGTGTGGTGTCTGTGTATGCATTCATAATTATATATATTTTCCCTCCGTACTCGCTATTTATCCTCCTATTCACTAATACTGCAGGGAAATTACACAAAAAAATGAGGAAACCTGGACAAAACTAGTAAAAATCTGAATTTTTCCACAGACGTTCTTTGAATCCACAAAAATCACAAAAATCCCAACATAGCTACCCAAGATATTGAAGGTTAAAGTTTTTCGCAAATATCTCACGTCCTATGCTGCGGATGCCCATGAGGTCAGTGTGAAAGTTGTAGAGAATTAAATTATCTACACGTTGTCTATTTTGTTTTTTACCAAACCCGCCCCCCTTTTTCGAGATATTCAAGGTCGAAGTTTAAAAAAAAACGGTTTTCCGCGAATATCTCGCTCCCTATGCATTAGAACGCGACGAAGTCTACATGCAAATTTTTTTTTTTTTTTTTTTAAACTTGAATATATGAATATTTCGAAAAGGGTGAGGTTTTGGGAAAAATGCAAAATACCAATCTTATACGCGTCTGAAATTAAGAGTGCAGAGCCTGTGCAGTTGACATCGGAACTAATTAGATAGATAGATAGATAATTTATTAACCACAAGATGATACAATTACTGTACATATGGCAAGTCAATTCAGAATAACGTTTAAAAGTTAAAAAATACAAGTCAATAAATAAACAAATACAATATACATATATATATATATATATATATATATATATATATAAAATACTTATAATAAAGATAAGTAAATAATCACCGCTCACGCCCAAATTTAATGAGAGACATGTAATTAGTCATAAATATTTATATTGTTAAATGGAATGAAGAAGAGAAAAAAAACAATAATAAAACTAATCTTCAAGCAAGGTATAAACTGTATTAGTTTCTATAGAGAAATTCTTGTAAATTATAGTACCCATTTTCAAGGAGAAAATTTTTTGTTTCCTTCACTAATTTATGACAATTTTTTATGCTGCGAATTTCATTTGGTAAAGCGTTGTAACAAATTATACAATTATAATAAAAACAATGTTTGAAGTTACTAGTTTTGTGGTTGGGAATAGAAATAAGGTCACCATGTCTAGTGTTGTAGTTATGACTTGAAGACAACGTTGTGAACTTGTCTTTAAGTTTAATGAACAATGTGACGCATTTTAAAATAAATATGCTAGGAACAGTTAAAATTTTTTTTTGTTTAAAAATTTCTCTACAACTTTCCCTATATTTCAACCCAAATATAAGTCTCACAACTCTTTTTTGTGCTATAAATACTCTGTTCATTTCAATTGCACTACCCCAAGATGTAATGCTGTATGAGATACATGAATAGCATAAAGAGTAATAGACGTCCAAGAGTACCTGCTCATTCATCGAGTTTTTGAGCTGGAGGATAGCAAAAAATCCCTTATTGAGCTGCTTGCAGACATGCTCAATTTCAGAGCTCCATGACAATCTTTTGTCCAAGTAGGTACCTAAAAACTTAACATCATTTGCAAACTTTATATTTATCATAGATAGCAGGTCCTCTTGGAGGGGTTTTTGTAGGTGAAAGTTTAAACAGACAGTTTTTTTTGTTGTTCAATATTAACTTATTTCTATCACACCATATATTTAATTCTTCTACAACTATCTTTGCCACAAGCTGAATTTCCTCGGGAGTTTTTGCTGAAACAGTTATTGTCATATCATCTGCAAACATTGTGACTTTACCATTTGTAATGTTAAATGGAAGGTCATTCACATATAAACCAAACAACAGTGGGCCGAGAACTGAACCTTGGGGAACGCCCAATTTAACATCATGAATTTTTGAGGTATTGTCTGACAACTTTACAACCATTGTCCGACCACTAAGATAAGATTTGATCCAACTTAAAGGAGAATTTCTGATACCTATATTATATAATTTTTCTATAAGAAACTGATGATTCACAGTGTCAAATGCTGCAGATAGATCGAAGAATAGAGAAACAACATACTGGCCTCTATTAAGATTGGAATATACATATTCCATTAAGTGACAGCATGCTGTTTCTGTGGATTTATGCTTCCTGAAACCGTGTTGAGAGTCCGTTAGGATTTTATATCTCTCTAAAAAAATTTCAATTCTATTATAGACCACTCTTTCTAAAATTTTTGATAATATACTTAGAATTGATATTTGTCTGTAATTTTCAATACTCATTGAATCATCTTTTTTATGTAAAGGTAAAACCGATGCCATTTTTAATACGTCAGGAAATTTACCTACTTCTAACGATAAATTAAATAGATATACCAAATATTGTATTATATTATTACTAATGTGTTTTAGTACATGAGTTGTTATCTCATCGAAACCACTAGATTTTGTATTTTTTAAGGAATCTATAATATTTTTAATTTCAAGTTCAGTGACAGGCTTAAAGAAAATTGAATTTACAGTTCTATTCATTAGAGTACAAGGTAGTACTAAGTTGGAACCAAAATGATTTAGTAGTTTTTTTTCGGCTAGTGTAGAAAAATGATCTGCAAATAAGTCAGCAATTAGATTTGGATCTGTTATTTCAGTATTATCAAAATTTAACACAATTTTACTGTTATTGATTTTATTTCTGCCAAGTTTTTCATTTATAATTTTCCATGTTTCTTTGGGTTTATTATTTGAGTTTATTATTTTATTTCTATAATATTGTGTTTTGGCTTCTTTTATTTTTTTTCTATATTCCTGTTTCCTCTTATTATATGTTGTTTTTGCGTCTTCATTGTTGCCTTGGTTGACATAATAATACATATCTTTTAGTTGTTTGCTTTCAAGAACCAGCTCTGTGGATAACCAGCCATTTTTAGATTTCAGCTGAAATACCAAAAAGAAGAGCTAGTGTAACATAAGACAAATTACATTTTAATTTAGTAAATAGTAAGACAATTCTCTCTTTTACTGTTAATTTACGAGCTCTTTTGTCTCTAAAAACAGACTGCACAACCTCCACTATTGTGTCCAGGAGTTTAAAACTGTTAAGTCCAGTTCAGCTTACTATCTGTTGTTAACAGAGTACACAACGTAAATACTTCCGGAGTATTTACTTGAACTTGGAAGTTTTTGGTCCGACATAATCAGGTTGTGCCTGTAGTATTTGCAATAAACTCTCATCTTCTTGGGTATTTTCCTTTTCTTCATATTTACACGGATCGTCGAATGGTCGTTTCGAGGACCGTTTCTGCCAACACAAGCCTTCTTTGAAATCGTTCAGACCTATTGGATGGTCCAGGAATGGCATCATTATCACTTACAGTAAATTTCTTGATGGGACTGCTGTTTTTTTCAAGATTTTATTTTTTTTACTGTGTTCTAAAACTAGGACAATGTCTATTTAACCTTAACCTCATCATACAATAAATACCTCCTTGATAAAAGTAATCATCTTCTGTGAAATGAAGTGAACAAACCTTCATGTAGTTTGTCACTGGCTTTCCAGTTTTTAATTTTATTATCCAGGCTTTTAGCCTGTCCACAAAATTCTTCCCCCAAAACTGTTATCCATCTTCACGCGGTGTTTGCCGGGTTCGGGAAACAAATGTTGGGTTTTTTTTGCCCAAGACGAACACTGAGGAACTGAACAATATTGATTCATATTGTTTTTAATTTTAATTGAATCCAATCGACAATAAAACCAACGCAAAGCAATTATGACAAGCAAAAAATGCAAGTTTTCACTTGTCATCTCACACAAAGTAGTTCGTAATCGTCACCGTAGGTGGCGTATCGCTTATTTTGAATCGCGTATAGATAATTGAATTCTCTACAACTTTTGTGTTAACTTTATTGCTGCCCGATTTTTTTGGCGCGAGATATTCGTGAAAAAACATATTTTTGAAACTTTGACCTTGAATATCTCGAAAGGGGGGGGGGGGCGGTTTGGTAAAAAACAAAGAAGACAACTTGGGTTTTATTTAATTCTCTACAACTTTCACATTGACCTGGGCATCCAATACATAGGACGCGAGATATTTGCAAAAAACTTCGATCGTCAATTTCTTGTGATTTTTGTGGATTTGGGTTTGGGACACCTCAAAGAACGTCTGTGCAAAAATTCAGATTTTTACTAATTTTTTTTTATTTATTGAATATACGGAAAACTCCATTTTACATTAAATTTGTTGTCAATAGATACAATATAAAAAATGAATAACAAATACAAACACTTATATGAAATCAATTTACACACACATGTACAGGTATGAATAAAATTTAAATAATTATAGTGTAACATCACGAATTTACACAACGGTACAATACATTGAGACTACCTAGGAACCTCCAGTGATCTAACCTGATTTTTAAAGACTGTAAGACTGACTGATGCATCTAGTTTAAAAAAGTCATAGTTACGTTGCATTCGGGTCAAAGGGCTATATAAGCCATAGTTGGTAGGGTGGTGATTTAAATTTTGTCTAGGTCAAATGTTAATTTCCGTGGGCCATAAGAAAAATATAAAAAATTTGTGATCAGAGAAAAAAGCTTTATTTTACTCGTAGAACAGCTAAGAATTTTTAGAGGTTAGATAGTATGCATTTAACCGTGCGTTTGACCGCGTTGAGTGACAAAGTTACTTTACTATTTTTTTTTTTTTTTTTTTCAGGAATACCGTGGCTTTGGCAATAAATTTTATTAGGACATTTTTTGTTCAGAAACGAGTGGTTTGTCCACCTGTATTTTTTATTTTTTCCTACCCAGACTTAATTTCAAAATTTTGAAAAAATGGATGAAAACAAAATTTTTTTTCACTTTTTTTTTGTTCTGCATCCGAGCGGAATGTAAACTTTTAAGGATATTATTCTATACACTTTCATGAACTCTTTAAAAAAATATATTCATTTTGCAAGTTTTTGTAGGTTTCACTATAAAATGTTCTCTGTCATCTGGGCTATTCCTGAAAACTCAGATTATATTAATTTCCCTCAAAACTACCACTTTATTGAAAAGATAAGTTGTATATTATTTAACTGAGGACTAATCTAAAAGTTATTTAAAAAAAAATATTTCAAATGGAATATCAAGGATAGGTACTTAAAATTTAGAACCTCCTCTGTTAACATGATTTTCACTGTAATTTCTCCATGCTACCAGAAATGTGTTTTATAAATAAAATAAACAAAAACGATTCTTGCAGACTGTTCGAAAATAGTAGAGAACATGTACGGATGAGGTTCAGGCAAATGTGCCCTATTTTTTTAAGGAAACCAAACCGAAGACCCCTGAACCTTACGGACACCACGTCGGAGAGCAGCAGTTCCGACGATGACCAAAGCAGTTCCTCTAACAGTAGGCTGGTCAGACGTAACTCAGAACCTACTTCAAACACTAACGATTCTTCCGTTCAGAACATGCGAACCAACAATATCAGCTCCAACGTCGTCAGCAACAGCAACCCTAACGTTTCTCAAAGTAGCGGGAACACCAGTGCGGAGAGAAACTACAACACTGAGTTAGAACAGCTGGTAACGTCATTACTGACTGAAATTGAGAGAAACGGGAGTGAGGGCGCAGCTTCTGGTACGAATAATACCCGTACTGTGCAGACTACAGCAGCCGGCAATGTGGTAGCGGACTCTGTAAGTTCCTCTAGTGCTACTAGTTCTCCCAGACTTAGGCCTACCCCCAACCGCAATTTGATGCATATACCGTACATACCTTACCATGAACGGACGATGTCAGGCTGTCCACCTATCAGGAATCCCCAGTTGGGCCATCTGTTTCAAGAATTCATCCAGCTGCAGAACTTGACGAGGGAGGCTACGCCTAACTCTAGTTCTCCCCCTCCGGTGACTACCGCGAGTGATACGCCTGCTCCGACTGTTAATACTAACAATACCAACACCAGGACGACTAATTCTACTATTTATACTACGTCAAATGGTGTTCCGAGGAGACGGTTCTTCTCGCATAGAGTGTCCGCTTTTATGCCGACCAGGGTGAATTATACGAGGACTCCGACGAGGCTGAGGAGGAACACCCATCATATGTGGGGTAGAGGCAGATTAGGTAAGAAGTATTGATGTATTTAGAGCTTTAGTTGCCTGTGCTCAAGCTTTGCTTTTGTATTATTTTTGTCTTGAAGACTTTTCGCCAAATTTGCTGTCTGTTTCTCAGTGTTAAGTTCAGGTAATGTAACAGTCTAACAGCTGTATTACAGTTTGTAGCATGCTAGAATGGTCAGGTTTATATCGCCTCTTTTGAAACACCTCGGGGGTCAGATCTTGGACCACAACTTTTTTACTTACTCATAAATGATCTTACTAGCTCATCGAATGTGAGCTTTTAGACTTAAAAGTAAGTTATTATTAAGTCAATTGAAATTAAATGGATTTTTAATTTAATGTTAAAAGGTTAAAAATAGACTATATTTGGGAAAAAGGAAATGCCCTTTTTTGTTCAAATTTAAATAGTTATAATTTCCTCTAGAGACATCTAATCGAGACATATCAAGAAGAAAATTCAAAATAATTCTGTCAGCCTCAATTAACAAAAAAAAGTAAAAAAAAAAAAAAATTATTTAGCAACTGCTATTTATAAAAAAAAAAAAATACAATGACAATGTAACATTTTGTGCAATATAAATGAAACAACAACAAAAAAAAAATGCGAACAGATTATCACTACTTTCAGGTACAATTAAATTAATGATACTTAATAACTAGTCTTAACATATCTATTGATTTCTCTTTTAAATGTAGTTAAATTCTTTATTTGTTTTACCTCGTTAGGGAGAGCATTGAACATTATTAATCCTTTAAAAAAGTTAACTGCCATGTCGGTACTATGGACCGGCACTAGTATGTTCTATTTTCGCTGTGATGGTCCCATCGACCAGCAACGATGCACGATTTTAAAATTACTCCAACACGCCATCAGTCCCGTGTAATGTATCTTTGTTTGAGGAAATGGACCAGCATGGCTCGTAGTAACATTTTGCGTAGTAACATTTTGAAAACGAATTGTAGTCAGAATTTTATAAGCCGAAACTATTTTACTATCAATACGGAATGGAAACATTCAGTCGGCCTGTAGCTGGGCAGTTAACTTGTTGAGGTTTAATAACATACGTTTTTAAAATGCTTATTTTTCAAGATGTTACAAAATAATCGGAATTTTGCAAAAATCATCCAAATTTTTCCAAGGAAGTGATTTTCAAACATCTGTAGTAAAGAAACTAAATGGTTAAAATGAACATCTCTCTGTGATTGTTTTGTAATAGTATACTTAAAGAAACTACACTATTTTTTTTTTTTTTTGTATGCAGTACACAAACACGCTGGAAGTCATTCATAAACACGTACATATAGATTACCCGTTACCTCTTTGTTAAGACCTTCAGGCAGTCCTGGAGCGAAAACCACTCATAGGATAGACTCAGTGCAATAGGAATTTTTGATCAGCATGACTTTAACTACAAAATAGCAAAGTTTCAGCCAATCCCACCGAAGTAGACCGGAATATGACATATATATACAGTGTGTCCCAGGATAGATGTAACAATGGACCAAAAATTTTGGAATTTTGGACTGGTATTTGGGGATTGAGTCCTGCTTGTAAAACTAAAGTATACCAAAAATGACTTGATTTGGTGTTCTACAGGGTGTTTTATAAGCAAAGTTGTAAAAATCACCACTAATAAAGTACCTTTATTTTTCAAAATATGAAAAAATTCCACTAAGAAAAGTTATTTAGAATGCAATTTTATACTTCTATACCAAAGTTCAGGAATATAAAATTATTTTTTTGAAACTTCCCATTTTTTCAATAAATTAGTATTTTATTTTGAACCATTCAATTAAAACTGCATAGAAATTATTTAACATTAACATTATACCTTCTTACATCTCGTATATTCAATTTTTTATTTACCAATAACCTACTTTTTGAGATGATTAACATTTGCTCCTACACAACTTTAAATATGAATTCAACTCTTAATTCGCAAAATATGGCAAATTTCAAAAAAATAATTTTATATTCCTGAAATTTGGGATAGAGGTATACAATTGCATTCTAAATAACTTTTCTTAGTGGAATTTTTTCATATTTTGAAAAATAAAGGTACTTTATTAGTGGTGATTTTTACAACTTTGCTTATAAAACACCCTGTAGAACACCAAATCAAGTCATTTTTGGTATACTTTAGTTTTACAACAAGCAGGACTCAATCCCCAAATACAATTCCAAAATTCCAAAATTTTTGGTCCATTACACCTCTTGTTACATCTATCCTGGGACACACTGTATATTTTACCTAACCTAAAAATTGATTAAAAAAATCTGAAAAAAATTCTTGAGCTTTATTAGACTTGAACAAAAATATTTCGACCCTTGCAACTTTTTGCTAAAGTTAAAAGTTCTTGAATGTCTAAAATGACTCAAATTACCTAACTTTGACAAGCTGTATCTCAAAAACTGTTAATAGGATTTGCTCGATGTGATAAGAACTTTTGATCAGCATGATTTGAACTACAAAATACCAAAATTTCAGCCGATTCCACCAAATCGATTCTATTCTATTCTATAGCTGTATACCAGCTGGCATATTTGTATTTGTGACACCTACTAAAGCAATATAGAAAGATTTACTGCTTTTTTCTATAAGTAACCACTTTGAAACTACCAATGTTTCAGCATAAAATATTTTCCTAATTAAAATTTTGTTTATTATATCAGATATTATATGAAAAATAATAAAATATTGCAATGCGTTACCCCCAAGAGCGAAAACCACACAGTTATTATGATCATTTCTTTTATAGGCTCACGGATATGTGGAAGCGCGTCTTTTGCTCTTGATGAACTGATCAACTATTCAGAAAGAGAAAATTCCGAGGACGACCCACCCCAGCCTCAGTGGAACTTCCACCCGTTTGACCCGCCTGAGTTTCCCCCGACAAATCCTGACAATACCGGCATCGGTAATATCTACTCCAATATCGTCCAAGACCTCGAATCGAGCTTGAACGATGTTAGGAATATCAGGGCGAGCAACCGACCCAGCGAAACGTCCGACATGCTGAGCAGTTTTTCCGAGAGGCTGGAAAACATAATGAACCAGTCCGACACGATTTTGAGAAACTTGTCGAGTTCGATGGAAATGTTAACTAGTACCCCGGACGCTGGTGGTCACAGACCGCCAGGCACGCAACCAAGCTGGAGCTTTTATGATCAGGGTTTTTACGTAAGAGACCAAAGGACGGACAATGTAAATCCGGAGGCCGTCGGTAACGAAACTATAAATTTAACCGACTTGTTCAATAGTAGGCAACACTTTAGCGCAATCGCCTCGGACCACACTTATCCAAGAAACCCGGATGGGGGGCAAGCGTCCCCTCATAACGATAATATGTCACCTTTGATGACTTCGCTGCACCTCACCATTTCCCACATACAGAGGCAAGCAAGATTACTTCGACAGCAGGTATAATAATTTTATTTTCATTGACTTACAAGAAATATCAAAATATGGTCGAACAAAATAAGGCTTATTAATATTAGTTGCAAAAATACATATTAAAAAAGAACTAGAATGAGCATCAGAATGGGCTGACACCCATTCTAGCTTTTGGAAAGGGCTACGCCCTTGACATTTTTTGAAAATTCGAAAATTTTTGATAAAAATAAATTCTTGTCGCCCGTACAATTTTTTTGATATCTCTACCTATTAGCCCGTCGTAAGAATTTTTCGTTTTTGTGAAGTCATCAGGACACGTAGGTCTATTTTTCATTCACTCGGATTCCATCTCTCTTCAATAATCCCACCTACGTGTCAAATATAAAGTTGATATCTCTGCCCGTTCGTCTGTTGTAAGAATTTTACGTTTTTGTAATGTCATATGGACGTAAGTCTATTTTTCATTCACTCGGATTCCGTCCCTCTTCAAAAGTTCCATTTACGTGTCAAATATCTCTATTCGTTCGTACGTTGTAAGAATTTATCTTTATGGTGATGTCATCTGGACTTGGGACCTTTTCCATCAACAGATTCAATTGGATTCTGTCCCTCTTCAATACTTCCACTTATGTTTCAAATATCAAGTCGATACCGGTTCTGGACTTGAGTCTTTTTTTCTATCAACAGACTCCTTTGGATTTTGTCTCACTTTAGTAGTTCTATCTAAGCGTCTAATATGGAACTATCTCTACCTGTTGCCGAGTTATAAGCAAAATTACTTAAATTCTGTCACTTTTGGAAATATCACCCTGTCTATCACTTTGCTTTGAGAGGAATTCAAATCATAAAAATTATCATACCAGTTTTTCACCAGATTTCCAGTTTGCAAATAAATAATTTAGGAATTTCAGAAACTGGGAAGACGCGCATATTTTCATAACTTTGTTGTTTTTTATGTTAGAGAAAAAATAAAAAATGTGTCGGAAGGCTCATTCCGTTCTCTTTAGAACTGGTGTCTACAAATATTTTGGAAAAACTAATAATTATCAGAAGAAATTTCACGTTTTCCTAGAAAATGCATGTAAATCTTTAAAAAAACGATTTTTCCTAGAAACGTTTGTTTTGAAGGGCCGAGCGTCTAGGTAATACATGATAAGTGGACATCGTATTTGAAATCAATTTCATTTAATTACCCACTAATTATGGTGACAAAATTGTGAAATTTTACTGAAAAAAATAAGCTCCCTCATTTTTGTCGAAGGACAAAAAATTAAGACTTTTAAAGAATTTACTTCTCTGCAAATTTTCCTATCCGAGAATAATTATCGCAGCAGATTGTACAGTAGTTGAGACACGAAATTCAAATTCCGTAAGAAAACAGCGAGTCCTTTAGTTTTGAATTTTTATCCATAGGTGGACAGCGTGGAAAGAATAGACAGAGCGAATCTGGAGGTGTCCCAATTGCAACTTTTACGACAACTGATCATAGAACTAGTTCGGCACATTAGGTCGTTGACAGGTGAAAGACCGGGCACAGGAATGTCAAGTGTCCGCCAGATGATGGCCGGCACAAGGATCAGCGACTCCAGCCCTTACGACTCCCCTTCAGAAGAAGCCAGTACGCAAAATAGCCAACCTAATACCAGTAGAGATAACCCTTCGACAAGTGAGCAAAGTAATTCCGCACCTACCAGACCCAGAGCGTCCAACAGAAAGACTTACCCACCTTCAAGACTGTTCAGGTTAGCTAGGCAGTGCCGCAGGCCATCCATAGTGCATTTCTTTTCTAGGCGATACTTGAATAGAAGCGAGAGAGGTGTGAGACCAAACCCGCAAGGCCGATCGGCTAGTGGCCGACCGCCTCAAGAACCGCCCAGTAACTTAAGGAATCAGTCTTTCTCCAATTACTCCATAATCAATTCGTCTACGTTGTCCTTGATGACACGAAGACTGGAACACCTTCTAACCGATCAAATGAGGATCTTTGCAAGGCCCCCAGAGACGCCCCCGAATAATCGCTCCACCGCAACTATCGACTTAGGAGAGCACATCCTAGCCCTGCGACTGCACGGATGCGTGTTGCGGATGATAAGAGTGCTAGGCTTGGAATCCAGCACATTTCAGGATCTAAGGATGGACCCGTCGGCGGCTGTGACGCAAGATGGGGTCGCTAGGTACGGCGCTAGACACACCTTGAGCCTGATAGTCGACGGAATGAGCAGGCACGTGGAAGAGTTGGATGGATCGAATATTTCGCAGACGATGCGGCTCCAAATTCATGGGGTTCTTGCCATGTCCTTGTTGTTGACCGAGCTCCTGTTGCTTATCGTTGTCGATTCTGTTCCGGAGCCTTCTGCTGTGCACTTTTCCCAGGGGGACTCGTCAACTATGAGGATAGACCAGATATGTGGCCAGATGCTGGATACCAGATACAGGTACTATGCTATATTTATTTATTTATTTATTTATTTATAAATAGGTAGTTATATATAATATTTTACTGGTATTTCACTTTCAAGAACTAATAATGATCTAGCGTTTCTTGAATCCAATGTGCCAACAAAATCCCTGTTCCTAGCACCACCTGTAGACTCTGATATAATTGAGATAATTAATAAATTAAAATGCTCCAACTCTAGTGGTTTTTACCATGTATCCAATAATCTTTTAAAAAACTGTAAGTATCTTATTTCCTAGCATTTATAATTAATGTTCCAGGAAAGCATTTTCCCATCGAAACTTAAGCTTGCGATTGAAAATCCTTCATACAAAAAGGGGGACACAAACATTATCACCAATGGGGTATTTTCCTATTTTTTTTCTTTTTTCTTTATTGAATAGTATCATAGAATATGTACAAACAAGCCTTGCAATACAGATTTCCGCGAAAATAATTATCAATGTTTTGAGAAAACAGAAGTTAAAATAAGTGGAGCAACAGGTGTTTTAAATTGGTGACGTAGGTAGTTTGTATGGATTTGTTGATAGAATGGTTTTATACAAAACAGTGTGACGTTGCCAAGATGAAATTTGTTCTCTAGGTCTAATAAAGATAATTTAAGAAAACTGGAGAATAAAGCTTATTTATTAAATCAATTTTAATATATTTATCCACGAAATTTAATTTTCTCGTGTAAAAAATTTAAAAAAATAATAAAAAGCGTGAATTATTAAATATTTTAAATAATTTTTAATGCCAATTAGAATTTTAAAGACATATTTAGCAAAACATGACAACAATGTCAACGGCTAGTCAAATGACAGATGTGTTCTAACGTCGTGTTGAATTGAAGCATTTCAGTTTCTTTCATCGAGGTATTTGCTGTAATTTACAAATAATAGATAATGTCATTTAAAAGGTATTTTATAAAAAGTTGTGGAAACATAAATATAAGTGCTTCGGAAAAAATTTTTGTAACTGTTCTGAAAAAATTGATATTCGAAGAACTTGGTGGCAAGCTTGTAATATTTTTGATACCATCCCTTCAAAAATCCAAATTTTGTTATAGAAAGAATCTATCAAGTCATAATCAACTTTGGGCAAATTTGACGAATCTCCTTTTACAAAATTCAACTCCATCTTAATAGTTTATTGATAAAGTAAAAGTCAAATGCCACATAAACAAACAACAAATAAATCTAACCAATATATCTCTTCACTTGTATTGTGACTAGAAGTAACAGCTGGCAGTACGCAAGAAATGTTGCCACATAATGCTTGCGTGAGTTTTGTTTACATTTTTAAGATAACTTCTACATAATAACAAATATAAATACGTTTTAATTCCTTCTAAATACATGTATATAATATTTATTGATATTCAAGATATTGAGAAAAATAGAAGTGTTATAGGTAAAATAATGTAAAGTAAATACACAATTTGGCATTCATATAAGATAGTACCAGTCTAAGGGCCGTTACTTTCGGTCCCGATTAAACGTTAACGGTGGGTCAAACCAATTCAGTTACCATGGAAACAATTGTACTTTCAATGATTTAGCCGACGGTTAAAGTTTAACCACGTTTAACGTTGACAGAAAGTAACGGCCCTATGTGAAAGTTGTCTATGATTGGTTAAATTATTTCCTGCCAAATAAAATCATTTCAAAATCTGTGTCTAGACGGGAGTATTCTTATTTCTTATTTTTATTCAAGTAATTATTGTTTTGGTTTAAATTGATTATGCAGTAATTGTTAAAATAATAACATTAGTTGATATACAGGGTGTTTCAGCTAAAAGTCCCCGGGTCATTATCTCGTAAAATAATAAAGATACTTATAATTTGTAAATCGCAGATAATTGACACCAAAAAAGGTCTTAAATAACTGCAGTTAGAATTGTTCCTTCGCAGTGCACAGAGATGGCGCTGCGGTGAGAAATTATTTTTCGATGGCTGGAATCTTGAAACACGATTCATACGATTAATGAATAAATTGATAATAATAATTTTGTAAATACTAGCCGTTTGGAGCTACATGAATTTTTTTCTCCATTTTTTTTGCCTTGTAAATTTTGAAAACTTCTATGACTTTTCTGTTTATCATTTTAGTTTTCAGAATTTTTCAAATGCGACTAATTTTTAAAATTTGAAATTAGTAAAAATTTTCAAAATATGTAATAATATAAGAAGTATGGAATATAATAAGATAAAATTTCTAAATAATTGGTGTTCTAAAATGATAAACAGAAAAGTTACAGAAGTTTTCAAAAATTACAGAGACAAAAAAATGGAGAAAAAAAATTCATGTAGCTCCAAAACGGCTGGTATTTAGAAAATTTTTTATGTAGTCAAAATTATTCCGCGATTTACAAAATTTTACTTATTATTATTATATTATTTACTTTATTATTTTACGAGATAATGACCTGGGGACTTTTAGCTAACACACCCTGTATATCACCAAAACTAAATTTAAAAAAAATGGAAAATACCCCATTATAAACCTATTAGCCTTCTCTCTAGCTTTTCAAAAGTCTTAGAAATTGCAATAAACAATCAGTTGTAGGTTTGTAGGTTGTTCAAGGGGTCGCTCGGCTCTTTCAGCCCCACTTCACATTGACCTGAAAAGATCTTTTGTGACTTACGATCAGTTAACTATATAGCTGTACACATAACAAAATAATCTCTCCTAATCAGCATGGTTATACCAAAAATAAAAACACTGATACGGCTATCACTAATTTTGCTATTGAAATTTTTAGAGCAATAGACAATAAGATTCTAACTTTGGGGCTCTTTATAGATTTTATTAAGGCTTTCGATAACGTAAACCATGAGCTATTACTTGCAAAACTCTTTAGTTATGGCATTAGGGGTGTAAATCTTCAATTGAAGCATATCTTCAGGGGCGCACTCAGATAGTTTGTCTGTCAAATGGAAAAGCAAGCTACAACAGCTGATATTGTCGGGGATTCATCTTAGGCCCTTCACTTTTTCTACTTTTTGTAAATGACCCACATTTTTATTTAAGGACTATAAAATCTGTAACAATGGGCCTTTCCCACGTAATGGAACTTGATGATTATTTTGTCATAAATCATTTATTAACACTTAATAAATATTGTATATACACGTCATATCATGTAATATTTTAATTTTAAATGGATATTTTAAAAATAAAAATATTGTCTAATTCACTCCATATTTCGAACAAATAAACACGCTCAAATTACGTCATGGGGGGAACTCCAATCATAATTAAACAATTTCTGGATTCATAGGGCATTTGCACGTGACGTCACAGCTAACCTCAAAAATATGTGTTTCTTAAGATTTAAGAGTATTACCCAGCTATTATTAAAATTTTTGCTTGGTTCCCGTATTTTCAACTAAAGTCTAGTTTAGTGTAATGTTTATGAAGTTCTAAATACCTTGTCCTAATAAAATAGGACTCTTTTTATTGGTTGGAAGCCTAACCTGTAATTAGCAGTCTATTTTTATTAATCAACAATATTGAAAAATTATTTACGTGAATTTTTAAATATTTGCTTGGAGCCAGTACGGCTTCAAGCTAAAAATGCGTATACAAACATTTAAAATGAGAATAAACTTGAAAAAGTTAAAATTTAAGGTTATGATGCAGATGCCGTATACGAAAATGGGCCTTTCCCGCTATTTTTTTTTTTATTGTGTTATTGGAAAGATCCTATCAAAATATTACTAAAAATGAATTTTACTTTTTTTTCTGAACGCATAAAATACTACAGAAAATGTTCAAATATTACCTAAATCAAGAGCAGATTTAAATGATAGCATTCGGGCGGCATTGTGACGTCATCATAACCACACCAATCAAATATGATCTTAAACCGCTGCCAGAATTAGCTATAAAGGTTTATTCTCAAACCAAGTTCCCAAACAATCTCACTTGCGTTCTGTTTTCCATATCTTGCAATTCTATTGATGCCTGAAGTACATTTATGAGGAACCACCAATAGAATCTCGTAAAGTAAAGTGCTAACGTTTAATTGAGAACGTCCGTTTATAATCCTGATTGACATTGCGTAAACGTAAATGTTGTGATTTCAATCTAAAGAGACAAATAAAGTATAAAATCAAGCCCACTAAAAGGAAGTTAGTATCAATATACACATACGTTAAAATGATCTTCACAACAGAAAAATCCAGGAGCAGTATAAACAACACCAGGAACTTTTGCAACTTTCCACCACAATTTTCGAATTTTCAAATTTGTTGGGACGCGCAAAAATAACTTGGAAGTATTTTCACTAGTGATTGGACACACTGGTACAAAACAAACCCTTGTAAGCGGCATTTTCTAATTATAAACTAAAATTACGTAAATATCGTATCAAACATAAACAATAGAAAGTGAGGTTATCGAATATGATTTGAGCATTTCAGTACAGCATTACCAGATGATACTGATATTGATATTATACCATATGTGAATCAAAACGATCAAAAATAGAGAATATAAACATGATATATGGATTTTAGACTCAGACAGTGAAATGTTGGCAGAATTTTTGCTTTTATTTAGCATCAGGTTAACGTTGAGAGTACGTTGTAATGAAAAAAAATGTACTATTTGAAGTAGACAGTTGATATCGGAAATACGATGTTCACATAAAAAGACATACACCTGGCAATAGACAACTCCCTTTAAAAATACGACTTTTTATTGGTCTAATCAGACTGACATTGCAAGCTCGCGCCTTAGAACTCATGTTTCAAATTAAGTGAAGTAAAACTGATTTTGTAAAGTAAATATTTGGTAGAACATACAAAATTGCAAGAAACTAAATTAATATAAAATTATATAACAGTTTATTATATGGTTTGGTCGTGGTAAAATAGTAAAATTCAGTCAAGCGGGAAAGGCCCATTAACCGAACCTCTTGATGTTTCTGAATTTTACATCTCGTCTGGAAACCTGCCGATGAGACTATTTCCATGTTGCCTAATGTATATGAATGTTTAACGTTAGAGGAAATGCTTTAATTATTTCACTAAAGAATGTCTATTTTTTATCTCCGCTTTTGAAAACAATAAATTTCCATTGAATAATACCACTTCCTATAATAAAAATGATAAGAATTAACAGAAGAAACACACTTTCGACATGTTGGCTTCCAATAAATAACTGACACTTGGCAACAATGATGGAAATAGATAGGTTATGTTCTCTTATTTACGACGGATTTATCGCACGGATTTAGTATTTTGACTTCATAACTGTGTTTCTTAATTATTTAAAAGTGTGTGTGTGAATGTACTGTGTAGACATAAAAAAAATGGAGACAGATTTTGAGAAGGCAGCAAGTGATAATCTCCCTATTATTGACAGTGAAATGGTGAATGACAAATCCTGTTTACTTAAATAAAATAACTGTTACTGATAAATCTTTAGATTTAATAATGATTTTAAAAATTATTCAATAAATGTAAAAGAAAATAAAACACTTAAACCTAGTTGTTTTTATTTATTAACTGGAATTTGTATACTACAAAAGTGAAATGAATCATATTTTAAAGTTTTTATTCAGTTTTTGTACATACCTATTTAGTTTTATAAATTCAGCAGGTATGAAATACCCGTAACTATAAATGTATTATTATATATTAGTACAGTAACTAGAGGTTTTAACTTTGGAATAATGTCATATGATTTAGATTTCATTCATCTTTGGCAACTTGATAGTAAATACATCAAAGAAAAGTTTCTGTAGTTTCACACGTCACTAGACTAGAACTAACAAAGCTTGATGACATGTCTGTCAATTCGGTAAAGATAGAAAGAGACAAACACTTATACGTACAATCTGCTCATATGTAGCCTCTACCAAGGGTGCTAGAGTATACTGATTGGTCATTCCCCCCATTTCATCATCAGTGCAGAAATATTGCCGCCAATTTTAAATTCATATAACATAATAATTTTTGCTGTAGAAAAGAAGCAAATTTCGTAAAAAAGAAAAAATACGGGTGAGTTTTTTTAAAGAGAACTTTTCAAATATTCAATAAAAAAAAAACGTGGGAAAGGCCCATTATACAGTATGCTGACGATACCAATGCATTGATATCAGCTGAAAATATAGACAGTCTCATGACACTTGCATGTACAGTATACAGTATCGGAAAGCCTTTGATTTGGTACGGCAATAAGAGCAAGTGAGAGCGAAGCAACACATCCTATAATCGTGCCACCAGCTCTGTCTGCGGAATTTCAATATGTTTCCCACTAGATGGGACGTGTCACTATTTTCCCCTCTTCTAGAGCACTGGTAGACACCTTTATTGTGGGCGGTCGGTTAAGTCGTTGAAACTATGCAATACCTAATCCAGAACTTTCCGATACTGTATTATATGATTGATGAAGTGAGCTCAGCAAAATCACTGTCGCCTAAATGAAAATAAAACTCAGTGTGTGTTATTTAGATATCATAGATCTACAGACTCTCTGAACAATAATCCTGCAGCAACAACACCCTTAAAACACTGTATAACTGTATTATTTTGTAGATCATTTCCAAATTGATTGCAGATTTGCAAATATATGTACATAATTTTATTTTATACGTTTTATTTAGATTGATGGTTAACAATCCATCTATAAAATGTATGTTTTCTAAAGATCAATAAGCTTATTATTTTTATTATTATTGCAGCGGCTATTCGCACCAATTGAGTAGAAGTCTAAGGCTGATGAGGTTGACGATGCGTCAAGCCTACAGAGCGTTAGGAACGACCTATGCCCACCGCAGAAGAGCCATGTTACCAAGACACGACACGGATAGGAGACAGCTGCTGGGATCGATAAACAGATGCCTGAGAACTATCAACAGGAGACGCCAGTCTGCAAATTCAGGCCAGGAAGCCACCAGTGAAGCCAGCGCTGAGTATTCAAACGGTGCTAACCAGTCAACCTCCAACAGTACGTCTCCGAGTGGTGAATGGTACAACGTCGTGTCTGATTTAATAGCGCAGTACTCGGCCACAAACCAAGAGGATGAACCCAGCAACCAGCCCTCCACGTCTACCAGGGAGCGAGTGCCTACGCAGCGAGACGTGGTGTCCAGTAACAACGACAACAGCGAAGACAATGACGACGAACCGGAGTGGTACGGGAACAACAACTCGACGTCGCATAACAGCAACTTGTACCGGACAAACAACGTCAACTTGGTGCAGAGTATTGAATCTCCAAGCACTCCTCCTCGTTGGAATGTACCGTCGGTTCAAGTGAACGACGTGCCAGTTTCAGAGCCGTCTATTTTTGGGCAGAGGCTCATGTCTCAGAGGCAGAGATTTGCGGAACGTGTGTCCGAGCTTAGGTCTAGTCCTTCGATGGGGCTTTTTAGACCTAGGTTTCTGCACCCCTTGTACGCTAGCGTTAACCCTTTCGATGCCGACTTGGATGATCCTCAGAGGGAGCAGATATATGATAGTGACATGATAACGACCGTGACCCCCAATCACAGGATCCAGGCCTGGGACATTTCGAATTGGAACATTCCTGTCATCAGTAATTGTAAGTTTTTGACCGCGTACGCTGTGACTTAGTTATATTGTTTTTATGTTGTTACAGCTTTGAAGAATATCGTAGTGAGCGAGTGCAAGATACATAATGACGCTAGTGTGGATGTGGCCAAAGATGGGACCATTTTAGTTACGTTGCTGCCATCTGGAGGTTATTTAAACGTAACAAATAGACTAGGTAATATCCCAACCTTGATGCGTAATTCCACATTAATCCTTTCACTGCGGCGTTCGTTTTTCGTATTCGAGTGTGTGGCTGTAGCGGAGCCCTGTGGCTACATACATCTCCCAACCAACAAATTTGTTTTATAATTTAAATGTTATAAGATTATTTTGATTTATTGTAATTTTATTAATGCTTCTAAAATGCTAATTGATTATATTAGAGTTGCAGAAAACACTCTGGTTGCCTACAACTGAACTGTTTTATAAATTTATCATCAAAACATTTTTGCAGCAAAATTATAAAATATCTTATAAGTTAAGAAATTATTTTAGAAACGTTTCCATGACTAAGCTATAAAACATTTCAGCTTATAAAACTAAATAATTTTATAACGCATTTTTAGTAACGATCGGCAGTATTTTCAACACCATTATAAATATATGTTAAAATTATTTTTTAATTGTTTCCTATTATCTTAAAAAACAGTTATATTAGTAGTCCACTGCATTTAGGATTTTTCTTCAGACCAATTCATACAAAAGCAAATGTTGGTTTTCCAGGTAGGTTCGAGTGTCCTTAATAAGGTCTCAAAAGTCCTCGAAGTGGGAGTGTAAGGATAAAATTTGGCAACGCTGTAAAGGGCTAAAATTGTGCTCGGAAACGAATTTTTCGAGATATCTCGGTTTTCATTGCCTCCACGAGAAAAATACATCAGGTCAAAAAGAAGGCTATGGAAATTCTCTATAAAAAAGATAGCATACGCAATAGTTTTCTTGAAAATCTTGCATTGAATTTGAACTTATGGATAATTTAAGTACACTATTCCACACCACCCTTGAGGTTGAGTACTAGGCGCGTTTTTTTTTATGTGGTTTTCCCGGTAGGCCTAATCCACCACTGTCATACTTATTGAAATGTTGTCAAATTAATAATTTCCTTCTTGTCCGTTTTCTCCTTCTATAAATTCATCGATTCGTTCGAGGAAATCCGAGTCAATCTGAGAACTTCCAGTCTCTGCTTCAGGGTTGGCATCTATTTCTGACGAGTTTTCAATCGGTTTAGCATTCGAGCAAGATTTTCCATGACAGTTGCCGCAAACTGGTGAGCAATTAAGTCCCAACCTCCGACAGCCACACAATGGTCCACAACCTTTCGTACAGTTGCAGAAAATCATCTTCAGAAAGCAATCAGGCGCAGGAAGTTGATGTTGTTTTTGGCCACAATATGGTATCTTTCAACATCCATCCCCACTCTTTAGGATCCAATACATTACCCAAGCATTTCTGTACTTGAAAATAAACACGAAATAGATGCTGTGGAGCTGCGTCATGAGTGGGTGGTAATGAATTCAATTTCACTGGTTTGCTTTTGCTCACAGCTTTAATAAAGCAAGAATACTGATAGTTATCGATGGAAACTTCTTTAACTGGAGCGTTATAGATTGCGAGGAAAAATTTTGTCATTCGAAGTAACTATGTCAGGAGAAGTACCAGTACTTGCTGAAAATTTCAGCTACAAGTTTCAAGTCCTGCCGTTTTTTCATCACTTTCAAAGCTGCAGTCTTGCCTTTATTAAACAGAGCAGATGTAGTGTCACACCCAGAGAATGCGTGCAGAAACAATATGTGATCTCGAATATCTTTGGTGATCAAAGCTTCGTGAAGAATAAATTTTTCGTTGGACCTTCCCTCTGTCTGGTTTGAGGAGAAAAATTTCTTTATTAATAGGTGTACGAGCAGTTAAAATTATAAGAAGATCCACATCTTCCCCAACCACAACCGTAGTATTTTTACATGATTCCTCAAGCGCTGTTTTGACTATCAAAATGTCAGCATCTTCTTCAGCATGTCTAACAATATAATTATTCGCCTCAAACTTTTCTGTCAACATTGAAATCAATCTGGTTTTATTTTTATTATTGGCAAGGAGCTTCTCTTGGCTTACAGTTGCAACCATCTGCTCATCAAAGTAAATGTCAACAGATGAAGCTTTTGAGGACCGGCGAAGCTGCTCCATAGCCTTCACACTGTTGCTAATATTTTCATAACCATCAAAAACAATAATAGAGTTCGAGCCAAAATGATTTTGCACATAATTAACATATGCTTGTCAAATAGCACCGTAGGTTTCATGTTGATGCCATGTAACTCGGTGCAAGAGAAATCCCCCATCAACGATATAAGTGGCATTTTGGAGATCTGGTTCAGATTCAGATGGCTGGAAATTGTCATAGAAAGCTGACTTGTTCGTTTTGCGCATACCAACTTCGTCAAAGAGTGACACCGGATACGGAGCTAATTCATACTCCAAGTAGGTGCGAAGCTCTTCATTTGTTCTCTTCATGACAGTAATCATTTGAAACAACAATAATGGATCAATGGGCATTGTGGTATCATGGACTTTAACATTGCTATTGACAGTTAATAGTGGAAGCACTCTATCTGCACGGGAGAATTTAATATCACAGAAATTGTTGCCAATTTTTGCGTATACGAAAAAAGACCCTGTATCTTTTTTATAGAGAATTTCCATAGCTTTCTTTTTGACCTGATGTATTTTTCTCATAGAGGCAATGAAAACCGAGATATCTTGAAAAATTCGTTTCCGAGCACGATTTTAGCCCTTTACAGCATTGCCAAATTTTATCCTTACACTCCCACTTCGCGGACTTTTGAGACCTTATTAAGGACGCCCGTACCTACCTGGAAAACCAACATTTGCTTTTGTATGAATTGGTCTGAAGATGCGGCTTATTTTTCACTAAATGCAGTGGACTATAGAGGACTATTTGGGACAGTTTTGTTATTTTTAAAGTAAATTGTTGTTCCAGAGTCTGCTACATAATTATTATATAGCGTTATAGCCTCCGATTAAAGAACTTATATCTAGATACATAATGGCATGAATTTTATGATCCCGAAAGACTCCCAATCTAAGGCACTTCTTCCCATAAGTTGCTGATTGGCCCATCGGCGTATTCGCTGCCGCTCGTACACGGTCGGCTTCAGTTCGATTATCATAATCTCAGTTTGACAGTTTTGACAGTATCAGTCATTAATGTTAATAAGGGTTTTTCGTGTTTTTCGATCAAAATGTGGTGAAGAAGAATTTTTATTTTAAGTTGTGATTTGCCTAATACCTAAATAATATTCTCTGTTCATATTTAGACAGTTTAGTGACAATTTAGTGCAACATGCAACAGTGCTGTGCCATTTGCAGAAATCTATCGTTTCATAAGTAAGTAGGTCATAGTCGTAACATGATGAGGTTCAGTTTATAGTTTTAATAATAATATTATAAATAATATCCTTCCAATGCATATTTCCCTTTAATAAAACATCTTTACCTATTGTATTTTTTCAATCTGCGTTAATATTCCTAGAAGTTAACCAATAATTATCACATGAAATAGGTACAATATTTTACATTTTCCCTTCTACACATACCCGCCTCTGTTGCCTATGGGATGTGATGTTCATCTATCCATTTTAATGGACATATAATGTGACTATGTTAGGAGCAAATAAGGTATATGATGAAAAGGTAGCCATTATGTATCTAGATATAAGTTCTTTAATCGGAGGTTATAGCGCAATAAAACAGTTACAAAATAAAATTTTGTTAGAGTTTTTTGATCGGAGACACAAATTTTAAGTAAAAAAAGTTTTAACCAATTTGACTAAATATTTTTTCACTTGTTATTTTTTGTCTGGCGCCTCGCCAAAATTTCACGATATTTTTAATAAAACAAAATCTTTTTAGTGCAAAATATTCTAAAGGACTATTAGAAAGTATCACAATATAATAAGTATGAAAAAAACAACATGAATTCGGAAATTTTTTGAGCTGTATCTCAGAAACTAGACATGGAATTGAGTTGGGCCGATGAGAGCTCTTTATCACAAAGTCGAAACAACAATTACCAATTTTAGTAGCTTAAACTGAATTAAGAAACCCCTAAGCTATTTTTAACCTCTCGTTAATAATTCAAAAGTTACTAATGTTGATAAATAGCAAATTAAAATCGTATTAAACTAATAGTGTAC
This sequence comes from Rutpela maculata, assembly GCA_936432065.2. Lineage (NCBI taxonomy): Eukaryota > Metazoa > Arthropoda > Insecta > Coleoptera > Cerambycidae > Rutpela > Rutpela maculata. Next base: position 8,866,046 of record OW386289.2, read on the forward strand.
CAGCACCCAGCATGTGATTAAAAAGTGCGTATATTTAATAAAAAAAGTGAAAGTTTTCCCAATTTTAGTAGCTTGAACATACTTAAGATGAAGAAATAATAACACACACCTACAAATTTTAACTTTTATTTTGTATCGTTAACCAAAACCACTTATTTGCATTGTTTTGGTCTCAGCGTACGTCTAACATAGTCATAAAAAAAATTTGTTAGCTCTAAAAATTGTAATAACTGACCTAACTCACATATTATGGTATAATTTTAATAAAAAAAGCAATTAATTACATCATGCGAAAAAATATTTGCCATTTTGATATTTATTTCAAATACATATTATATACTATATATTTAATTAGAATATAAGCACTTTAATCAGAAAATTAATTATTCTTCTTGCGCTTCTTAGCCCGTCTCTTATATGTTACTTCTGGAGCATCTCTTATACATGTCCAACAGTAGTCTGCCAACATCGCACAAGTCCATTTGCCCTGATATCTTTTTTCCATATTTTGAATATCGTGGTAGAATTTCTCTCCATGCTCATCACTTACTGCACCACAGTTTTCTGGGAAGTAATCTAGGTGTGAATGTAGAAAGTGGACTTTTAATGACATATTGCATCCTAATTTCTGGTAGCAAGAAAGAAGAGTCCCAACAAGGTATCTATAGTTTCATGCTCTTTTGTTACCGAGAAAGTGTGTTGCTACCATTTTAAAGGAATTCCAAGCAGCTTTTTCATTACCTTCTAGAATGTTGTCAAATTCAGCATTTAATTTTCACATTACTAAGTCTGGGAAATTTTTGTTTTAAATAACTGAAAGCACGTCCTTCTTGTCCATAGCTTTTACCAAGTTTTTCATAAGCGCCAGTTTTATGTGATCAACTAATGCAATGTTAGCAAAATTTTTTTCTCCTGGTTCAAAACCTAGTCTTGGCGGCCAAATTTTTCTTTTGTAATGTTCTAATCGTACTCGACTGTCCCACTCACAAAGAAAATAGCAATATTTGGTATACCCTTGCTGCATACCAAGTAAGATAGCTATCACTTTTAAGTCTGCCCAAATCTGTCACTTGTTTTATTTTATAGTTTGTAGCACGTCATTCATGTTACTGTAATTTTCCTTCATGTGGACAGGGTGGACGATTGGAATTGATGGCAATTTATTTCCATTGTGGAGTAACACAGCTTTTAGACTGGCGTCAATAAAAAGTCTCCAGTCACTAGGATCATGGGGAATGTGTAAAGCACTCATTAAACCGTCAATGTCCTCGCAGGCGACCAAGTCATTTTCCATTTTGTATAAGATCTTTTTGACGACTTCGATACATGGAAACTTTAACATTTTCTTGTAGTAAATTCCATTGTTGTAGGAAGGTCTCTTATGAGATCACTTAATTCGCGTTGATTAATTTTGTGTGGTTCACCACCGGACACTTCGGCAGAGAAACCGGGATCTTGTGATGTTGATGGCTGGACTAAGTCGTCATCTACATTATCATCCGATTCTTCGTCAGAATCAAAGCTGTATTCTTGAGATGAATTAGAAATAGGTAGTTCATCACTATGGAGAACCGGGCGAATGACAGATGGTAAATTGGGGTATTGTATTACCATCCTTTTTTTTATTGTTAATACCCTGTCTAATAGGAGGTATCACGCAAAAATAACAATCGGTAACATGATCTGTAGGTTCTCGCCAGATCATGGGCACAGCAAAAGCCATTGAACGTCCTCTTCCACTTAGCCAACTGCAAAGATTGTTTGCACAATTGCTGCAACATATACGAGGTGCCCATTCGCCTTCTTAATTTTGGGAGTAAAATTATGTTTTTGATGCACAAAATTCACTTCACCACAAATATAACAAAAGTTGTTAGATGTATTTACACAATCTCGTGGCATATTTTCAAAATAGCACTATTTACTTTCGAAAATGAACGCTTATCATGCGCAAGGTACAAATACCACTGCCTAAAAATGTATATTAGTTTTAGTGACAAATAAAGAGGTAGGTAGTTAGTATGTCTATTTTTCGTAGAATTCTAATTCTACCAGTTATTTGTGATAGGACCGCCCATAAACTAGGGTTTATAAGGGGTCTACACACGATCCAGCGGCAGGAAGCCTGCCTTGTTGGCATGCTTTGAACTCATTCGTAAAAGTGAACTAGTCCGCTGGAATTCCAATTATCTTTAAAGCGTACCGACAATGTCGGGTCCCAGCAGCTGGATCGTCTGTAGACCCCTATATCTGCGTTACACTTTATTACCTGTATTGGGAAAACCAGAGCCAACTTGAACTTTTGCTTTTTATGTTGTTATTTAGCATGACGAAGTTACTAAGAATTTGCTATTTTTACTTGTAGGTTGTAGATTAGTGTAATTATAGACCTTCCTATAGCCTGTCAACAAACAAGACTAATAGATCAACCCAACATTTCTTTCTGTACGTGCATCCATTTTATTGCCAAATCCGGTATCAAAGAGTAATTTACATTTAATTTCATTGGAATGAGCCAGCAGAATCCAAAAGATGTCGCTATCAACACTTTTAACGTAACGTCAAATTGGCAATCATTGTCCGCCGCTGCGCCGCTCCATACTGAAAATTTGATCCCAGATTGGATAGGGCATAATTTGCAGACATTTAGACATTTATCTCGAAAACGGCAACTCCTATCCAAATATTAAGTTATGACATAAACAATGTACTTTTTCACATTTTTTTTTATAAAAATGTTGCAATTTTGTTGATGTAAGTAGTCAGTAGTAAAAAAATATATTCCCATATACTGTTTTTCATTAATAAGGGTTTTCTAATTTAAAAAATGATATTCCCATATAGACCTAGATTCAACTATAAATATTACATTGAGTATGGAGTTGCCCATCTCATAATAATTTTTTGAAATAGCGTACTATTTCGTTAAAACAGCTCACAGATATACTTATTTTATTAAAATAGCATTTGCCTGGTAGGAGAAAAATAAGTGTTGCCATAACAACCCCTGCCAACAATATCTAATGTCAAACAATATCTTTTTATTAGTGCATTGAACAAAAAAATATGATTTCTCAAAGTTAGGAGACAAACAAATAAAAGGGGATGAGCCATCTCAGTCACTAATATATGTAGATTAGCAGCCATATTGAATCCACCAATTTAAATTTTGCGTACTTTTGTGTGTTAATCTCAGAAAAAAGGTACGTAGAACAAGTTAAAAAACAATAACTTGCAAATTTGTTACTAATATATGAAAAATTCCAACTGCCCGGAAAAAAACTGTTTTATAATGAAATCAAGAAAATATATAGTACAGTAAGCGAAGCAGTAAAAATGGTAAAATTCCCGGCCCGAAAACGATGAAAGGAATTTTCTTATTTTTTTTTGCAATATGCTTTATAAAATACGTACATCAAAATCTATATTGTTGCATTACCTGCTTTTTATTTTTAAGGGTTGAAACCACCCCTAAAAACTGAAAAATTAATAACTCTTCTAATTTTATGAATAAATTAACGTCCATATACAATCCGTATACTTGTTATTGAGGTCGCTGAATATGACTGTGAGGTCAAAACTTGTGAGACGAAAATATTGAGGTTTGAAACCACCCTTAAGGTATTTCTACCGAGAAAGTCGTTAACGTCAGATTGTTTTCAAATTTCGGCAGGATGTAGATAATGGTTTGGTGAAACCACTGGCAAATTTTGAGAACGTTCTTGTGTCTACTTTTCCAGTTAAGATACCTCAAAATTCACGTTATTAGCAAGGAAACGATAGGGAAGGGTAATTTCCCGTGAATTTATCACCATAATTTTTAACTGAAACGTCAGATTCTTTTAAATTTTTGACTTGAGTTTTAATGGTTATTATAAAAGTGTACCCCCAGTTTGAGAAACTTCTTGTGTCTGGTTTTTAAGTAATTCGTGATACAGTGTCTGAAAACGATGGGAATTTCACGCATATATGAAAACTGGCAACACCGCATTAGCCAGTCTCGCCTGATCTTCAAACGGGCGAACATGGGTTCAATTCTTCATCCTTCGCTAAATAACGGTATCTTTAGAATCGTTCGTATCTTACGCTAGAGACAAAAACAAATTTTTCATCGCACGTTAGATAACGTATGCAAGTTAACAGCCATCGTTTCAAAGTAAGCATGCGCTCATGCAGTGCTATAAATCACAAATATCAATACAATATAAGCAATAACTTTTTATTAATATTAATATAATTTATACTAATACTATTTATGACACTAAATACGTAAAAATATAAATAAATATATATAAAATAAATATCAATCCCAAAAAAATATATGAATCAACAATATTTTATTAGAATAATGCATGATTTTTTGAGCGATAATCGTCAGTATGTTCATTTGAAACAAGTTTTATTTTCATTAATTTGTTAATATCACTTAAGATTTTTTATTTTAACTTTCCCACAAAATTGTTGGAGGTTACTAGAATTGGCCTAAAGTCGGAAATTGAGACATCAAATCTTTACGCTTTGAGGTCCCAGGAACCCAAAAAATTGTTTTTTGAAAAATTCTATCTCTGTGTGTGCATACTAAGCGGATTTAGATGAAACTTTGCATGAGGGTTTCTTTAGTGCTCCAGAAGATCTGAAAAGGTATTGGTTGAGATCGGATTATGTTTAGTGCCGCTTTGGCCCAACAAGCTGTTTATTTTACAATTTCTGTTCGAACAAAAGCAGTAAATTGTTTCCCAGTTTATGATCTTTACCTGGGAGATTTCTATTTTTTTGCTAGGAGTGATACTTTTCGATATGTTTGACAAAAACCGTGTTGAGGCGTCCGTTTTCGCAATCTACAAAGAAGGCAAAACACGAAATCTTTGAACGTTCAGATCTTTTTTAATATATGAGTTGAAGTCATTATGGAAAGAGGAAGAATTGCATGGACATCGTAAATCACACCAGCGAAATCGTAATTCGCGCCTACAAGATCGTACGAAAACTGACATTTTTTGACATTCTCATGTCATTGTTTACGTGCGAGATGAAAGTTGCGATGTTGCCACGTTTCGTCGCCACGCACTATCTCGTTCCCACTGTGTATCACTCTCTCTCACTCCGATAGAAATACCTTAAATACTGAAAAATTAATATCTTCTAATTTTAGGAATAAAACCACGAAAATCTATATACTTATGTTTTTGGGGTCGCTGAATATGATTATGAGATCAAAACATAGGAAAGACGAAAATATTAAGGGATGAAACCACCCTTAAATACTCAAAAATTAATAATTCTTCCAATGTTACAAATAAATTCACGAAAAGCCATTTTCTTATGTTTTTTAGGTCGCTGAATATGATTGAGGATAAAATTTATAAAAAAAAAATGGTGGATTAAACATGGTCACAAAAGAGTATATGTTTAATTTTGTTAAAAATACAGTTTGGTATAAATAAATCAAATTAATACAATTAAGTAAACTAATTAAATAACATTTTTAATCTGCACTCTAAACATGCTAAAGTGCAATGCAACCCGCTTTTTCTGCGTATTCTTCAAAAAATAGACGGGTATTGCTCGTTTCTCTACCTACTATAGACATTTAAAATGCACGTACAAACTGAAAAGTTTCAACATTATTTCAAACTGTCATATCTCTGGAACAGTTTGTCGTAGGAAAAAAAATAAAAATCCAAACTTTTCGTTTTTTTTTTTTATAAGCTTCATTTCATACTAATATCACGTTTTTATCTATCTTATAACCCGGTCAAAATAGCTCAAAAAATGAGGATAAGCTTACAATAATTCTCATAGAGCTGAAAATTGGTACGAATGTTGGGAATGTAGAAGAACGCACTACCGGGCGTCAAAATGACGCGACACCAATTTATTTCTCAGGGGGCGCCAGTCGCATATTACCCCGTTCTTCTACCTCCCAGGCGGGTTCGAGATAAGATGCCCTTCGATAGCCGAGTAATGGACCAAGGCTGCACTACGACAGATCGGAAATGACGCTCTCTCTGGACCTGAATTCCCCCGTTAGGGGTTTAGGCACCTCTTAATTTCCTGAAATTTTGCATAAAAAAATCCCAACCGAAGAATTTCTCTACGGAGGGATTAATTTTGTACGTGGAAACCACATTTTGGTCCGTTAATGACGGAATCTATTTCTCAAAAAATGCATAAAAAAATCCCTCTCAAACCTCCGTAAAGCAACCAGAAGGTCGAACGTTAATGTGAATTAACTCGACACATCCGGCTTTCTGTACGAAAGTTCCAGGGATTATGGACCATCAACAGGCCTCAAGATCAATTAAGAAACATTAGTTCAAAGAATCCGTTTATTTAACAAAATTGTTTTTACAAAATTCTCAAGATAAGAATCGTGCCTTCCCCAATCAAGGTAATGACTTTCAGACCATACAAGCGAGAGCGCTCATGCTAACGATCGATTAGGTAGAAAAGATTCATACATACCTTCTCAGAATCAAAATGCGAGCATTTTTAGAGTTGTCTCAGACTCTGGGTAAAAAATAATTATGACTGACTAAAATAACTTTAAAAAGTTTTACTCATTGAATTTAGGTTCGCTAGAGACTACTTAGCTTTAAAGTTCTTGTATCGTGAAGAGCCACGTACTCGAACACATTCAGAGGACTTATTACTGCATAAGTTGAGTGGCGTTCGATCAGTCCACGACTTACTAGCCCTTATCACAGTCGTTCAATATTATCGATATGGCAGCTACTCACCTCCGAGCGGCTTTTAGGCAAAATTGATTTTTTGGATTTTTATGCACAAGGCGTTTTCCTCTATAACTTTGTCATTTGAAAAGCCCTGTTATTGGCTTTTCTATCATTGCTTTGTCTGGACCACTCAACGCGCTCGACCAAATTGCGAGCCGCTGAGTCAATCCAAACTCTTTCCATGCGAGAAACCGGCCTTGTACATGTGCATTGATTTTTATCAATTTTTGCTTATCGGCACTACGCCGGCTTTGTCAAAATCTTCTATTTTGCCTTTCGGATGCAGTGCATCGTTAAAATTTTATGCTCATACTTTAGAATTGGGCTTTCAATGACCGTACCTCAAAGGTCAATGTCTTTGGTTGAGGAATAAAAAATAATTTAAAGTATATTTTCGTGGTACTTTTTACTGACTTTGTGGTACTTTTGAAAATTCTATTTTAAGACCAATTTCGGCGTACTTTTGAAAAATCAACTATCAAGCCAAATTTCAAGGTACTTTTGAAAAACTAATCTGTGGGTGAAATTTTGGCATACTTTTGAAAAATCGATTTTCAAGCCAAATTTCAAGGTACTTTTGAAAAGTTAATCCGCGGGTGAAATTTTGGCGTACTTTTGAAAAATTGATTTTCAAGCCAAAGTTCAAGGTACTTTTGAAAAGTTAATCTGCCGGTGAAATTTTGGCGTACTTTTGAAAAATCGATCTTCAAGCCAAATTTCAACGCAGTTTTGAAAAATTAGTCTGCAAGTGAAATTTTGGCTTACTTTCGATAAATCGATTCCTGAGCCAAATTTTGACGCCCTGTCAAAAATATTATTTTTCAAAGTCCAATTTGTGGTACCTTTGAAAAAGTATATTATTCATAAATCTTTGTCATTATATACTTCTACTCTCATATTCTGAACCAAAAACATTTTTCCTAAGTGAAAATTCGGTGTTTCTTCGAATTTTCACCTGGTCATTTCCAACGCCTTATAGAACCCAAAACGGTCCTTATGGACTGATCTGTGCCTCTGCAGACTCCCAAAAATGTCTTCAAATGAAATTTTTGCCTAAATCGAATTTTGATTCTGTCTTCAACTTAGGACGATTTTGGAGAGTTCTACAACAGGAACACCATTATAAATGAAATGTGAAAAGTCCTCATCGATCCCACATCTGCAAAAAAAATATTCAAGGTCAAAGTTCGCAAATATGGGTTTTTTGCATTTTCCAGCCAAATGGTAAGTTTTATCATAAAAATAGGTCAGACAAAAATTGTAGATTATGCAATTATCTGTAGGATCTATAAAAAAAATTGTTCTTACACTTTTTTTTCCTAAGAATCACCATTTCTGAGATATAGCGATTCAAAAAGTTTAAAAAGTTGTGTTCTCCATAATATGCACACGTTTCCACGCCACCTGTGTGAGTTAGTGTACTTGGCGCGTTTTTTTTTAAATTATCGAATACTGCAGATTGAATATCTTTTCGAATGATTTCTGCCGCAGCTTCCAGGATTCTAAATCATTCTTCTTTTTCATTTTAATTTTTTTTTTCGTACCAAGCTTGATTAAGAATATCTTGGAGATTATCAATAAAACATATGAATGTTGATGTTCGTGATTTTTCAGTTATAATAATTTTATCGCCATACCTCAAGTTTAATCGTATCTTAATGGTTCTGTTGTCTAAATCTGAATTTTTGCAAATATTTTTTAATTCGTCTAATGTAAACTGACAATCATCGCTATTTTCAATGTATGTAAATATTTCTTCCATTGCAAGATTTGTAGCTTGATCTTGAGGACGACCGACTTTACCCCCAGTGGTCGGTCTCAAGAAGGAATTGTAACAATAATTACGATACTTAGCCTCAGCAGCAACTAAATCATATTCAAACCCAATTCGAGCCCAATTGAATGAAAGTGTAGTTACTTTAAAAATTTTACTCTGAGAATCCAGTGCTTTTTTCTTTTCATACTCTTCATTCAATTCATTGCTGCAAAATAAGCAACATTGTTTAAAACAAAAAGCTGATTCACTTACGCGAGCTCTAATACGAGGAGGACTTATTTTAGATGTACTGGCTTGTTCTTCTTCGTGTTGTGTTTTAACTGCAGCAATAGTACTCTTTCGAGTGTACTTTTTACGACACTGCACATAAATTGTCTGCACTGGTATTCCGAAAATTCATCACCTCTTTCAACACTTGCATCAATCAACGTCTTCATGCCATGATCAACAGTAACAATTTCACTTTCAGTCAAAGGTTTACTACAAATGAAGCAAAATTGTGACATTTTATTTTTCACTGCTCTTGACGCATATATTCGTCGACCGGTTAACTGCTCTAGACGAGTATACTCGCATTTTTAAAAACTCGCAAACTCGCTCGCATGATATTTTGAGATATTACACAATGATAAAAACCATACAAAAAAATGCAAGACATGACGGGTACTTTTCCGTTTCCTTTTCCATTGGATCGAATGGTTCGCTCGCTCGCATGATATTTTGAGATATTACACAATGATAAAAAAAAGACACGCTGAACAAGTAAAACGATGGGTACTTTTCCGTTACATAGAATGGATCACGCTGCTCTTGACGAATATGTACGCAAGCCGTAAAAAAATGCTTAATATGATGGGCAATTTTGAAACAGCAGTGCGCAGTGCAAGGGTTAATATCTAGCCGGACCCCCAAGGCCTTGAAAATGAAAGAAAAGGCCAATTTTTCGATTTTTAACATTTTTCAAATTGAAATTTGAAATTTTTTTACGACTCTATTAATGCCTAAATTTATGTAACAAAAGTTTTCCGAATAAAATATTTTTCCGTTACAGGGAAATTAGAAATTTTATACAAAAAACCTTATTTTCGTCAAATTCTTCGTTTTAGTGACAAGTTTTTAATTTCCCTGGAACTGAAAAATTTTTTATTTGGAAAACTTTTGCCACGCATTTAGGCATTAATAAAGTCATAAAAAATTTTCAAATGTCAATTTGAAAAATGTTAAAAATCGAAAAATTGGCCTTATCCTTCATTTTCAAGGCCATCTAGATATTAACCGATTTGTCTAAAAATTTACACGAATTAGTTTTATATACATAGTAACAAATTAGAAATAGTCCAAGAGCTAGCAACGGTTTCGTTAGTCATTTTTAATCAGGCTAGAACTTTTATAATATGTCCCTTGAACAATAAGATAATCGGAAGTCTGGCAACCGTGTGGGAGTGGCTTTTGCGCCCCTAGATTTTTAAAGGCTGAATCAAAATTAATAAAGTTATATTATTATAATCGGTCTGGCACTTTGGGATATCAAAGTTGAAAATATTTCAAGTGAATAAAAAAATCGCCAGACCGGTGAGTGGGTGGAAAGTGGCTGCAAGAGGGGGTTGAAGTGAAATAGCTCAGTGCATAAGGTTCTCGCTTGGGATGCGAGAGGGTCCTGGGTTCAACTCCTGGACCCACTGAATTTTTTTTACCGATTAATGTATTTTTTTACTAATTCAGGTTTGATTCGACAACAGAAATAATATTTTCCTTCCTCTTTCTTGTAATATAATAAATTCATTTTTTCATGTGATTTGTTCAGGTTAGTTATTGATTTTTATTTTGCGATTTAATTATTATTTTCGTATTATTAATGAAAAATTCTCTTTAGCCTGGAGAAACACCCACTGCTATTTTATACCTGGAAATGCTGCAAAATGGGGAATCGGGAACCCTTGTCACATTACAAAGCTGCCGACGGCTACGTCAAAAATGTCAGTTATAATATTTATTTTATGGAAAAAAGGCGGTGGGACACCCCCGCACCCCCTTTCTTTGTCTGCGACTCTAATACTGCCTACGGCGCTGATAATTTTTAATCATTAAATGGCAATTTATTGTGCTATAACTAACCTAAACAAATCACATGAAAAAATGAAATTATTATATTACAAGAAAGAGGAAGGAAAATATTATTTCTGCCGTCAAATTAAACCTGAATTAGTAAAAAAATACATTAATCGGTAAAAAAAAAATTCAGCGGGTCCAGGAGGGACCCTCTCGCATCCCAACCTTACGCACTGAGCTATTCCACTTCTTCTTGCACCCACTTTCCACCCATCCAGCGCTCTGGCATTTTTTTATTCACTTGAAATATTTTCGACTTTGATATTCCAAAGTGCCAGACTGATTATAATTATGTAATTTTATTAATCTTGATTCACCCTTTAAAAATCTAGGGGCGCAAAAGCCACCCCCGGACGGTTGCCAGACTTCCGATTATCTTATTGTTACACTACAAGGGGCAGATTAGGAAAGTTCTGGCCCTATTCTCGATGAAATCTGTTGCTAGCTCTTGGACCAAAACTAGCCCATCTGCAAATTCAAATTTTCGTGTTTTTCGGCCCCTAATGGCATAGTAATGGAATGATTCAAAAATAGTTGTAAAATTGTTAAATATGGGAATATTGGAAAATAAGCTAGTAACATTGATTTGGTGGATACAGTGATAGGCTCAGTCCTCTCATTTAACAAAAACCAACATGGGAAAATTGCTGTCGATTGCAATAAGTTTTTGATGTATGCAATTTTTCTGATTTCAATCTAGTAACGATTTTAGCATTAAAGAACTGGTCATTTGAACTATTTTATTTCAGGTATATACAGCCTGAGATGGGAGACACTAGGACAATGCCTTTACACCACAAACTTTGAACAAAACGCTGTGTCAGTTTCTCTATCACCGTTAAGTAGACATCTGGTCGTGGGCCTGGCATCCCGAAGAGTTTCCATTGTGCCCAGCGACAGGTGGGTCATGGCACGAATCTTCAAGATAGATCGGAAGGACGTGCCGGGTGACAGACTACCAATTCTACGAGAACTGGAACACAACAGAGACAGTCGGATCAATTGTATTCGGTGGTTGCCTTGCTCCGGTCAGGGTTTAATATACGCAACTAATACTGGACAATTAGTAGTTTTATCCTAAGATTTTTACGCAGAAAATTGGGTGGCGTTATCAAATAATCACCACCTGTAAACATTTATCAAGTTGGTTTATTTTATGAGAGTTATGTGTAACAATCTATTTGCTGTAGTGGAGTCAAAATAAGCATCAAAATAGGTAAATAAGGAATTCTCTGGCTGCAACAGTTTTATTTATAACAAGTGCTATGAGAGGTTTTGGATTAAATCGATCCATTTGTTCTTGTAAAATTTAAATAGTTCTTGTTTCAACATTGAAACTTCCTGGTATATTCCATATTATTTCCTAGTAATCACATTGCAAACATAAAAATACCAAATTGTTTGTAATAAAATTTCGAACAAAACTTGACTATAAAAAAAACTTCGTATAATTTCTTAATTTGTAAAAGAATTAAAACTGCTAAAAATTGCCTTTTTTGATAATTTAAGAATAGTTCACTCAAATTAGGGAAAAAAACGCCGTTTTAGAGAAAATTTTGAACAGCAGTTTCTCTGCATGGAAAGTAAGTTGTAGGGTACTTACTTACATACATATAGGTTTACCATCACCGTGGATAAGAATAATAACAAAATTATTATATTGTGAAATTTTTATATTTGATATTGAATACAAATCTTTAGAAAGAACAAGTTTATATTTATTACTATAGTATATCATATTGCTATATATTGGTGACCCTGAACGTTTTCACGCATTGTATACCTCCTGAGAGTTAAAGACAGTTGTCAAAAATTAATAATGAAGACTGAAGTTTAATAGCTTTTGACAGTGTTGTTGAATAATATTGTTATGAGTACAAATAGTTATGCCGAAAGTAATCTCCTATGGATATTCTAGACAACTGTCAGTTGCGACGAGAATATGGGGCCGAGCGCAACTGCTCGTGCTGCTAACCGCTTTAACGACGGACGACGTCCACAACGAAGACAGCCAGCTAAAGGTCGGCCGTCCCATAGATATCTTCACTAAAAACGGATTCCTCAGTCTCTCGATAAAGACGGTACCGAGAAACGAATCAGACTGAATTTTCAGAAGACTTTATTACATATTTCATTATGTACATGTATCGGTAGGTACTCTATATTGGTCACGTCGGGGTCACCAATATATAGCAATATGATATGCTATAGTAATAAATATAAACTTGTTCTTTCTAAAGATTTGTATTCAATTTCAAATAAAAATTTCATAATATAATAATTTTGTTATTATTCTTATCCATGGTGATGGTAAACCTATATGTATGTAAGTAAGTACCCTACAATAAGTACTCGACTATTAGAACAATTTTTTGCTTATGCGCAGAAAAAAAATGACATGATTTTTGGGTTATATATATATATATATATACACGTTTTTTCGTGTTTTTTTTTCATTTGGACGTATATATCTCGGAAAGTACGCATTTCTAAGGCTAAGTGAACATTAGTAAACATGTTCAGAATGTAATTTCCTACAGAAAAGATTCTATACACTTTTCCGATTATCCCATTGATTCTTCCGGAAAAGCTGCTTGAAGAATATATATATTTGCTTTCTCGTGTTCTTTTTTCATTTGGACGTATTTATTTCGAAAAGTATGCGTTTTTAAGGTTAAATGAACATAAGTTAACTTGTTCAGAATGCGATTTCCTACAAAAAAGGTTTTATTTATTTTTCCAGCTATCCCATTAGTTTTCCGTTAAAATGTAAATACGCATCCACACATAATGATTGTCACTAAAAATGTTTTGATGACGTATACATATAGTAAAAATACTATAGAACCCTTTTTGTAGGAAATCTCATTCTGAACACGTTTACCTATGTTCTTTTAGCTTTAAAAATGCGTACTTTTCGAGATATTTGCATTAAAAATCAAAAAAACACGAAAAAACATATATATTTTTCATGTCGCTTTTCTGGAAAAGCCAATGGAATAATCGGAAAAATGTATAGAACCTTTTTTGTAGGAAATCGTATTCTGAACGCGTTTACCTATGTTCGTTTAGCCTTAAAAACGCGTACTTTTCGAGAAAAGTACGCGTTGAATACTTACTTCCTATGCAAAGAAACTGCTGTTCAGACTTTTTCTTTGCTTTTTTCCTAATTTGAGTGGACTAGAAATATAACTGTAATGATGCATCAATTTTAACAGTAGTTGGTGAAACTATGCCTGCCCTTTATTGAACTAAACCTTCCTGCCAAATTTCAGCGCAAAATATTTATTTAAATACCTAAAAATAAAAATAGATTTCGATATTTTGATTTCTTATTGTTTAAGAGCATCGACTCGTAGGAGGAGTATTATTTTTTCAAGATGAAAGATTTTTACATGTATTTTGCAGTGGTATTAAGAAGAAAAAGGTTTATCTTCTTTAACCTTTTTTCTTGAATATTTAAAACTGTCAAAATTAGTTAAAAACTTCTGGAGTTTTGATTACTTCGAAAGTTTCCAGGAACTTTTATAACGCTTACGTTAGTTACATAAGAAAACATTACGGTAATAGATAAACTGTGGCATTCAATGGTTATTTGAATAATGCAAACTGCACGAAGAGCCTAGAATGCGCCTTATTTCCCAGGGTACTATTTATTATATGAAAAAAATTGTAGAGACGTTTTCGATAGAGAATTTTATAAGGAATAATTTTGTATGTTTTTTTTTTATCAAAAAGTACCGTTCCCGAGATAATCTAGAAAACCTCAAAATGGAGGTGGAAACGACGTCCTAGGGGATGAAGCACACTATTTAGGGGTGGGAACTTTTCTGTTTAGTAATTCTTATGCTATCTCTAACATTTCTACCGATTTTCAAATCTTTATGAATTTTGTCCGATATATTACAATATTAAGGGCCGGTTTTATAGGTTCCGTTTAACTAAGATCTGATAGTTAACTCTAAGTTTTTTCAAAAAGTACGTTTTATATCTGCCAGTAACTGCCAAACTAAGGTTTATGCACGCTTACGTTGATTAATTAGCAATATTTTGAAGGATGTTGCACTCAATGCAAACTTCAAATTTAAACTTAACCTGCAAATAATTAGCTATTTATATATTCTGTAAAGAAAAAGTTATAGAAAATGGACATTTTCGATATTTTTGAGGACATTTTATCAAGCGATGAAGATGGTGTTATAAATATAATAGAAGCACCTCGTCGTGCACGAAAATTCCGAGAGAGACCTGATCGTTTACATATATGGAATAACAAAGATTTATAAATTGATTTCGAATATCTAAAGAATGTGTGCATATAGTATTAGAACATATTATATTTGCTTTATCTTTCCAAGTAACTGAATCACTTCTCTTGCATTCGATTAGGTACATCTTTACGCTTTTTAACTAATTCAATCAATAGCTTGATTTCACTGTCGTTGAATTTAAAGATCTTCTGTCACTAATCGCGAAAAAGTCAAAGTAACAGTAATGAAAATGACATTAATCGCCAATTTGTCATTATGCTACCAACTAACAAAATGACGATAGAACTGACGATCTTGACAAGCACCTATAAAACGGCATTTTAGCGAACACTAAAATCTAAAGTTTAAACCTCCAATAAAACTTCAGTTTAAACTTTGGTTTAATCTGTACCTATAAAACCGGCCCTAACTGTTATATTACTGAACTATAGTCATAAACTGTATAGTTTCTTGAGAATAAAATATTATTGGCATCGGCTTTGTGAAGAGTATTTCTTTTTTCCCCTTTTCGATGCTGGTTTTAATTTTCTTCTTGGCGTCCTCGTTGGTGGTTTCGGCTCCCAGATATTCTTCCTGGATTTTTCGCGCTTCCTTCTGGATGGAATACAACTTCTTGTCCTTATCATGCTGTTTAATAGTCTAAGAGCTAGCAACATTTTTCTCACTTGAATTTACCAAGGCTCATTTTTTTATATCCCCTCTCTTTTTATGGTATGGTAAGCATGAGGATGGTCTGGCTGGCGGGAGACATTACGTTTACCTGTGAGAGTTGCGGCTATACATGTGAAAAGATTACAAAATTATAGGACAATAGAATGACTTTTGTACTTTTTTTTTTGTGGTTCGATCCCTAGTAATTCCCTTTTTTTTTTTTAGTAAATCCTGTTTATTTCAGCGATAACTTGAATGTACAATGCATAAATCAAATTATCACGTTCTTGAATACTTCTTGATATAAATTCCATGGATATTATTGAAATAATGTCATCTTTCTTTGAGATTAGTTTCTTGAAGACAAGGAAAATTTTCTATCCAGTTACATAAAATATTAGATGAAATTTACATACATACACACACAGCGAACAAGGGTGCACAATTCTTTATTTGATAAGTATGAGAAAATATGTAGTAGGATTTCGTCTGGTAAACTTGAAGAATAATCACTGATTCTCGAACGTTTGGCGGGGTACATCCCCGCCAAACGCTTGAGAATCAGTGATTACTTGTGTATATTGATTGCAAAACTATTTGAAAACATTGTTCGTATTTAATGTAATTTTTACCAAAATTTGAAAGCAACTTTGAGTTGACTGATGATATGTCATCGTTTTCCAAAGACAGTAAGTTTTATTTACTGATACAAAACCAAAGTTGTTTCTGTAACATAATATCCATGAAAAAGTCATGCTATGCTACTGTCATATAATTTTGTAATATTTTCACCTGTATAGCCGCTACTCTCACAGGTAAATGCAACGTCTCCCTCCGGCTAGACCATCCTCATGCCTACTACACCATAAAAAGGGAGGGGATAACACTGAGCCTTGTTAAAATCAGGTGTTTTCCGACGTTGCTAGCACCAACTTTCATTGCATTATTACAATATATTTTTGAAATTATCTAAAAAAGGAAATTTATGGTGGTTTTTGTTTTTTTTTACAAATTAACAAATTATCAAAAAGTGGTCAGTTTTTTCCAAAGTTTTATTGCGAACAATTTGGTATTTTTACTTTTGCAATGCGATTACTAGGACCAGAGATAATAAGGAAAATAGCAGAAAATATCAGTGTTGAAACAAAAATTGTTTAAAATGTGACCCCAAAAATAGGCCAAAAATCGTCCATTTTCTAGCCCTCGAATTTTGATTCAAACTAAATACTAAATTATTGTTAATAATGAGAACATCCTGAATGCAAAATTTCAAGATGAGCATATGTTTGGTTTTTGAGATATGAGCGATGCTATCAAAAAATACACAGCCCAACAAAAAATGAATACTCATCGGCTATGGCAGAGCAATCAAGATATTCTTAGTTTTTTTCGACGCAGAATTCATATCTAATATCGACGAATCCGAATATCCATTGATTCATTCAGAAGGGTCAAAAATATCCCCTATATAAGGATGAAAGTAGGGAAAAATTATGCTATTGAGTTATAAAGCTTCCATGAACAGAAATATAGTATAAGTCCATTGGCTGAATGCATGAACGAAGGTGTTGACTAAGGCTTACACTAAGTAATTGAGACACTCTTAAGATGGTGAAAACTACCCCAATATTATACAAAACTGCATAAAAGCTCCAATAATAATAATAATAATAATAATATGCTTTATTTCAATTGCCAAAATACATTGGATATGAAATGTCACAAATGAATAATTATAAACTGTGGAGACATTGACACTACAGCTATTAAGTAAAACATATAAAGTAAAATAATTTTCAATATAATTTTGTAATATAATGACAATAACATATAAGGTAAATATTCAAAATAGCATTTTATAAAAAAAATTTAATTCCACCTGTGCGCCTGATCAAAGTACTCTAGTGAATAATAAGCTTCGTTTTGAAGTAACTCTAGTAAAAAATTTTTAACTTTAGCTCTACCTAACTCTTTTAACGGCCGAGGGAGATTATTATATATATTGCTACAGGTGTATTTTGGACTTTTTTTTAAAAGTACTTGGGTTGAACTGATCTATTTGAATATTTGTGTTATTTCGTGTAGTGTAGTTGTGAGTATCATTCCTGTGACTATATAACTCTGGCTTTAGCTTGGTGAACATTACTGCTTCTAATATGAGGATGCTTGGTAAAGTTAATATTTTGTTATCTTTAAAAGTAGATTTACAAGTCTCTCTTGGTGATAGCCCAAAAATTATTCTTATAATTCGTTTTTGTAAAATAAAGACTCTGTTCCAATCAGTTCCCTGTCCCCAATATATGATTAAGTATTTTAGATGTGGATAAATTAATGCATAGTAAACATTAATCAGATATTTTCGATCTAAAAAGGATTTGAGGTTTCTAATGGCGAAATATCCACTGTTGAGTTTACTCACAACATTGTCAATATGATTTGACCATGAGAGTGTCTCATCTATTGTAATGCCTAGGAACTTAGTATGTTTTGATGGAGGTATTAATTTTTGATTTATGAGAAGCCTTATTGGTTCTATTATTTTTTTTTTTTTATGAAATGTGATATATGTGGTTTTAGATACATTAACTATTAATTTATTTCTAATACACCATTCCTCGAATCTGATGAGTAGATTCGTTGCATTTTTATGAAGAGTCTCTAGAGATGTGGCTGATATCAGTAAACTTACATCATCAGCGAACATGACTAGGAGTGAGTCTGGGTTCCTCATATGTGCATCTAGGTCATTGATAAAAATTGTAAATAGTAATGGAGACAGCGCCGCTCCTTGTGGAACACCGAGATTCATTTCCCGACTGTGAGAGGTACTATCATCTAATTTAACAAATACCTTGCGATTTTTTAAAAATGATTCTATCCAGCCATTTAACTGGCCTCTAATTCCTATTTTATGGAGTTTGTCTATTAAGGAGTCCGGAATTACACAATCAAATGCTTTTGTTAAGTGAAAGAAAAGGCCTAGAACAAATTTGTTTTTATCCAATCCTTCATATATAAATTGCAGAACGTCAAGTGGCAGTATTTGTTGAGTAATTTGGTCTAAATCCATGTTGTCTTGAACTAAGTATCTTGTAGTTTTCTAAAAATGTCGTAATTCTATTGTGTATAATTTTTTCTAAGAAATAACTGGCGAAAAAGCTTGAACCCTCTAAGCTTTATTAATAGGAATGAACCGAAAATATATTACGACCTAGTACACGAAAACAATCCACTACAGGGTAAGAAACTACCCCTCATCTTGAAGTATGAACTTGAGTCGGGGAAAAAATAGTGAATTACAGATATCGCATTTTGATTGCAGTATAGGTATGAATTTGGGACGATAAATTGAATTTTTGTAACTATTTTATGACACACCTACGATGGGGTAAGAGAACGGGACGAAAACTTATTGGTGGGTCTTCATCCCCTGATCCCCGTTGGGATCATTTGGAGAATGAAAAGGAATCAAGAGGCCCTGACATAAGAGAAAATCACTCTTGGAAACCGCTACATCAGTATTTTTTTATGTAATGCCGCGATTACAAGATTGCTCCGATATTCATCTCTTTGCACCCTTATATACCCCCTCATAAAATTCACTTGAAGGTTAAAAACGGACCTATAGACTATGGCATTCGGGAAAGGGCTTTATGTCAGATTTTTTTTACATACAATATAATGATTGTAAAATTGCTCAAATTTCCACCCTCTAACCTCTGTGAATTTCTCTGGAGCGATGAGAAAGAATCACGAGGCCATGAGATTCCTAAAGAGCACTCTTGAAAACTCTTGCCACAGGATTTTCGCTAATATGATACAGCATCTGCGATGTCTCTGATATTCACCCCCTCGCACCCCCACCTTATAAAATTCACTTGAAGTTTGATAGACCATTAGGACATTAATTTTATGGAGAGCGCCCTTTATTATCCTTGTGACAGGATTTACTTTAATTTACTAGTGAAATATTTTGTCGAACTCCTCTATATGTTTCCTTAAATATATAAGGAATAAGAAACCAGACTGCAACCAACAGCTATTCTCCGGACTAATGCCCCGCCGAGCGCTGAATTACGAGTTACAAGCCTGGCCGCGTTAAGTACAATAACTATGTATTGCCACAAAACGCTAAGTTTCGATTGTAATAGACACCAGCCGAAAGACTTTTTCCCATTCAAAGGAGCTCTCGTGCCAGCCATCTCATACCACTTGCAGACTGCAGTTTCGAGCTATTGGCTCTCGTCAGTACAAGGTAGGTCTGAGATGGCTGTAACGAGGCATTTGTTCACTCTTGGTACATGACGAGATTTATAAAATCACGACATGCAACAAAAATGACAGGCTCCATCTAGCTGTAATGTATGTAATATTCTCACAGCGAGATCGCTTATATAAATGTGCGTTGTTTTCTCACCCCTTCATACTGCCCTGCTAAGCAAGAAGGTTGTAACTGACATTTTGTTGCTTTGGAGATAATAGCATTTTTCGATTATTTACAATGCCATTCACATTTTTAATGGGAAATTCATAATTTTCTGAATGAGAGCTGTAGTACAATCATTTGGTAGTTTTACCTGGAAAGTTTTATAGATTTCGATGTGCTCTTTCCGAATTTCTACTTTGCCACCTCGTACCTTTGCCGCTTCCGCCGCCATATTGGAAAAATGGCGCCTAAAAACGGTTTTTTGAAAATATCTCCTTTCCGATTCATTTTACGATAAAAACAATTATATAGTAAATTAAACTAGAGAAAATTTCCCATAATTTGTTTAATAACCCTTTTTTTTTGTAAAATGAATAGTTTTAGCGTACGAGCGCCGCAAAATCTACTCCAACATGCGTTTTGGCCAAAAAACTCATTTCCACACCACCATGAGGTAGAGTAAGTGGCGCGTAATTGTGGTATTCCCAGTAGGCCTAATCCATATGCAATGCACTATTCCAAAATTTAGCGCATTCTCCTTCGCTTCGCTGTTCTTGATGGACCAGGTGTTGCGAGTTCATCATCTTCAGTACCGATCAAACTGTCACAGATAGAAATTTCATCCACATCATTCGCGATGGGATTAGCAGTTTCATTGCAATCCTCTTCGTCCTCGATTTCATCATACATTTGCTCGAGAACAGTCTCTGTTTCTTCCTCTTCATCGCTATCTTGTGATGGAATTTGCGAATTATAACAGGTACCACTACAATTCATGCATATAACGGAGCACTTTAATCCAACCTTTCTGCAATCACAGGCTTTCTCACATCCCTTTTTGCATTTGCAAGAAATAAGTTTTAACAAGGTTTCCGGAGCTGGGGTCTCGAGTGTGGTGACAGGAATTATCCCATTATTGTTTCTTTTCCATCCCCATTGCTCTGCATTTTGTTCATTCCCATACCTCTGCTGAACTTGGTGATAGGTTCGGAACGAATGTTGTCATGCTGCTACTTCTGTTGGTGGTAGCAATGCAATATTAAATTTATTTTTATATGCTTATTTTTTGAAGCATGCATATCTATAGTTGTTTAACGACATACTTTTCATACTTTTCACACCGTTGTAACCGTACAATGCAACAAGGAAGCATTCTCCAGCTTTAGCAATGATCTTTGGATCAACATTTGGGTTTTTGAATACCTGGATAATCTCATTTAAATCTGGATTTTTTTCGGAGTACATTAATACATTTTATTTTTCCTTGATTAAAGAGTGCTGATGTACCACAGCCACTGAAGGCGTGCAAGAATAATATATGATCTGCGGCTGTTTTATCTATGATAGTTTTTGTTGAATATATTTGTTGCGAAATTTTTTCTTTTTCTGGTTTGATAATATATATGTTTGAACGTGTAGATAGAGCCGTCAAAAGAATAAGAACTCTATCTTCGCCGACAACTATTACGGAATCCAATGTGGATGAAAAAGGTTATTAAAAAAATATAGGAAATTTTCTCTAGTTATATAACTGTTTTTATCGTAAAATGAAGCGGAAGGAGATATTGGGCGCCATTTTCCCAATATGGCGGCGGGAGCGGCAAAGTTACGAGGTGGCAAAGTAGAAATTCGGAAAGAACACATCGAAATCTATAAAATCACCAATTTTCAAAACTCCCGGAAAACTTTCCAGGTAACCTCTTTTTTGAGCACCAAATGACTGTATTACTTGTTTTATTAGAACAATTTTTATTGTTTAAGTTTCTCTTTGAAACATTAAATGTTTTTTAAAAAAATGCAGATATGACATTTTTTAAGAAAAAAATTTTAAAAATACAATAAATAAAAGTCGTAAGTGAATAAAAAAATATATTTCTGAAAAATATTACAACAAAAATTGCTCTGATTAAGTTAAAAGAATGTTATTTATTAAAGAGTCAGTCGTTAAGGAGTTCATACATTAAGATCATCATGAATACTTTCCTCCTGGTCGCCATTAGCAACTGAGAAATTTTTCCAGAAGTGTTAAAGTTATTTTTTAAGTAAGCAAGCAGGATATAATTATTGCTGTCATAACAATCTGACAAATTTTCTGGCACGTAATCCTTGTCTGCTACTGAATTATCGCTATCAGTCAGCATATTTACCATTCCAACATTAGACTCCATCCTTTATTCAGATGCATTCAACATGATGAAGTAAAAATATTTTCAGCATCATAAAATATACTTTTTTCAGGAACACATTGAATCGTCAGATGTAAATCTCACATAAGTAACTTCAAATTAGTTGTCGTAACTGAACATTTTTATTTTGTATTGCCAAGCTAATTTGTCGTATCTAACAGAGCCACCGTATAGATATCACATTTATGCTTGGTAATATCAGATAGGACAATTTCGCTTAGTAAAATCAGTATACTTTGTAGATATAACAAATTTTAAATTGAATTTGCATCGTTTATTATGAAGATACGACCTTGAAAATTTACCAAGTTGCTTGGGTGGCTGTAGATACGACAAATGTCAATAACTCAATTTTCATGAAAATGTCAGTTACGACCTTCTTGCTTAGCACGGCAGCATAGGTGTGTAAAAAAACTATTGTAGGAATATTGATTATCGTTCCAGATCCAGACACGCTGCAATTAGAATGCAATATCTGGTACATTCACTATCTTTACAATGACTCAAGTTCATAATTCAAGATGAGAGGTAGTTTTGCACCCTGTGATGGGGTGTTTTCGTGAACTAGGTCATAACAGATTTATGGCTAATTCCTATTAATAAAGCTTAGAGGGTTTTGTATAATATTGGGGTAGTTTTCACCCTACTAAGAGTGTGTCTCACTTACTTAGTGTAAGCCCTAGTCAACACCTTCGTTCATGCATTCAGCCAATGGACTTATACTATATTTCTATTCATGAAAGCTCTATAACTCAATAGCATAATTTTTCCGTACTTTCATCCTTATATAGGAGATGTTTTTGGCCCTTCCGAATGAATCAATGGATATACGGATTCATCGATATTAGATATGAATTCTGCGTCAAAAAATACAAAGAATATCTTGATTGCTCTGCCATAGCTGATAAGTATTCATTTTTTGTTGGGTTGTGTACTTTTTGATAGCATCACGCATACCACAACTTCAATCCCTCATATCTCAAAAACCAAACATATGCTCATCTTGAAATTTTGTATTCAGGATGTTCTCATTATCAACAATAATTTAGCACTTAGTTTGAAACAAAATGGGCAATTTTTGGGGTCACTCTTTTACAAGAAGCAATGGACTGATTTAATCCAAAACTTCCCATTGCTACAACAAATTAAGACAATAAAATTGTTGCAGCCAGCCAATTCCGTCCGAAATTTATTTTGACTCCACTATCATACTTTATCTTGGTAGGTATGATACTTTCGTTATATGAATTGGACGCGGTAATCAAAGATGTATCCTGTGCGCCATATTTACGTGCCTACTGATTGCCCTACATTATAGATCATAAATATATTAAGGTCCTTTATAGGCAACAAATTATGTAATGACGTGATGTCAGTTAATGCCAAAAACAAATCTTTTTTTATGCAATTCACAGGCAAGCGTGAAAAACAATAGGGTCAGTTGTTTGCTTTTGTTGTGGGGCTTGTTTGGCATATGCTGGGTGGCAATGTAAAAGCTCTTTTTGTTTAAAATCTTGCTCATTTTCATTGAATACTGCGAGGTGCAAATAAAGGACGTTCTCGGGTGGTGTATTTACGAAAGTTTCGTAATGTAGTTGAAAAGTGAGAATCTCGAAATATGGAAAATAAAAGTGGTCTGTTCAGCTCGCGAACATACAAAAACTGAAGGCATATTCTTATATAAAGTAGCGAAATTGGAAAGAATAGCACTGTTTTTATGAAATTTCTTGGAAATACATTATATTACATTTCTCATCCCATTACTTTGTTTCTAACTCGGTTCAAAAGTTTAGACACATTCTGAGATATGATGAATTGATTGCCATACGTAATAATGATAATAATAATAAATGTTTGTTGATGTTATGACACTGCCCAAGCAACATACATTGGTGTATTTTTGGTGTATTATACATAAATTTGGTATATTTTTGGTATAATTATATACAGGGTGTCCCGAAACTCCCGCCTTCCCCTTTAGGTGCCAATTCTTCATGCAAAATTAGTAAGAAAAGTTCCTATAAACATGTGTCCGGAAATGCTTCCTAAGGGAGCTACGGCTCTCTAAGAATGGCGCAAAAATAGGTGTTTTTACTAATTATCTCGGAAATGATTTGGGACAACTTTATGGAACTTGGTTAACTTTTTTCGATTATTAAAGGTTATTGTTTTATAGTATTAGCCAAAATTAATTTTATCCAGGGGCGGAGAAATGAGGGGTCGGTGTTCTTTGTTTATACATATTAATTTTGCCATTTGACATTTTTAGTATTTTAATCCCTGATTATGATTCCCTGGTTAATTCTGCATAAAAAAGGGCCTCTTTACAATTAGCCATATGGCAAGCCGTTTTCGAGTAAAAGCGGTCTAACCGAAATATTGCGTATTCGTTTGCTAAATGCGCATTATTTATTTTTCAAAGAAGGCGTAAAACAATAACCTTTATTAATCGAAAAAAGTTAACTAAGCTTCATAAAGTTGTCCCAAATAATTTCCGAGATAATTAGCAAAAGTATTTTTGCGCCATCCTTAGAGGGCCGTAGCTCCCTTAGGAAGCATTTCCGGACACATGTTTATAGGAACTTTTGTTACTATTTTTGCATGGAGAATTAGCACCTAAAGGGGAAGGCGGGAGTTTCGGAACACCCTGTATATGGTATATACAATAAGCATTTTTATACGTAATGTTTATCATGCCCTTAAACCTTGAAAATTACAATATTTTTGCTGATTTTAAATAATGAAACCTACAGTTTTGGTATTTAAATCTTGTTTATTACAAGATTTTCAATAAATCTGAAAAGATTGTTACATGATGTTTCCCTTTAACGTTTAATATACATTATATTGATAATTTAAAAAAACGTGTATTCAACGTTACAATATAATTAATATTTCAAATATAATTTTTATACATTTTTAATAATTCCTTTTATGCCAAATCAATGTTTTTAATTGATATTCATAGTTTAAATTTTTTAATTCGTTTAATAGTTTATCATATACCGGCAGTATACGTTTATCGAGCGGACATTTTCACGTATATATAACGTATATTCAGAAAATCGTAACGTTTTTAATACGTTTATTATACCAAACTGTGTTGCTTGGGTGGGTGCGTACATAAGTCATTATTTAGCTTTTAGTCCAGTCACTTTATGCATGAACCTCTAAAAAAATACAACCTAAGATTTTCCACTGGGATTCTCTTTCTTTTAGCGTCACAAATAATTTCTCAACAGTCCGTGAAGCCAACTGGACAGCTACAATAGTTACAGCAGGTCAGATGTCATGAAAATCGGTTTTTCTCAAATATCTCGTAAATCATCGGTTTTACGTTAATTTTGGTTATTATATGTGATGCCAAATAATGAAGTAATGTAATGTCCTTCTTATGTTTAATTTATATTAATAAGTATGCAACTGTTGTGTTTTTATTAATGTAATTTAGATTATTTATTTTGTAATTGTCGAATGTTAATGTTATTAATGTGATTTTTTTAATTATTGAAGCTCATGTTTTGCTTGATTTGTACAATACAATTCTGTATATTGTCCCTAGTACGAAATATATATTCTATTCTATTCTATTCTATAAAATTTGTCCGTGAGATAAATCTCGCTCGGGACATTGTGCTGCATTCGTTTCCGCACCACCTTTGAGGTAGAATGCAAGGCGTGTTTTTTTTACAAGGTATCCCCTATAGGCCTAATCCATGGGTTACAAGTTATATTATAATTTTGTTGATTATGGTTCGTCTTTGCTGACTTCTTCTTTGTCTCCGTCTATCCCTTCTATTTCCACTTCTTCAATATTTTCATCTTCGTCAACAACCATCTCAGTGGAAAATAACGAAATGAGTTTGTCTTCATCATCGTTGAACTCAGATTCAAAGGTTGTATCTTCGGACATCGTATTGAGACACAACTGGCCCCGACAAGAGCCACACACTACGGAACATGGCAATCCTATTTTTCTGCATCCACAATTGGTGCCACAACCTTTTGTGCGATTGCAGAAAATAGAATTGAGAAGTTCATCTGGTGCAGGAGGAATCAAGAGTAGTTGTTGGCAGTGATGCCATTTCATGAAACTTAAAATTTGTGAAATTTCAATGACATTTTTGTGAAAGTTTTGAAATTCATCTGAAATTTATGAAATTTCTGAAATATTATATTATACTTAAGTATCATGAAACTTTCGTGAAATTTCACTGAAACTTCCATTTTATGAAATTTAAATGAATATAATTCCCGAATATTATGAAAGTTAAGTAAAATTTCATTGAAATATTTCATGAAATGATGAAACTTAAGTTCTGTGTAACATTCGTAATGTTTTAAACCTCCAAGAGATAATGACTAATAAATCCCACTTTTGCAACTAGTCTCACATATTTTTATTTTTAATTTTTTTTTAACATAAATAACATTTTGTTTTCTTTATAACAGGATTAGAGCTTAGAAATAATATATTTGTGAGAAGTAAAAATAATAATACATTTTTCAAAACGTTTTATTACAAAATCGACAAGTCACATTGTTATTATTTTGGGAACACGAAAAATATTTCCAAGTAGCACTTCTTGGCTTCACTTTGTTGATTATTATGGGTTTTAACTTTTAACACTTTTAACGGCGTTTCTTCGCTTTCCCGCGACTTTTAGCTAACCTAACCTCTATAATAACTGTCAAAACCAGACTTTAATCCATATTGGTTGAAAAAAAGCTAAAAATGCTCGCGAAATTCAAATTTTGTTTGATGTACCGGAAATACAGATTTTGCAGCTGAAACTTTCATGAAAGTTTCAAAAACATTGTAATTTTCAGATTAATCTGAAACTTTCATAAAATTCACATATTTCAGAAATTTATGAGAGCACGTTGAAACTTTCAGAAATTTCAAATTGAAAGTGAAACATTCAAAATGAAATTTGAAATTTTGCATCACTGGTTGTTGGCTCTAATAAATTATTGTTTAAAGTCCAACCCCATTGCTGATGGTCTAAATCTTTTCCCAGCCAAGTTTGAACCTGGTAATATACCCTGAATAGATGTTGAGTAGCTGTTGCTGTGTGTGGAAGTGATGACAATTGCGCAGGCTTATTTATTAGCAAATTTTTCGAACAGTTTTCTATTTTGAATGCCGCCAATGCTTCCTGTAAGTCTGGTCTTTTTTGTAATGTTTTAAATGCATTTATTTTTCCTTTTCGAAATAAAGCAATGGAATGTTAGAAAGCTACTACTAAAAGCCCGCATTATTATTATTATGAAGAAGTGTCCATTTCAAGGACACCTCGGACAGAAATTATGCGGGTATATGTGCATAAACGATGTTCCTCTGTATTCATAGGTCTTGTTATCTATATACAACACTACGTATATAATAGTGGCGTATGCACTTTGCTCCGAAGTTTCTCAGACCAATATCTCGAAAACTATTTGTTCTACGTAAATTTTGTATAAAGTCTTTTTTATGCATATTTATCTCACGAACAAATTCTATAATAACCAAAATTAACGTAAAACCGATGATTTACGTGATATTTGAGAAAAACCGATTTTCTTGACATTTGACTTGCTGTAACTAGTTCATTGGCTTTATGGACTTTTCAGAAATTGTTTGTGGCACCAAAATAAAAAGAATCCCGTTGGAAAATCTCAGGTTGGATTTTTTTAGAGGTTTGGCCTTTTTTATGTATAAAGTGACTGGATTATTTACAAAGATTAATAATTAATACAACACAAAGTTAAAACTTCAATAGAAAAGATAAAACTAGAAAAAGGACAAAAACTAGATAAAAGTACAGATTAAAAATGAGATCCTCAAAGTTATTTTGGAGGTATTCCTCAAAGGTGTAAAACACTTTTCTTTTTAAATAAGCTTTTAGCTTCGTTTTGAACTGGTTTATATTTAATTTTTTTATTGCCTCTTGCAAGACATTGAAAAATTTTGTGGTGATAACCGGTACCGTCTCTGGTTCTTGACAGCTTATGAAAGTTTGATACGACATATTGTTATTTCTTGTTTCATAATTGTGAACATCACTATGTTTGTGACTAGAGTAGATGTTCTGTTTTCTTCGTATGTATGAGGCATTCTAGTATAAGAATGCATGGTAGCATAAGTAAATTAAATTTTTAGAAAGTTTGCCAACAGCAATCTTGGTATTTCTATTTATTTATAATTCTTATGCATCGCCTTTGTAATGCAAATATTTTAGATGCGTGGATGGAGTGTCCCCAGTTAAGAATGGCATAACTTATATTTGACCATAGTATGCTGTTATTAAAACTTCTTGGCTGACTGAATTCGCTAGGTTCCTGAGTAAATAAATGTTTCTCGAAATCTTTGTTGAGAGGTTACCCACGTTTTTCGCAAGTCAGCATAGGATAAAAATTTTACCGATTCATTTTTTGTCTCTTTGTTGGTGTAGTAAGATGTTGTGTCTTATCATTTATTTGATTGTGTGTTCATAGATTTAACCTTGACAAGATCAAGCGATAAATCTTGTTGTACCTCAGTGGTGTCATCTGCAAATAAAATTAGATTTGCATTGGGATCCCAGTTGGCAGATCATTAATATAAATTATGAAAAACGCGGGACCTAGCACCTTGGTACTCCGTGTAGGACGGTTTTTTTATTAGAATGTGTGTGTGTTATTGTATGTCACATATTGACACCTTTTTGTGACAAGACTCGAGCTGTTCTCATCAAAACCATATACAGATACTTTCCTTATACGCGTGTTATGAAATACACTGTTGAAGGCTTCCATCATCGTAAAAAAGATGCAAATGCAAACATATGATATTCAAACCCATCATTAATTAATTGGGTGAGGTTATTAATTGCTGTTGATGTCGATTTGCAGTTTCGGAACCCATTTCGGCATGGACTGAATAAATTCCACTATTTGTGTTTTTAAAAGAGACTCAAAAATATTTGAGAAAATAGGTGCCAGGGAGATCGATCTGTAATTTGATAGGTCTTGAAAATAGTTCTCTTTTGTTATTTTTAAGCTATTTGGAAATGCATTGGCTTTTTTTTTATTAGTTGAATCATTGGGATACATATTGTTTTCCAAAGTTTTGACAACTTTGACTGGAATGCCATAAATGATTTTTTTTTAGGTAACATCTCTGAATTTGAATACTGATTCATCATTTGTCTTAATGCTGGCTATTGGGTCTTTATTTACTTCTGGGATACTCTTGATTACCTTGTCAGCTATATTTATAAAAAAATTATTGAAGTCGTTGGCACTTCATTCACTGCCTTGAAGGGCATTTGGTTTTTGACTATTACTCTTAAGAATTTTCCATTAATATTTATTTATTTTTCAGTCGTATCAAAATAAATATTATTTTTTGCTTAAAACTTTGGAAAATGAAAGGTTTGAATCTTTTGGTACTAAAATATCAAGTTTTTAAGATAACGAGTGACAGATATCAAGGGGTGGGAATATGAAAAATGATAAAACAGTATTTTAAAATTAGGCCAGTCGTCAGGGAGTTCAGGATGCGTAAATACAGTTTTAAATTGGACAGAAGATTTTACTGATGGAACCAGTACATTATAGGCCCGTTTTAGACATACTAATTTTTCCCCACGCTCGCCCCCCGGAACACCCCCAATTTTGGGACAATATCGCTTAAAAATAATTTTTTTGCCAATATCTCGGTTCTGAACGGTCCTACCAGAAAAAAGATGGTTATCAAATTTAAAGATAAGTAAATTCTCTATCGAAATGGTTCAGATTTTTACGTAATATTAATATTCTTGGAGTTATAGGCGGGTGAAATCAAGCATCGTACGCATCCGCCCTGTATATCGGCTGAAGCTATTATTGCCTGTGAAATAGCAGTGCACTTTTTTGCATAAGAACATTAAGACTGTCCGGCGGTATGTCATTCTCAAAGCATCTGATGCGGGGTAACTTTTTATTTCATATACGTGAGATCTAATATCTTCTAATATTATTGCTCCAGCCGCCTTTACAATTCGCAATTGTTCTTCTTCCACGTATTTTTCGCGATTCTCGTACCAATTCGCTGTTAAAATCTTAAAACCGGTATCCCAAAAACTAATAATAGAATCGTTACTATGCTTGTTAGAGATTATATCAGCGCCATATTTGATTTCTAGTTTATTGCTGACAGTTCTGTACGGAGGAATGTAACCATTATATTCGTGAAGTATGTCTTTCAAGGAAAAATGACATATATAAAACTGTCAATATACAGCCCGGATAGGATACCATGCTTAAGTTCCCACACCTATAACTCCAAGAATATTAATACTACGTAAAAATGTGTCCAAACCATTTCGATAGAGAATTTACTTATCTTTAAATTTGACAACCATTTTCTTTTTGGTAGGACCGTTCAGAACCGAGATATTGGCAAAACAATTATTTTAAGCGATATTGCCCCCAAAATTGGGGTATTCCGGGGGCGGGCGAGGGGGAAAATTAGTATGTCTAAAAGAGATCTATAATGAACTGGTTCCAACAGTAAAATCTTTTGTCCGATTTAAAACTATGTTAATTTATCTGACGACTGGCCTAAATAGCATTTTTCACAAAAAAAAAAAAATTTCCAGTTTCGCAATTCCAAATCAAATCGTGACCTCAAAAACATGTTTTGTAGGGTGTTTTTACATAAGAATCAACTGTCTGTTTTGTATGTTCGAGAGTTGCACAGCATGCGTTGAATGCAGGCGTCTCGTTCTTCAACTAATAGACCCATAAATGTAGTGGTTGAATTTTCCAACAATTCTGCGAAAATTGGGAGGTTATGTACTTGATCATTTGCATTCTACGATATAATTTTATTCCTAGTAGAATACAGTACCTTTCAATCTTTATAGTATTGTCGGAATTTAAAAAAATTTAAATCTAGACATTTCACTCAGTAGTAATACCTGAAAGGGATGTATTCTTTGCCATGCCCAGCTTATGAACTATTGCCTATCAACTATACAGTGGGACAGTTAACAATGTTTTTACTTGTTCACAAAAGTAAAGCAAACAAATGTTATCTATATATAACGTCTGCTGTTGACCCATGTAGATCTTACTGCTATTTCTATGGAGTGTTGTCCTAAGTACATTAAGCGATTTTTAGTTAAGACCATTGGTATTCCATGGGATACCGACATAAAATTATGTAAAATCTATGGTGATATTTTTCTAGTGATATATATATTTTCTAATTTGTTTAATGAATTTATATTCAATTTCTTTTTTTTTATATTTTCATATTATTTGCTTTTTATAGAATTTCATGAAAAATGTATTTGCTATTCGCTTTTTTTGTTCTTTAAATTTTTTATCACTGGAGTATTAGTTGGTATAAAGGATGCAATAAGGTTTTATATTGATGTGATTGTTAAGTTTATTTTGTAATTATGAAGGTTGAATATTATGGTGACTGAAGTTGCGCTCTGTAATTAATTTGGCTAAGTAAATGTATTTAAATATTAAATTTGTAAATAACTGAGAAATACACTTTAAGAATTCGTTTGTAATCTTTGTTTATACCTTTTTCTCCTCAAATACCGAGAAAGATATTCTCTTTTGTTACAGACATTGGTTTATGCCTCTGAAGTGGTTTTCACAAGCACCAAAACACTTGAATACCTTTACTCGACTCGCATTTCGTCAATCAAGTTGGCATCATGTGGAGACGATTAAAACTAAAGTATATAACTAAAAAAATTCCTGTACGTATATTAAAATAATGCCATGGTTGAACACACTCAACCAATTCTGTCATCTGTACGTAAACTCTGCCTCAGTTCAATGAACCGTGGCTTAATAACCAATAAAGCGGACTATTAGGCCCTTTTTCACTCGCTCTTCGTACTATTTTTACATTTTGTTAATTTTTTGTTATCTTCCATATAGAATAGAATAGAAAAATATTTATTGTAAGCACATTGTAAATACAGTGTACAACACAAAAGGTGACGTTCGTATAAACGTTCTTCCACGCCACCCAAGACTTTTAACTATGAACAACAATATCATATATAATAAAATACTAATTACCTTATGAAGGATAATAATAAAACTAAATAGTATATCATACTGTAATATGTTGCACCCCTTAAAATTTAAGGTTATGTTACTAAAAAGTAGGCAGACTTCAACAGATCGAATGTCTGAATGAATGTAGTGTATTTGCACCTACTCGAAAAAGAACCTACCAGAAGATTCCAAAGTGACATCTGGAATTCTCTAGAGAATGGTGGCGTCATCACAGAACAATCGAGATCTGTCGTTTTTAGGTATAAAAGACCAACCGCATTCTCGGCGAGGAGTTCAGAAAGTTCAAAAAGTATAGAAAGTGAGGTTAAGAGTTCAAAGATAAACAAAGTAATAAACATTGTGATTTTAGTCAGTAAAGTGTATTTAAATTAATAATAGTATTGTGAAGTATCCAGTAAATATTTAATAAAGTGTGTTAGTGGACATCTCTTGTTATAATTTTTGGAACCCACGGAATTTGCGAGGGTGGTTTCCTAAGGGTGGAAACACGTTACAATTGGTGTCAGAAAGCGGAATTTTATGACAAGAGGAGCTTTGAAGTTGTGCTGGAGTGTTCGAGAAGTATTCTCGAGGTTTAGTGCTAACACGGAGGACTCATTTACTGGACATTTGTTCGAGGGTTATTTTCGAACAGGAAAATAGTGTTGAGTGCATTTTTGAGACATTGTAGAACATTTTATTAGGACATTAGTGTGATAATTAAATCCTTTGAACTGAGAAGTGATAGAGACACTGAAAAAGACTCATTTAGTGCGTGAAAATTTCTAGAACTTTTCTATTTGGATATTAGTGGAGATTATTAAATTCTCTGAACTGGATAGTGACAAAAGACTTTGGATAAGATTTTTTCGTGCTATTTCGAGATTTGTCTAGAAAGTTCCATTACCGATATTGACGTGACAGTTAAATTTATTTTATTTTAATTTCATCGTATGCCCGTAACAACAAGAAGTATGGCATCCGATAAACAAATACAGGACTTATTCGAACAATTCCAAAAAATGATGGCGCAGCAACGGCAGGAAGACAAAGAAGAACAGGAGAAAAAACGTCAAGAGGAGAAAGAAGAACAAGAAAAGCGACGTCAAGTAGATAAAGAAGAGCAAGAAAGAAAACGCCAGGAGGAAGAAAAACGGCGTCAAGAAGAAAGGGACGAATTAAAGAAAATTATGGAAGATCAGGAAACAAGACGTCAGAAAGAAAAAGAGGATGAAGAAAGAAGACGTCAGAAAGAAAAAGAGGATGAAGAAACAAGACGCCAAGAAGAAAAAGCCGAATTGAGAGAAATGATGGAGGACCTGAAGATACGACAGCAAGAGGAGAAAGAAGAGCAAGAAAGACAACGTCAAGAGGAAAAAGACGCACTCAGAAAAATAATGGAAGACTTGGAAGAAAGACGCCAGGAGGAATTAAGGAAAATCCTGAGCGATCAAATAAAAATACAACAGGACGCAATCATTTCTGTCAAAAGTGAAGTCAAAGAAGAGATAAGCAAGGTAGAAGAAAAAGTAGATAAGGTCGAAGATAAAGTAGGTAAAGTCAAGACTGAAGTCGGTCAAGTAAAAGGAAAAGTAAATCAGTTTGAAGAAAAGATGAGTGAGTTCGAAGAAGAAGTCAAGGGAGAAATAGACCGGCTTAAACGACAGTTGAGAGATAGAGGAAGCCAGCAGGTGGTATCATCAGGTCAGCGACTAAAACCTCCTTCTTTTGACGGCCAAAGTTCCTGGACGACGTACAAGAGGCAGTTTGAGGCAGCAGCATGTGCGAACAATTGGGATAATGAGGAAAAGGCCACGGCATTAGTTCTAGCATTAAGGGGCCAAGCTTCAGAGTTACTCCAAACCATCCCAGTTGAGAAACAAAGGGACTTCAAAGTCTTGGAAGCTGCATTAGACTTGAGGTATGGCGATCAACACCTTGCCCAATTATACCAGGCTCAGCTGAAATCCCGGATGCAAAAAGCTGGGGAAAGTTTACAAGAATTTGAAGCTGCGATAGAGAGACTGGCACACCTGGCGTATCCGAGTGCACCTAGAGAATTTCAGGAACAATTAGCCGTAGGGGCCTTTTTAGATGGCATAAGGGACGAAGAGGTCAGGCGAGTTCTGAGGCTGACAAGACACCAAAGTAGTAGCGAAGCTTTGGTGCGTGCACTCGAAGTAGAAGCCGCTTACAGGGATACTCCAAGGTCGAGAGTGCGAGCTGTGACTCTCGAAGAATCGCAACCAGAAATGAACCAGAACCCCATGTTGACGGAGATGCAGAAAATGTTTACCAAATTATTGAACAAAGTGGATGATCTTAGGGAGCAGAGAAAACAACAAAATAAAGGAAAGCCGAGTGGAGGTATTAAATGTTACAACTGCGGCAAGGTAGGACACATGAAGCGAGACTGTCGACAGCAGAATTCGGAGAGTCGAGTAAATGCTGTGAATCTTGAAGAGAAGCAGGAAAACAGTACCAGGGGGGTTGTTCTGGCTAGGGAATGCAGTGCCCCCAGAGAAATTAAGATTTCCCAGCTTCGAAGAATCGCAAGCAGTCTGTTGTTGCATGGATATGTGAACGGAAGAAAATGTTTGTTTACCATCGACACAGGTACTACGTCATCAATAGTACGGCCAGGATTTATATCGGGCATAACGATTACCAAGAGGCAAAACGAAGAAGTGATCGTCCGGACAGCTACGGGGAACAGGGCTACGGTTCATGGAGAAGTAGACCTGGGTTTGCAGATTGGGCATTTGAGGTTCGACCACAGGGTCGTCGTGGCTGACATCACGGATGACTTCATTTTGGGGCTAGACATCATGGAACAGTATGGATTTATTGTTGACGTAGGAAAGCGAGTCCTAAGGATTGGAAACGAACAATTTATTCTGTCAAAAGAGAACGACCAATGCGAGAAAACCAGGCTGTTGACAACGCAGACAGTCAAAACTCCTGCATTATCCAGAAAACCAGACAAAGAAGATTGCAAGCGCTACCCTCAGGTGGAAAGATTGTCGAACATGGTTGAAGTCAACACTGTCAAGGTCGATCTTCCAGAGAGTTGGTCAAAGAAAACTCTGAGGCAAGAGCAATTGCGTGATGTAGAAATCGGACCCATGTTGAGAGCAAAAGAAGAGGGAACGCGTCCAACATGGAAGGATGTTTCCAACAAAGAAGTGGGGCTGAAGGCTTTATGGTCACAATGGGATTCACTTACGGTCGTAGATGGGCTTTTGAGGAGAGCATGGGAAAGCCCAGATGGGAAGCAGGTTGCCATGTGTCTAGTGATTCCCAGGTGTCGTGTACCAGAAGTACTCCAGGAAGCACATAATGAAACGTCCAGCAGACACTTCGGCATAAACAAGACATTGAGTAGAGCACGGGAACAGTTCTATTGGGTTAATAGTCGCCAGGATGTGGAGGCCTGGTGTCACAAGTGTAAAAATTGTGCTGCCCGTGGAGAACCATTTTCGATGAGCAACTACAGGAATGGAAGTCGAGAACAGCCAAAGAATGATCGAGAGCAGATGAACAGAACTAGTAACCGCTTGAAGGCCCGTTATGATCAGAATGCCAGTACAAGGGGATTCAAGGTGGGGGATCTGGTTTGGCTGTACAACCCACAGCGGAAGGAATGGAGACCCCCGAAATTTCAACCTCCTTGGGATGGACCGTATACTGTTATTACCCAAATTAATGATGTCGTCTATCGTATTCAACGAAACAAAAAGTCCAAGATGAAGATCGTACACTTGGATAGACTGGCGAAGTATGTGAAAGAGGCTGAATTGCCTGACCGGGACGTTCAGGCTTAAGGAGGGGGCAGTGTAATATGTTGCACCCCTTAAAATTTAAGGTTATGTTACTAAAAAGTAGGCAGACTTCAACAGATCGAATGTCTGAATGAATGTAGTGTATTTGCACCTACTCGAAAAAGAACCTACCAGAAGATTCCAAAGTGACATCTGGAATTCTCTAGAGAATGGTGGCGTCATCACAGAACAATCGAGATCTGTCATTTTTAGGTATAAAAGACCAACCGCATTCTCGGCGAGGAGTTCAGAAAGTTCAAAAAGTATAGAAAGTGAGGTTAAGAGTTCAAAGATAAACAAAGTAATAAACATTGTGATTTTAGTCAGTAAAGTGTATTTAAATTAATAATAGTATTGTGAAGTATCCAGTAAATATTTAATAAAGTGTGTTAGTGGACATCTCGTTATAATTTTTGGAACCCACGGAATTTGCGAGGGTGGTTTCCTAAGGGTGGAAACACGTTACAATATTACTAAAATAGTATATCATACAAAAATAGTATATCACCTTTATAAAAGTAACAATACTAAAGACATCTTATACCGTGTGTGTAGTCGTGGGCTAGGCATGGGGAGTAGAATTACAACATCGCGTGTGCCAGCTGGCTGAAATGAAATAACAGAGCTGGAATGCTCCACCGATGGACGAATTTACGGCTGCCGGTGTTGTCATATTTCTCGTGCTACGTGAATGTACATGCCTAATGGGAAATTACACACACGGTATCATAACATCATATTATAATACATTTTGTAAACTAAGTAAATATTGTTTATATCTTTGTTTAAACGAATGTACAGACCTGCTACTTTGTATCATATTATAATATTCTGTATTATTTAATAAATTTACTGAAAGATAGGCAAGACAACTATGAAATTTTGATGTTTTATGCTGGGGAACATCAAACCTAGAGGCTATATTTCTGAGATTTAAATTATGAACTTCTTGTCTAGTTCTCAAATAACTATAAAGATATTCTGGCTGTTGACCAAAATAGATTTTATACAAAAATACACCCAGAAATAATTTATAACGGAATTCAATTTTTAAATGTAAATGTTCTTTATAGATAGGCGTAATGTGTTCATATTTTCTAATGCAATAAACAAAACGTAAACATGTATTTTGGGCCAGTAGTAGTTTATTTTTAAATTGGTATGTTAGAAAATCGTAATATAGAGTTAGACAATAGTCAATTTGAGGATATAAAAGTGACTCCACTATTTTATACTTAATATTTGGTGACAATATGTATTTAAATTTGTATAGAGATTTTAACTTCATATACAGTATACCATATCTTTAGTTACTTTAAAGAAACCTTTAATTGAGGTAAGTGAGCTGCTACACCGTATGTAGTAAGTAAGTAAGTAAGTAAGTATTTATTGGTGTCACAAATTACAAAATTTTACACAGGTCAAAAAATAGAAATTAACAAAATACATAGTTTTGTTACAAATCGTATGACAAACTATTAAAAATAGTTATAGTATTACACATTAGACATTAGCTTTATCACAAAATGACAATTAAAATAAGCTATTGATAAAAATAAAAGAAACAGTCAGTCAATCACTTAAATTTTACAAATACAAACACGTTAAAATTAACTGAAACAAGATGAGGCTGTATTAGCAAACAATATTTTTTATATTATCATGAATTTCCTGAGTTGAAAAAAATCCATTTTCTACAAGAAAGTTTTTAATTGTAGATCTGAATCTGACCGGTGGCAGCGCCTTAACACTTTTAGGTAATAAATTGTATAGCTTTATGCCATAAAATCTGGTGCCAGTTTGTCCTCTGGTGAGTCGTGTAAATTCTGTGCAGATATTTTCTCTATATCTAGTTTGATGTTCATGCACATTTGTGTGAGAATGAAATTTCTTCAGATTATCATGAATATATGTTATACATTGCAGTGCATATATGCTAGATACCGTAGGTATTTTAAGTGTTATGAAAATATTTTTTGTCTCGTCTCGATATCCTACGCCACCAACTATTCTGATT
Organism: Rutpela maculata; assembly: GCA_936432065.2. Lineage (NCBI taxonomy): Eukaryota > Metazoa > Arthropoda > Insecta > Coleoptera > Cerambycidae > Rutpela > Rutpela maculata. The sequence goes on from OW386289.2 coordinate 8,904,073, forward strand.
GCCCTTCTCTGTAAACGAAATATTCTATTCGTACCAGCTGAATGCCCTTAGACGAGGATAGCATACGATATACGGGAATGAATTAAAGCGAAATAAGCAGTTTTTAAAATATCTGGTGAAACTGAGTTAGACAATTGTCTAAGACAGTAAATATTTTTGGTAATCTGATCTGCCAGATAGTTTATATGACTGTCCCACTTTAGAGAATGATCAATAGAAACTCCCAGAAATTTATAGCTGGCAGGATTGTCTGGTATATTATTTATAACACGTGTACTTGTGACCATTTTTACAGTTTTTGTCTCGTTTAGTGCAAGAGCATTAGGTGTGAACCATTCTTTAGCTTTTGACAGCGTGTCATCACACTTTAAGAATAGAGATTCTAAGCTCTCATCAGTCATTAGGAAAGTAGAATCATCAGCATAAAAAATACAAGTGACATTTTCCAGGGCATTTGGTAAATCGTTTATATAAATGAGGAATAACACCGGGCCCAGGATTGAACCCTGTGGTACTCTTGATCTAATATCCAACTGATCCGATATTTTTCCACTTAGTCTTACTGACTATTTACGATTTTCAAGGTAAGATTTAATAAGAGCAATACTTGAATGGTTAAAATTATATTTTGACAGTTTTTCAATTAATAAAGTGTGTGACACACAGTCAAATGCCTTGCTTAAGTCACAGAACACAGTAGCAGTGTACTGACCTCTTTCAAAACATCCTAGCGTATGTTCGGTGAACTTTAAGATAGCATCCGTTGTTGACAATTTTTCACAGAATCCATACGGGAATTTATACAGAATATTATTATTTTCTAAGTACTTCGTTATTTGAATTTTCATTGCCCTTTCAAAAATTTTTGAAATAATTGGGAGTATTGAAATGGGTCTATAGTTACTTACGTCATCTGGGTCGCCTTTTTTAAAAATTGGAACAACTATCTATCTTCAATTCATCTGGAAATGTACCTGTCCTAAAACATTCATTTATCAGTTTGGTAAGTGGTATTGATATATGGTTTTTAATAGCTTTTAATAAGGTAGTGTTTAGGCCATAAACATCTTTACTATCCGCATTTTTTAATGAATTTATGATATCTCTGACTTCATTATGTGATCTCACGAAATGTAAAAGGTTCTCTGGTATGAGTTTGTTCTACGTAAGACAAAGGGTCGATGTCTAACTTAGGGAGTTTACTGACGACTTCTTCACCAACATTGACAAAAAGTTGTTAAAATTATTTGGATCAATACAGGGAGTTTTCCTATGTTCATTTTTATTTCTATGTGAGTTAATTATATTCCATGCAGTTTTTGCAGGGTTACTGGAATTTTTCACGTTGTTGTCATTAGACTTTATTTTTTCAAGTTTAAGTGCTTTTCTGTAATTACATCTATATTCATTTCTTATCCTATTATTATTTGGAGTGTTATGCATTTTACAAACATTATTTAGAAAGTGTAAATGTTCACGCATTTGACGTAGATTTTCTGTATACCAAGAAACATTAGAAGAATTATTTTTGGCATATATCTCTTTTTCTGGGAAAGAAATATAGTAAGCCTGCAATAAAATATTTAAAAACACCTGAAACTTTTCGGTAGTATCAAGGTTAGGGTCATCAATAAACTCCCATTGACAATTAGATATTTTTACAAAAAAATTTTGTTTACCATCAGCTGTGATGGGTCTAATTATTTTTTGATAATATTTATTTTTATGCTCATATATAGGTATCTCAAGAACCTGACTATTATGATCCGATAACAGTGGCTCGATGTTGTAAGCATTATAATCTTCTAATGAAAAGTTTATAAAGATGTTATCGATGCAGTTTGACGACCTGGTATTTTGGTAAATCGTCTGTACATAACCAAATGTTTTGAGTAAATCAGTTAACATGATTGTAGCAGGATTATTAGATGTATTAAAATGGACATTGAAATCCCCACAAATTATTACCTTATGTTTTTTATCTGTTCTGTTTAGTATGTTTTCTAGTATTTCAACAAACTTATTGAAATTTCCATTAGGAGAACGATAAATACACTGATTATAACAATATTCATATTTTTAATTGTCACAGCAGCTACCTCACAGTGTTTCTCCTCAGAGAGGTCATTTAAATGCGTTAAAATTTGACAATCTAAAGTGTTTTTAACAAATATTAAGGCACCGCCATGGCCAGATTCATCTCTACAAAAAATACTTTTTAAACAATAATTTTTTACTCTTATAAAATCAATTTCGTTTTTCATTAGCCAATGTTCGCTGACACACAGAATGTCTGTTGAGATTTCGTTAAGGAATACTTCCAACTCGTTTATTTTGTTTCTAATACTCTGGATGTTAATATGTACAAGTCTTAGTACGTTCCTTGCTATGTATGTTTCTTAAATCTTGTTAAAATTGGACATTTTGTTCGCCCAACAAATCCGAGCCGTTCCTAAGCACTGTGCTTAGTGCTTGTCTAAGCACTTTTATGCTCGGGAGCACATCTTAAAAACGGTGCTTAGTGCTTCGGGTTTCAAGCACTTTGCGAAAGAGCTTAGTGCTTAGTAATCCCGCAATAAAGTACTTGCGAGCACTCGAAAAGGCTCGCAAGCATTTGACAAGGCTCGCAAGCACTTGAAAAGGCTTGCAAGCACTTTAACGCTTACGAGCACTAAAATGCTTGCCTATCTTCGCATCGAATTGCCCACTCGTTCAAATACTCCCGGCTGATTCCATATTATTTTACACGAGCAACTATTCTGTATTCACTCTCTTAAATCTTCTAAAGTGTTAATGGGAGGTTTATACGCCAGAGTTTTAAGAAATCCAAACTATTGATATCGGGGAATCTTGCTGCCCATTGCCGAGGTCTTCCGCAACCTATCCAATGATTAGGATAAACCACACGTAAATGGTCACAATTACATTGAAATGAACAGGAGCTCCGTGCATGTAGCACATTTGATTCCTTAACGCAATTGGTACATCCTTCAGCAACACAGGTAGTTCTTGGAGAAAATGCAGGTAAGATTGTCCATTAAGGCGTTTTGACGGGAAAAAAGGGCCTATAAGATTATTACCAATAATTCCTAAACATACATTAACCGAAAATTGCTCTTGGAAATGGGTTTCGTTATGGCATAGAGGTTTTCGTCTGCCCACACGATTGTTATGGAAATTTTGAATAGCATTCCTAGAAAAATTTGTTTTCATAATTTGTAACTCAAACTTACAGATTTAGTGTATGAAGGTACCACTGACAGAAGTTCACACGCTGTGAAAAATCCCTAGGAAGTAATGCCTGTAATCTTAGAATATGGTACGGATACAACAAAAAGCCAACCAAAATTCGCCAATTTGATGACAAATATACAGAGCTCTAGCAATCTTCCTCGTACTTGTCTCAGGATGTTCGTCGATTTCCTGCAGCACCGCTTCCTCAATTTCCGTTGTTCTGACAGTTCGAGCTCTAACTTCCGAAGTACCTTTTAGGAAACTACCAGTTTCACAAAAAAGGCGATGAATAGTCGAAAAAAATCGGCTATCAGGCAAGGCACGATTAGGATATATTTACTGATACATACTTCTGGCTTTTGTTGCATTATCATCTGCGAGACCATATAGAAGTAGAAAAGTTTATTGACACCTTTCTTTGTTAGGTGCATTGGAATTAATTTATGAAAAATCTATTATGTATATTTACCTAATTCTACCTGTTGAGATTAAAGCATCATGGTTTATTGTTAAAAGTTTATTATAACAAAATAAAATTATACACGTTATACAACGTTCAGTACCTAAATACATAGAAAAAAACGATACAAAAATATTGCAATTAAAAAGTATTACGAACATTTCTGCAACAAACTGAATAAACATTATTTACAAACAAAAATAAATTATGATAGATAGATAGATAGATAGATAATTTATTTCATGTGAGACAATTACAATTGTGTACACTCGTCAATAAAAAACATTGTAAAATTACATTCAAGGTAAAAAACAGTATGAAGTAGAGTCTTATCACAACTTGTGAGTATAAGTCTATTAGAATGGGAGCCTAGAATACCAAAAAAAGTGTATAATCGTACTCAACTGCAAAACCATGTAGGCTTGCTATTTAAATATCGGAGGACAAGAAAATCCAACTGCCATACCTGTACAGTGGATGCAGACCTCTGAAAGTGTTAAGTGCTGGTGTATAAATTGAATATTCAATATTTTTTAAACGCAAATTAAATGTTATAATTGAGGAATCTTGGGTATAAATCAAATTAGATTGCGAAAAATTCTTGCTTATTCTTCCATTTATGTGTTTGAATTACGCTAAAAATTACACAGCTAATGAGAATCTAAACAGAGGATAAACCTTACTTCCATCTTACAAAAAACAAATTCCTTTAGATATATTTCTATAAAATTATATAACTTATTACCCATCGAATGGAAAAACTTAACACTCCAAAAATTTAAACAAAAAATTAAGACGTTCCTAAAAGAAAATGTGTTTTATGAAATCCAAGAATTTATTGACCATTTTAGACCTCCATTTTAATAATTTTAATAGTTGGCTGTTTGTATTTCAAGGTGTTTTTTTATATATTTCATTGTCTGTTTTATATATTTAAGTGATCTATGTATGTATTGGAAGCATACTTTTTTATCATGAACTATTTGACGTATGTATACAATGTTTCTTTGTCTAACACAAATAAAGATCTACCTATCTATCTATAGCATTCAGTTTGGGAGCTGGTTTAAGGGCTGGAGAAAATTGCGAAAATTACCGGAAATTAGGTACCAAACTATTGCTATACTTAGTAATAAAAAAAGTATTCTTATTGCATTTCGATAAACCGAATCGTTCTCAAGTAATCTGTTTACAAATCAACGTGAACTTATAACAGGAGTTCAGTTGTGCAGCAGTTTAAATTCGGTTAAAACTTTGCTAAATTGAACAAAATTGTTTTCGACTGAAACTAACAAATTCTGCACAAATTGATATACCGGGTGGCCACGAGAACCGGCCCGGGCTTATAGCTCCTTTGTTTATGAACCAACTGTTTTGAAATTTGGAACATGTATATAAGACTTATTTTCCAATTTAGTCACGTGTAGTCAAAATGGCCGACATCAAATTATATTTTTTAAATGGAACACCCTGTATATTTTGGGATTTTTGGAATCTACGGACCAAATTCTATGTGATCATGTTGCAAAATTTTCATTTTTTTCAAAAACAATTTTAAAATTTTTAATTTCATTTTTCAACCCAGAAGGCTGTGACGGGTAAAATTTGTCTATCTCCACTATTTCATCCACACAAATGATAATTCTTAGTAGTAAGTTAATATTAAGTGTATTGTGGGCCAATAAATTTTAAAGTGTTGGTTTTTGATAAGAATGTCAATTTTTTTAAATAGAACGTGTATGGACCATCCACAACAGAAGATAGAGAATTTTATTTCGAATGTATCAATATGCAATATGTCTAGTTTTATTTCTATTTAACACTAAAAACCGCTGCCCAAGGAATCACTACTTCCACATCCAGATTCTCTATCCAAGTCACTCACAACGAAAAAACTTTGTATGTGAAAATAATTGTTTATGGAACTTTAATAATATAATATTTGAAATCCTCTACCCCAAAAATCCATAAAACGATACCCCACATCGGTAGTGGGGTGGGGGTGGTGATAGGGGGGTGGTAGTGGGGGGTGGATGAAGTAAAAAAAATATTTTGAGGTTTCTGGTTCCTGTACATACACTAAATCACAATTTTTTTTCATCCCCTTTAATAAGGAGGTGGGGGTGGCTAATGTCAAAAATTTTTTTGAGACCTTAGCTTCTCTTGTATATACTAAATACCAATTTCATGGACTCTTACCTGCTTGATTTACCCATTTACCCCAATTTACCCCCCAACCCTTCGACGGAACAAGATGAAAATATAATCTAGTTCTAGATCTCGTTAAAGTACATATGTGTACCAAATTTCAAGTCAATATCTTAAATGGTTCCAGAGTAAACGTGCGCACAAAAAAAAGTTACAGACAGACAGACCGACAGAAATTTTTTTTCGCTCAAACTTAAAATCTCGACGTTTCATGACATTTTAAGCCTATTTGGACAATAAAAATTTTTAAAAAATTTTTTGTCGTTACTATACTTCCACTGGACGTGGAAGTAAAAATTAAGTAATTCAAAAATAGGTACCTTATTCTTCATTGCATACCTTTATTTCATTTTAATGAACCAATGTACTGAGCTACCTACCTACTTACAAAGTAAAATGATAAACAAGGTTGCAAACAAAATCAATACATGAAAACTTGAACAAAATTATTATTCAAAAATTAAACTAAATCAAAATACTACCAAAATGAGTTTTGAAAGTTCTAATGTAAAATAGCTTTTAATTTCATTGTCAATGTCCAATTATGTGTTCAAAATGATTCCCGTCCTCCACAACACAAAGTTGTGTCCTATTTAAAGTTCACTGAACAACATTTCTTAACTCATCGTTGGAAATTTCTTGGAATGCTTGTGTTACACTAGTATGCAAGTCTTCTAATGTTGGTGGTCTGGAGTAAACTTTATTTTCAAGATATCCCCACAAATAAAAATCGAGGGGAGTCAAATCAGGTGACCTAGGTGGCCACCTAACTGCGGACCGTTGGTGCCAATCCACCATTCTTCGTAGGTTTCATTTAGATAATCGCATTGTGTGTCGGTGCCCCATCTTGATGAAAGTACATATTATTTTTTAAATCCTGTTAACTTCATTTTGGAGGAATTCAAGATACCTTTCGTTAGTTAAAGAACCATTAAAAATTATGGGACCAATAATTCTGTTTCCAATTATCCCAGCTCAAACGTTAAAACCGAACCTGTCTTGGAAACGTCCTTACCTTAATAATGTCGGATTTTCTTGAACCCAGTACCGCATGTTGTTTCGGATGAACATACCATTATTGATAAATCTTTTTCGTCGGTGAACAAAATTTTGGAAAGAAAGTTATCGTCGTCAACTTGTTTATGTAATAACCAATTGCAATACACTAAACTTCGATCTGAATCATTTTCGTATAAATGATGGTGTAGGATATACTTATACGAACGGTATTTATAGTCCACACAAATTAGACTTTTTAGGAGAAAAAATTCATATACAAATTATATTTGGGCTATGTATAGTTGATAGGAGTAGAATTAAGGAACCCACCTTATCTGTTGATGGAAACATCTTTTTGTGGTGAAAAACCACCCCCAGACAGGACTTAGTTACGGTTATTCTCATTTTTCTTCGGATCCGTCATTCCCACGAAAAACAGGTATAGGAACAAAAATATTCTTCATTAAATTCTACACAAAATAAGTTCTATGGTCGATTTGCGTACTCCCAACTGTTTTCTCGCTATCGACGTTCATAGTAGGGAGTAGTTTGGAGCGCTCGGCGAAAAATCGGTGGTACGCGATTTTTCACAGCGAATAACTCCGAACGGCTACTTTGACGTCAAAAATGGTTATAATGAAACTTGTAGAGCGGATTCTCGTCTACAAGATTCATCTTGTACTTTTCTTTTCTTTTATTTTTTTTTGTTGAATTTTCTCGCTTTTTTCGACGATACGCACTTTGTAATATGACCTCGTTTCCACACCACCCATGAGGTAGAGGTAAAGGTGCGTTTTTCTTTGTAAGTGGTTTCCCCTGTAGGCCTATTCCACTGTCGTCATCGTCGGTTTCAGTCGTCGATAGGGTTTTCTTCATCAACTCATCTTCGGTAGGTGAATTTAAGCAGCCTTGTCCGTGACAGTTGGAGCACATGGTTGAGCAGCGCAATCCTATTTTTACACACCCGCATCATTTCCCGCAGCCCATCCTGCAGTTGCAAGATATAAGTTGTAGAGCGGAAGACGGAGCTGGTGCCTCAGGTGTAAAAATGGGTGAAAGAACAGTGTCAGTTTTCTTCCAACCCCATTGTGTCGGATCAAGGTTTATTCCTCTCCATAACTGAATTTGATGAAAAACACTATAAGCATGCTGATGAGAAGCGGCAGACGTTGGCGGTAGTCTCGATAATAGTACAGCGTTACTTGATTTCCCAACCAATTTATTGAATGTGAGAAATCTGTCTATTTAAAGATTTCTCTTTCTTTGGAGCTTTATATAATGCCATCGTGAAACACTCTCCAGCAGTTGCGACTTCTTCTTTTGTTGATTGAGGGTTGTTAAATATAGGCACAATGTCATCCAAATCTCCATTTTTGACGTCAAAGTAGCCGTTCGGAGATATTCGCTGTGAAAAATCGCGTACCATCGATTTTTCGCCAAGCGCTCCAAACTACCCCCTACTATGAACGTCGATAGTGAGAAAACGGCGGGGAGTACGCAAATCGACCATAGAACTTTTTTGGTGTAGAATTTAATGACGAATATTTTTGTTCCTTTGTTTTCGTGGGAATGATGGATTCGAAGGAAAATGAGAATAATCGTAACTAACTCTAGGGGTGGTTTTTCGCCCCAAAGGGTGTTTCCATTAACGGGTAAGGTGGGAACTTTTCGGATCCTTACTTCTACCCCCATGAACTATGCATGGCCCAAATATAATTTATATATGATTTTTTTCTTCTATTCGCTATTTCTTCGTCTAATTTGCGTGGACTATTATGTTTCTTTAAAATTTTTCTCGCACTTTCCTTGCTAACGTCACATTCTATTTCGAGTTGTCGAATTGAAGCAGATGGGGAAAATGTAACTACACCAAAACATTTGTTTCAGCTTCTTCATTTCTACTCTTCTAAAGTATGTCCTGTCTGGATGATGTCTCTCGAGAAAAGGCGCAGCATACAGGGCACATGCATTGATCGAATTTTTCAGACATTCCCCGTATATTAATAGTATGTCAATTTGTTCATTTCTGGTATACTTGTACTGATTATTTTCCATTATTGCTTAAAACACAACTTAAAGCTCACACCTTTAATAAAACGGCAAACGAAATTGTAGTTTTCTGATTGTTATGTCGTTTAATATTTGTTTTCAGGCCTGCTATGTTTCTAATTCAAATAAGCAATATGAAATAAAGGTATGCAATGAATTATTTAAATAAAAACAAAACTACACATATCGCATATTGTCGTATTCGAAATAAAATTCTCTACCTACTGTTGTGGATGGTCCATACACGTTCCATTTAAAAAAAATTGACTTTCTTATCAAAAACCAACACTTTAAAATTGATTGGCCCACAATACACTTAATAGTAACTTATTACGTGGATGAAATAGTGGAGATAGATAAATTTTACCTGTCACAGCCTTCTTGGTTGAAAAATGAAATTCAAAATTTTTAAATTATTTTTGAAAAAAATGAAAATTTCGCAACGTGATCAGATAGAATTTGGTCCGTAGATTCCAAAAATACCAAAATATTAAAAAATCAAATTTGATGTTATTTCCGTCAGTCGGCCATTTTGACTACACGTCACTAAATTGGAAAGTAAGTTTTATATACATGTTCCAAATTTCAAAAAGATTGGTTCATAAACAAAGGAGCTATAAGCCTGAGCCGGTTCTCGTGGACACCTGGTATATTAGCATAACACCAGTTATATCATAGTAGTAGTATTAGTGTAGTTTGTACTGTCGTGTGCAAAAAAAAATGGGACAAGTCTTATAACGTATTTTTACTAAAATCTAGTTGTATACATCTAATTTTTATGACATTGTCAGTTATTTGTCAAAATTTATTATGTAAATAGAGGCATATTTACATTAGAAAAAATAGTTGTCCTATTTTTTTTTGTTCACAACAGTACAGTATATTTATACTCTTAATAAAGTATTTATTATTATATAGATGATATTTAATTAAAACGGCTGAAACATCAAATATATTTCTTAAAAGCTTTCATTTCTTAAACCAACATCAGAGATAAGAAGGTCTGTTGCAACCATTTTATTTATGTTAATAACACAGATTTTGGTAATTGACATGCTAATCATTTTTAATAACTTTTACTTTATTTTACTCTACGAATTGCTATAGAAAAAGTCTAACAAATTTTTTTAGACAAACTTTGACCTGTTTATATTAACCTCTTATATCAAGTCCCTAGAAGCAAGTTTCAGTAAGATAAATTCTAGTTGGGTAGTAAATTTTCAAATTAGGGCAATAAATTATTTTCTTACGTCAACCGTCACGTAAATATTGAATCTAAATTAAACCCATTAAACTTCTGAAACAATCCAAGCGCAGTGTTGTTGTTGTTTCAGAAGTTAGTAAACTGCCTTTGCAGTTATTGTTGATGACTTTAACCCATCTTGTACCATTGTTGCGTTGGCGCAACATAAAATATATAATTTTTTCTTTTAAAGGTGGACAGATATTTTATAAATATTATACCATAGGACGCTTATACAATCAGTAAACTAAAACAAAATAGTTTTTTAAGTTTCTAAATTCCTTTTTTTATACCTGAAATAATTAAGTCCTCTATGCATTTTTTTAAGTAAATTGCGAAGTAAAATATAAAAATTCTAAATTCATCGAAATCATTGACGAATGTGATTGTAGTTCAACAAAAAACATTATAAAGAAAGAAATTTTCTGTGGTAGATTTTAACAATGGGAAGTAATCAAAGTTTTCTAGGGGACGTAACATTCTTGTTGCGAAAACGCAACATTGGTAATATATGATTGCAGTGCTGAATAGTGCTGCCGGCTGCAGTTCTCTTGGCGCGTTAGATAATAAAGTGCTTTGCTGTCGATCTGCCTTCTATTTTCTGCTGTTTATTTAGTTTACTGCTTATTTTATTTTGAGACATCTGTATTCATATCTTGAGCAAGTTTCTACAATGGTAAGTACTTATTTTTATAAATACACAAAACAACCTCAAAACATCGATTTTCTAATACTCGTTTTTTATTATGTTAGAGCCGCTATCAAGATAATCGCCTTCTCACTCTGAGAGAATTAGAAGCAGTTATTGAAACACTGGACCTTGACGAAGAGATTGACATTGCTTATATTCCCCCGGATGTTGGCGAACTAACGGACGAAGAAAACATCGATGATAACGAAATGGGTGAGGTTCAAAATCTGAAACGTGACTTAGCAGGTAGTTTCGATATTATGAATTAAGACGTTGAAAGTGGACCATCATCTTATATGGAGAAAAATTACGATGATAATGAAATTATCTATAAACAAAAGAAAAGAGTAGTAAAGCATGATAAAGCATACAATAAGAAGCTAAAGATTGCACCTAAAATGAAAAGCTCTTACCAGAAGGCATCGCTTAGCCAAAAACCAAAACATGTACCTAAAAATGAACAAGAAACTGTCGAAATAATTTGGGGTAAAACACCTATTGATTATGACAGATTTCCAGAAAATACTCAAGCACAGGACATAAAAAATATGTCCGAAAATTTACACGGAAAAAGTCCCTATGAATGTTTCAAACTTTTTTTTGATGAAGAAGTATTACAGACGATAGTTGATTATTCTGTAAAATATGCCCATAAAAATAAAAATAACCCAGACTTTATAATGACTTTAGATGATTTGGAAATATTTTTGGGAATACTTATTCTGAGTGGATACCACACTTTACCCCAAGTTCCCATGTACTGGTCTACTGATACAGATAAGGGAGTTCAAATTGTAAAAGAGGGTATGTCAAGAAACAAGTTTTATAGCATAAAGCAAAGTCTGCATTTATCTGATAATAGCCAACTTGATACAACAGATAAATTTGCTAAATTGAGGCCAGTTTTTGACCTAATAAACACAAAATTTAAGCAGTTTGGCATATTCACACATCATTTGTCTATTGATGAACAGATGGTGCCATATTTTGGCAAACACTCGGCCAAAATGTTCATGAAGGGGAAACCAGCGCGATTCGGTTTCAAATTATGGAGTCTGGCTTCTAGTGACGGATATTTATACCATTTTATACCATATAGTGGCAAATCAGAGAAGAAGAGAGAATTTGGTCTTGGTGGTGAAGTTGTTACGAGTCTTTTGCATGAAGTTGGAAATCCAAACAACCACAAAGTGTATTTTGATAACTTTTTCACGAGTTATGCACTTATAGCTCATCTTCAGAAGCAGAGGTTTTTTGCGACTGGAACAGTTAGACACCAAAGGATTCAAAAGTGTCCTGTGGAACCAAATAAATCGATGTCTAAAAAAATACGAGGGACCTATGATGCAAGGTACGATTACGAAAATGACGTAAGTTTAGTTCGCTGGAACGATAACTCGATTGTTACTGTTATGAGCAATTTTGAAAGTGTTGAACCTATTGCGCACGTGCAACGTTATAACCGCAACGAAAAAAAGGAAGTCCAAGTTCCTCAACCACATGTGATACAAAAATATAACATGTACATGGGCGGAGTTGATCTGCATGATAACGGTGTGGCAAACTACTGAATAAAAATTAGGGGCAAGAAATGGTCGTGGCCGCTCTTCATAAATCTAGTAGACAGTGCTGTTGTAAATGCCTGGAAACTGCACAGATATATACATACTGATAAGAAAATGTCACAAATTAACTTTCGATCTGACTTAGCCAGGTGCTTACTGCAAAAATCTAAATCTGGTGCCATCAATTGTCGACGATCCAATTATAATGTTATGGATGAAATCCGATTTGACAATATCGGACATGTAATTGAAAGTGATCCGAAACGTCTGAATCGATGTGCAGTTTGCAAAAGTAACACCATTTATTTTTGCCGTAAATGCAAGAAACAACTGCATGTAAATTGTTTTAATTTATATCACACGAGAAGCTAATGTTTTTACCGTTGTTGCGTTTACGCAACACTATTTTTTTACATTCCTAACATTTTTTTTTATGAAATTTAAAATTTTTGTGAATATAATAATCATAATAAACATATGTAAATACAAAAAATAGTATATTATATTACTAGGAGTAGAACGCACTCTTTTTTTGTGTTGAGCCCAGGATTTGCGGCTGAGGCGAAGCCGAAGCCGCAAACTGGGCGAAACACAAAAAAAGGCGTTCTACTCCGTGTAATATATACTATTTTTTCTTCAAGCGTATTAAAATGCAAAAATTCATTTATTTATCATAAATGTACAAATATTCAAACTACAGTCTTACATGTTGACACAATATGACAAGTGGCTAGTGGATAGCGCGCCACCGGTGGCTTTCGGTATTAACATTATGTTACTAGTAAAACAATACCCACTGCGGTGGCGCTTTCGGAACTAACATTATGTTACTAGTAAAACAATGTCCACTACGGTGGCGTTCGGTACTAACATTTTGTTACTAGTAAAACAATGTCCTACTTCTACTTCTGTTTTTGGTGACATAATTTAAACATTTTAATACGCTTGAAGAAAAAAGTGTTTTTTTTGTCAATTCCATTAGTGGTAATAGATGGGTTAAATAATTATGCAGTCATTGTTAAAATAACCTAAATAATATGAATTTTACAAATAGGTTAGCACATTAACACACTGACTGCCGTACGGGTTAAGATAAATATCTCATAAGGCACCAACCGGTAGCAATGGTTTAACCAAATAAAATATCCCCCCAGGCCATGAATATCATCGGCTAATACACTATGAATTGACACAATATTTTGAAAAAAAACAAAGAAACTGCCGAAAAAAACGTCAAAAAAGGTCTCGGTCCTTTACTACACCATCTCGGTCTATTTATAACCGAGTCGCTGGGAGATTCCGAGATCCAGAAGATCCAGAGATCCCAAAAACATGACTCGGTCTTATAGACCGAGTCGGCCCACAGGGCAAATATAAGTACTCGGTCTTATGGACCGAGTTGGCCTCATAGACAATAAAAACCTCAGTCATATAGACCAAGATGGCAGTCAACGTGTTAACTGCTGACTTTTTTAACTATGCCGACCCTGTGTGCTATTTTGTTTTTTATTAGGTTTCCACTTATTAACCCTTATTATTGTGTCTGAGTGTCACAGATCCGTGTCATGCGTACATAGCCACATGGGCGGGGTGACACAGATCTGTGTCAGCACTGAACGTGTTAGATGGGGGGGGGGGGGGGGTTAGCTTCTGAATTATTGTTATATAGTAAAATTCACTTTGAGGTCGATTTGCCAGGTTACTGCTACCAAATAAGTTTAAAATTTATTTCTTCCGAGTGGCTTTAAGGTCAGTTTGAGGATAATTGACTTAATAGTTGAAATCAGGTAGATAAAGATTTATCGACTGTCGACCTAATATTACTTCAAAGGAGTGTAATAAAAGTGACCAAATAGGTCGTTATTTAGGTATACATTTCCAACAACATAGTAAGATATTTGACTATTAGAAATATTTTTTAAACACTAAAAAGGTAAATACTACCTATAGGTCAGTAGGCTTAAAATCCAAATCGGAAATAATTGCTACAAAAGGTTTTATTGTTTTAATGACTTCATTTTTTGCATTATCAGCAGATACGATGACGTATCTGCTGATAATACTAATGATATTGTTAATTTGTTTGCATCTTTTTTCTCCTCAGTTTATGACATTGAGCAAGTAAATCAAATTCCTAATTACGGCCACTTACAGAATCACGTTGATATTACCTGTTACACAATCACCTTAACTGAAATAATTGATAGACTTCTCCAAGCACCCTATAAATTATCATTTGGGCCTGATGGCATTCCACTATTCGTTTTAAAAAAATGTGTATTTACATTAGCGATACCACTACATAAAATCTATAACTTGTCACTGCACACCGGCATTTTCCCTGAGTTCTGGAAAAATAGCTTTTTAACACCGATTCACAAATCTGGTCCAAGAGATGACGTCAAGAACTATCAAGCAATTTGCATCCAATCTGAGATACCCAAGCTTCTTGATTGCTTGATCACGACAAAAATATCATGGGATACTGCACATATTATTAACAATGAGCAGTACGGTTTTATGTGTAAAAAGAGCACCTCAACTAATCTCCTTCTTTATGAAAATTTTATCCTCAATGCTTTTGAACATCAATCACAAGTAGATTCAATTTACACCGATTTCACGAAGGCATTTGATCGTGTTGATCACGTGTTACTCATAGCCAAACTAAGGGCTTTGGGTGTCGAAGGTTGCATGCTTGAATGGATTCATAGTTATTTATATAACCGCACTCAGTTTGTCAGATGCTCAGGAGCCGTATCATCTTCTATTATAGTTACTTCTGGCGTTCCTCAAGGATCGCATATCGGTCCATTATTATTTAATCTGTTTGTTAATGACATTAGCGAGATACTCATTAATAGTAATTACTTAATGTTTGCTGACGATTTGAAGCTATTCAGAATCGTTGACAACTCTTATGATGCCTTTCTTTTGCAAAGTGATATCGATAATTTAGTTCGATGGTGTGACATCAATCTATTAAAACTTAACCCTGGTAAGTGTAATCAAATTTCTTTCACGAGAAGCGATAATCCTGTAATATTCGACTACCATCTCAATAATGGTACCTTAAACAGGGTACATTCTATAAAAGATCTTGGAGTAATATTCGATTTCAAGATGACATTTAAACCTCATATATCAAAAATCAGATCACAAGCACTAAAAGTGTTAGGTTGCATCAATAGGGACTCTACCTATTTTTCTATTAATATATACAAATTGCTCTACTGTTCTCTGGTAAGGAGTCTACTAGAATATGGCAGTGTGATATGGAATCCAGCATATAACGTTGATAAAGAATCTATTGAGAATGTCCAATCAAAATTCCTTAGACAATGTGCATTCATGATGGGTCATCCAGTAGGCGAATATTCCTACAGTGATATCTTATGCGAACTCAACCTTCTCTCACTTGAGCGAAGAAGAGTGCAACTTGATTTATGCTTTTTGCATAAATTAATTAATTGTAATATACTGTCCAGAGATACTTCCGTTGATTAGCTTCAATATGAACGATCGTAGAACAAGAAATTCAGAACTCTTTAAAATACCTTTTCATCCTACAAGTTAAACATTGTGTAAGTAATTAAAATTAAAACATGGTGCAGCTAAATTTTATTGTATTTGTAAAAAATTTTTCTTATTTTATGTATTATTTCAAAACTAATTTTATGTAATTATACTCTCATTTATTGAATTATAAAATGTAAAATGGCTCTGCCGTATAATAAATAAATAAGTTAATTAATTTTTTGCCTAATACGACTATCCTAGGTTTTCTCCCCCCGGCGGAGTTGTGCTTAAGTGGTGGGGGGTAAAAATGTACCCCCAAAAGGTTTTTACGGTTATATCTCGTAAAGGACTCACAATATCGAAAACATAATCCTGTTAAAAGTTGTAGGGTATTAAATTCTGCATTGAATGAGACCAGACGCATATTTTTTGGACCACACGTTCCCATACTAGTGCTCATCAACAGTTGGACAAATTTTACATATTTATGAAAAATGTGTTATTTACACTATATTAAACATAAGTACTATAGTACTCCATTGTACTAGTCTTGTACTTAGTAAGTATATAAAAAATATTAAAATTGTAGAATATATAAAAAGATGGCAGTGGCGGCTCGTCAGGGGAGGCAGAGGAGGCTGAGCCTCCCCTTGGAAGAAGCAGCATATCTTGCAATCTTCCAAATTAATATCTTTTACTTGTAGAAATTTGTCTAATTGTCTTTCAAAATATCAAGCCTCCTCTGCAGACAATATCACGAGCCGCCACTGAAAGATGGTTTCATATAGAATATTATGAGATCCATTCAACTGATATAGAGATGGAGGCAGGATAAGACACAATTCTTGAAAGCAATTAGTAGTGCGGCGGTCGCCTGGCATTTGCGTTCAAAAACCCAATATCGAGGTATAATTTATTGGGACCCTTACCATTCGATTGAGCATGTTTTTTTACATAAGAATCATAATGGACGACTGTCTCCGTTGGTCGACACCTATGTCATAGCCAGAAAACGTAAAAAAATTGGAAAGTTTAATTTTAACATTTAACTTCATACAGCTTCAAAAATATTTGAGACAGAAACCTGAATTTTTACAGGTTTATAGAAAAAACATTTCTATTTAATTTTATATATAATGTTTTGCACAGATAAAAAAGTTTACCTTTAAAAATAAACGTTATTTTAGGAATTGCATAAATGTTTAAATATTTTATTATCTTTAACCTACCGTAATTCGCTTATAAAAAGAGGTACCTAAATGATTTTTTATTCAAAAACTGACAAATTTTATAGGCTTTATTTTGTCTCGATTAATATTGGGTCTATTTTTAAAAATAAAGAAGATACGGCCTTTCAAACACAGCAAGGCAAGGTACGCGGCAGAGCCACGAGGCTTCCCCCCACAGTCCGATCGCACTACTCATCATCAAACTAGACGCGTTCACAGTGAGAATGTCGTCCTAAATATAATAAATTTTTAACTTTAGATTGGGATTGAATGATAATTTATTATAAATAAAACAATAAGCTTATTTTAGAAGGCAATCATAGACGTAATTTCAACATACTTTTGTAATTTTCGTTTAGTACCTACCTATTTATAATAATAAAGGAGGGTTGATTGGCGTTCTAAAAAAGGAATGTTTAAAATGATTTAATTATTTAATAAAGCTTATTCTGGTATATTATCTTCTTCCTGTTCTTCTGAAAAGTTGGTAATATTGTTACAATTCATATTACATTTTCATTCGATTGAACAAAGCATTCCCTCATTTTTACAGGCACATTTATTACTGTTGCAATTCTTTTCATTACAAAAAAGACTAATATTTTTTCTAATTTCCTGTGGAATGAGGCCTTGGTATAGTCCAATCAATGAATGCCCAAAAGGGGATTGTAGAGAACATTTAGAAGGGGAGAATTTTCCTCTTCAGGGATGTGTTGGGGGTAGTTAGGAGGTAAACATACTAAAAGTCCCCGCCCCTAGCCCCGCCGCTTCAGGGGGAGTGGGGTAGGGGTTTAAAGGTTCCTTTTTTCGATTCTTCGCTTATAACTCGGAAACGATGCGTCGTATGGAAAATTAAACGTAATTAAATTTTCCACAAGAATGTTTATATTCATTTTCTTCCTATGTGTTATAGTTTACGAGATACTCGCCAACGAAAATCGATTATTAATAAAAAAAATCAATTATGTACCTCGAATATTTCTATCAAAGCGGTTTACCGTGGTCTGCTAATAAATCACAGTCACAAAACAATCTTTATTTTACAACACTCAACGTATTTACTAACGTAATATTTTGTCGAAATCTATACATTTCCTTAAATATACAGTGTGACTCACTTAAAATGAAAATACCCTTATAACTTTTTTATTTTGTTTTCGATTTGAATCAAATTTTACTCAAGTATAGAACAAATTAGAATCTACTCATGACCAGAAAAACATTCGACTGCTACAAAGGCAAAGCCACTTGTGGTGCCAAAATATGCTGAAAAAAGTAAAACATTTTGAATGTTAGAAATTCTAAAAAATGCATCCGATCGGCGCCACAAACGTAGATACACCAAAATTTGATTTGGCTATTGATGGGGGATTTCTCATACATAAGCTCATCTGGCAAAGGGGATCCTCTGTTTCCGCAATTTGTGGTGGCTACGTGAATCAATGTGATTTTTATTCTTTATCATATTTTTGTACCGCAGGTGGCTTTGCCTTTATAGCAGGTGAATGATTTTCTGGTTATAAGTAGATCTTAATTAATAATAATAATAATATGTTTATTTGCAAAAATGACAATAATATAATAATTCTTAATAATAACAAAACAGATAAGCGCAATAAACATGTGCAAAGTCACTGAAATCGATCTAGGTCGATTTGTGCGTGACGTATACAAC
This sequence comes from Rutpela maculata, assembly GCA_936432065.2. Lineage (NCBI taxonomy): Eukaryota > Metazoa > Arthropoda > Insecta > Coleoptera > Cerambycidae > Rutpela > Rutpela maculata. The sequence continues at coordinate 8,922,945 of OW386289.2, forward strand.
TTAAATTTAGAGTTAAATATAAACACATTTAAGGTTAGTAATTTGCTAACTACACATACACGCATCCTTACACATAATCATTTATTCACTTAAAATTATATTGCGTTTTTATGTAGGAATCTATTAATTTATTTATGGTGCGTTATTAACAATTATTAATTATATTAAGCTACTTCAAATATTACCTACTATATTTGATTTATAAAGTCGTGTATTGTTTGCCTAGAATTTTGTTTTAGCCACACTTCTATTTTAGTTTTAAATAATCGTAAACTTCCAGAATTCTTTATATCATTTGGTAATCGGTTATATAGTCTGGGTGCCAAGTATATATAACATCTCTGACCAACAGTTTTCGTACATCTGGGTTCTTGGTAGCTGTGTTCTCTAATTCTTGTATTATATTTATGTATGATAGGATATAGGTTTTCCTTATTTTTAAAATTGTATAAAAGCATTGTTAGGCCAAATAACTGAAGTCAAATATCTCTGCTTCTTTATACAGAAGATCTGAGGAGTAAGTATAATTTTTATTACTTCCACGTCCAGTGGAAGTATAGTAACGACAAAAAAATTTTTAAAAATTTTTATTGTCCAAATAGGCTTAAAATGTCATGAAACGTCGAGATTTTAAGTTTGAGCGAAAAAAAATTTTCTGTCTGTCTGTCGGTCTGTCTGTAACTTTTTTTTGTGCGCACGTTTACTCTGAAACCGTTTAAGATATTGACTTGAAATTTGGTACACATATGTACTTTAACGAGATCTAGAACTAGATTATATTTTCATCTTGTTCCGTCGAAGGGTGTAAATTGGGGTAAATTTAGGGTAAATGGGTAAATCAAGCAGGTAAGAGTCCATGAAATTGGTATTTAGTATATACAAGAGAAGCTAAGGTCTCAAAAAAAAAAAAAAAAAAAAAAAAAAAAAAAAAAAAAAAAAAAAAAAAAAAAAAAAAAAATTGTGATTTAGTGTATGTACAGGAACCAGAAACCTCAAAATATTTTTTCACTTCATCCACCCCCCACTACCACCCCCCTATCACCACCCCCGCCCCACTACCGATGTGGGGTATCGTTTTATGGGTTTTTGGGGTAGAAGATTTCAAATATTATATTATTAAAGTTCCATAAACAATTATTTTCACATACAAAGTTTTTTCGTTGTGAGTGACTTGGATAGAGAATCTGCCTTGGGCAGCGGTTTTGTAAATAATTTTAAGGATCCATTTTTGTAATTTATTTATGTTTTCTAGGTGACAATCGTTTACTCCTCCCCACCCAATAATGCCAATTTATTCTATAGTTGGGTAAAATTTGATTCAAATCGGAAACAAAATGAAAAAGTTATAAGGGTATCTTCATTTTAAGTGAGTCACAGGTATATTTAAGGAAATGTATAGATTTCGACAAATTATTACGTTAGTAAATATGTCGAGTGTTGTAAAATAAAGATTGTTTTGTGACTGTGATTTATTAGCAGACCACGGTAAACCGCTTTGGTAGAAATATTCAAGGTACATAAATGATTTTTTTCTATTAATCATCGATTTTCGTTGGCGAGTATCTCGTAAACTATAACACAAAGGAAGAAAATGAATATAAACATTCTGGTGGAAAATTTAATTACGTTTAATTTTGCATAGATTACCTTTTTTCCATTCGAAGCATCGTTTCCGAGTTATAAGCGAAGAATCGAAAAAAGGAATGTTTCTACCCCCTTCTCTCCCTGAAACGGCGGGGCTAGGGGCGGGGACTTTTAGTATGTTTACCTCCTAACTACCCCCAACACATCCCTGAGGAGGAAAATTCTCCCCTCCTAAATGTTCTCTACAACTCTGTCATTGACTGGACTAGTAGCGAATTTGGGGATTAACATATCATTTTCGCAGACCCTGCCATAGTTCTTGGGATCTGGCTTTTCCACTATGCCAACATGACTCGTTATCCAGAGGCGTACTTGGTAATAACATCTGAAAGGGTAAATAGGAATATGTACTAGTATGTGCTAGTGCTGCAACACGGATCTTTTGTAACATTTTGTATAAGACTGTCAACATACACAAAAGTAAAACTTATTTCTCTTCAAAATCGCATAAAACACCACACAGCAAATTATAAAACACGCATACACATAAACTAAACGACACAAATCGTAAACAAATACTGTACTGTATGTAGCTCGTCGCGAGTTGAGCGGGCAAGAGGGAGTCTTGTGGCTCTGCCGCCGCCCCACGTTTCGTCGTGAATAGAGCTCTGTATCTCCTTTATTTTTAAACATAGACCCATTATTAATCGAGACAAATTAAAGCCCATAAAATTTGCCAGTTTTTGAACAGAATAAAATTTAATTTCCTCTGTTTATAACCGACTTATAGCAGGTTTAATATAACAAAAACATTAAATATTTGCGCAATTCCTAAAATAACATTTATTTTTGAAGGTTACTTTTTATATTTTTGCAGCAAATTATACATAAATTTAAAGGCCAATGTTCTGCCTTTTAAACTGAAAAAAAAAACATTTCCTTATCTTCCTTGCTTTCAAAGTTGTATAGAGTTAAACTTTAAAATTCATATTTTCCGTTTTTTTAAGTTTTCGGCCAATAAAATAGGACACGACCACCATACACAGTCGTCCAGTTAATTTTGTGTATAAACTGACGTAATAAACAAATCTGTAAGGGTCCCATAAAATTATACCGCAATATTGGGTTCGCCTTTAAAACGACGACTTTCGAGGACTCAGCCGCCGCTCTATAGTGAATTAGTATATTTCATAATAACAAAAATTGTTGTTAAAAATCGTAGGCCAGCTTCGGCAATAGCTTCAGCTTGAGTGTCATGCTCGAAGAAAGGTTTGATTTCTTCGAGAAGACATTGATTTTCGACCAACAGCTTGACCACCTTCTTCTTACCATGCCTGAAGAGTGCTGAAGTTGTGTCACACCCACTTATGGCGTGGAGATATATGTGGCCTTCTGATGGTGTCTGCCAGTTTGAAGCTGTTGGGACCAAATACTTTTGATGGGGTCGTTCCTCTTCCAAGTTTTGAGAAATATATGTTTGCTGATGGTGTGGCTAGGGCACTGAGCATGATGAGGAGATCCGTATCCTCACCAACTACCACAATCTTCTCATGCGCCTGTGATACCTCAAGGGCTGTGGCAACAATCAGGTGGTCTGCGTCTTCATTAGCTTGCTTTACTGAGAAGCCTTCACCTTCAAGCCTCTTAGTAAGCAAGCTGATAAGATGTGCTTTATTTCTGTCGTTGGAAAGGAATTGCTCCTGAGTCATGGTCACCAGTATTAACTCGGTAAAAATGACCTAGTAGTGTGTCTTTTGCTTCGATTTCAAGAATTGTGTATCTTATCCTGCCTCCATCCGTGTATCAGTTGAATGGATCTCATAATATTCTATATGAAATCATTTTTTAATATTTTTTTATATATTCTACAATTTTAATATTTTATATATTTACTAAGTACAAGACTAGTACAATGGAGTGCTATAATAGTACGATGTTTAATATAGTGTAAATAACACATTTTTCATAAATATGTAAAATTTGTCCAACTTTGATAAGCACTAGTATGGGAACGGGTGGTCCATAAAATATACGTCTGGTCTCATTCAATGCAGAATTTAATGCCCTACAACTTTTAATAGGACTATGTTTTCAATATTTTAAGTCCTTTACGAGATATAACCATAAAACCGCAAAAATGCCCCTTTTGGGGAGTATATTTTTACCCCCCAACCACTTAAACACAACTCCGCCGAGGGGGGGGGGAACCTAGGATAGTCATATTAGGCAACAAAATCTTTTGTAGCAATTATTTCCGATTCGTTTAATTTTTTGGTTTTACACTACTGGCCTACTAGTTATATTACGTATTTCGGCCTTATAGGACATTTCTTATGGAAAAGTGGGTTTAGGTCAAATTGGCTGAATTTTTAATATATTGTAGATTTAAACTTTTTGATCAAAAGCTCTCACAGACCAGGAGCCCGCCGACTACTAATTGTCTGTCATAAGTTTATACGCCCAAAATGTGTGAATTGTTGTTAATTTGGGGTAGTAGAGCACAGAAATGTCCATGCCCCTTTTTTTTGGTGCAGGGGCGTATAGCAGGCCCCCAAATGTGTAAGAAATATGACTTGTAAAAGTAAAACAAACAGCCACAAATAAGTCATAGGTTTTTCGCATGGGGGTTGGAGGGATTTTTTAATTTACCTTCAAATCATTAATCCAGACTCCCATTTATTTTGGGTGGTACATGGAGGCGCTGCTCCGTTCACCCAATTTTGAAAAGAGTCAAGTAAAAAAAATGATAAGTTTATGAATGGCAGTCAGGAACTTGGTAAGTATGAACCATGGTGTATTAAATAGGTGGTCCGACATACGGCATGGTTTCTATTTACTTTAGTAGATGGCGCGAGCTATAAGATAGAAGATTAGATACAGAAATGCACTGAAAAATGAGAGAATTAGAGCGAATGACAAGAATATAAAAAAATCTGGTAATCCTGTAAAAACTATGTTGCAAATAATAAATTCAACTAGGAAAAAAAGTTTTAGACTGGATCCACATATTGAACCATATGCTTTTAACGAATTCTTTATTCATGCCGCCGGAGATGTTATTGATGGGCTTCCTAAATTAAATATTGACCCCCTGCACTATGTCGAACAAACAAATAGCACTGAATCTTTCAGCTTTCGTGAGGTTACATACAATGAAGTTAGAGACATACTGAATTCCCTAAAAAACAGTAATAGTAAAGACATATATGGCCTGAATACTGACTTAATAAAAATTGCAAAAAATCATATAATTCCCTTAACTAAGCTAATAAACATGAGTTTCAGGACTGGTGTGTTCCCAGATGCACTTAAAATAGCGGCTGTCGTTCCGATTTTCAAAAAAGGTGATACAGAGGAATTAAGCAACTACAGACCAATTTCTCTGCTTCCAATTATTTCAAAAATATTTGAAAAAGCCATTAAAAATCAAATAACGGAATACTTAGAAAGAAATAAAATGCTATTTAAACATCAATTTGGATTCCGTAAAAACTTGTCAACAACAGATGCTATTTTAAAATTTACAGAACACACATTAGAATGTTTCGAAAAGGGACACTACTCTGCTTCTTTGTTCTGTGACCTCAGCAAAGCATTTGATTGCGTATCACATACTCTACTGGCTCAAAAATTGTCTAAATATAATTTCAGTACGACGAGTATCTCACTTATTAAGTCTTACCTAGAAAATCGAAAGCAAATGGTCAGACTAAATGGAATAACATCCGAGGAGTTATATATTAAATCTGGAGTACCACAGGGCTCAATTCTGGGTCCTGTTTTATTCTTAATTTATATCAACGACTTGCCGAAAGCACTTGAGAAAGTCACTTGTATATTTTATGCTGATGACTCAACACTCCTAATGTCTGATCCTAACTTGGGTAACCTAATGTCGAAGTGTGAAAATGCGCTCTCAGAAGCTGAAAAGTGGTTTACATCTAATTTTTTAACACTTAATGCAACTAAAACAATAAAAATGATCTCAAGTACACGCGACTTAAGCAACTTACCGAATAACCCCATAAATAGTAAATTTCTAGGAGTATTCATTGATCAATCTCTTCGTTGGGATGCTCATATTGATTATGTTGCTGAACAATTGACAAAAAATATATATTGCCTGAGACAATTGTCTAACTCAGTGTCTTTAAATGTGCTAAAAACAGCCTATTTTGCACTTTGTCATTCTCGACTGTCGTATGCCATCCTTGCTTGGGGGCACTCTGCGGGTAAGCACCGACTTTTTGGTCTTCAAAGGAGAGCTGTCAGGATTGTGGGTGGTGTAGGTTACCGTGACGATACTAAACATCTGTTTAAGTCTCTTAACATACTTACCTTGCCTTGCACATATGCATTAGAGTGTATTTCATATGTACACAATCATTTGAATGATTTTAATACTCATGCTGACTTACATCAATACAAGACCAGACACAGAGATAATATATGTCCTGAATTTACAAGGCTTACCCGGGGACAAACTGGTGTTACATATTACGGTATTAAAATTTGCAACATATTACCCAGTAGTATGAAAATTTTACCTCCAAGAAAATTCAAATCTACAATTAAAGACTTCTTCATAAAAAATGCATTCTTCTCATTGGAAGAAATTGAACGTGAAATTAAAAATATAGAAACATGATATATTATTATTAAGCTGCAATTTTGTCTATTTTATATTAGTGACTGTTACCTGTTCTTTTAAAATTATATACATATTTATACTTGTGATGTTATGTGTGCTTTTACCAGAATTTATGTAAAAACCCTTTTTCTTGACGTGTGTATATTTTTATGATTTTAACATAAATAAACTATTATTATTATTATTATTATTATTATTATAAGGTCCTGGGCATGTGCATCGTATAACTAACTAGGGATGGGACGGATGTGCTTTTGGCTGGATAACCGGATACAGTATATCCGGCCAGTTCAATATCCGATCCGGCCGGATATCTTGCCTTTTCAAGCAGTCGCTTCATCTACAAGCAGGCTGCGATATTTACAATTAAATTCAAGTCGCACCCGTATTGTCCTGTCCTGCCAATCTTGCACATTGCTGCAAGTAATTGTAATTACACGAAATGTGCATGGTACACCAGAACAGAACTAAAAATAATTAATAATAAATATTTATATGTGTGTACTTGGTTCTATCCACAGTTATAGTGTTCTTTTTGTAATAATTAATATTATGATTTTCTAAGGAACTTCATTTTCAGAAGAACCTGCAACGGGCATCTTTTGAAATTACATGCATTTTGTGTAATTCCACATCAAATTAAAAAGTAATTTCTTGCGATCCTTAGTAGTCGCTGTTTTTGTCATTACCAATACAATGGAGAAAAATAGCTATACATACCACTACCACCACTTTTAAGAATTTATGTTGTGTTTTGATTTTTTGATCTTTTATTTTCAATGTTATTTAATATATTATATATCCATATTATCGATACGTAGGCCTATTGAAGAATTTAAGACTTATTTTTTTATATTTGTTATTTATTTTGATTGTAGTTTCTAGTTCATTGTTGATTTTATAAATATTTTGATATATAACACAGTTAATAAATAACATTTAAGTTTCATGCATTTTGGACAGTTTTTATTTGGCCGGATGTCAACCGGATATTTTTTCATATCCGGCCGCAGCCGAATATCCGGTTTGGAAGCCGGATTGGCCGGATGCAGTAGCCGGACCGGATATCCGTCCCATCCCTCTAACTAACATAACTTCAAATTTTAAGGTTTTTTCGTTTATTCTCATTTTTAATGTTTGTATAGGCATTTTTAGCTTGGAGCCATACTGGCTCCAGGCAAATATTTAAAAATGCACGCAAATAATTTTTCAATATTGTTGATTAATAAAAATAGACTGCTAATTATAGGTTAGATTCCTAACCTGCAAAAAGTGTCTTATTTTATTGTGACAAACTATTTAAAACTTCATACACATTACGTTGAAATTGATTTTAGTTGAAAGTACAGGAACCAGGCAGAAATTTTAATAATAGCTACGCAATACTTGTAAATCTTAAGAAATATATATTTTTGAGGTTACCTGTGACGACACGTGCAATGCTGCATGTAGTGTTGCATATATTCTTTCAATGTTTTAATTTAGCTACTTAATGTCAGATGTCACTGGACTCTTGTTTCACTAAACAAAAACAAAAGGCCGGGAATGTATGCAACACTGTATGCACGTATGCACAGAACTTGTAAAATTATCTTTTTATGCGTAAGTAATGAGAGATCTTATTGGTCCTTAGAAAATTGGTACGATAGCCTTGCCATTCACCATAATTGATGGTGTACCAGAATTCCCTACCGCATATACTGTTTACCTGTGTAATTCAGTGAATATCATAAATTAGGTAAGTATGAACCTCCTGAGTGCGAAAATACATTCCCCATCTTTAGTATGAGTCTAAAAGTTCGAGAAGATTCAGAATTTTACAAGAATTTATAGCTGTATCTCGGAAATTAGACACAGGATCAAGTTGGGTTGGGTCCATGAGAACTTTTGATCAGAAAGTCGAAATCTACAACATATTAAAAATCCAGCTAATTTGACCTAAACCACTTTTCCACAAGAAATGCGCGGGATCCTTTATCCTTGAAGTAATTTTTGGTAGATGTTTTTAGTAGTTTTACTTCCACATCCGGTGGAAGTATAGTAACGACCAAAAAATTTTAAAAAATTTTTCATTGTTCAAATAGGCTTAGAATGCCATGAAACGTCGCGATTTTAAGTTTGAGAGAAAAAAAATTTCTGTCTGTTTGTAACTTTTTTGTGCGCACGTTTACTCTGGAACCGTTTGAGATATTGACTTGAAATTTGGTACACATATGTACTTTAACGAGATCTAGAACTAGATTATATTTTCATCTTGTTATGTCGAAGGGTTGGGGGGTAAATTGGGGTAATTTTGGGGTAAATCAAGCGTCCATAAAATTGGTATTTAGTATATATAAGAGAAGCTAAGGTCTCAAAAAAAATTTTGGCATTAGCCATTACCACCCCCACCATTAAAGGGGATGAAAAAAAACTGATTTAGTGTGTATACTGTGTACAAGAACCAGAAACCTCAAAATATTTTTTTACTTCATCCACCCCCACCCCACTACCGATGTGGGCTATCGTTTTATGGGTTTTTGGGGTAGACGATTTAAAATATTATATTATTAAAGTTCCATAATCAATTATTTCCACACACAAAATTTTTTCGTTGTGAGTGACGGATAGAAAATCTGGATGTGGAAGTAGTGATTCCTTGAGCAGCGGTTTTTCACTTGCTACTTTCGTTAAATTCACTTTCAAAGAAAATTGTGTATGAGGTACTTAGATTAATTGGTATTATTTATGTAAACTGAAATCTAAATTAAGACTAATTGGTTAATTTTTATCAAAAGTGTATCTTTCCAGTCAACTTTACGTCATAATTACCTTAATAAATAAATTCCTGCTTTACCAAGTCGAGTTGGAGTTGATATTAACAAAAATGTTTGCTGTGCTCTCTAACGAGATATAACTTAAATGGTCTTCCAAATAAATACGGTTATACATGTTTTTTATGTTACGGGCTCCCACTTTATATATCTATAAGGTATTATATACAAATTACTCATCAAACTTTTACGAAGAATCTGAGTCCAAATCTGACATGCTGCTATTAGACGACTCTTCGTCTGGGTTAATTTTCGGTGTTACCACCTCATCCGATAAATGTTCCTTAAACCAGTAGTCTTTAATCATACCTTCTGTGTGTTCTATGCAACTAAACCAATCTTCTTTAGTAACAGCCCCCAGAGCCTCCATCCAAAGGGATATCACTGTGTTTTCATCGTGATTTAGTTTATTTGCAATATTTTCATTGACGAAAGTTTTGCATTGAGTCCACACTAGCTCGATTGCGTTAAATACGCAATGGTAAGGGGGCAGTCTTAAAACCGTATGACCCATTTCAGCGATTATTTCGTCAGCTGCATACAGCAACTTGGCTTTGTAGTTTTTAATTATTTGGAGCAATTCACATTCGAGAGAATTTTCTGGGAAATCGATTTTTTTATTTCGCAGCCAGTTTGTCATTTCTGCTTTTGTTGAGGTATCAGGTACATCTTCACTTAATCTAGAGCGATAATTTGCATCGTCCATTATTATCAGAGACGGCCTTTGAAGCTTTTGCAATAGTTTTTCTTTTAGCCATTTCTCAAACAATTCGGCATACATACAGTCGTGGTTGTCAGAACTTTTGTTTTTTGTCCAAAAGATAAGTTCAGCTCCGTCTATAAATCCATCTTTATTACCAGCATGGGTAATTATGTATCTTTTCCCATCGTCTGCTTCTTTACTCGACAAGTTGCTTCCCCGCTGAAAAATCGATGTTTCGCCTATAAACACGACGTCTAGGGGGCAGCTTAGAAACATATTAGCCATATACTCTCTTAGAAATTTAACTCTTTTCAATATTATTTCTGGTTTCTCTGTTATGTATCGTTTTCCATTGCTAATTTTGTATTTAAATCCCAAGTTATTTAAAACCAGACTTAGCGTTGACTTGCTGAAGCTTACAATTTGCTTTCTCTTTAGTTCTTCACAAATCTTCTCCCTAGTTACGTGCTGCCCGTGTTTCCCGTTTCCTATCAGGCCATAAATAACATTTCTAATTTCACTTTTTTGCAATTTTGTCAAATCTCTGCTTTTTGTGGCTACTCTGGTTTTGGTACGCACTTCGTTGATTCCATCAAGTCCTTCTTGTTTTATTCTGGATATTGTCCTTTGACTTATTTGGAGTGCCTCAGATGCACACCGGAGCACAGAAACATTTCCGGCTGTATTCTCTTTTTTCCTTTGAAAATACTCGACCACATTTAAAACTAACTTTCGACTTTGGGCACTTAACACTTCTCGTGGCATTTCAAATGCTTACTTATAATGTACGACGAATAAATGAAGAAATTCATCCAAGTTATCAGTAATCAGTATAACAATAACAGTCCCAACTCTCTATAGTAACAAAAACCCATAAACTTAGAATAAGTCTATGCAAAAACTATAAACACGACTCGAGGCTGCGGTCACACTGGTCCAGTTGTTATAGGTTATAGCATCATTTCTAGTTGAATTGATTTTCGGGCACGGCACGACAGATACTTGCCATAACAACTCTTACATTTATTCCATTCCATACATTCCATAGATAAAAGGTATTGTTCCATTCTGGTAGGTTCCAAGAACTGGATTTTATTGATAACTTCGCCTTCGTATTTTGACTCAACTTTGTGTCCGTGAACATGAACTCATGAAGAATAGAGACCAGTATCAAAAGCACTTGTTCTGTGGTAAAAGTAGAAGAAAGGAAGCAGATGCATGATGACGCTGCTCTCACAGTGAACATCCAGGATTGCACAAGTTATTACGATTTGAAACGATTACGAGTTAGTCAGTACACTGTTTCGAATGGTTAATAGTTGAATAGTTTCCACCTGATTCTTCTTCTTTTTGAATTTGGCACGGTAATAGTAGATCACGCCAAATTCTACTTCTATCTATTTCTCTAACGCTTTGGAATTGTTGGTAGTTCTCACTCGATTTTTCTATACTTCTTCTGTCAAAATTTGACACCACCATAGTAGTTCGCATACAATTCTACTTCTTCCTATTTCTCTAGCACTTTGAAATAGTTAGTAGTTCCCACTTGATTCTCCTACTTCTTTCTGAATTTCACACAGTAGTTCGAGCTGAATTCTACTTCTTCCTACCGCACTAATACTTTTAGAAAAAATGAGGAGCTTTTTCTTTGAATTATTTCACTATTTGGAATTATTAGTGGTTCCCACTGGATTCTACTTCTTACACGAGGAGCGCACAGAAATTTTATTATATTTTTTCTTATGTTAAACATTGCATGTAATATAAGAAAATAAGAAAAATAAGTTTTATTTTTTAGCAGGCCCTCCATACGGGGGGACTGCTAACGCCTCGACCAACAATTTACATCGTTATCTGGGAATTAATTGCTTTTACTACTAGATACACAATGATTCCCGGACTGTTTTTTATACATATATTTTTTTATTTTTATATATTTATAATAATATTGATTGCGATTTCAGAGAAAATAGTATATGCATCTCGTAGTAAAAGCACATTCCAGAACTTCAATGTTTGTTGTCCGAGGCGTTAGCCGAGTCGTCCGGATCCCGGGAATGTATTGCTTTTACTACTAGATACACAATATACTATTTTTTTTATTTGATTTTAACATTGAGTGTTTTCAGTTATTCAGTTTCCTATATGAGGCCTGAATTCGTGAAAAATGCTTGCTGTATTTGCAGTATGACGTAAACAAGATTACTATAGGTTTAGCCTGTGGTTATAGCACAGAAGACCTATAAATCCGCAGGTTTCTAAATTCACCGGTGGAGCGTACCGGTAAGCAATAACATTATATGATTGGCTATTTTGAAAACCAAAGCCAAAATCAGCTTCGAATTTTATCTACCAATGCGTCCAGCGGTGAATTTAGAAAGGTGCGGATTTATAGGTTGACAATACCACCTACAAGATGGCCGAAGGTCACCCCAATTTACCAATGAAAGGGTGCGTTTGCACGCACTCAGTAATTTAGTCGAGTCGCTTAGTAATTTAGTACTCGACCAATGCGGACAGCGTGTTTTAGTCAAGTAATTTAGTGGAAAGCAATTAGGGCAGATTTCTAAATTCACCGGTGGATCGCACCGGTAAGCAATAACATTATTTGATTGGCTAAGTTGAAACAGATAGCCAATCATCTTCGTATTTTGTCCACCTGGTGCGTCCACCGGTGAATTTAGAAAAGTGCGGTTACTAAATTACTGGACCGTCTCTCTACTCGACTAAATTACTGGATGCGTGCAAACGCACCCAAACATCGAACGTGCCTCCGACAGTGACGCTTCTGGTATAGATCTTCTGTGGTTATAGGTTATAGGTTGCCTGGTAACGGCTGATTGCAGCATGATGTAGACAAGGTTACTAAGGCTGTAGGTTGCCTGGTAACGGCTAAAAATCTAACCACAGTAGAGAAAAGACCAGTAATCCTACTCAGACGGAACAGTTGGATAAGATTTTCAGTGCGCATGCGATGCGCGTGGGCTTAAACTATTCGATGCGCAGTGGCCGGCACGACGACAGTGGACGGCAGTGATGATGTAGGGTGGGGTGGATGTTTACGTTTACGTTTCTAACAGCACAGTAGAGAGAAGACCAGTAGTTTCACTCGCAGCGGTCCCTTTGATATTTGTTGTACTCGATTTTATTTTTTTAAATCTACTGCGCATCTACTGTTTGTATCCCACGCGCATTTCGTCGTATACTGGTGACTGTTCAGAAACGTAAACGTAAATAAAAATAAACATCAACTCCACCCTACACATCACTGCCGTCCACTGTCGTCGTTCCGTTCACTGCGCATCGAATAGTTTAAGCCCACGCGCATCGCATGCGCACTGAAAATCTTATCCAACTGTTCCGGCTGAGTAGGACTACTGGTCTTCTCTCTACTGTGCTAACAGTCGCCAGTATAAGACGAAATGCGCGTGGGATACAAACAGTAGATGCGCAGTGAATTAAAAAAAATAAAATCGAGTACAACAGATATCAAAGGGACCGCTGCGAGTGAAACTACTGGTCTTTTCTCCACTGTGATCTAACTTCTCAAAATCTCAGATTGCATCTTCTAGAAGAACTGTGGATTTTTATGTTCCAAAGGCGTTTCTTATCCCTAGTCGAAGCAAAGTAATGCTAAATTTTTATAGTGCGGATACTAGCCTGATAAATTATGTTGCATTTAATTCGTACGATAACAAGGGACAGAATTTAAATTTCCTGCTCCGTGAAGCGGAAATAATAATATTTTTAAGTTGGTATCGCAGAATTTATTCTAAGTTGGTAGTTCGTAACGGATGACGTCATCGTTAAATAAGAATCGGAGACGCCAAGCGTGTTGTGTTGAAGTTTTCCGAAAAATCAGTTGAATCAGTGTAAAAACAGTGCAAAACCTTGTGTCTTTCCACATCGTGTATTATCCTTTCAATGGGCGCTCCAGTTCAAGGTAGAGGAAACAAGAGAGGAGCACATAATCAAAGAAACGGATTCGGCAAAGGCCGGGGTCAGGGGCGTGCGTTTAATGGTAACCCGGCGCCATTTGGAAATCCAGGCATGATGCGACCACGGCCACCATTCAGGGGCGGCATGCGGCCCCCGATACCGCCATTAAGAGGAGGGCGGCCCCCTCTAAGAGGAAGACCGATGCCAGGCCCGCCAGCTCGCATGATGGGCCCAGGGCCTAGAGGCCCACCGCCGCCCGGTATGCGCCCCCCACCACCACATATGCGTCCTCCGCCACCAGGTATGAGACCGCCGCCGCCGCCTATGATGATGGGTAGACCGCCGCTACCGCCTCCGATGCGCGGGGGCTTCAGAGGTCCACCCCGCGGGAAGGGCAGATTCCAAAATAACTTCAGAGGCATTAACAAGAAGAGTAAAATCATAAAGAAAAACAGGCCGTCCATGAAAAATATAGATCTGTCGAAGTCTTGGGTTAATGAGGCGATTAAAGCAGAGTTCGCCAAGAAAGATGAGCTTCTGGCTGCAGCGAAGACCTCGCAGAGCAAGGAGGATTGGGCGAAGTACCGGGAGCAGAGGGAGAAGTGTAATAAGATTTATCAGGCTGCAGAGATGGAGTTCATTGGGCAGCAGGAGGTGCGTATCCCTCAGCTATTGCCCGAAAGTAATTTCACGCGAATAACAGCACCTATCGATTATACAGCAGACGTCCACTTATAGGTATTTTTTATTGAATCACGTTTTCCTATGTCTCCCAGCACTCCACTATGTGGGTAATGTCGATCACTTCCTGCTGATGCAATTATCCAAAGTACCACAAGTGGAGACATGTCTGTACTGTGGTGGTCTTCCATGTCATCTTTTTTCTCATAGAACAGTTTTATTTACATTATGTCTGTCTCTTTGAGATAGTCGCTAGAGAACAGTAGACAGTGTAATTCGAATAGTTTATTTAATTGACATTTGCATTGCGTATGTTCGCCAGATGGAAATTAATCGCGGTTAGGTTGATGAGACGGGATATCGATAAAAATGACTATTACTTAGTCGAAAAGAATTGAAATTTTATTTATTTTTAGTTTTATAAGTTATCTAGGTAAAGTCTTTTGCAAAATATAAATATCATTTGGGGCCTCTTTTACTGTTGTTTACGGTTTATTGTTTTATCACAAAAAATTGTCAAATAATTTGTAACAATCATCTGTCTAAATAAGTACACTGATAAAAAAATTTCAGGTACGGACATATATGGCAATTTTATTACCAACAATTGGGACCTTAATATTCAGCACCCTTTCATGTTCAAATGGACGCAAAATATTAACAGGTACCTCAAATTAGCGCGAGATAGCCATAATAAAGTGACCAAAATTGACAAAAATAGCAATAATTCTAATAACAAACAGTAAACTCTTAATTTATACAAACACAGATAGAAAACTCTCAAATACAATTTACATAGCTGTTGCGAAAGTTCAAATAAATATTTGAATAATTGCATTATGCATTTAGGTATCAAAAAAAGAGTATTAGAAAAAAAAATTCAGAATATAATTACAATTTGATTTAATTGAATATAAAAGCGCCGAAATAGCCTGTCGAATGATTTGAACAGAACCGAAAAATAAGGCGGTATGACATTGTTATTTAGAATATTTTTCTTAAATATATCTTGAATTTTGATTTAGACCCTTCAAGAAATCAGTGATAAGGAAAACTCGCGTCCGACCCTGGTGATGATTTAATTGCACTCGTGCCGCTATCTTTGTAGTTTTTTTTATGGCAGTAAATTAAACAGTAGACAGTAGCAAAGGAAGCCGCAAACAGTCCTTAAATTTTGCAAAAAAAAAACTTTACCTACTTTCATTCTATGAATTTTAAAACAGGTATTGCATAGAACGTAAAACATTGTATATGAAAGTCTAGTATTATTATTATTATTTTTGTAAAAATGATATGGAATACCGCTAGTAATGAACATCATGGGCATCTGCAATAGGGAGTCGAGGGTGTTGCTGTTATCAGAAAATTTAATTTCTGTATTTATGAATCGAATATTTATTTTGTTGGGAGTAAGCACCTTTCGAATTTTTGCTGACGCCCATGACACCACAGGGTTTATTTTATTTGAAAACGTCAGTATATATATCGGTATATATTGTAGAGAGTAGTGGAGTCAAGATAAAATTCGAATGGAATTGTTTGACTGCAGCAATTTTATCGTTTTAATTCATTTTAGATGTGACAAGTGTAATGAGAAGTTTTGGATTAAATCTGTCTATTGCTTCATATAAAGTGTACACGATTTATGTTTCCACATTGAATTTTCTGTCATTTTCCTTATTATCTCTCTGGTCCTAGTAATACATCACCAAATTATTCGCAATAAAATTTTGAGTAGAACTAGACCTATGAATACCTTTTTGATAATTTGTTAATTTGTAAAAAAAGTAAACAACTAGAAATCACATTCTTTTGATAATATAAGAAATATAATGTAATAATGCATAAATTCTAACGAACGTTGGCGAAACAAGGCCTTTATTGAACTAAACCTTCCTACCAAATTTTAACACAAAATTGTGCATTGACTCATAGGACAATTTTTTTTTCAAAATGTAGGGTTCTTACGTGTATTTTACAATGGTATTAAGAAAAAACATTTTTATCTTCATTTAAACCGTTTTTTTTAAATTTATTTATAATTTTCAAAAGTATACACAGTAATAAATTCCTCAATCGTCCACAATCCATCATTGATTATTTTATATTCTTTAATGGACTCAAATATTCAAATAAAATGTAATACAAACTAGAATAAATATATTTAATGTGAAAAAAAAAATTAAAAATTGGCATAACATTTGCTGCTATAGAAGACTAAACCTTTAGAAGAATTTGCTGAATTATGCTAAATGTTGGTTTGACGTTATACTACTAGAGGGCGAGACAGAAGTTGTTCGAAGCTGTAGAAAGACAGTAAGAGCAGGGTCGGACTTGTTGAAATCGTCCTTAAAAGAACTTTTACTGATTTAATTGTCCATATTGATAAAAAATAATCTTGTCATTAAAAGTATAACTGAATAATTCTCACTCTCTGTGTGGCAGGGTACATTGTACTAGTTTCAACATCAATGACCACGTCGCGATACTGTTCATACGGCCTTGTACATGCATAGCTTAGCCAAATCTAGTGATTAATAGTGTGGTTTCTGTTTTACTGGCAGAACAATGTAATTTCATTAGTTCGCTATTTCTATTTAACAATTTACTTAATGACTCCTTCATTCAAAATTTTATGGGGAACAATTTGGTATTTTTATTTTTGCATGCGATTATAGGCCATTCGTCAGGTGAATTAACATCGTTTTAAAATTTTACTGTTGGAACCAGTTCATTATATGCCACTTTTAGACGTACTAATTTTTCCCCTTCGCCCGCCCCCCGGAACACCACCAATTTTGGGGGAATATCACTTAAAAATCATTTTTTTGCCAATATCTCGATTCTGAACAGTCCTACCAAAAAAAAAAGATGGTTATTAAATTTAAAGATAAGTAAATTCTCTATCGAAATGGCTCAGACACATTTTTACGTTTAATATTCTTGGAGTTATAGGTGAGGGAAATCAAGGATCGTATCGCATCCGTCCTGTATATCGGCTGAAGCTATTATTGCATGTGAAGTAGCAGTGCACTTCGTAGTCCACTTCTTTTTGTACCCATGCTTGTTTTTACACCTAATTGTTTGTATAAGAACATTAAGACTGCCCGGTAAAATTCTCAACGTTTTCTAAGAAAGCATGTGATGGGGTAACTTTTTATTTCATATGCGTGGGATCTAATATCTTCTAATATTATTTCTCCAGCCGCCTTTACAATTTGCAATCGTTCTTCCAGGGTTCGTAAATATGATATTTATATAAATATCAAAATATCAGCTATAGATATATATCTGATATATATCAAAATTGTGATATTTGTTTACTTTCTATTTATTTTTTTAATATAGTGGATACACAGAGTATGTAGAAGCATATATTTTTATATAAAATAACAAAAAATGAACACAATAATGTATTTTCAGTACTCACAAAAATTTAAGAAATAAAAATTCCTATTCTAATTATTCGTGAAACAAAACAGCAATGTATCTATTCATATAATAAAAATTAAAAATTCATATAATTATTCACGAAACTAAACTTGGTATCTTGATATTGGGACATTATCATCATCATCAGCATCTGATGTTGAATTTCTTCCAGCCATGTCCATTTTAAATTAGTTCGTTTTTTCGAGGGGTTCTGATTCAGATACTTGAAAATAAATACTAATTTTCCCTTTTTTTCGTTACCAAGACGATTTCTTAACTTGGATTGAACAAGTCCGAATGTGGAAAAATATCTTTCCAATCCTGCGGTTGCCCCTATGGCTTTACAGCCATAGGGGCAACCACTTACGTAATTGCTCGTATAGACTTACAAAAATTTTTCTTATCTGACCAATCTGAATACTGTATAGTTAAGCTTTTCCACCATATCAGAAGAGTGGTGTTCTTGAAATGGGCACCAAACACAAATTTGGGAAATGGTTTCGACTTTGTTGTTAGGGCAATAACGAATGGAACAAATTTCGTTCAGAAATGCATAAGCTTGCTCTTTCTGTAAATTACTTAGCCTTTCACCTAAAAATCCATGGTCTAGCATATTTGCCAAATAATGAGGGCCTCCCAAAGCCATGTCCCTTCTTTTATAAAAGTTTTTTTTTATAGTTAGGGACTTGTCTTCCAAATCTGCTTCTAATGTTTTCCATACCTCAACTGCCACCGAGATAGTTGTGTTGTCTCTCTGTTCGGTCTAAAGCTATGGCAATTGGGTGTAAGTAAACAAGCTATCAAATAGCTTGCATTTGTGACAATGTTCATATCATTGACAATTTTGGAAATATCAGCATCGATGGTCTGCCTATGGTCTTGACACAATTGGATGAGTATTCCCCTATTGTCCAAACTTGATTGAACAGCATCATTCATCGTATTTCATCTAATTTCAAGAGGCATTATGAGTTTATTGCCTTATTTTTCTTTATATAATGCTGCAGACAAATGTTTGTTCCTAAAGAACTTGATAACTTTTAAAATATTCGCCGTGACAGCCGGAACGTCAATGTCATGTGCCAATAAGTTTATTAGATGGGCGGAGTACCAATATTGAATTATCGTCATTATCATTGGTTAGCTCTTTTCTCATTTTCTCTACATTAGCTGCGTTGTCTGTAACAAAACTTCGAATTTTTACACCAAACTTTTCCTCTGTGCTTTGAATAACTTTCAAAGCCACCTCTTTTAAATAAGTGACTGTATGAGCATTACCAGAAGTATCTTCAGTATGTGCCAAAACGGTTAGTCAAGACTCGGTTACAAGGCTGCAGCAAACTAGAGGTTCATTATGGCCATTACTCCACCCATCCAAACACATTGAAACTGTTTCTCCTTCTAGTTTTTCTTTGCATTCTCTTGTCACTTCCTCATAGACATGGTCCAAAATGGGTTTCGCTAGCTGCCGTGACGATGGAGATTTATACCCTGGTCTCGTCTTTTAAACCATCAACTTGAATTCAGGATTATCAACATGAGTAAATGCAGTATTGGTAGCATAGAAATATCTTCCTATCTGTCTATCTATGAGAATGGCATATTGAGGAGATGTCGATATTACTCCTATTCTCCTGAAATCGATCGCAATAAAATTACTCTAACTGGACTGTTTTCTCTAGGACACCTTGTATGTGAGAATCTCATACATATAGGTTCCAAATAGAAATTATGTCTTAAAATATCAAGTAAACAATATGCCACTTCGTTCTCTGTACATCATTGATTCAAACACCAAGGATACATTTATCTCATCAGAGGAAATTGGTCTACTGAGATTGACTGCCGTGAAAAATGCTGTAATTAATAGGAAATCAGAGTGTTACTTCCAATATATCCAAGTAAACTTTAAACCGGGATGTGCTCCCGATCTGTAATCGACAGTTCATATATAACTTACTGTATCTCTTTATATTTAAAGGAGTTTTTTTGTTTTTTTGCTGGTGGAGGTTGGCAAGTTACATCCTCACTAACTAAAAATAAATGTGCCTATTATTTTATTATTTATTACAATCGATTCCAAAACATTAAAAATTCATATTTCGATTTCAGTAATTAATTGATACTTGTATCCCGAAAACTAATGATAGGATCGTTACTAAGCTTGTTAGAAATTATAATATCAGGGCCATATTTGCTTTCTAGTTTATTGCTGTACGGAGGAATGTAACCATTATATTCGCGAAGTATGTCTTTCAATGAAAACTGACATATAAAACTGTTGATATACAGCATGGATGCGATACGATGATTGATTTCCTCCGCCTGTAACTCCAATACTATGTAAAAATATGTCTGAACCATTTCGATAGAGAATTTACTTATCTTTAAATTTGATAATCATCTTTTTTTTGGTAGGGCCTTTCAGATATTGGCAAAAAAAATGATTTTTAAGCGATATTGCCCCAAAATTGGACCTATAAGGAAAATAGCAGAAAATTTCAAGTTGAAACAAAAATTGTTTAAATTTTACAAGAAGCAATGCACCAATTTAATTCAAAACTTCTTATAGCACTTGTTATTATACCTAGAATAAATTAATTGGTGCAGCCAGAGAATTCCTCGTTTACCTATTTTGACTCTGCACTGAAGGTGCAGTAAGTTTCACGTATTACCCAAGTATTTTTGATAATTGCAATATTTTATAATTCTGTATGTGATACGAAACCAAATCAGTTCTTGCAAAACTGCTTTGAACATTTGACATTGATCAGTTTACTATTTACTACTTGTTTTTTCTGACCAATTGGCTCAAATATCCTATTTTTGTAGTTACTAAATTGTGTTTATACGTTTCCAACTCTTCTAAATTTGTTGGGTATCTTTACAGGATGATAGCAAAAAAGTTACCGAGGCAGAGACGAACAAAAATTTGACTCATAGTAACAATGAGCCCAGTGGGCAAAAAGAAACGTCTCAGCCTCCATCTGAGACCACAATATCTGAATCTGCAAATACTGGAGTTACACCAGCTTAATGGGCTATCACTTTCAAAAAATGGCAGCCGGTTTCAATTTCAGTAAATTGGCCACGTAAAAATTTATTTATTTAACCATTAGTAAATTCTGTTTAATAGTTTTAATTGTCATTAAAAACGTAGATGTAAATTTAATTAAATACACTTTGTATGTCTGTGGTTTTTTATGATTGTATAGGATAATATTATTTTGCAGTTCTTAGAAATCTGTTGCTTTTATTTTCAAAGCAAAATTTTTTATATGTAAACACTACAATTGCAAAATAATGAAATATTTTTGTGTTAACGTGTTCTCTCATTTTTCTTAAATAATTTTATTTATATAAACCATAGTACCTTGAATTTAGAGTACGAGTACTTGAAGTACCATTATATATGTAATTAAGTTGACGTGTTTAATAAAATAATTAACAAAAATGCAAATTGCCAGTTTGATTTTTTCTGTTGAACTAATATAAAGAATAATCCTAAGAACGTTGCCTTGCAACGATAATCTTTTTTTATGCACATTTTCATTTCTCTTTTTCCTGGGTAAGATGTCATTAGTGCTTGTCGATATTTCTTAACGAATGACAATGATTATTTAAATTTTATTTGTAAAGAGTAAGGTGATAGCTCAGTTGGTACCGTCACCGCTTCGTATAGCAGAAATCGTGGCCTACAGATGTGACGAAGCGATGTTTCAGCAGGCTTTGCTTCCTCATGCTAAAGTGTTAGTCCTCGTTATATAGTGCTTGTCTTATTACATATTGTCAGTCTGTAACAAAAATACGTTAAAACCATGATTGGCACAAAAACCCACCATTAGAAAAAACCGGTGGGTAAAATATGTGGTTTTTGATTTTAGAAAAACCCATTTGGGTTTTTGTTCGATTCTCATTTTTTTTTGCAGGAAAAGAAAGCAATTATAAAAAATTATATTTTTGCCTCACAAATACTTGAACAAATCAATAACAAAAATGTAACGTGTCAGTATATTAGTAAACAATAAAACAAGTAAATAATAAACTTGAGAAAAATAAAACATGAAATAAATAACAAAAAACAAATAACAAATTTAACTTAACAAATTTTCCTCAAACTCAATGTGAAAGGCAAAATATCTTTTGAAAAGATATTTATTTTATTTAAATGTCTATAAACCTTAACTAGTTTTGACGCCTTTTCAGCTCCAAGGTTATTCCTTAGTTTGCTCCAAATATGGCCAAATGTAGAAAAAATTCCTTCTACTGCGGCACTAGAAGCGGGACAACTATGCACTTTTGAAAAAAAATCGCACATATTTACTAGATTTTCATAGAGTTGTATTTCTGATTCAGAAGCTGTTGAATCTTTTTTCTTGAATTCATTCAGTTTGTACATAAATTTTGATTTGATGACTATCCATCGCTTATACCCATTGAAGCTAGTTAAAATATGGTTTTGAAACAGCTTTAGGAAACATATCATAATCTGATAATTGAAAGCTTAAGAGAGTCTCTAGTAGAAGAAGTGTCCTTGTTGATTTTTTCGACTTATTTTCATGTTCGGGCCTATAAGTATCAATATCACTATTATCAGATGGTTTGTTGGCATTTATTTTACTTCTCTCAGTTAAGAAATGTTAGAATTAGTATCTAGTTCTTTTTAACTGTCATCGCTATCGGATTCGGATACACTTATTACACTTTCTGAGGTGATTTTGAAGCCTTTCTATTTTAGCACTAACTATTGCCATTTACAATATTTGCATCTATAGGAATCGTCAATTTTATAAAAATTATTCCAAACGGTAGATTGACTTCGACCCCACCTCCATTGGTACTTTTTGGGCACCCTTTTCTTTTTTGTATATTTATTTCAGTTTTATCCTTATCCATACCTAAAAACAAATTTCAAATTTTATTAGCCTGTAATAATAATACCTAGATAACAAATTCCAGTAAATATTTACGTAATTTCTTACTTATCGTTGGTGAAGCGTGTTAACCTGCTAACTCCACTTTTAAGTCGAAATGGGGTTTGAATGTTATTAAAAAGAGAAAAAACTATTCTATTAGTACGCAATCAGTTACCTCCTTTTGAATTACCAATAAATGAATATTTCGTGTCAATAATTAATGCTATCTCCACGCAATTTAAAATTGACCGCCGAAATGCTGCTATCTCCGGTATTTCCGTTGTAATCTTAAGCATTTTTTCGCGAAGCTTACTACAACTAAAAAGTAAGGTGTAAAATAGATGACCATATATACATAAGATGTGAATTGGTTAGATATGTATAACCATCTCTTTTACACCTTACTATAGTAAGTTGTTAATAGTTGGTAGGCTCGCGAAAAAATGCTTCTTTTTGTACTTTGTGTAGAATTTTTTTTTCATTAGGAATAAGGTTATTATAGTATATAATAAGATTGATTATAATATAAGAGTTATTGTCCTCTTATTATAAAACTACTTGAAAGGACCCCGCAATTTTCTTACGGAAAGTGGCTTTCAACCAAATTTTTTAAATTTTGAACCCTTACAAGCAAAAGTCTCGATGGTCACAAAGTTCTAACTATATTTCCATCAATTCTATAGCCTCTGGAAGCGCAAAATCTGAGATTTTTGAAAATAACATACTAATGAAAAGCTTTCGTAATAAGTTATTTTCAAAAATAACAGATTTTGCGACTGTCAGAGGTTGTAGAATTTTCGGAAATATTGTTAGAGCTTTGCGCCCATTGAGACTTTTGCTTGTAGAGAACATAGTAAAAATTTTAAAAAATTGTCCCAAAGCCACTTCCTGTAAGAAAAGTGCGGGGTCCTTTATGTTTTTTTAAATAAATAAACTACAAAAATATTCCTAAAAACTTTTATTTCATATATTGGAAAGCTGCTATCTCCGTAAAATTTATCTACATTTTTTCTTTGCAGAAAACGAAAACCTGCTATCTCCAAGATTTGCCTATATAAAAATTAAAATAATTAAAAAAAATAATGCTACAAATACTTTTTTGTTTTTCAATAAGTGTGATCATTGCTCATCTATAATATAACGCAAATTTTCATCTGTAACAGATAGAATAATTTGTTTATGCGGTTTTAATGCTCTCCTGTAAAATTGCTTTAAATGGAGATAGCTGTTTAACACTTTTCACCGACGTTATGTCTTTTACTTCCATGTCCAGTGGAAGATAGTAACGACAAAAACAAATTTTTAAAATTTTTATTGTTCAAATAGGCTTAGAACGTCATGGAACGTCGAAATTTTAAGTTTGAATGAAAAAAAAATTCTGTCGGTCTGTCTGTCTGTAACTTTTTTTGTGCGCACGTTTACTGTGGAATCGTTTAAGATATTGACTTGAAATTTGGTACATGTATGTATTTTAACGAGATCTGGAACTAGATTATATTTTCGTCTTGTTCCGTCGAAGGGTTGGGAGGTAAATAGGTAAATGAAGCAGGTAAGAGTTCATAAAATTGGTATTTAGTATATACAAGAGAAGCTAAGGTCTTAAAAAATTTGCTGGCATTAGCAACCCCCCATTACCACCCCACCCCATTATTAAAGGAGATGAGAAAAGTTTATGATTTAGTGTGTGTACTGTGTGTACTGTGTACAAGAACCAAAAACCTCAAAATATTTTTTACTTCACCCCCCCCCCCACTACTCCCTATCGCCACCCCCACCCGCTACCAATGTGGGGTATCGTTTTATGGGTTTTTGAGGTAGAGGATTTCAAATATTATATTATTAAAGTTCCATAAACAATTATTTCCACATACAAAATTTTTTCGTTGTGAGACTTGGATAGAGAATCTGGATGTGGAAGTAGTGATTCCTTGGGCAGCGGTTTTTATGTACTACCAATACAATTAGATTAGATCGTAATAAATCAAAATCACTTCAAGTTTTACATCGCCTCACATCAGTCAGCCCTAATAGTGTAACTGCAACTGAATAACAGAATATTTCCATCACAGTCCAGATTGTCACATGCTATATTGTCAAAGCAACGCCGAGTCGCCGAATGAAAGGTGGGAAATTTGAATTTTACAAAAGCCCAGATTAAACTACAATTATCCACAATTGCCCAGAAAAACCCACCTAAATACCCAGTGGGTCGTCTTTTTCTAATGAAGGTGGGTTTTTGCACAACCCTGGTTAAAACCCAAATGACTTTGAGACTTGGATACTTTTGTTACAGATCTACGATGTGTACATATTTGATACCCTAAAGGTCCGGTTTATCAATACAAGGTTACGTTAGTTTGCTCCGGGGTTAAACGCTAACTCCAGCATAAAGTGTTTGTTTTTGTCTGGGGAAAAAGGAGCTTTAGCGCCAGCTTCAGTTGGGTGAAAAGTGAAAGTTATTTTTTGTTTAAATTATTGAAAATGAAAGCTTTCAAAATAAGCGACTAGGGTTGAGCTGATTAAAAATCATCATTTTAATCAACCGATTTTTATTTTAAAACATCGTGATTTTTTTTTCAAGTTTAAATGTTAAAAAGAAAAAAATATATTTTTATTTGCAAAAATAAAACTTTGAAAAGCCTTTAATCTAAAGGCGTAAAACGTTGACTTAACAAAGATATGAATATATAAAAATATATATTTTTCAAAACGGTACAAAACAAGACATTAAATATAACATTTAAAGAGAAATACTAATTTAGAGCTTTTTCATTGCCGAATCTATTCCTAATATCTGAATGAACAAGCCCATATGAAGACAACATTCTTTCCATGTCTGCAGAAGAAGCAACGGCACACAGAAAGGGAATTATATCCAGTAGTATGTTAACTTGTGGAATATCTTTTTGAGATTTATGCCACTGCACTTCTTTAACATTTTGTAATGTTTCTTCTGAAAACATTATTTCTTGGAACCGATCAGATTTCACATCCAACTTAATTATTAATAGTAATAAACTTGTGCCAGAAAAATTTTGAGAAACTATATCTAAAGCAGGGATTGAAACCGTAACCGAAATCCGCACCATAATTACTAATTTAAAGTTCATAAAATATGGTTGAAATCAAAGATTCAAATCTTTAAACCATGATGTAGAAATACCAAATTGTATCGTGAAAACCATATCTAAATTAATTCGTCCATTATAAAGATTATATAAGGTAAAAGGCAAGTAAGAAGCCAGGGATAGAAACCGTAACGGAAAACCGCACCGTAATTACTAATTTTTTCTAACAGAAACCAATTGCCGCGGATCTGTAAACCGAAACCATAACCGAGAACCGAATTGTCGATGCCTTGAAAACCGAAACCGTAAATGAAAACCAAATTGCTGCTGCTATGAAAACTGAAAATGGTATACGTTATTTAACTCTAACCGAAATTAATTTTTATTTCGGTCCCTGATCTAAAGTAGCCTTTTTTTTCTTCTTTCGACAGTGGGTATTTGTTTTTATTTATGATAGGATCCAACAAATATGCCAAAAAGTGAAATGGCATTAAAGCTTGATCATATCTCCTTTCAAATATCTGACTTGCTTTAAATTTCTGTCCTCATCCTTAAAACTATAAAAAACGGGACTCATTTTTTTTTTTCCATTTCACAGCTGCAAGGGACAAACTGGCACCTTGCTGCTGAATTCTTCAAATGTCGCAGAAATTTGTTTCAGCAATTTTAAAACGTCTTCGACCATACATTTAATTTGAATATTCGACGCTTTTTCAAAAATCAGAGTATCAACCTCAGATTTGTATTCTTCACAGATTTGCAACAACTTGGGCCATTCAGTGACATAAACTGCAAGGCAGTCAGAAACTGCATTCCATCTAACATCTTGTGGTATGTTAGTTTCTTGCCTCCTTTTTCTTTATACCAAGCATTTGGCAAGTGTGTATTGCGAAAACATTTTACAATTTGTGATTTTACTTATGTAACTTCAAATCCTTGGAAAGAAAATTCAGTATATGTCCAGAACACTCGTATGTTATAATGAAGTAATCCAGGGGCTCGGCAATTTCTTTTTTCCCCATATTGTTCATGTTTACCGCATTATCTGTGACCAAACTAGCAACTTTGTAGTTATACTCATTTTTGCATTTATTTACTTATGGCCCAGTTTACACACCAGTGTGTGGATGTCCTGATGTATCTGTACTTTCCAGAAGAAAACTGTCTCCATTTTCTAGTACCATTATGAACATTTGACCAACCATTAAGAGACATACAAACTCATTGACCTGATAAATTTTTAAAGCACTTTGATTTCCCTCTTCAAATATTTCATTCAAAAGGGTTGATGATAACTGAAACCTAGAAGGCAGGACATACTCTGCTTTTAACATGTCAATCGCTTTCCGAACTTCTCTATGTTCAATGGACTTAAGAGAATAATTTGTTGCACAAATGGCCTGGCTACATGTATGTCTAAATTCTTTCTTTCTACTCTTGACATGTTCTTACAAAAAAGGAGCTTAAACTAGTACTACTGCAACTACTACCACTCGACTTCCCGCTTGCTATTCGTTGGGATTTTTCACTTTGGCTTGTACTGGCATGGCGCTCATTAATTTTTTTTCTTCACTTGCCTGATTTTTACAGGTTTCCCAGTGGTTTTAAAGCCCGTCGACAAGCCCCTGCACTTCTTTATTACATTTTTTACATATTGCACGGCATCCAAGTTTGCCCATAAACATTTGTTTTACACAATTCCTTACAAATTTTTATCATACTCCATTATAATATATTATTTCATGTAATTTAAAGATTTATTAATAAAATAAAAATATACATAAAGTACCGGAACCGAACTAGGTGTATAGTTAAAGTGACAAAATTATTTTTGTCCAGGTTTCAAAATTGATGAGCGGAGGCAGAAATTTGAAAAAAAAATTGCCGAGCTGGTGTATGAAATATATTTAAAACCAATGCGGGACAGCGCCTCGAAAAACGGGACTGTCCCGCCTTGTCATCCGGGACGAATGGTCCACTTTATGTATAGTGAAATCCTATATACTTATATACATGTGCAATATTGTTCAAGATAGCATCATGTAAAGCCTATTGTAGTGGGGTCACGGTGTATTAAATACTTTCCTATTATAATAATGGCTTCATAAGTGCATGGTTTCTATTTACTTTATTAGATGGCGCGAGCAATAAGGTCCTACAATTACCTGGGCATGTGCATCGTATAACTAACATAACCTCAAATTTTAAGTTTTTTTCGTTTATTCTCATTTTTAATGTTTGTATAGGCATTTTTATCTTTGAGCCATACTGGCTCCAAGCAAATATTTAAAAATTCACGCAAATAATTTTTCAATATTGTTGATTAATAAAAATAGACTGATAGGTTAGATTCCTAACCTGCAAAAAGTGTCTTATTTTATTGTGACAAACTCTTTAAAACTTCGTACACATTACGTTGAACTTGACTTTGGTTGAAAGTACAGGAACCAGGCAGAAATTTTAATAATAGCTATGTAATACTTGTAAATCTTAAGAAATATATATTTTTGAGGTTAGCTGTGGTGACACGTGCAATGCTGCATGTAGTGTTGCATATATTTTTTCAATGTTTTAATTTAGCTACTTAATGTCAGATGTCACTGGACTCTTGTTTCACTAAACAAAAGCAAAAGGCCGGGAATGTATGCAGAACCTGTAAAATTATCTATCTATGCGTAAGTAATGAGAGAACTTATTGGTCCTGCCATCTATTACATTATGTACGAAGTAAGCACTTATGAAGCCACTGTGAGGGTTGTCGTTGCTTCACCTATTTAATACACCCTGAGCGGGGTGTATCAAGATATTTTTCTAGATAAACAAGGTTTCTGTGGTTTTGGAGGCACGTTATTGAGATTAATGTCATCGTTCCTGTCCAGTAGACAACAATGTCTAGTACATTGAAAGTAGTACAGATATCAATAACATTATTAACAAATATTGTGAAAAGCAGAGGTCCTAAGATAGAGCGTTGCGGCGCGCCCACGTTGCTTTTTTGTTGTGATTGATTTAGCCTCGTTGGTAGTTACAGTTACTGTTCGATTGCCTAAATAGGAAGTAATCCACTTATAGGCGAACGCCGGTATCGTTTAATTTTTCAAGAACTAACTCATGACCAACAGTGTCGCAAAATAGTACACAAATTATTTCCTTGGAAGTTGTATAGGAGTCAAATAAAGACTGTTGGCCATTTTCTACTATAATATTATCAACATTAAGTTTAGGGCATGGTTGTCTAAGGCTAGAGACAAAGGACATGAACTTGTAGATAGTAATACCCGTTGGATCAGCAATACATTCATTATTCTTTAATAAGACTATGGAAGAGTTTGTTTTACCACCGTTTTTTTTTTCTCATTAATTACACAGGCCCACAAAAAAAAAGTGGTCTGCGTCGGGGTACTGACCATACCTATCCCCTAATAATTCCAAAATTTTGAAATTCTTAAAAAATCACAATAACCTTCAACATTCCCAAGCAGCTTGGTATCCATGTGCACAACTTTTACAGGAAGGGCCCCCCAAACAAAAATTCTATGTACGCCACTGCGTATATAGCCCCGGGATTCTGGGTATTCAATAAAAACAAATTAGGGAATCTTAAGGCAGCTACTCACACGCCTGCCACAGAAGTGGCAGGCGTGCCTCCTTGTTTGTGACGTGTGTAGGCAAGCAGTGGCAATTTCCTAGATTGTCTCCTTTGCTGAGCGACAGACTGCACCGGACCTTCCTAGCTTCCCAGATCAGCTCCAGCATAACGTTCATGTGACACAATTCTTTTCGTTTTTGTATCCACTTCTTCACCCAGTACTTCCTTTTTTTTTGTGTTACCACCATGGAAACGGCCAAGGCAATGCCGATCTTTTGATGTTTTGAAAGTGTTGGAGCCATCTTCACGGATTTAAGCGACACGTCTGACATTCACTGTAACACTGAACGGCAAGTATGTGTGTAGAGAAGCCTCCTAGATTGCCCCTGCGGCAGGCGTGTGAGTAGCTGCCTTTAATTAGGAAGTTTCCTATTTTAGAAATATCATGTACATTCAACCTCATTTGTGTGTTCGATTTTCTGAAATGTCACAAAATATCACTTTTGATTCGTTCGTGCCGAGCCGAATTTTCGAATTTCGCCGTGCAATTTACGATCAGGTTTATCTGGAAGACTTCCTCTTTACGTCGCGACATCATACGGCCGTCCCAATGGTGTTTTTCGAAAAATATGAACGTGCCAAAATTGCATGTTTTAGCAATTTTTTCGGCTCTCAAATGCAAGCTGGCTATAAACAGCCGGTGCCTGCCAGCGAGTATATAAAGGTGCCCGCGGCCGCTCGCTGTTGGAGGAATCATGTATTGTGACGTAATCGAGCCTCAGCCCAGATGATCGCAGCGTTTTAAACTTGGAAGGACCATAACTTTTTTATTTATAGAGATAATTTAAAAAAAATTACAGATATTTTTTAGATTTTTACAACTATTTATTACGAGAAAATGAGAAAAATGGAAACTTCCTAATTGAGGATTCAATGAGAATGTAACTTTGGAAGTGGAGTATCTTTTCAGCGGATTTCTGTTTAGGTGACTTCATTTGATCTCTTGCAGTTCTATCATCATTTATTTTCTTTTTATAATTCTTTACTACATTTTTGTATGTTGATTTAAATTATATTATACATTACCTACTTTACCATAATTATTTGAGGTTAGGATTTATGACGATATATTTCTATTACATCATGTTCATTCAAGTAAGCATTGATATTTTTTTATTAGGCTCAGTTAGATATCCCGAGACAAAATTATATCGGGTGGAGCATTTAAATTGACAAACGCCAATAACTTGAAAATAATGAATTTTCAAGAAAAATGTTTCAGACCAAAATTTCATCACTTGAAAAGTGGGATCTAATGGATATATTTTTTTAAAGTTTGGTGGAGGACTTTAAGGTCAACTTTGGTTTTTTAAATGCAAACCCATTTTTTTTTACAGATTCATATTCTGCTCTAAAAAATAAACTTTGGTTTCTACCATTTTTTTATTTCAGTTTACTGTTTGCGAGTAATTAAGCATTGAACGTGAAAAATACCAAATCCCAAATAATGTCTTTTTATTGGTACTGTCGTGCGCAAAAAAAAAATGGGACAGGTCTTAAGTATAACGTATTTTTGCTAAAATCTAGTTGTGTACATCTAACTTTAATTTTTGTGACATTGTCAATTATTTGTCAAAATTCATTGCAAGTGTGCAAATGGAGAAAGATTTACATTAGAAAAAAATAGTTGTCCTATTTTTTTGCTCACGACAGTACATTGACTAAAAAAAAAATTCAGTTCTTCAAACAAACGAATAAAAGGCGATGAGCTCTCAGTATCACTCAGTGTATTATGGGTACAATAATATATATATATATAAAAAACACGTAAGTCACATGACATACTATTTTTAATTTTTCATTTTTGTCCTCCAACTTTCTTCCTCAATGCTCTATCCATTTATAATTAATAGATTTATGGTATGTTACTGATTCTAACCTCGAATTAATGTGGTTCTTGATAAACTACCACATTTATGATTAATGCTATAGGCCTGTCCAACACGCTGTCACTTTCCTTTGTTTTTGCCACAGCAGCCATCTTTTGTTATGGTAGGTTAGGGTCTTGGACAGGCCTAAGGGGCACTTTACACGTTCAGTGATAATGTCATTCCAGCAGATCATTACAGAAACATCTCAGAGAATGCATTTTAAGAAAAAAGCATGCTAGCTATAATTATTGCATTAAGTATGAAACATCATTATAGGCCTGTCGAACACGCTGTCACTTTCAAATAAAAATGGCTGCTACGGTATAAACCAGAGCTGGGTAATTCCTGGTGAAAAAGTAATTAGCAATTACAATTCCTTTTTTTTTTTCGTGTAATTGTAATTAAGTACTTTTTTTTTATTAAAGTAAGTTGGAATTGTAATTGCAAGAAAATTGTTGAAGGAATTGTACTTTGCAATTATATTATTTGAACTATCTAATTACAAATTACTTCTATAAGTACAATTACTTTTTCCAATTACAATTACTTTCTCCAATTACAATTACTTTTTCCAATTACAATTACTTTAAGAACATGCGTATGTGGTTTAACAAACAAGAATGCATTAAAGCAGAATTTTACAGTTCCATAGTTTAAAATGAATCTGAAAGGTTCAAAAAAAGTTACTGACTAAAAAATTGTTTGTCATGGCGAGTATAACAAAATCCCAGAATCTTGCGCTGACGCAAGAGATGGCTTTATTAGGACGATCTTTCTATCAAATCTTGGGTGAAACCGTGTTTTATTGGCCGAAAAGGGGTTTTTTGGACATTTTAAACTGCAAATTTGAATTTGTAGTTTTATATATACGAAAAAAATTGAAAAAATAAATTTCGGCTATCTTGATCAGATCTCAAGCGATTTGGCTGAAATTTGGAATGGATACTTCCTTTCTCTATCACACAAAAATTATTTACCAGATTTCAGCCAAAGATATTAAATAGTTTGGCTGAAATTGCAGTTTCAGTCAAATTTTCCGAAATGTTCAAATTGAAATATCTCCGGACCTAAAAGATGGATCGAATTTTGCTTTATGGCAAAAGGTAGGTTATTTTATGTACTTTTACATGATATAAGTCAAGAATCAGTATCACTTTTTTTTACATTCGGTCGTTTTTTAGTCATTTGCATTGTATATATATAATATATGTGTACTTAGTGACTATGTGTGCGCGCACTGGTATAAAGCAGAAAATAATTGTATTTATTGGTTATAAAACTTTAAAATATATATATATATATATTTTATTTGTATAGTCGTGCCTACTGCTTTGACTAGGTATAGATAAATGTATATTATATTATATATGTGTGTGCGTGCGTGTATTTATTTCTGTATGTGAATGTGTTAGTTTTTATTATTTTTTTATTTTTACGTGACTCAGGTAGGCGCTTCATGTATAATCGAAGGGTAACCGTGGTCTATCTTTTACTTTTCAAAACGAGTATTTTGATATTATACCTTGCCTACCTTTTGCCACAAAGCAAATTTTGATCCGACTTTTAGGTCCGAAGATATTTCGATTTGAAAATTTGACTGAAACTGCAATTTTAGCCAAACTATTTAACATTTTTGGCTGAAATTTGGTTAACAGTTTTTGTGTGATAAAGACTACTTCCATTCCAAATTTCAGCCAAATCGGTTGAGATCTGATCAAGGCAACCGAAATTTGATTTTCTCAGTTTTTTTTTCGTAAATATATGAATATCAGGATGGAGGATGGTCAGATATTTTCCCCAAATTTAAACTGAAGGTTCCTTTAATATTGAGAATAAAAGGATACCATTTTCTTTTCTTAACTAGTTGTTTAAGCGATCAAAAAAAAATTAAAACAACAAATTTGACCCTTAAAATGTCCAAAATACCGCTTTTCGGCATGGTTTCACCCGTTTTTGAAAATTAAAATTTTAGGGTTTTATTATACTCGTCATTACAAATAATTTCCGCAGGGTCTGCATCCATCTTAAAAATTTTCCCAATCCTTTCCTAAACCGACTCCACTAGTGAGCTGCATTTTCTATATATTTATTTAATTTTTCCTGTTTACTCTTAAGGTCAAACATTCTAATAAATATTAAAACGCAATATTACACAACACTTTTAATTAAAATTTTTAACTTACCTTTTTGTCTGTTTGGTCACTATAATTTACTTTATCATAAAAGTAATTAGAAAAGTAATTGCTAATTCCTTTTTTAAAGACATGTGCTTTGTAATTGTAATTAGTTCCTTTTTTAAAAAAGTAATTTGTAAATGTAATTAGTTCCTTTTTCAAAAAAGTAATTTGTAATTATTTTTAAATTACAAGTAATTACCCAGCTCTGGTATAAACATTGTAGTTCTTCTTATGCAATTGATTTTAATAATGGGAATATGTGTTTTGAATTATGCAGTCCTTTTGGTGTATGGTGAATTGTATTAGCAGGAATGACGGGGAAATTTTTAGTAATGATGTTTCTGTAATGATTTTCTAGAATGACATTATTACTGAACATGTGAGGTGCCCTTTAGACCTGTCTAAAACCCTAACCTACCATAACAAAAGATGGCTGCTGTGGCATAAATAAAGGAAAGTGACAGCGTGTTGGACAGGCCTATTTGAACAAAATAAAATGTTTACAGAACTATGAATCTCATTATATCACAGAAAAATATATTTTATGCCCAAGCAAGTTTCATGACTTCACATGCAGGGTTTTAAGTCTGTCAGTTGGTCAGAGCCAACTCCAAATCAAAGTCATCTAGACTCCCATATTTCATGATGCCAATAAGAACTTGATTTAATGTAACAAACTATTAAAATATGAGCGGATAAAATAAGACCATTTAAGCTGCGATTTTTTGTGTGTTGGCACACCTTTTGATATTATGTTGAGTAATAAATGCTTTGCTTTGATATGCTTAGGAAGTTATTATGTGTACACTCAAAGAAATAGTATGGGTAAATTCAACAAAAAAAAATGGTTGACTAACAATATCGTTAATTTTGTTAAACCAAACTATATTGATGGTATTTTTAAACAAGAGGTGATTGTTATTTTAATTAATAAAAAGTTGTCGTACAACAAAACAAACATTAACTTAAAAAATAGATGAATAAGACTATTATTTTATTCGTCTGACTATTATTTTGTTGAATTCTGTCAAATTAAACTAGATAATAGTATATTTGATTTTTAACTATTATCGAATTGTAATTCTAACCCAGTATTAGTTCGTTGTATTATTGTACTTGGTAGACAAACCAATATTATTGTCGTCTTCTAGAAGTTCTAAAAGAATTACCATAAAATTTGCTTGCTTACCACGTAGTCTATTACAGAAATTATTCCCAGATGACGCCACAAACAAATCACTGACAATAATCAATCATGCATTATCTTATACTCTTATGAATTGATAGAAAATTAATAACATGATTGCAATGTTCAAATTCTCTCAGGGATCATCGATATATTTGGATGGATCTTATAAACGATCTCTAATCTTTGGTTTGGGTTGTCTGATGTCTCAATACTGAGATTTTGGCTAACCAAAAAAAACTTCATCATACAATAAAGTGTAGATCAACCTAAAAATTAGTTGGTGAACAAAAAACAAAGTCGTTGTACTATTTAATTGTAGACCAAAGTGAAAATGGTTAGTGAATATAAAAAAATGTCATTGTACTATTTAATTTGTTACAAGAAGATATGATTATTAAACTACTATTTGTTTACGAAAATAAATAAAGCTGTATGACTATTCTTCTCTGATTGATTTAACTATGAAACTAGATAGGCGCGATTTCATATGCTCTTTTTGGTTGAATTTACCTATCAATTTCTTTGAGTGTACTGTGTTTAAATACAAAATGTCGTGTTCAGCTTGGTTGTGACTTTATACAGAATTATACTTTACCGTGGTGTTAAATCGTTCTTTTTATGTGTTCACTGGACTTGTATGTTAAAGGGGTAAATTTAAACAGGGTGAAACTCAAAACAATCAAGAAAAAGACCTACGTTAACTTGGCGACTTACAATGCTGTTGTTGCAGCATGCTAATCAAGGGTATTACATGTTTTTGCCAAAATTAAAACACTACACTTTACTCCATTTTATGCAGGGTGGAAAAAAATCATGATTTTTTTTTAATTCGTGAGTTTTTTTAAGTGATTTAAATCAGATTTTTTTTAATTAAATTTTTTTAATAAACTATAAATGTCATGAAAACTTAATTGTAAATGGTAATAAGGAATATGGAAATATCGCAAATAAAATCAATTTCTACTAGACAGAACAGCATGTATAATAAATAAATGTAACGTAAGTGAGTACAGTAGATAATACATTTCAGAAAAATATTCAGAATATTAATTTATATTCAATTGAGTCTTTAAAAAGGCCATCTTCTCTGCCTTGTCCACCACTGTCCAGAATCATTTTGCAGTCCTTCTACTGTGGGTTTGGACATTAACGAGCCAACAAACGGCTGAGATTTGGAAAGAAACTTCAAAACAAGTTGAAAAATTCCCAACGAAAAATTTTTTTCTGCACAACATAGTACTTTACGTTTTTCTTCTGGAGTTAACATGATTTGTCCCACTTTCTGCTGGCTGTCGAGCTCGGGACTATTATTCATATTTTTTTAACTGGTAATAAATGCTAATAAATGGTACGTGGTAACAGTTATTTCGTAGCGTTCTTTGATTTTAATTTGCAATTTTTCATGGTTACAATATTCTCGAGCGTTTTCATCATTTTTTTCCAGTAAAATATTTGATATTGTGCAATTTTCCCTTTGCAGCCTATCCAAAGAAACGGCCACTGGTTTTAGTTTTTCCATATAGTACAGGATCCGTTTCTAAGGTCGACCTTCACCGATCAAGTAACCGAATAAAATCTATTTTTTATGAAAAAAAAATTTGCTAACAAAAGTAATGGTGATGGGTTGCCTAACGAAATATGTTTAAGGCTATTAGTCGGGAGCCCTCCCTAGCTGTACATGCACCCCCCGCCCGATCCTTGGGGACAATGTTTTTCATAAAGATTGAAGCCTAAGGAACAATTTAAGACATATTCTAAAAAAAAAAAAACTGGCTGTACTTTCAAAATGGTAACTCCAATGCAAATATTGTATAGGAACAAAATTGTAGAAAATTTTATGCACTTTATTTTTTGTACAGAAAGTTTTTCTCCATCTTTTTTAGTTTTTGTGTTAAATGACAAAAACGATATTTGCAATTTTTTTTTTAACGGACGCCATTTTGAAAGTGCAGCCAATTTTTTTTTTTTAGGTCTTAAATTGTTCCTTAGGCTTTAATCTTTATGAAAAACATTGTCCTAAAGGATCGGGAGGGGGGGGGGGGGGGGGGTGCACGGGCACTTAGGGTGGGCTCCCGTAGTATATATTGAGAATTTAATAATTAATTTTTTTTTCCATACCTTCACCGATCTAACCAAAAAAATTTTACACTAATCGAAAGTAACAAACCTATAGAATATGTAAACATTTTTCCATTCAAGGCTGTACGGTTGCTAGGTTCAAATAGGTGAATCTGGTAACCAAATAAATTATATATCAAAATAAAGATAATTTTATTGGGAAACAATAAGTATAAATAAAATTTCATTCAGTTACCTGATCGGTGAAGGTCGACCTTAGTACGTATCTTAGACTAATAAGCGATTCACAATTTCTTTTCAAATTGAGACCAGTCATTCGACATCAGTCGATATTAGAAGGCGAATGACTGATCTCAATTTGAAAATTATTGAGATAACATTGATATGTTATCTCGTTCATTTTCATCCTCGCATATGGCTATTAAAATATTCCAATTTTTTATATATGATTCCAAGGAGTCTCAAATAGAATTCCAGCGAACTTGTGTTGGTAATGTCAAGGCAGAACCATTTCTACAAGAAAACTCAGCTCTTGCATGATGATTATTTTGAACATATTTTATGACCAGGATAACTTGATTGGTAATATTTTCCATGTTGAGAGATTGAGCCAATAATTGACCCTGACGTGCACCACAGCAATAAGTGATTATATCCATTTCCAAATCTTTTGAAATTATTGTTCGACGTTTTTTTTTTTCATATTAGCAGCATTGTCGGTAACAATGCCCTTATCTTGCAACCGAATATCTACGTTGGTACTATACTAAGTTAAGTAGCAATTAATAAAATGCTCAATATTAGTGGCTTCTGAGGATTCTGAGATGCAGGCGGGCGAACCGGTGCGTCGCTACTTAAAGGGAGTCTACAGATGACCTAACTTGTTGGGGCCAACTTAGGTGGTATGCTTTGAAGTTTGTCAGGCCGACCGACAGGTACCGACAAATTTCAAAGCATACTGCCTAAGTTGGCCCCAAGTTAGGTCATCTGTAGACCTTTTATTTTTTTCACCGATTACACTTTAATGCACACGTTTTTTTTATGATTTGTGGAAAGTATAAACCATTTTTTCTTATTTACGATTTTTTTGATTTAAATCATATCCACCCTGATTTTATGGGTAGGGTATTTATTATATTGTCTTGTCAAACCATTATCTGTTATTAGATCATTAAATTTGAGAATCATATCCTGTTTATGCCGACTTTATCGACGAAACAACAGTGGAATTGCTTTGCGTAACTATCATATTGTTCAAAGTTTGAAAATAATGCAGCCTGAACCAATTCAAAACTGCCTTTTGAATCAAGGTCAAAAATAGAAGAAGGAAGATTCGTAGTATTAGGTTATTAACTGACTTCATTCTTACTTATGCAAATCATATCTACTCAGGGAAAAATATGAAAATGTGCAAACATATACCTAGTAATAAAATTGATTATTAATCTGCCATCAGCACTTACAAAAAGTAAGCATTTACAGATAGCCAGAAATCTTACTTTTTGCCAACATGTTTATAAAAATCACATCCAAGGCAAAATCAATAAAATAATTCTTTTTGCTTGGATGTGGTTTATTTTATGGTGTATTTAGTGTACTGTACAAATATTTATATGTCGTCCACTATCATTGGACCTAATTTATGTTTTCATCATATCTACTCAAGAAACTTAAATGTTTTCTTGCAATCAGAGGAGCTGCCCGTAAGTTCAATTTTTTAAAATGTTTTAATGTGAATCATTCTTTTTTTGAAATTCCTAAAGAAAATTCTTCAAAGTAGTTTTCCATATTTATCTTATTCACTCATTCAGTTAACGTGTTTTTGTTGATTCTCATTTGAACTTTCCCGACTTACCTAGCACTAACTCCTTTTCTTTGCTAGGTGATCTCCGAACCGGAAGATTTTGTCCATCCAGAGGATCACGAATCGTACGAACCAGACGACGATTACGAAGATTACCAAGAACCTGATTCGTATTCGATAGACAAACATGGCAAAGAAAATTTTTCCTGCGACACCTGCGATAGAGACTTCTATTCGAGGGCCCATTTCGATAAACACATGTCGGAGCATAGGGTGTGTAACTTGGAAGGTTGTACTTTCACCGCCCACGAAAAAGTTATAGAGAAGCACATCAGGATGCAACATTCGACGGGGTTGTATGACAAAATTAGAAATATTAATAGCCCTGAGGATATTGCCAAGTGGATCGAGGAAAGGAAGAAAAGGTTCCCTACCAGGGAAAATATCGAACAGAGACAGAAAGAGCAGGAAGAGAGATTGAAAAGAGGCGAAAGGATAAAGAAAAATAACAATATGTTTGGCAAGAATAAATACAGATGTAAGTATATTCTGCACGTTTTAAATCAGACTTGATAAAAATCATGATTTTAATCAAGCAATTTTTATTTAAAAAAAACGGGATTTTTTTTCTTTTCAAATATAAATGTTTAACTTTACATATTGTTTATAATTCATTATTTGTGGCATATTCATGATTTCTTATGTTTGTTGGGTATTTTGCCACTGTAAAAATATTTAAAAATGTTGATGAAATAAACCTCTGCGCCAAAAGGGTCAGACGGAGGTTAGTTTTTAATACTTCTATTACAAAATGTCTCTAAAAATATATAAACTGAAACAAATAAATGATAATAACAAAAATTAAATCTAAGGCAATTAACGTTTCGGAAAATATTTATTTTTCCATTATCAAAATTTTCACTTTTAATCGTTTCAATCATTGACAGTTTGTTGTTTATGTATTTCCATAGCCACGTGAGACATAAATTATATTTATTTTATTTTTACTTACTTTGTCTCTGAGGATCGGTAACCAGCTGATACAGAAATCTATAGAATAATTAGAAACACATAAATTTCTTTTTTATTGAGTCGCTTTCTTTTCCAAAATTTTCGCGGAGTCCACTGGATCCTATGATTGTTATCCCACTCGTTTTTGTCTTAACTTTATTAGTAAAAATTTTTATTTGCAAAAATAAAACTTTAAATAGCTTTTAATTTAAAGGCTAAAACATTAACTTAACAAATATATGAACATGTAAAAATAAAAATATATACTTTTCAAAACAGTACAAAACAAGACATATTAAGGGTGAGTTGTACCAACACGCGGTTAGTTTAACTCTGTGTTAAAAGCGGGTTAAGAGCAATGTCGCGTTGTACCAATTCGCTAACCTGGAATTTTCAGGTTATCAGGCGCACCTAATCCCGTAAAACTTAAACTAGATAGTGGAGTGGTTTAAGGCGGGGTTATAGACCGGCAATACATGACCAGTCAGGTGCAATGTTTTTAAAATGCCAATCACATATATGAATGTAATTACCATGAATGTGCCAGAAACGCGAATTTTAAGCATTCGTCTCGTGCAGAAGGGTATTGCCCCAAATTAATCAAGAATATTTCAAGTGTGGGTTTGAAGACCCGTTGTTAATAATAATAATAATAATAATAATTTATTGGTCCGTTCGATCAATATACATGATATTGGACAGGTCAAAAAAATACATTACATTAATGCACAATTAAATAGGTATTAAATTAGTAATTTTTAAAAACATCGATTATTTAAAATATTAATATGCGAATGACAATTTTACACACTAAACAAAATTTTACTCAGAACTATACTAACATGTAAATATATTAGTAAAACCGAATTATCTAAAAATCTGCTGATCACGCATCATCCAGGTAATCAGTCACAGTATAATAAGATTTATTAATCAAAAATGATTTTAGTTTCTTTTTGAAGTGGTCAGGGGGATTGTTAACTTTATATCTTCAGGCAAATTATAGCAGAATTTTCTTCCAGCATATGATGGAAACAAGAACGATGTCTGGGTAACTCGAGGAGAGAACCATGTCTCGTGCTATAATTATGATGGACGGCATTAGCTTGAAACGTATCGATATTTTTTTTACATATAAAATACAATTATAAATATAAAGGGACGGAAAAGTTAGTATTTTGTGTTCCCGGAAAACTGGTTGGCTCGACCACCTACAAAATACAGGTGAAATTTTTCCGCTTTATACAGCGTACTTTTGAAGATTTAGAACGTCAACCCCGAGAAGATTATAGGGAGGTTCTGGAATTAGCATTCATACTGTTGGGAGAAGTTCCTCCGCGAGACATCTTTTCGTGCTCCAGGAGCGATGCATCATGTCCGATGGAAGGCAGTCACTTTGTCATAATACTTAAGCAATCGGAAAGTTTTTTTTTTAAATCTTCGTTTTTTAATTACCTATCGATCTGTCAAGCCAGATTTTCGATTTTTTTCTCTGATTTTTCAAAATTTTTTATGGAAAATTTTGAAAAGTCGGACAAAAATTGAAAATCTGGCTTTACAGATCGGTAGGCAATTAGAAAATGAAGATTAAAAAAAACTTTCCGATTGCTTAAGTATATCTGCAGATTAGTTTGAAAAAAAAGTCATTTTGGAGATACTGTGCAACGCCATAAATTGTTGGCTGAGGCGTTAAGCCGAGGAAATCGAGCATTGATGTCCGGGAATGTGCTTTTACTACGAGGTTCTGAAATCTCAGTCTATATTACTGTAAATTAAGGAGTGTTTTAAATGCATAAAGAAAAGAAAAAGTCAGAGATTCAGTGCTTATTATTTACTCCTAAGCCTAACTTTCCCGGATTGTTAGTTGCTTAGTATGGACTAAAATACTAGAATAGCCTATTTTGGAATCTGAAATTGCACCGAGAAAGCAGACATTCTTGACCGATTTCAGAAA
Organism: Rutpela maculata; assembly: GCA_936432065.2. Classification (NCBI taxonomy): domain Eukaryota; kingdom Metazoa; phylum Arthropoda; class Insecta; order Coleoptera; family Cerambycidae; genus Rutpela; species Rutpela maculata. Next base: position 8,964,466 of record OW386289.2, read on the forward strand.
AAAATATTTTTATACAATGCACACGACAATATGTGGTTTTGAGCACTGGCACGTTCAAATTTGCACACAACGTCGACAATACTACGACTCCCGCGGAAACGATTTTGTCTTTTATAAATTGAAGCGCTTGATGAACCAATATAAATTGACCAATATTTAAAAGCTTAAATACTCAACAATGAAATGAGGTATAGATTTTGTTGATGATGTTCAGCTACAAATAAATAACGTTTAATGATTTTAAGGAGATCTTTTTATTTTTATAAAATTAGTGGGCGAAAATATATAGCTTATCTACCCTTATCCTTTCTGTCTTCATCTTTGAAACTATAAAAAATGGCCCTCAATTTTTTCCTTTTCTCAACTGCAAGGACAAACTGCCACCTTTCTGCCGAATTTGTCAAAGTGTCACAGAAATTGGTTACAGCAATTTTTCAGCATTTCTTTTAATTTGAATATTCGACACTTCTTCAAAAATCAATGGATCAGTCTTTCTGTTATTCACAGATTTGCAACAACTTGGCAATTCAGTGACATAAACCTCAAGACAGTCGGAAACTGTATTCCATATTCCATCTAACATCTTGTGGTAATGTTAGTTTTTTGCCTCCTTTTTCTTTTGTACCAAGCATTTGGCAAGTGTGTATTATGAAAATATTTTACAATTTTGAACTACATGTGATTTTTGTAACTTCCAAATCTTTGGAAAACAAATTCAAGCAGAATACCTGTATGTTATAATGAGGTAATCCAGGGCCTCCTGATACAAATTTTCGTTTTTTTAAAGTATTACAAACTTTTTCATGAGAAATTCCTAAAGCTATACTTTTCTTCGCGTACTAATAGAAGGACTTTGTCGCACTATTTCTAAAATTTCAATTTATTCAAATGATGTAATATCGCTGTGACAAATTCTAACAAAGTAAAATTCAACTCATTACCGCAAGTCGCCTATGTAATTACTGATGTTTTTGTAGCAGGAAAGCTCCCAAATATTTTTAAAATTGATTTATTATGAAACTTGGTTGTTAAATCTCGAAGCATTAAAAGTGTGCCAAATAAACTAATTACATGGTTTAAATGCGTTATTAGAGTATTTTTAAATTCGGTATTGAAAATTGCGAAAAGCCATATACAGGGTGTTATTTTTAGGCAAATGCCAAAAGAAAGAAATTTAGCCCGTTCCTAATATTTTTTCGTTTACGATACTGAATTGTCTACTAAATTTGGTTTGATCTAGCGAAGTCAATAAAAAAATATGGCCGATCGAAATTTTGACAAAAAATAGAAGGCACTGGGGATATAATAAAGGCCATTTTGAAATCGTCTCGGTACTGTACTTTTCACCAGCCTGTGGCCAGTCACTCACGAAATACCCTGTATAACCGGTAAAATGTGTTTAATTAAATCTTTTTTTATTTTAAACTTATTGTAATTAAACAAATAAAGTAAAATGAAATTACATTTATAATATACTGAAGAGTTATACTAGAGTACCACACTATTATTGTTGTCTACTTGCTCGTTGTAGATATATTTAACTCGTAGTCTAAATTGTTTCTAATATAAAAAATAATTTTTCCATTCCAGTAAACAAAGTCCAGGATACCAAGGATCGCCAGAACCGCAAGATCGTAAGAAAAAGAAAGGTTGCTCCTAAACCAGTAAAAGAAGTCTCATTAATAAATGAAAGAAGCGATTGGAACGGAAATCTGTTTCCTTTCCGGGGCACTTCCGAATTATACAAGGAAGAACAAGAGAAGGAACAAAGCGATTACGAGGATGATGAGTGGGCGGCTCCTGCTTCGAACACCGTCATAAAACTAAACAACGCTCTCGGGGCCTTGATGGGAGCCTACATGTCAGACGATGAGTTTGATGAAGTCGTACCAGAGACTAAGGTAGAGGAAGTCGTGTTAGAGAAACCCGTAGGTGTAAACGTTACCGAAGATAAACCAACGATGGAAGAATCTACGATTATAACTACGAATGAAGATGAGGACGATCAGCCACCAAACGAAGTTAGAATACAAAAGGAGCCAGTGGCAAACCATAGTACCGCTGTGGAAACCATAGATAACCAAAGACAGCAAAGAAGGAAAAGGAAGAGAATAGTTAATAGAAATAAAAGTGACAACAGAAACAATCGGAACTTCGCCCCGAAAACAGACAACTTTCCATATGATACGTTTAAACGTCGCAAGGCCACTTTGTTAGAGAAACTATTGGAGAACGAAATAAGGCACGAGAGAAACGTTTTGCTGCAGTGTGTTCGTTATGTCGTGACTAACGATTTTTTTGTAGACAAATGAACTTATTGAAACCTTAAATGTTTTGTCTGTGATTGGTTCTATTTATTTTTTTAATAAACGTTCAAAGAATTTTTAAACAATGATTTTCTGTTTGATTCACGTTGGATAAGTAAGAGATCGACAGGCATTTGATGACGATTCTAGTTTAGCTGATGATACCAATAGGTAAGTTCGTGCAAAAGCAGGATTCCTAGGCCTACTCTGGGCTTATGATTAAGGTAATTGCAGACACTAACTGAGGGTGAGGCGAGTGGCTTAGATAATTGGTTGGTGCTTGTTTCGTGAGTATTGGAGAAACCGAAGTCTGTCTAGCATTATTGCGAATAGAAATCAGCAGGTCTGTATTGAGGATGCTGTATCTGACTCGCAGACTGTCAACGTTTGAGTACCTCAAGGGTCTATATTGAGGCCCACACTTTTTATAAATGAGGTAGATATATTGTTTCTTACTGAAAGTTGGGCATCCGAATCAGAAATTCAAAATGTTGTTTTCCCAAATTTCAAACTAGTAGCATACTATTGTAGGAAAACGTCTGTTCATGGTGGTGTATGCGTCTTTGCTAAAGAACTGCTGAAAATTAAAACTAAAGAAATTAGTGAATTTTGCGTAGACATACATGCTGAATTTACGTTAATTGAATTGGTTAATGAGAAAATCTATTTTTTGTGCACATACAGGTCTCCTGTAGGTGATACGGATGTTTACTTCAGTGCACTCAACAATGTAATTGAGACGATACCCGATAATAAACAAATTGTTGTGGTTGGTGATTTTAACTTAAATTTTAATAATTATGATAATATAGATGTTACTGAGTGTACAAACATCTTGTTGTCATATAATTTAGAGGAAAGAATTAATGAAAATACAAGAGTTACTAATACCAGTGCAACAAAAATTGATAATTTGTTTACAAATATAAACTGCAATAATATGACAGTGAAAGTGGTTGAACCTCATATGTCGGACCACAAAGGTATTTGGTTCACTATAGACATAACCTCCAAACCGAAAAACAATTTTATTTTATGTAGACCTATGACTGAACAGAGAAAAAAACAATTTATTGAATGTGTAAATAATGTTAATTGGTGTCCATTTTATAAAATACAAAATCCTAACGAATCTGCTAACTTTTTAGTTAATGTTTTATCAGACTTTTATAATCAATGTTTTAAGGAGAAACTTATAAAAAAGTCTAGTTCAGAAAATAATGTCTTTACTTTTGACAATAATTTACAAGAATTAAAACGAACATTAGACGCTGTCCATGTAATCGCTTGTTCTACCAAAAATGATAATGATGTTCAGCTGTATAATACTCTAAAGAAAGATTATAAAAGCAAAATAAATCATGCCAAATTAGAATTAAATAATAAGCGAATTCTAACTTCCAATAACAAACAAAAAACAGCATGGGACATTATCAACAAAAACAGAAAAAATAAAAATACGTATGTAACTTCTGACTTAACGGCTGATTATTTCTCAGACTACTTTGTTGATGCTATAAATAACTTAATGACTAACTTTGATAATGTTAACAATACAAAGTTTTCAGATTTTTTAAAGAATGCACCTAATGCAAATATATCTTTTTTTCTATTTCCAGTGTGTGATCTGGAAATTTTAACTATTATATCACAATTAAAAAATAGTAAATCTAAGGATATATATAATCTTAATAGTGAAATTTTAAAATTAGCTGGTGATGTTCTTGCAAAGCCTATTGCACATTTAATAAATATATGTATTGAAAGTGGAATTTATCCTGATATATTTAAAAAATCACAAGTTACGCCTGTATACAAAAAAGGTGACTTTAATAATACAGACAGTTATAGACCTATCTCTATTATACCTATTATCGCAAAAATATTTGAGATCGTTCTTAAAAATAGACTGCTAGAATACTTCGAAAAAAACAATTTACTAACTGATGCCCAATTCGGCTATAGACTGAAGAGATCCACTATTGACGCAATCTGTGAAATGTACGGAAATATTATAGAAGCTTTTGAGAAATGTGAACTGTGCACTGCAAAATTTTACGACATGTCTAAAGCATTTGATACAGTTAACCATGGTGTTCTAATACAAAAATTGGAATATTATGGGATTAGAGGAAAAGCCTTAAATCTATTTGTCTCTTATCTTGCGGATCGTCAACAGTGTGTTAAATTTAATGATAAAGTATCAAAACTGTCTAGTGTTGATTACGGAGTGCCACAGGGGTCAGTTCTGGGTCCTGTGCTGTTTATAATATACATTAATGATATATCATTCAATTGTGCTACTGAAGTGTCTCCAATAATGTATGCTGATGACATGACATTTTTGCTAAGCAACGAGCTGTTTTCCAACTTATGCACTAAGGAAGAAGAAGCTGACAATTTAATAAAAAACTGGACAAGGAGTAATTATCTTACCATAAATAATGGCAAAACAAAAACTCTAAATTTTTGCAGTGAAAAAAAGAGAAATAAATAACGAACCTATTAAACTCCTCGGTGTGCATTTGGATAATTCTTTGAACTTTCAATTCCAAATTCAGAGTTTATCAAAAAGGTTGTCGACTTGTATTTATATAATAAGACAACTCAGCAACAAAATCACAGCAGATTGCTTAAGAGTAGCCTATTTTTCCATTTTTCACAGCATAATGACGTATGGAGTGATAGTATGGGGGTCATCATGTCATTCGAACAAAATCTTTAAATTACAAAAAAGAGTTATAAGAATAATGACTCAAGCTAAATATGATGACCACTGTAAACCTCTTTTTAAAAGTCTCCATATATTAGCACTGCCGTCATGTTATATATATGAATGCTTGTGTCATATTAAAAAATTAAAAAGTAACAAAATCACCAAGCAGGAGGACATACACAACCATGACACTAGGACAAAAACAAACTTAAGATTGCCCAAATATAGACTAAGTAAATCTGAGAATTCCTACCTATATCTATCAATAAAATTTTTTAATGTGTTACCTAAAGATTTACAAAATCTTGATATGAGTGTAAACACGTTTAAGCTAAAAATAAAAAATATCCTTTTACAGAATGCCTTCTACTCATATGACGAATATTTTGAATATTTCGGCTCCTTGTCCAATTTATCGTCTGTTTAATTAGATTCATTATATTTATCGTTATATTTTAGCATTTTTGCATTAATTGTTTTTTCTGTGTTTTTGACAATGTTATATTTTATGTTTTTTCCTCTACTTGAGGTACTAGTTTTTATGACTACTGCTTATTTTATATTGTGTTATCGTGACTCTGTTTTTTTTATACTTGTTTTTAAATTAAGTCGTTTGTTTTTTATCTCTGACATATGCAAACATTATATATATGTATAGCATGAATAAAATTCTATTCTATTCTAAATTCTATTCTATTCTATTTATATCAATGATATGCTGAATTTTATTCAACATCCGTCATGTTTGACATTTTCTTATGCTGATGATACGAACATTTTAATAAAATCTAATACTGTAGCTGATGCTGAAGACTGCAAAAACTATATATGATAAAGTAATTTTGTGGAGTGAAAATAATAAACTGGGTATTAACCTAAGTAAAACAACCTTTATTCTCTTTAGAAATTTGCAGTCTAATATTGTCTTCAACATCAATATTCTTCTATCTCCTACCAGTGGCGGATCCAGAGAGGGGCGCTGGGGGAATAATTTTGAATATAATATATTCAATTAGCTATAGTTAATCCGAGTCGTGACTTCCTTTCATGGTATTTCCGTAATGCTTAAAAAATCTCAAATATTTTATGAGCTGTAATGAATTTTCGAAGTTCTTTATTTGTAACTGGTAGGTAATTGTCTCCTAAGGGTCTGTTTCTATGAATTGATGAATTCCGGTGGTCCCCAGCAAACTGTTTACATGTCTCCTGCAGCTTAATAAATCTAAGGCAAATAGCCAAGTACTTCAAATTTTACTTTTATCTAAACAGAATTTAAGGGTTCTTTTACTGTTTTTCTAAAATCAAGCAAAATATTATGGTTATTAAGTAATACAGTAATAAAGGCCAAAACAAAAAACAAGATTAGAATTTTTATTATAAGTATTTTTGGTATTTTGATATATTGCGTTTTCTTTTAATTAAAAATGCGTCTTTTTACGTTTTATCTCTTAGTTAAGGATAAGATTTTGCAGAGTGAGAGAGAAATATGCGTTTATTTTCGGTTTATTATAAATATTTTAAAAAATCATAAATATTATAATATTTAAAATAGTTTTAGATACTTCCTATTGCTTTAACCCTTTCTGTTCCGGACATGAAATGATGCATGTTACTAGGGCCGGGTTTTTTTGCATGCTATCAGGACCTCTGCCGAATCTATGCGTCAGGTATAAAAAATAGAACATATGCAGAAAATTCATTTATTTATAATATTTTATTATATTAAAGTATTCATAGTGTATTATGTTAAAAAGTATATATTTAAAAGGTTTGTTTTGTATGGTACACTTCAAAACAAGCCTGTACACACAGACCGACATTACACTTTCTACACATGTACCTAGACTCTCTTCTTTTTTTGCCTGAAGCTTGCTTTGGCTGCAAACAGTACATCTACGAACCTTATTATTGGATACCAGGGCGGGAAAATGTCGCCTATAAGCTTCTCAGGATTTTTGGTCATAGGTTTTACTCGGCTTTGGTTAGACTCTGTGGTGTTTTGTACTTGAAATTAGACAAAGAAATCGATAGGCAAAAGTTTTCTCACTAACTGAAACTTACTGCTCAATAAGTTGTCTTATGATTTTCAACTGAAAATCTGCTAGAGGTTCTCTTCCTGCATTTTGTGTTTGGTACAGTGCATGTGCGTTGAGCATGGCTAGGTCCACCATATGAAAAAATAGCTTTCTGTACCATTTTACGGTTTTTATAACGCATTCTGTAGAGCTTATTTCAATCAAAATAATGAGATTCAAGGTGTCGAGTAAATTTGCCGTATTTATACGGCAGTGAGCCAGGTGGTCCTGTCTTAGGTACCGCATTTCTTCGGCATTGGGCCAACGGACACAATTATGCGGCTGTGGTCCTACTGAAGGGTATAAACTTAATATCGTCACATATATACGACAACGGTCTAAATATACCATATAACCCTGAACACATATATACGGCAGTGGTCCTGAGGGAGCATTTAGGTATTGACTAAAATATACGGCGATGGTACGGAAAGGGTTAAGGAATATAACCCCACACAGTGCTTATCATAAATTTCGTAGATAGTTAAATGCCATGCTCTAATAATGAAATTAGGAACTATTTTCATTGACAAACTGCGATATTCAAGTACAACAGAAATTTACAAAAAAAAAATATATATATATAGTTGTATTCGTTAGAACAATAGCAATTATTTAAAACAGTTTTAAAGATTATAATATGTTTGGTTTTTTAAATATTTATAATAAACTGAAAATCAACGCATATTTATCTCTCACTCTGCAAAGTCCTATCCTTAATAGCGCTTTTCTTATCTTTATACGATGGTTTTCAAAAAATTCGCATAGTCATACGGAAATTTTTTTATTTTTGTTTTGTACGTATTGAGTAAAGGTTATTTCCACAAATTTTACTTATTTTTAATTAACGACCCCCTCCGGAAGCTTAGTCTGGATCCGCCAATGCCTACTACAAGCATGAAGTATGCCAATGAATCGAAAATGCTTGGTTTGAAAATTGACTGTAGACTTAAATGGTCTAATGACATTCATGATATGTGTGGAAAACTGTCAAAGATCTGTTATGCCTTGGCGATAACATCTAAACAATGTAGCCTATCAATAGTAACACAGTTGTATTTTGCTTCTTCTCATTCTTGCATGAAGTACGGTATAGTGCCTCATCTGAGGCAAATAGAGTTTTTTTACTGCAAAAAAGGGCAATACGTATAATAGCTAATCTTGGATATAATACTTCCTGCAGGGAAACCTTTAAAAGCTTAAACATTCTTACCTTGAACTCTATTTACATTTATGAGTTGTCATGTTTTGTTTACAAAAACAGAATCAAAGTTACCGAGATTAAAACTGATCATCCATATAGCACTAGGAAAAAAGATCTCCTTTTACGAAAAGAACACAGAACATCTTTATACCAAAAAAGTCTTTTTTTCAGGGGTTGTAAATTTTTCAACTGTTTGCCTGAGCATATTAAATCTATGACATTTTTTACGTTTAAAAAGGCTTTAAAATCACTTGTTTGACATAAGCAGCTACAATGTTGACGAATTTTTACAAAATGTGTGACTACTTTTCTTTAGTTTTTCTGAACATTTTATTTTTTGTGAATTATACCCTATAATATTTTCAATTGCTCACTGTTCACATGTTTTCTGTGTGTATATGTTTTCACAATGTTATTTGTGATATTTTTCTTTGTATTTCTACCGGCAATATTTCTTAACTGCGTTTTGTACAGTTTCTGAAATTAATAAATATTATCATTATTATAGTATGGCAGCCCGTTACCAAAAACCCCTATCAAAACAGCGAGCTTTATCGCAGGGAAACTCTGAGATTATGAAATTCTAAGACACTTTTTCATACGACAAAATTTCGAAAAACAATACGAGCGGCTGGCAAACGACTTCCCGTCTGTTGAAAAAAATGTAGTAATTTTTATACCGCGACGGAGCAGTTCTCGATTAATTCTCGTTAAAAATGATGAACAAGAAATGAATAGAGGATGTTAATTTAGAGGGCGCTATTGTCGACTTTATGTATATAACACACTTTTGAGTAATCAGAAACTAGCTATTTTCATAAACAACGGGCGAGTCCATTATTTCCAAGGGAGATTCTATGTTTTCATGTTTTACATCTAAAACGTCAAAGTTTTACTATGAACTAACTTTATTTTTTCAACTTCAAACGATTTAAACAATTAAGTCGTAGATAACGTATAGTATTCTGCTTGCATGTAATGGGTTATCATATGTTATATAACAATCTCATTGACAAGCCAACGGTGGTACCTCTGGCGCCTGCTACGAAACTAAAAGTCCTTATCATTCTCTATTAATCAAGAATTGCCATTTTTCATTGGCCTAAGTTCTATTAATATAAATCAAAGTTGTATCAAATTGGAGGCTAAAATCAAAGCAGCGAGGCCAAAACTTTTTTTATTTATAGAGTAGGTTGTATAAAAAGATTTAAAAAATGCGAACTGCCGTTTTCCGTTCTTGTGGTCAAGAGACATCAGAACTACTCGATAGAATAGAATAGTCTGTCTTTGTAACTCGGTGTATCGATCAAAAGGGCAGTTCTCAATTTTTCCTCATCAGGGACCGAAACCGAAATTAATTTCGGTTACGGTTACCTAACATATACCATTTTCAGTTTTCATAGCAGCGACAATTTGGTTTTCATTTACAGTTTCGGTTGTCAAGGCAGCAACAATTTGGTTGTTGGTTATGGTTTCGGTTTACAGATCCGCGGCAATTCGGCTTCTGTTAGAAAAAATTAGTAATTACGGTGCGGTTTTCGATTTCGGTTTTTGGCTTTTTACTTGCCTTTTACCTTATATAATCTTTATAATGGACGAATCAACTTAGATATGGTTTTTACCATACGATTTGGTATTTCTACATCATGGTTTAAAGATTTGAATCTTTGATTTCAACCATATTTTTTTAACTTTAAAGTCGTAAGTACAATGCGAATTTCAGTTTCGGTCCCTGTTCCTCATCATATTTACTTCCCTCTACAAGAAGAAAAAAGAAACTGCCTCGATATGAAGACCGAGATGACCGGTTTTTCTTTACATGTTCAAAGCTCGATTTGAACCCTTTAGAATAGGTAAAATGTTGCGTCGCCCTGAACTTTTTCTCAGCTCTCCGAGAACTGATGAGAAACGCTGGAATTATCTTCGCTAAAGTAATTCGAAGATCTTGGTAGCGGGCTGCCGTACTATTAGGCAATTAGGAAGTTTCCATTTTTCTCATTTTCTTATAATAAATTGTCATAAAAATCTAAAAAATATCTGTAATTTTTTTTTTTAAATTATCTCTATAAATAAAAAAGTTAGCGCTCATCTGGGCTGAGGCTCGATTCCGTCAACAGCGAGCGAGCACGGGCACTGGCAGTTTAGTTCATTCAGTGTTATTCTTACTAGGTACAGTAAGATATTTTTGTAGTTGGACTTGTTTAAAGTTAGTAATCGTTTGAAGAAGTAAGTTATGCCTAAAATAAGCGAGTTGTGTACTGTGATGTCACAGTCGAGCGAGAAGTATTCAAATAAGAAATTAAATAAGTTCGTGAGTTTTTCAAATATCGAGATGATTTTTTTTTTGTTTGACTAGTTAACTGAAAGACTACTAAATTAAGTTGAATGTACATATTTCCAAAATAGGAAACTTCCTAATTGAAATGGGCAAATGCATGCAAAAAATGACTTCTGGTGCAATGTCGAAGACCATAGAAAGACTGGTAGGTAGTTTTCAAAAGCAAAGTACATAAGACTACCTCTGAACAGAGTTGAACTGATTAAAATCATGATTTTAATCAAGCGATTTTTATTTTAAAAAATCGACCAATGGTGTATCTTTGCAAAACTGTAGGTATTGGGCAATAGAAAACCTGCAATGTGTAATCAATTGTAAGCGGCTCTATTTGGCAGTACTTCCCTTTTTCTTCCAAGTTTTAAATGCAGTAAGACTGCTACACTTTTTAAATAATTGATGATTTTCCACTGGCATTGTTAAAAGATGTTTTTTCAACTGGATGGAGCATCGATTCACAACTCAATAATTGTCCGATGATGGTTGAATGTAAATTTTACTCAAAAATGGACAGGGAAAAACAGCCCTTTAATCGAGTGCCCTCCTAGAACCCCGGATCGTACCCTGCTTGATTTTTTATTGGTTTAGTTGAAAAGGCTACATTTAACTACCTATATATTGTATTAAAAGTTGCATGATTTTGAATTATTTCACAATAAACTGATTTTGAGTACTTTTTGTTTCTAGGGCAATCTTTAAAGTCTCTGTACAATTTAAAAAGTAAATTTCTGAACCATTGCATAAGTTTTGAAAATAATCAAAATTCGCATATTTTGGTGAAATTCGGTATCTAGAGGAATGACAGCTAACTTCAGTTGTTTTCTTTTTAAACAATTCTCTTAATAAATTTTTGCTGTATCTCCAACGCCAAGTAAAATATAGAAAAATCTCATTTTTGAGTGGGTATAGTATGTTGGTGTGAATTGAAAGGATACTGAAAATCGTGATGATGCGCCTTGAAGAGTTTGACAACTGAGGAAAATTTGAAATCGATCCGTCAAATAATAACTCAAATATTAAAGTGTGTCCACTTGAGACGGTGTATTAAATAGGTGATCCGACATATGGCACTTTCCTATGATAATGGCTTTATAAATCCATGGTTTCTATTTACTTTAGTAGATGGCGTGAGCTTTAGGGTCCTTCAATTACCTGTGTATAGATAAACGAATTTGCCATGCTGCATGTAGTGTTGCATATATGGGGCCCGTGCTCCATTTTATAGAAGACGAGGTTGGAGGCCACACAACCGCAATCTTTCAATGTTTTTAATTAGAAATTTAGTTTTCCTTTACTTTTTTTAACTTTTGTGTGCTATAAACTATTGAAGTAGATAGTTTTAAATGTAGTTTTCATAATACAAAGATAATTACATGTGTTGTGTAGTAGTCTTTCGTTAAATTCGTTGAGATGTAGATTGTTTACCTGTGTTGTTCGTTATTTTCTTGTTTAAAACAATTTATGGGACACACCATGGGCGCAGCCAGGGGGGGAGCCATGGGGCCCGGGCCTCCCCCAAGCCGTCTTCCATGAGCCAAAAAATAAAGAAGCAGTACAAAGCAGTATCTAAATTATGAATATTTTGTAATTAATGCCAATATTATCTAATAGAGGAATCTACATACACATCCGTTTTCAACCATTTTCTGAAAAATTTTCCTCATCCACTGGGGAGGCCGGTCCTATTGGCTCCCCCCAGATGAATTTTCTGGCTGCGCCACTGGGACACACTATATGACCACTACCAAGTTTGACTCCTATATCTTGAAAACTAAGGAAACTAATGATTCTTTTGACACCCGGTACTCATTTAACCCATTAAGGACTAAGAACTAACATGTACGTTTTCATTCAAGCTGCTGTTGACGCCCAAGTTGAGTAGTCAGAAAGTATTAAAAATCGTGCTGAAGTTATGAAACCTATTCCTACCGCCCGTTTTCGAGGGTGCTGAACACGAATAACGATGTAAAAAGTTTTTAGTCATGTGCACTCCCTGAAACGACCAAGAACCACCTCTTTTTGCTTATTTCTTACGTGACAGCTTGGCATCGACTATTTTTGCAGGAATTCTTTAAGCAAATTCGGGTTCTGAAAATTACCGTCCCAGAACTGTCAGGAGTTTGCGCAGTTGCTTTTGAAGCATTCGGATTTAGAAACTGCGCAAACTCCTGACAGTTCTCGGACGCTAATTTTCAGAACCCGAAATTACCTTTTCTTTCTTTCAAGGGGATATAATAGATGGTGAAAGGTGATATCAGGTAGTGGTAGTCCCTATCCCCCTGTCAGGGGTGAAAATTGTTTCTTATTTTTTTCTTGTTAAGACGTTTCCGTGGAAATTTTTTTTTATTTTCTAATTTGTATATTGAGTGGGAGTGGTAGAGCGCTTACAAAGAGAATTACATGGTTCATATTCCTCGAAATTAACATCCAATTCAATGCTATTGTCTCCTTGATTGTATGCATCGTCCGTTTCCAATTCATGATCGAAAATATACACTTCGGGTATAAAATTTAGAAAGTTTACAGCATTTTCATAACTATTATCATTGGATTCGTTTGTTTCTATGCTTGGTTCATCTTCATCCTCTGGCGCACAATTCTCACAAAATTTACCTTGACAACTATTGACAAGTCTTACAAAAAACGCTAAATGTAAACCTAATTTTATACATCCGCATCGTTTTGCACATCTACTCTTACAATTACAATTATAGTCTCTAAAAAACAAGTCAGAAACCAATTGATCTTCTGAAAATTTGAAATTGATGGACTACGGATACCTTGACGAAACAAAATTTACCCAGAAAACAGTAAAGGCGGCAAAAACAAATAAAATGATAATACGAGTCCCGAATATCAGCCGAATCATTACCTATATTATTATTATTATTATTATGAAGTTAAGGGTGAAGGGAGGGTCGATCCAACGTAAAACCATTTTTTTCTTGATCAGCATCCTCGAAGACTAACAAGAAAAAAAATAAACAATTTTACACCTCTAAGGGCGGTTGCGGTCTACTATCTAACATCATCTTTCACCATCTGTAATATCCCCATGAAAAAACAAAAAATCCCTTCAAAAATAGTCGATGCCAATGTGTCATATGAGAAGTAAGCAAATAGGGGTGGTGGTGGTGGTGGTGGTGGTTTTTGGCCGCTTCAGGAGGAGCGCATCACTAAAAACTTTTTTCACCCTGTTATTCGTGTTCAGCACCCTCAAAAACGAGAATAGATTTCATAACTTTAGCACGATTTTGCTTTTTTCGAGAAAGTCCCGACTCCTTACTTCCACTACTAGTACAATATCTGATCCTATGAACGTGCTCTAGTTAGGCCAGGCAACAGGCCAAAAAAGGTGGTGTAGACGAAATAATTGTCGGAAAGCTGGAAATCATTTTAATCTCTTTAATTGCATGTAAAAGGAGTTTTTTGAAGTTTGCACCAATTTTCGGGTTGTGCTGTAAAAAAACCTCTACATTTTCTGACTTTTTTCAGTTTTTCACTAATAACTCCTAAAGGATGCACTTATAAAAAAATTTTACTCCTTTATAAAGTAAAGTACACAAAATTCTACATCCAATGAGCACCACATATTAGAAATTAAGTCAAGTAGTATGGACGATATGCATGTTCAAAAAACAACCATTTTTTAATTTTTAAAGGAAAAATCATATATTGGACTTTTAAACCTTATTTCCATTACGTAATGGTTATTTACGGAACCAGTTATGAAAAGAGTAATTTTACATGACGAATGTAATATTTGCCAAAACGAGGGAGCGAAGCGAGCAAGTTTTGCAAATTACATGAGTCAAGTAAAACTACTGTTTTCATAACATGTTAAGTACAAAATTTTATCTAATCTCGCTCTAAATTAGAAAAAAAATGACAATTTATTTTATATACTATTTTATGGTTCCCATCATAGCTACCGCTTGCAGCCGTACAAATAAATTCTGTGTTTATCGCTTTATCTGAGCATTAGTACGGATTGACGTTTGGATAAACAAACTTTACTTTACTTTGATTCAGTTTTACGCCGTTATTTCACAGAGAAGTATCTTGCTCGCTGTTTGCCGTTTTTCAAAATTTAGTTTTCCATGCATTTCAGTGTGCGTTGTAAGTGATATTTTGTGAAAAGTGATGGCGGAATCAGAATGTTTTATCTGTGGTGGTAGTTTACAAGGACAATAGAGTAGGGAACGATGGTGTTCCATCTCAGAATATCGTCAATGTAGCATCAAGATCGGCTATCTCATTTTCGCCAACCGAGAAACTGAGCCCAGGAAACGATTTTATTTTATTTTATTTTTTATTTTAAGGAAACTTATTTTAACGATTATTTAAGAAAAGAGTGTTACCAATGCGAGGTTTCATCAGCAGTGTAAAGTTGCACGACGAAGTAGTGCCAGTAGACCTATACACTATTTTCAGGAGAATCTCATTTCATAAAAAATCAGAATCCGAACTGAGAAATTACTTTACATATGAATTGGCTCCATACCCACCATCTTTATTTGTTGAACAAGGAATGATGAGGAAATCACGTAAATCTATTTTCTATGATTTGTTTGATCCATAGTGGATACTCCGTCAAACATCGAAAATGCTCTATGTGATTGACGGTGGATTCCTACTTCATCGAGTGTTGTGGGAGTTGAGAGAAAGGTTCTCTTCAGTTCTCAACAAATACGTAGATTATGTCAAAAAATACTTTGGGGCGCGATGAATCATAATATTTGATGGCTATCCAGACGATCCTACAAAGAAAAGCACAAAATCTGCAGAACGCCTTAGAAGGAACAAGTTTATTGCAGCCAACGTTGAATTTGACGAAACAATGTTTTTGACAATTTCAAAAGATAAATTTCTCTTGATTGAAGGGAACAAAAAACGGTTCATCTCAATGCTGATTCGGAAATTTGCAGATGAAAACATCGCTGGCGAACAAGCTGCAAAGGATGCCGACACAACCATTGTCAGAAAATTCTACACACTCTGAATGTGGGATTGTGATAGGAGAAGATATAGATCTTTTATTATTATTATTATTATTATCATCATAAGTTAGGCAGCGAAGCTGTTTAAACTTTTAATTAGCTTAGAGTATTAATGGGAAGAGTCATAGCAGTTCTTAAATGAGTTCGTTGACACTGCACAAACACAGTCATTTGATAGAGAGTTCCAGTCCCTATTTACTCTGTTTTAGTACTTATTACTGCGTTAGCTCCTAATAGTGATCGGTTGTTTGTCATGAAGCCTGGAAAAGGAAAGTCAGAGACCGTTTTCTGTTCCCCGACACACTTTAAAATGTCAAATAAAGTGAAGGAAAATATATTATTCCTTCACGCGTTCAGCGGATGCGATTCAACATCGGCCGTTTTCAGACAGGGGAAGATGAAATTCGTAAAGCTACTCGACAAAGATGCGGAGGTACAAAGGATGGTTGACATATTCAAAAACCTTGACGCAACTACAGATGAAATTGGGGCTGCTGTCGAAAAAGTAATTGCTGCTTTGTATGCCGGATCGCTTCTTCAATCTTGTTCTCTGAATGAAACACGCTTTAATCTGTTCACCAAATCCTTAGTACAGAATAATTTTAACTTGGCTACTCTTTCTCCAACTGAAGAAGCTGCTAGACTGCGCTCAATTAGGGTTTTCCTACAAGTTAATTTGTGGAAGGGTCATTTGATGGACCCAGTTCACTGAGGTTGGAAGGTCACTAAGCATGGGCTACTCTCAGTGCCATCAACAGCCGAACAAGCCCCGCAGGAACTATTCAATAACACTGCGTGCAAATGCTTAAAGGGGTGCCGAAATGCTTGTGGTTGCAGGAAGCAAGGAATGAAATGTTCTCCAATATCAATTGCAGAGGTGCGTCCTGTACCAATACACCAGATGAAATTCATGACGAACCAAACTTCAATGACGACGAATTAATACTGCCTGATGATGATGACGAATTAGAAGACCTGGATGATGAGGACCATAAATTGGACCAATTGCTTCACTCAGCTTCTACTTCCAAATGCAGCAAACGTAATTGATGTTGTATTTACATAATTTACTCTACTTTTTTTGTTAATTACCCACACATCAAAATTTACCATCAAAGCATTTTGTACTTTCAGTCGATTTTTAACATTTTAATTACATATTTATAATCACAATGTGTGCTTTTATTTTAAAATCCAGGAATTCACCACCAAGTATTGACCACGATAAGTATTGACCAGTTGACTTTGATACACGATATAATATTATAGGATATTCACATATTACATTATATATTTCATATATTACATTTTACGTTGCGAAAATATGTAAAAACACATTTTTTTCTTAAATGAAAACTATCGTCGTTTTTTGACTTCGCATATCTTCCTAACTACTTTGCACATTTTAAAGTATATGGTACTCATTCGACGTAGCTAATTTATAAAAGAACAAAATTTTCCGAGAAATGCATAATTTAGGAGTTATTGGTAAAAAACTGAAAAAAGTCCTAAAATACCGAGGTTTTTGGGACGCCCGTCTACAGCACAATCAGAAATTTGGTGCAAACTTTAAAAAACCCTTTTTACACGCAAATGAAAAGATCAAAACCATTTCCAGTTTTCCGACAATTAATTCACCTACAAACTCCATGTTGCCTGGCCTAAGTGTCATATACAAAATAATAATTTTATATTTTTCCTGCTCTCAGCTGGCACAATTAGGAGTATCATTCCCTAGCTCGTCACGGAGGGGGTTAAGGGAGGTATTTCAACCAATAAAATTCATGACGATATTATAAAAACGAACATTTTTATTTACAATAATAACATAACTTTAAAAATCTACACTAACATAATCATCTTAACAATTATAAAAATACAAATAAATATTGCATCACAAAGAAATATTTTTAACAAAAAGATGTCATTTTTTGGTTTGTATAAGTTATGTAGGTACCTACGTTTAATGGATGATGTGAAGTTTGGCAGATGGAAGTATAAAAGGCAATTCTTGACTCTGAAATTAAAAGAAAAAATTATTAAGCACTCATCTGAAATGTGGCCACCTTACCAGGTTTGAGCTAATACCCAGTAAGCGCACACACGTGAATAACACGTAAAAAATTATACCAGAAACAACATTAAATAAACTCTCATGCGTCGACGGTTTCAACTGTAATTTCAACGTTTCACGTTAATTTAACATTAATTAATGTTAAAAAAACGGGAGGTTGAATATTCAACCAATTATTACACGTGTAAAAATCAACCTACTAACGTGTATTTAACCAAATTACGTTAGATACATGTTAAATACATGTGTGTGTGTTTACTGGGATAATTCCTAGTGGAGGTAAGGTCAAACTTATTTTGTATAAGAGTTACGATTATTAGCTGGGGATCTAGGGTGTCAAAATCGACAAGGGGAGGTCAGCTGAAAATATACAAAAACTAAAACCAGATTCCTTATGTAAAATTTAATATGTAAAAAAGTATTTATTTGCAAAAATTACAAGAAACATGAAAATATGTATATTATCATTTCTCACTCAATATTGCGCTTGTTATTAGAGATATTGAACTTCAATTTTAACAAGGCATTCCTTTTCTATAGCTATAGCTATAGTAACGATATATTTTTTACAAAAAATATAATATTTATTCATCTTTAGAAATTTTACATTATAAGATAAGTCAGTAAACACAATTAAATGTCTGTACAGAACTTTAAATTTAGGTAATAATTAATCAGTCTTTAAATCAGAATAGATGAAGATAAAAAATATGACATGAAAAGTGTCAACTACGATAAAATGGTAAAATTACAAATATAGAATGATAAAACGGCAGGTACATATATTAAAATTAAAAAACTAATAAAATTAATTCACAGAGGGAAAAATAATGTTTCCATTTTCAGCGATAAGTTGAGAGAACTCAAGTATGTTGTAAAGGCAGTTGTTCTGTGTTAATATGTTTTTAAGTTTCTTTTTGAATTTCATCATTGTGAGGTCACGGAAGTGTTGTGGCAAGAAGTTGAACAAACTGATTTCAAAGTTATTCCATCCCCAATGTAACCTATGTATTAGGGTGGGTCGATTATCTTCTCTCAACTTCTGATAGCCAAAAAAGTGTTTCTCTAGTTAGTCTTATTAACAAAAAAAAAATTGGTTCATTTCCAAAAAGTCTTTGAGGGGTCGCAGAAGTTTTGAAATTTTCTAAAATTCTTTAATATAAAACGCCATTAGCTAAAAAAATTTTTATTCTAATTTAGTATTTACTTGTATCCAGCGTCTCTCGTACTCTGCGAAGACATCAAAGACATTGATAGTAATTCGCGCTGTGCGTCAACGCAATCCCTTCTAATGCCTCTGCACTATCTAATTCTAACGAATTGAGTTATTATCAAGGTTATTATGAAGTCTTTAGTTTGATGGCCGTAAAGATCAAATTTTAGTAAACACTAAATAAAAAAAACTTATTGTTACACTTATTTCAGAGCCAGGGTCTGTTTATTTTGGCCATGTGTTTCCAGAAACTGGTTCAGCACTTAATATTTCTCAGGCAATTTAAAAATTTCTTCAAGACAATAAATAATATAAGATCGGACAGTATTTTAGAAATTGGATGTGATGGAACAGCAGTTAACACTGGTTTAAGAGGTGGTGTAATTAGAATTATTGAAACTTCCCTGAATAGGCCATTGCAATGGCTAGTGTGTCAGTTGCATGCAAATGAGTTGCCATTGCTCCATTTGTTACAGAATTTGGACGGCCATACAAGTGAACCGCGATGTTTCTCTGGACCTATTGGCAAAATATTGTCAGAATGTGATAAACGACCAGTTGTGAAATATCGGAAAATAGACACCCAAAACCCCAGTGATATAGAAGCAATATCCGATCTCAGTACAAACCAATGCTATTTATTGGAAATTTGTAAAGCAGTGGTCGTTATTCAGAAAGTCTTGCCTTAAGAAATCCTGAAAAATCAGAACATCCACGTTGGTTAACTCCTGCTAACCGCATCCTACTCTTTTATGTTGCTACTAAGGATCCAAGCGAAAACTTATAAATATTAGCAGACTACATTGTCAAGGTTTATGCTCCGACACGGTTGAAATTAAGGTCAAACCATCCTGTAAAGACGGCACAAGACATCTCTTTACATTGATTAAAAGTTCACGCTATCCTACAGAAGACCTACGCGAAATTATAGACCCCGTCATACACAGAAACGCAAACTTCGCACATCCCGAAAATATTATATTGGCGATGATTACTAATAAGCGAAAACGTATTCGTGAATTGGGACTGCGCAGAATTATTAACAGCAGGAAAAATAAATCAGAAAATGCAAGATTGTTTAAAATACCACAGCCAAGTTTTAGTTGTGAGGATTACGTAGATATGATTGAATGGCATGATATAGTAGTAACAGAACCACCAATCATTACAACCTTGGCTGATGAAGAACTACATGATATGGTTTCCACAGAAGGCCTTGCAGTTTCCACGTTTTTCGTGCCACTGCTGTTTGTGGGTTCGCAGCTAGAGACGATTTTATTAGATCTCGGACAGCATCCCGCAAGAAGATGCCTAAATTTTATTCTAAAATTTATTATAAGCCGTAAAATTTCAACCTGGTTGGATGGTTGAGTGTCGGGACGGGTGAAACTCGATATGCAGTGGTGAGTTTTGGGTTATTACTATTGATTTGCATTGTAACAAGCAAAGTGCTCAAAAAAATAAAAAGATTTACTATATATTATGATAATAAATTTCAAAGTGACTGCGCCCCCTCAAGGCTTTGTTTTAAAAAATCTTTTAGGGAGTTCATGAGAGACTCATAAGGTACCTTTTTTGGACTATCAGAATAGAAAATAATGTATTTGAATTTTTTAATGCGTTTTCGGCCCACCCTACTATGTATACCTCGAGCA
Organism: Rutpela maculata; assembly: GCA_936432065.2. Taxonomy (NCBI): domain Eukaryota; kingdom Metazoa; phylum Arthropoda; class Insecta; order Coleoptera; family Cerambycidae; genus Rutpela; species Rutpela maculata. The sequence continues at coordinate 8,985,044 of OW386289.2, forward strand.
GGCAGTGGCGTAGCGAAGGGGGTACGTTACCCCCCCAATTTTGTCAGACTTGGCAAAAGTTCGAAATTTAAGACGCAAGTTGGCAGTTTTTATTGAAAAATTTTTTTTAGATTTTCTCCCATGTGCTCATCAATTTTTACTTCGGCGGAACTTGGCAAAAGTTGGGTAAAAGTTGGAAATTCGAGATATTAAGTTGGAAATTTTTATCAAAAAATTATTTTTTTTAGAATTCCTCCCTCCCCCGCTCATCAAATTTTTTTGGAGGAATTATTTAATTATCTAAAGAGTTGGCTTTTTAAGTCTTATGAAGTTGGCAAATTTATAATCCCCCAAAAAAGTTGGTTCGCTACGTCCGTCCTTGCGAGCAGGCATAGTTGCTGACACTGATTGATAGATAGATAGATAAATCAATTTATTTCAAAAGAGATTTTGATTTAACAAAAGTTTTAAACAAGTCAAAATACTTTTTACACAATATAAAATATATATGTCGTGTATTTATATTAAAATAAATATTTTAAAATAAAAAACCGCTGCCCAAGGAATCACTACTTCCACATCCAGATTTTTTATCTAAGTCACTCACAACGAAAAAATTTTGTATGTGGAAATAATTGTTTATGGAACTTTAATAATATAATATTTGAAATCCTCTACACCAAAAACCCATAAAACGATACCCCACATCGATAGCGGGGTGGGGGTGGTGGTAGTGGGGGTGGATGAAGAAAAAAAACATTTTGAGGTTTCTGGTTCTTGTACACACCCTAAATCACAAATTTTTTTCATCCCCTTTAATAATGGGGTGGGGGTGGTAATGGGGGTGGCTAATGCCAAAATTTTTTTTGAGACCTCAGCTTCTCTTGTATATACTAAATACCAATTTTATGGACTCTTACCTGCTTGATTTACCTATTTTCCCCAAATTTACCCCAATTTATTCCCCAACCCTTCAACGGAACAAGATAAAAATATAATCTAGTTCTAGATCTCGTTAAAGTACATATGTGTACCAATATCTCAAACGGTTCCGGAGTAAACGTGCGCACAAAAAAGTTACAGACAGACCGACAGAAATTTTTTTTCGCTCAAAATTAAAATCTCGACGTTTCGTGACATTCTAAGCCTATTTGAACAATACTACTATACTTCCACTGGACGTGGAAGTAATTAAACATCTGCCACAGGACATGCTTACTTTACATTTAGTAAAACAGAGTTCACAAATAGCTAACATTGAAGAGCATTAGTCATTTAAAAGAAATTATATTTAAAAAGCTCTGATTTAAAGGATTTAAAATTGTCTACATTTTTTATGTATTCAGGAAGATGAATATAAAAATATAATATACATGAGTAGTAACTTCTTTTTTTAGTTAAAGTTAATGAATGTGTAGGATAATTGTAATTAATTTTTCCTCATGTGTCGTATTTGTGGTTTATCAAATTGACATTAAAGTTTTTTCCGGATTTTTTTTTAGAAAAGTATACATTCAAATATGTACACACCTATGACCGTTAGCAGATCATACTTTTGAAACCCTCCTCTGCAACTTTCAGTACAGTTCAGCCTAATCATTATACATATAGCTTTTTCTAGATTTTAAATATTTGCTGTATGTCGGATGGCCTTCTCTAAAAGAGTATACCGAATTTTAGTATAGAGTAAAAATATCCATAATAAACCAGCTTAAGTGTTTTGTAATCCATGTATTTGGTTAGAACACGAAGAGCATAACGGGGGTATTTTAAGCATGAATCAATATAAATATCCCAGTTTTGTACAGTTGGTTATATTTATCCGAGTATTTTCTTATCGGGAACGTCAGACTTGTTTTGAGTAGTTCTAAAAAAGATACATTGTGTTTTTTCAGTGTTTAAAGTAAGATTGTTATTACACGAATCAATTTCACAGAATTATTGGTCAGAGTAATTATTGACAGTATACTCTTGCCTCTAATTATTATCCAGCGGAACTCCCATGTTGCTGGCGCGGAGCATTTTAACTGTACTGGTTTATATATTTTTTTATTAAAATAAAAAATTATGGCCTTGAAGAGGTCACAGAAAGTTGACCTTACACAGTCTCCATCTTCAAAAGCCTCTGATTACCGTCTCACAGAGTTTGTTTATGACCCCTATAGTACTTTTGTTTTTTCTAAAGTCAAATTGTGATTTAATGAACAGTTTGTTATATTCTAGGTAGTCATACAATTGTTTTTTTTTTTAATAGAAACTTGGAATATCTTAGATATCAGCGCTACAGTCCTGTAGTTGCTAGGATCTGATTTATCACCTTTCTTAAATATCGGTATTACTTTAGATATTTTAAAACATTGGGGATAAACGCCCTCCTTTATACTTTCATTAAACAATTTTGTCATAGGAATTATTAATACGTCTTTTAAAGATTTAATTAGCCTTATATTTTTTAGATTTTTTATCGCATCTCGCACTTCATTGTGAGTAACTTCCCTAAAATCAAAAGATATATTTGATATATTTATGTTAGCTTTATCTTTTTCAAAGGTTGAAATTGGATTTCGTTGATTATTTATTGTATTGCTTGCTACGTTTATGAAGAAGAATTTAAAATCAGGTGCATAGATCTCATATCCCTGGCACTCGTATCTGTTTTCCTGTTTGCATTTATGACCTCCCATGCAGCCTTACCTTTGTTATCTGCTTTTTTGATAAATTCGGTATTTGCTTTCTTTTTTGCTTCGTCTATAGCACGTCGATATTTATATCTGTCTTCACCGTTTCAGCTGGTCTTGGTGTTCTGAAATTTTTTAGTACATCTGTTAAAAGCCTTAATTTTCCCTCATATCCCTAATATCCTTACAGAACCACTGTATTTGATTTGTACATTTTGAATTTATTTGATTTTTACTTTCGGAAATGCACTATTTCTATAGTGTAAAATTTTTTCAAGAAAAGCATTTACTTTAGTATCTTAAAATGTTTTAAAATGTTTTCTTAACCGCTTCTCAAGTCACCGAAGTAACTCCTTGAAAATCTGCATCCACATTTGCATATATGAATTCCCAAGTTTCTCTTTCAAATAAATGGTACATTTTACATTTGCCTTGAAATGTGATTGGTCTATAGACGCAGATAGAAAAATTCTGTGACAGGATATTTTTAGTATTTTTATAATTTTTAGATAAGAGTACAAGACTGAAGTTTCCAGCTATTTTATTGGATGAGGATTGACAAAAGAAAGTTTTACCATGGTGTATTTACAGTGCTCAGTGATTAATGTACTATTTTTATTTATTAGGTACATAATAACAACATAAAATTTATAATAGCTTTCAACTAGAATTTATTACCTAACCATTTGTATTACCTCTTGGCAACGCTTCAAATGCTTTCGAAGTTATTTTGATACTTCAACTAGAATCCATAAAATTAGAAACACGCATTTATTGATATTTTAATGAAAGAATTTATTATACAGTGTCTTGCAAGTAAGTGGACATAAGCAAGTACATTATAGCTCCGGTCAAAATATGACAATGTAACAACTTATCTCTTTATCAAGTTGCACAACTGAATACATTAGGGTGGTCCTTATTTTGCGACATTAGATTTTGTTCGGTCTCACCCCCGAAAGTGGTTCCGATTATTTAAAAAATGAACTACGTAAAATTTTAACTCGATTAGATAACGATAACCCGTGCCCCAAAGCCATTAAAAGTCCGTAAAATACGCAATTTTCACCTATTTTCAAAAGTATCTCGTTGGCGGTTGATCACATTGAACTTTTCTACATTTTTAATCAAATGAAACTTTCATTTTCTAAAACTTCGGTTGTTTGTATTTTACTTGTACAATTAATAATTCTAGAAATAATGAGGTTTTGATCGGCGTAAGCAGGTACTAGAACATTCATATTCTCACTATTAATGTCTTAGCAGATGTTTTAGATCCCATGAATTATTCGAATTCGCTTCTCAATAATACCTTACAATCGAAATTTTGTACTACTGGCCACATAAAATGGGCTTCTCAAATTTTCATAGTGTAATTTTGGCTTTAAACATTATTTGCTCATTTTCTACGTCGTTTCCAAACGACCTCAAACTGATCATCTCAAATTTGTATTGCTTGAAATAAAAAAAAATCTGTTTTCAGTTATCTACATCAAATCTAACTCTGAAATAACACGCACACCACATATAACTAGACAACCTCCAAATCTAAAACCAAGACGTAGACATACGTCCAAACCCACCGGCATTGTCAGTGCCGCACAAAATTTCCAAAGCTTTTCCCATTAGCCCGTTGGTGATACAGTGTGTGTAGTGGCAGGCTAGACATAGGGCGTAAGAATTACAACATCGCGTGTGCCAGCTGGCTGAAATGAAATAACTGAAGAGCTGGGATGCTTCGCCAACGGGCGAGTTTGCTGCTGCGCTACGTGAATGTACATGCCTAATCGGCAATTACACGCACTGTATCAGCACAACATTCATCAGATCGGCCTCTTCGCTTTTTGCTATCTAGTTTTCCTGAAATGTTGACTGTTTTATATTGTCCACTCTTCGGTTGATGTGACCAAAAAATGAGAGTTTTTCTAATTTCCCTCAAAAGTTCTCTTCTTTTTTAGCTGTACTTTTAAATATTTTTTAGACATTTCTATTTCGAATATAAGGTTCTTTCTACCTCTGGAAAATGTTGTTTATTACACATTAATAGTAGTAGTAGTAGTATTTATTCATCTTTTAAAGTTGTTACAATTTACAAGTATCAACTTATCAGACTAGTCATAGAGAAAACTTCTCTCAAAAATTCCATTAAAAGTCCAGAATATGACATAAAAACATATTTAAAAAGTTGTATATAAACAAACAAAGGAACATATTTTATAAAATTAACTGTTTAAAATTGTTTCATTATTTTCACAATATTGAAAGAACTCGTTCACAGTGTAGAAGGTGTTACTTAACAAAATATCATAAGCCTTAGTCCTGATATCTCTGGCATTGTTCGCTTTTATCACAGAATTTATTTTATTGAGGCATTTTATACCCATATATTATGGAGAGTGTTGGCCAATTGAGAGTCTTGAGTAAGGTTGATATATTTCCTCGCTTCTACGAGTGTAGTATGAGTGCATCTCTTTATTTTTGATGAGCAGATTTTTGTTTTCAATTGTATGTAGTAGCAATAGGTAGATGTATAAACTAGGTAGTGTTAAGATCCCGTACATTCTAAATAATGGTTTACAACTTGAAAGAGGGTGAGATTTACTCATACATCGTAAAATCTTTTTTTGTATCAGACTTTTTGCCAAAATATTAATATTCCGCAAAGAATATGCAAAACGCTTTTACAAATTGTCATTTTAACTTCTCTGAAATTGAAATAAACTCACTTAAAACTTGTCTGCTAAATGGCAATTTACTGTCGATAATTTGATTAGTAAAATCTCTAAACAGGAAGATTTTAGCAGCGTCTTGAAGACTCGTGACCGGTGAATTCAGTAATATGTGACCATAACTGAGTACAATTGAAGCCGATCGGAGGTCCGCTATATCTCCCTATTGACAAGAACTTTCCATCCTATGATGTTTTTGACCACATCAACCGAAAAGGAAAACATAAAACGGTTAATGGTTCATGGAAAATCAGATGGCAAATGGTGAAAGAAACTTGACCGACTTAGTGGTTTAATGCTTACGTGTTATCATTGAGATCAAGGATTTCCTGGCTAGAGTATGAATGTTTAGTGCTGTTTTTAGCGAGCTGACGAAACTGTAGCAATGGCCTAGACTGCGATTGAGTGAAACAACGTGGTTAGTCGCTGTTATCTTTACTGAGTTAGAGCTTCAGCTGCAGTAGATGGCAATAATGCAGGAAATCGTTGTTGTTAAAAAACGACAAATGAAAAAAAGTTTGTTGAGGTCGTACGCCTAGCAGATAACCACAGATACCATCACAAGGAACAATTTAAAAGTCATTTGGACTTGAGCAGGTTTTAAGAAAGATTTGTCAAGGTTAGGAAATAGTGTTGTGCTTTATTGGTGTTGTAGTTAAGGCCTTGTAGGCTTCACGTATACTTGCTCTTATATGGTAAGACCTAATTATAAAGCTAATTGGCTTCTAGGATAATATGTATTTGTAATGGGTTTATCATACCTACATAAAACTCTCCATAAAGCTAATTAGTTTTATGAACGTCTTAAATTTATTATGGTTATGGTTTTAACATATTTGCAATAAATGCATTTTAAATCCTTTTTAAAACTAGACATTTTCAATGCCTATTAGTACTTATTAAAGGCCATTACAAAACTAGACTCTTAAGACATCCTTGACAAATGTTGTGATGAAACCGTTATGAAGAAAAAAAAAAAGGCTTCTATAAATTAAAAGGCAAATTTTAATTCCATAAAACACTTTCCAAAACCTCAATAAAACATTTATTATAAAAATAATAAACAATATGTCTGCCTGAAGTGTCGTTGATGCATGTGTGTGTGTGTGTGTTAATTAAAAGCATTTCACAACTTACTGATGTGTAATTATGTCTTTTTGGGAAGAAATTATTTTGAGGTTAAGTTTTAAGTTTTTTGTATCAAATGTCAACACGGTTCGTCTTGGAGGCAGTTCTTTTAAATCCCAAACGTTTTATTACAGCTTTTATCAAGTCCATGTGATCTTCGCCAAGTGCATTTGCATTTATGTAAGGAAGGAATTATTTATGATAGTATACAAAAAGACTAAAAGGACTTCATTTAGAATAAATGTTCTAGGTTATTACTATTATTAGAATATATAGTTTAATGAAAGGACTGTAAAATGACAATTTTTTAGTTGGCCGGCCATGTTTTTCTTGTTATATAAAAATATTCAAGGTCAATCTTACAATTATAATTATTAATAATTATCACTTTTTCTTTAGCAAATTAAGGTAGAATTACAAGAAACGACTGAAAATTACCGTGGGAAACCGAGAAGCAGCCTACTTTTTAAAATTTGCTGATTACGCGTCTAAGCAAATTTTGTATGGATATTAAAATTATTTCTGAGGCCCCCTTGTTTTTTTGGACCTTTCTTTTGTAGTTTTAATGATAAACTGCTGTTGGTTTTAATTTTTTTGTCTTTTTATTAGGTACCTTTAAAATCGGCCTTAGAGAGGCTATAATGCCATTCTACGCTTTATAAATTTCAAATTCCATTTTATCTTCAATAAGTCTGATGGTGTGTTTAAATCAGTTTAGAAAAAATAAATGCAATAATAAAATTATTTGGATTCCTTTGTGGACATTCTTATAGCTTGTCAGTTCTAATATGGACTTATAAGAGTTTTAAAAACCAGTTTAAAGGTAGAGCCTTCTAGGTGTTTTTTAGAAATGCAGGAAGCTAATAAAACAAGTTTCCGACAGCTTTAAAATATTTCGAAAAAAAAAAAAAATTGGAAAGTTTGACTTACAAGTTTCCAATTCGGTACACAGTTTTTGGCACTTTACAAATTTTAATTAATACTGAGTTAATTTGAAGAACTACAAAGTGGTTTTATAGAACATTTTTATCCATCCACTAATCTGGAAAAGTGTTATTCCCTGTAAGGTAAAATTTTATTTTGAATTTTATTATTCTTAGGAATTTCTATGAAAATTATTAGTTTTTGAGAAAAACATAAATATAACTTAAAAGGCAACATATCAATTGTTTGTTAAAAAAATAGGTAATTAAAAATTCAATAGCAGGCTAAGACTTTTTCTTTCAAATTTGCTAATTTGATAATTGATTAGTAGTATATAATTCAACGAGTCCCCTCGCCTTTCACTGAACACTACGAAGCAAGTAAAATTTTATGCCATAAGATGTTCCTGTGCTTGGCAGTGTGCTAACCGAAGGTAAACTTGTTGAGAAACATTTTCCAATATGTCTGGTGTTATTGATGAGTTTCAAAAATTTCGTATTCTCTCTTTCAGTTCATTCATATTGTCAGGTTTGGCATCGTAAACCTTACTTTTTAAATATCCCAATAAAAGAAATCGAGAGGAGTCAAGTCAGGGGACCTTGGTGGCTATTCTAATGCACCTCTTCGACCAATCCATCTTCCCAGGAAAATCTTATTCAACAAATTGTGTACAATTAAAGCATAGTGCACTTGAGCCCCATCTTGCTGGAACCATACGTGGTCAAATGCATGTCCAACAATTTCTTGTATTGCAGGTATTATTTCATCATTTAACATGTTGATACTTTTTGTCAAATCACATCAAAAAGAACTCGAGCAGTTTCTAGGCAACACATTTTCATGCGCTGAATTTTCAATATTTTTTAATACACTTAATATATTACTACAGAAAAGTAGCTTCATCAGAAAAGTCCAGAAGAAATCTGTTGTCATCAACATATCGCTGCAAAATTTAGCTCTACGATCAAAGTCATCTTCCATAAGCTCTTGTACTAGTTTCATTCTCTATGGATGGTAGTGATACAACTTCATAACTTTAAGAACTGAACCTTGACTTATTCAGACGTGTTGAGCTACTTTTCTACTTGATGTATGACAATTATCTTGAAGATGCAGTAAAACCTCTAAAGACTTCTCTTCATTTGTAGAGTTTTTAGATCTTCCAGATCTTGCTTCACCAGTTTGTTTAAAATGACTGAAATGCAGTAGTTTTTGAAATAGGTTCACATTCTCCATTAGTGGCATTGAATAAATATGCAACCCCTTTTATGATCTTACTTTATCTAAATATCCCCATGTCATAATGACTTATTCTTTCCCTTTCTGAAAGAGACCTTACAAATAATTTTTGCAAAATAATTAGCGGATCAACAGAAAATGACAAATCGAAACAGACCCCACAAAATAGTGATGGGTAAACTCAGCAGATGGATCTTAAAATCAAGTGGAGTACAAATCTCTAGCCTCCCCGAAAGTTGGAAATGAAATGAACATGAAAATGAAACTATGAATGTGACGTGTATTTCTCAAAAATTATGAAAAATTTTATTTTGTTGCGATTCCAACGCCACCTTTCGCGAATCAAAAAAAGTTTCAGACAAAACCTACATATTTTGTAGCATAAAATCCGAATCTGCAATAAAAATGGGGGTTTCCATTTAAGATTTCAAAGTTGCCCCCCACTCCAGCCCCAGATGATGTATATTTCTCAAGGTATTTGACGGGACTTTTTATTCACCCGGTATATTGCATCTTCTTTTTATAATAATTTTATATAAAACGAATGTATGATATTATGAGATGTGTTATTTTTGTCGCTAGTTATTTAATAAATATACATATATTTCGAATAAAAAGTATTTATTAGTTTTATTGCATCTTGGCAATATTTCAAATCTTTAGTTATTTTCGTATTTCAACTACTTAGATCAAACATAAAATTATTAAATATTTACTTGTTGACTGAGTAGTAAGATTTCTGAGAATGTATAAATTTAGTGGCTCATGTTTTTGGAATGGCATTCTCGGCAATAAAATGACAATTGTGGAAGTATTTCCTAAATCGGAAAGACAGAATCATTAGAAATCTTGAGCCCAAAATAACTTGTTTTTATATGTAAACTGTTCACTTCGACCATTTTATTACCTTAACTGTATTTTTCAAACCATTTTTTCTATTTTACTAGAATTTAGAGGTCAACATGCATGGACTATCTCATATGATGAACTCATTCAAGCGATACTGAATTGTTCTGTTATAAGGGAGTACTTTTGGAGATTTATGAAACAGGTATTACATTAATGTTAGATATTCCAGAAAAATCATGGATAAGATGGATCATTAGAATAAATACATAAATAAATCCGAAATACCACCCAAGTTGACATGGTGGCTTTAACCTAGTTAGAAAATGCATAATGATTTATCAACCGAATAAAATTTGGACATGGTTACTACCCTGCACATCTTTATAGAATGGGACTGTCTCCTATAGAGGACCCCGCTTAGATCTTATGGGAAGTGGCCCCCCGTGAAATTGGCTGAATTTTTAATATGTTATAGATTTCGACTTTCTATTCAAAAGCTCTGATGGGCCCAACTTGATCCTATGCATAGTTTCCGAGATACAGCTCAAGACACGTTCAAGAATGACCTCTTGTACAATAAAAAAAATTTCGAATTCATTATTTCTTTCATATATTTATATTGTGATATGTTCTAATAGCCCTTTGTAATATTTTGCACTAAAAACATTTGTTGTTTTAATAAAAATAGCTTAGAAAAAAGTTAAAGTTTGAAAAATGTTGGCGAAGGCGCCGGGAAATTTATATAAAATAACAAGTGAAAAAATATTCGGTCAAATTGGCTAAAACATTTTTTACATAAAGTATGTGGCTTACTGATCAAAAAAATTTCGGTTGAAAAACTTTCGGAAATTGCTTCTTTGACCTCTAATACGTTTCTAGGCATTTGGCTGCTCGCGTGCAAAAATTATTAGGCTGCCCTTTTCTTACCACAAAATTTTATGAAAAACGTATTTTAATTCATATTTTTATCTCTAAAAGTAAAAAAGAGGTGTTTAAAACTGTTGCTAAATAAAATGAACACACAGCTCATTCACCTGCAAATTTAATAAACTGCAGACGTACTAGGATAAACTACGTCTGCACTTTACTTTCGTTGTCATTGGTCCTATTCTCTTAATAATCCGATGTGGTGAGCTATTCCTTATGCGTCTGCAGATTACGTATATGCACCCCGCACCCTTTCCTCAGTACGAGAATTAAAGGTAAAAAAATGAAAAAAAAAATTATTCTAAATAGATTATAGATTATAGACTGTGTACTGAGTGGTGTGGAAGACAACAGGAATCCATAGCCTCCAAAAATAGATCATCAATGACAATAAAAAAACAAATTATTTTAAAAAAATCCCGTTTCCCGCTCAATTCAATAGTAAGTAAGTAAGTAAGTTTTATTCAGTTTCATTGGACATATTACATTGGCATAATAATATGTATAAAACAGGTCATTAAAAGACAAAAATACAGTAAATTCAAACGAACACATTACAATGTATATAAAATAGACGTCAGCACATTATATCCTAATTAATAGTTGAAAAATTCTTGAAGAGAATAAGGTTCAATATCACAGATATACTTGAAAGCTTGCCTTTTGAAAGAGTTCTGGTGAAAGGTTTCTTTTAGATTTATTGGCAGAGTATTATAAAATTTAATTGCAGAGTAATATGGTCCCTTTTCAGTGATAGTCGGACGATGCTGCGGAAATTGAAAATTATCTTTGTTCCGTGTGTCATAAGAATGTTTAAAGTTAGACATTTCAAAACTAAGCTTGTTTGCTTTTAAATACATTAGACAGCAGTAAATGTACAATCCTGGAACTGTGAGCATGTTATTCGTTTTGAAACACCCTTTGCACGACTCATTAAATTTTTTCTTGAGAATTATTCGAACGGCTCTTTTTTGCACTTTAAAAACACGGGCTAGATTTGTGCTTCCACCCAGAAGCACAGATTTCAATGGCATACTTAACAGTGGAATAAAAATTAGCATAATAAACTGTCTTGAGAGCATCTAAATTAAATGTGCGTGATAGGGTTCTAAGAGCGAAGCAGGTTCTGTTTAACTTTTTTATGACATCATCAATGTGTTCCACCCATTTGCAATTACTATCTACCACCACGCCCAATAGCTTCGTATTATTAGAGATAGGAATTTTTATTTCTTCAGTGAGATGGTCAGGTATTTGAAACATGGAATTGTGAGTCTTAAAAAATATGCAGTTAGACTTGGCTTCATTTAATATAAGCTGATTGGTATAAAACCAGTCTTTTAGGTTTTCCCATGTTTGAGTGGCACATTGTTGAATGTCAGCGAGAATTTTACCTTTAACTATAAGATTGGTATCATCAGCATAACTTATAATATTTACTTTGTCACTGTCACTTACAGTATTTATTATGTCGTTGAGAAATATTATAAAAAGAAGTGGGCCCAAGACACTCCCTTGCGGCACACCATGGCTGTGGCTTAGCACGTCTGATTCGTATTTGTTGTTGTCTATCGTTATACATGTTTTTTGTTTTCTGTCTCCTAAATAGGAGGCAAACCATTTTAAACTATTTCCCCTGACTCCCATTTTCTCCAGTTTGTTCAAAAGACAATTATGGTTTAAAGTGTCAAATGCTTTGGACAAATCGAGAAACAGTCCACAGACAGCTTCTTGACCATCCAGAGCATTTAGTACAGTATCCACAAAATGAAATAGAGCTGTTGTTGTTGATCTATTTTTTACAAAACCATGTTGAAAATCGTGAAAGAAAGTTGTTTTGTTTAAAAAAGCAAGAAGTCTGTTATACATAAGGGTTTCTAAAATTTTGGAAAAGACTGATAACATGCTTATTGGTCGATAATTTCCTAGTTCATCCTGATCTCCTTTTTTAAACAACGGTATTACTATTGCCAATTTCAATGCTTCTGGAAAAATCCCCTGAGTAAAGGACGCATTATATATACTTGCAAGTGGGGCAGCTAGTGCACTTACACATTGCTTTAAGAGCTTTGATGATATGCCATCAAAACCACTCGAAGTCTTTGGTTTGAAACCCTTTACCACAGTGCATATTTCTTCCTCAGTATTCGGGTATGTGAACATGGAATCTTTATTTATGATGACAAGTTCACTGTAGTTTTTTGATATATGGCGCTGGTTTATATCTTTTATTAAGTTAGGAACAGTTTCAACGAAAAAAGTATTAAATTTATTGGCTTGAGTGTGAAAATCATTGTTAGAGGGTAGTTTATTAGGCTTTAGATTACCGATGGTTGAATTAACTAAGTTCCATGTGCATTTTGATTTATTAGTTGCATTGTTGATCATGTTTTCATAATACCGACTTTTTGCATCTTTTATTTGATTACTATACTCGTTTTTCATGTAAGTCAGAACTGGCTTGTATTCGGATTTAATATTCGAAATGGTTTCTAATAGCTGTACTTGGTTTTTTAATTCATGCAACTTTGGTGTAAACCAGTCTAGTTTACGAGTCTTACGAACTTTTCTTCTCACCAGAGGGAAGTGCGTATTAAAGCTGTTATGAATAATTCTCAAGAAATCAACAGTTTTGGCCTGTGCACAACTTTCCTCATACACAGAGGACCAGTTAAGTGAATTTAATTCAGATATGAAATTGTTTATATTTTCCTCGGTGTACCGTCTTGTGTGTATGTAAGTTGATTTTCTAGCCGATATTTTAAGAGTGAATAGTTGAGCCTTATGATCAGAAATTAGTGACTGCAAAACTTCCGTATGGTGGTTGTGTGATATATTTGTGATGATATAGTCATATATTTTGCTACTAGTTGGAGTTACTCTTGTATAATCTGTAACTGTCATATTTAGACCATAGGACTCAATTACACTCGCCAGTTTACATTTGTCTGCATTTTCAGTGGCAAAATCTATATTAAGGTCACCTGCAATTATGAACGCCTTACCTTCATCAAACAAGCTTTCCAGTATTAAGTTTAACTTATATAATAAAATTTCAGAAGATACCTTTGGAGTACGGTAAACGCATAAAATTACATAATCAGTATTATCAAGATTGCACTCAATGGCACTACATTCAAAATATAGTTTTTCAGACAATTTGCACACGTCCTCACGCGGTTTCCACTGTATCTCACTGCTTACATAGATGGCTGATCCTCCATGTTCTCCATGCATTCTACAAAAACTCGATGCAAGATTTAGGTTTTTTATGGAAACAAGTGGTAGTTCTTCTTGGGATAGCCAATGCTCCGTAACACAGGCAATTTGACAGTGTCCGATATCTTCCAAGAAAATCTCGAATTTTTCAGCGCTTGTGCTGAGGCATTGCAAGTTTTGATGAACAATCCTAAATGTTGAAGTCAACTCAGATTTTACCCTACTCCTACTGTAAGTAGTGACTTCTTGTTGATTTGCCATTGACTTACTGGTTTGATTCATTATTGGCAGATCTTCTTTCAAAAACGACTCTGTTTTTGGCTGATCGAAAAAAATCAATAATTCTAACTGCAGCATTTTGCATTTCTATTTCTAATTATTTTATTATTATATACTTGCCACCTTTAAAATAGCCAAAGGCAAAAGCTAATAGCAAATGTAATGGGGTCATTTAATCAAATTTCATATTTCGCTTTTTAGTACATTTATGCGAAATAATCGTCTAATAATTATAACACTGAAAATTTGTGGTTGATCCGATAAGTAGTTAGAGAAATATACCGCCGCGCTCAAAGTGCCGACGTCATTGAATCCAAAAGTCTGTCTCGAAGTTACGTTTATGTTATTAGAACCCGGCGATTTGTCTAATCTGCCAGAGATGTACTTGATTATGGTGATTTGGAGACCGCATTGGAGTATTTTTAAACAAGAGTATGCAGCATATAAGTGCCAAAAAGAGGAGAATGAAAATACAACTAGGATAGAATGACGTCACGCAGCGTCGATGTTCTTGATTAATTTTAAAGCCTACAGAGATCCTAGAATTTTTTTTTTGCATTCCGCTCTAAAATTAAGAGATCTTTTGGAAAATGTAATAAATAAATATGCTAAATGAGCCCATTATAACGTAATATGAACACAAGACAAATTTTTTGTACACTAAAACAAAACTCATAAAAATAACACTTCTGCAGCCAGCGCACCACGTGATTTTATTTTATTTGCTCAAGACGATTCAGACGAATATCGTGTGTTGCCAATGTCTTATTACTCTGAAACGCCTAAGTGTATGATGTAATTGGACAACTCGAATATCTGCGAGCCGAGCGAGAGCAAGTGCTCAAGTCACCGACGACCAAGATTACTGAAGGAACAAAAAACTGCTTAAGGGTTGGTAACTTACAACTTAGAAAGACATATATTTATATTTACGTCACAAAAGGACTAGATTCGCTAAATTTGCTTAAGTATGAATATTGAACATGTATTGATATATTTTGGCCATCATGTGTCGTTTGAAATTAAAACCATAATTATTATTAGTTTGTACCATGTCTAGATGAGACTTCAGCTTTACGGACGCCCTTAACATTGGCCGCCTGCGTGCCGTGCACGCCTTGCACATCCTCTTAAAACGGGCCTGCTAATACCCCATCAATAAATTAAAAGTTCGACAAGATACAAAATTTTAGAAGAATTTATAGCTATATCTCGGCAACTACTCATGGGATCGAGTTAGGCCCATGATCAGAAAGTTGAAATCTACAACATATTAAAAATTCAGCCAATTTCACCGGGGGCCACTTCCCATAAGATCTGAGCGGGATCCTTTAAGCAACATATGTAATGTTGAGAATGACTTGGATCATATATTTTTTAAGTGTAACAAACATACTGATGCAACTAATGAATTGTATAATAATCTATTAGAATTAAACATTGAAATCCCCTTTACCATCTTATCTTTGTTATGCCTCAATAAAATCACTATTCCACGCTGTCTCATATTATAAAAAACGGCATAAAAATTTAAGTCAGAGTTATTCCTTTATCTAAACTGTTGACCTTAGCTGTGTTGTGAAAATATAAAAATGAATTGTTAGGCCTCTTGTTAGTTTGCCAATTGTGTTGGATCTGGATCTACATTATTTGAAGGGGGGTGAGCTTAAGCTCTCGTGCACTCAGGCCCCATGGGTGAGCTCATTGTGCTACCCACATAGGTGGCGGCATGCCACCGAGCCCCTCATTCATCAAACTAACCAATACTTGTAATGTATTTGAGGAGAAGGCCCGGCGGGGGCTCCACCTATACTGGCCATACTGGGCCAGAAGTCCCCCAGTATACATCCGCTTTTCGTTGAGAAAGTAGGGCAGTAACCAGCACATGCTCGGCAGTCTTGTCATCCAGGTTACACTCTCTACATTTCGGGTTATCAATAAATTCCAGTGTATGAAGGTTCTTGTTTAGTTTGCGTTTGCCTAGCTTACGATTGGGTGTGGCTAAAGCAGGCCTGTAGCTAGAAAGTGCTTTCAGGGCGGGCAAACAATTTTTCAGGACAGGCCCGTAAAAAAGTCCGAAAAATTGTTTGATGAGCGGGGGGGGGGGGGAGAAATCCAAAGAAAAAAATGTATGTTATCTTCGGTCTCTATGTACAGCCTAATCACGAATAAGCGATTGCATATTGGGGGGGGAGCGCCACAATGAGATCTCGCACCACCTGAAAAATTTGCAAGGGCCGCCCCTGCTAAGAAACACAGTGTTCTGTTAGCGTACAAATAGTTGCTTGCCACATTCGACCGTACTATTCCATATGGCTGTGATTTGTGTAATTTCAACAAAAATATAGTGAAACTACCAAGATAATCTATAAAATAAGTATTTTATTTTGTATACATTGATTGCTTGTGAAATGTGATACATTCGGTTATAAAATTGTGTTAAACGGGATTCTACAAAGATAAAGAAATAAAAATTAATGTTTGAGCTACAAAGAAAGCGCAACGAGTTCCAAGCAGGATTCCTTTCTTGGTCGATTTCTTATAGTTTTTTCAAATTATGGTACAAAATACCCGGTTCATCCCAGTTTGGAAGTAATGAGTAATAATTTGGTCAAGTACGAGGTGTTAAATATACGTACGACGCGACGACGGACGCTCGGTAACTGCTTCGAATGACTATTTTAATTTTTTCCACGGAAATTTCTACAAATAAATTTGGTAGTTATCTTCCGATGATTAATATCTTTCACAAACATGGATTTACTTAATAGATTATTGGTGTCTTCAGACCCAGTAATTTCTTCTATGAGAAATCTGCCAAAAAGAAAATGGTAACCGTTCCTAAGGAAGTTCTCCAGTTATTGAAAGAGCCAGAATATCATGTACCCGTGGTTAAATCGGCTGATAATACTCAATCACCTGAAAATAGTGAAACAGAAGTGTCTTCTGGCAGCAGTACCGATACCGAAGGTGAACAAATATGAATTTGATTATGAACTCTGTTGTAGAATAATAAAGACATCTAACTATATTGCAGTCTAATCCAATATATGCTTTACATGTTCAATATACTATTTTCTAGGCAACTTGTCCATTTTTTTTTAACACTTATTTTCCCTGCAAACTACCCCCCATTACCTTTATTTTTATTTAAATAATGTTTCCATGTTATACTCATTTTTAGAAAACTGGCCCATTCTTAAATTATTTTGCCACGTTTTTCGCATTTTCCACCCCCAAAAACATCTGTTCAGTATTCTCCGATTTTTCTCTTTAATTTTAAGTTTAATTTAGTTAATTATTTAAATTTCATTCTTCAGGTGCATTACTTCATTGTTTGATATAATTTAAAAATAAATTCCTTTTTTTTCTTTTGCCATAAAATGGATTTAAATTAAATTTTTTGTTTACTTGCCCGCGTGATATACTCGGTTTCACAAAAAAACCTGCTGCTCGGCTATTGAAGAAGGATACCGAAGTGGTACAAGAACAGTAGTTCGATTTTGATTGCCAACGCGCTACAACTGTAGTAAATTTTCTCTAATTTTCTCGAAATATCTTTATAATTGTACTCATCCTCTATTGTGTGTGATTTAACTCAAACGATAAACAATTGTTCTACTTGTGCAATAAAGTCTACAGTCCGCTGCGCTGCCGAATCCTGCCCGATAGAAGACAAAACCAGGCTCCTGACATCCAGCCAATAAAGGTAGGAAACGTGCAACCGAGTACGAACAATTTAAGTTAATTCTCATAATTTTCTCTTACTCAAAATATTACAACATCCCTCCCAATAAAATTAGTTTTTTTCATGATTAATGCACTCTTTATAACCGATTTGTCCATTTTCATTTTTTTATCAAGTGTTTTCAATTTTTGCACCCCCTCAAACAACAACCCCCATCACTTTTAATTGTTTTAAATATTTTTTTATGATTGATGTACTCATTTTTAGGCGATTTAACCATGTTCAGAATTTTGGCCAAGTTTCTCGGACCATGCAGAGCACTCACAGATTCCTTGCCGGCTAAAGCATCCGTTTCCTCATTACTCTGAATTCCATCGTGTCCTTTCACCGAATAGTGCTGGACACTGTTATTTTGTGCGAGCATATCTAGGACCTTTCTATTTGTAGAATCAGCTCAGAGTCTGTTCTACAGTTGCTTAGGGCAAGCAGGGCCACTCTGCTGTCCGTTGATATGCGCACCGTTTTATCACTGACGCTTGCATTTGTGATTTCTATTACTGCTTGCAGATTCAGCGGTATTGTCAAATGTAGATCTAGTTCTTCTGAGTAAACCCCAGCTCCTGATCCACAGTCCATTTTTGAACCATCGGTACAAATTGATATGTCTGGCTTATCATTACCGGCCGTGTTCAAACTTACTTCAAAGTTCTTGTGAAAATTATATACAGGGGGGATACGATTAGTCTCCATTCCCAAAAGAGGAATAGAATACGAGCATGTCTCGTAGCTGTGCCCTTTATATACCACTGGTCTATAAATTGCTATCTCAGAACAGTCCTCAATGCCACCTCTTCTATGAATAATCAAAGATAGAGTATAGTCTCCATTGCAGCTGTAGGCGTCGTTTTCATCGTACCAGTAATGCAGGCATGCTAATCTTTGAAAATGCTCTTGATCGGTTCCTAGGCAAGAAGTGTGTATCACTGTTACTTTCCCAATTGTGTTGGATCTGGATGCTTTAATTGAGATGCTACTGTTTTTTCCTAACTCTGGGTCACCAGACTATGGCTTCATAACAAAGCATGGGTCTCATCACCGCAGTATACAGCCTGAGCTCTGTTTATCTTAAATTCCATGTCTCTTCCAATTTAAGGTGTGGTCAAGTATGACTCCCAGGTACTTGACCTCACTCGTTAAGTGCTTGCAATTGAGTTCTTCTCATATCATTCACGTTAGAGTTATGTTTAGTTATTTACCGCTATAAAATAAACAGTGTATCTGGCTGCATAAACTCTGTCCTGTCATAAAAAAAATAAAAGCTGTCTAGAAATGGAAACGTATTCACCAAAGTCAAAATATTCACGTTTTTTTTCTCACAGATACACGCAACTAATAGAAGGTTTAAATTAAAAAATCGTGGCTCGATATTTAATTTCGTATCTCCTAAACTAAATGAGCTAGATAAATATTTGACAGAAAAATACTTACCATAAGGATGTACCTATCTATCAAAATACAAAATACGATATACTAGATTCTGAGTGCTGAGCGGTTTCGATTTCGAAGTTAGGTGAGTTTAAAGTCGATGTCAATGTCAAATTTAGTGGAGGATTTTCCTAAGCTTTCTCTGTATCATAGATTAGAGATTTCTAGGCTTAAAATATTGATGTACAAAAATATTTGTGACAAATAGTAACGCCTTCACTGTATGCTGTTGAATTTCTTCTGTATTAAAACATGTAGACTTTAATTTCAAAACTGCAGCGAAACGTAGGTTCTCTAGTTCATTTAATAACATTTCTATATTAGAACTTAAATTATCTGCAATATGTTGATCGTTCATTTTGTATAATCAGCTCACCAAACAAGACTAAAAAGGCGAGTTTATAAAAAAAGTCCCAGTCCTAACTTAGCCTATCTTAGTCTTAATTTTTTCCCTAAAAAGTTAAATGTACAGGTTACCCGTATGCCGTTTATAAAAGTCGCAATCCTGTCTTAGTCCTAACTTAACCTAAAATTTTTAGATTAATTTTTCCTAGGGGCTAATACCACTGAGTAGATCAGAAATCAATTCCAATTGGCGTGAAAAGTTCGCGTATCTATTTTAGATAAAGGCCAGTTTTTATAAACCCGTCTTAAAATATCAGATATATTTTAGGGAAAAATTAAGACTAAGACAGGCTAAGTTAGGACTGGGACTTTTTTTATAAACTCGCCTTTAAACTAAACACACTTATTTACGAAATAATATTAAAATTCCTACTTTTGGAGGTTATGTTGGCGTATTTACTTGCAGCTTCATGAAGTAAAGAACGGCAGAACGGCTACAAGGGGCGGGGCTTGCATATCAATTAAAGTTGCACGGATAAGGATTTAAAGTCATAATGAAATTCTTGTGTAACGTACTATTCGAGTACGCATTCTAGTATTATTCAACCAATGAAAATGAAAGTCAGACAGAGAAAGAAGGGGGCTGATAATTGATGATAATATCTTCGTATAGTAGACCAAAGGGTATTTGACTATGTAAAAAAGATATAATGCACCGCTAATATACGGGGTGTCCCATAAGTCATGGATAAAACGAAGGGGAATGATAGATGAGTTCATTTCCAACCACAATAACTACATATGTTGTTATCCAATTTTTGATGGTTCACTTATTTCAACTTTTGTATTTTTGTCCCCATAATGTCATTTCATGTTTGTAAAGAAACTTAAAAATACCTACTAATTTGAACAGTAAAATATATCAGGATAACGTAATAGCAATTAAAATCACTCTGATATTTGTTAATTATTCATAAATCCACACAAACTATACTAATCATTTTATATTTTTATTAACACGTGACGTCAATGGTTAGAGGTAATTTTATTGTTGTTAGATTGCTGCCCTGTCAATACCAAATGTAATACTAATGCCAGAGAACTTATACCATGGTATAAGTTCTCTGGTAATGCTTTGACTTCTATTGTTTTCCTTTTTGCGAATAAATATTGTATGAATTTTAGGAAGTGCGAAGAGGCGTATATTTTCGGCCACAACTTTGTTGTTTTTTATGTTAAAGCGTCGGAAAGCTCGATCAAATTTCTTTAAAATTGGTGTCTACAAATATTTTGAAAAAACTGATAATTAGCGAGATTCTTGGGAAAATGGAAGAAATTTCACGTTTTCCTAGAAAATGCATGTGAATCTTAAAAAAATCATTTTTCCCAGAAACGTTTGCTTTGAAGAGCCGAGATTAATGGAGCGCAGAGGTAACATATGATATTAAGAGTACATCGTAATTGAGATCAATTTCAGTTAATTTCCGATTAATTACGGTGACAAAATGGCGAAATTTTACCGAAAAAAAAAAAAAAGTTCTTACTTCCGCCCCTTCTATTTCTCTCATTTTTGTCGGGGTAGGGAAAGGAAAATTATTCAACCCCGTCGAACTTTCTTCCCTGTCGCGCGATTTTGAAAAACCAAAATGGAATTTATTCTCTGTTATCTATAGTATTTAACTGATTAATTTTTTAATTTTTTTCCAAATAAACAAATTTGTGGGAGGGGAAAAACTTTTTGCATTTTTTTCAAATGCGTTTTTTTACGTAGGAAAGAGTTCAGAGGAGAAACTTTTTAACAGGTAAGTGAGGATCTTCTTTATCTTTATTAAAAAAAAAAATATCGCAATCCAAGCAATAGGAAGGGAGGGAGGGGGCATAATGCGTTGCGGGAATAAAGGGTTAAGGAAAAGGGATAGGGACTTCGGACCTTGATATTCGGCAATATAAATCTTTTCTCCATCTTAATATTTTATCAATTTACCTTTGTCAAATATTAAACTTATTATAAATAATTATTTAATGCCGTCACGAGTTTTCGCGGCCCATTTCTCTAGTATTAGGTGTCTACTGGACATATAAAGCAATTGTTTTTCTGTTTAACTCGCTCTAGCTCAAAAACGGCATAATTCATTACTCTCAATTTTTTATCGTGTTATCACTATATATTTGTTAATAAAATGTGTTAATATGTAGGTCAAATTTTAATAAGTGTCGAAATCATTACTTTTCTTCTAAAATTTGCATTCTCAAATGTATCGAGGATCGAGGGCATATGAAGATAAAAGATTGAAAAGATTTGAAACTTTTTTTTCTAGCATTAGCAGTTTTCGAGAAAATTGCAAATCAGTGATTTTTGGCCCGGTACTGAAATTAATTGCTATTAGACTTCCACACACGTTCTTTAACGATCTCTTTATCATTAAATAAGTTTTGCATATATTCCCTCTTCAATCTCTAAAAGTCACCCCTTCACGGTTGGTAAATTAAAAACTTAATATAATTGCAGCACATTCTTTAGAATACTTTTCCCAGTTTTTTGAAAATGTTAATTTTTGAACATTTTAAATCTTATATTGACGACTTATTTGATAAAACACTTGTCAGTATAAAAAAGAAGTAAAACGGATCAAGTACGTCTATAATAACCTCTGCCTGTGTTTCAAACTTTCGATCCTTGGATTTCAAGCTATAATTCTAAATTCTACCTATCACACCACCATACTCTATTTCCGAAAGCGATAGTATTGCTAATATAATGTCACTATTTGAAAATCATGTTCACATTTTAATATTATATTGTTATGAAATATACATTAGTTAAATATGTAACTAAAGAGAGAAAATATCATTTAAAAAAAAATCTATTCAATTACAAATATAAAAAATTAGAAAACTATTTTTTAATTTTAAATGATTTAATAGCTTTTAATTTACCGATAGATTTGGTTAAAAAACGAATTATGTTTGCTTTAAGCATTTTTAATGTTATAACGGAAACTTAGTTGTTAAAGTACTCGTCCGAATCTAAGGTTTGTGCAATGTGTACACTATAATAATAGCGCAATTTATTTATAAACCGCTGTTTCGGCAGTTTAATATTTGATAAAGGGTAGATTGATAAAATATTAAGATGGAAAAAAGATTTATGTTTCCGAATATCAAGGTCCGAAGTCCCTATCTCTTTTCTTTAACCCTTTATTCCCGCAAACGCATTATGCCCCCTATCTCCCTTCCTATTGCTTGGATTGCGATATATATATATTTTAATAAAGGTTAAAAAGATCCTCACCTTTTTTTCGTCAAGTCAATAATGACAAAGTTATTGTGAAAATAGTATATTATATTACTAGGAGTAGAACGCACTCTTTTTTTGTGTTGAGCCCAGGATTTGCGGCTGAGGCGAAGCCGAAGCCGCAAACTGAGCGAAACACAAAAAAGGCGTTCTACTCCGTGTAATATATACTATTTTTTCTTCAAGCGTATTAAAATACAAAAATTCATTTATTTATCATAAATGTACAAATATTCAAACTACAGTCTTACATGTTGACACAATATGACAAGTGGCTAGTGGATAGCGCGCCACCGGTGGCTTTCGGTATTAATATTATGTTACTAGTAAAACAATACCCACTACGGCGGCGCTTTCGGAACTAACATTATGTTACTAGTAAAACAATGTCCACTACGGTGGCGTTCGGTACTAACATTTTGTTACTAGTAAAACAATGTCCTACTTCTACTTCTGTTTTTGGTGACATAATTTAAACATTTTAATACGCTTGAAGAAAAAACATGTTTTTGCGAATTTTAAATGCGAATTCCTCCTCCACCCCGTGTGATTAAGCTGAACTAAGTTGATAACATGATAAAAGAGAACGCGTGTAACCGAATTGTCAAAAAAAAAAAAAATTAAAAAAAGAGGTTGGTTTCAAAACTCCTCTTTTCTCGCTCGATCCGCTCCAGTACTATCTATTACGAATCGGGCGAGTTGATGCTACAACAAAAACGGTAGGCCCATTTTTTAGCACTATATAAATTCTTTCACGGGCTCATTTTCGTAGAACTAATTGTTTACGAGTTACACCAACTCAAAGTTTACAAAAAGTAATTTTTGCGAATTATTTTGTTTATCGTACATTAAAATGTCAAACGGCAATCTTGTAAAGCCCTAAGCCTAATGCTCTACAATTTCTGTCACAGATATCGTTCTGTACGACTAATAGGTGAGGTACGGGTACGTTTTACGTTAAAATTTATAATACTTTTTTCAAAATATATGTAAATTATGAACCGCCAAGTAAGTCGATGAACTAAAATGATATACTGACCTTTAACCTGACCATTATAAGTTTCAAGCAATTAAATCACCATATTCGATGTTTTCAGAATGAAGGTTGCAGTTCCAATTATTTTTTTTATTTGTAAATGTATTAAAATAAAGGGTGTGCCTGCTTATTATTTATGACATATGTGACGCCATCTAGAAATAACTCCTATAACAACCTAGGTGATATCGTGCATAATATCATCCGACACATTATAATATGATGTTGCAATTACGTCAAATTGACGTAACAAACTAACTCCAATTTTTGTCAATATTTACGTTACATAGACGCCATTTATTAGTCGCACGACGTCGTCGTCGAAAAGTGACGTCGCATGACGGCAGTCTGTTATCTGGGCACGGGCAGATCTAGGCCTTGAATTTGTGGGAGTTACGTAACAGACACATGTAAATAAAATATACATTAAATATAAAAATATAAAATACATAAAGAACATAAAACTATATATGAAAATAACAAAACAACGGAAACATAGAGAACCGAAAATACATTATTTGAGGTGTATTAGTGTATTAATAACATATGATAATTATAATTTAAATTATATAATAAACTCAACTGCACGTTAACGTTTTGGATTAATGTGTCCAGATTTTCTTAACTGTATAACGGGAAGAATAAATGGCCGATATTTTAGGTTCGTATTTTTTTGTTCAGAAATATTTAAAGTTTTGAAACGAAAGTTGATGCTCTAAGGGAACCTGGAGGGGGGGATAATTACCCCATATCCCCCCCCCCCCCTCCTTTGTATAAAACGTGAAAATTTGAAGAAATTTCGGAGTGTTTTTTGACACTCCTTTCCTTAACTATCTCCTTAGGATGTCCACCCTGTACATTTTCCACTGAAAGTATATCAGGTTTCTTCCTTGGCAATAGTGTCAAAACTACCTGCCAAATTATTATTTTACTCCGTCAAATAGTTTTTTAAGTAAAGCGTCAACTGATAGACATATTGACGAAATTGAAAAACTCTTAATTTTCATAATCTACATGCCGTTTTCAGAATAGAAACACAACATAGAAACACAGTGGTTTCAGAGTTATCCTGAAAATAATGAAGATCGCTATTTTTAATTTTTGCTAATAATAACTCGCAAATTATAGGATTTATAAAAAAAATAGACAGAAGTTGAATGGTGTTTAATTGTTTATTTAAAATTCTCAAATTTACATTTTTATTTTTTCAACGGTAGGTGTCGCGGCGGCCAAGTTTTGTTATTTCTTTTGTACGCGAAACCTTTTTTTTAAGAACCTTTAACTGGCAACGTCTTACTTAATACAAAGCGGTGAAAAACTCATTTTTAACACCCTGATGCTGGGTGTCGTGTCGTGGCTCCAATTTTGAAATTTGACAATACCGGATGTCAACGGAATCATTAGGCAAGTCATAGTTCCCAGAGTTTTCAAGATATAAGTCTTAAATTTGGCAGGGGTAATATATACCAAAAACGGCAAATTTTTCATAATTTGACACTTTTCCATCACTTCCGGTTTCCCCGGAAATGACAACTTGGAAATTTTAGATGGAACACCCTGTATATTTTTACGTTTTTTGGATCCCGGAGACGATTTTAAGTACGACTGCGCAGTTCTAAAATTTTTGAGACTACTTGATTTTTTTAGGGCTATTTTTTTGCATCCAGAGTATGGTGAATGCACTTAAATCAATCAAAAGGACTAAAACAATAAGAGAAAAACGTAAACGTAAGATTTTTAGTTAGTGAAGCTGAGTAAGGAGCCTTCATAGACTATGCCAATAAGGAATATGGGAAACAGGAGTCTGGCCCGACGATTGGAGAACCTCAATCTTCGTGACACTACATAAAAAGGAAGCGACAGATGCCCGTGATAATGTAGAAGAACGCACTACCGGACGTCAAAATGACGCGACACCAATTAATTTCTCAGGGGGCACCAGTCGCGTATTACCCCGTTCTTCTACCTCCCAGGCGGGTTCGAGATAAGATGCACTTCGATAGCCGGTTAATGGACCAAGGCTGCACTACCACAGATCGGTAATGACGCTCTCTCTGGACCTGAATTCCCTCGTTAGGGGTTTAGGTACCTCTTAATTTTCTGAATTTTTGCATAAAAGAATCCCAACCGAAGAATTTCTCTGCGGAGGGATTAATTCTTGTACGTGGAATCCACGTTTTGGTCTGTTAATAACGGACTCTGCTTCTCAAAAAACGCATAAAAGAGTCCTTATCAAACTTCCGTAGGGCAACCAGAAGGTCAAGTGTTAATGTGAGTTAACTCGACACATCCGGTTTTCGATACGAAAGTTCCAGGGATTATAGACCGTCAACAGGCCTCAAGATCAATTAAGAAACAATAGTTCAAAGAATCCGTTTATTTAACAGAAGCGGTTATACAAAATTCTCAAGATAAGAATTGTGCCTTCCCCAATCAAGGTAATGGCTTTCAGACCATACAAAC
Organism: Rutpela maculata; assembly: GCA_936432065.2. Lineage (NCBI taxonomy): Eukaryota > Metazoa > Arthropoda > Insecta > Coleoptera > Cerambycidae > Rutpela > Rutpela maculata. The sequence continues at coordinate 9,011,307 of OW386289.2, forward strand.
GAGAGCGCTTACGCTAACGATCGATTAGGTAGAAAAGATTCATGCATACCTTCTCAGAATCAAAATGCGAGCCTTTTAGAGAAGTCTGAAACTATTTGTAATTCATAATTACGACTGACTGATTTTAACTTAAAAAAGTTTTACTAAATGAAATTTAGTTTCGCTAGAGACTACCTAGCTTTAAAGTTCTTGTATCGTGGAAATTCACGTACTCAAACACATTCGTGAGGACTTATAACTGCATAAGTTTAATGGCGTTTGATCAGTCCACGATTTACTTGCTCCTATGCAGTTGTTCAATATTATCGATATGGTAGCAACCCACCTTCGAGCGACTTTTAGGCAAAATTGAATTTTTGGTTTTTTATGCACAAGGCGTTTTCCTCTATAACTTTGTCATTTGGAAAGCCCCGCTATTAGCTTTCCTACCATCACTTTGTCGGGACCACTCAACGCGCTCGGCCAAATTGCGAGCCGCTGAGTTAATCCAAACTCTTTCCATGCGAGAAACCGGCCTTGTACATGTGCATTGATTTTTATCAATTTTTGCTTATCGGCACTACGCCGGCTTTGTCAAAATCTTCTATTTTGCCTTTTGGATGCAGTGCATCGCTAAAATTTTATGCTCATACTTTAGAATTGTGCTTTCAATGACCGTACATCAAAGGTCAATGTCTTTGGAGGTGGAGGAATAAAAAATAAAAAATATTTCAAAGTATATTTTCGTGGTACTTTTTAAACTGACTTTGTGGTACTTTTGACCAATTTCGGCGTACTTTTGAAAAATCAATTTTCAAGCCAAATTTCAACGTAGTTTTGAAAAATTAATCTGCGTGTGAAATTTTGGCGTACTTTTGATAAATCGATTCTCAAGCCAAATTTTGACACAGTTTTGAAAAACTAGCCTGTAAGTGAAATTTTGGCGTACTTTCGATAAATCGATTCTTGAGCCAAATTTCGACGCCCTTTCAAAAATATTATTTTTCAAAGTCCAATTTGTGGTACCTTTGAAAAAGTATGTTATTCATAAATCTTTGTCATTATATACTTTTGCTCTCATATCCTGAACCAAAAACATTTTTCCTAAGTGAAAATTCGGCGTTTCTTCGAATTTTCACCTGGTCATTTCCAACGCCTTATAGAACCCAAAACGGTCCTGTCCTTATGGACTGATCTGTGCCTCTGTAGACTCTTAAAAATGTCTTTAAATGAAATTTTTGCCTAAGTCGAATTTTGATTCTGTCTTCAACTTAGGACGATTTTGGAGAGTTCTACAACAATAACACAGATTGCTGGCACTAATATCGCACGCTAGTATACCTATAATGCTGTATATATTCTTCAATCCAGACCTCACAATTATCTGTCGGAGCAAATACCTAAGTAGCAAGGTGTCGTCATTACGACCTCATTTTAAGGAGATCTGCTGTCAGTAGACGTCATTCGACCAGTTAGTAATAATGACGTGACATTGGAGTCGTCATATTGACTCCACAAAAATGCTGTCAACTAGACACGTCATGGTAGAGTAACATGGTGACGTCAATCAGTGGTGGCTGGTGAAATTTCAATATTTTTTTTTCTCGTCTTTGGCGCATGGGACCCATACGAGATATGGGAACTAACATCTAGAGAAGCACTTCTCAAAAATTTTGAAAAAGCAGTTTGCAAAAAATTTTTTTAAAATTCGGTTGCCCTCCCTGGCTCCTTTTTTTTTGTCATATACATTTTTTAACTTTTCATACAAATACAACAATAGGTTTTGGAGTTTATGAAAATATTTTCATTATTAACTGAGATCCAACGAATTGAAATGTTGTAATTTGTTAAATTGTGAATTACAAAATTTCAGTTCATTGTATTTCAGTTAATAATGAAAATATTTTCATAAACACCAAAACCTATTGTTGTATTTTTATGAAAAGATGTATATGAAATCAGAGCTGCCAAACTACTTTTGAAAAAGTAGTTAACTACTAACTATTAACAAGTACTTATTAAAAATGCATTGTAGTTGAAAAGTAACTCAGTACTTTTATTTTGAAAAAGTACACTTTACACTTACACATTATGTAATTTTTTTTATGATGAAAGAAATTAGGTCACTAGAACTGTGCACTTAAGACACTGAAACCTTTCTTTGTCACATGCCATAACCGGAAAGTCTAATATACTTATACGGCACGGTAGCTCAGTCGGTTAAGGCGTATTGAGTGGCGAATATGTTGATCGACTGTCTATCGCGTTCTGGGTTCGAGCCCCTGCCCCGGTGCTGACAACACCGGTGGGTATGGATGTATGTCTACGTTTTTCCAAATGTGTAACCCTCTTCCGGACAGCCTTGGCTTTGGATTTGGGAGTTGTCTACTATGGTGTGTTATGTTTATATGTATATTTTTATTTGATTGTGCCAATATGCGACAAAAAGTCACAAAATAATTTTCTACGTCGGTGTGCAAGCAAAGTGTACCTATCACATACCTACATAACGTCCCGACAACCTACCCTACAGTTTACTTACATGTTGGTTCATTGTTGCCATTTGCAACCTTTTTAATTTATTTAATAAATATTTAATATTATTAAAGTTTATTATTGGGGATATATCTGAAATTGTTTTTGTCACTGAGCAACTAGGCTGGATATTTAAGCACATTTCTGAGAAAAACATATAAAAACAGATTCTATGAAAACACATAAACAATAGTTGCTACTACTTTAGTAGTTAAAATTACATTAGTAGTTTTAACTACTTTTAAAAAGTAATTTGAGTAGTGAATACTCAATACAATACCAATGTATTCACAACTACCTATAAGTACTTGTAGTTAGTAGTTAAATTGTAGTTAAACTATAATTGTAGTTAACTACTAGGCAGCTCTGTATGAAATGTATATGACAAAAAAAAATAATGTATTTAACAGGAGTCCCTAGGACCAGGGAGGGCAACCGAATTTTAAAAAAATTTTTCGCAAACTGCTTTTTCAAAATTTTTGAGAAGTGCTTCTCTAGATGTTATTTCTCATATTTCGTATGGGTCCCATACGCCAAAGACGAGAAAAAAATATTGAAATTTCACCAGCCGCCACTGATGTCAATTACACGTCATTGTTAAGTGATGCAAGTCACTTTAGAAATTAATTACTAAGTAAACATAAACACTGCACCTTGGCATTGCAAACAAAAAATGTCGAATATAAGTAACAGTTTTTCATATAATAATAACATTTTTTTTTACTATTTCCATCTATACAGTTTAAGTGCTTTGCCAAGTGTTGTGTTATTTTTAATTAGCTTTAGGTGTCTGCGTAGACAGTAATTTTTAATCTTATTATTAGTTTTAAGTTCGTCTAAGACGAACAGGAGAGCTAATCTCCCACAAAACATTACTCGTTGAGCCAAACCGGACCTGCTCCTGCTTCGACCAACCCTGCATTTACCACGGCGCTACGCGCTGTGGTTATCTGGTTGGCTCCTGACGAGGTTCCGGTAAGGCACATATTGTAAAACTTAACTTAAAATAAATCTCTTTTCACTTAATTTCACTTTACTTCAAGAGGGTGGAATTGTTTCGAACGGATTCTTTCGTTGAGTTTTGTTTTACCGTACCAGCAATCAAAATTTCAAAGTACATGTGTGCAACGATTAATTTTAGTGTTATTTTAATCTACCTTTAAGCATTTTTGTATGTTCTGTTTAAATAAATTGTTAATGTTAAGACAGGAGCATTAACCCTTTGTACTTTTGTACCTTATTGTTAAAACCGAACTGGGCCTGCCCCGTCCAGCCCTACATTCACCACGGTGCTACGCGCCGTGATTGTCTGACTGGCTCCGGGTGCATATTGTAATAGGCCCGTTCAGCATTTTTTTTAATTTTAGAAATCGAAAGTATAACACTTTTTAAGGCAATTTCCAAATTTTTAGATTTTTATTCGGACGTTTAAGCCCTTAAATAAATTACCAAAGTTGGACCACGCGAAAACGGGGCGGAGCTTCTTGTGACATCACTTTGTAGATGTTGATCAGGCGACAGTCGAGATTTAATAATTAAAAACATTGGAGGTGAAATAAAATAGAATTTTAAGAAGAAAAGGTTCTAGCAACTTTTCATAAAAATTGATCAGTGGCGGATCTAGAAATTTCAATAATTTTTTTCTCATCCGTGGCGCATGGGGCCCATACGAAATATGGCAAATAACATCTAAAAAATTTTGAAAAAGCAGTTTGCGAACAAATTTTTCAAAATTCTTAACGACTTAAAAATTGCGATTTTAGCTTAAAATAAGGTACCTATTTCAAAACAATATTCGTCAAATAACTCGAAAAGTATTACATTGAGCGAAAACATGTTAGAGACAAATAAGAAAACTACTACATTGAAGACGAATTTTGTTTTTTTCTAATTTCTGTAAAGTTAATGGTCTCGGAGATCTGGAAGTATAAAGGTGGCGTCCGAACGTCTATAAGACGAAGTACCTATTTAGTTTAAATGTTAAATATCTCAGAAACTATAGCACCTACCCTAAAACAAAGAAGTTATGACAGAAACAATGTACCTTTTCAATTTTTGGTTATGCAAAATGACGTCACGAATCGGCGAAGCGCTTTATACTGAAACCCAATCTTTAACATTGAATATCTAAGGATTGGATATACTTATGAAGCTAAAATTTTAACAGCTTATCTAGATGATCTAATTCTATTGAATACCATAAAAAAAATAACGAAAAAGAATTATTGGTAACAAGCTAAAACCTACATTTTGATATGCTTTTTATCCCTGTTGGGATGATTCAGTACCTTTTCAGCAGAGGGTCGTAGGATGACTCAGGACATTTTGACATGTTTTGTTTTTCTTTTTTTTCTTTTTGCATTGACTAAAGTAAAGGCTAACTTCATTTTGAAATACAGAAAGGGCATCGCTTATATTGTTATTTAGTAAATGAAAATCGGTCAAATATTTATAGAGATAGAATTTTCCCCGGTATGATCTTAATTTTTTTTTGGTTTGGACACCTATAGATAATTTCGTGTATTACCAAAATAGAGACTTTTTCGAGAAGGCACGATATCAAAATCTGTTTCATAGTAAAGGCTGTTTTGTTTTGCATTCGTATGTTTCTTTTACAATGGGTGCAATGCAGGAATTGAAAATAATGGAATTGAAAACAATCCTTTATAAAATTTTAATTTCATCGTACAGGTAAAGATTATAAGTAAATTCTTAAATTAATACCATTACTTAACCAAATAATTAAATGAATGATGATATTTTAAGTATAACATTACATTATTTTTTTGCATCTATATCGCACGGAGAATTTATCAATATTTTTTTAAGTAATTCTCTGGACAATTATATATTATTTATATTTTTACTACTTAATTTTCCAAAATTTCACTCAAGAATATAGCAATAGAAAATTATAAAATGCAGAAACATCAGCGGAGTGATTTCAGACTTACGATTTTATTTTCGGGCGGACTGCCACTCTGATATACCGGACGTGGTCATGCATTTTTGTAAATAACTCGTTTATTTTTAATTTTATTTTTCGAAAAAACTCTGTTTCAGATTTCTTGTCCATAAAGATCCGTGCCTTATACCAGTTATAAAGATTGATCGACGGAATACTTAATTTTCGATTTTTATTAGGAAACTGTTCGGTATTTGTAGAGTTTATCAAAAAAATCAAGTTTTCCAGGATTTGTAGATTCGCTTTTGTTTTATCAAATTTCTCACAAACGTCATCCAATAGACTTAATCGAGCCCTACAATCGCAATTTTTGAAAATCAAAATCGGACCTTCGGTTCGGGAGTTATCAATTTTTTTGGAAAATCACACTTGGTCTTGGAAAAAATACTTGCGGTCAACGGATTCGGGCCGCCAGCAATAGGCTTCATTTGTAGCCGTGTACCTTCGATCACACCAAGTCTCGTCGAAATCGATTAATATCCTGGACAGTTATCGTGCTTCCTAGCCCGATTTCGAGAAAACCAGTTTTTTGCAAAGAAATTCAATTTCCATTTGTTTTTCGACATAGTCTCTAGTATACTTATCTGTAGATCGTTACCAGCGGCACCGTTTCTTTTTTGAAACATCTCGATCAGACTGCCCGTTACCGAGTTATTCAATTTTTCCCGAAAAACTCGAAACGTCTATATCAGGTACTTACGGTTTCCGAACGGAGCCGAGCTCTCAGCGTTAAGGTTTTCTAAAGGCCTCCTATCAACCACCCAAGTTTCATCGAAATCCGAAGACGGATTAGGGGGGCCGAGCGTGACAGACAGACCGACAGACCGACTGACCGACGGACGGAATTTTCTAAATTCTCTCTCGAGTCGATAGATATGACTTTCATTTCGATCCGACGTTTTTTTTCGGGTTTCGATGGTCCACCGGAAAATGCAAAACCTTAACTACATTTGTTTCAAAATGTAGTAACAAGCCTATTCTCTAATGTTTTCAAATATATATCAAATGCTTGTTGATTGTTGGGATTGTGTTGCTAGTCAAGAGGTCGGTGGTTCGATCCCTACACATTTCGGATTTTTTTCGTTAAAAATTTTGTTAATAATTGCGGGAAAATATTATAGTGAAAGGTTTGCATCACTTATCACAGAACCAAGATACACTTCTCAAATTACTAGAATGCCCAAGGAATTATTGCTAATACGTCATATTGACGTCACATGTATGACGTCAGTTGTCTGTGACTTACGACTGTCATTTTCACGTCTTAAGTACGTCATCATAGACGTCATCTCGCCGTCATCACTGACGAAAAATTGTCATTACGACGACACCTTACTACTTAGGTACTGAATTTTCGACAACTTATCGAGAAGGCAAAATGATATTACGGTCTACGTAACTTCAAAACGGCATCTTAACGTGCTTTAAAATGCACAACTTCCTTCTAAATTAGCCGACCTTCTATCTCTTACGGTTTAGAACTTAGCAATACAATACTATTGAAAAGTGGACACGGGTGTAACAGGATCATGATACACCCCCACATACAAGTGACACTAACTTTCGATTTTTAAATGGAACACCCTGTATATTATTGAATTTTTCAATTCTGCATAATTTCCTGAATCCAATGATACCAAATAAGTGACATTTCAAACGTCAATATTTCTTATAATATAATTTTTTGTTTTCCATTTAAATGTGCCATGGTGGTTCCTATTTATTCTAATAAATGACCCGTGTAATGCTAGAAAAATCGAAATCCCGTCAAAAATACTAAATTACGTGATTTATGAGCAAATAAAGTTCATCAAAATGATTTTTGGGGCAAAACTATTTTTTTTTTCAAATGGAACCATATTGGTACCGTGATACCATTTATGAGTACTATACTATGAAAAAGGAATTTATTCATATGTCGTATTAATAAAATGTGCAAAATTACAGCTAAAAGAAAATAAGAAATACAATTTTGTATAAAGCGGCATTTTGAACACAAACAATTTTTAAAGACACAATAAAAACACCAGTAAACCAACAAATGTTTGACAAGCTAAATATTTCATTGTGTTCAAAGCCACCTTAGTTACTTAACATTTAATTAGAACAAAAGTGTACCCAGCAAACATAAATATATAGCATATACGTAAATGCTACGTAAACTAAGTTTCGCAGAAGTAATGTGCTATGTAAAATGTGACGCATAATCATATGTGCATACTCTGCGAAATGTCAGCAACATGTGCATATGATTTTTACATAATGAAGAGGTAACACTGTGACCTCACGGTATGGAACAAATGACGTAGCGTATATGTATATTCAACCACTTGCTATGTAAAGCATACATAACTAATTTTATCTCTTTATGATGTAGCATATATGTATATTCAATCACTTGATAGTGACCCTACGCTACGTAACTTATATACTTTTTATCTCTTTATGATGTAGCATGTATATATTTTATCTACCTACCGTATGTTCAAAATAGCATATCCCAGCACTTTTTAAATATTGATACTACACAATTGGATTTTTAAAGTTAGATATATGAATAAAGTTCCTTATAAGCTATACAGAAAAATATATTTCTTTAGAATATTACCGAAGTTGACACCACGTTTTATTTTTAAGTCGGATACCTTATTTAGAAAGCCGAGTAGTTTTATATTTTGAATGAAAATTTGTTTGTAAAAAATGGTTATATTTAAAATATAAAACTATCTAACTTTCTAAAAATGCTTAGAGGTATTCTACTTAAAAATAAAAGTTGATGTCTCCTCCAGTTATTTCCTAAAGAATATCAATTTTTCTGGACAATTCATGAGGAATTTATATTCATATATTTAGCTCCAAAAATCCAGTTCTCTAAATCCAGTTCTCTAGTATCAATATTTAAAAAGTACTATAGGGTGCTATTTTGAACATTATGGTAGTTATATAAAACAAAAACATGTTACATCAAAAAGAGATAAAAAGTATATAATGCAACATATGGTTGTCTGATTTGTCAACATATATTAGCTTAGGAAAGATTCTCGAACTGAATGACAGTTTAAATTAAGTTAATTAGTATCAACAAAGTTTCAATTCCATCTTAATCTCTGCATATCCCAGTAGGTAAACCAGGCATTAGGCGTTGTCCTCGACGTTGTCATCTATATGTTCTTTAGAAAGCAGCTATACGATATTTTTTCTTCTCTAATAATGTATACCCACCTACCTACCTCGCCTTGCATTCCTAGTAAAGCTCAAATTTCATTTAATTTATTTTATTAACTGTTGATTTAGGAGAGATTAATACTAGTGTCTTTTGTGTAACTAATCTATATTCAAGTTAACTAAGTATCTACAATAAGTGTTAAGCATTTCTCGGGTCGTTTCTGATTGTACTCGTTCTTTGGTCAGCCTTCGTCACTCTGACATTTGCTACTTGAACATCAGTTACACAACCTGTGAAAGTAATTGAAATATTAGTCTATTTCATATACGGGGTGCACCATTTAAAACTCTCCAGGCTTGTAATTTTCTTATTTTTCAAGGCACATCACATTGTGGATATTTTTAAAGCATTTAAAAAAATTTTTTTTTGAAAAATTGTTAAGAAAGAAATCTTAATTTCCTTGAATATTTTTTTACGTCACTCTGTACATGAACTGCGTTAATGTTTTCTTATAAAGGTTTTAATCTGCTTCAATTTATATTATTACGTCATATTCGAAATTCTTTTTGGTTTTAGAGAAAGGAATTAAAAACACTCCAAACTGATTTTTTTTTTTAAATGCTTTGAAAGGAATGTAAATAATAATTTTATGCTTTATATGTAAGACATATCACAAACAATATTCAGCGTAATAAAACAGTAACAAAAAATAAAAAAAAATATTTTTAAAAACTAAGTTATATTAAAATTTACTAAGTAGGAAATTGCAAATTTAGTTTTTAAGTTTTTTTATTTTAATAACATAAATTGAAGCTAATTAGAACATTTATAAGAAAACAATAACACAGTCCATGTACAGGGTGAGGTAAAAAAATATTCAAAGAAATTAAGTTTCCTTTCTTAACCATTCAAAAAAAAAAAAAATTAATCACTCTGTATGGATATTTAAAGGCTTTAAAAATGTCTACAAGTTGATGTGCCCAACATGGTCATCGCTTCGAAAATAAAAAAGTTACAAGTCTGGGGAGTTTTAAGTGGCGCGCCCTGTATAGTGTAGTAAATCTGGTTATATAGCTTATATCCCTTTACTAAATTGTGAAGAAAACTAGATGCAAACTACTTTGATCAATTTGTTAAGTTATTAAACAATTTATAATAGCTTAAATAATAATGTATATATTTTAACAAAACTTTACGAAAACACGCTTCCAATGGAATGGAAAATTTGAGGTCGATCCGATAAGTTTCAGAAGTATACTGCTTTAAACATGAACCGATGTGCTCAAAGTGCTGTCATTCAATCCGAAAGTCTGCCTCAAAGTTGAGTTTACACTGTTAAAACCCAGTTATTTAAAATCAGATTTGTCTAATCTGCCAGAAATGGTGATTTGGGGACTATTGGAGTATTTCAACATAAGAGTATGCAGCATATAACTGCCGAAAAAAAAGGTATGAAAATGCAACTAGGAGTGAATGACTTCACGCAGCGTCTATATTCTTGATTAATTTTAAAGCCTCTAGAGATCTTAGAATATTCTGGTTTTTTGAATTTCGCTCTAAAATTAAGAGATTTTTTTGCAAAATTTAATAAAAAAATATGCTAAATAAGCCCATTAAATCATCACACCAAATTTCAAGTGGAAATGTTTATAACAACGCCAAAAAAACAATAACAAAGTCGAAAATTGAACGTTGACTGTTTAAGTGCATCAAGTCATAGAACAATTTGTTTTAGAATGTAGATTTTTCTCCTACTCTTCAGTGGTGTTAACAAATTTTTTTTTTAACTATTTAAAATCATTTTAAATTTTTTATAAAGAATTTCTTTTCTCAGAATTAAAAAATTATAAATTATTTGAATGCTTCAAAAGATCACGAAAAAGAAACAATTTTAAAAAACGGGGTTTTCTACGCCAATTGGGAGCCGTGAAGCGTGAAAAAAATGCATTTGTTAAATAATTGGCAAAAAATTATTTTAAATAATTTTAAAATACCTACTTATTTATGCAACAAGTGTGTAGAGCAGTACCTTTTTCATGCATAAGTTGTAGACGAGTGCATCAATCTTGTGAGAATTCCATGATAAAAGTAGTTTCTTTAACAGTCATATAAACATATTGTTAATTAACGCCACTGAAAAGTAAACAATGAATGATTCAATTTTCGAACTTGTTACTGTTTCTTAAGCTTTTTTTGTATAAATATTAAATTATATTATACTATTACATTCACCGAAAGCCATTTGATATAAGAAAATGTGCGGGGTCCTTTACCAAGATGATTTAATTCTACCAGAGGCATATTTTTAATAATGACAAATCTTAATTGTCTTAATTTATTGCAACAAAATTAACCATAAAGGTTCAGACAATTCTAGTTTTCTTCGTAGTTTTATAATGATCAAATTAATTTTTTTAATGGCGATATAAGCAATATCATTAATCACAAGACAACAAAAAAAAAGGGCTGCGCTTTTGATCAGAACCATCTAATCCTGTTTTTTAACATGTTGAAGCCGATTCTGATTTTAAAAAAAAATTATCAGTTTTTGGTTACCATCCATTTTATCCCCTAAAAAGGGGCAATGGTTTTGTCCTAAGGTTCTGATCTAATTTTTCTGAAGTATTTTGACGTGCTGAAGCCAATTTTGGACAAAAGAAAAATTGCAGGAAAATATTAGCCTACTTTACACATACAAAACCTTGAAATACATGTACAATACAATAACGAACACAAAGTAGGTGCTATAAGATGTCGGTAAACAATAACCATACCTATGCATAGTACTTCGCAAAAGCTTTTGGTCACTATTAAGATCTGGATTTCCTTGAATTACAACTTCTTACGCTGGATTCAGTTGAACTTAATAATGTGGGAACAGCACCAACATACAGCTTTTGTGTAACAAAATCCATGTAGTGATATAATTGTCTGTCGAGAATAATGATTGCCCGTGAAATAATTCTAACCTATAAAAAGATTACGTTTTATTTAAATAAATATCTTTATAAAAACGGTACAACACAAACTTACTTTTGGGTCATTCACTGGAAAATGGTGCACCTCCAACAACCAAATTCGCAAACAAGAGGGCATGTTTATGTTTGCACCTAACCTTTACACTAATAAAACGTCCAAATAAAATAATATTTAAAAAAGTCACAACGCTTTATGGTTCACAGTTCTGCATCAAAGTTATTAAAAGATATCATCCACAATTTTTCACAAAAATGATAAAAAAACACAAACGTTAGATTTTACATCATTGAGTGCTGCGTGAGCATGACACTGGCGCGTTCCATGACTTCGATGTCGTAAAATGAAGTAGGTAAACATTTTTAAGTAAAATTATGTAGTAAATATGTAAACTTGTGTATAAGTAATTAAGTTAATATGTTGACTTAAATATGATATTATTTTACGTATATGCTATGTAAAATTATGTAAAATATTTTATATAAAAATGTTCTATTAATCTTACCTCTCAGAGAGGTAAAGTTACATTAATGTTTACTGGGTATTTTCGTATGTTCTTTTAGCTGTAATTTTGTCTGTATTTTAATACGACATATGAATAAATTCGAGAAAGAACTTACCAGAAGTTAGTTCTAAAGTGACATCTGGAATTATCTAGAGAATGGTGGCGTCATCACAGAAAAATCGAGATCTGTCATTTTTAGGTATAAAAGACCGGTAGTTCAGAAAGTATAGAAAGTAGAAGTTTTTGAATTGACAGTTTGGAAAAGTAAGGTTAAGACTACAAAGTGATAAACATTGTTATTTTTAATCAGTAAAGTGCATTTAAATTAATAACAGTATTGTGAAGTATCCAGTAAGTTATTAAATAAAGTGTGTTAGTAGACAATCTCTTGTTATAATTTTTGGAACCCACGGAATTTGCGAGGGTGGTTTCCTAGGAGTGGAAACACGTTACAGTACTAATAAATGGTACCGCGGTACCAATATGGTTCCATTTGAAAAAAATGAGTTTTGCCGCAAAAAACCGTTTTGATGGACTTTATTTGCTCATAAATCACATAATTTAGTATTTTTGGCGGGATTTAGATTTTTGTAGCATTACACGGGTCATTTAGAATAAATCGAAACCGTGATGGCACACTTAAATGGAAAACTAAAAATTATATTATAAAAAATGACGTTTGAAACGTTACTTATTTAGTATCGTTGGATTCAGAAAATTATGGAGAATTCAAAAATGCAATAACATACAGGGTATTCCATTTAAAAATCGAGTGTCACTTCCGGCAAAACTGGAAGTGAAAAAAAAATCACTTGTATATCAAAAAGTGCTGCTTATTATGTATATAGGATATCCCAAATTTCAATCAATTCTAAAGGAGAAAAGGGGGGTGTACCATGATCCCGTTACACCTGGTATTCAATATTATCATAACTACGTTGACATCCGGAATACTGTTCAACAACTTCAATAAGCTGACCAAAAATTTTAAAGTTTACATCTACTTTAAGACTTTGCCGGATGAAACATCTACTATATTCTGATATAAATAATACCTATACCAACGGACTGTCCATTGTCTTATTTAGTTTTTTTTATAATTACCTACCATGTTGCTTTTAAAATCTATCCAGGTGAGCTTCCGGGCTGTTTTTAAAAACCGTGCAAGCGAGCTAATTATACATTTGACGGAGAACATCCTAATTTATTTACTGGGTTCGTCAAAAGCATAATTTATTTTGCTGACAAACTGACAAGCCGTACGTTGTCTTAAAAATGAACACAAATTGAGAATACCTACTTTAAGTTTTGCTCGGGCAATCGGCAATAACAGACTAAAAGTTATACTTATATCATGACTAAAAGTAATTTAAAATTGTCAAACATGTACGTTGTACGTCTCCCTCGGCTCCAATATTTATTTACGTGCGAAGTCAATAGTCCATTAGACGAGCATTTGACATAGGAATACAGCTGTGCTGCCAAGTTCCATTTGTAAACATCCACTGCGCTAGCTAAATATTTATTTAAGTGAAATTACTGAAACGGTAATTATTTTCTAGAAATAAGTAGATACAGAAATTAGCGAAAAAAAAATTAAAATAGGTACGTACTTATAAATACATTTCATCTACCTATTATAGCTGTTATTAGTTTATTACTAACACTCTAGTTCAGATAAAGTAATTATATTTTTTCCACAAAAAGAAACATTATTGTGGATATGACATTATTGTATACAGGGTGATTTACCACGACATGCGGAAAATAAAATGGCGTTATAGTTTTATATGTGGGAAAGTCCATGCAAAATTTTAGAGTGATCCGAGGTAATTTAGTATATTTCCTTGCATTAAAACTTGCAAAGATACGCTACTGTTATTTGTCTGTCGTCGGTGACAGGGTAAGGAACTTATACAGGGTCCACCACTTAAAACTCCCCAGACTCGTAACTTCCTTATTTTTTTTAAGCTACGACCATGTTCGGCACATCAAATTGTAGATATTTTTAAGGCCTTTAAATATGCATACAGAAGGATTTAAAAAGAAATTAAATTATTACAAAAAAAAAATAATTTCCTTGAATATTTTTTCCCTCACCCTGTACATGAACTGTGTTAATGTTTTCTTATAAAGGTTTTAATTATCTTCAATTTATGTTATCACGTCATATTCGATATTCTCTTTCGTTTTGGAAAAAAAATTAAAAACTCTCCTTTCGACTCCAAACTGAATTCTCTTAAAATAAATTTGAAAAGAATGTAAATAATAATGTTAAGCTTTATTTCTAAAAGGCATATCATAAACAATCATGATTCATTTTTATGAACGTTCTTACTTTTGATCATTTTATTTTATTCTTTCGACTTTTAAGTTGTTCTGTACTATTTATTTCGGATTTAATAAATCAACCATATCTTTGTTATTAGTAATATTTTACATTTTCTAAGTTGAAAGTTTTAATAAAAACACATTTAAAAAAACCCCTGCCCAAGGAATCACTACTTCCACATCCAGATTTTCTATCCAAGTCACTCGCAACGAAAAAGTTTTGTATATGGAAAAAATTGTTTATGGAACTTTAATAATATAATATTTAAAATCATGTACCCCAAAAACCCATAAAACGATACCCCACATCGGTAGTGGGGTGGGGGTGGTGATAGGGGGTGGCAGTGGGGGTGGATGAAGTAAAAAAATATTTTGAGGTTTCTGGTTCTTGTACACACACTAAATCATATTTTTTTTCATCCCCTTTAATAATGGGGTGGGGGTGGTAATGGGGGGCTAATGCCAAACATTTTTTTGAGACCTTAGCTTCTCTTGTATATACTAAATACCAATTTTATGGACTCTTACCTGCTTGATTTACGTATTTACCCCAAATTTACCCCAATTTACCTCCAACCCTTCGACGGAACAAGATGAAAAAATAATCTAGTTCCAGATCTCGTTAAAGTATATATGTGTACCAAATTTCAAGTCAATATCTTAAACGGTTCCAGAGTAAACGTGCGTACAAAAAAAGTATAGACAGATCGACCGACAGACAGAAAATTTTTTTCGCTCAAACTTTAAATCTCGACGTTTCATGACATTCTAAGCCTATTTGAACAAAAAGGTTTTTTAAATTTTTTTGTCGTCACTATACTTCCACTGGATGTGGAAGTAAAAGAAGGGTCAAAGAAAATACATTGTTGAAAATTTTTCCAGTGCAGTTTTTTTTAAATAAAAAAAACGCACTTTTTTGAAAATAAAAATGAACTCTGTCCCCTAAAAGTACATAAAATGACGTACAATCGAAAAGAAAAAAAAGTGACGTACAATGCCTCCTTGATAATTGAGGAAGAATTAAAAATTTTATTTCGTCCGCCATCTTGACCGTTCTATTTGACATACGGTGTCCGGGATTGGTGCATTATATTCGGCCATAAATGAGTTTTATTTATTTCTTATAGAAAAGATATTCAATTTTGATTCTTTCGACCATTTTTGGTGGTCTCTATTTTTTTCCAAAATGGCGGATTGACAAATAAATATCGGGCAGATCTATATTATTAAGGACCAGTTGTACGAACTAAGTTGAGCCAAGTTCAGCTTGAACCAAGATCAAAAGCCATGATTACAATTATTGTAACAATGGTAACCTTGGCTTTTGATCTTGGTTCAAGCTGAACTTGGCTCAACTTAGTTCGTACAACTGGCCCTTAAGAATTTTATTCCAAATAAGCCAGTATTTTTAAAATTCCCATCCGATTACCAGTACAAGATATATTAAGCAGATAATTTGAAAATGCGTGAAAGCGTGTCAAAAAGTGGATATAACTTTTGACGCACAGGAAATTTTTGGGCACAAATATTTTTTTTCGTAATCAGGAGGTCATAATACATAAGAATCAACAATAAAATTTCAGGTGGAATGTTGTCGCCGAAAAAAATCAATTCAACTGCACTAAAAGATGCATTTCGTTGCTTAAAAAAAAAAAATCAAACCCTACAAAATTAGGATTAGTCACCATCTATACCGAAACGACTTTCAAAAGGCGTCTCGATTTTTGCTAGTGGTTTTTGCGTCAGTCAATGAAGTGCCAGGATTTAAAGGAACGGACGGACGAGGCCCATATAAGCAGTGCCGGAATTTTTAATCGGCATAATAACAACCATTGGGCTTATGAAAGTCCGCACGTAACCGCTATAGTTAATCGTCAAGGACGATTTGGATTTGCTGTATGGTATGGGTATAGTTCTTGCCCATACAATTAAAATAAAAATAAATTCAAATTGGTATATTGATAATATTAACATCTCGAGGAGAATATACAGTGTGTCCACGGATGGACTTAACTATACTTATAAAAATGGTTATTTTAAATTTTTCGAAAAAAACTTATTCTTCATAATTTCTTTTGCTTGTTATATAAATACGATTCATGTTGAGAAAATTTGATTTTGTTAACATTACAAAAATTTGGATTTTCAAAATAAAAAATTTTAAAATCAAACTTTTTGATGCATTGAGATTAAGGAGCTTAAAAGCAGTAATCGCAAAGCCAAATAAATTTTTTTCATGGGAGTTATTGTTACTAAGTTATTTGATATTAAAAACAGACAGAACAAATTTTTTAAAAATTAAATGTGAGAAAATAATCAATAAAGTATTTATTTAACTTAAGTATTTATACGTTGAGATAAATAGCAAACAGTAACGTCCTTACTCAACATGAAACCCTCCTACGTCAACGCATTTCTCCAGCCTTTTTCGAAATTCGTTATAAACATTGTGAAGAATATCTGGTGTCACTGTAGCAATGACATCAGTGATTCTGATTCTTTTTAAAATCAATATTATCTTGCATGTCAGTTGCATACACTTTTGGCTTATATACCCCCACAGAAAAGTATCCATTGCGGTGAGGTCCGGAGACCGCGCTGGCCAGTTTATCTGTCCATGGCGCCCAATCCATTTTTCGGGGAAATGTTTATTTAGCCAATCGGTGACAATCATTGCACTATGCGCTGGGCAGCCGTCCTGTTGGAATATCATATTTCTTCTAAATTCCAAACTTACTTCATCCATTTGTGGCAAAAAGTATTCACTAAGAATTTCTAAATAATAATTTTCATTAAGCCTTCCTTCCAAGAGAAACGGACCAATTACTTTATTGAGCACACCATACGTTGACTTTCTTAAATTTTTGGCTGTTTGTAAGAATTCTTAAGTGTGGATTTTCTTTTGCCCAAAAGCGACAATTTTGACTGGAGAAAATCCCATTTGTTGTAAATGCAGATTCGTCCATGAATATTATCTGATGGTCAAAATTACGTCTTTCCATTATGCGTTCACCCATTAGTAAAGAGAATTCAAGTCGATATGAATCATCACCTTCTTGAAGTTTATCGATAAAGGTTGGTTTGAATGCGTGAAATTTATTTGCGGACAGAATATTGTGTAGGTACGTGACTCTTAGATACACCACCCACCTGACTCGCTCTTGCTCTCAAAGGAAGTCGGGGATTATTGCGAACTGATTCTAACACTAAAATTGTTGTAGCATCATTTTTATCATGTCTCTTTTTTGTTTTTTTCACATCTTTAACATCACCATAAACATCGAATTTACGAACCAAATTTCTTAAAGTATTTACAGAAACTTGTACACCTGGAAACTTCCTGTGGAAAACTTCTATCGCGTATTTATAGGACACTTCTCCAATACCATAACACTTGATGAAAAAAAATGTATTTGGCTTTGCGATTACTGCTTTTATGCTCCTTTATCCCATTGCCTCAAAAAGTTTGATTTTAAAATTTTTTATTTTGAAAATACAAATTTTTATAATTTTTGCGCGCCCTGTACAACAAAATCAAATTTTCTCAACGTGAATCGTATTTATATAACAAGCAAAAGAAATTATGAAGACTAAGTTTTTTTCAAAAAAATGAAAATAACCAGTTTTATAAGTATAGTTAAGTCCATCCGTGGCCACACTGTATATGCAAATTCGTTTTTGTATAAAAATATTATATCATATATTTTGTTATTATCTTTCTTCATGGAAACGATTGAAATCACAAATAGCTAGTAAGTCGAATCTTCTTAACTGGAGTGAGCGAGTCGCTACATATGGTGTAGTTTTATTGGATACCAAATAATAGGTCCTCATTTTTTTCACGGTAATTTGAATACCGAAAATTTTATTAACATTCTACAACAAGAAATACAGCCCTTTGTAGACAATATGCCTGTACGACAATTTCAAAAATTAATTTACCGACACGATGGCACCTCACTCCTCAGATCATACGTCAAATGAAACACGAAATTATTTAAATGCTCAATTTGGGTACGATTGGATAGGTATATATAATATATCAGTTAGCTAAATTAACTAAATTGATAATTAACAATTAATTTAGCTAACTGGACATTACTAAACAACAAAGTGATTTAGATATTGTTTAATTTTTAGGGAATAATGGTCTTATTTTGTGGCCAGATAGATCTCCCGATATATAACCCCTGCTGACATTTGGGATTATTTAAAAAATATTATACATAGAGAACGATCTAATAACATAGAAGAATTGGAAAACAAAACATTTGCTACGTTTCAGACAATAACTCCTGTCATGATTGGAAATGCAACAAATGCTGTAAGGAGAAGGTGTCAAAAATGCATAGATGTCAATGGAAGGTAACATATACTGTAGTTTGGTTTTCCCATTTTTGGCAAAATTATTTTATATTATAAGAAGTTGTTATATAAAAACAAGTTGAAAACTGAGGCATGCATAATTTTCTTCTTATCAGCAACGGATTCTACTCAAGAAAGTGCCTTAAGAATGTGTTACTCGATGTTCGATTCGAGCTAATTTTCCAAAAACGCTCTGTAGCTCGGTAGTCGAAAAAGATAGACGATCGCGGTTTGAGCCATCGTTTGTTTCTCGAAAATCGAGCTCAGGACACCTATATTAGGTTTTGCCTATCTGACATAGTTTTGGAGAAAAGCTCAAATTCTATCTAATTTAGTCCACTCTGTACCATAGGACACTTTTTAAAAACGCTTTTTGTATTCCTATGACCTCAACACGTGAAGATCTGGTCTTATCTCAATTTTCGAGAGGTTAAAATACAATGAAAATTCAGTGAAATTAGCTTCTTCATATACAAAGAATTTCAAATTATGAATAGATGAAATAACAATTTATTACCTAGTTTAACTAAAGTTATACATCCGTTACGTAACTTTTGTGTGAGATCAACATAATTTATAGTGTTTAATGTGTAAGAAAGTTACATATAGGTCATATGATTAAGATATTAGATATGTCTTACTTACATATTTAATCTAGATAAGTCCAGAATAGAGGACCCAAAGCGCTATTAAAAGTCCTATTAGAATTAGATAGGTCGTCATCAGACTCATTCCTTCTGTTGGTTGGGGCATTTTGGCTCGTTTTTCTGGAAAATAATAGAACGATGTTATAAAATTCGACTTGCGAATATGAAAATGTACGTATAGTTTCATCAATATTTATGATAGCGGTTCATACTGTTTACACTGCGGATTTCTCTGGACAATTTAAAACTGCCTGGATGTCTTCCAGACAAAAATGAAAAAGAAAACGACTCTGATACATAAATATTAGCAATAATTAATCAGCTTTTTATGTGCTCATGGTTTACATCTCTGAAATAGAAAACTTGGCTTGTGGTTATTTTTAAGGTAGCTAGGTATAAAAATCACAATTTTACACTCGTTGTGTTGTAAAACAAACTTGTAGATATGTTATTTTTAATCATTTTTGTTATGGTTATATAAAAATATTATTTATTTGGAATATTTCCAAAGTATGTCGGGCATATCGGATGAATCCAAATATTTTTTATACGAGAAATTTCTGTGAAAACACGTTTATTTATAAAATACCGCTTGCAGGTTGCTTTCGGAACTGACTTATGTATTTGCGATGCTATTTCAGATCTAGGTTATGGAAATAAATGTAATTTATTTACCTGCATTTTGCCATGCAAAAGGAGTAAAGTATTGATTCTATTAATAAATAAACAAAAATTTGTGCTTTGAAGCTGTCCATTGTATCATTAAATTGTTCATCTAAAAATATGAGTCATGACTCATGAAAAACATTTTTTTTTTAAAGGCTGAATATTTCAAAAGAAAATAGACACGGTGCTTCAAAATTGCCTCCCGATGCTCTTGTGGCCGATAGGGGATAATAAATTACTTATATAGTGTTACCCCTGGTTAGTTACTGCACTTTTGTAAACTTTCTTATTTTTGATTTGCCGAGAAAAAACCGTTCTTTATAAAAAGTTTTCCTTGTCTTAGGAAGTCAGTTGTTAAACTTAAGATAAATTATACAGGGTATTCTAAAAATTAGAAAATATTAAATCAACTTTAAGCAAACTACCTACTTTTTTTACATTTTTATTGAAAATTTTATTAAACAAAGTTTTTTCAACTATGAAGAAAAGCTTAAATATGGTGTTCAGTTGCAAAATAAGAAAATAACAATTAAAAAAAAAAAAAAAATTATTCAACTAAGTTGAAAACTATTCAACATGTAGACCTCTTACTAGTACACATTTTTCCAATCTTTTTCTAAATTCTTCATAGGCAGATGAGATCACATCTTCATTTATGGTTGTAACAGCATCCACATTTTTTTGCTTTAATTTATCTACGTCGTCTTCGAAATCGTTTGCCTATATTTTTTGTTTTAAATACTCCCATAGGAAGTAATCCAACAGGGGTTAGATCTGGCGAGCGGTTATTGAATTCTTTGCCATTGTCACTGTCCCCTCCCAGGTCGATGGTGAATTTATTTCCTCTATTTGTAAAGATTTGGCCCAGTTTTCTGTAATCATCTTCATCTTTGATTACTTTGTGAACTGATTTTCTCCAGTCGTCTTCTCGTATGTTGGAAATTTCACTGTGAATTAATTCGATGTGTTTTTCCGACGAATCCGCCTTTCTAATTGGCCCCAGACCAGCTCTATCCGATTAAAAATACAAAAATAAGAAGGTAGTCTTAACACAGAGTGTACATACTGCTTCGCGATGTTCTCGACAACATATATTTTTTCAAACGTTTTGGTACGTAATATCTCCAATAATTGCTTCTTCGTATAACATTCTTCAAAGTAGATATCGTGATTCATCAGTTTGTATTTCTTCCTTATTTAATGAAGTATTTGGAATTTTTTCAATTTGTCTTGAACTGAATCCCATTTTTGGCAAAATTATTTTATATTATAAGAAGTGTTTTTATTGTTAATAGTTCTCCATGGCCTCCTCACAAATATATTAAATTTTTCGAAAATTAACCACTTTTTCTAGGGATAAATATGACATATGATATATCGTTGGATAGCTATTTTAAATTGTGATCGAATAGTGAAATGATTTACAGGGTGTTCCATTAAAAAAAAACACAATAGTTATATCTATACTCGAAAACTGAGGCTTGCATAATTTTCTTCTTATCAGCAACGGATTCTACTCAAAAAAGTGCCTTAAGAATGTGTTACTCGATTTTCAATTCGACACTTGGTAATTGAGATCCAAAAGTCATCCAAAATGCCAATTTTCCAAAAACACTCTGTAGCTCGGTAGTTGAAAAAGATAGACGAAATAGAAAAAAATGATAATCGATAAGCGAGGGGGTCAAAATGGTAAACAAAATTTTTGCAACCAAAATAAAGCGTAGGCCCACTCTGGGGCGGGGGGTAAGTATCCCCTCTTATTTACGCCCTTGTGGGCACACACTGCATGGCGAATTATAGATTTCTAATTAGTTTGTCTAATTTACTGAATAAGGATATTTTTGATTTTGTATATTTTCGTTATTTAGGAAGAGGGGGAGAGGTGGAGGAGGGGGTAAAAAGGGAGGGTGGGGGAAAGTTTCATTTGAATCGATTCGATATTGATAGTAAATAATAACATAAAAACAGTTTTTTTGTTCAAAAATAAATTAGGTCGAAAACCGGCCTTATGGACCCTTCTCCTTTGGCAACAGCAGTGTTATTATATTGAATATTTTTTCTTATTTTCATATTTATTCATTTTAACTATTTATAAATTTTAAAAAACCTTCACGATATTGTTGAGTTATTTAATCATCATGACAGCATGGGAAAAATAAACGATCTCAATTAAGTAAGTAGGTACTTATTCTATCAGAAACTAATGGCATTATTTGCAAAAACTATATTTTTAGGGCAAAAATAACAAACGAAAACCTGATGTTGAC
This sequence comes from Rutpela maculata, assembly GCA_936432065.2. Taxonomy (NCBI): domain Eukaryota; kingdom Metazoa; phylum Arthropoda; class Insecta; order Coleoptera; family Cerambycidae; genus Rutpela; species Rutpela maculata. The sequence continues at coordinate 9,033,709 of OW386289.2, forward strand.
AATGATATACAAGTGATTAATTTCTAGACGTGGTAGAAACCGTTGAAATATGAATTAATTATTAAATAAACGCAAGAATGGAAAACGCTTCTAAATTCTTAGGATTTTCTTTTGCTTTCCTTCATATTTTCTGACCCCCATCAACAATAAATCATTCTATTTAAAACCCAGGCATGAATTAAATCTATTAATAGTTATGATATGAAACTTTATTATTCGACTTGTTGCCAAATGTGAACGAACTAAGTTTAAATAGAAAAATGGATTTATTATTATTAAGCGGAAAAATTTGTCAACTTTTATTAAGTAACGCAAAACAATATACCTATAACGTATAATATCATCATTATCGTCAATCATCAAGTAAAGTGAAAAATATGTTTGTTCATAGCGAGACACATTCTTTGGCTTCAGGAATCTATACAGGGTGATTCAAATAGAGCACTTCAAGGCGAGTCTAGATCACCAACGAAAAAAATGTTTTGGCCACTGTGTTATGGTGTTTTATGTATTTGTTTGAAAATTTAAAGACGGTTGGATATAATCGAATGAAATTTATCAGTAACATTCCTCAGCTGGGACGTATCAAAATGGCCTATTTGGTTTTGAAAAATCCAGGGCCGGACTCAGAAAAAAATCTGCTCTCCTCATTTTTAATAAAAAAGTACATTTTTCTATCGCATTCCTGAAAAACTATTATCTGATTCGGAAAATACAGAAAAAATTCTATCAGAATAGCGATTCAATTTTGACGGCACACCTAAACCGTTTCGCAAAAAAATCACAAAACAATTTAGCGCATCACGACTAACACTTTGACCAGGCATTATCTATGGAACGGTTTCATAGAGTCTATTCAAATCCTCCAGATCCATATCCTTTTTAAGACTTCACATAATACATGGCAAAAAACCTTCCTACCCAGCAAGAAAAATACAAGGTCGCACTTGTGAAATTTTTTATTTGTTTCGAACTATGGGATCTAATCTGTCTATCTAAAATGATAAAATCTGAATAGATTATGGGTATAATCTAGAAAAACCTTGCACACATAAATGTGATAACATTTTGCAACGTCACATTTTCCCCCAGTTGGCGGTTGAAGACCAAGAGTAAACAAGACATAACAACAAGCTAGGCTCAGTGGTTGGATCGTGGTTCGAGTCATTTAAAAAACGAGTTTTGGGCACTAGCGGATTCAACAATACTTCAACAATATTTCTAAGCAAAAACAAAACATATAAGTTGTGATATTCTGTAAATTTTTACAGGTGGACGCAATCAATTTCAGGTATTTAAAAAACGATATAATTAATTAATTAGGAGAAAAATACAATCTATTTACAATGTTTAATTGAAGTTATGTTAAATGGAGAAAAACGAATTATAAAAAATTACTAAAAATGTTTAAAAGGTAATACTAAGTGAAAATGTCAACTGGTTTACATTAATTTCTTCTGACCAAAATACTGGAGATGTTAGCTACAGAGATAAGTTGGCTTACGTAACTTTGATTGACGTTGACAATAATGAGTTCCTTTCTTGTGCTTTTTCCGGATGGTGAGTGGTCAAGACATTCACATAAAAAATAGACAATTATGAAGGATTACTTGATAATAAAAAAATGAAGGGCAAGAATAGTTAAATTTTATTCAAGTAAATGACTAGGCAAAAATGACAATATTTACTAACACTTTGTGACTCTAGACAAAAACTATAAAAATTATCTAGAATTTACTACAAAAAAAATGAAGGAAAATACTAAAATGCCCTCGGAATTACCAAGGTTAGATTTAATATCAAAAGTTATAAATTGACCAAAATAGAAATTGTAAACGGACAATAAAAATCCATAGGTTACTATTTTTTACAATTTCAAAATCACACTGTGTAGGTATCTTTCTCAAAACAATCATTTAGCTTATAATTTATTATTATTGTTTTTTCTTCATCTTGTCGGCTAGGTAGGAAGGTTTTTTGCTATGTATTATGTGAAGTCTTAGAAGCGATCTGGATCTGAAGCATTTGAGTAGACTATGAAACCATTCCATAGATAATGCCTAGTCAAAGTGTTAGTCGTGCTGCGCAAAATTGTTTTGTGATTTTTTTTCCGAAACGGTTTAGGTGTGCCGTCAAAATTGAATCACTATTCTTATAGCATCGTTTCTGTACTTTTCTAATCTGCTAATAGTTTCTCAGAAATGAGATAGAAAAATGTACTTTTTTGTCAAAAACGAGGAGGGCAGATTTTTCCCGAGTGCGGCCCTGGATTTTTCACAACCAAGTAGGCCATTCTGATAAGTCCCAGCTGAGGAATGTTACTGGTAAATTTCATTTGGTTACATCCAACCGTTGCAGAGATATAGCTCTGTGAATTATTGGACCAAATGCATAAAACCAGTGGCCAAAGCATTTTTTTCGTTGTTGATCTAGACTAGCCTTGAATTACTCTATCTACCATTGGGCTATGGCACATTCCTCGCGAATCACCCTGAATAGCTCCTCGAGAGATTCTCTTAAATGACATAGTCTAGGAGATAGCTACATATATGGGGCCTGGGATATAACATGTTGGTATTGCTGTTATGTTTTAGCAAATATGTTTCTGAGTATTTTATCTTATGTGAGTAAGACCTCCACCCTGGCGTTTTGGCGCTAGCTTCCCCAGAAAATATTCAATTGTGGAACAGAGTATAACACTTTGTGGCTTAGTGTTAGTTGAAGAGGGTATCTTGGCGATCAACATTCGATATAATATGCCAACATTTTCTCTCCGTGCAATTGGCAGAACTGGCGACCTCAATTGCGGCCACAATTAAAACGTAGTATAACACTTTCTGACCAGGCGGAAAATTTTCGTTGTCAATGCTCACTGCTAGAAAATGATATGCCAACATTTTCTGCTCACCCATTTTCCAGATTTTTTGGCAAAAAATTGTACTTTTGGCCTAAAACGGGCTAAAACTGGTGCTTTTCAAAAAAGAAATGTTCTCAAACTTGTATTTTTCGTACCAAAGAATAATAGTCTCTGTGAGTGCCAACAGTTTTTTCTCAGTGTACATTTCAGAATCGAGGTATTTTTAAAATTATTGCAAATATATTCTATGATATGAAATCTGCAAAAAAGAATGGACTGCGTTACTTTATTATTATAAAAGATATGATTACACCGGTACACAAACAATGTCGTGAACCTTAAACAAAACCTGTCAAAATGTACGTATTTTTGTAAGCCGAATCCAAATCTGCCATTAGATTTGGCCTAAGTCATCGGAATTTTTTTCTACATTTGATGAAAGTCGAACGTTCTTCTTGAAAACTGAGGACGTTTTTGTCAGCGCACACAAACAATAAAAAAAGTCGTGAACCTGAAACAAAACTTGTCAAAATGTATGTATTTTGTGTGCCACAATAGATCACGGGGGTAGCGGTGGCCAAGGTCAATCACCCAACTCTTTTTTGAAATCTAATCTAATGTATGTATTTTTGCTGAATCCGAATCTGCCATCAGATTTGATCTATGTCATCGGATTTTTTTTCTAGTGACAATCTTTCAGAATTTTTTATTTTCTGAACACCCTGTACATGACATGTTAACATGTTAACTTACTACATGGCAATCATATTTTTAACAAAAGCAGAACTTTTTATGAAGAATAAATTTTCCGCGTAATATGAGAAATAAAAAAGTTTACCCTCTTATCCACTCTCTGTGGACATACTGTAGTCTTCAAAAAGTTTCACGGACGCAAGACATAAAAATGTAAAATGCCAATAAAAAACATTTATTATAAAAAAAAATGCAATATAACAGGGTGCAATTAGTCATTAAAAAAAAACTGGCAATGGGGAGCGACTAGACAAACAAAAAACCTATATGACTTTTTCTCCGATTAAAGAACTTATATCTAGATACATAACAGGCTATCTTTTCACTATACACCTTGTTTACTCCTAACATAATCACATTATATGTCCATTAAAAAGAATAGATGAACATTACATCCCATGGGCAACAATGGCGTTGTGTGTGTAGAAAATGTGTAGAATGGTAAATATTTTCATTAAGATGAATTATTGCAATTCCTGCATTACCGCCTCTTTATACAACGTGATGTAGGCATACGATATAACAGTAAGATAATACAGTAAGATAATACAGTAAGATAAATATGTATTGAAAGGGTATTAAAATTTAATTGCTATTCACTTTATAACTGTAAACTGAACTTCATAATGTTACTATGGAACGATCGATTTTCTTCTTTTCTAAACTGCTTTCTGCAAACGGCACAGCACTTAATCATTTTGCACTAAATATATTGTCACTAAACTGTGTAAATATGAATAGAGAATATTATTATGTTATTACGCAAATCACAACTTAAAATAAAAAGACTTCACCGCATTTTGATCGAAAAACACTTATTAACATTAATGGCGGACACTGTCAAAAGTGTCAAACTGAGATTATGATAATCGAATTTACCGATCGTGCCCGAATCTCCCGCGAATAGATCGACTAGCCAATCAAGAACTTATGGGAAGAAGTGCCTTAGATTGTAATTATATCAGCAACATACAAATTAGTACAATTATGTATCTAGATATAAGTTCTTTAATCGGAGGACTTTTTCATCTAGGAGCACTTTGAAAAAAAACTGACCTAAGTCAACAATTTGAATGTTAATGTAGGAGACATTTGAGAACTACTGCTTTTCTGGGTCAATGGACGTATTGTTCCGAATCACAGAAGTTTCTTACTTACTTTTAAAGAGTCATAAAAAAGTGAAGATTACCGGCTTGTGTCCTCGCCGCCGCGCGGTCTCAAACAAAGAAGCACGGCACTTTGATGAGACCGCGTTAGCGTGTTCGATAGTCAAAGGCGTCGACATATGCGAAGATAATGAAACCTACCCCAGTATTCCAGCAGTTCTCAAATAATATTACTAAAAACAAAACTATGGCTTTAAACCCCATGTTATATGAGGTTTTTTTGTTTATCTAGTTATTCCCCACCACCAATTTCTTTTAATGTCATGAAACTAATTACACCCTGTATTTTCCATTGAACTGAACATAAACAAATAATATAATAATAATAGTTTGAAAAACAAAAATTATATCCTTTTTCGTAATAATTCGTAATAATTGCGTAAATGTTTCCAAGTAGCACAGAATTCTTTAAGAAATCTTTAAGATGTTCTATTTACTGCCCGCTAGGATATCTTATATTTATGTACTCTAGAAGTCCTTCCGAAATTAAAATGAGAAATATTTATATGTGCTCAACTTTTATGCACTGGGGAAATGTAAACTGGGCATTATATAGGAATTTCAACTTTTGTTAACCCATAGACATCTACTAGACATCTTAAAGGGAATTACCATACAGCTCAATTTTCTATCTATTATAGAAATCAAATAAAGTATTAAAAGGGAAATAGTATTATTATCCTTGACAGAATAACTGTAGACATCTTCTAGAAGTTCTAAAAGGGAATTACCATACAGCTCACTTCTCTATGTATTACAGAGATCAAATAAAGTATTAAAATGGAAATATTATTATTATCGCTAATAGAACACCTATAGAAATCGCAAGAAGAAATTCTTTTAATGCATAAAATTTGTTTGCTTACCGCGTAGTTTGTTACAGAAATTATTCCTAGATGACGCCACGTACAAACCACTGACGATAATCAGTCGTGCATTATCTTATACTCATGAATTTATTGAATACTAATAACATAGCTGCAACATTCATATTCTCTCAGGGATCGTCGATTTATTTGGATGGATCTTATAACGATCTCTAATCTTTGGTTTGGCCTGATGCCTCAATACTAAGATTTTGTCTAACCAAAATTTCACCATCTATTCTCTATACATACTGTGATTCTATAAAAAGTGGGTGATGGTACATCCAATAGAAATCCCATAAGGATGGATGTTCGTTTATATTGGTAAGCCAAGATACCCGAAAGATTACTACAGAAATTAAATCTGCTGGATTGATGCGATACATCTAATAGAAATCCTATAAGGATGTCAATGGTACCATTTATATGGATAAGCGATAAGATATCCTAAAGATTACTATGGGAATTCTATAGGTATGCAAAAGGTTGCTCACAGGATTCTATACTAATAGCTTTTTTCGATTACCATGGGAGGTACTATTTAATACTGATATGCTGACATTTGCCCATCTTAGGGAACTCTTACAGACCTCTAGAAGATATTTACTAATTCCTAAATTTTTATCCTCGGGATATCTTGAGGAATTAATTGTGCTACTTGGGTTGCTACAGTATAATAGTGGTAATAAGTCCGATAATTCTACCAAAATAAAACAATCTAATAACAAATGAATAATTTCCTTGTATATCTTATTTTCCAATGGATCAGTGGTAAACAGTACACGCCGCCCGTTGCACATTGGTGTTTTTCGTAGTTAATAGTCCCAAAAACGCCTAGAGCCTATCAAAGTTGACCAATACAAATATGTTTTTTTTTAATCTTCCTTAGAAAATTTCTAAACAATCCCTCCCGAGTTTTTTTGAAAAAAAGTTGCTCTGCATTATTAGAAGTTGGTTTACATTTTGATTTGTGATGTAAAAAATTGCTTGAAATCAATATTACTTATAAGCAATAAGAAATCAAAACAAGCTAAAAACGTACTCTTCGCCAATTTACTGAGCTTTTTATATAATTGTTACACGTTCTATAGGATACTCTTTGTAAATAATGTTAGTTTTTGGACATCCTAAATTTTGTGATACCATCTTTGTTGTGAAAAAAATTATATGAAAAAAAATGAAAAAAAAATCCAACCTGTGTGGGATTCGAACACACGATCTTTGGATTGCAAGGCAAAAGTTTATGGAGATAACATTTCGCAAGATTTCTATTTAAGTAAAAGCGACAAAAATAATGAGAATATTTTTTTAATATTAAATAATTAATAACTTTTTTATTTACTGATCGATTTTCTTCAACCTAACACTAACTTACTTTCCAAATTCCAATACAATCGGACTTTTCTTTCTTAAGTTATCGTGCTTACAAGAAACGTGACGGACGGACGGACAGACGGACATTTTGAAAGTTGTTCAGAATTCGTTCACTAACACAATGATATGAAAATTTTTTCTCTGCGAGCGATATTTACGATTTTAGAAATGTGCCGATCAAATACAATATACTCTTCGTTTTTGCGAAGAGTATAATAAAGCTCTAAAAAATTAATTGACATGTAAAATTTGCCCTAAACTTTTTTATTTAATTTTTTAAAAATTTTTATAGCTTTATTTTAATTTCTTATTACTTATAATATTGATTTCACTGAGGTTTAAGAAAAGAAGCAATTTCTTAGATCAATAATCAAAATGTAAACCAACTTCTATTAATGCAGAGTAACTTTTTTTCAAAAAAGCTCGTGAGGGATCGAAAAATCGAGAAAATCGAAAAAAAAAATGTCTTGAAAATTAAAATAGATGAGCGGGAGAAAATCGCAAAAAGAAATTTGATCACTTATCACCAACACGCGCCTGATGGTCAGCCGGGCCCTCTCTACGGGCCCCTCGCAAGCCCGAGCCCCTAAACTCTGTACCCAACGAGGACTGCTCTAGGCTACAGCCTAGTTAGCCCATTGGATAATCTGGCCCTGGCAAGGGAGGTAGGGTGTTATAATTTTTCCATTTTTGCGAACGCATTTGTTAAAAGGCCTCTTATAACGATTCATCATGCTATCATAAATTCATTTCTCCTCCTCCACCGCTCATCAAAAATGTTTCCATTTCTTGCTTCCCTCCCGTTACCAAATTTCCAAGAAATTTAATTTATAAATCCTGTATACTGGGTGTCAACGTAATCATTAGACAAGCCATAGTTTCCAGAGTTTTCAAGATTAAGTTTTAAATTTGGCAGGGGTAATATATACCAATAACGGCAAATTTTTCATATTTGACACTTTTCTATCACTTCCGGTTTCCCCGGAAATGACCCCCAACTTTGAAATTTTAATGGAACACCCTATATATTTTTACATTTTTGGATTTCGGAGACGATTTTAAGTACGACTGCGTAGTTTTAAAAATGTTTTGAGACTATTTAATTCTTTTAGAGCTATTTTTATTTTTGCATCTATAGTGCAGTGAATACACTCAAATCAATCAAATGGACCAAAACAATAAGAGAAAAATGTAAATGTGAGATTTTTCGAATTGGTAGCTACGACAAACCGAAATTTCCGAAATCACTAATTTGTAATTCTATCAACTTTTTCAAATGGCAACATCTTTTAGACACCCATTAGTTAAACAGTAATTTTCACGACAAATCCATTGAAAATCGGCAGTGGCGCCGCTAGTCTTTTGAAATGGGTGGGCGGATGCCGGCAAAAGAAAATAATTTGGGGGCGGGTGGTACAGCGTACATATACATTATACATTCCGCCCGATCGCCAGCGTAGAGATGTGGCGTGATGGCTTACGGCGCAGGGTGGGCATCTACCGGCGCTTGGATTTGCAGGGTGGGCTCCCGCCCATCCCAGCACCCCCCTAGCGCCGCCACTGAAAATCGGTTTATATAAACCCAAATACGCAAGTTCTTTGGTGGATAATAAAATTAAAATATCGAGAAAATACGCTTATCAAGTAAGTATGCCGTGGAAATTGAATAAAACTAGATTCAAAACATTCATTTTTTCAACAAAACAACGCTGCAAATAAAAGAAGCGTGCTGTGGAAACAGAAAGAAGTTTGACAGATAATAATACGTGTGTATATTGTTAACTTAATAAATTTGCTCTTTATCTTTTTTGTTGTTGTTTGTTAATTATTGTTATTATTGTTTAACATGTATACGAGGGATGAAAAAGTGGACATGTTATTAATTTTTGGAGAATTCCACAAAAATTCCAGAAACGCCGCAAAATGCCCAAAGGTATCCGAACAGACATCATCCATGTTTCCAATTTTGGAGAAAAAATCAAGAGAGGAATTGATAACAATCCTGCAGCTTTTATCGTTGATGAAGCCACAGAAATTATCGTGTTGGTTTTTGTAGAAGTGAATCCTACTACTTCTACTAGAAAAATTAGCCACGAGGTGCAAATTAGTCATGAATCTGTAAGAAAGATTCTCAAAAAACATGGTTACCGCTCAGTTAAATATCAAGTGCACCAGAATTTTAACGAAGATGATAGCTATCGAAGATTAGGTTATTGTGACTGGTTTTACTTCGCAACAATAACGCTAACCCGAATTTTGTTTCTTTGATATTGTTTTTTGAAGAGTCGAGATTCACAAACAATGGAATGTTCAATATACAAAACAATAGATATTGGGCGCAGCAAAATCAAAATTTAATGAGGCAAGGTAATTTTTAGGAAAGATTTGGAACAAATGTGTGGGCTGGGGTGATTGGAACAAGAATTATTGGACCTATTTTCTTTCAAGGACCTTTGACAGGGGAGAGATATTTAGAATTCCTACAAAATGCACGTTGATGGACTTACCACTTGCAGTTTCTGAACAAATGTATTTCCAACAAGATGGGGCTCCGCCTCATAATGCCGCTCGAGTTGTGGCCCATTTAGTGAACCGGATAATGGGCGAGTAATTGCAAAATATGAACCTGTACGTTAGCCTGCCCGCTCACTAGATCTAATCATTTTTGATTTTTTGTGTGGGGTTATGTGAAAGAATGAGTTTTTTACACACCCCCTCAAATCTTTCAAATTTTACAAAATCTTATTCGCGAAGTTTTTGCAAGTGTAACTCCTGCTGCGTTGCGAAATGTTATGCGAAACACCATTGACTGGGCCAGAAAAGTCAAGAAAAGGAGGGGATGCACTTTGAACATTTGCTATTATTTAATTAATCTTTTAATGTTTTTTATTGTTAAAATAAATCATTTCGGACAGCACACTTCTTTTATCTGCAGCGTTGTTTTGTTGACAAAATGAATGTTTTTAATCTAGTTTTATTCAATTTCCACGGCATACTTACTTGATAAGCGTATTTTCTCGATATTTTAATTACTATCCACAAAAAAACTTGCGTATTTGGGTTAATATCAAACCATTTTCAATTTGGATTTGTCGTGAAATATCTAACTACTGGGTGTCTAAAACACGTTGCCATTTGAAGAAGTTGACATAATTACAAATTAGTGATTTCGGAAATTTTGGTTGGTCGAAGCTACTAAACCAATTCGAAAAATCTCACGGTTACATTTTTCTCTTATTGTTTTGGTCCATTTGATTGATTCGAGTGCATTCACTGTACTCTAGATGCAAAAATAAAAATAGCCCTAATAAAATCAAGTAGTCTCAAAAATTTTTTAAAACTACGCAGTCGTACTTAAAATCGTCTCCGGAATCCAAAAATTTAAGAATATACAGGGTGGTCCATTTAAAATTTCTCAATCCAATTGATTTTGGTTGAGACGTTTATCTCTAAATTAATAACTACAAATGTTCGTCCGAATGTAGGTAAGTTTTGAAAATGTATTTTGCAACGTAAGTATTAGTTGTGGCAAATCTGGATTGGAATGTACAGGCGCAGATTTATGGGGGGGGGGGTAACGGGGTAATTACCCCCCCCCCCCCCCAAGATTCTGTAAATTATCAACTCTTGTTTTAAAATGTTATGATTTTTGTTAATTTTGAGAAGAAACATTTTTTTAACAGGGTAATTACCCTCCCCCCCAAGAAACTCATTTTAAAATTTTATTTTTTAGGATGAAAAAATTTTTTCGGATTTTTGCCCCCTACTCTTCAAAAAAATTTTGAGACGAAAAATTTTTTTTTTGATTTCTCCCCCCCGCCGTTCAAAAAATTTTTGGATTTAGTTTTACCCCCCCCCCCCAAGCTCAAGGTCCAGATCCGCCCTTGGGAATGTAATAGGTTGATATTGTGAGAGTAAATTATTAGGTTATATACTAATTTAGTTTCAAGTATGCATAATGTAAATATATAACTTCGTTATTGTTATTTTTCATGCACCAGAAGTAAATTTAAGTTTATTTAGTTGAACGTTGTTTTCTGTATCTCATGAATATTTTAAGTTATAATTTATAATATAATAATTTTTGTTCGCAAGTAAATTACTCTTTAAATTTTTCTGTTTCTGTTCCATGGCAACAAATGATAATATTTACGTATAAGCATTAAGCATAATAAGAACGTTTTGTAAATGTTTTGCAATCGCAGTATACTGTGAGCAAGTTATCGATTGGCCAGAGCGCGTGGGCGTGCACTACTTCTCCACATCTTTTACAACAGTACAGCAATGCAGATAATGTTTTCACTAAAAATTTCTCCATTCTATTCAGCAGATTTCATATCATAAAAGTATGCAATAGTATGCATCTATTAGTCTGTGTTATGAAGGCAAAAATAATGTAAATATTTCGTGCAAAGACGAGATTGCCTTCCACCCTCCCATTTTCGAGGGTGCTGAACACGATGCACGTGGTGGGAGAAGCTTTTGACCGTCGTAACCCCCTGAAACGGCCAAAAACCACCCCGTTTATGGATCCCTTTATGTTTTAATATATAAACGTGCCTGGGAAGTGATTTATCGACGGGTTAAAATAGAAATAACATGGAAGGGGGTTATAGAGTAAATGGAATCCAGACAGCAGGCCTAGGGGGTTAGGTTGATTAAACTTAAACCTCCCGAGGGGTGGAAAATCTTTTTGTTTCAAATGATTCGGTTCAAACGCGTATCCCCCCGTTTTTGGGGTCGCTGATCACGGGAAAAATATTCGTTTTTAGCTCCAAACTCTCCTCATCCTTCAAACGGACAGAAACCACCCGTCACTCACCAGAAATCATGCTATCCAGGATTTACAGGTTTTTCGACACATGATCGTTATTCCTGTGCATATCCCTTCATTTTTCATGGAAGGGAAGGTGGTTACTTCAACCCTCAGGGGTTACTTCAACCCTTCCAAGGGGAGTAGATTTCATTAATTGCACTTTGGATCGTCAATACGCACTCCCCCGTTTTCGCAGGCGGTGATCACGATAAAAATATTCACCTTCATCTCCGACTCACCTCAACTCTTATAATCGACGGAAACTTACCCTCATCCACCAGTTATCGCTGGGGCGATGTTTGTGTGTTCAAAGAATTACCTACATGAAAATATTTTTATGACAAAATAAATGATTTGCTTACAATTAATTTAAAAAACCTAGGTCGTTTATAAACAGTTATTTCAAAAATGCAAAAACATACAGGGTGGTCCATTTAGAAAAGACTATTGGGGCCATTTCCGATGATACCGGAAGTGATAAATATGGCGGATAAGTCTCAAAAAGTTGTAAATATTACATAATTTCACCATACAAAATTTCATCCCGATGTCTTTAAAAACAAGGAAGTTGCAGGGGTGACCCACTATTCGTTTACACCCGGTATATGATAACATAAAGGGATCTATAGAAGGGGTGGTTTTTGGTCGTTTCAAAAACTTTTCCCACCACTTGCATCGTGTTCAGCACCTTCGAAAACGGAGGGGGAAGGTAATCTCGTCTTTGCACGAAATATTTACAAAAAAGTCGTCTTATAATGCTTCATTATATGTAATGAAGCATTCTGCAATCATTTAAAACATTTCTCGATGCTGAAATTTACACTGCACTTTTCTGGTACGTTTTGTTTAAACATTTCTGTAGCATTTCTTAACAGAAATTTCGAGAATATTTGTACAGCACCTAAATCTAGAAAGAATAAACGTTCCATTGCTAAGAAATGTTAAAAAATAAACCTGTAAATACGATGGGAACATAAAATTAATCAATGTTCAATAATACAAAAATTTTCGGAAAAAATTTTAACGCCTTTTCCACAGAGTCATTCCAGATAATGGACGTATTTTTTCAAAACTAAATTTTCAAGTGTACACCCTGTGATCGAATTTGACAGTCACGATTCCTGACTAAATGATAATATTAATATTAGTAGAAGTTATTTTGGCGGTTTTCCAACCATTATTAAAAGTTACAACCTTTTAAATCAAGACGGACTACCCATATAAGAAGATCTATTTATAGATCATTACCTATACATATCTTCTTAATTTAAAAAAAAATATGACCGGCATAATAGTTTGCAGGAACAACAATTCTTATTCTAGCTCTAATCAATATTATAAATTATTAGCAATTTAACCACAAGCAAAATTAATTTTTCGCGTCAAATTTAAACTTATTCCAGCATACTTACATCTTTTGTTTGCAAAAGAGTTTTTTTTATAGTTATTAAGTAATATTTTTAGAGTGGGAATTAGGTATTAACGTTTAATTTTAGGTAAATACTCACAGGAGTTTTTCTTAACACCAACTAAACTGTGTCGTATACTTAAGACGTTTTGGTGAGATCTGCAGACGTCGTCGTCCAGACGCCTATTTTTTCTGACGTAAAATTCGTGCGGGTGGGGCCTGAAAGTTTTAATTTGGTTCATTGCAAATGCTCCAGCTCCCAGCGATCCATAATTCTGTAAAAAAATAGCTGCTGCAGAATTTTAGCAAGCGTGCAATTAGAGTTTAAGGACCGATGTTGCAAAGTAGTGGTCAAAATAAATTTTGAACGGAATTGTTTGGCTGCAGCAATTTTATTGTTTTAATTTGGCTTATGTATAACAAGTGCTACAAGCAGTTTTAGATTAGATCGGTCCATTGCTTCTTGGAGAATTTTAACAATTTATTTTTTAACACTGAAAATCTCTGCTAGTTTCCTTATTATCTCCGGTTATAGTAATCGTATCGCAAAAATAAGAACACAAAATTATTTAGGTACACTAAAATGAAAGTCTATAATGGAGTCAAAATAAAATTTGAATGGATTTTTCTGACTACAACAATTTTATTGTTTTAATTTGTTGTAGGTATAATAACAAGTGCTCTGAGTAATTTTTTGTTAAATCCGTCCATTGCTTCTTGTAGAATTTTAACAATTTATTTTTCAACACAGAAATTTTCTACTATTTTCCCTATTATCTCAGGTCATAGTAATCGTATCGCAAAAATAAAAATAACAAACTGTTCGATATAAAATTATGAATAAGACTAGGCTTATGAAGAAACTTCTTGATAATTTGTTTTGTAAAAAAATAAAAACCCACAAAAATTGCCTTTTTTAACAGTTTAAGAAATATGATGTAATAATCCATCAATTTTAACGAAACCATGCCATTTATTGAAACAAACCTCCATGCCAAATTTTAGCACAAAATATTGATTCAAACGGCTAAAAATCAACAATAATTTCGAAATTTCCATCGTATTTTGTTTAAGTGCATCAACTCGTAGTAGGACAATTTTTCTTTTAAAGTGTAGGATTTTACATGTACTTTACGGTGGTTTTTGGAAAGAAAAAAACATTTAGACTCAAACCAATTTTTTCGAATTAAATTGTAATTGTATTGCACGTAAAAACAATTTCAAATAACTACGTGATTTTTTTGTGAAACCAAAAACGATAAGCGAATTATGAAAGTATATGAAATAACCAACGTTTAAAAAAAAGAATGGTGTTCTACTTGCATTTGAATCCGTGATACGTTAGTTTTTGCGTTTTAGTCGATTATAAATAAACATATTGATATTTTTTCTTGAAATTTGAGCATATTGTTCCAAAATGTTTATGTTTCCCTCCCTGCTAGTTGAAAATAATCCATAACTAAAAAATTTTAAATTACATCGCATAAACCACCCTTGAGGACATAACGCACGTTCGAAAAAAAAATTATCTCCCCACTCCTTGAATATTGTAGCTAGGCAACTAAATTAATGGTATACGTCACTCCATTTTCATCATATCGAGTCTTTTATTTACATTTTTAGTCTTTTTTTCGTATATTCTGATTCTTCTATTTAACCTAATATAATTAGTTAAGTTTTTATTCATCAAAAATTCAACAATCTTTATTTTTATACTTCCACATCCAGTGGAAGTACCTATAGTAACGACAAAACAATTTTTAAAAATTTTTATTGCTCAAATAGGCTTAGAATGTCATGAAACGTCGAGATTTTAAGCGAAAAAAAAATTCTGTCTGTCGGTCCGTCTATCGGTTTGTCTGTCGGTCTGTAACTTTTTTTTTGAGCACACGTTTACTCTGGAACCGTTTGAGCTTGAAATTTGGTACACATATGTACTTTAACGAGATCTAGAACTAGATTATATTTTCATCTTGTTTCGTCGAAGGATTGGGGGGTAAATTTGGGGTAAATAGGTAAATCAAGCACCTGCCATAAAATTGGTATTTAGTATATACAAGAGAAGCTAAGGTCTCACAAAAATTTTTGGCATTAGCCATTCCCATTACCACCCCCACCTCATTATTAAAGGGGATGAAAAAAAATTTGATTTAGTGTATGCACAAGAACTAGAAACCTGAAAATATTTTTTTCCTTCATCCACCCCCACTACCACCCCTAATCACCACCCCCACCCCACTACCGATGTGGAGTATCATTTTATAGGTTTTTGTGGTGGAGGATTTCAAATATTATATTATATCATAAACAATTATTTCCACATTCAAATTTTTTTCGTTGTGAGTGACTTGGATAGAAAATCTGGATGTGGAAGTAGTGATTCCTTGGGCAGAGTTTTTTTATAATGTTTTCGGATTTTGTCATATCTGATTTTCTGTTTCTTTTTAAAATGTTTGTGTTTTGTGTTTATTTTCAATTTTTAATGTATTGTAAGGTAAAATAATTTGTTTATCCGTTATTTAATTAAAATGCATTAAAAATATTAATCTAGGTAGATTATTTCTATGTTTAATAAAATAATATTGGTTATTTGTGATGTGTTATCTAAAGTACGAAATAGTGTTTGTAATTGAGCCACTTTTGATTCGTTGCTTCAGAGTAATATGAAGAAATGTTGTTTTCGCTAGTGTGATATGAAATGTTGTGGATTTCTAAGTGTAGTCTCGCGCGAGGAGCTTTTCGGCAGAATATTTTGCCATTTTCCGCTGGTAAATACGCACTACTGTTTCCTGTTGCTCGAACGGAAGTGACGTTCTCCTTGTGTTCTCTGGTCAATAATACGAAGCATAAGCTGGGTTAAATTATTTTTTTACATATTTATAAAGTAGACTAGACTTCGTTCTATCATCAAATGACAAAAAATTGGCAGTTTCTGGTAAATAACCAGTGATGATTATGTCCAATCGTTATATACTAACGATTTGAAAAAAATAATTATCGCTCTCTTAAATAAAAGCGCGTGTTATTTACCTCGTGCATAAGTTATCTTCTCGATCCTTAATTTGACTCCACTACTATGAAAAAACTCTCTGATAATTTATTAATTTGTAAAGAATTAAAAACCACCAAAAATTGCCGTTTTTGCAATTTAAGAAATGTAACGCAATAATTAAAGAAAGTTGGTGAAACTATGCCAAATTTTATTTATTTAAACGGTTAAAAGTTTTGACCTCAAAAACTTCATAATATCTGGAAAAAAATGTTTTTTTTCGAAATTCCGAAAAACATCAAGTAAACCAATTTGTTTTTATTTCACATATATTGTAAATATACTTGCGACAATTTATTAATGATATTTTCAGGAAATCTTTTAATGAAGAAAAGAAAATTGATGCTTTTGTATTTTTTGAAAAATTCAAATACGTACTTAGTAGTTAGGGGCACCCGCCATTTTTAAATAATTATACACCATACAATAAGCTACAACATATATTTTTCACAAAATTCTATCGAAGGGGTAACGTAGTCAAATTGGAAAAGATAATGTCAAGAACATAAAAGGATTTTAATGCTATGGGCGTATGAAGAACTTTTTGAAGCTTCTAGCTTTAATTCAGTTTCTAAGTCCTTAAAAGATATTTTGACGTTTTATTTTGTTCAATTTTCCGCTCTGAATAATTAATATTTTAATATTACATAAAAGGAATTTAAGGAACTGATAATTCCAGGTTTTGCCGGAGGCGCCGCGTGGAGCATGTCTTTAATTTTCTTATTTTGATTTATGGGGCCATTCAAAAAATACGTTCGCTTTCAGGGTGAGGAAAATGTGACAAAATGAACGATAGGAAGGTACCTATATGAAAAGTTCTCACAAAAAAATGAAAAATAACTAAAATAAATAACGTGTATATAGTTGTCTTCAGATTTACTACGGACTCAAAAAATGTCGGGGCCTTTTATCTTTACCGCGCCGACAGAGACCCCGACATTTTTTACACGAATAATAAGTGTGTAGTCAACTTTAAGTACGTATTTAAATTTTTCAAAAAATTCAAAAGCATCAATTTTTTTTTCATGAAAAGATTTTCTGAAAATATTAATAAATGTTCACGATAGTCCGGCAGCGGAACAGTGTTTTTTCCCTGAAGTGAAAATTTTCGTATTAAGTTTTTTTTTAACGGATTCTCGTAGATTTATGTGTCTATTTACCATATCCGACTGATGACAAGCTGGCATCTTTGAGCAACTTGAGATATACAGAGTGTTTCAAAACAATAAGATGATTGTATATATTTTTGGCCTTACGATGCGTCGTACGGAAAAAGGTAATCTATGCAAAATAAAACATAATTAAATTTCCTTCAAGAATATTTATATTCATTTTCTTCCTATGTGTTATAGTTTACGAGATATTCGCCAGCCAAACTAGATAATTAAAAAAAAATTATTAGCTACCTTGAATATTTCTATCAAAGCGGTTTACCGTGGTCTGCTAATAAATCACAGTCACAAAACAATCTTTATTTTACAACACTCGACGTATTTACTAACGTAATATTTCGTCGAAATCTAAACATTTCCTTAAATATACAGTGTGACTCACTTAAAATGAAGACGCCCTTATAACTTTTTTATTTTGTTTTCGATTTGAATCAAATTTTACTCAAGAAAAAAAAAATGAGGATCTACTTATGACCAAAAAAACATTCGCCTGCTACAAAGGCAAAGCCACCTGTGGTACCAAAATATGCTGAAAAAAATTAAAAATCTTATTAATAAAATGATTAATAATAATAATAATAATAATATTTATTCACCATTTTTGTATAGATACAGTATATGTATATATGGTAAGTCAGTAAAAATATAAACTATGAATATATATCTAAATTACAACAACAGTAATAATGTGTAAAAAAACAACTTAATCTACTAGACTAACAGTGACAAATTAAAAATAAGACAAAATAGAAAGAGACAATGAATTATGTCCCTGTAGTTCTATGTAAAAATTCATTAACGCTGTAGTAGCCATTGTCAAGTAGTAAGTCCTTAACCTTTTTTTTGTATCTCAAGAGATTTAAACTTTTAACATTTTCAGGAAGGCTATTGTGTAGCATTATTGCGTTATAATAAAGAGATTCTTTGAAAGTAGAGGTTCTGTGAAAGGGAATAGTTAGTAAATGTCCATGTCTCGTGTTATAGTCATGGTTTTCAGCTTGTATATGAAACTTATGTAGATTGGATTTTAGATGTATTAAACACTTGTATATGTATATACACGGAACTGTCAATATTCTCTTGGAGATAAAGGTATCTCTACAACTTTCTCTATACTTTAATTTGAAAATAAGTCTAATCAGCCGTTTTTGAAGTATAAAAACTCTTGATCCTTCACTAGATTTTCCCCAAAGAGAAATATTTAGGGCTATATGAGAATAGGCTAGAGCATAATAGACATTTAGTAAGCCTTCCTCATTTAATATGTTTATCAATTGGTAGATTGCATAATATGCTTTGTTTAATTTATTGCACACGTAGTCGATATGTGGAACCCACGACAATGTACTGTCAATGAATGTACCCAGAAATTTTGAGCTTTCGCTTAAGGGGATATCTTTGAGCACAATATTTCTCCTCATTTTAAAATCTATAAATACCGTCTTGTTCCCATTTAACATCAATTTGTTACGATCACACCAACTTCGCATTTCGTCCAGCGTTGTATTTATATGTGAGCTGAGCTCCTCAATACTCGAGGCAGAAATACAGATGGTGGTGTCATCAGCATACATAATTGTAAGTCCTTTGGTAATATGATTCGGTAAATCATTAATGTAGATGGAGAACAACAGCGGTCCAAGAATAGATCCTTGAGGAACTCCCAATGTAACCGCTTGTGTAATAGAATATGATTCATTGACTTTAACTGTTAGTGTTCGATTATCCATAAATGATTTAATGAGTTCAAGTGTAATGCCTCTTATACCAATATTTTCTAACTTGCTGAACAACACCTGCTTATTTACTGAGTCGAATGCTTTAGATAGATCAAAGAGGATTGCTACAGTATATTTCCCCCTATCGACTTCTCTGTAAATATACTCAAATAAATTAATTGAGGCAGTTTCAACCGACCTCCCACCTCTAAATCCATGTTGGCTGTCAGTTAAAATATTATTTTTTTCTAAGTAATCTCCTATTCTGTTACAGATAATTTTTTCTATGATTTTAGAAATAACGCTGAGTAACGATATTTGCCTATAGTTATCAATATCATTTTCCATGCCTTTTTTATAGACCGGGATAACAACGGAATTTTTAAGCTCCACAGGGAAATATCCCTCTTCAATAATTCTGTTAATTAAACTTAGTAAAGTGTCTATGATATTTAATGAAATGCTCTTGATAACTTGGGCTGTTAAGCCATCAAAACCAAATGACTTTTTATTTTTTAGTTCAGTAATAACTCCAAGAAGTTCAGATTTAGATACTTCATATAAATATAATGAGCTAACTTGATACTTAGACAGAGTACATGGTAATGATAAGTTATAGCCAAAATAACTATCCGCATTATTGTTCGCAATTTGAGCAAAATGTGAGGCAAAAGCGTTGGATATTAGTGTATCATCATATATGATTTCATTATTTATATTCAATCCGATTAGTTTCTTAGAGGCTTTACATTTTCCAAGTCTGGAATTTACAATATTCCAGGTTTCCTTAGATTTATTTGTGGCATGGTTTATTTTATTGCTATAATAGTTTTGCTTACTTATTTTGATATTCTTTTTATGTTCATTTTTTTTGTATCTATGCTCATATAAATTAATATTAACAGAATTAGATTTTATTTCCCTGAACATTCTACGGAGTTCTTGGCCTTGTTGAGTGATTTCTTTAGTTATCCAACCTTTATTATTATTATTATTAGAATATTTAATTTTACTTTTGATGTTAGCTACTGGACAGGAAATATTGAAGCACCATAGTAGGTCTTCTACAAACAAGGTAAATGCCATGCGTATATCTAATTCACTTAAATAATTCCAATTTATTTCTGTAATTCTCACATTTAGTTCATTTAAATTATCATCATTTATTATTCTTTTCGATATGTAGGAATCATCGATTGTATATGTGTTTGGCTTTAAACTTGAATACTACATGTTCTTAATTTTTTCTCATTATTGTATGGTTAATTGTGCGTTAACTTATTGAATTTATTGATTTTACAAAGTTTTAGAGGAACTGGAAAAAATGTTTCAATTTAGTATATCACCGAAAATTGAAATTTTAAACGTAGAAAATTGGGTGCTACTGGGGCACCTTAAATCTATAAGTTTTGAATAAATATTTTAATTGAAGAAAATACGTTAATTAGAAAGTTCCTGACATGTGCTGTTTCTGAAATGAACGATACTACCTACTATAGTCCAATTTTAGTACTAATGAATGGATTTTGATGAAACCTTGTGCAATGTGTTTGTAATGAAAAATACATGAAAATTCGAAAAAAGGCTCTACAAGTGACGATTCCTGCAAGAAAGAAACCTAACTCAGACACCATTATAATAATTGACGGATCAGCGCTTTTATGGTGCGTTCGCTGGCCCGAAAAAGGAACTGTACAAGATTACATTATAGAAATTAAAACAGTTGTGGGAAAGCATTTGGATCGCGGGAACGTCCACTTAGTATTTGATCGTTAGATTGAATACAGCACCAAAAACTGCACTAGGTCTGAGAGGGGAAAAACCGCTAGTAGAAAATATAAGCTGACCAATTTAACACAACTACCTGCCCGAAAAGCAATAATTTGTGAAACTGAAAACAAAAAACAATTGATTAACCTTATTTGTCTTAGCTTTATAGAGGACTACGCCTACAACGTAAAGCATACCTTTAAGCATAAATTAGTTATAAATGGTGAAGAACCTGAACCCTACGAAATTCATAATGGTATGGTATCTCGCAGAACAGACTTAAGAGCAACGCACGAAGAAGCTGATACTATGATTGGACAACAAGCTATAATTGAAGCTAAGACCAATCCACAAGCCGAAATAATAGTTATGTCAGATGATACTGATGTGTTTCTGTTACTTTTGTATCTTGTAATTTGGTTGAAATTATCAATCACGTTTTTATGGAGTCCGTTGTAGATGGCCGTGCGATAGCTGATATAAAAGCGTCGCTGTTAAAGCATCAGGACATAATACCGGATGTTTTAGCAGCACATGCCCTTAGTGGTTGTGACATCACTGTAATGTATTTTGGAATTGGTAAGAATAAAGTTTATAAAATTTTAAAAAAAGGATACTCTTTGTCATACATAGGCGAAGTAAATCAAGATATTAGTGACATTACAAATCAGGCTGCCAAATTTGTATCTGCATGCTATGGAATACTTAATTGCGAATCAACATCTGAGGCTCGTGTACGTCTGCGGGCTGAGAGAACAGCGTGCGGAAGGTCACAATTATCTCTTTTACGATCTCTTCCGCCAACAAATGCAGCATTTATTGAAAACGTGAAACGTGCCCACTTACAGACCTGCATTTGGAAAAATGCGTTGCAATCGGACCTTCCAACCAATTACGGTTTTTATAAAGATGTGAATGCCAAGTGTTTGTTTCTGATCACTTTACCAGAGAAAGTACAAGTGGCACCTTCTGAT
This sequence comes from Rutpela maculata, assembly GCA_936432065.2. NCBI lineage: Eukaryota > Metazoa > Arthropoda > Insecta > Coleoptera > Cerambycidae > Rutpela > Rutpela maculata. Next base: position 9,055,632 of record OW386289.2, read on the forward strand.
GTTTTAACATTAATTAGGTGCTCCTGTAGCAGTAACAAACCATTCAGTACAAACAGATGTAGCTGTAAAAGCTCTAGGTTACCCTGTACAATGTTCTGCGTTTGCAGAGCACATGAACACTGTTGCAATAAACTATAGTCTACTGCCACTGTGAACGACAATGAAAGCGAAGAAGACGAATGTTCATTTTACAATGATGAAATCGATTAAGAAAATGATGAAGTCTAAATATATATAAATATAATACAATTTTGGAACACTGTATTTAAAATTTTTTGTTTAAATTTTATATAAACCCAGCAAACACTCATAATTGGCACATAAATGATCATACGCACCGTCGCCAGCATTATCATAATTGGCACTTTTATGGGAAGCCACAAGCGGACCATTGGCGAAATGTCCCACCGGCCAGCAGCTGGCCATCCTTCAATTTGTCAACAGTGTACAATAATATTTATACATCCATAAAGTATGATGTATGGAGATTCTACTTTTTTTATATAGATACATTATTCATGGCGCTTTTTGTGAAACAGTACAGTTTTGACATGTAAATATTTTACTTGATAAAAATTAAGTAATTATTAATGCATAAATATTGTAATATGAATTTGTTTGTTATCATTCGTATTTACATATTTAATATTGTTTACCATAGCTCCAATTTATTCTCACAAGGGTTGCCTGCAAATTATAATGTTTATTAAGTTATTAAATTCATTTTTACTTACCTGTACCAATTGCGGTCGGTGAGGTTCGAACCTGCATGTCTCCGATGTCCGTATTACAGTACTGACTCTTCTACCAACTGAGCTATCTTAATAACCGTTATTATTACTTGTGCTAAAAGCAGTATTTATGGTGATGTGTATCAGTGGCGGCTCGTGATATTGTCTGCAGAGGAGGCTTGATATTTTGAAAGACAATTAGAGAAATGTCTACAAGTAAAAGATATTAATTTGGAAGATTGGAAGATATGCTGCTTCTCCAAAGGGAGGCTCAGCCTCCCCTGCCTCCCCTGACGAGCCGCCACTGATGTGTATGAAGTCTTTATTATATTATGTGAATATGTAGCTATTTATTTCAAAATGTAGAAAGTATTTAAATGTTTAATAAACGTTTACGAGTAGTCTCAAATATCATTAATAATAATTTACAAAAAACGTTACGATTAAATTATTAATGACAAATTACAAATTACTTACTATAAAAAATAAACTACAAATTTTACAGAAATAACGGTCAGATTAAGTCAGATTACACAAATTTTAATAACCCACAGGCCAAGCATAGAACGAAAATGCAAATGGTGGATGCTATGCTCGGTGAAGCCTTGAGAGATTTTTCACAATGCGCATGTGCGTAATCATAAAAATATTAGCCTGCATATTACCATAAAAGTACCATCAACGTATAAACCGAAGCAGCATTTTTTATGGTTGCACAATAATTGACAATTTCTGGTTATTATGTGGCAATTCATATTATGGACCACAAAAGGTTAGCCTATGCCATAAGAAAGCCATTGATCGCTACAATGGCCCATTTAAGGACCGCAATTTTTGTGTTTGCTGGGAACCTTATTATGAGAAGCAAACCATTTGTAAAAAACTCGTTTATTTACGTAAAATTTACAAAAAAATTAAAAAGAGTGATATTTCACCTACTTACTTAACGGACACCCCGTACCTGGAGTTGCTCAAGGATGACGCTTTGTCATCACTTGGATATCAAAACTAGGAGACCCTTAGACCCCAAATCCGTTTTGAAAAAAACTTAATACGAAATTGTTGGGTTTTCTCCGTGGCTGCCAGACTGCGAGTAGATTTACAATATATGCGAAATACAAACAAATTGGTTCACTTGATTAAGAAAAGAAAAACTAAAAAACTAAAAACTAATCGAAAACAGTGTAAAATTGGTTTTCATGACATGGCATTGGATTTAAAGCCACTGTCGTTAAATAATTACAATAGGTGAGTAGAAGCAAAAACTATCATAAATAAAAGGCACGTTAAATGTGATTTTTCATTTTGAGCTTAAAAACAATGTTAAAATCGGCCATCTAAGAACGTCATTACTCTTAATATTACCTACTCTTGTAACATTTGTGAAATTGAATTAAAGTTGTAGTCTAGGAGATGAGATAGCTACATATATATGGGGCCTGGGATATAACATGTTGGGATTGCTGCTATGTTTTAGCAAATATTTTTCTGAGTATTTTATCTTATGTGAGTCAGACCTCCCCCTGGCGGTTTTGGCACTACCGCCGTTGATTGAAACTTTTCACTCAACGCTACCGCCCCCGAAAATATTCAATTGTGGAACAGAGTATAACACGTTGGGACTTGGTGTTAGTTGAAGAGGGTATCTTGGCGATCAACATTCGATATATGCCAACATTTTTTCTCCGTCCAATTGGCAGCACTGGCGACATCAGTTATGGCCGAAACTGGAACGTAGTATAACACTTTTTGACCAGGCGGGAAATTTTCGTTGTCAATGCTCATTGCTGGAAAACTATATGTCAACATTTTCTCCTTGCCCATTTTCCAGATTTTTTTGGCCTAAAATGGGCAATAACTGATGCTTTTCTAAAAAAAAAAATGTTGGTACCTTCTCAAACTTGTAGTTTTTGTACCAAAGAATTTTCTCTGCGAGTGCCAACATTTTTTTCTAAATGTAACTCCCCCCCAAAACTCTCAAACATACCGATTATTATGCCAAAATAATAATACCGATTATTATGCCAAAAAGGATTAAAAAATGACACATTTAGCGAGTAATGACAGAAAATTTATTCTGTTTAACATAACAAAGTATTTGAATATTTGGGGTTTGAGGAAAAAAATGTTGGCACTCACAGAGACTATTCTTTGGTACAAAAATTACAAGATTGAGAAGGTGCTAACATTTTTTTTTGAAAAACATCAGTTTAAGCCCGTTTTAGCTGAAAAATGGGCAAGCAGAAAATGTCGGCATATGGTTTTTCAGCAATGAGCATTGACAACGAAAATTTTCCGCCTGTAGCCCAGACGACAGAGATCATTTTTATAGTGAAACCCACAAAAAGTTGCAAACTGAATAATTTTTTTTTTTAATGAATTCGTGAAAATGTAGGTATAGAATAATATTCTGAAAAGTTTACATTCCGCTCGGATGCAGAACATAAAAAAAAATGTAAAAAAAAAATTTTTTTACCAATTTTTTTCAAAATTTTTAAATTAAGTCAGGGCGGGAAAAAATAAAAAATACAGGTGGATAGACCACGTGTTTCTGAACAAAAATTATCCTAATAAAATTTTTCGTTAAAGCCACTGTATTCCTGGAAAAAAATAGTGAAGTAACCTTGTCACTCTGCGCGGCTAGCGCACGGTTAAATGCATACTATGGAATCTGTAAAAATTCTTAGCTGTTCTATCGAGTAAAATAAAGCTTTTTTCTCTTTCTGATTACACGTTTTAAACATTTTTCTTGGTGAATAGGAGGATAAATAGTGAGTATGGAGGGAAAATATATAATTATCAATGCATACACAGACACCACACATACCCGCTGAATCGCTCGCATGAATTTTTACGTGCTTTTACTGTATTGTATTTATTACAGGTACACCTATCCACATTTCAGCTATATTCAATGGATTCCTTATACATTTATTAATGTACTGGAAAAGTTCCAGAATTTGTATTCAAAACAATTAAAGATATTTTCATAGTTATAAGGATAAGATCGTAATAATCGCAATTTCTTATCATGATCTGATTGATCGTATTTTTGAAAAAATGCATACAAGTAAACGATTTTGTGTTTGAACATTCCAAAAATATACGTTTTTTCCGAAATAGTGATATTTTATTTTTTCCAATGGGTCAATTTCTCGACAAGTTACAGCCTCCAATACATATATTTATCAAAAAAAAACATCAAACAAGGAAATTAAAATGATTTGAGATGTACTTTCTTTTAATCCTCGTTACTACAACGTAATAAACCATAATAATCGTGAAGTGTACATACTTTTCAACAGTTCTCAATGAAGAAAGAATTTTTTTGAAGGGCTTTTATTTTTTTTTCTATATTGTTTATTGCGACGATTGAGTTCGGGCGTGATAATATATATAAGTATATTTTTCCCATCCACTCATATGGATTGAACAAACTCTGATTTAGTGACATGTAATTCAGTGCGTCGGTGTCACAGTTAAGTATAACGTTACATTTGACTATTTTTTTCCGAGAAAACCGTGGCTTTAACGATAAATATTGTTAGGACATTTTTTTGTTCATAAATACGTGATATATTCATCTGTATTTTATATTTTTTTCTAGCTTGATTTAATTTCAAAATTTTGAAAAAATGGATGAAAACATTTTTTTTTTCACTTTTTTTTTTATGTTCTGCACCCGAGCGAAATGTAAACTTTCCAGGATATTATTCTACACACTTTCACGAACTCATTAAGAAAAGTTTTACACAGTTTGAAATTTTTTGTGGGTAAATACCTACACGTTCCAATTTTGGCCATAATTGATGTCGTCAGTGCGGCCAATTGGATGGAGAAAACATGTTGGCATATATCAAATGTTGATCGCCAAGAAACCCTCTTCAACTAACACCAAACCCCAACGTGTTATACTCTGTTCCACAATTGAATATTTTCGGGAGCAGCTGGCGTCAAAACCGTCAGGGGGGGAGGTCTGACTCACATAAGATAAAATACTCAGAAAAATATTTGCTAAAACATAACAGTAATGCCAACAGCTTATATTCCAGGCCCCATATATGTAGCGATCTCCTAGACTACTATAGAAGCTTCATAAAGTTCTTCATACGCCCATGGTATTAAAATCCTTTTATGTTATTGACATTATCTTTTTCACTTTGACTACGTTACAGGCCTGTAGCTAGAAAATGCTTTAAGGGCGGGCAAACAATTTTTCAGGGGGGGGGCAAAAATGTTTTTATCATTTTTTCCATTTACAGATAACCCCGTAAAAAGTAGCTACCTCATTATTTTTTGCGGTCGCCGTAGATCGGGTGAAAATTATTCCACGCCCGTCCTGGCCCACCCCTAGCTACAGGCTACAGGCCTGCATAGACCTTCGATAGAGTTTTGTGAAAAATATATGTAGTTTATTGTATGGTGTATAATTAATTAAAAAATGGTGGGTGTCTCTAACGTGTAAGTACGTATTTGAATTTTTCAAAAAATTCAAAAGCATCAAATTCTTTTTTCTTCATAAAAAGATTTCCTGAAAATATCATTAATAAATTGTCACGAGTAGATGTACAATATATGTGGTTTATTGTATTATCTTACGCAAATATACATCACTGGAAGGAACCACGCGCAAAAGCTTGCAAAGGCACGGCCATGCCATGGCTTGTGGACTGGTTTTTCTCCAATGCTTATGTTTTTGTTTCTGTTATTTGAAAATAATCCGAAACTGCAATTTTTAAAATTATATCGATTAAAGCGACTTCGAGAATATAACCCACATTTTCAGCATACGTCTATAAACCGGTGGTGTATATAACCCTCAGGCGTTGAGTGAAAAGTTATACCCCTCAGGAAAATTTGCAGCAAGTGTAAAAAATTGAGTGAGACTAAAAGTCCTATAAGGACAATGTGCATTCGATTCTATGGTAAGAAAAGTGATGATTTAGAAAGTATGCAAACTTACGCGGATCTCACACGGCTTCTTTTCTCCGAGTGAACTTAAAATAAGTGATTCTCGTGCCTGCAAGGTTTCTAAAATCCGACAAAGGTCGATTGCACCGTCCACTAATACAAAAATCTACGCATAGAGGTTATGGTGCTAAAATTGAGATACATCTCTTAAAATCCCGTAATACGGCAATCGGCTACTTTACAAATGCCGTCGTTACTATATTCTAAGAGGCCGTCTCCCTTTTTTTTTTCTGGAGTGCGAAAAAAACGCGTTGATAAGAACTTTTAAACATAATGGTTTTAATCGAATTAAATTTATTGATGCATGATATAGGCAACCAATCTTACCAGAATTATGTGGAAAACCTTGATTTACTTGTTCAGTTACTTTTGCTGCACATTTTGCACATAACAGGACCGTGTTAGCTGATTTGGTTAGCTGACTGCCGCATATGGCTGAGTGCGTATGAGGCAAGAGACCGTAGAAATTAAGAAGCAAAGAGGATATGACTTTGTTAGGAAGAAGAAGAAGAAGGATTTAATTAAGTCAAATCTGTCAATTCCAAGGATGGATGTCAAATCAGCTTCAAAATAAAAACTTCATAACAGAAAACACATAACACAAATGTTGACTGATTATTATCTTTAGGTTCCTATTTATTAGAATCCACTGCCCCAAGTTTAACTAAAAATGGATAAATCTCAAATAGCCGCTGTATTACAAGTTCTAAAAAAATATAATTTGAAGGTAACCCTTACATTACCGTAAATACATAAACTAAAGTATTGTTTTTCCAGGGCACTGAAGAACTACTGCGTAAAGAAGCGAATCTTGCAGATAACGTCGACGAAAATTCACTTCAACAGGATTCCGATGTGAGCAGTGTTTTAACCGGATATAAAAGTGATGGTGATCCAGAAACATACGAGGCTTCTTACATGGAATTGAAACGTTTTGTAGAAGGAACCCTGGACATTTATAAACACGAATTAGGAACCATTTTATATCCTGTTCTTGTTCATATGTACTTAGAGTTGGTGTATAATGGACATACTGAAAAGGCAATTGCATTAATGAAAAAGTTTGGCCCCGAACAAGACTCATACTATCAAGACGACTTAAGGAAATTGGCAATGGTGACAAAGCGTGATCATATGAATGGGAATGAATTAACTGATACTTTCAAATCAAACCAATTTATCATTAGAATGTCCCGGGATACGTTGTCTTTGCTAAAACGACACTTAAACGATAAGAAAGCATCTGTTTTGCTTAATATCGTGCAGGAGCACTTATATTTTGATATGTATGAGGGGGTAGCCAGAAACAAAAGTCAGATTAATGCAACTTCCGGAGCGGTTGGTGGAGAAGCCAAAAGACAAGGTATGCCTTCATCCTAAATTGTTGAAATCTATAATAATAGACCTGGAGGAGGTAGTTTCCACAAACACCAAAACACTGGATTACTACCCAACTAGTAATTTGATATTTTATAAATTATCTGGAATTTTTATTGAAAAGTCCTGAAAAATCTGGAAAAGTCAGGGAATTTCAACATTGTGAATTGGTATACACCCTGCTCAACACAAAAATACTCCTTCATAAAAGTCGCACTAAATCGAGAAATTGCAAAATATCATAATTTTGTTAAAAATGCTTGACTTCGATCAGCTGCTGCACCGAAACTATTCAGTTTAACGAAAAAATGTACAGGACATATTTTGTAGAAAATTTAATGCTCATTTATTTTCATAATAAGATTATTTGCCGTATGAGGCATCCGAAGTGAGATATTTTTTCCAATATGGCGGCGCCGGCTGCTGAGATTACATTTTGCATTTTTTCTTATTTCATTTGGGGCATCGAAATCTACAAATTCACAAAGTTTCAAAACTCCTGCACTTATTCGGATAAGAGTTTACCTATCGACTGTACTAAAAAGCTGCAGAAATGTTAAGTTTTTGTTTTGAAATAAGAAAGAAAATGATAAAATGATTAAAAATACTGTTAAAATAAATGAGGGTGGCAAATTAACTCGCTTCACCTCAAAAAATTGCACCGCACGGCCCTGCTTCCCTCTATAAAATACTTTTGTGTTAATAACAAGCATTTCAAAATAATTAAACTATAGACAATTCCTACAAAATATCTATAAAATAATGAGTCTTCGAAGTGACGGACTTGTGACGGGGCCATATCTTAGAACCAATTAGGGAATCTAACGACCTGTCAAAATTTGGCGTCGTTGGCAAACAATTGGTTAACACGGGTTTATTTTTACTACATTCTCTAAACGTAGCCAAGCCAACAGAAAAACACAAACGTTTAACGAATGTAAATTAATGTTTGCCCTCGACTCCATCAGACGCCATATTGGATGTCACGTGGTTTGGATTGCCTAATATAACATTTTTTTTTTTTCAAAAAGGGTTATTTTGTATTTTTGTTATAACTTATAAGTGAAGAAAAAGAACTGTAGCCAGAATGACAACATTTTGATGAAAACTATAATTTATTGTAATTATTACCGTTAAATTGCATGTTAAGTTTTCATTTTAAGACCCTTGCTCGTTTTATGAAAATTTTCACTAGTAATCTCCTTAGTGCTTGAAAAATGTCCAGTACTTAATTAAAGCACATAGGGATACAGTAAGAAAATTTCACTCCTAAATTAAATGAAAAAATAAATATAAAAATGACAGTTAGATTAGGTTATGTTAATTAGTAGGCTGTGTACCTACTACATAGAAAGGTTGGTCTTGTTTGTTGACAGGTTATAGGAAGGTTTTTATTTATTATTTACATTAGCAGCTTAAAATTAGTAATTAGGGATTAGAAATACCTTAACAGCCGTATGCATAGTCGTTCGCCAGCGACTCGCTGAAGTTTATCTCGGCGATTCTCTGGAGGATTCGCTGGCGAAAGAACAGAACATAATTTGCATTGCATGGTCGTTCTCCCTCCGTTGGGGCGCATCGCCGATGGCTTAATCATGCGCAAATTGTTTGTTTACATCAAACACACGTTCTATAGCGGTACTGAGCACGTGTTGGTTAGCGATTAGTTGTTAAATAAATAGGAATAAGGCACTTAATTATAATTATTTTTAATAATCTAGTAAGTATATATTTATTTGAATTATCTCATATACAGGAGACACCATATTGAATTGAGATTTACTTCATTTTATTTGTGTTTTCCACAAAAAAAAAATTATATTGTTTTTCACTAAATCTGTCCTAAAGTAAATATTAAATGACATTACTAGTTGCACACCTTATACAGTGTAACACATTTAAGATGAAGATACTCTTACAGCATTTTTATTTTTTTTCTGATTTGAACCAAATTTTATTGAAGTATATAAATAACTACTTTATTGACAAAAAAAACATTCATCTCCACAAATTCAAAGCCACCTGCGGTACCAAAATAAGCCGGAAAAGTCAGTAGGCATTTTTCAAATTTTTTATTTTAATTAAATTTTGGACTTAAGGTTTTTTGACAATTCCGAACAATTTTCGTTAATAAAATTGTTCGATAAAAAAATGCCTAATATGATTTAATTTGATTCTCTTCCTGGAAAGTACACAGAAAATATATTAAGATGCTATTAGCCATCTCCAGCGCGTCGCTACCACTTTACCAAAACTTGTTTTAATGTGCATGCGTAATATTGTGAGTGACCGACTATGCATTCCAATTCTCATCTGGCGAATGGCGAAACTTCAGCGAGTCGCTGGCGAACGACTATGCATACGGCTGTAAGAGTTTCTTGATGAAAAGTAGGTTCAAACTACTAAAATTGGGAAAACTCACTTTTTTAATAAACATGCGCACCTTTTAATTACATGCTGGGTGCTGGTACACTATTAGTTTAATACATTTTTTAATTTGCTACTTATCAACATTAGTAACTTTCGAATTATTAATGAGTAGTTAAAAATAGCTTAAGGGTTTCCTCTTAATTCAGTTTAAGCTACTGAAATTGATAATTGTTGTAGATTTCGACTTTGTGATTAAGAGTTCTCACGGGCCCAACTCGATCCCACGTCTAGTTTCCGAGATACCGCTCAAAAAATGTACAAACGGTCAAGTTAAAAAATTTTCGATTTCATGATTTTTTTTCATACGTTTCATGTTGTAATGCATTCTAATAGTCCTTTAGAATATTTTGCACTAAAAAGATGTTTGAGAAATTGTGGCGGATCTAAAAATAACAACAGAAAAAATATTTTGTCAAATTGGCAAAACTTTTTGTACTTAAAAATTGTGTCTCTCATCAAAAAACTCTTAATAAAATTTTATTTTGTAACACTTTATTGCCGTTGCCATATTGCGGTAGATTGCAACGCTATATAATAATTATGTAGCAGACTCTGGAACAACAATTTACTTTCAATAGCAAAACTGTCCCAAATAACTGTTTTATAAGATAATAGTAAGTAAGTAAGTTTTATTCCGTCTCATTGGACATATTACATTAGCATAATAATATGTATAAAACAGGTCATTAAAAAAACAAAAATACAGTAAATTCAAACTAACACATTACAATGTATATAAAATAGACGTCAGCACAATATATCGCAATTAATAGTTTAAAAATTCTTGAAGAGAATAAGGTTCAATATCACAGATATACTTGAAAGCTTGCCTTTTGAAAGAGTTCTGGTGAAAGGTTTCTTTTATTGACAGAATATAAAATTTTATTGCGGAGTAATATGGTCCCTTTTCAGTGATAGTCAGACGATGCTGCGGAAATTGAAAATTATCTTTGTTCCGTGTGTCATAAGAATGTTTAAAGTTAGACATGTCAAAATCAAGCTTATTTGCTTTTAAATACATTAGACAGGAGTAAATGTACAATCCTGGAACTGTGAGCATGTTATTCGTTTTGAAACACCCTTTGCACGACTCATTAAATTTTTTCTTGAGAATTATTCGAACGGCTCTTATTTGCACTTTAAAAACACGGGCCAGATTTGTGCTTCCACCCCAGATAACAGTGGAATAAAAATTAGCATAATAAACTGTCTTGAGAGTGTCTAAATTAAATGTGCGTGATAGAGTTCTAAGAGCGAAGCAGGTTCTGTTTAACGTTTTTATGACATCATCAATGTGTTCCACCCATTTGCATTTACTATCTACCACCACGCCCAATAGCTTCGTATTATTAGAGATAGGAATTTTTATTTCTTCAGTGAGACGGTCAGGTATTTGAAACATGGAATTGTGAGTCTTAAAAAATATGCAGTTAGACTTGGCTTCATTTAATATAAGCTGATTGGTATAAAACCAGTCTTTTAGGTTTTCCCATGTTTGAGTGGCACATTGTTGAATGTCAGCAAGAGTGTTACCTTTTACTATAAGCATAACTTATAATATTTACTTTGTCATTGTCACTTACAGTATTTATTATGTCGTTGAGAAATATTATAAAAAGAAGTGGGCCCAAGACACTTCCTTGCGGCACACCATGGCTGTGGCTTAGCACATCTGATTCGTATTTGTTGTTGTCTATCGCTATACATGATTTTTGTTTTCTGTCTCCTAGATAGGAGGCAAACCATTTTAAACTATTTCCCCTGACTCCCATTTTCTCCAGTTTGTTCAAAAGACAATTATGGTTTAAAGTGTCAAATGCTTTGGACAAATCGAGGAACAGTCCACAGACAGCTTCTTGACCATCCAGAGCATTTAGTACAGTATCCACAAAATGAAACAGAGCTGTCGTGAAAGAAAGTTGTTTTGTTTAAAAAAGCAAGAAGTCTGTTATACATAAGGGTTTCTAAAATTTTGGAAAAGACTGATAACATGCTTATTGGTCGATAATTTCCTAGTTCATCCTGGTCTCCTTTTTTAAGCAACGGTATTACTATTGCCAATTTCAATGCTTCTCGAAAAATCCCCTGAGTAAAGGACGCATTATATATACTTGCAAGTGGGGCAGCTAGTGCACTTACGCATTGCTTTAAGAGCTTTGATGATATGCCATCAAAACCACTTGAAGTCTTTGGTTTGAAACCCTTTACCACAGTGCATATTTCTTCCTCAGTAGTCGGGTATGTGAACATGGAATCTTTATTTATGATGACAAGTTCACTGTAGTTTTTTGATATATGGCGCTGGTTTATATCTTTTATTAAGTTAGGAACAGTTTCAACGAAAAAAGTATTAAATTTATTGGCTTGAGTCTGAAAATCATTGTTAGAGGGTAGTTTATTAGGCTTTACATTACCGTTTTATAATTAACTAAGTTCCATGTGCATTTCGATTTATTAGTTGCATTGTTGATCATGTTTTCATAATACCGACTTTTTGCATCTTTTATTTGATTACTATACTCGTTTTTCATGTAAGTCAGAACCGGCTTGTATTCGTGTTTAATATTCGAAATGGTTTCTAACAGCTGTACTTGGTTTTTTAATTCATGCAACTTTGGTGTAAACCAGTCTAGTTTACGAGTCTTACGAACTTTTCTTCTCACCAGAGGGAAGTGCGTATTAAAGCTGTTATGAATAATTCTCAAGAAATTAACAGTTTTGACCTGTGCACAACTTTCCTCATACACAGAGGACCAGTTAAGTGAATTTAATTCAGATACTAGGAAACGATTATAAAATAATTTTAACATATATTTATAATGGTCCTGAAAATACTGCAGAACATTACTAAAAAGAGCTACAAAATTATTTAGTTTTATAAGCTGAAATGTTTTATAGCTTAGTCGCGAAAACGTTTATAAAATAATTTCTTAACTGCTTTTTGAGATATTTTATAATTTTTGCTGTTATTTATAAAACAGTTCAGTTGCAGGCAGATAACGTTTTCTGCAACTCTAATATAATTAGCATTTTAGAAGCATTAATGAAATAGCAATAAAACAAAATAATCGTATAACATTTAAATTATAAAACAAAATAAAACATTTTTAGTGCTTTAATCGCATTCAGATGATGCCAACATGGTTGGCGAAATGCGCTTCGAGTAGTAGTACCCAGGTGTTTGTGGAGACTTCAGAGGTATAATAGTAGAATTATTGTTACTCTTTTTGTTGCTAGATAACAAATCAAAGGTGTACTATGGCATACCAAAGGCTCCCGACATACAAACGCTAGCTGCGCCGGTCGAGGATGAAGAAGAAGCTGCGGATCAGGATAACCCAGATAAGCCGAAGAAAAAAAAGCCGAAAAAAGATCCACTGTTCTCAAAGAAAACTAAATCGGACCCGAATGCGCCACCCGCTGATAGAATTCCAGTGCCTGATCTGTAAGATATTTTCTGTTTTGTTTCATACATTATGTTAAAATTTATAGGGAAAGTCTTAGTGGATAGTGTGTATATCTTGATAATTATAAGTTTAATGTTATTATTTGAGTTGGCCAAAAACATTACTTAAGAAGTCGAGCTTAAATACAATTTAAAAAAAATGCAACTTGGAAAAAGTTAATTTCGCTCTTAACAACTACATCACTTCAACTACAAACGAACACATACTACACCCACAATGTAATCGAAAAATTGTACAGATAATACAGAATTAATTTAAACCTTCAGTTGATTTTGAAAGGAGATATGATCAAGCTTTAACGCCATTTCACTTTTTGCCAATTTTGCTGGATACTATGAGAAAAAAGAAAAAAAGGCTACTTTAGATATAGTTTTCCAACATTTTTCTAGGTCAGGGTTATTACCCTTAATAACACAGCTACACAAAAAAAAAGTGGTCTGGCCTGCAGATCAGACCAGTGTATCCTTATGTATTTGGACCCGCTGAAACCAAATCCGAAGTCGGAATTGTCAGATTACTTCTTTTTTCACCCCCAACCCCAAAAAAACGCCCTCCCAAAAAAGTGGCCTGGCCTTCGGACCATACCAGTGCATCCTTATGCATTTTGACCCTCTGAAACCGAATCCGAAGTCAGACCACTTTTAGTCAAGGGAGATGTTTTCAAATTAACAAGTTTATTCCAACATTAAAGTTTCTCAATCCTGAGAAATGCAATTACAAATGTTTATTTCTAATTATGAGAATGACTGTATTTAAATATTGTATAATTATTATCGTATTAAGACACAAAGAGAATACTGAAAACCTAACCTTTAGTAAACCTAGCAACCTTCACCATATAAACTATGAATCTACAGACAGTTCTTGAATCGAAAACGTTCAAAGCAAAGATAAATTAATTAATATGACAATGGATACGTCAACTGAAATTTGATTAACGTCTAATTCTATAAACTATCTTTGACAGACAGTTGGTATTGGATATAATTGACATTCAACGTTTTGACTTTTAACCGACGGTTGTCACTTCAACAATTCAATTTAGTTAGTTCAATATCTGTCTGTCTCTCTGAAAATTATCTGACAACTGGCGCTTCAACAATCAATGCTTATGTGTCACCCTGACTTTCAGTTGACGCAACGTTTATCGCTTTGAATTGAAAATGACGTGATGCAAAACAATTAATCAAGTTCGTGACGTCTTTATAGTAAATAATAAGTTGCTTAACGCAGAAACCATACAAGCTTATGATAGGGGAAGTCTCACTCGAACTATGTCGGGCTCTATGCCGAGTATAAAGACTATCCGATATCTAACCGGTACTATTTATGCGATGTCACAATATTATTTAGGGTTAAGAAGTTATGAACCTTTTCAAATTGTCTCTGGGAAGAGAAATGAATAAAATGAGCTCCTGCAGCCCTTTATATAGTAAATGGTTGCTAGGTCTAGAACATTTTTCTTGGTTACGAAATATCAAATTACTATAGAACGGGGAAGAGTTTGTTCGTAACGATGAATCCAAATTAGCGATGTTAGTATGTGTTAACCGATTTGTGACACGATCGGTTGACAACTAAAAGAAATAATTCATCGTTACAGTTCATATGTTTGTGGAGTTATGTTTGAATAAGTCTTTAAATTAAAAGCTTTTTAAAGTTCTATTTTTGCAGTTTACTAACAAAGTTTGTATTTTTTCTTTATAACATTTAAACTTGAAAAGACAAAAAAATCAGGGTAGCCCTGTCACTGAACGTTCAATAAGGGGGTCTAGAGGGAAATGCTGAGATCACAATTTTTGACTTGAGGACTGTGTTTGGACTATTTAGGAGGTAAACATACCAAAAGTCCCCGAACATAGGAGGTGCAGGGGGGCACAAAGAAGGTTTTTGGTTTTTCACTCGATATCTCGAAAATTCAGTTCAACAGGGTTAGCCCTAATCAAAAAGTGGGTATATGCAAAATTAAAGCTGACTAAATTTTCTACAATAATCTTTCTATTAATTTAAAAAAATTGGTTGTACAGATATCCGTTTCACAGCAGACTGAACTCAAATATTGAATAAAAAATTTCTTTGCGTCTGTAAGTGTGAGTGCGTGTATACCGTTTCTTGTAAACACAATAACTTCTGTTACACTTAAAATGTTTAATTACAATTTGGAACATATGTAAAACAGCATAGTACAATAATCTCTATTGAAATTGGGTCATATCTGTAATATATGGTGATAACCAGAGGCCTACAAACTCTCACTCATAATAATCTTATTAAAAATATCACGTTCCAAATTTTAGGATAATTGATATATCATCTAATTTAAATAAAGTTGATTTGAACCTAACATACACCCAGTATATTGCGGTTTATAAATCTTATATATATCTTAAATAAAACCTATTTTATGTAAGAGAGGGTTTGTAGGCCTCTGGTTATCACCATGTATTACAGATATGGCCCAATTTCAATAGAGATTATTGTACTATGCTGTTTTACATATGTTCCAAATTGTAATTAAATATTTTAAGTCTGACAGAAGTTACCGTGTTTACAAGAAACGGTATACACACACACATACATATACACGCGCACACACACACACACTTACAGACATAAAGATATTTTTTATTAGATATTTGAGTTCAGTCTGCTGTGAAACGGATATCTGTACAAAAATTATTTTTCTACGATGATTAAGTTTCTTTTTAATTTATAATGAATTTATAATAAAGTTAGAATACAGTCAAAAGATATACAATTCATTACTGAACCATAATAACAGATACGAAAAAAATTAATAAAAACGTTATTGTAGAAAATTTAGTCAGCTTTAATTTTGCATATAGCCACTTTTTGATTAGATATTCGTTTTCGAGATATTAGTGAAAAACCAAAAACCGGGGCCTTCTTTGTGCCCCCTGCACCCCCGTACTTCCTATGTTCGGGGACTTTTGGTATGTTTACCTCCTAAATAGTCCAAACACAGTCAAAAATTGTGATCTCGGCATTTCCCTCTAGAAACCATTCATTGGCAGGACTATGATTTTTTTAAATAAAAATCGCTTGCTTAAAATCATGATTTTAATCAAATGGTTTAAATTAATTCAACCCTGTCCGAAGGACTGGTCAATAGGTTTTTGCTATATAATTGACAAAAAAGTACTTTATGATTATTATTTTTTAGAAAGGATAATGACAAAGTTGAGAAAGTAAAAGCTCTAAGGGAGGCTTCGAAGAGGGTTACCCTGGGACCAGAAATGCTGCCCTCTTGCTGTTGTTACACTCTCTTGAACGCAAATTATACGTAAGCAAATCTGAATCATTTGCACTAATTCATATATGTGCATTATTTTTTATATTTTCTTCTAGAGTTTGTTGTGCCGAAATCACAGAAGACTCGAGTATGTTAGCTGTAGGTTTTAACGATTCAATCGTAAAGGTGTGGACACTTGTTCCACAGAAACTGAAGGCGATGAAATCTGCTGAACAGCTTGAACAAGTCAACGTAGAATCTGAGGATGTTTTGGTAAGCGCTTTTGACTTTCTTAGAGGAAAAATTTTAAGCTTAATAGTTTTAAGTGTTTACTGACAAAAAGAAATAATTTTTTCGTTAAATAAACAATCACTGGGTGAGGATAACATATTATTAATGAGCAGACCATGAAATCCAATCCACTGAAATTATTAGGACAAAATGTCTATTGTATTAGTAATCAGTGATCCACAAAACATATAATTTTGAAATAAAGATGTTTTATTTGAAATAATTCGATAAACACGTCAAAAGCACCCAAAATTAACGACACTGAAAGGTTTAATAGGTATTATTTTAAGATTTTGCAGGTAAGATTTAATTGTAATCACTTTGTAGCAGCACCATGTTCTAGCGACAACCGTTCTATAAAATTAAAAAAAAAAATTGTTAGCTTTCGTTGCGTGTTATGTTATAATAATTATTGTAATGTTTTAACGATGAATAAATCTATCTAAAGGTTCGTATGATGGATGAAAGATCTGGAGAAACAGCTCGAACATTATGTGGCCATGGAGGCCCCGTCTACTCAGTTTCCTTTTCCCCAGATCGCACTCTACTATTGAGCTGTTCTGAAGATACTACAATCAGATTGTGGAGCCTTCAGATTTGGACATGTTTGGTAGTTTACAAGGGTCACATGTTTCCAGTTTGGGATGTGAAATTTTCACCGTTAGGTTACTACTTTGCTTCTGCGTCTTACGATAGGACTGCTAGACTGTGGGCGACTGATCACTATCAACCGTTGAGACTGTTTGCAGGACATTTCTCTGATGTTGACGTAAGTAACTTTTATCATTAGTACTGTCCCAACCAGCAAATTTGTTTTATAATTTAAATGTTATACAACTATTTTGTTTTATCGTTATTTTATTAATTCTTCTAAAATGCTAATTGATTATATTAGAGTTGCAGAAAACACTATTTGGTTGTCTGCAACTGAACTGTTTTATAAATTTATCATTAAAACATCTTCACAGCAATATTGTAAAATATCTTATAAAGCAGTTTTAGAAACGTTTCTGTGACTAAGTTATAAAACATTTCAGTTTATAAAACTAAATAATTTTATAGCGCTTTTTTAGTAACGTTCGGCAGTATTTTCGGCAGCGTTATAAATATATATTAAAATTATTTTATAGTTGTTTTCTATTGTCTTATAAAACAGTTATATTAAAGCACTATTTGGGACAGTTTTGCTACTGAAAGTAATTTGTTGTTCAAGAGTTTGCTACATAATTATTATATAGCGTGCATTCTACTGCAATATGGCAATGGCAATAAAGTAGTTACAAAATAAAATTGTTTATGTGAACATAAAAGTGCTGCTGCTAACTATACAACAAAATATATTTGAAACAATTGATTTCCTGTGTCAGCTGTGTGTTTATACTGCATCAGAACTTATGTCTAACACTGAGCAGACTGGTGTAGATTGTACGTGATCTACCAGGACATGCGGAAAATTTAACAGTAGGTTGTCCCCACCGAAAGGAGTAAAAAAAATGAAGAATTTTTAAAAAATGACCAAAAAAATTACCATATTTTTGTAGGAATGCGCCGCCAATGACTTCAACTAATCTAACGTAACGCGGTACAACCATTCACTTTATCAGACTTGGGATTGACACTACTGACAGCAAAGCTGGATAATAAGATAGAAGTGACTTTTTGGTTTTAATCAAATCACACTACAAAAATACCGAAATAAATCGAAGACATCGATCTCATGCTGAAATGACAAGCAGATATACGAGACATTTAGTTAAACCGGTCAATGACACGGCCATGTAACTGTTGTTCGACCGGAAGCAAAAAACGCGGCTCTCTAGGGGTCTACACACGATCCAGCGGCACGGAGCCAGCCTTGTCGGCATGCTTTGAACTCATTCGTAAAAGTGAATTGGTTCGCTGGAATTCCAATTATTTTCAAAGCGTACCAACAATGTTGAGTACCTGCCGCTGGATCGTGTGTAGACCTCTGTTTTTGATCGCGCCGGCCGGCTTCACTTTTTATGCCAATTAACGAAATGTAAACAACTCGAATAAGTTCTTTCACCAGTAAGTTCGTCGACCTCTTCAGAATTAGGTCAGGACTTACACAACATCAGTAGTGTATCTTCGCAAATTGACTAATAATTTAATATACTAAATTACATCAGAATCCTCTAAAATTTTGCAGGGGCTTTCCCACATTGAAGACTAGCACACCATTTTATTTTCCGCATTTCTTGGTAGATCACGTTGTATATGCTAAAGTAGAAATTAAAAATGTCAAATTAAAAATGTCAAACTTAGGACTATGGAAAAAACTTTAAAAACCTAATTTTACGTTAATTATGCAAATTGCGCCAATACTGTCTCAGTGGCTGCATTTACAACACAATTATAACATATTTATTATAAAAAAGTTGCCATAATATCGCGAAAGTAAGTAATTTATTGTGTAAGAATCGCGTAAAAGTTACCTAGCCGCATATTGGCCCGCAGCGCGCATGTGCATGAAAAACAACAAACCTTCTTTCTGAAATTAAGTGGGCTCTAACTAAATGAGCAGAATTGAAAGATTTTACTTTACGTGTATAATTTTTCAAATTTTAAATTTTATTTTTATCTCTGCAACACACATTGGTATATTTATGGTGAATTATACGTATATTGGGTATATATATATAATAAGCATTTTTATATGTAATATTTATCACGTCCTTAAACCTCAATTGAAAATTACAACATTTTTGCCGATTTTAAATAATGAAACATAGTTTTGGTGCTCCAGTCTTGTTTATTTCAAGATTTTCAATCAATCTTATGTTATGTCCCTTTAACATTTAATATACTGTAACGTGTTTCCACCCTTAGGAAACCACCCTCGCAAATTCCGTGGGTTCCAAAAATTATAACAAGAGATGTCCACTAACACGCTTTATTAAATATTTACTGGATACTTCACAATACTATTATTAATTTAAATACACTTTACTGACTAAAATCACAATGTTTATCACTTTGTTTATCTTTGAAGTCTTAACCTCACTTTCTATACTTTCTGAACTACTGAACTACTCGCCGAGAATGCGGTCGGTCTTTTATACCTAAAAATGACAGATCTCGATTTTTCTGTGATGACGTCACCATTCTCTAGATAATTCCAGATGTCACCAGAACTATCTTCTGGTAGGTTTCTCGAGTAGGTGCAAATACACTACATTCAGACATTCGATCTGTGGAAGTCTGCCTACTTTTTAGTAACCAACATAACCTTAAATTTTAAGGGGTTGCAACATATTACAATACGTTTTTAATAACTTATTTTATGCCAAATAATTTTTTTTTGATTTTCAGTTTTAATTTTTTAATTTGTTTAATAGTTTATCATATACCGGCAGTATAAGTTTATGGCGTGGACATTTTCACGTATATATAACATATATTCAAAAATGGGAAACTTTTTTTGTGAGATCAGAAAATTCTATCCTTTATAAAAAGTTCTGCATGAAGAAAAAATAATTCCAATACTACAAAAAGTGTTACCGATCCCAAGGTTATCCGCCATATTGATTAAGTATTAATAAAAATTCTACAGCATTTCCATCGCTTCTTATTTGAATTGGCCTCCTTCCCACGGTGTATTAAATAGGTGGTCCGACGTACGGCACTTTCCTATTATAATAATGGCTTCATAAGTGCATGGTTTCTATTTACTTTAGTAGATGGTGCGAGCAATAAGGTCCTACAATAGGGTTTTCTCAGAAAAAAAAATTATTGCTGAAGTACTTAATTCACGTAAAAAAATGATTTATGGCATATTTATTATCTTTTTAATTTTACTAATAGTGACAAAAAAAACTTAGAGTTTGAAAAATATTGAGTTCATTTTAAACAGTCATAAATTAGCGCGTTGTGACGTCAACGCCCTGAAATCCAATAAAAAGTCGGTTACATTGTTGCATAAGATAGCCGTAAAACATAACATCTATTTATTGACGGCACTTTTTAATTATTATGAGTTGTAATGGATTATCAAAATGCCTAAAAAAGTTTGTTTTGTACCTTTGTGTAATAATACTAGTGAAAATGCCCCCTCAATAATATTTTTGACAGTACCACTTAATATTGAAAGACGAAAACAGTGGTTTTCTGCTGTAAAATCTAAACAAATATTTCATCAAAATATAAATAAAGTTTTAGGTTAGTCATCTGTCATCTGATGTGTACCGTCAGTACAAAAGCGGGTGAAGCTTAATCCCAAACTACAAAATATCAACGTCCGACGCTTTTACGAATAATTTGTGTGGCATTTTTTATCTTGATTCTGATTGGCCAATATTTATAAGTCCCCTGCTTTAGATCAATCGCAGTACAAGCAATAAAAGAGGAAATTCTGAGAATTTTAGAGGAAAGCTTCCTTTAACACAAAGTTATATCCATAATCTCATTGGTTTTCCGGGTAGATACGTAATTCTGGCGTGTAAAAATGCCCGTTTTAAAAATCCCTGAAATTATCAGCAAGTTGTTTTAACGATATTTTCTTAGAAGTAATTCTTATTAGAAAAGTAAATTGTTGTAAATTAATATAATGTTTTATTATATCATTTTCACAACATAAAATGTTAAAATAAAATTAGTGGGAAAACCCTATTACCTGGGCATGTGCATCGTATAACTAACATAACCTCAAATTTTAAGGTTTTTTTCGTTTATTCTCATTTTTAATGTTTGTATAGGCATTTTCTGCTTGGAGCCATACTGGCAAATAATTTTTCAATATTGTTGATTAATAAAAATAGACTGCTAATTATAGGTTAGATTCCTAACCTGTAAAAAAATGTCTTATTTTATTGTGACAAACTATTTAAAACTTCATACACATTGCTTTGATCTTGATTTTGGTTGAAAGTACAGGAACCAGGCAGAAATTTTAATAATAGCTACGAAATACTTGTAAATCTTAAGAAATATATATTTTTGAGGTTAGCTGTGGCGACACGTGCAATGCTGCATGTAGTGTTGCATATATTCTTTCAATGTTTTAATTTAGCTACTTAATGTCAGATGTCACTGGACTCTTGTTTCACTAAACAAAAACAAAAGGCCGGGAATGTACTCAACACTGTATGCACATATGCACAGAACCTGTAAAATTATCTATTTATGCGTAAGTAATGAGAGAACTTATTGGTCCTGCCATCTATTACATTATGTACAAAGTAAGCCCTTATGAAGCCACTGTGAGGGTTGTCGTCGCATCACCTATTTAATACACCCTGCTCCTTCCTTACTTCTATATTCAAAGGATCAGCCCAGCCTTTCTATATAGTATACAGCCTACTAACTAACATAACCTAACCTGATCTAGCTGTTTTAATTGATTACTAGAAATTTTTCATGCACTAGGGAGACTACTAGTGAAAATTTTTATAAAATGAGCAAGGGCGTTAAAATGAAAACTTAACATGCAATTTAACGGTAATGGTTACAATATATTACAATTTTTATCAAAATGTTTGTGATTCCGGCTACAGTTATTTTTCTTCATTTATAAGTTATAACAAAAATGCAAAATAAGCCATTTTTGAAAAAAAAAAAATGTTATATTCGTTCACTTAAGATAAGGCCCTATCACAAGACTGTCACCTCCTGTAAGACACATTATTTTATAGATAATTTGTAGGAATCGCCTATAGTTTAATTATCTTATAATGGTTGTTATTAATACAAAAGTATTCTGTAGAAGGAAGCCATTTCATGATGCCAGCGTTTGAGGTCGTAAATATAACAAGACAAGAAAAGTTCAAAAATCACATTTTTATTAACATTTATGGGAGTTAATACATGCTAATTATAAAGTTATGATGATTAAAACAAGTTGGCATTAAATTTCACTGCAAAGTAGTTTTAAAATGTGAAATCGATTTTTATAAAATTCCAAAAATTATTAGGAACCTTCAGTAAACATGAGGCGCAATTAAAATTCATCAAAAACACATCAAAGTTGCAAGCTGTAAGAGTTAACATGTCTCTAAAATAATTATTGAAAGTAGCTTCTTGTCCACCAACTAGTAAAATCACCAAAAGCTTGGTATGGTATATATAGAGATCAGCATATTATATATTTGTATGTATGCGACTTTTTGAATCATTTAAGAAACCGTGTCAAATATGCGTTAGAATGAGATTATGTTCATTATACGTTAGGTTGGAATAATGACTATTATTATTTGACAATTGTTAATTGTAGAATGCAGTGATTATATGATAATAATGGATACAATCCATGCTAAGAAGCAGAATAATTACCACAGATATGGGGGGTGAGTCGGCCACCGTGACTGCAGTTAGGGGCTGTCCACAAGGTGGAGTCTTATCGCCCTTGCTGTGGTCAATGGTGGTCGACGATCTCCTCCATAAGCTGAGCAATTATGGCTTCAACGTTCAGGGCTACGCTGATGACCTGGTCGTTAATGTCAGGGGCAGGCATGAGGTTATGATCTCAAACCACATGCAAATTGCCCTAAACATAATATCCAAATGGTGCTCGTCGGAGGGTCTTAGTGTCAATCCGAGCAAAACAGTTATTGTTCCATTCACCAAAAGGAGAAAACTCAACTTGAGAGCTCCTATGTTGAATGGAACAGTACTGACCTTTTCCAGTGAGGTCAAGTATCTAGGAGTAATTCTGGACCCAAAAACTCACCTGGAACTCACATTTAGAAAGGACACTTACCAAGGCAACAACGGCCATTTGGACGTGCCGTAGGCTGTTTGGTAAGACTTGGGGTCTAAAGCCGAAAATGATACATTGGTCATACCTATCGGTTGTGAGACCTATGGTTACCTACGCATCATGCATATGGTGGCCAAAAACAGAAGAAAAAGTAGCACAAGGAAAGTTGCAGAAATTGCAACGCCTTGCCTGTCTAGGGACTACAGGAGCAATGCGCTCGTGTCCCACAGCAGCTATGGAGGCAATGCTGGACTTACTTCCTCTGCATTTGCATGTGAGGAAGGAGGCAGCACTTAGTGCCTTAAGGCTGCATCAGGCACTTAAATTCAGACCAGGCGACCTGGTTGGTCACTTAAGGATTCTGGAGTTAATCCAATTCGAATCCATGACCAAACCCACTGACTCAATGCCAATCAAATATGACTTTGACTGCCCGTTTGATGTGCTGATTGAAAGCCGTCAGGCGGGCAGGGCCGGAGCATTGCGGTTGGAGAAAGAGTCACACATCTGGTACACAGACGGATCCAAGATGGATGAAGGGGTTGGTGTGGGCGTAGCAGGGCCTAAATGCAGGCTATCTAAAGCCCTTGGTAACACCCCAACCATCTTCCAAGCAGAAATTTATGCTATAGATCTATGCGTCCAGGAATGCCTAAATAGAGGCACTCGAAGGGCAAAGATCTATATACTTTCAGATAGTCAGGCAGCATTAAAGGCTCTCAGGTCATATACCTTTGAGTCAAAAATTGCCTGGGAATGCAGACAATCCCTGAAGCAACTGGCAAAAAACAACAAGGTTACCTTGATGTGGGTGCCAGGGCATGAGGGGATAGAAGGCAATGAATTAGCTGATAGCCTCGCAAGAAAAGGGGCTGAAGCCCCGTTTTTTGGACCCGAACTGTTCTATGGCCTATCCAGGGGACACATAACGGAGGAGGTCCTAAAATGGGAAAAGGAACAAAAAGAGTCCTACTGGAGGAACACTCCAGGACAAAGACAAGCAAAAAGGTTTATAACCTATTCTACAAAGAATGCCACAAGGCTTCTCGAACTGGAAAAGTCCGATTTAAGGCTGATCACAGGCCTTCTAACTGGCCATTGCCCCTTGAGATACCATCTCAAGAACATGGGCATGGCAGAAGATGACAAATGCAGATACTGTGAAGCTGCAACCGAAACTGCGGAACATATACTTTGTGAATGCAAGGTGTTAATCCGTATTAGGCTAAAGTACCTAGAACAGGCGGAATTAACGCCTGAAGACATAGGGAAATTAGCCCCCAGGAAAATCGCAAGCTTTGCAAAAAGTCTTGGAATCCTGGGTAACAACTAGATGCAGGGTAATTCACAAAAGACCTTTTAGGTCCAGGTGAAGAAAGGCCAACCCAGGGCCAAGCCTTAAACAATCTACAATCTACAATATGATAATCGTGGATACAAATATTTTTATTCAATACACGCGACAATGTGTGGTTTTGAGCGCTGACACGTTTAAATTTGCTTAATGAACCAATATAAATTGACCATTATTTAAAAGCTTAAATACTCAACAATGAAATGAGGTATAGATTTTCTTGGTTCATTGAGCGCATCAAACTGAAATATACATTAAAAGTTCGGGAAAACTTCAAAAATTACAAATAAACAGTAAACATGCTTACTTTGAAATGCTATTATTACAACTTACTGTTGTTTTTCAAATGTAAAACGTATATAAACATAAAGATCGTATGTTCAACTATAAATAAATAACGTTTAATGATTTTCAGGAGATCTTTTTATTTTTGTGGAATTAGTGGGCCGGCCAATTGCTGCAGGGGCAGATTATTGTAAACATACATTGATAAATATGTAAAAGATGAACAAAATATTTCATATTTCGAAAGAAAAGAAATAATGCTGTAGTTTATATGATTTGTTTATTTTGCAGTGCATACAATTTCACCCCAACTCAAATTATGTAGCAACGGGTTCAAGCGATCGCCGCGTCTGCTTATGGGACTGCACAACAGGAAACCACGTCCGCCTGATGACTGGCCACAAGTCTCCAATACACGCACTGGCATTCAGCATCTGCGGGAGATTCTTGGCTTCTGCCGGGACGGATTGTAAAGTCCTCATCTGGGATCTGTCCCACGGTCATCTGGTAGCCGAATTGACAGGCCACGAGAAGACAATACATTGCTTGGCCTTCAGTAGGTGTGGCAACATCTTGGTGTCCGGTGGATTGGATTGTTCGTTGAAGATATGGGATTTCACAAAATTAACGGATGATACCAGTTCGGAGGAGGTTAATGTCTCGCATAATCCTGACGTTAAATCAGGAGATGATTATTTGCTTCGGAGTTTTGCCACGAAAAATTCTCCGTTGATTAGTTTGCATTTTACAAGAAGAAATCTGTTACTTGCTGTAGCGTTATTTGACGGAATTAGCACTTAGACAATAAAATAAAGTTAAGAAATAGAAATTTGAATGTTTATTTTTTGTCAGCGATGTACAAATGAGTACAAACATTGTTATAATAGTATATTATACAACGATGTTATAATGAAGGCTATTATTATTGAGGATGGAGATTACAACTCGAGCGAGCGCAGTGAGCGAGTGTTGTAACCATCCGAAGTAATAATAGCTATTATAGTTAGTTGTATACTATACTTTATAGATGACAAATCTGTATATAAAATAGAGTGATACATACGTAATATATAAACGCGTAAAAAATATTAATTTTTAAATTATTTATTTCTTTTCAACAAAATGTAAGTTAATGTTACTACAGTTAATTAACTGAACTGATGAGGGCATATTTTGTGTTATTAGCACTATTTTCAACGGTAGTAATACTCTTGGTGCTAAGGCTTTCGCGGAGCTGGTGATCTGGCTGCTGGTTTCCGGGTCTTCTTCCGCATAGACTTGGTTGAGTGCTTGACGTTTCGACCATCTTGTCGTGGTCTTCTTCTGAAGCGAAGTGAGCTCTGCTGGACTGACCGCCTCTATTTATACAGGTTATCAGGAGGCGTGTTGCGGATCACTGCTCATGCGGAACATTGACTTCCATGTTATTGGTAATTGTAGTCCGGTGTCACGGTTATAGTTATTCGGATGTTTATTTATTTCAGTGGCTTCTCTGTATCTTCTTGGCCAATAATTCTTGGTGTTGGCTAATTTCTTTGTTTTGTCGAATTTTATCAAATGGCCGGTTTCTTCTGAATGTTCGGCAACTGCTGATTTTGTAGAATTTCCCTTCTTGGTATTTCCAATGTGTTCTCTGAGTCTGGTGTTTATACATCGTTCGGTCTCTCCGATGTAAACTTGTCCGCAGGAACATGGGATGCTATATACTCCTGGTGTTTCTAGTTTCTAGTGGATTGGACAAACAGAACACCATATCAGGAATTCACACCATTTCATACAAGAGCTGAAGAACATCACAGTGGACCAAGAAGATATACTAGTCAGTTTTGACATAACATCACTCTTCAGAAATATACCAGTTAATGAGGCGACAGAATTAGCTCGGGAAGAATTGCAGAACAACGGTTTGGACACCACCTTAGCAGACCTGATGGAGCTTTGTGTCAACTCGACCTACTTCAACTTCAATGGAAATCTATATAAACAAAAAGATGGAGCAGCAATGGGTTCACCTTTATCACCAGTACTCGCCAACTTATTAATGGAAGCATTCGAAATATACGCTTTGGACAACTACCAATTGAAACCAAAATGTTGGTTTAGATATGTGGACGACACTTTCATTATATGGCAACATGGCCGTAAGGAACTGGAGAATTTCAAAGACTACCTAAACAGCTTACATCATAAGATCAAATTTACCATGGAAATAGAAACAGAGAACCAACTTCCATTTTTGGATGTCCTCGTGTTCAAGAAAGATAATGGAGGATTAGGACACAAGGTATACAGAAAACCGACGCACACCGACAGATACCTGCACGCTAATTCTCACCACCACCCAGCACAAAAACAGGCCGTCGTTAACACATTAGTACATAGAGCAAAGCAAATTTGCGAGTCAAAACATCTGCAAGAAGAATATCGGACCTTAAAAACATCACTACAGAAAAATGGATACAAACCGAAGGACATAAACAACGCAATAAAGAGACAAGATACAACCAGAATAGAAGAAGAAAAAGAAGACAAGAAATACACGGCAACAGCTTACCTACCGTATATACAAGGATGTACAGACAGAATCGGAAGAGTTTTGGAGAAAAAGAACGTCAAAGTAATATATAATGCAAAACAGAAGGTGGCACAACATTTTCCCAAATACCAAGGTCCAGAAGAACTAGAAACACCAGGAGTATATAGCATCCCATGTTCCTGCGGACAAGTTTACATCGGAGAGACCAAACTACGTATAAACACCAGACTCAGAGAATACATTAGAAATACCAAGAAAGGAAATTCTACAAAATCAGCAGTTGCCGAACATTCAGAAAAAAACGGCCATTTGATAAAATTCGACAAAACAAAGAAATTAGCCAACACCAAGAATTATTGGCCAAGAAGATACAGAGAAGCCATTGAAATAAATAAACATCCGAATAACTATAACCGTGACACCGGACTACAATATCCGAATAACTATAACCGTGACACCGGACTACAATTACTAATAACGTGGAAGTCAATGTTCCGCATGAGCAATGATCCGCAACACGCCTCCTGATAACCTGTATAAATAGAGGAGCTCAGTCCAGCAGAGCTCACTTCGCTTCAGAAAAAGACCACGACAAGATGGTCGAAACATCAAGCACTCAACCAAGTCTATGCGGAAGAACACCCGGAAACCAGCAGCCAGGTAGTAATATTATCAGCATTAACCACTCTAGCAGCTGTAGAAGCCGTAGCATTGTGCACCTGCTTTGAAATAGTTTCGGCTGTTATCATTTTATTTTTAACAGATTGGCCGATGTATCCTTCAGCTACGAGTGAGAACTTCCGGCCTGTGTGACGTTTCAGCCCCGTAATATCGTCACCTCCATCCACTAAGGTGGTCCTTATTTTGCTACATTGGATTTTTTTTCGGTCTCACCCCCTAAAGTTTTTCCAAATATTGTAAAAATGAAATATACAAAATTTTAACTCGATCGGATAATGCTAATCCGTGCTTCAAGGCCATTAGAAGTCACTGAAATACACAATTTTCATCAATAGTTTTTTCTTACAATTTTTTGGCCTAATCCCCTAAAGTGATTCCAGATATTTAAAAAATGAAGTATATAAAATTTTAACTCAATCGGATAACGCTAACCCGTGCCACGAGGCCGTTAAAAGTCACTAAAATAAGCAATTTTCATCTATTTTCG
This sequence comes from Rutpela maculata, assembly GCA_936432065.2. Lineage (NCBI taxonomy): Eukaryota > Metazoa > Arthropoda > Insecta > Coleoptera > Cerambycidae > Rutpela > Rutpela maculata. The sequence goes on from OW386289.2 coordinate 9,084,210, forward strand.
ATAGTATCTCGTGAACTGTTGATTACATCGAAATGTTATACGTACATAATTGGAAGAAAATTTATTTTTATAAAATGTCATTTCTTTGCATTTTTCTCATACATTTAATAGTTGATTAGGAATAATGAAGCTTCGGTTGGCATAAACAGGCATTAGAACATTCATGTTCTCGTTGAAATGCCAGGATACACGTTTTGTGTCCCATGAATTAATCGAATTAGCTTCCCTTTATTGTAGGGATATCTTATAGCAACACGGTATCTGTCGCGGTTGTCTGCTAGGCGTACGACCTCAACAAACTCTTTTTTATTGGTCATTTTTGAATAACAACGATTCCCTGTGATATTGCCATCTGCTGCAGCTAAGGGTCGAACTCAGTAGAGATAACAGCGACTAACCACGTTGTTTCACTCAAGTTTGAACCCAGTTCATAGAAAATCAGATGGCAAATGGTGAAAGAAACTTAACCGACTCAGTGGTTCAGTGCTTACGTGTTAGCATTGAGATCACGGATTTCCTGGTTGGAGGGCTTCTGGCTAGGGTGTAGATGTTTAGTGTCTTTTTTAGCGAGTTAACGAAACTGTAGCAATGGCCCTAGACTTAATTGAGTGAAACAAAGTGGTTAGTAGCTGTTAATCTCTACTGAGTTCGAGCCTCAACTGCAGCAGATGGCAATACCACAGGGAATCGTTGTTGTTAAAAAATGACCAATAAAAAAGAGTTTATTGAGGTCGTACGCCTAGCAGACAACCGTGACAGATACCGTGTTGCTATAAGACATCCCTACAACAAAAGGAAGCTAATTTGATTAATTCATGGGACACAAAATGTGGCATTTCAACGAAAACATGAATGTTCTGGTTCCTGTTTATGCCAACTGAAGCTTCATTATTCCTATTCAACTATTAAATGTACGAGAAAAATGCAAAGAAATGACATTTTATAAAAATAAATTTTCTTCCAATTATGTATTTATAACATTTCGATGTAATCAACAGTTCACGAGATACTATCGAAAATAGATGAAAATTGCATATTTTAGTGACTTTTAATGACCTTGTGGCACTGATTAACGTTATGAGCGTTATCCGATAGAGTTAAAATTTTATATACTTAATTTTTTAAATAATTGTAACCACTTTAGGGGGTGAGGCTGAAAAAATTGTAAGAAAAAACTATCGAAGAATTGCATATTTCAGTGACTTTTAATGGCCTTAAGGCACGGATCAGCGTTATCCGATCGAGTTAAAATTTTGTATACTTCATTTTTAAAATTATTGGAAAACTTTAGGGGAAAAACATCCAATTTAGCAAAATAAGGACCACCTTACCATCCAGGTATAGTGTAGCCGAAGATCTCCGAAAGCAATGACTAGTGTAAAGTTTTGGATTTGACAAATTCAAATAAGTTGCTATTTGTTTTCCAAGTACAGTAAACTTATTTTTTCCAATTCGTTGAATAGTGCATTTACCTCTTTGGTAATTAAAAAAAAAATGAGCTTATTGTCACGTGCAATGGCCGAAGATCCGTGTACTTTTTTACAATCCCATAAAATTGACCAGTAATGACAAAACTTCTTACCACTTTGGTTTACATCTAAGGTACATTAATAATGTTGTACTTAGATCTTTCGTGTCTCCAATTTTCATTTCGTAGAGCTCATTAGAGCGACATGCACCCACCATTCCCACGATTAATATGACCTTATACTATATTATGTAACAAGTTTTATAAACGTCATTTTAGTCACGAGTTTTATTAATCGCGAGCGACGCGTAGCGGAGCGAGTGTTTAATAAAATGAGTGACCTACAAGTTTATAAAACGTGTTGCATACTATACTTTTTCTACGACAGCAAATATCTAAATAAAAAATTTGGAAGTTATTTTAATATTTCATTTATTAACGTATCAATAACATGGTAACAGTAAAAAATTACTAAACTATTGTTCTACTTATTGTGTATATTAATGGTTACATTGGAAACATTTTGGCAATTGCTAAAAAAACTAAGTGATTTTCCTAAATGCGTTCCATCGAACTGTGTTAAATTTGCTTCATGATTTGAATTGAAGCTAATACTTGGTCCACTTTTATTTTTATCAATGCTTGAACTTTGAGCAATTGCAATATCAATATTCTCTTTATTTTTTTGCATTGCATTATTTTGAACAGTGTTCATAATTTTAGTAGCGGTCTCAATTTTATTGTTTAACAAGTGGTCAATATAACTCTCTGCAACAGCTGTGGATCGCCACCCTCCATGACGCTTTAATGCTGTGATGTCCGCACCCGAGTCCACCAAAATCGTCGCTGAAGACCTTCTTAGGCAATGACCAGTATAAGCAGCAGGGTCAGGTAATTTTAAGAATTTTGCTACTACGCTAGAGAGGCTGCCAAATTTATTAATTCCAATTGGCTGTTTTCTACATTTTCCTCGCTGGTAGTTTAAGAAAAATCGGGTAGTACTTGTCAGGTTTGTCTTTTCAGAAGAGAACTTAGTTTTCCATACTAGATAAGATAAGATAAGATAATTTATTGATGTTATTTACACAATATAATGTATTTACACAAGTCAACACAGTAGAAAAATTTTAATTCAATTCTATAATAAAATTTGGTAAAAGACAAACAATGTTTTTAGACAGACATACAGACTAAATCTAAATGCATGTATACACATATACATATTATTCTTTTTTTTTTTTTAATCAGATCAGGTCAATATTACAATTTAGAAATTCCTCATAACTGAAGAATGCGTTTTCATATCATACTCTTCCAAATATTCATGTTTTGTTTTCAAAACTGCTTTTACCATGGAATAAAATGAGCATAATGAAGAAGATTTGTATCTGTCAGCTAAGTCAGCAAAATAGGCTAATAATACATTTTCAGAAAGCGAGTTAGTTTTTTTCTGAACGAGCCAGTCCATGAAACTTTGGTACGCTTTATCATAAAAACTTTTTGATTTCTGTGGTAGTAAATTAGATGCTGTTACTTCTGCTCTTTCAGTTATTTCTGGTGAAGTATAGGGGATAGTATCTTCTGAATCACTTTCCATTCTTTCAACTACAAAACTAACACAATCAAACACAATTCCACGAAAGCCGTGTTTACTTTGATTGCTTACGTTGTCTGTTTATTTATTTATTTATTTATTTTTTTCATTGTTACCAGTCTCTATGGCATTTTAATGTGCACAGATAGCTGATTCATGCATAATTTTCTGATTGGTATACGAGGGGGTATAATGACCAGAATTCCCTCATCATAATTCCCTGTGGGATTAATTGGTGGCATTATACACCAAGAATCACCCATTTAATGTTCATATTATGTGTTAGTCGTATATAAAGATATTAAAATGTGATTTAGGTAATCTTCTTAAGAAAAAAAAACAGTCCTCTAAAAGTTTCTTACCTTTTATACATTTTAACAGGCAGGGAGTTCGAACTAAAATCAACATGTAACACATAACGGTCAAATTTTAACAGCAATAGATCATGTTTAACTCTTTCACTGCGCAGCGCGGTTTCACGTAATTCTCGTGTAGTGCGCAATAAACTGACCGCTTGCGAGTATACGCGCTTGGAGCACGCAGATCCGATATTACGTTACTATTTGATTTAGTTCATTGTATCCACAGTCTATTATTATATATAAAATTGAAAGAAAAACAAAAACCAAGTGCTCTAGTTTCAATAGTAATAATTTATTTTTAAAAAATAGTTAAAAACAGTACAAGTAAACATAAACATAAAAACAAAACAACATTCTTATCAAAAATATTAAGGTACAACAAAAACTTGTGTAAGTATATAAAAATGTATTAATAGTATATATACGCGCGTTAAATCGCTTTGAGCAGTCTGAACCAATTTAAAAACGACAGGCGAGTTAACGCGCTTGGAGCACAGTGGGCCCATTTATTTTTCGCGCGTATACACGCTTTGAGCAGTGAAAGGGTTAACTATATCAAATGCACAGTATACTAATTCACGCTAGTTACAACATAGAGCCTTTATTGTTGATCTTCCAGGTAAGTAGCCAAATTGACTATTTGATAAAAATGAAATACTAGCAACAAATAATCATATGTATCTTCTTTATATTCCTCAATTTGTCTTTAAGTAGGAAAATCGACAGTAGGAAACCAACATAACAAATATACGATATACTATAATGTTGGTTGCCTATTGTAGAAAATAATGTTTAAAATTATATGTTATACAGGAAGATTCTAAATTACAGGGCAATACTTGAGGAGCCGATAGCAGCTAGAAAATAAAGCGTAGTCTTTTTTTGTTATATCCAGTATTGGTCTAAATATAATGGGGGCCCTCGAAGAAGGTTCATTAAAATTATTTTTGAAGTGATCATTTCTAAATGGCTTGAAATATATCACATCGTAACTTTAAGCAGGAATAAAGTGATCTTGAAATTAAAATGACGAGATTATGTTGTTCCTTAGACGTACATAGCCACATCAACAGTTCATTCTCTTGCTCTCAAACTTCAACTCTCAGACACTTATTTTATTAGGCAATAACCTTTATAGTCCATAGTACATCGCCCTTTTTTTTAATGATTAGTAACTGGCTCAATTTTCGTGAGTAGCTTCGTTTTGACGAGACGCCCAACTTTTCTCGATAGTGGTAGCTAATAGCAAAAATTATTTTTTCTATTTCATACGAATTAGACAATTCGACAACCTGTCAAATTATGTTGTTGTGGAAAAACACGAGGCTTATTATAATTAACTCGCCCAAACGTAACCAAGGCAATCAAAAAACAAACTCTTTAACAAACGTTTAATGAATGAAAAATATATTGCCAAAATAATTTGACAGGTTGTCGAATTGTCTAATTCGTGTGAAATAGAAAATAGTAGATTGTAATACAAGTGTGGCAAGGGCTTCATTGCAAAACGATGTATGAAAGTAGGAACACGAGCGCAGCGAGTGTTCCTATCATATGAGTTTTGCAATGAAGCTTGCCACATGTGTGTTACATACTATTTTTTTCTACGGTTGTAAAGTTATTTCACTTTTTTAAAGTCTTTCCAAAATTTTAAAATTGCTGCCTGTCAGATTTTATTTAAAGTTACATTTACCGCAGTCATTCTGAAGTTAGAAAATTTGACTTTGTAATTGCAATTCATGTGTAATTAATGTACATTTATAGAATTTAATTGTTATTACCAGTAAGTAATATAAAATTCTTTAAGGTAAACACACTACTTTATTCCGGTGTGTGAAGATGTAATCAAGGCGTGCGGAAAAGTGATATTTTCTGCAGTCATTTTGAAGTTAGAAAATTTAACTTTCAGCACAATCGTAGAAAAAATAATTTTTGCTATTAGCTACCAATACCGAGAATTTTCGCAGAGAGAAAAGTTGGGCGTCTCGTCAAAACGAAGCTACTCACGAAAATTGAGAGAAAAGTTGGGCGTCTCGTCAAAACGAAGCTACTCACGAAAATTCAGCCTATCTGTTACTAATCATTAAAAAAAAAGGGCGATGTACTGTGGACTATTACCATTATTATTTACCAAGAACAGGCAAGTTATGGAATTTATTGGCCAGAGTCAAGTTTATTCTTCTCATTTAAAATAAAAGTAGTAGTAATAAGATATCTCCTTCGATAAGTACGAAAACAAATTATATACCTTCTGACTATATATAGCTCTGACTTAACATACCTATAATCAATTAATCAGAGATAACCATCGATAATTGAAGTACAATACAATTACATGGCGCCAGCAGGCGATTTTGCGCTTCGAACAAAAATAGAAACCGGTAAGGTCATTGGTTTATTTCGCCACTTCGTAATCAATCATTGGTCATAACAATTTCCCGCATTCCTAAATTTTAAATTTAACTTTCCCAAATTAATTGCCACAACAAGGCTCTTTCGATTCACTTATCACTCTATGCACATGGTTATTTCATAATGCGGTCGCGTTCGTCCATTTGCACTGAGCGCTCTTCGAGCGAACGCCATTTTTTGTGGCAAACTGAAATTTTGCTCTGATGGACTGATGATCGAGTGATCCACTGATATTGGTGTGCAAAAATTTGAATAAAGAGATCTAGCCACTGTGTATGAATACATTAAAGTGCAGTGCAAGGTTGAGAGAAATGTAGTTTTGCATGTAGCACCGTATATCTCTTCCATAACCTAAAAAGTTTTAAAATCTGTGATATTGACATCTTTTTGCAGCCGTTTAGGCTCGCAGGATCATGATTTCATCTCAAACAAAGAGCGCTAAGGTATCAATCTGCTAGGATTAATATACCAGGCGCTGTCGTCCCGTGATGATTTTCTTGAGCATTTATTTAAAAAATTATTTTGAAGGATTACGGTAAGTGGTGGCCTGATCATCCTAGTAGACCTAGTACCACATATCTTCTTTTAGGTTTTGCCTAGCAGGGGGAGATGTTCGACTTAACCAACTAGCAAGTATGTAGTAGTGGGTAGACTGTTTGGTAGAGTGAAATTACTTAGAAAAGATAACATAAGTCAAATCTTCGCGCATCACGCGAATAATATCAGTGCCGTGCCGTCCATTTTTTATTTAAATATTAATGGTAATAGGCAGTGCGACGCCCATGCAGCTGTAAACATAGGATCGTTACCTAGGCAACGAGCACGCGGTAACGATATCGGTCACTGCGTTTTGTATGACGTTGTTATCTTTTCTAAGTAATTTCTCTCTACCTACAAATCATCTGTTTGATATTATTTAATAATTTGTATTTACGTGTTTGTGGGTGATTGTATTTGTGAAATATGATGAATTCTAAAAAGAAACACTCAAATCCCATCCCACTGCTGTGTACAATCTCTACTTTTTTAATATTATAGATGGGTAAAGTGTCCAAACGTTTCTGACATTCTGACTGTCAGTCACGTTTCAATCGCTTAATTAACTGATTGGTCGAAATCACTCGGTTGCCGTCCAGCTAACACCTACCCAGCTAAACGATTTTGTCTGGTCGAACTGCTGACTTAAGGCAATCAGAATGCCATTTACCAAGTATTGAGTAGTACTTTCAAGTCAATCGAAAGTGCCTATATTTTTATGACACGCGCGATGACAATCGACAGATAAGACATATAACATTCAAGGTTAATTTTTAAGTTGTAGTCTCAAAATATGATTTTAATTTTAAGAAGAGAGCATTACGTGAGAAAAAATGAAACGCAATAGTGTACTTTTGCAAAGCATTGTCTTTTCTTTTATTTATAATCTGTAAATAAATCCAAACATTTTGTGAATTTATAATAAATTAACTATTTTTTTAGGCCGTTAATATTAAGTAATATTAGCACTGGAGCTGATCAGATTATTGCTTCTAGTGACACTGTGGGAATTAAAAACATCACTTTAACTAATTCTGATGAAAAACGGGAGACTTTGAAAGATAAAATTGATATTGTTAGTAGCGTCTTAGAGCCTAGTGTAAATCTCGAGTTAAATGTTGATGTGGCCAAAGATGATTCCGAGGATAACAATAAACAGCCAGTTTCGAATATATTGACAGAAAACTCTGGAGGCTCAAAAGAGTAAGTCACACATTTGAGGTATTAGGCTTCATAAAATTAGATGTGCTTGATGTGCTTATTGCCTATGTTGAAATTTGTGTTTTGCTGCTATTATTCCATTAGAGAAATTGTTTGAAATATTAAGAGCTTTAAAGTATAGTACGGTATTATTGTACAACATGTTTTGATTGATGATTTTTACACGTACCTATTCTGTGTAGCTATTTACTGGAATATATAGTATATCAGAATGCCTGGACAGCTGTTAAAATGGAAGAAAAGTAGAAGTCATTGTTGAGTACTAAATTCATACCACACTAATGCCATCTAATAGAACGGGAGTGCTTTGCACAAAAAGGGGTATAATCGTGCTTATTTGGAAAATAACAAGGTTGCTATTTAAATGTCGAAGATGAAGAAAATCCAACTCTATACAATGGATGGGGATCTCGGGGCTGACCACTGAAAATGTTAATAAATGCTAGTGCATATTATACCTAGCATTCAGCTTGAGAGTTAGTTTAAGTGCTGGAGAAAAATGTTAAAGTTACTCTAAATTAGGTGTGGTACTGTTACAGTGGATCCCAAATACAGAACCAGACATGTTGTTTTCAGAGTGTCAAAATACATGATAGCTCCGGGCTGTTTTTTGTGTATTACTTATTATTACTGTGTAAAACATGAATATATAACTGCCATATCATTCAGGTGGATGAAGGAGTTATATACACCAACGCAAAGGTGTCGGAATTCGAGACGTCAGTGTATAATGACAAGCAGCCTTATATGTTGATAATATGACTTTCTCAATTAGATATTTGAATAAGGTGAACGAAATATATCATATAAAATTCTTAGGAGTTTAAGATTGTAGAAGATTGTAGAGTGTAGAGACTGTAGAGGTCGAATGGGCTTATATTCAGATCCCCACTGTGACGATCAGGTCTACTGTGGCTCACTCCTAATATATTTCACCCAGTAAATTCAGCTTTTTAATAAAGCCGATTATTGGGTGAGAGACTGTCAAGGTCCTCTGGCAGCACTTGCCCTTTCCCAAAGAATGAGAACGGGGTTCTTTCCAGGGCCTGATTCACCATTGTTGGCGCCGTTAGGCACAATACTCAACTAGCGACCATTTTACTTCGGTGGCTTGAGAGGCAAAGAAAAACAGAAAGAATATCAATGGCGCCCTTTAGCATTGGCGCCGTAAGGTACGTGCCTAACTGTGCCTAATGGGTAATCCGGCCCTGGCTCTTTCTGCAGCGGGATAGGCACATAGAATGTGCTCTGCCATTTCATCCTCCTCCAAACACAGTCGGCATTCAGCGTTGTCCGCTATTCCGAGTCTGTGTAGGTGGTGATTAGTCTGCAATGCCCAGTATATAAACCAATTAGAGTTATGTTTAACCTGTTTAATCATGTTTTAGTTCTTGATTTCAAAGGATATATAATAAACTCCTTTGAGGACCGGTTTATCGATGCGATGTCAAATGTTTGTGTTAGCTAGCCCCGGGATAACTTGAGCCCCGGGTCAAAGTGTTAAACTTGCAACCGTTTATCCACTACATTTTATGTGTGGGTTAAGAAACTTTGAATTGTCTGAGGTTGGTAACGCTTTCTATAGTGACAGCAACGAGCAACATAAATTAGAATATTTTCTGGTCGATAGCTATATTTTTATTTTAATAAAATGAGTGAAATCCCAACAAAGGTAAGCAGAGGCCTCAATTTTTTATCAGCAGAGCAACTATTATTAATTAAAATAGCAAATAAACATAAACTGATGCAGTATATTGAAGGGACAAAGAAGCTTTTTGGCGCAAAATTAAGATTTACTAACAGTTATGCAGTCTCCAGCAGCTAATCAAAAATTATCAATTGCATAATATCTCAATGTTAAAAGCAACAGATTTTTTAGTGAAACTGAATGATTTTTATAATCGAATAAAATAGAGTTTAAAGTTTGCTTTTTACTATATTAGAAAACTTTTTTACCTATCGGTTGGAAACTCGAAACAATGCCTCGATTTGTTCAAAAATAAATGTTATTGTAGGCTTCCTAATTTACCAAGTTAACTGCCATGTCGTTACTATGAACCAGCACAAGTGTGTTCTATTTTCGCCGTGACGGTCTCATCAGCCGGCAACGATACACGATTTTTAGATTACTCCAATACGCCATGGGTCCCATATAACGTATTTTTGTTTGTGGAAATGGAACGCCATGGCTCGTAGAAACATTTTGCACCCAGAAATTAAAAAAAAAATTGTAGTAAGAATTTTAAAAGTCGAAACTGTTTTACCACAGGAGACAAGAACTATACAGAAGTGAAAGCAAGCCTTTCTGGCGGGACCAAATTTGTTCATAGTCACCACGACGATAAGGTATATATTTGTCAAAAGCCATATGATAATTCTTGACGTTGTACGATTGACAGTCTTTGAAACTCTTACACGGTGGTTGGTTATTTTCGTGGCTTTTTCTTCCAATTTTCGACAATTTTTTATTCTAAGTTTATTTATTTAATTTTTGTTTATAATGGATTTTATAGGGCAGGGATTCCCAACAAGATTTTTTCAAGGACCCCCTCATCGGTCGCTATACTGACGATACAAAAGCATAAATTCTTCTTAAAATGAAGATTATGTAGAATCTACCACTGCAACTCAAGTAAAATACAAAACAATTGAATATCTCAGTGACATTTCGCGGACCCTTAAGACATCGTCCGCGGAACCCTAGGGGTCCGCGGACCACCTGTTGGGAATCCCTGGTATAGGGGTTGTGCTTATCATCCATGCCCTTCGAAGGTGGGTGAAACAATAAGCTTCTTTCTATTTCCCAAAGATCCTGAAAGGTATGTACAAATTTATATTACTGAAACAACTAGAAAGTAATGTTAGATATACTAAACAATTAGCAGTTGAAAAGAAGTAATATGAAAGAAAATATTTTCTTATCAGTTGCAGCTGCTAACTCTGGGTGAAGTCGAAATACGATTTAAAAATAACATTTTCATAAAAAGGGTGGGGTTCTTTGTTAACTTGTTAAGCAAAAAATAACTTTGACTTTTCACTTAACTGTCAACAACAGAAAAAATTTGTAGGTTAACCTCGGGCTAATGCCTAACAGGCATAACTCCCACTTGAAGCTCCAGGGTAAATTAGCCCTGGGTTATTTTTAACCTGTCTGAAATACTGTATCCTGGAGTTAGCGTTTAACCCCAAAGCAAACTAACCTACCCTATATTGATAAACTGGCTCCAAATTAATGAATCCTGGTAGTTCTTGTCAGTACTGGAGTATTTTTCTCTCAGTCCAGGTCAAGATGCAGTGCTTGACGATACGCGAAGCACTGGTTCTGATGCGGCACCTTCTATAGCTAAGGAATCAGCGATTTCATTGCCTTCCATGTCAGAGTGGGCCGGTATCCAGACCAGAATCAGCTTGTTGTTTCTGCCCAATCAGCTTGGAGTTTGACACCATTTTAGATTTGCAAGGATAAGAACCAAGAGCTTTAAGAGCTATTTGGCTATTTGAAAAGATTCTTATTGATCGGTATCTAGGATTCGTCTATTCGAGCCTCCTTGCCACAGTTAAATGGTGTGAATTTCCGGCCTGAAAGACAGTCGCATTGTTACCGAGGCTCGAAGTTATTCTTACCTTTGGGTTGCAACTCTATACACCGGCTCCAATTCTTTCAGAAGTTTTGGAGCCATCTGTGAACCAACAACTATCTGCTCTTTGTAGGTCGGTTTTATTCCGATCTTATTCGTCTCTTCCAGGAAACAGGATGTTAAAAGGCAGTTTCTAGTTGGTCGTGGCATTGGCAATGTTTGTCAGTTCGTGGGGTTTACGTGATTGATGCTCTATTCATGCTGTTGCCGCTGGCTGACAGGCAGGAAGAATTCTTTGGTTTTTATGTTTTATAGAGGTGTTAATTGATTTTTTTTATGTTCATACACATATAAATAAAATATAAATAATTTTATTTACATAAATCATTTTTTAAGCCTCAACCTTTAATTATTATTTCGCTGCAAAAATCCCACAAATTATTTGTGGTCTTGTGGTGCAGGTGACGTATTTTTTCACTGGCTGGTTTTAGGTCCTGATTTGCGGCAATCGGACGATTATGCTGTTGAATATGCTTTGTACATGCGTTAACTTTCGTGTAATCGCCGGCGGTTCCCACTCCTTTGCATTCTATCTCCTCCAAATACGTGGGACTGCGTGCTCTTTTTACGCAGTTGTTTACGTTTATTTTACACGTTCAGTTCATTGTGTTAGTTTGTTTTGGCGATTTATTAGGTGACTTTACAATTACAAATATGTTTTACAAACCAAAAAAGTTTTATAATGAATAAGAATTATATAACATTCTAATGATAGCGACGATAGTGAGTTTGAAGGTATAGAATCGGAACATTCGATAAATACTTGTTCAAATCATTCAAATAACGACAGTGAATCTGAACTTTCCAACTTTGACGAAAATGAAAATGTTATTTTTCGATTTTGAGACACGTGTTTTTTATGTTTTTTGTCACATACATTTTATTACTGTTTGTATTTTTATAATGTAGTAAATAAAAAGATTATTTTTTTAAATGCGTTTCTTTTTTATTGTCAAAAGCAATCCTAGGCGCACACTAGTAGTGTGTTAGCCGTCCAATAATTTTTGGTTCACATGTTGCAACTGCGGGAAGCGTACATGTCCGTGAAACGTGTTTATGGTACAACTGCGGGAAGCGGACGAACACGCATAGGCTGCCCAATGCCGCACACAGGGCACGGAATGCAAAATCCACTCCCACAGTGAAAGGGTTGCTATATAAACCCACCGCTCGCTGTGATTAAGATTAAATAACAGTTTGACTCGGCCATTGTCTACCACCAACAAATAGCAAGACACGCCATACACAGCATGTGCAATGACAATATTTAAACACGTAAGCCTACGCGGTTGCGTTGCGATTTCATTATCTGCTACTCGCATACTGCTGCTGCTGTTTTCTGAATAACAGTTTAACAGCAGTCAGCAAGAACATTTTTACTACATCGTGTTTCTTATCTGTTATTTTCTCACCTGTTATTTTCGAACAGAAATAACAGTCTGTTAATGCTATATAGATCCAGTGGACGAGGCGATCTAACAATTTTTCTGATTAAGCTGGAGGAACTCCTTATGTTTATCTCCGATAAATATAAAAATGTTATACTCCTTGGAGACTTTAATATTGGCTTCACGGATCAGTCCTCTGACTTAACTGAACTTGTCTGTCTGATATCTACTTTCAATCTTGACATTACCATTTCAAAGAGCACCAGAGTGACTTTGTGCTCATCTAGGTGCATTGATAACATAATAATAATAATAATAATAATAATAATTTATTCATCCAAGGAACTTATACAGTTATAGGATATGTCACAGTATATGATGCACTGAGGTGCATCTTAGAATTATAAAAAAACAATTTTAAAAACAATGCATTATTAAAAAAATATTTAAAAGAGTTCAAATCAAATCATGGTAATACATTCATAATTACAATATACGTCAACACATTAAAATTTATAAATTAAAAGTATTTAAAAAAATATATATATATACGGATGTTTTCATGCAAAATCATGCAGTAAAAACTCTTCCTCACTATAGAAGCAGTGAGTTAATAGCAGTTTCCTTATTTTTTGTTTGAATTTATTGACGGACAGATTTTTATATTCGTCAGATAATTTATTGTATAATATAATCCCTTTATATTTTGGGCACTTCTCAAATTTAGATGTTCTGTGCCCTGGAGTTTCAAGTATATTTACATTCCTTGTATCATAATGGTGGTTATCACCCAGTCTCTTATAGTTATTGATGTTTTTCTGTGTATGTATTAATATTTGATAAATATATATGCATGGGAGTGGAAGTATGCTATAATGCTTAAATAAAGGTCTACATGTTGTTCTGTTATTGACATTGGCAAGAATTCTTACTGCACGCTTCTGCATTATGAATACTCTCTGGGTTGCGGATTCTGAGCCCCAACATATCAAACAGTATGAAATTTTCGAGTGTATCTGAGCGAAATAGAAATTTTTTAATATAAAATTATTGACATGAGTCTTTAAATGCCTCAAAGTAAAACATAATTTGGAGATTTTATTACAAACGTTGTCTATGTGGTGATTCCAGGTTAGAGTATTATCGATTTCAACTCCCAGAAATTTATGTGATAATTTTTGTTCTAAACTTATGCCGTTACATTTTATTAAAGTACTTTGATCATTTGCTGCATGATTTATGGAAAATTTTATGAAAATTGTTTTTTCCTGGTTTAAAAGTAGTTTGTTACCAGACATCCACGTGCTGGAGGTTTCAACCGTGGCACCCATTTTAATTCTTAGGTCTTCCTCATTCGAGGATCTACCTAAGAGACTGGCATCATCTGCAAACATTACAAGTTCAGTGGTTTTGACAATATTTGGAAAATCATTTATGAAAATATTAAAAAGCAATGGTCCCAGTACCGATCCTTGTGGGACACCTATATTACAGTTAAGTGTTGTAGATTTTACATTATGAAGTTCCACATGATGTCTCCTTCCTGTAAGATAACTTTCAAACCACTCATGAGGCACACCCCGCACACCATAACACTCCAATTTGTATAATAGAATATCATGGTCCACGAGGTCAAATGCCTTGCTGAGATCGAGGAACAGACCAATCGCCTTATCACCAGCATCCAAGCAATCATACAAATGATTTACAAAAGATGTGACTGCGTCGGCAGTTGAGAGTCCTTGTCGGAAGCCAAACTGTTGAGGTGTGAAAATTCTACATTTTGTGAAAAATACTGTTATTCTTTTTGCGACTAATTTCTCAAGTATTTTTGAAAAACTCGATAGAAGCGAGATAGGTCGATAGTTTTCAAGAAGAAGCTCCGAGCCTTTTTTAAATATAGGTATAATTTTGGAATGTTTGAGCTGATTAGGAAAAATGCCAGTTGCTATTGATTGATTATAGAGATATGCAAGAGGTTCTGCTATTTGGTTTGCTACCTTTTTAAGCAAGTTTGAACTGATTTCATCAACACCCGCTGAGTACGATGGCTTTAAAGATTTTATTGTTTCCTTTATCTCAGAGACAGTTATAGGAGCCATATAAAAGCTTTTATTATTGTTAAAGTTAAGACGAGGTAAGTCGCTTTTCTTAATTTTATTTTGAAGGTTAAGTGGTGTGTTGTTAAAGTATTCATTAAAATCATTGCATATTGATAGTGGGCATTTCACAAGTTCACCATTTAAATTTATTTCGTTTATGTGGGTTTTGTTACCTTTTCTTTTGTCTTTTTTTATGATATTCCAAGCGGTTTTTGTTTTATTAGTCGATTTACTTAATAGTTCACTATTATACTGCATTTTTGCATAATTAATGAGTTTTTTATAGACAGCTTTATATTTTTTATAAAAGTTTATGTCATCTATATTACCAGTTAAGCTGATAAAATACAGATTTTTTAAATTACGTGAAGAGATTGTTAATCCTCGCGTAATCCATTGGTTACTTTTACTTTTTGTTACAATTTTTTTAACTGGGAAACAAATCTCAAAATAATAAGTAATAACTTGCATAAATGATTCAAAATTGCTATTTATGTCATCTCCTTTAATAGTATCCCACTTTTCCTTAGTTAGATAATATCTAAATGTATGAATGTTTTCGTTGCTTATCTGTCTAATCATTTTGCTTTCCTTCTCTGTGTATTTTCCTTCGACAGAATAGACTCTCAACTGCTGTGCTGTATGATCACTGATTGCCGAGAAAATTACCGAACTCTCATATTCATAATTTTCCGTTAAATATAGACCAATATTATCGATACAGCTAGCTGTTGTGCTGGTGTATCGTGTAGGTTCTTTTATAGTAAGTGTAACGTTGAAGGAGCCTAAAATTTCCCGGAAACTATCTGTGTTATTATTTTTTTGTAAAATATCGATGTTGAAATCACCACATAAGACAATGTTTTGTTTTTTACCAGGCCTTTGTAAATGTTCTAAACAACTGTACAAACAATTTAAAAATTCCTTAATATGTCCCGGATTTGGGCTACTATAGATACAAAGTATTATGCAACATGATGAATCATTTAATTTATATTTACATGCACAACACTCAAAGACTTGTTCTACATTGAATTTTTGGACATCAGGTATATCTTCACAAATCACATTATCATTAACTAGAATCATTACCCCACCATGAATTTTGTTGGTTCTTCCATAGAAGCTGCACACTTTATAATCTTGAATTTGTACTGTGTCTGCATACCCATTGGCGAGCCAGTGTTCACTAATGCATAATATCTCAGGTTTTTCTTCGTTGTACTAACAATTCAATTTCCGCTATTTTATTAGTTATGCATTGCACATTTTGATGCATCACATGTAGGATTTTTTTTGTTCTTTTATTTTTATAAAGTTTAGTTACGTTTCTTATGTTAGGATTATAATCGTCAGATGTTCTTGAAAACGAGTTCACGTTGGAATTGTTTAAATTAGTTACTGCTTCATTTGGTAATTCTAGTTTTTTACTGATATTTAAAAATCCTTGTCCCTTTCATCATCAGCAAGAGTTCTTGCTTTAAAATCGAATCTTCTGTAAGCAACTTTCTTTGGCCAAAAGTTTTCCTCATAGACTATATCTTTTTTGTCAAAATTTATTCCAACTTTAAAGCATTTACAGTCTCTTCTAACGTTATCATATTTGGTTTTTATATGTTCAACCAGTATATCACTGTCCTCTTGAAGATCTGTTTTGTTCTTTATGTACTTTTTTATCTTTTCTTCTGTGACGTGATCTTTTACTCGTGAAATGAAAAGCCATACTTTTTTATTGCCTTCTTTACCTATAAATTCGTTCTCTGCATCTTCAGCTTCTGCCGTTCCGATGTTTATCTCCCTTCTCTTGGGCCTTTTGATGTTCCCTGTGACTCGTTCAATATTATTATTTTGTTTTTTACCATCGATCAGGGCTTGTTTATAGGTGTAGTTATCTCGTATGTTATTTCCAGGGGATTTTTCACTAGCTTCAGATATTTCTATCTCGGGCTGAATAGAAGAGACTTTTTGATTTTCGAAATATTGCCTGTTTGTAGTAGATGGTTCTAAATTTATAATTTCATGCATTAGTTCCATTTGTTTATTTTGCATTATGCTTACATTATTTTTTTGTATTTGCTGCACTGGTTTTTTGTTGATTAAGGTTTTATTTGAATTAGTGCCTTCAGATAACTTTTTACGATTTTGTTCCTCAGATAGTGTTTTTGTCTGTACACCTTTTTTTACTATATTTTTTGTTTCCACTACACTGTTTGTATTTATATTTGCTATTTCTTTATTCAAATATGCAATTTTATCTTTTAACAAAGTATTATTTTCCTTAAGAATAGTGATCTTTCCTTCCATCTCTTCTAACAATTTTTTTAAATAATTAATTTCGAGGTTCATTTTTTCTTCATTTGATGATTCAAATGTATCTTGATCTACATTTTTTTCTGCTTTTTCACAGCAAATAACTCTATTCAAGTCTATTACTTTTAAAGTGAGCCTGTCTGCACAACTTTTGTGATAAATTGAGAGACATTTTACACATACTCTCACTGAGCACTCTTTTGTCACACAACATTTGAATTTTCCTTGAGTTATAGCATTATTTTTGCTCTGACTTTCATCACCAACCTCATCGGCGGCCATCTTTAAATACTATACTTATTAATCTAAGACATGATTGCTATGAGACAGGGGTTGTCGATCCGTCTCTCCACTATGGTTAGTTCCTCATTTTAAACAAAAAAATACCATTTTTCAATAAGGTGATGATGAGAAAAATCACTAAACATGGCATTGACCAAATGAGATCGCATTTATCTCTTGTAAATTGGAGTATTTTTAGCAAACCAAGTTCTGATACAGCTTTTTTATCCACATTTCTAATAGATACTTATCAGTCACTGGTTCACAAATGTTTTCCTCTCATAAACATATCGGCTATTGTCTATTGGTTCAATAGTAATCTTAGATCTATGAGGGATACAATATCATCAGTTAAAACTATAGCTAATGTAACAAAGAATCAAACTGATATATCTTTATATAAATCATTAAGAGCAGATTATAAAAGTGAAATAATTAGGACAAAAAAACTTGCATATGACTTATACTTAACAAATTCAGACAACAAGTTAAAAGATAGTTGAAAATTAATTAATCATGAAAGAAATAATAAAAATAAAAACATTGATCTGGAAACAGTCCATATATCGTCAACTCAATTTAACAATTTCTTTGTTAAAATAGCTGGAAATATTAAAGATTTGCCTGTCAGTGACCACATGCCATTAAAATTTTTGAAAAATATTGCTACTAATTCTTATTCTTTTTTTCTTGGGCCCGTTACATCCACCGAGGTATACAATGCCATAATGGCATTAAAAAATTCAAACAGCAATGACATATCTGATCTAAACACTAAGGTTATCAAAGATACTGTTGACTTCCTGGTTAATACCGTTCACTCACCTTGCAAATGCATGTTTTAAGGAAGGTAAATTTCCTGATGTTTTCAAAGTGGCCAAGGTGGTGCCTATATTTAAGAAGGGGGACGTAGACGAGATGGACAACTTCCGCCCTATATCTATCATACCAATCTTTGGAAAAATCCTAGAAATCTTGATTAAATCCAGATTAGAAAAATTCTTTGAAAAAAATTCTCCTAAATAGCAGTCAATAAGGTTTCCGTAGAAACTGCTCTACAACACAGGCAGTGTATTGTGTCGTGCGGGACGTTGTCGGGGGCCTTGATGAGGGTAGACACACAGCTGTAACTCTGTGTGACCTCAGCAAGGCTTTCGACTGTGTCTCACATGATACCCTGCTGGAGAAAATGTCCTATTACCGGGTACGGGGAATACCCCTATTGCTCTTTGAGTCTTACCTTCAAAATAGAAAACAATGTGTAAACTTTAACAACAGTATGTCTGATTTAGAATTTATTAAATATGGTGTACCCCAGGGCTCTGTCCTGGGTCCACTACTATTTATAATCTACATTAACGATATTTAATATCACCTGCTCCCTGAAAAATGGGTTTTCTATGCAGACGATACAACTTTAATATGTTCTGGAAAAAACAAGGACGACTTATTGCAAACTGCAAAAGATATTGAACTTATGGCCGAATCCTGGTTCTACTCTAATAATTTGAAATTAAATAAAGAAAAAACGCAAAGGATCACTTTCTCCAGCAGTACTCCGCACGTGGGGGGCAGCATGAAACTACTTGGGATAACTCTGGATAGCTCTCTGAATTGGACATGTCATGTTGACCTTCTCTGTAAAAATCTGTCAAGTCATATATTTCTCCTAAGACAATTGAAAAATATCCTAAGTAATAACATGTTATTAAATGTTTATTACTCTATATATCACTCATCCTTGAGTTATGAGGTCATCTTATGGGGTAATTCATCTGCGGCTATATGTGTATTCAGGCTACAAAAAAAAGCAGTTCGCATAATTGCAAATGTGGGTTTCAGAGACCACTGTAAACCTGTATTCAAAAAGTATGGCATTTTGCCAGTGCCTACTCTTTATATCTATTACTCACATTATAAAAATGTAGCTACTTTTAATAAAAACTCTGATGTACATAAACATCAAACCAGATCCTCCAACTTACTCAGAGCTCCTAAACACAGGCTACAGAGATCGGAAAATAATTCCTTGAATCTAAAACTATATAATAAACTATCTCTAACTAAAAATTATGTTAAAAAACTGTTTTTATTCTATCCAGGAGTATATGGACACCTCTACCATTGAAATGTAAAGTAAATATACATAAATTTTAAATTTTCTGTGCTATGTACATTAATATTATTAATGTTTAATCTAATAACTTTTTTACCTATCATACATTATAGTAATTATTTTTTTCTGTCTTTCTCCTTGTTCTTCATACAATATGCTTACCCAGTTAAGCTCACTTATTGTGATATACATGTCAGACTGTACATTTTTTTTTAAATGCTTTTAATCCTACGTCTTGTTCTCTTTTTTTTTTATTGACTTGCTATAAACACATATGCTGTAAAGTAGTGAAATAAAGATATTCTATTCTATACATATAACAGTTATAAAATAACAGGTTGTTAAATAGCAACTAATCTCTACGGTGTGGTACTCATTCCACCAGTTACTGCTAGGCATTCTTGTGTCTGTAACCCAGAGTACCGTATCTCGTAACGAGAGATCGGCGGATATGAAAATGTCTACCCTGGGAGCGTTTATTGATATCGAAGGTGCTTTTGATATAACAACCTTCGAGAGTCTATACTCTCCCTATGGATAGCTCTCCAAAAGCATGGTGTTCCCAACACATTTAGTGAATGAATAACACACATGCTCAAATGGAGAGCCGTCTGAATAAATGTGGGGAACATAGAGACTAGAGGCATGGTCAATAGAGGCTGTCCACAGGGTGGCGTCCTATCATCCCTACTGTGGGTTATGGTCGCCGACAGCCTCTTACACCGCCTCAATGACTGGTTTCTTCACAATAGGTTACGCAGATGGCATTACCATCTTGCTAAATGGAAACTTTCAGGGCTTGCTATGCGAACTTATGCAAACAGCGAATCCTGGTTCTACTCTAATAATTTGAAATTAAATAAAGAAAAAACGCAAAGGATCACTTTCTCCAGCAGTTGGTCGATAATTGGTACACAGAACACTTTCTCTCGGTTAACCCCCAGAAAAGTGAGCTAGTACTATTCACCAAGAAAAGGAAACTACCAAATATGAAAATGCCCAAATCATCGGGCAGTCAACTCCACTTAGCGAGTGAGGTGAAGGACTTCGCACTCTGAATTGGAAGAGACATTTGGAAGTTAAGATAAACAAGGCATGTGTGGCATTCTGGCAGTGTCGCAGGGCGGTCGGCAGGTCCTGGAGTTTCTCACCCAGAATCTCCCTCTGGCTGTACACTGCTGTGATAAGACCCATGCTTTGTTATGCAGCCATAGTCTGGTGGCCCAGAGTAAGGCAAACAACAGCTGCAATGGAGACTATACTCTGCATCCCCCCCTCTAAATCTGTACATAGAGGAGGTGGCGTTGAGGACTGCTCTGAGATTGCAATCTGTAGGCCAATGGTATATTAAGGGCACGGCTACGAGACATGCCCATATTCTAGAGGAGGCTACAAAACAAATTCCTCTTCTGGGAATGGGAACTGACCGCATCCCCCTATATATAACTTCAACAAGAACTTTGAGGTGAGTTTGAATGTGTCCGGTAATGACGAGCTGGACATATCAATCTACACCGATGGTTCAAAAATGGACTGTGGATCAAAAGACCTAAATCTACATTCGATAATACCGTTGGGCACACATGCCACTATCTTCCAGGCGGAACTAGTAGGGATCCTGCAAGCGGTAATAGAAACCACGAAGGTAAACGTCAGTGGTAAAACGGTGCGCATATTAACGGATAACAGAGCAGCCCTACTTGCCCTAAATAATTGTAGGACAGGCTCGGGGCTGGTTCTGGAAACTAGAAAGGCCCCAGACGTGCTCGCACAAAACAATAGTGTCCAGCTCCGTTGGGTGAAAGGACATGACGGAATTCAGGGTAACGAAGAAGCAGACACTTTAGCCTGCAAGGGATCTGAGAGCACCCTGCATGGTCCAGAACCTGCAATAGCGCTCTCAGATTCAGTCCACAGTTCCCTGCTAAAGAACTATATACTCAAACGCCATGCGGATTGTTGGGGTGGTCTGAGCAGCTGCAGACATAGCAGAATGGCTTTGGCCACACCCAGTCGTAAGCTAGGCAAAGACTGTCTCCAGATGTCCAGGAGTAATCTGCGCATTTATGTAGGATTACTAACAGGACACTGCAGACTAAACAAACACCTCCATACACTGGGAGTTATAGACAACCCCAAGTGTGGACGATAACGAGACTTCCGAGCATGTGCTCTGTCACTGCCCTGCTCTCAACGAAAAGAGGATCCATACTGGGGGACTTCTGGCCCAGTATGGCCAGCATAGGTGGCGCCTCACCTGGTCTTCTCCTCAAATACATCACAAGTGTGTTGATTGGCTTGAGGAATGAGAGGCTCGGTGGACATGCCACCACTTACGGGGGAAGCACAATGGGCCCGCTTATGAGGCCTGAGTGCACGTGAGTGTAAGCTCACCCCCCGCCAAACAATCCAGATCCAACCCAGACTACATATAGTCCAACAAATAAGCCGGAAAAGTGGTGGAACATCACCGATTTGAAAAATTCCTTTTTTCACGTGTTCCTAGACTTCCAGGAATATTCATCAGCCTGTATTACCTCCGAAAATGAGAAAGTTAGGGGGGTTTGAAGTGCCCCTAAAAGTAGCTGTCATAGAAAAATTTATAAAATTGATATTTCGCCTCGGAAATGCTCTAGGAGGTTTTTTGGATCGCTGATCACGAATCCGTCATAGAGAACACGTGTGAAAAGGAATTTTTCAAATCGGTGCTGTTCCATCACTTTTCCACATTTTACACTTTCTTTTGGCTTATTTACTGAATTAATACATTTTATTTCATAATTCTTAGATAACATTTGATGAATCTTTTACACTGTAGTACTTTTGGTAATATCTAAATGAATTGCTTTTTTTTTAATGCGTGATTTATTGCCTCTTTCAGTTTGATGCTATTGAAAAATTGTCGCTTATAGTTTTTGGTGACATGTAGGTATTTCTTTGTGTTTAAAGGTCCGGTTTTATTACTATTTTTTTTTTTTTTTTTCAGAATATTGAGCAACTATACGCCAGCCGTGCTTACATTCTCAGAAAGCTCAACCGTCGAATTTCAAAAACTAGTTGAATCCCCTCCCGTTAATCCTAGTCAAAATGAGGAAAATCAAACCAGAAGCACTCCTGTTCAAGATGAAAGAATCGTCGAAAACATTACCAAAGACGCTAGTCAACCTACACCGAATAATATATCCCAGACTGAAACTCTTACGGCGGAACTGCCGACCCTTTCCCTTATGGAAAAAAACGTAACCGCAGAGAAAAGTGAGGAAATACCTTCGTTTTCTGAATGGGCACAGAAGCGCTTGGAAGAAGTGGAGAAAAATGAACAAGTAAACTCTTCTTCAAAAGGCCAAGGAGTCAACGGTAAAGGATCGAATGCAAAGCTACGTTCGAAAAACTACGCCTCTCTAGACTGCGGAGCTAAAGTCATAGGAGCGAACCCCGAGGCCGTTAGTGCGGGGGCTATACTATCGCCCTCAAGCGATGAATATAAATTGAACACGTGTACTAGTCGTATATGGTTCGTCGTGGAACTATGTGAGGCTATACAAATAAAAAAAATCGATTTAGCCAACTACGAATTATTTTCCTCATCTCCGAAAGATTTCACAGTGTCAGTAAGTGATAGATACCCCACAAGAGATTGGTCTCTTGTTGGAAAATTCACCGCGAAAGACGAAAGGGACATTCAGAGTTTCGACTTGGACACTGAAATTTTTGGCAAGTATATTAAAGTCGAAATTAAGTCGCACTACGGTTCAGAACACTATTGCCCGATATCACTCTTTCGAGCTTATGGCACCTCTGTATTTGAAGTTTTACAAAAGGAAGATCCCGCTCATGTTAACAGAGTCGAAGATGACGATGATGATGAGGATGAACCCATTGCTGCTTCAGACAAAGAAAGCGAGGACTCCCAGAAGAATCTATTTAGTTCTGCCACGGACGCGGTTATCTCCATCGTTAAACGGGCGGCAGAGGCACTGGGGAATAAAGTGAATAACGAGACGGCCAAAGCCAAAACTAACGATACAGTAAAATATTCTCCCTCGGGTAATTCATGTAGCACTCCCATGTATACGATATATTGCAACAATTGTAGCGACACTCTGTTTGGAGATGTATACGAATTAATCAGTTGCAAAGCGACTTATTTCAAGAAGCTAGTGGGGATACCGCTTATATACAAAGCTCTAACAAACTCGTTAACCTGTCGAAGTTTTGGGTATTTATTTGGAACGCCTTTGAATGCCTCCTATAAGACGAATACACTTACCGATTACGTAACGTCATTATTCTCCTTGAAGTATCTCGGCGCAATGTGCAATGAACAATCTATTTTGGAGAGTAAAGGAGTGTTGAATGTCAGTCAACAGTTTCCGAACGTGACTGAAAGCATAACAAGCGAGAAAATGGTAAACCTGAAGGTTCAGGAGCCGCGTGTGATCAGTAAGCCTGAACCAGTCATAACTAAGCTGGAATTACCGAACGGGACTGAAACTGAATTGCCCATTTTAAATACTAGCGATGCTGGTTCTGCTGCCAGTAATTTAGAGGCGGTTATAGCGCAAATTAAGCCCACAAGAACCTTGACCACAGATATAGAGCTGGGCCAGACCAATGCCGATGTGAATATAAGTAAAACCTTGGACGAAGATAGACTCATTGAGAAAACCCCGTCTATAGAAACAGAACCGTTACCGGCGGACCATTTGACTGAAAATGCGGAAACTGCAGCAGACATTGAGGTTAGTTCTGAGGCCATCGACGTATTGGACGATCACCTGGACCATTTAATTTCCGAGCTTAATGTGGATAATGTTCCCATTTCGCCGACGAGTAGTACCAACACTCCACAGGCCCAGAAGGAGTCCATATTTCTGCGTCTGTCTAACCGGATAAAGGTAAAATTAATTTAATTTATTTCTTAGAATTTTTCTATTCATTACAAAAGAAAAACTAAATTTTTACTATAAATTTAGAAAATAAAAAATTGCAGTTGAATTCTAATTCTAATGATGATATATATATTTATATTAACCAATTTAACATAAGGTGGTGCCACCATATCACTTCCCCTCCCCCTTTATCAGACTTGGGACTGACAGCAAAGCTGAAGTGACTTTTTGGATTTAATCACACTACAAAAATAGCAAAAATTAAAATAATTTTTGTAGGACTCAATACAGCACAAAACTTAAAAGTAATGAAAAGTAAAAGAAAATGTTCGAATGCATTATATTCAATACAGTGTTCTAAGCGCAGAATGGCATATTGAACGGTATCGATCTACGAATACAATTTAAAATTTAACGGTACGCTCCAGGTGGAAGTCGGAAAGGCAGTAAACATACTAACCCCGTCAGTAAACTCTTATACTACGTACCTGCAACAGACCCGATCATCGAAGTTCGTAATAAGATAGAAAGAGACAGATACCAGTCACGATTACGTGTTGGGCGAATTCGATTGGCCTTACTTTTATTTGAAGGACAGATCCGATCCAGGTACGTAGTTCGTTGCCTTCTGCACTGACCTAGATAATAATAGTAGACTATCTTTGCAAGTTTTAATGCAAGGAAATATACTAAATTACCTCGAATCACTCTAAAATTTTGCTGGGGCTTTCCCACATAGAAGACTAGTACACCATTTTATTTTCCGCTTGTTGTGGTAAACCACCCTGTATTTCAAGAACTTTTTGTATATTAGGAAGGGTATATTGGTCGATGATTGCATGCTTCATTTGTATTGGTGATTTCTGGGATGGAAACTACTGGTTTGAAGTGATGTATTAGTAAAGTTCAATAGAACATAGACAAGAGTGTATAACGTTCTTTTTCAAGAATTTCACATTCAAGTCACCACTCTTGGACTAACAACTGTGTGTCACGAGGCATCTGGTAGCAGATTATTTAAATGTTTATTCTTTGTAACAATAGTGTCATCAATATATAGAAAAATATCAGCACTAGGGGTGATATTAGACAAGTCGTTTACATAAATAAAAAAATTATTGGTCCCAATACAGAATCTTGTTGTTGCATTTACGTCAAGTTTTTGAACGCCTTGACACTTACTGAATTAATATTAAACCGTCAAAATGTGTTTTTGGTAAAAGTTCTCTAGATTTCCTTGGACATCATGTTTCCGCTAACGGTATTTCACCTACCGATGACCGTAGTAACGTTATTAATAATTTTCCAAAACCTACAACTCTCAAGCAACTACAACGATTTATAGGAATGATTAATTATTATCATCGTTTTGTTCCTAACTTTGCCAACATTTTAATCCCTTTACATTCCTTCAGTACTGAGTTAGCCCGTAATAAAGTTAAAGTTATAGACTCCTGGCCAACTAATTGTACTGATAGTTTTTTAAAAGCTAAACACGCTTTAGCAAATGCAACAATCTTATCTCATCCTAGCTACAACAAAGATGTAACACTTACATTATCTGTAGATTGCTCAAATGTATCCATGGGTGCAGTTTTAGAACAAGGAATTGGAGACTTATCTACTCCTTTAGCATTTTTCTCTCACAAATTAAGTGATTCGCAAAAGTCATACTCAACTTTTGACAAAGAATTGCTATCTTTATATACTTCGATCAAACATTTTAAACATTTATTAGAAGGTCGTTCTTTTATCTGTTTCACTGATCACAAACCATTAACAAAAGCTCTTTTTACTAATGCTAAAAAAACTCCTCGTCAAATACGACACTTGGAATATATTGCACAATTTACTAATGACATACGTCATGTTCACGGTAGAGAAAACCTCATTGCGGATACTTTGTCGCGTTTAAATGATCTTTCATTACTCGAACAGCATGATTTTTTGTCACCTAATTCAATTTCTCAAATAAACTCAACCAATTTCAATCTACAATTATTGAAAGACGCTCAATCAACCGATTGTGAACTTTCCTCTTTATTAACCAATCAATCAATTGTCAATTCTAAAGTCAAATACTGTTTACAAAAAATCAATATTGCTAATTCGGATCATAAAATTTGGTACGATGTTTCTTCTTCTAAATGTCGACCATATGTACCAAATTCTTTACGACGTGCAGTTTTTTATATTTTTCATAATTTAACGCATGCTGGTATTCGTGCTACAAAAAACTTATCAATTCTAACTATTTCTGGCCAAGGATGAACACCGATTGCACCTTGTGGACTAAAACTTGCTTAAATTGTCAAACTTCTAAAGTAAATAAGCATACCAAAACTCAAATTGGTAATGTCGAAGTTCCCAAGGGTAGATTTGAGCATATCCATATTGATCTCGTTGGACGATTACTACCTTCACATGGTTTTTCTTATATACTAACAGTTATTGACTGTTTCACTCGTTGGCCAGAAGCTTATCCTTTATCAGACATCACTGCAGAAACTGTTGCTAAAACTTTAGTTCGAAATTATATCTGTCGCTTTGGCATTCCAGTTCGTGTCACGACAGATCAAGGAGTTCAGTTTGAATCAAATCTTTTCCGTGAATTTTCAAAATTTTTAGGATTTCACCGAATTCATACAACTTCATTTCACCCAGAATCAAATGGCATGATTGAAAGGTTTCACAGAACCTTTAAGACTGCATTAATCGCCAGAGCTCACTCAGTTCATTGGTTTGATGAATTACCAATTATTTTATTAGGTTTACGGGCAATGCCTAAAGATGATTTACTTTGTTCATCTGCAGAACTTGTCTACGGCCAAACTTTACGTCTTCCTGGTGAATATTTTATTAAATCACATTCTGATATTAAACTACCTTTATTTATTAGCAAATTGCAAACATATTTTAATGACTTACAATTCACAAATCCTGAACGGGATCATTCATTTTCGAAATACATTTGTCAGTCCAGACATTAAAGATTGTAAGTTTATTTTCATTCGGAAAACTAAACTTAAACCATCCTTATCCCCCTGGTACGAAGGACCTTTTAAAGTTCTTTCTAGAACAGACAAAATTATAACGGTCCTTAAACGTGGAAAGGATTATACTGTATCTTTAAGCAGAGTTAAATCTGTTAAATGATGTTGTCAATCTTCCCGTCACTTCTGACTGTAAAAAAGTCCGTTTTAATATTGATACTTTGGTAGGTTGATTTTTTTTATTTTGCAGGAGGGTGTAATATGTAGCGCACTTGCCTACATATTATTAAAAAACTCTGTTGCTATGTTTTTAGAAAATAATAACAAAATAGATAGAATAACAAATTATATTATTATGGTCAATTGTTAATTTTTATCTTCCATAAAATATATGTTTTATCTTTAAATTCAAGATTTTATTTTATGGTATAACTACCATAGACCCCATCCATAATATTATGAGGCTCCGATTTATTGTTATCTGTTGAAATAAATTGTAGAGATTAGTAAGATACGATTTAATAAGCTCTATACTGCTGTTACTGAATTTATAACTTTTTTCTTTAAATGTCATGACATTTCTTAACTCATTTCACGACATTAAAGTTTGACATTTTAGACGGCTATGTGTTGTCATTAACAACGGAGGTAAAAGTACTTTTTCTGGCGCTGTGAGCGGCAAAAAAAGTAGTATCCATAGCTGAATGTATTTTGTGTAAATAAAGCCTGTGTTAATGATTTCAATTAATTTATTATTCGTTTTATTGTTTCAGGCATTGGAAAGAAACATGTCTCTCTCTAGTCAATATTTAGAAGAGTTAAGTAGGCGGTACAAAAAACAAGTGGAAGAGATGCAAAACCTCCTTGAAAAAACCATTAGCACTCTACGCGAGGAAAGCGTAAAGAAAGACCTAAGAAATAAACAGTTAGAAGATCGTTTAGATAATTTGACGGCTATAATGGAATCGCTAATAGCCGAACGACATAACTGGTTCCTGACAATGTACGGGTTGATATTCAGCGTCCTATTCATATGTGGGATTTATTTTTTTTGTCGAAAACCTTCGTCGAGTGATCATGCCGCATCGGATCCTAAAGAAGCTGTTGAAATTTTGCGTCGTAAATCTATCGATGTTATAACACACAGTTCACCGGCAAAGAAGAAGAGGAGGCCAAGCGATCAGGCATTAAAAATTGTGCGCTGCGCGACGTACCACAATGAAGACGAGAAAAGTAAACCTCACCAGAGACAGAGGAAAAGAAAAAAAAAGCACATTGTAAGAAGGTCAAATTCAATCAGTCACATAAAGGATGATAAATATCATGCCTATCTCGAAGGTGAATCGAAAAGTTCTACAGACTGGGTGGAAAGTAGTCATCAGGGTATCGAAGACATACCTTTTGTCTTGGACGAGAGCGATCATTCTACGTTAGAAGGGTATCCGCTTGCCAATGAAATAGTGAAAATCGATTCACCTAGTTATATGCGAACTGCGTTTAGTTTCAGGTTCAACAGAGGTTCTAGTCAAAATCGTGAAAATGGCGTGGATCTGTCAGATAAACCGAGTTCCGATGAGTCCAGCAAAAGGCGATATTCTCCGAATAGCGTGAGCGACGTCTCTAGTAGTATCGTCGAGCCGATAAAAAAGGAAAAGAAAGGGTTTAAAAGACTTCTTAAGAGAGTGTTCTGAAGGTTGTGCCAATGTATATATTTTTTATTTTTATATTATTTGAATATTATAAAGAAATATATTGGTATGTGATATTTATATAGCTAATTGAAGACTGCAGGTTTGTGGTGTGAGTTCTTAGTATGTAATGAACTGTTATATTTGTATTTTTGCAACTTATTTATTATAGCATTACTTAATATCTAGTATATTACTAGTCGTACCTATCATAGACTCCAAAATATTTATTTAAGTGTAAGCGATATTAGAATCTGGAATAACTTTACTTATTATGATCGAGGTGGGACAATAACACGAGATATGAATCTTAATTATTTTACACTAAATGTCTGTATATTTAACACAATATTAAGCAAGAGAAATTGTTATATGTATTTTTTGTTTTAAAATTACTTTTTTAATAAAATGGTTTACCAATGTGTTGCTTTTTTCCATATATTACATAAACTCAATGAGAATTTTGTCAACCAAATTCACATCATTTGGATATAATTAAACAGCATCGGATGATGCGGACTTGGTGAATATTTTTAATAATTGAGGGGCCTAGAATAAAGCAATTTTTAAGTTTCTGAGATATTCCCATTCAAAGTTGAATGGATTTAAAAGTTCCAGAAAAAAGTTCGGGCAGGTTTTTCTTTTTTATTGGTTACTAAATCTGTTAATTTGTTTTGTATTGTAGTTATTATATTTCAAAATTAGTGACAATTCAAGAAAAAATTGAAAATGAACGTATACACCTTTTATCCCGAACTTTTTTGTTTCTGGAGTACATAATAATAAATCTTGTTTAAAAAATCGCGTATATTAAACTATTAAATTAATGTCAATAAAATTAAGAAAATCACTTTGATCTGTTTTGCACCAAACAAACTTAAATTTTGGGTCTTCAAATCTGTACTTTACGCACATGCGAAAAGACATTTTATGAAAAACCTCATTTGAAAATTCACATTATGATTCTTAAACATTAGGTTACATAAGGTTCATTATTCAGCGAATCTCACTCGTGGAATTCTTTTATTATTTCTTGTACTGTTGGTTGCATATCTTGTGATGTCACACTAAAACGGTCTATTTATTGCCCTGTCAGAGCTGGGCAAATATGTACTTACAAATACCTCAGAAGTATTTAAATACTAGAAAGTATTTAAATACCGACTATTTAAATACTTTTTGCAACAAGTATTTGTATTTATACATGCAAATACTTTATCTGAAATATTTACTACTCAGTATTTGTGAAAATGATCCTAAAGTATTTATAAATACTCAAACTATTTAAATAACTGGGAAGTATTTAAATACTTCTAAAAAAGTATTTAAATCCTTTTCTGACAGTATTTAAATACTTTCAGAAGTATTTGAATCTCAATAGTATTTAAATAAATATAATCAAATACACAAGGGAGACAGGCAGATACTTGTCAAGAATCAAGACATGTACTATACTATTTCGTCAAGAATCAAGACATGTACTGTACTATGTAGTTAATAAATACATTGCATTATTCAGTCTTCAGTCGTTCACGTCTTAATTCCCAGAAAGTTGGTTGAGAGCAGGCAGTAAGTGTTAACTGTTAATGTATACGTTTTGTGATTGAGAACAGTTGAACTAGTGCCATAGTCTCTGTGCTTTATTTGGGTATTTGCAGAAGACGCAAAGGTCTAGCTCTACGAATAAGTAAAAGTCCAATACCCAACTAGAACTGATTAAGTATAGAGGTATTAAAATAGTGTTGTAGAAGTTCATGGAAGTCATGAAACCTAGAATTTTGACACCTCAAATAGACAAATAGTATTTAATATAATAATGATAATGATAATAATAAGTCTTTATTGATTTCTACAAAAATAAAAAATACAATTTGGCGTAGTAGCCCAAACGACAGAGAACATTTTATAGTGAAACCCACAAGCAAACTAAATAATTTTTTTTAATGAGTTCGTGAAGTTTATAGAATAATATCCTGAAAAGTTTACATTCTGCTCGGATGCAAAACACAAAAAAAGGGAAAGAAAAAATTTTAAAATTAAGTCAGGGTAGAAAAAAACAAAAAATATAGGTATAGGTAAATAGACCACGTATTTCTGAACAAAAAATGTTCTAATAAAATTTATCGCTAAAGCCACGGTATTCCTGGAAAAAAATAATGATGTAACTTTGTCACTCTGTACGGTCAAGCAGCGCACGGTTAAATGCATACTATAGAACCTCTAAAAATTCTTAGCAGTTCTAACGAATAAAACAAAGCTTTCTTCTCTTTCTGATTACACGTTTTTAACATTTTTCTTAGTGAATAGGAGGATGCATAGTGAGTCTGGAGGGAAAATATATAATTATCAACGCATACACAGACACCATAGCCGCTGAATCGCCCGCATGAATTTTTACGTGCCTTTACTGTATTCTATTCATTACAAGTACACCTATCCACATTTCAGCTATATCCAATGGATTCCTTATACATTTTTTGATATATTGGAAACGTTCCAGAATTTATATTCACAACAATCAAATATATTTTCATAGCTATAAGGATAAGATTGTGAAAATTGCAATTTCTTATCATGATCTGATTGATCATATTTTCGAAAAAATGCATACAATGCATGAATTTGTGTTTGAACGTTCGAAAAATATACATTTTTTCCGAAATAGTGATATTTTATTTTTTCCAATGGGTCAAGTTCTCGGCAAGTTACATTTATCAAAAAAATCATCAAGCAAGGAAATTAAAAAGATCTGAAATGTACTTCTTTTTTTAAATCCACGTTACTACAATTTAATAAACCATAATAATCATGAAGTGTACATACTTTTTAACAGATCTCAATGAAGAAAGAATTTTTTTGAAGGGCTTTTACTTTTTTCTATATTTTTTATTGCGACGATTGAGTTCGGGCATGATAATACCGTGCGTGTAATTTCCCATTAGGCATGTACATTCACATAGCGCGAAAGATATGACAACACAGCTGCCGTAAATTCCTCCGTCGGGCGGAGCATCCAGCTCTGTTATTTCATTTCAGCCAGCTGGCACGCGCGATGTTGTCATTTTACTCCCTATGCCTAGCGCTCCGCAACACGCACGGTATATATAAGTATATTTTCCCATCCATCCTTTGCTTGTATTGTTTAAAACAAAAAAGCATCAGCAAGCTGCAATTTCAATCTTTTAAATGAACCAACACTCATGTAGATTAAATAAATTCTGAGTTAGTAACATGTAATTCAGTGCCTCGGTGTCACAGGCATGCGTATTGAAGCGCGCGCACGCATGTATCTCGCTCCGAGTTATAATCACAGTATAGAGAAGACCAGCAGTTTCACTCGCAGTGGTCCCTTTGATATTTGTTGTACTCGATTTTATTTTTTTTAATCCACTGCGCATCTACTGTTTGTATCCCACGTGCATTTCGTCGTATACTGGCGACAGTGGCGTCTGTTCAGAAACGTAAACGTAAACAAAAATAAACATCCACCCCACCCTACATCATCACTGCCGTCCACTATCGTCGTGCCGTCCACTATCGTCGTGCCGTCCACTATCGTCGTGCCGTCCACTGCGCATCGAATAATTTAAGCCCAGGAGCATCGCATGCGCACTGAAAATCTTATACAACTGTTCCGGCTGAGTAGGACTACTGATCTTCTCTCTACTGTGTTATAATAGTCCACAGTACATCGCCCTTTTTTTTGAATGATTAGTAACAGGCTGAATTTTCGTGAGTAGCTTCGTTTTGACGAGACGCCCAACTTTTCTCTTTGCGAAAATTCTCGGTAGTGGTAGCTAATAGCAAAAATTATTTTTTCCATTT
Source organism: Rutpela maculata (assembly GCA_936432065.2). Taxonomy (NCBI): domain Eukaryota; kingdom Metazoa; phylum Arthropoda; class Insecta; order Coleoptera; family Cerambycidae; genus Rutpela; species Rutpela maculata. The sequence goes on from OW386289.2 coordinate 9,117,038, forward strand.
CACACGAATTAGACAATTCGACAACCTGTCTAATTATGTTGTTGTGGACAAACACGGGGCTTATTATAATTAACTCGCGCAAACGTAATCAAGGCAATCGAAAAACAAACTTTTAACAAACGTTTAATGAATGAAAAATATATTGCCAAAATAATTTGACCGGTTGTCGAATTGTGTAATTCGTGTGAAATAGAAAAAATAATTTTTGCTATTAGCTTCCACTACCGAGAATTTTAGCAGTGAGAAAAGTTGAACGTCTCGTCAAAACGAAGCTAGTCACGAAAATTCAGCCTGTTACTAATCATTAAAAAAAGGGCAATGTACTGTGGGCTATAACGTTACAGTTGATTATTTTTTTCCGGGAAAATCGTGGCTTTAGCGGTAAATTTTGTTAGGACATTTTTTGTTCACAAATACGTGATCTAACCATCTGTATTTTTTATTTTTTCCTAGCTTGACTTAATTTAAAAATTTTGAAAAAATGGGTGAAAAAATTTTTTTTCACATTTTTTTTATGTTCTGCATCCGAACGAAATGTAAACTTTTCAGGATATTATTCTATACACTTTCACGAACTTATTAAAAAAAAATTATTCAGTTTGCAAATATTTGTAGGTAAATACCTACATCGACTTTTACACTTAACTATGCTTCAAAATATTTCAGTGTTATCAAAGTATTTAAATATTCGGAAAGTATTTAAATACTAAGTTTAAACTATTTAATTACTTTTGTTATTTATTATTTAAATACTTTTATCTTTTGAAAATACTTAATATTTAAATACTTTCAATTTTCTGAAAGTATTTAGTATTTAATATTTAAATACTTTTTCAAAGTATTTGCCCAGCTCTGTGCCCTGTCATAAATTTGTCGACAGCTGTCAACTTTTTGACAGGGTTTGATGGACCTAAACACTTCTAGATATGTTTCCAAGAAAGTTATCTATCTGTACTAGAGTTTTTCAATATTTATAACGCAGACTAACATGCAATACCGCAAAATATTCTCTTGTTATTAACACAAAATACAAATTCTATGTTAAAAATTAACAACACTTATCTGTGATAAGTTACTACTTCTTTTCTTTTCCTTTTTGGTTTGGTTTATTACATTACACTAAAATCTATGTGGAGTTCTGGATCATGTGCGTAATTAAACACTAATTATGTTTATCACATGACCGCAAATCGCACATACTGAGATATGTTTTACTTTTCAAACACCTGCCACTCACTTGACAACTTAAAATTATATTTTTTATACTTTGTATTTAGCTTAAGGGATGGCACATAAATAAGGGGCTATTGAGAGACGTCTGCCCTCGACCATGTGTCTGGCTTGAGACTCCGATGAAATTAAGTGATTTTTTTTTGGATTAAACATTTTTGGCTGCCTCCTGAATGTTGATACTTTCATCATAATCCATATTAGTTTTACTGCAAAAACTATTTACATCCCTGTCAAAAAATCCTATTTCAAATTTATAGAAACCATTTTAAACTTATAATGATACATTTTTTATGGGTAATCAATGATTGTCTATAAGTTTGAAATAGGATTTTTTGACAGGGATATAAGAATTTCAACGCTCACAAATATTACAATAAATGAACATAAATATAATATAGATATTCATGATCTACTTATACTTTATTTTACTCCAAAAATTTGCAATAATCTACGTTATGTACGTTTGCAAAAGAGCAGAGTTTACTCTACCATTAATTTTTTTTTGCACTGATATAATAGTTGCAACCTCATCAATCTTAGTCTCACGTCCTCGTTTTACCTCAACTGGAGACCAATGACAGAACACCCAACTGCATGTGGATCATCATGGTCTCGTAATACGACAGTTTTTCCTGCAATGTATAAACCCACATTTAAAATCAAATTCCTACATCATTATCTCGAAAAGGGCGAGGTTTTGGGAATAACTGCAAAATACCAATCTTGTAGATAACTGAATTCTCTACAACTTTCATGTTAACTTTATTGCTGTACGATTTTTTTGACGCGAAATATTCGCGAAAAAACACGTTTTTGAAACTTTGACCTTGAACATCTCGAAAAGGGAGGGGGGGGGGGGGGGGGGGGGGGAGTTGGGAAAAATAAAAAAGACAACTTGTATAGATAATTTAATTCTCTATAACTTTCACATTGACCTCATGGGCATCCATCCGATGCATAGGACGCGAGATATTTGCGTTGGGACACCTCAAAGAATGTCTGTGCAAAAATTCAGATTTTTATTAATTTTGTCTAGGTTTCCAAGTTTTTTTGACTAGTTTCTGTGGGCTAATCCAACAACCTGTCAAATTATTTTGTTGTGGGCAAACACAACGAATGAAAACGAACGTTTGCCGGATGTTTGCCCACAACGCCATCTGGTTTGTTTAATCTGTGCTATTAGTGTTCTGTGGTTTTAACCTTACTATTTTTGTAATCTAAAATCAAAAACATAACCAAACATTAGAAAATTAATTCTCTGTGATATAACTATATTTTGATAATAATTCTTATATTTTGTACAATTTTGTAAGCCAACCAGTGAGTCTACTGGAATTCAAAACTTTCAATAGGGGTTGGTTTTCCACGTGTAAAAGTTGTCTCAGAATTTGGTTAAAATGACTAATCTTTGGAAACCTGTTGAAATGGAAGGTAGTTTATTTGCTGGAGGAGTCGAAGGTTTAATTGGAATTGAGGAATGCACAGAATATGATCTAAATGTTATTTCAAAGAAGAAATCGAAACGTGATTTGCCAAGGCAAGAAAGCCCCATTAAAAGCAAAAAGAAGAAGAAGGATACATGGAAAGATAAACCTAGCGATAATATACTCGTCAGTGATTTATTCTCTCCATCGAAATCTGGAAACACAGTCCAAAAAATTAAAGAAACACCACATGACACGGAACTGATACAAGATAATACAAATTTAGAAGCGTGGAGTAGCTTTGATCTCCCCCAGTCAGTTGTAAAAGCTTTACAAGACCTGAGATTTACCCAGCCCACAGAAATTCAGTCTTTAACTTTACCCCCTGCAATTTTAGGGAAAAGAGATATATTAGGAGCTGCGGAAACAGGTAGCGGTAAAACATTGGCCTTTGGATTGCCTATTCTTACTGGTATTTTAAAAATCAAAGAACAGTCTACCAACAACAACATAGGAAGTGAAGTACTGAACGATTCAGATTCTGAAGAATCAGACTTTGAAATAGATGAAAATGAGATTGGTGAAAATAAAACGGGTTGTGTAAAATCAGTTAATAACATAGAATTTATACACAAGGGTGTAACGAATCCTCTGTATGCCTTGATTTTGACACCAACAAGAGAATTAGCAATTCAAGTTAAAACTCATTTAGATGCCGCAGCCAAATATACAGGAATAAATATAGCAGTAGTAATTGGAGGCATGGCAGCTGTGAAACAGGAAAGAATTTTATCTAAAGGCCCAGAAATTATAGTGGCAACTCCTGGTCGCCTCTGGGAACTGGTCCAGCAAGGAAACTCACATTTGTCACAAATAGACAACATAAGGTTTTTAGTCATTGACGAAACGGATAGAATGTTAGAAAGAGGACATTTCCAAGAGTTGCACGATATATTAGAACGAATTAATTTTGACGAAACTAAAAAAAAACAAAGGCAAAACTTTGTCTTTTCTGCGACTCTAAGTTTGGTACATGAATTGCCGAGTCATTTCAAAAACAGAAGTAAAACTAGGACCAAAAAAGTTCACGATATGACTCCCGCCCAAAAATTGCAAAAAATCGTGGATATACTAGGCATTACCGATCCAAAAGTTGTCGATATAACCCAAGGAGTTGGAACGTCAGGTACCCTCACCGAATGCAAAATAACGTGTGATATTCAAGAAAAAGATTACTACGTTTATTATTTCCTAAAGCAGCACCCAGGACGAACGTTAATATTTTGCAATTCCATCGGTTGCGTTAAACGTCTAGTCAATTTGCTGAGTTTGTTAGATTGTCATCCGTTAGCCCTTCATGCTTCGATGCAACAACGACAAAGATTAAAGAATCTCGAGAGGTTTCGGGATACTGAAAATAGTGTATTGGTAGCTACCGACGTAGCTGCTCGAGGTCTCGATATACCTTATATCGAGCATGTTTTACATTATCAAACTCCTAGGACGAGTGAGGGTTATGTTCATCGCTCAGGTAGAACAGCTAGAGCTTCTCAGCAAGGAATAACCGTTTTACTTATCGAACCAAACGAGTTACAGAATTATCTGAGATTGTGTAGAACTTTAGGAAAACTCGAAGACGTACTCACTTTTCCCGTACAAGAGAGTTATTTGAACGCGGTTAAGCAGAGGGTAGATTTAGCCAGGGAAGTTGATAAATTGCAGTTGCAAGTTAAAAAAACGAATTCCGAAGGTGGTTGGTTTCAAAAGGCTGCTGAAAATATGGATATTATCGTTGATGATTTTGTGAAAAAATACGATACGAAAGGAATGGAAAAAATCAAGAAAATAGCTGACGTAAAAAGAAAACAGTTATCATCTCTTTTAGGTACGCCGATTTTTCCACGTAGGTTTAGTGGTAAATTTCCTTCAAGTTTAGGAGAAATAAATGATATGTTTCCTCAGGAAGAACAGAAGGAGAAGGCGATAAATATAATGAGAAATTCTATGAAAATCAAGGATAAACAAAAGAAGAAAAGTGTTCCTTTGTACAAGCCAAAGAAAAAATACTTTAAGAAAGATATCGGGGATAATAAAAATGGAAGTGGGTCTATGGCTACAAAGAAGAGGAAGAAATCTAGAAACAATGCCACAGGCTAACACATAATTGGAATATAAATTGTTTTTACTGTAAAAATGATATTAAATAAGTTGTTTCATATTAATCGTTTTATTTTCACTCATGTTTATATATATATGTCCAATTTTATTTCAATAATAATAATAATAATAGTTCTTTATTGATTATATACATATCAATACATCTATGATCAAACGGCCATAGGCCAAGGTCCTTCAGCCAGTGTTGTTTTTCTGAGTTGAAATTTATTTAATTTATATATAATAGAATTTGTTTTGACTACCTGGTATATAAAAAAGAAAAAAATTAACGTATATTGTACATTATACAGCATAGTTGGAAGTGGTTAGTTTTACTGAACTTGTGCTACCTCTAGTAACAATAATTCATATAGTTCTTTCTGGAAACGTGTAGTATGAAGCCCTACTGTTTCTTCGTAACACTAACCACTTGGGTTTGTTACTTAATTTTTCTCTTGTTCTGTATCAGGCATTTTAACAAGTTCAGAGCGTATTCTGGCAATTGCTGAAATAACTCTAAGAATTGCACGACTTGCCATTGACTTGTCAACACCAATATTGTCTGCCACTAATTTTATAAATGAACCAGTTGTCAAAAACTTTACGGTAAAAAAACCATGTCAGCAGCAGGCAAAGCATAATTTCTATAAAAACACATAGTAATTCAGCATATGCCCAGTTATAGTTTTTATTGCCTGCTCTTACTTTTCGATGAAATTTCATAGGAAATCCCGTTATTTAAAAACTGGTTTAGACAGTCTGTACTGTTCTCTGAAATTCTACAGCATCATATTTTTGAAAATTATCTATCCTTTCTTGGAAAATATGGAGTAGTCATATCTTCCCTACAAACACAAAAGGTCGGCCCTCCATTGGGCCATCACAGGGCCAGAAGTTTCATTTCTGGCCCAGTGATGGCCCGCTGATGGGCCGATCTTTTGTGTTTGTTGGGTTATATGGGTAGTCTCGGTTCCATAACCTAAAAGTTTGTTTTGTGCAATAAACGGTAACTACAACCTACCTTGTATTCATATTTTAATTAGTACCCTTACCTACTGTTAACTCTAAAAAATCATCAGTTAAATTGCCAATAATATCTACAAGACCAACCATAATATATAATGAATTACTATTGTTATTAAATAGCTGTAGGTGCAATGCTACAAACATAGATTAAAGACTCTTATGGTTTGGTGACAGAGGAAGAAGTAGAATTCTGCGCAAACTACTTTAACCGTGATAAATTCAGATAGAAGAAGAAGAATCAAGAGGGAACTACTAACCATTCCAATGTGTCAGAGAAGTAGGAAGAAGTAGAATTCGGTGCGAACTACTACAACTGAGCCAAATTCAGATAGAGGAAGAAGAAGAATCAAGTGGCAACTACTAACTATTCGCGAAAATCACCCACCAATAGATGGCACTTTTATAATAGTGAACAACAAAGTTTTGACATATAATTGGCATTTGTGTCATTAGAAAAATAGTTTAATACAGTGAAAATTGTGTTTGGTAGTGTTTATAGCTTCCTAAAGTATTTAAAAAAACGGACAAGTATGAAAAAATGAATAATATAATTTTATCTTGTGAATTTTCTGAGATTTGTTTTGACAGTTTCAGCAACAAAGTTAACTTTCCATCAAATGTCGATTTATCGTTCACCATTATTTATGCAAGTTAAACTGTCAAAATGTACCTAGATGTCACCCACTCCGTGATTTTCGCAAATTATCCGATGGTATGATGATCCGAAAGTTTTCTTTATCCGATGAAAAACATCCGATTTCGATTCGTGTATCGGATGTCGGATGCATGAGAGCTCACCTTTACTGTATATATATAAAGTAATATATAAAGTAATAATAAATTAAATTAGATTTAAAAATGCTATCCTATATTATATACATTTCTAAATTATCAGCAAATTTTATAACATTAAGTTAAAGTGACGCCCATGGTTTCCCTAGTTGCTTTATAAGGTCGGATTTGCTGGAGCCTTGGACTACGTCCACTTTTGCACGATCCGAAAAACAAGTCGCTGCTATATTCGGCGCTGATGTAAACGAGAACAGGGAAATATTACACCAGGACCTCTATTCTCCAGTCGTGAGAATGATCATTTCGGGAGAAAGGAAAGAGAAAGAAATAGGAAACATAATGAAATAAAAAGAGAAAAAATACCTCGATTCACTTCTCCTAAGCTGGAGAATAGGACCCCAGCATGCTTTCATCTGATAATCCGCACTGGCTGACGATTGTTTGGTAGTCTGTGCTGTGCTGACGGTGAGTCGTTGGAGAAACCTTTCTCTGAAACTCTGGCTTTATTTATGACATTTATTGAATAGATTGCTTACTTCGTTTCGGTCCCGTGGCGCAGCCCATCGTATTAATACCTCGATTCTTCAAGAAATACGTCCCCCAAAGCGACTTTCCGATCTAGCATCGTATTTACCCGAATCCTCTCATCTTTTGGTTACAACAGCGGGAAAGAGGACAATATATAGACTGGCTAATAGTTCAAGGAAAACCAGATAGCAAAAGTCGTTGGGCTGATATCAGCTAATGGGTAAAAGTTTTGGCGAGGCTCTGCGCCTAACAGGTATTCGCAACAGATGGCGGGATATTGTCAGACGGGTGAATCAGCAAAGAGAGGCTAATGTTTCATGGATCACAAAAACATACCTAGCTGTCAAGACATCCAAGACGTTGTCAAGAAGAAGAAGAACTAAAGTATGTGCGCTGAGCCGTTGGGTAGTGAGAAGTCGGCGAAATTTCTTGTGTTATTTACTTTTTTTTTTAATAATTAAATAATAATTTTAGGATTTTAAAATGCATGTATTTTATATATTTTTTTTACTTAATCACCTTGTGTTTGCATACGTCACAGGAAACTTAACGGTTTTGCGTAACAGAAGAGACGTACAAAAGCCATTAATTGAGGAAAACAAGTGTGGAGCAGTTAAAGCAATTTGCAATAATCTTAGTGATTATGATGATCTTTCAGTATTAGAGTGTTTATTGTCTTCGAATCCTAAGTCTTTAAGAGGTTTAAACGAAGATTGTGAAAATGCAATTTGGCAACATACCAGTGCTTTAATTCAAGACGAGAAAGTAAAAGAAATACTCTTGCCAACTTGTCGAACTGTTTTAGACCCGTTGCGTTGTGCCGTCGACAATGGAAATAACTATTTAAAGTGTATTTTGAACAATATGAATGACATCCAAACTTCAGACTCGAGTTCGGACTGTAAAGAATTGATACTACGATTGGAAAATATAGCATTCACAGACTACCAATGGATTTCTGGTTTCATACAACATTGCACACCCGATATTAAAGCTCTAAATTGTGGTACATTCGATCCACAGGGTCATTCACAGGCAAAGACGATCATCTGTTTGCAAAAGAATATTCTAAACGTTCAGGACGATTGCAAAAGAGAAGTTTTCCGTTTATCTGAGCTACAATCGGATAACATCAAATTAGATGCACAGTTGTATTTAGAATGTGCAGAGGACCACTCACGTTATTGTTCACAATTCTTCGCTGGAACTGGCAGGGTTTTTTCCTGTTTGTTACAGCAGATGCACAGAGATCCAAATAAACTGGGAGCAAACTGTAGACAGCATTTACAGCGCAGGCAACAATTAATAGCCCAAGATTATCGAGTAAGTAAGGGATTGATAAAGGCTTGCAAGGAGGATATTAAAAAAACCCATTGCAGAAAACAAATCTCCGGTGATAAAACACTTCGTTTGGCTCAGATTTTGTTATGCCTTGAAAGTACAATGAAAAACGGCACTAAAATCGATTCAAAGTGTGAGGTTGAGTTGGTTGACCATAGGAGGATGTTGATGGAAGATTATAGGTTGTCTCCGGAAATTGTGAGTAACTGTAACAGTGACATAAATGTTTTTTGCAAGGGTATTGAAACTGGAGGTAAAACAATACATTGTCTTATGAATCATGCGCTAGGTAAAGCAGCGAGCAGCAACACCAGGCTTCAAGATAAGTGCATGAGGGCTGTAAGTATTTTTTTCTTTTTAGATTTTATGTTATAATTTATAGGTTCTTTAATAACCACTGGTCGGCGAATTTCAACTTTTATTCCTTACCCTGAATCAAAACCATTTCTTTGCATTGTTTTGGACTCAAATAGGCCTAAAATACCTATAAAATATTTTTGTTGGCTCAAGATAATATAGTGAATGAACTACGCATTTTTCTCTCTTGAAATAATGACTAGTCAGATGTCTTCTTTCAGAAAATCTCTGAGTATACTTTTGACATGCAGGCACAGATTTTTTAGACATTAGCCTCAAAGCAATATCATGTCAGTTTTTTCGTTATCGGTGTAGTTCATGTTCAGCGTTCACAACATATGCCAATAATTGATAAAAATCTGTCATTAAAAAATTCTTTACAAATGTCATCTTATTCTTTTGTTTTTTAATGCTACAGGGTTGGGCTGATTTTAATCAAGAAGGAATACAAACTTTATTAGTAAAAATTTTTATTTCAAAACAAAACTTTAAGAAGCCTTTAATTTAATGACTTAAAACGTTAACTTAACAAACATTCAAACATATGAGCATGAAAAAAAATAGGAAAGCAAATTCAGTATATTTGAGGTACACGTGACATCACACCCTGGTGGTAAATTACTAGCACAGTTGATAACAACACGAAAAGAAGACCTATTATTATCATTTATTGATTATATTTGACCCACAATATAAATTGTTCACTAGTTTTAAAATAGAAATGTTTTACACACTTTGAACTCTAACAGTTAACCTTAAAATACCGCTTGTTTCCATGGAAACAATGTCAAAAGTGTCAAAAATAAGTTGTTGTACCTCCAGAGTGCACCTCACCTATATGGGCAGAACACCCGTAGGATATAATGAGGTAAACCAGGGTCTCGGCAATTTTTTCCCTCATATTGTTCATGTTTGTCGCATTATCTATGACCAAACTAGGAACAGCCTAGGCTATGGATTTGGGGGTTGTCTACATGTGGTTTATGTTTGGAATTGATTAATTTTACTTCGGATAAATTTTGGCTGCTGACCAGTGAGTGAATCTACACAAGTCACAAATCGCTAGAAATTTTCCATTACGTTGTTAAAATAAATCTATATTTTTAGCTTGAAGATCTTGTAAGAGAAACTGATGTTGGGGAAAACTGGACTGTCGATCCTGTCTTACAGCAAGCATGCAACCCCGTTGTTCAAACCGCTTGCAAGGGAATATCGGAAGGCAATGCCAGAGTCATGTCTTGTTTGATGGACAAACTGGGAACTGACTACATGAACGACGAATGCGAAAGTGCCTTAATTCAAATACAATATTTTGTGGCTAGAGATTTTAAGTTAGACCCACAACTGTACAGAGAATGTAAGAAAGATGCCATTAAACATTGTCATGTTAACGAAGAAGATGACAACGCAGGACCTAGCTATGGTCCAGAAGTTTTACCATGTTTGTATAGGTTAGTAAAAAGTAATAAAGATCTGTATGGTATACTGGGTGCAGGGTTGAGTTGATTAAAATCATGGTTTTAATCGAGCAGTTTTTATTTAAAAGAATCGTGATTTTTTCTTTTCAAGATTAAATGTTACAAAGAAAAGTATAAAGTTTATTAGTAAAAATTTTTATTAGCAAAAATAAAACTTTAAAAAGTCTTTAAAGGCTTAAAACATTAACTTAACAAACATATGAACATATAAAAATATACATTTTGCAAAACAGTACAAAACAAGACATATTAAGTATTATAACTAATTTAAATGCTTCTTCATTGCCCAATTTATTCCTAATATCTGAATGAACAAGTCCATATGAAGAAAATATTCTTTCCACGTCTGTAGAAGAAGCAACAGCACAGCTATAATGGTATTACCATTAATAATTAAGTCGGAAGAAGAAAAAAGCCTGCTTTAAATATAATTTCCCAACATTTTTTTGGCACAGATATATACCTTTTGTGTTGGGAAACTATATCTAAAGCGGGAAGCTATATCTTTTGACAATGGGTATTTGTTTTTCTTTTTGATAGGGTCCAGCAAATATGCCGAAAAGTGAAATGGCATTAAAGGTTGATCATATCTCCTTTCAAATATCTGACATTGCTTTAAATTTTTCTCCTCATCTTCAAAACTATAAAAAATGGCACTCATTTTTTTTCCATTCCTCAACTACAAGAGACAAACTGGCACCTTTCTACCGAATTCTATCAATGGGGAACTTGCCTATCTTTTTTTTTTATTTCATTAAAGTGTGTATTTATGTATAAAAACACGCCACACCGAATAACAGCTCTTAAATCTCAGAACTTACTTTGCAATAAATAATTTATAGATTAAACGAACTTACCTTAAGTGAAGTTCCAATCTAAATTATATGAACCACCTCGCCTGAAATGATCACTATTATGTAGTACCTCCATCTACTAGCCAGAAGTCGCAATTTTCAAAGCCAAAATTCAAATTTGGCGCCATACATGTGCTAACAGCCGGTAACCTAGAATTCTCCATTTCTTTGAAAGCTGCCTGAGGTCGCAACTTGAAATGATCCCGGGTATATATATATATATATAAGTGGGATTAATATGAAGGGCGGGAGTGATCATTTCAGGCGAGGTGGTTCATATAATTTAGATTGGAACTTCACTTAAGGTAAGTTCGTTTAATCTATAAATTATATTCCCACCTCGCCCTCATGATCACTATTATGTAGATGTTTAAAGCTTGTTGCGACCGGAAGATAATGACATTCTCTTGAAAATGAAACAAATTTTAATGAACATGAAACATTAAAAAAAATTAATAATAATAAAATAATTAATTGTAAAAATGAAACATTGGTTGTTTTCTCTTAGCTGCTGAAGCTGCCGCATGGCGGGTGCTATATGCTGAGAATTTGTCTGTATTAATGCCGCTTCTGATAACGGTTCGGCCCCTCTAGTCTGTTCAGGCGAGTTTGTTGACGAGGAGGACCCCGGAAGTTTAAAGATGTGGTTTTGACGGTGTTCGGCAAGCTAGGTTTCCTAAGTTTAAGTTCTCCTGATGTTTTATCGAGTGATTTAGCAGCCTTTATTCTGTCCGTTAAATTACTTCCAAATAGTAATCCATCTACAGGAGCCTCTGTAAGAGCCTCTGATTCTAGATCATTCGCCAGTAAAATGTTCAAAATGCCTCCAAGAGCCGATAGGGCGATTGCAATACGATTTTGTATATCTTTTACACGATTATCTCGAAGTTTTGTGGCTTCAGATATTGCTGCCAGCACTTCAGGATTAACTACAGGAGGTTTTACAAGAGGACAATTTGAAATGGGACGATATTTTTTAATACATTCTGTGCGTTCTTCTTCTGAAAGACCAGAACGTAAAATAGCGCTCCAAATATCCACTACTTTACTGTGGATCACCTCTGACTTATCAGAAGCAGTTTCTGTGTGTCCCAAAATCTTCAGAATGTTTTGCTGGAGTGATGCTTGGTCTCCATCTTCATTCGGTACCTCAACTGCCTCCCCCTCCTCATCTCCTGATAAATTGACCGGCGGATGGTCATTATGACCTAAAAGGGGATGAAATTCATACTAATCAGAAGAGATTTTGTTACTAAGTCCCGTGAGAGAGAAGTAATTTTTATTGTTGATAACCATAAAGATATCAGTCTAACGTTACCCATAAGGGTATCATTATCAGTCTAAAAGTACCCATAAGGATATCGGTGTAAACGTATTCAAAATATAAAAATATTGCCCAGCAATGCCCATGAGGGCATTTTATGATAATCTTATCCATGAGAATAAATTAATTGGGCCCCAAAGGGCCGCACCATATCATAAAATAACCATAGAACGCTCAGTAATTTTGAGAGTATATCGGAATTTGGACTGAAACAGAAAAAACCTTTGAGTTGGTACTTACTCAAGATATTAGAAGCTACTTCGTTATTATCATTAGTTGTTACAGTTTGATTTTGCTTCCTTTCATGCCGCTCTCGCTCTTCATGCCTCTTTTCGAGGATCCGACGAAGTTTTTTAACATGGTAATCAACTGAATCTTCAGAATCACTTGATTCATAATGTCTGCGTTTATGTTTACCCATAACTTTTACTGCAAAAGTATTATATTTCACAAAAACACAAAAACGTGTATGACACTTCTGGCGCAAGAAAGAGTAATGGAGAATTCTAGGTTACCGGCTGTTAGCACATGTATGGCGCCAAATTTGAATTTTGGCTTTGAAAATTGCGACTTCTGGCTAGTAGATGGAGGTACTACATAATAGTGATCATGAGGGCGAGGTGGGAATATAATTATAGTTGAAATCCTCGCCACTCCTCACGAAAAGCACTGTGACGTCACTTTGAGAAAACTAGTCTCGCGTGGGGTCCCACCACGTGTCTCGCGTGGCGTACTTTAGCCAAGCGCTATGTCTTCACCCTAATTAATAGACTGAGCGGCGGTTGGCTTTGAGACATCCGCATATTCGGTCATAAATAAGTCTTTTGTTTTTTATGTTAGTGAAAAAATTAAAAGTGTCGGAAAGCTCAATCAATTCTCTTTACATAAGCTGTCTACAAATTTTTCGAAAAAACAATAATTATCGAGTGAGATATTCGAGGAAATGTAGGAAATTACACGTTTTCCTATAGAGTGTATGTAAATCTTAAAAAAATAATTTTTCTCAGGAACCTTTGTTTCAAAAGGCCGAGATTAACGGAGCGTCATAAAGTGTCAGATGCCGGAGATATTTGTTGACGTGTTGTACTTTTTCTTATTTATTGAATGCACAGAGAACCACCAGGGGTGACCTTAGAATTGGAGAAGTTTACCGTGCCCTTAACGTCAAATCAATGTTGTATCCCCAGATTGATTATTGTTTAACTGTATATTATAAATTTTTGAGAATGGAATTTAAAAACAAGTTACAGTTAGCGTTTTGTTCACTTAATAAGGAAATATAACCATTTCTATTTAAAAATAGAATATCGTTACAGATTATTCTTTGGTAGTTTGTTAATGAAAATTTATACCAGTGAAAAACCGGAATATCTAAAAGAGTACCTGAAACCAAGGCAAGAGATGCACAACATTAATCTTAGGGAACTAAATAAATTTATTGTGCACAAACATAAAACGGCAAGATTTCAGTGTTGCTTTGCATATTTATCTGTTGAATTATTAAATAATGCTGTATATTATCGAATGATTCAGGGTGTTTCAGTTGGTACATTTAAAAAAAATTATAAAGAATACTTATTGCAACTTCAGAATGATCGATAAGATAATGTAATTATTAGGGCTACTTGAATTATATGTGATTGTTAGATATAAGTTTTTCTACTTTTTGTTTGTATGGTGGCATGGAAGAACGTTCAAATGAATGTCACCTTTTGTGGTGTATATTGTATCTATGTACATTTATATATAACACAATAAATATTTTTCTATTCTAAAAACACCATTGGGACGGCCGTACGATATCGTAACGTAAAGAGGAAGTCTTCCAGATAAACCTGATCGTAAATTGCACGGCGAAATTCGAAAATTCGGCTCGGCACGAACGAATCAAAAGTAGCATTTTGTGACATTTCAAAATATTGAAGATGTCTTTCCAACGAATACGTTTAAATTTTAGGTTAGGTTGTGTTCACTGCTAGTTGTTTCTGACAAATGCGCATGCGGAATTATCAAAGCCAAAGCAGAATTGGTGTCGCTTGACGCCGTCATTCGACTTTCTCCATCTGACGTCACGTTTCAGGAGTGGGTAAAATCCGGCAGATTTTAATCGCTTATATTTCTGGAAGTGATTTTTTAAAAAATTTTTGTTGTCTATGCGGTTTTTAATGGTGTTAGTTTACGATTTTGAGTATTTTAAATCAATTTTATTTATTTGTTACAGAAATTAGTTTCAGCAATTTTAAAGCCTTCGGCCATTCTTTTAATTTGAATATTCAACACTTTTTCAAAAATCAATGGATCAATGTCATCTTTGTGTTTATTTATTTATTTATTATCTGGCTGAGCCATTTTACATTTTACGATTTAATACATGAGAACATAATTACATAAAAATAGTTTTGGAACAATAAATAAAACAAGAGAAAAAAAATTACAAATACAATCAAATTCATGTTTTAGACCTAATTTTAATTACATATACAAGATTTAATTTGGTTTTTAAATGAATATAATGATGAGCCAAAGAGTTCGATATCTTTATGGAATGAGTTTACTGTTTGGAGTAATCTGCTTATGGGCTCATTTTGACCATAATTTGTAAGATGAAAATGTATTTTAAAGAGTTCTGAATTTCTTATTCTATGATCGTTTAAATTAAAGCTATTCAACTGAAGTATCTCTGAATAGTTCATATTACAACTATTAATTAATAAATCGGGTTGCACTCTTCTCCGATCAAGTGATAGAAGGTTGAGTTTTTATAAGATATCACTGTAGGAATATTCGCCTATCGGATGACCCATCATGAATGCACATTGTCTAAGGGTTTTTGATTGAACATTCTCAATGGATTCTTTATCGACGTTATATGCTGGATTCCATATCACACTGCCATATTCTAGCGGATTCTTTACCAGAGAAGAGTAGAGCAATTTGTATGTTTTAATAGAAAAAAAGTAGAGTCCCTATTGATGCAACCTAACACTTTCAGTGCTTGTATTCTGATTTTTGATATGAGGTTAAATAATAATAATAATAATAATTTATTAATTCTGTAGATTGTGGTTACACAATATAGAATAATTTAATTATACTTAGCAAGTTTTAATAGATTGATGTCACGCCATCGAACTATATTATCGAGATCACAACGGTTATAAATAGAAGAATTTCATATAACTTTTTTTTAGATATGCATATCTTCCTCAGCAAGACATGAAACTCGAGAAAACCTGCTTGCAGCAAATCAGGAGAGTTATGAGACAAAGGGCAGTGAGTGTAGATTTACAACCAGAAATAGAGGAGGTCTGTCTTAAAGACCTCGCATTGTTATGTCACGACAAAGTAAAGAAAGGGGAAGAGATGCAGTGTCTCCAAAACAAACTGGATGAACTCGACGAAAAGTGTCGTATTGCCGTCGAATCATTCACAGAGATCGAGGCGCAACATGTCGACCTAAACCCTTACATCAGCAAATACTGCGGCAGAATAATCGAGAATCTGTGCAAGCTGGAAATTAATACCGACGAGGGGGACATCATGGATTGCCTAATCGAAAACAAGAATAATCCCGTGGTAAAATCGAATCACGCTTGCCGTGCCAGCATAGAACATTTCCAAATAATCTCTCTGAAAGATTACAGGTTTACCTACAAGTTCAAGCTTGCGTGCAAGTCGCACGCTATGCGTCTGTGCAGCCACTCGAAATCTAAGAACGAGGTCGTGGCTTGTTTAAGCGAGCAGATGTTGAATGCTACCGTCCATGGGTTGAAAACCACTATACCCAAGGACTGCAAGCAACAATTGAGGGCACAGATCTTTCAGCAGAGGGAAAACATCGATTATGATCCTACTTTGAAGGCTGCCTGTGCTGGAGAAATCAAGAAATTTTGCGGTAATTTGCTGCCAGGAGATTCTCAGGTAAGATGTTTTTTAAAGGTTCTGCACATTGAGAAAACTAGGCGGTATAGCTCAGAAAATTTCGAGTGATTTGTGGCACGAATAGTAATAAAAAAAGTTTGTGGTAAATGGTCTCGGTGAACTAATGTGAAGGAGACATAATTGGGCAAACATCGTAAGTTTATAGAGTATACAGGGTGGGCAATAGTGCATCGGACTTTGATAGTTCGAGTTCTATGATAGCTAGAAATTAAAAAGAAAATACGAATAAACTAGATAAAAAAGCCTATAACCAGAAATTATTTTCGAATATACAGGACGTGCAAGGACGATTCTTCAGGATCAAGTGTCTTTTTTTAAATGAAGTGCTATGTGTATCACTACATTCTTTTGAAGCTTCTTTCTAGGGTCTTTTCACTGCTATATTATTATTATTATTGACTATTTCCAAACCACCTGGGTCTAATTAATTTTTTTGTTGAATAGTGCCATGTGCATATTATTGAAAAAATCACTACAGTCACAAATATGGATTTTAAGAAAAGGGTATGTGAGTACTAGTTACGAGAGATCTTATTAATGTTTTCGAATCATTTTCACTTCCCAAAAATATACAGGGTGGCCAAAAATGATTTTTCAATTTAGAACTTTTTGAGTTGAATTTTCTCAATTTTTTCAGATGGAACGCGCCCTGTATATTTTTCAACGATGTGCTGTGGAAATGAAAAACAAACATTTTTTGTATGTACGTCCTTACACCTATTTAATAATAATAATAATAATAATAATGCCTTTATTTTTTCATTTGAATTTACAAACAAAACAAATGGTTTAAAGATGGGTGGCGATATTCACGTAAATGCTCTTCCATATAACCACCCACAAGTAAAAAATTAAGAACAAGATATACAATATGAGAAACTGAAATAATATTAGCAGACATGTAAAACAAAAGGAACACAAAAAAAAGTTAATATTTATAAAATGCGCTTATTAATAACACAGGCCCACAAAAAAAAAGTGGTCTGCGCCGGGGTACTGACCATACCTATCCTTTGTATTTTGAACCGCTGAACGCGAATCTAACCTTACTTTTTCCCCAGCACATCAGGTTTTTTCTTTTAACAGCAAATAAATATATAAATATCACAATCCAACAGACTTTTTGCTTTTAAAAAAAAAACCTGACGTGCTGGGTAAAAACTAAGGTCAGATTCGTGTTCAGCGGTTCAAAATACAAGGGATAGATATGGTCAGTACCCCGGAGCACACCACTTTTTTTTTGTGGGCCTGTGTAATTAAAGTTGTGATTTGTTTTCTAAATTTGGTGGTGTTAGTCCAGGGTTTAATATTACGAGGAATAGAATTATACAGTTTTACGGGTGTGTTACTAAATGAACGTTGAAACAGGGCAGATTTGTGCTTGGGAACGGTAAATTGTGTACAATGGCATGTAGAATACTGATGAGTATCAGTGTCTTTTTTTAACTTAATAAGTAAATAAGTAGGTATCTGATATTTAATTATTTTGAAAATTAAACAGGCCATATGACATTTGAAGCGCTCTGAGAGATTTAACCATTTCGATTGTTTGAAATGATAAGTAATGTGATTGAATTTTCGTAAGTTATATGGAAATCTTATACAAGCATTTTGGATCCTCTGAAGAGATTTCTTATCACAATTTAAAATAGCTGGCCAGTAAACAGTGTTACAGTAAGAAATGGACGGCAATATTAATGAATCAGTTATTTTCAATTTTACTTCTGTACAAAAGTTTAAGTTAAGCTAATTGATTTTTGTATAAGAGTACTTACTTACATGTCTCACAAATCTCAGATCTGTGTCAAACCAAACACCAAGATTCTTGCAAGCGTTGATTGGTTGTAAGTGCTGATTGATTAAAACTAATTTAAAAGTAGGATTATTAATAATTTGAGCCTTACGCTTATTAAATACCAGTAATTCCGTTTTCGCCTCATTCAAAACCAAACCACGATCAGCCGAAAATTTAGATATCTTATCTTAATTTTAAATTATTTTGAGAAAACGAATTTTAACAAAGCGGAACTTGTAGACATGCCTTCTGTTTTGGTCGAGTCGGACTGGAATTGTTTGCTTGCCAATAGAATTTTATAAGCAACATTATCCTGACGTTAGCAGCTTCCAAATAAAACCTCCTCGATAGATTTGTGGAAACTGAAAATGTAGAATATAAAAAAAAAGTGGAAGAATAAAACATATTGCGAACAAAGAAAATGAGTTTTCTGTGGTGCTGCCAACGGTTGAGAATCCCCATATGGGTCAGAGAGAAATGGCCTCATTAGTAGGAATAAGTAGACATTTTTGTTAGTCGAATCTTAAAAAAAATGAGTTTAATGCATATCACATTCAAATGCTAAAATTTTCAAAGGCGCCTAGAGTTTTGTGGTTGGGCCAGAGGTAAAATGCAAGATGTCACCTTCTTTCATAATGTTTTATTCACTGATGAGGCAGTTTTTCATAAAAAAATGGATTTTTTAACAGGCACAATTTCCATTATGATGCTTCGAAAAATCCTCATTTTTTCAGGCAAGTTGATAACCAGCACAGATGGTCTATAAACATTTGGGGAGGAATTATTGGAAAACGTAATAAGGTGACATTTTTTTTTATGGTACTGTTACGTATACCTTTCCTTACACTGTAAAAAATGGATGTAAAAATACTTTGAAAGTTAAGGTAAAATTACTTCAATTTTCTATGAAATTATACATAATTTATTTATTTTTACCGGGACTTTCAGGGTAAAGTTAAACATATTTATGGTTTTGCAATAAATGGACCATTGATTTTCCACGTAATCGCGATTACATGGATAATCGATGGCCCATTTGTTGGCAGCGATTATTCTGGTAATGGTACACAAATGTATGATATGTTTTAAGCTTTCCTGTAAAAATTCCATATCATTGTGTACAAAAGCACTTAAGCCGGCGCGTTACTGATGTAATTCATCGGATTAACTATGTATTTATACATTTTATTATGTAATTTATACATAATTATATCGAAAATTTCATTAATTGAAGTAAAGATACATGAATATGTGTAGTTTTAATTTACTTTATGTAATAAATCATAAATATGTTTGACTTTGCCCTGAAAGTCCTGGTAAAAATAAATTAATCTAATATATAAAAATCTCGTGTCACAATGTTTGTTATCGAACTCCTCCGAGACAACTTGACCGATTTTTATGAAATTTTTTGTGTATATTTGGTAGGTCTGAGAATAGGTCGTAGGCTATACCCCTAGGTGATAAAGGTGGCCTTATCCAGAAATTTCATTTTTATCTTTTGGACAAAAATTTATAATTTATATAGCAAAACAACGTTTGCTGGGTCAGCTAGTTATGTATAATTTCATAGAAAATTGAACTAAGTTTCAGAGTATTTTTACATCCATAAATGTAATTTTACATACATTTTTTACAGTGTAAGCCATACACACAAATGGGGGTAGGTATGGTAGACGAAACAAGAGTTTAATAAAAAATAGAACATTTATTTAATCCATAAAAACAATATATATGGTCCCTAAATCCTTATCCTAGTTACAAATTTTTTTTTACTTACATTACTTTAAAACCACTCATCTCGAGGAGATATGCCTTAGCCACTCCTAAACACAACCACCTTATTTGAAACCCAGATGTGGAATACCCAGAATTGCAATACTGCAGTTTTTTCAGTATTGCTAAAAAACTACTTGACCTGAATTATGAAATCAAAATATAACTTTGTACTCTTTCAAATAAATAGCAAATACAGCACTTTGTTGTTTAATTTTATATTGTTTAATTTTGTAATGTTTTGATTTAAATTTAGACTAATTAATTGTTTTTATATGAAATATATCTTTACCAAACCATTGGCGGTCCTAGAAATTTCAATAATTTTTTTCTCCTCTGTGGCGGCGCATGGGACCCATACGAAATATGGGAAATTACATCTCGAGAAGCACTTCTTTAACGACCTCTAAAAAATTTTGAAAAAGCAGTTTGCGAAAAATTTTTTCAAAATTCGGTTACCCCCCCAGGTCTAGGGACTCCTGTTTAAAATTAATTTTTTTTGTCATATGCATTTTACTTTTCATGAAAATACAACAATACGTTTTGAAGTTGATGAAAATATTTTCAATACTAACTGAGATACAACGAATTGAAATTTTGTGATTTGTTAAATTGTAAATCCCAAAATTTCAATTGTTGTATTTTTATGAAAAGTAAAATGCATAATATGACAAAAAAAATTAATTTTAAACAGGAGTTCCTAGACCTGGGGGAGGGGGGTAACCGAATTTTGAAAAAAAATTTCGCAAACTGCTTTTTCAAAATTTCTTAGGGGTCTTTAGAGAAGTGCTTCTCGAGATGTTATTTCCCATATTTCGTATGCGTCCCATGCACCACAGATGAGAAAAAAATTATTGAAATTTCTAGATCCGCCCTTGTACCAAACTAAAATTGAATTTTCCTTATAAGTTATTTTAACAATACTTTACTATTATTTTCTTGCTCTCGACAATACGTGAAGGAAATTTTTTATAAAGACACACCAACACAATCCAAAATATGAAGAAAAGGATAATAACGTTTTATATCTATCCCACTGGTAATTTTAGGAACAGTCGAAACCTCATTTTAAAAGCGCATAGAGATGTGTGTCAATCAAAATGGGCAACATGTGGAGCACATATTTTAATTTTTTCTGTCGAGTTATTTGAATATTTTTTTAAAGTTTATTCTAGAATTTTGTACTTATTGCTGAATAAATCGAAAATGGTTACAAATACAAAAATATTCATTTTTCGAGAAATATATAAGGTGTTAGATTTGAAAAAATTGAGAAAAGCCAGTTCAAAAAGTTTTAAGTTGAAAAATAATTTTTGGCCACCCTGGGAATTTTGGTTAAGTGAAAATGATTCAAAACATTAATTAGATGTCGTGTAACTAGTATTTACATAATTTTTTCTTAAAACCCAAAATGGAGTATTTTCCTATTTTTTTTTTTTATTGAATAATATCAGAATATGTACAAACAAGCCTTCCAATACAGATTTCTGCGAAAATAATTATCAATTTTTTGAGAAAACAGAAGTTAAAATAAGTGGTGTTTTAAATTGGTGACGTAGGTAATTTGCCGATGACGTAGGTAGTTTGTAGATAGAATGGTTTTATACAAAACAGTGTGGTGTTGCCAAGTTGAAATCTCTTCTCTAGTTTTAGTAATGTTAATTGAAGAAAACAGGAAGCTTATTTATTAAATCAATTTTATAGTATATTATTATATGAGCGATTATGATAGCCATTATTCACGAAGATGACGTTTGAGCCCACGAGCCGTAGGCGAGTGGCGCAAATCATCTGGGTGAATAATGGCCATAATTGCGAATGTAATACTATGCTTTTTCTACACCTATTACACAAATAAATTAGACTGAAATTTGATAGCAATAATCGGTACCTATTCGTAATAAGTCGAAAACGTAAACAAACAATATGGCGGTATGGTGGTACACTTGTCACTGTCACGCGAGTTGATTGTCAGCAAGAGTTGATCGCGGTCGATTTAAAATATGATTGAATCAGCGAAACAATGATTTTTGAATTTGTATTTGTGATTGGCCGGATGCAGTGAATTATGAATCGATAATTCACTACAGTGAATTATAGGCACGATTTTTCACCAAAAAAATGCTAATAATTGTCATATAATTAAATAGGTGTAGAAAAATATATTTATCCACGAAATTTAATTTTCTTATGTAAAAAATAATAATAGGCGTGAATTATTAGATATTTTAAATAATTTTTAATGCCGATTAGATTTTTAAAAACATATTTAGCAAAACATGTCAACGGCTAGTCAAATGACATGTGTTCTAACGTCGCCGTCGTGTTGATTTGAAGCATTTCAGTTTCTTTCATCGAAGTATTTGTAATTTACAAATAGTAGATAATGTCATTTAAAAGGTATTTTATAAAAAGTTGTGGAAACACAAATATGGAAAAAAAATTTGTAACTGTTCCGAAAAAATTGATATTCGAAGAACTTGGTGGCAAGCTTCTAATATTTTTGATCCCATCCCTTCAAAAATCCAAATTTTTTTATACAAAGAATCTATCAAGTCATAATCAACTTTGGGCAAATTGGACGCATCTCCTTTCATAAAATTCAACTCCAACTTTTATTGATAAAGTAAAAGTCAAACGCCACATAAACAAATAGCAAATAAATCTAATCAATATATCTCTTATCTTGTATTGTGACAAGAAGTGACAGCTGGCGGCACGCAAGAAATGTTGCCACATAATCCTGGCCGTGAGTTTTGTTTACATTTTTAAGATAACTTCTACATAATAACAAATATATATACCTTTTAATTCTTTCTAAATACATGTATATAATATTTATTGATATTCAAGATATTAAGAAAAATAGAAGTGTTATAGGTAAAATAACGTAAAGTAAATACACAATTTGGTATTCATATAAGATAGTTACAGTCTAAGCGAAAGTTGTCTATGATTGGTTAAATTATTTCCCTCCAAATAAAATCATTTGAAATCTGTGTCTAGACACGCGTATCCTTATTTCTTATTTTTATTTGAGAAATTATTGTTTTGGTTTAAATTGATTATGCAGTAATTGTTAAAATAATAACATTACTTGATATATATCACCAAAACTAAATTTAAAAAAAATGGAAAATACCCCATTGTGACTGAAATGATTTTTTAAATGTGCATCTGCAGATGTACTGAAATACATAGCATTCCATTTAAAAAAAAAGGCACTTGATCCAGTAGAATCCTCTTGGCTCGCCCTGTATATTCGAAAATAATTTCCGGTTATAGACTTTTTGTCTAGTTTACTTATACATATATTTTTTAATTTCTAGCTGTCATAGAACTCGAATTATCGAAGTCTGAAGCACTATTGCCCCACCCTGCATATTGCAAACACACACAAAATTTTTATCAGAATTATAAAGTAAAAAAAAATTAATCCGTTTTTTCTTCTTAGTTATTTGTAATAGAAATTGCCGCAATGTAGTGAGGCTAGAAGACATTTACGTTCTCAGAGTAGAGGCTAGTAGCCAGTAAGGATCCGACATCACGTCAGAGAATAAATTCAAAATCTCGTTATTATTTTAGGTATTAGAATGCCTGCAATCTGTTTCACGTGGAAAATTAACAAACAAATGTGAGAAAGAAGTTTTTAAAGTGCAAAAGCTAGAAATTTATGACAACACCGTAGACTATGCACTTGTGACGATGTGTGCTGAAGCTATAGACCAGTTTTGTCCTCATCACGAAAGGGAAACCATATTGGACTGTTTAAAGGTTTGCTATGCTGCTCATATTTAATTTGTCTTTATAATGTACACTTGTTTTCTTAATATATTAATCAATCTTTGGCATTTGTGTATTCAGAGGTTAAAAAACCGCTACAATTTACAGGAAAGTTCATAGATGTTTAAATCTTTGAATTTCGATTGCTATCTTGGTTTCGCCATATTGAAATATCAAGAAACAATTGGATCTCTACCACTATTTCAATGAAAATTCAAAACAGCCTTTAATAGGCTTGTTACCGATAATTATTTTTTCGTTATTTTTTTTATGACATTCAATAGAATTCGATCATCTAGATAAGCTGTTAAAATTTCAGCTTCATAAGTTATCCAATCATTAGATATTCAATGTTAAAGATTGAGTTCCAGTACAAAGCGCTTCGCCGACTCGTGACGTTCTTCTGCATAAACACCTCTCATTTTAAACCAGCAAGAAGATAAAACATATAATTTAACAATCAAACGCCGTTTCCATAGAGAAACACAATAACACCCGCCACACACCTGGGGCAAGTGCATCATATATCAATTGTTATGTTTTTTAGGTTTATTCTCATTTTTAATGTTTGTATACTCAATATACTCATTTTCAGCTTGGAGCGAAACTGACTCCAAGCAAATGTTTAAAAATTCACGCAAATAATTTTTCATTGTTAAATGATACAAATAGACTGTTAATTATAGGTTAGATTCCTACAAACTATTTAAAACTTCATAAACATTACATTGAACTAGATTTTGGTTGAAAATACAGGAACCAGGCAGAAATTTTAATAATAGCTACGTAATTCTTGTAAATCTTAAGAAACATATATTTTTGGGGTTAGCTGTGAAGTCACATTAAATCTCGACTATCGCCTGATCAGCATCTGCAAAGTGACGTCACGCGAAGCTCCGCCCCGTCTTCGCGCGAAGCTCCGCCCCGTCTTCGCGCGAAGCTCCGCCCCATCTTCGCGCGGTCCAACTTTGGTAATTTATTTAAGGGCTTAAACGTCCTAATAAAAACCTAAAAATTTGGAAATTGCCTTAAAAAGTGTTCTACTTTCGATTTCTAAAATAAAAAAAAAATGCTGAACTATTCTAGAATGAATACAAAAAGGATAGATATTCGTTTTTTTTTTCTCCATAAAATTTGTCATTTTTAACCTCTGAAGCAACAGAAACTCTCATAGTTCCAAAAAACTTACACAAGCGGTCATTTTAAAAAATTTCCGTTTTATGAATTTTCATGGGATGCTATCTAAAAAATATTTTTTCATTGACATTATTTTTTTTGCGTTACTGTGACACTGTGCGCAAAATATTTTGCGCATTGGGGTGCAAAATATTTTGCACATCATATACTATTATTGCCTACTTTAATAATAATAAATAAATCAACTGAAAGTAGAATTTTTTAAATTATTTTATTTTAAAAACAGTATAATTTTTTTAACTAATGGTTTTAGTTTAATCAAGTGAAAGTTGTAGAAAAAATATTGTTTGCATCTCGAGTGCAAAATTCTTTGGTCATCTCGAACAATTTCTTGACTCGGCTGCGCCTCGTCAAAAAACTTTACTTCTCGATCACCAAAGTAGCATTTTGCACCCTAGATACAAAAATAACTATTTTTATAGGATATTGCAAACTTTTTAACACATTCGCTGCCGTTTAAAAACATGTTCGGTCCCAGAAGCCATCATACATTTTTTAATTAATTTCGGAAAATATATCTCATAGAACTGGCCACGTACGTGGTCGGTGGCACAGGCGCAGAAAGCCAGTCGTCCACGTAAGTGGCCTATGCACGGTGGTCAAAATGCCCGAAAACATGGCCTTAAATTGAAATTTCGATTTAGATTTAGATTTATGCCCTATATACTTAGTGTGGTATGTCTACTATATGACGCGCCTATTGGTGAGGCTCACGTGTATAAAAAATCCATTGTAAAACTGAACATCGATCATGCCGCATCTCGAGCTCTCTCTTCGTGAAAAATAACGCTCCTTTTAAATATTTATCGTGTGTTTTGCAGTTGTTCAAATTTGATTTTGAAAAAGGGATTCTTGATAGTAATTATATTTTAACTGTGTACTTAAAATTTACTAAAATTAATTTATTAATAATCAAACTTAGCATGTAAAATATGGATTTTTTTCGTTCCTGCTCCAAGTTAATTTTCCCACGGGTTTCCCACCTTGAAATCAATTTCCCTGTGCTCGTTACATCCTCCTTCATAACGCCTGTAAAAATTAGCTTCCCGCAGCTTCCCTATTTTTTAAAACTTAATAGGCTCATTTAATATTTTTTTATTGTTACATATTCTGAAAGAGTATAGTAAGTATGCCAAAAATTATAATTTTCTGACGTCGCCTTCATGTATAAAAAAATTATTAAAGTCGGCGCGCTTAAAAACGCTCGGGATAACATGTAGTCGAGTTGTGACGTCAGATGGCTGAACCGCCCAGTGAACACGGCTGTGAATGCAAGTTAGTAGAGTAAAATCTGGAAGTAAAGTCGCTTAGTTTTCGAGAAAAAAAACCGGCGTAGAACCAAACCAGACTTAGTGGGACTCTTTAGTAAGATAATCGTGTATACGAAATCATTTTTTACATTTTTTGGTGGTCAAGAACTTTTTTATTTCGGAAAAACTCAAACAAATAGATTTTTAATGAAATATGTTTTTTAACGTCTCCCCCGCTATATCTCTGAAAATATTTGTGCTATCAAGCTATTTTTTTTTAGATTAAAGTAGACACAATAGCGCTTTGAACAACGTCCCACGTGAACCCGATTTATTTTTTTTTAGTTGGAAAAATAATAGGAAACTCAAACTTGTTATTTTCAGTAGCGTAATTTTAGACAATCGAGAAAAAAAATTATTTATGAAAATTTGTATATACATGCTGCGTAAAAATTGAAGCCAATAGTTGAAAAAAGTTTTTAGGATAAAAATTTTTCATGTCCCGTTCATAGTATTGAGTCAGCGATTTTTTTTAACGGGCCAAAGTTATATTCTTGCGTGCTCGGCTGTAGCAAGCCTGCCAACTGCAACGATCTGACGGTCCCGGTCGGGGTGTATGTAGTAGTTTAACTTATATCAATAGATACAAAACCAGTAGTGATCAAAAGCATCTAGGGGATCAATATTATTGTTCAATATTTCATATATTGTACAGTAGTATTGATCATATGTTGTTAATATTAAGAAATTGTACAATAAATACAAAATAGTCTCCTTTTAATAATAAAAAGACAGGTAGGTAGATATAAATACCAATCAGTGTTACTAACTACCCACCTAATTAGTAAGTTTATTAGCCATTTTTAAATGAATGAAAGTAAAAACGTACGCATAAAAGTAGTTTTATTGTTGAAATAAATTTTCTATTTTGGTAGATAAATATGTAGTATGTAGTTTATGTAGGCCCTACATTAATAGCATCCTAATTCGTTCATATCTGCCGCGAAATCTTTAATAATGTTGTTACAGGAACGACATTTGGACTCGTTGCAACATTTTAGGCCTTCCTTAAAACAAGCACATTTTCGATTGTCACAATTTTTATCCGAACAATGAATACTTAATGATTTTCGACAACCACCACTTCTACGCGACCAACCCTGCATGCGAGGTGTATTAATTGCGGCCCAATGTCGCATTTAGCGCTGATAAAAAAAATCGCTGTTGCCACACGGTACATTTTAGGAAAAAATATATTGTTTCAAAAACTTTTGTGATTATTAGGCTTTATTTTCTTCGCTGCATGTATGTAAATATTTTCAAAAATAAAAAAGTTTATCGATTGGTGAAGATTTCAATACATAAAATATATATTTTTAGTTTATCTGATTTTTAGAGAAATGAAAGTGCGAAAGTGTGTGAATTTATATTGGTAAAAGCGCTACAGTGTGTGCTTTAATTTGACACAAAACAAATTTCGGTACCTTTAATAGTTTAAAAAATATGGCGGTGGAAACAAAAAAAAACGATTTTATTTAAAAATACATTTTTTTTCACTTTTAATTGATTTAAAAAGTTCGACACCACAAAAAAAAATGTCGTAAAATATGATTTCATATGCCCGGTGACATACTCAAAGAAACCTAACATGTTTGACCTGGTTTTACGCCAAAAAAAAAAAACGACACGATAGACTTACGAAATCGCTGCTCTAATATAGGTATTGGCGCACGCCAAGTGACGTCACTCTACGGACTGTTGGCCGGCCAAGCGTGTTTCTATTCAAATGCGAATATCTCTGTGGCTATTGATTCAATTGAGCTGAAATTTTTTTCTGAGTCTATTGGTTTGTTATACTTTAAAATGAGGAAGAAAAAGTAGGAAACTGCCATATCGCTAAATGACCCTATTGTCTCAGTCGCGACGCAGTGGTCAAAATGCTCAAAAACGTAGCCAAAACACTTACATTTTTCTCGATTTTGCTGGAAATTGGTATATAGGGGTTTTTGAGGTTACTGGTTTCGAATGTGATATTAATTTAAAAGGAAATGGCGGATCCAATACAGCTGACTTTTTCTTATTAAACAATTATTATTAGTTTTTCAGCCAAAAGTCAGTGTAAAGGGATTTCGGAGGTCGCTGTTTCGAATTTGATATTATTAAAGAAAAAAATTACGGACCCAATATGTCCGATTTTTTTTTTATTAAAAAATTAGTTTTTTCATCCAAAAGTCAGTGAAGATCGCTGATTTCGAATTTGATATTATTTAAAAAAAACATGGTCAACTTTTTTATTATATATTTAGTTTTTTCATCTGATAATCGGTGTTTAGGGAGGGGTTTTTCTGGTCGTTGATTTCGAATTTGGTATATATTTATGTTAAAAACAATTTTTTGTAAAATATGGCATAGTGGGATGGAATGGAAAGGTGAATACACAACAAAAAATATTAATTTCATACAACTTTATTGCAACTGCTACTTGTCGTCAGACGAAGAATGACTTTCATCTTCGTTACTTTGCATTGTTGAATTCATTATTTCTATGTTTTTAACATAAATGTATATCAAATTCGAAATCATTTACCTCGGAAACCCCCTCTACACTGACTTTCGGCTGAAAAAACTAATATTTTAATAGAAAAAGTCGACCATTTTGGATAGGCCATTTTTCTTTTTAAATAATATCAAATTCAAAATTAGCGACCTCGGAACCCCTATACATGAGTTTCAGCTGAAGAAATTTATTTCTTAACGGAAAAGTCGGTTATATTGGATCCGCCATTTTGTTTTCTTAAAAAATAATATCAAATTCGAAATTAGCGACCTCGGAAACCCCTATACAATGAGTTTCAGCTGAAGAAATTTATTTCTTAACGGAAAAGTCGGTTATATTGGATCCGCCATTTTGTTTTCTTAAAAAATAATATCAAATTCGAAATCAGCGACCACGAAAACCCCGATATACACTGATTTTCGGCTGAAAAAACTAATATCAAATTCGAAGTCAGCAACGTCGAAAACTATATATCACTATATATCTATTTCTAGCAAAATTGAAATACATCTAAAAGTTTTGAACACGTTTTTGGGCATTTTGACCACTGTGCAGCGGCATCCCTTGATTCGTGTAAAACATATCGTGTATCGTGTTAAAGTGAATATTTTTCAGGTAAACAAGGACGAAAAGGGTTTCAACAAAAAGTGTCGCATGATAATAATGCATCGCATGATAGAACAAAACACAAACTACTTGCTGAATCCGTCTCTTCAAGAAAACTGCCATTTAGATATAAAGAAGTTTTGTAAAAATGAGTTGATGAACGCCAAGAGTAACGAGAAAGATGTGGGTGACTCGGTAATAAAATGCCTGAAAACCCAGTTCAAAGCTGCTCTGCTGTCTAATACCTGCGAAAAAGAAATGACGGGCATTTTAAGGCAGCAAGCACTCGACGTTAATCTCAATCCACTCATCAAACTGATGTGCAAATTGGAGCTTGATACGATCTGTAAGTTCGACGAGGAAGATTCTGGAAAGGTAGAGGAATGTCTGAAGGCCTCTTTGATGAATAACAAGATCCAAAGTCGTGAATGTAAAATTGAGGTGGCGAATATGATTGAGGAGTCTCTAGTTGATGTCCAGGTGGATCCTCTACTGCAAAGAGCGTGCGCACTTGATTTACTGACATATTGTAGTAACGTGCCCCAGGGTAGTGGAAGACGTAAGTACAAATTTGTCCAGTAAAATTAGCAGTCAATTTCCCATATAAAGGAAAAAAGTTCATTACCTCCTCAACTGTTTTTTTGCAAAAATTATGTTTTTTAAAAAATATATGGTTTTGGCGAAAAGGAGAGGTATCGATAAGCTAAGAAAATTGACCTCAATATGACAAAAAATTTAACTATATTTTTTTTTATATTTCTCATTTTAGTAAAATACAGGACACTAACTTAACGCTACAATAAATTGAAAGTGAAAATGACTACGTTTTCTTCACGAGAAAAATCGACAAACTGAGATAAAAATGGCTTTTTTTTGGAAAATTGTACCCTTTTTTTACTATATCGAGTTTTTTTAGACATGAACGCATTTTTTTAGCAGTTTAATTTTTGTATTTTTATATTTGTTGACGTCTAAAGAACAACATGTAAAAAAATGCGCTCATATCTAAAAAAACTCGATATAGTAAAAAAAGGGTACAATTTTCCAAAAAAAGCCATTTTGACCTCAGTTTGTCGATTTTTCTCGTGAAGAAAACGTAGTCATTTTTACTTTTAATTTATTGTAGCGTTAAGTTAGTGTCCTGTATTTTACTAAAATAATGAGAAATATAAGAAAAAATATAGTTAAATTTTTTGTCATATATTGGGGTCAATTTTCTTAGCTTATTGATACCCCTCCTTTATATTTACATCTAGTGGAGTCAAATTAGGATTTTAATGTGAATTGTCTGGTCAGGACAGTTTTTCTGTTTTAGCGTGTTCAGGGTGTCAACTTAATTTCACAGCTCAGTTTTGCAGTTTCCGCGTGGTCGGAGTTTTGTTTATTTAAACAATTTAATTTTTTAATTTTTCGGTTTTCTTTGAATATCTAGAAAACTATGCATTTTTCCTATAAACACGTCAATAGAAAAGTTGTAGAGAATTAAATTTCCAATCGAAATGGTACCTTCAGAAGTCATTTTTTTTTTACAAAAATACGCCCAGAAAACAACAAAAAAACGGAAAAATGCATTTTTTTTTTATTTTAGCCTGTAACTCTTTTTCGGGTACATTTAGGCATAGGCATTCTGCATAAAAAAAAAGCTGACGTTTTACTCGTTAATAATCATTTTAACGGTAAAACGCCACCTTTTTTTATGCAGCAATGTCTATGCCTAAACGTACCCGAAAAAAGTTACAGGCTAAAATTTAAAAAATTGCATTTTTTCGTTTTTTTTTTGTTTTGTTTTCTGGGCGTATTTTTGTACGAAAAAAATATTTTGACTTCTGAAGGCGCCATTTCGATTGGAAATTTAATTCTCAACAACTTTTCTATTGACGTGTTTATAGGAAAAATGCATAGTTTTCGAGCAAAACTCAAAACAACAATAGGCTCATTTTATGAAAAATCGGTGAAACAACTTTTTTCCAACGGAATATTTAAGTGTCTAAATAATACCATAATTTTTTTAAATGTTTAAATTAATATTTAATAACATAAAAAATGTTTTTACTTATTACAGCCGGTTTCAAAGCACGTAACGACTTAGTGTTCGCCGCGCAAAGCTCCATTTTCAACATTAAATTGAAATTATTAATAATAGACATAGAGTTTCGGGAGTTCGGACTTTTTTATTTGAAATTCATTCCTCTTTAAAAACCTTCCTTTAAATTTTCTTAAATATTAATAGTTTTCGAGTTATTTGCAAAAAACGAAACTCGTTATTTTTTCAATCTTCATTTGTTTATAACTTTTGCAATTGTTTATATGCGGGTTTGAAACTTTTGCACATTTTTCTAGGTGTTATTCCGAATCCATATTTTCACGAGTTTTATTATGCATTAACACGGCTTTGAACTTGTGTTGTGAACTAGTCTATATATCTCAATGCAGCGGTGGTGTATGTTTTGGTGAACAAATGCTCCTAAAAATTGTTAACAAATTTGTTTTTAATAATACTTATTTTAACTTAGCTTAGCTTTAACTAACGTAGAATGGATCATACATTTTGTTTTAAGAATGAATTATTTTCTTCTAATTGTTATTATCCATCTCTCCAAAAAATGATTCAATTATTTATTACTTAATTTATCCAATTTTATTTTTTAAACTGTTTATTTTTATTTAGATTAGGAATAGAATAATATCAATGATCTATTTTAATGGAAATGAAACGATCATTTTTTTTTAAATGTCTTTTTTTTTTCATTCAAAATTGAAATTAATGATCCAAAAAAAAATTTGTTGATTAATATATTTCTGTGTACACAATTTTTAAAATATGTATACAATTATAATAATTTTTAAAATAATTTCTTATGGTCTTAGAAAATAATAAATTAAAATAATTGAAATTTTGTAACTTAAAAAAATAAGTAATGTAAATATTTGTAATTGTCAATTTTTTTGAAATTAAGAAGAAAAATTATTTCAATTGTTAATGTGGAAAAAAAATAATTTTTACTATTGCAAATATTCATTTTTGCAAATTTTTACTTCTACATTACGGATTAGTTTATTAATTTTATCGAAAATGCATAAAAAAACATTTTTTGCAACCTTGGTTAAAATACGCGAATTTCGACCAATTTAAAACGATGTTTCAAACAATTATTTCCAATACTCCAATAATTCGTCTGCAAAGTTTTCTCGCAAAAAAAAATTATATTGTGTACTTTATTTTTAATTTATATCAATAATGTCAAACAAATAATTCTAAATTTAGTAGAAATCAGCAGGTATTGACAGTAATAATAATTTCTTTCATTACAATTCAAAGATTTATTTTAAAAATATTTAGATCACGTAAACAAAATTCCACGTGTCTAATACTTATAACCAAAATGTACATAAAACGAAGCGTGTATAAGTATATAGATTTCGCAAAACACTCTTATTATACTTGACCACAATTAAAAATGTTGTTAACAATTTGTAGGAGCATTTATTCACCAAAACATTCACAACCGCTGCATTGAAATATCGGGCATCTGCATCATGTAACCAACATAACCTTAAATTTTAAGTTTTTCAAGTTTATTCTCATTTTTAATGTTTGTAAACGCATTTTTAGCTTGGAGCCGGTACTGGCTCTAAGCAAATATTTAAAAATTCGCGTAAATAATTTTTCAATATTGTTGATTAATAGAAATAGACTGCTAATTACAGGTTAGATTTCCAACCTACAAAAAGAGTCCTATTTTATTGGGACAATGTATTTAGAACTTCATAAACATTACACTGAACTAGATTTTGGTTGAAAATACGGAAACCAGGCAGAAATTTTAATAATAGTTGCGTAGTACTCTTAAATCTTAAGAAACACATATTTTTGAGGTTAGTTGTGACGTCAAGCGCGGATGCCCTTACTGCCGTCATAAGGTGAAAAGCCGCCTCTAGATATATGTCATAAATGAAATTCTAATAATATATGAGCATCCAAGAGTTCTGCAGTTAAAAATATGATTAATAAATTATAAAGTACAAAAACATAAGTGCATAAAAAGCAGCTACATGATTTTCTTAATTAATATTTACTAGTTGGGAAAAAAAACAAACGCCTTTGTTACTTTCCTCGCCAACCGACAATTTACAGATGGGCTATTCTCCTTATGACTTATGACGGCAGTATAGATGTGACGTATGCGCGTCTTGTAGGCAACGCAGCAGCTACGAAACCATTTTATCTTTGTCGTACGCATTCTTTATTTCTTTTCAGTTATCGTGACGTCACAAGAGCAGTGTCTTACGTTTGGAAAAAAATTAAACAGGTAAATAAATTCATACCTGCTCGAAAATGATGGGTAAAAAAAAATTTCAAAAACAAATGTTCAATTTATTAAATAATGAACAGAATGATATAAAAAAAAATTCGTTTCACCGTTCAAAGTGGTTTTAATTGAAAATAAAAAAAATAAAATTTTTATAACTTTTTTATTAACAATTAAAAAAAAAATCCATTTATCTGAAACGAATGTTTATATTTTTCTGAGTAAATAGCAAAATTTTTTTTCAAATTTATTAACTTTAACTCCGTTAATTTTAGTAACACCAAAAAAAGTCTAGAGATCATTTTTATATAAAATTTCATGCTTTATAATTTTTATTTGAAACTTTTTTTACTAGCTTTTACACATTTTGAGTAATTTTGAAAAAACACTTTATTTTATTTTTTTTCACCCCTTCCCGGGGGTTCAGAAAAAAATTTCTTTCATCAATCGTGTTCTAATACATCAAAGTAACTTATATCAAAAATTCAAGTATTTACCTCAAAATTTTGATTTGTCGACTTATTTAATTGGACTAAGATTTAAAAACCTAACTTTTGAAAAAAAAAATAATGCTCTACTTGCATTTGGAGGTGAGGTACATTCGTTTTTACGTTTAGGTCATGTATAAATAAACAAATCAGTATTTCTTCTTGAAATTTTGGCTGGTTATTCTCCAATGCTTATTATTTTGTTTCTGCTATTTGAAGATACTCCAAAGTTACAATAAGGTGTTTTCCATATATAACAATTCACTTCAAATGATGCATTAATATGAAGTAATACATAAATATGAAAGCCTAAATGCATTCATATTAATTATATCATCAGATTCAAATAAATATTTAATAAAGAAATCGACTTAAAATTCAAATATTTGAATAATTTCGGGAACGTCACCTTATTGGGTAATGATACTGGTGACGTCGCTTCATATATCTGTCAGAAGACAAAATAGTTTTGTTTGTTTTTTGTTCAAAAATTCTCCACTCTCTGCACCAGTGCAAATCTATCTCTCTTCAACCTATGTAGAGTCTCAATCTATCTCTTAATATTTGAACTAGTGCAGCTAATGTCGAGTTCCAACGGACCTATTATTGTTTACATGTTTACTATATTTGGATATTTGAAACCTGTTTCTAGTGTTTCTACAAATTAAAGAAAGTGAACAATGGTTACTGACAATTTTGTGAAAGCTTCTACAAACAATTTACTGAGTTTAAATATTTTTATGGTGATCGAGTTTATTAAAAATGATGATCGATTTCATTCAACCGAGTTGAAGGGCGTAAAAGCAGCAGCGTAAGTATTTAAAATAAATTAATGAATTAGTTGTTTGCAGCTTGAGCCTAATAAAGTTACTAAATTTATGATTTAGTTTTCGTATTATTACACATTATTATGTTATATTTAATTTGGTTTATTTGCGACTATTTATATTAACAACACCATAAAAGAAAGAAGAATTAATACCTAGTCTGTGCTAGAGATATAATTAAATGTTTATTTGCAGCTCATCACGAGAACAATATGGTAATAGTGCTATTGGGTATGTGGAGTTGAAACCAGAAGGCTCATTATGCACTGTAAAAGGAAGAATTTGCCCAGAGCACCGTTAGACAAGAATTATTAAATGTTGGGATACAAAATCTTCTCAGTGGACAAATAAAGAAATATAATTCAGATGTATGGTTCAAGACAAATTTGCAAATTTGTCAGTTTATAAACATTTGTTGAAATTTGCTTCTGCAGTAGTAAAAAGTGCAGTGGTTTTTATAATTTGTTAAAAATAAAATGTTATAGAAATTGTGTGAGGAAGCTGAGAAGTTAATCTGAGAGCAAAGTATGTGGTAGAAGTGAAAAGTGAAGTGTCCAAGCACTGAAAAAACTTTGGAGAACTATATAAAAAATGATCAAATTACAGACAAATTTAAAGCGCAAGTATATTTACAAATGTTATGTGCAAATTAACAAAAAGGACTTTTCTATGTTGCGAAAATTTTGAAAAAACCAAAATTGTGAACATTTTAAACATTGATGATGATAACTATATAATACGAAAAAAATTATTACAGACAGTTTATGAAATTGGGAAAATTTTGTTTATCCACTATTAAATAACTGTTGTTGACAATTAAAATAATATATATTGAAAATATGTCTATCTGAATAATAAAAACCAAAATTTGTATTAATGGTATATTGATTTTTTTCTTTACAGATGAAAACTACAGTTTCATATTGACTACACAAGCTACTTTATTTAATGATGGAAGGTTGTAAATTAATAACAGCACATGCAATAAGAATAACACTGTCTGTGTGGGCAATCAAATTATGATCTATTACAGAGTGAGATTTTAAATATTTAAGAGATCGTTTTGGTGCCGCCCCTTTTTATTTTCTGTCTGGTTGGCAGTTAAATATGTGTGGAACTACATCTTCCTTCAGAATCATTTTTCCTCCCATAAGTTTGTATCGGATGTAATTTTCTATGACTTCCTCAAGCTGAAAATAATAAACAAGTATTTTATATCTTTGTGACGTCGAATATCACTAGCCATGACATGCACCTCTTGATATATTGGTCATTTCAATTAATAATCATAACCTAGCAAAATTTCATTATAAATGGTCAATAATACTAGGAGTTATAATATATTACTTTCAATTCAAAATAAATCTCATACCACTACAAGCATAATTTTATGGTAAGTATATATGACCTATTTATAATATTGAAGGTAATAATCCATCTAGCTATCATCGGTTAACTTTTACCATAATGAGAAAATATAAATTATACTTTTCACAACAATATGTCAATTTCGATTTGGGAAAATCACGCCTTGCTATTTTAAAACCATTTATAAGAGCTATTTTCTCCAAAATTTCATTGAATATTATCCATTATTTTTGAAAGAACAGTGACTTGTTTAGAAACGCATAATTT
Organism: Rutpela maculata; assembly: GCA_936432065.2. NCBI lineage: Eukaryota > Metazoa > Arthropoda > Insecta > Coleoptera > Cerambycidae > Rutpela > Rutpela maculata. Next base: position 9,153,718 of record OW386289.2, read on the forward strand.
TGCAATATTAAATTTTTTTTAAATAATAACAATTGAAATGAATTATAGTTTATGTATTTTTATTGAACATTTTCCTTCTTTTTATTGTTTCCATAGGACTTATAGATTTCGAGATATTCAAAGAAAACCGATGGAAAACACGATGTAAAAAATTAAATTGTTTAAATAAATAATTCGCTGACCTCGCAGAAACTGCAAAACTGAACTGTGAACTTAAGTTGATCCCCTGAACACGTTAAAACAAAAAAACTGCCCTGACCAGACAATTCACATTACGAATTTTTTAGTCCTAATTTGACTTCACTAATCTTTTAAGAGCTGTAAAAGGTTTTCCATTGTATTATTTAAGTGGAGTATTTGCAATTTTAGTTTTTATTTCTTGTGCACATTTGCAAGATACTTTTAGATACTTATAGATACTTATTTTAGAGATACGATGCTTGAAGATTATCATGGAGAGCAAGTCGCAGAATCTGACGCCAGATTGCAGGAAAAAATTAACGGAGAGATTTGAAATGTACAGGAACGCAGCACAAGAAGTAAGTATGATTGTTGTAAAGCTTGTCCAGATGTGAATACAAAAAGCAATAGTTGTAAATATAGCATTGAACGATGTGACAAATATATCTCTATGAATTTTACCACCTATGTTTGTTAAAAGAAGTAGCAGATATCATAGCATAGCATTTTTATTTCAATAATGTGTGATTATATTTTTCTTTATGAGAGCAAAAAAAATAAAAATTCGAGAATTGTTCAAAACAGCTATTGTGTAATTAGTACAGTACTTAGAGGTAAAAAATATGCAAAACTTCGGAATAATGTCATATTAAACGGATTTCGTTCATTTTTGGCAGTATAATAGTAAATGCTTCACAGAAAAGTTTTAATATTGTGCGGGGGCTTGCTAATTTATAGGGATATATATTTATTGGAGCTGAAATAGAATCAAATTTTAAGAAGGAAATGCAATTTTTCACATAAATTGATAGTTTTTGAGTTAAAACGACTTCAAAATTGCGATTTTAGCTTAAAAAAAAAAGGGTATTTCCAAACGACTTTCGTCAAATATCTCGAAAATTATTACTTTATCAAGAAAATGTTACAGACCAATTACAGAAAGTACAAACTGGCAATTAATTATATTTTTTGTTTACTGATGTAGGATTAATAATTTCGGAGATATTTAAGTTTACATTTGGCATCCAAGTGTTCATAAGATAATTATTTAGAGTGAGAGTTAAATATCTCAGAAACTGTGACACCTACGTCAAGGATGCTAATAGGTAGAATAATAGGTTAATAATTAAGCTTTCAACTGGTTTTTTATTTGTAGCATAAAGAACAAAGAAGTTATGTCCGAAGCAATATGCGTCTACACATTTTTTTAATAACAACGTCGCCATTTTGTTAGTGTAGTTAGCCAGTAATTAAAAAAAAGGAATTTCAAACACTATTTCTCATTAATATATAGCATGACGTAGATGCTCAAATTTTTTGGTTTGTATACAGCACTTGCTTTAGAAAAAAATACAGTTTCAACTATAAAGGTATTTTCGATAAAACGTATTTTTTTTCCTTTTCCAAATATCTCGATAAATATTAGTTTTATTGAAAAATAGGTAGAAACCAAAAACAAAGCTCTTAATCTGATAATGAATTTCGCTTGTTTATTTATTTACTTAGATTTAATAGTTTCGGAGATATGAAAAGTTTACAAATGGCGTAAGAACGTTTATAAGACGAAAAATGCAGTTTAAATGTTAAATATCTCAGAAACTGTGACACCTACGTCACGCATGCTAAGAAATGAAATTAAAAACAATTAATTGCGCTTTCAAATTTTTTTTTACTCTTGTAGCATAAGAAATAAAGAAGTTATGACGGAAAAATGTGCGTATTTATATTTTTTTATATAAAAAGGTCGCCATTTTGTTACTCTAATTAGCCAGTAATTTAAAAAAATTATCTCATACAATTTTTCGTTAAGATGTAGCATTACCTAGATGCTCAAATTTTTTTGCTCATTTAAAGCACTTGTTTTAGAAAACAATGCATTTTTAACTTTAAAGGTAATTTCGAAACACTTGGATACCAAATATAAACTTAAATATCTCCGAAATTATTAATCCTACATCAATAAACAAAAAATATAATTAATTCCCAGTTTGTACTTTCTGTAATTGGCCTGTATCATTTTTTCGATAAAGTAATACTTTTCGAGATACTTGATGAAAGCCGATTGGAAATAACCTTTTTTTTTTAGAGCTAAAATCGCAATTTTGAAGTCGTTAGTACTTAAAAACTATTAATTTATGTGAAAAATTGCATAGAACCTTTTCTTCTTAAAATTTGATTCTATTTCAGCTCCAATAAATATATATATTTTTTAAGTGCCACCCCCTGAGAGAGGGTGGTATCCACCCCCTATAAATTAGCAAGCCCCCACACAATATAGAAACTTTTCTGTGAAGCATTTACTATTATACTGTCAAAAATGAACGAAATCCATTCAATATGACATTATTCCGAAATTAAAACCTCTGTACTGTACTAAATCAGGATCGTCAAAAATGGTTAATTTGAAACTTGAAAAAATAACTTGTTTTAGGTCGAGCCACCCTCGGATTTGCAGCAGCTCTTCGGGCAGATCGCCTCGTCTCCATCTAAAAATTATTTTATAGCGGTGTTGATATTGGTTATCGGAGGAATATTTGTAATTGGTGTACTATGTGGACAAGTAACAAAGAGTAAATACAAGCTTTTAAAAAATAAATGATAGGATATATATTTTTGTTTTTATTGAAAAGAAATGTGATATCGAATAACTAGTTGTGTATATAGAATTAATAAAATCTTTAAAATAATTTAATACTCCGTTTTGTCAGATAAATTTCTAGTTAAAAGTATTGAACTCTGCTAAACTTAAGCGCTTACTCTAGTGGAGGAAAAGATAATGTTCTGAAATGGTTATTTATTTCGATCTTTTATTAGAAAAATTATTAAACTATTCTTGTTCTTCCATCAAATCAAAATAGTATTATCATGGAGAAGACTAACATTATCGAAAATCTTGGGCTCGCTCTCTTGCATGTCGAAGTGGAACTGGAAGCTGGAGAATAGACTGTTTAAGAACTGAATGCGGAATGCGATGAGACAAGGGCTGGGGCACACCAAGGCCTTGGCTATACCAGGAAGAGATCGGGTCGTCGCTGAGTCGGGGGTTGACCGGAGCTTCCCCATCTATGATACCGTCTTTCCATTTCATTCATCTATAATATTATACTGCACACACCCACTGAAACATTCAGAAAAACGACGAAATGGTGAAATATTCATCAATGCCAGCTACAATGTATTTTTGGTGATACATTTAACCTAAAAACGGTAATGATTCTTACAAAAACATGTAATGCATACCTAGCAAATAAAAAAAACAATTTTGATTCAAACAGATACCTTACTGTTCTGTTTAATATGTGTGGCGTGTTTATTATGTTTATTGTCATAATAATTAAATATAATGTGACGCGTTTTTCTTCCAATTGCTTTGTGCACTCGACAAGTGGAAGCGTCACTTTAGCACTTGGGCTTTTTAACAGATTTATTTCAGAATAGCTCGGGCGTCACCGTTACAATTTTTACGTGGGGCAAAGGTCCCACACTAGCCTCTTAATACAGCTTGTTGCAGTAGGGCTGGGATAGCTGCATTGAAGAAACGGTAATTCCAGAGGTCGATAGGAAGTTCAGACTATCACAGACACACAGCAGTAAAACTCAGAGTTAAAAACAATAACAGTGTTTATTAAATAAAAACCTACTATCTACAAATCTACTAAAGCATGTAATTAAGGTTAATAGTCAGTTTTATAATATTATCAAAGTACCAGTTTTTTAAGCTAGGCTACCCAGGTGTGAAAACGACTTTATTGCGGAATTAAAAGACGGTTAGCGAGGTGTGAGGCAAGCAAATGGTGATGCGTTAAAGCAAACTAGTGAGAATGGGCAAACGGTGACAGATATCAAGCAAGAAAGCACAATCACAAACTATCAAATTATGTATATCTCATGCAAATATTGCGAGCTAAATAGTTACAGCTTAATAATTACAGACTTGGGTCGTAGTGTAGATTAAACAGAATAAATCAAACAGTGGAATAATAACAGTGAATAATAAAAGACCAAACTTTTATAAGTACGACTAATAACACGCTTCACACAATTTGTCTGATTCTTCAAAGTGCCTGGACAATGGTGCAAAGACGCGTTTTTATAGTCTTAGGACGGACAGAAATGATTAACCACTTTACGACTAACTGAACACGCTTCACACAATTTGTCTGATTCATCAAAGTGCCTGGACAATTGTGCAAAGGCATATTGTTCTAGTCTTAGAACGGACAGAAATGATTAACCACTTTACGACTAACTGAACACGCTTCACACAATTTGTCTGATTCATCAAAGTGAATGGACAATTGTACAAAGGCGTATTGTTCTAGTCTTAGAACGGACACAGAATAATTAATTAATTAATGACTGACAGAAGAACACGCTTCATACCATTTGTCTGATTCATCTAAGTGCCTGGACAATGGTACAAAGACGCGTCTTTATAGTTTTGAAATAATTAAACAGGTTTCGGACACAGAATAACAATGCAAAAATATAATTATTAAATGTCTTAGTACATCTTTTCACATTCACCAAACTCTATATAAAGAGTCTACCAAATGATCAAAGTTCGCACCTGCGACAGTAAAACACTTAGAACAATTTACACCGACTACCAAGTCTGTTAACTTAAATTATAAATAATTTAACTTACTCCTAATCACTTTGCTAGCCTGCCTCGGAGGACGATGTTAAACCGAGCACTATTCAAGACGGAATGAATTTCTCCAGCCCGGTTCTCTAGTATTATTTGAGCGAGAGCGCTTGGTTGGAGAGGGGGTTAGCGCAGAGTGAATGCGTGGTGAGTTCACGGGAAATAACTAAGTCGTTAGAATATTTCATGATTTGAATTTACAGCTAAAATCACAAGTCCGAAAATAATTAACTGATAGAAATATTTCCAGGTTTGCCTGTCAAACGACTAAGTTAGAAATATTTTATTCCTCGGTTTCAGTAAAATTTTCTAAATCCGAAAATAATCAAATGATAGAAATATTTCCATGTTTGCCTGTCAAACGACTAAGTTAGAAATATTTTATTCCTTGGTTTCAGTAAAATTTTCTAAGTCCGAAAGTAATTAAAAGACAAATAAAAATCACAAGTCCATTTATAATTAAATGACAGAAAATATTTCATACCTGAGGTACCTGCTTGACGTCGCGTGCTAACGATCAGTACGGTGCGTGGAGAACTGACTGATTTCCATCTCGTGTCGTAGTGTATAGCCAGCCCGTGGGCATGGAGAGGGTAAGCCTGCACACGGTGAATACCTATTCGCTTGTAGCAGCTTTTGGTTTACACATTCAGAATGCATTTTATATTACGGATTTTTATTAGCAATTTAAATATAAACTTATAACATTATTCTGATGCTGAAGGCAGTAAAATAAACAATTGAAATCAGGAACTTATAACATACAGAATTTACGAGAAAACAAACTAGTATTTCTAGGTGACTGGTATGTCAGACAAAATTTTTAAAATTAAATATATGGACATGACATGGTTCTAATACAGGGTGTACAAAAAAGCAATTTTAACCGCCAGAATTGCATAGCAAATTTTTGCTTCGTTACAATAAAAACTCAATAAGCTGCTGACAACATATAACATTTTTTCCCAATAAAATAAACCATTTTTTAATAATATTAAATCATACATAACAAAGTTAAGGATTAATGGCATAAAATTGCCATATATCGTGTGCATCACAAATGTACACAACGCAATAAAGTGAATTTTGTCATTTTAAAATGTTAATACTTTTATCGGAAATCTATATTTCTGAAACTTACTGACAATTACCTAAAGACATAGTTGATTCTTTTACAATTGCAGTGTGGAAAGGGGTCTATAGACAGTCCAACTAGCTGAAGCCAACATTGTTGGCATGTTTTGAACTCATTTGTAAAAGTGAGCTGGTCTGCTGGAATTCCAGCAATCTTCAAAGCGTACCGACAAGATTGGCTTCAGCAAGTTGGAACTTCTGTAGACCCCTGAAGGCTCGATTCTGACAGAGTGTCCACATTAGATTCCAGTGTACGCCGGTACTTTTAAATGAGTACACCAGATGCAAAACTATGTATTTGCAGATTAAGCGATTTCGAGAAAAACGCAAAAAACGCTCGTGTTTATTTTTTTGTAAATCTTTACAAACGTTGCAGGTAACTAAGGCTGAGATGATCACTATTTGAAAAAAGGTTAATTTTTGCTAAAAACCGCAAAATATCAATAAATATTTGCAGTTAAAGGATTCAAAAACCCAGTATTGCATATGTTTTATGCAAAGACCAAGTTTTGCAAATACCAATAAAATGTAAAAAATTTGAATTAGATTATTGATTATTTAAAAAAAAAATGAAGCAATCTGCCTAAAAGTGTATTACAATATATTGTAGCATACTTTTGATACTTTGTAATACAGTTGGAAAATAGCAGCATTCAACATTGAAAGTCACGTAATTAAGAAAGTTGTAATTCCAAAAGCGGTAATAAAAAATATTTACTAGTTATTTAAAAACAGTTGTTTTATTAAAAAAACATATTTATAAAAGACATACTCTTAATGACAACACAGAAAAGCACTTGTCAAAATCCTCAACATCACTAATATTCTATGCCTGGGTTCTTTGGCATGATCCAGAATCTTGTGCTTTCCAATTGGAGATTGATTATTTTCCCGTCAAACGATTTCTAGTGGTTATAACTTAGTAACACTAATCAAATGATTCAAAAATAGAAACACCTAAAAAATACTGTGACGTGTTTCCACCCTTAGGAAACCACCCTAGCAAATTCCGTGGGTTCCAAAAATTATAACAAGAGATGTCCACTAACACACTATTAAATATTTACTGGATACTTCACAATACTAATATTAATTTAAATACACTTTACTGACTAAAAATCACAATGTTTATCACTTTGTTTATCTTTGAAGTCTTAACCTCACTTTCTATACTTTCTGAACTTTCTGAACTACTCGCCGAGAATGCGGTCGGTCTTTTATACCCAAAAATGACAGATCTCGATTGTTCTGTGATGACGCCACCATTCTCTAGATCATTCCAGATGTCACCAGAACTAACTTCTGGTAGGTTTCTCGAGTAGGTGCAAATACACTACATTCATTCTAAGGGTTGTAACACATTACACTGCCCCCTCCTTAAGCCTGAACGTCCCGGTCAGGCAATTCAGCCTCTTTCACATACTTCGCCAGTCTATCCAAGTGTACGATCTTCATCTTGGACTTTTTGTTTCGTTGAATACGATAGACGACATCATTAATTCGGGTAATAACAGTATATGGTCCATCCCAAGGAGGTTGAAATTTCGGGGATCTCCATTCCTTCCGCTGTGGGTTGTACAGCCAAACCAGATCCCCCACCTTGAATCCCCCTGTACTGGCATTCTGATCATAACGAGCCTTCAAGCGGTTACTAGTTCTGTTCATCTGCTCTCGATCATTCTTTGGCTGTTCTCGACTTCCATTTCTGTAGTTGCTCATCGAAAATGGTTCTCCACGGGCAGCACAATTTTTACACTTGTGACACCAGGCCTCCACATCCTGGCGACTATTAACCCAATAGAACTGTTCCCGTGCTCTACTCAATGTCTTGTTTATGCCGAAGTGTCTGCTGGACATTTCATTATGCGCTTCCTGGAATACTTCTGGTACACGACACCTGGGAATCACTAGACGCATGGCAACCTGCTTCCCATCTGGGCTTTCCCATGCTCTCCTCAAAAGCCCATCTACGACCGTAAGTGAATCCCATTGTGACCATAAAGCCTTCAGCCCCACTTCTTTGTTGGAAACATCCTTCCATGCTGGACGCGTTCCCTCTTCTTTTGCTCTCAACATGGGTCCGATTTCTACATCGCGCAATTGCTCTTGCCTCAGAGTTTTCTTTGACCAACTCTCTGGAAGATCGACCTTGACAGTGTTGACTTCAACCATGTTCGACAATCTTTCCACCTGAGGGTAGCGCTTGCAATCTTCTTTCTCCTCTTGCTGTCGTATCTTCAGGTCTTCCATAATTTTTCTCAATTCGTTTTTTTCTTCTTGACGTCTTCTCTCTTCATCCTCTTTTTCTTTCTGACGTCGCTTTTCTTCCTCTTGACGTCTTTTCTCCTGTTCTTCTTTATCTTCCTGGCGTTGCTGCGCCATCATCCTCGTAAGCTCTGCAAGTAGATCCTGCATTTGTTTCTCTCCTGCCATACTTCTTGTTGTTACGGGCATACAATGAAATTAAAATAAAACAAATTTAACTGTCACGTCAATATCGGCAATGGAACTTTCCAGAAAAATCTAGAAACAGCACGAAAAAGTCTTATCCAGAGTCTTTTGTCACTATCCAGTCCAGAGAATTTAATAATCTCCACTAATGTCCAAATAGAAAAGTTCTAGAAATTTTTCACGCACTAAATGAGTCTTTTTTCTGCGTCTCTATCACTTCTCAGTTCAAAGGAATTAATTATCACACTAATGTCCTAATAAAATGTTCTACAATGTCTCAAAAATGCACTTAACACTATTTTCCTGTTCGAAAATAACCCTCGAACAATGTCCAGTAAATGAGTCCTCCGTGTTAGTACTAAACCTCGAGAATACTTCTCGAACACTCCAGCACAACTTCAGAGCTCCTCTTGTCATAAAATTCCGCTTTCTGACACCAATTGTGACGTGTTTCCACCCTTAGGAAACCACCCTAGCAAATTCCGTGGGTTCCAAAAATTATAACAAGAGATGTCCACTAACACACTTTATTAAATATTTACTGGATACTTCACAATACTAATATTAATTTAAATACACTTTACTGACTAAAAATCACAATGTTTATCACTTTGTTTATCTTTGAAGTCTTAACCTCACTTTCTATACTTTCTGAACTTTCTGAACTACTCGCCGAGAATGCGGTCGGTCTTTTATACCCAAAAATGACAGATCTCGATTGTTCTGTCACAGAAGACTAAACAATCAGAATGGAAACTGGCGGCATATCCTTTGTACAATTTAACTCCAGAATCGCGTATCTTGTTGGAATAGATATCAGGGGCGTATTTTGTAATGTTGCAGTCAGGGTCGCAATTAGGAGTTTATCTCCGATTAAAGAACTTATATCTAGATACATAACAGGCTATCTTTTCACTATATACCTTGTTTGCTCCTAACATAGTCACATTATATGTCCATTAAAATGGATAGATGAACATCACATCCCATAGGCAACAGTGGCGTTGTGTATGTAGAAAATGTGTAGAATGGTAAATATTTTCATTAAAATGAATTATTGCAATTCCTGCATTACCGGCTCTTTATATAACGTGATGTAGGCATACGATATTACAGTAAGATAAAACAGTAAGATAAATATGTATTGAAAGGATATTAAAATTTAATTGCTATTTACTTTATAACTGTAAACTGAACTTCGTCATGTTACGACTATGGAACGATCGATTTTCTTCTTTTCTAAACTGCTTTCTGCAAACGGCACAGCACTACACTATTTATTTGCACAAAATATATTGTCACTAAACTGTGTAAATATGAATAGAGAATATTATTTAGGTATTAAGCAAATCACAACTTAAAATAAAATTACTTTTTCACCAGTTTTTGGTCGGAGAACACGAAAAACATTTATTGACATTAATGGCCGAACTGTCAATTGAGATAATGATGATCGAACTGAAGCCGATCGTGCACGAGCGGCCACGAATACGCCGATGGGCCAATCAGCAACTTATGGGAAGAAGTGCCTTAGATTGTGAGTCTTTCAGCGACAAATAAATCAATGCCATTATGTATCTAGATATAAGTTCTTTAATCGGAGGAGTTTATAATTTAATTTTGCACAAATCCTCAACTTTAATCAAATTTGCAAAATCACTCTTTCCGAATTGTCTAAAAGTTGTCTTGGTTTGACATAATGCTGAACTTGTCATTTTGTTGATTTTTATAATCTATTTTCAAAATTACAAAGTATGAGATTTCTTTGTACATCTGGCAACTCTGTATTGAGTACCAGATTATTTGTTGTTCTCAATCTACCAAATGTGGCATCGCTGCATTCTATTCCAGGAACATATGGGGATTCGATGCGCGCTTAGAAATGCGCGAACCTTCCCCCTCCCTGAAAGATTCCATTCTGATTGTTTAGTCTTCTGTGGTTCTGTGATGACGCCACCATTCTCTAGATCATTCCAGATGTCACCAGAACTAACTTCTGGTAGGTTTCTCGAGTAGGTGCAAATACACTACATTCATTCTAAGGGTTGTAACACTACAATACTAATAAAAATGCTTAAATTGTTAACTCTTTTTAAATTAAGTAAACATACCATCGGTTCTGGCAGCAAAATTGCTGGTCCACGTGGTATATAAAACTGCATTGGTTAATAGCAAATATGTAGTTATGCATCTGACACAAGCAGTGTCGGACTGGTTATGTTTAGAGCCCCTCACTGAATTCTGCGGAGGACCCCCTTTTAGGGTATTGAGGGGAAACAAAAATCAACATATTTTATTACATTTTAACACATGAAATCCAAATTTTACTAGAACAAAACACAAAACAACATTCAATATAACAAAACTAACGACAAACAAAAAAAATAAACTCTATATCAAGAAAACAAAATTAATATCATAAAACACATTCATACAAAAGAATGAAAGAATTTGTTGACCAAAGATAAAATGAATTACAGAATAGTTACAAATGTAAACATATACAAATAAACCATAAAATCTAATTACATACTATAAAAGTGTTTCATATTCACTCTAAGAATTAATTGGTATTTTTTTTAACTCTGCCGAAGAACACGCTATTTCGTCAATTATTTTATTTTTATCTATCAGGTGAGTATATCATTTTCAACATACATTAGTAACAAAGGGCCTAATGTATTTTCGGTAAGTCCACTTCTTTCAGGTTTCTTTAATTTTTTTAATTTGGAAAAAATTCTTTCGTATGTGACTTGCGTGCAGGGCAAAGTTAGGACATATTTATATACAACATAAAAGGTATTTAAATAAACCTGACTGAAAAGACAAATTCACTAGAACCTGAAAAACACGGGATAAGCACTGGGCGCAATTATATCCATTTTGGTGAATATTATTTTTCACCCAATCAAAAAGTCATCTCTTCATTGTCAGTCACGGAATCACCTGAACTTTTCCCTGCATTCAGCTGTCAAAGCATCGTATTGGTCAGCAAATTGTTTTAATTCTACCAATATATTAACTCTAGTTAGTTCACTAAGCTTAATAAAAGTGTTTTCCAGAAACTCGTAATATCACAAAAATTAAAAATATCCTTAAATTTTTCTGGATTTAACCATGCACAATCTTTATAAAGACCTTTATTAGGTACAAATATCTCTTCAATGCTAGTTAAAGAACAATCAAGTATACTGAAAAAGGTATTTATTTTAAAAATTTGCTCTGGCATAAAATTATCAGATTCATCTGAAGCGATTTCACCAGGCATGTTTTTTCTTACACTTACTCTTTTTGAAATCATTTTCAATATCAATTAAAGGATCATTGCTAAAAACTTCATTAAATTCAATAGCCATTTTTTTTGCTTTTTCTTCGGAACGGGCTTCTTGGCTTGTTGGTCCGATCGCGAGTCAGCGAGCCTGACCAGTCCGACTATGGACACAAACAAATACCGACCCAGGTAGCAAAGGCACGTGAAAATGACGTGAAAAAATGGTCAGGAGTGACGAGAAATGACAAGTTAGATGACGTAAATGAAACGTGAAAATGACTTCCTAATGTCTCAGATGAATGACGTCTTATGCTAGACGTTAATTTGACGTCTTTTTCAGGTTATATTTGATAATCCCCTCACAGGTTTTTAGTAATAGGAACATATAAAACTACATACTAGTTAGTAGTCTACTTGATAAAAATGAAGTAATTAATGCATAAATAAATAAGTAGTATTGTTGTCCTATCTATGAATTTGTTCGTTAGCCATCCGTATATTTTATTTACATTAACATATTATTTATTATTATCTATCTAATATTGTTTACTTACCATCACTCCTATTTTTTCTCATAAGGTTGCCTGCAAATTATAATGTTTATTAAGTTATTAAATTCATTTTTACTTACCTTTACCAACTGCGGTCGGTAGGGTTCGAACCTGCATGACTCCGATGTCCGTATTACAGTACTGACGCTTCTACCAACTGAGCTATCGTGGTGACCGCTATTTCGGATGCTAAAAGCAGTATTTACGATGTGTATGAAGTCTTTATTATGTGTGAAATTGAATTTCTTGCCTTATTTAAAATATATCGAGTTACTAGTATTTTTATTTATTTATAATTATTAAGAAGGACTTATTTTATTGAATTAAACTGTCACCAGTGTCACCTGAGAAGTACGAGTAGTTGTTGAACAATGTAATTATTACATTAATTAGTATTAGTGGCGGTTCGTTAAAAAAAAATATTTTTCCCAGATCTCGAAATTGAAGAGCAGAGAGGGAGAAATCCGAAAAAAAAAATTTCCTTATCTCAAATTTGATGAGCGGTGGAGGGGAAGTCAGGAGTCAACTATTTTAAGAATTAAAGTTTTAAGTTGAGGTACTTATACAAACCTAGGAAGCGTGTTGGAGAAAAAACGGTAAAAGTGTAATATCGTCATCTACAACATAAATAGAATATTTAATGGTCTAAAACAGACCTAAAATTGAAAAAAACCAATAAGCAATTATTACCTTAAAAAAAAAAACAAAATTTTTTTTGCAAAAAAAAAAACGGAATGAGCAGAGATCGAACCGCCGACCTCATGACTTGGAATACGACGCCTTAAGCACTCGGCCACTAACCTTTCTGAGTACTTGCATAAAGACTTTATAGTTGGAACAGGCAACGGATAGATTTTGCTTTTTAATGCATTTTAATCTAATTTTATTATTAAAAGAATAGATAGAAATATAATTTAAACAAATAAACTGCCGAATCTTTGCAAACTCTTTCGAATATAAATTATTTTGGATAATGTTAAAAAACATTATCCTCGAATAAAAACGCCAATACTTATTCCTCACGACACGGTTTATTTATTTTTTCTTCAAGCGTATTAAAATGTTTAAATTATGTCACCAAAAACAGAAGTAGAAGTAGGACATTGTTTTACTAGTAACAAAATGTTAGTACCGAACGCCACCGTAGAGGACATTGTTTTACTAGTAACATAATGTTAGTTCCGAAAGCGCCACCGCAGTGGGTATTGTTTTACTAGTAACATAATGTTAATACCGAAAGCCACCGGTGGCGCGCTATCCACTAGTCACTTGTCATATTGTGTCAACATGTAAGACTGTAGTTTGAATATTTGTACATTTATGATAAATAAATGAATTTTTGCATTTTAATGCGCTTGAAGAAAAAATAGTATATATTACACGGAGCAGAACGCCTTTTTTTGTGTTTCGCCCAGTTTGCGGCTTCGGCTTCGCCTCAGCCGCAAATCCTGGGCTCAACACAAAAAAAGAGTGCGTTCTACTCCTAGTAATATAATATACTATTTTTAACTTTACACTCTGCTTACGATAACAACCCATACAGCACACCAAATAACGATTACGATGTGTTCGCATTGTGACGATGTATCTAGATGCAGACACAAGGTTACACAAATTGTGTAACATTGTGTCTGCATCTAGATACATCGTCACAATGCGAACACATCGTAATCGTTATTTGGTGTGCTGTATGGGAAAATGCCATTAGCGAGTTTTAAAGTTTGTAATCCGATAAAATATAAATAAATTTAACACCGAAAAAAGACGACAATATGACGTAATGTGTAGCACGTCATTTTAATATCATTTATAAGACGTCATTCTGTCGTCTATTTTTAGTGCCCTGACGTCTTTTTGACCAGAATCACCAGATTTTGACGTCATTATAACGTACCCTTGCTACCTGGGGAGTTTTGTAGCTGAATTAGATTTTAACACCTACTTTATCAGCAAAATACTGACTCAGGCATCTTATTGGTTAAATAGTCTTGTAAACAATACATTCTTATATTTCTTATATAAAACCCGCGTTTTTTAAATTTTTGCAAAAACCGAGTGTTGCATCTAGTGTACTCATATGTTTTTTTACTAATGCGGTTTATTATCTCCATTAATTAGGCGACGCCGCCGAAATTGTGAAACTTTAGATATTACGGAATTCCCTAAAAAAAGGTACAAGGTAAGATATATTGTGTCATACTAGCATAAAAATCTTTCCGCACTGACCTGATTTTGACGCCACAGAGATAAAATTCCCGAGTTCTGCTCATAAGCAGTAGTAGACTAGTATTACTATGAGAAGATGCCAGGGCGGAGCCAAAATGCGCGAATATTTTTACCAGTGGCACAGCTTTATCTGGGGTATAGGAATGTGTAATTGCAATAAAAGTTTCGCGGTCAAGGAACTGTGAAAATGGAGTAGATTAAAACTTGCCAACTGTTACAAGTAACCTTCGTTCAGGAGAAGTGTAAGAATAGTAAGTTCTACTAAACTTTGCCTAATAAAGTTGTTTTATTATTATTATTTTCGTCGCCGCCGTTCTACTGCAGGGCACCGCCGCCACTGGTGTTGACATTGAATGTCACGTAATTCTTTCTCATTGGTTTAGAACGATGGAGCGCACAAACTCGTTTCTGCGCATATTTTTTGCTGGCATCTTCTCATAGTAATACCACAGTAAAGAAAAGACCAGTAGTCCGACTCAGCAGGAACAGTTGTATAAGATTTTCAGTGCGCATGCGATGCGCGTGGGCTTAAACTATTCGATGCGCAGTGGACGGCACGACGACAGTGGACGGCAGTGATGATATAGGGTGGGGCGGATGTTTATTTTTGTTTACGTTTACGTTTCTGAACAGTCCCCACTATCGACGAAATGCGCGTGGGATACAAACAGTAGATGCGCAGTGGATTAAAAAAAATAAAATCGAGTACAACAAATATCAAAGGGACCGCTGCGAGTGAAACTACTGGTCTGTTCTCTACTGTGGTAATACTACTTTACCAGTCTTTGTCTGTCGTCTAGCATGGGCAATTTTAAGCATTGCAGAATTCGTACGAGAGATTTTAACCAAGTCTCGTTTCCGCGACATCAAACGAGAGATGGCGCTACAGACACCATTTCGAAGTAAAATGTAAAATTACATATTTCTTATTTTTTCTATTTATTCATTGACTTGCTTAATTTTTCTATAGGACAATCATAAGTATATTCTATTTAACAGTGAATAACGATCTCTGCCAACGCATCCTAATATTTAGTGATAGGTATCTACTGATAATTTAGGCAATACAATTTTATCTGACATTTTTAAATTAACCAAGTTTAGAACTACTCTTTATAATTGAAGAGAAATACGCTACCACACCACATACATAAAAAATAATTAGCATATCGATAAAACGCCTCAAGAACATAAAAAAGTATAAAAACAATGGATACTGAATTGTCGTCCTCCAAGCTAGTTCGAACATCGGTTGCTAGGTGTCACTTTCTGTGCTTTCAACAAGATCTATATTTTGCTTGGAAGTATTATACATTGTACTGTACCTTAAATGTTATATTACAAAGGAAGAATACATCATCATTATCTAACAACTGAATATCGTTACTGTGAAATGAAGTACCCACGCGTGATATCCGGATTCTTGCTTATCTGAAAACTCAGGACTACAAATATGTAGAAGATGCGTTCTATGCAATAGCCAAGTATATTTGATTGGAAATATCACAGATGTCACTGGCTACCTAAAAATTTGAAATTAAACAGAAGAAATGAAACATCAAAAATATATGGATGAATTCAGTTTATTTGCAGCTAATTACTTTTATAAAGTTAATATGTAGATGATAAATTATATACACTTTATTTGCCACAAACGCCAACATACTCCGAACCCGAACCTCTATACGCTTGAATACCTATAATAGTATTCACGCGTGTCGAATATAGATCAAACACGCGTTTCGCTAACCACGTTGGCATCATCTGGGAATGTTTAAAACCAATTTTAATAATACTATATTCGACACAGATGTCGACTTCATCGGCTCACACAGCACAACTTCATTTCAGAAATATTTCAGGTATACAGGGTCATTCACGGAAAGCGGGTATTAGACGTTTCTTGGGATCTGTCGAGTTTAGAAATTTGAAAATTGGTATGAGGAGGTTTTTAGATATGGCGGATTCAACGAAAATATTTTCATGCTTGTGCTACTTCCGCTTATACCGGATGTAGCACCTAACTTTGTTATTTTAAATGAAACACCCTGTATTTTATTGCATATTTCGATTCCTCATAAAATTTTAGCTTAGGTTTATGTACCATAACATACTCTTAAACATTCCGGTTTTCGAGATAATTAATATTTTTGGAGATTTTTGACGGTTCCCACCCTTCGGAAAAAAAATCAATATCTTCTATCATGTAGCCGATTAGGAAATTTTCTTTTCAAACTCTTACAAGTATCCTATGACCTAACTAAAAGTTCTGTTATGTTTTCACAATATCATACAGAGTATTTTATTTTCACAGTCGAACATTGTTTTAGTTCAAACGTCAAAAAGTCATTTTTTTCAAATGGAACCCCCTGTATATTTTCACAGAATCTAATAGAGGATTGAATTCTGCATCGATTGATATTACCATTCCCTATATCTATCTCTCTTTGTTTTCTTATTATGGACGAATATTTGTAAAACGTACAAACAAAATCAGCACTGTTTGTTAGTAGGCAATACAAGTCATAACTCGGTTCCTTTTTTATCATAAATGAGAATAATCATGTAGATAATTGATAATCATTTGTTTTTGACAGCTTCAAAAATGAGAGATTAGATTTATAACAAATACTTTGGCACAAAAATTTACAAAATTAATGAACACTGAATATAAATATTTAATGCAGCAACTGTTCAAAATGCTCTCCATTCTGCTCCAAACAAGCCAATATCCTGGAATTTACGGCTCTTACAATGGCTCGGCGAATTTCGTGGGTATTTATTTACTGAAATGCAGTCCCTATTCTCTTCTTTGGATCTTCTTTGGTAGTAGCCGTGGTGGCATAAACAACATTTTTGATAGTATCATATCTACGAGGAGAATTTAAATAGCAATAAATATGCGAAGATTTTGCGAAGAGTAACTTTTATTGATAATTTTTCCCTAAATATTTATAATTCTATGTATTTTCCACGGGAAGTTTATGACGAATTAGTAGCGACGTTCGAAGATAGGTGGTTTGGCTACCGAGGACCTTGGAGATGGCCAGCAAGGTCCCCTGATTTGACCCCCGTAGACTTTGGACCATTGGGGTATTAAAAATATTGTTTATGCCACCCCTGCTACTACCAAAGAAGATCCAAAGAACAGAGAACGGGCTACATTTTAACAAATCCCCATGAATTAGCCAAGCCACTGTAAGTGCAAGTGGAGAGCATTTTGAACAGTTGCTGCATTAAATATTTTAATTCAAAGTGTTCATTGATTTTATAAATTTTTGTCCCAAAGTATTTGTTATAAATCTAATCTCTCGTTTTTGAAGCTGTCATCTTGAAAATATACAAATAATTATCAATTATCTACATGATTATTCTCGTTTATGATAAAAAAGGAACCAAGTTATGACTTGTATTGCCTACTAACAAACAGTGCTGATTTTGTTTGTACGTTTAACAAATATTCGTCCATAATAAGAAAACAAAGAGAGATAGGTATAGGGAATGGTAACATCAATCGATGCAGAATTCAATCCTCTATTAGATTCTGTGAAAATATACAGGGGGTTCCATTTGAAAAAAATGAATTTTTGACGTTTAAACTAAAACAATGTTCGACTGTGAAAATAAAATACTCTGTATGATATTGTGAAGACATAAGAGAACTTTTGGTTAGGTCATAGGATACTTGTAAGAGTTTGAAAAGAAAATTTCCTAATCGGCTACGCGATAGAAGATATTGATTTTTTTTCCGAAGGGTGGGAACCGTCAAAAATCTCCAAAAATATTAATTATCTCGAAAACCGGTATGTTTAAGAGTATGTTATGTTACATAAACCCAAGCTAAAATTTTATGAGGAATCGAAATATGCAACAAAATACAGGGTGTTCTATTTAAAATAACAAAGTTAGGTGCTACATCCGGTATAAGCGGAAGTAGCACAAGCATGAAAATATTTTCGTTGGATCCGCCATGTCTAAAAATCCCCTCATACCAATTTTCAAATTTCTAAACTCGACAGATCCCAAGAAACGTCTAATACCCGCTTTCCGTGAATGACCCTGTATGACTTTGAAACATTGACAATATTCTTGAAATGTTTCGAAACGTTTATGGAATATTTTCTGAAAGATATATAAACATGCCGATGTCCGCCCTGCGTAATATAACATTGTTACATTTCTGAAATATATATTAGCAACGTTTTGCAAAATTGAAAAAAAGTACAGTTGTATATCGGTTTTATAATCAATTATTACCTTTAAAAAAAACCACTAAGATTTTTTTCGCAATTATTTTATCAAAAAAAAAAAAAAAAAACGGAATGAGTAGGAATCGAAACGCCGACCTCAAGATTTGTAATTGTAACTCAACTCAAACAACAACAACAACAACAATATTTTATTCAATACTTTTAGTACATATACGCAGTATCGGAAAGCGTTTGATTTGGTGCGGCAATAAGAGCAAGCGAGAATGAAGCAGCTAGGCTATTCTTCTTTATCGTATAACACATTCTACAATCGTGCCACCTGCTTTCCCCACCACATGTGCGTGGGCAGCTCTGTTTTTCAATTTGTTTTGTCGAATAAAAACGCCAATATCCCTCACGACACGGTTTATTTTTTTAACTTTACACTGTGCTTACGATAACAAAATGCCATTTGCGAGTTTTAAAGTTTGTAATCCGATAAAATATAAATAAATTTAACACCGAAAAAAGACGACAATATGACGTCATTTTAATGTCATTTATAAGACGTCATTATGTAGTCGATTTTCAGTCCACTGACGTCTTTTTGACCAGAATCACCAGATTTTGACGTCATTATCAAATCAAATCAAATCAATTTATTTTGTTTTACAAGCAATTACAAAATTGTATAATAAAAGTCAGAAATGGTAAAGGCGAAAATAATATAATATAATATAAACTAATCTAACTTAATCTAAAAAATTCGTCTAAAGAATAAAAACACCAGGAACAATTTTAATTTTTTCTTGAATTGGTGTAATTCAGTATTTTGTTTAAAATCATTTGGAAATTTATTAAACATTTTTAGTCCTAAATAATTGGGTGATTTATTGGTAACTGACAGTTTTGAAAAGGGTACATAAATATCATTCTTATCCCGTGTATATCTTTATTGAGATTAAACTTATGTCTATTTTTAAAAATATATATACATATTTCAAATATAAACAAAGACGTTAAAGTTAAAATTTTATACTGCACAAAAATGGTTCTGCAGGTATGTTTGTTAGGCACGTTCGCTATATTACGTAAGATACGTTTTTGCGATATAAAAACAGTTTGAGATAGTGTGGACACACCCCAGAAACAGACACCATAGCGTAGTCATGACTCTACCTTTGCATAATATAAATTAATTAATTGTTGTTTATTTAAAATTTCCTTCATATTTCTAAGTAAGAAATTAATTGAACTCATATAGGAAACAAGAAAATTACAATGAGCTTTCCGGTTGAGACATTCGTCTATATGAATTCCTAAAAAACTAATACTAGCAGTACCATCGTTTTCAATTTTACAGTTATTGATATTAACCGCTACAGTGTCACATTTTTTTTGCTTATAACCTACCCTTGCTACCTGGGTAACTTCCTGTCAGTCTCGCGACGTACTGGTCCCCATGCAGGTTCAATATAGGGGTTTGACACGACTTCGCCTTCGACCGACTTTATTTGGGCAAAATTGTTTTTTTGTCTTATTTATGCACAATACAGTTTTCGCTATAACTTTATCATTTGGAAAGACCCGGATTTCGTTTTCCTACTCTCACTTTCCGCTGATTATCCAACGCACTCGTCCAAATTACGAGCCGCTGCATGGATCCAAATTTATTTTATTCGAAAAACCGGCCTTGTCTATTTTTACTATTTTCGCTAAGTAATTGCCTATAGACGCTACGCGCCTTTGTCGCATTTGCCGGTTTCTCCCTTTTGGCACGTCGCATCATTAAAACTTTATATTCATTCTTTTGAATGATACTCATAATGTCTGTATCTTCATTTTCATGGTCTATTGTAAAGAGATTAAAAAGATAAAAATTATTCATAAATATTTTCAAAGTACTTCGTAAAATTATATTGTTTTTTTTCCTCGACCACAATATACCTTCATTCCTATGGCCTGGTCAAAAACGTATTTTCCTAAGTGAGAATTCGGTGTTTATTCGAATTTTCACCTGGTTGTGCCTTACGTCGCACAGTGGAAAAAAAAAGCCTTTTTTGGACAAAAATCTGCCTACAAGTCAAATCTTAATCAATTTCGATCTACCTTGGCTTAAAATGTAGGTTATTGGCTACACTTTCAGAGTATACTGCCTAAATTGCAAACCCCGATTTCCTAACCTCAAAAAATGTATCAAATGTGAGAGTAATCCCTTTTTTCTATTTCTACAAGTCAAATCTTGATAAATTTTGACAATCCTGAGGTTCATAGTTTAGGCAGTATACGCTGAAAGGGTAGCTAAAACCCACATTTTAAGCCCAGAATTGTCAAAATTGATCAATATTTGACTTGTGGAAATAAAAAAAGTGATTACTCTCATATTTGATAAATTTTTTGAGGTTAGGAAATCGTGGTTCACAATTTAGGCAGCATGCACTGAAAGGGTAGCTAATAACCTGCCTTTTAAGCCCAGGATTGTCAAAATCGATCAAGATTTGACTTGTAGAAATAGAAAAAAGTGAGTCAGATTTGATGCATTTTTTGAGGTTAGGAAATCGGGGTTTGCAATTTAGGCAGTATACTCTGAAAGTGTAGCCAATAACCTACATTTTAAGCCAAGGTAGATCAAAATTGATTAAGATTTGACTTGTAGGCAGATTTTTGTCCAAAAAAAGGCTTTTTTTTCCACTGTGCGTCGTAACGAACGTATACAAGTTCTTTTGAACTAGTTTTCGGCTCTGACGCCGTTCACACTTGTATGTTATGCCCAAAAATGCCTTTAAATGAATTTTTACCTAAGTCGAAATTATATTTTGTCTTCGACTTTCGATTCTGGGAGATTCTATAATAATATCAGCCTGATGTGTTAGCGAGCGTCCCCTTCACCATCAGGTTATTCCTCGACCATCAACCGTTCTAAATTGTATTTTCAGTTCTTTGCATTACTGGAATAAGTATATTATATTGGCCAATGCCATCTAGCCGAGGAACGTTAAAACATATAATGATTTGAAGTAAGTTTGATTAGTTTTTTACAACACTATGTGTATACATTTTTTTAGTAAGAAAATGAAGAAATGCTAGTGTCGTGATTTATAAAGGTAGTGCCTTCTAATTAAACTCATTTTAAACAAAAAATATCCATAAATGTAAGTATAATATTTACCTAATGTTATTAATTTAACGATATTTATTAAGTAGATATGGTTTCTTAAAATATTTACATGTCTTAAATATGAAATTTCAACGCATGGATTTTGCTTCGCCATATTTTCTTACATATTTAATGAGTTTAATAATAACAATAACAAATGGCATGTATCAATTGTATGAATATGTATATTTTATTACTCATTAAAGTAGGTATATACCTATTATGTTCTATCAATTAATTGAAAAAAAAAATGTATATTGAAAAATTATCTTGTCCAAATTTCAATTCAGGTAAATCAATGGGCAAGGCAAGTATAAGAACACTTTTAAATACCTACACATTATTGAAGAACAATTCAAACTATATTTTTTTAGTTAGTCAATCCTAAAAAAATGTTTGAATAGATAGTTAAATTTCAATTTCTTTTTCGTCATACCTTCCACGTAAGAATACTTTAATTCCATTGTTTTGTCGATTGTAAAAGTGACGCTTTATGTACCAAATACTTGGTGTCATTGGCAACGGGTCGTTATTTTTCAAAACGTCTCTAGGGAAGTGAAGTAAATTTGGGAAAATTAAAGTATTAAAAGTATTAAATTAAATGTTTTAATTTTTTGAAAGTAAATCCAGACAAGCCTTACTATATCTTCTATGTACGACATTATTTTTAAAAATGTTCAGAGCTATTATAATAATAAGATTTAATTTATCTTGACAGAAGTTGTCATTTGAATAGAAATGCTTTTATTTTATTGACGATTGCCATGGTAGACCAGGCAAATCTCAGTGTAAAATGGGTTTGGCGTGAACTATTTGGGGACAGTTATTTGTTTATTGCAATGGATAGCTCTATTAATGTAGGATAAGTACATAAAGCCGCAAAAAATCCCGACGTGAGCTAAAGCCGCCATTTAGAAAAAATGACCGCCAGAGACATTTTCTTTAAAATCATATATCTTAGTAACCGTTGCTCCGATTTTAGATTTCTTTTTTTTGTTCCATTCCTCACTTCCCATTTTACAGAAAGTTTGATTACATATTTTACGATAAATCAAACGATAAACTTAGGAAATTTAAAAATAATTTAAATATTACGGAAATTTAAACTTTTGTAAACTCGAGACGTTTGTATTGAAATTTCTAATCACTTTTTGAAAAAATAATTTTAATAAAAGTTCTAGAGCACACAATTAGGTTTCATTTGTTTTTTGGCCGATGATACTAACTCAAATATTAACGGAGTAATAGTTATTTATATCATTTTTAATAATGTACATTAAGCTATAAAGGGTGTCCAGTCAGTGTTCTCTCGGAAGATTGTGCAAAACGGCTAACTTTATAAAAAAACTTTCTTAACAAAACTTTCAATGATTCGTCTCTACTACAACTTAAAATTATTTTCAATTATACAAGGTGTCACAAAAACGAGTCACACAAGAAAGTATAATTTTTTTAAATAGAACAGCCTGCATTTCCTTAACGCCAGTTAAGCCTCCAAGGGCCCTGTATTACACCCTAAAATATTTTGCCAAGTTATTTTTTTCTGTTTTTTTGGGCAGTTTACAAACATTTTTGACTGGCATATCTCCGCAATTTATTAATCGTTATTTCTAAAAATGTGGCATGTTGTTTGATAATGATGTATTTACTAAAAATCATTTTTGAAATAAATCTTTAGTATATCGGGTGTCCAAAATATTTGCGTACATTTCTTGATATTTAATTATTATTTTTCCCATTTTTTTTTTAAATGGAATGCCTAGGTATACTTTTTTTACATGAATGAATAAAACATACAATTCCTCACATTTTAATATCTCTTTATTTTTATTTCAGACGTTTTTTGAGATATGATTATATCAAATAATTTTTGCGTAAATTAAGGTGCTCTTTATTTTAGCATTAAAATCTATATTTTGTTTTACATTTTTTTCAATTTTTTTTAAATGGAATGCCTATATATTTTTTAAATGGATGAGTAACGCTTACAATTTCTCACATTCTGATATCGTACACTTTTTATGAACGGTTCTTGAGCAATAATTTTCTTTCACGATATTGAAACTAAGCTAACAACTGCTCAAAAGGTCCACCATTTTGATTCAGGTAACACTGAGGTCTCTTGATAAATGAGGGCCTTACACAGTGTAACATATCAACATTTATACGATTGAAACATCGACGAATCCTTTCCATCATATCTTCTCGAGTCGTTGGTTCTACTTTATAAACGTCTGACTTCACAAATCCCCAAAGAAAAAACCCACTGAAGTCAGGTCGGGTGACTTAGGTGGCCATGCAATGAGACCTAAAATAATTTAATAAAATAATAAATTAGATATTATTTAACAGTTTATTAAAATATTGGACCTCCTCTTCCTATCCACCTTTCAGGAAACTGATTATCAATGGCCTGACGAACATTTCTACTAAAATGTGGTGGTGCACCTTCAAGTTGTAATCACATATTATTTGTAATTAATCAGGAATATGCTCTATTATTTGTGGAAGCGTATTTTGCGTAAAATCTAAGGATGAATAACATAATCATGTACAATTCCTTCCCTTACATTTAAACTCTGGTTCTGATTTTTCTGTGCAACATGAGGGTTTTCTCTGGCATAATAATCGAAATTGTGCCTATTCACAAATCCGTTGCGAAGAAACGTTGATTCATCCGTGAACAATACAAATTTGAAAAATTCTTCATTTCCTCCAATTTGATTTTGAGCCCACTGGCAAAAATTTAATCTACGATTTAAATCCACATCCCAAAGCTCTTGATGCATCTGAGCTCGATAGGGATGAAACATATTTTTACGAAGACATAGGGAAACATCCCTATTTAAGTCCCGAATACGTGCCGTAGGATTTTCGATTACCGCTAAAGTTATAGCCAGCTCATTTTCTTCATTACAATTCATTTCGTCGTCTCGCCTTCTTTTCATATGCAAAATTTCCAGTACGTTCAAAACGTTCTTTCAAATTTTCTAGAGACCTCACATCAGGACTATAGGGATATTTTTGACCATACATTCTTGATGCCAATAAACAGTTTCCATCATATTCACCAATAACATAACATTTACCATAGATATTAAATCTTATTGACAATAATTATAATTCGTATTTTTAAATATTAACAATATCAATTCAACTTAATCACGAGAATATTTAACACATTAGAGAAATGTCATAGAATAGAGTGAAAAACAAGCGCAAAACAAAAGACCAAAGCCATTTTAATGCTAAAATAAAAAGCACCTCAATTTACGCAAAACTTATTTGAAATAATCATATCTCAAAAACGGTTTGAAATAAAAAAATTAAGTGTATAATATTAGAATGTGGGAAATTTTATGCTTTATTCATCCATGTAAAAAAAATATAGGCATTCCATTTAAAAAAATTGAGAAAATAATAATAAAATAACAAGAAATGTAAACAAATATTTTGGACACCCGGTATAATAATAATTTATTTCAAAAATGTTTTTCAGTAAATGCATCATTATCGAATAACACTCTATATTTTTAGAAAAAACAGTTAATAAATCACGGAGATATAGTAGTCAAAAAATGTTTGTAATTTGCCAAAAAAACAGGAAAAAAATTATAACTTGGCAACGCTGCATCCGATTGGCAAAAAATTTCTGGGTGTAATTCAGGACCCTTAGACGCTTAACTGGCGTCAAAAAATTAGAGAGTATTACATTGAAAAAATTATACATTCTTGTGTAACTCCTTTTTGTGACACCTTGTATAATTGAAAATAATTTCACGTTATAGTAGAGATGAAACATTGAAAGTTTTGTTAAAAAAGTTTTTTTATAAAGTTACCCGTTTTTGCACAATCTTCCGAGGAAGCACTAACTGAACACCTTGTATATTTCCAAGAACTTAAGTCTTATTTTCTTCAGTTATCTTCTATTTTATGCCCAAAGATGTAATAACACTTTCGGTTGTACATAAAAAGGGGAAGAGAACAAAAAAAAAGAAATCTAAAATCGGAGCAATGGTTACTGAGATATGAAAGAAACGGTTCTGGCGGAAATTTTTTCTAAATGGTGGCTTTAGCTCACATCGGGATTTTTCTAGACTTTAATATCCTCATTATACATGAATAGAGCTATCCATTTCGATAAAGAAATAGCTGTCCCCAGATAGTTCATAATCAAAACTGGATTTGCCTGCACTATGGATATTTCAAGCCTTTACTAATGCCTTTACTATTTGCTTAACAAATATGAATGAAATCTTACTCAAATAATTATAGTTTTTCACTAGTTTTTCTCAAGTTTTTTTTCTAGTTTAATGATTCATGAATATGACGAAAAATGTGACGAAAAATATAATATGCACCGCGGGTCCTACACTGCCAACCTCGGTCCTACTGGCCTCGGAATGAAAACTGTGTTCTCGACGAAAAAAGTGCACTTACGACCCTTGGTACATAAATAACTATTATTCTCTTGTGGAAGATTTATGTTGTATTACCTTTTTTAATTTGCCCTTTGTGCACAGGGTTAAGGTTATTTTTGTTTATATACCTATATTTTGTTAAGTTGATTTGATCCTTGCTCGCCCCAGGGTGTCGCTATGGGAGGATGGGAGGACGGTTCCACCCAATTGTGGTCGAGTTGGGAAACTCAGATTTCTAGTTAGAAAAATTTTCCTCTGAAAAAAATAGTAGATACAAAATGTAATTTTTTTTTACTTGTTATTACACTTTACAAGTAACATGTAGTAGAGTTTATTCAAGTAGGAGGAAAATAATAACAATAATGTTATAGAATTATTTCCCAGGTGTAACCTTAAATGCGATTTGCGAGGAAATAATAATTCATATACCGGGTGTCAATGGAATTATTAGACAAGCCATAGTAGCTTCCAAAGTTTTCAAGGTATAAAACAAAAACTTGGCAAACACAGCCAATTTTTCATTTTTTGACTTTCTTCCATCACTTTCAGTTTTCTCGAAAATGACCCCAACTTTGACACTTTAAATCGAACACCCTATATATTTTTACATTTTTGTTTCCGGAGACCTTTTGAGTACGACTGCACAGTTTTAAGAAAAATGTTGAGACTATTTGATTTTTTAGAAAAGAAAATGTAAACGTGAGATTCTTCGAATTGGTTTAGTACCTATGACCAACCAAAATTTTCGAAATCGCTAATTTGTAATTAAGTCAGCTTTTTCAAATCGTTTTCAAGACTTATAAACGTTCGGACGAAATCTTTGTATTTCCAGATCTCCGAAACCATTAATTTTGCAGAAATTAAAGAAAGACGAAATTTATCTTCAATTTAGTAGCTCTCTTATTTGTCTGTAGTATGTTTTCGCTTAATCTAATAGTGGGTGCGGTACGCCGCATAAATAGGGTGAATATTGCACTTCAACTCCACTGAGTGTGCCATTTGGCACGGTTGGTCCTTACACCGAAGAGATTCATTTTCGATTAGGACGCGTCAACATTTTTCGTTAGGAACCAAGATGGCGGCCATTTTTTGGAATTTTTTTTAATTACAATCACTCATATGGGCGCAAAGTATATGTTTGGAGTATGATATCTGGTTAAATTACACGCATACGGTGCCCATTTTTCATTAGAAAGCAATATTTTGATCACATACACTGTACAATTTAAAAAAAATTGATATTGACCAACCGTGTCAAATGGAGTAGAAACCGTACTGCAACCACTATAATACTTTTCGAGTTATTTGATGAAAATCGTTTTGAAATACCTGTTTTTTTCAAGCTAAGATCCCAATTCTCATGTCGTTAAAGACTATCAATTTATATGAAAAGTTGCAAGAACTCTTCTTCTCAAATGTTGATTCTCTTTCAGCTCCATTTTTTTTTTAATTGCTACCTCCTGAAAAGTGGCAATCCACCCCCTATAAATTAGCAGTCCCCCTCAAAATATCGAAACTTTGATGCATTTACTATTGAGTTACGAAAAATTAACGAAATTTAATTCATATGACATTCAAGGCTCGGGAGATTTATTTCTGTGACGTCAAAAACCAGGGTTGGCTCTAGGTTAGCGCGGAAAGATTTCTATGCAAGTATGACACAATATATCTCAGCTTATACTTTTTTAGTGAATTTCATAATATCGTAAAGTTTATGGCCATATTAACTTTGGATATTACAGAATTATCTAAAAAAAAGTACAAGGTAAAATATATTGTGTCATACTTGCATACAAATCGTTCCGCGCTGACCTAGAGCCAACCCTGATTTAACCGTCACAGAGATAAATCTCCCGAGCCTTGGACATGATTCCGAATATAGAAGAACCTCAAGTTACTGTACAGGATGGACCAAATTAGATGGAATTTGAGGTTTTCGCTAAAATTATGGCAGACAGACAAAAACCAATATGGGACTTTCGACCACCGAGCTACAGAGCGTTTTTGGAAAATTGGCATTTTTGAATGACCTCTACATTTCAATTACCAAGTGTCGCATCGAAAATCGGGTACCAAATTCTTAAGGCATTTTTTTAAAGTAAAATCCATTGTTGATAAGAAGAAAATTATGCATGTCTCAGTTTTCGAGATATACAGATAACTTCCCAGGTAGCAAAGGGACGTGAAAATGACGTGAAAAAATGGTCAGGGGTGACGAGAAATGACGACTTAGATGACGTAAATGAAACGTGAAAATGACTTCCTAATGTCTCAAACGAATGACGTCTTATGCTAGATACGTTAATTTGACGTCTTTTTCAGGTTATATTTGGTAATCCCCCCACAGGTTTTTAGTAATAGGAACATATAAAACTACATACTAGTTAGTAGTCTACTTGATAAAAATGAAATAATTAATGCATAAATAAGTATTGTCCTATGAATTTGTTTGTTAGCCATTATTTACATTAACATATCTAATATTGTTTACCATCACTCCATTTTTTCTCACAAGGGTTGCTTGCAAATTATAATGTTTATTAAATTCATTTTTACTTACCTTTACCAATTGCGGTCGGTAGGGATCGAACCTGAATATCTCCGTTGTTTGTATTACAGTACTGACTCTTCTACCAACTGAGCTATCTTATTTCAGATGCTAAAAGAAGTATTTATGGTAATGTGTATGAAGTCTTTATTATGTGAAATTGAATTTCTGCCTAAAATATATGAAAATCTTTCAGGTTCCCTTTTTTGTTTCTATTTTTTTACGTGTTCCCAAATCTGAATTTTTCAAGTTACTAGTGTTTTTATTTATTTATAATTATTAAGAAGAACTTATTTAATTTAATTAAACTGTCACCAGTGTCACCTGAGACGTACGAATAATTGTTGTACAACGTAATTATTACATTAATTCAGTGGCGGTTCGTTAAAAAAAATGTTTTCCCCAGATCTCGAAATTGAAGAGCAGAGAGGGAGAAATCCGAAAAAAAAATTCCTCACCTCAAATTTGATGAACGGTGGGGGGGAAGTCAGGAGTAAAATATTTTAAGAATTTAAGTTTTAAGTTGAGGTATTTATATAAACCTGGGAAACGTGTTGGAGAAAAAACGGTAAAGGTATAATATCGACATCTACAACATAAATAAATTGAAAAAAAGTACATCCGTACATCTGTTTTATAAACAATTATTACCTTAAAAAAACAACTAAAATTTTTTTCTGAATTATTTTAACAAAAAAAAAAAAAAACGGAATGTGCAGGGGTCGAACCGCTGACCTCGTGACTTGCCTTAACTCACTCGACCACTAACCTTTCTAAGACTGCTTGCTTAAACTTTATAGTGGAACACGCAACGGCTAGATTTTGCTTTTTAATGCATTTTAATCTAATTTTATTATTAAAAGAACTCGATACCTGTACAAAAAAACTGCCGAATCTGCAAATTCTTTCAAATATAAATTATTTTGGATGTTGTTAAAAAACATTATCCTCGAATAAAAACGCCAATACTTATCCCTCGCGACACGGTTTATTTTTTTTTAAATTTTACACTCTGCTTACGATAACAAAATGCCATCAGCGAGTTTTAAAGTTTGTAATCCGATAAAATATAAACAAATTTAACACCGAAAAAAGACGACAATATGACGTGATGTGTAGCACGTCATTTATAAGACGTCATTATGTCGTCGATTTTTAGTACACTGACGCCTTTTTATCCAGAATCACCAGATTTTGACATCATTATAACGTACCCTTGCTATCTGGGTTTTGTTTTTTTAAATGGAATACCCTGTAAATTATTTCATTATTCGATCCCAACTTAAATTAGCTGTCCAACGATATATCATATGTCATATTTATCTCTAGAGAAAGTGGTTAATTTTAGAAAAATTTAATATATTTGTGAAAAGGCAAGGAAAACTATTAACAACAACAACACTTCTTATAATATAAAATTATTTTGCCAAAAATAGGAAAAACTAAACTACAATAAATGTTCGAATTGTCTTCCATTGACATCTATGCATTTTTGACACCTTCTCCTTACAGCATTTGTTGCATTTCCAATCATGACGGGAGTTATTGTTCGAAACGCAGCTAATGTTTTGTTTTCCAATTCTTCTATGTTATTAGAACGTTGTATATATACTTAAATATTTTTTAAATAACCCCAAAGCCAAAAGTCGGTAATGGTTATATCGGAAGATCTAGCTGGCTACCAAATAGGACCATTATTTCCTAAAAATTAAATAATATCTAAACTACTTTGTTGTTTATTAATGCCCAGTTAGCTAAATGAATTGTTAGTTACCAATTTAATTAACTTAGCTAACTAAACATTGATAAACTAGTCCTGAGTGATATATAGATACCTATCCAATCCTCTCCAAATTGAGCATTTAGATAATTTCGTGTTTTATTTGACGTATGACTTGGGGCACCATCATGTTGGTAAATTAATCTTTGAAATTGTCTTACAGACATATTGTCTACAAAGGGTTCCATTTCTTGTAGTAGAATGTTGATAAAATTTTCGATGAAAAAAAATGAGGACTTACCGTGAAAAAAACGAGGACCTATATATTATTTGATATCCAATAAAACCTCACCATACACCAAATTCAAATCGTCCTTGACGATTAACTGTAGCGGTTACGTGCGGATTTTCTAAGCCCAATGGTTGTTATTATGCCGATTAAAAATTCCGGCAGCTCAGTATTGATGAAAATAAATTCGTTGTTGCTGTTTTTCTCGACTTTAAGAGACTATTGACAGACAAATATTATTAGATAAACTTAATTATTATGGTATCAAAGGTAACGTCTACAAGTGGTTTCGACAGTATCTCAGTAAATCAACATCGGACCCTATAACAAATAACACAGGGGTACCGTAGGGAAGTATCCTTGGACCACTGCTATCTTAATTTACTTAAATGATATAAATAATATAGAATGTGATTTCATGAATTTATTTGCAAATGATACATTAATATCATATAGTGGAACAGATCTTACTGAAACAGTAACTAGAATGAATAAGGTATTAGATAAAGTAAATACATATTTAAATATAAATAAATTAAAACTAAATGTAAAAAAAACAAGGCTATGGTCTTAAATACACCATATAAACTAAGTATAAGTAACACAGACGCACTCCAAGTAAAAATTAATAATGAGGAAATCCAGTGGGTAAAAGAGATTAAATACTTAGGAGTCATAATTGACAATACTTTAAAATTCAAAAATCACTTTAAATATATTATAAAGAAAATTTCAAAAAACTGTTCTTTTTTTCGAGAGTTTCCTCATCTCTTTCAATGTACACAAGAATTACAGTTTATAGAACAATTATTCAACCACATGTTGATTATTGTTCCACAATTCTGTACCTATTGGATAAAAATCAACTTCAATGTTTGCAAAAGTTACAAAATAGAGGCATGAGGATAATTTTGAGATGCTACAGATATAAATCTATTACTTGGATGCTCCAAAATTTACACTGGTTCTCTGTTGAGCAAAGGATATTTTATATGTGCATGACTTTTATTTTTAAACTTTCTAAAAATATGTTACCAAATTACTTTGGTGATTTCACAATAAGGAATAATTTTATACATCAACATCATACAAGAACAAGAAATAATTTCCACATAAATAGAACTAGGTATAAGAAGTCGATGAAATCATTATTTTTTAGGGGCTTGAATGAATTTAATAAATTACCTGAGAATATTAAAAATTGTAACAGCTTAAACAGTTTTAAACAAAAAATTATTTCGTACATAAATACAGCACGCCGGGCCGAGTCCATCACTTGGACTGGTGACCGTATCTCATCTCGCCGTCCTGGTTAAGTGGTAGAGTAGCATTAGCTAAACTTCGCCAGGACGTTAATATAAATAAAGGCATTAAAAAAAAAAAAAAAAAAATGTAAACTAATGTTCAAATATTATAAAACAAATTTTAATTTTCAATGTTCATTTAACTGTAATAATAATGTTATTTACATTTATATTTAAACTTATATAATTATAATTAGTGTGTAATTGTTAAATCTTTTTTTTGTAAGTATGTGTATAACTATTTATTATGTAATGTTTGTATATTAGGGTTTCTTCCTACTTAAATAAATTTTCATTTCATTTCACTGTTTATATGGGCGTCGTCTGTCCATACAATTGTTCCTTCAAATCCTGGCACTTCATATAGACCAGGGTCGATAATTTTTGAGACCAAAAAAAATTATAGTAGGATGAAATCCATTGGAAAAGGTAGAGAATATAACAGAAATGAAAGGAAAAATAATTTACGGGCGATCTGAGGTCGGGAAGGGGAAGGGGAAGGGGGTGAGTTTTTAAGGCTAAAAAACGGTTTATCTCGATTTCCGGCAAAACTACAAGTCCTATGAAAAAAAGTTAAATGGCAAAGTTGTAGGTAATAAAAAGATCAACAACTTTTGTTTTTACACTTTTTTCACATAACCTCAAAATTTATGTGAAAAATTCAAATAACCAAGTTTTTGGTTTTTTATTTTTATCTTTTGCAAAAAAATTTATTTTTTCACGAAATTTGGTGAAAACTTACCTTTTTATGTCCCAAATACACAGTAATTTTTTTGATTTAAAATATTTATTTTTTCACCTTATTTTGACTTAATATCGAAAAAGCACCCTAATTTTCAATCGAAAATTCTCACGTCAAAATATCTGCTTTTTTAAAAAAGTCGGTGGGCTTTTTGTTCGTTGAAATCTCTACTTTCTGATGGTATAAAAAAATATACATTACTATGGTAAGTGTTCTCAGAAAATGCAAATAAACGAAAAAAACTCGAATCTGAAAATTTTTTTTTGAATCATTATGTACAATTTTGAGCTATTTATTAAAATTTACCCTTTAATTACTCGAAAAACGTAAGATTTCATGTTACATTGATAAACAAAAAAATTGCTAATCGAAATATACTACTATAATTAACAACCAAATAAGTTAATAAAGTTAATATTTAATAAGACATCTACAATATTTTAAGAAAGTTGTAGAATCTTCTTTAAATTATATGCGTAGATGCCTATTTATTGCTATTTTAAGATAACTTATATACCTGAGTGATAATATAACACTGAATCAATTAAGATTTCAAAAATATCAATTGGCAAGTATTAAATCTTCTTTCATATTGGCAAATCTCCCACCCACAGAAGGTGCAGCAGAACAACATTGTTACAGGGCATATTATCAGCTTCAGACTTGGCTGGGTAATGAACTGACAGCAACAGGTTGGGGCTGGAAGCAACATCAACGGGGCATTCTGCCCAAATTTACAGAAAAGGAATTAATTCCGGAAATATTGCTCAAAACTATTTTCTGCAGCTGTGAAACTGGATGTAACAGTTTAAAATGTGGCTGCCGAAAACATGGTTTAAAATGCACAAATTTATGCTCAAATTGTCATGGTTCTGAAACATGCTCCAATGTGGAAGAAAAAACCTACGAGGAAGTTGATGATTCAGATGAAATTGTGGATGAAGAACCAATGCAGACCGGAAATAATATTGGAGACGAAGACGGTGATGGTCTTGAAGATTTCGAAGATCCACTAGAATCGGGAAGGTTTGTCGAATCTAACGATGAAGAAATGCCATCAAAGAGACAAAAACTAATGGAGAAGTGATTAGAATGTAAGATAAGGTATTTATAAATAACAAGATTATTGTATTTAAAAAAATTATAATGAATAACGTAATCAGTATAAAGTATCTAAATTCAATAGTACGATTTACATGTATATTTATATATTATGAGATTTTCTATGACATAAATGTAATTAGAATTTAATAAATCAACTTTATTACTGAAAAAAATTGCAGCAGTCACATTTTTTAGATGAAATCCCTTTAAATCCTATTTTTAATATTTAGAACAACTATTTTCGCATGTTTTTTGCAATCTTTATGTTTTATGGATTTGTAATTTTTCTGTTTATCAATGTAACATGAAATCTTACGTTTTTCGAGTAATTAAAGTGTAAATTTTAATAAATAGCTCAAAATTGTACATAATGATTCAAAAAAAAAATTTCGGATTCGAGTTTTTTTCGTTTATTTGCATTTTCTGAGAACATTTACCATAGTAATGTATTTTTTTTTATACCATCAGAAAGTAGAGATTTCAACGAACAAAAAGCCCACTGACTTTTTTAAAAAAGCAGATATTTTGACGTGAGAATTTTCGATTGAAAATTAGGGTGCTTTTTCGATATTAAGTCAAAATAAGGTGAAAAATGAATATTTTAAATCAAAAAAAATTACTGTGTGTTTGGGACATAAAAAGGTAAGTTTTCACCAAATTTCATGAAAAAATAATTTTTTTTTGCAAAAGATAAAAATAAAAAACCAAAAACTTGGTTATTTGAATTTTTCACATAAATTTTGAGGTTATGTGAAAAAAGTGTAAAAACAAGAGTTGTAGATCTTTTTATTACCTACAACTTTGTCATTTAACTTTTTCTCATAGGACTTGTAGTTTTGCCGGAAATCGAGATAAACCGTTTTTTACCCTTAAAAACTCACCCCCTTCCCCTTCCCGACCTCAGATCGCCCGTAAATTATTTTTCCTTTCATTTTTGTTATATTCTCTACCTTTTCCAATGGGTTTCATCCTACCATAATTTTTTTTCACTTTTTACCATTTTCAAAATTATCGACCCTGGTCTAATATTACACTGATGCAAAAGCCATTGGCAAAAATCGAGACGTTTTTGAAAGTCTGTGACTAATCCTAATTTTGTAGGGTTTGAATTTATTTTTCTTAAGAAACGCAACGCAGTTGTTTTTGGGATTCCTAAATTTTCCTGTATTTCTCCAGACGTTATATTAGGATCTTCTCTTACAGTTTCTAAAACAATATTTTCTACAGCTTCTCTACCTGCTCTATTATTTATCTTTGCTCGAAGTTTTACAAATGATCCAAACTCTTTTAAATTTTGTTGTAGCCTTTTGAATATTTTTATGTAAGGCTGTCTCTTATCTAGATATCTAAAAATATTGTTCAGGCGGCACTTTTGGCACAAAGTTTTGCTGCCTATAATTTACCTGTTAAAATAAATCTCTGAAGCTAAATTTGAATCTTCTCCGCATTCTATAAAACACTTAATCATATCATATTTTTCATCATTACGAAATTGAACCATTCTTAACAATGCTCACTCACAATTAACTCACAAATTAGTTTTTGACATTATGTTCCATCTCGAAAACTGAGGTGTGCATAATTTCCTTCTTTTCAGCAACAGATTCTACTCGAAAAAGTACCTTAAGAATGTGTTACTAGATTTTCGATTCGACACTTGGTAACTGAGATATAGAGTCATCCAAAAATTCCAATTTTCCAATTTATATTGGTTTTTGTGTATCTGGAATAGTTTTAGAGAAAACCCCAAATCCCATCTAATTTGGTCCACCCTCTATATATGTTTATTTATTTTAGCACTCGTCAATATGGCATTATCCGCTGCTATGGTATTATCTGGATTACAATGTGAACATTTTTTGGAGGATACGCAGCACATCTTTAATTATGGCGTCACTCTACTGAAGAGCCCCAACACATCTTTAGAATCTACAGATACTACTTTGACTAAGGACACTGGCATTTCTTCTTTGTCATCACAGTCGGTTCCAAAACAGTTGGTATTCATCGTGGATCTTATTTCCCAACTGGAAGAGAGATTCCTGGTAGGTTTGTTATAGTAGCAAGAAAAAGTAATATTTTAGGGGCGTTAGATAAGAAATTATAAGGAAAAATAGGGAATCAATGAGAAGGGTTCAGCAGGATAAGCATGACGAGTCGGCCCCAAATGGCAACCTATATCGAAATTTATGTTTTAATATCGACTTGATGTATGAACGCGATTTATATGTGTTTTGCCGCCGTACTCCGCTTTGACCTTGAGATATGGAAAAAAAATGAGCGCATGCATGACTATCGTTCAAAGAGACATATCTCGAAAACTAATTCAGCTAGAGAGGTAAAACCAACGGGAGGTTTCAGGTAACCTTAAAGAGTATATTTTATATTTTTGTTGAATTTTTAGATTAATTACGCACATCATTAAAAAATAAATAAAAAATATAATAATTAATATTTCCGTGTTCTCTGTGACTTAAAATCACTGAAATAATATATGTTGTAATACTTTATATGCACTATTACTCATAAAAGTTACGTTAGAAAAAAGTTGGTGCAACACTTCGAAAAAAATAGAATTGGACGCGCATTACATCATATAGGAATACAAACTTGACATGGAACACACATATAAATATTTTATGAATTGAAATTATTGTTAGAAGAGAAATTGAATGAAAAATAAATAATTGTCACGTAAATATCTATTTCATACTACACACAGTGGCACAAATCGTAATTTTTTCGTTCAAAATTATTTAGAGCACTTTGCAACCGATTGGGATAATTTTTTTTTAAATACTCGTTATTGAATTTCTAAAAAACGTAAGCGAGTCGATTTTTTAATTATGCTAACCAAAATTATTGAGCTTCGCCAAAATCTTAATAAAACTTCCAAAAAAAAATTTTGTTCTTATCCAATTTACATAAATCTTGTTACTCGGGTTTTTTGAGGTCGCTGATTACGAATCTGATATCCAAATTGTCATAAACCAACCTGTAAAATGGCGGCTATAAAATGCTAAAAAATTATGAAAAATTAAACATTTTTGTTAAAGTTTATGCCGAGAAGTTTTGAATATTTCTGATAAGTACTTTTAAGTTAAAATAGACTAAATTTTAAGTTCCAGGAATAAATTCAAGATGCCGGATCCAATATGGCGGCAATAAGATGATAAAACTAACTTAGAAATAAATTAAATGCATTAAACTAGATAGGCTATTCCTAAGAATTATTAAAAAAATTAAAAAGGATCAAATTTTCTGAAATTTTCAAATATATCCAATATGGCTGCCATACATTAATTACACAGCCACACAAAAAAAATAAAGTGTCTTGACCCCAGAGACTGACTAGGTAGACTTTATGTTTTTCGGGTCGCTGAATCCGAATCCGGGGTCCATTTGATCCCATGTCATCAGGTTTAAGGTCATTTGACGGTCAAATTGAGATATGACCGTGAAAAATTCCGTAAAAAATTTGTGTTTATGTTTTTGAGGTTGCTGAATCCGAATCCGGGGTCCATTTGATCCCATGTCATCAGGTTTAAGGTCATTTGAAGGTCAAATTAAGATAGGACCGTGAAAAATTCCGCAAAAAATTTATGTTTATGTTTTTGAGGTTGCTGAATCCGAATCCGGGGTTTATTTGATACCATCATGTCAGAATCAAGGTCAAATGAAGGTCAAACACATGAAATTCAATAATACAATCTTTTTTGACCCCGGATTCTGAAAAAGCAGAAAATTTTACGTCCAAATGCATCCTGAACGGTTCATGGAACCGATTTCTTAGGTCATTTGTTGGTTATCAAGCGGTCAAATGCTTATTTTCCATTTCTTAGCTGATATATCGATTGTAAATCGAAAACTTGCATCTATGACTAGTGACCGTCAAGTTTTTGTGGTCGCTTATCACGATCCCGGTATCCATTTGATACCATGACGTATAAACCAAGCTCAATCGAAGGTCAAACGCCATAATTCGAATGATATAAATTTTTTAACCCCGTATTCTCAAAGAACAAAAAATCTTACGTCCAAATACGTCTTGATCTGAGTCGAACCGAACTTTGGGTTTCATATGGAGGTATTAAACTATTTTGAGATGTTTTAAACTACATTTTTAAATCTACTGAATTCAATAGCCTCAAAATTCAATAACCTAATAGCTCTAAAAACCTGATAAAATGGGGATTACAGACGATGAAAGCTGATGAATCCGTTTACTCGAATGACCACATTGCTCAATAATCCCATAACCGAGTAACCCCATAATTTTATTACTTAGTCTTTATAATTAAAGTTGTTGAGCTTCACAACTCCAAACCATGCCACTGTAATTTTGGAACTCATTTTCTCGCTCTGCAACTTATCATGAAATTGCATGGAACAACCTTTACACCCAAATCATCCAGGGCACCTCCTCGCGGTGACGGCGGGCAACGGAGTAAGCCCGTTATGATGTACAAAATCCATTCACGCAACCTCCTCGTGGTGTACATTGGGTAACGCTAATATTGACGGTTTCACAATTCAGTTGAAAGATTCAAAAGAAATCTGTATTTGACCTGCAGATGATCTTTCAGGGTCCAAAAAATTATATCATTCGAATTATAGCGTTTGACCTCAGTTTATACATCATGGTATCAAATGGATACCGGGATCGTGATAAGCGACCACAAAAACTTAAAGGTCACTAGTCATAGACGCAAGTTTTCGATTTACAATCGATATATCAGCTAAGAAAGGGAAAATAAGCATTTGACCGCTTGATAACCAACAAATGATCTAAGAAATCGGTTCCATAACCCGTTCAGGATGTATTTGGACGTAAAATTTTCTGCTTTTTCAGAATCCGGATTTTGACATGATGGTATCAAATAAACCCCGGATTCTGATTCAGCAACCTCAAAAACATAAACATAAATTTTTTAAGGAATTTTTCACGGTCATATCTCAATTTGACCTTCAAATGACCTTAAACCTGATGACATGGGATCAAATAAACCCCAGATTCGGATTAAGCAACCTCAAAAACATGAACATACATTTTTTACGGATTTTTTCACGGTCATATCTCAATTTGACCTTCAAATGACCTTAAACCTGATGACATGGGACCAAATAAACCCCGGATTCGGTTTCAGTAACCTCAAAAACATAAACATAATTTTTCACGGTCATATCTCAATTTGACCTTCAAATGACCTTAAACCTGATGACATGGGATCAAATGGACCCCGGATTCGGATTCAGCGACCCGAAAAACATAAAGTCTACCTAGTCAATCCCTGGGGTCAAGACACTTTATTTTTTTTGTGTGGCTGTGTTATCAATCATATATATGCGATTCAGTCCTCTATTTATATAAATATTATATTTATTTTTTAAATGATATTTAATATATTATATGTTTAATATAATATAAAAATATAAAGGACTTTATTATTTAAATGTATTTAGGATAATCAGCAATTAAAAAAATTATCAACTCAATTATTGGAGTATTAATATTATTTAAACAACACAAATTAAACAGAGAAATTTAAAATTTAAATAATCACGAAACATTTTTGCACTAAGTTAGGTTCAAAGTTCATGGTGTAAAACTATTGCCTTAGGTTATGTTAGGTATAGAGTTCTTGGTTTAAAGTTCTATTAGACTTAGGTTATGTTAGGTTTAATATTCTTGTTTTAAAGTTCTTGGTGTTAGGTGTTTATTATATTATTAGCAGATAAAAAAAAATATATTAATATGACCTACTTGGGGTTATGTGATTCCGCCATTGATTCCGCCATTCTTGTAGGTTGGTTTATGACAATTTGGATATCAGATTCGTAATCAGCGAAGTGCTCTAGATAATTTTGAACGAAAAAATTACAATTCGTGCCACTGTGCTCGTATGAAATAGATATTTACCTGACAATTATTTAAATTTTCATTCAATTTCTTTTCTAACAGTAATTCCAATTCATAATATATTTATATGTGTGTCCCATGTCAAGTTTGTATCCTTATATGATGTAGTGCGTGTCGAATTTTATTTTTTTTTCGAAACGTTGCACCAACTTTTTTCTAACGCAACTTTTATGAGTAATAGTACATATAAAGTATTACAACATATATTATTTCAGTGATTGTAAGTCACAGAGAACACGGAGATATTAATTATTATATTTTTTATTTATTTTTAATGATGTGCGTAATTATTCTAAAAATTCAAAAAAAATATAAAATATACTCTTTAAGGTTATCTGAAACCTCCTGTTGGTTTTACTTCTCTGGCTCAATTAGTTTTCGAGATATGTCTCTTTGAACGATAGTCATGCATGCGCTCATTTTTTTTCCATATCTCAAGGTCAAAGCGGAGTACGACGGCAAAACACGTATAAATCACGTTCATACATCAAGTCGATATTAAAACATAAGTTTCGATATAGGTTGCCATTTGGGAGCCGACTCGTCATGCTTATCCGGCTAAACCTTTTGGAAAATGCTGTAACTACAGCTGTTTTTTTAGTAGTCCAGTCAACGGGGGATTTTACCTGTAATTTGAGTGCTAATGAATGAATTTCGATGAAACCTTGTGCAATGTGTTTGTAATGACGTTAATAAAAAAGTTGAAAAAACATTAGAGTAGCAAATGATCGGAAGGTGTAGAAAACACCTCTTTTATCATGGGTTCCGTAACTTGTAGAATTAGGTCAAAAATGAAAAAAAAAACAACACCGTTTTTGGCCAAAAATAAGATGTTTTTACTCTTGTGAATTTTTTAGAAAAATGCATATTTTTCAAGATATGGCCACAACACTCCTAAAAGTGAGGGAGGGGAAATGTAACAGTTGAAAAAAAAATTTGAAAAAATTCAGGTGAATGTAAGACTTTTTTATTTGCAACTTTTCTGTAAAGTGCGTTCTCACCGAGTTTTTCCGGAAAAACATGAAAAACTACCTCTTTCATTGAAATTGTAGCGCTTTAAAAATACGTAATTTAAAAATTTGAAAAAATTCAAATGTATGAATTGAGGCCTTCTAAACATTTTTTGGCTCTTGGAATTTTTTTATAACTTGCTAATTTATATAGTTGTACCATTTTTAAAGGTTCAATATAATTTTTAAATTAAAAATGAGAAAAAGTTTTTCGGAATTTTCTTTTTCACAATTTTTATTTGTTAATAATAAAAGTAAATGTAGTACATTATTTATCGTGAAAAACTGTCTGTACCTCGGTAAATTAGCAAGTTACAAAAAAACTCCAAGAGACAAAAAATGTTTAGAAGGCCTCAATGCATACGTCTGAATTTTTTAAGATTTTTAAATTACACATTTTTAAAGCGCTTCAATTTCAAAGAAAGTGGTAGTTTCTCAGTTTTTTGCGAAAGAACTCGGCGAAAACGCATTTTTCAGAAAAGTTGCAAATAAAGAAAAGTCTTGTATTTCGATGATACCTTCACCTGAATTTTTTCAGATTTATTTTCAACTTTTACATTTCTCCTCCCCCACTTCTAGAAATTTTCGAGTGGCCATATCTCGAAAAATGTGCATTTTTTGAAAAAAATCACAAGAGTAAAAACACCTTATTTCGGTCAAAAAATGGTAGTTTTATTATTTTTTTCAATTTTTGGTCTGGGGTAGTTTCCATTTTTTTTAAATTCAGTTTTGGTGATATACATCGAGTAATGTTATTATTTTAGCAATTACTGCATAATCAATTTAAACCAAAACAATAATTTCTTAAATAAAAATAAGAAATAAGAATACGCCCGTCTAGACGCAG
Organism: Rutpela maculata; assembly: GCA_936432065.2. Taxonomy (NCBI): domain Eukaryota; kingdom Metazoa; phylum Arthropoda; class Insecta; order Coleoptera; family Cerambycidae; genus Rutpela; species Rutpela maculata. The sequence goes on from OW386289.2 coordinate 9,195,431, forward strand.
ATTTCAAACGATTTTATTTGGCGGGAAATAATTTAACCAATAACAGACAACTTTCGCTTAGACTGTAACTATCTTATTTGAATGCCAAATTGTGTATTTTCTTTACATTATTTTGCCTATAACACTTCTATTTTGCTCAATATCTTGTAAATCAATAAATATTATATGCATTTATTTAGAAGGAATTTAAAGTTATTTATATTTGTTATTATTTAGAAGTTATCTTGAAAAGGTAAACAAAATTCGCGGCGAGTATTATGTCGCAACATTGTATAAAAACGGCTCTCTTCCAACTTTCAACTTTGCTTGCTTGCTGTCAGTTGTCAATTCTTGTCATAATATAAGTGAAAGAAACGTAGGTTAGATTTACTTGTTGTTTGTTTATGTAGCGTAAGAATATTCTCTGGCCCATTGTTTTATAATAGTGCCAGTTTTCAGCCTCATTTTTTAAGTAAAATATATGCTGTTAGAACAAAAATCTGTAGAACTGGTTTAAACTTACTTCAAAATGATCTTCACAACAAAATATAAACGAACCTGAAGGGATGGGATCAGAATTATTTGAAGTTTGCCACCATAAGTTCTTCGAATATCCATATTTCTTGGAACAGTTACAAAAATTTTTTCCGACGCACTTATACTTGTGTTTCCACAACTTTTTATAAAACATCTTTTCGACGACATTATCTATTATTTTTAAATAACAGCAAATACCTCGATAAAATAAATTTAAATGTTTTAAATCAACACGATCCGTTAGAACACATCTGTCATTTAACTGGCCGTTGACATTGTTGTCATGTTTTGCTAAATATGTTTTCAAAAATCTAATGGGCATTAAAAATTATTTAAAATATTAATAATTCACGCCTGTTATTATTTTTTACATAAGAAAATTAAATTTCGTGGATAAATATATTAAAATTGATTTAATAAATAAGCTTTATACTCCTGTTTCTTCAATTATCTTTGCTAGAACTAGAGAAGGAATTTCAACTTAGTAACACCACACTGTTTTGTATAAAACCATTCTATCAACAAATCCATATAGTTCAACTACGTCATCGGCAAGTTTAACGACGTCACCAATTTAAAACACCTGTGGCTCCACTTATTATAAACTTCTGTTTTTTCAAAAAATTGATAATTATTTTTGCGGAAATCTGTATTGGAAGGCTTGTTTGTACATATGCTATGATATTATTCAATAAAAAAAAAAAAAATAGGAAAATACCCCATTCTACAAGTTACGGAACCCCTTCCGATAATTTTCTACTCTAATCTTTTTTTTCAACTTTTCTATTAACGTCATTACAAACAAATTGCACAAGATTTCATCAAAATCCATTCATTAGCACTCAAATTAGAGATTTTGGTCATTTTAGCGCTCCGTTGATTGGACTACAGGGGAGAAATGCAAAAGTTACTTTTTTTTAATATCTCAAAAAATAAAGGTTTTTGGTTGGCAGATTGCTGCTGAAAATTACCTATTGATTGAGTGTACTATCAGCGCACTAACAATATTGTTGTCTTAATTGAACATTTCATGTTTCAGAGTATGCGAAGAAAAAAAGTCTCCAATTCTCCTACCGCGAAAGTAAGAAGGAAAAATAGTTGTACAGTAGTACATGTAGAAAAAGAAATTATATATGAAAAGAGGGACATCTTAAATCTAGCTGAGAACCTGAAGACAGGATGGTTGTTCCAACACGCAATTGTATCAGAATCTTCCAATTATTCCGAAAATGAATCTCCAACTTCCCAAGTAAACGGAGCACCAGAAGGTGTAAAACTTCCTCGTCATTTAATGGCTACTTGTAATGAAGGCGACTGCTCTTTTCTTGAACCAAAATTTTTTTAACAATATTTCAGATTAGAATTTGTATGTCTTACAAATTATATTTGAATGCCCAACGTGCAATTTATAGACTAGAAACTGTTTTTAATAGACTGAATTCGTATTTTATGTACAGGGTGAGCGCGCGCCATTTAACAAAAAAAAAAAAATGAAAATGAAAGTTGTAGAAAATCACGTTTTTTCCAAAAATGATCTCCGAAAAACAACCAAAAGTCGCATTTCGGAGATATGGACTTCACTTGGGTTTTTTGTAATGGAGTAATCCATATATTTTACACCATTTGAAAGGCCATAAAAAAGTTTTTTAATGATATATAAAACATAGTAGGTAAGTATTTATTTTTCTAACTTTTTGTCTAATTTTCTTTATGTTTACAATTTATCAAATTAGCTGTGGAAAACAAAATTATGTCATTTGAACTAAACAATACTTTTTGTTGGTGATTGATTTCATTTTGTTTTAAATAAGATGGAAAATTTGAATGATTGATATATATTTCTCGGACTACCATGACTTAATGGCAACAAAATATAAAATTTAATATCTAGTGTAGTTTTTAAGATAAACACTATGTTTTATGTATCATTAATACGCTTTTTTATGGTCTTTCAGATGGTGTAAAAATATATTGGGCGTTCCATTATAAGAAACCCGAGTAAAGTTTAAATCTCCGGAATTTGGTTTTCAGTTGTTTTTCGTATACGATTTTTGAAAAATACAGATTATCTCTAAGTTTTATTTTCGAACGTTTTTACTTAACTCCAAAAAAAAAAAAACGAAGTTAAATGGGGTTCTAATTTCGCGCGACCATCCTACCCTGTACATCATGTGTGAAAATATTTGTGATTTTATCTTATTGAGTCATATTTTAAAAAACGTTACCTACATTACGTTCTGTGTAAATATTTCTGATTTTATATTAATAAGCTATATTTTGAAAAACATAGATCTGTAATGGGACGAGTTATAAAACCATTCTTCAAATACTTGTTAGAAGTATTTTTCATACGTACTGATGATTTGACCATTATTTTTGTAATAAAAATATCAATATCAGTTTGTTTATTTGTATTATCGTTAACTTATTTTTCCATAATATAATACACAGTGCAGTACCTAATGGTGAGGAAGATGCAAAACTCACATTTGATTCTGAAAATGCAAAAAGTCTCTTTATTAGAAGAACAGTAGCAACGTAACTAGGAGGGGACTAGGAGAGCACTCCGCCCCCATGTTGTGGCGCCCCTGCTTTGGAAAATCAGGGAATTTTATTAACACTTTATAATATAAAATTACTACTACAATTACACTTCTATATCCAGCCCTGGATATTCTCGCATTCCAAGTCACAATGCATAGTCTACAAATCTTGACAATGAGCCAGTAATTTCGAATACTCAAGGAACGCGCCAAGAGTTAAGGCACCCGTTCATGCAAATGGCAAGCGTAAACGCACACAGCTCGTTTGTTGAAATTCCTAGAAAATGCCAAGTAGGCGAGAGAAATGTCATCACTGCGTGCGATGTAAACAATATCGCAACGTATAAATCTAGTTCGCGAAGATGTGCTCTGAAGCCGGCAGCTGCTTGATTATTTAGAAGTTCAGGCAAATAAATCATAATCTTTGATATTCTAACCGTTGCTGAATTAAAATTTCGATTCAACTATGTCGTATAGTGCACAATTTGGCAGCCGCGCAACGTGCCTTATAGTCAACACTGTAATATTTATTTTGTTTTATGGTGTAGGTACCAGTATTTTTCAGTATATACATACCTACTATTAAGTAGGTAATTTATATAAATTCAACAAATGGCAATTATCCTAACAAAGTGGAATGCAATATTCGGACTTGAATTGTGTATTACTGCTAGTGTTATGTATAGGAGTCCTACCTATCGGGTGTGAAAAGGCATAAACAGTGATGAATTTTTATTCTGGGCAGTGTAATATTATCTGTTATCTGCATTTGGAGCAATAAAATGGCTGTGGTGAGTACTTAAAAATTGTTTCTCGATAGTTTTTAAAGGTTTATCAGAATGCGAAAATAGTAGGGTTATTGTATTGTATATTTACAAATTGGCACCTAAACGACTAATTGGGCACCGAGTAGGAAGTGGAAACCCACATTTGAAATATTTATTTATTACTAAAGCACCTGATCGTGTAAAATATCAGTTCAATCATTTTAAGGACACATTTAGGTAGAGATACCTATGTACGTTGATATTGCTACAACTATTAGGTATTAGGTATTAGACTATCATCCAAAAAAGATTAATTTAGTGTAAGAAAAGACTGGTGTATTCGAGGAAAACCCTATCCTGTTTTACACATATTAATGTGTCAGTGACGTACACCTTCCAAAAATGTACTTGACCGTTTATTAAAAGAAAAAAAAATTAGTTTGTCACGCTTCTCTGACGCGTCTGTACAGAAATGAAATTCGTGAAATAAAACTTGTACCTGTAATGTTCTTTCCAAGAAAAATTTGAATTATTTTTTTACCGTGGATATGGAAGTAACAAAAAAATTACAATGAAATTAACAATACTGTCTTCGTATAATAGTCCCTTGAGGTAAACCAGGAAAAGGCAAAAATGCCAAAAGTTCTGCGACTGGACCGCAAGACATCTTCCCCCGTTTTGAGGGCGGTGAACACGATGGTGACAATATTTTTCCGACTTACCCTCCAACCACTAAACCGAGGAATGCGATGGTGACAATATTTCCCGGCCTACCTTTCACCCACCAACCCTAAACCTGAAAAGCCACCTCCTTTTCCGATTTCCCGGTGCTAGGCTTGCGAGAGCTTGTCGGGTAGGGTTTTTTTTGGTCAGTTCGAATATAATAAGTAAATATTTACCACAGGTGACCTATCCCACCTCCGGAGGTTGAAACTATACTTCCAGTGTCAAGCCTGGCTTTTGAATACGAATATAAATCCGGTAAATTTGAGATGGACTATGGAAAATGGATTTTTAGAACCAAAATTCTCTTCAGAGAAACTCATTCCATAAGCAAAGTAATTGTACTTGTAAGAGTGGGTGTGTTAAGCGACGTGGCTGTGAAAATATATGTATTAAATGCAGCTCGTTCTGTAAGAATTATAAGGGTAACGACTGAATGTGGAGAAATCACTTGAACAGGATGATGATAATCTTGATTACGACATAAATTTTCCAGAAAATTCCATAAATAATAATGTCTGATGATAACGGTAATAATGATGGTAATGACGATGAAAATGACGAGATTACCTCCCCCCCCCCCCCCCCCCCTCCGTTTTCGATTTTGCTGAACACGATGCAAGTGGTGGGAGAAGTTTTTGACCGCCGCAACCCCCTGAAAGGGCCAAAAACCACCCCTTATATAGATCCCTTTATGTTTTTATATGTAAACGGGTGTGGAGAGTGATTTATCGACGGGCTATACTTGAAATAACATGAAAGGAGGTTAAAGAGTAAGTGCAATCCAGAGAGCAGGCTTAGCGGGTTGATTAAACCATCCCGAGAGGTGGAATTTTTTTTTTTTTCAAATGATTCAGTTCAGATATCCCCCGTTTTCGGGGTCGTTGATCACGGGAAAAATATTCATTTTTAGCCCCAATCCCTTCTCATCCCTCACGCGGGTAGAAACCGCCCCTCACTCACCAGAAAGAATGCTATCCAGGATTTACAGGTTTTTCGGCACATGATCATTATTCCTGTGCATATCTTCATTTTTCACGGAAGAGAAGGTGGTAGCTTCAATCCTTCCAAGAGGTGTAAAATTTATTAATCACACTTTCGCAGGCGCTGATAACGATAAAAATATAATTAATGAATTTACCCTTTGGAAGGGTTGAAACAACCCCCGAGGTCGCTACCACCTTCTCTTCCGTGAAAAATGAAGGGATATGCACAGGAATAACGATCCTGTGCCGAAAAACCTGTAAATATTAGATAGCATGCTTTCTGGTGAGCGAGGGGTGGTTTCTGTTAAGGTATGAGGAGTGGTTGGAGCTAAAAGTGATTTTTTTTCCGTGATCAGCTATTTGAATAGCGTTTGAACCGAATCATTTAAAAAAAAAGATTTTCCACCCCTTGGGAGGGTTTAATCAACCCCCTAGGCCTGCTGTCTGGATTCCACTTACTCTATTACTCCTTTCCATGTTATGCAAGTATAACTCGTCGATAAATCCCCAGATCCGTTTATATATGAAAAATAAAGGGGTCCATAAAGTCAAAAACTTCTCCCACCGCTTTGCACGAAATATTTACACTTTTTTTGCCTTCATTACATATACTATAATAATGAACCAAATGTAATGAATGATCATTGCATGATTAAAAACGAGAATATTTTTACATATACAATCAATGAAAAAATAAAAGTATCTAATATATATATATACCAATGATTCGTCTCAATTAATTCCCTACAAACCACTGAAGGAAAAGTTCACTTTGTTAAAGGCTGCTTGAGCCCCCTGGTTGGTTGGGTCTCGTCTCATCCAGGTTTACTTATTTTATTCGAATTGATGAGAAAAAATCATATCCGACAAGCCCCCGCAAGTCTAGCACCGGAAAATCGGAAAATGGGTGGTTTTTCAGGTTTAGGTTGTGGGTGAAGGATATGTCGGGAAATATCGTGTTCCTCGCCCTCGAAAACGAGAGTATACCACTGTCAAGCTGATTTTCGTTGTTTTCGTGGAATTTAGTTATTGGGGGGTGGGGGTAGTTTCAACCCCCAGAGGTGGGCTAGGCCACCTGTGGTCAATATTTACTTATTTCATTCAAATTGTCAAGAAAAAAACGAGACAACAACAGTGGCGTAACTAGACGTCATAGGGCCCCAGGGCAAAAAATTTATTTATTTAGTAAAATCTGAATTTAGTTTACTAGTCAACAATATTATTCAACAAATATTATGTCAGTTTTGACATCGTTTGAAAATTACGTAGGCGCATTTGTTTTTTTAAACCCCGCGCCAACGAACTAAGCCACCTATATTTGCGTGTCCCGTGCGATTTGTTTACAATACGTAAAATTAAACTTACATAGATGGCAGGTAGTGTGTTTTTTACTATTTACAGTAGTGATCGTAGGTAAGGAATATTACGATGTCAGTTCGGATAGGGATCAATAAAATCAAGTTGTCCCTCGACAATCGATTGTTTTATCGGTATAGAGTTCATTTTCAGACAATTGTATAAGTAGTTTAAAAATGTCACTTTAAATACCAAAACTGGGTCTATGTCGATGTTTAAGAGTAGAAAGCATTCAGGGTATTCCTGACTTCCTAGACAATATACGAAGGGAAGGAACCCTGTACCTGCAAAATCAAACTTGAAATCCATGGCTAATTTTCTGGTTGTTGGGAAAAAATGAGAAATTGAAAAAATTAAAAATTGAAATTTACTAAAACAAGTGTTTGCACATTGTTTTTCTTAAGCGGCACATAACACTTCTTTTAAGGAAAGGGCATAGCAGGATAAGCATGTGTTAGGTGCCCCCGCACCAATCGGGTCGAAATTTTTAGCACAAGTTGATAGTAGTGTTAGATGAAATTTCCCAAAATATTATTTTTGGAAAACCATTTTTACGGGAGTTATGGGGGTAAAAAGAAAAATGGAAAAAAATTTTTTTCTCGAGAACGGATAAACCGATTTTCATGAAAAAAATATATGTTATGGCTTTTGATGGTGCAAATGTGGGAAAAAATTATTGAACCCATTTGTCAAAAAAAAGTGGTGAAAAAATTTTTTCAAAATAAAAAAAATTTTTTTTTAGGGGATGTTCCAGAGGCACACCCACCATTTTCTTCCAAATAAATGCTTATATGCCCCTTTAAAACATATCCAATTTTCGAAGTGATCGGAAGGGTACAACATACTCAAAATTGATAATCATTGGCAGACTGCGGGCGGCATGTAGTCTATGTAATGAAGCATTATAAGACGACTTTTTTGTAAATATTTCGTGCAAAGACGAGATTACCTTCTCCCCCTTATTTTCGAGGGTGCTAAACACGATGCAAGTGGTGGGTGAAGCTTTTGATCGCCGCAACCCCCTGAAACGGCCATCCCTCTTATGGATCACTTTATGTTTTCATATATAAACGGATTTGGGGAGTGATTTATCAATGGGTTATACTTGAAATAATATAGAAGGGGGTTATAGAGTAAGTAGAGTCCAGACAGCAGGCCTAGGGGGTTGATTAAACCCTCTCGAGAGGTGTAGTTTTTTTTTCAGATGATTCGGTTCAAATACTTTTTTGGGGTCGCTGATCACGGGAAAAATATTTATTTTTAGCTCCAACCCCTTCAAACGGGCAGAAATCACCTCTCACTCACCGTTTGAGAGATGAAGAGGGGTTGGAGCTAAAAATGAATATTTTTCCCATGATCAGCCCAAAAAAGGGGGTAAAGCGTTTGAACCCGAATTATTTGATAAAAAATGATTTTCCACTCCTCGGATGGGTTTAATTAACCCCCTAGACCTGCTGTCTGGACTCAACTTACTCTATAATCATCTTCCATATTATTTCAAGTATAACCCGTTGATAAATGACTCTCCAGACCCATATAGAAAACAAAGAGATCCATAAGGAGGTTTTCGGCGGTCAAAAACTTCTCCCACCACTTGCATCGTGTTCAACACCCTCGAAAACGGACGGAGGAAGGTAATTTCGTCTTTGCAAGAAATATTTACACTATTTCTGCCTTTATTACATAGACTAGCGGTTCATTACTACATCTTACTACAACGGTCACTGGCAGCAATTACAACTCTATCATTTAAATCAGTATCAAACTTCAAGAAGTGTGGTGCAAAAATTCTCTGACGTCAACTGTGGGGTCAAACAAAATCTAGTTTGAAAATCTGAAGATTTTGCAAGGATGACGTCCGCAGTCAGCCTACGAAAGAACTAGTTTTCAAAGTTCACTACGAGGAGGTTACAGTGCCTTTCACTAGTGAAGGTGCCTGTTTATTGTGAGTCCCCTTGCCTCTCATGAGTCGGGGTGTTTATTTATCGTGAGTCTCCTTGCCTCTAAATAGTCGTTTGTTTATTGTAAGTTCCCTTGCCTCTCATTAGTCGAGGTGCTTGGTTATTATGAGTCCCCTTGCCTTTCACAATTCGGGTTGACTTTTTTGCGTGAGTCCTGCTGCCTCTCACGAATCAGGTTACTCTATATTGATGAGACTTTTCTTAGTCTTCATTCTTCAAGAACATCCCATAAAAAAAATTTTATTTTGAAAAAATTTTTCAAAAAAGTTGCAGGGGGTTGCGGCGGTCAAAAGCTTCACCCACCACTTGCATCGTGTTTAGCACCCTCGAAAATAAGGGGGAGAAGGTAATCTCGTCTTTGCACGAAATATTTACAAAAAAGTCGTGCTTCACTACATAGACTACGCGCCGCCCGCAGTCTGCCAATGATTATCAATTTTGAGTATGTTGTACCCTTCCGATCGCTTTGAAAATTGGATATGTTTTAAAGGGGCATATAAGCATTTATTTGGAAGAAAATGGTGGGTGTGCCTCTGGAACATCCCCTAAAAAAAAAATTTTTTATTTTGAAAAAATTTTTTCACCACTTTTTTTCGACAAATGGGTTCAATATTTTTTTCCCACATTTGCACCATCAAAAGCCATAACACATATTTTTTTCATGAAAATCGGTTTATCCATTCTCGAGAAAAAATTTTTTTTTCATTTTTCTTTTTACCCCCATAACTCCCGTAAAAATGGTTTTCCAAAAATAATATTTTGGGAAATTTCATCTAACACTACTATCAACTTGTGCTAAAAATTTCGACCCGATTGGTGCGGGGGCACCTAACACATGCTTATCCTGCTATGCCCTTTGACGGCAAATTAAAGATCATTTACCTTAAAATTGTTTTAAGCGTCCCCAGATGCTGCCGATTTGATTACCGAAATGCGAATGTACGGTATATTGATATGTGGCAGAATTAATTCGACCTTATTTACAAAATCATCTATCCTTAAGTATTTCACTTTTAAAATAATATTCCTTTCGTACATATTAAAAACCAAAGGTTCCTGAACTAGCAATCGATCTGGAACTGGTAATTTGTTAAGATTGAAGTAGATTTGCGAAGTGAGCGTATTTATCAAGAAACAAAAGAAGGTAATAAAATCACGGTACATTCCGAGCACATCAGCAGACGTTGCCTCCCATACTCTCTTAATTACCAGCGTTGAAAGCGACTCCAGGAAAAGTTTCCTACACTTAATTACCCGGAATAATTGTCAAGCCTTGTTAGCTTCATGTGATGCACATATACTCTACTTTCTGTTATTGACTGCGTCTGACACGTATGTCTCTAATTTATCACCTTATCTGAACTTGGAAAAAGCCGAAAAACATAATGGGATCAACGTCTGCTTTATAAACAAATAAAAACCTGCTAGGTGAATATATTCACGTATACACGGTGAAAAGTTTCTCTAATAGTAAAAGTATCTTTATTCTGTAATAGTAGTATATACACAAGTTGTAAATATAAATTAATTAGTTTAGAAAGAAAAACACATAAGTAGTACATATACCGGGTGGACCAAATTAGATGGGATTTGGGCTTTTCTCTAAAATATGGCAGATAGACAAATTTTCGAGAAACAAACAATGGCGCAAACCGCGAACGTCTGTCTTTTTCGACTACCAAGCTACAGGGCGTTTTTGGAAAATTGGCATTTTGGATGACCTCTATATCCTAAGTACCAAGTGTCGAATCGAAAATCGAGTAATACATTCTTGAGGCACTTTTTTGAGTAGAATATGTTGCTGATAAGAAGAAAATTATGCATGCCTCAGTTTTCGAGATATAGACATGACTTTTAAATGGAACACCCTATAAATTATTTCATTATTCGATCACAACTTAAATTACCTATCCAACGATATATCATATGTCATATTTATCTCTAGAAAAAGTGGTTCATTTTCGAAAAATTTAATATACTTGTGAGGAGGCCATGGAAAACTAATAACAACAACCAGTGACGAACCCAGCTATTTTTTTTGGGGGAAGCTACAACTAATTTGCCAACTGCCCATTTTTTTTACAACTTATATTTCCTTATGTTTTTTTATTTCAGACATAATCTATAAGTAGCCTAGCGATACAAATATTATGCAAAAGAAGTTTAATTAAACTAAAACAAAACAAAATATTAGTTTTACTTAAAATATATTGCAAGGAATATAAAATGTCAAGCTACAACTTTATGTTTAGTTCAACCTAGATATATTCTCCTCTCCTTTAATTCAACCCAGGACGAAATAATATAGTTCATCATAAGATTGTCACATATATCAGTTTCGCTTTTTGTAATCATTAAATCACTTAATCGATTATCTGCCATTCTAGAATGGATCTCGTTTTTCATTAATTTTAAAATGCTAAATTTTTGCTCATTTGTAGCAACTGAATATCCTGCAGTAACAGCAAACTTAATCACTTCAAATGATAATTTGAGAAATTTCATTTGGCAAGCCTGTTCAACAACATCTTTCATATTTCCAGTTTCCACAATTATCAAACAATATTTGCATTTCTGATTTCAGGACGTACACATTTGGTATATTTTGATGGTCAAGAAACATTTTCAATAATTCAGATAAATTTTCGTTTGATAAATCTTCATTTTTTAGAGGAAATTGACAAATATTAAATAAGGGTTTCAACGTATTTACACAGCTTTGCACATTTGAGGTTAATAATGAGATCAATATGTCCATCAACCTTTTAAGCTCTTGTCGGTAATATGAATGAATATCATAGACTACTTGTGTATCTGGATTCTCATTTAGTCTCTTTGGTAGTTTTCGGCGCCTGTGGTGTTTATGAAAATCATAATTAGCATCAATCTGCAGCTTGGCGCCAAAAATTTTGGTGGCATCAATCAAATCATTAATTTCAGTAGCATTAGTTCTAATTAAATTTAGCGTCTTTACAGTAGTTTTCATAGTAGCGATTACATCAACTACGTTTAGATCGGTTGATTCTAGAAGTTTGGTCAATACTTTTGTTTTGAACATGATGGTCTTCATAAACATGAGAGCAGGCCGACGTTAAATAAATAGATAAAAAAAATAAGAAAATCAAAAGTGAGTAGTTTTTTATATAAGCCGTAAGCTTTACGCTCTTTTCACACTACACGGTTTTGATCGTACGGTAAAAAGCCGTGCGGCCGCATTCTTTTAGTGGAGTGAAGAAAAGCCCCATGCTTTTCTTTCACATTATACGATGACGGCAAAACGCCGGTGCCGTGCCGTGCAGCAGCCGTCCCTTGCCACTGGATTCGACGGCTGCCGTACGGCACCTTTGACTCAGTGGTCTACATAACTAAATGCGTGCTTTCACATTCAACGGTTTTGAGCCGTACGGCAGCTACATTGTTTTGTTGAATTATCAATTATTAACTTTTGGGAAATGGATGAAATTGATGCGGAAGTTTTGATAACCTTGGTTCAAAGTAGGCCTGTGCTATAGGACAAAACTTTTATTGTTTATGAAGATCGAATTGCCACAAGAAAGCCTGGAAGTTTGCTTAGAACTGAAACAAGATTTTGATTCGATGGAAGAAAAAATAAAAATGCGTTTGGTAAGAATATTTAACACTTATTAAAGAACAAAAAATCAGGACATGAAATTGTCGTATAATTGTCTTATTATTACAAATGAAATGAAAATGTTGAGCTTACAACGGCGAAAAACCGTGCAATGTGAAAACAACAATGTCACGACAAAAAGCCGTACGGTTCTATACCGTACGATCAAAACCGTATAGTGTGAAAAGAGCGTTAGTCTTAGTATTACCATCTACTTCAGTTAATTCAGAAATATCATGTAATAAATCCACTATCATTTCAAGAGACTTGTTAACTGCATCAATGGATTCAGCACGCGCAGTCAACCGTGTTCTGGATAGATTTTAAGTTGAAGAGTATTTTCAACATCAATTCTCTTCTTCCTGAATAATCTAAATCTTTTTGTACTTGATAAAAAAAAACGTAAAGTTCTTCTAAGATATTGAAAAGGTCGAATTGCTGCGAGTTGGCGAGTTTATTTCGGTGGCTCTCACATTAGTCGCATCTAGTCATAAATAATATCAATTAAAAATATTTATAAAAAAAATGGTGACATTTCATTTTTATCAACTCATTATTAGTTTTTTTGCAATTATACCCAATAAAGATTTTTCTCCTTTTTTAGTGATTTTCCCAACTCAATCAACATTGGGGGGGAGCGTAGGTTCGTCTCTGACAACAACACTTCTTATAATATAAAATAATTTTTCCAAAAATAGGAAAACTAAATTACAATAAATGTTCGAATTGTCTCTCATTGACATCTATGAATATTTTTCGCAATTCGATTATTTATTGAGAAGGCCATGATAAAAAAAAGAAAATCTAGATAATCGTAAATGTCAATTTGTGAGTTAATTGTGAGTGAACATTGTTAAAAATTGTTCAATTTAGTGATAGTGAAAAATATGATATGATTTAGTGTTTTATAGAATGCGGAGAAGATTCAAAAGCTTCCGAGCTTTATTTTAATAGGTAAGTTATAGACAGTAAAACTTTGTGCCAAAAATGTCGTCTAAATAATATTTTTAGATATTCAGAAAAGAGACAGCCAGACATAAAATTTTCAAAAGGCTACAACAATATTTAAAAGAGTTTGGATCATTTGTAAAATCTCGAGCAAAAATATATAATAAAGCAAGTAGAGAAGCGGTAGAAAATATTGTTTTAGAAACTGTAAGAGAAAATCCTAATATATCGTCTCGCGAAATACAGGAAAATTTAGGAATCCCAAAAACTGCGTTGCGTTGCTTAAAAAAAAATAAATTCAAACCCTACAAAATTAGAATTAGTTATTATCTATACCTAAACGACTTTCAAAGGCGTCTCGATTTTTGCCAGTGGTTTTTGCATCAGTGCAATGAAGTGCCATGATTTGAAGAAACAGTTATGTGGACAGATGAGGCCCATATAAGCAGTGCCGGAATTTTTAATCGGCATAATAACCACCATTTGGCTCATGAAAATCCGCACGTAACCGCTACAGTTAATCGTCAAGGACGATTTGCATTTGGTGTATGGTGTGGTTTTATTGGATACCAAATAATAGGTCCTCATTTTTCTTCACGGTAATTTGAATACCGAAAACTTTATTAACATTTTACGACAAGAAATAGAGCCTGTGAGACAATTTCAAAGATTAATTTACCAACACGATGGCGCCCCCGATTATACGTCAAATGAAACACGAAATTATTTAAATGTTCAATTTGGGGAGGATTGGACAGGTATCAGGACTCAGGATTAGTTTATCAATGTCTAGTTAGCTAAGTTGACTAAATTGATAACTAACAATTAATTTAGCTAACTGGACATTAATAAAAACACAGTAGTTTAGATATTGTTTATTTTTTAGGAAATATTTTGTGGCCAGCTAGATTTCCCGATATAACCCCTGCCGACTTTTCGCTTTGGGGTTATTTAAAAAATATTATCTATAGAGAACGTTCTAATAACATAGAAGAATTGGAAAACAAAACATTAGCTCTTGTCATGATTGGAAATGCAACAAATGCTGTAAGGAGAAGGTGTCAAATGCATAGATGTGAATGGAAGACAGTTTTTCCTATTTTTGGCAAAATTATTTTATATTATAAGAAGTGTTGTTGTTAATAGTTTTCTAAGGTCTCCTCAAAAATATATTAAATTTTTCGAAAATTAACCACTTTTTCTAGAGATAAATATGACACATGATATATAGCTGGATAGCTAATTTAAGTTGTGATCGAATAATGAAATAATTTACAGGGTATTCCATTTTAAAAAATAAAAGTTATGTCTATATTGGTAATTGAGATATAGAGGTCATCCAAAAATGCTCTGTAGTTCGTGTTTGGTCCACCCTGTACAGGATGTCTGCTGTATACGTAAAAATAGTTCTGCTTGTTAATATATTGGCTCAAAAGAACCAAAAGAGCCTTGTTAAAATTTTTGCTTTACTAAAACAGTTTTGCTTAAATTAATTAATTTCTAAAAATACGATAATTTCAGGCCAGACAGTATATATAAATATTGCAAAGGTCAGTTTTTCAGTAGAAACCAAGAACAAGTTCAATGTGGCCTTGTGACCTACATCTCCCTTTTTATTATGTTTATTGTATTAATAATGAGACATAAAAAACTTTAAATTAACTTAACTTTACCGACGATCCATCTTGCTGAAGCTAACCTTGTCAGTACACTTTGCTGAAATTCCATCAGACCAGCTCACTTTTACGAATGAGTTTAAAGCATGCCTAAAATGTTGACTCCAGTAAGTTGCATCGTCTGTAGACCCCTTAAAAAACGCCGGTGGCTCTTTCATAAAACGAATTCTCCGCTGTCGGCATCTGCGGCTCAAAGAAAATGTTCATACTTCGTTGTTTAGCCGTAGGTAAGGCCGCTAATTTCAATCATACAGTGTTGTCAATGTGTTCGATGTATCTAGTTTTAAAGTAAAAATAATAAAAAAGTGTAATGAACAAGGTAATGAATTAAGTGTTTATTGAAATTAAATTAACCGCTATTAATTTAATTACTATAGTGGTTAAAGATATTTTCTATTATAAACAAAAAAAATGGTAATTTTTTAATCTCATCGTTAAAATACATTTTTTGCAGAGTAAATTACTGAGATCAGTGATATTTTTTCAATAAAGATGCAAGAAGCTTAAAAAAAACCGACCTGGACGACCTACTTTTTCTAATAAATCCTATGGAATAATTGTGGTTTCTGAAAAATGGCTAAGATGACAACGAGTAAATTAATATTAAATGTCAGTTAGTGTTTTCATTTAAAAACTGATTAAACAAGATAAAAGTAAAACTTTTATTATTTTTAAATGACAGTCTTGCAACGCTGTAAAACCTGTGTTATTGATACGACAAATGAGCGCCATAACCTTGTCTTTTCCGTCTTATCTTTATAGTTGTACTATACTAAACAGTACAATACAGTATTGTGATTGGTATGGAGGTATTCATCATGTTTACATTGGATATTTGAACTCGGTTGCATTTTATGACAATGACACTTTCTTGCCCAAGAAATGTGTTTGTGGTGCTAAAGTTCTGAGGAAGAATAAAATATTATTCGAAACGTCGACAAGTGGAAATAACCTCATTTTTATTTTCTAATCCGTCATACCGACGAATTCCAAATTAACTCTTAGATACGGGTACTATTACTGAATCGGATGAGAATATATGATGCAGGAACAAATGCAGAATATTTTACTCTTCTCTGAATTCCTAGAGGATTTAGTGCTTTTTATATATCTTATATCCTATGCCAATTGTATAATTCCTTTAATTTAGGGTGATCGTCCGTATCATCCTCCCTAAAAATCGACCCGGACTATATTATCTTTTTCCTCCCTATAGTCTGTATATTATGATCCTCTGAGTACCCTACATTATTTTTCTTTAAAGGACCTCCCCACAAACCTAATGGAAATTGGCCCTCAGTCGAATTTTCTGAAATTTGGATATGTTGTAGCTTTTGCTTTTCTGAGCAAAAGTTCTGATGGGCACAAGTCTCGGCTATGACTGCTGTTCAATAAGCATAAAAATTTGGCGTAGTGAAGGTAGCAACATTTTTAGCAGTCCTCCATATTTTTCTTTCTTTGACGTCGTATAAATTATTTTCAATAGAAAAAAAGCTTTATACATTTCAAGAAAATAAAACAAAACCCGATATAGATAGGGACTGACGGGGTGACAATCCACAAAAAGTAAAATATTCTTTCTATAACTTTTTTAATATCGTTTGTCCATTATAACCATTTTCGGTGGAGAAAAAGTTGCATAAAGAATATTTAACTTTTTGTGGATTGCTAGCCCGTCAGCCCCTAACTCGATCGGATTTTGTTCTATTTTCTTGAAATATATCTATATAGATATTATTCCACCCAAAATAGTTAATGCACAAACGATATCAAAAAAGTTACAAAAAGAATATTTTAGTTTTTGTGGATTGCTACCCTGTCAATATCGGATTTTGTTGTGTTTTCTTGAAATATATGTATATGATGGCTATTATTCCACCGAAAATGGTTAATGCAGAAATGAAATTAAAAAGGTTTCTAAAATAAATTTTACTTTTTATGGATTGCTACCCCGTTAGCCCCTATCTATATCGGATTTTGTTCTGTTTTCTTGAAATATATGTATAAAGCTATTTTTCCACTGAAAATAATTTATACGACGTCAAAGAAAGAAAAATATGGAGGATTCCTAAAAAGATTGCTATCTTCACTCTTCCAAATGTTTATGCTTATTATGACGTTCAAGCCCTCATAATTTGAAAAGCAGCCATAACCGAGACTTGTGCCCATGAGAACTTTTGCTCAGAAAAGCAAAAACTACAACATATCCAAATTTCAGAAAATTCGACCGAGAGTCAATTTCCATTAGGTTTGTGGCATTGAGCAACATCTCAGCAGGGGAAGAAGCTGAAAGTTTTTCAGAATAATGTGGAACTATTTTGCCAACTATATATATGTTATATAAAATTATACGCTTATTACCAAGACTTAGCCGTAACAAACCTTCACAGGCATATCATATTACATGATAACGACTTCTCTTATTAATTGCTTATCTTCAAGATATCATATTACACCTTTGTTTCTCATAACTTGTGCAGACTGCAGAACTGCAATTCCTTTGTTATATATTTTGCTTACTCAGGTTCTGTATGTTATAAATATGACTAAACACGCTTTGTTGAATCAGTTATTAAACTCAGTTAGAATGCAACACTTCTAATTTATTATTATATTCCTTCTCCAAGAGCCAACGTTGGCTCCATTTAGTAAAATAAAAGTTTTTAAAAAGTCATTCATGTAAACCGTGATCTAACATTGGCGCAGTCCGTAGGATCCGTAAACATCATCAGAACAAGAAGCCTAACTGGTAGTGAAGCGTAAGAGAACAAGGAGAACATCTGCAGAAGGTGCCTAACTAGTGCGTGTACATCTACGAGAACAAGGAGACCTTCCTCACTGGTGGTGGCGGATCCCAATCCCTTGACGGACGAAGAACCTACTCATGGAGATGAAATTAATGTAAGTCATTTTTAAGAATCATCTCGTTATTTTATTTCATTTTACAATTATTATTTCTCACAATTATTTACGTGTATTATACCGCTAATACACTCGGCAAACAAAGCCAATTCTGTTATCAAACAAATCCTATACAAGCTACAACGCAACAATTTTAATTTTAATTTATTTATTTTCGTATTCACGAAACGACTGTGTATTATACAGTTAATACACAATTTATTAACGTACGCAACATGACAAACTATTTCAATTTAATTCTCGTATCATACTGCTGATACGCAGACAATTCCTTTAGTTCAAATAATCTCTAAATAAAAAGCAAAATGCCAGACAGAGCTCAACCAGAGACAGCTCAACCAATAGTACCGGCATCAGCCGAACAACAACAACAACAACCAGAGCAAATTACAAGCTCTCTGAAATATTTTCTTTAATACCTGAATTTGATGGTAACGCCATCAACCTCCAAACTTTCTTAAACTCATGTCAGTGTGCCCAACGCATGGCAATTCATGACCAGAAAATCTTGTTAACAGTGCATATCAAAAATAAACTAAAAGGTAAAGCTGCCGAACTTATAAATTCGCGCAACCCTGCCACATGTCCAGAAATAAAGGCACTACTAGAAACTCATTTCGGAGACTCCCGAGATTTAACGTCCCTAATTCAGGACCTACAACGAATTCACCAATTACCTAGTGAATCCGCCTTAACATTCGTTTCACGTTTACAAACGCACAATGCGAAAATGCACGCTGCAGTGCAAAAACAAAATTTAACTTCGGAGCAAAGAACCGCGCAAACAAACCTGATTGAAACTATGACATTAAATAATTTGTTAACGGGTCTAGAACCAAATCTAGGCAGAATAATACGTGCCAGTAACCCTCCGACTATGATGAACTCAATTATTAGAATTCGTAGAGAGCTACAACTCTCTTATTTTGAACAGCAAAAATTCCCAAAAAATAGTCCGGTCAAAAATCCAGTAATTCAACAAAAGCGACCACAAGGTCCCAATTTGCAACAAAAGTTTTGTTCCTTCTGTAAACGGAATGGACATGTAATAAGTGAATGCTGCACAAGGCAACAGTCTCAAAACTTCCAGAGACCAACTCACAAAATTTTTCTCATCAAAACTTTGCACAACCGAGTAATAATCAATTTAGTCAGAGGACATTCCCTCAAAATAATCAGCCAAATCAATCACAGCAAAACAGGCCCTCAGCCATAAGGCCGAACCCTAACTTTACGCAACAACGACCATCCGCTATTCAGCCTAACCCGAATTTTAACCGCTTTAATCAGCAAAAAGCTCATCATTTAAATTACGAACCTTACGATAATTATGCCGATCAATTTAACCAATACAATGACTACTCTTTCGACGATTACCAAAATTACCAAAGTCAAAATGAAT
Source organism: Rutpela maculata (assembly GCA_936432065.2). Classification (NCBI taxonomy): domain Eukaryota; kingdom Metazoa; phylum Arthropoda; class Insecta; order Coleoptera; family Cerambycidae; genus Rutpela; species Rutpela maculata. The sequence continues at coordinate 9,214,862 of OW386289.2, forward strand.
CGTACGAAAAATACAATTTTGAAACCAACCAAAATTTCCAGGAGAATTATACTGCTAATTCTCAGAACGAGTAATACGAGGATTATACTGCTAATCCTCAGGATTTTCGTTTAGATCCGGAGTACCCCACGGATACTCCAACACAACAAATAGACCAATTCGACCAAATATCAAACCAAATACAAACAATGAATCTCAACGACAGTTTCGATCCAATGCTGAACTTCCCAGAACAGACGTTCATGTAAATACGCTTTCTCACACCCTATTAACCGTAAATTCAAAAAATCTTTATTACATCAAAGACGCAACCGGCAAATTTAAAATTTTGATTGACACAGGTGCAGGAATTTCAATTTTTAAACCTAAAACAGCTGAAAATTATAGACGTAGATCCCCTGAAAATGTAATTATACAGGGTATTACTGATCAAAAAATTTATATCAACGAATCTGTTCTCATCCCCTTTTCAGATGAGTCACACAAGGTTTATATCTATAACCTAGATATAGATTTTGACGGACTACTAGGCGCAGACTTTTTAGAACATTACGAATGCCGAGTAGATTTCAAAAACAAACAACTAGTCACAAATTTTAAAACCGTACCACTATTTAAAGTCACGGAAGAAACTACAGTAAATTTACTTGTACAATCAACTGGTAACTCTAACATCAAAAACCAAAATCCAAATTTAGGCAACATCAAAAATTTAATTTCTATCGAACCTCGCATGGAAAAAATCTGTAAACTAAAATGTAACCTACGAAATACCGAGGCTATACTGTTAGCCCAGGAAAACGAGAAAGTACGCTTACCAAATGCTATTGTCAAAATCGATAACAATGGAGAATTTTTAACCTCAATTATAAACGCGAATGCAATACCAAAAACGGTAAATTTTTCTAACATAAAACTAGAGCCAGTACAAAAATTCAAATCAATTTTCAATTTAAACACTCAAAATTCTGACTCACACCTACAGACGGACAGATCCTTCGAAATTAGGAACGAATTGCGCTTGGATCATCTAAACGAAGAAGAGGCCGAAATAGTAACGCAGCTTTGTTTAGACTTTCAAGATATATTCTATTTGGAAGGAGACAATTTAACTTTTACTAACAAAATTAAGCATTCCATTGACACGAACGATTCAAAACCGGTTTTCACAAAGTCATATCGCTACCCTCATATCCATAAAGAGGAAGTCAAAACACAAGTCTCTAATATGCTTGATCAAGGCATCATTAGACCTTCGATTTCTCCCTGGTCCTCTCCGGTTTGGGTTGTACCAAAAAAACTCGACGCCTCCGGTAAACAAAAATGGCGAGTTGTAGTGGACTACAGAAAACTCAACGAACTGACTATTGACGATAAATACCCGCTACCCAATATTTCCGACCTCCTCGATCAATTAGGCAAATGTCAATATTTTACAACTTTGGACTTAGCCTCCGGATTTCACCAAATCGAGATTGATGCGAAAGATGTTCAAAAAACTGCTTTCACAGTTGAAAATGGTCATTTTGAATTCGTAAGAATGCCTTTTGGACTTAAGAATGCTCCATCAACATTTCAAAGAGTGATGGATAACATTTTATTAGGTATCCAAAACGAACGATGTCTCGTCTACATGGACGATATTATTGTTTACTCCCCTACTATTCACGAGCATATTTCTCGATTAACAGAAGTTTTCAAAAGATTACAGAAAGCCAATCTCAAAATTCAACCCGACAAATGCGAGTTTCTCCGCAAAGAAGTCGCTTATTTAGGACATCTCATTACAAAGGACGGCGTAAAACCGAATCCTTCGAAAGTTGACGCTATTCTAAATTTCCCTCAACCAAAAAATCAAAAAGAAATTAAATCATTTCTAGGCTTAGCCGGATATTATAGGCGCTTTATCCCTAATTTCTCCAAGATTACCAAGCCCTTAACAAAACTCTTACAGAAAGACATACCATTTCTCTTCGACAATGATTGTGTAAATTCTTTTCAAAATTTGAAACAAACATTAACAACAACTCCGATATTAATTTACCCTAATTTTGATGAACCTTTCGTTCTAACCACTGATGCGAGCGCATTGCCTATGCTTCTAGAACCTTGTGCAGTGCAGAAATTAAGTATTAAACGATTGAACGCGAGCTTTTATCGATAGTATGGAGTGTAAAGCACTTTAGACCCTATCTGTACGGTAGAAAGTTCAAGCTTGTAACCGACCACAGACCACTCACCTGGCTATTCTCTATAAAAGACCCAGGAAGTAGACTTGCCCGTTGGCGACTCAAATTAGAAGAGTACGATTACGAAATAATTTATAAACCCGGCAAAATCAATAAGAACGCGGATGCACTTTCCAGAATCAAAATTAATCATTTTTCTGAATGTTCCAAATTCTATTCAAAGGTTCTAGCCGCGAATGACGAAGAGTCAGACGACGACGAAAACCCAGACAATAACGAGATCACTGACGAACAAATTTCCCAAGAATTCGAAACTTTCGCCAACTTATATAAAACAACATCTTTAATTGACTATTCGAAAATCAAAGCCTCGAACAAACAACTTTTGTATCGAGAACACAAAGATATTATAACTTTCTTCCAACAAAATAACCTACAAGACCTCCATCATAAAATTATCGAGGACATATTCGAAGAAAACCCCGAATTTCATAACGATAAAATCAATATTGTATCGAGCAAAACAGTCAGACATAGGAGATATTTTATCATCCCTCTACCTTTTGATATCGAATCTGTAATTGAACATCTATTTTCGGTATTATTTAAAAATCAAGATGTCCTAGATCTCTCTAAGACATACTTTGTTGAAAACAACTTAGACCTCCCCATTCTTGAAGTCCTATCATTCATTTTTGCGGAAAAAGACTTAAAAGTAGTAATTTGTCAAGATATCGTCAGAACTGCCGACGAAGATGAAATTCCAATTATATTGGAGCAAAATCATTTTGGTAAAAATAATCTACACCGCGGAATAAATGAAACGATTCGAAGAATTAGAGAAAAATACACTTGGCAAGGTCTAACTAAAGACGTTGAAAATTTTATAAAAAATTGCGAAACTTGCCAAAAGACTAAAGTATGCTGGAAAAACCTTAATAACCCTCTAGTAGTCACAGAAACCCCAAGAACACCATTCGAAAGAATCAATATCGATTTATTTGAATTCCCTACTCGAAATTACGCTTTAACCATTCGCGACGAATTAACTAAATTCACGCAAGCATATGCAGTCCCGGATAAATCCGCAAAATCTGTCGTAAACACTTTATTGTTATATTTTCAACATTATGGTACCCCATTAAGAATCCATTGCGATTACGGTGGCGAATTTGACAACCGCTTGCTCAAAGATCTCTGCACCCTCTACGACATAAAGTTAACTTATTCAAGCGTAGGACATCCCCAATCGAACGGATCCATAGAAAGATTTCATGCTACTTTAGCCGAAATGATAAGAATCCACAAAACTGAAAACCCAAACGAACATCCTTTCACGATTTTACTATATGCGGTAATATGCTACAATAATTCGGTCAATAAGACACATGGTTTTACTCCATATGAACTTATATTTGGACATACGTCTAACAGACCACCTGAAACCTTATATAACCAGAAAGAACTAATAACTAAATATGTCAGAGATTTGAACAATAGAATATCCCACTATTATAAAATAGCCCGTAATCGAACACAAGCTCAAAAAGAGAAAGCGAAAGTTCGCTTTGACAGAAATGTTCCCCAGAAACGATCTGAGTACAAAATAGGTGACTTAGTTTATGTAAAAGAATCACAAATTAAGAACAAACTGCAAAATAAATTTAACGGTCCCTTTAAAATAAAAGAAATTTTTCAAAATTCTGCTACCTTATTAAATCTCGAAACAAAACAAGAAACTAAAGTAAATTTTGATAGAATGAAACCATATACTGAAAATTAAATTTATTTTCAGGTTTCTCCTGCTGTTCGGATCAGCACTCTGTCAATACAAAATTACCCCGATCAATAACACTGTTGGTGTATACTATCACCAAGACACGGACATCGTGGTGACAAATGACAAATGGACTCTGCTAGTGCATAAAAATATTTCATCCCTCAAACTAGCTTTTGACAAAAATCAAAATAATTTAGACAGAATCTTGAACACCCTCGATGGTGCTGACCAAAAATCAATCCTGTTTAGAAGCGAAGTTAAAACAGAGTTTAACCTTTTAATGCAAATAGCTAGTTCGATAAAAACGAAATTTGACGAAGTCTTTTCAGACACAAAGAGATATAAACGCGGAATACTTAACGGTTTCGGAACAATATTCAAATCAATTACCGGAAACTTAGACGCCGAAGATGGCGAGTACTACACTAACTGTATAAATAAATTAAATAATGACGAACATCAATTAGAAAACTTAATCAAAAATCAAATCTCAGTTACAACTTCTGTTATCAAAAATTTCAACTCAACTATACAAAAATTACAAATTGATGAGGAAACATTTAACAAAGATATCAAAGAAATCGAGCACACAATTCAAACCATGACTCAAACGATCCAAGCTGCCGAAATAAAATTAAAATTTCTATACATTTCCGAACAACTAATGGCCAGCTATTTGTATATCGAAGACAATCTAAACGATATTTTAAATTCAATAACATTCGCCAGATTAGGAATTATTCATTCATCAATCATAACACCTGATCACTTAGTAACGGCGTTACAAGAGATTTCACAGAGTTTGCGAAGGAACAATTTACCTCTTCCAATTAAACTATCAGCAGTTGCTCAATATCTGGATATTATTGAACTAAAAGCTTTTCAACTAGATTCTAACTTAATATTTGTTTTAACAATACCTCTCATTGAACCTCAAAATTACAACACCTTTCGTCTGTACCCTATACCTATACTTGATAACAGAACTGGTCTACATCACTTTTTATCTATTTCACAAAAGTTTATCGCGAGAGACGATGATTCTTTAATGTACATACCTATACAAAATTTGAAAGAATGCAAACCACTTTATTTTGAAACCAAACTATGTTCGAACCTGTTTGCATATCCTATCGACCAAAATGCCATTTGTGAAGCTAGAATATTAAAACCATTGCCGAAACTCCCAGAAAATTGTCAAACTTCCTTCATCATTAGTCAAGGATACAACGTCCAAGAACTTGAAGACAACACATGGCTAGTAATTAATTCCGAACCACTTCACATTACCATCAACTGCCCGAAGAGAGAATCCATAACAGAGCTAATTAACAAAAATTCCATCATAAAACTACAACCAGGATGTTACGCCTATGCAGGCATTACTCGAATACAAGCCAGTGCTAAAGACTTTTCCGAAATCAAGGACAATTCACATCCAATCCAAATTCCTTTTGAATGCTGCAATCACATGCCCGACAAAATCGAAATTCCAAAATTAAAACCGCTTAAATTAAACAGTCTCGACGTAGAAGATTTAGATATTGCTAAAAACAAACTAGAGCAATATTCCAAAGACCTAGATGACCTCATAAACGAACCTTTTGTGACCAAACATGTATCTTGGTTCACATACTTCATAATCACTCTCATCATCCTATTAGTTCTACTTTACATAACTTGTAAATGCAGAAGAAGAAGATGTGGAGCACTGCGAATCCAACCCTCAACGGATAACCCTCCTTCACCTCCTTCAGAGCGAAGCAGAGTATTTACCAAATTTCCTAGACTGATCCCTCCAAGAAAGCGACCCGGTATTAGACCTCAAGAAGAAGAGGACATCGAGTTAACATAGACTTTCATGTGGAGTTTTACCCTTGTCTATTAATTTAGACTATTGTATTTTATCCTTATTACGTTATGTAATGTTTTATTATCGCTTACCAATTTTAACTTTTACATTATTTTATTATTTTGCTTTGTATTCATTCAACATTGTTTCAATTTATTTTTGCATTATATTCATTTAACGTTTTAACAATTTTCAAAAGTTGCTGCATAACATCAACTTTTTTATTAAGGGGGAAGTTGTTATATAAAATTATACGCTTATTACCAAGACTTAGCCGTAACAAACCTTCACAGGCATATCATATTACATGATAACGACTTCTCTTATTAATTGCTTATCTTCAAGATATCATATTACACCTTTGTTTCTCATAACTTGTGCAGACTGCAGAACTGCAATTCCTTTGTTATATATTTTGCTTACTCAGGTTCTGTATGTTATAAATATGACTAAACACGCTCTGTTGAATCAGTTATTAAACTCAGTTAGAATGCAACACTTCTAATTTATTATTATATTCCTTCTCCAAGAGCCAACGTTGGCTCCATTTAGTAAAATAAAAGTTTTTAAAAAGTCATTCATGTAAACCGTGATCTAACATATATATCTATGCAGAACCGGGAATCTCTCTCGGATGAGTTTTTTACTCATGAGATACAGTCATTCCCTCCTTCCATTTCAAACTTTGGTAAGCTTCATTTGCTACCAACGAGGCTGGAATACTGCAATGTCTTGAGCAGCCAAGTCAATTAGAGCCCCCTTCAACCTATGACTCTAAATTTCTGGACGGTGCCGTCATCGTCCACTGTCTGCCCACTACTAGCGTCGACACCTTCAATCAGTATGCTGATAAGGTATTTCTATCTTACCTTCATAAACGGCTGGAGAATTGCCAAAAGTAAAATGTTATTTGGGACACCTACATTCCAGACAGTTTAAAGGAGTCTACCCGAGAAAAAAGAGGTAAGGGGATTAGAAGGAAAGTATCTGGCAACACTAAACTGCCATGAAACTGGATGGACTTTCTCCGTAATTCAATGAACAAGAAGGAATTTTTTAACTTCTTCACTTCCAAGTTTGTAGAGTTCAACTGGCCACCAGGCAAAGATGTATATGTCACAACAGGGAAAGCAGTTGCACAAATCGGTTCGAACACACCCATAGAAAACTACAATCATGAAGAGGCAGGCACGAGGTTTGTGCGTACTGTAGACACAGATGTGATCCTCAACCTTTGGCCGATATCTGGGTGGCCTTTGGCATGGACAAGCATTACAGGTTTTGCCACATCAACGCCATCTGTGCAAGCCTGTGGGAGCCAAAATCACGAGCACTACCTGTGTTTCACTCATTCTCTAGTTGCGATACAATCTCCGCCTTCAAAGGTAAGAGTAAGAAGTCCATTTGGGAAGCATGGCAAGCATTTCAAGACGTCACTGATACATTTGTGTATTTGGCCACTCATCCATTCCAACTGCTGAAAGCCGACTCTGAACACTTCAAGAAGCTGGAACGACTGACTGTTGTTCTGTATGATAAAATCACTCCTTTCAGCAGTATCAACCAAGATAAGAAAGGAGCTTTTCTGTCAGAAGAATCGAGCAATGGACAAACTTTCATCGACTGAGGATGCGCCTCTTCAGCATATCTGAAGGGCAGTTTATCAAGCAGGTATTTGGGCGACCAGCACACAAACAGACCAAGTGATTCCTTCTCTACAGGATTTTGCTTGGAATAAAGTTTCAGAGTCATGGGTACCAGTTTTAATGCCAATTCCAGAGGTTTCCCGATCATGCAGGGAATTGATTAAATGTTCCTGCAAAGGAGACTGCAAAAACTGCAAATGTGGGAAACCCAATCTGGACTGCTCACCACTTTGCAAGTGCAAGTGTAATTTATTTATAACTGTTGCACATTGAATGAATAATTATAAATATTTATTATTGGGAACTCTTATTAGCGGTATATTTGGACTTATATACTACTGTAGTACATGATATAGATATATTTTTTTGTATTTTATTTAATCTTTAGACTACCTTAAGTTAGATGTGTAGTGTACTTAGTTGGCTTAAAGCTGTAATTCAAAATGAACACTATAATAGATTGTGTTAAGTGATAATTTGTTGAATTTGTCGGTCATTTTGGATTTTAGTGCTGTACATGAAAATTTCTAGAAATTTCAGAGGGCTCCTAGGCTAACATTTATTAGTATACTCTAAGGTACCTTCATATCAAATTTGGTGCTTTTATTCGCCAGATAACAGTAATCTTGAAATACAGCTCTAACCCACCTCACTATAAATCAAATAACTTTCCAAATTATCAAAGAATAGTAAACTTTGTAAATATATACGATATTCAATAACTTTTGTAATACTGTCATGATTGTTAGCATTATTAATTATAAATATATAAAGGTTCTTTAGCAAAAACGACTTCACATATAACATTTAACATCGTTCAGCTCTGTTTCATTAAGAAAATGGTGGATTGGATAAAGGATCCTATTTTAATAAAACTCTCCAGATCAAAGGCGTTCCTGAAAAACAGGAGCTTATACAGGTATTGAGGTGTGCGTATCGGTCGAACGCGCATTTATAAGTACTATTAAAACCAACTTTCCACTAACTTAAGAGGTCTCGCTACGTCGATTTAGAACTTTTTAAACACACGTTTTTTATATATACAAGTTTATTTTTTATGAAATTGTATATTAGAACCGTCAGATATGACTTCCACAAGAAACATTACATACTATTATTAAATGTCGATTCCTGCACTCGACTTGACAATGCTGGTTGATGACAAACAATAATAATAATTATTCACTATATGTAATGATACAGATTATGTATATAGTGGAGCGAAAAAAAAGGTAAAATTGTGTCGTTTTTTTTATGAGCTTAGAACAAGATCAGACACAGTGGGTATTACCCACATCATTTTACACATAAAAACACAAAATACGACATTTTTTAGTGGTCACAGATATTTTTATTTAAAAAAAAGTGTAAAATTTAATTTTTTTTTAAATCATGTTTTTTTGTACATCCATTACCATATCTCAAAAATGAATTGAGCTATCGATGTGAACTTTTTTTTGTTATAAAACACACACTTAAGCGCTTCTCTCTATTCATAGGATTGCTAATAAAAAAAATGTGAACATGCCAAAAACGTAGATGACCCTGAAAGTTTAGAGAATACGCCATCAAATTTTCACTAAGCGAGGAACTTTTTTGTTTTTGAAAATTTTGTGTAACATGCTGTGAAGAAAATGAAGTCAATAGACTAAAAAAGTTTTTAGAAAAAAAATATTTTCATTATTAGCAATAGTTTGCTAGTTACGAATTTTTTAGTATGGAGGAATTTTCGAAGCGTACGCGCGCCGTACTTAAGAATAATAATGATTATGTATTGTGTGTAACGGAACTTTTCATCATTATTTTTTTATGTTTAGGACTGTTTTATCACGTTTTAGGATCTGAAAGGATAACTTATTTTTTCCAGCGACACATTAAGGACTAAGGTTGAAGGCAAAAAGGAATTAAAAATCTTAAATGGAGTATGCGTTGCATTGGGATCCCGGAAACGGTGAAAAATAATATTATAGTAAAATGGAAAAAATGTTGCGCAACTAGGGGGCTAATAAAATCCCATAAACAGAAGTTTAGGAAAAGTAATAATTTTGGAGTGTTTTGATAAAAAGTAAACTATCGAGTTTTCCTTTTTTTGCGTTATTATTGGAGCTAAATAAAAAAGAGAGAGTTTCTTAAAGCACGTGGCAATCTTAATATTTGTATCCGACATTTTCTGTGTCAGAGTCCCTATCCGAAACTCCCATGCATTGCATTTTAGATTCACACAATAACACAGGTCGACAAAAAAAGATTCTGCTCCAAGGACTAAACCTATCATGCCTTAAGTATTTTTGTGTGCTGAATCCGAATTTTCCACTTAGATTTCGAGCAAACGTCAAACATTGTCAGAAAATTTGCACTTTATACACAGGTCTACAAAAAAGAAATTCTGTTCCAATGACTAAATCTATCATTCCTTATGTATTTTTGTATGCGGAATCCGAATTTTCAATTAAAAAAAATTTTTACCGCGAGATTTCGAGTAAATCCCGGTGTTTATCAAAATACGGTTTTTTGACAATAAAAACCGGGATTTACTCGAAATCTACGCGGTAGAAAATTTTTTAAATTGAAAATTCGGATTCAGCACACAAAAATACTTAAGGTATGACAGGTTTAGTCCTTGGAGCAGAACTTTTTTTTTGTAGACCTGTTAATTGAGTAAACGTGTTATTTTCGCCTAAATTAGGTAACAAAAAAGAAAAAAAAACATCCTAAATTAAGTATTTTTTAATTTCCTAATTATAGTCTCTTCCATGGCGTGTGCACAAATTTATCGTTTTCCTCTATTACTACACCACATAAAATTCACTCCATTTTACAATGAAACTTAGATTGCTTATTTATCTTAAATATTTTTTAAGTAGATAATCCATGCACAATTCGCACAATGACCATGCGTTCTACAATATAATACAAGTGGTAATGAGAGAAAGAATATCGTTACACATTTTACTTCCACATTCAGTGGAAATATAGTATGGACAAAAATATTTTTGACAATTTTTATTGTCCAAATAGGCTTAGAATGTCATGAAACGTCGAGATTTTAAGTTTGAGCAAAAAAATTATGTCTGTAACTTTTTTGTGCACACGATTACTCTGGAACCGTTTAAGATATTGACTTGAAATTTGGTACACGTACCATGTATTTTAACGAGAGCTGGAACTAGCCAGCTCTCGTTACTTACCCCAACCCTTTAACGGTAAATGGAAGTAAATAGGCAAATCAAGCAAGTAAGAGTCCATAAAACTGGTATTTAGTATATATGAGAGAAGCTAAGCTCTCAAAATTTTTTTTTGGCATTATCCACCCCCATTACCAACTCCCACACCATTATTCAAGGGGGCGAAAAAAATAAAATTGTCATTTAGTGTGTGTACAATAACCAAAGGCCTCAATTTTTTTTTCTTTATCCACCACTACTACCACCCCCCTTCCACCACCCTCAGCCTCACTACCGATGTGGCATATCGTTTTATAGGTTTTTGGGGTAGACGATTTCAAATATTATATTATTAAAGTTCCATAAAAAATGATTTCCACATTTAAATTTTTTTCGTTCTGAGAGACTTGGATAGAAGATCTGGATGTGGAAGCAGTGATTCCTTGGGCAGCGGTTTTATAATTTGACCTTTGACGAAAACGAATAACGTTGATAGTACACCGCCTTGAAACTAGTTAGTTTTAGTGGACGCGGGCGTATTAATACTCAATTTCTGCAATTCGCGCGCTCTAAAAAATCACTGTACCTAAACTATAAAAGACACAATAAAAATTATGCTGTCAAAAACTTTTTTGGTCTTTTGTCTTTATTTTCTATGTTATACAAAATTTCCAAAAACAAAAAAGTTTGTAGCTTAGTGAAAATTTGACTGCGAATTTTCTGAACTTTCAAGGTTATCTAAGTTTTTAACAAACTTAAAAATGTTTTAGTTAACAATACTATACACAGATAGAAGCGTGTGTGTTTTATAACAAAAAAAATTTCATGTGGATAGCTCCATTCATTTTTGGGTTATGGCATTAGATGTTCAAAAAAACATGATTAAAAAAAAAAAAATTCACACCTTTTTAAAAATAACAATGTCCGTGACCACTAAAAAATGTCGTATTTCATGATTTCTAATGAACAACGACCTACTTAATGAGATGGTATATATCTAGGTTTGTTCTAAGATTAAAAAAAAAAAACTCAAGGAAGCGACTTTTTCCCTGTTTTTTACTTCACTAATATATGGCCAGGCCAGAACAGGTAAATAAAAATGGTACAATATTAACAATGAATAAACAAATAACAAGATAAAAAACAACACGCATACAAGAGAACACATTTTATAAAAGAAAAAGAAATATAATTGTCTAGCAAATAATATGAACATTAAATGTGTGATTTTTGGTACATAGCCATCAATTAATCCCACAGGGAATTATGACGAGGGAATTCTTCGTGTACCAATCAGAAAATACCTTAAATACAAACCGCTGCCCAAGGAATCACTACTTCCACATCCAGATTCTCTATTCAAGTCACTCACAACGAAAAAACTTTGTATGTGAAAATAATTGTTTATGGAACTTTAATAATATAATATTTGAAATCCTCTACCCCAAAAACCCATAAAACGATACCCCACATCGGTAGTGGGGCGGGGGTGGTGATAGGGGGGGTGGTAGTGGGGGGTGGATGAAGTAAAAAAATATTTTGAGGTTTCTGGTTCCTGTACATAAACTAAATCACATTTTTTTTCATCCCCTTTAATAAGGAGGTGGGGGTGGTAATGGGGGTGGCTAATGCCAAAAATTTTTTTGAGACCTTAGCTTCTCTTGTATATACTAAATACCAATTTCATGAACTCTTACCTGCTTGGTTTACCCATTTTCCCCAAATTAACCCCAATTTACCCCCCAACCCTTCGACGGAACAAGATGAAAATATAATCTAGTTCTAGATCTCGTTAAAGTACATATGTGTACCAAATTTCAAGTCAATATCTTATACGGTTCCAGAGTAAACGTGCGTACAAAAAAAAGTTACAGACAGACAGACAGACAGACCGACAGACAGACCGACAGACAGACAGACCGACAGACAGACAGACCGACAGACAGACAGACCGACAGACAGACAGACCGACAGACAGACAGAAATTTTTTTTTTCGCTCAAACTTAAAATCTCGACGTTTCATGACATTTTAAGCCTATTTGGACAATAAAAATTTTTAAAAATTTTTTTGTCGTTACTATACTTCCACTGGACGTGGAAGTAATTATGCATGAATCGGTCTATCTGTGCACATTAAAAATGCAATAGAGACCGGTAACTATGAAAAAAAATAAACAGACGCCGTAAACAATCAAAGTAAAAATGGGTTTTGTGGAATTGTGTTTGATTGTGTTAGTTTTGTGGTTGAAACAATGGAAAGTGATTCAGAAGGTACTATACCCTGTACTCCACCAGAAATAACTGAAAGAGCAGAAGCAAGAGTATTTAATTTACTACCACAGAAATCAAAAAGTTTTTATGTTAAAGCGTACCAAAGTTTCATGGATTGGCGCATTCAGAAAAAAACTACTAAACTCGCTTTCTGAAAATGTATTATTAGTCTATTTTGCTGACTTAGCCGACAGATACAAATCTTCTTCATTATGGTCATTTTTTTCCATGTTGAAAGCAGTTTTGAAAGTAAAACACGACATAGATTTGGAAAAGTATGGAAAACTACGTTCTTTTCTGGAAAGAAAATCGAAGCGAAAAAGGCGAAAACTTTGACACCAGAAGAAATTAATAAAATAAAGGAAGCACATGATAGAGTTTATGTTTTACATAAGGTAAGCATGCCAGATACTAAATGTCTCAAATCTAACATATTCATTTATTTAAGGTCCTATTAATGGTGGGAATTATGGGTGCATGACGTTCTAATGAGGTCTACGAAATGTAAATTGAAGACGTGAAAGATCTAAGTACAACATTATTAATAACTGTGCCTAAAACGAAAACCAACGTGGTAAGAAGTTTTGTCATTACTAGAAAATTGTATGGGAGTGTAAAAAAGTACATGAATCTTCGGCTGACGCACGTGACAATAAGCTCATTTTTTTTTAAATTACCAAAGGTTTTCAACGAATTGGAGAAAATAAGTTTACTGTACTTGGAAAACAAATAGCAACTTATTTGAATTTGTCAAATCCTGAACTTTACACCACTCATTGCTCTTCGGCTACAATATGCGTGGATGAAGGTGGAGATCTTACGGGGTTGAAGCGTCACAGAGGCTGGAAGTCCTCACTCGTAGCTGAAGGATACATCGACCAATCTGTTAAAAATAAAATGATAACAGCCGAAACTATTTCAAAGCAAGTGAACAATGCTACGAACAGGGCGGACCTTTGGGGGGGTACGACCGTGGCCCGCACGAGGGCACCTTATTCCAAGGGTGCCACGAGCCTAATATATTTTTTAAATTTTATCCCCCAGCTCATTAATTTTGAGATGAGGACGAAAATATTTTTTTTCTGACTTGACCAGAAAAAGGGGTGCCATTTAAAACTTCGCACGAGGGCGCTTGAGGAACTAAGGCGAGCCCTGGCTACGGCTTCTACTTCTACAGCTGCTAGAGTGGTTAATGCTGATTAGGGATTGCATTACCGGTTAACCGGTTAACCGGTTAACCGGTTATTAGGACAAAAAACACATGATGATAATTACCGGTTATTTTAATTTTTTACCGGTTATTTCGGTAAATTCTGAACTTACGATATGTCGCGTATTCAACGTTTCTGTTTATGTCACTGACTAGTATTCACTAAATACAGAGTGACTGTCCCAACACCGAGCACTTTTAACAATAAATAAATAATATTATAAAAAGTAAACTCCAAACACCAAGCCCTGAGAAATACAAGAGAGACATTGACAATATCTTACGACAGAAAATTGAATATGTCACTGCCGCAAATATCCGTGGAATACATTTAGAAGTATGTTATTACCAATTCTTATTAACTTATCGACCCACCAATATCGATTGAGGAAGGGCATTTTCAGCTGGTGGTATTCTATGCACAAATATCAGACGATTAACAGATATAACTTTGAAAAACTAACCCTTTTAACAGGCTATTTTTAAAAAATATTGTATTTTTAGATTAGGTATTCAGTAAATGCCTTATTTGAGTTTATGTTTATAATTTTTGTTATTTAAGTGGATATTTTTGTTATTTACAGAATAATTATTTATTTAAATGTATTTCATTTATATTTTTTCCTTTTGGTAAATTAACTCCTATATAAAAAGTCTATTTGACAGTCACATTTTTGTCACTTTGACAGCGATAAAAAAAGGTGCACCGATAAAAATGCCTGTTTCTCAAAAGCAGAGTACACCTAGTAGTCGCACGTCACTTTGAAATCTGTACTCTCAGCTATAATTTTTAAGTATTGTGGAAACTATACTGTACGATATGAGTCGTTTTGAGAAAATTATAATTATCTTTAATAAATTATTGTTATTGTTCGTTCACATTCATATTCTATCGTTAATTTATCTTGCCAAAAAACACTCGAGCTTTTCTTTTATGGATAAATTTCTTTTTAACTCAAAATTTTGCCAATCAGTAATTTTGCTCGAAAAACTGACATTTGACAAAATCGCTCGACCTCCGTCTGGCGATTGTTTCATGTCAGTTTTTCTTATAAAATCACTGATTGGCAAAATTATTTCGTTACAAAGAGAAATTTATCCGATAAAAAAAAGCTCTTGTGATTTTACTGTTGATAAAAAACCTTTTGTTTGTTCATTATATCAAATATACGTATATAAAAATATTTTTTGTTAAATTTAGATAATTTTGTATGTCAGTTTTTCTTATAAAATCACTGATTGACAAAATTATTTCGTTACAAAGAGAAATTTATCCGATAAAAAAAAGCTCTTGTGATTTTACTGTTGATAAAAAACCTTTTGTTTGTTCATTATATCAAATATACGTATATAAAAATATTTTTTGTTAAATTTAGATAATTTTGTATGGAAAGAGACAATTGCCATTTTCGCCACCCTAATCATCCATTCTAAAAATTACCGGTAAATACCGGTTAACCGGTTATTTACATTTTTATTTACCGATTTACCGGTTATTAAAACTTCCGGTAAATTGCAATCCCTAATGCTGATAGTATTACTACCGTTGAAAATAGTGCTAATCATACTATAACACAAAATATGCCCTCATAAGTTCAGTTTATTAACTGTAGTAGTAACATTAACTTACATTTTGTTGAAAAGAAATAAATAATTTAAAAATTAATATTTTTTATGCGTGGCTGGCACGAGAGGTCCTTTCAGTAGGAATAAGTCTTTCGGCTGGTGTCTGTTGCAATCGACACTTTAGCATTTTGTGGCAATACATAGTTATTGCACTTAACGTGGCCAGGCTTGTAATTCGTAATTCAGTGCTCGGCGGGGGATTATTCCGGAAAATAGCAGTTGGTTGCAGTCTGGTTTTTTATTCCCTATGTATTTAAGGAAACGTATTAGAGGAGTTCGAAAAAATATTTCACTAGTAAATAAACTTACCATAGTCCGAAAGTTGGTATTAACAGAGGTACAGAGTGTTAAAGGTCAATTTTATATTTTTTATTTTCTCATACAACTTTTGGAATTTTTCAAATATTGGTAAGAAAATTCGTGAATGGGGGTTTTTTAAGATGAGAAACTCTAATGTGCTCCCATTTTTGGTGTAATGTTATTGCTTTTTTTATTCAATGGTTTTCTTATACTTTTCTTATATACACATTAAAAAACCACCCTGATTTGGGGGTGACATTGGAATTTTGCAGAAAATTCTCTTAAAATACTAAGTTTCGATAACTAAGTAGAAAGATAAGTAAAAAAATTAAATTCACACCTTCAACCCTCCTCGCCATTATTTCACCACCCTTAAGAATGTTGTAAGCTACTATTTAAAAAAAAAACAGAACACCTTCATTGAGTGATTGCTATCAGAATGTAATAATTTGATTGCTTCTGAGTACACTCATACGCCTCCTCACCCCCAAAAGGGGTGAGAAGGTGAGACCCACCCCCAAAACGGGTGGACCTCACCTTCTCAGGGATATTGATCGGTTTTAATTACAAAAAAATCCTAATACTCCTGGATATTTTTTTATTATATTAAAATGACCGGGCCAATTCAGATCACTCCTCAATATTTCTCCCTCTAAAGAGGGTGTCGATATCCCCTTTAAAAAATGTTGCTTGATTTATATAGTAAAAAATTATTTAGTTATTTAAATAATTTTTGTTTGTTAGAATGGGAATCTTTTTCAATTTATGGCCCCCTCAAATTCCAAATTTACCCACGAAACTATTTTGGGACTTTCGATTAGTTTTTATTACAACAGAAATCCTTCATTCCCTCTTACATGGATTTCTATCATAATAGAGTAATTTAGTGACTAAAAAGTACCTTAGTCGAGGGCAAAGCCCCTGAGATATTTCTGAGATAGTAATCTCTATGCCACATCCCCAACTCCCACAAAACGGGTAAATGATACGTTAATATATATATTTTCAATAAGTATTTAGGGATAATTTTTTGAAGTCACTAAGTTACTCTATTATGATAGAAATGCATGTAAGAGGTAATGAAGGATTTCTGTTGTAATAAAAACTAATCGAAAGTCCCAAAACAGTTACTCCCACCCTTTTCGTGGGTAGATTTGGAATTTGAGGGGACCATAAAATGAAAAAAAATGCCCATTCTGACAAACACTAAATAACTAAATATTTTTTTTACTATAAAAATCAAGCAACATTTTTCAAAGGGGATATTGACACCCTACACCCTATCCTTAGAGAGGTAAGAAATATTCAGGAATGATCTGAATTGGCCAAGTTACCTTAATATAATAAAAAAACCGTAATTAAAACTGATCAATATCCCTGAGAAGGTGAGACCCACCCCATTTAGGAGTGAGGAGGCGTATGAGTGTACTCAGAAATAATCAGATTATTATATTCTGACAGCAAGCACTCAATGAGGTGTCCTGGTTTTTTTTAAAATATGTCTATATAACTATATAGTAGTTATATAGTAGCTTAGAACCTTTAGGGGTGATGAAAGAATGGCGAGGAGGGTTGAAGGGGTGAATTTGATTTTTTTACTTCTTTTTCTACTTAGTTATTGAAATTTAGTATTTTAAGAGAATTTCCTGCAAAATTCCAATGCCACCCCCAAATCAGGTTGGTTTTTTAGTGTACTCCGGAGATTTTTCGCCAAAACGGGTGACGGATTCGTTAGTAAAAAAAGGTGGCTTCCACACTTTACTACGGATGGGCCAAAAAAGCCCTTTTTTTAACATTGCTCTTTAGTGATTGAAATTTGACCCACTTCCCGTTATCCGATCGAGCTGAAATTTTGCATACACGTGTAGTTCTGATGACAGTACAAAAAGCGTATTTTTTAGTTTTAACACTCTAATTTTGTTTTTTTCACTACGAGCCCCTGCAGCGAAGCTTTCGGTACTATCTTATTAAGTATGTATATAAATAAAATAAAATAATAAAGACGTAACTAAGATAGCGGATTATATTTTTCAGTGACGTCATTGCAAACCAAATTAAGACTAAAAAGTTAAAAATAAATAAATGAAAAAAAGCAAACCAATGTTTTTTTTTTTTTTAATTAAATTGCACTAAAAAGTAGAATTTTCTACTTTTCTACTAAAAAGATTATTTAATCTTTTTTTCAAACTTTGTAAATAGAAAACCATTGGGCGCTTTAATTAGACGAAGAAATATTTTATGACCACCCAATGGTTTTCTATTTACAAAGTTGAAAAAAAAAAAATATTTTCTACTTTTTAGTGCAATTTGGTTTTAAAATATAACCATTGTTTTCAAAAAGTTTTTTTAAATTTATTTTTACATTATGAGTATAACATATTTTCAAGTACTTAGTTCATAGCGGATGTCTCTAAGATTACATCGGACGGTCATTCTGTTTGTTTTGTTGACATTAAGGAAATATACGCACATCAATATTTGACCTTATATCAGAACACATTTAATTTTAACCTTTAATTTGTTCTGTTACAGTTAGAAATAGTTTTTATACAGCAAAGTGTATCTCTCATTTTTCTATGTGACTCATCGAACCACTGAACAGGTGGATTATTATTCATTTTTCATCTTTTTAAACGAAAATGTTTGCCAATATGAGATGAAAAAGTGCTTACTAAAAACGCTTATAAAAAAGTAGCGTATATGCAAACTCCACTTATGTTTTTATGCATTACCTGCCCTTGAAATATTGCCACCTCTACTTTATAACATCCTGTATACACTCTATTTCGTAGATTTGCTTAAAATTCTCGGCATATCGGTAATCGATGCTGCGACCCATTGTTGTGAAAGTCCATTGTTAGCACTCCAACCCAACCGGAAGTCAGCTGTACACGGGCCGAGGCTGCGGCTATAGCATAACCACCTCAGGCTTATCACACGCAGCACCCTTATATTGATAGCAGCATTATTATTACCATTTTCAAATATTACCCTAGACGGTGTGTGGTTGTAGAATTATTTTTATATACGGGGTGAGTCAGTTTATATTTACCGAGCGAATATGGTATTTAGAAAATAAATTCTTGGAACATTTTATTCTCATTGACGTGTCGTATTATAGACACGGTTTTGACATTCGATAATATGATATCCCAAGCAGCAAACAAGCAATATAGACCAACCACTAAAACAAGAATAATTTCATGAAGTACAGAATTACTTCATTTCGTCTTAAGCTGATATGCTGTCATAACTGCTTGAAAGTATATAAGTTTTAAAGTATTTATGTTTTACCTAGAAGATTTCTCCAAAGTATATTGGCCTTGTGCATTATTTTACTATGTTAAAAATTACCTAAAACTTCCCTAAAACATGTCTTAATATGTCATAAAAAAATTAGTTATTTTTATAAGTCCAAATTTGTAAGTTTTACTTGTAGAGGTCGCTTGGCCGTGAGTTGGCCTTTCTTCACTAAAAGGTCTTTTGTGAATTAACGCTACAACTAGTTGTTGCCCAGGATTCCAAGACTTTGCAAAGCTAATTTCCCTATGTCTTCAGGCATTAATTCCGCCTGCTTTAGGTACTTTAGCCTAGTGCGGATAAGTACCTTGCATTTACAAAGTATATGCTCCACAGTCTCAGTTGCAGTTTCACAGTATCTGCGGTCATCTTCTGCCATGCCCATGTTCTTGAGATGATATATCAAGGGGCAATGGCCAGTTAGAAGGCCTGTGATCAGCCTTAGGTCGGACCTTTCAAGTTCGAGAAGCCATGTGGCATTCTTTGTTGAATAGGTTATAAACATTTTCGCTTGTCCGTTATGTGTCCTTAGATAAGCTACAGAGCGGTTCGGGTCCAAAAAATGGGGCTTCAGTCCCTTGTCTTGCGAGGCTATCAGCCAATTCGTTGCCTTCTATTCCCTCATGCCCTGGCACCCACATCAAGGTAACCTTGTTGTTTTTTGTCAGTTGCTTCGGGGATTATCTGCATTCCCAGGCAATTTTGGACTCGAAGATATAAGACCTGAAAGCCTTTAGTGCTGCCTGGCTATCTGAAAGTATATAGATTTTTGCCCTTCGAGTGCCTCTATTTAGGCATTCCTGGGCACACTGATCTATAGCATAGATTTCTGCCTGGAAGATAGTTGGGGGTGTTACCAAGGGCTTTAGATAGGCTGCATTTAGGCCCTGCTACGCCCACACCAACCCCTTCGTCCATCTTGGATCCATCTGTGTACCAGATGTGTGACTCTTTCTCCAACTGCAGTACTTCGATCCTGCTCGCCTGATGGCTTTCAATCAGCACTTCAAATGGGCAGTCGAAGTCATGCTTGACTGGCATTGAGTCAGTGAGTTTGATCATGGATTCAAATTAGATTAGCTCCAGAATCTTTAACCTTCTAAATTTTACTTAGAAAAATGCCTTTAGAGCCCACGGGCTTATTTGGGCCTTTGGCAAGGTAAAAATTTACCTAATACTTATATCATAAAAACGACCTCATGGTTATGAACTAAATCAGTAATTGGTAGGTTGTAAATGACTTAATTCTACCCTATTAAAACACAAATGAAGTTGCAGAAAAATATTAGGCATCATTATTACCTTTAAATAACCATAAACAGATAATCGACCTATTGGAAATACTGACCAGATAAGTCTACATTAACATTAAAAATTGATATTGATCTCCATTAGTCTTCAATGGCAAAAGCTATCACGGTGTACTACAATCAAATTGAAATCAAAGTTGTTGCTCGGAATTTTTCTTGCACATTCTTGGATGTATATAGAACCAATCTCTATGATATTTAAAATCATTCATCGCAGCAGGCCAGACTATGGTATTTTTATGTATTTGGACTCGCTGAAACCGAATCCAAAGTCAGAATTGACAGATTGGCTCCCCCCTAAATGGTATATCCGGCGGACCATACCAGTGTATCCTTATGTATTTGGACCCTCTGAAACAGAATCCGTAATCAGAATTTGTCAGATTTGCTCGGTTTTCACCCCCTAACTCGAAACAACACCCCCAAAACAAAACAAAATTGGTTCCTATGTATATGGACCCGCTAAAAACGAATCCGAGGTCAGAATTGCCAGATTGGCTTGTTTTTCACCCCTAACTGCCCCCCCATCCCCCGCCCGAAAATGGTCTGTAGTAATTCTGACTTCGGGTTCGGTTTCAGCGGGTCCAAATACATAAGGATACACTGGTCTGGTTGGCAGGCCAGACCACTTTTTTTTTAGGAGGTTAAGGGTGAAAAACTAGCGAATCTGAGAATTCTGACTTTGGATTCTGTTTCAGAGGGCCCAGATACATAAGGATATACTGGTATGGTCCGCCGGACAGACCATTATCAGGATAAGTTGTAGAATGTAATACTACAGATCATAGTATACTTCAAACCATATTTCGGGCCAGTACGGACCGTCCTTCCAGAGTGAGACTACTGCGCCGCTACTGCGCGTTAGAAGAACAAGGTTGGTCTGACTTTTCATCGCTGTACTCACGTCTCGCCTAAAAGCTGATTATTAGGGAACCTTACACTCTACAAATCTTGGCTTCGCACCACCGCCTGCTCGAGCGAGTGCGTGAACCAAATGTCCGAACCTGTGGTTCCTCTCGTACTGAGCAGAATTACTACCGCAACGACGAGTCATCAGTAGGGTAAAACTAACCTGTTTCACGACGATCTCACGTTCCCTATTATTATTATGGCATCTATTTTTTAAAATTATTCAATGATACTATATTTGGAGATAGGGTCGAATATTTCTAGACGGAGATAAAAATTAACATACGGCGGTTTTAAACTTGCCCTCTGTTTATAATGAAAGGACCCCGCAATAATCTTATGGAAATTGGGTTTCGGTCAAATCGTCTGAATTTTGGATATGTTTTAGGTTTCGGCATCCCAAGCAAAAGTCTCAACGGGCACAAAGCTCGAAAATCAATACTTTGGCTGCTACGGAGCTTGAAAGCTCTAAAGCTCCACCACAGTATTATTTATTCATGCAGTCTTTATAGATTTTTAAATAACTAATTTTTTCGATTTTAATGTCTAGGTTTATGTTCTTGAGGTTGCTGAATTCCAATCCGATGTCAAATTGTCCAAATTGACACTTTCCAGCTGTCAATTAGCTGTCAAAGTGCCTTAACAAAGTGCAAATCTTATTTTTATGTTATGAGTTTATGCTGTTTAGGTAAACTCAGTTCATGTATGATGTGAATACAATAATTCGACAATTGGCAGCTGTCAACAGGCTGTCAGCTAGCTGTCAAAGTGCAATAACAAAGTGCAAATCTTATTTTTTTTATGACTTTATGCTTTTTAGGTAACTCAGTTCATACATGATGTGAAGTTATAACAAAAAAATGAGATTTGCACTTTGTTATTGCACTTTGACAGCTAGCTGACAGCCTGTTGACAGCTGCCAATTGTCGAATTATTGTATTCACATCATACATGAACTGAGTTACCTAAACAGCATAAACTCATAACATAAAAATAAGATTTGCACTTTGTTAAGGCACTTTCACAGCTAATTGACAGCTGTCTAGTGTCAATTTGGACAATTTGACATCGGATTTGAATTCAGCAACCTCAAAAACATAAACCTAGACATTAAAATCGAAAAAATAAGTTATTTAAAAATCTATAAAGACTGCACGAATAAATAAATCTGTGGTGGAGCTTTGGAGCTTTCAAGCTCCGTAGCAGCCAAAGTATTGATTTTCGAGCTTTGTGCCCATTGAGACTTTTGCTTGGGATGACTAAACCTAAAACATATCTAAAATTCAGACGATTTGACCGAAACCCAATTTCCATAAGATTATTGCGGGGTCCTTTCTACGTCGCTGAACAAGCCTAATCCTTTAGAAAACGAGAAAAATGCACGTATACAAAGAACCTCGGATAAATCTTATGGAAAATGGCTTCCGGTGGAATTTACTGAAATTGTAGTATGTTGTAGATATTGACGTCCTGGTCAAATGTTTCAATGGGCACAACCTTAAAAAATAACCAATTTTCGAGTTAAATTATCATCTAGTCTAGTAATACCATGCCATAATATGCACGGTGATTCATAAATAATGGTACAATACTTAACTGTGCGTAGGAGTCAAAATATTAAGATTTAGTTAATCATACCTTAGAGCCGGTTTTACATATTAAACCAAAGTTTAACTATAAGTTTCAACTGGAGTTTTATTGGAGATTTAAACTGTAAATTTTAGTATTTTGTGTAAAATACCGTTTTATATAGGTATTATAGGTGCTTGTGTGCTACAGGTGTTTATTGAAATTACCGGCGACTTCGCCAAATATTCGAATATGGAACATACACTCCACTATTCGTATACTGATACAAGTGACACGACAGAAAGCAAACTTGTTTCTGATTGATCCGCATCGACCGTGTCCCACGGTGCACTCGAGAAGCTCGCGTTCACTCAGGAAAGACGGGAAGTTCCGAGTCAGTATATACAGTAGAAACCGACACCAGTGCGGAAGACCAGACCCTCAATCCACTCCTTTTGTAAGGCCACCATTAGACTATAAATGTTCTTTGACCAAGAACTTTTATAAAGTATATTTTATGAGAGATGTGATAGTGTAATCGATGAAATTTTATAAGTTTCGGCCATATTTTATAAAATATTACACATTTTTCATAAAAAATATCTTTTATAAAAGATCTTTGTCAAAGAATATTTATAGTCTAATGGTGGCCTAGCAACTGCTAGAGGTACTATAATTTAGTATATAGTATACAGCCTACCTTAATCTTAAAAACAATATCTCATTTGTTCTCTATTTAGAATCTGCTAAACAAACAATTCATATAACAAGTAGATATTCGTATTCAAAATCAAGAAGAATCGAATATGAAAATATATACGGGCTGTTCAATTGTTCCTTTGTATGTGTATTTTTCGGTGGTAATAAAAAACTAATGGTAGATCTAAATTCCAACAAAAATTACACGTACAGTTTTTGAAAATTAAGGCACTTACAGAAGTAGAAAATTATAGTGGAAACCTTGTATGTGAGGCTCATAATCAACTATTTGATGAATCACCCTGTATGTATTTATTCCGTCACATAGGTTTATGTTTCTGAGGTTGCTGAATTCAAATCTGATGTCAAATTGTCCAAATTGACACTTGACAGCTGTCAGTTAGCTGTCAAAGTGCCTTAACAAAGTGCAAATCTTATTTTTATGTTATGAGTTTATGCTGTTTAGGTAACTCAGTTCATGTATGATGTGAATACAATAATTCGACAATTGGTAGCTGTCAACAGGCTGTCAGCTAGCTGTCAAATGCAATAACAAAGTGCAAATCTTATTTTTTTAACTCAGTTACCTAAAAAGCATAAAGTCATAACAAAAAAATAAGATTTGCACTTTGTTATTGCACTTTGACAGCTAGCTGACAGCCTGCTGACAGTTGCCAATTGTCGAATTATTGTATTCACATCATGTATGAACTGAGTTACCTAAAAAGCATAAAGTCATAACAAAAATATAAGATTTACACTTTGTTATTGCACTTTGACAGCTAGCTGACAGCCTGTTGACAGCTGCCAATTGTCGAATTATTGTATTCACATCATACATGAACTGAGTTACCTAAACAGCATAAACTCATAACATAAAAATAAGATTTGCACTTTGTTAAGGCACCTTGACAGCTAGTTGACAGCTGTCAAGCGTCAATTTGGACAATTTGACATCGGATTTGAATTCAGCAACCTCAAAAACATAAACCTAGACATTAAAATCGAAAAAATAAGTTATTTAAAAATCTATAAAGACTGCACGAATAAATAAATCTGTGGTGGAGCTTTGGAGCTTTCAAGCTCCGTAGCAGCCAAAGTATTGATTTTCGAGCTTTGTGTCCATTGAGACTTTTGCTTGGGATGACGAAACCTAAGACATATCCAAAATTCAGACGATTTGACCGAAACCCAATTTTCATAAGATTATTGCGGGGTCTTTTCAACTTATTATGTTGAAATTTCAACTTATTAAGTTGCAAGATAATATATACCCCGTCCGTTTAAAACGTATTTTTAGACAAAACTAAAAGTTAACCATCAGATTTAAGATAAACGAAACTTATAAAACCGGCCCTTAATGAAATATTGATAGCTAAAAAGATACAGAGTGTCATATTTTACATTTTATTTTTTATTTTTCTTTGTGATTTAATGGAATTTTTAAAATTTTCTTTTGAAAATTGGTGGGTTTAGGTTATTTGGGATGGAAAATCATAACACATCTCCAATTTTGGTTTGGCTAGAGCTAGAGGGCGCTACGTACGCTACTTTTTCAAATCTCAAAATACAAGTTCTCCAGGAAAGTAAAAATCGAAAGTTCCTTGCAACTTTTTTAATAGCCTTTTGAAATAATAATTTTTACAAGTAGGCGTTGTTGCAGCATTATCAGAGTAAATAAAGATACATAATATATATGTCAAGTATGTATAAAAACAAAAATTACCTGTCAAACAATCAATTTTTCAAACAATAAATAGTTGATACAGAGAGTTTCATTTAATATAAAGTGTTGTGTTCTTTATTTGTTTCTTATTTTTTTTTTACATTTTACTTGCAAGTATAACAATTCTAAAGGCAATAGAGAATATTACCTGGAAAAAATAGGAGGATTTAGTTTTATAAGCTTACATTATGTTTTCTGGGTCACTGATTCCGAATTTTTCACTTCCCACCAAAAATTCCCTCCGGAACCCCCTCAAATTTAGAAAAAAAAAAAAAAAAAAACAAAAAAATTGTTTTTTTATTTATTTTTTATCTTTTTTTTTTTCGTTTTAGATAAAAAATACCCAGATATTCAGAAAGCAAACAAGATTTATAACAAAAAAGGACATTTTCACGTACGACGAACGGGAGGGGAGCGAGTGAGAATTTTTCAGAATTTTTTTATCAATTTTTAGGATAGGTAAAATATATATATATATATATGTCATATTCCGATATGCTTCGGTGAGATTGGCTGAAACTTTGCTATTTTGTAGTTAGTCATGCTGATCAAAAATTCCCATTGCACTGAGTCTATCCTATGAGTGGTTTTCGCTCCAGGAGTGCCTGAACGTCTTAACAACGAGGTAACGGGTAATCTATATGTATGTGTTTATGTATGTGTTTATGAATGGCTTCCAGCGTGTTTGTGTACGTGCGTGCGTATGTGTGTGATTATTTTTATCAAAGAACCTGCTCTTACCGGCACTATGTTTCTTATGAGAGCGCTCTCATTGCCAACCAGGGTGATCCCATTTTTTTTGTTTCGCTTTCTATCTGTTTATTTCTACTTTTTGTTGTATTTAATATTATTTTTAGTTTTTAAATATTGAGAACATCCATAGGATTTTCAGGAACAAGTGCTCTGTTTTCAGTATCATGTATCGTTCGAAGAAGAATCATTGATGGATATTTTATATGATTTTCATGCCGTATGTACCCCAAAAACCATAATACGCTTGTGTTTTCTACACCTACATATAGATTACCCGTTACCTCGTTGTTAAGACGTTCAGGCACTCCTGGAGCGAAAACCACTCATAAGATAGACTCAGTGCAATGGGAATTTTTGATCAGCATGACTTACTACAAAATAGCAAAGTTTCAGCCAATCCCACCGAAGCATATCGGAATATGACATATATATATTTTACCTAACCTAAAAATTGATAAAAAAATTCTGAAAAAAATTGTTGAGCTTTATTGAACACTAACAAAAATATTTCGACCCTTGCAACTTTTTGCTAAAGTTAATAGTTTAAGAGTAAATGGTTTTTGAATGTCTAAAATGACGGAAATTACCTAACTTTGACAAGCTGTATCTCAAAAACTGTCCATAGGATTGGCTCGATGTGATAAAAACTTTTGATCAGCATGATTTGAGCTACAAAATACCAAAATTTCAGCCGATTCCACCGAATCAACATTTTCATGGGTTTTGTTCCGGGGTCTTTTATAGAAAAAAGCAAAAAAAATTGTTTTTTTGATCTTTTTTTTTCTTCGTTTTAGCAAAAATTCGGAAAGTAGACAAAATTTGCAACAAAAAAGGTCCTTTAATATTTTAACGTTGAACGAACGGGGAAGCGCTAGCACGCCTCGAAACATGAGCCTCGGCGCATGTTTCGGGACCCACTCGCTCCCCTCCCGTTCGTCGTACGTCAAAATGTCAAAGGACCTTTTATGTTGTAAATTTTGTTTTTGAGGGGGTTCCGTAGGGAATTTTTGGTGGGAAGTTGAAAATTTGGATTCAGCGAGCCAAAGAACATAAAGTAAGCCTATCTCCAGGACTACCATGAATTTTTCCTAGAAAGGGGCCTATGATCTCTAATGCCTGGAGTACAAACCATGTCTCTAATTTCAAAATTCGACAAAATGTATGGCGAGGCATTTTTTATAAAAAAATATTAGAAATTTAATTAAATAAAAATCTCTGTATAACAACTAATTATTATTTCGAAAAGCTATTAAAAAGTTGCACGGAACTTTTTATTTGTACTTTGAAACAAGTTACCCTTTTTTTTATAATTAATTATTTTTCTTTATTTGCTTTCATCATGATTGGAGAATATTATTTAAGTATTAAGCAAATCACAACTTACACAATTTTATTTATTATGAAAATACCTACTTTCTGTATATTGTTGCCCTAATCTGGGCACGCTGATATACTAGTTAGGCAAATACTTTAAAACACTCGTTATTGGAGAACTAATCAAAACAACTACTCTTCTAGCTAATACTGACGAAGTATTGACTTACATGATATAACATTTTAAAGCAAAAAAATATATTAAAAATATTTAAATCATTATTTAAATTCATACACTTTTTTATTTAATAGGAAATTATCTACTTTCGGTATATTGGTACCTTAATTTGGTGACATTAATATACTACTTAGGAAAACACTTTAAAACACTCATCATTGGAGAACCAATCAAAACAACTACTCTTCTAGTTAATACTGACGAAGCATTGAATTACATGATAGAATTCCTAGCATTTTAAGGCAAAAAATATATTAAAACTACTTAAATCATTTATTGAAATTCAGTCATTCACAACAATTATTGAACCTTACATTCTATTTCAACTCTAGAAAAGTTGTACAAGTTTTTCGAACTCGTTAGTTCTCATCAGTAGAGTATAGAAACATACATTCATTCATTATTTATGAGCCTATTCTTGATTTATTTTTACAATTAATTTTTTTAATTTATTTGCTTCCATCATGATTAGAGAATATTATTTAGCAAATAAATAAAAAATAATTAACAATTTTAAAAATAAATCAAGAATAGGCTTATAATATAATGAATGAATGTATGTTTCTATACTCTACTGATGAGAACTAACGAGTTCGAAAAAACTTTTCTACAGTTGAAATAGAATGTATAAAGTTCAATAATTATATTGTGAATGACTGAATTTCAATAAATGATTTAAGTAGTTTCAATGTATTTTTTTGCCTTAAAATGCTAGGAATCCTATCATGTAATTCAATACTTCGTACTAGCTAGAAGAGTAGTTGTTTTGATTGGTTCTCCAATAATGAGTGTTTTAAAGTATTTACCTTACTAGTTAGTATATTAGCGTGTCGAGATTAGGGCAACAATATACAGACAGTAGGTCTTTTCACAATAAATAAAAAAGTGTGTAAGTTGTGATTTACTTAATACCTAAATAATATTCTCTAAAGTTACGTTTTTTATTAATACATAAGGGAAGAATACAGTTTTTATGCAAAATCTGCCATAAAGGTGTGGATAAAGAAGTTACGGCCCATTTAACACATTAAACGTAACGCCCTCTAGCAGCATGATTGAAAGTGTGATATAATTTCCCACTCCAAATAACCCCCACCCACCAATTTTCAAAAGAAAATTGTAACAAGTCATTAAATTAAAAGGGAAAATAAAAAATTAAATTCAAAATATGACACCCTGTATATTTTTACCTAGCAACATTTCATTAAGGCATGGATATTTTGCACAGTAAAGTGTTGTACCATTACTGATGAATCACCCTGTATATTATGAATGGGTATTACTAGATTGAAGGAAGATTTAACTCGAAAACTGGCCATTTCTTAAAGTTGTGCCCATTGGGACATTTGACCAGGACGTCAATATCTACAACATACTGCAATTTCAGCCAATTCCACCACTAACTAAAGGCCTTGCAAAATTAAGCACGGGTCCAACTATGCATTTGAAAACAATGTGAGCTCTACTGACGTTGATAAATGACAGCGATTATCGTTAAATATTACACAACTCTACACACTTTTCCCCCCTGAACCAAGCTGTACCTACCTACGGGCACCCGAATTCTTGTTCGTTATGAAAAAATGGCACTTCAAATACAAAAATATCAGTGAATATGTCAAGGCAACTTACAATGTTTTAACTCACTATTATAATAGTAAGGTATACAAATTACAGTATATGCAACATGATGTTACAGATCTGAGGAGCAACTGCATTCATTTGGCGAGTTCTTGTCTGCGAGTGGGGGTGGCGTGGCCACTCCTTTCGAAAGGGGGCGGACGATTAGGTGCTACGCCTTGCTACAGTGGCGCTACCGGCCCGCTCACGAAACTAATCACTAAGAACAACGCGAAGAAAGATGTGTATAATTATGTCTTTCCCTGATATATTTGTAAATAAAAATGATTCTAATATCTACTTTATTAACACAATCAGTTACGGGGTTTATTACTTCTATAAATACTCCCGCTGCCAACAACTGAGTTGAAAATTGGGTTAAGTCATGAAATGATTAGATGAATGTTCTGTTTACATACCTATATATTATTAGAACTATGCAATTAAATGTACTAATAAAACAAAGATGTTACATCTAAATCCAGAGTTGTCCGAAAGAAAAAGATGCGGATATACAACCATTCTTCCGCCATTGTCATCTACCAGAGCTGGGATTCGAACGTTTTTTAGAGATTTGTTACATGCTAACATAACGTTATTATCGGCAAATTTTATATGGAAATTCCAATGAACTGTCGAATATACTTACTACATAATATACTTACTATACAGCAAAAATAAAATGGCATGACAAGGCACAGTTTTGAAATCCATGCGATTTATATTTAAAATAAAAAACTGCATGGCTTCAAAATATGTATGCGATAGTAGTATATCATTCAGTGAGCATATAATGATGGCTATTACTCGCGAGGGTGATGTTTATGTCACGAACCGAAGGCTAGTATCGTAAATCATCCAAGTATGTAATAGCCATTATACGCAAGTAGAATACTAATACTTTATCCACGACTGTCTTACTGTATTATTCGTTTAAAAGTGAAAAAAATAAGTTAGGTCACAATACAACTTTGTTTGATGTTTTAAACGCCAAAGGAAAACTGGACTCTCCCTTGGAAAAAATGCACTCGCCCGAGTTAATTATGAAAATTGCTAGTTCCTGATTGGTCAAAGGTGCGTTGGAATGAGATTATGTTCATTATACGTTAGTTTGGAATCATAAGTACCCTTATTCGTCAGTTGTTAAATGTATAGTGCAAGTATTGTATGACGGTCCTGGATAAAATGAGTTTCCTTAGAGAAATTCATAGTTAAAACACACAAATGATATAATAGTCACTGAAAAAAGTACCTGTGTAATTTTACGTGCTTCTACATGTAGTTCTGTGACCATTGATAAATACTAGAATTTCACAGACTGGATGTAAAATTACACCACTGTTGGAAAAATACATGCGCAGTGTGATGTGATTTTACGTATACTCTTATAATTCTTCGATGCAATTGCACATTAATTATACAATGTGATTTTACACGAATTTTTGAGTTTTGTTGGCATAGTTACATGGAGGCCATAACTTTACAACTTGATTTTACGCGAATTCCTGATAATGTTGTAAATTTACAAGGTGCATGTGATTTTCAGTGAACATAAATGGGTCAAATTTATTTTTTTTTAAGTGTAATTTGGATAAGTTATAAAATAGAGACACCTCTTTTTGTATTTAACCGTTTCAAAGGTGATTAAATACAAAATACTTCTTTTCACATTTTTAACATTTCAAAACTATCAGTGGCGGCTCGTCAGAGGAGGCAGGGGAGGCTGAGCCTCCTCTAGCAGCATATCCAGGGGTGGTGAGGAAATGTACAAATTGTAATCATATTGCAAGTTAAATTGTCTTTTACATATCAAGCCTCCTCTGCACACAATATCACGAGCCGCCACTGAAAACTACCTAAATTATACTTAAATGCAATAAATTTGACACATATATACAATATGCAATTGTAGATAAAAGCAAGTACATGCAGATGTAGCACAAACAGAAAAAAAATGAAAATATATGTAATAAAAATCACATGTTAAGAGAATATTGTTTTTACTGTATAAAACATATATACCTATGCAAAATAATACATCAAACTAAACTTAACTAAACATACATCACAGTAAATAACTTAAAATATAACTTCATTCCCCCATCATTATGGTATAAAATATAAATACAGAAAATAATACTGAACTTAAGTAAACTTAACTAAACATACATCGTAGTAATAAAACAGTATGCTGAGGTACAATGGTATAGAAAATAAATGCACAAAATAGTAAACTAAATTAAACATACATCACAGTAAAATAACTTCAAATAAAACTTCATCAGGAGGCACTATGCTGTATAAACATATATAAATATAATAAAAAAATTAGCGTTTACATAATGAGAAGTAGCAATGTGGCGTGTAAAACGAAAATATGTTTTACATATGAATTTGTAAGCTGGCTGTATACATTTAAATATAATTCCAGGAGCATTTTAGTGGTAATTTTGGTGGCATTCATGTTTATACCGTGATTAGTGTGACAATAATTATTACACTTAAATACCATATTTTACTTCATCTAGTTAAGTATAGTTACTTGTGTTTTGTAGATTTATGATATACTTGCATGATAACGAATTAATCACAGCCAGAAATGATAAATGCACAACGGCCACAAGTTTTATGATTTATTTCAAGTTGTAGTTTGTAGTCTTCATCACGTGATAAAACCAATGCTATTGGTTGCACTGCTACATTATTCTTGTAATTTTACAGTAGTAATGTGAATTCATATATTTGTTGTAACATTACAAAAAGGTCTGTAAATTTTCATGAGGGCTAGTTAATTTGCACTCAGTGTGGATAATTACATTGTAATTTAACAGACAGTTGACGTAAAATCACATTAGGAGAGGAATAAATTCGAAAGTTATGTATATTTCCATGTGACATGTATTTTTACATGTATTTGCCTGTAGCGATTTCTTATTACATTATTCTAACAGTACAATTCCATGCATTTTAATGTAATAAGGTAATTTTACGTGCACTTTTTCAGTGTAGAGAGATATAACAACCTAATGGATTCAAAATCTTTGTATGTAAGGATATTTAAATATTTAACGGTTTGCCAAATGAAGTAAAATATTGTGAAAAATATAACGTCTTTACTAAATGATGTATTAGTTATATTAAAAAAGAATTCTGAATATTACAATAAGTTAAACTGTAGGATATAAGAAGTATAATTGATCTGTAGTTATTATATGTACAGATTTAAAATATGCCAATAATTAAGTAGATTATTTCACTCATTAACGCTATAGCCAATGAGAGCCCGTTTTTTCAAAATATTGCACCAATCAAACGCCATTATTAGTGGTAATTCAAGCTAGATCGGCTTTTGACAGGACCAACATGCAAAATTTATCGCTCTAATTTTTTAGGTCGCTGCAGCGGCAAATATGCGAAAATTTTTTGACGTTTTTTGTCGAGCTTTTAAGTTTTATCTATAAATATCTTCTCTAGCTTATTACTCAGTAATTGTTAACGTACTTACCTTGTAAATTGTAATATTGTATTATGTAGTAGCAAACAAAAACACACCTCAATTCCAAAGCGAATCTTGTCTGAAATATATAGGCTGTAACTTTTGCCTATCTGTAACGTGTTCAATCAGGTAACAATTACACACAAAGATTGTACTTAATATAGCTCATAATACAGGAACAAGTCAAGCACAGCTTTCAATAGCTCAATAACGTAGTTACAAAGGTAAGCAAATCATTTATTATAAATGTCAAGTACACATTCGCTCTGGAACAAACTAAAAATGTATAGTACCTACCTACTTACATATGGTAATCTACCAAAAAGTAACTCGTTGAATCAAAGCTGTGCATCAAACATTATAATTTGTTGTATTTAAAATTCTCTTTGCTTAACAAAGCAAACCTCAACATAATTCATAAACTTCGTAAGTTAAAAGTAAGGATTAAATACGTAAATATGAGTCGATGAACATTTATTTATTATGGAATATAACTTGTAGCGCTAGATGGCGCTCTCTATGTCAATCTCGGAACCATGGGTGTATATTTTATTTGGGCGAGACATCGGTACGAAAGTAGTGCTCTCTCTATCGTTCCTCGTCGTATTGCACCTCAGAAACGCCTGAAAGGTGTTAAGCCAGTCTATATATTATAATATCTAAGGTTTCAACTCGTTTTATTTACTAGTTGCCATGGAAACGTCACTAGATTATTTTAAAATATAGCGAATCTCCGTTGTTTCTACTGCGTTTGTTTCAGATTTGCTGTTTTGACAATATGAGTCGGTTTGGAAATATTTCTGTATATCAAATTAATGATGAAATTGAAAATAAAGGTCAGTAAACTCCAAAAAGTGACAAGAAAACGTCTGAAGGCAGTTAATGAGAAAACATAATATTGAAGATGTACTTAATGAATTATTTATTCGTGAAATATTCTCCACAAATATCACTCGTGCTTTAAATTTTATCTAAAAATTTTTTCTCAAGCTAAGTCGCCCCTAGTTAATATAACTCGTGCAAATTGGCAGTTTATTATCAAAGATTAAATCCCTCCCGCTAAAGCGGTCGGGATTTAATCAGATAAAAAACTGCCAATTTGCACTCTTTATATTACCAGGCAACACGCTTTCGAAAAAATTTTCGATAAAATTTTAAGCACTAGTGATATTACATACGATAATATATTATTTTCTATATTTCTTTTTTTGTTAATTATTTGTAGCCTCTTTTAGTTAATAAAGATACATACATTATTATTATTATTATTCATATTAATTTCACCATCACCGAGTTAACTGAATCTTATCTAGAATGAATTATGAAATTATATTCCAAAATTTTTAGCGGTTTATTTTTTAAGGCAACCGTCAAGCTCGTTACCAGAGAATCCTAGAATATCCGTATGTCAAATTTCATGTAAGTTTGAAAAAATATTGCAATTATGGCAGCCATATTGGATTCACCATTTTGAATTCTTAAGTTTTGACAACAAATTCGGTATCAGCTACTTCTAAAATATCTAACTACCAGTTTTAATGCAATTTCGACGAAATGTAAGATTTTACCTAGCACCTCCGCCATATTTGCAAAAAGAAATTGTTTTCAATTTTTTAAAATCTTTCACTAAATGTAGCTTACCGTTTGAGAAATACTTCGTAGAAATAGCTTAAGCCGATAATGAGTAATGATTATACAATTATACAGGGTCGACCAAATTAGATGGGATTTGAGGTTTTCTCTAAAACAATGGCAGATAGACAAAAACCAATATAGGTGTCCTAGAGAAACAAAGATTGCGTTAACCGCGATCGTCTATCTTTTTCGATTACCGAGCTATAGAGCGTTTTTGGAAAATTGGCATTTTTGAATAATCTCTATATCTCAATTACCAAGTGTCGAATCGTAAATGGACTAACACATTCTTAAGGCACTTTTTTGAGTAGAATCCGTTGCTGATAAGAAGCAAATCAAAATCCCCCTGTAAAATATTTCATTATTCGATCACAGCTTAAATTAGCTGTCCAACGATATATCATAATATGTCATATTTATCTCTAGAAAAAGTGGTTAATTTTCGAAAAATTTAATATATTCGTGAGGAGGCCATGGAAAACTATTAATAACAACAACACTACTTATAATATACAGGGGCGGCTTAAGGTAAATTTCTCACCCGGGCGGGAGCGCTTTTTGGCGCCTCTCCCTGAGATAATCACGGAAATTTCACAGACGTACTACGTACTAAATTCCAAGGATATCCCTTCGGACTCCCCGTTCACTACTTTTTAGGTTAACACAAAATTGTCTCTTGATATTTATGTGACTGATAATGCATCCAAAAATAAAGGTACGCTCAATGGATAATAAGGAAATGGATACAATAAATGTTCTGCAATATCTTCCGATCGCCTTAAAATATAAAATTCATGTTTTGAATTAGATATAGCCCGTCTCGACATCACTTTACATTGTATCAGTCAAACCCCCTCTTCTGCTTAAGGGGTAGTTTAGCTATCGGTATTTTACCCCTTACTTTTTATTTCTTACATATTTCTAAAAGTTCTTAAAAAAATGATTTTCAGATCATTAGAAAAAAAAAAGATATTCTTATTGTATTTCGATAAATCATTCTCAAGTAATTTATGTTTACACATCAATATGCATTTACAACACTTTATTAATAATGACACAGGTCTATATAAAAAAAAGTCCTGTCCTAAGGTTCTCATCTAACTTTTCTGAAGTATTTTGATACGCTGAAACCAATTTTGGACAAAAAAAAATTTCTATCGTGTCAGTTTCCCTATACCACCCCCCTTTATCCCCTAAAAAAAATGTGTCCAAAATTGGCTTCTGCATGTCAAAATACTAAAGTTGGATGAAAACCTTAGGACGAGACCTTTTTTTTTTTTTGGCCTTTTTAGGGGATGACAGGGATGGTCAGGAAAACTGACACGATAGAAAAAAATTTTTGGCCAAAATTGGCTTCAGCGCCTTAAAATACTTCAGAAAAGTTAGATAGGACCCTTAGGACAAGACTTTTTTTTTGTAGACCTGTGTAATTGTAATTAATTTGTAATAATTTTTTCTACACCATCTGAACACTATTATAATGAGAGGACCACCGACACAAGTTTACTTAGAGGAAGGTTCCTCTTTATTGTTTTAATATTTCATACAAAACAAATTGCCATTTATTTATTTAATTTATTTATAAATAGTAAATTACGTAAGATATGAAATACAAACAGCTAATGTTGGTATAACAATTTTCTGAGTATTCTGATTTTTTTTTTGAATGAAAGTGCATGTTGCCGGCCCTTGTTTATACAAAATCTTTAATGATCGACTCCGTGTCAGTCAATAATAGGGCGGGAAGCTTGAGGTATGCGTAGTGAGTTATCTCATAGCTAAACAAAAATGCTTGTTACATTTTTGAATTATTTAGGTGGTTTTAATGTTATTGGACTGTTCTGCATTATTACCATTTTAACTGACACAGATACTGATATTATTTGATATTACCTTCCAAAGAAAACTAACGAAAAGGCTACAAGAGAAGATTAAACAAAAAATTGTTTAATTGTTTCTTTGTTAAGTTTGGCGCCCCTCTGAGTCGGTGCCCCGGGCAGCCGCCCGGGTTGCCCGGCCCTTAAGCCGCCCCTGATAATATAAAATAATTTTGCCAAAAATAGGAAAAACTAAACTACAATAAATGTTCGAATTGTCTCTCATTGACATCTATGCGTTTTTGACACCTTCTCCTTACAGCATTCGTTGCATTTCCAGTCATGACAGGAGTTATTGTCCGAAACGCAGCTAATATTTTGTTTCCCAATTCTTTTATGTTATTAGAACGTTCTCTATATATAATATTTTTTAAATGACCCCAAAGCCAAAAGTCGGCAGGGGTTATATCGTGAGATCTAGCTGGCCACAAAATAGGACCATTATTTCCTAAAAATTAAACAATATCTAAACTACTTTGTTGTTTATTAATGTTCAGTTAGGTAAATTAATTGTTAGCTATCAGTTTAGTTAACTTAGCTAACTGGACATTGATAAACTAGTCCTGAGTGATATACAGGGTGTGCCACTTAAAACTCTCCAGGCTTATAACTTTCTTATTTTTTAAGTGACGACCATGTTGGGCACATCAAATTGTAGATATTTTTAAGGCATTTAAACATGTGTACAGAGTCATTTAAAAAATGTTTTTGAAAAAATTGTTAAGAAAGAAAACTTAATTTCCTTCAATATTTTTTTATCTCATCCTGTACATGAACTGCCTTATTGTTTTCTTATAAAGGTTTTAATTATCTTCAATTTATGTTATTACGTCATATTTGAAACAAAAGAAATAAATATTTTTAAAAACAAACTTTATTATACCTAATGTACTAGGTAAATAATAGAAAATTGCAACATTTTTATTTTTTAATTTTTTTTTTTAATAACATAAATTGAAGCTAATTAAAACCTTTATAAGAAAACATTAACACATTTCATGTATAAGGTGAGGTAAAAAAATATTCAAGGAAATTAAGTTTCCTTTCTCAACAATTTTTTCAAATTTTTTTTTTTAAATCACTTTGTATGCATGTTTAAAGGCTTTAAAAATGTCTACAATTTGATGTGCCCAACATCGCCATCGCTTCAAAAATAAAAAAGTTACAAGTCTGGGGAGTTTTAAGTGACGCACCCTGAATAGATCCAATTCTCCCCAAATTGGGATTTAAATAATTTCGTGTTTAATTTAACGTATGACCTGGTGCACCATCGTGTTGGTAAATTAATCCTTGAAATTGTCTTACAGGCATATTGTGTACAAAGGGATCTATTTAATGAAATTTTCGGTATTCAAATTACCGTGAAAAAAATGAAGACCTATTATTTGGTATCCAATGAAACCACACCATACACCAAACCGTCCTTGATGGTTGACTAGCGGTTACTCGTGGATTTTTATGAGCCCAATGGTGGTTATTATGCCGAAAATTCCGGCACTGTTTATATGGGCCTCGCCTGTCCGTATAATTGTTCCTTCAAATCCTGGCACTTCATTGAACTGACGCATAAACCGCTGGCAAAAATCGAGACGCCTTTGAAAGTCGTTTGAGTGTAGATGGTAACTAATCCTAATTTTGTAGGATTTGAATTTTTTTTTAAAGCAACGCAATGCAGTTGTTTTTGGGATTCCTAAATTTTTCTGTATTTTGCGAGGCGATATATTTGAATTTTCTCCTACAGTTTCTAAAACAATATTTTCTACATCTTTTCTACCTGCTTTATTATATATTTTTGCTCGAGGTTTTACAAATGATCCAAACTCTTTAAATTTTGTTGTAGATTTTTGAATATGTTTATATCTGGCTTTGCTGTATACAGGGTGATTCTTTTAAGGAGGCGGCCATTAGAATATTTCCCACTTGCAGATGAGGTAGAGATTTGAGATTTGGTACCCTACCATAGTCAACCCTTGCGGGTCCGAAAATAATAATTTCAAGGTGGCGGCACTTCCGGAAATACCGGAAGTCGATACCAACTTGCTTATTTTAAATGGAACACCCTATATATTTTCGACTTTGTGCACACCCTATACCTAAACCGAGCAGTTTCGGAGATATTTGACATTTTATAAAAAAAATTGACAGGTGCAACGGTTTGCAAGAACCGTTATAACTTTCTTCGTGTAGTAGATCCTTATTTGCTCTTTGGTACGTAGAAAGAACACAAGATGAGCTACTCTTTACAAAAAAAATAGATTCTAAAATAATA
The DNA here is from genome assembly GCA_936432065.2 of Rutpela maculata. Taxonomy (NCBI): domain Eukaryota; kingdom Metazoa; phylum Arthropoda; class Insecta; order Coleoptera; family Cerambycidae; genus Rutpela; species Rutpela maculata. The sequence continues at coordinate 9,253,616 of OW386289.2, forward strand.
TACCAAGTGTTTTATTTTTCACGTTACATTTTGTCAAATTCAAACCTCAAAAACTTTTTTATTTCAAATGGAACACCCTGTATTTTTTTACATCAAATTAGGTTAAATTAAATTCCCTTTTTTCTGGTATAGCATTGTAGGGGTTAAAGTTACAACTTTTCGAAATATTGGTGATTTTCTTAAATGTCCAAAAATTTTTAATAAAAATTGCCATCAACTTACACATGATTAGAAACAATCATTAATGTCAGTCATTATTTTATGTTAAAAAACACCAACACGTTTAAATTATTTATGGAGAATGTGATAAAGTAATACCAAGAACATATAACACATTTGCTACTCGATACCCACAAGAACAGAAACCGTCCACCATCGACTGTAAACCGCATATTGGATAATTTTAGAATATTTGGCTCTGTCAAATGGCACGTGCTAAATTTTCTTATGGCAATCGATGTAGAATTAAATTTGAGGTGGACTTATATCAGCATGTCATATACCTAACACATGTACTTTGAATTTTTCGCAAGTTTTTGTTGAAAATTATAATTTATCCAAAAAAACGTAGAAGCCTATGAAACAATTGAAACAATAAAGTGGGTATCGATTAGCAAATGTGTTACATGTTTTTGGTATTATTACTTTATCACGTTCTCCATAAATAATAAACAAATCTAAAAGTCTTCGTGGGTGTAATTTAAACGTGCTGGCATTTTTTAACAAAAGAGAATGACTGACATTAATGATTGTTTCTAATCATGGGTAAGTTGATGGCAATTTTTACTAAAAATTCTTGGATATTTCAGAAAATCGCCAATATTTCGAGAAGTTGTAACTTTAACCCCTACAATGCTTATATTAGAAAAAAGGGAATTTAATGTAACATAATTTGATGTAAAAAAATACAGGGTGTTCCATTTGAAATAAAATGTTTTTGAGGTTTGAATTCGACAAAATGTAACGAGAAAAATAAAACACTTGGTATACTATTTTGGAATCTATTTTTTTTTGTAAAGAGTAGCTCATCTTGTGTTCTTTCTACGTACCAAAGAGCAAATAAGGATCTCCTACGCGAAGAAAGTTATAACAGTTCTTGCAAACCGTTGCACGTTGTCAATTTTTTTATAAAATATCATATATCTCCGAAACTGCTCGGTTTAGGTATAGGGTGTGCTACATGTTTTGACTCAGAATTTTATGATGATTTCGAAAAGTCGAAAATATATAAGGTGTTCCATTTAAAATAAGCAAGTTGGTATCGATTTCCGGTATTTCCGGAAGTGCCGCCATCTTGAAATTATTATTTTCGGACCCGCAATGGTCGACTATGGCAGGGTACCAAATCTCAAATCTCTATCTCATCTGCAAGTAAGAAATATTCTAATGGCCGCCTTAAAAGAATCACCCTGTATAACTTACTTATTAAAATAAAGCTCGGAAGCTAAATTTGAATCTTCTCCGCATTATATAAAACACTTAATCATATCATATTTTTCACCATTACTAAATTGAACAATTTTTAACAATGCTCACTCACAATTAACTCACAAATTAATTTTTGACATTTACGATAATTTCGATTTTTTTACCATAAATATTAGAAGTGCGACAAATTAATATCCATAGATGTCAAGGGAAGACAATTCGAACATTTATTGTAGTTTAGTTTTTCCTATTTTTGGCAAAATTATTTTATATTATAAGAAGTGTTGTTGTTGTTAATAGTTTTCCATGGCCTCCTCACAGATAGATATATTAAATTTTTCGACAATTAACAACTTTTTCTAGAGATAAATGTGACATGATATATCGTTGGATAGCTAATTTAAGTTGTGATTAAATAATGAAATAATATTTAAAAAAAAAACACAAGTTATGTCTATATCTCGAAAACTGAGACAGGCATAATTTTCTTATCGGCAACGGATTCTGCTCAAAAAAGTGCCTTAAGAATGTGTTATTCGATTTTCGATGCGACACTTGGTAATTGAGATATCGAGATCATCCAAAAATGCCAATTTTCCAAAAACGCTCTATAGCTCGGTAGTCTAAATAGATAGACGATCGCGGTTTACGCCATTGTTTGTTTCTTAAAAATCGAGCTCAGGACACCTATATTGGTCTTTGTCTATCTGCCATAGTTTTAGAGAAAACTCCAAATCCCATCTAATTTAGTCTACCTTGTACATACAAGTCAAAATAAGAACTTCCCCCTTTTTAAAAACTTTTGAAACCGGTTAAAAAAAATCGGTGTATTCAGATAGTTAAAAATAAAAAGAAAGTAATAAAATTACAAAAAGTTTTACCAGTCACTCATAATATGTATCTAAATGATGCCTACATTTTAACAACATAATCTAAACATAAAACACATAGTATATATAGGTCCGCAATCAGTCTACAACTTCCTGCAATTGGCTTGTCGACGATAGTAGATAGTGTGTAGCCTGTGTGTGGATTTTGGAGAATATTGGCGGAAGCGATTATTTTAAATGACATCAACGGGACTGACCCATCGGTATCTTTGATCGACTATAAAAATATTAGCGGTCGAGATTCCGGGGCGTTTATAGCCGTTGTTAATGTCAGTGGGGGATGTTTAGTATAGATTGATTGTATGACTAGAAACATAATGCTTGTCTTTGCTAGCAAATAATAAATATCCGCAGGAGATCGGTGCCGCTGGCAGGAAAATATGAGTATGCTATTTTTTTCAGTTGGTAATATTTATATACCGGGTGTCAACGAAATCATTAGACAAGCTATAGTTTCAAGAGTTTTCAAGATTTTTGACAGGGCTAATATATACCAAAAACGGAAAATTTTTCATAATTTGATACTTTTCCATCACTTCCGGTTTCCCCGGAAATTTTACATTTTTTGATTCCGGAGACGATTTTAAGTACGGCTGCGTAGTTTTAAAAAAAATTGAGACTACATGATTTTTAGAGTTATTTTTATTTTTGCATCTAGAGCACAGTGAATGCACTCAAAGATAGTCGGTTGTGCCTTCGAAGCGAACAGTTGGGTGCCTGAAACACTCCCACTATAAACGCAACATTGCCGCGAAAAACTCCGTCAAATTTGATAAAACTTGGTGAATTGTAGCTCAAGAATTTCCGCGTAAATTGATACCTCATCAAAAGAACAAAGTTGAAATAGAATTAATATTTGAAAACAACTAATACAGTTTAGTGACCAGTGCTGTGTATTAAGAAACGAAAAGAGCGTAAATAAACAAACAACCCAAGACAGGCAAAAGAAAGATAAGTACCTCCTTTTCCATTTTTAAGTACCTTCCCAGACAAGTATATTTATAACCTTTGAAGTGTTTAGGCGCATCACCCTTGAAGAGTCGACATTTGTCGACAAGTTTATGGCAATAAATTAAAGCATGGCATGATATCCCTCTGTAAACCTGTAAATTATTTTTTAACCATTATAAAAATATTCAAATGAATTTGATCAGTCTGTAAAGTATGGTCATATAAATTTCTTTTGTTAATCTTCAAATAATCTTTTTTCATAATTATTAAAAATACTCAGGCGAATTTAATATAAACTGAACCCGTAATAATCAAAAGCATATGGTCATAATATTCTCTTAGGTAAAATATCAAGTGAGGGTTTTCAGGTCGAAACTACGCTCGTTGTCAAGTGTAATAGCTTAAAAATAAGTCAATAAATAATTCTTTCTAGCAAATTTACATATGACTCTGGCCAAGGTCGTGCCCCATCAGGGTGATAGTGCACCGTGTGGTATCAATTTAAGAATATAATGGGAATTTGGATGGAATTGGTGACCATCGGCTTGGTTTCGGTGCCATTGGAATTTGGAAAACCTCATCCATGCTATGGAAACATACAAATTGTTTATACTTCTGGTGCGACTCTGGTGGGATTGAGGAAGTTTATTAAAAAGTTTTAAAAGGTTAGGACCGTAATAGTGACAAGCAGGGAGTAGACGGGAAGTAGTAACTCTCCGAAAAGCACAAGAATGATGTATCCACTGCGGAGCGTGAGAGCGAGGACACATCGGTGCGAGGGATCGACGGCGACGGGAACTGTCTGTGTGGAGCCCAGCCATCGTTGGAAGGAGAAAACATAACAACCCTTTTTGTGTGCCATCACTTGGTCTGGATACAGGGTGCGAAGGATACAGTTTTGACTTAGGTGAGTGACGGGTGTTTGAAAAGGAGGGGTGATGCGTACCTCGGGACGTGCGATTGACGATTTTGTGAGTGGTGATTGGTTTTGTACATGATCCATGAGCTAGGTGCAATGTTTTTGGTGTGGTGCGCTAGAGCGGATCAAAAGGGGAGGGGAGTGGAGGGGAGTGGAGGGGAGGAGAGGTATCACAGAGAAGTGATGTTGATCTTGACTTTTTGTTGGTGTCTAATTTAATAGGAGTGTGTTTTGTGGTATTGCATATTTTTTGGCGTTGTGGGTGTTACTATATAGTGTTGTAAATCTGATTTCATAATATTTTTTTTAAGTAAATTATCAAATGAGGTTTTCAGGTCAAAATTACGCTAGTTGATAAGTGAAAAATTCTACATTAAATTCTACACTAAAAACAGGGAGACCAGGTTACACGTGGAAAACAACAACCGATAGGATCATGAACAAACTAGGAAAGGACCAAACATATTGGGAAAGAAAAGCAAGGAGAAAAAAGGAATTCTACCAAGAAATCACAGCGATATATATCCTACCAGAACCAGAAACCGAGGAATTAGAATACATGGAAGAAGAAGAAGATCTGTAAATACAAAAAGAGGAGCATAAACACTCCACATCATGACACAATGCTGTCACGCATTTCACAAATACATGCAGATATATACTCTACCAGAACCAGAAAAGGAGAAATCAGAAGACTCAGAAGGAGAAGGAAATCTGTAGAAGCAGAAACACAAAAAAGAGGAGCATAAATATTAAATATCACGAACACAATGCGGCAACGCATTTCAAAAACACCTACACTGCCACTCCTGTACCATGCGTCATGTGGCTCTCGCTGCTGGCAACAAGCATGACCCAAATCCAACCTAGTATCGGAAACCGAGGAATCAGAATACCCAGAAAAAGAAGACTCGAAGAAGCAGAAACACAAAAAGAGGAGCATAAACACTCCATATCACGACACAACGCGGCAGTATATTTCACATGAAGACCAACAAGAGGCAGAAGTCCAGAACTAAAAACACAAAAGGGGGCTTAAACGCTCCCTCACGACCCAATGCGGTAACGCATCTCACAAATACCTACACCTCCCATCCCACATTCCTTTGCCATGCGCCATGTGGCTTTCGCTGCTGGCAACAAGAATGACCTTAGTCCTGTAGAAGAACGCACTACTGGGCGTCAAAATGACGCGACACCAATTTATTTCTCAGGGGGCGCCAGTCGCATATTACCCCGTTCTTCTACCTCCCAATAATTAAGGCTGACTGAAATTAACTTAAAAAAGTTTTACTAAATGAATTTAGTTTCGCTAGAGACTACTTAGCTTTAAAGTTCTTGTATCGTGGAGATTCACGTACTCAAACACATTCAGAGGACTTATTACTGCATAAGTTGAGTGGCGTTCGATCAGTCCACGACTTACTAACCCTTATCACAGTCGTTCAATATTATTGATTTGGCAGCGTCTCACCTTCGAGCGACTTTTAGGCAAAATTGAATTTTTGGATTTTTATGCACAAGGCGTTTTCCTCTATAACTTTGTCATTTGAAAAGCCCTGTTATTGGCTTTTCTATCATCGCTTTGTCTGGACCACTCAACGCGCTCGACCAAATTGCGAGCCGCTGGGTCAATCCAAACTCTTTCTATGCGAGAAACCGGCCTTGTACATGTGCATTGATTTTTATCAATTTTTGCTTATCGGCACTACGCCGGCTTTGACAAAATCTTCTATTTTACCTTTTGGATGCAGTGCATCGTTAAAATTTTACTTTAGAATTGGGCTTTCAATGACCGTACCTCAAAGGTCAATGTCTTTGGTTGAGGAATAAAAAATAAAAAATAATTTAAATTTTAGCGTACTTTTGAAAAATCGATTTTCGAGCCAAATTTCAAGGTACTTTTGAAAAACTAATCTGTGGGTGAAATTTTGGAGTACTTTTGAAAAATCGATTTTCAAGCTAAATTTCAAGGTATTTTTGAAAAGTTAATCCGCGGGTGAAATTTTGGCGTACTTTTGAAAAATCGATTTTCAAGCGAAATTTCAAGGTACTTTTGAAAAGTTAATCTGCGGGTGAAATTTTGGCGTACTTTTGAAAAATCGATTTTCAAGCCAAATTTCAACGCAGTTTTGAAAAATTAGTCTGCAAGTGAAATTTTGGCGTACTTTCGATAAATCGCTTCCTGGGCCAAATTTTGACGCCCTTCCAAAAATATTATTTTTCAAAGTCCAATTTATGGTACCTTTGAAAAAGTATATTATTCATAAATCTTTGTCATTATATACTTCTACTCTCATATTCTGAACCAAAAACATTTTTTCTAAGTGAAAATTCGGTGTTTCTTCGAATTTTCACCTGGTCATTTCCAACGCCTTATAGAACCCAAAACGGCCCTTGTGGACTGATCTGCGCCTCTGCAGACTCCCAAAAATGTCTTCAAATGAAATTTTTGCCTGAGTCGAATTTTGATTATGTCTTCAACTTAGGACGATTTTGGAGAGTTCTACAACAGTCCAACCCAGCGTGGACGTAGCAGGCCCAGCTGAATACCTGGGAGTGGCAGCAATGCCTACCGCACGCCGGTAAATCAATCAAAATCAATCAATAGAGCACAGTGAATGCACTCAAATTAATCAAATGGACCAAAACGAGAATTTTCGAATTGGTTTAGAAGCCACGACAAATCAAAATTTCTGAAATCGCTAATTTGTAATTATGTCAACTTTTTCAAATGGCAACATCTTTTAGACACCCAGTAGTTAAATACTAATATTCACGACAAATCTTTGATATCTTCAAATCGAAAATCGGATTGATATTAACCCAAATACAGGGACGTCTTAAGCATTATTGAGGCCCTGGCCTCATAATTTTGTTTGCAATAAAAAAATTAATATATGTTATTAACTATAAACTACATTGTTATAATTTTATTCTAGAGTAATCTAGAGAGGTCGTTTTCTACATTTCAAGGTGGCGAAATCACGAATTATGTCGTGAAAGTTAATAGTCTGTAAAATGTCATTTTCAATACTCATTAAACTTAAACCATTTAAGCGTGATTGAGTCATGCGATTTCTTATTTCACTTTTCACTAATTTTAATAATTATTTTATTTTATTTTAATAAGTATATTTTGTTTATTTTTTTTGGATTGTGTGTCGTAATTAAATTAAAATAGAAATAACCTTTAAATGGGCATGCACGACGAGGCCCCCGGCCATGGCCCAGTTTGGCCATGCCTTAAGACGTCCCTGCCCAAATATACAAGTTCTTTGGTGGATAATAATTAAAATATCAAGAAAACACGCTTATCAAGTAAGCATGCCGTGGAAATTGAATAAAACTAGATTCAAAACATTCATTTTGTCAACAAAACAATGCTGCAAATAAAAGACGTGTGCTGTGGAAACAAAAAGAAGTTTGACAAATAATAATAGGTGTGTATTTTTAACTTAATAAGTTTGTTCTTTATCTTTAAATTTGTTGTTGTTTGTTAATTATTGTTATTATTATTTAACATGTATACAAGGGATGAAAAAGTGGACATGTTATTAATTTTTGGAGAATGCCACAAAAATTCCAGAAATGCCGCAAATTTGTATGCCCAAAGGTATCCGAACAGACATCATCCATGTTTTCAATATTTCTCAATTGTGAAGAAACAAATCAGGAGAGGAATTGATAACAATCTTGCAGCTTTTATGGTTGATGAAGCAACAGTAATTAATGTGTTGGCTTTTGTAGAAGTGAATCCTACTTCTTCTACTGGAGAAATTGGCCACGAGGTGCGAATTAGTCATGAATCAGCAAGAAAGATTCTCAAAAAAATATGATTACCGCTCGTTTAAATATCAAGTGCACCAGCATTTATACGAAGATAATGTACGAAGGTTAGGTTATTGTGACTGGTTACTTCAGAACAATACCGCTAACCCGAATTTTGTTCTTTGATATTGTTTTCTGATGAGTCGAGATTCACCAACAATGGAATGTTCAATAAACAAACAACAGATATTGGGCGCCGGAAAATCAACCTTTAATGAGGCAAGGTAATTTTCAGGAAAGATTTCGAGTAAATGTGTGGGCTGGGGTGATTGGAACAAGAATTGTTGGACCTATTTTCTTTCAAGTCCCTTTGACAGGGGAGAGATATTTAGAATTCCTACAAAATGATATTGAAGAAATGTTGATGGACTTACCACTTGCAGTTTTTGAATAAATGTATTTCCGCCTCTTAATGCCACTCGAGTTATGGCCCATTTAGTGTACCGGTATAATGGGCGAGTAATTGCAACATATAGACCTGTACGTTGGCCTGCTCGCTCATCAGATCTAAGCATTTTAGATTTTTTGTGTGAGGTTATGTGAAAGAACGAGTTTTTTATACACCCCCTCAAACACTTCAAATTTTACAAAATCGTAACCGCGAGGTTTTTGCAAGTATAACTCCTGCTATGTTGCCAATGTTATTCGAAACACCATTGATCGAGCCAGAAAATTTCAAGAAGGGGGGATGGGATGCACTTTGAATATTTGCTACCATTTAATTAAACTGTTAATGTTTTTTATTATTAAAATAAATCATTCCACCCAGCACACTTCTGTTATTTGCAGTGTAGGCGAGTCATTTTAAGAGCACAAAAGGTTAAACATCAAACTAATTGTAAAAGAAATAAACCTAGGGTTTTTAGACTTGGAATAATATTCCCAACAACAAATCAAAAGTCTAGAAAATTCAAAGTATGGGAAACCCGCCATATTGGCCGACATTTTGGATTTACTCTGAAATCTAGAAAATGCATATATTGCTCCGATTAACTTCAAATATATACCAAATAGAAAGTTTTTTGAACTAGGAATCATATAAAAACTGTATCTAATTTTGTTTCTATCATGTTCCATTTATTACAAAATATAATGATACAGTATAAATCTTTTAGTAAACTTTATTAAACTTGTACAAAATCGTTTAAATTACTGTACACTCTTTGAAAAAACTACTAACACAATTAAAACACTACTGTCATTTCCGACGTGTATCACTCTCCATCAGAAACACCATCGTCGTATACATCTTCTATATTTGAGTTAATGAAGAGTATACTTTGACATTCACTGCAAGCTGATGAACATTCCAAACCATGTTTTCTGCATGAGTACCTTGAAGTACTACAATCTGTCTTGCATTTACATCTTATGATATCGAGCAGAACTGGTGGTGCTGGTTGAAGGTCAGTGAGTACTGGTGGGAGTTGACCACCCTGTAATTGCCAACCCCAATCCTCAGATGGAAGAGATGTATTTCCTTTCCAATCCTGAACTTGGTAGTAGATCCGTAAATTATGGAATTTAGCAGCAGCTGAAGTCGGTGGAAGTGACTGGGATTGAACTGCTTGAACCATATTTTTGTTAGCCACTTTTGTACTGAAACATCTGTATCGTAGTTCATCCAAAGTCTCAGATGTCTTTTCTCTATACATGGCAACAATAGCATTTTCCCCGGCAGTAATTATGACTTCTTTCAGACTGTTTGCATTGTTGAATACTTCAGCATACTTCAAAAATGATGTATTTTTCATGATCTTTGCCTCTGCCAATCCCAAACAACTGTGACGTGGTGTCTCACCTCAAAATGGCGTGAATAAATAGCAAGCCGTTGCAGACATTTAATCTCAATGACGATTTTGTAGTTTGAGTGTTCCATTGTCTAATGTTGGTTGGTTCTGGTTTGAATATTACTTTTTTATTTTCCATTTTAACATAGAAACACAGAAGTATTAGGACATCAAATGAATATTGTCGCTTGAATAGGATGCTGGCAACTCTTTCTTCCCTCTCTACACGCCAATTGTCATGTTATTTGTTGGACGCGTCGATCGTAAATGTCCGCCCGTATTCTGAAAAAAGTCCGATCTTATCCAATATTATCCGCTCGCTGAAATTAAGTAAAAATGGAACTAATGTTGCATTTTTTAATATATAAATACATTTCGTTACAGCTTTTTCTTTTCCTTATTACATAATAATAAGTTTATAATAAATCGTGCTGGAGACGTTGCCAAGTATTACTAGGATTAGTAGGCACCTATTATTGTTGTCAGCAGCGCCATCTTCATTTTCCGCTAAACTAAGTGGCTAAGTGGCAAGACCGCTAAGCCAAGTGAGTCACGTGATGCGTCACTAACAGCCTTCAGAAGCATGAATAATAAAGACAAGAATTACGGACGTTTACGGGAATTCCGATGAAAACCGATCCGCAAAATGCGAAGAATCCAGGTGGCGCTAGTAACACTAGCAAAAATGTCCTTAGCCAATGAGAAGGTCGCGTTTCATTGTCCTAATGTCATTAGCCAATGAGCAGCTCGCGTTCCAGTGTGCTCCTGAGCACTGCGCCATCAATAACTTGCGCTTCTTTCTTCCAGTTTCACGGACATGTTGAAAGCACGGCGTGGGTTATCCTTGTCTCTAGTATTCATGTTCAGAAGCTTGGAGGTCTGTCTATTCCTGTCATGTTGCCAAAGTCATCAAAATATCCGAAATATCTTAGGATCCGCAAAATATTCGCAGCATGAAAAAAAGTCCGCAAATCGGACTATTATCCGCCAATTAACAACATTGTTTGGTGCGCACGAAGACCGAGAACGAAGAATCACGACGAGCCCCGAAAAAGCCCGAGCGTCCACCAGAGAGACGACTCGGACTACGCGCAGCGCGCATCACTTGTGAGGTCCTCAACAAACATATCAAATGCCTTTCTCAAGCTTATTACCGGTAAAAATGTTTTTAAATTGCTTTAAATAACGTTTCCGGTTCAAAAAACTGTCTATTTGATATATATTTGAAGTTAATCGGAGCAATATATGCATTTTATAGATTTCGAGAGTAAATCCAAGATGTCGGCCAATATGGCGACTTTCCAATACTTAGATTTTTCTAGACTTTTGATATGTTAAAAATGTGTAATCAGAAAGAGAAAAAAAACTTTATTTTACTCGTTGGAACTGCTAAGAATTTTGAGAGGTTCCATAGTATGTATTTAACCGTGCGCTTGGCCGCGCAGAGTGACATAGTTACTTCACTATTTTTTTCCAGGAATACCGTAGCTTTAGCGATAAAATTTATTGGGATATTTTTTGTTCAGAAACACGTGGTCTATCCAGCTGTATTTTTTATTTTTTCCTACTCTGACTTAATTTAAAAATTTTGAAAAAATGGATGAAAAACATTTTTTTTTTCACTTTTTTTTATGTTCTGCATCCGAGAGGAATGTAAACTTTTCAGGATATTATTCTATACACTTTCACGAACTCATTAAAAAAAAAATCGGTGCCCAAGGAATCACTACTTCCACATCCAGATTCTCTATCCAAGTCACTCACAACGAAAAAACTTTGTATGTGAAAATAATTGTTTATGGAACTTTAATTATATAATTCTCTACCCCAAAAACCCATAAAACTATACCCCACATCGGTAGTGGGGTGGGGGTGGTGATAGGAAGGTGGTAGTGGGGGGTGGATGAAGTAAAAAATATTTTGAGGTTTCTGGTTCCTGTACATACACTAAATCACAATTTTTTTTTCATCTCCTTTAATAAGGAGGCGGGGGTGGTAATGGGGGTGACTAATGCCAAAAATTTTTTTAAGACCTTAGCTGCTCTTGTATATACTAAATACCAATTTCATGGACTCTTGATTTACCCATTTATCCTAAATTTACCCCAATTTTCCCCCCAACCCTTCGGCGGAACAAGATGAAAATATAATCTAGTTCTAGATCTCGTTAAAGTACATATGTGTACCAAATTTCAAGTCAATATCTTAAACGGTTCCAGAGTAAACGTGCGCACAAAAAAAGTTACAGACAGACCGACAGACAGACAGAAAATTTTTTTGCTCAAACTTAAAATCTCGACGTTTCATGACATTTTAAGCCTATTTGGACAATAAAAATTTTTTAAAAATTTTTTGTCGTTACTATACTTCCACTGGACGTGGAAGTAAAAATTATTCATTTCGCAAGTTCTTGGAGATTTTCTGTGATATAAATATTCAAATTTTAGAATCATTTTTATATCCAAACTCGGATATAATAACGACAATTATAAACATCTAACATATTGTTAAACATCAGTTAGGTTTTCATAATCGTTGAATTCTTCACCTTAAGTCGTATTAAAAGAATATATCAAACATAAAAATAAAAAATACATACGAATTGGCAACCATCACCTTCTATGTTGATGTCGACATTTGTTATCAAATAATGGAGTCCGTGAAAATGCTCTCGATTGAAGGCAACAGGTGGCACATCGTCAACAATATTTAATAGAATTACCATAATAATATTATCGCTCTTATATATTTACCATAACAGAATAAGTTAGGCAAGGGTTGATCAATAAAGTGTCAGATGCCGGAGATCTTTGCTGACGTGTGTTGTACTTTTTCTTATTTATTGAATGCACAGAGGACCACCAGTGGTGCACTTAGAATTGGAGAAGTTTACCTTGACCTTAACGGATAACAAAAGCATTATTGGGCAATAAATTCCATAACTTCGCCCTTTGTGACGGAAGGAATGTTAAAATTATTGGCACTTTAATTTAAGTCTGATTATTTGGTCCAATTAATCGATTAAGTTAACAACCCACCCCTTGTTGTCTGTCTGCAGATATTTTATAAAAATCAAATATAAGATTGTCTATCTATCTATCTATCTATCTATCTATATATATATCTATCTACATACAAAGCTGGCCAGTTTAAAATTTCAAATGTACTTATAACAAAACAAGAATAAAACTTGGTGCTAAGGCTTTCGTGAAGCTGGTGATCTGGTTGCTGATTTCCGGGTCTTCTTCCGCGTAAATTTGGTTGAGTGCTTATCGTGGTCTTCTTCTGATGCGAAGTGAGCTCTGCTGGACTGAGCTGCACTATTTATATAGGTTATCAGGAGGCGTGTTGCGGATCATTGCTCATGTGGAGCATTAATTTCTACTTTATTGGTAATTGTAGTCCGGTGTCACGGTTATAGTTATTCGGATGTTTATTTATTTCAATGGCTTCTCTGTATCTTCTTGGCCAATAATTCTTGGTGTTGGCTATTTTTTTTCTCATCAAATTTTATCAAATGGCCGGTTTCTTGTGACTGTTCGGCAACTGCTGATTTTGTAGAGTTTCCCCTTTTTGTATTGCTAATGTGTTCTCTGAGTCTGGTGCTTATATGTCGTTTGATCTCTCCGATGTAAACTTGTCCGCAGGAACATGAAATGCTATATACTCCTGGTGTTTCTAGTTCTGTTGGACCCTGGTATTTGGGAAAATATTGTGTCACCTTCGGTTTCGCCTCATGTATTACTTTGGCGTTCCTTTTCTCCAAAACTCTATGCTCTGCCGATTCTATCCGCACATCCTTGTATATATGGTAGGTAAGCTGTTACCGTGTGTTTCTTTTCTTCTTCGGTTCTGGTTGTATCTTGTCTCTTTATTGCCTTGTCTATGTCCTTTGGTTTGTATCCATTTGTCTGTAGTGATGTTTTTAAAGTCCGATATTCTTTTTGGAGATGTTCTGTCTCACAAATTTGCTTTGCTCTGTGTACTGGTGTGTTAACGACAGCCTGTTTTTGTGCTGGACGGTGGTGAGAATTAGCGTGTAGGTATCTGTCGGTGTGCGTCGGTTTTCTGTATAGTGTCCTAATCCTCCATTGTCCTTTTTGAACACTAGGACGTCCAGAAATGGTAGTTTGCTATCTGTTTCTATTTCCATGGTGAATTTGATCTGTTTAGGTAGTCCTTGAAATTCTCCAATTCCTCACGGCCATGTTGCCATATAATGAAAGTGTCCTCCACATATCGAAACCAACATTTTGGTTTTAATTGGTCCAAGGCGCATATTCGAATGATTTCTTAAATACGTTGGCAAGTACTGGTGATAAAGGTGAACCCATTGCTGCTCCATCTTTTCGTTTATATAGGCTTCCATTGAAGTTGAAGTGGGTCGAGTTGACACAAAGCTCCATCAGGTCTGCTAAGGTGGTGTACAAACCGTTGTTCTGCAATTCTTCCCGAGCTAATTCTATCGCAGAGCTCACTTCGCTTCAGAAGAAGATCATGACAAGATGGTCGAAACGTCAAGCACTCCGCGGAAGGAGATCCAGAAACCAGCAGCCAGAAGAATAAAACTATTTTACATATTAGACAGAGAAGTAATATCTCTGCAGATTACATTTTACGAACGGGAGCGCGGCCTAAGCGATTCCACTATTACCATCTTGGCATCAACTGTCTTTGTTTATTATTAGCGATTAGCATTAACCCATTTCTATTTTCGTCTGTAATATCACTAGTGCTTAAAATTTTATCGAACATTTTTTCGAAAGCGTGTTGCCTGGTAATATAAAGAGTGCAAATTGGCAGTTTATTATCAAAGATTAAATCCCTCCCGCTAAAGCGGTCGGGATTTAATCAGATAATCCCGACCGCTTTAGCGGGAGGGATTTAATCTTTGATAATAAACTGCCAATTTGCACGAGTTATATTAACTAGGGGCAACTGAGCTTGAGAAAAAATTTTTAGATAAAATTTAAAGCAGGAGTGGTATTTGTGGAGAATATTTCACGAATAAATAATTCATTAAGTATATCTTCAATATTATGTTCAGTAATTAATTGCCTTCAGACGTTTCCTTGTTGCTTTTTAGAGATTACTCACCTTTATCTTCAATTTCATCATTTACGTCACATAAAAATGCATTTCCAAAGCGACTCATCTAATAAAAAACAAAGTAGGTTTAAATTATGACAATCAAGAAAAACAATATACGTTAAACCATAGGTACTGTAACTTATAAGACTAGTCATCACAACAAAGCACGCTTCGACCAATCACATTACCGGTGAAATTACACAAATTGCATATTACCAATCTATCCCTTTTACGTTCTAAGGCTGCCGGCTCAGATGGTCTAGTAACGCTAGCTTAACTTAGTTACTAGCCTAAACAGTGAATTGAATTATTATATTAAAGTGTTTATTAATATATATTTATGTATTTAATCCTTGTTTCTAATTTGAGAAGTTTGATAGATAAGGTTTACTTGTTTAAGTAGAGAGACTTTAAGTATAACGAATTATAATGTATATAGTGATACTGCAGAGTTTTGATTTTCCAAATAAGTGTTAGCTGCTTTGCAATGATTGATGAATTACCATAGGTAAGTACCTACATTTGTGTATTTATCATGAAATAACTATTTGTCTGCATCGTAGATATTTATATTTAATTTTAGTTGTGAAAATTATTTTGTAATTATGTTAGGTATTAAGTCATTGAAAGCTGTGTACCTATAACTTGTCCCGAACCTATATAAGTTCCACACAGCATTGGCTTTTTAGATTATTAATACAATACTACAATTTACAATTTACGTTAACAATTAGTAATAAGCTAGAGAAGATATTTATAGATAACATTTAAAAGCACGATTTGTCCTATTTGCCGAAAACATGTTACGACACAAAATGACAAAAAATTTTCGCAATATTTGCCGCTGCAGCGACCTAAAAAATTAGAGCGATAAATTTTGCATGTTGGTCCTGTCAAAAGCAGATCTAGCTTGAATTACCACTAATAATGACGTTTGATTGGTGCAATGTTGTGAAGAAACGGGCTCTCATTGGCTATAGCGTTAATGAGTGAAATAATCGTATTAAGATGACTTTGCCAATTCAGATCATTCCTGAATATGTCTTATCCCTACACCTCCTCTAGGGAGGTTGTCAATATCCCCTTGTTGCTTGATTTCTATAGTAAAAAATTATTTAGTTATTTAAATAATTAAAGAATTTTTTAATATAAAAACAAGTAATTTTTTCTGGATAGTGATATGCACACCGCCATTGGCGCAACTAGAGAATTTTTCTGGGGGTGGCCAGGCCCCTTATATTTGAAACGCAAAGTTCAGTGGCGGCTCGTGCATAAGATACTTAGGTGTTCTGTAGATATATATGTGGGCGGCGAATTAAAACAATTTAAACATAATTATTAATAATTATGGTCAGAATTTTTGGTAGTTCTGCAGCTCTGCAGCACTTATGAAGAAACCGCCTCTAAATTACCATTATACCTAGATGGGAAATCCTGTTTTAGCTATTTCATCGACACGGCCATACGCATATGCATAAAACTACTTTTTACTTTCAGTCCAATCATAAAATTAAGAAACTATACAAATATGTAAATATTATTGGTTTCGAATGGTTTTATCGTGATGTTGACACCATACGACGCTTAAAAATAAGAGATTTAATAATTTAATAATTTTTATTCTTTCCTCTGAGGTGGGCCGTGGCTAGCATGGGGTGAGCCCGGCCCACCCTGCCCCCCCTCTAGTTGCGCCAATGCGACACCGCTCACCCCAACCCCAAAAGTGTGAGCAATATTCAAGGGTGAGAAATATTGATCTGAATTGACTAAATCACCTTATTATGATAAAAAAACATCAAACTGGGTGATTAGGGACTTCTTTTGCAATTAAAACTAATAAAAAAAAGATAAAATCCACCACCTTAATTGGTGGGGATGGGTGTAAGAGTATTCAGAAGTATTCACATTATAACCTGATAATAGCCATTTAACGAGGAGTTTTGATTTTTTTAAAAATAAATAACCGTCCGTATATTAGATATTGTAAATTACACCATTCTCATGGGCGGTGGAGAAAGAAACGAGGGGAGGGGTGAATTTAGAATTTTTGTTTCTTCTTCTACTTACCTAACGAAACTGAGTATTTTGAAAGAATTTCCTGCACTAAAGAATAACTTTTTGTTGCAAGTCTAATATCAGTTTCAATGACCCCCCCCCCCCCAAAGGGTTGTTTTTTACTGTCTTCCCGATGTTTTTAGCCAATTTTGATGACAGATTCGTGTTCAGCACCCCAAAATTAGTAAAAAAAGATGGTTTCCATACTTTACCACGGATAGTTCAAAAAAGTCTTGTTTTGTACTCAACCCTTTAAGGTTCTCAGTCACTATATTAACCAGGCCCTATTTAAAAATGCGCGAACATTTAGAAATTATTTTGCTCATGCCAAGTAAAGCACGTGGTAAAACAGAGTATGGGCTATAGTTTCCCAGCCCACTCTAATGATCATTTCGGTTAGTGCGCGGGAATTTGCAAGAAAGTGATCACCATGCTGACTTGTGGTAAAACTAAAGTTTGTAAATAGGTGCAGTGTTTGTTTATAAATAAGTTGTTGGTAAATAAAACACAATTTGCAACAAAATATTGACCATTATGATATAATAAAATGACTGGATATAATAATTCGGAAAGGGCATAGCTGGATAATATTTCGTGCAAAGACGAGATTACCTTTCCCGCCCGTTTTCGAGGGTGCTGAACATGATGGAAGTGGTGGGAGAAGTTTTCGACCGCCGCAACCCCCTGAAACGGCCAAAAACCTCCCCTTTTATGGATCCTTTTATGTTTTCATATATAAACGGGCCTGGGGAGTGATTTATCGACGGGTTATACTTGAAATAAAATGGAAGGGGGTTATAGAGTAAGTGGAATCCAGGCAGCAGGCCGAGAGGGTTGATTAAACCCCTTCCGAGGTGTGGAATAATTTTTTTTAAATGATTCGGTTCAAACGCGTATCTCCCCGTTTTCGGGGTCGCCGATCACGGGAAAAATATTCAAAATTCAACGCTTCCTCATCCCTCAAACAGACAAAAATCGCCCCACACACACCAGAAAGCATGCTATACATGATTTACAGGTTTTTCATCACATGATCGTTATTCCTCTGCATATAGCTTTATCTTTCACGGAAGAGAAGGTGGTAGCGACCTCGGGGGTTGCTTCAACCATTCCAATTCATTAATTACACTTTGGATCGTCAATCGCCCTCCCCCGTTTTCGTAGGCGTTGATCACGATAAAAACATAATTAATGAATTTTATACCTTTTGGAAGGGTTGAAGCAAGCCCCGAGGTCGCTACCACCTTCTCTTCCGTGAAAAATGAAGGAATAACCATCATGTGCCGATAAAAAACGTAAATCTTGGACAGCATGCTTTCTGGTGGTTTCTGCACGTTTGAAGGATGACCATTTTATTTCAAGTATAACCCGTCGATAAATCACTCCCCAGACCCGTTTATATATGAAGACATAAAGGGATCCATAAAAGGGTCGTTTCAGGGGGTTGCGGCGGTCAAAAACTTCTCCCTTCCATCGTGTTTAGCACCTTGAAAACGGGAGGGAAAGGTAATCTCGTCTTTGCATGAAATATTTACAATCATTACATAGACTACTAGTCTCGAAACACCACGGACTTGATTTTTTTTCACTATGACGTAATGTTCAGACCACGCTGCGAAAAAAATATGTTATATGGGGGTGAAAGTAGATGCTACAAAAAAATTTTGAATATGGTGCAACGAGTGGAAGTTACCCTTATAAATATTTGAAAAGTATACCGATGTCTTCTCGCCCTTATTTCTTTCCCAAATTGACTGACAATTTTTTCTGAGGATCCTCTCCAATACTTGTCCAACATATATTTTTTCCAAAATTTTCGGTTGCTGCGTTTTGACGCAAAAAATTGGTTCTTTGGATTTCATCCCCCTCGTCACCCCGTGAAACGCGCCACCCTTCTGCGTTAATATTTTGCAAAATTGTTCCCTTCACTTATTGCTAACTATATTCCTTCTCTCAATGAAGATAGGGCCTGGGGCCGTTTCACCCTACTTATCCGGCTATGCCCTTTGATCTACGATTTATTTTTGAAGTCAATTTCTAAAAGTTCAAATTTTCATTTCGTCGAAAATTGTGGTTTTATTCCATTTATATATTTTTTTAACTACAGTAATGGTTTTTATATTTTGAGTAGTAGCAATTTATAAGCACACTAGTATTATCTTTCTATTCCCAAGTTTTTTCATTTGGAAATATTTACCGCTTAGAAGTTATATATTGTTATTTGAGGAAAAACACGGATTTATAGTTTCAATTTTTTACAGATTTGTTCACTGGTTTGTAATTGTTAGTGATGTCACAAAAGCGACTTTTTTGTTATTTATATTGCACACTTATTTCGAGGAATTTTATAAAGTTTCAAAAATTCAGTGGCGGACTAAAGAAAATTATATTGAACAAAGGCGTATCGGTACCATCGGAGTAAAACGTGTTCATTTACTGATGATTCCGCTTCCGCCTCTAAATATATGTCAAGTTGCACTTTGTATCGAATGTTTTGCTCCATTCCATGAAAGCAAATAAAAAGAAAAAACTTTCGTTTTAATTTTCTTTACAAAAAACTTATGATTTTATTTTTCAAGTAAAAACTGATTTGTTCGGTTTTTTTGGTAAATATTTTTGTAAAACTTTTCATGTAACGAATAATACATCTGTTCCTTTTCAAGTAAAGATCGTTTGGTTTTTATTTGTTTTTTGTATAAAAACTTTGTTTCTTTATATATATTTTTTTAGATGGTTAATAAATTGACCACAAATTGGTTATGTATGGGAAGGTACCGAAGTCATTTTATTAACCACCCATTTTTTCGAAAATGGTGCATAAAAGAATTTTGTATTATTTTTTTTAGCTTTTCTGTACCAAGCTTAATAAGTTCCAGTAACTAAATTTCGATTATTATTAAAAAACCCTTATGCGCCTTAAAGGGCTAAATAACTATATAGTAGTTATAGTAGCTTCTACAGTACCTTCTTAGGTGAGTGAATGGCGAGGAGGGTTGAAGAGGTGAATTTGTTTTTTTTACTTCTTTTTCTACTTAGTTATCGAAACTTAGTATTTAGACCTCCGATTAAAGAACTTATATCTAGATACATAATGGCATAAATTTTATGATTCTGAAAGACTCCCAATCTAAGGCACTTCTTCCCATAAGTTTCTGATTGGCCCATCGGCCTATCGCGACCGCTTCGTACACGATCGGTTAAGTCATCGTCTTAGTTTGACGTTACGCCATTAATGTCAATGAATGTTTTTCGTGTTCTCCGATGAAAAAGTGGTGAAGAAGTTATATTTTATTTAAAAATTGTGATTTGCTAATACCTAAATAATATTCTCTATTCATATTTACACAGTTTAGTGAAAATTTAGTGCTACATGTTGAAGTACTGTGCCGTTTGCAGAAGGCAGTTTAGAAAAGAATAAAGTCGATCGTTTCATAAGTAAGTAGGTCATAGTCGTAACATGATGTCGTTCAGTTTACAGTTGTAATAATATTATAAATAATATCCTTCCAATACATATTTCCCTTGAATAAAACATTTCTACCTATTATATTTTTGAAATCCGCGGTAATGTTCCTAGAGGTTAACCAAGAATTATTACGTAATATAGGTACAATATTGTACATTTTCCCTTCTACATATACCCGTCACTGTTGCCTATGGGATGTGATGTTCATCTATCCATTTTAATGGACATATAATGTGACTATGTTAGGAGCAAATAAGGTATATGAAGAAAAGATAGCCATTATGTATCTAGATATAAGTTCTTTAATCGGAGATTTAGACTAATATCAATTCCAATGTCACCCCAAATGAGGGTTGTTTTTTAACTTTTTCGCCAAAACAGATGACGGATTCGTTTTCAGCACCCCAAAATTAGTAAAAGAAGATAGCTTCCACACTTTACCACGGATAGGTCAAAGAAGCTCCTTTTTAACATTGTTCTTTTGGAGGTAAATGTGATTTGCCGATAATCAAAAGGTCAAACAAAAGTAACCAGGAGGCCTTAGTTTTTAATAGGCCTCTTCACAAAAACTATTTATCAATCAAATTGAACTATTCCAGAACAACGCTGTTCTATAATCTTTTCAGATAATAAGATGTTTGTTAATATTTTATTAGACTTGCTTAATTGCCACTTCACATATTACCAGTTGTCGCGTTAAATCGCTTTTGCACTCTCATCTTTCTGTGACAAGAAAAACGACGTGGTTCTTTATATATGTCAGAAAACTAGCAACATTAAAAAATATTTATTTAATTTATACAGGATGAGGCAAAAGTGAAGTGTTACATTTTCCATATTTTTTTGTTTATTTTTAATTTTTTTTTTAGATTTTTTAATTTTTCCGTACTACAAGCTTACAATGATTTTATGGAGTATAAATATAATTTAGGGATGGATGTTTAGGTGCGCGCTGAAATTTTGTGGTATGTAAATTTACAGCTGAGATATAAACCGATCTTGTATTCTACATAGCAAACTAATAAACGGGACATCTGTACGAAAAAAATCTCATAAAATCGTATGGCGGAGAAGGGTACAGTACACCGACTGACTCAAACACGGCTGTGAAGCAGCGGAGAGTTAGATATTGGCGCTGGTACGTGAGCGTCTTTCCAATCCGCTTCTTTCACGTTCCCAGCCACTCCGTATTACTTCTGTTTCCAGCTTACGGCGCTGAAATATTAAATATCCCAATCCCGGATCGGCAGCCGACGACGGTCTCATGGATATATTTCTTCTCCTCTCTTTCACCGAACCCGCATCTTTTTCCAATGGCAATTTTCTGTAAGAAACGAGCGGGAAGACGTAAACTAATGTTTTTTTTTAATTGTAAAATTTTGAAGTGCACTAAAACTGAGTGAATTAATAATAATAATATCTTATTAGTTAAAAGAAATTACACCGCAGTGTTTTGACAAGTCAAATAAAAGAATATTAACAAATATAAATAAAAAAAACATACCACGCACACATCACTATTAGAGTTTGGAGCACATCATTGTCATGCAAATAGGTGTTTTATTTTCTAGGTTTAGCTAGTAGTGCTCGGCAAATGAAAGAGGGCAGTTGTCGAATTTGTGTGATATTCTTCTGTATAATACAGTCGAATTGATTTAATTTAATTTTTTCGGCGACAACATTCCACCTGAAATTTTATTGTTGTCTTATGTATTATGACCTCCTGATTACGAAAAAAATATTTACGCCCAAATATTCCTTGTGCGTCAAAAGTTATATGCACTTTTTGACGCGCTTTTACGGATTTTCAACTTATCTGCTCAATACATCTTGTACTAGTAATAAGATGGGAATTTTAAAAATACTGGCTTATTTGAAATAAAATTCTTAAAAAATAGAGATCTGTCCGATATGTATTGGTCAATCCGCCACCTTGGAAAAAAATAGAAAACACCAAGAATATCCGAAAAAATCAAAATTGAATATATTTTCTATAAGAAGGAGTAATTTCACCAAAGTTGGCAAAAATAAAACTCATTTATGGTCAAATATAATGCACCAATCCCGGACATCGAATGTCAAATAGAACAGTCAAAGATGGCGGACGAAATGAATTTTTAATTCTTCGTCAATTATCAAGGAGGCATTGTACTCACTTTTTTTCGATTGTACGTTATTTTATGTACTTTTAGGGGATAGAGTTCATTTTTTTTCATTTTCAAAAAAGTGCATTTTTACAATTTTCAAAAATATATTATCCTTTTTTTCACCCAATTTTCATCGAAACAAAATGAAATACCTATACCTACTATAAAGTCTCGTATAACTTCAAAAATTTAATACAAAATGAAACAATTAATAAAATTTGAAATAGAAATTTATTAAGCATGCGGATAGTAATAATAATAATATATGAATATATATCAATCAGAATCAAGCAGTCAAGACTAGAGTAGTATTATTTTTGTGGATATGCCAATGAACAGAATACTACTAAGAATAACGAGCGCATTCGTCGTTTAGGAAAAAAAGTTTGCGTAGATATTTCAATCAGAAGTGACATTATAGTCAGTAGGAATTATACAAAAAAGGGTAGTTCTCGATATTTTTAGTGCAGCAATGTGACCTATACCAAATTAAAGGTTTTTACATTAGAAAAAAAACTGTCACAACCCGTATTAATAAAAAAGGATGATTTCCAAGAAATAAACATGCATTTTTATGAAAAATAACAACAGACAAAAGTTGATGAGCGAAAAATTTTCTAGCGATAAAACTTTTTTTTTTCATAAACTTTTCCTTGTTGTTATTTTTCATAAAAATGCATTGTTTGTGCTCAAAATACAGAAGAGAAGTGCAAATGCATATTATATACACACATGCACCAACGTGCTCACACGGGAAAACCAACTACTAAAGGAAAATTTCAAATACCCATATCAATCGGAAATTTTTCGCTCTACAATTTTTGTCTCTTACTTATTTTCTCCAAAATGCATAGTTTTAGAGTAAACTGTGAAAAAATGCGAAAAAAACGTAAAAAATGATATATACAGTGTGTCCCAGGATAGATGTAACAAGAGGTGTAATAATGGACCAACATTTTTGGAATTTTGGAATGGTATTTGGGGATTGAGTCCTGCTTGTTGTAAAACTAAAGTATACCAAAAATGACTTGATTTGGTGTTCTACAGGGTGTTTTATAGGCGAAGTTGTAAAAATCACCACTAATAAAGTACCTTTATTTTTCAAAATATGAAAAAATTCCACTAAGAAAAGTTATTTAGAATGCAATTTTATATACCAGATTTCAGGAATATAAAATTATTTTTTTGAAACTTCTCATTTTTTGCGAATTAAGAGTTGAATTCATATTTCAAGTTGTGTAGGAGCAAATGTTAATTATCTCAAAAAGTTGGCTATTGGTAAATAAAAAATTGAATATACGAGATGTAAGAAGGTATAATGTTAATCGAACTAATTGTAAAATAAGAAACAATTACTAACAGAAGATTAATGAGGTTTAAAAATTATAACAAGTAATAAATGTCAAAAACAACAAATTCACAAACAAATTAATTATTGACCAATACAAAACAATGTTTACAATTTTTTTATTATTCGACGTAGCTACCACCCACATCCACACACATTTCGATCCTTCGCCTGAAGTCCTTAAAACTGTTACGAATATGATCTAACGGTATGGAGTTTACGGCATTTGTAATTCTCTTCTTCAATACTGATACATCTTTAGGAAGTGGTTCAGCGCAAACCAACTGCTTGAGGCGACCCCATAAAAAGAAATTCAATATTGAAAGGTCTGGGGATCTCGCCGGCCACTTGATCGGTCCATTCCTGGCAATTTTCTCCAAACTTTAAATTCAACCACCGATTAACTATTTCTGTGGAGTGGCCAGGGCAACCATCATGTTGAAAATGAACTAAAGGCATATCTCTTAAAATATTTAAATGTTCTTCAGAAAATCTTTCAAGAAGCTATAAATAAGTGTGCTGGTTTAACCTTCCCTCAATGAAATAAGGTTCAATAACTCCAACGTGATAAGAAACGGCACACCACACATTCACTTTTTTATAATATTGTCTTCTACAATAAATTCTAAAATTTGGATTTTTAGAAGCCCAAAACCGACAATTCTGAGATGAAACAACACCATTGGTTGTGATTGTGGATTCATCTGAGAAAATTATGAAATGATGAAACAATCTCTCTTCCATGCTTTTTTCTCCAATGGTCAAACAAAAATCCAACCTACGGCCGTCATCTCCCTCTTCAAGCGTATTTTTATAATTTGCTTTATATGCCCTAATTTTCTTTGCCTTGTCAATTCTTTGGAGTTCAGACTTGCTAATATTAATAAGAGCTGATCTCTCTCTTAGTGGCATCCTATGATTTTTTATAACAGAGGCATGAGCTATAATAGCCCCAACATTGTCTTCAACATATGCTTTTATTTTTCTTTTCATGTTAAGAACACTACCAGTAGCCAGAAACTTTTTAATTATTCTCATAGCCTGAGTACGTGACAAAGCAGTGTTTGGAAATTTCAAATTAAATTGGCTTACCACTTCTCTTAGCGAGTTTTCACCGCCAATTCCGTAGCATTGCACAATATAAATTTTTTCACGCACTGTGAGTACCATTTTCACTTAATTTTTTATGCTTGGTTCGTTAATTTGAAACAGAAATTAAGGATAATATTGACTACGTTTGACAGATATGTTAATAATAAATGATAAATGTGTATC
The DNA here is from genome assembly GCA_936432065.2 of Rutpela maculata. Taxonomy (NCBI): domain Eukaryota; kingdom Metazoa; phylum Arthropoda; class Insecta; order Coleoptera; family Cerambycidae; genus Rutpela; species Rutpela maculata. Next base: position 9,278,807 of record OW386289.2, read on the forward strand.
CACTGCTTTTCTCATAGCCTACTTTTAGCTTCTACATAACTTTAAATATTAATTCACAAAAAATAATTTCTATGCAGTTTTAATTGAATGGTTCAAAATAAAATACTAATTTATTGAAAAAATGGGAAGTTTCAAAAAAATAATTTTATATTCCTGAAATTCGGTTTAGAGAATTGCATTCTAAATAACTTTTCTTAGTGGAATTTTTTCATGTTTTGAAAAATAAAGGTACTCTATTAGTAGTGATTTTTACAACTTTGCTTATAAAACACCCTGTAGAACACCAAATCAAGTCATTTTTGGTATACTTTAGTTTTACAACAAGCAGGACTCAATCCCCAAATACCATTCCAAAATTCCAAAATATTTGGTCCATTACACCTCTTGTTACATCTATCCTGAGACGCACTGTATATGCTTATTTCTCGGAATAATTTGAAATCCTCTATCCTCTATCAAAAACCCATAGAACGATACCCCACATCGGTAGTGGGGTGGGGGTGGTGACAGGGGGGTGGTAGTTGGGGTGGATGAGGTAAAAAAATATTTTAAGGTTTCCGGTTCTTGTATATACACTAAATCACATTTTTTTTCATCCCCTTTAATAATGAGGTGGGGGTGGTAATGGGGGTGGTTAATGCCAAAAAGTTTTTTGAGACCTTAGCTTCTCTTGTATATACTAAATACTAATTTTATGGACTCTTACCTGCTTAATTTACCTATTTACCCCAATTTACCCCCCAACCCTTCGACGGAACAAGATGAAAATATAATCTAGTTCCAGATCTCGTTAAAGTAGATACGTGTACCAAATTTCAATTCAATATCTTAAACGGTTCCAGAGTAAACGTGCGCACAAAAAAAGTTACACAGACAGACCGACAGACAGAAATTTTTTTTCGCTCATACTTAAAATCTCGACGTTTCATGACATTCTAAGCCTATTTGAACAATAAAAATTTTTTTTGTCCTTACTATACTTCCACTGGATGTGGAAGTAATTATTGAGCAAAGACTTAATAGATAATGACTTTAACGTTAAAATATGCAGTGAAGACGCCGATACTACAATCGTTAAAACTGCTATTGTTTTGAAAACCCAAGACAATCAAGCTATAATAGTTGGTGAAGATATTGACCTTTTGGTTATAATGACTCAACTAACATGGAATCATCATAAAAAATCTATTTTTACAAACCTATTAGTTATGATGAAAATAGAATTGTTTGCAATTCCACCTACTGAAGAGGTAATAGAAAAACACCGTTTAAGAGTGTATTTCCAAGTCCAAAAATGGTTAGGTTGTGAAAAAGATCCGTTACAATTCGGGTTGCTTAAAACTGAGAATGGCTTAATGCCTGATGCTATGAGTGCAAGTAATGCTTTTCCTAAAAATTTACTAAGTGATATTTCTTGTAAATGTAAGAAAGTCTGTAAAAATAATCAGTGTAGCTGTAAAAAACTGAATATATAATGTTCTATTCTATGTGTCTATTGTAAAGGAAATAATTGTGCCAATGCTTCTTCTACCTTTGATGAATCGGCTATCGATGAGGAATGCGGTGAAATTATGGCATATGACGGTAATGAAACTAATATAGTATATTTCATTTTGCTTCGATGAAAATTGGGTGAAAAAAGGAAGATCAAAGAAAATAAATTTTTGAAAATTGTAAAAATGCATTTTTTTGAAAGAGGGGGTCACTTAATGGAGTTCCAGGAACAGACCATTTTTTTTATTCTGTGGAGCTGTGTAATTGACGAATTAAAAATTTTATTTCGTCCGCCATCTTTACCGTTCTATTTGACATATGGTGTCCGGGATTGGTGCATTATATTTGACTATAAATGAGTTTTATTTTTGCAAACTTTGTGAAATTACTCCTTTCTATAGAAAAGATATTCAATTTTGACTCTTTTGGCTATTTTTGGTGTTTTCTATTTTTTTTCAAGATGGCGGATTGACCAGTACATATCGGACAGGTCTATATTTTTTAAGAATTTTATTTCAAATAAGCCAGTACTTTTAAAATTCCCATCCGATTACTAGTACGATATATTAAGTAGATAAGGAAAATCCGTGAGAGCGCGTCAAAAAATTTTGACGCAAGGAATTTTTGGGCGCAAATATTTTTTTCGTAATCAGGAGGTCATAATTCATAAGAATCAATAATAAAATTTCAGGTGGAATGTTGTCACCGAAGAAAATCAATTCAGTCTGTGAATAAATGTGTTTATTATTATTATTATTATTATTATTATTATTATAGACAGCGGCACACTTTCTCAGCCGTATCTGGAAATTGCTCTCCGATGCCTAGCGCGCGATTGAGATCCGGCTCTGTTTTCTAGGTTTTTGGGTCCTTCAAGCGACGTTGGTGATGTCAGCTCCAACAGCTCAGAATCCAGACCCCAACAAGAGATCACAGGGACTCCTCATCCAAGACTTTCCTTAAAATATGCGCTGTTCCCAAAAGTGCGATCTTCTTGTGTGCTCTGTTGACCAGGCAGTTATCATAGATTCCAATCATAGCCCTTCTTAACAGTTCCAAGAACTCCTACAATTACTAACACGACTGTGGTCTTGGCATTGCACATTCCGCTAACTTTTATTGGGCGGTCTTTGTACTTGCTCAACTTCTCCGTTTTCTTGAGCATTGGTGTCATTTGTGATGGATACATCGATCAAGAAACAGGATTTCTCTTTATTATGTACGACGATGCCTGGTTGATTCGCGCGAATTTCTCTGTCAGTTATAGTCGGCAAGTCCCACATAATTGTGACGTTGGTATTGGCAACCTTTTCAGGGATATATTCATAATAATTTGGCGGTACTGGTATATCGAAGTGCTTGCACATAACTCAGTAGAGATATCTGGCCACTCTGTTTCGTCGGTGAGTGTATTCCGATGGTGACAGCCTAGTAGATCCTGCCACCAAGTGACTGACATTCTTCTGCTAGCCGCTGTCAACAGGTTGTTTCAAGATCATCCTCTGGTGGTATTTGGTATTAAGTGCTTGGTCCTGTGCTGGTATTATTAAACTTTCCGTTTCCCCCTTCAGGCCCTAGCCGTTCAACCACTGTAGAGACGCCTTTCTGTATACTGCTGGTTGGTCAAGATCGCGGAAGAATTTTCCATGCATCGGCTTTGCTTTTCCCCTTTTCGATGCTGGTTTTAATTTTCTTCTTGGTGTCCTCGTTGGTGGTTTATAACGATACTTAGTGGGATTGTGGCACTTTCCTAAATAAGAGGTGCATTACCTTAGCTCGAGCTAGCTTAATGGAGGTCACTGGGTCCTTTTGTTATTTTTTGATTATTTTTTTTTATTAGATTTACTCTGTTGTACTAGACCAAAAGGTAATCTACTTTAAAATAATGCCAAAAAGATAATAATTTATTTTAAATTAAGATAAGACAAAAAACGGCCAAAAAGATAATAAATTACTGCCGGCTTGTTAAAAAAAAATAGATATTTCCTCAGATTTCCCTCCAAGAAATCAGACAAAAATTATAACATGCGGAGTGATGGTAACTTGTACGTTTTTGATTTAAATCACTAAATAATTATATTTTAAAACTTTGTGTGGACAGATAGACATAGGTAATATTGTACTAAGTATAGATATTTAAAAGATATAATTTTATTTACCAATAATTAACCGGAATAAGATAAGAAACCAACACTTACATTAATGATTAGTTCAGGTAAGAAAAAGATAGCAATATAATTAATCCATTAATGAAGCTACCCAAAAGACAAGAAAAAAGAAAAATGGTTCTCAGTTCAGAAACTCCAAATTCTAGGATTCTCTGAACGTACGTTCGGTGAGTGCTTTAATAGTTTTAATCAAAACATACTAAGATAAAGGAAAGAAGAAACACTCACCTTACGTTTTCCAGAGATGTCCCAGTAGCAGACAGTCTGGACAAATTCGACCTTGAACCTGGTTCCGGATTAGGTACCACTCCACACTGTTCCACCATAAATTCCTGAACCAACTCATGTGCCTACGCACAAATATATTCTCTAGTGCATCCACGCCAGAATGTAGTTCACCTAGAAAACGCATCAAATAGCAGAAAAAGATCTAGGAACCACAAAAGAGAATATAGACCACGGCCAATCTATGATTGGCCAATCTGTAGTTGTTTAACATTTTCGTTACACAATTAGAGATAAAATTTAATTATTGTCAAATAATTAAGGTACCTACATAAAGATAAGTTAGATACGAAAACCGGTTAACATACGTTTAGCCTTTAAACACACTGTTTAATCAAATTATTCTTAAAAACCGCTGCCCAAGGAATCACTACTTCCACATCCAGATTCTTTTCCAAGTCACTCACAACGAAGAAATTTTTGTATGTGGAAATAATTGTTTATGGAACTTTAATAATATAATATTTGAAATCCTCTAGCCCAAAAACCCATAAAACGATACCCCACATCGGTGGCGGGGTGGGGGTGGTGATAAGGGGTGGTAGTGGGGGTGGATGAATTAAAAAAACATTTTGAGGTTTCTGGTTCTTATACACACACTAAATCACAATTTTTTTTCATCCCCTTTAATAATGGGGTGGGGGTGGTAAGGGGGGTGGTTAATGCCAAAAATTTTTTTGAGACTTTAGCTTCTCTTGTATATACTAAATACCAATTTTATGGACTCTTACCTGCTTGATTTACCTATTTTCCCCAAATTTACCCCAATTTACTCCCCAACCCTTCGACGGAACAAGATGAAAATATAATCTAGTTCTAGATCTCGTTAAAGTACATATGTGTACCAAATTTCAAGTCAATATCTCAAACGGTTCCAGAGTAAACGTGCGCACAAAAAAAAGTTACAGACAGACAGACCGACAGACCGACAGACAGACAGACAGACAGACCGACAGACAGAAATTTTTTTTTCGCTCAAACTTAAAATCTCGACGTTTCGTGACATTCTAAGCCTATTTGAACAATAAAAATTTTAAAATTTTTTTTTGTCGTTACTATACTTCCACTGGATGTGGAAGTAAAATATGTCCACACACAAGCCTAAAATACGCATTCAATTAAAATATCTAAATAAAATAATTGAAAACTGACAGGCTTAAGTAAATAAAAATGGATAAAAATGGATATAAATGCACAAGTTCATACCTTCCCCATGTTATCAAGCCAACAGAATCTTAAAAACGCATCTGTTCTCTTCGAACGTCGAGCGAAAAATGATGGTCCCGATCCTACCGTCAAATTATCAAAATTCTTCACAGCGGCGCTGATTGTCTTAAATATAATTTCCTATATATACCAGATATTGGTTAAGGTTCGCGCTCACTATAATATATCACTTTATAACGTAAAACTTCACAAAATATTTAAACTGATCGCAAAACAGTGAAGAATACTAAAATATTAATAAAACACAGTGTTAAAGGGAGCTGTAGCGTCATTTCGACAGAAATTTCGTTACAGGTTTCGGCTCCCACATATTCTCCCTGGATTTTTCGCTCTTCCTTTTCAGTGGAATACAACTTCTTGTTCTTTTCATAGTATTTAACTAGCCGTGTGAGTTTGCCCTTCCCCTGTCGAATATACGCGCTCAAACTATACGATAGATGAATCATAAGCAAATTCTAGCTCTATTAATCCACGGTCGTCGTCCTTTCTCCTACATATAACCTGTGCACCTGCTGCTTTTGGATTATTATTATTATTGTTAATTAATTATCCCACCGGCCGGGGAATAATATATTGCTTATCTTGAAGCAGAGGCATGTTTTTAACCATTAACATCCGACCAAATTCGAGTGATCCGACTTGGACTACTGCAAAATTATTACTTTCATATACTCTGACTATAAAAATTCTTATACCTAAATGATATTTACAGTCAATCAAAAACGGCATGCATTAGTAATGAGTGTATAATAGTACTTCTCCCATAAATGACAATGGGGTGCCTGAGGCATGCGAACTCGGTATACGCTAGTCCTGAGTTTGTTTGGGAAGTTGTTGTCTGTCGCTGTCGCTAATTGACAAAGTGCTGTTTATTTTAAGGGCTACACATGCACTTTCAATCTACTCAAGTGTATTTACATCTGCAAGTACTTTGTAGGGATTACCACGGTCACTGTCAATAGTTCTTATCGACTTTATCTGTTTCAACTATTGTATCGTTTACTAAAACCATTAAAAAGCGATTGTCGAGTTATTTCTTTCGAGTCTTCTGCGACGCGCGTTAGTTTTTTATACTGAATATTGACCGTCTTGAGGTGCTGTAGAACAGATTATATCAGAAACGTACTAATTTACTGATTGCTTTTTGTATAACACGGTGGATAAACACTTTATGCTTTAACGAATATTGTCATTACTTGCTCATAACAGTCTTGAGAATGTTTGAACATGACACACTAATAAATATTCCCATATTCGTCACACTATTTGAACACACAGCATAAATTAATTGTCGGTTTAAATATAGGAGGGATATAATTATGAAAAATACCTCAGTGGAAATTAGTCGAAGAATGAGATTCCTGAATTCGACACATGACATGCAACTATCGATTACACAAAAACAAATAGTTGATTTCTATGTAAATATGCCTCCAAAAATATATTTTTGAGTACGAAATTGGAAGGAATTGTGCTTTTTTTAATAACAATACTATTTTCGCATTATTTTCGCATTTTTCATGTTCCCACCACTCTATACCTGTTATTTGTTTTCGTAAAAACTTGATATTTTAGTATAGCTATATTTAAATATCTTTCTTTCCAACGGTGTATGCAAAATAATATTTGTTTTGATATGACTGAAAAATAAATACATATTAATCGAAGAGTTGCCACTTTCATGTCACGAAAATATGATTTTTCGTAATTTCCGGCTTTCCAGTTTAATTTACAACAAAATGTGTTATGTACTAAATTAATACTTATAAAACAGGTTTTATACAATTTTATCACCAGATGCACATTTTTACCAGTAATTAGCGCCCAAAGTTGGGCTGTCTTCAAATTTCGTCTATGAAATTAAGTTTAATATAAGCTGGGTATAATAATATAAAATGAGGCTGGAAATTGTGAAAATAAAATTAATGTTTATTTAAAAAGATCACAATTAATTTTTTAATAAATAGAAGAGATTATGTTTATGAAAATATTTTATAAGTAAATCGTCTCTTCCGCTTTAAACGAGATTCTGTACATGATTCATTTGAAATTGTAGGTTGTGTATATAAATTTCCGGTGTTATCCTCGGTCGTCGGTCTGTCGTTCTGTCTGTCTGCAATTTTTTTTGTGCGCACGATTACTCTGCAACCGTTTAAGATATTGACTTGAAATTTGGTACACGCATGTATTTTAACGAGATCTGCATCTAGATTATGATTATGATATTTTGATCCCATTTCGTTGAAGGGTTGGGGATAAATTGGGATAAATGAGGGTAAATAGGTAAATCAAGCAAGTGAGAGTCCATAAAATTGGTATTTAGCATATAGGGTGTTCGGCAGAGGGTGTGCCAAACGGGAATGATGGATAGGTGGGACCATTTAGAAGTTAGTTAGTTCTAATGACCTCTGTAGTGTAGTTACCTAACTATTTTCCTTGTTATTTGTTATATTGTTTTACATAAAACTAGATACCCATGATTAAAATAAAGTTCGTTACTTAGGTTATATATAAAAAATAATAATAATGATATATATAGAGAGATATGCACGGTCATATACAGGACTGTTTTATACACTGAGCGGTTGTAGTGCAGCCCGATTGGTCGGGCTCATCAACGTACCCCCGTGTATATCATCACTAAATGGTCACAAATCATGTTAGTTTCCTCCCTACAAAATTTTGAGGTGGGCTTCAAAAAGTCATATTTTCATGTTCCGAGATACACTTTTAGTTCAGCACTACTGAGTCAGGCGGCGCTGTTCCTGTATATCCAAGACTCTTATACAGTTGATATCCATCGCTCGTTATATAGCCCGATATTTGGCATCGTTGCATGGCTCGATAACGTTCGATTCTTATTTCCTCTTAAATACTTTCTTTATGAAGTCACAATCTTTGAATGAAAGTTCTTTGTTCATATTCGAATAATTTTTCTAAATTCAAAAATTTGTATAAGTTTCTAAGAATTATAAATTATGTGGTACAGTGCTATGAAAGCAAAATAGTTGTTAGCATCTTAAACATCTTAAAATGCTTTTTGAATTGTAATACATAATTTCAAATAGAGCGATAAAAGAAGTAGGTAGCATTTATATTAAAAGAGGAAAATTATAATAAGAACAAAATATAAAATCGAGTATAAAATACATTGGCATTGTCCATTTGTTGTACTAAATTAATTTTTCCATGTCCCTAAATTAGGTTTGTGGTTTTTTTGCATTCTTGATTCAATAATATTCCTCATTTTTATTAATTTTGGTGCTAAAATTTTCATGGAGAAATATCGGGACATTAAACAATTATTATGCAGAATGACGTTTTACGTATTAAACACATAAAAAACATAATAAACACACCACAGATAGTAGGCAACCCCCAAGTTACGGAACCTGTGATAAAAGGGGTGTTTTTTACCCCTTCCGATCATTTCCTTCTCTAATCTTTTTTTCAGCTTTTTTATTAACGTCATTACAAACACATTGCACACGGTTTCATCAAAATCCATTAATTAGCACTCAAATTAGAGATTTTGGTCATTTTAGCGCTCCGTTGACTGGACTAATTCGGCAGATCACTTTAGAGAAGAACATCACTTCAGTTTTTGTATGTTTGTGAGTATTGCAGAGGCCACTTTTATTTTGCATATTTCGATGACTTCGCTCCTCGACTATTAATCCACTGGTAGCAAATAAGATAATAAACAGCCATAAATCAATACCAATTTTAGTGGAAATTTGTGCTCAATTTCAAATGGTGTATAAGACGGTATTCTATTTTATGGAATGATATCGCAGATCTTTATGCAAAGCAGTTTCCGATAATGATTTGAGAGTCGCGACATTTTTATTATTTACGCGTTCCGCTACTATACGCCATAGAACGCGGCTAAACGATAATTTTACGATTCATTACTTTTACTGGAATTGATAAGTTGCTGTTGATTATTCTTTATCGCGATATTGCTGAAAAATAACGATAAATTGTTTTTTAAGGATAGGATTTGCAGAGTGAGAGGGAAATATACCTTAATCTTCGATTTATTATAAATATTTAAAAGGACAAACATAGTATCAACTTCAAAACTATTTTAGATACTTGCTATTGTTCTAACGAATACAACTATATATATTTTTTATTGTAAATTTCTGTTGTACTTGAATATTGTAGTTTGTCAATGAAAATAGTTCCTAATTCCATTATTAGAGCATGGCATTTAACTATATACAAAATTTATGATAAAAAAACTGTATATGGTTGTATTTCTTGGGGCCGGGCGATGGGAAATACATTAAACTATTTTAAAAATTATACCACTAACTAACATTAGCAAGTATTTAAACAAAAACAATAGAGAATATTATTTAGGTATTATGCAAATGACAACTTACACACATTTTTATTTATTATGAAAATATCTACTTTCTGTATATTGTTGCCCTAATCTGGGCACGCTAATATACTAGTTAGGTAAATACTCTAAAACACTTATTATTGGAGAACCAATCAAAACAACTACTCTTCTAGCTAATACTGACGAAGTATTGAATTACATGATAGAATTCTTAGCATTTTAGAGAAAAAAATATATTGGAAATACTTAAATCATTCATTTACATTTAGTCATTCACACTTTTTTTATTTAATATGAAATTATCTACTTTCAGTATATTGGTACCTTAATCGGGTCACGCTAATATACTACTTAGGAAAACACTTTAAAACATTCATTATTGGAAAACCAATCAAAACAACTACTCTTCTAGCTAATACTGACGAAGTATTGAATTACATGATTCCTGGCATTTTAAGGGAAAAAAAAACATTGAGAACTAACGAGTTAGAAAAAACTTGTACAACTTTTCTAGAGTTGAAATAGAATGTAAGGTTCAATAATTCTTGTGAATTACTGAATTTCAATAAATAATTTAAGTATCTTCAATGTTTTTTTCCCTTAAAATGCCAGGAATCCTATCATGTAATTCAATACCTCGTCACTATTAGCTAGAAGAGTAGTCGTTTTGATTGGTTTTCCAATAATGAGTGTTTTAAAGTGTTTTCCTAAGTAGTATATTAGCGTGACCCGATTAAGGTACCAATATACTGAAAGTAGATAATTTCATATTAAATAAAAAAAAGTGTGAATGACTAAATGTAAATGAATGATTTAAGTATTTTCAATATATTTTTTTCTTTAAAATGCTGAGAATCCTATCATGTAATTCAATACTTCGTCAGTATTAGCTAGAAGAGTAGTTGTTTTGAATGGTTCTCCAATAATAAGTGTTTTAAAGTATTTGCCTAACTAGTATATTAGCGTGCCCAGATTAGGGCAACAATATACAGAAAGTAGATATTTTCATAATAAATAAAAAAGTGTGTAAGTTGTGATTTGCATAATGCCTAAATAATATTCTCTAATCATGATAAAAGCAAATAAATAAAAATAATTAATGGTAAAAACAAAAGATTATACTATGTTTGGTTTTTTAAATATTTATAATAAACCGAAAATATACGGATATTTCCCTCTCACTTTGTAAAGTCCTATCATTGAAGACAGAATTTTGCAGAGTGAGAGGAAAATATGTGTTGTTTTTATTTTTGGTTTATTATAAATATTTAAAAACCAAACATAGTGTAACGTGTTTCCACCCTTAGGAAACCACCCTCGCAAATTCCGTGGGTTCCAAAAATTATAACAAGAGATGTCCACTAACACACTTTATTAAATATTTACTGGATACTTCACAATACTATCGTTAATTTAAATACACTTTACTGACTAAAATCACAATGTTTATCACTTTGTTTATCTTTGAAGTCTTAACCTCACTTTCTATACTTTCTGAACTTTCTGAACTACTCGCTGAGAATGCGGTCGGTCTTTTATACCTAAAAATGACAGATCTCGATTTTTCTGTGATGACGCCACCATTCTCTAGATAATTCCAGATGTCACCAGAACTAACTTCTGGTAGGTTTCTCGAGTAGGTGCAAATACACTACATTCAGATATTCGTTCTGTTGAAGTCTGTGCCTTCTTTTTAATAACTAACATAACCTTAAATTTTAAGGGTTGCAACATATTACACTGCCCCCTCCTTAAGCCTGAACGTCCCGGTCAGGCAATTCAGCCTCTTTCACATACTTCGCCAGTCTATCCAAGTGTACGATCTTCATCTTGGACTTTTTGTTTCGTTGAATACGATAGACGACATCATTAATTCGGGTAATAACAGTATAAGGTCCTTCCCAAGGAGGTTGAAATTTCGGTGACTTCCCTTTCTTCCGCTGTGGGTTGTACAGCCAAACCAAATCTCCTGCCTTGAACCCTTCTGAACTACCCTTACGGTCGTATCGAGCCTTCATTCGGTCACTGGCTAAACCAGCTCATGAACATTTCTTAACCGTTCACTCATTTCATCCACATAGCTGTTCACAGGAAGCTGTTCTCCGCCTGGTGTTCCGAAAATCAAATCACACGGCAGTCTGATCTCATGTCCAAATACTACACGGGCTGGTGTTTGTTTCGTAGACTCGTGGATAGCAGCTCTGTATGCCATGAGGAAGAACGGTATGTGGAGATCCCAATCGCGTTGATTCTTATGAACCACTTTAGAGAGATGTTCTTTCATGGTCTTGTTATGTCGTTCCACCATTCCATCTGATTGCGGGTGAAGGGCTGTTGTCCGTGTTTTGTGTATCCCCAATAACTTGCAGATTTGCTGAAACACCCCTGACTCAAAGTTCCTCCCTTGATCTGAGTGCAGCTCCAGGGGTACACCAAACCGACATATCAAATTATCTACCAAGACTTTGGCGACAGTGACTGCTTCTTGGTTTGGAATTGCATAGGCCTCTGGCCACTTACTAAAATAGTCCATGGCAACCAGTATGTACTTGTTTCCATCCTTGGTTACTGGGAATGGGCCGGCTATATCGATCGCGATCCTCTCAAAAGGAGTTCCGACGTTATATTGCTTCATTGCACCCCTACTTCTAGTCTGTGGTCCCTTACTGGCTGCACAAATTTTGCAATTGCGACACCAAGCTTCCACATCTTGACGACTATTTACCCAATAAAATCGTTCTCGTACTTTATTCAGGGTCTTATTAACGCCGAAGTGCCCACCGGATGCTCCATTATGCACTTCCTGAAGTACTTTCGGTACTCGACACCTGGGAATCACTAGACGCATAACAACTTCCCTGCCATCCGGGCTTTCCCAAGCTCTCTTTAGCAGCCCGTTCATGACTTTAAGTGAATCCCATTGGGCCCACAAAGCCTTCAATCCAACTGCCTTATCCGAAACATCCTTCCACGCTGGTCGAATTCCTTTCTCCTTTGCTCTCAATATAGCCCCAATTTCTGTGTCATTCAGTTGTTCTTGTCTCAGGGCTTCGGTTGTCCAATCGTCCGGAACCTCTATTTTAATAGTGTTGACGGCCACCGTACCCTGCAATTTCTCAACGTGGCGGCAGTGCTTGCAATCTTCCTTGCATGGTCTTCTAGATAAAGCGTCTGCGTTCTTATGAGATCTTCCAGGTCGATGTTCTATTTTGAAATCATACTGTTGCAACCGTTCTATCCAACAAGCCAGTTGACCTTCAGGGGTTTTCAACTGCAACAGCCATTTTAATGCAGCATGGTCGGTCCGAATCTTGAAATGTCTTCCATAAAGATATTTATGAAAATGGTCCACTGATTTTACGATGGCCAGTAACTCTTTCCGGGTTACACAATAATTTCTTTCTGGTTTGGACAGCACCTTGCTGAAGTACTCGATCACTCTTTCCTGCCCATTCTGGATTTGAGACAGCACAGATCCGACCGAAGAATTGCTGGCATCAGTGTCTAAAATAAAAAGTCCTTCCCCTTGTGGGTACGCTAGCACAGGACCAGTGCATAGAGCTGCCTTCAATTTTCTCCATGCCGTTTCACATTCCGGTGTCCATTGGTACTGCACTTTCTCTTCTGTCAGCCGGTGTAATGGCTTCGCAATTTCGGCAAACCCTTCCACAAAGCGCCTATAATAAGTGCAGAGGCCAAGGAAGCTCCGTACTTCATGAACGTTAGATGGTCTTGGCCAATCTCGTACAGTAGAAATTTTGTCAGGGTCTGTTTGTATTCCATCCGAAGACACCACGTGACCAAGAAATTTGACTTCTTTCTGGAATAGCAGGCACTTCTTCGGGTTCAACTTCAGATGGGCATTCCTGACTCGCCCAAATACTTCTTGAAGATTTTTCAAATGTTCTGTAAAGTCCTGTCCCATAACAAGCACGTCGTCAAGGTAAACCAGGCACGTCCTCCAGGTTAGCCCTCGCAGCACGAACTTCATCAGTCTTTCAAAGGTAGCTGGCGCATTGCAAAGTCCAAAAGGCATCACGGTAAATTGATAAAGACCACTGCCTGCTGAAAACGCTGTCTTTTCTTTATCATCAGGATGAAGCCCCACTTGCCAGTATCCACTCCTAAGGTCTAACGTAGAAAACCATCGTGAGCCTGCCAACGTGCTTAACGTGTCGTCAATTCGTGGTAATGGGTAACTGTCTTTCTTCGTGACATCGTTTAATTTTCGATAATCGACACAAAATCTTAATGTTCCATCCTTCTTGGCAACCAAAACTACTGGCGATGACCAGGGACTCGTCGACTCCTCAATGACTCCATCTTGTAGCATCTTGTCTATCATTGCCGAGGCATCTTCTTGTTTTGCTAATGGAAGCCTCCTAGGTGGTTGTCGAATAGCAGGTGAGTCGCCAGTATTTATCCGATGCTGGACTATGTCTGTTTTTGTAAGGGCCTCTGTATTCTTGGCAAATACTGAACTTTCCTTTTCCAGGAACTTGATTGCCTCCCTTCGTTCATCCTCCGATAAATTCTCCAACTGGGTACTCAACAAGGTCAAAACTTCCTGGTCTATTTTCTGTTTGTTCCTCGCACCTCGCTACCCATGTGACCGGTTCATAGGAGCCAATTAGTTTGCCTTCCTTAATTGTCACCGAGTGGGAATTTAAATTAACGACTCTAATTGAGATTTTGTCTTTAGTCCGGGTTAAAGTTCTCGCCACAATAATATTGGCTAGGGACTTAATCGATTCGTCTTCTTCAACTAGGCCAACACGGTACCCTCCAGGATTTCCTTCTAAGGCAGCATCGATCATTTGTTCTGAATGAGCAGGAATCTTGATCGTCTGTGTTGTTAACAATCTCGCTTTATGGAATTGGTCATCTGCGGTTGCCAGAATAAATTCCTCATTTCCAATTTTTAAGACTCGCTCACCTACGTCAACAATAAATCCCTGCTCTCCCATGATGTCTAGACCCAAAATGAAATCATCCATAATGTCAGCCACAATGACCTTGTAATTTAACCTCAACCGTCCAACCTGCAGTTCCAAGTTGACCTCTCCATGGACCGCAGCCCTGTCCCCCGTGGCTGTCCGAATGATTACTCCATTTTGCTTCTTGTCAATCTGCAAGCCTGATATAAACCCTGGCCGCACTATTGATGACGTAGCACCGGTGTCAATCGTAAACACGCATTTTCTTCCATTCACATATCCTTGCAACAACAGACTACTTGGTATTCTTTGGAGCTGGGAAATCTTTATTTCTCTGGGGGCACCGCATTCCCTAGCCAGCACAGCCCCCTTGGTGCTGGCTATCTCTAGTTTTCCTGCTTCTCTTCAACATTCACAGCATTTACTCGACTCTCCGAGTTCTGCTGTCGACAGTCTCGTTTCATATGTCCCACCTTGCCGCAGTTGAAACATTTAATACCTCCGCTCGGCTTTCCTTTATTTTGTTGTTTTTCCTGCTTTCCGAAGCCATCCAATTTATCGCATAATTTGGTGAATATTTTCTGCATCTCAGTCAGCAAGGGGTTCTGGTTCATTTCTGGTTGCGATTCTTCGAGAGTCACAGCTCGCACTCTCGACCTTGGAGTATCCCTGTAAGCGGCTTCTACTTCGAGTGCACGCACCAAAGCTTCGCTACTACTTTGGTGTCTTGTCAGCCTCAGAACTCGCCTGACCTCTTCGTCCCTTATGCCATCTAAAAAGGCCCCTACGGCTAATTGTTCCTGAAATTCTCTAGGTGCACTCGGATACGCCAGGTGTGCCAGTCTCTCTATCGCAGCTTCGAATTCCTGTAAACTTTCTCCAGCTTTTTGTGTCCGTGATTTTAGCTGGGCCTGGTATACTTGGGCGAGATGTTGGTCGCCATATCTCAAGTCCAATGCAGCTTCCAAGACTTTGAAGTCCCTTTGTTTATCCACTGGGATAGTCTGAAGCAACTCTGAGGCCTGGCCCCTTAACGCCAGAACTAATGCCATGGCCTTTTCCTCGTTATCCCAGTTGTTCGCACATGCTGCTGCCTCAAACTGCCTCTTGTACGTTGTCCAGGAACTTTGGCCGTCAAAAGAAGGAGGTTTTAGTCGCTGACCTGATGATACCACCTGCTGGCTTCCTCTATCTCTCAACTGTCGTTTAAGCCGGTCTATTTCTCCCTTGACTTCTTCTTCGAACTCACTCATTTTTTCTTCAAACTGATTTACTTTTCCTTTTACTTGACCGACTTCGGTCTTGACTTCACCTACTTTATCTTCGACCTTGCTTATCTCTTCTTTGACTTCACTTTTGACAGAAATGATTGCGTCCTGTTGTATTTTTATTTGATCGCTCAGGATTTTCCTTAATTCCTCCTGGCGTCTTTCTTCCAAGTCTTCCATTATTTTTCTGAGTTCGTCTTTTTCCTCTTGACGTTGTTTTCCTTGTTCTTGACGTCTTCTTTCTTCATCCTCTTTTTCTTTCTGACGTCTTCTTTCTTCATCCTCTTTTTCTTTCTGACGTCTTGTTTCTTCATCCTCTTTTTCTTTCCGACGTCTTGTTTCTTCATCCTCTTTTTCTTTCTGACGTCTTATTTCTTGATCTTCCATCATTTTCTTTAATTCGTCCCTTTCTTCTTGACGTCTTTTCTCCTGTTCTACTTTGTCTTCCTGGCGTCTTCTTTCTTCATCCTCTTTTTCTTTCCGATGTCGCTTTTCTTGCTCTTCCTTTTCTTCTTGACGTTTTCTCTCCTGTTCTTCTTTGTCTTCTTGACGCCGTTTTTCCTCCTCCTGGCGCTGCTGTGCCATCATTTTTTGGAATTGTTCAAATAAGTCCTGTATTTGTTTATCGGATGCCATACTTCTTGTTGTTACGGGCATACGATGAAATTAAAATAAAATAAATTTAACTGTCACGTCAATATCGGTAATGGAACTTTCTAGACAAATCTCGAAATAGCACGAAAAAGTCTTATCCAGAGTCTTTTGTCACTATCCAGTTCAGAGAATTTAATAATCTCCACTAATGTCCAAATAGAAAAGTTCTAGAAATTTTCACGCACTAAATGAGTCTTTTTCAGTGTCTCTATCACTTCTCAGTTCAAAGGATTTAATTATCACACTAATGTCCTAATAAAATGTTCTACAATGTCTCAAAAATGCACTTAACACTATTTTCCTGTTCGAAAATAACCCTCGAACAAATGTCCAGTAAATGAGTCTTCCGTGTTAGTACTAAACCTCGAGAATACTTCTCGAACACTCCAGCACAACTTCAGACCTCCTCTTGTCATAAAATTCCGCTTTCTGACACCAATTTGTAACGTGTTTCCACCCTTAGGAAACCACCCTCGCAAATTCCGTGGGTTCCAAAAATTATAACAAGAGATGTCCACTAACACACTTTATTAAATATTTACTGGATACTTCACAATACTATCGTTAATTTAAATACACTTTACTGACTAAAATCACAATGTTTATCACTTTGTTTATCTTTGAAGTCTTAACCTCACTTTCTATACTTTCTGAACTTTCTGAACTACTCGCTGAGAATGCGGTCGGTCTTTTATACCTAAAAATGACAGATCTCGATTTTTCTGTGATGACGCCACCATTCTCTAGATAATTCCAGATGTCACCAGAACTAACTTCTGGTAGGTTTCTCGAGTAGGTGCAAATACACTACATTCAGATATTCGTTCTGTTGAAGTCTGTGCCTTCTTTTTAGTAACTAACATAACCTTAAATTTTAAGGGTTGCAACATATTACAATAGTATAATCTTTTGTTTTTGTTTAAATACTTGCTAATGTTCTAACGAATCTAACGAATACAACTATTTTTTTTTATTGTAAAAAGTGACCCAAAAAAACCCCTATTTTTCGTCCCTTTTGGGGACCTCATGAATTTTATTTAAAAGAGGTCCAAATGATAGTTTATGGTGGTACTTTAAAGGGGGCGAAATTTTAAGTTAAGCATAGTTTTTGTTTTGGAGAATGACGAGTTAAACTCGTTATTTGATTCATCCACGCCAAGGCGAATCCGAAATTCTCGGTGACCTCTTGCATTATCTTAAAATTCTCAACAGATACAAGCAGTAAAAAGTCAAAAAAAAAACAGCAGAACAGGAAAAAATGAAATAAACATAAACCTCTTCCTGGATTAGTACCGTGACGAGTTGAAGATATTATTGAAATAGTAAGTAGAGTAGCTTCGGCTAGACTTCGCCCTAGGTATTGTATTAATGTATAATACTGAAATAAAAGCAATTTATTATTATTATTATTAAATACATTTCAGTAATATAATGTAACAACTATAATATAACTAAATCTAATCTTTCTTAGAAATATACATTTTCTTTTTAATTCAAAGGCCGTCGGATACAAGGTTTGGAGTATCTATCGAAATTTGCTAAGACTCCAGTATAAAAAAAAACGCTGCCCAAGGAATCACTTTTTCCACATCCAGATTTTCTATCCAAGTCACTCACAACGAAAAAATTTTGTATGTGGAAATAATTGTTTATGGAACTTTAATAATATAATATTTGAAATCCTCTACCCAAAAAATCCATAAAACGATACCCCACATCGGTAGTGGGGTGGGGGTGGATAAAGTAAAAAATTATTTTGAGATTTCTGGTTCTTGTACACACACTAAATCACATTTTTTTTTCATCCCCTTTAATAATGGGGTGGGGGTGGTAATGGGGGTTGCTAAATTTTTTTTGAGACCTCTTTTGTATATACTAAATACCAATTTTATGAACTCTTACCTGCTTGATTTACCTATTTACCCCAAATTTACCCCAATTTCCCCCCAACCCTTCGATGGAATAAGATGAAAATATAATCTAGTTCTAGATCTCGTTAAGGTACATACGTGTACCAAATTTCAAGTCAATATCTCAAACGGTTCCAGAGTAAACGTGCGCACAAAAAAAAGTTACAGACAGACAGACCGACAGACAGACAAACATAAAATTATTTTTCGCTCAAACTTAAAATCTTGACGTTTCATGACATTCTGAGCCCATTTAAGCAATAAACGTTTTTAAAAATTTTTTTGTCGTTACTATAGTTCCACTGGATGTGGAAGTAATACCGAATAATCGAATATTATCAGCAATAATCCTGATTTTTTTCCTGTAAAATCGGCTATACCTCACTTGAACAACGTTTTTGATAAAATACAATAATAGATTCGAAGTGAACGGATGATTTTATATAGAAAACTAGCTGACCCGGCAAACGGCAAACGTTGTTTTGCCATATAAATTATAAATTTTTGTCCTAAAAATAAAAATAAAATTTCTGGATAGGGCCTATCACCTAAGGGTATAAAAAATAGCCTACGACGTATTCTCAGACCTACCAAATATACACCAAAAATTTCATAAAAATCGGTCAAGCCGTTTCGGAGGAGTTCAATAACAAACACTGTGACACGAGATTTTGATATATTAGATGATACACTTTGCATATTTGAGAATCTTGAACAGGTGAACAGGTCAACTAACAGGTTCGACTCGTCATATCTCCAAAACAAAAACTATGCTCAACTTGAAATTTTGCCTACTTTAAAGTATCACCATAAGCTATTATTTAGACCACTTTTGAATCGAATTCATGAGATTCCCAAAAGGGGCGAAATTTTGGGTCACTCTTTCTGTTGTACTTAAATATTGTATTGTTAACTAGCTAAATCGCAAATTTTGAGATAACTGGATTGGCAGAAATTATCCAGTTTTATGACCGCCAAGGAGCGTATAAAAGAAATTGTTTACAAGGAATACTTATCTAGTAATAGGGAAGTATTAAAAAAAGCCGCTGCCCAACTAACCACTACTTCCACATCCAGATTTCCTATCCAAGTCTCGTACAACGAAAATACTATATTTGCACTCCACCATGTGGAAATAATTGTTTGTGGAATTTTCTGTTTGAAATCGTCTACCCCAAAAACTAAAAGATATAACACATCGGTAGGGGGTGGATGAAGTGAAAAAATTCTTGAGGCCTTTGGTTCCTGTACACACACTGAATTACAGTTTTATTTTTTCACCCCCTTTTAATAATGGGATGGGGGTGCCAAAAATTCTTTTGAGACAACTTCTTTTATATATACTAAATACAAATCTTATGTACTCTTATTTCTCTCTTACTATTTACCCCCATTTACCACAATTTACCACTCTTTAACGGAATAAGATCAAAATATAATCTAGTTCCAGATCTCGTTAATTTCAAGTCAATATCTTAAACGGTTTCGGAGTAATCGTGTGCACAAAAAGTCACATACCGACGCGACAGACAATTTTTTTGCTCAAACTTAAAATTTCGAGGTTTCATAACATTGTAAGCTTATTTGGAACAATAAAAATTTTAAAAAATTCTTTTTGTGTTATTACACTTACACTGGAAGTGGAAGTAATACGTAGAAAATGGCATGACAAAAATATAAAAAACCATAATGTACCGTGGACTACACGGTAGAAGTAATCTACTTCAATCATTTTCTTCGAGGAAACAGATCCACACTGCTCGAGGTAACCCACTTATTATAGAATCAAGAAAATAATAGAAGAGCTATAAACACCGTACAGGTTACATGGTATTCTGATTGAAAATCGTAGAAGCTAGACACACACGCAAGGTCGCGTCGACATCGTTATCTCCTCATCTATCCTTGAAACATCGGTATCAATTTAGCAACTTACTAAAACAATCTTGAAAGGCAGGCACGCTGACGTTCGTTTGGTCACAGGATTCAGAATTACCATGCAACATGAAGGGTGTTTGTAATCCTTAAAATTCCACATCCAGATTTTCTATCCAAGTCTCTCACAACGAAAAAATGCTAATACTATATTTGTACTCCAATAATCGAATATTATCAGCAATAATCCTGATTTTTTCCTGTAAAATCGGCTATACCTCACTTGAACAACGTTTTTGATAAAATACAATGATATATTCGAAAAGAACGGAAGATTTTATATAGAAAATGATACACTGCATATTTGAGAATCTTGAACATAATGAACGAGATTGCCAAGAATGTTGGATTCATCTTGCCGTGAACAGGTCAACTAACAGGTTCGACTCGTCATATCTCCAAAACAAAAACTATGCTCAACTTGAAATTTTGCCTACTTTAAAGTATCACCATAAGCTATCATTTAGACCACTTTTGAATCGAATTAATGATGTCCCCAAAAGGGGCGAAATTTTGGGTCTCTCTTGCTGTTGTACTTGAATATTGTATTGTTAACTGGCTAAATCGCAAATTTGGAGATAACTGGATTAGTAGAAATTGTCCAGTTTTATGGCCGCCAAGGATCCCGGACTTGGAAAACTTAAATTTTTAGTTGTGGGGGCGTAAAAAAGAAATTGTTTACAAATAATACTTATCTAGTAATATGGAAATATTAAAAAATCCTCTGCCCAAGGAACCACTACTTCCACATCCAGATTTCCTATTCAAGTCTCTTACAATGAAAATACTATATTTGCACTCCACCATGTGTAAATAATTGGTTATGGAATTTTCTGTTTGAAATCGTCTACCCCAAAAACTCATGAAAGATCGGTAGGGAGGTTGGGATGGTGGTAGGGGGTGGATGAAATGAAAAAATTCTTGAGGCCCTTGGTTCCTGTACACACACTAAATTATAATTTTATTTTTTTCACCCTCTTTAATAATGGTGTGGGGGTGGTAATGGGGGTGGCTAATGCCAAAAATTCTTTTGAGACCTTAACTTCTTTTATATACCGGGTGACACAAGATGTATGTAACACCCCATAGCATGTTTATTTAAAAAGATATTATTTTGAGATTTGGCAGAGTTACATAATGCGTAATTGTCCTTTTTTTAATACAAACACGAAATTTTTTCCACTTCCTATGAAACCGGAAGTGACATCTACTTCGTTATTTTAAATGACACCCTGTATATATTTTTTTACTATCTGATTCTATTTAAATGTATCTTTTCAACTGGTATTCGTTTTTAAAATGGCTGCTGAAAACCATTTTCTTACATTCAGTCGAGTTGGCTATGGTATGAAATGTGTTGGTAGTTAATGCTTAATGTGCTGCGATATCAAAAGAACCCTGGTCCACTATTTTATGTTTCATATTTGTTTTGTTCTAATCAATAGCCGAAGAGACTTTGTAGAATTTTTATATTAAAGAAAATCTCTAGACTAAATCCTCGAAATCATAAAAACTAAGATAGAAACACTAATTTTAAATTTGACCCATTTGTAAAATATTTATTCATCTTTCACTTTTACCCAGTACAATTCATTGTTATACCTGATTTTGCTCGCTTTTAAATAAAATTGTTTTCGAAGAATCTCAAAATGTTGGCCATTATTTTCCCTACAGGGTCGAATTCTTGTAGCAGCACCTCTAAGCACATTTTCTAACTGCAATTCAGTAATATCATTTATTGCTAACCTAATTCTCATTTCAAAATCTACCCTATTTTGCAGTGGAGTTTTATAAACTGTTTCCTTGAGATGGCCCCATATGAAAAAATCAAGTGGCGTAAGATCCGGTGACCTCGGGGGCCACCTAATTGGTAAAAGTGAAACATGAATAAATATTTTACAAATGGATAAAATTTAAAATTAGTGTTTCTATCTTAGTTTTTATGATTTCGGGGATTTAGTCTAGAGATTTATCTTTAGTATAAAAATTGTACAAAGTCTCTTCGGCTACAGATTAGAACAAAACAAATATGAAACACAAAATTGTGTACCAGTGTTCTTTTGATATCGCAGCACACTAAGCATTAATTACCGCTACATTTCATACCATAGCCAACTTGACTTAATGCAATAAAATGGTCTTCAGTAGCCATTTTAAAAATGAAAGCGATTTTGCTATACATAGTTAAAAAGAGAAATTTAAGGAGAATCAGATAGGAAAAAAATATATACAGGGTGCCATTTAAAATAACAAAGTAGATATCACTTCCGGTGAAACCGGAAATGGAAAAATTTTCTTGTTTATACTAAAAAGAGCACAATCACACATTATATACGCCTACCAAACTTCAAAATAATGTCTTTTTAAATAAATATGCTACTTCTCTCTTACTATTTACCCCCATTTACCACAATTTACCACTCAACTCTTTAACGGAATAAGATCAAAATATAATCTAGTTCCAGATCTCGTTAATTTCAAGTCAATATCTTAAACGGTTCCAGAGTAATCGTGTGCACAACAAGTCACAGACCGACGCAACAGACAATTTTTTTGCTCAAACTTAAAATTTCGAGGTTTCATAAAATTGTAAGCCTATTTGGAACAATAAAAATTTAAAAAAATTCTTTTTGTGTTACTACACTTATACTGGAAGTTGAAGTAATACGTAGAAAATGGCATAACAAAAATATAAAAAACCATAATGTGCCGTGGACTACACGGTAGAAGTAATCTACTTCAATCACTTTCTTCGAGAAAACAGATCCACACTGCTCGAGGTAACCCACTTATTATAGAGTCAAGAAAATAATAGAAGAGCCATAAACACCGTACAGGTTACATGGTATTCTGATTGGAAATCGTAGAAGCTAGACATACACGCAAGGTCGCGTCGACATCGCTTTCTCCTTATCTATCCTTGAAACATTGGTATCAATTTAGCTGCTAAAATAATCTTGAAAGGCAGGCACGCTGACGTTCATTTGTTCATAGGACTCGAATTGCCATGCAACCTGAA
The DNA here is from genome assembly GCA_936432065.2 of Rutpela maculata. Classification (NCBI taxonomy): domain Eukaryota; kingdom Metazoa; phylum Arthropoda; class Insecta; order Coleoptera; family Cerambycidae; genus Rutpela; species Rutpela maculata. The sequence goes on from OW386289.2 coordinate 9,302,058, forward strand.
GGGTGTTTGTAATCCTTAAAATTCCACATCCAGATTTTCTATCCAAGTCTCTCACAACGAAAAAATGCTGATATTATATTTGCACTCCACTATGTGAAAAACCTATAAAACGATATGCCACATCGGTAGTGGGGGTGGGGGTGCTGGAAGGAGATGGTAGAGGGGGCGAATGAAGAAAAAAAATGAGGCCTTTGGTTCTTGTACACACACTAACTCACACTTTTATGTTTTTCACCCCCTTCAATGGGGGGGGGGGTGGGGGTGGTAATGAGGGTGGCTAATGCCAAAACTTTTTTGAGACCTTAGCTTCTCTTACTTGCTTGATTTACCCCCATTTACCCCAATTTACCCCAATTTACCCCAATTTACCCCCAACCCTTCAAGGGAATAAGATCAAAATATAATCTGGTTCCAGATCTCGTTAAATTACATAATGTGCACCAAATTTCAAGTCAATATCTTAAACGGTTCCAGAGCAATCGTGCGTACAAAAAAGTTAGACAGACAAACACAGACAGCAGTTTTTTTCGCTCAAACTTAAAATCTCGACATTTCATGACATTTTAAGCCTATTTGAAAATAAAAATTAAAAAAAAAAAAATTGCGTTACTAGACTTCCACTGAATGTGGAAGTTAATTGGATAAGAAATGTTATTGTATTCTTAACGATTCGAGAAATCCATAACAGCTACAACATATAATTATGTGCTGAAAGGGTTGGTGGGTTAATCGAATAGTTTGAAATTATGTTTGAATTACCTAAGTTCATTATTATTTTGATCTATTTCCGATATTAAGAACGAATTGTATTAATATTGGAGTTTTAATTAAAGATTTGCCCGTTTTAAATCAACAAACATTTTTCGTTCCTTTGGGAATTTTTTTGTAAAATTAAAAATTAAAAAAAATCCTCTTCTAATCTCAGTCCAGGAACATACTGTATACTGTTATCGGAAGTGACTGGAATTTGTACAGTCGCATACTTGAATATTCACCAAATGTAAATTACACACATATTACATAGGCGCATACACACAAAAAAGTCAATTTTCTGAGGTTTCACACATATACTCCCAAGTATTTTTAACCTCTGAACACGATCCCAATGTCAGTTTTACAAAGTTAGGTCAGAATTTTTTGTTAACCATTAAAACAGGCCAGAATGGGGTTTAAAATATAAATTAAAGCTTTTAAATAAGTACACCATGTAATCGATGTATTTTTGACCGCTGAACACGATCCCGATGTCATGTTCAACCAATCAGGAAAATGTTTTAAGTATTTGGGGATACAATTTCCACAGATAGGCGAAGCCAAATTGAAGGAAGGCATTTTTAATAGTCCACAAATAAGGAAAATGTTAAGAGATAAGAAATTCATCACCACAATGTCAGATACGGAAAAGGGAGCTTTAGCAGAGCTTTAAAGAAGTTGTTGATACATTTTTAGGAAAAAATAGAATCGAAGACTACAAAGAAATAATAGCCAACATAGTATAGTAGAAAAATTCGGAAAATTAGGTTGTCTAATGAATTTAAAACTACATTTCCTGCATTCTCATATAGACCAGTTTCTAGAAAATTTAGGTGATTATAGTGAAGAGAATGGTGAACATTTTCACCAAGACATAAAGGAAACATAGCGTAGATATCAAGGTCGATGGGATGTTAATATGATGGCAGACTACCGTTGGACATTGAAAGGGGATGTGAAAACGAAAGGAATAAAACGAAAAAGAAAACTATTACGCAGATTATTTGAAGACAAAAGAGTACGGTACTATAGAAAAGAATAAATCAGGATAAATAAGAAGTCATGAACTGATTGGTTGAAACTGACATCGGTATCGCGTTCAGCGGCAAAAAATACATAGACTCCATAGTCTTTACTTTCTTTTTTTTAAATCTATTTATTTAACGTCGGCCTATTTCCGCTACAAGGGCCTATTAGACCAGGGGCCCGTCGACCACTAATTGGGTGTCATAGGTTTAGTCCCAAAATGTGTGAATTGCTGTTAATTTGGGGCAGTAGAGCACAGAAATTACCTTTTTTCTGGGGCAGGGGCATACGGTAGGCCCCCAAAGGTGTAAGAAATATGACTTGAAAAAGTAAAAAAAAGTCAGAAATAAGTCATAGGTTTACGCATGGGGGTTGGAGGGATTTCTTAATTTACCCCCAAAAATCACGAATCCAGACTCCCATTCATTTTGGGCGGTACAAGGAAGCGCTACGCTCGCCCAAATTTGAAAAAAAAAGTTAGTTAAAAAAATGGTAAGTTTATGAATGGCAATCAGGAATCTGGTAAGTTTGAACCTCCTGAGTGCGAAAAGACATTCGCCATCTTTGAAAAGTGATGCGAACGTCTTGCCTTTCACGATAATTGACGGCGTATCGGCTGTTCCTACCGCATGTACTAGTTACCTTTGTGATTCGATGAGTATCACAAATTTACGACTGGCAATCATAAACTTGGTAATTATGAACCTCCTGAGAGCGAAAATATATTCGCCATCTTTGAAAAGTGGTGAGAAGGTCTTGCCTTTGACGATAATTGATGGAGTATCAGAGCTTCCTACCGCATACCTAAATGTAAATAATAATTTTACGCTTTATTTGTAAAAGACATATCACAAACAATCCTCAACGTAAGAAAACAGCAACAAGAAACAAAAGAAATAAATATTTTTAAAAATAAACTTTATTAAAATGTACTAAATAATAGGAAATTTCAAAATTTTTATTAAATTTTTTTTTTAACCGTAAATTGAAGCTAATTAAAACCTTTATAAGAAAACATTAACACAGTTCATGTACAAGGTGAGGGAAAAAAATATTCAAGGAAATTAATTTTTTCTTCGTAATAATTTTTTCAAAAAATTTTTTTTAAAATCACTCTGTATGCATATTTAAAGGCCTTAAAAATATTTACAATTTGATGGGCCGAACATGGTCGTAACTTAAAAAATAAGGGAGTTACGAGTCTGGGGAGTTTTAAGTGTATATTGGTTACCCATAAATTTACGACTGGTAGTCAGAAAAAAAGTATGAACGTCCTGAGAACGAAAATAATAATAATAATAATTTATTATTTACCCAATGTAGATACATTTATGTACATGATAAGAAATATTATTATACAGTGCGTGTAATTGCCCATTAGGTATGTACATTCACGTAGCGCAAGAGATATGACAACACAGCAGGGCAAACTCGCCCGTCCGCGAAGATCTCAGCTCTCAGTTATTTCATTTCGGCCAGCTGGCACACGCGATGTTGTAATTCTTACTCCGTATACCTAGCCCGCCACTACACACAGTGTATAAGGTAAATAAAGGTAAATGGTTCAGAATTCTGGATAATTCCAGATTCTGTTCTTCCACCAATGCACATACAATTACAAATATTAATTAAACAACAACACATACTTAACCTGATAATATACATTAAATATTATGAACAAGGGACAAGAAAATAGTCTTGATTATAATACATTTAACATAATATGGGTTTGAGTAAAGAAGGTAGGCCTTTTACTGGGCGTTTAGTAAATATTTTTTGTAATTGTTTAAATGTCGTAAATACTGAACTAAAGTCCAGAAAATTGAATTTTATCAAACCATTAACGTAAGCAGCAACATTGTAAGAAAACGACCTCTTAAAAATTTCCTTGTGGTGTCGTGGTATGGTAAGTAAATTTCTTCGACGAATGTTAATATTATGGACATCTCTTCTGTAAGTTAATTTGTTATGTAAGTAAGAAGGAGTCTTTGACTTGATTATTTTATAAAAAAGACATATCATATGGAGCCGCCTCCGATTGTACATATTTAGCCCTAAGGAGTCTTTAAGTTTATGAGATATTCTATGTCGCCGTCTAATCCCATAAATTAAACGAATACATGAATTCTGCACCTAATCAGAAAAAACAAACTTTGTTAGAATGAAAAAAAAAAAAAAAAATTATAGTGGAACCAGGCGCCTAGAGGTTTCAACCCCCTCTAGCTGGCCCTTGTACCACTTTTCAAAGATGGCGAATATATTTTCGCACTCAGGGGGTTCATACTTACCAAGTTTATGATTGCCAGTCGGAAATTTGTGATACTCATCAAATCACAAGGGTAACTAGTACATGCGGTAGGAGCAGCCGATACGCCGTCAATTACCGTGAAAGGCAACATTCGCATCACTTTTCAATGATGGCGAATGTCTTTTCGCACTCAGGAGGTTCATACTTACCAGATTCCTGATTGCCATTCATAAACTTGTCATTTTTTTAACTTTCAAATTTGGGCAAGCGTAGCGCTTCCTTGTACCACCCAAAATGAGTGGGAGTCTGGATTCATGATTTTTGGGGGTAAATTAAGAAACCCTCTAATCCCCATGCGTAAACCTATGACATATTTGTAACTTCTTTTTATTTTTTCAAGTCATATTTTTTACACCTTTGGGGGCCTGCCGTATGCCCCTGACCTAGAAAAAAGTGTTGGCATAGTCATTTCTGTGCCCAAATTAACAACAATTCACACATTTTGGGACTAAACCATTGACACCCAGTTAGTGGTCGGCGAGCTCCTGGTCTACATCACCGACGCCAGGAGACGAGCTACCTCCAACCTGGAAATTTTGCCGAACCTCTTCTCACAAAAAGAGTAGGGATCTTCTACTTGCCTAAGATTTAATAGACAAGGGGCCGCCTGCTTTGCATCCCCTCCGAAGGATAGTATATCTACTACGTAGTCCTCGTCTTGAAATTACATAGCTTCCGCATATACACTTGCTGGAAGCCTGCCAAATGTATTCCTGGCGGCAGAGCAAAACAGACTCCCGGCCGGCACTAAGAGAATGCGCCAAGACGATGACCTGCAGGACGAGTGGGGCGAACTCAAAAGAGCGATATTCAAGTTAACAAATGCCACAAAGGAAATGAATGATCTGATTAAAGCCATTCCAAATACAAAAATGGAAATAAAAAAGAAGGCGGTAGAACTGGGTCAGCTGGCATCGGGGCTCAGCCAGAAATACAAACTAGTTGGTACCCTCTCAAGAGGAGAGAAAGCACCTAAAACAACCAAAGCAGACCCAATAGGGGGCACGTGCGAAGGAAGGCCTAACCAAACAACAACAAGCTGCCAGACCACCGAAGGGAATAACTCCGAGGAAGGAGGGACCTCCAGGACACCGGATATGTTAGACGCCGCCACCCAGACAGAGCCTACAGGCAAAAGGCGAAAGGATGAAGAGAGAGCAAATAAGGTGGTGGAAATGAGGGAAGCCATAGAAAAGGGTATTGATTACCCCCAACTATTGGACCTGTCCAAATCCGAATGGCCCGAGGAAGCCTTTAGGAAGGTTTATGTGCAAGAAGGCAGCCCGATGTGGGGAGAGGCAGAATATGACCTAGGGTTGATCGTGGATGCAGAGGATAACGATAGGCAAGGGAATCATGCCCTATCTCGAAGGAACTGCTAACAGCGGGACTAACCCCCGGGGAGGTGGTATTCGGGGCAATGGATACAAACATAGTTTTAAACAACAACAAACAGAAGAAGGGATCCGGTGCCACTTTTATTCTACCAATGAAAGTGGACGACGACAAAAGTTGGAACCAAGAGGTACTATTCATAATGATGAGAGAGAGAGTATGAATCGGAAGAAGATTTGTCTCATCGCACAGGAGGGATGCGATAGAAAAATACTAAGAAACTTCGCTGAAGTAGCCTTCGCGAAGTCCAAGGCAGAAGTAAAAATCCTGAAGCCAAAGGAGAGAGCGAGTAAAAAAACCCCGGGGGATACGAAGCCGCCTAAACCTAAGTCGTCAGGCATTGTTGTAAAAGCAAATGGCAAGACATATGCGGACCTGCTCCGCGAAGTGAAGAACAAAGTTGATGTTGACTCCCTTCAGGTTAACATCAAAAATATGAGGAGAACGGCCAAAGGCGACCTATTAGTGGTTGTGGACGGTGGGGAAGAAAAAACAGGTGCTTTCAGGAAAGAGTTACCAGAGAAACTCGAGAACAGCAAAGTTGAGACGAAGAGGGCAAACACTACCCTCCTCGTCCAGGATATCGACGCTACCGCTACCCTGGAAGAGGTCAGGGTAGCCCTGATGACAAAGGCAGGGACTTCTGACAAGGAGCTAATAGAAATCAAGTCCTTGAGGGAGAACTCCTATGGGACTCAAACCGCGATAGTACTCGCAGAGAAGAGAGCGGCAAACGCCCTACTGAAAGCTGAAAAAATCAGGATAGGGTGGGTACACTGCAAGATACGCCAAAGAGTCAACATCCTAAGATGCTTTAGGTGCCTAGAATTCGGACATAAGGCGAAAGAATGTACAGGGGTAGACAGAAGCGCGGAATGCCTGAAGTGTGGAAAAACCGACCATAAAGCAAAAGAATGCACAAACAAAGAGTTTTGCACATCCTGCAAAAGGGAGGGCCACAGAGCAGACTCAATGAAATGTCCTCAATTTAAGAAAATTGTGGACGAAAGAGGAAGAAAGGGTGGAGGACCTTAAGAATCATCCAAATATTAGTACAAACAAAAGTATAAAAATATTGCAGGCCAACCTGCAATGGAAACCGCGAGCACATGACATGGCTTACGCGGTAGCCAGGAAGGATGAAATAGACGTGATCGTGGTTTCGGAGCCAAATAAAAACATTGTAAAAGGCAAAAGATGGATAACCGATCAAAAATCCGACGTAGGAGTATACCTCATGAATAGGAATATAGAAGTGAGGAAAGTTTATAGGGCGGCTGGCTATGTGGCCATTGACATTAAGGTGGGTGTCCTAGTGTGCTGTTACGCCTCGCCTAACGCACGGCACGAAGAGTTTCGGGAGTTCATAGATAATATGATGAACGAAACCGCGGATTGGTCGGGAGAAAAAATCATCATGGGCGACCTCAATGTGAAATCTCCGCAGTGGGGCTCCCCTATCTCTGATAGCAGGGGACAGTATCTCTGTGATTGGTTGGCAGTACTTAATATGGTCGTGCTTAATAACGGAGCAACCCCTACATGGACCAGAGGGGACCAGGCAAGCTTTATTGACGTGACGTGCTCAACCCAGGGGATTGCTAGCAAAGTAACTGACTGGCAAGTCCTAATGGAAGAGTCGCTGAGCGACCATAGGTTTATTCGCTTTAGTATAGAGGCCCCTAATACACGGCGAAAAGAAAGTGGTAGAAGTAAACCTCTGATGAACCGAGCAAAATTCAGGGAGGCATTCAGAAGGGATCTAGAGAATCAGGTAGACCAAAGACCTTCGTTAGATACGACCACAAGACAGATTCAAAGAGCGTACCGAAGCAGCTTGGTAAAACGCAACAGAACTCCTGCAAGGCTACCATATTGGTGGTCAGAGGAGATTGAGGCGGCGCGGGAGGAGTGTATTGAGGCCAGGAGAAGGGCCACCAGAAGCAGGGCCAGAGGTGCGCCTGACGAGGAGAGAGGGAGATTACAGCAATCGTATAAGGCAGCCAAGCTCACTTTGGGGAAGTTGATCAGGACTTCCAAAAGAAGCCACTGGAATGCGCTATGCACGGAACTTGATAACGACATATGGGGAAACGGGTACAAAATCGCCATGAAGGAACTCAAGGGCACGGATACTCCATACGACCTGACGGAGGAAAAGAAGATAGAGATTGCGGCACAGCTCTTTCCGTACAGAGCTGATCAATGGCCAGCTGAAGCCTATGAACCTCTCGAGATCCCCCCCTTTAGCGAGGAGGAGATAAACAATGCAATAAGCAACCTCAAGAAAGGGAAAAGCCCAGGTCCAGATGGAATTCCAGTCGAGGCCCTAATAGAAGTTGCGAAAGTAGCACCAAGACTTCTAAGGAATATTGTAAATGACTTCCTCAGGGAAGGAATGTTCCCAGAGGAATGGAAAACAGCCCGCCTGGTCCTTATATGGAAAGGAAAGCTACCGTTCGATAGCCCTAGTGCGCAGAGGCCGATTTGCTTAATTAACACCTTAGCTAAACTCTTTGAAGGACTTATAAGAGATAGATTGGCGGATAGCATAGATGGAGGGGAGGGGCTCGCGGAAAACCAGTATGGATTCCGCAAAGGCAGATCCACCGTCCAAGCAGCCGAGCATATCTACAACCTGGCTAGAACCACAAGACGCAAATTGTGTGCACTCATCACACTGGACATTAGAAATGCGTTCAACTCGGCTGCTTGGAGCGCCATCATCACGGAGTTGAGAAGAAGACGGATTCCTAAATACCTAATAAAACTGATCGAGGACTATTTCTCAAACCGGAAGATACAGGTGGCTGGGAGGAAAATAGACATGACAACGGGAGTACCCCAAGGATCAGTGTTGGGACCCCTGTTGTGGAATATCATGTACGATGGAGTGGTGAGACTCAACCTCGCGAGGGAGTCAAGATCGATAGCTTTCGCAGACGATCTTGCCATTATGATATTTGCGGACGATGAAGCCACCCTGATGTCCAGAGCAAATGAGTCACTAAGGAGAGTGGATGCCTGGCTGACAGAACACGAACTGGCACTTGCCCCTGAGAAAACTGAGGCAATCGTATTAAGGGGATATAGAAGGAAGCAAACCCTCGAGTTCAGGGTACAAGATGCGAAAATACGCCCTGGGAGAACCTTGAAATACTTGGGTATCCTCTTTGATGTCCGAAGAAGCTTCGGCGAACATATAAAGATGGTCTGTGGTAAGGCAGACGCTAGGGCGGGCGCGTTATCTAGGATACTGCCCAATATAGGAGGCCCCAGCAGTATGAAAAGGATGGTGTTCTATAATGTCGTACAATCGACTCTATTGTACGCTGCCCCGTTGTGGCACGGAGTGATCAGGATCGGAAGGTATAAAGCAATGTTAGAAAAAGTGCAAAGAAGAATGCTATTAAGAGTGGCCTCAGGATATAAGACGGCCTCAACCAGGGCTCTCCAAGTCATCACGGGAATCCTGCCGATCGATTTACTGGTAGCAGAACGAACAGCCATATACCACTCGGGTGAGGGGCACCTCTTGGCTAACAGAAAGCAGGAAAGACTGCAATCGTGGGAGAAGTGGCAGGTGATCTGGGATCAGGAGCAAACGGTCGCCCAGTGGACCAAGAAGCTAATCCCTCAGCTTAAGCCATGGCTGGATTACGAGTTCAGACAGACGGACTACTTCCTGACACAATTTTTATCGGCATGAGAATTGGTAAAACACTGGACGCTATGTGCGCATACTGCCACGAGGAGGAAGACACAGTGGAGCACACGATCTTCCAGTGTCCTAGATGGGATGAGCACAGGCGAATGGTATACACAGAACTAGATGTTGAATTGACGACAAACAACATAATTAGCGTGATGACTACCAACAGGAGAAACTGGAGGACAGTCAATAATATGGTAAGGAATATTATGTCTAGAAAGGAGTCAGACGAGAGACAGAGACAGAGAGCTCGGTGAGTGTAGAAGTTGACTGTGTGCAGCTTGAACAAGTGCCGAATTCTAGATGATGTATTCATGGTAAATCCTGCCCCCCGATGTATGTCTCACCGACGGTCCCAGGGAGCAGGAGGAAGAAAGGGAGGGGTTTTTAGCTGGGTTAAAGTCCCCGCACTACCCGCCGTGATAGATCCTAAGCGGCGGGTGTCATTGAGATTTCCCCTCTAACGAAAAAAAAAAAAAATATATATACACTGATAATATAAGCCGCTAGAAGTAGTGATGCCGCCGAGACGAGACATTTCTCGGTCTCGTCTCGTATCGACTTGTTGAATTTCTCGACTTTTTTTTTATTGTAAAATTGTTCGACATTTGGCCATTTTTACTGGTGCTACGTCTTAGAAATGAATATAATTTAGGCAAGTGTAATGTTGCCGACTTCCGTATTTCTTAGAAATGGTTATTCGAAATTTTTATAATTAATCTTATATATTTACTTACTATAGAAACTAGCAACAACGTATATATTTTCAGTATAATTAGGTCAAGCGGTGGGTACAAAAAAAGGAGTTCTATTCGCAAAAGGTTGGAAAGAAATGAAATTTGGTGGGATGGTAAACGTAGGGTCCCCTGATAGTACACCTGAGTTTGCGACCTTGGGGGGATGCCGCTCGAGAGGTGGGGGGGATAAAAACGTCGCGACGCTTTTCGAGAAATAGCGCCGTTGTGGTAAGTGCTATCGAAAAAAAGTTCAAATGAAATATATAGAGAACAAAATTGTGCACAATTTTTGTCCTTCTATTCTTTCGTCTACGACCAATAGTTTCCGCTCTACGGAGCGCCAAAGTTGGGGTTGATTTGCAATTTTCAACAAAATCAGAATTTCATGGTCTTTGTATTTTTCGTCTACGACCAATAGTCTCCGCGCACTTCAAAAAATCATATCTTTTATTATATACGACCAAATGTAACAAATCGGGCATCTTCAGACTCAGAAAACATTACTTTTTCAGAAAAAAAAAATATTACAGAATTGTTTGATAGCGATCTTCGTCTTAATCCGCGATGAAATTCTGATTTTGTTGAAAATTGCAAATCAACCCCCCAACTTTGGCGCTCCGTAGAGCGGAAACTATTGGTCGTAGACGAAAGAATACAAGATAAAAATTGTGCACAATTTTGTTCTCTACATATTTCATTTGAACTTTTTTTCGATAGGACTTACCACAACGGCGCTATTTCCCGAAAAGCGTCGAGACGCAGAGTTTTCACCCCCCCTCGAGCGACAACCCCACGAGGTCGCAAACTCAATGTACTATCAGGGGACCTATGTCTACCATCTCACCAAATTTCATTGCTTTCCGACCTTTTGCGAATAGAAAGCCCCCATTGCTTGCCCTAAATATGAACTTGATTAATTTAAATGATTAAATCTTATATCTTCTTAGAGTATACGGTATAGGGGCAAACAAATCTTAAAATATGGAGAAAATTAAAATTCACAATATGTCAAATAGTTCTTTTAATTAGAGATACGTGAAGAAAAGGAAAAAATGGGAAATTTCACATTTGTCGAGACGAGACGAGATCTCGACCTCGAGACGAGATTTTGGGTAGATGAGAATATGTCGAGACGAGATGGCTGGAAAATCTAGTCCCGACAATGTCGAGACGAGACGAGACGAGACGAGACGAGAAAAACCAATTTCTCGACGAGACGAGTCTCGCGGCAACACTAGCTAAAAGGTGGGACGAGATCGCTGTGTTTCCCGAGATGAATTTCACCCATCCAAGTACTAACTGCGCTGCACGTTGCTTCACTGGACTATTGAGATATATACACAGTGAAGACGTATCTACGCTCGCCCCTGTTTACTTACTTAATATCTTAAATTTTTATTTTAAACCTTATTCTGGCTTGTTTTAATCTGTTTTTCGTGGTTAACAAAAAAACCTGACCTGATGGAGCAAAACTGACATCGGAATCGTGTTCAGCGGTCAAAAATATATCGAATACATGGTTTACTGATTTAAAATCTTTAATTTATATTTTAAACTCTATTTTGGCCCGTTTTAACTTGTTTTTCGTGGTTAACAAGAAATCTTGACCTGATCGAGCAAAAATGACATCGGGATCGTGTTCAGCGGTCAAAAATACATCGAATACATGATATTATTTAAAAGCTTTAATTTATATTTTTTTGTCATGCCTCCCTCGTAAGTATACTCTAATTATTATTATATTAATTGTTTTGTCGATAGTAAGTGACGCTTTATGTACCAAATACTTCTTGCCATTGGCAACGGGTCGTTATTTTTAATAACGTCCCTAGGGAAATAAAGTCAATTTTGGAAAATTTTCTCTTTTATATAACAAGTATTAAATGTTTTAACTTTTTTGGAAATAAATCCAAAAATATTCAAAGCTACTGTAATAATATGATTTAATTTATCTTGACAGTAGTTGCCATTTGAATAGAAGCCGCGTCCTAAATTTATTTTATTGACTGTTGCCGTGGATATTCCAAGCATCGCCACCTTTGCTATTTGCTTAGCAAATATGAAACCTGACTCAAATAATCATAGTTTTCCGCTAGTTTTCTCAAGTTTTTTCTAATTTAATGATTCATGGGTATGAGAAAAATATAATATACGTCGCGGGTTGTACAGTGCGATTTTTGGTCTCAAATACTTGCAAGCTGTATTCTCGACAAAAAAATGTGCACTTACGACCTTTGGTACATATATAAATTATAACCGGTCAAAAATACATTGGAGTATATATGTGAAACTTCAGAAACTTGACTTTTTTGTGTGTGCCTGTTAATTATTATTGTGTTAATACTACAATCACCAATTAATGTTACCCTGAACATACTAAAAGAAAGCCATAACCAACCTGTATATTGCTATTTATTTAACTATCTACCGCGTTCATTAAAAATTAGTGCCTGGTACGCGAAAATCACCGCATTTGTAGATACTAATCGACAAAATATTAGGCAAAGAGAACGATTAGATAATAAATTTATGGTAAAGTTGCAAGTATAACCGTCCATAGAGAGATATCCGAAATAGCAGTTTCCCAGTTCTTTAGGTATGTGAGAAATGCCAGGAAGGAACGCTGGTTTCATTTTTGGCCCTATAAATCAGGGCGAATCGCTTTAATAAAACAGCTCTCCAACTTATACAGCACAGATTTGTCGTTGGAACACCAACCATTTTCAAGCTCAAATATTTTTATACGTGCATTTTGTCTAAAGGGATGTGTTGTATTTTTCATTACATTTCACGAGGGTAAAAAATACAAGTCAGGGCATAATATAAGATATTTGGGGTTTGCGGTTTTATTTTTCTGTTCTGCTACTTAAATTTTATCCCTCTCATATTTTACTGCCAGCCAAGGCGCTAACCGAAATTAATATACTGCAACGTTTGAGAATCGTAACGATACTATTTTGTTCCTCATAAGTTAGAGTAGACATTTTGCAATATGGATTTACATGTGACTCTATTTTACGTTTAAAATTGTTTCTCACTGGTCACTCATGTTTAACCAACTTCAATATCGATATCAGGTAATAAGGTGCCATTAAATTTCATAATGTTTGGTACTTTTTTTAAGCAGTTCAACTTAATTTCTTCTTTTAAATAGCCTTACTTCTTTCACTCACCGAAGGGAATAAGAACTATAGTTCGTGGAAAAATCACTCTCTCAGTCTTTCGGATTTTCACGTTTTAGATTATATATCATTTAAGTCACCTTTTCTGAAGGCAGCTCAATTTTTTTTTAAACATTTTTTTTCACCATTTTTAGTGTTCTCTTTATTTAATTTCTATACAGGGTGATTCAGGTGTACGGTCATTAATTTCTAGTGGTGATTCTACATCAAGAAATATGAAAAAGTTCATATAAACATGGGTCCGGAATTAACATTTTATTTAATATCTCAGGAACCCTTTGAGCTACAGTGACTATCTTTGCACGTGATTCGATGTCAATAAAGATTATTATCTGATGTTATCCACCAAGGGTAAATTCATTCATGGATGCATAAAATTAGAAAGGGGGACTTACTTCTTCCCCCAAATTTTTTAAAGTGAATTTTCTGTGATTGTCTCATCGGAATATGGCTATAAATACACAAATAAGGTTATCTTGTTCCCACCGGTTTCGAGAAATTTGAGTCTAAAGAAACGCATGCATTGCCTAGGATTCAAAAATAAGGATAATGATTTCTCGCTCTTCTGCATAGTTCAACAAGAATAAAAACCGTGGACAGTCAATTTTCTAAAATAACAAATCTGTATTACGTGACACAGAGAAGTACCAATAGGGTTGGCTGTCAACGTGTCAATAAAAAAGAACAAATTAGTGAAATTGCATTTATTATTCTCTTGAATAGCGTACAAACCCACAAAAAAAATGGTCTGTCTGGCGGACCAGACCAGTGTATCTTTACGTATTTGCACCCGCTGAAACCGAATCCGTAGTCAGAATTGTCAGATTGGCTCGTTTTTCACCCCAAAAAATACCTCCAAAACAAAACAAAACAAAAAGTGGTCTGTCCTGCGGACCATACCGAAGATTTGTGGTGTTTGTCAGGAGTTGTGTAGACAATGCTTTTGAAATAATCCCAGACAAAATAGTCAAGAAGGGGATCGGGGGCCTAAGCTACTGGTCCGTTTTCGCCAATCCATCTATTGGCATAAGCTGCATTTAAAATACTTCGAACAACTATTCTAAAATGGGGAAGGTGCACCATCGTGCATAAACCATATTGTCCTTCTGGTCTCATACGTTACCTTCTCCAAGAGATCTCCTAAATTGTTTCTTAAAAAATCTAGATAATTTAACCCATCCAATCTGTTAGGCAAAACAAATGGTTCTAATAATCTGTTGCCAACTATATCTGCCTCAACGTTGATGGAACATTTTTCTTGGTGCCTGTACTCGAAGAAAGCATGAGAATTTTCTTCTGCCCATATGTGATTGTTGTGAAAGTTGACATCATCTCGCGTAAACCCCGATTCGTCCGTAAACAAAATTTTTTTAATACATTCAGCATTTCTTTCACATTTTCGCACAAGCCATCGGCAGAAGGCCTCCCTTCTTGGTAGATCTTCTGGTTTAAGCGCTTGCACCCTTTGCATGTGGTAGGAATACAGTAATTGTTCAAGCAACACCCTCCAAACAGACGATGCTGACACACCTTCCTGTAACGTTAGCCTTCTCGTACTTATTTGGGGATTCGCATTTACTGCATTTAATATTGCTTCTTCTGTTTCTGGGGTTCTAACATAACGATCGTGTGAATTTTTGCAAGATCGAAAGATGACTTTTTGTCCATGGCACTTGCGAAAATGTGCAGAAAATGATGAATTCATTGAAAAAATTCTGTTTACGCAAGAAGAATAGAAAAATTCATTTAGGTTAAAATTTCTCGAAACCGGTTGGTCGTACGGCGTCACAACAAGATAACCTTTTTTGTGTATTTATAGCCAAGGAATCATGTTCCGATGAGACAATCACAGAAAATTCACATAAAAAAAATTGGGAGGTTCTGTATAAGGCATATAAAAATACGAAGATGTACAAGGTATCGAAAATGTAATAATCACAATCAGTATGTCTCACATTTGAAAAAACTACACATAGATTAGGTGATATCTCACTACACTACATTATTCAGTTTTTCTATTTTTGAGATGAGATAGGTCATATATGAATCTAGTTATACTAGGGATATTTCGCTAGTCCGCTTTAAATTATAATCCTTATAACTAATTTCGGAAATCCAGGACTTTTCGTTTGATTCAATTTTATGCTTTAACTTTCGCGCACTGAAAAAAGTACTCGTGTGGTTTTACATGCATCTTCATGTAGATCTGTGACCAGTGATAATGACTAGAATTTCACAGACTGATGTAAAATTACACCACTATAAATTTACACGAGTGCTAGTAAATTTGCTCTCAGTGTGGATAATTAAATTACACAGCCCCACAAAAAAAAAAAAAAGTTCAGACCAGCGAACCAGACCCATGTATCCCTATGTATTTTCGGTCGCTGAATCCGAATCCGAGGTCAAAAAAATTCGTACACCCCCAAAATCTTTAGCTAGAGCCAAAAAACACCCCTGGACTGGGGTAAAAAGAATATTAAGCTACGAGAATAGTTGTTACATCCTAATCTATCGAATTATACAAATTGAGGTTAAACAGCAGCATACATACAACAGATATGAAACACACCCCCAGGGAGGGGTGAGAAATCGATCGAAAACATCAATGAGTACTGAACAAGCTCGAAATGTCTAAATTTTGTTAAAGTGATAACAAACTTCATCAGGTCCAACGTAATCTTCATAAACTGCCCCTATAGGGTTGAGAACAACCACCTTCAAGTTTAAAGGACACGAGAAAAACAAGAGAAAACGTAAAATCCAACAGGATTTCTATTTTCATAAATGCTATGATTGGCTGAAATTGCGTAGTACTTTAAAATAGAACTGGGGGCGAGCGTAGAGGCGACTACAATGTGAATATCAGTCGATATTCCGTTGAAGCAACGTCGAGCGCGGTTAGTACTTGGATGGGCTCCCATCTTGGGAAATACAGCGTTCTCGTCCCATTTTCTAGAGGCTTGTATATCAGTGTATACTCGGAAGTTACCTAATTTCAGACGAGGATTACGTAGTGGATATACCATCCTTCGGAGGGGATGTAAAGCAGGCGGTCCCTTGTCTATTAAATGTTAGGCAAGTAAAAGATCCCTACTCTTCTTAAGGGAAGAGGTTCGGCAAAATTTCCAGGTTGGGGGTAGCTCGTCTCCTGGCGTCGGTGATAGGCCCTGGTAGCGGAAATAGGCCGACGTTAAACAGTTAAAAAAAAAAAAATAGAACTAGAAACTTACGTATCATTAACGCCCTACAGTGTCAACCCTCAGAGGGTGTGAAAACTACCCCCTAAACTAAAAAGTTACAGTATAAAAATGTAGTGTAAAAATTCGAAACACTTCCACACAACGTAGGTATTTCGAATTTTTATAGAAGTCACTGTAACTTTTTATAGATAAATCTTACATAGGGGGTAGTTTTCACACCATCTGAGGGTTGACACTGTAGGGCGTTGATGGTACGTAAGTTTCTAGTTCTATTTTAGAGTACTACGCAAAATAGAAATCCTGTCGGATTTTACATTTTCTCTTGTTTTGTGTCCTTTAAACTTAAGGGTGGTTGTTCTCAACCCTATACGGGCAGTTTATGAAGATTACGTCGGATCTGATGCACTTTAACAAAACTTAGACCTTTCGAGCTTTTTCAACAGTCACTGCTGTTTTGGATCGATTTTTTTATAAATGGGGGCTAGTTTTCACCCCTCACTGGGGGTGTGTTTCATATCTATTGTATGTACGCTGCTGTTTAACCTTAATTTGTATAATTCGATAGATTAGGATGTAACAACTATTCTCGTAGCTTAATATTCTTTTTACCCCAGTCCAGGGGTGTTTTTTGGCTCTAGCTCAAGATTTTGGGGGTGTATGAATTTTTTTGACCAAGGATTCGGATTCACCAAAAATACATAGGGATACATGGGTCTGGTTCGCTGGTCTCAACTTTTTTTTTTTTTGTGGGGCTGTGTTATGATTTAACAAGACAGTAGACGTAAAATCACATTAGGACAGGAATAAATTCGCAAGTTATGTATATTTCCATGTGGCATGTATTTTTACATGTATTTGTCTGTAGCGATTTCTTATTACATGATTCTAACAGTAAAATTCCCTGAATTCTAATGTAATGAGGGTGTAATTTTACATGCACTTTTTTCAGTGTATGAAAAATAATCGAAGGTTAATTAGGAATGTAATAAATAAAAGACAGCAGGATGCTTTAGAAACCATAGAAATTGCAAATTGTAAAAAGGGCAAAGGTCTTATCCCAAGTATTCTACTTTATTGGTTAATATGTGGTGGTTTGTCGAGTCGAGTCGAGACAGAGTGTAGATAGGGTTGAAGGTATTGGCTGAATTCGTTGAACCATGACATTAGCGTCGTATAAATAAAGTACATTATTAACTTTATTTTAGATTTAATCATGTCCAAATGGTGCCAACATGGTTAGCGAAACATGCATCGAGTATAGTATCCGAGTGTTTGTGGAAATATTTCATCCCCTTGAATTCCGACATAACAATTGTGAATTCCTACTTACAATTGTGAACTCTTACTTACAATTGTGAATTCCGAGATACAGTTGTGAATTCCGAGTTATCAAAAAATATATGAATAGCATGGCCTTTCTACGCTTTTGTATATTCTTATTCATGTGGAAAACTGAACTTCGCCATTTATTTTTGTAATTTAAACAAAACCAAATCATATGTAATCATTGTATATATTCCCTTACAAAAATGATAAAGACGTTTATTATTATTATTATTATAGACTTAACAGCGGCATACTTTCTCAGCCGTAGCTGGAAATTATTCTCCGATCCCTTGCACGCGATAAAGATTCGGCCCTGTTGTAGGCCGTTTCAGATTTTCGGGCTCTTCAGGCGACCGACGTTGGTGATGTCTGCTCTAACAGCTCCTCCAACGAGGGACCACAGATCCAAGTCTCCTTAAAATATGGTCTGTTCCCAAAAGTGCGATTTTCTACATTTCTTGTGCTCGTAGTTGTAGACTCCAGTCATGGCCCTTTTTGACAGTTCCAAGGGCTCCTACAATTACTGGCACGACTGTGGTCTTTGCATTCCACACTCTGCTAACTTCTATAGGGGGAGGGAAAATCACGGTCAATAGATGGCACCAGCGAATTTCACAATGTCGGAAATGGTGAGGAAAAGATTGTAGCTGTCATAACGTCACACCTGTTATTTTATTAATTTCCTTACTTTTGTGAACTGTCTTCAAATAAGCCGAATGTAGAATTAGAGTTGTGTGCCATTTTTACTCATATGGATACAGCAGTAGATCCATCAAGAAAAGTGAAGCGGTATTTACAGCAGAACATGTAATTCTTTGCCAAGTCAAAGACGTCATGAAAAAGCAAATATTTGCCCCTTGTTTGCCCCCCATGAAGTAGAATGAATTTAGAAAGTGATGTTGATAAATGGAATATATGTGCAGTTGCACAGCAGGCCAATCCAGATATTGCAAGCAAACTAGGAATCATTTTAACCATATGCTACACATATATTGTGAAAAAGAAAAGGCATTTGAATAAACGAGATTTTTTTTAAATTACATTTTATTTCAATACTATATCAAATTAACATTCGTTAATAATAATACGAACTTAAACTAGGTGAATCATAAAATATACTATCTATAATAATTTATTTCAAGTGTAAATGACCAAATACAGAGTGGTTCACATTCGTATAACTTTTTTAGTTTTTATCTGATTTAAATTAAATTGGCCTTAAAAGACAGAGGTCTTTTTAAGACCTACGCTTATTAACTCGAATTCATATGCTTTCTTCAAATGCAAAGCCATTCACAACGCAAGATTGAATAAAAAATTATAAGTATTTTTAACAGTTATTCTTCGTATTTGTTTACCTGTTAATGTTTTTCAACGAACTAAAAGTTCAACATTTGTAAGAGTGCAAAATTACTTCAAAACATCAATTAAAGTTCTAAAATTACTTGTAAGAGTGAAAGATAATGTTCACGCCATAGTGCATCAGTACATACAGTTCAAAACCGTGTCAATGCAGTTTTTCCAAAGATAGAAAACTTAGCAATACGTGGACAATAGCTTTAAAAATTAGAATACCATCTAGCAAATGATGTTAAATGAAACAAATTCCAATTCAAGAGACCATTATAGCTACTTTGAAACTTAACCTCACATATTATCTATAAATGCAGATGAAAGTATAAATAACTTACTAGCAAAAAAAATTATCCAGTAGAAAATGTTGGGATGTCACACATACATTGGATGGTTTTCCAATTTTTTAAAGCTACTTATTGCCAAGTTTTTACTTCCACGTCCAGTGGAAGTATAGTAACGACAAAAATTTTTTTAAAAATTTTTATTGTCCAAATAGGCTTAAAATATCATGAAACGTCGAGATTTTAAGTTTGAGCGAAAAAAAAATTTCTGTCTGTCTGTCGGTCTGTCTGTCTGTCTGTCGGTCTGTCGGTCTGTCGGTCTGTCTGTCTGTAACTTTTTTTTGTGCGCACGTTTACTCTGGAACCGGAAGATATTGACTTGAAATTTGGTACACATATGTACTTTAACGAGATCTAGAACTAGATTATATTTTCATCTTGTTCCGTCGAAGGGTTGGGGGGTAAATTGGGGTAAATTTGGGGTAAATGGGTAAATCAAGCAGGTAAGAGTCCATGAAATTGGTATTTAGTATATACAAGAGAAGTTGAGGTCTCAAAAAAATTTTTGGCATTAGCCACCCCCATTACCACCCCCACCTCCTTATTAAAGGGGATGAAAAAAAATTGTGATTTAGTGTGTGTACAGGAACCAGAAACCTCAAAATATTTTTTTACTTCATCCACCCCCCACTACCACCCCCCTATCACCACCCCCACCCCACTACCGATGTGGGGTATCGTTTTATGAGTTTTTGAGGTAGAGGATTTCAAATATTATATTATTAAAGTTCCATAAACAATTATTTTCACATACAAAGTTTTTTCGTTGTGAGTGATTTGGATGGAGAATCTGGATGTGGAAGTAGTGATTCCTTGGGCAGCGGTTTTTTGTCTTTAGAAGAACTCTGCATTGACACGGATTCTGAACAATACATACTGCACTGAACAATATATTTTACTCTTACTGGTCATTTTAGAACATTAATTGATATTATGAAGCAATTTTTGTACTCGTACATATACAGGGTGGACCATTAATAATAGGCCATAGTTCAAGGGTAGATTCTTTGGACCAAAATATGAGGATATAATCAAACATGCTTTAGTAAATTGTTGCTGTGGAAAAAGATACAGGGTGTCAACATTTTAATTTTTTTTGCAATATCTCCACTACCTCTTGACCGATATTCTCCCAATTTGGTGAGGAAACATTTTTTAAGCTAAGAAACAATAATTTATGTATTACATCGCGCTAGCCCGTGGAGGGCGCCTCATGAGCCTGATGATGAATATTTTTTCTCTCTTTTTTTACGAAACGGAATGGTACTTTGACTAGAAAATCTCATGCAGGAGTCATTTCTGTGTTAAAAAGGTACACTTGATAGAACTTGATAATGCCAACCGTTTTCGAGAAAACTGCCGCATAGATCTCAAAAATTCTTTGAAAATAAACCCAATTTGAAAAGGAAAAATTGTATTTATTGAAAAGTGTGCTTTGGTGACGTCTTAGTTCTGTCAAAATGTCAAACTAATGAAATTGTTCATAAATGCTGCTAGCCCCCCACCACAACTACTTGCAGTCTCGCTGCGCTATTACATTCATTTAAACATCGCACATTTTTTCAATAATAATAATAATAATGATAATGATAATGACAATAATAACAATAATAGATTGGTTTTGACCATACTATATATCCAGGGCCGGCGGAAGGGGTGAAACAGCGAAGCAGATGTTTCAGGCGGCATTTTTTTAAGGGCGGCATTTTAAGACTTGATTATTACCTCTTTATAAATTTTAGAAATTCAAAATTGCACAAAAATCCCAAAAAAACATTTTTTGACCCCGAATGGGTGTTTTATTGTGAAGCGTGTTACATATTCTAATCCGTACTCCGTACTTATTCATTTACTCGTTAACATGTCAACATGTCAACATGTCAACGCCGCGCTGGCCGTCGGCCGCTTTTGTCTCAAATTGTCTAAAATATTTTTTTAATTTTTTTGTCTATTGGAAAGTTTCTTTTATTTTTTATAAGTTTTTATTAACAAATTTGTCCTAACAGAAGTAACTTGTCAATGTTTTTTCTTAGGGCGCCAAGCAAATATTTGCTTCAGGTGCTAAATACCCTGGCACCGGCACTGTATATATCTGAGAATACAAAAAGCAGTAATTCTCCACACAGCTGGTATAGTGAGATCGTTCCTTGGGAGTGATTAATCAATGTTGTGATCTTGGTATCACGTATTCGATCACAGCAGGCAAACCAGGAGAGCAGCGCAGCGCAGCGCAGCGAGACTGCAAGTAGTTGTGGTGGGGGGCTAGCCGCGCAGTGAGTTTCATCTTGAGGCTAAAAGCGGAGTGCTCGACGACTGATTTGAAAAATCAAAAACGCTGAGAAATCATTGAAATAAAAAAAAAAATGAAACTTGCATATCGTTGTTACATCCCTTAATGATTTTTGGATACCAAAAAATGACTGTCCTACCATAACAATATTTGGAGCAAAGCACGGTTGAAAAAAAGTTCTTTTTTTTGTTAATAACTTTATTAATTATGAACGGATCAAAATGAACCAAAGCTCAAGTTTTTCGTATTTCCCACTGTAATAACATATCCAAAGGACGTTTCTTAATATTTATAAAAAACAAAATTGAGACACGGAAAACTAAAAAAAATTGTTTGTAACCTTTTAAAGAGTAGGTTGAGGGGGTTGGCAAAAATGTCTGTCAGCCAAGGTTAATGTTTTTTAGTGCCTTGTGAACCATAAGCTGGCTGGGCAGACGTTTTTTCAATTTTAACTATTTTTTGTCAAAATTTAATGTTTTGGTCCATTTTTCGTCATTTTAATGGCAAATTGCTCAAAAACCGACCGATAGAAATGTCTGCCAGTACAGTACTGTACACGCCAAAACAAACATTTTGCGCCAGATTTGGTATGGTAACTAAAAATTTTTTTTTTCAATTTCCGGTTCCGCGCGCCGACCGGAAATTTCGTCTGCCAAAAATTTCCAGAGAGAAAAAACTTTGGTACTTATATGGTCTCTTCGATTACCGACTGGCAGACGGTAACTCATCATCGTCGAATTTGCACGCTATTTCCTAGACTAAACCCTCTGTGCCTCTCTTTCATTGTCGTCATTGCTTTACCTAACACTTTGTATACTGCTGTTACGTGAACTTTTTAATTCTGACTTTAAACACGGATTTTTTTAAATTCTGACTTTAAACTCGGAATTTAGTTAAATTCTGAACTGAATGTCGGAATTTAAGAAAAAAATATTTAAAATTTATTGTGGCCCTTCTACGATTTCGTATAAACGTGAACTCTTTAAATAATAATAATATTTGGTCTACTTACGTAGGTAAGTTTTTCAGTCACTATCAGTCCCCGTACTTAGTTCCACTCGCTACAAATTGTGTTTGGCATTAGAGAGCTGCTGGTAGCGCGAGATACGACTCTACGGCGGATTTCGCTGAAAGCTGGGGGACGATTTCAAAAGACTCAAAATTACTTTCGGGATAAGAGGGATTAGGCCGAAGCGGTCGCTTGTTTCTGGCGCACTTCTACGGCATTAGGCAGGCCTGGCTTCACGCGCCCAATAACCATTACCTCACAATTGCAAATTCCAATGATTGAATCTACTTTTTTATCAAATGTTTAAATTAAATGGTTTTTGTAGGGACGCATTCGGCACATACGTTACGAAACGGGAAATATCTCATTAATTTAGTCTGTGTGCTAAGTAATTAGAAGCATGCAATTTGCAGTAAAGTAGGTTTTTGCATGGTAGTCTATAGCTTATTAAAAAACAGCCATGGATTCACATAACGGATGACGGAAAAGTTGGATGCATATTATTAACCGGTAGATGTCTCACGTAACTGGGGTAATAAATAAAGCCTACGCTTAGTAAATTGTATCCGTTGGTCAATAGACGCAGCAAGCTGTCTGTTGATACTAAAATTTGTCTATATGTCGTAGTCGTTTGAAGAAATCCGTCATTTCGTGAAAAGCCTAGGCAGTACATGAACTGCTGGCATATCGTGTAAATTCTTGAGGTTGCACAATTTGCCTAGGCATTGCATGAAACGTCGTGGTCGTCTCGGCATTTGACGTTTAAAGTCATTCTACACGATTTGCCGCAAATCACACACCTACAAATTTTAACTTTTATTTTGTATTGTTAACCAAAACCACTTATTTGCATTTTTTTGGTCCCAGCTACGTCTAATATAATCATAAAAAAAATTGTTGGCTCTAAAAATTGTAATAACTGACCTAATTCACATATGGTATAATTTTAATTAAAAAAGCAATTAATTACATCATGCGAAAAAATATCTGCCATTTTGATATATATTTCGAATGCATGTTATATACTATATATTTAATTAGAATATAAAAAGAAAATTAATTATTCTTCTTGCGCTTCTTAGCCTGTCTCTTATAAGTTACTTCTGGAGCATCTCTTATACATGTCCAACAGTAGTCTGCCAACATCGCAGAAGTCCATTTGCCCTGATATCTTTTTTCCATATTTTGAATATCCTGGTGGAATCTCTTTCCATGCTCATCACTTACTGCACTACAGTTTTCTGGGAAGTAATCTAGGTGTGAATGTAGAAAGTGGACTTTTAATGACATATTGCATCCTAATTTTTGGTAGCAAGAAAGAAGATTCCCAACAAGGTCTCTATGTTTTCTGCTCTGCTCGTTTGTTACCGAGAAAGTGTGTTGGTACCATTTTAAAGGAATTCCAAGCAGCTTTTTCATTACCTTCTAGAATGTTGTCAAATTCAGCATCTTTGAAAAGGTTCTTGATTTGAGGACCCACAAAAATTCCCTCTTTAATTTTCGCATTACTAAGTCTGGGAAATTTTTGTTTTAAATAACTGAAAGCACGTCCTTCTTTGTCCATAGCTTTTACCAAGTTTTTCATAAGCCCTAGTTTTATGTGGAGTGGTGGCAGTATTACCTTTTGTGAATCAACTAATGGAATGTTAGCAACATTTTTTTTCCTGGTTCAAAACCCAGTCTTGGCGGCCAAATTTTTCTTTTGTAGTGTTCTAATCGCGCTCGACTGTCCCACTCACAAAGAAAACAGCAATATTTGGCATACCCTTGCTGCATACCAAGTAAGATATCTATCACTTTTAAGTCTGCACACATCTGCCACTTATACTTGTTATATTCTATAGTTTGTAGAATACATTCATGTTACTGTAATTTTCCTTCATGTGGATAGCATGGGCGATTGGAATTGATGGCAATTTATTTCCATTGTGGAGTAACACAGCTTTTAGACTAAGTTTCGAGGCGCCAATAAAAAGTCTCCAGTCTCTAGGATCCTGGGGAATGTATAAAGCACTCATTAAACCGTCAATGTCCTTGCAGGCAACCATTTTTCATTTTGAAAAAAGGTATAAGATCTTTTTGACGACTTCGATACATGGAAACTTTAGTATTTTCTTGTAGTAAATTCCATTGTTGTAATCGAGATGCCAAAAGCTCCGCTTTTGCCTTGGACAGATCAAGGTCTCTTATAAGATCACTTAATTCGCGTTGATTAATTTTGTGTGGTTTACCACCGGACACTTCGGCAGAGAAATCGGGATCTTGTGATGTTGATGGCTGGACTAAGTCGTTATCTACATTATCATCCGATTCTTCGTCAGAATCAAGGCTGTATTCTTGACGTGGATTAGGAATCACTATGGAGAACCGGGCGAATGGCAGATGGTAAATTGGGGTATTGTATTACCATCCTTTTTTTTTTGTTAATACCCTGCAAAGATTGTTCGCACAATTGCTGCAACATATATGAGGTGCCCATTTTTTGTCATCATCTCCAATTGTACAACCAAAATACAACTGCTATGCCTTCTTAATTTTGGGAGTAAAATTATGTTTTTGGTGCGCAAAAGTCACTTCACCACAAATATAACAAAAGTTGTTAGGTGTATTTACACAATCTCGTGGCATATTTTCAAAATAGCACTATTTACTTTCGAAAATGAACGCTTATCATGCACAAGGTACAAATACGACTACCTAAGAATGAATATTAGTTTTAGTGACAAATAAAGAGGTAGGTAGTTAGTATGTCTATTTTTCGTAGAATTCTAATTCTACCTGTTATTTGTGATAGGACCGCCCATAAACTAGGGTTTATAACACGATCCAGCGGCAGGGAGCCAGCCTTGTCGGCATGCTTTGAACTCATTCGTAAAAGTGAACTGGTCCGCTGGAATTCCAATTATCTCCAAAGCCTACCGACAATGTCGGGTCCCAGCAGCTGGATCGTCTGCGTTACACTTTATTACCTGTATTGGGAAAACCAGAGCCAACTTGAACTTTTGCTTTTTATATTGTTATTTAGCATGACGAAGTTACTAAGAATTTGCTATTTTTACTTCCAATACATGTAGGCTGTAGAATAGTGAAATTAGACCGGCAGAGTGTGTTCCTATTTGTTTTGTTTATTATGGAAAGAAAGAGTCAAAAAGACTTGTTAAATGATCCTTACAAAGAGTACTATGAAGCAAAGCCGAATAAATGACCGTATACCATGAGAAAATTAAACGAGGAGCGAAAAATATTTAACTAATTTTGAGGTTGGTTTAGGCTAAGATGTTATATTCGTAATTCGTTAGCGATCTAAAACCCGAAACGTACCAAATAAATCTGAACCTAACCTCAAATTAATTAAATCTTCACCTTTCTCTCTTTGTAATGATAACTGAACAAGTCTTCATCACTCCTAATTTCCATAATAAACAAAACAAACAGCTCAGCATGGCTTCCGGGCAAATACATGGACCGAAACATTAACTAACCTAACCTCAGACACACAACACAATTCTCCATGTATCAGTTACTTCATGAACACTCAATATCTAATTTGCGGCAAATCGTGTAGAACGACTTTAAACATCATATGCCGAGACAACCACGGCGTTTCACGAAATGCCTAGGCATTTTGTGCAACGTCAAAAATTTACATGACATGCCAGCAGTTTACGTACTGCCTAGGCTTTTCACGAAATGACGTATTTCATCAAAAGACTACGACATATACAAAGCAATTCTACCTATATTAACCTATGCCTGCGCGTCGTGGAATATAATTTCAGACGCGCAATGCTTACGCCTACGAAGGACACAGAATAAGCTACTCCGTTGACCAACTCGCCTAGATACATTACTATTCAAGAACTACATAGAATTACTGGGGTGCAAATGGTACGTTTTATTGACGAGACATCACAACGATTTTTTGCATTTAAAATGAATAATTCCGTTTTAACACGTAATGTAACAAACATAAGAAGATATAACTATATAATTTTTGTTTATCTTTATAATTTGCACTAGTACTTATACCTCTCAAGAAACAAAAGATAGAACTAAAAGGCTATTATTCACAAAAAAAATGCACATTTTATTATTAGACATATGATTTTTTTCAGTTATACCAGTGCAAATCGCACAATTATAAGTGTTAAATTCTTAGAAATAGGGAACGGTATTTGAATTTTCCAAATATTGTTCAAAATGACCGCCATCACAATCAGTACATTTTCTTGCTCGCACAATTGTGTTGCTTATTACATTCCTTAACATTTGTGGAGTGATGCTATTAAAAGCTCTTCTTTTTCTCCACTCGAGATCCCCGATGGTCATAACGGGAGTTTTGTAGACCTGTCCTTTGTTATAACCCCAAAGAAAGAAGTCTAATGGTGTTAGATCAGGTGACCTAGCAGTCCACTTTATGAAACCCTGGTTTGAAATAAGTTATGGGCCATAAGTTTCATTGAGATAATCCATAACAATGCGGCTGTTATGAGGTGGTGCTCTGTCTTGCTGGAAATACAACAATCGGTATTGTGCTAGAGGAACTTGTTCGATTTCTTGCCGAATTTGATATACCTTTATCCTGTCAGCGTATATTGGAAGAATATTGGGCCAATGATCCGTGTTTTATAAATACCTGCCCATACATTTATCCCAAATCTTTCTTGAAACCTCCCTTGTCTAGCTAATCTTTGATTTTGTTGGGACCAGCATCTTACGTTATGCCGGTTGAACATCGCATTCGTTGTGAAACGGGCTTTATCGGAAAAAAGGATGTTGAAGGCAAAATTATTATCTCCTTGAAACTTATTAATAACTACTCGCAAAACACAATTCGTCTTACAGAATCTCCTTCGTACAAATGTTGGTGCAGATTGTACTTTAACTAGCGGTAATTCTGTTTTTTTCAAAATTCTTCTTCCTGTTTCCCTATTTGATCCTAGTCCTTCCGCTATTTCTCTAACAGAGGCTGATTGATTGTGGCTGACGGTTCCTAGTACATTAATCTCCAACTCTTCATTTACAATGAATTCTTGATTTTGGACACGTGGCTCTCGCCTCATTTTTCTCTCTAATTTCTTGAAATAATGACGAGACGGATGTCTTCTTTCAGGAAATCTCTAAGCATACATTTGACCTGCAAGCACAGAATTTTTTCAACATTCGCCATAAATTAATATTATGTCAGCTTTTTCGTTATTGGTGTAGTTTATGTTTAAGCTAGGCATATTAAGAAGGAAATGGTTCAGAGGCAAGTTTTGCTATAGTTTTGATTTTCTCACCCTCTATGTTTTTTGGGTCACTGAATATGAATTTGAAGTTTGCAGGTAAAAATTTGGCCCGGAACTTTGTTTTTTTGGCACTTTTTGCCCAAATTTTGGCACGTTTCTCAGTATTTGGCCTATATCTCAGAAAGGAAGCGTTTTTTCGACAAGTTCATTCCATATAAAATTAAAGTAGACAAAATTTCCTACATTTTTCATATATAACGTTTTTTTGGAAGACTAACTGTTCCGCCGCTAGAGCGCGCCAAAAAAGGGCCATATTCCCATATCTAGTGAAATTCACCGTTTTTGCGAAAATCGCCCTTGCTATGATACTTAACTGATCGTAAATGATTATTATAATGAACTCGTGTTTTGTGTGGATTGTCATGATTGCTGAATATAAAGTTCTAAATTTTCAAAATTTGCGTGAGACTCTTGGTCAGCGGATCAAGTCGTAAAAATGTTGGATGTAACACTCGAATGGTTTTTTACAAGCTTTTATTTAACTTGCTATGTATGTATGTACGTTAGTTTGTTTAGGGAAATCTTGCAACTGAATTTTAAAACAGTTATCCTTAACCGGGTACGTTTCCCCCGAGTCTTCATTTATCCGCAATGGAGCCATTTCGAAATTTTTTCAATCCTTGAAGTTTTGACAGCACTAGAACGGAAAATTATAAACGAAATATGCATGTAACATGTGAAATACGAACTTATATGCTTCTCCGAAGCTTTTATGATCATTTCGGGCCAGTAACAATCTTTTTACTGCACTTTATAGCCAGCTCTGCAATTTCTGCGACTTCGGCCCTTGTTACTCCCCAAGAACAAAGAATCCGACGGGGGAGAGTAGAGGACTTTTTGGTACGTGTTGTCTTGGACCAAAACTACAATCCTGCAAATTTTCAGCTTTAGAATAATTAATTCCTGGTCAAAAACTAAAATTCCTGTGTTACATGGCTTAACTAAGATCACTCAATTTTGCCGCACCAATGAACCAATGCATATACTTAGAGAACTGTCAAAGTTAAAGAACTAAGGGTATAGCTCGTCTTGCGTCTTCTTGATTGTTTAGACTAGACGTGATAGACTGAATAATGAACGCACTTAAATGTCCGAATGTCGCCACCGCGACACTCAGAGTGGCGTAACTCCGTAACGGGTGACGCTACAGAGAAGGTAGACATACCAATGGAAAGCCCAAAGTATGAAGAGAAATGTTTACCGGGGTACGTTTTCCCCTCCGTGTCTTCATTTATCCGCAATGGCGCCATCTCGGAATTTTTCTAATTTAAAAAAAAATGTTGATATTTTTGAAATGTTTACAGAACTAGAACGGAAAATTATGAACAAAAATATGCATGGAACATCTGAAATATGAACGGATATGCTTCTTCTAATCTTTTATGATCATTTCGACCCAAATCGGAGTAACAACCTTCCTCTTGCACTTTATAGCCAGCTCTTTCAGCTTTACAATAATTAATTCCGGGTAGAAGCGATATATTGACTAAAACTCCTGCGCTAATTCATCATTCGCAATATTTATCATTATAATGATATGAGTACCTATATATTATGCTACTGACTATAATACACTGTATATAACTACTTTAGTAATAACTGGATTTCATTCGTTTGTCTCAATTTTTTCAATTACTTTTCCTATATTCATTATTCATGTAAGGTATACTGGGTTCGGGAATATGTTTTTTTTGGCCTCTAACGGTGGAATGTTTAGTCTTACAAAAAAAAGTGATGTATGAAAAATATAGGAAATTTTGTCTACTTTAATTTTGTATGGAATGGGCTTGTCGAAAATACGCTTCCTTTCTGAGAATTAGGCCAAAAACTGAGAAAAGTACCAATATTTTGGTAAAAAGCGCCAAAAGAACAAAGTTTCGGGCTAAATTTTTACCTGAAAACTTCAAATTCGTATTCAGCGACCCAAAAAACGTAAAGGGTGAGAAAATAAAAACTATAGCAAAACTTTCCTCTGAGAATCCTAATATGCCTAGCCTAGTTAAGAAATATCAAAAAGAGACACAAATCATTCACTAACAATAATTGTTT
This sequence comes from Rutpela maculata, assembly GCA_936432065.2. NCBI lineage: Eukaryota > Metazoa > Arthropoda > Insecta > Coleoptera > Cerambycidae > Rutpela > Rutpela maculata. The sequence continues at coordinate 9,332,036 of OW386289.2, forward strand.
ACAAATATCACCTTTCTTTTGTTTTATAATATTGTATCAAATCATAGTGCAGAGGCAACTATGTTAAAGTTCAATAAAAATTGTATTGAAAGTGATTTTTTATTTTTAAATAAATCAAATAAAGTAGGGACACAAATATCATAGATTTGAAATGGATATCAATTAATTTAGAAAAAAAATCTATAATTTATTGCCACTACCTTCCTATTTGAAAAAAAAAGTTTTCGTTAAAAAAGTGATATGTTCAACTTTGGGGGCTTCGTAAATAGTTATTAATAAAATTAAACGAAAAATTATATTTTACCCTTGGACTTTACCTGCCGTAGAACAAATTGTGGTATTCCAAAGCACTCTAGACAGATGTCTTAAAATGTTAAAAGAAACTGCACATCGACTCAAAAATTCGCGAAAGTCTCGTGGTATACTCAGAATGTTAACTTGAATCCAAATATGTAAAAATACACAGTTGCGGTCATTTCCTGGTAAACCGGAAATGGTCTCATGCCGTTTTTATGTGCAAAAATTCATTTTTACAGGCGGTTTGTGAACCCAAAATTTCAAATGAATGAGTTAAAAAATAAAGGAAATATAGCCACTAGCTGTGTCACTCGGTATTTTCTATCGATCGTTCTTTTTGTAAGTTATTTAAGATAAGGTAGAAAGAAAGCACCTAATATATCTAATAGTGCCCGTGATAGTGAGTGAGAAATAAAAAAATATTAATTTTCATGTTTCTCCTAGTTTTCACGAAAATATGCTTTGTTCTCCAATTTCTCAATTCCGAATTAATTGGCGAACTCGAAATTTGAATATGGCAGAAAAACGTATTTCGTTTTTGAAAACTCTTTACTCGACCTCCCTGCATTTAAAATGCATCCTATTCCCTAACTTAGGAAATACCCTGTATAATTTCATAACTTCCAAACATCTAACATCTTCATCGGCTAATGGCACAAAATTATTTGATAATTTAATCAAAATAACGAGTTCTCGTGTAACATCAGAGTATTATTCGAATTAGATTGAACAACACATTTCCGTTACACACAACAAACAACCCTTTTCATTAAGGCTCATAACCACTTGAGAAATAGTTCAATGAGTCATATTCATTTGCGTGTAACTTTTAATAACCATGATCTAGGGGTAGCCAGAGGGGTTAATTAATCCCTCCTTATTCGAGTCGTCATGGTCGCAAAATAATTGTCGCCAACCCTTTTGAAAACAGGGCTATGAAAAAACACTTTTTAAAGCGTGCTCGATTAATACGTTTTGGTTGAACATAATTTAGCCTTAAGTGAAATATATTGGGCGATTCTATAATTCGTTCTGTATGTTTGTCATCATTCAGTTGCGATAATGAATATTTATCTGTTCCTCAACTAATTACACAGACACAAAAAAATATCACGTCAAAAATATACGCTTCACTGCTCAGTTTTTCGCAAATTGACATTTCATCCTTTTAAATCTAATAGAACGACATGCGTTGAAATGAAATTTCTGAATCGTTTAAAATGGCTCTAGTCACATACTCCCAACGTTCTATCGTACCACGGACATATGATGGTGGGGTACTCCCCCCCCCCCCCCCAAAAAAAACGAATACTACTTCTTTTTCTGATTTTTCCATATTACGCTTGTGGGGGCTTGACAGATTATTACAGGAAATATTGATAAATCTTGATCAGGAGACGACAAAGCAACTGTAATCCTGTCATGAATGGTTTCTAGAGGGAAATGCCGAGATCACAATTTTTGACTTGAGGGTGTGTTTGGACTATTTAGGAGGTAAACATACCAAAAGTCCCCGAACGTAGGAGGTGGGGGGGGGATGCAGGGGGCACGAAGAAGGTCCCGGTTTTTGGTTTTTCACTCATATTTCGAAAACGGTTAGCCCTAACCAAAAAGTGGCTATATGCAAAATTAAATTAAAGCTGACTAAATTTTCTACAATAATATTTCTATAAATTTTTTTCGTATCTGTTATGGTTCAGTAATGAATTGTATATCTTTTGACTGTATTCTAACTTTATTATTTTATTATAAATTGAATAAAAACTTTAATAACCATCGTAGAAAAAAAATTCTTGTACAGATATCCGTTTCACAGCAGACTGAACTCAAACATCGAATAAAAAATGTTTTTGCGCCTGTAAGTTTGTGTGTGCGCGTGTATATGTATGTGTGCGAGTGTACCGTTTCTTGTAAACACGATAAGATAAGATAAGATAATTTATTGATGTTATTTACACAATATAATGTATTTACACAAGTCAACACAGTAGAAAAATTTTAATTCAATTCTATAATAAAATTTGGTAAAAGACAAACAATGTTTTTAGACAGACATACAGACTAAATCTAAATGCATGTATACACATATACATATTATTCTTTTTTTTTTTTAATCAGATCAGGTCAATATTACAATTTAGAAATTCCTCATAACTGAAGAATGCGTTTTCAATAAGAAACGTTTTCATCTCATGCTTGAAAGGTTTAAGTGGCAATTCTCTAATAAATATAGGCAATTTATTGTAAAATTTGATGGTCCAATACTTCGGTCCATTTTGAATCCTCTTTAAACGACAGTATTTTACAACTAAATTTTCTTTTCCCCTAGTATCATGGTCGTGGATGTCCCGATTTACTTCATAAGTACCCTCATTTTTCTTAATATGCAATAAGTTCTCTAACACATAAACAGATGGAAATGTTAATATTTTATGTTTCACAAAGGAACTTCTGCAGTCTTCCTTATAGTTCAACTTATCCAATATCCTCACTGCCTTTCTTTGCAACCTGAAAATACGTTCGCGATCTGCAGCATGTCCCCAAGCTATAATGGCATAGGTGACATGTGTGTGACAGAGAGCGAAATATGCAGTATGTAGAGTGTTGGTGGAAATAGAGTTTGCTAAGTTGCGGAGTACAAATATGTTAGAACTAATTTTTTTTGAAACAGTATTTATATGTTCATTCCATTTCAATGTTCCGTCTAGATGTACGCCCAGAAATTTTACGCTACATGAATAATTAATTATATCTTCATGATTTCTTAATGTGAATAGCATATTTTGGGTTTTATCTTTGTTTAGAAAAAGTTCATTTGCATTAAACCACTGTCCAGCTTTGACTAGTGCCTCACATGAATTTTCAAGCACCGTATCTAGGTTTTTTCCAGATGAACGAAGAGTAGTATCATCTGCAAATAGCAAATAATTTGTTAAATGGTTGCCAAACGGGAGATCGATGATAAAAATGAGGAATAACAAAGGTCCTAATATAGAACCCTGTGGCACTCCGACAGTAACTTCTGTTAGACTTAAAATATTTAATTACAATTTGGAACAAATGTAAAACGGCATATTACAATAATCCCTATTGAAATTGGGCGATATCTGTAATAAATGGTGATAACCAAAGGTCTACAAACTCTCACTTCATAATAATCTTATTAAAAATACCGTGCTATTGATATATCATCTATCTGACTTAAATAAAGTTGGTTTGCCCTAACATACACCTGGTATATTGAGGTTTATAAATCTTATACATCTTCTTATTTTTGTATGCTTAATCAAAAACCTTAGTAATATTTTGCTCTGAAATTAAAATAAAACTTATTTTACGTATGAGAGTGTAGGCCTCTGGTTATCACCATGTATTAGAGATATGGCCTAATTTCAATAGGGATTATTGTAATAAGCTGTTTTACATATGTTCCAAATTGTAATTAAATATTTTAAGTCTAACCGAAGTTATCGTGTTTACAAGAAACGGTATACACGCACACATAATATACACGCACACACACACTTACAGACGCAAAGACATTTTTTATTCGAAATTTGAGTTTAGTCTGCTGTGAAACGGATATCTGTACAAGAAATTTTTTTCTACGATGGGTATTAAAATTTTTATTCAATTTATAGTAAATTCAAAATAAAGTTAGAATACAGTTAAAAGATATACAATTCATTACTGAACCATAACAAATTCGAAAAAAAATAATAGAAACATTATTTTAGAAAATTTAGTCAGCTTTTTGATTAGGGCTAACCGTTTTCGAGATATGAGCGAAAAACCAAAAACCGGGACCTTCTTCGTGCCCCCTGCATCCCCTCACCTCCTACGGGACTTTTGGTATGTTTACCTCCTAAATAGTCCAAACCCAGCGCTTAAGTCAAAAATTGTGATGTCGGCGTTTCCCTCCTTCCCCTTATTGAACGTTCATTGACAGGGCTACTACCTGAATGAAAGAAACAAAAAAAAAACAAAATTTTCAAACACTTCTTGTTCTTTGCATATTTTCTCTAAAGTTTATAATTTTCACGTGAGAAATTCTTGAATAGAAAAAAGAGGGGATTTTTCCAATCCATGGGTAGTTTCGAGGGATGGTAGAAGAGTGGGGGAAAAAGTACTCCAACCATCGTGTTCTCCGCTCTCGAGAACGGGGGTAAACCGCTCTTCAGCCCCTTCGCAGTATTATTGAGTATAATTGATGGAGGGGGTGGTTCCAACCCTCGGGCGTTGTTTTGGCGTCTCCTGGTCAAAAGATACTCTATTCAATATCCCCTGTAATAACCCCGATCTGTCAAGCCTTCACAAGCGTATTATGGAAAAATCAGAACAGGGGGTATTAGTATTTTTTTTTGGGGGGGGGGGGAGTACACCACCATCATTTCCGTGATACTATAGAACATTGGGAGTATGTGACTAGAGCCATTTTAAATGATTCAGAAGTTTCATTTCAACGCGTGTCGTTCTATTAGATTTAATAGCCATTTAATCCCGAAGTTAGAGATGAAATGTCAATTTGCGAAAAATGGAGCAGTGAAACATATATTTTTGACGAGATATTTGGGATCAGGGGCTCAAAAAACATAAGGATAGGTGCCTTCCACCTTTGGAAATCAAATTTTTTTTTTGTGTGCCTGTGTTATTAATTTTTACAATTAATTATTTTTTAATTATTAATTCTTTTGCAAATTTTTCAGCAATCCCATTTTGAATCTAAAAATATCACGCATAATGCTAAAGATTTTGTTGAGAGTAGCTCATATTTAAATATAGCCAATTTTAGAGAAAACGAAGTATTGACTGCATTAAAGAAAAAACCACTGCCTAAGGAATCACTACTTCCACATCCAGATTTCCTATCCAAGTCTCTTCCTATCCGAGTTCCCCACTACCACCCCCACTTCATTATTGAGAGTGGTAATGAAAATGGCTGATGCCAAAAAAAAAATTGAGGCCATTGGTTCTTGTACACGGTGAACCAAATTAAATGGGATTTGAGGTTTTCTCTAAAACTATGGCAGATAGATAAAAACCAATATAGGTGACCTGAGCTCGATTTTCGGGCAACAAACAATGGCGGAAACCGCGATCGTCTATCTTTTTCGATTACCGAACTACAGATCGTTTTTGGAAAATTGGCATTTTTGGATGACTTCTACCAAGTGTCGAATCGAAAATCGAGTAACATATTCTTGAGGCACTTTTTTGAGTAGAATCAGTTGCTAATAAGAAGAAAGTTATGCATGCCTCAGTTTTCGAGATATAGACATAACTTGTGTGTTTTTTAAATTTCATTGCTCGATCACAACTTAAATTAGTTATCCAACGATATATCATATACCATATTTATCTCTAGAAAAAGTGGTTAATTTTTGAAAAATTTAATATATTTCTGAGGAGGCCATGGAAAACTATTAACAACAACAACACTTCTTATAATATAAAATAGTTTTGCCGAAAATAGGAAAACTAAACTACAACAAATGTTTAAATTGTCTTCCATCGACATCTATGCATATTTATCGCATTTCTAATATTTATTGAAAGGGCCATGGTAAAAGAAAGAAAATCTAAATAATCGTAAATGTCAGAAACTAGCATTGTTAAAAATGGTTCAATTTAGTAATGGTGAAAAATATGATATGATTAAGTGTTTTATAGAATGCGGAGAAGATTCAAATTTAGCTCCGATACACTATTTCACAAGTTCAAAGCCGTGTTAATTCTTGATAAAGCTCGTAAAAATATGAGAGAGGATTCATTGGATTCGGAATGACGTCTAGAAAAATTTTCAAAATTTTCAAAGCTTCACATAAACAATTGCAAAAGTTATAATCAAATGAAGATTGAAAAAATAAAGAGTTTTGTTTTTTGTAAATAACTCGAAAACTATTAGTATTTAAAAAATTTAAATGAGAGATTCTTAAAGAGGAAGAAATTTCCAATAAAAAATTTCCGACTCCCGAAACTCTATTTCTATTATTAATAATTTTAATTTAATGTTGAAAATAGAGCTCCGCGCGGCGAACACTAAGCCGTTACGATGCTCTGAAACCGGCCGTAATAAGTAAAAATATTTTTTTATGTTATTAAATATTAATTTAAAATTTTTTAAAAATTATGGTATTATTTAGACACTTAAAGGAACAATATCCCATTGTAAAAAAATTTTTTCACCGATTCTTCATAAAATGAGCCTATTGTTAATTAACAATTTTTTTAGAGTTTGCGTTTATATTTCAAGTCAGATAATTGTTAATCAAAAGCCACTAAAATTATTTCATTTAGTGGAGACCCTATGTCAACTATACTTTATGGGATTATGACATTGCGATGTTTTTAATTGTTAGTCTATTAGTTATTAATTATTTAACCTAACAAAAAACTAAAAAATGAAAAAGTAAGGTTGAAATTTTTTTTTTATTAATTTTAATTACTATTACTGTCTTTATATTCACACTATAAGATCACATAAACTTTAAATTTTCATTGCTAATTGTTTAAACAAATTTTATAAACAAGCAGATAATTACGTATTTTTGAAAAAAAAATTTTTACCATTATTTTGGTTATAAAATATATGATTAAAAGAAAAAACATTTTTCTTAAAAAATTTTGTTAATTGTCTATAATATTTTTTTCCTTTTTTTTAATATTTAAACAAATTAAGAAAAAAAATTATTCTTAAAATTTATTATTTACAATTCGCTAAGAGCTGTATAAGTATACATAAACAAATATAAACATGTCAAAAAAAAAAAAAAAATTAAATTTAAAATTCTATAGAAAATATTAAAATTTTTTTTTGACATGTTTATATATATAGTTTTTTTTGTTTTTTTTTTCTATCTGAAAAAATATAAACACATTCGACGATTGTTGATAACAAATTGTTTATTAAATAAACAAATAAATTAACAACTACAAAATTTTTTTATTTTTCCAGCTTGTAGAGAATTGCAAATAATACATTTTAAGAATAAAATTTTTTCTTAATAATTTGTTTAAATATTGAAAAAAGGAAAAAATGATTATAGACAATTAAAAAAAATTTTTAAGAAACATGTTTTTTCTTTTAATCATAATATTTTATAACCAATAAAATGGCAATTTTTTTTTTCCAAAATACGTAATTTATCTATTTGTTTATAAAATTTGTTTATACAATTGGCAATGAAAATTTAAAGTTTATGTGATCTTATAGTACTTTTGAATATAAAAACAGTAATAATAATTAAAATTGATAAAAAAAAATTCAACCTCACTTTTTCATTTTTTAGTTTTTGTTAGGTTAAATAATAATTAATAACTAATAGACTATAACAATTAAAGACATCGCAATGTCATAATCCCATAAAGTATAGTTGACATGGGGTCTCTATTTGTTAATTAACAATAGGCTCATTTTATGAAAAATCGGTGAAAATTTTTTTTACAATGGAATATTGTTCCTTTAAGTGTCTAAATAATACCATAATTTTTTAAAATTTTTATATTAATATTTAATAACATAAAAACATATTTTTACTTACTACGGCCGGTTTCAGAGCATCGTAACGGCTTAGTGTTCGGCGCGCGGAGCTCTATTTTCAACATTAAATTAAAATTATTAATAATAGAGATAGAGTTTCGGGAGTCGGGACTTTTTATTGGACATTTCTTCCTCTTTAATAATCCCTCTTTAAAATCTCTTAAATACTGATAGTTTTCGAGTTATTTACAAAAAACTAAACTCGTTATTTTTCAATGTTCATTTGTTTTTAACTTTTGCAATTGTTTATGTGCGGGTTTGAAAATATTGAACATTTTTCTAGACGTCATTCCGAATCCAATGAGCCCTCACTCATATTTTTAAGAGCTTTATGAAGAATTAATACGGTTTTGAACTTGTGAACTAGTCTACGAGCCTAATTTTAATAGGTAAATTATAGACACCAAAACTTTGTGCCTAAACAATATTTTTAAGTGTTCAGAAAAGAGACAGCTAAATGTAAAAATATTCAAAAGGCTACAACAAAATTTAAAAAGGTTTGGATCATTTGTAAAACCTTGAACAAAAATATATAATAAAGCAGGTAGAGAAGCTATAGAAAATATTGTTTTAGAAACTGTAAGAGAAAATCTTAATATATCGTCTTGCGAAATGCAGGAAAATTCAGGAATCCCAAAAACAACTGCGTTGCGTTGAAAAAAAAAAAAAAATTCAAACCCTACAAAATTAGGATTAGTCACTATCTATACCCAAACGACTTTCAAAGGCGTCTCGATTTTTGCCAGTGGTTTTTGCGTCAATGAAATGAAGTACCAGGATTTGAAGGAACAATTATATGGACGAGGCCCATATGAGCAGTGCCGCAATTTTTAATCGACATAATAATCACCGTTGGGCTCATGAAAATCCGCACGTAACCGCTACAGTTAATAGTTAAGGACGATTTGAATTTGGTGTATGGCGTGGTTTTATTGGATACCAAATAATAGTTCCTCATTTTTCTCACGGTAATTTGAATACCGAAAATTTTATTAACATTCTACAACAAGAAATAGAGCCCTTTGTAGACAATATGCCTATAAGACAATTTCAAAGATCAATTTACCAACATGATGGCGCCGCAGGTCATACGTTAAATGAAACACGAAATTATTTAAATGCTCAATTTGAGAGGATTGGATAGGTATCTGTATATCACTCGGGACTAGTTTATCAATGTCTAGTTAGCTAAGTTAACTAAATTGATAACTAACAACTAATTTAGCTAACTGGAGATTAATAAACAACAAAGTAGTTTAGATATTGTTTAATTTTTAGGAAATAATGATCCTATTTTGTGGCCAGCTAGATCTCCCGATATAACTCCTGCCGACTTTTCGCTTTTGGGGTTATTTAAAAAATATTATATATGGAGAACGTTCTAATAACATAGAATAATTCGAAAACAAAACATTAGCTGCCTTTCGGACAATAACTCCTGTCATGATTGGAAATGCAAAAAATGCTGTAAGGAGAAGCTGTCAAAAATGCACAGATGTCAATGGAAGAAATTCGAAAATTTATTGTAGTTTAGTTTTTCCTATTTTTGGCAAAATTAGTGTTGTTGTTGTTGTTGGTAGTTTTCCATGGCCTTCTTCCATGGCCTCCTCACAAATATATTAAATCGAAAATTAACCACTTTTTGTAGAGATAAATATGACATGATATATCGTATATATCGTTGGATAGCTAATTTAAGTTCTGATCGAATAATGAAATAATTTACAAGGTGTTCCATTTAAAAAAGCAAAATTATGTCTATAACTCGAAAACTGAAGCATGCATAATTTTCTTCTTATCAGCAACGAATTCTGCTCAAAAAAGTGGCTTAAGAATGTGTTACTCGATTTTCGATTCGACACATTGAGGTCATACAAAAATGCCAACTTTCCAAAAACGCTCTGTAGCTCGGTAGTTGAAAAAGATGACGATCGCGGTTTGCGCCATTGTTTCTTTCTCGCAAATCGAGCTCAGGACACCTATATTGGTTTTTATCTATCTACCATAATTTTAGAGAAAGCCCCAAATCCATCCTAATTTGGTTCACACTGAACGTTTCCCTATATCGGTCGTTGCATTTCCTAGTGGGACACCATGTATATACCGATTTTTCAGGTCCTCGACAACCATGATATTGGACAAATTTGGATATTATAGCTTTTCATATAACCTCGTTGCACTTCGTTAGGAATGTCTCAAGGTTCAAACTTAGGTCTGATAATATTGATCGTATTAGTACACGGTGTAAAAAAAAAAAATAAATTACCTTAAAATGAAGCAAAATGTAACGTTGCGACATTAACAATAAAACAAAATGTTATTCTGTTCTGAAAAATCATACACTTTTTCTTTATGTTTTTTTTTGTGATTAGAACGGGTCACCTTTTTTGGTGTCATAATACTCTTCTTACATTTGAAATAAAAAATGTATGACCGTCATCGTGTTTATTAGATATTCGGCAACGCTCGACTACAAATTGCTATTGTTTCGTAAGTGTGATTAAAGATGCCTCAATAACATTTTAACGTAAAATTGATATGTTATCTAACATCTAACCTATGTAAAGTTCGCTCAAACCTGAAAGACGTATACTGTATATTGCAGTTTATTTATCTTATCAGTTTATGTATCTTGTATATTTTCGTATTCTTTTATGTTCTAAATCTAAAACCATTTTTCAAATTTTGCTCTAAAATCAACAATCCATAGTTTGTATAAAACATGTATTTTACATGCCTCTGACCATGTATGACTAATATGATCCAATTTCAATAGGAAGTATTCTACCATGCTATTTTATATACAGTGTAGCCCACTTATACCCGTTAATTGAAGCTGTATACCCGTTAATTGATGCTTGATTAAGTTCAAACTTTGGAGAAAATCAAAAAACCATATTAGGCATTTTTTATCGGAAAATTTTGATAATGAAACTGGTCCAAGTCTGAAAATATCATTTTAATGGGTTTTTTTGTTTAGAAGACTGTACTATGACAATTTTGTTTGAAATTAAACCCAAGCTGCCAGGTAGTTGTCAAACAATTTAGTTTTTTTTTAAAATAATTAATTTTAATTTTTCAATTTTTTTATTTTGATTAAATTTTGGACTCAAGGTTTTTGGACAATTCTGAACAAGTTTCATTAACAAAATTTTCCGATAAAAAATGTCTAAAAAGCATGATTTATTGATTTTTTACGCATATTTTAGTACCGCAGGTGGCTTTGCATTTCTAGGATGCGAATGTTTTTCTGGCCAAATAATCACCTTATCGACCTTTTCTTACCGCCAAAGTTTGAAGTTAATCAAGCATCAACGGGTATACAGGGGTGTTGCAATCTTAAGTGGATCACACTGTATGTAACAAATTGGAAATATAACATTTTAAGCCCAACAGAAATTATCATATTTACCTAATAAATATTCACAGTCGGCAACGCCCGACTGCAACTTTTAATCGTTTCATAAGAGCCTTATTAAAAATAGTTTAATGATAATTTAAAACGTATCTACACAAAGTTGGTTCCAACCTTAGCGACACCCTCTATATTACGGCTTAGATATCTCGTACATATTCAAATTTTGGGGGCTTAATCAAACACCTTAGTAATAGTTTGCTCTAAAATTGTAACAAAACAGTTTACATAAAAGATGAGAGTGTACACGTATCTGACGTTCGCCCTGTATGGCGGATATGATCCAATTTGAATACTGGCAGTTGGGTGGACAAAGTAAAAACCATTTTGAGAATTTTGGTTCTTGTACACACACTAAATGACAATTTTATTTTTTTACCTTCTTTAATAATGGGATGGGGGTGGTAATGGGGGTGGCTAATGCCAAAAAATTTGTTGTGACCTTAGCTTCCCTTGTATATACTAAATACCAATTTTATGGACATTTTAAGTCTATTTAAATAATACAAATTTTTACAATTTTTTTGTCGATACCACACTTCCACTGAATGTAGAAGTAAAATTTAAAAATTTGCAATTGGACGACATTTTTTCAATATGGAGGCGCTGCCTACATCGTATCGATTTGTACCTTTATTTAACACTTTCTAACATTTCTGGGTAGGCGGTGAACGTAATTCGACAATTTCTCCTACATCTCTGAACCGATTAAAAAATTTTTTTGTTGGGTTTTAGAGATAACTTTATAGAATAGTACTAGGCTGTTGAAAACCAAAAAAGGAATTTTTTTTAGTACGAAAATCAAAAAAAAAATTTTTTTTCCTTGATTTCAATAGTCTGGTATCATTCTCTCTTCTCATTCAAGTTTTCTCTAGAAGCCTATCAATTTTTTTTTTTCAGTCGGTTCAGGAGAAATTGTCGTATTACGAAATTATTTTCTTAAGCACGGCACCACCTTCCTTAAATTTCCTTTCATTTGGAATTTGACCTATTTTATTAATTCCTTACAATTAAATTCATTTTTACTTCCTCAAGTATATCTTAAAATCACCAATCACCGCTTAGCAGAAATATTTTCCAGCTAGTATCGATGACATCGTGTCTTTATACAGCGCTTCCAAAATCAAGTTGTAAGTGACAATATAAATATCCCAAAACATAACGGCAATGCCGATTGTCTACAACCTTGAGTACAATCAAAGTATCGTGATTTCATTGTTATCATTCGATGATGCATCTTAGGGAAAAAACTATTTTCGTATCGGCGTTAGCAAGAAATTGGTAACAAAGCAGTCCGGCTATTTCGATCGTAGATAGTGGTGATCCGCGACGCGAGCGTCTTTTGTTTTAAATGTCGATTTGTAACCATCAGTATTATTTTTATAGAGATCGTGATAGCGTGTCTTATACATTTCGGTGTGGTTTATACATTTAAATTAAATAAATATATGTTCGTTATGTGATATGTAAACCTGAGTTTTTAACTTTGTGTTGTGGTTTTATAAAACTAGTATAAACTTGTGGATTTGAGCTGAAACATCGTAGAGGCAATTCTAGATTGAATGCGGAAAAGGTAGGAACTTGTTCAGTTATTTTAAGAAAATTCGTGTTTGTTTTCATATTTGAGTACATTAGAAAATGTATTTACTGTATTGCGTACCTAAACAGGACACAATATATTCTTTTAAAGCGTTTATTTGTTACTTATTTGATTTATCTAGCTTTGTTCGAAAAACTAATGACTACGGTAGACACATTACACTAGAATATTGAGTGATGAATACCTGCACATTTACAAATTGTAGGGTACTTATGAGATAGTTCCACAGGTGACCTATATACTAAAGCCAGAGTTAAAGCGTTGCTTTACTTTCAATTTCTGTTATTTGAGGGCATTGAGAAAATAATATAATTGTGAACAAGCTGATATAATTCAGTAAATAAGCCGGAAAAAAGTGTAAAATGTGGAAAAGTGGTGGCACAGCACCAATTTGAAAAATTCCTTTTTTCACTTGTTGCCTAACCCCCAGGTACATTCATTAGTATTGATCCCTGCATTACCTCTGAAAATGAGAAAGTAAGAAGGGGTTTGAAGTGCCCCAAAAAGTAGCTGTCATAATTTATAAAACTAATATTTCGCCTCGAAAATAGAGTCTAGGAGGTTTTTTGGGTCGCTGATCACGAATCCGAGATCCAAATTGAGGAATTCCATATTCCAGTATGGAATTCGTGCCATTTTTTTTATGAAGATTCCACTTTTTCGTGCTGAAATATATACCGGGTGATTTTTTTAGTTGGTACAGCACCTTTTCCTCGCTTATTATTAAAGACAGAGTTTTGAAATTTTGCGGGCATACTTAGTGACATTTTTTGCATCTAATGCACTTTTTAAAATTTTTCTGCTGTTTCCCGTCTAACCGGAAGTGACGTCAACTTTCGATTTTTAAATGAAACACTGTAGTTTTTCTTTTAGATTTCAAAACTAGATTTTTTTCTGAGTTAGAATATGTAAAAAAAGTATTAGGTTGGAGAGAAAAGTTTTTGAGATAATGCAATTTTAATGTTTCAGGTGTTGAGAAGCACTAAAAATCGAGTTACCTATGGAATGATTTTGTGGCAGATTAAAATTGCCCTCAAACGCGTAGTAGGCGCATGTCAAGTCAATAGAAGTTTGCGTTGTCGTCTTTGAACTTAGCATTTCAAACAATAAAAAACAAACAAAACAATAAACAATTTTATTTCAAACAGTGACAAAAATTTAAACATGAAGCTGCATAACAAGGAAATTTTCACACCATTTTGATGTAAACACTTTCCAACTCTTCACTTGACACTTTCTGTTGTGTTTTCAATAAACTAGGGTTCATCTCTTGGCAGATTTCACGAACACGTGCTTCCGAAGCCGCTCTTGTTTCGCGTTCGAATTCATAAATATTATCTTTAATGTGACCCCATAAAAAAAATCAAATCGATTGAGATCCGGGGACCTCGCTGGTCATTTAATCGGCCCGGAGGTTCCGATCCACCCGTCCTCAAAAATAATTGTTAGAAGACCGTCCATCAAACTTGCATTGTGAGGTGGGGCTTCGTCTTGCATAAAATAAATTTCTCTAAACGCTGCCAAAGGTAAATTATCTAGAAAATTTTCTTCCAAAAAAGGCAATATGTTTTGAGAATAAAACGCTGCATTGAGATTTTGATCATAAAGAACAGGTCCAATCAGTTGTTAATAAGCCCAACCCAAACATTGAACTTCCAAACTATCTGAACGTTGCTGGATTTAGTTAAATGTAAATTAACCGTGGACCAGTAGTGTGCATTATGTCGATTGAAAATGCCGTTATTGGTAAAACTGACCTCGTCACTCCAAATTACTTTGCGCCAAAACCCCGGATCTTCTTGATTTTTTATCATGAACCATTCACAGAACGCAGTTCGTCTGGGAAAATCTCCAGGAAGTAACTTTTGATGTATCGAGTATTTGTAAGGATGCTGCCCATATCGTTTCAATATTTTCTGGATGGAGGAATGTGATATGTCAAATTGCACTTCTAGTTGACGAATTGAAATACATGAATTTTCCGTAACGGCCAATAGAATATTAAATTTATTATTCTCTTGCCTCCTCACATAGTAAGTTCTGTTTCGTTTCACTTTAAATTGTCCTGAAGTTCTTAAATTTGTAATTATTTTTTTTTTAATCGACGATCAAGTCTTCTTTTCTCGGTATATTCTGCATAGAAACTACGACAAGTTGGTAAATATCTTTGACCATTTTGATAAAAAATCATAAATAAACCTACGTTTGTATAATCATTTTCCATTTTTTCACTAATTTTTTGAGAACTGACGCCAGAAAACTTTGAAATGCTAAATTCAAAGACGACAACGCAAACTTCTATTGACTTCACACGCGCCTACTACGCATTTCGAGGGCAATTTTAATCTGCCACAAAATCATTCCATAGATAACTCGATTTTTAGTGCTTCTCAACACCTGAAACCTTAAAATTGCATTATCTCAAAAACTTTCCTCTCCAACCTAATACTTTTTTTACATATTCTAACTCAGAAAAAAAATCTAGTTTTGAAATCCAAAAGAAAAACTATAGCGTTTCATTTGAAAATCGAAAGTTGACGTCACTTCCGGTTAGACGGGAAACAGCAGAAAAATTTAAAAAAGTGCATTAGATGCATACAATGTCACAAAGTAGGCCTGCAAAATTTCAAAACTCTATTTTTAATAATAAGCGAGGAAAAGGTGCTGTAGCAACTAAAAAAATCACCCGGTATATGAATATTGTGCTGCGGAAGTGTGCTCTAGGGGTCTCTGATCACGATTCACGATTCCAAATTGAGCAATTCCATGTTCCAGACTGGAATACGTGCCATGGAAAATTCCATTTTTTCATAAAAAAATTAAATATTAACATTTTCCCACGAAAATGAATCGATTTGTCCGGCTGAAATATCGGATGAACAGGAAGATGAAAGTGACACTGAAGAAGAACCAACAAATCTTGAATTACCAGTTCTCGAATATGATTCAGATTATGATTGATGTAAATGGTGTAAATTATATAAAAAAAGTAATGATAACTTAATAACTATTTTATCACACAGAATACCACCTATTGTACCAACACAATAAATGTCATATTTTTATAAAAATTGTTATCTTTTAATCACTTATCTCACTTGAAAGAAGAGAAAAGTTGCATGCATTCCTGCAGTGTTTATAAAATTGCCATGTATATTAATTTGAAATTCTCGAAATATTCATACATAACTTTTTTCTTCAAAGTAAAATTGACTTGAAAAATTATTTTGAAATACTCATACAGAGATTCATACATAATTTTTTTCTTCAAAGTGAAATTCGACACGAAAAATGGCACAAATTCCAGTACAGAATATGGAATTCTTGAATTAGGACCTCAAAATCATGATCAGCGACCCAAAAAACCCCTAGAGCATACTTCCGCAGCACAATATTCATATTCCGCCCGAAAAAGTGTAATTTTCATAAAAAAATAGCACGAATTCCATACTGGAATATGGAATTCCTCAATTTGGACCTCGGATTCGTGATCAGCGACCCAAAAATCCTCCTAGAGCCCATTTTCGAGGCGAAATATTAATTTTGTAATTTTTTTTTATGACAGCTACTATTTGGGGCACTTCAAACCCCCCTTACTTTCTCATTTTCGGAGGTAATACAGGAATCAATACTGATGAATGTTCCTGGGGGTCTAGGGAACACGTGAAAAAAGGAATTATTCAAATCGGTGCTGTTGCACTACTTTTCCACATTTTTCGCCTTATTTTTTGAACTAATGCAAATTGTACACGAATAAAAAATAGAGATTAGTGAGAATCAGTCAATTTATATAGTTCAAGGATGTAAAAATGTACTTATTTCAAATGTTACTTTGTAATATTCTTTTTAGCGGAGTACCCTTACAGTTTTATTTCTGAACCGGTTAGTAAAGCACAGATTTTATTGTTTTTTTTTTAATGTTGGAAATAAAAAAATCTAAAATCACTACAGTTCAAAAATTGCCGCCTTTTATTTATTCAATAGTTCAATTTTTTATAATTTTTTTAAATTGCAATTTGTTTTAATATTATTTTATAACTGTAAGAAACATTTTGCAGCTTATAAAAATACCTCTGATTTGACCATAGGCTGGTTGCTGTATCTTGAAAAATATTGATAAGGTAAATGAAAGAAAATGACAAAAATGCATTTCAAATTGGTTTTTTATTAGCTATAACAACTATTTTGGCAACTTTTGGCCGTTATTTTGCCATAACATTCTCTGAATAATGAAATATCAATATTTGTCAATTGAATGTATGCAATTGTAATTGCATGAAAATACAAACTATTAGCTTCAAAATGCCACCCGGAAGAGTCATATATCTTTATAGTGGAGTCAAACAAGGATTTTAACCAGCCCAGCCCAAATTTTAAGAAGAAATATAGATTTGTTTGTATAAGTGACCTACACCTAAAAACTAACATACTCTAAGTGATCTTAAAGTACTTATTATGAAAAGCTACAATTTGAACCATCGTACACATTTCTTGGTTTTGATGGCAGGATTTCACAAGGGTGCAAAGTTTTAGCAACAATTTTTTGTAAATTTGAGCCGTTTTAGTAATCATTTTGATTTGAAATTTTAAGTGGTGATTGTACTTTATAAGGAGCTATACTTTTCCAATTGTTTAAATAAACAATACGCCGACCTCGCAGAAACTGAAAAACTGAGCTGTGAACTTAAGTTGACGTTAAAACAGAAAAACTGCCCTGATCAGACAATTCACATTGCGAATTTTTTAATCCTAATTTGTCTCCACTATTAATATATCATTTTTTGTAGCCACTTAAACAATTAAGAATTTTTATGGAAACAGTATGAAAAATATAATTACTGTTCATTTCTGAGCTGTAAATTATATATATTTTTCAATCGTCACGATGTTTTTTTTTTAAATATTCCATAGTACCTTTATGTTCAAATTATTTCAATATTCTATCGCGATTATAACATAACAAACACTGAAAAATGCCTTTCTTCAAAAATATTCTAGAAAACACTTACATTTATTCAGTTTTTTCAAATTTTCGCATACCAGTAGATAACTATTTATTTTAGAAAAACGTTGATCTTTTCATTTACCTTCATAAAACGGTAAACGAGTTTTTGGTTTTAAAACGAATCCAGAGAGTTATTTGAATTTGTATATGACTATAATTTTGTGTACTTATTATTAACCAAAAAATGATTAAAATAAAGATAAAAAACGTGCATTTTGAAAAAAAAATGTCCTACCAGTCGATGCACTTAAACAATAAGCGATTGAAATTTCTAAATCTTTTTTTATTTTTTGCCATTTAAATAAATATTTTGCGCTAAAATTTGATAGGAAGGTTTTTCAATAAAGAGCATGGTTTCACCAAGTTTCGTCAAAATTGATGCATTTTATTACATTATATTTCTTAAATTATCCAAAAAAAGGCAACTTTCAGTGGTTTTTATTTTTTTACAAATTAACAACTTTTTTCAGAGTTTTTCATAAGTCTAATTTTCTTCGAAATTTTGTTGCGAACAATTTGGTATGTTCATTTTTGTGATGCGGTTATTAGGACCGGAGATATTAGGAAAATAGTGAAGCAATCCGCCATATAGGAGCCGCCATTTTGAATTCTTTTATTCTGACTTCAGATTTGTAATTAGCGACCCCAAAAACATGAATATACTAACATTCAAAAATTAATCAGTAATACTTTGTCAAATATTAGGTTTCTCGATAAGAGAGTGTCAACACCATTATAGAAACTTGAATACGATACCATTTACATAAGAAGCAATAGGCATGTCCACAAAAAAAATATTTTACATTAATATCAGTTAAAACCATACATTAGAGCCCCTAGTACCAAAATCAGATTTTTATTATTAATAAATATTTTAATTTTGTCAATTATTCGTAATAGAAATCACCCCAATGCAGCGATGCTAAGAAACGCTCCCAAGGCGCGCAGGTCTGTATGTGTAATGCAGGCCCGTAGTTTTTTATCGAAAGACTAACATAATATTATTGATCAGCATGCTTTAGGACTCCTTTATCAAAAATTAAAAGACATTTTGATTTATGATTTTCGAATTACGGCCCTCTAAAATTATATTTTTGAAATATTAAATAATTAATAACTTTTAAACGAATTGTATTTCGAAAAAAAGTCATTCCTCATTTTCTATTTAAATTCACTTTTTCTACAACCCAGTGTCATCTGCGCTTTCAAATTTCATAGGCCAAGAATTTTTATTGAAAAATTACGAAAAATAATATCAAACAATTTATAACTTGGAAACGAATATTTTTTCGAAAAAAGTTACTCCTCACTTTCTGTTTAAAATCACTTTTTCTACTACCCACTGTCATTCATGCTTTCAAATTCGGCAATCCTTAATGCACGAATAATTTACAGGGCAGCTGGTTCAAAATGTAATTTTACTTCCACATCCAGTGGAAGTATAGTAACGACAAAAAAATTTTTAAAAATTTTTATTGTTCAAAGAGGCTTAAAATGTCATGAAACGTCGAGATTTTAAGTTTGAGCGAAAAGCTAAGGTCTCAAAAAAATTTTTGGCATTAGCCACCCCCCCCATCACCAACCCCCACCCCCTTATTATAGGGGATGAAAAAAAATTGTGATTTAGTGTATGTACAAGAACCAGGAACCTCAAAACATTTTTTTACTTCATCCACCCCCACTACCACCACCCCTATCACAACCCCCTCCCCACTACCGATGTGGGGTATCATTTTATGGGTTTTTAGGGTAGAGGATTTCAAATATTATATTATTAAAGTTCCATAAACAATTATTTCCACATACAAAGTTTTTTCGTTGTGAGTGACTTGGATAGAGAATTGGATGTGGAAGTAGTGATTCCTTGGGCAGCGGTTTTTCATTGAAAATTCTTAGTCTATGAAAGAAAGTATGTATGACGCAGTGTTGCAGAAAAAGTGAATCTAAAAAGAAAATGAAGATTGCCTTTTTTTCGAAATACAATTTGTTTAAAAGTTTAATATTTGAAAAATATAATTTTAGGGGGCTGTAATTCGAAAATAATAAATCAAAATGTCCTTAAATTTTGGAGATAGGGGTTTTAAAGCATGCTGATCAATAATATTACTTTAGTCTTTCAATAAAAAACAACGGGCCCGCATTACATATACAGGCCTGCGTGCCTGCAAGTAGGTGACGTCATATTACTAGCCTCTGTCTGGGAACGTTTCTTAGCCTCGCTGCATTGGGGTCATTTATATTACGAGTAACTTAGTGCAGTAAGTGAAGATTTTAAATCCCAGACCGAAAACGATCTAATGAATTTCCAAATTTTTTTCTTCAAGATGCTTCATAAAGTATGTATATAAGAATCTATATTGTCATTTTTCTTGCTTTTTGCTTAGAGCTGGTTCCCACTCCTTTTTGGGGGTTGTCGCAAGAAAAAAACAAAAAACACACATAATCTGATAGAGAATCAAATTATAAGAAAGAAAGGTTTTATACACTTTTTTGCTAAAATGCATATTTTTCGAGATATTGCAAACTGAAAATTGCAATTTTCATCTCCTAAAATCAGTATTCCTGGACGTTTTTTTTTTAATTACTCGAAAAATGTGGACTTTAATAAAAGAATTCAGTGGTACAAAATTAAAGCTTTTACGAATGCAAATCGAATGGTTTTTTCTTTTTTTTCTCCGATGTTTAGTTCAGAAAAATATACGACGTTAAAATCTAAAAATACCCAAAATCTACAACTGAGAAAATTTTTTATACTTCTAAAAATTAAAGGTATTAAAATTTTCTTTCGATTGAGACGTATTACGACCTTTTGTAATGCACATTAAAAAAGTTACAAACAAAAAAGTAGCGCATTTAAAAATTTAGGCGCCATTTTTTTTAGTTTTGTTGCTCTAATTTCTTATTAATTAAAATTTTTTAAAAATCCTTCTAGATATTGTTAATGCATATTATTACTAACATTCTTAAATTTTTTAGAATTTTTAAAATAATTATTTTTCATTCTGTAGGTACCCATTTTCAATAATAAAAACTTTCATAACTTTTGAAAAAAATCAGGTTTTTGGAAATTGCTCTGAAAATATTTTTTTATAAAAAATGGCAAGAGCACAAAAATGAAGCTTATAAAAGAACGAATAGTTTGTTTTTTTTATTATTTTCCTACGACAAACTGTTCCAGAGATATAAAGGTTTAAAGATGGCGCTTGAGCGCATACGCAAGAAAATTATGTATTCAAAATTGAAATATCTCAAAAACTATAAGATTGATAAAAACATGATATAAGAATGAAGTGAAGCTTATAAAGAAACGAAGAGTTTGGGTTTTTATTTTTTTCCTACAACAAGCTGTTCCAGAGATATGACAGTTTGAAATAATGTTCAAACTTTTCAGTTTGTACGCGCATTTGAAATGTCTATAGTAGGTAAAAAAACGAGCAATAGCCGTCTATTTTTCGAAGAATACGCAGAAAAAGCGGGTTGCATTGGCTCTTTAGCATGTTTAAAGAGTGCAGATTGAACATGTTATTTAATTAGTTTACTTAATCGTATTAATTTGATTTATTTATAACAATCTGTATTTTTAATAAAATTAGACTACTCTTTTGTGACCATTTTCAATCCACTATTTTTTTTTTATATAAATTTAGACATCATAATCATATTCAGCGGCCTAAAAAACATAAGTATATGGATTTTCATGAATTTATTTTTAACATTATAAGAATTATTAATTTAATACTTTCGTCTGTTTTGACCACATAATCATATTCAGCGACCTCAAAAACATATGTATGAATTTTCGTGATTTTGTTCGTAAAATTAGAAGACATTAATTTTTCAGTATTTCAAAGTGATTTCAACCCTCAATATTTTCGTCGCATAAGTTTTGGCCTTACAGTCACATTCAGAAATCTCAAAAACATAAGTATATGGATTTTCGTAAATTTATTCGTAAAATTAGAAGAGTTATTAATTTTTCAGTTTTTAGAGGTGGTTTCCACCCTTAAAAATGAAAAGCAGGTAATGCGGCAATATAAATTTTGATGTACGTATTTTATAAAGCATATTGTAAAAAAAAATTAAGGAAATTCCTTTCATCGTTTTGGGGCCGGGAATTTTACCATTTTAACTGCTTCGCTTACTGCACTAACTGGCAAATTAAAAATATATATATTTTTTTATTGTTACATTAGTTTATAATACCGATAAATCTATAATTTCCAATTGAAATTAGAATTTTGGGGACATGCCTATTATCATTACATATCACGTTATTTCTAAATTTTGCATATTTTTTACCTGTACACTCAAAGAAAATGATAGGTAAATTCAACTAAAGAGAGCATATGAAATCGCGCCTATCTAGTTTCATAGTTAAATCAATCAGAAAAGAATAGTCATACAACTTTATTTGTTTTCGTAAACAAATAGTAGTTTAATAATCATATCTTCTTGTAACAAATTAAATAATACAATGACATTTTTTTATGTTCACTAACCATTTTCAATTTGGTCTACAATTAAATAGTACAACGACTTTATTTTTTGTTTACCAACTAATTTTTAGGTTGATCTACACTTTATTGTATGATGAAGTTTTTTTGGTTAGCCAAAATCTCAGTATTGAGACATCAGACCACCCAAACCAAAGATTAGAGATCATTTATAAGATCCATCCAAATATATCGATGATCCCTGAGAGAATTTGAACATTGCAATCATGTTATTAATTTTCTATAAATTCATAAGAGTATAAGATAATGCATGATTGATTATTGTCAGTGATTTGTATGTGGCGTCATCTGGAAATAATTTCTGTAATAGACTACGTGGTAAGCAAGCAAATTTTATGGTAATTCTTTTAGAACTTCTAGAAGACGACAATAATATTGGTTTGTCTACCAAGTACAATAATACAGCGAACTAATACTGGGTTAGAATTACAATTCGATAATAGTTAAAAATAAAATATACTATTATCTAGTTTAATTTGACAGAATTCAACAAAATAATAGTCAGATGAAAAAAATAATAGTCTTATTCATCTATTTTTTAAGTTAATGTTTGTTTTGTTGTACGACAACTTTTTATTAATTAAAATAACAATCACCTCTTGTTTAAAAATTCCATCAATATAGTTTAGTTTAACAAAATTAACGATATTGTTAGTTAACCATTTTTTTTTTGTTGAATTTATCCATACTATTTCTTTGAGTGTAGGTACTTAGGTACTAGCATTAGTCAAATCGTACAATATTATGGACAATTTTTTTCTGTTATTCAAAGTATTGGCTTAAAACGTCGATTAGTTCTTCTGGCTCGCTTTCCCATCTGTTAAGACCACTTGGGTTAATCTTTTATAAGGAATCGTCATTAAAATATGACGGCGTAAGTTTTCACCAAATTAGTTTCTACTTACGTTAAATAGCTGCTTCCTCTTTACGACATATTATATTTTAATTATCCACAATACTTGCGTACGATATATCACTCGTTAATTCAATAAAAACTTGTGTCTGCGTAATTGCCGATCTTTATATATTTTATTTTCTGTGTCTGATTTATAGATTAATGACATCTGATTATTGAGAGCCCTCGTAAATTTCTGTCATTGCTCCCGCATTATATTATTTTTCACATAAAAATTGATATCAGGGCAAGTGCCTATACAATTTCAATGAGCACCGAAGTTTGCGTGAGAACAAAATAATAAACCGGTAAGAGTATACAGGGTTTGGTTTCTGTACCTCTCGGTCTGAAGCAAGCATCATTTCGGTAAATACACGTCGATTTAAATAGAGGAAATTGAAATACACTGTGGCTCCAATATGGCGACTGGAAATTTTTTCTAAAGCATGGAATTTTTTTTTAATTATTGACTAATTGCAGTAATAATATTGCGACATTTTTATTTAAAAAGTGTGAAGGTCTACATTATTTTAGTCATAACTTCTTTATTTATTTTATGCTACAGAAATAGACAAAAATCATTTGAAATCTTAATTAGCTATCTTTAATTTTGGTCCTTAGCATTTTGACGTCAGTATTATTAGTCCAGTCAACGAAGGAGTGGTAGAGGACATGGCTGGGGGTAAACATACTAAAATTTCCCGCCCCTAGCCCTGCCGCTTCAGGGGGAGGGGGGTGGAAAGGTCCCTTTTTTCGATTCTTGGCTTATAACTCGGAAACGATGCGTCGTACGGCAAAAAATATTCCCGAGAGTATTCTATGCAAAATTAAACATAATTAAATTTCCTACAAGAATGCCTATACTCGTTTTCTTCCTGTGTGTTATAGTTTCCGAGATATTCGCCAGCGAAAATCGATAATTAAAAAATAAATCAATTAGGTATCTGACATTTCTGGTCTGCTGATAAATCACAGTCACAAAATAATCTTTATTCTACAACAATCGATGTATTTACTAACGTAATATTATGTCGAAATCTATACTCTCTTTACATAAGCTGTCTACAAAATTTTCGAAAAAAAAATGATAATTATCGAGATATTCGAGGAAATGTAGGAAATTACACGTTTTCCTATAGAGTGTATGTGAATCTTAAAAAAATAATTTTTCTCAGAAACCTTTGTTTTGAAGGGCCGAGATTAACGGAGCGTCAAAGTAGTACATGATATTAAATGAACATCGTATATGAGATCCATTTTAGTTAATTACCGATTAATTAGGTGACAATATGGAGAAATTTTACCGAAAAAAAAAAGTCCCAAATCCCGCCCCCTCTAATTCCGTAATTTTTGTCGGAATAAAAAAAATAAAAAAGGAGTTTTAGCAAATTTAATTCTATTTAAATTAGCTAGAGTAGTCTTTTGGCGTAGGAGCCAAGATTAAAAAGTTGCCAACTGTGGAAGCTCAAAATTTGCGATTTTTTGCCGTACATGGCCGACATTTCAGTAGTTATCTCCGAAACGAAAAAATTTTTCAAAATTCTGATAGTAGCAAAAGATTCGTAGTGGAAAATACTCGTTTGACCTTATTTTTTATTTCGAGCCAACTCCCACCGTTTCGGAGATATCTGCGAAAAATAGCAAAAAGCAGCTTACATTTCGGAGCCGAAAAAATTGCAAAAACATGCAATCTTGATACGTTCATATTTTACGAAAAACACCATTGGGACGGCCGTACGATGTCGCGATGTAGAGAGGAAGTCTTCCAGATAAACCTGATCGTAAATTGCAAAATTCGGCTCGGCATGAACGAATCAAAAGAAGCATTTTGTGACATTTCAGAATATTGAAGATGTTTTTCCAGCGAATACGTTTAAATTTTAGGTTAGGTTGTGTTCTGACAAATGCGCATGCGCTTGCGGAATTATCAAAGCCAAAGCAGAATCGGTGTCGCTTGACGCCGTCATCCGACTTTCTCCATCTGACGTCACGTTTCAGGAGTGGGTAAAATCCGGCAGATTTTAATCGCTTATATTTCTGGAAGAGATTTTTTTTTTAATTTTTTGTTGTCTATGGGGTTTTTAATGATATTAGTTTAGATTTTGAATATTTTAAATCAATTTTATTTTTTGGGCAAGTTCCCCATTGTGTCAATAATTGTTTCCATGGGATCTGTGTGTAGAATAGACTTAACTGGAGATGAAAGTACCGGGTCTAAATCAAGTACTGTAAATGGGCTAGCTATTCGTGAGGGAATTTCAACCCATGATTCAAATTCAAAATTAGTTGGAAAAATATATAAGGCCGTTGATAAAACCTTTCGTTCCATTTGTTATGACCTTGCTAAGGCGTTTGACACGTAAGTCACAAAAAATGTTAGATAAACTTTGGAACATTGGCTTTAGGAATAAAATACACGTATCATTGACCAGTTACATAACCACTCAAAAAGAAAAAAAGAAACTAGACCTACCAATGTTTATGTATTTTGACCTCCTGAATTCGATGCCTCCATCAGAATTTAATTTTATCTTTGGGTTTTGTTTTTATCTTAGATTTTATCTTTGAAATATCATTTTTATCGCAAAAAACGACCAATAGATGTCAGGTAAACTCAAAACTAATATAAATTATATTCAGATACAGAGATGGCAATTTTCCCAATAATGTTTTTTTTTCCTGGGAGGGAACTAACAACAATTCGTTTCAGTATTTTTTAATTACTATTCATTAGCATTAGCATTATTAGCACTATTAGGTATTTGGAGAAAATTCTCACCCATGTCAAATGATGGAATAACGAAATTATGAGGACCGACACTAAAAGTTATGTTAAAATTGGCGGCAAATTCAAAAATGGGTTTTAACCCTTCCAGGAAATAACCCATTTTTCGAAAAATTGCCATATCTATTCAGATATATGTTTTTTTTCCGATTTTGACATTTTCTTACCAGTGTCGGTCATACAAAAGTAACAGCTTTCTTTAGTGCTTGGATCAGACCATCTAACGGTCTCCGAAGTCACAATCTTTAAATATTTACTGTCTTTAGTATTGTTCCAACGCTGAAAAAAAAAAAAAAAAAACAATATCTGAATATAATTTATATTAGTTTTGAGTTTATCTGACATCTATTGGTCGTTTTTTACCATAAAAATGCTATTTCAAAAATAAAATCTAAGATAAAAAAGCCAATGATAAAATTAAATTCTGGTGGCGGCATCGAATTCAAGAGGTCAAAATACGTAAAGATTGGTAGGTCCAGTTTCTGGGTCTGAAGTTTTTTTTCTTTGTGTGGCTGTGTTATTTACAGAACCGATCCTAAATAGCCAAAGTAGGTCATACATTAGGTGATCTCAGAACCGTCCTTTACGGTTTGCCACAGGGCACAGTCCTAGGACCAATTTTGTTTAGTATACAGGGTGTTTGGATATCGATAGAAAGTTTTCACTGGGTGATAGTTGGGGTCGGTTGGAACATATATGACTATATTTACCCGTATGCAAAGTCTCACCGTTATTGAGATGTCGGCATTTTTAAATATTTTTGCGAAATAGTTGAATTGTTACTAATACATGTTATTTTTTATGATACAGAATACTTCAGCTTTCTTAAATATATCTTTTAGATATTCTTAGTATGCGCTTTGTCGAAACAGTACAAAAAGAAATGCCGAAGTATTGGTATGAAAATTGTGTAGGGCAATTTATGTGCTGAAATACATTGGTTCGATTTTTCTTTTCTATTTTAAGTAAAATTTTCTCAAATGCGGCAGTACTTCGAGAGATTCAAATAGTTTTAAAAACTTCTCTATTGCATACTCTTTCCAATGGTATACCACGTTATGACAGAATTATAGTTCATTAAACTAAAAAAGAAACATATTTGTGGACAAGTACGTTTTTAATAAGGAAAGAATATTAAACAAAATCATAATAAATTCTTTCAGCCGCAAATCGGTGATATTATTTACTAATGTTTAAGGACAATTTTCTGTCTGTGATATATTGAAATAAAAACAAACGTATTTACACGTACAGTGAACAAGAAATGAAATAAACAAAGGGTAGATATCAGGCGACCAGACGCAAAAAATTGTTTTCCTTGGATACCAGTGACTCATTTGAACGCTTGTGTCAAACGCTGTTTTATTTAATTGTTCATAGTACTGTCACATTTTTCTGCAATGGCATCTTTTTCTAATGCCGAATATGCCGATATTCTCTTTATGTACGGAATGGCCGACGGAAATGAAGCAGCAGCTAAAGATTTTTATCGGGAACGATTTCCAACAAGTAGAATTTCCAATGTCCAGGTGTTTTGTAACACATATTAACGTATACGTGAAACAGGTAACCTTTATCATAGGGAACGGGTGCATATTGTGCAACATGGTCCTGAAGTAGATGAGCAAATTTTGGAGCAGATCCTAGTTTGGACAATTCTTAGGATTGAAGAAAAACATCCATTCCACTACACGCCTGTTTAGGGACTCGAAGAAGGTGGGCCAATACGGAGAACTGCCTTTTGCCGTTTTGTGTTGAACGCTGATCTGGAAAATGAATGTATTATTAAAAGTATTTTGTGAACAGACGAGTCGAAGTTCTCTCGAAAAGGAATAACAAATTTTCATAATCTTCATTATTGGGCTGATGTTGACGAAAACCCGCACATGAAAAAACAAACCTCTTTCCAATACAAGTTCAGTGTGAATGTGTGGGCAGCGGCAACTGGCAGACCTTTCATTGATCCGTATTATCTTCCAGACAATTTCAATGGAGACATTATTTAGAGTTTTTGCAGAAGAAATTACCATAATATCTTAGACAACATACCTCTAAATGTAAGAGAGACGCCCAGTGGGAAAAATTTGCCCTTTTTTGGACAAAAATCTGCCGACAGTAGAGATTTCAATCAAATTAAGTTAAAAGAATGGCAAATACTCTTAAGACATTGTACTTTAGAGTAGTGCTGCGGCAAAGTGGCTTTGGATTAACCTAACCTAAAAATCGCAGATAATACTTCCACATCCAGTGGAAGTATAGAAACGACAAAAAAATTTTTAAAAAATTTCTTAGAATGTCATGAAACGTCGAGATTTTAGGTTTGAGCAAAAAAATGTCTGTCGGTCTGTCTGTAACTTTTTTGTGTGCACGATTACTCTGGAACCGTTTAAGACATCGACTTGAAATTTGGTACACATATGTATTTTAACAAGATCTGGAACTAGGTTATATTTTCATTTTATTCCGTTGAATGGTTGTGGGTTAAATTGGGGTAAATAGAGGTAAATAGGTAAATCAAGCAGGTAAGAGTCCATAAAATTGGTATTTAGTATATACAAGAGAAGCTAATGTCTCAAAAAAAATTTTAGCATTAGCCACCCCCAATACTACCCCCACCCCATTATAAAAGTGAGTGAAAAAAATTATTTCATCGTAGATGATCATTCGAAAGCTTATTTAAAGAGGAAGATTAAATGATGTATTTATTAGAAATAAATTGAAAAATTTCTTGAATCCTATACATAACCTCAAAATTTGCCAAAAGTCATTTTTTAAGTAACCTAAAATATTTCAAAATCCTGACATGATGGGCCAATTCTGAGGCCAGATTCGGATTTGGCGCGAAAAATTACTTCGGAAATTGGATAATGTTGGGGTTAAAACTGAGTGAAGTAAAAAAAAATTGAGGCCTTTGGTTCTTGTACACATACTAAGTCACATTTTTTTTCACCCCCTTTTATAATGGAGTGGGGGTAGTAATGGAGGTGGCTAATGCCAAAAATATTTTTGAGACATTAGCTTCTCTTATATATACTAAATACCAATTATATGGATTTTTACCTGCTTGATTTACCTATTTACCCACATTTACCACAATTTATCTTCAACAGAATAATATATGTCTTCAACAGAATAATATATGTCTTCAACAGAATAATATGAAAATATAATCTAGTTCCAGATCTCCTTAAAATACTTGTGTATCAAATTTCAAGTCGATATCTTAGACGGTTCCAGAGTATTTAGTATATATAAGAGAAGCTATTGCGCAAAAAAAATTTTGGCATTAGCCACCTCCATTACTACCTCATTACTACCCCCACCCCATTATAAAAGGGGGTGAAAAAAAATGTGAGGATTTTGAAATATTTTAAGTTACTTAAAAAATGACTTTTTTGGCAAATTTTGAGGTTATGTATAGGATTCAAAAACATGTTCAATTTATTTCTAATAAATACATCATTTAATCTTCCTCTTTAAAATAAGCTTTCGAATGGTCATCTACGATGAAATAGTTTTTTTCACCCCCTTTTATAATGGGGTGGGGGTAGTATTGGGGGCTAATGCTAAAATTTTTTTTGAGACATTAGCTTCTCTTGTATATACTAAATACCAATTTTATGGACTCTTACCTGCTTGATTTACCTATTTACCCTAATTTATCCCAATTTACCCCACAACCATTCAACGGAATAAGATGAAAATATAACCTAGTTCCAGATCTCGTTAAAGTACATATGTGTACCAAATTTCAAGTCGATATCTTAAACGGTTCCAGAGTAATCGTGCGCACAAAAAAGTTACAGACAGACCGACAGACATTTTTTTGCCCAAACCTAAAATCTCGATGTTTCATGACATTCTAAGCCTATTTGAACAACAAAATTTTTTAAAAAATTTTTGTCGTTTCTATACTTCCACTGGATGTGGAAGTAATATCTGCGATTTTTAGATTAGGTTAATCCAAAGCCACTTTGCCGCAGCACTACTCTAAAGTACAATGTCTTAAGAGTATTTGCCATTTTTTAAAATTTAATTTGATTGAAATCTCTACTGTCGGCAGATTTTTGTCCAAAAAAGGGCATATTTTTCCCACTGTGCGACGGATGTCCCGCTCGTTACCAAATTACTGCGAGGGAATTTTTAGACGAAACATTTCCTAATCGTTACATCTGGAGGTATGGGCTAATATTGTGGCCAGCGAGGTCTCCAGACTTGACGCTTCTTGATTTTCATGTCTGAGGTCGAATGAAAGAATAGTTTTTGAGATTGAAATAACCGACCGTGACCACCTTGTACGGAGAATTAATGAAGCAGGTGCCAGATTAAGGGAAGAAATGACCACTACTTACTACCCAAGGTTCTCATTTTGAAAACCAAAGGAAGTAATTAGTTTTAGTTACATTTGTTTTAGTTAAAACTGGAAATAAGAGTAATAAAATGATCATTGCTTATTTAATTTTTTTCCTCATTAAAAATATAATATCTGCAAATATGTTTCCTTTTTAGTTTAATGAACTAAAATTCTGTTATAACGTGGTATATATACCATTGGAAAGAGTATGCAATAGAGAAATTTTTAAAACTATTTGAATCTCTTGCAGTAGGCGCCGCTTTTGAGAAAATTTTGCTTAACATAGAAAAAAAAAATCTAACCAATGCATTTCAACACATAAATTGTCCTACATAATTTTTATACCAATACTTCGGCATTTCTTTTTGTGTTGTTTTGGTAGTAAATTAATGTCGATGAGGGCAACTCGGCTAAAATATTCTCAAGATGATGGCACTTCCGGTTATACCAACTTGCTTATTTTAAATGGGACACCCTATATATTATTACATTTTTGGATTCTACGCAAAATTCTGGGCCGATTTTGTGTATCATGTATTTTATCTAAGTCTCTCCTCCGCTTTTGACATATTTCAATTTTTATGTCAAAAATTATGTTTGCAGGCCCTAAAAGAATTATCAATTTTTCCTATACTCCGGACTGGGATTTATTATCTTTCTTTGAAGTAATAAGCTTGGTTTTTGATTTAAATTAATAAATTCACTTTTGCTCATCTTTACCTTTAAAATATAGTTTTTTATGAAATAGCTGGGCTATACTTTTTATCTCTTTTTGGGGATTTTAATAAAGATAATTCGTTTTAAGAAAATAACGAAGTTATAAAATCGACCTATTTCAGTATTTTTCGTAAAAGTTCGTATAAGAATTTGTTCCTATATATGGACTGCAATGTATATTCAGTAGGCCAACAAAAATAACCACCCCGTACGCACCAGTTTTCAAACGGGATTTTCCTGCAGGACAGCACTGTAATTCACTTAGTCGAAAGATGTTATGTCAGAGCATTAAAATGACTATGACCTCTCGCAGAAGATATTTCACGAATTTCTACACGCCGGGAACATTTTTGGAAGGAGGGAGGCGGCAGAAGTAAACTGTACCCCAACATTAGCGCTAACGCCGCCAACCCTCGCGAAGTAACTTGTCGGCCAATCACTGTTTAGAACAAAAGAATACATTCAGGGCCAAAAGTTTAACCAACTTGGCCTTGTTGGCTGCCTCTCAGCCGTTGAGCCGTTTCAGCAGCGCGGATTCGTGTTTGTAAACTCTGCAACTTCTGATGTTACTCTGCTCCGCACGGTCTGTTCAAACTTTTAGATTTACTTTGGGTTACTTGCAAAAGTTTTCTGGTGCTTTATATTCTGCTGTGGTTTTAACAGTTACTTAATACATTTCCATGTTACAAATTTCGGTTCGGAGTTATTATTTATGGCTTTCATTATGAGACGGTCTGGCGTTATATATTATGCACGATCTTAAAAATGATGTGTGTAACGCGGGCGGCATGTTGCAGACTTAATACTAAAGATTTTAATGGTGGGTTATACGCGATATGTTAAATATTTTTTGTTTCGGTGCCGCTTGTAAGATATTTTCGTAAAAATGTACACTTTGCAGCGACATTAATTGCCGAAATTGATAAATTATAACGATTTTTAGACAATTCCATTTTCAACAGGTTTTCTGTGTAGTTTAGGTCTTATAGTACAGTCACGTGGTATCAAAAAGTACCCAAACTTCGGTCTAATTCTATAGCGGCTTGGATTTTTTTAATTTTTGCAGATACTTAAACTTAAAAAAATCAATAATTAACGAAGTGCTGAGAATAAATTAATAAAACTTATATTATATGTTTTTGGGGTCGCTGATCAAGAATATGAAGTCAGAAATTAAAAATTTTATGTTGCACCCTCAATATGGCCGATATAAAAATGGGCGAAGTAATTATTTTTGTTTATTTTGAGAAATTAGCAGATTGTTGCATTTTGAGACATAAAACTCATCCCCTAACAAGAAAACTAATTGCTCCTACCTCCAAGAATAAGTATAATAATAATAATAATAATAATAATAATAATAATAATAATAATAATAATAATAATAATAATAATAATAATAATAATAATAATAATAATAATAATAATCTTGCCTCGGCCGATGAATACCGATAATACCGCACTAAGCGAGAAACAACAAAACATAATAATAATAATAATTTTATTGGTGGTTTTTTATTGGTGTAAGCAGTTGAACGGGTGTAAGCAGTTGAACGGGTTTACGAACGGATATATGAGCAAAGAGGGTCAAAGAGAGGTGTCGCTGGCTGCAAGGAGAACCTGCTGATCGACAGATGTATCACGCAGGACTCCGTGCAGTATAAGCGTAACCTCTCTATGGCCTGGATCGACTACCGCAAGGCATTTGATATGACATCCCATGAGCTTATTGTCCACTTGCTCAGATGTCTTGCGGTGCCAGGTCCCGTAGTGAGATGTATCGAAGAACTCATGCCGCTCTGGAGGACTCGCTTTACCATAACATCAGGTAACAGCAGAGTCCAGACAGAGCCGGTATTGTTCAGAAGGGGAGTATTTCAGGGAGATTCCCTAAGCCCCCTTCTGTTTTGCATCTCACTACTACCATTATCCGTTTCGCTTAGAAATACCCGTGGATACAACTGCGGTACCCCTAGCGACAGGAGGAATAAGGTCACCCATCTGTTTTACATGGATGACCTTAAAATTTATGCCTCCGGAGAGAGGGATTTACGCCAGTCCCTTAGGGTGGTACAGGAGTACACGCAGGCTGTCGGCATGGAATTTGGGTTGGACAAGTGTGCACTAGTCCACCTCAAGAGAGGACGATGTGGTGACTACGGAAAGGATGCGGAGCTTGTGGACGGAAGCATCTTACATCATTTAGATGTCGGAGAGTCGTACACTTACTTGGGTGTCGAGCAACGCTCCACCCAAGAAATGAGTGTCGTAAAAAACGCTCTCCGCGGCAAGTATCAGCACCGACTCCGACAGATCTGGTCTTCAGAACTGTCGGGGAAGAACAAGGTGTCTGCTACCAATATGCTTGCCGTTCCGATCCTCCTCTACTCCTTCGGAGTAATTAAATGGAATCAAGAGGAGCTGCGTCAACTCGATGTAGGAAAGCGAAAAAAGATGCATCTCTATAGGAGTTTGCACCCTAAATCGTCCGTTCCACGGTTATATCTCCCACGACATCGGGGAGGCCGTGGACTCTTGAGTTTGGAGAGTCTCCATAACAGAATGGTTCTTGATGGAGCCTGTAAGGTCATAAGGAGTTCGGATCCCCTCCTCTGCATGGTCCGAGACCATGAAAGTGCAGGAGTAGGAGCCTTTTTGTTTAAGGCAGCACGCAGAGCCGCCGATGAACTCGGTCTGGTCTTCGACGCTGAGCGGGTTAACCAAGACTCTGTCACCGAGTTGGAACCTGCTCGGCAAAAAGCCCAAGTCAAAGCTGCTGAAATTGATCTATTTCTGCAGCGACACTCGGATAAGCCATTGCACGGCGTCTTCTATAAAAATATAGAAGACCGCGGCTTATTCGAAAGGCTGACCTTTGCTTTCTTAAGGTCAGCCGGGCTGAAGTCTGAGACCAAGGGATTCATAATGGCGTGCCAGGATGGTGTATTCAACACACTCGTCTATCGAAGTCGTGTCATGGGTATAGAGGTCCCTGATGTCAGCTGCAGGACCTGCCACAGGGCGCCGGAGACATTAATGCATTTGCTGTCGGCTTGTCCAGTATATGCAGTCTCGGCCTATATCCAGAGGCACGACGCAGCATTACGAGTGCTTTATTATCACTTAAGGCACTCGTATGGGATAGACGAGACACCAGTGCTGCCTTACGCTCCGGGGGATATTGAGTCCGTTGTGGGAAATGAGAAGTGTCTAATTTATTGGAACTACTCGTTTCCCACCGTCAGGCAAATACAAGCTAATAAGCCTGACATGGTACTCCTCGACCACCAACTCAAGACAATGTTTGTCGTGGAGTTTTCGGCTCCCGCGGAGAATAACATTGTCTTGAAGGAGGAGGAAAAACGGACGAAATATCGAGATTTGCTCTTCGAGCTCCGCAGGCTTTACCCTGGCCATACTGTTAAGCTAGTGGTCCTGATCATAGGAGCCCTCGGTGGAACGAGACACACACTGCTTTCAGAACTAAAGATCATACCGGCATGCCGAAATTCGGCAGAGATCTTAGCCGGCAGGATGCAGAAGGCCATTATCCTCGGCTCATTACGTCTACTCAGGGCACACGATTCTCGGACCCAGTAGTCACTCACCCCACGGACGTGGGGAGTGGCTGCCGGTACTACCAGCTCCCCTCTGTGAGTGTCGGAGCCACAGAGTATAAAGGGTGACTAGCTTTTATAAACTAAAAAAAAAAAAAAATAAATAATTTTATTGGTGTTAATATACAAAAGTATTTACACAAGTCAGAAAGACAATACATATAAACAGAAATATAAAATATATTTAAGTATAAAAAAAAAGACGGACATATTACATAACGCAATAGTGTTTGTATATAAAATTAAAAACAGGAAACAGATACTATATACAATACAATATATAGATAAAAGTAATCATTCACACATAGTATTAAAATTTGAAGAAAAATACTCCTCAAAGTTGTAAAAAGCATT
This sequence comes from Rutpela maculata, assembly GCA_936432065.2. Lineage (NCBI taxonomy): Eukaryota > Metazoa > Arthropoda > Insecta > Coleoptera > Cerambycidae > Rutpela > Rutpela maculata. Next base: position 9,367,129 of record OW386289.2, read on the forward strand.
GGTTATTAAAAAAGCTTTTACAGTACTCTTAAATAAATTGTACTCAAGTTCTTTGATTTCTGAAGGCAAATGATTAAAAAAACAGTATGGCATAATAATTTGTTCCGTTACGAGATTTAAAAAGTCTTAAAAAGTTAGAATATAGGTTATTATTGTTTCTCGTGGAATACCTGTGCACTTCGTTATGAGAAGTATAGTTTGATTTGTGCACCTTAATGCACAATAAACAATGCAAAATGTACACGCTAGACAACGTTTTTGTAAGCCGAAAACATTGGCGCTATGAGTAGAATGTCCCCAAATTATGGTAGCATATGATAATTGAGAATGAATAAGACCATGATAAGCAGTAATCAATGTTTCTTGAGAAACTTCATTTACAAGGTTTCGTAATAGGTAAATGTTAATTGAAATTTTATTACAGACAAAGTGTACATGTTCCCATGACAATTTCTTATCTAGGTGTACCCCGAGAAACTTAATGCTGTTTGTGTGGTTTTCTCCAGTTACATTTCTTAGACTAAAAACCATGGTCTCAGTTTTAGATTTATTTAAACTAAGTTGGTTTGCTGTAAACCATTCCTGAGCTTCTGACAATGTCTCCCTCACATTTGTACGTAAAGTATCAATATTTTGATGTGAGTGAATTATGGTGGTATCATCTGCAAATAGGACGAATTGTGATGAAGTTATGTCTGTCAAATCATTGATATAAATTAAGAATAGTATCGGTCCCAAAACGGAACCTTGTGGCACTCCATGTTCCTTAAGTAGTAAATCAGAATTTGTATTTTGATATGTGACAAACTGGGATCTATTCGTCAGATATGACTGAAACTGTGCATACACATGTTCACCAGCTTCAAAGCCCTTACTTATTATTTCAGTCAACTTATTTATGGCTAATGTTGTAGAGGATTTAGCTCTAAAACCAAACTGACTAGAACTAAACAGGTTATTGGATTCAAAGTAGCAAGTTAATTGCATGTTTAACAAAGTTTCTAAAATTTTTGAGAACAGAGGTAAAATTAAAATGGGTCTGAAGTTTCCAACATCGTTTAATGAGTCCTTTTTATGTAGTGGAATGACTTGAAATTTTAAGAATATCAGGATATACACCTGTGCGTATACAACTATTTATTAAGTTAGTTAGTGGAATTAATATAAAGTATCTAATTGCGTATAACGTTTTTATATTTAAGTAATAAACATTAGTAGACTTAGTCTTTTTTAAATTGGTTATAACATCATTTACTTCGTTATAAGAAACCTCTCTGAAGCAAAACTGAGATTGGAGAATTTGTGATTTTTTGTCTAAGAAATGTTTATGAGTTTTATTAGTGACAGGTAAATTTTTTATTACATTTTCAGCAACATTTGCAAAATGTAAATTAAATTCGTCTGCTGAAATATCAGATACCTCCTTTTGCTGTTTTTTTCTGCTGTTGATGATTTGCCACATAGCCTTTTGTGTATTACTTGAATCTGTAATATATTCATCATTTGCTGCTTTTTTTGCTTTACACAGTTCTGACTTATATTGAATTTTGTGCGTTTTTATCAAATTTTTTAAATTTTCTGTGGGATCTCTTTTATATACATCCTCCAAAAAATGCAGTGTATCCCTTTTTTGACGTAAGCTGTTATTAAACCAGTTAATTTTAATTGTGTCACCTTCTATTATCAGTTTGGATTTTTCTGGTATACAAGAAGTACTGGGAATTTATTAATGAAACTGATATTATTTATGATTTTGGGGTTGCTGATTACGAATTTGGATCGGGTTTTTGTGTTAAGGTGTAACAAATTTAATTAAGACAATATTTCATATTTTTCAATTTTATTAACTATATAGAGATTTGATCTAATACTCCAGTCACTTTAGACAAAAATATGGCTTGATTTAACAAAATATATCCTTCATTTTTTTTTAAATCGATTTATTTTGATGTTTTATGAAAATATTAAAAATCGAGAACGAGATCACTATAGCGTAAAAAATTATTCAAAGTCAAAGTTCACAAAAACCTTTTTTACAAATATCGCGCTTTCTAATAGTTAACATATATATTTATTTTATTCTATAAATGCTCAGCTCAGCTCAGCTAATAAATACTATACATAGAACAAGCACGTATTCTATGCATGGACTATATGAAATGGAGCATATTATGTCTTGCGCGGAAATTTCGAAGCACATTTTTGCCTAAACCGTTCGCTGTATATAAAAAATGGAAGAGATCATTTTTGTGCGGAATTTCATTGTCTTTCATTTCTTTAATAACCTCAATTGGCCTCCGAGCCATAGAAAGCGCGATATTCGCAAAAAACCGTTTTTTGTGAACTTTGATCTTGAATAATTTTTTATGCCATAGTGATCTCGTTCTAGATTTTTAATATTTTCTTTAAAACATCAAAATAAATCGATTTAAAAAAAATGAAGGATATATTTTGTTAGATCAGAAAAGTCTAATTTCACTGGGTTATAAATTTAATATACCTCTTCATCAATGATTGAGTCATTTTAATTTTTATACATATTTACACAAGTACATACCTGCATGCAATGTCCAACGACTTAAGAAACGTGCGTAGATATCAAAAAATTATGAAAATTATGATTATTCCTTTATAATTGAAAATAAAACGTTAAAGTTAACTTCAAACACTTCTATCGCCTAAGCTATTATCTTTATCAAAAAATAAAAAAAGCAACGTTTTCCTTGGTTTACTGCCATAATTTTTTGTCTCTAGTAACATTAAGCTAAAATGCTTCTCTGCTAAGTTATTTAACCTTGAGGTCAAGAAAACTCATTTTTTCAAAAATTCTCAAAATGCATTAAGTGACATCATGGTCAAAAAAAATTGAGCGTATACATAATAGTTAGGACTAACAAAAAACACGATTTGGAAACCCCCCGAGTTGAGGTGAAACTCACCCCCAACGAAAAAGCACCCTTATTCCTTTTTAATGTTTCATATTTGACCCATTTTGAATCAAACTATCCAAAAATATGAATGAATTTAAAACTGCTATGGAATTACTCCGAAGTGAGATCACCAAGTTACTGTACTATCAGTAAACTTGCTTATAATTATTTTAGAGCTCCAACTCGTCTTCCAATTTGGTCACATATATTTTCTTCTTATTGACAACATCTTCACAAACGTTTTGTGACTTATTCTAGTTGGCCTCCATTTGCTGTATAATACGTCTGATAGCATCACGCTAGCTGCCGTGGTTGCCTGCTAAGCGTTTGGTCACATCAAAATCCTTTCCTGCCAGTTACTTGAATATCAGCCTGACATTTTGTTGCTTGCTGTTCCATATTGTCCTCTTTCCGGTTGATACGGCTGAAAAATAATAGAGTTTGGGAGGATATGATGCTAGAAAGTTTTCTAGGGGGGCGTATTTCTTGGAGAATAGAACTGTTGATTAGGATAGGCTGAAAAACATTTTTTTAAAATTTTTCTATCGCTACACCCCGGAAAAGTTGCCTATCGAAAAATGAAAAAAAAAAATATATCAAACCAAAAAATATCTTCCATTCGCGCATCACATTCAAAGCTTTGAAAAATGGCGAAAATTTGCTGTTTTTCGTCATTTTTTTATAATTACTAAACTCACTACTATCGAAACGCCCATAGGTTCTAATGTGAAGTTTGGGTCATGAGGAATTCGAAAAACCTGTAATTTCAAAATATTTATTGTTCTGGCAAAATGCTCAAAAAACAAAATTTTTAATAAAAATTGCAATATTTCGTAATTTCTGCTAATTTTACTTTTTCATTTTAAGGTGCATACAGGGTGTCCCGAATTGCATAGGTCAAACTTCACTAAGCAATACAACTTTTCAAAATAAGAAAAAAAGTTCCTATAAACATGGGTCGAGAAGTGCTTAGTTTCCGAGATACAGGGTGTTCAAGTAATTCTCCTGAAAATGTTTTTTTATGAATATTTTCGAAATCTCTAAAGATAAACAAATGATAATTTACACAGGAATTTAACTTTTTATGCTTCTTAAGACAACACGACAACTATGTACGAAAATCATTCAGGAGCGGGTGAAACTGGGGGGGGCTAGGTATAATTTAGCCCCAACTTTATTGTGTGACACTTTTACATCAATTTATGAGCGGAACTTAAAAATGTGAAGTTTTCTACACAAAAAAAGTCTCTTATGTTTTTTCTCTAAAACTATCAGTTTTTGAGTAAATCTTATCTGAACTTTATTCGGGAATAGTTTTTTGTGAATATTTTAGCAGAACAGAAAAAACAATGACAGTAAAACAAAATTTGATTACATTATTTTTTATTAGACAACAATGAATTAGATTAAAGTAAGGTAAATTACAAATTACTAGAGTTGTTCAAAGTGCATTCCGCCAGCATCAACACATTTCTGACATCTGCGCCGTACAGAGTGTGTAGCTTTACGAATGAAATCAGGATTAGCCCGCAAATTTTCACATTCTTCGAGAATTCTTTCTATTAACTCTTCTCTTGTGTTTACAGGGTTTGCGTAGACTTTGTCCTTTAAATAGCTCCAGACAAAAAAATCAACTGGAGTTAAATCCGGTGAACGGGGTGGCCAGGCTCTTGCACCTAATCGACCGATCCATCATTCAGGATAATTATTGTTTACCCACAAACAGTTATCAACAGCAAAATGTGCAGGAGCTCCGTCCATTTGAAACCTGCATTCATTTCTTAAATTAAGAGGAATATCCTCGAGATATTGAAAAAAATGGTTATTTAAAAAATCATTAAATAATGGTCCATTTAAACGAGGAGGAAGGAAGTGGGGCCCACAAGAAGTCCCGTTTATAACACCACACCATACATTAACGCTAAACTCCCGTTGAAATGTCCTAGGGCGAAGTATATGAGGATTCCGATGAGCCCAGATTCTTAAATTATTAAAATTAATTGATCCATTACGGTTAAAGGTAGCTTCATCAGTCCAAATAATTTTACTTCTGAAATCGGGATCTTGTTCCATGGCATTTATAAACCAATTACAAAAATTGATACGCCTTTTGGTTGAGAGCTTTGGACTGGCTGCATTCGAAAAGCTTTTCTGTGGTTTTTTTTCAGAATCCGAAAAACTTTGTTTTTGGAAACATGCACAGTTTGCGCACGCAGCTGTTGGACCGCTCTTCTGATACTTAATTTATTATTATTGTTAAATTTGACCAAAATTATGTTTTTAAATCGCCCATTTCTCTGTTCTTCATTTCTTGGACCTCTTTTAAGTCCAACATTTCTAAATTCTAAGTGGGTTCTTTAGATGGTTTCCTTCTATTAGGAAATCTTCTGCGATATTCGCGTACCGCGGCATTCGCGTTTCCATTACAATATCCATAAATAAAATGAATATCCGCGTACTCCACATTACTAAACATGACCATTTTTTACTTTTCATAGAACACTTTTTCCAAAAGGAAATAATAAAACTACAGAACAATGAACTACAGAAAACACAAAAAACAACAATGTCATTATTCTCATTTTGGCATTGCATGCTAGATTATTTTTCATTTATTACAAACATTACAATCATGGCACACTCCTGCATACCAGGAATGCTGGTAATAATGGTTACTAATTAATAAAGTTCACATAAGATTTACTCAAAGACTGATAATTTTAGAGAAAAAATATAAGAGACTTTTTTTGTGTAGAAAACTTCAAATTTTTAAGTTCTGCTCATAAATTAATGTAAAAGTGTCACACAATAAAGTTGGGCTAAATTATACCTAGCCCCCCCCAGTTTCACCGGCTCCTGAACGATTTTCGTACATAGTTGTCATTTTGTCTTAAAAAGCATAAAAAGTTAAATTCCTGTGTAAATTATCATTTGTTTATCTTTAGACGTTTCGAAAATATTCATAAAAAAACATTTTCAGGAGAATTACTTGAACACCCTGTATCTCGGAAACTAAGCACTTCCCTACTCATGTTTATAGGAACTTTTTTCTTATTTTGAAAAGTTGTAGTACTTAGTGAAGTTTGGTCTATGCAATTCGGGACTGTATATTTATCATATCCAATGGGGTTTTCCCACTAATTTTAACATTTTATCTCGTGAAAATGATATAATAAAACATTCTATTAATTTACAACAATTTACTTTTCTAATAAGAATTACTTCTAAGAAAATATAGTTAAACAACTTGCTGATAATTTCAGGGCTTTTTAAAACGGGCATTTTTACGCGCCAGAATGACGTATCTGCCCGGAAAACCAATGAGATTATGGATATAATTAGTTGATAATAGGTTCTAACTGTGTGTTAAAGGAAGCTTTCCTCTAAAACTTCTCAGAATCTCCTCTTTTATTGTTTGTACTGTAATTGGTCTAAAGCAGTGGACTTGTAAATATTGGCCAATCAGAATCCAGATAAATACCACACAAGTTATTCGTAAAAGCGTCGGACGTTGATATTTTGTAGTTTAGGCTTAACCTTCATCCGCTTCTGCATTGACAGTTCACATCAGATGAATAACCTAAAACTTTATTTATATTTTGATGTTTGGATTGTTTGGAGTGAAAATATTTTATCAGTTTCTGGTTTATGTTTTATTAATTCTACGGTCAAAGTCAGTAAAGTGGAAGAGGGATATGTTAAAAGGTGCTGCTGATTCTCACAACAGAACAAATCTTTTCCCAGATGAAATATTTGTTTAGATTTTACAGCAGAAAACCACTTTTTTCGTCTTTCAATACTGAGTGGTACTGTCAAAAATAATATTGAGGGAGCATTTTCACTAGTAGTATTACACAAAGGTACAAAACAAGATTTTTTAGGCATTTTGATAATCCATTACAACTCGTAATAATTAAAAAGTGCTGTCAATAATAGAGGTTATGTTTTATATTTTTCACATGGAGGTAGAATATAATATATTCAACCTCCTTGATTTTTCACGGCTATCTTATGCCGACTTTTTATTGGGTTTCAGGGCGTTGACGTCACATCGCGCTAATTTATGGCTGTTTAAAATGAACTCAATATTTTTCGAACTTAAGTTTTTTTTTTCGTTACTATTAGTAAAATTAAAAAGATAATAAATATGCCATAAATCATTTTTTTACGTGAATTAAGTATTTCAGCAATAATTTTTTTTTCTGGGAAAACCCTATTTTGTACTACACTTTAAAGTACGATTTTTGACAAAATTCTGGCGTAATAGATCTTAATAGAAGGGCCGTCCTAATGGGTCATGTCTTGCGTCAGTGCCACACACTTTTTAGATGCTTCGGACACAAGTTTGACACACTGTTCTACAGTCTGGGTGTTACAAGGGAAACTTTTGAAATACGGTTGCAGCGGTGTCAATTCTAGAAGAATTAGCAGCTCGTGATCCTGGTCCGCTTTCAAACTGAAGATGGTTGCTGACAGCAAACAAAGTTGTCAGGCTATACGTGAGCTTAGAAAAACCTACTGATGAAATTATTTTGTTTTGAAATGTTACATGCTTCTCTGGTTTAAAATTAAAACCAGAAAAAATTTCACAGGTGGTCCAAAGATAGTTTTTGAAGCCATCAACATTTAAAGTCATCAACCCGAAATTGAGCGAAACGCTTACTCATCCCGAAAATGTGTTCCTTGCAATGACTGTGGCATATCAGAAAGCTAGGGCTGCGTCAAGTGTTGAAAGCTCGATCACTTTCCAAGGAAAAGACTATTCGAAACTTCACCATGCCAAAACTCAACTTCGAAGTAACAGACTACATCAACATGATTTGATGGAGTAGTACGCAATAGTTGCAATATCTCTCCTCCTCCACCATTAAAGAGCATCACCAATAATAAAATTGGAACACTCCTACAAAATCATTGATATTGCTTGTACTCAGTTGGAGTCTTTTACTTAACCCCTTATTCTGGTTGTAAATTGAGGTTATTTTATAAAAACTAGCGTTCTTTGGGATTACCACATTTCCACAATTAATAATACATTAAAAACTTGTCATTTTGTATGATATAATGTACACAAAAATACTAACATTACGAAAAGTTCAACCAGTCGCCATTTGACAGCTTAAGAATTTCGGTTTGTTTTTTCTAAGGTCTGAGATCTGTAACGTCACGCGCACGCGACCCATCTCTTTTAAAGTATAGTTTATAGCTTTAGTGATATTTCAAGATAAGATACTACTTATGTTATAACCGTCACCTGATGATTGTAACTTGGCTGCTTTCTTTGTGATCATTTACAATCTAAGAAATTTATTTTATCCGATCTTTAAATTGTTGAAGATCCAATCCAGTTAATTCTCGACACATTAATTATGCGATCCCAAACAACAGGTAACAAGCATAAGAGACTCATATAAATTAGTTAACCCCAAATACTCAAATCCAAAACCAGGGCTTAAATTCTTAAAAATACATAGATACACAACCACTCCCTCCAACACTGCAGAAGTTGCGATTCGAATCCAGGAAATATAGACAGTGACTAGTCACGTTTTGCTGGGTTAAAATGTAGATATTTGATAGAACAAAAGCTGATTTTAAACATGGCTTTTTTAATGCCTCATTAGAACAGGAAGAAATTGAAAAAAATCAACGTAACTCGGAAAGAAATCGTGCAGGCTTTAAACTTTGGTTATAAGTTTAAAATAGGCCAAAGTTCACGAAGAGGTTTGCGGATCCGCGAGAACCTATAAGGGATAAAAAAAATATAAGAAAATCGATTTTTCTCTATTTTCTCGGGAAATATAGCTTTTACAAAAAAATTATTCAAATAACAGTTGTTTCTGGCAAAATTATCTTCAATGTGATGTTTTTAAATTAATTTCATAGCAATAACTAACCAAAATACGGCCATTTTTCGATGGATTTTCTAAAACGAGTGTTTTACAGGGACAAAATAAATTGAGCATTTTGAAAGAAAAATTAATTACTGAGCAATTACAATAACAAAATACCGACATTTTGTTGACAAAAATGTGAAAACGCACATTGAATCGGCCATAACTTCTTTATTTTTTGTGATGTAGAAACAAACAAAAAATCATTTTAAAGATTGGTTAATTACCTTTAACCCTTTCACTGCCAACCACACACGGGGTGTGTGTTCGGGTATTTCCGTTGGCGGCCGACCACGCACCTTGTGTGTAGTGACATCCATTATTTGTAACTATTATTCTTTGATATTATAACAAATAATTTTCTTTGGCTCCTTAGAGACAGTCATCAAAACAGAGTGGCACTGAATGGGTTAATTTTGTTTCTTAGAAGTTTTGATGGAAGTGTCACAGTTTCTAAGATATGCAACATTTTGAACTAAATATTTCATCCTAAAAACGGTCGGATGCCATCTATAAAATTAAATGCCTCCGAAACAATCAACCCTACACAGTGGCGCAGCCAGAAAATACATCGGGGGGGGGGGGGCAATAGAACCGGTCTCCCCAGAGGTTGAGGAAAACTTCAGAAAATGGTTGAAAACGGATGTGTACAGATTCCTCTACTAGATAATATTGGCATTAATTACAAAATATTAATTTCAAGAGATAATTTGGATACTGCTTTTAGTCGTGAAGTATTTGGGTTGTCTAATCATGATTTTCACCACCCACAGTTCTAAAAAAGGGTGGTTTTTGAGAAATATATACACATATACGAATTTTAGCGTTTTTCCGTCTTTTTCTCTATTTTGAGGAAAAACTATGCTTTTTGGTGAAAAATATCAAGAGAGCAAAGTTGTAGAGCATAAACATTTTTTTTCGAATTCCGCTTAGTTTCGCCGTTAGAGGGCACGAAAGAAATAAATATACATATGGACTTTTCTTTAGATTTTGAGTCAAAATTATGCATTTTTTATGAAAAATTACGTGAGAACAAAGTTGTAGAACATAAAATATATATATTTTTATGAAAAAAAAAAAAAAACCTAGAAAAAATTCTAGGGGCGGCAAATTCTTCAAATCCACAGTTGCCAAAAAATATAAAAAGCTAGGAAACAATTGTTTCACTAATATAGTAATAATAATGTTAACTTTATATATATCATTTGTTATTGTTAGTTTTTTTGTGTATAAAGTAGGTTACACACATTCATTCTGTTTCTTATATGTGATTTTATTTTTTGTCTAATTTCTGCGGTGTGGTATTTTTTTTTAAGTTTCAATACGGTTAATTTTTTCAATTATTTTATTTTACCCTTTTAAATACAGTAATCATATTGCTGAAAATCCAAAAATTGCTGTAAACCTTATAACTAAAAAAACAAACCATCAAGAATATTCAGTAGGTGACTCTTAAAATGTTATAAAAATAATGGACTGAAAAGATGGGGGTAAAAATGAGACAGACAGGTAGCGGGGTAAATAAAAGACGTGATATCCAACCGAGATTGAAATAAATTAAACTTAATTTTTTATTCAAGTTTGTCTTGTACATTCAGAACTGTTTTATGTTATCCAATCAGGTCCTATGCCTACTGTTAATGCGAGAAAAAATATTATTCAGTAAACTCTTTAGTTCACTTTTAAAACATTTTTGGACGCACCATAATACTTTTTTGGGGATTTTATAGTTTCTCTATTTGCATTGTCCGTATAGTGGAAGACCAGACCCTCTGAATTCGACACCCTCTATACAACTCGCGAACACCCACCTAAAAAATAGGTAATCTGATGTAAAATAACCCGCTAAACTTGATTTTTGAATTCGCCCATTGATTTGAGATTGCCAAAATGACCAAATTGGCAATTTTCCAAAAAAAATAAAAATTATGTGTTATTTTTTGTTTTTCATATAACACGTCATATATTTTTTATTTTACTTCAGAATTTTTTAATTTTTTTACATAATATTCTCTAACTATTCTTTGATATGTTGAAAGTAAAAAACTTTACCTAAAAAATAATTAGTTGGCAAAAAAAAATAACTTTTCTTTGACGCAAAATCTTTAAAATTTGCAGAGTAAAATGTCCGATCGAGGTATCTTTTTTATTTTTAAAGTTAGGTGCCTACTATAATCGAAGAAAATGTTCCGAATGAATTAAATAAAATCTTTTATAAGAAGTTTTTTTTGAAATTTTGCTCCCTTATCGAAATATTCATTGATTGTTTCAGCGTCCGAACGAATGCGCGCTACTATGAATCGGCCGCAATCGCTTCTAGAGCTAAACGCAGGCACGTGCCGGGTGATTATTATTTTCCAGTGTCCATTTATGTTAAGTTGAAAGTGCTTTTTGTCTCAGTCCTTATATTTAGTGCGTTATAAACACATAGTTTGGCATAAATTATAATTACTCGGATAGGAAATCAAAGGAAACAAGCTAAAAACGTACTCTTCGCCTGTTCACTGGATTTTTATATAATTATTATACATTCAATAGGATACTTTTCGCAGTTTTTTGTAAATAATGTTACTTTTAGACATTTTTAATTTTATAGTACGATCTTAGTTGGTAAAAGACTTGGTAAAAAAACTATACCAAACCCCATTTGGGTTTCGATTACGAGTCAAAAGAACTACATCACACCTTACACGTAGAAGAATGTAAATTTTTACATTATAAGACACGAGCTATAAAATCATATTTTCACGGTTGTATATTACATTATGAAATGTATATTTGTAAAATATATAAATAATTAGAAATAGTAAAATGAAATATTTCACCAGATTTCTATTCAATTACAAAAACATAAAAATTAAAAAAAAAATTTTTCAACAGTAAAATCACAAGAGCTTTTTTTATCGGATAAATTTCTCTTTGTAACGAAATAATTTTGCCAATCAGTGATTTTATGAGAAAAACTGACATGAAAAAATCGCGTGACCGGAGATCGAGCGATTTTGTCAAATGTCAGTTTTTCGAGCAAAATCACTGATTGACAAAATATTGAGTTAAAAAGAAATTTATCCATAAAAGAAAAGCTCGAGTGATTTTTGGCAAGATAAATTAACGACAGAATATGTGAACGAACAACAATTAAAAATAATTATAATTTTCTCAAAACGACTCATATCGTACAGTATAATTTCCACAAGACTTAAAAATTATAGCCGACAGTACAGATTTTAAAATGACGTGCGACTACTAGATATACTCTGCTTTTGAGGAACAGGCATTTTTATCGTGATAAGAAACGATGCACCTTTTTTATCGCTGTCAAAGTGACAAAATGTGACTGTCAAATAGACTTTTTTATATAGGAGTTAATTTATCAAATTTAAATCATTAAGTAATAACATTTTTATTTATCGATCGATTTTGTTCAAATAGGGTTCTTCTTCTAGCTAACACTAATTTACTGTCCAAATTTCAGTACAATCGGAATTTTCTTTCTTCAGTTATCGTGCTTACAAGAAACGTGACGGACGAACAGACAGACGGACATTTTGAAAGTTGTTCAGAATTCGTTCACTAACACAATGGTATGAAAATTTTTTGTCTGCGAGCGATATTTACGGCTTTAGAAATGTACCGATCAAATGCAAAATCCGATGACATTTCTGTGGCTCTAAAACAATATTTAGAACAGAAAAATTTATTTTTATCACTAAATCCAGTTTACCATGCACAATGTGTTCGTATACAAGAAGATCGTATACCCGAACTGCTTATAAAAGAAAATCAGATATTGAAAATCCTAGTGCTATTTGCAAGACAGCCTACCAAATTAAGCCCAGAATTCCAAATGTTTTAGATTTTGGATGGTACCTAAAGGAGGAAATCTTATTTCCAAAGATGATTTCAAAAAGCCCAAAACCCAATTTTATTAAGTTAACTCCATTTTGTAAATGTAAATTATATAACTGTACTACAAGCTGCAAGTGTAGCAAAGCAAACGCGCAATGTAACATAAGTTGTTTATGCGAAGGAAAATGTAATCTTTAGTACCCACTTGCTGTTATAATTAATGAAAATATATTTTTTAATGTGTATGTTTCGAGATTATCTACATAATTGTATAACATTTAATTGCAAATAGAAACTAAATAATCCGTAGACTCACTTGATCGCTTAAACGACACCACAGATGGGCGACGCGACGTTAACAGAAGTTATGCTTTAAATTAATGCGGACGAGTTGCGCGGCCGCTTCCAACAGCGTCATCTCGTTACATGAGCCGAATTTCCAAAAAATCTCTTTATAAAAAAGTTTGTTTAAAGTATATGGAACATTTTTCTCGTTTATACTATAACTCTCTCTTTAAAAATAAAAAAGTTACCTCGATCGGGTATTTTTCAACGCAAATTTTAAAAAACCGCGACAATAGAGGGTAATTATATTTTTTTTAGGCACTATATTATTAGTTACACAATATTCTTTGCCGTCAGCCTGTCCAAGAATATTGGAGGGATAATGTGTAAAATATTGGTCAAAATCGGAATTAAAATAAAAAAGATATGATGTGTTATGTGCAAAACAAAAATTAACACATAATTTTAAAATTTTTCAAAAAATTTGCGAATTGACCGATTTGGCAATCTCAAATTAATGGGCGAACTCAAAAATCAAATCCAGAAGGTCATTTTACATAATATCATCTGTTTTTTAGGTGGGTGTTCGCGAGTTGTATAGACTACTTTTAAAATGCTTCCTACAGATTGGCTGCTCTCCGACTAGTATTTGGCAGACGTCAACTAGAAGTGTTATACTTGACATTTTGTGATCAAGTTTATTAATCTGCTAGTTTTACATCATGAAAAATTTGATTTTAACGAAAAAATTAAAAGCGGGGTAAAAAAGAGAATAAAGAGACCAAATGGGCAGACTGAAGCAGGCACATTTCAGCTTCCTAATTTAGGAGAAGCTAGCCCTTCTGCAAGCCCCTTCTTGTTTAGTAAAAAATCTGAATAAATTATACATAAAAGAAAAAACCGTCCTCTCTCTAATTCTTGCACTTACATTTGTACTACGTCAATAAGAATAGGAATAAATTACGTGTCTTTCATTTGCCCTCCACTGTTTTTTTTTACCCCGGGTAAAAATGAGACAGGGTTTATCTTTGTTTATCAATTAACGGTACTTTTTAGTAAAAAAATACATAGAAATATAATTTTTCCTGTCATTTTTACATATCATACCAATCTTTCATTAAATATGACTCGATTCTAAGCAACCCAAAAATTGAAAGATGTCATTTTGTCTCATTTTTACCCCGCCTGACCCTAATGTTATTTCTATAAGAGAGGGGCGGCAAAATGAAACTATGCCCGGGGCGGCAAAATACCTGGAGCCAGCCCTGCCCGGGCCCCATGCCCCCCCCCTAGCTGCGCGCCTTACCCTAGACAAATATATAAACAATATAAATTTATTCTTAGTTTATAAGCTTCATTTTTGATGTCCACTATATTTTCTCTTAAACTAATATTTATTGAGATATTGTTTTATGCTATAAAAATAGAAAAATCATCATCATTTGAAAGCCTAATTAATAGTTTTTCATTTTAATTAATAGTATTTTTGGCTTAAGTGCCATAGTTTCTGAGATATTTAACATTTAAACTAAATACTTCGTCTTATAAACGCTCGGACGCCATATTTAGACTTCTAGACCTCCGAAATCATTAACTTTACAAGAATTAGAAAAAATTATTTGTCTCTAGAATGTTTTTGCTCAATGTGATACCTCGAGTTATTTGACGAAAACGTATTTGAAATACCACTTTTTCAAGCTAATATCCCAAATTTTCTAGTTAAATCTATCAATTTATATGAAAAGTTGCATAGAACCTTTTCTTCTTAAATTTAATTCTCTCTCAGCTCCAATGTTTTTGTTTTTTTTAGGTATCACCCCCTGAAAAGAGGTGCATATACCCACTATAAATTAGCAAGCCTTCGCATAATATAGAAACGAGGAGTCAACCGCATCCAAAATTTTGTACACCAGATTTGCTCGGATTTTCTGAAAGATTTCTTGAGATTTCCTCGTTGAAAAAAAAAATTTATGAGCGGGGGGAGGGGGGAAGAAATCCGAAAAAAATTTTTGAAGAGCGGGGAGGAGAAATCTGAAAAAAAAATTTTGAAGAGCGGAGGAGAAATCCGAAAAAGAAAGATTTCCTGAGGTTTCCTCCTGATTTTCTGAGATTTCCTTCAGATTTTCTGAGATTTACATCTGAATGTACACCAAATTTCCTTCGCGGTTTGCCCCTCGTATAGAAACTTCTTTTTTTTTTATGCATTTACCATTAAGCTGTCAAAAATGAACGAGATGTAATTCATATGACATTATTCCAAAGTTAAAACCTCAAGCATTTCGGTTAATTATTGCCATAAAAAAACCGCTGCCCATGGAATCACTACATCCACATCCAGATTTTCTATCCGTCTCCCTTTGTATGTGGAAATAATTGTTTATAAAACTTTAATGATATAATATTTGATATCGTCTACCCCAAAAATCTAAAAAACGATATCCCACACGGTAGTAGGGTGGGGGTGGTGGTAGTGGGGGTGAATGAAGTAAAAAATATTTTGATGCTTTTGGTTCTTGTACACATACTAAATCACAGTTTTTCATTCATCCCCTTTAATAATGGGGTAGGGCTAATGTCAAAATTTTTTTGAAACCTTAGCTTCTTTTGTATACCCTAAATACCAAATTTATAGACTCTGACCTGCTTGATTTACCTATTTACCCCCCATTTACCTATTTACCCCCCATTTACCCCATTTTACCCCCCAACTCTTCAACGGAATAAGATGAAAATATAATCTAGTTCCAGATCCCGTTAAAGTACATATCTATACCAAATTTCAAGTCAATATCTTAAACGGTTCCAGAGTAAACGTGTGCACTAGAAAAGTTACAGACCGACAGACAGAATTTTTTTTTCGCTCAAATTAAAATTTCGACGTTTCAAGACATTCTAAGCATATTTGAACAATAAAAATTTTCAAAATTTTTTTTGCCGTTACTACCACTGGATGTGGAAATAAAAGGTGATTGAAAAGGGGTGCAAGGTCGTCCGAAAGTAAGCATCAAAAGGTTCATCACAAGTCATTACCGGCCAGGGTCCAGTCTCACAGGCTGAGTGTTCCATACAATCCCGAGATATAATTCCCGCATGTTCTTATTGCTCTTTCTGCGTGTGCAGTTCTGCTCAGCACTGCGAACACAATCCCGAATCAGTCTACATGAATATGTTTATTAACCACTGTTGGGAGCAATATCCTCGAAAATTTTGTATAATAGTGCAGTCCAAAGTGAACTCACCGTACATGAAGCTCTATCAAGTAATGCAATACATTGTAAAATACTGTATTTTCTCAAAAAAAATGATATTTCTATGTCTCAAAAATGTTTTCTATTCATTTCGAACCTGGAAATATCACTAATCAAGATTTTTCATTATTTTCGTTCAATTTTGACTTGAAAATTTGTCCACGAACATGCTATTCCGACTTCAGATTCGTGTTCAGCGCCCCGAAAATCATAAAGAAAAGTAGTTCTTAATTCTCGCTCATGAATTTTTTGTTTTTGTGGGCCTGTGTATTGTGTAATTAATTACAAAAATTATTTTACCGCTCATATTGCGAATAGCGCCTATTATAGTATCAGATCGTTCGGCTGCACAATTTACAAAAGCTGACGATTGGCTATCTGGCTAATGACTTTATAACGAGAGCAGTATGTGCGTGAACTATGTCTGGCAATTTAAAAACAATCGTTTTTAATGAAGGTACAATATTTGCCGTTCGCAAACGGCAGGAAGGACTCGCTCCTGATCAAATTTGCTTTTCAAATTACTCACAAGATTACCCCCGCAAATATTAGTTTTAATCAAATCAATATCAATATTCCTCAGTCCCGAGACGGTTTGAGATTTGTCCCTAGCGGTCGTTCTAGCTAAATATCAAGCATATTGCTACGCTCATCAACTGGCGAGTTATAAATATTCAATGCGATTGTAAACAGCGGCTGCAATGCGCTGGTTCTCGGGAATTCTCCCTCAGGAGCTCTCCCTGTCGTATTATAGAGAGGGTGAAACGTTAGGGGACGGTCGCTCTTAGCAGGGATTTGAGGTCACTACTGTCGAATCTCATCATCAAGTCACAGCCTTGATTTTCAATTCAATTTACACTATTAAACTTGCATTTATTACTGCATCCCAAAGGGAGGAGGGCGGCCGCATTTTATGCGAATAAGTTGTAACTCGGTTTGCTTAAAAACTATAATCTTTACGTAATAAAATTATCAAAAGTTGGTACACGTGGTTCCTGACTCGCAGTAACTCATTTAAGGGATATGCTTTGGCACGTGTTTCCATTTCGCTACTAATTCGAGGAATATAAACATGTTTAATACAGGGTGTTCTGCTTCAATTGCATCAAAATTGAACCTTTTAAGTGGCAGAAGTCAGAGGCCATATTTGAAAATATGTTTCACTGCTTGTTTTGGTTTAAAGTGTTTTTAGGCATAATTATATTTTTATTTTGTTTTTTCTGTTTTCTCTGATTTTTTTTTGAGGTGGGATATTATTATATCAAAGAACATTTAATATAATCGTTATTGCTCGCAAATGGGGTTGCCAGGCCTAAAATTCGAAAACCCCGACATTGCTTATAAATTTTGCCAGTAGTCCAATCAATGAATGAGGAGGAGAGAATTTTCCTCTTCAGAAATGTTTTAGGGGTAGTTAGGAGGTAAACATACTAAAAGTCCCAATCCCTAGCCCCGTCGCTTCAGGGATGAGGGGGGGTGTAAAGGTTCCTTTTTTTCTATTCTTCGTTTATAACTCGGAAACGATGCGTCGCACGGAAAAAGGTAATCTATGCAAAATTAAACATAATTATTTCCCACAAGAATGACTATATTCATTTTCTTCCTATGTGTTATAGTTTACGAGATATTTGCCAGCGAAACTCGATAATTAATAAAAAAAAAATAATTATGTACTTACCTTGAATATTTCTAACAAAGTGGTTTAGCGTGGTCTGCTAATAAATCACAGTCACAAAACAATCTTTATTTTACAACACTCGACGTATTTGCTAACGTTGTATTTTGTCGAAATCTACACATTTCTTTAAATATACAGTGTGACTCACAGTGTGAAAATACCCTTATAACTTTTTTATTTTGTTTCCGATTTGAATCAAATTTTACTCAAGTATAGAACAAATTATAATCTACTTATTACCAGAACATTCGCTGCTACCAAGGCAAAGCCACTTGCGGTACCAAAATATAGTGAAAAAAAAAATAAAAACATTTTAAAAATTCTAAAAAATGCATCCGATCGGCGCCACAAACGTACATACACTAAAATTTGATTTAGTTATTGATGGGGGATTTCTCATACATAAACACATCTGGCAAAGGGGATCCTCAGTTTTCGCAATTTGTGGTGGCTACGTGAAATTCGTCAAGACCCATCAATATGATTTTTAATCTTTTTCAGAATATTTTGGTACCGCAGGTGGCTTTGCCTTTATAGCAGGTGAATGATTTTCTGGTCATAAGTAGATCCTAAGTTGTTCTATACTTGAGTAAAATTTGAGTCAAATCGGAAACAAAATGAAAAAGTTTTAAGGGTATCTTAATTTTAAGTGAGTCACACTGTATATTTAAGGAAATGTATAGATTTCGACAAAATATTACGTTAGTAAATACGTCGAGCGTTGTAAAATAAAGATTATTTTTTGACTGTGATTTGATTGAAATATTCAAGGTACATAATTGATTTTTTTTATTAATTATCGATTTTCACATAGGAACAAAATGAATATAGACATTCTTGTAGGAAATTTATAGTTATTTATGTACCAAGGGTCGTAAGTGCACTTTTTTAGTCGAGAATACAGTTTGCAATCTGAAGCACGTAGGGTCGAGGTTTGCAAGTATTCTAGACCAAAAAATCGCACTGTACGACCCGCGGTGCATATTATATTTTTCGTCGTACCCATGAATCATTAAACTAGAAAAAAACTTGAGAAAAACTAGCGGCAAACGATAATTACTTCAGTAAGATTTCATATTTGCTAATAGTAAAGGTAGCGATGCTTGGAATATCCATGGCAATCGTTAATAAAATAAAGGGCATAGCCGGGTAAGCATGGTGTAACTGCCCCCAAGCGTCTGGCGCTTATATTTGTGCAGCAGGAAGCAATCTTGGAAAGTAGCCATTTCACAAAATATTAGCCCGAAAAAGAGACCGGTTTGGGGTGAGTAAGGGAGGGTTGGTTTTAGCAAAACTATTTTTTTTCTAAGAAACGGCGCATTCAATCATTTTGTAAAAAATATATGTTAAAGACCTACTGAGAAAGTACTAAATAAAAAATCACGCTCAAATTCCGAAAACAGATACAGTAAAAAAAACATATATATTATTTTCAAATTTTTTTTAATGTAACTTATCCCTGGGGTACCAGCCTGAATTTTTTTCTGTAGCATGTCTGGGGACTCACTTATGTTATGTTTTTTTTCCAGTCTTGTGCGAAGATTACGCCATACTTAAAAAAAATGCCGAAGTGTGCAGTGTCGTATGCATATTTTGTCAACAATTAACCCCTTGCACGTAAAGAAGGCCAAAATGCAAAGTAAATATGGATACCTGAGTAGTGTATACATACTAGCGATTAGTGATTATGGAAATGGTGAACGTTGTAAGAGAAACCAATATAACGCTGCAACGCTGACAGTTAATTAGGTGATCAATAGAGTTTAACTCTCTTGCGCCGCAAAAATCAGTTTATGGCCGGAATGTTAAATATCATTAAGGGTAAAAACTAAAGTCAGCGGTACTATCGATATTACCGTCGGCGGTGATAAGAGCTTGGTCTTAACAGTCATGTGTTGTTAATAATTTGCAGCACTAAATCGTAGCATTACTAACCTGTGATGGATATGGATGTTAATCTTCCTCACTGTCATCTGCAATCACTGCACTCATGCTATCCTTCTGAAACAATAGAGAAAGAACTTCTGCCGGTTTAGGTATGCTTGATAGATATCATCCTTGTGAAAGATAATGCACGACAGCAGCTACATGGGAACAACATCCAACAGTTCGATTCCCACTGGCACATTCAAAGAAATTGCAAAACTGCCTTTTGTAGATATTTCCAGCAAAGATGTACTGGACTTCCCAGAAATGACGGATTTAAAACTGTTTTTTACCGGATCGTATCAATATAATCAAACGATTTCGTACCTCGAAGTCATAAATGAAGACGGAACACTTAATCTTCAGTACGCTAAGGACCAGTCCAATGTACTCAAAATACAAGTTTGTTCACGTCACATCAAAACGAAGATTTACCGATGTTTCCTCGACTATATTCCCCACAGTGTCGGCGTTAGAAGACATTTCTGTGAATGTGCCAATGGGTATCAAACTGTTGGATGTTGTTCCCATGTAGCTGCTGTCGTGTATTACCTTTCGTACGGATGATATCTAGCAAGCATACCTAAACCGGCAGAAGTTCTCTCCCTATTGTTCCAGAAGGATAGCATGAGTACAGTGATTGCAGATGACAGTGAGGAAGATTATCATCTATATCCTTCTCAGGTTAGTAATGCTACGATTTAGTGCTGCAAATTGTTAACAACCAAGCTCATATCCCCGCCGACGGTAATATGTGAATAATGACAGTCTTTGACAAGGTACTCCATAGTACCGCTGACTTTAGGTTTTACCCTTAATGATATTTAACATTACGGCTATAAACTGATTTTTGCGGCGCAAGAGTCAACTCTATTGAGCACCTAATTAACTGTCAGCATTGCAGCTTTATGTTGGTTTCTCTTACAACGTTCACCATCTCCATAATCAGTAGTCACTAATATGTATACACTACTCAGGTATCCATATTTACTTTGCAGTTTGGCCTTTTTTACTTGCAAGGAGTTAATTGTCCACAAAATATGCATACGGCACTGCACACTTCGGCATTTTTTTTAAGTATGGCGTAATCTTCGGACAAGACTGGGAAAAAAATATAACATAAGTGAGTCCATAGACATGTTACAGAAAAAAATTCAGGCTGGTACCCCAGGGATAAGTTACCCTAAAAAAAATTTGAAAATAATATATATGTTTTTTTTACTGTATCTGTTTTCGGAATTTGAGCATGATTTTTTATTTAGTACTTTCTCAGTAGGTCTTTAAGATATATTTTTTACAAAACGATTGAATGCGCCGTTTCTTAGAAAAAAAATAGCTTTGCTAAAATCAACCCTCCCTTACTCACCCCAAACCGGTCCCTTTTTCGGGCTAATATTTTGTGAAATTGCTACTTTCCAAGATTGCTTCCTACTGCACAAATATAAGCGCCAGACGCTTGGGGGCAGTCACACCATGCTTACCCGGCTATGCCCTTTAGGACTCTGCTTTTATTCAAGTGACAACTACTGTCAAGATAAATTAAATAATATTATTATAATTAATAGCTTTGAACATTTTTGAAAATTACGTCGGATATAGAAGATATAGCAAGTAAGGCTTGTCTGGAATTACTTCCAATAAAGTTAAAACGTTTAATTTAATACTTGTTATATAAAAGAGAAAATTCTCCCAAGGAGGTATGACGAAAAATTTATTTTATTGACGGTTGCCATGGATCTGCTAAGCGTCGCTACCTTTTACTATTTGCTTAGCAAATATGAAACTTGATTCATATAATTATAGTTTTCCACTAGTTTTCTCAAGTTTTTTTCTGTTTTAATGATTCATGGGTATGACGAAAAATATAATATGCACCGCGGGTCGTACATGCGATTTTTTGGTCTCGAATACTTGCAAACCTCGGCTTTCAAACTGTATTCTCGATCAAAAAAAGTCACTTACGACCCTTGGTACATAAATAACTATTATATAAAAGAAAAAATATTCCCAAATTTACTTTATTTCCCTAGGGATGTTATGAAAAATAATGACCCGTCGCCAATGGCAACAAGTATTTGGTACACAAAGCGTCAGTTACGAACGACAAAACAATGGAGTATACTTTCGAGGGAGGTATGACGAAAATTATGTTTAATTTTGCTTAGTTTACCTTTTTCCTTACGACGCATCGTTTCCAAGTTATAAGCGAAGAATCGAAAAAAGGAACATTTCCACCTCCTCTCCCCCTGAAGCGGCGGGACTAGGGGCGTGGACTTTTAGTATGTTTATCTCCTAACTACCTCCAACACATTCCTGAAGAGAAAAATTCTCCCCTTCTCAATGTTCTCTACAACTCTTTCGTTGACTGGACTACGAACTTATTGTACAAAAAGCCGAACAGCATTCGTTCGCCATAAAAAAATAACTAAAAGACAAAATTAGTCTTTTAATGTTTTTATTAAACTTGATTAATTTCAAAATAAACATTTGTTACAACGGAACAGAAAACGTCATTGCAAAACAATACAATGCATCTATAGAAAAGCGACTAAAAACAAAAAAAAAAAAAAAAACGAAAATATCACGTTTTAGAACCTTAGGCAAAAAGCCAAACAAAAGCCGGACAGGCCGGACATGTTCATTTTTAGCCGGATGAAACCGTAAAAAGCCCAAACATGTCCGGCTAAAGCCGGACGCCTGTCAACCTTACTTGCAAATCATGGGAGAAATATTTCTCACTTGCAGAAAACATGAACAATTTCCATTTACATTTTATTAGGCATTTATTTTAACAATTTAATATAATATACTATAATCGCCAATTCTGAGGAAATCCCTCCAGTTCTTTCTATAACTGTATGTCACTCATACAGTATCGGCAAGCGTTTGATTAGGTACGGCAATAAGAACAAGTGAGAGCGAAGCAACTAGGCTATTCTTTTTTATAGTATAACACATCCTACTCGTGCCACCTGCTTCCCCCACCACATGTGCGTGGGCAGCTCTGTCTGCGGAATTTCAATTTTTTTCCGTCTTACACCCTTCATTTCTCGTTTAGCCTAATAAGCAAAAGTTTGATTTATATTTATTTAGTAGTTACTCAAAATGTCAGTTTATACGCCTGCTGAAAAGGTTCAGATACTTAAATGGTCAATGATGTACATATGATTTTTTTGATGCGTGTGTCACTATTTGCCTCTCTTCTAGAGCACTGGTAGACGCCTTTATTGTGGTCGGTCGGTTAAGTCGTTGAAGGTATGCAATACCTAATCCAGGATTTTCCGATACTGTATATGCACGGGTCTCCCCAAGGAACAAGATATTTGGCTGAAATGGCGACAAAATCGCGTATCATATTTTTATGCAGGAATAAAGAAATCACTAATTATAGGCATTTATTTTTCTCTTTATATTACATAAAATCAGCATTATTAGTATACCACTCTCAGCTGTACCCAGGGCCAACGATCGTGGACGTGGTGGTATTCTGGCCCCATAAAAAAAATAATTAAAGTTTTTGAGGTAAAGGTGAAATATGTAACGCGTAAACATCTATGAATGCTGAAAAGTTTTGCATACTGCGTCCCCTCTATGGATTTTTCGAAAGGACTACCAGCACAGCTGAAAAGGACACGGCCTTCGTAACAGATTGTGAAAAAATCAGAGTGATACACTCTGTGTTTTCGAGAAAAAAATATAGTCTTGACAAATTTTGCATATTATATACGGATTTTTCGAAAAACTACCAGCACAGCTGAAAAGGGCACTGCCTTCTTAATAGATTGTGAAAAAATCAGAGTGGCACACTCAGTAGTTTTCGAGAAAAAATATAGTCTGCCAGCGCCGTGTATGCTATCTTGACAAATTTTGCATATTATGTCACTCCTACGGATTTTTCGAAAAACTACCAGCACAGTTGAAAAGAACACTGCCTTGTTAAGATATTGCGAAAAAATCAGAGTGGCATACGTGGTTTTCGAGAAAAAAATTAATCTGTCGGGCGTCGTGTACTTTATCCTGACAAGTTTCTCATATTGCGTCCCCCTTACGAGTTTTTCGAAAAAACTTCTAGCACAGCTGAAAAGGACACTGCTTTCTTAATATATTGTGAAAAAATTAAAGTGGCACACTCTATGCTTTTCGAGAAAAAAAATATAATCTGCCTGCCGCCGTGTACATTATCCTGGCATGTTTTGCATATTATGTCATCCCTACGGATTTTTCGAAAAAACAATTAGCACATTTTCCCTTGAGGAGACCAGTGTATGAATTGTGTAATAATTGGCGATTACAGTACTATGTTCAATATTTTAGACACTATATTTGTAAAACAAAACAAAAAAATTATAAATAAAATATTCAACTTCAGGTCGAATCCCACTCTGTACAATAGATAAAGAGATTTTATCCCTGTAAAGTATTTTTGTCAAGAAAACGATTACTTATGCGAAGTGGAGACAACCAATAGTCATATACATAAAATATTTATTTCTATTTACTATTTCTGATATGAAGAATAAAATTATAAATATGTGCAAAAAATGAAACAAAAATTATTTGAGTATCATTTCTGTCTAACTCTAAATCCGCCAAATAACCAGATTTACTACTATTGTTTCTGATTGTAAATGCTATAGTTATGAACTAATTACCGTTATATTTATTCAATTTCGATCACTTTCTGAAAAATATATATATTTTTATAACACAGTTCGTTTTTCCATAAAAATTGCCTCTGATAATTTAGCACTACAATAATAGCCTGTAGTCACATCCATGATGCACACAAATTCTACGAGATGGCGTATTATGCCTCCAATCTAATTCAATTTAGGTGGGATAGTAGCTTCCCAAAAATACATTGGCAGACTGAATTAGGATTAGTGGGAAATTATTATCCCAGTATGCGTTAAAGTCTTAAAGGGTTAATAATATATCTGACTGATTGATTGTCTTTATTTGCCAGTTCTCAAAAGGTACAAAAATTGTACATGTGGCACCTCATTGTTAAATATAAATAAAGAGAAAAAAGTGCAATATACAGTGTGCCCAATTTTGCTTGGAACCATTCTCATAAAAAGTTGTTCCGATTTAGATCGAATTTTTTTTATGATATAGATCTTTAAAAAGTACATTCGTGTGATATATTAAAATTTATAAAACATCTAAGGTCAACTACTGTTTTTGTTTTCATGGGTGGAAAATTACTAAATCTCACTAGCGATTTTTTAATTTCAAATCTACGGCAAACCCTCAAAAGGGTTTGTACCAAATTTCGTAAAAAATACATATTTTTGGATTTTTCCCGAGGGAAAAAAATCTGAAACTGCCAATGAAAATCCACTGTTGCGCAGGATTGTGTATTTAAAAGAGTACCCTGATCCAAACAACTGACAAAGAATGTTTATTTGTCAATTTGTGTAGGTTTTATTTAATTAAAATTAAACTTCTGCTTGTAATAATCATAATGGCGCATGGTATTGTCAATAAAATTGGGCAAGTCATTAATGTATGTCATGAATAATAGGGGATCCAGAACAGAACCTTGCGGGACTCCTTAGTAAACTTTACATTTTGCTGAATTGGCTTCAGCGCGCCAAAATACTTCAAAAAGTTAGATCAAAACCTTAGGACAAGCAAAACCTTATTTTTGCCTTTTTTAGAGGATAAAAGGGGGTGGTAGAAAGAAACTGACACGATAGATAATTCTTTTTGTCCAAAATTGGCTGCAGAGCCTCAAAATACTTCAGAAAAGTTAGATCAGAACCTTAGGACGAGACCTTTTTTGCCCTTTTTAGGGGATAAAAGGGGTGGTAGAGAAAATGTAACACGATAGAAAAATTTTTTTTCCCGTAATTGGCTTCAAAAAAGTTATGAGAATCTTTTTTTTAGGCCTGTGTAAATGATGACCGGGGGAAGAAATGTTATTTATTTTTTATCAAGATCTCTGGCGGCCCCCCGCACTTTGACAGTTAATGAGCAAGGAGGCGAAATTTATAGTTTTCCAAATTCACTGACTTTGACCAAATGTTAATTACTTCAATATTTTTACATTGCGTTTCTTAGTCTAACCGGGCCCCGGTACCACGAGTAAAGATAGATAATTAAATGTTAGGGAAGTAAAAGATCCCTACTCTTCGACAGAGAAGAGGTTCATCAACATTTCCAAGTTGGGGATAGCTCGTCTCCTATCGTAGGTGATAGTCCTTGGTAGCGGAAAAATACCAACGTAAAATAAAAAGTTAAAAAAAAAGTTTTTCAGAATGTGGCAAGGTCAAACTGTGGACTGTATTATAGCAGACGGGTCTTCATTTGGCCTTTATTATTCGTCGACTATCTGAAGAAAACCATACTTTGGTGAAAGTTTACAACACCTGACTACGACAAACGAAAAGTTGGCAAAGGCATCTGACAGGACAGTGTTTTGTCACCACATCTATAGTGAACACACGTGCCACGTGTTGTAAATGTTTAATAACTGATATCATGTTTCTCTTGGTTTAGTTCAGAAGGTCGTAGCTCCCTTAATAGAGATTTCGAGACCTATGTTTATAGGAAATTTTTAAAATATTTTTGACACAGAATCACCACTAAAAATTAATAATTGCGTACCTGAAACACCTTGTATATATTTTGAGCTGTTTATTCCTTAATGTGTGGGAACTTTGGTGAATAAATGAAATAAACTCGTTCGTTAATATACCTAGAATTACTCTCGCTAATAAGACTCTAGGCGGAGATGATTTTCATGCGTTTCAGTTACTCATCTAGAGTGCTCAGACAAAGTCAAATGCGTTTCGCAAATCATCACAAAATACCATTCTCCGTTTGTTCTTGCTGGATCGAATTTTCAATTTGGCGTATGCAGCTTGCGATGCGATTAAAATCTGATTCTTGCTCTTTCAAAATCGGTATTGTACGGCCTTCCAACTTATGTATTAACGAAGATCTGATCATTTCAAAATTTCGTGTTTTTTTTCTCCGCTATAATTAATCGAATCCCCAAATGTTTTACGGCCATAGCTCTCTGGTTAAAGTGAGGATTCCTATGCGGGAATCCGTGGCTCAAATCCTGAGCATAAGTTTTTTTTTTAATTTTTTAGCTTATATCCCAGCTTATAATTAATATAGAAGGGTCTACTTTTTTAATTGGTCGTTTTTTGAAGAACTTTTAATAGATGATAAATTTGTACTGCGGATTGCGAAACTGCGATCTCGGATGGCCTACCATTTCCCTCTATTAAATGTTGACGTAAATGCCCAGAATCGCCAGAGTGTAGGTATAGTAAAAGGGATTTTGTTAAAGTGATCCCAGCTAACAATTTAGGTGTTATTCGACGTCGACTCGATGTCGAACAGGTGACGCCACCAATTTCAATACGTAAAATAGGACATAAATTCGACGTCGAATCAACCTAAATGGTGTTTTTTGACATGTCGATTCGACGTGGAAAACAAGCTGAATAGGTGTTATTGGATCTATTAAGTTAGGTTGTCAGACACCTTTTTTATGTCGAAAATACATTAAATCTACGTAGCGGATTACTTATTTGCTACCTTTCATACTTGATCTAAAACTGCTTCGTCAAAAAGGTAAAACTATATACCTATATATATAATGGTTGATAATAATAACTACTTATTAACTACTTATGAGACATATTTTTATCCTCGACTATTGCTTAATTTGCACTGTATATACGCGAGAATTTACTAGGGAATGATTTTTTTCTGTTGAAATTAGGCATTGTACCTTGAAATATTACTAAGCCCTTTAAAAATACCTATCGTTGTAAAGAAAAGAAAAATAATTATAACTATAAAATTATTATAAAAGTTATTATAAACTATATAAAATTTTTATTTTCAATTTTTGATTTGGCATTTTTTCAAGCTTATAATAATTCAATAATTCTCAATATGTGCAATGAATACTTATGAATTTAATTATTTCCAAAAACAAAAGTTTAAATTTTCATGGTGAATTTTCGGCGTTCCGTATTCTCGAATAAATATGGCTACTTTCTTGCAATGTTGGTGTGTAGGTGTCAGAACTTAATTTCCACCAATATTTTTGATTTCATTAGAGATTAGTGAAAAACAAGCTATTTTTACCACCTATTAGGTAATAAGGGTCTAATATTACCAATATTTGTTCACATAATTGTAATTATTTCTCCTAATTACGTTATGTTACATCAATTGGTCCCCTGTTTTAATGTATCTACTTAACACTTAATATGTCGTTAATTCTACGAAAATTACTAAATTCACCTATTAAAGGTTATTCTACAACCTAACAAGTCTCGTTTTGGTGGCTATTTCATACATTATAGGTGATTTCACCTATTACATCTTACATGAACCAACAGGTTACTTTATTCGATTGTTAGTGTTTATTTGTGCTCAGACTATTCCCTTAGTGTACTTATTTTAGCTATTTTCTTTCGTGCTGAACAAACTGAACACGATCAGTAAGCAACCAATAGAGATCGAGGATTTGAAAAATTCCTCGATTTGATTGGCTGTTTAGTGATTGCAATCAGTTCGTTCGGCACGAAAGAAAACAGCTTTTTACGGGGAAAATAGGGTTCTATACATCAGAATATAGGTATGTATAAAGTTATATTTATTTTATAAACCATAACATGGTCATGCATGTAACATAATGTATATAGTGTTCCTACAAATTGAATATTTCGGAAAATACAAACTGTTTTAAAAAGCGCTTTGATAATTCAGTTGATTTATCGATGAAACCAGTGCCGGTTCTAAGGCAGGGGGCGGGGCGAGTGGGGCGACCGCCCCGGGCGTCATAATACATGGGGCGCCGGAGGTGCCAAAGAATTAAACAATGAATCAACTTGAAACCAAAATTACTACTTGTTCAGAGTTATTTTATTCTAATTTAACTAGTTTGCTTATTTATCTGAACTCCGATTTGCAAATTTTTTTAGAGCATGAAATAATGGGTACAGTAGGCGTCGTAGGCGACTAGTGAACGAGTTTGTGCCGCCCAATACCTCAGTAGTGTCGGCGCGGCGGCACAAAAACGTAGATGTAGATGGATCTTCAGTATCTGAACGAGATGATGAAGCATGTATATTTTCTGCAGTTTGTTCTATCCCGGTTTCACGGATAGCTTTCACGGCTTGTGTACAAGAGACGTTAACAGAATAATTACATAGGCCCACAAAAAAAAATGGTCTGCGCCGGGGTACTGACCATACCTATGCCTTGTATTTTGACCCACTGAACACGAATCTGACCTTAGTTTTTCCCCAACACGTCAAGTGTTGGTTGTCAGGTGTTTTAACAAAAAAGTCTGTTGGATTGTAATATTTATATATTTATTTGCGTTAAAAGAAAAACCTGACGTGCTGGGGAAAAACTAAGATCAGATTCGTGTTCAGCGGTTCAAAATACAAGGGATAGGTAATTGTCAGTACGTTTCACAAATGTAGTAGATTTCGATCACAGTAGATTACGAATTAACATTTTAAAATGAAATAAAATTAATCCTTAACTTTGCTTGTGCTTTAATATTATATGAAAACGGTTTATTTTATTGGGAAAAAAATGTATTATGTTACCAGCGGCTTATTGGATTTTGATATTTAATTATTATGAAAATAAACATAATAAACACGCCACACATTAAACAGAACAGGAAAGTTTGTGTTTGATTAAAAAATATTTTTTATGTGCTAGATATGTATTACATATTTTTGTAATAATCATTACCATTTTTAAGTTAAATTTATTACCAAAAATACATTGTAGCTGGCAATAATGAATATTTCACCATTTCGTCGTTTTTCTGAATGTTTCAGTAGATGTTTGCAATATAATATATGAGAGCCGTCTCTGGCGTCGAGATAAAATTCCCGAGCTCTGCTGATAATATACAGATTGCATTTCCACACAAAAATTGACGCCCCCAAACAATTGTTGAAAAGAGCAAAATTTGTGTATGAGTTCCAAGTCGAAAGCTTTTTCTTTAATGTTCACAAAATATCGACAATCTTTTCTTTTCTTGTCACCAAGTTTTGAAAAATTGCCAATACTGTTGATAACATATTACATATTAGCAAAATAAACATTATTCTTAAATTACTGTTGATGAATATGTTGATATAGGAACTGTCGGATTTCTTTTTTTTTTCCAGAGAGTTGTATTTTAGCTATCTTAATTCAGCTATACGTGACATCGTTTCAGCGTAGGTAGTTAAGATGTCGTCGTAAAAGTATAATCTAGTTCATCAAGTTGTAAAATAAAATTGTGCCGCTTAACGTTAATGGGGGTCGGCTCCAGAGAGCTAATAGAAAATCTCCAATACAAAATACGACCAACAGCGTAGGAAGCTGAACTGAACTGTCCATGGTGGCAGGGCTTGTATGTGTAGCGTACACTAGGCAAGCAGACCATTAGGTGCATTACTTTTCACAAGGACCCATTTGTACTTATTGCTGTCGCATATCAAAGCATCATTCACATACTACCCTATTTCGTGTCCTGTTGTCGGTTATCTGGAATCTCTTTTCAAATTAGCACTGCTTTCATCTTTAAATAGTGTTTAATAACGTATTACGCAGGTTATGTAAACTTACTCGGTGCATTTTAATTATTCTATGGCATATTATAAAGGGTTCTTAAGAAAATCTGTGGTTTAAAACTATTAGTGTGGTCGGTACCTGTAACCATAGTAAGTTCTTCATTCATCATATTAAGTACAGAAAAAAATACAATAAAATATAAGTCATATTAAAATAACAATCTAAAAACGTACTCTTCTTCTGTTCACTGAACTTTTTATATAATTGTTACACATTCTATAGGATACTCTTCGCAGTTTTTGTACATAATGTTAGTTTTAGACATTTTTAATTTTATAGTACGAACTTAGTTGGTAAAAGACTCAGTGTAAAATAAAGTAAAAATTAAAAAAAAACATACCAAACCCCATTTGGGTTTCGAACCCGGGACCCTTGGATTCCGAGTCAAAAGCGTAAGAACTACACCACCACCTTACTCGTAAAAAATGTAAATTTTTACATTATAAGACACGAGCTGAAATCATATTTTCACGGTTGTATATTACATTATGAAATGTATATTTGTAAAATATATAAATATTCAGATATTAAAATGAAATATAATTCCTCCAGATTTATATTTAATTACAAAAACATAAAAATCAAAAATTTTTTTTTTTAAATTTAAATCATTAATAACATTTTTATTTACCGATCGATTTTGTTCAAAAATAATGGGGTTCTTCCTCTAGCTAATACTAACTTACTGTCCAAATTTCAATACAATCGGATTTTTCTTTCTTGAGTTATCGTGCTTACAAGAAACGTGACGGACGGACGGACGGACAGACGGGCATTTTGAAAGTTGTTCAGAATTCGTTCACTAACACAATGATATGAAAATTTGTTGTCTGCGAGCGATATTTCCGGTTTTAGAAATGTGCCGATCAAATGCAATATACTCTTCGTTTTCTATTTGCGAAGAGTATAATAATAACACGGCAATATAGGCCAAAAAAGGTGGTGCAGACGAAATAATTGTCGGAAAGCTGGAAATCGTTTTAATCTCTTTATTTGCATGTAAAAGAAGTTTTTTGAAGTTTGCACTAATTTTTGGGTTGTGCTGTATAAGGGGTGTCCTACATTTTCTGACTTTTTTCAGTTTTTCACTAATAACTCCTAAAGGATGCACTTCTAAAACAATTTTACTCTTTTATAAAGTAAAGTACACAAAATTCTACATCCAATGAGTACCACACTCCGATTAAAGAACTTATATCTAGATACATAACAGGCTATCTTTTCACTATATACCTTGTTTGCTCCTAACATAGTCACATTATATGTCCATTAAAATGGATAGATGAACATCACATCCCATAGGCAACAGTGGCGTTGTGTGTGTAGAAAATGTGTAGAATGGTAAATATTTTCATTAAAATGAATTATTGCAATTCCTGCATTACCGGCTCTTTATATAACGTGATGTAGGCATACGATATTACAGTAAGATAAATGTGTATTGAAAGGATATTAAAATTTAATTGCTATTTACTTTATAACTGTAAACTGAACTTCATCATGTTACGACTATGGAACGATCGATTTTCTTCTTTTCTAAACTGCTTTCTGCAAACGGCACAGCACTTCACTATTTATTTGCACAAAATATATTGTCACTAAATTAGAGAATATTATTTAGGTATTATGATAGTATATTAGCGTGCCCAGATTAGGGCAACAATATACAGAAAGTAGGTATTTTTATAATAAATAAAAAGTGTGTAAGTTGTGATTTGCATAATACCTAAATAATATTCTCTAATCATGATAAAAGCAAATAAATAAAAAATAATTAATTGTAAAAATAAATCAAGAATAGGCTTGTAAATAATGAATGAATGTTTCTATACTCTACTGATGAGAACTAACGAGTTCGAAAAAACTTGTACAACTTTTCTAGAGTTGAAATAGAATGTATGGTTCAAGAATTGTTGTGAATGACTGAATTTCAATAAATAATTGAACTATTTTCAATATATTTTTTTGCCTTAAAATGCCAGGAATCCTATCATGTAATTCAATACTTCGTCAGTATTAGCTAGAAGAGTAGTTGTTTGATTGATCTTCCAATAATGAGTGTTTTAAAGTGTTTTCCTAAGTAGTATATTAGCGTGACCCGACTAAGGCACCAATATACAGAAAGTAGATAATTTCATATTAAATAAAAAAGTGTGAATGATTAAATTTGAATAAATGATTTAAGTATTTTCAATATATTTTTGTTCTTTAAAATGCTAAGAATCCTATCATGTAATCAATACTTCGTCAGTATTAGCTAGAAGAGTAGTTGTTTTGATTGATTCTCCAATAATGAGTGTTTTAAAGTATTTACCTGACTAGTATATTAGCGTGCCCAGATTAGGGCAACAATATACAGAAAGTAGGTGTTTTTATAATAAATAAAAAGTGTGTAAGTTGTGATTTGCATAATACCTAAATAATATTCTCTAATCATGATAAAAGCAAATAAATAAAAAATAATTAATTGTAAAAATAAATCAAGAATAGGCTTGTAAATAATGAATGAATGTTTCTATACTCTACTGATGAGAACTAACGAGTTCGAAAAAACTTGTACAACTACTCTAGAGTTGAAATAGAATGTATGGTTCAAGAATTGTTGTGAATGACTGAATTTCAATAAATAATTGAACTATTTTCAATATATTTTTTTGCCTTAAAATGCCAGGAATCCTATCATGTAATTCAATACTTCGTCAGTATTAGCTAGAAGAGTAGTTGTTTTGATTGGTCTTCCAATAATGAGTGTTTTAAAGTGTTTTCCTAAGTAGTATATTAGCGTGACCCGACTAAGGCACCAATATACAGAAACTAGATAATTTCATATTAAATAAAAAAGTATGAATGATTAAATTTGAATAAATGATTTAAGTATTTTCAATATATTTTTGTTCTCTAAAATGCTAAGAATCCTATCATGTAATTCAATACTTCGTCAGTATTAGCTAGAAGAGTAGTTGTTTTGATTGATTCTCCAATAATGAGTGTTTTAAAGTATTTACCTGACTAGTATATTAGCGTGCCCAGATTAGGGCAACAATATACAGAAAGTAGGTATTTTTATAATAAATAAAAAGTGTGTAAGTTGTGATTTGCATAATACCTAAATAATATTCTCTAATCATGATAAAAGCAAATAAATAAAAAAATAATTAATTGTAAAAATATTGTCACTAAACCGTGTAAATATGAATAGAGAATATTATTTAGGTATTAAGCAAATCACAACTTAAAATAAAATTACTTTTTCACCAGTTTTTGGTCGGAGAACACAAAAAACATTTATTGACATTAATGGCCGAACTGTCAACTGGGATTATGATAAACGAACTGAAGCCGATCGTGTACGAGCGGCCGCGAATACGCCGATGGGCCAATCAGCAACTTATGGGAAGAAGTGCCTTAGAATGCGAGTCTTTCGGGATCATAAAATTCATGCCATTATGTATCTAGATATAAGTTTTTTAATCGGAGGTACCACATAATAGAAATTAAATCAAGTGGTATGGACGATATGCATGTTCAAAAAACAACCATTTTTTAATTTTTAAAGGAAAAATCATATATTGGACTTTTAAACCTCATTTCCATTACGTAATAGTTATATACGTAACCAGTTATGAAAAGAGTAATTTTACATGACGAATGTAATATTTGCTAAAACGAGCGAGCGAAGCGGGCGAGTTTTGCAAATTACATTGGCTCCATACCCACCATCTTTATTTGATGAACAAGGAATGATGAGGAAATCACGTAAATCTATTTTCTATGATTTGTTTGATCTAGTGGATACTCCGTCAAACATCGAAAGTACTCTCTATGTGATCGAGGGTGGATTCCTACTTCATCGAGTGCCGTGGGAGTTGAGAGAAAGGTTATCTTCAGTTCTCAATAAATACGTAGATTATGTCAAAGAATACTTTGGGGCGCGATCAATCATAGTATTTGATGGCTATCCAGACGACCCTACAAAGAAAAGCACAAAATCTGCAGAGCGCCTTAGAAGGAACAAGTTTATTGTAGCCAACGTTGAATTTGACGAAACAATGTTTTTGAAAATTTCAAAAGATAAATTTCTCTCGAATGAAGGGAACAAAAAACGATTCATCTCAATGCTGATTCGGAAATTTGCAGATGAAAACATCGCTGTCGAACAAGCTGCAGAGGATGCCGACACAACCATTGTCAGAAGGGCTACAGAAAATTCTACACACTCCGAATGTGTGATTGTGGTAGGAGAAGATATAGATCTTTTAGTACTTATTACTACGTTAGCTCCTAATAGTGATCGGTTGTTTGTCATGAAGCCTGGAAAAGGAAAGTCAGAGACCGTTTTCCATTCCCCGACACACTTTAAAATGTCAAATAAAGTGAAGGAAAATATATCATTCCTTCACGCGTTCAGCGGATGCGATTCAACATCGGCCGTTTTCAGACAGGGGAAGATGAAATTTGTAAAGCTACTCGATAAAGATGCGGAGGTACGAAGGACGGTCGAGATATTAAAAAACCTTGACGCGACTACAGATGAAATTGGTGCTGCTGGCGAAAAAGTAATTGCTGCTTTGTATGCCGGATCGCTTCTTCAATCTTGTTCTCTGAATGAAACACGCTTTAAACTGTTCATCAAATCCTTAGTACAGAATAATTTATGGAAGGGTCATTTGATGGACCCTGTTCACTGGGGTTGGAAAGTCACTAAGCATGGGCTACTCCCATCAACAGTCGAACAAGCCCCGCAGGAACTACTCAATAACACTGCCGAAATGCTTGTGGTTGCAGGAAGCAAGGAATGAAATGTTCTCCAATATGCTATAATTGCAGAGGTGCGTCCTGTACCAATACACCAGATGAAATTGATGACGAACCAAACTTCAATGACGACGAAGTAATATTACCTGACGATGATGACAAATTAGAAGACCTGGATGATGAGGATTGGACCAACTGCTTCACTCAGCTTCTACTTCCAAACGCAGCAAACTTAATTGATGTTTTATTTACATAATTTTGTATACTCTACTTTTTTTGTTAATTACGCACATATCAAAATTTACCATCAAAGCATTTTGTACTTTCAGCCGATTTTTAACGTTTTAATTGCATTTTTATAATCACAATGTGCGCTTTTATTTTAAAATCAAGGAATTCACCATCAAGTATTGACCACGATAAGTATTGACCAGTTAACTTTGATACACGATATAATATTATAGGATATTCACAATATTACATTATATATTTCATATATTACATTTTACGTTGCGAAAATATGTAAAAAACACATTTTTTCTTTCACATTTTAAAGTATATGGTACTCATTCGTAGAATTTTATGTACTTTAATTTATAAAAGAATAAAATTTTCCGAGAAATGCATAATTTAGCAGTTATTGGTAAAAAACTGAAAAAAGTCCTAAAATACCGGGGTTTTTGGGACGCTCGTCACACAGCACAATCAGAAATTTGGTGCAAACTTTAAAAAACCCTTTTTACAATTAATTCGCCTAAAAATTCGCCCTGGCCCTCATCTACAGAGTAAAAAGCATTATTAACCAAGTACTTCAATAAAGCATTTTCAAAGAGTTAAAGTTGTCAAAATGACCAAAGGGATGGGTGAATTTATTAAAATAATAATAAATGGCCTTTATTTTACTTGGCGGGGTTTAGCAGAGCTATTCTTCCAAACAGTTGATTCCCTTGAAAATATGGGGTCGGAAGTTCGTTAAGGCTGCGTGTACGGTAATTATGAATATCCCTATTCTTTAATAACAAACTTTCTTGTCTTTTTATATGTTATAATTAGAAATATATAAAGCGAGGGTACACTTAAGATGGATAAATGCGCCTTTGCAGTGTACTTGCATAGATAGACCAGCCATACAACGAATGATTCTCTTTTGAGTTATAAACATTTTGGTAATGTGAGACGAATTTACCCAAAAAATCAAACCATAAGACAAGGTAGATTGAACTAAACCAAAGTATGCCAATTTTAGTACATTTAACGAGACAGAGGACTTCAGGCATCGATTGATAAAACATGACTTACTTAGTTTGCTCGGTATATTTTCGATGTGGATTTCCCATGCCATTTTACTATCTAAAGTTACTCCTAGGAATTTTGTCTTATCTGTATGAAAAATTGACTTATGTTCAGCCTTAATTAAAATACTTGAGTTATGGGCAACGTTCTTTGGTAGGAATGACATAAAAACTGTTTTACCAGCATTTAGCACAATACCATTGCTTAAGCACCATTTAGAAAACTCATCTACTGATGTATTAGCTTTAGTGAGTGTAGTCTGTAACGAGCTGCTGGAAATTAAAAGGTTTGTATCGTCAGCATAGATGATTACTGCGTTAGGTGTTAGGCATCATTCACAAATATTAAAAAGAGCAATGGACCGAGAATAGAGGCCTGAGGTACACCAGTTGTCACTTGCCTAAAATCTAATTTATATACGGCATTTAATGATAAAAATTATTCCTTTAATATGGGCACTCCACAAGCTTTAAGTATAGAATGACATTAGGAGTGGAGCTAAAAACAAAAATCCCTGAGGACAGAATTTTCAAAATAACACATTTAATATAAGAAATAAAGGTTACTCAATATAATCCAGTCAGTAGGGACAAAAAAATGGCCTCTTTGTTTTACAGAAGATGAAATAGTAATGATTTTAATATATGTTGTCGAGGCCCTGATGAAAACACAAGTTTTCAACCTTGGAAAGAGGGGGGGGTTGGAGACGCGAATCATCATATTGGTTGAAAGGTGCAAAAAATAGTTTTTTCCAAAATAATCCTACGAGAAAAATGTTTTAGACAAAGTTGAAGAGGACAAAATTTCCTACATTTTTTGTATATAAATTTTACTTCCACATCCAGTGGAAGTATAGTAACGACAAAAAAAATTCAAAATTTTTATTGTTCAAATAGTCATGAAAGGTCGAGATTTTAAGTTTGAGCGAAAAAAAATTTCTGTCTGTCTTTAACTTTTTTTGTGCGCACTCATCTTATTCCGTCGAAGGATTGGGGGTAAATTGGGGTAAATGGGGGGTAATCAGGTAAATCAAGCAAGAAAAAGTCCATAAAAATTGGCATTTAATACATACAAGAGAAGCTAAGGTCTCGAAAATTTTTTGGCATTAGCCACCCCCGTTACCACCCCCACCCCATTATTAAAGGGGATAAAAAAAAGTGATTTAGTGTGTGTACAAGAATCAAAAACCTCAAAATATTTTTTTACTTCATCCACTCCCACTGCCACCCCCTATCACCACCTCCACCCCACTACCGGTATGGGATATCGTTTTATGGGTTTTTGGGGTAAACGATTTCAAATATTATATTATTAAAGTTCCATAAACAATTATTTCCGCATACAAAATTTTTTCGTTGTATGGAAATTCTGGATGTGGAAGTAGTGATTCCTTATGCAGCGGTTTTTACTGTAAGTCTAATATGTAACGAAATACAGCGGAGGAGTAAATTTCAATTTTCATAATATCATTAAAAAATGTTGGATTATATAAAAATAATAAAAAGAGTATAGGAGCAAGTACCGACCCTTGAGGTATTCCATGTTTTATAGCCAATTGAATAGTCCTAACGATACATTAATAATATCTATATACATACATTGTTTACAGTATGAAACACTCTGTGCACGGAAAAAACTGTTTTCTTATATACAGTGTGTCCCACATTTCATGGAGCCACCCTCATATCTCGCTCATCTGATATCCGAATATTTTGAAATTTTGTTAGTGAATATACATACCTGTAAAGTGAGTCTATAGATGTAACCACATCTTATTTTAGCTAGAGGGTCTGATTTCAGGATGGAAAAAGGTTGTCGATTTTCAAAGAGAAAGTATTAGCGATTTTTTAAGAAAAAACTAGTAAGATATTCTAATTCAGCACCTTTATAAACCCTTTTGTACATCGTCGTGGGTTCAAAGGTGTTTGAGAGAAGGGCCGTCAAAAAACAATTTTTTCAACTAAAAATAATTTTTATCTGTAAAACGGATTCTCAAATGAAAAAAATGTATTCTTCATTTTTTGTTCAGAATAATTTATTGTTTTAATTTTACAACAAAATAATTATTTATTTAATAAGGCAAAAATTCTAATTCCATTTTTCTAACAAATAATCTTCAATAAAGACCAAAGTAAGCCACGCAAACAACAGTTATTGCAAGTGTCAATTTACTGTTGAACGTAAATAAGTTAGTCAATAAAAAATTCATTCAGGTAATAAGTGAAGTGTACATTTTTGTGTAATATAAATATGGTTTGGCGTTTAACAATGCGAGAAAAAGTGGAGTTGATTCGTTTAGTCGGAGATAATGCCAGATCATTTAATCAAACTGTTGTTGAATTTAATTTACGGCATCCTAACCGTCAGCCTTCCATTCGCCATTTATTGGTAGCAACAATTAATAACAGTTTTAACAACACAGGAAACGTATGTAAGTTGAGACGAAATGATTATAATTTAACAAATCCGCAAATTGAAAACGAAGAACGCATTTTACAGCATTGTAGACAAAATCCAAGATATAGCATAAGGCAAGTAGCATTAAATCTAAATATTAGTAAGAACATGGTTTGGCTTTGCTTGAAAAACGTAGAAAAAGAACATTCAAGCCAAAATTTTTACATACCTTAGAAGATGGTGATATAGACAACAGATGATTGGATTTCTGTTTTTGGGCTCAAGGTGAATTTTTAAACAATATAAATTTTCAGAAAAACGTCAAATATACCAATGAGGCAACATTTACCGCCAATGGGATAGTATCCTCCCAGAATTGCCGTTAATGGTCTGACGAAAATTCACACTGGTTTATCAGTACTAAAAAGCAATATGTATCAAAAGTTAATGGTTGTGGTTTATGGGATGACCAGATTACTGGGCCTTTTTAATTCCGAGAATGGGGAAGCGAATTCAAATTTGTTGCAAAAAGGAATTTCTCATTAATCTGCCTTAAGATGTCGGAAGAGATTTGTATTATCAACTTGATGGTGCCCCGGCTCATAAAATTGCAAGGGGTTGGCTAAAAGAGAATTTTCCAGGTAGATGGATAGGTCTAAGAAGTCAAGTGCAGGAGTTTCCCCCTAGATCTCCGGACCTGACACCACTTGATTTCTATTTGTGGGATCGTTTAAAAAATATAGTGTATAAGAGCAGACCACGTAGCCAAGAAGAGTTAGTGATCAGAATTAGACAGGCAGGTATTGAAATCACTCCGGCTGAGATTAGAAAAGTTTTACGCCATATAGAAACAGGATTGAGCGATGTATTCGGAATGATGGTGGTTACATAGAAACGCAACGAATTCTATAGTTAAATTGACACTTGCAATAACTTTTGTTTTCATGCCTTAGCCATAAGCCTTTATTGAAGGTTATTTGTTAGAAAAATGGAAGGTATGTACGAACTAGAATTTTTGCTTTATTAAATAAAGAACTATTTTGTTGTAAAATCAATTCAAACTAGTATCATTCTGAACAAAAAATGTTAAATACATTTTTTTTATTTGAAAATCCGTTTTACAGGTAAAAATTATTATTTTTAGTTGAAAAAAAAAAATGTTTTATTGACGGCCCCTATCTCAAACACCCTCTACGACGTAATCTTGTACAAAGGGGTTTTTAAAGGTGCTGATTAAGAGTATACTACCAGTTTTTTTCTAAAAAAATCGCTACTTTTTTTTAAAAACCGATCCACTTTTTCCATCCTAGAATCGGCTAAAATCAAATGTGGTTACGCCTAAAGACTCACTTTACAGGTATATATTCACCACCAAAATTTCAAAATATTCGGATATCAGAGCGAAATATGAGGGTGACACACACAGTTGGACACACTATATACACAAAGAAATGAATTCTTCAAATTAAAACAAATACTTTTATTTCAAGAAATAGTACGTTTATAGTAAATAAATTTATTTACGACAAACTTTTTATTTCTTCTTTGTTTTACGAAGAATTTTTCGTTTTGTTTATACAGTGTGTTTTTAAAAAGTATGTCAATCACTTAACCACAGACTCGACACCTCAAAAGAAGATCATTGAACCTAATTTTCCTCTATCCAAAGTCGCACCCCCATTCTTTAAATATTGTACAAATGGCTGTATATATATTTTTCAATACTGGTACTCTGTAACATATGTCAAACGGTAATAGTTCAAAGTGAAAATATTTTAAAATAAAATTTTAGAAACGTCTGATTTAGCTAAACCCTTCCTTCCTTCCCACATTTTATTTGTGGTGAGCCTATGACTTTTTTGGTATATTGTATTTTATAGAAAATTTTATTCTACATCTTTTTTGCATCTTGTGTTTTTTTCGTTTAAGTGGTCATTTTTAACCTTCCAACAATAAAATTGTGGGAGGTTACTGAAGTGGTCCAAAATGGAAAATTGAGATATCAAATCTTTACGTTTTGAAGTCCCAGAAACCCAAAAAAGTGGTTTTTGAAAAATGTCTCTGTGTGTGTGTATGTATGTTAGCATGATAGCGGCGAAACTACTAAACAGATTTGGATGAAACTTTGCATGAGGGTTTCTTTAGTGTTTCAGAAGATCTGAAAAGGTTTTTGTTGAGATCGGATTACGTTTAGTGCCGTTTTGGCACAAGTTGTTTATTTTATGATTATTTACAATTTGAAATTGAACCATTGAAAATCAGTAAAAATTCCGATTTCAACGATATATCATACTTGCACCCTTTCTTTTGTTTTCGATTTGGTTTTCGTGAAACAAATTAAAAAATAAAATAACAGTCACGCTTCTTGTGCAAGATATATTTTATAGTCTAACCTAACGTTCGGTAGACTAGTTCAGACTATATACGTGTCTTCTCTGAAGACGTCATACTAGTTGTGATATTTCGCGAAAAAAGTGCAGTTAAAGTTAGTGATAGCTGTGTAAGGCCTACACAACCCATAGGGAACCAGTATGGTTACGGACGGTCCTTAACTGGGCCAAAAGTAAGATTTTTGCCCAAAACTATTAAAAGTGACAGTGACATTAAAAGTCTGAGAAACTTGGATCCATTTCCGACACAACGCCGGAAAAATTTCCGGCACACCCTAAAAAACATTAACATGACTTAAAAACCAAACAAAGTGCAATATCAACCTAAAAATTTTCGACAACTGTCAAAAAATAAAATCCCCCAGCAAGTTTAGAACCAGAATTTTTGACAGCTGTCAGTTTGACAGATTTAGAACTAACAAAGTTTAGCGACAAAACATTTGACAACTGTCAAAAAATCTTCTTCTCCTGAAACCTTTTGGTATCTGTCAGTTTGACATCTGACATTAGTGACAAGCAACCTAACAACAACCTTCCCCGACCGATTTAGTGAAAAATCGGTCGATGCCAGAAGATAAAAATAATATTTGTCAGCTCAAATTGAAACGGTCCACTATGAACACTTTACCGGCCACAGCTGACAGAGAAGCTGTCCACAAAAAATTATATGGTTTTTAAAAATAAATAAAAAAATATAATTAAATGAGATCGTTCATATTTTTTAGCGCTTTTTTCGTCTTCAAAGATCCATCATGTGGGGAGGTTCCAGCCGCTTTCCGTAGCTGCCGATTTTAAATGGAACTTATACTCATGTGTTTTAAAGGGTGAATTGTGGAAACCTGGAGAAAAATAATGGTTTCTTTTATTTTATATTTTAATTTAAATTTGGTTTTTAATTTAATTTTGTTTTTTCCTCATCTAAGTACATGTTGAACTGAAATTAAGAGGTGACTGATAAAATAAATGATTTTTTCTAGAGTTTTTAACATTTCACCGTTTAAAGCACACGACAATGTTTTTAGTATCATTTACTTTCATTTAAAAATGATCATTTAAACGAAAAAAAAAAAAACAAGATGCAAAAAAGTTGTTGAATAAAATTTTCTATAAAATACAATATACCAAAAAAGTCGTAGGCGTGCCACTAAAAAAGGAAGTAGGAGGAAAGGGTTGTTTGGTTGTTTAACCCTAAATCAGCAATTACTAAAACTTTATTTTAAAATATTTTTACTTTAAACTATTACCATTTGACAGCGTACCAGTATTGAAAAAAATATCCATAGCCATTTGTACAATATTTAAATTTGTTTTTTTATTTTCAACTTTATAGAGCTGTATCTTGGATAGAGGTAAATTTTAACTTCTTTTAAGGCGCTGAGTCTGTGGTTAAGTGATTGACATACTTTTAAAAACACCCTGTATACAGGGTGTTCCGAATTGCATAGGCCAAACTTCACTAAGCAATACAACTTTTTAAAATAAGAACAAAGTTCCTATAAACATGGGTCGGTAAGTGCTTAATTTCCGAGATCCTGTATCTGTTCAAGTAATTCTCCTGAAAATGTTTTTTATGAAACGTCTAAAGATAAACAAATGATAATTTACACAGGAATTTAACTTTTTATGCTTTTTGAAACAAAATGGCAACTATGTACGAAAATCATTCAGGAGCGGGTGAAACTGGGGGGCCTAGGTATAATTTAGCCCCAACTTTATTGTGTGACACTTTTACATTAATTTATGAGCAGAACTTAAAAACTTGAAGTTTTCTACACAAAAAAAGTCTCTTGTGTTTTTTCTCTAAAATTATCAGTTTTTGAGTAAATCTTATCTAAACTTTATTAATTAGTAACCATTATTACCAGCTTTCCTGGTATGCAGGAGTGTGCCATGATTGTAATGTTTGTAACAAATGAAAAATAATCTAGCATGCAATGCCAGAATGACAATAATGACATTGTTGTTTTTTGTGTTTTCTGTAGTTCATTGTTCTGTAGTTTTATTATTTTCTTTTGGAAAAAGTGTTCTATTGAAAAGTAAAAAATGGTCATGTTTAGTAATGTGAAGTACGCGGATATTCATTTTATTTATGGATATTGTATTGGAAACGCGAATGCCGCGGTACGCGAATATCGCAGAAGATTTCCTAATAGAAGGGAACCATCTAAAGATGTTTTTATTCGAACCCACCTAGAATTTAGAAATGTTGGACTTAAAAGAGGTCCAAGAAATGAAGAACAGCGAAATGGACGATTTAAAAACATAATTTTGGCCAAATTTAACAATAATAATAAATTAAGTATCAGAAGAGCGGTCCAACAGCTGCGTGCGCAAGCTGTCCATGTTTCCAAAAACAAAGTTTTTCCGATTACGAAAAAAGACCACAGAAAAGCTTTTCGAATGCAGCCAGTCCAAAGCCTCCAACCAGGTGATCCCGAAAAGCGTATCAATTTTTATAATTGGTTTATAAATGCCATTTAACAAGATCCCGATTTCGGAAGTAAAATTATTTGGACTGATGAAGTTACCTTTAACCGTAATTGATCGGTTAATTTTAATAATTTAAGAATCTGGGCTCATCGGAATCCTCATATAATTCGCCCTAGGACATTTCAACAGGAGTTTAGTGTTAATGTATGGTGTGGTGTTATAAACGAGACTTTTTGTTGGCCCCACATCCTTCCTCCCCGTTTAAATGGACCATTATTTAATGATTTTTTAAATATCCAGAGGATATTCCTCTTAATTTAAGAAATGAATGCTGGTTTCAAATGGACGGAGCTCCTGCACATTTTGCTGTTGAGAACCGTTTGTGGGTAAACAGTAATTATCCTGAACGGTGGATCGGTCGATTAGGTGCAAGAGCCTGGCCACCCCGTTCACCTTATTTATCTCCAGTTGATTTTTTTGTCTGGGACTATTTAAAGGACAAAGTCTACGCAAACCCTGTAAACACAAGATAA
The DNA here is from genome assembly GCA_936432065.2 of Rutpela maculata. Classification (NCBI taxonomy): domain Eukaryota; kingdom Metazoa; phylum Arthropoda; class Insecta; order Coleoptera; family Cerambycidae; genus Rutpela; species Rutpela maculata. Next base: position 9,411,354 of record OW386289.2, read on the forward strand.
GAGTTAATAGAAAGAATTCTCGAAGAATGTGAAAATTTGCGGGCCAATCCTGATTTCATTCGTAAAGCTACACACTCTGTACGGCGCAGATGTCAGAAATGTGTTGATGCTGGCGGAATGCACTTTGAACAACTCTAGTAATTTGTAATTTACCTTACTTTAATCTAATTCATTGTTGTCTAATAAAAAATAATTTAATCAAATTTTGTTTTACTGTCATTGTTTTCTCTGTTCTGCTAAAATATTCATAAAAACCTATTCCCGAATAAAGTTCAGATAAGATTTACTCAAAAACTGATAATTTTAGAGAAAAAACACAACAGACGTGTAGAAAACTTCAAATTTTTAAGTTCTGCTCATAAATTAATGTAAAAGTGTCAAACAATAAAGTTGGAGCTAAATTATCCCTAGGTCCCCCAGTTTCACCCGCTCCTGAATGATTTTCGTATATAGTTGTCATTATGTCTTAAAAAGCATAAAAGATAAATTCCTGTGTAAATTATCATTTGTTTATCTTTAGACGTTTCGAAAATATTCATAAAAAAACATTTTCAGGAGAATTACTTGAACACCCTGTATCTCGGAAACTAAGCACTTGCCGACCCATGTTTACAGGAAATTTTTTCTTATTTTGAAAAGTTGTATTGCTTAGTGAAGTTTGGCCTATGCAATTCGGGACACCCTGTATAAAAAAAACATACTCTTGAATTGAAATTTATTTTTTTCCGTGTACGAGAGTCGAATCGAACTTCACCGATTTTTAAATTCTATTAACGTCTGTTTTTAATTGTTCTCTTTATGTTTGAATTTATTTTCTCTATTTGCATTGAATGATTTAAGGACTAAAAACTATCCTATTCAATCAGGGACAATTCCAACTATTATTTTAATAAGGTACACAATTAAAAATGTTATTGCGGCAACCTGCAGTCGTAAAAAACTTTGCTTACGTGAAAATATGGTACAAATAGCGTTTTTTAAACGCGATTATTCTTATCTACGTAGTTAAGTGGGATATATTTCACCAACGTTTCATTAAGATAAGAAATCTTTAGTGTATATTGTAGACTTTATAAAGGTTTATAAAATTCCTCCGGAGAGAATTTGAGAAATCGATTTTTCTTCAGTGAGAAATTGGGTTGTCATGTTTGGGTGATGTTTAGAGGCCGGGGTGGTAATGAATGAGCGGTAACTCATTTGCAACTCGGCTCCTTTCTTTCAAAGCAAGTCATCAACTAATTTCTCTGAAATTCGCAGCTTTCGCAGGTTTATTACTCTAGTCTCAAATCGTGCCTGGTTGCCGGGCAACGCTTTTTCCGTCGTTGCCCTGACAACACTCCACTACTTGGATACGTGTGACTTGCAAGTCAACTCTAGGCTTTTACGGAAATGATCGGGTTGCTAAACATGAATAAAAGTTTGACTAAAATATGAAATGAATTAGAAGCAAATATTTGGCTGCTTTCTTTTAATTATTCGCGTGCTGCCCCTATAAAATCTACGGCACTATTCGTGCAAGAATGTGAGAATATTCGGAAAATGCTTGCTTTGTAAGGAGTGGACTTGTTTTTATTTATTTTAATTAATTTAGGAATTGTTTAAAACAGTTTGAAGTTGCTGTCCGGTGTTGACAACTACCATTGCGTTTTAATAGACCATATAGACCATTTTCCTTATACGGGGGTTATGCAAGATGCACCAATTTTACTTCCACATCCAGTGGAAGTATAGTAACGACAAAAAAATTTTTAAAAATTTGTATTGTTCAAATAGGCTTAGAATGTCACGAAACGTCGAGATTTTAAGTTTGAACGAAAAAAAAATTTCTGTCTGTCGGTCTGTCTGTCTGTCGGTCTGTCTGTCGGTCTGTCTGTAACTTTTTTTGTGCGCACGTTTACTCTGGAACCGTTTGAGATATTGACTTGAAATTTGGTACACATATGTACTTTAACGAGATCTAGAACTAGATTATATTTTCATCTTGTTCCGTCGAAGGGTTGGGGGGTAAATTGGGGTAAATTTGAGGAAATAGGTAAATCAAGCAGGTAAGAGTCCATAAAATTGGTATTTAGTATATACAAGATAAGCTAAGGTCCCAAACAAAGTTTTGGCATTAGCCACCCCCCATTACCACCCCCACCCCATTATTAAAGGGGATGAAAAAAAATTGTGATTTAGTGTGTGTACAAGAACCAGAAACCTCAAAAATATTTTTTTACTTCATTCACCCCCACTACCACCCCCCATCACCACCCCCACCCCGCTACAGATGTGGGGTATCGTTTTATGGGTTTTTGGGGTAGAGGATTTCAAATAATATATTATTAAAGTTCCATAAACAATTATTTCCACATACAATTTTTTTTCGTTGTGAGTGACTTGGATAAAAAATTTGGATGTGGAAGTAGTGATTCCTTGGGCAGCGGTTTTTAAATAAATGTCAGAAATGCGCACAAGAAACGATCTTCGCATATACATACATACAGACATTTTTTTAATTCCATATTTAGTTTAACGCGTATGATAAGGCCCTAGAAAAGTAAAATTTGTTGTATATTATCGCCTTTTTTTTAACAAAATCTTCAGACATTTTTTTCGCCCTTTTTATTGGACATTTACTCAGCTCCTACATAGTGAAAGAAAAATTATTGAATAATATGCAAAAGATTTCATCATAAACGCTTACTTACCTACATACATACTTTCAATCGCACTAGGAAAAAAATTAAGGAACGTGCCTCGTTTTAGCAAATTACGATATTGCTCGTGTGGCGGTAAGATCTCACAATATTTTCAACTATAAAGGAACAATCATAATTTTTATATTTTTTTGATATTCACTCACATATCTTAAGTCATTGGACATCGCATGCATGTATGTATTTGTGATGAAGGTGAATAATTATAATATATTTAGATTAAATCTCTATATAGTTAATAAAATGGGAAAATACTAATTATTATTTTATTAATTTGCTACACCTTAACACAAAAACCCGATCCAAATTCGTAATCAGCAACCCCAAAATCATAAATAATATTAGTTTTATTAATAAATTCCCAGTACTTCCTTCATACTTATTTTTTTCTGTTCACCTTCTTAAGTATAAGAGCAATTATTTTTCTTATTAGGGGATGAGTTGTATGTCTCAAAATGTAACAATCTGCTAAGAAAGTCCTAATTTATCAAAATAAACAAAAAATAATTCATCCATTTTAAACCTTTTATATTAGCCATATTGAGGGTGCAGCATAAAATTTGTAATTCCTGACTTCACATTCATGATCAGCGATTCCCAAAAACATAAATAATATAAGTTTCAATAATTTATTCTCAGTACTTCGTTATTCATTGATTTTTTGACTTTAGGAGTGGTTTTCACTCTCTTGGGGGTAAAAGTCTTTTTAATATTTGAAGTTGATACCTTAAAGTTTAAGAATAAAAAAAAATTCCAAACCGCTATAGAATTAGTCCGCAGTTTGGGTACTTATCGACATCAAGTTACTGTATTACAGGTTAAATAGAATAAAATAATAAAAAAAGAGAGTTGCAACATTCCACAAAAACGAAAATACTACATCGGGTACTGTACTAGTGTTTCGCCAACCAAGTTAGCATCATCAGGAGATTATTAAAATTAAAAATAGAGCATCATATCTAAAAACTAATTTATTTTGTAAACAGTCCAGAGAGAATTATATGCCATATAGAATGTTCAACAATTATATAAATAAAAACTAATAAATTGGCAAATAGTATACCGGGTGTTACAGGATCATGGTACACCACCCTTTTCTCCTTTAGTTTTGAAGATAATTGATTGAAATTTGGGATATCCTATATACATAATTAGCGGCACTTTTTGACATACAAGTGATTTTTTTTCACTTCCTGTTTCGCCGGAAGTGACACTAACTTTCGATTTTTAAATAGAACACCCTGTATATTATTGCATTTTTTAATTCTGCATAATTTTCTGAATCCAACGATACCAAAAAGTGACATTTCAAACGTCAATATTTTTTATAATGTTATTTTTAATTTTCCATTTAAGTGTGCCATGACGGTTCCGATTTATTCTAAATGATACGTGTAATGCTAGAAAAATCGAAATCCCGTCAAAAATAGTAAATTACGTGATTTATGAACAAATAAAGTTCATCAAAATGGTTTTTGGGACAAAGCTTATTTTTTTCAAATGGAACCGTATTGGTACCGTTGTACCATTTATTAGTACTATTAATAAGGAATTTATTCATATGTCGTATTAAAATGTGCGATAAATACAAACAAAATTACAGCTAAAAGAAAATAAGAAAATACGTATTTGTTCTAATTAAATGTTAAGAAGGAACTAACCAAGGTGGCTTCGAAAACAATGAAATATTTAGCTTGTCAAGCATTTGTTGGTTTACCAGTGTTTTTATTGTGTCTTTAAAACTTGTTTAAAATTCTTGTTAATTGTGTTTAAAATGCCGCAAAGGACACCGCACGTTTTATAGGTAAATTGGTGACCTGTCAAATTTGATGAATTTTTGATATGTTGTAGTTCATCCGATTCTGAACAATAAGTACTTTTGACAAAACTTCAAATTATGGACAGTTTCTCCGATAGATGGCTTCAAAAACTGGACATACCACTCGATATTGTATCAATGACTTCTCAAAACGTACTGCTGGTATTGAAATAATTACTGCTGGAAATGAATAACCAGACTGTTTACCATTATTTGGTATTAGATTGATGTGCCTGAATTTCCGGTTTTGCCGGAAGTGACGTCAAATCGCGTTTTTCGAATGCACAACTCACCCGTTTACTTCAGTTTAATACATCATATATATAAGTAGCTTAATTAAAATTCACTATCTTAGTAAATAAGTAAGTGCATTGACTGATAGAACATTGATGCTAGCTTGATACCGGGTACATCATAATCTTGGTACAAGATAAAGCTGATTTTATTTTTCAAGATATAACATTGCAGTTGTGTCTAGTCAATGAAAACTAATTACTTGTGAGACCTTTAAGTAAAATAGGCTGTTTTTGTTTATTTATAACGCAGTAAACTTTACTATTTTTAGCAAAAATTACATAGCTGATTATTTTTATTTTTTAAATACTTACTTATTTTAATCATTCATTAATAGAAATCAAACAAGAAAACTTTATTTTCCTACGTGCTGCATGTTAGGTTTTATAATAAGAATTACTTACTTTGAAACTTAGGAAAGCAATCGGAATGCATCTATAGATAGCGGCAGGCAAGTACGTACAACGGGCCGAGGTTTAGCATGCAATACCCGTCTCGATGAAGCCCCTACCATTTAAATTCCTTGGTATCGCTGCGCATTCAACCAGCTACATGTACATCCATGACTGCCGTTATCTGTATATGTAATTTCTGTACTATTTGTCATTTGTATTGTATTTGTATACATTAATTATTTTAAGTTACCTTTTCTATATACATCTTGTTCATTTTATACATATTTTTAGTTCGCTTTGCTGCGAATGGAGCTTGTGTTTATTTTTTTCGTTTCATCCAGCCTGATATTGCGCCTCGCACCGTGTATGTCTGGCTGGCCCCGACACGTGCTAGGGGAGGAATACTGTTTTTTGTATTAATATTATTTGTATTAACAAAAACTTTATTTCAAATTAATTATAATTTGAAATAAAGTATTTTTGGTTTGATTTCTATCAATGAATGATTAAAATAAGTAAGTAAACATTTAAAAAAATAAAAATAATCAATATAATGTATTATAAATAAATAAAAACTGCCTATTTTACTTAAAGGTCTCACAAATAATTAGTGTCATTGACTAAACACAACTGCAATTTTTCTTGAAAAATAAAATCACCTTTGTTTTGTACCAAGATTATGGATGTACCCGCTATCAAGCTAGCATCAATGTTCTTCTACCAATCAATGCATACTTACTTATTTACTGAGATAGTGAATTTTAATAAAGCTACTTGTATATTATGTATTAAATTGAAGTAAACTGGTGCATTGTGCATTCGGAAAACCTGATTTGACGTCACTTTCGGCAAAAGCGGAAGTTCAGACCAAATAATGGTAAATAGTCTGGTCATTCATTTCTAGCAGTTATGATTTCAATACCTGCCGTACGTTTTGAAAAATTGTTGATACAGTATCGACAGTTAGGTCCAGTCTTTGGGGCCATCTATTGGAGAAACTGTCCATAATTTGAAGTTTTGACAAAGGAACTTATTGTTGGGAATCAGTTGAACTACAACATATCAAAAACTCATCAAATTTGACAGACCACCAATTTACATATAAAACGTGCGGTGTCCTTTATACAAAATTGTATTTTCTTATTTTCTTTTAGCTGCAATTTTGTTTGTATTTATCGCACATTTTAATACGACATATGAATAAATTCGTTATTAATACTACTAATAAATGGTACCACGGTACCAACATGGTTCCATTTGAAAAAATTGCGTTTTGCCCCAAAAACAATTTTGAAGAAATTTATTTGCTCATAAATCACGTAATTTAGTATTTTTGATGGGATTTCGATTTTTCTAGCATTATACGGGTCATTTAGAATAAATCTGAACCATCATGGCACACTCAAATGGAAAACTAAAAATTATATTATAAAAAATGACTTATTTGGTATCGTTGGATTCAGAGAATTATGCAGAATTCAAAAATGCAATAATATACAGGGTGTTCCATTTAAAAATAGAAAGTTAAGGTCACTTCCGTCGAAACCGGAAGTGAAAAAATTCACTGTCAAAAAGTGCCGCTTATTATGTATATAGGATATCCCAAATTTGGATCAATTACCTTCAAAACTAAAGGAGAAAAGGGGAGTGTACCATGATCGTGTTACACCCGGTATAATGATTACATCTATAGTCTTATGATACATTCACGTTTTAAAAAATGCAATCTCGTCACTTATCCAAGCTCTACATTATCAACTACATTTTAAAACACTTACCAACATGATGGCTAGACACACATAATTCTGGATATACTTTGTTCGAGGAATTAATCAAAATGTCACCGAATTTCCCACCGATTATTAAGTAGACGTTGAAAATCGAGGAACATTTTATTATAATCTAAGGGGATGCAAAAAATAACCCCAGAGAGTGCAGAAGATCAGAAGTGGAGCTCACTGAGTGAATTTGTGGTTCACAATGAGTCAAACACACGTGCAGAGGCGGACACGTGCCAGAGTGGGTGGCCAATATTGAAAATTGCATAATTTGAATCATCAAGCACCCATATTCAAGTCTACTAAGGGATTAGCGTTTCACTTCACTGAGGGGGTGGCCTATGCCACGCCGCAAATTTCTCGATCTTATGTAATCTTCATACGTTTTATGGTTTCTTCATATTTGGTGTAAGTATGTACTAGTGGATGAAAATGGACGGTTCATTATTTTTTGTTAATTTTGCATTCAACAAGTTATTTTTTTCAACTAATCTCTTATATTTTGGCAATAATATACAGAGAGTGCTAAAAATATTCTACTTTCCATTGAATTGTTAATTGCAAGAAACTATATATCATAGTCGAAAAATTCGGAAAATTGTCCGCAAGTATCTGAACTTTACTTTTTACTTAAAATTTAACTTCACATACTCCGACGCAGATTTTCTAAATTGTTTAATATTTTGAATTGATCTTACATGTACAGGCATATCATCTTATAATATCAGACTTTTATGAAACAGTGAATTATATGTTTTTTCTTTTTTTTACTGTATGTTAATATACAGGGTGGGCCATTAATAATAGGCAATAGTACAAGGGTAGATTCTTTTTTTCAAATTGGGTTTGTTTTCAAAGAATTTTTGAGATCTATGCGGCAGTTTTCTCGAAAACGGTTGGACTTATCAAGTTCTCTCGTGTACCTTTTTTACGTAGAAATGACTCCTGCATGAGATTTTCTAGTCGAAGGTGCCCCTACGTTTCGTAAAAAAAAAGAGAAAAAATTTTCGTCATCACGTATAGCTCATGAGGCGCCCTCCACGGGCTAACGTGATGTAATACATAAATTATTGTTTCTTAGCCTAAAAAAATGTTTCCTTACCAAATTGGGAGAAAACCGGTCAAGAGGTAGTTGAGATATTGCAAAAAAAGAACAAAAATTACAATTTTGACACCCTGAATCTTTTTCCATAGCAACAGTTTACTAATGCATGTTTGGTTATATCCTCATATTTTGGTTCAAAGAATCTACACTTGAACTATGGTCTATGATTAATGTATAATATTATGTGTTCTAGTATTATAGTTGTGAATGTCACTTACAAATCTTATTGTCTTCGACATATAGTATGGTAACGTATTGTGAATAATTTTATAAATAAATAATGTATTATTAAAAACTAATCTTTGGTTCATGCACATAAATTTCAAACATTCCAACATACCTGTTATACACGTATATGTGTTAACTTAATATAATATAGTAGGGCAGTATTCAAAAAGCGGTGTTAAAATTGTCTTCTAAACTGTAATCCTAGAGTACATTGATAAATTAATACTTATTCTATTAAAATCATTATTTTTTTTGCATATTTTACCTGTTATATATTCTTCATGTTTACTGAATTTTAATTGATCATCTATAATTATACCCAAATATTTACATTCTGATGCATACTCTAGACTCTGATCAAACAATTTAATATTGTCATATCGCCGTTTATCTCTATTACCAAAGATTATAACTTTAGTTTTTTGCGTATTAACAAACTCGTCAACCAAATTTCAAGTTTCTCTAATTCTAACTGCATTTTCCCAATACTTCATTTATATTATCACCATATACTGATATTGAAGTGTCATCAGCAAACAAATTCACAATAGTATCCTTTTCAAAACACTGAACAATATCATTAATATAAGTTATGAATAACAAAGGGCCCTGCACTGAACCTTGCGGAAAACCAAACTCCACCATTTCCTTATTCGATATTACTTCACCAATTCTCGTTTGTTGATATCTGTGCCATAGATAACTTTTAAATTATTTATTTGCTTTATGAACTAACCCATAACATAATTTTCGTAATAGTATAGCTCTATTTATAGTTTCAAAGGCTCCTTTGAAATCCAAAAACACTGTCACCATTACTTTATTTTGATCAGTTAATTCTGTCCACTTCGAGATCACGAGTTCGATAGACGACTCACATGAATGTTTATTTCTAAATCCTGACTGATTTTCTATAAGTACTTATTTCATTTTCCTTTAAGTGGTGTAAGAACTGTTTTTTTTATAAATATCTCCATTATCTTTTCAGGTAAAGGCAGAGTATTAATGGGTCTATGTTCCTCACATTTACAACCTCTTGTATTGATATAATCATACATGGATGTCTTCCATTGTAAGGACTTAATTGTTTTCACAAGTTTTATTCTTAGTTTTGATTTTCCCGCTTTTATAAGATCCATGTTTATGTAATCAGATGATCCATCTTTTTTTATTTCTCTTATTATAGTTATGATTTCATCTTCTGTTATATTATTAAACATTTCTAGTTGTCTATATCCATTATTATCTGGCATATTTCTTCTCTCATCATTAGTCGGTATATTTGAATAATTTTCGATAATGTTTTTTATACTTCTAACAAAATATATGTTAAATTTTTGTTCTAGTTGTACTTTTTGTGAAACATTTTCATCCCCGAAGTAGATATTTTTCACTTATTTTATAAAACATATGACTTTATTTCTAAGTTTTGCGTCTTTTTCATCTATAAATCTGTTCCAAATTCTCGTGGATTTTAACCCATTCTATGGTGGAAACCCTGTATACTGTTTTATTCAATTACGGGTTATTGGTGTAATAAATTTATTACACCAATCAGGTACGGTTTTAGAAAAAACCGGTGGAATTTATCTGCGTCCTGAGGCTTCTTCATAATAATTGGAGACTACAGTCAGTTATTAGATTTTTTGATAAAATAATCAAATTGCTTTAATAAAATAACACACATGAATTAAAAATTGTAGGTGTCAATGGGAAATATTTAATTTATGTTTACTTGGCACCAATTCCTAATAGCTGTCAGTCGCGAAATTTATTTTTTAATATGTGTATTTTACAGAGGAAATAATATTAGCAAATACGGTTTCAAGGAATAGCGCCGTCCTTGGACTTTGATGTTAAATATTACACATATTATTAGTAAATGGATTAGAAATTATCACACAAGAAATCAAAAATTGCTTTTCCAGGAAATCTGTTTCTAGTTAGTTAGTCAAATAGGTATATTTCACCCATGAAATTTATTAATCATAATTACGAAAAAAAAAATTCCAATGAAATTTGTTACACAATGCCCCATTTTGCCATATTTCCGAATATGATTGATACAGGATGTTTGCTAAATGCGTAGACGCTAAGACGGTATTTTACCGGAAAACTAGTATTGCACACCACGCTGCGCTCTATTTTTGCTCAGCGCGCCAACTCTCAATTTCATTGATAATAATCATTTTTAATTTATTAATGACGGATAAAAACAACTACTCTTCTAGCTAATACTGCCGAAGTATTGAATTACATGATAGGATTCCTGACACTTTAAAGCAAAAAGGTATATTGGAAATACTTAAATCATTTATTTAAATTCAGTCATTCAAACTTTTTTATTTAATATGAAATTATCTACTCTCTGTATATTGGTATCTCAATCTGGTCACGCTAATATACTACTTAGAAAAACACTTTAAAACACTCGTCATTGGAAAACTAATCAAAACAACTACTCTTCTAGCTAATACTGATGAAGTATTGAAATACATGATAGGATTCCTAGCATTTTAAGGAAAAAAATACATAGAAAATACCTAAATCTTTGTTGAAATTCAGTCACTAACAACAATTATTGAACCTTACATTCTATTTCAACTCTAGAAAAGTTAAATAAAAAAAGTTGTGTATGTTGTGATTTGCTTAATACCTAAATAATATTTTCAAAATACTTTTTCTTAAAAATTTCCTCGTGCAACCTACATCGATATTTACCATATTGGATGTACAAAAATGAACTCTTTTCATTAAAAAAAATATATATATTCATAGCTGTATGAAAAATTTTAAAATATATTCAAGAAATGCCATTCATTATCACAAGCACAAAAAAGTCAATTTTCTGAGATTTCACATATATACTTCCATGTACTTTTGACCTCTTGACGATCCCCATGTCAGTTTTACAAAATTAGGTCAGGATTTTTTGTTAATCACGAAAAACGGGTTAAAACAGGCCAGAATAGGGTTTAACATACAAATTAAAGATTTTAAAAAAGTAGACCATGTATTCGATGTATTTTTGGCCGCTGAACACGATCCCGATATCAGTTTCAACCAATCAGGTCATGACTTCTTATTTATCTTGATTTATTTATTTTTCTGTGGTACCGTACCTCTTTTGTCTCCAAATGATCTGCGCAATGATTTTCTTTTTCGTTTCATTCCTTTCGTTTCCACATCCCTTTTCAATGCCAAAAAATTAGCTTCTCTTGTATATACTAAATGCCAATTTTATGGAATCTTATCTGCTTGATTTACCTATTTACCCCTCATTTACCCCAATTTACCTCCCAATCCTTCGACGGAATAAGATGAAAATATAATCTAGTTAAAGTATATACGTGTACCAAATTTCAAGTCAATGTCTTAAACGGTTCCAGAATAATCATGCGCACAAAAAAAGTTAGACAGACCGACAGACAGACAGAAATATTTGTTTTGCTCAAACTTAAAATATCGACGTTTCATGACATTCTAAGCCTATTTGAACAATAAAAATTTTCAATTTTTTTTTGTCGTTACTATACTTCCACTGGATGTGGAAGTAAAATCCTGACCTAATTTTGTGATCGTGTTCAGCGGACAAAAATACATGGGAGTATATATGTGAAACTTTAGAGAATTAAGTTTTTTTGTGTGTGCCTGTGTTATGAATCTTTTCACATCCGAGCGATTTTCGCAAAAAAATTGTACAATTTTAATGAATTTATTCGCTACTTTAAGAGAGCACTGTATAGTAAGAAAGTAAAAAGCCTATTAATAATTAGACAATACTACAAAGTAGCTATGAACAATAATTTCGTTGTTTGAAAACATTTCATTGAACTTATCATAAGAAAAAATAATACATTGCTAAATTTTAATAACGCATTTTGTTAAATTAATCGAGTTTTAATTTTGTAACGCCATTAATTAAATACGCTTACTTATATTACTGTAACATTTTTTTTCTGTTCGCAACCGTTAACAGCAATCGATACACCGTAGCCAATCATCATGTTTGTTACGGTGGATCACGGCTTATTCGATATATTCATGGATCATAACATACATCATAGCTGTCAGAATGTGTTCATCATTTATTATGTCCAGGGGGACCCAAACATTTTAATAATCGGACACTCATTACGTTTACCAGGGATTCGAAAACTTTTGTCTCGTTAATCGTTTTAAAGTCGGTAGATAATGTTTTACAAAGAAGTATGTAGTTTAGTAATTGTTTAACTTCTCGATGAAATTTTAGCCAAACTGTTACTGGGCGTATGATTCATGTTTTTAGTGGAGTCAAATTAGGATTTTAATGTGAATGGTCTGGTCAAGGCAGTTTCTCGGTTTTAACGTGTTCAGGGGGACAACTTAAGTTCACAGCTCAGTTTTGCACTTTCTGCGAGGTCGGCGTATTGTTTGTTTTAACAATTTATTATTTTCCTTTTTTTAATTTTAATTTGATTTTAATTTGATTTCATAAAAGAAACATAGAGTTACTTGTATTTGTTTATAACTACAATTTCGAAAATTATAAACAACTGCAATAAATTTTGAAAAAAAAAAAAGATCTCTCTCCGTGATCTTAAAATTTTGTGTGCAAAACTGTGATCCCCTGAACATGTTAAAACAAAAAAACTGCCCTGACCAGACAATGGGCATATCCACAAAATTTTAATTTCAATCGAAAATAGTAGATTTATCCGGATTATAAACTAATATAACAATAAAAAAAATATATTTTTCCAATTATTCGTAATAGAAATGACCCCAATGCAGCGAGGCTAAGAAACGTTCCCAGGCAGAGGCTAGTAATATGATGTCACTTACCTTGCAGGTACGCACACCTGTAGTGTAATGCGGGCCCGATGTTTTTTTTATTGAAAGACTAATATAATATTATTGATCAGCATGCTTTAGAACTCCTATATCCAAATTTTGAAGATATTTTGATTTATGATTTTCGAATTACGGCCCCTTAAAATTATATTTTCCAAATATTAAATAATTAATAGCTTTTAAACGAATTGTATTTCGAAAAAAAGTCATTTCTCCCTTGACTTAGATATCTCGAGTTCTACGATAGCTAGAAATAAAATAAATACAAGTAAACTAGATGAAAAAGTCTATAACCGGAAATTATCTTCGAATATACAGGGCGAGCCAAGACGAAATTACAGAATCAAGTACCTTTTTTTTTAAATGGAATGCTATGTATATCAGTATATTTGTTGAAGCCTCTTTCTAGACTCCATTCATTCCTATATTATTATTGACTATCTCCCAACCACTTGGATGTAATGAATTTTTTTGTTGAAGTTGTGCCATCTACAGCTGCATATTGAAAAAATCACTAAAGTCACAATTACGGGTTTTAAGAAAAACTTAAGTGAATGCTAGTTACGACACATCCAATTAATTTTTACTTCCTAAAAATGTACAAGGTGGTCAAAAATTTTTTTTCAATTGAAAACTTTTTAAATTCAATTTTCTCAATTTTTTCAAATGGAACACCCTATATATTTTTCAACGATGTGATGAAGAGGCATTATCCTCAGTAAAACTTATGTTCAACTGGGTGTCATCCGCATATTGGTGATATTTACAGGGTTCAAATTATCTCTCATATCTGAAGTAAAAATAATAAACAGTAACGGCCCAAGTACTGAACCTCGAGGAACACCTTTTGACAGCATAACATCACTAGATATGGATGACCCCAATCGCACAGCATGAAACCGATCTGTTAGATAGCTTCTAATTAATGAGACTGCAAAATCTGAGAACCCGTAATAATGAAGCTTTGCACACAATAACCTATGATCTAAGGCCGTTGTCATTCCCTCATCCACAGCAGTAATAATATCATCCTGCACTTTTAGTAGTGCGGTGACGGTGACAGAACTATATCCCCTGCGAAAGCCAGACTGGTATTTCATTAGTAAATTATTATTATTCATAAAGCAAAAAATTTGGTGATGTAGTATTTTTTCAAACAATTTGGATAAATTTGGAGTAAACTGATTGGTCGTAGATCTGAGAATGACTCCGGCTGACTAACCTTGGGCAAAGGAAGTATTACAGCTTTCTTCCATGCCCCTGGAAAGTTTCCACTAGCAATGCAAAAATTAAATAATGACAAAGATGTGGAACAATGAAAGGGAGGGAAAGATATTTAACATTTGACGAGTTAATTCTTCATATCCAGAACAGTTTGAATTTAAACTTTTTAAAGCAATGAATATATCATTTTCGGTTATCTCATGAAATGCAAAAAAAACTATCACCGAGCATACTGTTATTATATTTATTAATAGTCTCTAATAAAATTGGTAGATCCAAGTTCATATCAGAGGCAAAAAATTATTTATTTGTTCTACATCGCTTAATTTTTGTGGTAGGTCCAAATTTCTAGCTTTAGAATTCAATTCAATTCAATGTTATTAGGTAGAAGATAACAATGTTGTTTACAATTAAAATTAACTACATTCCGTTAAGAATAAAAAATGATTTAAGCAACTTACCTAAGTTACACATGTAACTTGTGTTATTAAGTGTGCTTATAACATATCCATGATTATTAATTGTAAAACAAACAAAAAGTTGATGGATTCTTCATACAAAAATACTATAAATTTATAAATTAATAAAAATATACAAAATGTATTGAAAATTATCTAGGACAAATGAGGAGGAGGAAAGAGATGTAAATTTATACAGGTCTGCTTTCTGGTTTGTGTTAATAAAAAGTGAGTGGATAGTAGATCGATAAGTAAGCGAATTAAATGTAATGTTTAGTTTTTAAATATGTTTTGTATGATAACATAATTTTCATTCATAAACTTTTTTAAATCTTTTTTAAATATATATGTACTTTTAACATTTTTTATTGTTACTGGTAATAAATTATACAGCTTTGGCCCGTAATAAAATATAAATCTTTGGGTATGACATTTTCTAAAAAGTGGTATCTGAACGGACATTCTAGCTTGATTCCTTGTTTGACAGTCATAATCTGTGCATCCATAGGAGAGTGTGGTAGGTGTATAATTTCCTTATATTGAATTTATTTAGTTCGGTGTAAAGAAGTTCTGATGAGTATTGCTCGTCATTTTTAAATAAAATTTTTAACAATGTGAATGAATATTAAGTCTGTCAAGAGTATTCCAAATTTGTTTAGGTAAGCCAACTTTTCTTGCTTGATAGCATTAACAACATAATTGCTCATGGTTAATAAGCCTCCCAATCATTTGGTCGTTTGGTTTTCTTATATTTGGTTAGTAATTTATTACTTTCCCGAATCATGATTTTAAAGACATCGGTTATCCACCGAGATTTTGGTTTGCTTATTTTAACTGCTGTGATGGATGCGTGTATGTCAAAAGTATTCATAATATTTTGTATTAAAATACTAACTTTTGACCAGAGTTGGGCGAGTACACGGATACTTTACTCGTATTTTGTACTCGAATACTAAAAGTACTCTTTTTTAATTATTCGTAAGTACTTTTTGGTTTAGAGGACTTAATACTCGTATTTGCAGCACATTAAAAATTACTCGTACAAAGTATTCGTCAAAAATTATTACTTTTTACGAGTACTCAACCCCCTCTATTTCTCTGGTATCTCTGGTATAGTAGTCTCAGAGATTTAGTTTACTTTAGTGTGCAGTCATTAGTTTACCACTCGGGGCTCAGGCACTAACCAGTCAATTGTCATCTATCGTCAGCTCAGCAGTGTATATTATATATGTTTGATATTATACAGGGTGTCTCACTTTTTATTAGCATGACTTCATTAGTCGGTAAAAGACCTAATTTTGAGAATAAAAGTGTCCATAATCATTGATCCTAAGATGTTTCTGTGACACAGGGCATTGTATTTGAAATAAATTTTTATTATTATTATTTTTTAAAATAACCGCTCGCAAAAAAATTCGTGATATTGCTGCGAATGACTTCTTTGAGAGCAAATAATTCAATACTGAAAACCATTGGTTGCCTATTATTACCAATTGAGAAGATACGAAGATGGAAAGATATTTACTATTCATGAAACTTAAGAAAAAATTATCGCCGAATTGAAATTTTGCAAATATTTTTAAAAAATATTAAACAGCATTCAATTTTGTTTAGAAAATGCCCTTTTGCCAGAAATCGATAGGACGTATCGTTTTCAAGAAAAAGCGACAATACTGATTAGAAGCCAAATCATGATTTTACATTGTCTTATTTATTATTTTATTTTATTTTATTTACTTTCGGGATAACATTGAATGCCATTTCATATTTTTTTAAAATGTGTGGAAAATTTCAATTCGGCGATCATTTATTATTATTTTCGCCGCCAGAAATAATAGGATAGATAGGTGATGATTTTCAGTATTGAATTATTTGCTACGAAATACTAAGTCATTCGCAGCAATATCACAATTTTTTTATTAACGATTATTTACAAAAATGATAATAAGGAGCAACGTTTGAAGAGACTTTTATTTCAAAATGAGGTCTTCTATGAAGTTCTGCTAATAAAAAGTGAGATACCCTATGCCTATGTTATAAATAATAACATTTTTATTTTCTGTGAACCATAATGTCTAATGGTTATTTCGTTAAACTTGTTTTATTAAATAAAAGGTTTTATTTTATTTTAAACTTGACCGAGTGTCTTTTTATCTGTTCTTATCTATATAGTTAAAAAGTTCTGTCTAAAGACCATGAAGAGAAAATATTAATTTATTTTAATGGTTATGGGTACTCGTACTCGTTACTCGAATTTATTATGGTTTTGCGAGTATGACTCGTACTTATACTTTCTTATTAATAAAATACTTACGAGTATTATACTCATAATTAAAATGAATCGGGTACTCGTACTCGAATTTTTGCAAGTACCTTTTTTTTGGTACTCGGCATAGCTCTGATTTTGACTCGACCTCATCCACATTATATAACAATTACCAATCCACAGACTCCAGTTTCTGCTGAAATTCTTCTAATTGAAAAAATTTAAAGATTCTTAATGAAACTAATATCATAATTACTGATATAAAACTTGTCTTAGAATTCGGCAATGACAACATACAACAGTGACAATCAGTCAGATTTGTTGATAGCTGTATGATACATTGTTTCTTACTAATCATAGTACATCTAATTTTTACGATTTAAGGATATGTGGATACTATGATTTTCATAAAATTTTAAATTTTAACACTATCAGTTAAAATTTTTATAACATGTTTCATATCGTTGGAAAGAGATGAAAGTAACGAATTTAATGGTGCCATGGCGTACCTCCAGATTTGCAATTCTTATTTTTGCACTATGTCGAAAGCAACTGCGTTTTTCGAATTTTTTATACATTTTATTATTCTTATATTCTTTTCGTATCTCCTTTTTGTATCTCCTCAAATAAGATAGATATTAGCGTTTGTGGTTTTCCTATTTTTCATGATTTCGTAGTATATCTCACAAAGAAGGCTATTGATTTCGAATGTTCGAATATTTAGCGAGATATTTGATGTGGCTCTGTTAAAATGGACAGACTAAAAGTATATTTTAACACATATTGCAATAAGTTTCCTAATTACATACATCAGAACCAATATTAATTAATAATATTTCATTATCTAGTATTTTAACGCAAAATTTATTCCTTTCACCAAATCGAATACAGTATTTCATGTGAGCCGAATAAGAGATGAGGAAAGTAGACACGGAACGATGTTAATTTTGCGTTTCATCGCTACACCATATCGCGGCCCCGCTACTGCAACGTAAAAAGCTCGTCGTGGCTCATCATCAATCACTCAGTAACCCCATACAACGCCTTTTGATTCGTGATCACTAATTAAGGCAACACGAGTTGACCTTTTACTAGTTTCTGTATGACAACACATCATAAAAAATACGGCATTACAGTTAATTACAAAAAAATATCTGCGATGAATTTACCGTTACAAATTATTTTGTTTATTCTAGAATGCTTGTTTTTATTTTAGGCATTAATCAAACCGAACTCTCATGTAATAATATAGAGGATACAGGGTGTTCCGCGACGTGTGTCCATTCAGAATATATATATACTGTAGAACTGAATCGTCAAGATTTAATTTTTTTTAATCGTATATTTAACGTCAGCCTATTTCCGCGTCTAAGACCAATCACTGGTGCCAATCGTGCAGCAGAATTGATTATTTTCGGCAGCATTCCACTAAAAATTTTATTGTTGATTTTTATGTATTATGTCCTGATTACGAAAAAAATATTTGCGCCCAAAAATTCCTGGTGCGTCAAAAGTTATATTCACTTTTTGACGCGCTTTCACGGATTTTCTACTTATCTGCTTAATATATCTTGTACTGGTAATCGAATGGGAATTTTAAAAATACTGACTTATTTGAAATAAAATTCTTAAAAAATATAGACCTGTCCGATATGTATAGGTCAATCCGCCATTTTGGAAAAAAAAGGAAAACGCCAAAAATGGCAGAAAAAATAAAAATTGAATGTCTTTTCGATACGAAGGAGTAATTTCACCAAAGTTGGCAAAAATAAAATTTATCTATGGTCAAATATAATGCACACATATTTCCTGGAAGATATTTTAGCCATTATTAGTGGTAATCCAACCTACATCAGCTTTTGACAATACCAACAGGAACAAATTATCGTATGTAATATCACTAGTGCTTAAAATTTTATCGAAAATTTTTTCGAAAGCGTGTTGCCTGGTAATATAAAGAGTGCAAATTGGCAGCCGCTTTAGCGGGAGGGATTTAATCTTTGATAATAAACTGCCAATTTGCACGAGTTATATTAACTAGGGGCAACTTAGCTTGAGAAAAAATTTTTAGATAAAATTTAAAGCACGAGTGGTATTTGAGGAGAATATTTCACGAATAAATAATTCATTAAGTACATCTTGAATATTATGTTTTCTCATTAATTGCCTTCAGACGTTTTCTTGTCACTTTTTAGAGTTTACTGACCTTTATTTTCAATTTCCTCATTAATTTGGTATACAGAAATATTTCCAAACCGACTCATATTGTCAAAACAGCAAATCTGAAACAAACGCAGTAGAAACAATGGAGATTCCCTATATTTTAAAATAATCTAGTGACGTGTCTATGGCAACTAGTAAATAAAACGAGTTGAAACCTTAGATATTATAATATATAGACGGGCTTAACACCTTTCGGGCGTTTCTGAGGTGCAATATGACGAGGAACGATAGAGAGAGCACTACATCTTTAATCTGCGAGCACTACTTTATTCCCGATGTCCCGCCTATTTATTACTATACACTCATGGTTCCGAGATTGACATAGAGAGTGCCATCTAGCGCTACCTCTACTAAAGTTATATTCCATAATAATTGTTCATTGATTCATATTTACGTATTTAATCCTTATTTTTAACTTACGAAGTTTACAAATTATGTTGAAGTTTGCTTCGTTAGGCAGAGTGAATTTTAAATACAAAAAATTAAAATATTGCACAGCTTTGATTCAACTAGTTACTTTTTGATAGATTACCATATGTAAGTAGGTAGGTACCTAGGTAAATTTTCAGTTTGTTTCCAGAGCGAATGTGTTTACTTGACATTTATAACAAATGATTTGCTTAACTTTGTAACTACGTTATTGAGCTATTGAAAGCTGTGCTTGACTTGTTCCTGTATTATGAGCTAGGTATATTAAGTACAATCTTTGTATATTATTGTTACCTGATTGAAAAGTAGGCAAATTGAAATAGTTACAGATAGGCAAGGGTTATAGCCTATATATTTCAGACAGGCTTCTCTTTGTAACTGACGATTGTTTACTATATATGTGGTGTGTTTATGTTTGCTAGTACATAATACAATATTACAATTTACAAGGTAAATTAACAATTAGTAATAAGCTAGAGAAGATATTTATAGATAAAATTAAAAAGCCGAAAATATTTCACGAAACAAAACGTCAAAAAATTATCGCAGTATTTGCCGCAGCGACATAAAAATTAGAGCGATAAATTTTGCATGTTGGTACTGTCAAAAGCCGATCTAGCTTGAATTACCACTAATAATGACATTTGATTGGTGCAATGTTGTGAAAAAAAGGGCTCTCATTGGCTATAGCATTAATGAGTGAAATAATCGCTCTAATTTTTTGTGTCGCCGCGTCGACAAAAATTTTTTGACATATATGTCATGTTCTGTTTCGTGAAATGTTTTCCGCAAATATGTTCACTCTTTTTCACTCACGCTTTTAAATTTTATCTATACATTTTTCTCTAGCTTATTGCTAATTGTTAACGTAAATTGTATTGTTGTATTATATACGTAGTAATATAATAATATAAACATAACATAAGGCAAATCAATTATTTCATGTTAAACACAAATGTACTTACGTATGGTAATCCACCACTAATAGCACTTATTACAATTCAACTCTCACAGTATAAATAACCTCTGCTTAACTAAACAACCGTAACTTAATCTTTACCCTCCTTAAATTGAAAATAAGAATTAAATAAGTAAATATATATCACTACTGCATTTAATTTTACTTTATATAATTCTTGCATATTACACTGTCTGCTTAAGGTATGTAGAGTTTAACGTTACTGTTACTAGATGGCGGTGGCGGCACCAGAACCATATTTCATTTCTCATAGATCAACTAAAAATAGAACATAAGGAGAAACATTGGTAGTGCTGTCTCTGTCTTTGTGTGTTATATGACTGGTCGAAACATGCCTAAGAACTGTTTACAATGAAGTCTCTCAGAGTCTCAGCAGTTTTGGACCAGTCACCAATCTATGCATTATAATACTCAAGGTATATTGGTTTATTGATTGTCATTATATTTAAAATAAGGCAAATTCCGTAGACTTTTAAGTTTCTACAGCTGCGATTGTCAAATAATTATACCTACTTTGTTCTTATTAGATGAGTCGGTTTGGAAATACATTTTTATGTGACGTAAATAATAAAATTGAAAATAAAGGTCAGTAAACACTAATAAATTATAAGAAAATTTTTTCTCAAGCTTAGTTGCCAAAAGGTAATATAACTCTTGTAAATTGGCAGTTTATTATCAAAGATTAAATCCATCCCGCTAAAGCGCTCGGGATTTAATCAGATAATAAACTGTCAATTTACACTCTTTATATTACCAGGAAACAACGCTTTTTAAGCACTAGTGATATTACATACGATCATGGGGAACTTGCCCATTTTTTTTCTATTTCATTAAAGTGTGTGTTTATGTATAAAAACACGCCTCACCGAATATCAGCTTTTAAATCGCAGTACTTACTTTGCAATAAATAATTAAAGTTGAGAATGTTGAGATCCTCGCGAAAAGTACTGTGACGTCAGATCGAGAAACTAGTCTCGCGTGGTGTCCCACAGATGGCGTACTTTAGCCGAGCGGTATACGTCTTCACCCTAATTAATAGACTGGGCGGCGGTTGGCTTTGAGACGTCCGCATATTCGATCATAAGTCTTTTGTTTTTATGTTAGAGAAAAAATAAAAAAAGTGTCGGAAAGCACAGTGCATAAGCTGTCTACAAATTTTTCGAAAAAAAACGATAATTATCGAGATATTCGAGGATATGTAGGAAACTACACGTTCTTCTACAGAGTGTATGTAAATCTCAAAAAAATAATTTTTCTCTTTGTTTCGAACATCGTATATGAGATCGATTTTAGTTAATTACCGATTAATTACGGTGACAATATGGAAAAATTTTACCGGAAAAAAAAAGTCCCAAATCCCGCCCCCTCCAATTCTTTCATTTTTGTCTGAATTCAAAAAATAAAAAAAAAAGAAGTTTTAGCGAAGTTAATTCTATTTCAATTAGCTGGAGCAGTCGTTTGGCGTAGGAGCCAAGATTAAAAAGTTTTCAACTGTAGAAGCTGAAAATTTGCGATTTTTTGCCGTACATGGCCGACATTTCAGTAGTTATCTCCGAAAAAAAATCAAAATTCTGATGATAGCAAAAGATTCGTAGTGGAAAATACTCGTTTGACCTCATTTTTTATTTCGAGCCAACTCCAACCGTTTCGGAGATATCTGCGAAAAATAGCAAAAAACAGCTTACATTTCGGAGCCGGGGGCGAGCGTAGAGGCGACTTCAATGTGAATATCAGTCGATATTCCGTTGAAGCAACGTCGAGCGCGGTTAGTACTTGGATGGGTGACCCACCTATCTTGGGAAATACAGCGTTCTCGCCCCACCTTCTAGAGGGTGTATATCAGTGTATACTCGGAAGTTACGTAATTTCAGACGAGGATTACGTAGTGGATATACCATCCTTCGGAGGGGATGTAAAGCAGGCGGTCCCTTGTCTATTAAATGTTAGGCAAGTAAAAGATCCCTACTGTTCTTAATGGAAGCGGTTCGGCAAAATTTCCAGGTTGGGGGTAGCTCGTCTCCTGGCGTCGTTAAATAGTTAAAAAAAAAAAAAAAATTCGGAGCCAAAAAAATTGCAAAAACATGCTATCTTGACACTTTCATATTTTTCGAAAAACACCATTGGGACGGCCGTACGATGTCGCGACGTAAAGAGGAAGTCTTCCAGGTAAACCTGATCGTAAATTGCACGGGGAAATTCGGCTCGGTACGAACGAATAAAAAGTAGCATTTTGTGACATTTCAGAATAATGAAGATGTTTTTCCAACGAATATGTTTAAATTTTAGGTTAGGTTTGTGTTCACTGCTAGTTGTTTCTGACAAATGCGCATGCGGAATTATCAAAGCCAAAGCAAAATCGGTGTCGCTTGACGCCGTCATCCGACTTTCTCCATCTGACGTCACGTTTCAAGAGTGGGTAAAATCCGGCAGATTTGAATCGCTTATATTTCTGGAAGAGATTTTTTTTTTTAAATTTTTTGTTGTCTATGGGGTTTTTAATGATGTTAGTTTACGATTTTGAGTATTTTAAATAAATTTTATTTTTTGGGCAAATTCCCTATTTGCTCCACGATGTGGCTTACTATTTTATGTATAACATGTATTTTATGCATGATGGGGCACCAGCACATTTTAGTGTGAACGTTAGGACACATTTAAATGCTGCTTACCATGAGCGATGGATAGAACGAGGTGGCCCTGTAGATTGGTCTCCTTGTTCCCCGGATTTAATTCCCCTTGACTACCTCGTATAGGGCTATTTAAAATCTTTGGTTTATGCAGCCCGCCTTCGAAATGTTCAATGGAGCAGAGGGTGTTAGACTCATAAGAAATATACCTGGTATTTTTAGAAATGTAAGGAGATTTATGGAAAAGCGTGTGAGAAGCTGCATCGAAATGAATAGGAGGCATTTTGAACACCTTGTGTAATGATAAATAATAAACGTGTAATACGAATTCAGTTCACTTTATTTATGTATGTACATTTAATGAAATTTTTCTACTATCGTATATAAATGACCTTTGCAACTCTAGCAACACGCGCGATAACGAAAGTAAACATTCGAGTTACCTGGTTGCTAAGGCGCTGCTAGCTACGAAAGTAGAACTTTCGTGGCCAGGACAAAAAAATACAAAAAAAAACAAATAACGCTTCATAAGTTTGCATATACCTTGCTTTGGATTTCTTGGGGTAAAGCGAGGCACAAGGCACAAGTAATATTGGCTGCTTCTTGTATCCCATTTTCATCGCCACCAAATATATTTGTTTATTTTAGTGTGAAACTACCAGAAATTAAAATGTTTAACACTACCTCGATGACATATAGTAATTGTTTCATTGCTATGGAAACAATTTTCACAGACTCCTAAACTATAAACTATTTATTAAATGGAATTATTAAATCCCATAATATCTTTCGGTATTAGAAAAATATAATACATTACACGATGCGAAAGCCCTTTTAGTTGTTCGGGGTGTTCTTTGAAAGGTCTCGGCTTCGCCTCGACCATTCAAAAATCACCTCACACCTAAAAGTACACTTTCGCATCTAGCAATGTAAATAACTATTCTATCTGCATGAAACAAGCCAACTTTGATTTTTTGAAGGCGTAATTATTGATAATCGCCCTTTTTACATCGAACTTTTCAATCGGGTTTTAAAGGCAAATGATACGTTCTACGAATTTTCACCAAGAGTACATTTTCTTTAAAAATTCGGCTGAGAAATCACATTTAAAGTCAAAAATAAAAAAAATATCAAAGCAAAAAAATCTCTCTTGTAGTAGTAGTTTTTAAAAAAATTAAGAAAAGCCATATCTTTATACCACCTTCGGAGAGGCGTAGCTCCGTTAGGAAGCATTTCTGCCCCCCCCCCCCCCACCATGAATTTTTCTTCATATTTTTGGGTGTAGAACCACCTACCGAAATATTCGAATGTTATTTACGAACATCCTGTATAAATAAAAAAACCGCTACCTAAAGAATCGATACTTGATTTGTTCTATGCTGATAATTTCCACTCAAATTAAAGTCGTTTTTGTCCTGTTGCAAAAGTCACATTAGCTGTTAACAATTTACCTCCAAATATAGATGTCAACTTTTGTTCATATACGAAAGTCTTAAATTATATCTCTGTTAGTCATAAATCATAATCTAGTTTAATGTTTATGCTTTTTTGCTTAAGCTTTATTGTCACGAATTCATTTCAGTATGTAAGGTAACGTATATATTGTAAACTAATATCATTTGGGATTATATCCTGTGGATATTTTGAAATAAATAAACAAATAACTTATCAATATAACCTACAACTTCCTATTTACCGAACAATACCGTCTAATCCCACTTTGTTGTTTTATGGTTTTTAATGCAAAAACTAGAATACTACTACATCTAAATGTTTTAATTACATCAAACAATAAAAGAGCTACGCCGATAATTCAAGAAAAAACGATCATATCGCCCAGTAAGGGTTTAATTAAATTTGAAAAAATCCTCCTAGTTTCAATGCATTAAAACCAACTTGTAGGGTTGAATGCGAATGTCGGCGTCAACTTCGACAGTCGACTGCGGATGCATTAGACGGACTTCCGGAGTAGTGCGGGAGTCCGATGGAGTGTAACACAGCAGTAATACAGCTCTCATGCATATACATACGCTCACTTCCGCATGTGATGTCATATGGGGATGCGCATCCGAGTGGAAGAGGGGATCGCAGGACTCAGGATGTCGATATGACGGCACTATGTATACAATGTATGCTACGTTGACGTTCTAGGAATATGACTTATGCCCTTTTAAATATAATGTGCGATACGCGCGATTACATATTCTCCAAATTGTTAGTTGGGCGTAAAGTATTTGATAATAAAATTAATAATCGTCTTTCTTATTGATGAGTTAGATACTGAAAGGAATTCAGCACAGTAGGTATGAACTGTATGGCGTGAGTTACAAAAGTTCGGCCTTCACTTAAACAACATTTATTGATGGAATAAAACAATTCTACACAAGTAATAATTTAAATGCTTTTTAGATTCATTTAAGTTTTATTAGTGTTTTATAAAGCAGTGATTTTTGCCAGATTTATTAGATTATGTAAAATGCACTTAAAAATGTCTTAAAAGAAAGTTTGATAACGCAGAAAAAAAAAATTCCAAATAGGTTTAAAATATCATGAAACGTCGAGATTTTAAGTTTGAGCAAAAAAATTCTGTCTGTCTGTCGTTCTGTCTGTAATTTTTTACTCTCGAACCGTTTAAGATATTGACTTGAAATTTGGTACACCTATGTATTTTAAGGAGGTCTGGAACTAGATTATATTTTGATCTTATTCTGTTGAAGGGTTGGGGGTTGGGGAGTAAATTGGTAAATTGAGCAAGTAAGAGTCCATGAAATTGGTATTTAGTATATATAAGAGAAGCTAAGGTCTCAAAAATTTTTTTGGCATTAGCTACCCCCATTACCACCAGCCATTATTGAAGGGGGTGAAAAAAATAAAATTGTGATTTAATGTGTGTATAGGGTGGACCAAATTAGATGAGATTTGGGGGTTTTCTCTAAAACTATAGCAGATAGACAGAAACAATCACAAAAAGAACTGCGTTGCGTTTCTTAAAATAAAATAAATTTCCACTCTACAAAATTAGGATTAGTCACTAGGGTGGGCTGAAAAACACGAAAATTTGAATTTACAGATGGCCCACTTACTAACTCATTACTATGTATCTAAAACTAATTCGGGTAGATTTTTAGCCAAATCGGTGAATATCTAGCTGGCCCACCAGGGCCTTGAAAATGAAAGAAAGGGCCAATTTTTCGATTTTTAACATTTTTTAAATTGACATTTGAAATTTTTTTTGACTCTTTATTAATGCCTAAATGCGTGTAGCAAAAGTTTTTCGAATAAAATATTTTTCAGTTCCTGGGAAATTAGAAATTTGTCACTAAAACATAGAATTCGACGAAAATAAGGTTTTCTGTATAAAATTTCTAATTTCCCTGGAACTGAAAAATATTTTATTCGAAAAACTTTTGCTACACGCATTTAGGCATTAATAAAGAGTCAAAAATAATTTCAAATGTCAATTTAAAAAATGTTAAAAATCGAAAAATTGGCCCTTTCTTTCATTTTCAAGGCCCTGGTGGGCTAGCTAGATATTCACCGATTTGGCTAAAAATCTACCCGAATTAGTTTTAGATACATAGTAATAAGTTAGTAAGTGGGCCATCTGTAAATTCAAATTTTCGTGTTTTTCAGCCCACCCTATTAGTCACTATCTATCTATACCCAAACGACTTTCAAATGCGTCTCGATTTTTGCCAGTGGTTTTTGCTTCAGTGCAATGAAGTACCAGGATTTGAAGGAACAATTATATGGATAGACGAGGCCCATATAAGCAGTGCCGAAATTTTTAATCAGCATAATAACCACCGCTGGGCTCATGAAAATCCGCACGTAACCGCTACAGTATTGTCAAGGACGATTTGAATTTGCTGTATGGTATGATTTTATTGGATACCAAATAATAGGTCCTCTAGTGCTTCTGACGATACCGAGATTTTTTCGGTCTCGCTCTCAGTCTCGTAACGAGCCCGAGAGCAAGACCGAGACCTTGCGGCAGAGACAGAGAACGAGACCGACGCCGGTCCCCCGAGAGTCTCGTTCAATATCGGTCTCGGTGCATTTTTTTTAAATATATTTTCCTAACAATATAGTGTTAAATTAAAATAAATATAGAGGAAGATGCTTACAGTGTTTTTTACATTGCATTATAAGAACATATCTTTAAGGGATAATGTGTCCATTAAATAATTTTTTATAGGTGAATTATGGAAGAGAACTTAAAATAAATAAAAGAGTTTATTAATTCTCGCAGTTATAAAATAAAAACAATAAATAATGTATCTAATACGTAAATAATTTTAGTAGGTACGTAATAACAAAATATATTATAAAAAAAATTAAAGCTTTTCTGTAAGTCCACAAGTTACCCATGAATTCAAACAGAGAAGACTTCTGGCAGAATCTTTATTTAAACAGCTTCTGTGTTTCCGTATTACTAAGGCTGCTTTTGAGAATAATCTCTCTGAAGTACTGACGTAGCTGTCACGCTGAAAATATCCCGTGCCATCTTAGACATATGAGGAAAATTTGTTTAGTGCATTTTCCACCATTTTCTTTTTCAGCTCTAGGTCCAGTTCAGTTTGCGTTTCGGCATCTTAATATTCTTGATTTTATCAATGAAAAAAGACACTTAAAATTATTGCACAAATTGTTTATTTTGATTTTACGGTTTGATACTGCGACACCGTTGCACTGTTGCCGAGTATATGCGATGTTTAAGGAGAGTCTCGGGTACGAGACCGATAACGAGCTCGATACTTTACGCACGGTCCCGAGCCCGATACGAGACTGGCCCAGTCTCGGTCTCGTCTCGCCGAGACCGAAGCACTAGTGCCCATCTTTTTCACGGTAATTTGAATACCGAAAATTTTATTAACATTCTACGACAAGAAATAGAGCCCTTTGTAGACAATATGCCTGTAAGACAATTTCAAAGATTAATTTACCAACACGATGGCGCTCCAGGTCATACGTCAAATGAAATATAACATTATTTAAATGCTCAATTTGGAGATGATTGGATAGGTATTTATATATCACTCAAGACTACTTTATCAAGTTCGGCTTTACTAGTTAGCTAAAAGTTAACTAAACCGATAACTAACAATTAATTTAGCTAACTGGACATAAATAAACAACAAAGTAGTTTACATATTGTTTAATTTTTAGAAAATAACGGTCCTATTTTGGGCCAGCTAGATCTCTCGATATAACCCCTGCCGACTTTTGGTTTTGGGGTTATTTAAAAAATATTATATATGGAGAACGTTCTAATAACATAGAAGAATTGGAAAACAAAACATTAGCTGCGTTTCGGACAATAACTCCTGTCATGATTGGAAATGCAACAAATGTTGTAAGGAGAAGGTGTCAAGAATGCATAGATGTCAATGGAAGACAATTCGAAAATTTATTGTAGTTTGGTTTTTCCTATTTTTGGCAAAATTATTTGATATTATAAGAAGTGTTGTTGTTCTTAATATTTTTCCATGGCCTCCTCACAATTATTAAATTTTTCGAAAATTAACCACTTTTTCTAGAGATAAATATGACATGATATATCGTTAGATAGCTAATTTAAGTTGTGATCGAACAGTGAAATAATTTACAGGGTGTTCCATTTAAAAAAAACACAAGCTATGTCTATATCTCGAAAACTGAGGCATGCATAATTTTCTTGTTATCAGCACCGGATTTTACGCAAAAAAGTACCTTAAGAATGTGTTACTCGATTTTCGATTCGACACTTGGTAATTGAGATATACAGGTAATCCAAAAGCGCTTTTGTCTATCTGCCATAGTTTTAGAGAACATCTCAAATCCCATCTAATTTGGTACACCCTGTACAAGAACGAAAGGCCTCAAAATATTTTCTTACTTCATCCACCCCCACTCCCACTACCGATGTGGCATATCATTTTATGGGTTTTTGGGGTAGATGATTTCAAATATTATTTTACTAAAGTTCCCTAAACAAATTTTTCTCATTGTGAGATTTGAATGGAAAATCTGGATGTGGCAGCGATTTTTAAAAGGCAGAATTTACCTTGAAACTAAATTATCATCTAGTCTTTATAACTGTTTTATTTAGGTATTTGTCAAGCCTTTAATAAAACTCTATAGCTGTTAAGTCCAACTTAGGTGGATCGAGTTTTATTGGAAAATTTAGGAAATGTTATAATCGCGGTATGAAATTATCTTGGAATGGCTGTTAATGCTGGTCTATAAATCTAATACGCTTTGATATCACTCTTTCTAGTCGAACTTTCATAAATATAACTAACTTACTTCTACATCCAGTGGAAGTGTAGTAACGTAAAAAAAAATTGAAAATTTTTATTGTTCAAATAGACTTAGAATGTCATGAATAGTCGAGATTTTAAGTTTGAGCAAAAAAAAATTCTGTCTGTCTGTAACTTTTTTTTGTGCACAAGATTACTCTGGAACCGTTTAAGACATTGCCTTGAAAGGCACACGTATGTATTTTAACGAGATTTGGAATTAGATTATATTTTGATCTTATTCCGTTGAAGGGTTTAGGAGTAAATTTGGGTAAATTGGGGTAAGTGGAGGTAAATAGGTAAATGAAGCAAGAGTCCATAAAATTGGTATTTAGTATATATAAGAGAAGCTAGTCTCGCAATTTTTTTTCTCTGGTATTGTCATGACAACCGAGTCTCTGTGTAAACAATAATTTATCCGATAATAATATATCCATTTGATTAATGTCTAGGAGAAACAACAGTATTTATTTTTTTTCAATTCTAATATCGCCTATTTTCGCCACAAAATATTTTTATACAATACTACAATGCGGGAAGTTCAACAGCACAACCTTTATATTCCAAGGAAAAGTATTATAATTCCAGAATTTCTCAGACTAGAAGGGAAACAACAGGCGTGATCTGATAAACCATAACGGGAGTTGCGGGAAGCAATTATTATTAGCACTCTTCCTGTAACCTAGTAAATCACCCAGATAATCAACTATGGTCCGGATTTATCATTTAATATTATGACAAATTATAACTAATTCCACATCGATTTACTTTTACACAACATTTACTTAATTTCATATTTATCACCGTGCTCGCTGCTGAATACTTTAAAGCGACGAAATTTATATATTTTTTGCTCTTTTCTCACTTGAATTTTGCAGAGTGAGAGGGAAATATGCGTTTATTTTCGGTTCATTTTAAATATTTAAAAAACCAAACATAGTATAATCTTTAAAAGTGTTTTAGATACTTGATATTATTCTAACGAATATAACTATATATATTTTTTATTGTAAATTTCTGTTATACTTGAATATCGTAGTTTGTCAATGGAAATAGTTTCAAATTTCATTATTATAGTATGGCATTTAACTGTACACAAAATTTACGATAAAAACTGTATATGGTTGTATTCCTTAAAGCAATGGGAGGTACCTGAACCTCTTTTAAAGATTATACCATTTACGATTTTTACAATATTTATAATAAACCAAAAATAAACGTATGTTTCCCTCTCACTTTGCAAAATTCTCTCCTTAAGTATAGGATTTTTCAGTGAGGGAAATATGCTGTTTTTTCGGTTTATTATGAATATTTTAAAAACCGTAAATGGTATAATCTTTAAAATAGTTTCAGGTACGTCCCATTGCCCTGAGGAATACAACCATATACAGGTTTTATCACAAATTTTGTATGTAGTTAAATACCATGCTCTAATAATAAAAGGACCCCGCTCATTTCTTTTGGGAAGTGGCCCCCTGTGAAATTGACTGAATTTTTAATATGTTGTAGATTTCGACTTTCTGGTCAAGAGCTCTTATGGGCCCAACTCGATGCTATGTCTAGTTTCCAAGATACAACTATAAATTCTTGTAAAATTCTCTATCTTGTCGAATTTTTAATTTACGATGGGGGATTAGAGATCAAAGGAGCAATTTCCCAAAGTTTTTCAATTAAAGTTTTTTTGATCATGAAGATCATACTTTATGTAAAAAATGTTTTAGCCAATTTGACCGAATATTTTTTTCACTTGTTATTTTTATGTAGATTTCCCAGCGCCTTCGCCAACATTTTTCAAACTTTAATTTTTAAAATTTTTTTCTACGCTGTTTTTATTAAAACAATAAATGTTTTTAGTGCAAAATATTATAAAGAACCATTAAAACCAGGGCCGGCCTTAAGCAGTTTTTATGGAGAGGTGCGAAATTGTTTTCTTTATATATGCTTAGACGCGTCAAGATAGATATTTTCTGAGAGGTTTTCTGGCAAATGATTAATCAGCCTAATTTTTTTTGCAAATTGTTTATTGAAGTCTAAGGAACATTGGTAAAAAGGAAAAACAGGCCGGTGGGACTTTTTTCATTTTGTTATTACTAAACAAACAATTTTAAGCCCTAAACAAATTAATTAAATTTGTTAATTTGCTATCTCGGAAACTATTTGAGAAAATCGACTGAAAATGTATACTCGGGGGATTTTGAGGTCGCTGATTACAATTTTGAAAATTGGAAAATTCGAGATGGCTGACCTAAAATGGCGGCTATGAAGTATAAAAATGAGATTTTCTGGCTTAAGTTTACATTTTTGAGAAAAATTAAAAGAAGAAAAAAGTGTTTAGAATGACATTTTGCACCTAAATATACGATTAACATTATGTGAGTAAGTCTTCTTCACCTCAATTGGGGGTTAATCTTAGTTTATTTAATTAATATTATTATTCCGATTGGTCCTTTGCCAGAAAACATCTCAATTTTTAACTTTTCTATATTGAAGCGACTAGATGGTCATTTAATTTTTGGTATACAAAAAAAATGTAAATCTGATTGAAGACTTTTGATGAATCGAACTGTTCCGTTTATGTTTCCAGCAATTATGATAGGGCACTGTAGATATACATTTACATATACTCATATACATACAGAGCTCAGGGCTAGAGGCTAGAACAAGCATATTTGGCCATGCTGTTGCCAGAAAAGTAATAATTACACATCCCTATAAAAAAAAAATTTTTTGGGAACATTTTTTCGACGCTGAATCCGAATCCGAGGTGAAAAAAAATCGTACACCCCCAAAATCAACCCCTAGCGCTAAGAAACACTCCCAAAACATGGTAAAATGACTTAACGCTCCACGAATAGTCTTAAATCTCAATAAATCGAATTAAATATAAACATCCAAGTATATAACGCATAAACACTATTTTCCATTGAAAATCACCCCCATGAGTGGATGAAAACTTCTCCTTATGCAACAGGAAACTTAAAAAAATGGAGTGATTGTAAAAAAAGCTTACGATGCCCAGTTTTTTTTTGAAAGAGTGAGTAACTGCATTAGTTCGGATGCGATGCTCAAAATCTACCCCCATAGAGTGGCGGAAACCACCCCTAGATTAAAATTGCAAGGAAAATCGGGTAAAAAAAAAGGTAATAACAGAAACAATGAATGCCCCAATAAAGAGTTCAACTTGACGTATACTTAATCCGCATGCAACACTCGTATGCGGTTGTCAATGCGCCACCTACCGGATGGTCAAAAAACTATATAGTCAGAAAATTATCTAGATGTTTTTTCTGAATTTTTAGACGACTCTTTTTAGGGGCCATATAAATAAGTAATAGTATTTTCAGAGAATTTTTTTTAGGAGTAATCTAAGCAACTGCAATTTAAATTTAGGCGTGGTTTCCGCCACTTTATGGGGGTAGTTTTTGAGCATCGCATCGGGACTAATGCAGTTACATACTGTTTCTAAAATAACTGGGCATCGTAAGCTTTTTTGCAATCACTGCAGTTTTTCTAAATTTTCTGTTGTGTGAGGGGTAGTTTTCACCCACTCATGGGGGTGATTTTCAATGGAAAGTAGTGTTAACTCTGTATTTATGCGTTATATACTTGAATGTTTATATTTAATTCGATTTATTGAGATTCAAGACTATTCGTGAAGCGTTATTCGAGATTCAAGACTATTCGTGGAGTCATTTTTACCCTGTTTAAAGAGTGTTTTTTAACGCTAGTGATTGATTTTGAGGGTGTACGATTTTTTTTGACCTCGTATTCGGATTCAGCGTCGAAAATTACATAGGGATACAGTTGTTTCGATAGCAATTCCAAAAAAATTTTTTTTTTGTGGGGCTTTTTTGGAACTGCTATCGAGACAACTGTAATTTTCGAGGCTGAATCCGAATCCGAGGTCAAAAAAATCGTACACCCCCAAAATCAACCCCTGGCGCTAAAAAACACTTCTTAAGCATGGTAAAAATGACTTAACGCTCCAGTCTTAAATCTCAATAAATCGAATTAAATATAAACATTCAAGTATATAACGCATAAATACAGAGTTAACACTACTTTCCGTTGAAAATCACCCCCATGAGTGGGTGAAAACTACCCCTCACACAACAGGAAATTTTTAAAACTGCAGTGATTGCAAAAAAAGCTTACGATGCCCAGTTATTTTAGAAACAGTATGTAATTGCATTAGTCTCGATGCGACGCTCAAAAATTACCCCCATAGAGTGGCTGAAACCACCCCTAAATTTAAATTGCAGTTGCTTAGATGACTCCTAAAAAGAATTCTCTGAAAATACTATTACTTATTTATATGGCTTCTAAAAAGAATCATCTAAAAATTCAGAAAAAACATCTATATAATTTTCTGACTATATCTCTTTGACCAGCCGGTAGGTGGTGCATTGACAACCGCATACGAGTGTTGAATTCGGATTAAGTGTACGTCAAGTTGGGCTCTTTATTGGGGCGTTCATTGTTTCTGTTATTACCTATTTTTTTCCCGATTTTCCTTGCAATTTTAATCTAGGGCTGGTTTCCGCCACTCTATGGGGGTAGATTTTGAGCATCGCATCGGAACTAAGGCAGTTACCCACTCTTTCCAAAAAAACTGGGCATCGTAAGCTTTTTTTACAATCACTGCATTCTTTTAAGTTTCCTGTTGTATGAGGGGTAGTTTTCACCCACTCATGGGGGTGATTTTCAATGGAAAGTAGTGTTAACTCTGTGTTTATGCGTTATATATTTGAATGTTTATATTTAATTCGATTCATTGAGATTTAAGACTATTCGTGGAGCGTTAAGTCATTTTTACCATGTTTAGGGAGTGTGTTTTAGCGCTAGGGGTTGATTTTGGGGGTGTACGGTTTTTCTTGACCTCAGATTAGGATTCAGCGTCGAAAATTACATGGGATACAGTTGTCTCGATAGCAGTTTGTGTTATTTATGGTACTCAGTTTTCATTGTTTTGAGTTTTTTTATGATTTTATGTACATAATTTCCAAATGCCGAAAGTGCCGAATGGTGACCGATTTGCCGAATCGGTTTCAAAGTTGGGGGGGTGTGACACCCCCATACCCTCCTCTATATCCGGCCCTGATTAGAACGTTTCACAATATAAAATGTATGAAAAAAATCATAAAGTCGAATTTCTTTAAGTTGTACAAGAGGTCATTCTTGTACATTTCTCGAGCTGTACCTCGAAAACTAGACATAGGATCGAGTTGAGCCCATGAAACTTTTTGATCAGAAAGTCGAAATGTACAATATATTAAAAATTCAGTCAATTTCACCAGGGGCCACTTCCCATAAGAAATGAATCCTTAGGAACCATTTTCATTTACATACTACGGTATTCAAGTACAACAGTACAATAAAAAATATGCATAGCTGTATTCGTTAGAACAATAGCAAGTATCTAAAACAATTTTAAAGATTATACTATGTTTGGTTTTTAAATATTTATAATAATTCGAAAATAAACGAATGTTTAATAAACCAAACATAGCATAATCTTTAAAACTGTATTACTTACTTGCTATTGTTCTAATATATTACTTCCACATCCAGTGGAAGTATAGTAACGACAAAAAAATTTTTAAAAATTTTTGTTATCCAAATAGGCTTAGAATGTCATGAAACGTCGAGACTTCAAGTTTGAGCGAAAAAAATTTTCTGTCTGTCGGTCTGTCCGTCTGTCCGTCTGTCTGTCGGTCTGTAACTTTTTTTGTGCGCACGTTTACTCTGGAACCGTTTGAGGTATTCACTTGAAATTTGGTACATATATGTACTTTAACGAGATCTAGAACTAGATTATGTTTTCATCTTGTTCCGTCGAAGGGTTGGGGGGTAAATTGGGGTAAATTTGGGGTAAATTGATATTTAGTATAGACAAGAGAAGCTAAGGTATCAAAAAAAATTTTGGCATTAGCCACCCCCACCCCATTATTAAAGGGCATGAAAAAAAAATGTGATTTAGTGTGTGTACAAGAACCAGAAACCTCAAAATATTTTTTTACTTTATCCACCCCCCACACCAACCCCCTGTCACCACCCCCACCCCACTACCGATGTGGGATATCGTTTTATGGGTTTTTGGGGTAGAGGATTTCAAATATTATATTATTAAAGTTCCATAAACAATTATTTCCAGATACAAAATTTTTTCGTTGTGTGACTTGGATAGAAAATCCGGATGTGGAAGTAGTGATTCCTTGGGCAGCGGTTTTTTTTATTGTAAAGGACCCCGCAGAAATTTTCTGGAAATTGGCTCTTAGTCAAATTGTCTGAAATTGAGATATGTTGTAGTTTATGAGCTCCTAATCAAAAATCCTCATGGGTGCAAGACAGTTTTGGCAATGGACAGTTTTTGCAATACGCGCTACAGAAGGTCATTCATCGCCTTTTCTGAGGCAACTAGACATGCATGAAGAATAGATGTCTGTGTGGCGGATATCGATTTTCTTTACGTCGTTGAATAGCCTATTAAAAATATCTTTATTTTTGTGTATCACAAAGGCTAGATTGCTATTTGAAAAAAAAAAGTTGGGGTGGCTGAGGATGGGGGTGTGTAAACTAAAAATTATAAATTGCACCATTGGATAGGTCGATTTTTATTTTCAATTACGCAACTTTTGGTACAGTTTGTAATTTTTAGTTTTACACACCTCCATCCCCAGACAGACTAACTTTTTTTTCAAATAGCTATCTATAGACCAAGCAACGAATGATTATATCGGGAAATTTTAGGGACAGGAAATTTGACTTCGGAACTTTGTTTAGACTTGTCTGGAGATGAACATATCAAAAGTCCCCACTCCTAGGTGGTGAGCGGGGGGGAGGGGGCACTTTAAAGTTCCCATTTTTTGGTTTTTCGCTTATATCTCGAAAACTATGCGTCGTAAGGAAAAAGGTAATCTATGTAAATTGAACATAATTAAATTTCCTACAATTTCTTCCTGTATGTTTACGAGATATTCGCCAGCCAAAATAGATAATTAAAAAAAAAAGTGTTAGGTACCTTGAATATTTCTATCAAAGCGGTTTACCGTAGTCTGCTAATAAATCACAGTCACAAAACAATTTTTATTTTACAACACTCGACGTATTTACTAACGTAATATTTTGTCGAAATCCACGCATTTCCTTAAATATACAGTGCGACTCACTTAAGATGAAGACCTTATAACTTTTTTATTTTGTTTCCGATTTGAATCAAATCTTACTCAAGTATAGAACAAATTAGGATCTACTTATGACCAGAAAAAGATTCGCCTGCTACAAAGGCAAAGCCACCTGTGATACCAAAATATGCTGAAAAATATTAAAAATCATATTAATGGGTCTTGACGAATTTCACGTATCCACCACAAATTGAGGAAACTGAGGACCCACTTTGCCAGATGAGCTTATTGATTGATTGATTGATTTACCAGCGTGCGGTAGGCATTTCTGCCACTCCCAAGGATTATACAGCTGGGCCAGCTACGTCCACGCTGGGTTGGACTAAGGTCATGCTTGTTGCCAGCAGCGAGTGCCACATGGCGCATGGTAAAGGAATGTGGGATGGGAGGTGTAGGTATTTGTGACATGCGTTACCGCATTGTGTCGTGAGGAAGCGTTTAAGCTCCCTTTTTTTGTATTTTTGGTTCTGGTCTTCTGCCTCTTCTGGATCTTCTTGTGATATATGTTGCCGCATTGTGTCGCTACTGTTTGTGCTCCTATTTTTGTTTTTCTGCTTCTATAAATCTTCTTCTTCTTTTGAACCTACTGATTCCTCCGTTTCTGTTTCTGGTGCTTCAATTTGTTCATTGTTCTTAGGGAGTATTCATCTATTTTGTGTTCCACTCCGCTCGTCCAACTCTCTTTTGTTGACGGCTCTCACTCCATTATTAGCACCACGCATACCTCCGTTGAAGTGCTGTGAGAATCTGAGAATTCAATTTTGACTTCGTATTTTATATTCCACTCCGCTGGTCCAACTCTCTTTTGTTGACGGCTCTCACTCCATTATTAGGCTTTTCTTGAAGTTTGTTTTCAGTCCACGTGCCCTGCGCAGGCGCGTAAGCAGGAATGTATTCTCAGGTGGGACCAAATAAACACATAACATAGCACAGTGGAACTTAAAACTTCACTTTTCTTTTTGGCATATGCGTAAAAACGAATTTAAACTAATATTTGGTATGTAAAAACAGATATGAAATAATTGTCAGACTTCTTAAACCCCGTGCCCCCCTGCTTACGCACCTGGACGAGAGGTGATTAGAAGATCATCGGCGTATGTGTATGTTTTCTTAGAAAATACCATTTTTCTGAAAGAAGCCTGCACCACGCATACCTCCGTTGAAGTGCTGTGAGAATCTGAGAATTCAATTTTGACGCCGTATATCAACAATGTCTCATTGATTATTTCGGGTTTAATCTAAATTAGATTCGTTTGAGTGAGCTTATGTATAAAAAATCCCCAATCCATAACCAAATCAAATTTTGGTGTATTTACGGTTGTGGCGCCGATTCGATGCATTTTTTAGAATTTTTACCATTCAAAATGTTTTTATTTTGCTCCCCCGCTCACCACCTAGGGGTGGGGACTTTTGATATGTTCATCTCCAGACTAGTCCAAACAAAGTTCCGTAGTCAAATTTTCTGTCCCTAAAATCTCCCTCTACACCCTTTCTTGAGCATTCGTTGCCTGGCCTACTACCCTTACAAGATATTTTTCTGAAATCGATTGGTAATGTCTACATTTTCGGCGCGATTTCAGATCGAAAAATGCACAATTCCAGTATTTTAGTTCGTTGCTAAGAAACTATCAGAAAACACACCGAAAAAGATAGGTTGCCAAGCAACGATCAACAAAACCGTACGGGAATGTTACTTTCCCGGCCTAGGCCGGGAAAGTAACATTCCTGTACGGTTTTTTATGTATATTTTAGACAGTAAATAAATACACGCAGACAAACCATCTCACATTAAAATTGCATTTATTAGTAAGCAGTTAGATTGTAATGAAGAAATGTTATGCATTAATACAAATTCCTTAATTTATAACAATATTGATTGTGATTCCAGAAAAAATAGTACGTGTACTTCGGTGTGAAAGCACATTCCCGGACTTCGATGCTTGTTGGCCTCGGCTAGCGCCTCGGTCAACAATTTGCATCGTCATCCGGGAATGTATTGCTTTCACACCTAAATACACAATATACTATTCCTGAAACTCTCATTCATTAACCGAAAATTGCTCTTGGAAGTGGGTTTCGGTTATGGCATGGGGGTTTTCGTCCACCCACACATGATTATTATGGAAATTTTGAATAGCATTCCTAGAAAAATTTGCTTCGTCTGTGAACATAACAAATTGAAGTAATACCTGTACTCTTAGAATATGGTACGGAAAAAAAAATCAACAAAAATTCGCCAAACAATTTGATGACAAATATTCAGAGCTCTAGCAATGTTCCTCGTACTCGTCTCAGGATGTTAGTCGATTTCCTGCAGCACCGCTTCCCAAATTTCGGGTGTTCTGACAGTTTGAGGTCTACCTTCCGAGGTAACTTTTTGGAAACTACCAGTTTCACAAAGACGACGATGAATAGTCGAAAAGAATCGGCAATCTGGCAAGGCACGATTAAGATATCTTTCCTGATACATACTTCTGGCTTTTGTTGCATTATCATCTGTGAGACCATATACGTAATGCATTGTCGCCATTTCCGTATTCGTATAATTGACTCGTATAATATTTACTGGGATATTCGAACAGCGAAAAAATAAAATGAATTCAATGAAACACTAAAAATTGAAAAAATAATGCGATGTGGAATAATGCGATTGAACACCAACAACTTACTTTATGTCAACAAATATTGTTTTGAAAATGATGTTTGTAAAAACGTAATTTAATCCAGAATAACTAGATTTGTGTTGAGAAATTTTAGTAGTCAATACTGCTAACTGAAAAAATTAGAATTTAATTGTTTTAATCAAGAACTGTGCGTTTGACGAGAAAAACGCAAGATACCATTTCCATGTAGAATTCATCAGGCTAATCAGCTTTCCACATGAAAAAATGTCAGTGGCGTACCACTTTTTGGTAAAAAATATCAGAGGGTATGTTTGCAGGGACGCCATTGGTGGAGTGATAAAATAACATTTCTATCTAAAATATGTGATTTTATATTCTATCAACACGTACCAAAATTGAAAATAATATCTAAAGAACTTTCTGAGGTATTAAAAAATAACGATTAAAAAAAAATCATCACCATGTAGCGAAAAATTTAAGCCGTGCGGACATTTGTTTATATGAACTTTCCTTCATAAAATGACCTAAGGAATCGCATCCTGAAATATTACCACGTCATTAAGGAATACCCTGTATATTCTATGTCAATTTACATCTAACTGTTCGTACCTTCCCTGTAATTGGAACGAAATTATGTTAGGTTTGTAAAATAAAATAAAAATAAAATAAAGTCATTAAGAACGTGTTTAGGAAAATTCGTTCAGGTTCAATCAAGTCCCTAATAACTTATTTTTTTCTTCTAAGTGCACCCCACTATTTGTTTGGGTATGAACTTCGTCGTCCTTAAAAATGGATCCAGTTAAAGGTTATGGATAACACAATTTTAAAACTGATGTAGATAGGTGAGATTAAGATCGGGCATGTAGACAATGATATATATTCCTGAAATTCATATGGGGAGATTCGTCAGATAAGGTAGAGGAGGAAAAAATGCAAAGGGTGATTCCCCGCAGATTACATAGTTTGCAGTTTGGATTTACAACCTATATCGCTCGATTTTTATGGATTTGTCAGCTTTATATGTTTGTATATGGCATTACGTCTTCATGAATGTCTACTGTCTTTGTCACAAAGTGAATTTTAAGATAGTGGTTGCATGGGCAAATAAATAGGGCATTAGAAATAATTATAAGCAATTCCAATATAAAGTAGCAGTAATATCGTAAGTTATTTGATTTAAGAATTAAAATTGAAGACGTTAAGTTATATAAATCTTGACAATAAATTATGAAAAACACTTTACTTGGCTTATAATATAGTCTGTATAAAATTCCTACAAGGAATTTTACCTTCCTGTGCTATAGAAGGGGTTGCCCCAATCATTAATTCAAGTTTTCCACAAAAATATCGTGTCTGCTACGACCGCGATGTTGGAAAAATGAAAAATAGCTTTTTCTCAATTACTTCCTTTCCTACTAGTTCTACCCTAAAATTAGGTATCACCAACATTGTAGAAAATGAAAAAAACTTCAACTTTTGTTGAAGCTATTTTTCTCTATTATTAATGTTTTACAATTTAACTCAAAAAACCTCTGTTTTTCGCCCCTTTTGGGGACCGCATGCATTTTATTTAAAAGTGGTCTAAATGATAGTTTATGGTGATACTTTAAAGTAGGCGAAATTTCAAGTTGAGCATAGTTTTTGTTTTGAGGATATGGCGAGTTAAACTCGTTATTTGATTCAATCACGCCAAGACGAATGCGACATTCTCGGTGACCTCTTGCGTTTTCTTAAAATTCTCAACAGATACAAGCAGTACCATTTTCAACGTAAAATTTTCCGTTCTTTTCTAATCTTTCATTGGATTTTACCAGAAATACAGTAGAAGAAAATTACAAAATATTTCTGTACAAAATAATTAGCATTTTTATTAACATCCTTGATCAAACATAGCAAATCTTCATGAATTTATATACGAAGCATTCATAGGAGTCGCTCGGCTTGCGAGCAATCAATTCTCTGCCGAATTCGGATGCCGCTGAATTTATTTGTGAATTAAAAAAAATGAAAAAAGACTAAAAGAAGATAAAAAGTAAAAAAAAATTGACAAAAATCAACAAAACAAGAAAAAAATAAAAAACAATCTTCCTTCACAACCGTGACGTGATGAAGAGGCTTACGTATTATTGAAATACATTTCAGTAACATAACCAAACCTAATCTTTCTTAGAAACATACATTTACTTTTTAATTCACAGGCCGTCGGATACAAGGTTTGGAATATCTATCGAGATTTGCTCCAGTATAAAAATACTGATTAAGCGAATATTATCA
The DNA here is from genome assembly GCA_936432065.2 of Rutpela maculata. Taxonomy (NCBI): domain Eukaryota; kingdom Metazoa; phylum Arthropoda; class Insecta; order Coleoptera; family Cerambycidae; genus Rutpela; species Rutpela maculata. The sequence continues at coordinate 9,453,074 of OW386289.2, forward strand.
CAGAAAAAAATCCTGATTTTTTTTCCTGTAAAATCGGCTATACCTCACTTGAACAACGTTTTTGGTAAAATACAATGATAGATTCTGAAAGAACGGAAGATTTTACATAAAAAATTGTACGCTTTGCGAATTTGAGAATCGTGAACATAATGAACGAGATTGCCAAGAATGTTGGATTCATCTTGCTGTGAATAGGTCAACCTCCGATTAAAGAACTTATATCTAGATACATAACAGGCTATCTTTTCACTATATATCTTGTTTGGTCCTAACATAGTCACATTATATGTCCATTAAAAAAATAGATGAACATCACATCCCATAGGCAACAGTGGCGTTGTGTGTGTAGAAAATGTGTAGAATGGTAAATATTTTCATTAAAATGAATTACTGCAATTCCTGCATTACCGGCTCTTTATACAACGTGATGTAGGCGTACGATATTATAGTAAGATAAATGAAAGTATAGCCAGTTTTTTTGGGACATGTCTAAAATTGTTCCTTAGGCTTTAATCTTTATGAAAAACATTGTGCCCAAGGATCGTACAGCTAGGGCGGACTCCCCGATTATTAGCAATAGAGACAAATTGTTGTGTGGCAGATCAGTAAAAACTAAAGAAATTCAAATAAAATTCATTCTTTTAAAAGAAACAGCACTACTGTAAGTGAATTTTAGAGATTATGCAAAATTAATAATAGCGGACAACGGGGCATACAGTTTTCCCAAATTCAAAAACTTCTTCAAATTTCGAGCTGCTGTAATTTTTTAACAATTGACCGTAGAAAGTAATTGTTTAGACAAAAGTTTTAGAAAATTTTATAATCTACAATATTGGTAATAACTAATTTTTTGCACGCTCAGGTAATTTGACACCTTTGTCACGTTTACAAATTAGCTATCGGTAAGTACTTACTTACCTGTCAGGAGGCGGTAAGTAAACTAATAAATATAGAAATTTAAAAATCAATTATTGTTAAAGACAAAATTAAAATTACAATTTGAACAATATTAAAATTTATTGGAGCAACCTACTTGCCAAGCATCTTCTAAGTCTGAATAGATACTTTCTTGAATCATAACTTACAAGAAGCTTAAGTTGTGGCAAAAATCTTATCTTGGAGAAATTTCTAATGACAGCAGATATTACTTTATTGATTGATTGATTTACCAGCGTGCGGTAGGCATTGCTGCCACTGCCAGGGCTTATACAGCTGGGCCTGCTATGTCCGTGCTGGGTTGGACTAAGGTCATGCTTGTTGCCAGCATGCGCCAGCACATGGTAAAGGAATGCGGGATGGGAGGTGTAGGTATTTGTGAGATGCCTTACCGCATTGTGTCGTGAGGGAGCGTTTAAGATGCCTCTTTTTTGTATTTTTGGTTCTGGACTTCTGTCTCTTCTGGGTCTTCTTGTGAGATATGTTGCCGCGTTGTGTCGCTGCTGTTTGTGCTCCTATTTTTGTATTTCTGCTTCATAAATCTTCTTCTTCTGAGCCTTCTGATTCCTCCGTTTCTGATTCTGTTAGAGTATATATCGCTCCGATTTCTTTGTGGAATTCATTTTTTCCCCTCGCTCTTCTTTCCCGGGGTATGTTTGGTCTTTTCCCGGTTTGTTCATGATCCTCTCGATTGTTGTTTTCCACGTGTAACATGGTCTCCCTATTTTTAGTTTGCTGCTGTTCAGTGTTAGTGCTTTCTTCAGTAGATATGTTGGTTCCCTTCTTTGGACGTGTCCCCAGTACTTCATTGCGTACATTTCTATCCTTTTTGTGAGTGTCTTCCCTTCTAGTAGTGTTGATGTTTTTTGTCCCTGTTTTTGTCCTGTTGTTTTTCTGAGCAGTTGGATGATGTCTCTTTCAGCTCTTCTCAAATTTCTTCTGTTGGCTTTTGTTGTCGCCGCGTTTTTAACTCCATATGTCATCGTTGCCAGTATGATACGTACAGCCGTTTGGTCAGCTCCCATGATAGTTTGTTTTTCTTGATGAATGGTATAATTGCCCTTGTGACTCTGTATGCTGTTTTTATTCTCTCCTTTACTGTTTCTCTCCTTTTCAGTTGGTTCGTCAGATATGTTCCTAGGTATTTCAGTTTTTTCGTTTTCCTTAGGGAGTAGTCACCTATTTTGTAAACTTCTTCACTGACCCGACTCTCTCTTGTTGATGGGTCTCGCTTCATTATTAGACTTTTCTTGAAGTTTATTTTCAGCCCAGATGCGTCCAGATGCGGTTTCATGTTTTCTAGGAAGTTGAGAATTTGTTGCTCTTCTTTTGCGACGATTAGGAGGTCATCGGCGTATGCTAGTACGATTGGGGTTCTCTGGGTTTCCGTGTCTTTGTTGAAATTTAGTGTTTCTCTTATTGTGTTTTGTATTACTTGGTCTAGGACCGTGGTGAATAGTCGGGGGGATAGTGGGCATCCTTGTTTGACCCTCTGTTCCTTTGTTTGGTTTCCATCATATGTCCGAACCATTGTATGGCAGTGATTTCATGAACGCAGGCCTTTATTATCTTGTTTATTAGATAGTGCGGTACTCCTTTGTTATATAGGGTGTTGACTATGGCTTCGTGACTGATGGTATCGAATGCCTTTTGGTGATCTATAGCGACTATGTGCAGTTTTGTCCATTCTGTCCATTTTTCTTCCAGTATTCTTCTGGTGGTGTACATATGGTCGTCCGTTGATCTGCCTTTGATGAATGCTGTCTGGTAGTCAGGCGGTCTTCCAATGTACTTTTCTAACTGCTCGAATGGAAATTGTGCGTAGTATTTGTATCCTATACTGCAGAGTGTTATTCTTCTGTAGTCATCTATATTCTGTGACGAGTTGGTTTTTGTATAGTCGTGGTCCATTCCGTAGGCAGAGGTGTGGCTTCTATCCATACTTCGGTGATGTTTTCTAGGGTTTTCTGCTTTAGCCTTTCCGTACCGTAGTGTATTAACTCGTTGTTTATTTTGTCTACTCCAGGTGCGGTGTTTCTTCTAGCTCTGGCTATTAAATCTAGCAGTTGTTCTTTTGATGGTGATTTGTCCAAGGGCCAGTGGTCCGTTTCTTTTATTAGTTTTGTTCATTCTTTAATTGCCTTCTCTTCTTTCTCCTGCTTCTTGGTCCAATGTTGCATTGGTATGTATCTTTTCTTGTGGGTACTGTTGTTTCTTTTATATTTTTTCAGATATCTGAAGGTTTGGTTTAGTCGTTATCCTGTTGGGAGTGTTTCTATGTTTTCGAGGAATGATCTGCATTTTTCCTCGTCGTGGTTTCTCTCCGCCTTTCTTTTTTCCTTCAGTGCTTCTTTTAGTTTTACATTTAAGTTCCCCGTCAGTTGTTGTTTGTATGTGGCCTTCGTCTTTTTTAGCTGTTCGTACTTATTATTTTTTTTCCTTTCTTGTCGGGCTCAGGTGGTTTGTCCCTTTTTAACGTTTTTCTTGCTGCAATTTTTATTTTTGTGCCCATTGATGTCCAGTTTAATTCTTCTCCTGTCAACATATCCTCAACCAGTAAAGAACACTTACTGACTTTAATACTTAATATACTATTTTGCACGCTCAGGTAATTTGACACTTTTACTGAATTGATTCAGACATTTGTAAGTGACGTTTACAAATTAGCGATCGGTAAGTAATTATTTACTGATCAGGAGGAGGTAAGTAAACTAATGAATATAGAAATTTAAAAATCAAGTTTTATTAAAGACAAAATTAAAATTATAATTTGAACAGTTATTAAAATTTATTGAAGCAACAGGATTCGGGTTTAAAACAACGTTCTCTTCTGAATCATAACTTACAAGGATCTTAAGTTGTGGCAAAAATCTTATCTTCGAGAAATTTCTAATGACAGCAGCATTAAGTGTTTTACTGGTTTCGGATGTCATAACGGATATCCTCAGCCAGTAAAGAACACTTACTGACCTTAATACTTAAAATACTAATTAGGTTGAAATAATGGGAACTGCAAAAAAGTGCAGCGAAGTAAAAAATGTCAATTTTGGCGGCTGTAAATCATAAAATATTATTAATGGGTAAACATTGTTTAAATACAAGTTGTATAGCTTTTTTATTCCCTACAATATTATTAATAGCTAGCTTTTAGGGTAAAACTAACAGAAAATTAGATAAACCAATTTTGACCTTAGCACACACGATATTTTTGTGGAAAACTTGAATTAATGATTGAGGCAACTCTCTCTATAGTATAAAAAAAGAAAATATCTTGTAGGAATTATTCACGGGTCAAATGACAGATTCACTATGCTATTATACTAACAAATATCTTTAAAGATTATATACAACGTAAATACTCATCTTAGTGATGGCTATAAGAAAAGACACCAAACAATTATTTTTCTGTATATGCGTAACAGTGTAGGTATGAAAATACATCAAATAAAGCATAGTTATCAAATACGAAGTAAACAACTTAATTTTAAGAAAAGCTTTAACAAGGCAATAGGACAAAAAAACTGTTTTTACCTTGCTCCTCGTATTTATGTTCACCTATTGACAATAAAAATGCATTAAGCTTTGATACTTTCAATAATAGATTTAAAATATCGTTACCTCATGTACCATATAATGCAATGTATCATGTATTAAATAGAAAATAGACATTACTTATACAATTTCCTAAATTATTTCAGTTACCCATATCCACTGGGCCATAAAAAGTGTACAAATATTATTTAAAATCCAATAATTTTGATTGATATTGATGATATCAGAATAGGCCCCTTGCAAAAAATATAATTTTAATATTTTTAGAATCTTTAGTTAATACAAAACACAGTGTGTAAAGGATTGTTTCTTATTTTTTAATTTTACAAACGGTATTCAACATTAAAGTTTAATAAATCCGTTAGGCGCGCAAGCAACGCGTGGCGTTATGCATCAAGACTACATACGATATTTTTTTGTGGTACAGCTATTTTTTATTTAGAAAAAACTTTAAAAAATTGATTGATTATAAAAATCGTATTTTTTAACATTTACACCACCATATCTTCAAATCTAATCGAGCTTCCAATGGCCTTTTGTTTCTATCGATTATTGTTTATTATTTTCTTTAAATAACAATGAACTTATTACTTCGCTAAGAATGTACTCATATTTTAACTAAGCGACAAATTTTTTTATTTTTGCAAATTTTCATTTACATGCAGCGAAAAAATTGAAGCCAAAATACAGGAGTAGTCTTTGAAAAAAAATTTCATCTACTACTGGTTTTTCATTTATGAATATTTTTCTGACGCAGTAGCATATGGCATACACTCGGCAGAGGTACGGCGTAAATTATCCGATTGACCTTTACAATAACCTTTTTCAGTCAGCCCCAAAATACATATAGGTAAAGTGGTTAGCTCGTTTAGGTTTTTAATTTATTTTTAAATTCAATTTTGGCTGGTTTTTACCTGTTTTTTGCGGGTATGTCAAAATCCTGAAGTGATGGGCCAATGGGGTATTTTCCTATTTTTCTTTTTTTATTGAATAATATCATAGAATATGTACAAACAAGCCTTCCAATATAGATTTCCGCGAAAATAATTATCAATTTTTTGAGAAAACGGAAGTTAAAATAAATGGCGCAACAGGTGCTTTAAATTGGTGACGTAGGCAGTCTCTATGGATTTGTTGATAGAATGGTTTTATATAAAACAGTGTGGTGTTGCCAAGTTGAAATTCCTTCTCTAGTTCTAGTAAGGATAATTGAAGAAAACAGGAGTATAAAGCTTATTTATTAAACCAATTTTAATATATTTATCCACGAAATTTAATTTTGTGATGTAAAAAATAATAATAGACGGAATATTTTACATAATTGTTAATACCTATTAGATTTTTAAGAACGTATTTAGCAATATATGGCAACAATGTTAATGGATAGTCAAATGTCAGATGTGATTTGGAAAAATTTTTTTTAACTGCTCCGAAAAATATGGATATTCGAAGAACTTATCTGTTTTCTTTCGTTCTGAACGAACTGATTGCAATCACTAAACAGCTAATCAAATCGAGATATTTTTGAAATCCTTAATCTCTATTGGTTACTTACTGATTGTATTCACTTTGTTCAGCACGAAAGAAAACAACTCTTGGTGGCAAGCTTCCAACATTTCTGATCACATGTCCTAAAAAATCCAAATTTTGTTTATAGAAAGAATATATCATGTCATAATCAACTTTGCGCAAAATGGATGAATCTCCTTTCACAAAATTCAATTCTATCTTAATAGTTTATTGATAAAATATAAAATAACAAAATCAAACGTCACATAAACAAACAACAAATAAATCTAATCAAATATGCCTCTTTCACTTGTATTGTGACAAGAAGTGACAATTGACAGCATGCAAGCAAAGTTGGAAAAGGGGGAGAGCCGTTTTTATACAATGTTGCCACATAATCCTCGCCGCGAGTTTTTAAAATAACTTCTAAATTATAACAAACATAAATTTTAATTTCTCCTAAATATATGTATATAATATTTATTGATTTTTAAGATATTGAGCAAAATAAAAGTGTTATAGGTAAAATAATGTAAAGTAAATACACAATTTGGCATTTATATAAGATAGTTACAGTCTAAGTGAAAGCTGTCTATTATTGGTTAAATTATTTCCCGCCAAATAAAATCATTTGAAATCTGTGTCTAGACGGGCGTATTCTTATTTCTTATTTTTATTTAAGAAATTATTTTTCTGGTTTAAATTGATTATGCAGTAATTGTTAAAAGAATAACATGACTTGATATATATCACCAAAACTGAATTTAAAAAAAATGGAAAATACCCCCCATTCTGACCTCGAATTCGGTTTCAGCGCCCCAAAATACGTATAGGTATAGTAATCCGTGGGGTAGTGCAACATTTTTGTTTTGTGCGTCCGTGTAATTATCCTGTATTATATTTTATCGTTTGTACTCTTTTTTTTTGTTCTATTTTTCTTATTCTGTAATTTGGTCTATCGGTCCGTAGAATAGTGTAAATAAATAAATAAATTCGATTTAAAAAAATTCTAGTTGATAAAAAATTGTATGTCTAAACAAATAAATGCCAGATAGTTTTTTATCTGTCAATATAGTGAATTTTTTTGTGGAAAATTTCTTTAATTAGTAGCGGCAGTTTTATCTGAGAAATTATATACAAAATCCTTCAGTTTCTTCCATCCCGAAATCAAAATGTAATGTGCGAGGTGATTTAATAAACTTCGTAATGAATTAGTGTGAATCAGGCAGTGATAAACAGTGCTATGCGAGCCTTATGATGCCATATCTCATCCCGAGAACGAGCATCATATGTTCTCTCTCATATTAATCGAAATGCTATCAAAAGCAGCACGTTGCGTGCCTATCGACCTATGTAATTAATTCAAAAAGTATATTATATTAGAAGATGGCCATTTATTATGGATGTAACGCTCCCTTAGACCCACATGCATTATCAATTTTGGTTCGTTTGATTAATAATATTAGTCTGTTCTAATGTTGGATTGAATGCAACACGAATGCCGTTTTAAAGTTTCAGATTTCGCATTACTCGTAGACACCTTGATTTTTACCGAAAACAATACAATGAACTAAGTCGTATTACGCAAAACAGGCGTGTCTAAAAGTTATACGGTTCTTTGTGTCTAGTTACCACGGGGTATACTCAAAGTATATTTTTAAAAATTTTAAAAAAAATTGTTTTCCAAGCCATCTCTAGACAACACAAAACTAAAGCTGATTCAAAAAAAATAATCATAAGTACAGAGTGGACCAAATTAGATGGGATTTGGGGTTTTCTCTAAAATTATGACAGATAGACAAAAATCAATATAGGTGTGCTGAGCTCGATTTTCGAGAAACAAACAATGGCGCAGACCGCGATCGTCTATCTTTTTCGACTACCGAGCTACAGAGCGTTTTTAGAAAATTGGCATTTCCGCATGGCCTCCATATCTCAATTACCAAGGGTCGAATCGAAAATCGAGTAACACATTCTTAATCCACTTTTTTGAGTAGAATCCGTTGCTGGTAAGAAGAAAATTATGCATGCCTCACTTTTCGAGATATAATAATAATAATAATAATAATAATAATAATAATAATAATAATAATAATAATAATACTTTATTAATCCTTTAGATCATTATACATGATATAGGATAAGTCAATTTCACAAAAATATGTATTTAATATGTCAATAACGTAAGTACCAATAATACATTGAGGAAAAAAATGAATAAATAGATAAAAGTATAACGCATTGTAAATAGTCTACACAAGTCAAGTACACAAAATATAAAGAATAACACCAATAAACATAAATTTATCTATTAAGGAAGGCATCAACGCTAAAAAATGCACCGTCTGTTAACATATTTTTAACTTTAAGTTTGTATGAATTAAAATTGTTAATAATTTTTAAATCAAGAGGTAAAGAATTATACAATTTAATACACCAGTAGAATGGTGATTTTTCAAATAATGTAGAATTATGCGGTGGTATTAGGAGGTCACTGCTTCTCGTGATATAATTATGACGAGATAAAACTTTATCAAAAAGGTGTGAGTTTTTTTTTACGAAACATAAGCATTTATAAATAAAAATTGATGGAGTTGTAAGTAATTTATTTGACTTGAAACTGTGTTTGCAGCTTTCCCCTGGTTTTAAGTTAAATATTAAACGTATGAGTTTTTTTTGGCAAATAAAAACTCTGTCTCTTTCAGTGGCCATACCCCAACATAATATACTAAAACTTATATGCGAGTATACAAGTGAATAATAAGTATTTAGTACTGCCTTAAGATCAAATATATGTTTTAGTTGTATAACTGCAAAATAAGCCTGGTTTAATTTCTTGCATACTATATCAATTTGGGATTTCCAGGATAGATCTGCGTCCAGAACAACGCCTAAGAATTTACTCTTGCAGCAAAATGTAAAATTCTGTATAATACAGGGTTTCCTATTGTAAAAATTCATGAAAGTTGTTTTGGACGAATTTAGTATAAGTTTATTATGGTCACACCAAGCAGAAAATTCATCTAGAACATTATTAACTTTTTTATGGAGGATATCAGTATTTGAGTCTGCCACAGTTATAGTGCTATCGTCAGCAAACATAGTCACTGACCCACTTTTTATATGATGTGGTAGATCGTTGACACATAATATAAAAAGTAAGGGCCCTAGTACTGACCCCTGGGGGACTCCTCGGGATACATTAAATTCTTCTGAGAAGTGGTTACCAATCCTCACAATTATTTTACGGTCTACTAAGTATGAATTAATCCACTCCAGAATATCTCCCCGTATGCCAAGGTTAAAGAGTTTAGATGTAATAAAATCCACATCCAAGGTATCAAACGCCTTGGATAAGTCGAATTGTAACATTATCACATATAGACATAACTTTTGTTTTTTTATACGGAACACCCTGTAAATTATTTCATTATTCGATCACAACTTAAATTAGCTATCTTAGCTATCCAATGATATATCATATGTCCTATTTATCTCTAGAAAAAGTGGTTAATTTTCGAAAAATTTAATATATTTCTGAGGAGGCCATGGAAAACTATTAACAACAACACTGCTTATAATATAAAAAAATTTGACCAAAAATAGGGAAAATTAAACCACAAGAAATGTTCGAATTGTATTCCATTGACATCTATGCATTTTTGACACCTTCCCCTTACAGCATTTGTTGCATTTCCACTCATCACAGGCGTTATTGTCTGAAACGCAGCTAATGTTTTGTTTTCCAATTCTTCTATGTCATTAGAACGTTCTCTATATAGAATATTTTTTAAATAACCAATCCAAAAGTCGGCAGGGGTTATATCGGGAAATCTAGCTGGCCACAAAATAGGAACATTATTTCCTAAAAATTAAACAATATATATCTAAACTACTTTGTTGCTTATTAATGTCCAGTTAGCTAAATTATTTGTTGGTTGTCAATTTAGTTAACTTAACTTACTAGACATTGATAAACTAGCACTGAGTGATATATATCCAATCCTCCCCAAATTGAGCATTTAAATAATTTAGTGTTTCATTTGACGTATGACCTGGGGCGCCATCATGTTGGTAAATTAATCTTTGAAATTGTCTTACAAGCATATTGTCTACAAGGGGCTCTATTTCTTGTCGTAGAATGTTGATACAATTTTCGGTATAGGTCGCGTGCGCTGACGTCACAGATTCTGAGACCTTAGGAAAACAAACAGCTGTCATCGAGTGACGTGCCGATTGAACAGTATATTTTGCCGTTTTTGTGATATTTTGAAACTTAATTTTGGATTATTTAACATCCACAACTATTCTTAATTATTTCGTGTGGTGAATTTTGTTCGTTAATATGGAGATAAGTTTATATTTTGCAAAATCGTCTCATAATGTAGAGGTTAGGTACATGGAAAAAGTTGGTGTCATCGAATTAAATCCTTTATATTTTGAGAAATGATGACTTCGGTACAAATATTGGTGTATTTCATATTATTTCACATGGGGGATATTGTGAATTACTTGGTTTTGTGAGTAATGCATAGACAAAAGGATGAGTTCAAGACATTAAAAAATCTTAAAGCTATTTATGGTTGGGTGAAAGCATGGAGGTAGAATATAAATTCCACCTCCTTGGGTGAAAGAAATACTCTCCGAGAAATTTACAGGATAAAAACTTTTTGCAAAGGTAACAATTAGTTGTCGATGATCAACCTTTTTTTTTTCAATATATGCTTACCTAATTAAATGTTGCTTAATGAGTAATTGCTAATGTACAAATTTGTTTTTCAGGTTATGAATTCTTAACTTACCATCTTCAACAAAAGCCATCGACTACTTGGACTATTACTGATCCAGATGATCCTTCAGTACTCATTGTGACTGTGTTACTAGTCTAGACAAAATTTGTTCACTACCCAGTCTTTCCTTTCAATTTTTAGCAGTAAACGGTGGCTATGGTCGAACTGTTATGAATTTTATGAAAAATACCATATAAATTAAAGATGAAGGACTGAAGTTCTGTGAACTACTTGAAATATGTAAACAGATGTACACAATTTCTTCCAGTGTACCTATGATATACTATAGATTGAACTATACAAACCATTGTAATTTGTGCAAGAACTTTTCCTGATCGTGTCTTATTGTTATATAATATATCTAACGTGTATTTTATTATTTCATGTAGGTAGGTTAATTGTTAAATATTTATTGTAATTTATTAAACACGTATGTTCACTTTTTTATTTATCACTCGTATTATTGTTAGCAGTGAATTGAAATAGTGGATTATGTTGCACTTATATATACATGCATCTTTGCATCTTTGCATCTAACTGAAAGTAAAACAAAATATACTTACTAAATATCAAATTCTTTATTATCCAAGGTTCTATATGTTCCATTAGTACTCGTAAGAAGAATCAACAAGAAACTTAACAGGAGATACAAACAAAGAAAAATAAATGATTATATTATACACTTATAGGTACGAAGCATCTAAGTAGTAACATTGTAATTACATAATTCACAGAACATTTATAGCAAGCTACAATCTGACAGTTTTAACGCCCATTTGGACTTTATTTATGTGTTCACTCACTTCAGATCACTTTGTCTTAGTTTCATAGTTTTTGAATGTTAAAAATCCAACACTGGGTTTTTGAGCACCACACAATATAATTTAAAAGGACGTTTAGTTGCCAGATCAATCAATGACAGCAATACTTGGAATTTCCTTAACTTATGCACTTCATCAGATATCTTAATGTAGCCTGTGTATTTTCCTCTTGAGGTGTACAACAATTTCTGCTGTTACACTTCTTTCTCCCTCAGCATCAGTTCTACCCTCACTCAACTAAAATTTAAACACAAGAAATGATTTTTGAATGTTTCTTGTTTGGTTTAACAGTAGTTATTATTATCACAAGCACTTATAGTTTCACATTTGGGTTTTAAGTTGTATCTCATATTAACAGAGAACATGGATCATCGTGGTCTTGAACGGCTGTCTTTCCTACAACATAAACCCACAATAAAAATCAAATTCTTAAATTAATAAGCAACAACTTACTATTAATAAAATGAAATGCTTGGAATACCCCAGTAAAATAATTCCTTTTAATTGCCTGGAATTTTAATCCTAACCTCTTCTGGCTGTAAATCGACGTTATTTTATAAAAACTGATGTTGTCTCGGTATTGCCACACTTCCACAATTAATAATACAACAAAAACTTGCCATTTTATACGATATAATGTCCATAAAAACTCTAATATTATGAAAAATTCAATTCTTAGGTTGTCAGTAGTCATTTGACAGCAATGACAGCGGTTTGTTTTCCTAAGGTCTCAGCTCTGTGACGTCACGCGCACACGACCTATTCAAATTACCATGAAAAAAATGAGGACCTATTATTTGGTATCCAATAAAACCACACCATACGCCAAATCCAAATCGTCCTTGACGATTAACTGTAGCGGTTACGTGCGGATTTTCATGAGCCCAATGGTAGTTATTATGCCGATTAAAAATTCTAACACTACTTATATGGGCCTCGTCTGTCCATATATTTGTTCCTTCAAATCCTGGCACTTCATTGCACTGAAGCTAGAACCACTGGTAAAATCGAGACGCCTTTGAAAGTCGTTTGGGTATAGATGGTCACTAATCCTAATTTTGTAGGGTTTGAATTTATTTTCAAGCAGCGCAACGCAGTTGTTTTTGGGATTCCTAAATTTTCCTGTATTTCGCGAGACGATATATTAGGATTTTCTCTTACAGTTTCTAAAACAATATTTTCTACAGCTTCTCTACCTACTTTATTATATATTTTTGCTCGAGGTTTTACAAATGATCCAAACTCTTTAAAATTTTCTGAATATTTTTATGTCTGGCTGTCTCTTTTATGGATATCTAAAAATATTGTTCAGTCGGCACTTTTGGCACAAAGTTTTGCAGTCTATAACTTACCTGGTAAAATAAAGCTCGAAAGCTAAATTTGAATCTTCTCCGCATTCTATAAAACACTTAATCATATCATATTTTCACCATTACTAAATTGAACCATTTTTAACAATGGTCACTCACAATTAACTCACAAATTAATTCTTGACATTTACGATTATTTCGATTTTCTTTTTTTTTTATCATGGCGTTCTCAATAAATATTAGAAATGGGATAAATATGCAATTTAGGGTGGCCCATCTCTATAGGGGGTGAATTTTTTTTGCGTATTTTTTAAGTCTCACGAAAATATGCTATTATACTAGGAATAATTTATGTCAAAGTTTCAGATAATTCGGTGAACGGTAACCCGTGCCGCATTCAGGTAGAAATTTGTAGATAAGATTTTATTACGGTAACTCGTGCCGCATTCAGGTAGAAATTTGTAGATAAGATTTTATTACGGTAATACACTTAAATTTTACTTAAAATACAAATATCTACCTCTTTTCTCATAATGTTTTATTGGTGTAATTATTTCCTAGAAATTATTTGTTTTGGAAGTTTGGAAATATAATGCACCTACGGTAGGTTTTTATGTCAGTTTGCAATTGTGTTTTACAGTGGTGACATTATAAGTTCTAGCATACGTTCCTTTTTGAAAAAACATTTAACGATGGCTGATGTTAGATCCTTACGAAAGGATACTTTCATTTACTTAGTTGGACACTATTCGTCACAAATCATTGGCAATAAATTGCCGTCTAATAGACAAGTATTACAAGTGCTCTTTTATAACATTCGTGAAGTGAAGCTAAGTGTACATGAAAGTGCTAAATTAACAATAAAAGAGGTGTCAGTTTTTTGGGATAAAGCTCGCATTCCGACACGTCAGGATTTTCATTGTGTTAAACAACTAGATAAACTTTATGCAGAGTGGAGGAACTTACAAAAATCGGCTAAAAGGTCCAGTGCGGGAGTAAAGAAAAAAATTTCGTTGAAAAATTGGACGATTTTTTTGACATTTCTCATGCAAATGCATTGGAGTTGATGAAAATAGATGAAGATAAGCAGTTTTTAATTAACCAAAGAAAAAAGGGACGTCCTGGATTTATGCATGGTATTGATTACCAACTTGCTTCTCAAGAAAAATCAGCTGAGGAGAAATTACAGAAATTATCCGAACGAATGCAACGAAGTCAACAAGAAAAAGCTAGATTAGAGGAAACAGTCACCTGTCCATCATCAAGTAGTAATTCAGCCGACTCCAACGAAAATGAAGATGAAATAATCGAAGCCCAAGAAGAGTTGTTACAAGACCAGCCTGGCCCGTCACAGCCAAAAAAGAGGAGATTGTATGGAACATGTAACATCATCACACCAAAAATAGTCGCTGCATTTGATGCTTGCAAAATAAGCGACAGGTATGGAGTCCATATTTTGACGGCAGTAGCAGAAGCACTAGGACATGACACCACATCTTTGTCCATCAACAGAACCACACTTCAGCGCTCTAGACAACGCATCCGCGAAGAAAGAGCTGAAATATTAAAAACTGCCTTCGGTAATTCTGAATTGCCGGCCCCAGTCATCCATTGGGATGGAAAACTTTTACCTTCTCTCACTGGAATGGGAAATATCGATAGACTTGCTATCTTAGTTACTAGTGGAGATATTGAACAACTACTTGGAGTACCAGCTTTGCCCAATTCAACTGGAAGAGAACAGACTGAAGCAGTTTATGATGTGCTTTGTGAATGGAATTTGGACGAAAAGGTAATAGCTTTGTGTTGTGATACAACAGCATCAAATATGGGTTATATAAATGCCACACTATTGCAACAAAAATTAGAAAGAGATATTCTATATTTTCCTTGTAGACATCATATTTTTGAAGTGGTTTTGAGAAGTGTGTTTGACACAAAAATGCCTTCCTCATCTGGTCCAAATGTGCCACTATTTAAACGTTTTAGTGAATTTTGGCCTAGAATAGATCAAAATAAACTAAAAACTGGATTTCAGGTATCAAAAATTAAACACATTTTACAACCAGTTAAAGCCGAAATTGTAAAGTTTCTAAATGCAGCTTTAACTTTGCAACAGCCTCGTGATGATTATAAAGAATTTTTAATGCTTTCTAAACTTTTTGTTGAAGAAGAGCCCACTCACACGACATTCTATCAACCAGGGGCATTTCATCATGCACGTTGGATGGCCAAGGCCATTTACTGTCTAAAAATATTTTTTTTCCAAGATCAGTTCCAACTAACTAAAAAAGAAAAAATAGGTATTGAAGATATATGTCTCTTTATTGTAAAGGTTTATGTAAAGGCCTGGTTTACAGCGTCATTTGCTAGTAAAGCACCGCTTCATGACTTAGACTTTTGTAAAGAACTCATTAATTATCAAAATATTGACAAAGAAATATCTCAAGCCGCAAGTAGGAAAATAGTGAACCATTTGTGGTACCTTAATTCAGTAAATGTTGGCTTATCTTTCTTTGATGACGATATTTCAGTTACCACTAAAAGAGAAATGGTTAAAGCTTTGAATAGGAAAGCACCAAATCAAGAGGGTATTAAACGACTTATGATCAGTAACATTACTGACGTTGAAAACAAGGAAATTTAGGACTTCATATGCGAGAACACTAAACAGTTTTTTCAAAAATTAGGTTTGTCTATGGAATTTTTGGAAAATGATCCAACAACATGGAGGGAAAATGAAAGTTATACCCGATGTTTCAATATTGTAAACAAAATTAAAGTTGTAAATGATGCCGCTGAGAGAGGAATCAAACTTATTACTGACTATAATGACATTTTAACAAAAAATGAAGACCAAAAACAGTTTTTACTCCAAGTTGTAAATGATTAGAAATCACAGTTTCCAAATGTAAAAAAAGAAACCCTGTCGCATGCTTTGGCCTAGTGCAAAAAATATTGTTTTTATTACTATATGTCTTGTAGATTTAGGATAATATTTGGTACTATGTATGAAAAAAACGTTTCATAATAAAATACACAGAGATAAAACGAGAGTTTTATTTCAAAAACTTCTAGTCTAGTTTTCTTAGACTACGAATTTACAGTAGTATGACACATGTCATAGTCACAACAGATAATGTCTTTGATATTTGTATGACTTGATTAGTCATTCTAAAGATAAATGTTGCTGATTAAAAAAAAAACAATGCATCAACCAAAGAATGTAAATATTTTCATTTACTTTTATTATTGTATAATAATGCATTCTGTGGCACCCCTTGCCTTCAATTTGCCTCAATAATATTTTGAGGGGACTGTTTTTTCTTCAAATGGAACCATTTGCAGGGGTGAGAAATAAAAAATTTCGATTTCGAAAAAGATGGGCTACACTAATATGCATAGATGTCGATGGAAGACAATTCGAACATTCATTGTAGTTTAGTTTTTCCTATTTTTGGCAAAATTATTCTATATTATAAGAAGTGTTGTTGTTATAGTTTTCCATGGCCTCCTCACAAATATATTAAATTTTTCGAAAATTAACCACTTTTTCTAGAGATAAATAGGACATATGATATATCTTTGGATAGATAATTTAAGTTGTGATCGAACAATGAAATAATTTATAGGGTGTTCCATTTAAAAAAAAAAAATTTATATCTGTATCTAGAAAACTGAGGCATGCATAATTTTCTTCTTATCAGCAATGGATTCTACTCAAAAAAGTGCCTTAAGAATATGTTACTCGATTTTCGATTCGACACTTGGAAACGCTCTGTAGCTCGGTAGTCGAAAAAAATAGACGATCGCGGTTTGCGACATCGTTTGTTTCTCGAAAATCGAGCTCAGACCATTTATACTGGTTCTTGCCTAGCTGCCATAATTTAGAGAAAACCTCAAATCCCATCTAATTTGGTCCACCCTGTACAATACAAGAAATAAAGATAATACACACTTACCTCCCCTTTTGAATGAAACTTAAGGACAAAAGTCGTATTTATATCTGTGTTCTAGACTTTATAACCACTTGCCGCTAAGGATAGGATTTTGCATTTTGAATACAACTCTATATTTTTTTTTATTGTAAATTTCTGTTGTACTTGGATATTGTAGTTTGAAAATGGTTCCCAATTTTACTATTAAATCATGGCATTTAACTATATACAAAATTTATGATAAAAACTGATAGTTGTATTCTTTAGATCAATGAGGAGTGTCTGAAACTATTTTAAAGGTTATACCATTTATGATTTTTTAAATATTTATAATAAACTGAAGATAAATGCATATTTCCCTCTCACCTGCAAAATCCTGTCCTTAAATTTACAAAACACAAATATATTTATTTTTAAAACAATTTAAATAATTCATATTGTCTACATCTAGATACATTATTCATAATAAGATTGTTTTAAAAATTCTGAAATCTTCCATCGTATCCATCTAAATAGTACTCTTTCTACTTATGATAATAATTACCATTTAAACTGCCAAGTTCTTGACCCGAGAATTGCTTTATCTTATCGTACCGTAATTTATCACACCTCACACCATGATATAGGTAATTGTTTATTTTGATATTTCTACTATTGTTTTCATTATGTGTTATTTATTACATGTTCCTTGTTTTAACATACCTGTTCCATTTTATAGTACGAATCTATAATTCTACTCTTTTTGTCATAACTAATACATTTTATTGTACCGCTCTAAAAAATATCATCTGTTTTTTATTTTTTAGTTTATACAGGGTGTTCCTTAATGACATGCTAATATTGCAAGGTGTGATTCATTAGTTCATTTTATGAAGAAAAGTTCATATGAACATATGTCGGCAACGGTTTAAATTTTTTGCTACAGAGTGTTGAATTTTTTTTAGTCGTTATTTTTAAATCTTAGAAAGTACTTTAGATATTATTTTCAATTTTGGTATGTGTTAATAGGGTTATAAAACCACATATTTTAGTTAGAAAAGTTATTTTATCGTCGTCCCTGCAAACATGTTCTTTGATTTTTTCCCAAAAAAGACTACTGACATTTTTCCATGTGGATATTTTTTATGATCAGCCTGGTCTGCATGAAAACGGTCTCTTGCGTTTTTCTCGTCAGACGCACAGTTCTTGATTAAAACAATTAAATTCAAATTGTTTCATTTAGTAGTATTGACTAATACATTTTTGAACACATAAATCTAGTTAACCTGGAATAAGTGACGTTGTTATAAACATCATTTTCAATACAATATTTGTCGACATAAAGTAAGTTGTTGGTGTTCAAATCTCTCTCTCTCATCGTATTATTTCTTCGATTTTTAGTGATTCATTGAATTTATTTTATTTTTTCGCTGTTCTTACTCGAATATGGTGAATTATACAAATGCGGAAATGGCGACAATACATTACATATATGGTCTCGTAGATGGTAATGCAACAAAAACCAGAAGTGTGTATCAGGAAAGATATCCTAATCGTGCCTTGCCAGATAGCCGATTCTTTTCGACTGTTCATCGCCGTCTTTGTGAAACTGGTAGTTTCCAAAAAGATACTTCGGGAGATAGACCTCGAACTCTCAGAACACCCGAAATTGAGGAAACTGTGCTGCAGGAAATCGACGAACATCCTGAGACGAGTACGAGGAAGATTGCTAGAGCTCTGCATATTTGTCATCAAATTGTTTGGCGGATTTCAGTTGATTTCTTACTTTATCCGTACCATATTCTAAGAGTATGGGCATTACTTCCCAGGGATTTGCCACAGCGTGTGAACTTCTGTCAGTGGTACCTTCATAATGATACACTAAATCCTCAGTTTGAGTCACAAATTATGTTCACAGATGATGCAAATTTTTCTAGGAATGCTATTCGAAATTTCCATAATAATCATGTGTGGGCGGAAGAAAATCCCCATGCCATAATCGAAACCCATTTCCAAGAGTAATTTTCTGTTAATGTATGAGTAGGAATTATTGGTAATAATCTATAAACCCTTTTTTTCTACCAGAACACCTGCATTTTCTCCAAGAACGACTACCTGTGTTGCTTGAAGATGTACCAGTTGCGTTAAGGAATCAAATGTGGTACATGCCCAATGAAGCTCCTGTTCATTTCAGTGTAACTGTTCGCGACCATTTACATATTGTGGTTTATTCTAAACGTTGGATAGGTCGCGGAAGACCTCAGCAGTGGCCAGCAAAATCCTCCAATCTCTTTCTGGATTTCTTTTTGTGGGATCATCTTAAAACCCTGGTGTATAAAACTTCCATTAACACTTTAGATGATTTAAGAGAGCAAATAGTTGCCTCGCAACGTGAAACAATACGGAATACGCCGGGAATATTTGAACGAGTGCGCAATTCGATGTAGCACGATGCGATGCGATGTAGCACAATTCGCTCTTACCTGGTGCCACTGAGATTAAGCATAGCCTTTTATTATTATTGTTCAAATAATTCGCCTCGCCCGATTGCAACGTTCACTCGTTTCGTAATAGTGTTCATAAAGGTACCTTAATAATACGGTTGTAAATTTGAATAGGAAAAAATCTGAATCACGTTACTCTTGGGGTTACCCAAGGTTCTGTATTAGGTTCCTTATTGTTCATGTTATATTTTAATGATTTACCCAACCATATGGAATTCGGTGATGTCATTATGTTTGTTGATGACACAACAATTACTGTGTCAGCGGATACTCCTGAGGGACTTAAAAGTATAGAGCTATTAAGCATATCATGCCAGAGAACCAAACTCATCTTAAATGAAAAAAAAAACTGTGTATTTAAACTTTCACCTTCAAAGATCAATTTCAAACAACTTTATTATTTAAAGGCACAGTTTCTATATTTTTTTACTTCTTCGTGTTTTTGTGTGCTTAATCAAAAACCTTGACATGTTAGTTTACGATAACCCTACTCTGTACAATGGGTATGACCCAGTTTCAGTGGGGAATATTCTACCACGCTATATTAAATATATACCAAATTTGAAAAAGAAATATTAAATCTAACAGGAGTTATCATGTTCACAAGAAACAGTCTACATACAGTCACGTGGAGCATATTATGAAACGGATTCCTGTACAATTTTTTTCTCTACAAAGACTTAAAAATTTGAATTCCATTATAATATACTTATTTCATTAAATCAAATAGATATAATAACAACGTAAAACGTAATAATATATTATGCAACGACCATTTAATGATGGCTATTAAGACACGAGCATGAGAATTATAACATGAGCCGTAGGCGAATGTCATAATGAATGAGAGTTATTTCTGAAATTTATATTAATTTTAGATTACAATTTAGGAAATATTACGAAAACTAAACTAGGAAATGTTGTGGATTATTATTTCAATTTCACTTTTACTATCACGCATGTTCACTAATTTTAATTGCAAGAAGCACAAAGTTTAATAATTTGCTGGGTAAGCAGTAAGTATGACTTGTCAAAATTGATAAATTTTAGTTCTGTCAGATGTTCAAGGCAATAGTTGATATTGACAGAATATTGCTGTGTGTCGGTTATAAACTTGAATCTTAATGGAAAACCTGTGTCTTAATGAATCTCATTAAAGTACAGGTAGGGAATTTGTAATAAACGAACTAAAGTATGGGAGTAGAAAAAAATACATTGATGAACAACGTTACAAATCAACTACCCATTTCGAATAGATGATTCATCAAGGGTGTAGATGATGGGGGCTAGAACATCAAAATAGTTTTTTGCCATTTCGCTCCCCTCCGCCTATCAATTTTGAGACGAGGACAAAGAATTTTTTCCTGATTTTGCCCCACCGCTGATTAATTTTGAGACTAGAATATTTTTTGACATCGCTCTCCCCCGAAAAAAAAAAAAAATGCTCACATGCCCTCATCCACAACAAAAAAAAAACTATTTACGCTCTTGTGATTAAAAGAATATGCCTTGTGAGCATCGAAACTGTCAATGTTTTTTTACAATCAATTATTTTTATTTATTTGCTTTTATCATGATTAGAGAATATTATTTAGGTATTATGCAAATCACAACTTACACACTTTTTTATTTATTATAAAAATACCTACTTTCTGTATATTGTTGCCCTAATCTGGGCACGCTAATATACTAGTTAGGTAAATACTTTAAAACACTCATTATTGGAGAACCAATCAAAACAACTACTCTTCTAGCTAATACTGACGAAGTATTGAATTACATGATAGGATTCTTAGCATTTTAAAGAAAAAAAATATTGAAAATACTTAAATCATTCATTTACATTTAGTCATTCACACTTTTTTTTATTTAATATGAAATTATCTACTTTCTTCTTAATCGGGTCACGCTAATATACTACTTAGGAAAACACTTTAAAACACTCATTATTGGAAAACCAATCAAAACAACTACTCTTCTAGCTAATACTGACGAAGTATTGAATTACATGATAGGATTTCTATACTCTACTGATGAGAACTAACGAGTTCGAAAAAACTTGTACAACTTTTCTAGAGTTGAAATAGAATGTAAGGTTCAATAGTTCTTGTGAATGACTGAATTTCATTAAATAATTTAAGTATCTCCAATAAACATTTTTTTTTTTGCCTTAAAATGCCAGGAATCCTATCATGTAATTCAATACTTCGTCAGTATTAGCTAGAAGAGTAGTTGTTTTGATTGGTTTTCCAATAATGAGTGTTTTAAAGTGTTTTCCTAAGTAGTATATTAGCGTGACCCGATTAAGAAGAAAGTAGATAATTTCATATTAAATAAAAAAAGTGTGAATGACTAAATGTAAATGAATGATTTAAGTATTTTCAATATTTTTTTTCTTTAAAATGCTAAGAATCCTATCATGTAATTCAATACTTCGTCAGTATTAGCTAGAAGAGTAGTTGTTTTGATTGGTTCTCCAATAATGAGTGTTTTAAAGTATTTACCTAACTAGTATATTAGCGTGCCCAGATTAGGGCAACAATATACAGAAAGTAGGTATTTTTATAATAAATAAAAAAGTGTGTAAGTTGTGATTTGCATAATACCTAAATAATATTCTCTAATCATGTCAATGTTTTGTTAATAGGTAGCTGTTCAGACTTTTATTAATAAGGACGGGTTAACATTAGCATTCTAATTCAAGTTCTGCTTTTATTAATTAGAAACTTAATGAACAGTTTAACTTTTGAACAAAACAGAACTTTAAATAAGTCATGTAAAATCAGTTATCAAATAAACTAAATGAAATTTATTAAGGAAAATTTAAAAATTTGACTTGATCGAATTTTCCATAACACTTCCATCCCTCTTCGCCCTAAGTGCTTTATAATTGTGTTCTATAAGCCCTTCTATGTTCTGAGACAGATTTATCGTTTCCGCGAGTACGGGCATTTATTTTGTTTGGAATATCTGCCTTTGTAAATAGACGTGAAAGATATAAGAAAAATAATTCTCTTATGTGATTTTCTGGTTCTATGCAATATTTCCGGTATCATAATTTTTTTTATAAAGTAAAAAATATAAACACGAAGCAGGTAATAACAATTTCAGAGATTGGCAAAATGCCCTACTCAATTTGAAATTTAATTTAATCAGTTTAGTTTATTCAGATACATAGTAATGAAAAGCAGCAACATTTTGTGTCAGCAGTAAAGGCAAATGCACCTCCTTATAAGCAAATAAGCTTAAAATTTAAATAAAATGAACCACTCCTAAAAAATACAAAACATATACCCAAAAGAGTGTTTAAGATGCGAACAGAGAACTTGATTTTTGTCCACATTAAACTGCATGTGTGGTTCTATAAAAATGTGAAAGAGTAACTAAAAATTAATAACATGAAAAATTTCATTAAGAAAAAAATTAAAGGCTAATGAAATCATTAATTTTTTGTTACTCCTTCAGGAACCGATTAATCTACCTCAAGGTCGAAGGAAGGAAATACCTTGGAAAATAAGTGCTCCAGCGAAAAATGTCAACCCATATAACACAGTTTGTACTTAGTATGTACGATTTATAAATATACGTACTTTTTAGGTGTGATTTTGTTTCATATGATAATAGTATATAGTATTACTCCGCATCAAACTAAGCTGAAATATGTAACAGAATTGTACATACTTTTATGACTGTAAAAAGCATATGGACAAAGTATATACAATTTACCGACAAATTTCGTATTAGCAAATTTTCGTAATGCAATTACATACTTACTAAGAATATGAAATAATTGACGAAAAGAGAATGAATCCAAAAGTGTGTACTATATACCCACGGTCAGTAAACTATATAGTTTATTGACCGTGCTATGTACCGTGCATTGCAATATTTCTTTTAGTAAAAACAAAAAAGGATAATATATTGATATATACATAATTATATATTTTCATAAGTATCAAAAGTATATGAAAAAGACCTATTTTACCAACAAATTTGAATAATGATGTAATACTTAACCTATAATATTTGATTTATAGACGTGATTGCCGCTTTTGTGCTGCGAGAAGTTCTGTGCACATTGCACATTTATTCGTACTTCCAGTACTACTACTGTTATCGAAAATGAAAATATGTAAATTAAAATTTCTGTGGTTCTAGTTATTTGCTTTTTGCCTTATTTTTTTTAAATCGCTTAAAATACAGAAAAGCTGTGTCTAAGCTGACAGTATGATGTACACCACTTAGAGTTTTTATTTTTTACTATCTATTTTTAATTAATAAATTATATATCGTATCTTCTTTGGCTACACAATTATATTACTGTCAGGCCTGTAGCCAGAAAGACATTGTGGAGTGCTTGAGATTTCAGGATTTCGTTGTTCAGCAATAGGGCATCTGCCTGGAGGATAAAGAAATAATACCTACCTATAGTACGCACTTTTAGTATACAGTACTTAATTAACAACAATATCTGGATATATTGTCTTAGAAAAATGTTCTATATTACTGCTGCATTGTTTGATATCTATTAAGTACGGGTCTATACTAATTATGGCGATTCTTTCTCTGTATCTAGTAGCACTTTCAGCATCCAAGATGTAACACTAATTACTATACAAATTTTCTTAGGGCACACTTAAGCACAAATAATCCAGATAAATATGTCGTTCACATTAAAGCAAAGTATTACATTTTACTTCAAGCAAACTAGCCACGCCCACGCCGCAGATGCTCTATGTATTTCTCAGGTAATAGTTCGTTCATAATATCACAGTTTTTTCATTATGAATTAATTAATAATTATAAATAAATATAAATGCTAACAGGAAAAATTTAGGTTTGGGAACACAAATAAAAAATACAAAAAAGAGAACTTTAACGATTTTCACATAATATTTTAAATAAGGTATAATTGTTTGTTAAAAGTTAGAAGTTCAATTTCACATAATAAAGACTTATTATTACTATCACATTAAATAAATTTCCCACACATTACTATACCACTTTTAGCATATAAATTAATGGACCCTGGATAGCCCAGTGGGTAGATCTTGGAACTGTTATAGAGATAACACAGGTGTTCCATGTTCGATCCCTACCGACAGCAATTGGTAAAAAGGTAGGTAAAAATAAATTTAATAATTTAATAAACATTATAATTTACAAACAACCTTTGTGAGAGTAAATTGGAGTGTGGTAAACAATATTAGATATGTTAAAATAACTAGAACACATATGGACCTATCCAAATATCCTTTATTTTCCTTCTACTTCTACTACTCTTCTTATGCATACTTTATACTTTTTACATGCGCTATGCATATACAAAGATCATGTAGAGTATCAAATAAACTGGAAACATTTGCAACTGAATTGCAGGTAAAAGGTAGGTCGTTCTTTGAAGAAAGTATAAACTAAAGTATGTACTTTGCATGAGTACGTACTTTTAGATTTGTACTATGATCATACTTTGTATATAACCGTGTTATGTGGGAAATACCATTTTTACCATGAAGTTTCTGTTAACTTGAAGCTTGTAATATCCATATTTGATAATAATTGACCGGGATATAAAATTTTGAAGTTAGTTCAAAGAAAATTAGATTGGAACCACCGCGCCGAATATTACCTACTGTTTCCAAAAAAATTACGGAATTCGGCGAAGCTCATCAGAATAGCGAGTGCGCAGACCTAAAAAACCTAAAAAAACATACGAATCGAATTGAGAAAGGCTTTCGTCTTTTGAAGTCGACTAAAAACCACTTTGTTTAGTTTTTAAGGCATTTTATTTTGGAAAATAAATGTTTTAGTGTACCAAAATCAACTAAGATGACAACAATTAATAATGAATAAAAATTAAATTATCATTCCTTTAAGGTTACGTTCTTGATTTTGCTAACTAAATAAATTGCAGTTAACGACTTTTCCTTCCAAGTAATGTTACGTACAAAAATGATCAATTTTTCAACTTTAACAACTTCTTTTATTTTCATGTTAATAGAGAGAACGTATGCGGAAGAACAGCCTTCCGTGCATTTTATTTTCAGTGTAGATCGTATGGAAGATAAATACTAATTGTTCAGTTAATTTACAACTTACTAAGCTAGGGCGCCACTTTATATGCAAACATAGGCTGTAAATATTTAATTATTTCCTCACTTAAGTTAATTGCTTATGCTTCTAAATTTACTTCGGCTTTTAACTTGTCTAACATGGACTGACTGGCAAAACACATCTTCATTGTAAACTAATTTATTTACCGGTCTTATACCTAGATGGCTCATTCTTTGTAAAAATGAACAACTGTAATTGTTACTTATTTTATCAGAAATTACGCGTAGTATAATGTACATGAGCTTTTCCCGTAATTAGATACGTGTATCAATGTATGCACTGATTGTAAACTAATGGGCAAAGTCCACGAAAAAGCATAAAAGTTGCAGTTGAGCGTTACCGATAGTAATTTTTTTATTAAATCGGTTATTGACTACATTGTAAATAAATATTTGTAGGAAGTCAAAAAAAAACAAATACGGATTTCTCGGATTTTCTAGAGGGAAATGCCGAGATCCCAATTTTTGACTTGAGGACTATTGGACTATTTAGGAGGTGCGGGGGTGCAGGGGGGCACGAAGAAGGTCCCGATTTTTGGTTTTTTGCTTATATCTCGAAAACGGTTAGCCCTAATCAAAAAGTGGTTATATGCAAAATTAAAGCTGACTAAATTTTCTACAATAATGTTTTTATTAATTTAACTTTAACTTTATTATAAATTGAAAAAAAATTTTAATAATCATCGTAGAAAAAAATTTTTTGTACAGATATCCGTTTCATAGCAGAGTGAACTCAAATATTGATTAAAAAATGTCTTTATGTCTGTAAGTGTGTGTGTGTGTGCGCGTGTAGATGTATTTGTATGTGTATACCGTTTCTTGCAAATACGATAACTTCTGTTAGACTTGAAATATTTAATTACAATTTGGAACATATGTAAAACAGCATAGCACAATAATCCCTATTGAAATTGGGCCTTATCTGTAATGCATGGTGATAACCAGAGGCCTACAAACTCTCACTCTTACGTAAAATAGGTTTTATTTTATTTTTTTTTTATCTATTTATTTAACGTCGGCCTATTTCCGCTACCAGGGCCTATCATCGACGCCAGGCGACGAGCTACCCTCAACCTGGAAATTTTGCCGAATCTCTTCCCTTAAGAAGAGTAGGGATCTTTTACTTGCCTAACATTTAATAGACAAGGGTCCGCCTGCTTTACATCCCCTCCGAAGGATGGTATATCCACTACGTAATCCTCGTCTGAAATTACGTAGCTTCCACGTATACACTGATATACAAGCCGCTAGAAGGTGGGACGAGAACGCCGTATTTCCCAAGATGGGTCACCCATCCAAGTACTAACCGCGCTCGACGTTGCTTCAACGGAATATCGACTGACGTTCACATTGAAGTCGCCTCTACGCTCGCCCCATTTTTATTTTAATTTCAGAGCAAAATGTTACTAAGGTTTGTGATTAAGCAAACAAAAATATGAAGATGTATAACATTTATAAACCGCAATATACCGGGTGTATGTTAGGTTCAAACCAACTTTATTTAAATTAGATGATATATCAATGTTATCCTAAAATTTGAAAGAGAGTATTTTTAATGAGATTATTATGGAATTGATAAAGTTGCAGTCGGGCGTTGCCTACTGCGAATATCTATTAAATAAGATAAACTTTGTTGGACAAACTTTTTTTTTTAGAATTTGGAAACAGCTTATTAGAATATTTTCTATTGAAACTGAATCGTATTAGTCATATAGGACGGTCCGCCATACTAATTAAAACAGGTTAATTTGAAAACTTTGCAAAACTATTTTATACAGGCTCATTCTTTTTCCAACTAATCATGTTGAAGTAGTCATTCACGAAAATCACCAGACCATACCGTTTCGACGGTTCTAAATAGTCGCCATACTGCCGTTAAGAAGCAGATTTTTGGGACTAGTGCAAAATGATTTTTTGCAGTATGGCACTTGGATTTTTGGAAAGTTCATGGCCGTTAATATAGCCATACTTATGGTGAAGTGCAAAAATGGTGCCATACTCGAAAAACTACCTTTTCGAAACGTTCTTGAGATACCACTATATAAGACGTAAAATTATTTATTACAATATAGTATTATTGAATTCAGTTTATTTCAATATGATTTTCCCCTTCCGGTTTCACTGGAAATGACAAGAAATTTTGAGTTTTAAAAAGAACACCCTGTATATTATTATATTTTTGGAATCCTTGAAAAATTCTGAGTACGGTGATACCCCATAAGTGACATTTCGACTCAATTTTAAAAAATGACTCGAATTTGTTATTGTAAAATTAAGTTTTGTTAAAAAAACTGTTCAGGCCAAATTTGATGGCCCACGAAATACACATCCTCAAATTTTTATGCTCGATTTGATTTTTCTGACGTCATACCGGTCCATTACAAGTAATTTTTCTGGATACACCAACAAATTTCGAGCCAAATTTTTTCCATGGAGTCGAAATGTCTTTCTTATGAGGTGTCACTGTACTCAGAAGTTTTCAGGGATTCTAAAAATATAATAATACACAGGGTGTTCCATTTAAAAATCAAAAGTTGAGGTCACTTCCGGTGAAACCGGAATGAGAAAAAATGACAGTTATGTTAAAAGGTGTTTTCTTGGTCATATAATACATCTACCAAGTTTAATTATTAAATTCTAAAAAATAAGGAAAAAAGGGGGTAACTTGGCGCCCGGTATGTAAGAGAAATTAAGGTTTTAAAAAATTTTTCGGCATTAGCCACCCCCACCCCATTATTAAATGGGGTGAGAAGAATAAAATTGTGATTTAGTGTGCGTTACAAGAACCAAAGGCCTCAATTTTTTTTTTTTTACTTCATCCACCTCAAGACCATTCACATATCACCACCTCCATCCTCACTACCGGTGTGGCATATCGTTTTATGGGTTGGATTTCAAATATTATATTATTAAATTTCTATAAACAATTATTTCCACATAGTGGAGTGCAAATAGAGTATTAGAATTTTGTTCGTTGTGAGAGACGGATAGAAAATCTGTATGTGGAAGTTGTGATTCCTTATGCAGCGTTTTTTATGAATGGTTTGAATCCAAATGCTTATTTAGAAATGTTGATTAATTTTGTTTTGGGGGAACTGGACAATGAAAATTTTGAATTTAGAAGCAAAATAATTTTTCAGCAAGATGGATGCCTACACATTCTACAATTCTAGTTAGACTATGGTTAGACAATCACTTCCACGACAGGTGGATTGGCCGTTATGAACCAACAGCATGGCCAGCCCCTTCGTTGAATTACTTTTTATGGGGGTATTTAAAGCAAAAAGTATATGCAAACGATTTCGAAGAGGAGAAGAGGACGTAGATTTATTAAAGCAAAAAATTGTGGATGCTGTTGCAGCCATAAATGAAGATATGATCTCATCTGTCTATCAAGAATTTAGAAAAATATTAGAAAAATGTGTACTAGTAGGAAGGCTATATACGAAATAGTTTTCAACTTAGTTGTATAAAATATTATTTTTTTTGAAAATTGGTATTATCTTATTTTGCAACTGAACTCCGTATTTAAATTTTTCCTTATAATTGAAAAAACTTTGGCAAATCGAATTTTCAATAAAAATGTAAAAAAAGGTAGTTTGCTTGAAGTTGATTTCATATTTTCTAATTTTTAAAATACTCTGTATAATTTATCTTAAGTTTGACAACTGCTTATGACTTTCTAAGACAAGCAAAACTTTTTATAAAAATGAACTTTTTCTCGGCAAATTAAAAATAAGAAAGTTTACAAGAGTGCGGTACCCAACCCGGGGACGTACTGTATAAAACATTTTAAACTAAAAAATATACATGAAGGAACCTTTGATAAGGTTCTATAAACATAAAGATACTGTATAGTATAGTAATCGACGTTTCGCCAATCAAGATGGCATCATCGGTAGAAAATTAAATGTGGAATATAATTATAACAAAAAATTGTTTATTTTCCAAAAAGATTAGATTAGATTAGATGTGGTGAAAGCAATTCTGTAAAAAATATATGAATTTCTTAATTTCCCACGTTTTATCAATTCTACACCCTAATAGAGATTCACTTTGTGCAGGGCCGGATATATAGGGGGTCATTTTGAAGCCGATTCGGCAAATCGGTCACCATTCGGCACTTTCGTCATTTGGTAATTATGTACATAAAATCATAAAAAAGCTCAAAATAATGAAAAGTTAATACCATAAATAATTATTATTTTTCGAGCAACCCCTGTCTTGTATTTGACTTAAATCCTCCTGGCTCGATTCATCAAAAGTGTTCAATCAGATTTACATTTTTTTTGTATCCCAAAAATTAAATGCCCATCTAGTTGCGTCAATATGGAAAAGTTAAAAATTGAGATGTTTTCTGGCAAACGACCAATCGGAATATATTTTTTTGTAAATTGTTTATTGCGGTCTAAGGAACATTGGTAAAAAGAAAAAACAGGCCGCTGGGACTTTTCTATTAATAAACTAGCAGTTTCAAGCACTAAACAAATTAAGTAAATTTGTTAATTTGCTGTCTCATAATAAAAGTATATGAGAAAACCGACTGAAAATGTACACTCGGGGGTTTTCGAGGTCGCTGATTATACGATTTTGAAGTGAAAATTGGAAAATCAAGTATAAAAACGCGATATATCTTTTATATATTATTTAATGTTTTTTTAAGGCAATTATTATTGATTTAATTTAATATGTAATTGTTAAAATTGAAAATAATGGTCTTAAAATAGTAAATATTAGTATACAATTTAAACTTTGTTTACGTGCATTTTACGTGGAAATTAGAGAAGTAATAGGTGTTTTAATGTTGTAAGGAAAGAATTGTTAAAAAATTAAGTACAATTTATTTCTACACAATTATAAAAATTGTTTACTTAAAAAATATATAAAAATATAAATTTAATCATTCTTTAAAATATATTTTTTTTCAATTTCATTTGTGTTGTTTATAAATGAAAATATTGCTCCTCTTGTTCCTCTTCTTCATTTCTTTCTTCTTCTTGAACAACGTTGATTTCATTATCGTAAAATAATGTACTCAACATATTATTGAGATAAATCTCATTTCTTCTTATTGAAAAGTTTGGTATTAATGTTAAGGAGGTACTAAGGTACTACCGTATGTAAATCCCGGCATCAAGAAAGCACGATGTATTTAAAATTTGTATGCCCTTTGAACTAATTAACAATAAAATACATTCAGTAACGGGTAATTAAATTAGGTACATCTATTTAAAATATTTTTACTAAAAAAATTTTGAGTGATTTTCCTGAATATTTTAAAAAATGGTTACTTTATTTAAATAAATCAATTGTGGGTTGAAGGAGAGTTACTCATAAATCGTATGCTTAGGTGCAAAATGGTATTCTTAACACTTTTTTATTCTTGTAATTTTCTTTGAATTTTCCAATTTTCAAAATTGTAATCAGCGACCTCAAAATCCCCCCCAGCTAACAATTTAGGTGTTATTCGACGTCGATTCGATGTCGAACAGGTGACGCCACCAATTTCGATACATGAAATAGGACATAAATTCGACGTCGAATCAACCTAAATGGTTTTTTGACACGTCGATTCGACGTGGAAAACAAGCTGAATAGGTGTTATTGGATCTATTAGGTTAGGTTGTCAGACACCTTTTTTATGTCGAAAATACATTAAATCTACGTAGGGGATTACTTATTTGCTATCTTTTATACTTGCTTTAAAACTGCTTCGTCAAAAAGGTAAAACTATATACCTGTATAATGGTTGATAATAATAACTAAGTACCTACTTATTAACTACTTATGAGACATATTTTTATCCTTGGCTACTGTTTAATTTGCACTGTATATACGCAAGAATTTACTAGGGAATGATTTTTTACTGTTGAAATTAGGCATTGTACCTTGAAATATTACTAAGCCCTTTAAAAATACCTATTATTATAAAGAAAAAAAAACGTTTAACTATATAAAATTTTTATTTTCAATTTTTGACTTGGTATTCTATTTTTTCAAGCTTATAATAATTCAATAATTCTCAATATGTTCAATGAATACTTATGAATTAAATTATTTCCAAAAACCAAAGTTTAAATTTTCATGGCGAGTTTTCGGTGTTCCGTATTTTCGAATAAATATGGCTACTTCCTTGCACTGTTACTTAATAGGTGTCAGAACTTAATTTCCACCAATATTTTTTACTTCATCTTTAGATATTAGTGAAAAACAAGCTATTTTTGCCATCTATTAGGTAATAAGTGTCTAATATTACCAATATTTGTTCACATAATTGTAATTACTTCACCTAATTACGTTATGTTACACCAATTGGTCCCCTGTTTTAGTGTATCTACAACAATTAATATGTCGTTAATTCTACGTAAATCACTAAATTCACCTATTGAGGGTTATTCTACAACCTAACAGGTCTCGTTTTGGTGGCTATTTCATACATAATAGGTGATCTCACCTATTAGATCTTACATGAACCAACAGGTTACTTTATTCGATTATTAGTGTTTATTTGTGCTTAGACTATTCCCTTAGTGTACTTATTTTTACGTGGAAAATAGGTTTCTATGTATTTATTAAGTTACATTTATTTTATAAATCATAACATGGTCATGCATGTAACATAATGTATACAGTATCGGAAAGTGTACGTATTGGGATGGTAATAAGAGCAAGCGAGAGCAATCGTTTAAAAGCCTCTCTTGATGGGCGTGTCCACTCTTTAACTCTGCTAGAGTACTGGTAGACGTCTCTATTGGGCGGTCGGTTAATAGCGCAATGCCAAACGAAGGACTTTCTGATTTTGTATAGTGTGCATACAAATTGGATATTTTGGAAAATACAAACTGTTTTAAAAAGTGTTTTGATAATTCAGTTGATTTATCGATCAAACCAGTGCCGGTTCTAAGGCAGGGCGAGCGGGGCAACCGCCCCGGGAGCCATAATACAGGGGCCGCCGGAGGTGCCAAAAAATAAACAATGAATCAACTTGAAACGAAAATTATTACTTGTTCAGAGTTATTTTTTTCTAATTTTAACTAGTTTGCTTATTTAACTGAACTCTGAAAAATTGATGTCTTTTTTAGAACATAAAATAATGGGTACAGTAGGCGACTAGTGAACGAGTTTGTGCCGCCCAATACCTCAGTTGTGTCGGCACGGCGGCACAAAAACGTAGATGTAGATGGATCTTCAATATCTGAACGAGATGATGAAGCATATGTAGATTTTCTGCAGTTTGTCCTATCACGGTTTCACGTATAGCTTTCACGGCTTGTGTACAACAGACGTTAACAGAATAATTATTGCTGCGCACAGTTTTTCACTGTATTTCATTTTTACTTCTTATTTTCTTAACTTAGCGATAAAAATCAGTCATGTATGTCATTTTTCTTTTACTCATAGTGTTTTAAAGTTATTACGGAGAAAGTGAAATGAAGGAAATGGCAACACAATCACACTGGATCATAGAAACATGAATAATGACGGCAAGTTCTTAATACTATACGCAATTTCATGCGCGTCACTTATGTTGGTAAAATTCGACAAAATAAGTAATTAATAATTTTGACCAATAGGTGCAAATAACTTATTGGTTGAATAATAAAGTCATTTCGACTTTTTGGTAGAAATATAAGTAATATTCCCTTATTTACATTACCAAATTGTTTCACTCCCCCCCCCCCCCCTATTAGGTGAAAATAGTTACTAAAATATTTTTCATAACCTATTAAGTCATTAATTTCACTAATAATTTACTTGTACCTAATAGGGATCACAGCGACTTAACCAATTAAACTTTAAAATTACCTAATTTCGACCTATTTTGGTCGAATTTCCTTTAGCTGAAGTCGTCGACACCTAAATTGTTAACTGGGCCCGAGTATACATTTTCAGTCGATTTTCTTAAATAATTTCTGAGATAGCAAATTAACAAATTTAATTAACTTGTTTAATGCTTAAAATTGTTAGTTTATTAATAACAAAATGAAAAAAGTCCTAGAGGCCTGTTTTTCTTTTTACCAATGTTCCTTAGACTTCAATAAACAATTTGCAAAAAAAAATTAGGCCGATTAATTCTTTGCCAGAAAACTTCTCAGAAAATATCTATCTTGACACGACTAATCATATATAAAGAAAATAAAAAAGCAATAAAACAATTTCGCACCCCCCATAAAAACTGCTCAAAACCGGCCCTGACTTTGTGCATCTGATTTTTTCAATTTTCACCTCTGTATATATGAATACAAAATGCGTGGCCTAAGTCAACCCTGATCATGAAATTATAATCTCCATCAGTGTTGGGGGAATCAGAGCACCAAATCAAGCAACGACAGACTGTCTAGCACAAAGACTTTAATTAAGACAACTCCAGATAAGGCACGCATAAAAAATACATGGAGGCAATCATATGTATGCCCTTACATAGCAAGGGATAACGCGAAAGAGGAGTCATTTGCAGTGATTTTAGTTACGAACCTTTGATGCATGCAATTTAGTAAATTGCTATCATTACATTAAGATGCTAAATGCGGACGACGACGTAAAGAAGTCATTAAAACAATGTGCAATCTCTGAATCACTAGTAATTAAAAGAATGGCCAATAAGTCGTAATCGATTATTCCAGTGAGTGGATACGTATATAAATAAAACTAGCACAGGGACATGCAAAACGTGCAATAAAAGTTCTTTGATTTAAATTAGAGACCCAACAAATACCTGTTTGTAGAAAGACGCGGAAGATTTATTTTCTGAAAATGCTCGCAGCAGCCTGGGCATATGTCCTGGATTAACGCGAATTTCTTTTTAGATATACACGATTTTTAAGCTTATTTTTATAGAGTTTTATGCTGGGGAGCAGTAATCTAGTGATCTATCGGGTGTTCTCGTGCGAAGTTAATGTGGGGAAACAACTTTTGTTGAATGCTGATTCTGCTTTTACTAATTACTTGCACCGTCCTTCTACATCAAACAAATTCTGCATTATCAAGATACGTGGATATTTAGTATCCCATTAATTCAAATTCAAATTATTTATTGGTGTTATTAACATATGTTTTACACAGTTAGAATATAGCACAGAGCTTTGATGAATATAATTTATAAGAACATATAGTTTATAATAATTTAGCAAGATCATAGTATGCAAAAAATGAAACGTTAAAATAAGAAACACAGAACATGAAATATCACATGTCACATTGCGAAGTGTCTACGATATTTTAAAAACATTTATACATCCAAAATTTGGCTAGAAGAGTTCATTGTCAAGGTTACAATTAGGAAGTTTCCTATTTTAGAAATATCATGTACATTCAACCTCATTTAATAGTCTTTCAGATAACTAGTCAGACAAAAAAAAAAATTATCTTGATATCTGAAAAACTCACGAACTTATTCAATTTCTTATTTGAATACTTCGCCTTGGCTGAAGTCCACCGTGACGTCACAATACACAACGCGCTGACTTGCCATGCCGGCGACGCGCTGTATATTCCCTTTATTTAGTGTATATGCTCGATTTCAAAATGTGACTTTTGATTCGTGCATGCCGAACCGAATTTTCGAATTTCGCCGTGCAATTTACGATCAGGTTTATCTGGAAGACTTCCTCTTTACATCGCGACATCATACGGCCGTCCCAATGGTATTTTTCGAAAAATATGAACGTGCCAAAATTGCATGT
The DNA here is from genome assembly GCA_936432065.2 of Rutpela maculata. Classification (NCBI taxonomy): domain Eukaryota; kingdom Metazoa; phylum Arthropoda; class Insecta; order Coleoptera; family Cerambycidae; genus Rutpela; species Rutpela maculata. The sequence continues at coordinate 9,488,209 of OW386289.2, forward strand.
TTTAGCAATTTTTTCGGCTCTCAAATGCAAGCTGGCTAGAAACTGCCGGTGCCTACCACCGAGTATAAAGGTGCCCGCGCCCGCTCGATGTTGGCGGAATCATATATTGTAATCATGTATTGTAATCGAGCCTCAGCCCAGATGATCTCAGCATTTTAAACTTAGAAGGACCATAACTTTTTTATTTATAGAGATAATTAAAAAGAAAATTACAGATATTTTTTAGATTTTTACGACTATTTATTACGAGAAAATGAGAAAAATGGAAACTTCCTAACTCAAGTATTCGTTCGCATCATAAAAAGCTTTCTTTGATAGGAAAGTTCTTATTGTATTATTGAAAGTGTTCTTTGGGAGACTTCTGACGTGTACAAGTAATTAATTTATTAAAGGATTTTGGTCCGAGAAAATTTAATCCATTTCTACTCAAGCTTAGTCTGATAAAATCGGTTCTTAAATTATAGTTATGTCTAATGTCATGCGAGTGGAAGTTTTCATGAGTATTAAATAGATGAATATTTTCATGTGTATATTTTAAACAATTAAATATGTATAATGACGGAAAAGTTAATACGTTGAGTTCAATAAACTTGTGTCTGACATCATTTCTATAGTCCAAATTAGTAATTATCCCGCCGTTGTAACCCAAAAATCCTTTTTGCACTAGATGCGTGACCCCAGTTTATCAAAGCATAAGACATATGTGATAATATCAGTGAATACTAGGCCGTTAATAGTACATTAGTAGGCACTAACGTAACCAGCTTCCTAATAACAAACGTGTTTTTGGCAATTTCTTTGGCTACATGTTGAACATGGTGGCACCAATTCAATTTTGGATCCATGTAGACACCTTACCACACCAGGGTTTGTAAAATGTTGTACCGGTCTATGAGTAAACACCATGTTGACTGTTTTTGTGCGATTAAGTGATAAACTGTTTGTTGAAAACCAATCGGTAGCTTGGACACAGAAATCATTCATAGATTGTAGGATTCGCTTTATATCTTTTTTAGTATTGATAGTGTGGTATCATCTGCGAATAACACGAGTTCGGCGCTGTGTACCGCCACACTAAGATCATTTACATAAATCAGGAACAAAACTGGACCCAACACAGAGCCTTGTGGTACCCCGGATTTTATTTCACATAGCTGCGAACTTTTATTTTTAACTTAGATAAACATTCGGTAAAGTTAGACTTAGGAACGGAAATAGCTCAGGTGTAAGCTTTTATTGCTGGAATGAGCCACAAATAGGGCACTGTTCAACATTCAAATATTTTGAGCGAAAACGTTTGGGACAACTCTCCCAAATTAGGAGTAAAGGAATAATATAAAAAAAGTTTCGAATATCTCGAAAACTGTTGATTTTAGCGCAAAATAAAGGACCCCGCTGTTTTCTTATGGAAATTGAATTTTGGTCAAATTGGCTGAATTTTTAGTATGATACAGCTAAAGAAATATTCAAGAGGTCAAATTAAAAAAATTCCGAATTCATGACTTGTTCTAATACATTTTATATTGTGATACTTTCCAATAGCTCTTTATAATATTTTGCATTAAAAAATTTGTTGTTTTAATAAAAATAGCGTGGAAAAAAAGTTTGAAAAATATTGGCGAAGGCACCGGAAATTCTACTTAAAAACAACAAGTAAAAAAATATTCCATCAATTTGGCTAAAACTTTTTTACATATTAAAAATTTAGACAATTTGACCGAAATTCAATATCTATAAGAAAAAATTGGGGCCCTTTAAAGTTTATTAAATTATCTTTCACATAGGATCAATTTCGACCTGTTTGAATAGAAATTAGTAACGAAGCTATTACGATTACGATTGTAATTCTGATAATCATATGATTACGATTAATATGAAAATCTTTGAAATCATGATATTTAACTATTTTATGCGGTAAACTATCGAAAACAAGTTGTTAAATTCAGGTATCTAACAAAACAAACAAAAACATAAAAATAATAAGAAATATATATCATATGTAAAACGTAAATCGACACAATAGCAGACAAGCCAAGTTTTGCTTTGTGCACTGTGCACTGCACTGGTACACCGCACAGTGGTCCCAAAGTAAAGATTTTTTTAAAATGAGTCTGCAGGTCTTAATACTTAAGCAATCGGAAAGTTTTTTTTTTGAAATCTTCGTTTTTTAATTTCCTATCGATCTGTCAAGCCAGATTTTCAATTTTTGTCCCCGACTTTTGAAAATTTTCCAAAGAAGTTTGAATTTTCATCAAAAATTTTAAAAAATCAGGGACAAAAATCGAAAATCTGAATCTAAATTACAATTTTATTTTTTGATGTAAAATTTTTTGAGACCTTAGCTTCCCTTCCCTTCCCTTAGCTTCCCTTATGTATACCAAATACCAATTTTGTGGACTCTTACTTGCTTGATTTACTTATTTACCCCCATTTACACCAATTGACCCCCAAACCTTCAACGGAATGAGATCAAAATAAAATCTAGTTCCAGATCTCGTTTAAATACATACGTGTACCAAATTTCAAGTCAGAGAAATCGTGCGCACAAAAAAAGTTACAGACACACCGACAGACCTAAATTCTTTTTTTTGCTCAAACTTAAAATCTCGACGTTTCATAACATTCAAGCCTATTTGAACAATAATAATTTTCTTTTTTTTTTCTTTCGCGTTACTATATTTATTACTGGATGTGGAAGTAAAACTACGCATAGTTAAAGACTTTCATTAAAAAAAACCGCTGCCCAAGGAATTACTACTTCCACATCCAGATATTCTATCTTTCACACACAAAAAATCTTGAATGTGGAAATAATTGTTTATGGAACTTTAATGATATAATATTTGAAATTGTCTACCCCAAAAACCCATAAAACGATATCCCACATCGGTAGTACGGTGGGAGTGGTGATAGGGGGGTGGTAGTGGTGATGGATGAAGTAAAAATATTTTTTTGAGGTTTTTGGTTCTTGTACACCCACTAAATCACATTTTTTTTCAACCCCTTTAATAATGGAGTGGGGGTGGTAATGGGGGGTGGCTAATGCCAAAAATTTTTTTGAGACCTTAGCTTCTCTTGTATATGCCAATTTTATGGGCTCTTACCTGCTTGATTTACCTCTTTACCCCCCATTTACCTCAATTTACCCCCCAACCCTTCTACGGAATAAAATGAAAATATAATCTTGTTCCAGATCCCGTTAAAGTACATACGTGTAAAAATTTTCAATTTTTTTTTTGTCGTTACTGTATTTGCTTCCACTGGATGTGGAAGTAAAATGAGAATATTGTTTTGTTTCCCCAGTACCTCAGTTTCTTAGAAGTAGTAGTGGTACTCGTAATATTGGGGCTTTGATTTATTAATAAATCATTAGCTCAGCGCCATGTGGAAATTGATGTAAAGAGTTTCTTAGAGAAAAAGAAGTTTTATGGACTTTTTATAAGGAATTAGTAATTACCTCTTTTATATTTACTTCCACATTCAGTGGAAGTAGAGTAACGCAAAAAAATTTTTGAAAATTTTTATTGTTCAAGTAGGCTTATAATAGCCTGAAACGTCAAGATTTTAAGTTTGAACAAACAAATTTTCTGTCTATCTGTCGGTCTGTCTGTGGTTCTGTTTGTAACTGTTTTTGTGCGCACAGTTACTCTGGAATCGTTGACTTAAAATTTGGTACACGTATGTATTTTAACCAGATCTAGAATTAGATTATATTTTAATCTTATTCCGTTGAAGGGCTGAGCAGTAAATCGGAGTAAATGGGGGTAAATAGGTAAATCAAACAGGTAAGAGTCCATAAAATTGGCATTTAGAATATACAAGAGCAGCTCTAAGATCTCAAAAAAATTTTTGGCATTAGCCATCCCCATTACATTATTAAGGGGGTGAAAAAAAATGTGATTTAGTATGTGTAGAAGAACCAAAGACCCCAACAATTTTCTTTATCTCATCCACCCCCCCATAACTTTTATCAGCAAAACTGAGTGTTGGGCACGCTGACGGGGAATAAAGCACGCGTACAGCGGGTTGTGCAATTATTTGAAATTAAAGTCCTAACAAATATACTGAATCTGAGGCATAGCTAAGCGGATTTTAGCGTTGTTTTTCAAACTCAAGCATACTGTTGCTACAAAAATCAGTACATCTATTCGATAAACATTCCCTGACGAGTACATTTTTCTATTTCCCCGATGCTGACAGCGCGTGTATAAATTCACACTTATCCCAACTAATATCAATATCCGTTAACATAGTAACTCGTCCGAAGCGGGCGCATTTTACTTTCCCAACTACCACCACATTACAACGAAGCCACGCTGTCGTGCCAATATGGGAATCAACTTCTCTGGGGAGATATGAGAGATAAGAGGGTGATGAGTTGGAGTGAACACCCCAGCTAATCTTACATTGATTACATACGCAATATTAGATAACGCTTCCCTGGTCCTATTTCTGTTACTCTTCGGCTCGCGATCTGCATAAGTTCATGCAGTCGGTTACCGTGATCCTGTCAGGATATCGGGCGCTAGTTAATGGCCCTGTTAACTCTTACTTCTCCTTTGGGAATAGTTTAGCAGAATAATAGTGATTATTTTAGAGCTTGTTGCTGATGTGATTTATGTTGTACGTGTTATGTTTTGCGAGTAAATTTCGCACTATGTACGTATATCGACATCGACATTAAAATGGTTTTGTTACGGCTAATAGAAAAAAACTACCATAAAATGGTAACTGCAAAATTTTCAGAGTAGTGCCAATTAGTCGGAGAGCAAAATCCTCGAAATATGCAAAATAAAAGTGATCTGTGCAACATACAAAAACTGAACACTAATGTAAGATGACCTGCCGAACTTGATTATGGAGGTCTCGGTTCGATTTGGAATTGCGAAATCGAAAAATACGCACTTTTCCACTTTTTTACGATATTTCTGGAAAAAAATACAGTAATTTGCATTACTCATCGAATAACTTTGTTTCTAACCATTGACTCAGCTTGAAAGTTTAGACCCATATATTCTGAATCACGACGAATCGATACATAAAATTGTACCATGCAAAGATAAAAATCTTGTAGAAAAAAATATTTTCATTTCAGATCACATGGATTTTTCAGTAAACCTTTTTATTATTGTAGATAGAGTACTAGTATAAGCAAGTAAAATGTAGTTTAAGGTCTGAATTAATTTTTCAAGACAAAAAAAATCTTTATTTATAACAGATTCATGGCCATAGAAATTTGCGATAAGTCCTGGGATTCCCATACGGCGCACAGTGGGAGAAAAGTACCATTTTTTGGACAAAAATCTGTTGACAGTCGGCATTTTATCCGATTCGAAATAAATACAGAAGAAAACAATAAAAAAGAAATAAAAAGAAACAAAAAAAATTTGTATTTTATTTTCTGAATCAAATTTGAATAAGAATAAATGATAAAACACTATTAAAAGACTTTTGTACACATGCATTAGATGTATATACAGGGTGATTCTTTTAAGGCAGCCATTAGAATATTTTCCACTTGCAGATGAGATAGAGATTTGAGATTTGGGACCCTACCATAGTCGACCATTGCGGGTTCAAAAATAATAATTTCAAGGTGGCGGCACTTCCGGAAATATCGGAAGTCGATACCAATTTGCTTATTTTAAATAGGACACCCTATATATTTTTGACTTTTCGAAATAATCATAAAATTCTGAATCAAAACATGTAGCACACCCTATACCTAAACTGAGCAGTTTCGGAGATATTTGACATTTTATAAAAAATTTGACAGGTGCAACGGTTTGCAAGAACCGTTATAACTTTCTTCTTGTAGGAGATCCTTATTTGCTCTTTGGTACGTAGAAAGAAGACAAGATGAGCTACTCTTTACAAAAAAAAAAAATAGATTCTAAAATAATATACCAAGTGTTTTATTTTTCACGTTACATTTTGTCAAATTCAAACCTCAGAAACTTTTTTATTTCAAATGAAACACCCTGTATTTTTTTACATCAAATTATGTTAAATTAAATTTCCTTTTTTCTAGTATAAGCATTGTAGGGGTTAAAGTTACAACTTTTCGAATTATTGACGATTTTCTTAAATGTCCAAAAATTTTTAATAAAAATTGCCATCAACTTACCCATGATTAGAAACAATCATTAATGTCAGTCATTATTTTATGTTAAAAATCACCAACACGTTTAAATTACACCCACGAAGACTTTTAGGTTTGTTTATTATTTATGGAGAATGTGATAAAGTAATACCAAGAACATGTATCACATTTGCTACTCGATACCCACAAGAACAGAAACCGTCCACCATCCACTATAAACCGCATATTGGATAATTTTAGAATATTTGGCTCTGTCAAATGGCACGTGCTAAATTTTTTTATGGCAATTGATGTAGAATTAAATTTGAGGTGGACTTATACCAGCATGTCCTATATCTAACACATGTACTTTGAATTTTTCGCAAGTTTTTGTTGAAAATTATAATTTATCCAAAAAAACGTAGAAGCCTATGAAACAATTAAACAATAAAGTGGGTATCGATTAATTAAATTTCCTTTTTTCTAGTATAAGCATTGTTGGGGTTAAAGTTACAACTTTTCGAATTATTGACGATTTTCTTAAATGTCCAAAAATTTTTAATAAAAATTGCCATCAACTTACCCATGATTAGAAACAATCATTAATGTCAGTCATTATTTTATGTTAAAAATCACCAACACGTTTAAATTACACCCACGAAGACTTTTAGGTTTGTTTATTATTTATGGAGAATGTGATAAAGTAATACCAAGAACATGTATCACATTTGCTACTCGATACCCACAAGAACAGAAACCGTCCACCATCCACTATAAACCGCATATTGGATAATTTTAGAATATTTGGCTCTGTCAAATGGCACGTGCTAAATTTTTTTATGGCAATTGATGTAGAATTAAATTTGAGGTGGACTTATACCAGCATGTCCTATATCTAACACATGTACTTTGAATTTTTCGCAAGTTTTTGTTGAAAATTATAATTTATCCAAAAAAACGTAGAAGCCTATGAAACAATTAAACAATAAAGTGGGTATCGATTAATTAAATTTCCTTTTTTCTGGTATAAGCATTGTTGGGGTTAAAGTTACAACTTTTCGAATTATTGACGATTTTCTTAAATGTCCAAAAATTTTTAATAAAAATTGCCATCAACTTACCCATGATTAGAAACAATCATTAATGTCAGTCATTATTTTATGTTAAAAATCACCAACACGTTTAAATTACACCCACGAAGACTTTTAGGTTTGTTTATTATTTATGGAGAATGTGATAAAGTAATACCAAGAACATGTATCACATTTGCTACTCGATACCCACAAGAACAGAAACCGTCCACCATCCACTATAAACCGCATATTGGATAATTTTAGAATATTTGGCTCTGTCAAATGGCACGTGCTAAATTTTTTTATGGCAATTGATGTAGAATTAAATTTGAGGTGGACTTATACCAGCATGTCCTATATCTAACACATGTACTTTGAATTTTTCGCAAGTTTTTGTTGAAAATTATAATTTATCCAAAAAAACGTAGAAGCCTATGAAACAATTAAACAATAAAGTGGGTATCGATTAGCAAATGTGTTACATGTTCTTGGTATTATTACTTTATCACATTCTCCATAAATAATAAACAAATCTGAATGTCTTCGTGGGTGTAATTTAAACGTGCTGGCATTTTTTAACAAAAGAGAATGACTGACATTAATGATTGTTTCTAATCATGGGTAAGTTGATGGCAATTTTTACTAAAAATTCTTGGACAAGTTGTAACTTTAACCCCTACAATGCTTATACTAGAAAAAAGGGAATTTAATTTAACATAATTTGATGTAAAAAAATACAGGGTGTTCCAATTGAAATAAAAAAAGTTTTTGAGGTTTGAATTTGACAAAATGTAACGAGAAAAATAAAACACTTGGTATACTATTTTGGAATCTATTTTCTTTGCAAAGAGTAGCTCATCTTGTGTTCTTTCTACGTACCAAAGAGCAAATAAGGATCTCCTACACGAAGAAAGTTATAACGGTTCTTGAAAACCGTTGCACCTGTCAAATTTTTTATAAAATATCATATATCTCCGAAACTGCTCGGTTTAGGTATAGGGTGTGCTACATGTTTTGACTTAGAATTTTATGATCATTTCGGAAAGTCGAAAATATATAGGGTGTTCTATTTAAAATAAGCAAGTTGGTATCGACTTCCGGTATTTCCGGAAGTGCCGCCATCTTGAAATTATTATTTTCTGACCCGCAATGGTCGACTAAGGTAGGGTCCCAAATCTCAAATCTCTAACTCATCTGCAAGTGGGAAATATTCTAATGGCCGCCTTAAAAGAATCACCCCGTATAGTGTTGTCAAATATATAATTTAATTTGTAATGTTATTATTTCCTGCATTAGATTAGGATAGGATTGAAAATATTTATATTTATGAGGTTTATTTAGGTTTTGTTAGATGAAAATTCCTAGTTTGTAGTTCTGTAAATCATAAATTGATAGTCAAAATTTAATTGTTTTGTGCATTAGGTTGTAATAGATTTAAAATCCTAGGTGCATTTATTTTTAAATTGAAAAATATTGTAAAATATAGGAAGTCTTTCTAGTATTTCTCTTCTTCAGTATTAGCTAGAAGAGTAGTTGTTTTGATTGGTTCTCCAATAATGAGTATTTTAAAGTATTTACCTAATATATTAGCGTGCCCAGATTAGGGCAACAGTATACAGAGAGTAGGTAATTTCATAATAAATAAAAAAGTGTGTAAGGTGTGATTTGCTTAATACCTAAACGATATTCTCTAATCATGTTGAAAGCAAATAAATAAAAAATAATTAATTCTAAAAATAAATCAAGAGTGGGCCTATAAATAATGAATGAATGTTTCTATACAGTGATGAGAAGTAATGAGTTCTAAAGACTTGTACAACTTTTCTAGAGTTGAAATAGAATGTAAGGTTCAAAAATTGCTGTGAATGACTGACTTTCAATAAACGATTTAAGTATTTTCAATATATTTTTTTGCCTTAAAATGCTGGGAATCCTAATAAGTCTTATCATCTAATTCAATACTTCGTCAGTATTAGCTAGAAGAGTGATTGATTCTGAAATGATGAGTGTTTTAAAGTGTTTTCCTGAGTAGTATATTAGTGTGACCAGATTAAGATAGCAATATAAATAAAAAAGTGTGAATGACTGAATTTAAATAAAAAATTTAAGTATTTTTAATATATTTTTTTGCTTTAAAATGCTAAGAATCCAATCATGTCATTCAGTACTACTTCAGTATTAACTAGAAGAGTAATTGTTTTGATTGGTTCTCCATAATAATGAGTGTTTTAAAGTATTTACCTAACTAATATATTAGCGTGACCAGATTAGGGCAAAAATATACAGAAAGTATTTAATTTCATAATAAATAAAAAAGTGTAAGTTGTGATTTGCTTCATATCTAAATAATTTTCTCATATAGATTAATCAAAAGGTGTATAATAGCAGTTCGGCTGCTCCTAAGGTAAAACACAGTATCGAACAAAATATCGAAAAACGAGTTTACTGCACAGTGCCACAAACTGGCCAATTCCGCATCTTTTGAACTGACAACAGAAATTATATCTGCCACAGAAATGCTAATATCACCACCCTATAACACAGCATATGCAATGAATTTCATGTTATACCAATAATAAACACAGTGTGTACCAGTTACTGTGTTTTTGCATGGTTGTATACAAATACTGTGTTTTATTTATTAACATTATAATTAACATGTCAAAACCAAATTCAATTTTAAATAAACTTCCTGCGGCAGGGTTGTCAAAGCTTTTCTTCATTTCCCAACAATTATGTTTTATTCACATACTGTGTTTTACTTTAGAGCAGCCGAGTTTTCGTAGAGAGGCCAGCACGAACAGCAAATTGACTATTATTAAACAGCTTACGCTTAACAAAGAATATTGTAATTTCTTGTATAACATGCTTTTCAAATATATTATACAGGGTGTTGCATCATGGGAGGGACATAGCTTAATAGGAGGTAGAGAACATCAGTGGTAATCAGAACATCCCATAGAAATGTCTCATTGGGCCTTCACTACAAAGTTACAGGGTGTTTTATAAATTTTGACAAAAACTACTTCTTGTCATTACTTTGACAGGGAATGGAATAATGGATTCATATTTGATACAGCTAGTACAGTAACGATCCTTCAGAAGTACAGGTAAGGCATGAAAAAAATCCAGGTCCGGAGTCACTAAAATTTAGGTTTCTTCTTTACCTTTAAAAAACATGATCCTGTATATTTTTTTGAAATTTTTACATGATATTCGAAGAGAACACAAAAAAGTAAGCAAAATGACCTATTTCAATTTTTTGTTACACCTTTGTGGTTATTTAAATATGGTGTTAAATGTACAAGAATATGGATTTCAGAACGATATTAAATGAAAGTCGAAATAAATAAGTCTGTAATTAAAATTTGCAAAAATTCTATTGAGGCTAGGTGGCCTGGGAGAATTCTAATTCCTACACGTTTTAAAAAATGGCAAATGGTAAAAGTGGTAAAAAATGCAGCCCTAATAAGTAATCGGGTATAAATTAACACAATATTTAATCAACCATAGTAGGCTTATTCAGAGTGACAGATAATTAAAAAGAATCTTCTAAACCGTTGAATAATTAATTGCTTGTAATTTAATGAGTCAATAATCTGCATTTAGTTTGTGAAAGGCATTAAATTGTGAAAATTTGTGTAAAATAGTTTAACTATGCCACTAAAATTTACCAACGTGGAATATGCTGACATAATATTTATCTATGATTTCTGTAATAGAAATGGTAGGTCGGCGGAAAGAGAATATCGGCTGCGTTTTCCTGGTCGTCGGCACCCTAATCACAAAACCTTTGGTACCGTATTCCAATATTCAAGACAACATGGAAAGTTTCCTACTTCTGCAGTTGTGGAGGGTGTTTTACAACGGGGCGTGCAGGAACAAAACAATATTTTAAACATTGTTCAACAAAACCAAAAAATTAGCACGAATCAGTTCTGCAACTGGTATTCCTCATACATTGGCGAGTATGGAGAACCCTAAAAAGAGAACGTTATCATCCATATCATATCTAGTAGGTACAGCGTCTTGAACAACATTTACAGAACCTTATTTACGGATGAGGCACAATTTACGAAGGATGGAGTAAACAACTCAAGATATAATCATAAATGGTCACAGGAAAACCCACATGCAACAACGCCATTCGCATCACAGGTTTTCTGAAAATGTTTGGGTCGGGCTTGTGAATACACATTTGATAGGGCCACATTTTTTTGAAGGAAGATTAAATGGTGATATTTACTGTAATTTTCTTCAAACCATTTTACCGAATATGTTAAGAAAATATCCATATTAGAAGCATGTTGTTTCAGCATGATGGGGCCCCACCACATTTTAGTATTCAAGTAAGAGAACACTTAAATAGTGATGGACTGGTCGTGGATGTCCACATGAATGGCCACCAAGGTCTCCTGATTGTAACCCTTGCGATTACTTTTTATGGGGCCACTTAAAAAACGAAGTTTATGGAGTCGAAATTGATAGTAGACAACAGTTAATCCAGCGCATCGTTACAACCTGCAACGAAATACGGAATAATCCGGCAATGATACGTCGAGCAATTGGTAACCTAACTAAACGCGCAAGAGAATGCACAGAAGCTGGGGGAGGCCACTTTGAAAATTTACTTTAGTGCAAATTATGTTTTTTTTTATTTTGAAACACATTTAGTTATTGGTTTGTTGTTTATTGTTACCTGACTGGAAATTATTTTATTTATTTCGGTTTTAGTTTGTTCCGTTTTCCAATTTTTATTAAGTGTGAAATGTTGCTGATTTCCTTGATTAAAGTAACTGGTTGCTTAGGCCTAAATAGTTTTACTATCACTTTGAATAGGCCTACTATGGTTGATTAAATATTTTGTTAATTTATACCCGATTACTTATTAGGTTACATCACATTTTCTACCAAAATTGATCTTTAAAACGTGTCGGAATTAGGATTCACCCAGACCACCTAGTCTCAATAGAATTTTTGCTAATTTTAGTTACAAAATTACTTATCTCACGTGATTTTCATTTAATATGGTTCTGGAATCCATATTCTTGCACATTTAATACCGTATTTAAATAACCACAAAGGTGTAAAAAAAAGTGAAATAGGTCATTTTGCTTATTTTTCGTGTTCTTTTCGAATAACATATAAATATTTCGAAAAAAAAAATATACAGGGTCATGTTTTTTAGAGGTAAAGGAGAAACCTAAATTTTAGTGACTCCGGACCTGGATTTTTTTCATGTCTTACATGTACTTCTGAAGGATCGTTACTGTACCAACTGTACCAAATATGAATCCATTATTCCATTCCCTGTCAAAGTAATGACAAAAAGTAGTTTTTGCCAAAAATTATAAAACACCCTGTAACTTCATAGTGAAGGCCCAATGAGACATTTCTGTGGGAGGTTCTGATTACCACTGATGTTCTCTACCTCATGTTAAGCTATGTCCCTCTCCTGATGCAACACCCTGTAGAAGGAACTTAATATGCACATTGATCAATAAGTCTCCACCTTTGATACAACCCGACTTAAATAAAATATTGTCAATTTTCGGATTTTCTGGGAAGATTCCTTCTTCATTTAAAGAACAGTTTATATGAAATATAAAAAATATTAACACGAAACTGAACAAATCAATGAAGTAACAGCAGATCCGAAAGCATCCATTTTATCTAACAAAATAGCTGAAGGGTTAAAAATTACAATAAATCATAAAGAAAATAGGGGGTTAGTTTGGGGGCGCATCACATCAGAGAAGTGTAACCGATACAAAGCGGTGGCCGGGCTGACAGGTGAGGGAAGACAAATGATAGTGTGCGCTGCCCGCCACGGCTGCCTTGCTCCCGCTGAAGTGAAAAGAACTGGATGATAAATTATATTTGAGCCAATCTACCTACCGGACACCGTTTTCCACTGCATACCAAAAATGCGGAGTTAGTGTGTGCCTGTCTCCAATGTCACGATTTAATAACATTAAATTAAACTTTATATAAATTGTTATTAGTAATGGTAAACGCCGGAATATTAGCTTTCCCAGAATAAGTTATTTATAATAAGATTACTATTTTGATTATCAATTTTTGAATTAGCGATCCACAATGACTATCTACATCATAAATAATGTATGTTCACTAAATATATTTGTTAACATAACTACGTTTATAATATGGCAACAACTTTCGCGTATGCAAAAAATATATTGATATATTAATAAGTAGAATTAGACGTAAGCGGTGAAATGAACGAAATTGAGCACGTAATTTCAGGATTTTATACAAAAGTAACTATTTTAAGTTTAATAATAATCTAATTCGATGTTCCAACAAAGAACGTTACATAATTGATCCTTTAGACCCACTAATTTATCTCAGGATTTTAATGCACTTTCTGTATTTTCATAGATACATGAAAGGTTTATTATTATTCAAAAGAACATTAAGAATGTTAAATTTTGGTGTTGAGAGAAAGTCTCACTAACTTACACAATTATCGGGTATACAGGGTGTTCCGTAAATAATGAATGATAATCCTGAAAGGTAATAGGACAGGTCATAACCTATCAGAATATCACAACTTGACCTTTTTAAAACCCTACGGTTTTCGAGATATGGGCACTTTTTTGAAATTTTGTATACCGCTGCCACAAGGTAAGGATTTTTTATTCTGTTTTTTGGTGAGTATTCTAGAACAGTTGTGCTATCAAACGTGTATAGGAGTTTTTAGATAACGACGACGGTATTCTGAAAAAAAAATTGTATTTCTTAAATTTCGGTTCTACCAAGATTCCGTCTTCTGACTTTGACCTTTGATAGTGTAAAGAAAAGTGCCAAGCGAAACTTGCCACTTATCTTAAAAACTTGCCCACTTATTATCATATTGTAAAATGTTTAAAAACTCATATTTCTCTTGTTTGAAAAAAAAAGATATGGCTGTTTGAATAGTGGAGGAACTAAATTTATCAATTTAAATTTTTAACAAGTAAGCCTAAGTTTTTAATTGGAGGGACCTTAAGGTGAATAGATGCTTATTAAATACGTCCTTTTAAATCGGGAAAAAAACCGGTAATAAGCTGGCCCAAATAGGCCAAAATTACACAAAAAATTGTGCATACAGTGGTGGTGTCAAAATAACAACAATTAAGTGATAAATGCTAATATTTAATTAATACGGGTGACTAAATCTTTCAGTGCGGTATAGAAAAGTGAAAACAGTTGACAAATATCGAGTATCCGACCCGACCCATAAAGGAAGTCATAAATCAATCAAGATAAGTCCACTTAAACCCTTAAACTATTTACGTCTTAGGTACTTGTAGACCACGGTTAGTAAACTGTACGGTTACCTCGATCAGCAGCTTTTGGACGAGACGCGCGGAGCGGGGAATCGAATCAAACAGGTAGTGTCTACAGCTGACGTAGGCTGTAGACCTACCGGCATTTTTGTCTCTGTGTTTTGCATGGAAATCAGATATATCTGTCTCTGCTTGATTCGATTCCCCGCTCTGCGCGTCTCTCTCCAAAAGCTGCTGATCGAGGTAACCGTATAGTTTATTGACCGTGCTTGTAGACAACTTAAAGAATTTCATAAACAGACCTGACGCAGGACAGGCAATAAATTAGAAATAAGTTAATAAACATTTCTTTTCCAGCAAATACATATATGACTACCAGGGGCTTACCACTAGAGTATCAGTACACCGCGCCAAATTAATTCAATTTGAAAGTAATAAAAATTTGGCTAAAATTTTTGCCCATTAGCTTGGTTTCAGTGCCATTAAAATTTAAAAAATCTCATGCGTGCTATAAAAACATACTGACTGTTTACACTTCACGGCTCTGGTAAGGCTAAGGAATTTTATTAATAAGTTTAGGTCCGTAAGAATAAGCAAAAAGTAAGCAAGAAATAATAACTCTCCAGAGAACACAAAAATAATGTATCCACTACACAACGTAAAAACGAAGACACATCAGCTACTGGTACAAAAAATCGACGGCGACGGGAACTGTCTATATGGAACACTAAGCCATCAGTTAGAAGGAGAAAACATAACAACCCCTACACACACTAACGCTATGAAAAATCTACTGAAACAAGTAGCGGACTATATACAAAACATCATTATTTCACCCCGTTCATGGTAAGTAACATCCATTGGAACCCCGATACAATCGACAGAGCACCAACAAGGAAAAGATAGAGGCGTTCATCGGAGATCTAACAGAAGACGGTTTTTGGGGTGGGCAGGAGACGATAGCAGCAACAGCAAACTTGAAGAGGAGGACAATAATAATAGATAAGAAAAGATCAGCACAGGAGTTGTTGCATGGGTACCCAGATAAAATATAAATGAAAACATAGCGACGGCAATCATACAAAATGGAAAGGACAACATCTGCATGATAGGAGTCCACGTACCCTCAGACAAGAGAACAGGAAGGGTATTCAGGCAGCTGACTCAATAGACGGAGAGCTGACGGCCGCGGAGGTACTACGATATTACGTCCGGCTGGAATTTTGAGAAGTGGTTGGGGGGACCATCAGGAAGTGCCATCTTCAAGGATTTTGCTCAAAACCCCTGCAAAGGACACGTCAGACGACTCAAAAATAAAAAAAATTTTGCTCAAAAAATGATCATACCTCCGGCTGAAAATTTGCGTATTACCTGTTTGAAGGTCACAGATAACGTATGTAAATCGTCAGACGCCTAGGTCGCTGCCAAAGGGGTGTCAGACGCCCTCAAAGTTGTCACTTTTTTTTCAAAATTTTTTTTTCCTTACCTCCGTCTGACGTTTTAACATATTGCAACAGGGACCATTCTAAGCACAAATTAAAATCGTCCCCGCTTGAGAGGTATACTTTTTTTTCGAAAATTTATTTTCGTTACTGTCTGACGTTTTTACATATTATCCTAGAGACAATTTTAAATACATATGTGCTTGTTCCACTTATAACGCGATCGTGAAATGTAGCGTCTAGGAATCTACATATCACTATCGCGTTATGAGCAGGACAACCATCATGCTGGCACCAAATCTCTTCGAGGTCAATGCCTAAAGTTCTAACGGCCGGAATAATTTGTTCACGTAAAAAATTCAAATATTTTTGTGCTGTAAGGTTGCCGTCGATAAAGAAGGGGCCAACTATTGAATTACCTAAAATTCCAGCCCACACATTGACTTTCTGTGGGTACTGAGTTCGGTGTGGCATACTTAAATATTTATTTTCCCGGTACGGAAAGGCTAAAGGAGCAAACCCTAGAAATCATCACCAAAGTATGGACAGAAACCACACCTCTGCCTACGGAAGGAACCACGACTATACAAATACCCCTCCCAAAAACCAACTCGCCACAAAATATAGATGACTACAGAAGAATAACACTCTGCAGCATAGGATACAAATACTACGCACAATTCTTGCTTGAGCAACTAGAGAAGTAGATTGGAAGACCGCCAGACTACCAGACAGCATTCATCAAAGGCAGATCAACGGACGACCACATGTACACCACCAGAAGAATATTGGAAGAAAAATAGAGAGAAGGAACAAAACTGCACATAGTCGCTATAGATCTCTAAAAGGCATTAGATACCATCAGTCACGAGGCCATAGTCAACACTCTATATAACAAAGGAGTACCGCACTATCTAATAAAGAATATAATAAAAGCTTGCCTTCATGAAACCACAAAGGACCAAACATACTGGGAAAGAAAAGCGAGGGGAAAAAATAAATTCCACAAAGAAATCGGAGCGATATATACTCTACCAGAATCAGAAGCGGAGGAATCATAAGGCTCAGAAGAAGAAGAAGATTTGTAGAAGCAGAAATACAAAAATAGAAGCACAAGCAGCAGCGACACAACACGGCAACATATATCACAAGAAGACCCAGAAGAGGCAGAAGTCCAGAACCAAAAATACAAAATAGGGAGCTTAAATGCTCCTTTACGACACAATGCGGTAACGCATCTCACAAATACCTATACCTCCCATCCCATATTCCGTTACGATGCGCCATGTGGCTCTCGTTGCTGGCAGCAAGCATGACCCTAGTCCAACTCAGCGTGGACGTAGCAGGCCCAGCTGTATAATCCTTGGGAGTGTCAAAAATGCCTACCGCACGCTGGTAAATCAATCAGTCAATCAATCAGTAAGCCTAAGTTTTTAATTGCATTGCTTGGCCAAAGCATTCGTCGATATTCTCGTTTAAGATGCATGTCATTTAGGGCGTCTGGTGTTAGTAGGGACCTGGCATTCCTCTGAAATTATTTAATTTCATTGAGATCTGGCTGTAACTTTTACATAAACTTTGTGCTCTGGACTTGGACTCTATTTTTTTTAATAAAATTTTGTCTACTAACGAATCATCGTACAGAAGAGATGGCTTTGTAAATTTACATAATCTGTATAACTAACAGTGGGAAAATCCCCACTTGAGGGAAGATCGGTCACAATACCAATTTAAAATAAATTTGTGGACAAGCATCCTAAATGGTCAAGTGGTAGGCCCATTCGAACTGCCACCAACATTAACGTCAGACAATTATTTGGAATTCATTCAAAACGACCTACCGGTCTTACTAGAAGACTTTCCTTTATCCCTGAGGCTGATAATGTAGCTATAGAACGATTGATGTCCTGCACATTATGGGAAAGAGGTGAGAGAATACCAAAATTTGAAATATCCAGGAAGATCGCTTAGCTCCAATTCTGTGGCCACCTATTTCACCAGAGCTAAATCCTTTAGATTTTTTTTTACTGGGGATGCATGAAGGAAAGGTGTACTTCCGACCTGTTCAATCCTTAAATGAATTGCATGAGCGCATCGGAGTAGCTGCTGAAGAAATCAGCCGATCCGGATATTCACGTCATCTAAAACGTTCCTTTATTAAAAGGGCAGCGCCTGCATCAGAGCTGGAAGAGATCAATTCGTACATTTATCATAAGTTGTTTGACTATTTCTTTTTAATGTTTAGCAAATGCAGGTGAAATTACTTTTTATTTTATTTCGATCTTTCTTCGTTCTCTTAACTAAGAATTTTTAAACATTTTAGAATATAATAATAAGTGGGCAAGCTTTTAAGATAAGTAGCAAGTGCCGCTATCCACTTTCCTTTACACCATCAAAGGTCAAAGTCAGTAGACGGAATTTTGGTGGAACCGAAATTTAAGAAATACATTTTTTTTTTTTTTTTGAGAATACCTTCGTCGTTATCTAAAAACTCTTACACACGTTTGACAGCACAACAAAAAACGGAATGAAAAAATTCTTAACTTGTGGCAGTGGCATGCAAAATACTCTCCTAGAGTAGTTTTCAAAATTTAAAAAGTGTAAATTTTTCGAAAACCATAGGGTATTCAATAAGGTCAAGTTGTGATATTCTGATAGGTTATGGCCTGGCCTACTACCACTTTCAGGATTATCCATTATTAACGGGACACCCTGTATGTATAATATGTCCCCGGATGGCGTACCGCACTTTATTATTTTTGATTTGCCGAGAAAAAGTCATTCTTTATAAAAAGTTTTGCTTGTCTTATGAAGTCATAAACAGTTGTCAAATTTTAGATAAATTATACAGGGTATTCTTAAAATTGGAAAATAAGTATCTTTTTTTTACATTTTTATTGACAATTTTATTTTTCAATTTTTTCAATTAGGAAGAAAAGCTTAAATACGGAGTTTAGTTCCAAAATAAGGAAATAACAGTCATAAAAAAAAAACGTTTTATACAGCTAAGTTGAAAACTATTCCACATCTACTAGTACATATTTTTCTAATCTTTTTCTAAATTCTTCATAGATGAGATCACATCTTCATTTATGGTTGCAACAGCATCCACAATTTTTTTAATAAATCTACGTCGTCTTCGAAATCGTTTGCGTAAACTTATTGCTTTAAGGATAGAATTTTGCATAATGAGAGGGAAATATGCATTTATTTTCGATTTATTATAAATGTTTAAAAACCAAACATAGTATAATCTTTAAAAGTGTTTTAAATAATTGCTATTGTTATAACGAATACAACTATATATATTTTTTATTGTAAATTTCTGTTGTACCTGAATATCGTAGTTTGTCAATGAAACTAGTTCTTAATTTCATTATTAAAGTATGGCATTTAACTATAAACAAAATTTATGATAAAAACTGTATATGGTTGTAACGCATATTTTCCTCTCACTCTGCAAAATCACCCCACAAGAAGTAATCCAACGGGGTCAGATTTGGCGAACAGGCTGGCCATGCTGTTGGTCCATAACGGCCAATTCATCTGTCGAGGACGTGATTGTCTAACTAGAATTGTAGAATGTGCTGGGCATGCAGATTGCTGAAAAATAATTTTTCTTCTAAATTCTAAATTTACATTGTCCAGTTCGCCCAAAACAAAATTATTTAAAATTTCTAAATAAGTGTTTTACATTACATTACATTAAATGGGGTAAAAGAATAAAATTGTGTGTACAAGAACCAAAGGCTACAAATTTTGACAACAGCCTCCCCTCCAGCATCCATTGGTAAGCAGTGGCGGATTTGTACTTCTGCCGCCTAGGAGCTATCGGAAACTTGCCGCCCTCCCACTTTCAGCTCAGTAGTAAAAAATAATATTCCCTCTACCCCTCACCTCCCATTTTAAGGGTCAATTCCCTCCTCGTTCACTCCCTTTTACGCTTTCTCCCCATAGGTTTGTCAATAGCACAAACCACAAAATCATTAGTCAGCAGTGGTTTTGGATAAATTAAAAACCAGATCGATGTATAATATTGTTTATTTTATCATATGAGAACGAGAACAAAATAAAATTTGAAATAACCTTTGGTATGCATTTAAAATATTATTCATTTAGACATAGGCCAAATAGAACTAGGCCAGATAGGCTTATCAGCAATCAGCAACAAAACTCCTGCTAATTTAAGTTCTATAACAGATATTTAGAAAATTCTATGTACGAACGTTAGAACCTCATTTAACTTCGTTATTTTTGGAGTTACGTAAGAAAGTACAAAAATAAAAGTTATAGAAAATCACATGTATTTTCCAAAATTTATTTCAGAATAGCAATTGAAAGTCGTATTTCGGAGTTATGAACTGTACTTTGTTTTTTTTTTAATGGAACGTTCTATATTTGCACAATTTGAAAGGTCATAAAAAAAGCTTTTTAATTATATATAAATACATTGTATTTATCTTAAAAAATGTTGTCTAATTTACTATAAATTTACAATTTATCAAATTAGCCATGGAAAACAAAAGTATGTATATTAAAATAAACAGTATGTTCGCTCTGTCAAAATACTTGTTAGTAACTAATTTCACTTTATTTTAAATAAAATGGAGAATTTCAATAATTGATATATATTTTTCAGACTACCATGACAATGTAAGAAAATATAAAACTTAATATCTACTATAGTTTTTAAGAAAAATACTGTGTCATACATCATTGAAAATATTTTTCTATGGCCTTTCAAATGGTGTAAAAATATATGGGGTATTTCATTAAAAAAAAACAAAGTAAAACTCATATCTCCGAAATTCGACTTTTAATTGCTTATCTGAAATGATTTTTGGAAAATACATGTCATTTCTCATAACTGTTATTTTTGAACTTTTTTACGTAACTCCAAAAATAACGAAGTTAAATGAGGTTCTAACGATCGCGTGACCACCCTGTACAGTTGACTATAATAAGGAACTCTAGTCTAGTTAATATAAAAAACACGGTCTCAAATGAATTAAAAATGTTCTGATCAAGGGGCAAACCGCCAAGGTAATCTGGTGTACACTCAGAAGGAAACCTGAGGATATCTTAGGCAATCCTAGGAAATCTTGGACAATCCGAGGAAATCTAAGGAAATCTTTAGGAAATCCGAAGGAAATCGTAGTAAATTCGAAGAAATCTTAGTCAATCCCAGGAAATCTCAGGAAATATTTTGCTTTTCGGATTTCTCCCTTCCCGCCCTTCAAAAAATTTTTTGAAAAAAATTCAAGGAAATCTTAAGGAAATCTTAGGAAATCCCAGGAAATCTTGGGAAATCTCAGGAAATCTTAGTAAATCTTAGGCAATCCGAAGAACTATTAGGAAGTCCCAGGAAATATTAGCAAATCCGAAGACATCTTAGGAAGTCTCAGGAAATCTTAGGAAAGCTTTTGCTTTTCGGATTTCTCCCCCAATCTTCAAAATAAAAAAAAAAAAATTCGAGGAAATCTTAAGGCAATCCCAGGAAATCCGAGGAAATCTGGAGAAACTCTGTATAATCTTCGTCAAAGAGGAAATCTGGTGTACACAATTTTGGGCGCGGTTCTGATAGTACATATTAATAATAATAATTTTTGTTTTTATGTGCCTTTGGTATTTTTCAAATAATTTGCCGCCCTTGGATTTTGCCACCCTGGGCTATAGCCCCTATAGCCCCTCCCTAAATACGCCACTGTTGGTATGTGCTTTTACATTATCTGCATATTTCAAAATATGTGACATATTTTAATAAACTGTGTCAATTTGGACCATTGTACAACTTCAAAATCCTACCGATAAAAAAATACTTTGTTAATACTTATAAAAATTGTTTCAACTACTCTCATTACTCTGCAGAACGACAATAAAATCCTTCAAAACAATTTTAAAAGATTACCTTTGGCCACTCTATGTGTATTTACAGTTTTAAAAACGTTCTCATCAAATTCAATATGCTCTTCGTTTTCGTGTTTGCCGAGTGTATAAAATTTAAAATTCTATGAAATTTCCTAATAATTTTCATACGTTTTCCAAAATGATCAGTTTTTACAACACCATGTGCTAAAATTAAGCCCTTTCGAATGATGTCATTGAAAAATATGGTGCCATTAAAAAAATGACAGCGCCAATAAATATGTTCACAAAAATTTTAAACCACGTTATAATATGGTCTTTTCAAAAGCTTCATTGGCATTGATGAGCAGCGTAATTCAAGTGAACATATGCAATATGTCCATATATTTCGCTGGTTACGCCACTGGGTTTACTAGCCCTAAGCTTGTAGTTAAAATCCTAGAAACAGTGAAAGGAAATAGTTAGCCCTACATTAATTCGAATCATTCGATTATTCATCTTTACGTATAGAGGAGAGGAGCTATCAGCTCGCCGGCAGAATAAAAAACAGATTTACGTTATTTGAAGTTGCGTGTGTTGATCACGTACTTGTGAGAGAAAATTCTTAGTCCTCAGTCGAGCAGGCTGTGCAGCCGTGATTGATGAGGGGATTATTGAATTAGTTGAGTGAGGAGCGGAAGTGGCCGCCTTTGTCTTGGGAGTGTCGGCCAGCCAGCCTCTCATTCGCCGGAGTTTTCCGCAACGGGTACCAACCGATCCACCATACTTACTCACAGGCACCTAAGACGTTCAACATGGCAGAGATAATAAATCTATATCAACGTGATAAGGGTACAAATAATGAAAAATTGCAAAACAAACGGCTCTATATGAGGCTCATGTATGAAGGTAAATGCAAATATCAAATGTGGGGAGTCCAGTTTCATCATATTTTGCTGAAAGGACGCAGGCATGTATCGCAATGTATACCAGTTTTAGAGCTACATACAGAAATGCCCATAATTAAGTGCTTTCCTATAAGGGGGTGATGGATCATGAAAAGTAAAAGTTACGTCGAATTTTGTGTTATGCGAAATTTAACTATGGAGAAAACGACAAGTGCTCAAATGAATTTGTTATGAATATATTTTTGTATATTTGTGCCTTGACTAGCTCCAATAGGTTTCTATTTAAAAAGATGAAAATTCAACATTGTAAACATTTAACGCATACAACGCAATTACTACAACATTACTATATTATTTTATTACTATCAATATAGCAGGAATGATTTAACTCATTTTAATAATTCGGCTCGATATTTTGTCAGAATATTTTATGGTCGGCCATCATTTACAGGGAATCAGAATAAATTACGCGAAAAGTTATTTCACACCTGTAAATCTGGTATAAGGAAATCACCACCTATTGTGGATTTTTTCATCAACACATTTTGAGAAATTCGTATTAAGTAATTTTTTAAAATACATGCGTGTGCCAAATTTTAAGTCAATATCTTAAACAGTTCCAGAGTAATCGTGAGTACCAAAAAGTTACAAGACCAACAGACAGACAGATCGACGTGACAGACATAATTTTTATTGCTCAAATTTAAAATCTTGACGTTTCATGAAATTCTAAGTCTATTTGAACAATGAAAATTTTCAAAAATTTTGTTTGCGTTAGTATACTTCTACTGGATGTGGAAGTAATATGCAGAAAATGGCATGACAAAGATATAAAAAATCATTGTGTGCCGTGGACTACACAACAAAAGTAAAACTTTTATTTCAAGCATTTTCTTCGTGGAATCCGCAACTACGCATCCATACTACTCGAGGTAATCCACTATGCATCCAGTTTACACGAGGAAAGCCACTGCGCATTTGTATTACTTGAAGTAACCCACTACGCATCCATTTTACTCAAGGAAACCACCTGCGCATCTATAGTACGCGAGAAAGGACACTGCGCATCCAAAAGGAAAGCTATTGTGCATCCAGACTACTCGAGGTAACCCACTGCGCATCTAATTTACTCGAGAAAACCCACTGCGCATCCATTTGAGAATAGCCACTGCGCATCTAAAATACTCGAGGAAACCTACTGCGCATCAATACTACTCGAGGTGATCTACTGCGCATCAGTGGTACTCGAGGAAAGCCATCCATAATACTCGGAGAAATCTACTGAACATTCATAGTACTCAAGGAAGCCCACTGCGCATTCATACTACTCTAGCTAACCCACTTATTATAGAATCAGGAAAATAATAGAAGATCTATAAACACGGTACGGGTTGCATGGTATTCTAATTTGAAGCTAGAAGCTAGACCCACTACAATGCAACCTGTAGGGTATTTATAAATCTTAAAATTCAACACCTAGATATTCTATCCAAGTCTCTCACAACGAAAAAAATTTTGAAACTATATTTGCACTTCACTATGTAGAAATTATTGTTTATGGAACTTTAACATAATATTTGAAATCGTCTACCCCAAAAACCTATAAAATGATATGCCACATCGGTAGTGGAGGTGAGGGTGGTGGTAGAGGGGTGGTAGTGGGGGTGGATGAAGTAAAAAGAAATTTTTGAGGCTTTAGGTTCTTGTATACATGCTAAATTACAATTTTATTTTGTTTACCCCTTTAATAGTGGGGTAATAATGGGGGTGGCTAATGCCAAAAAATTTTTTGAGACCTTAACTTTTTTATAATTACTAAATACGGACTCTTATTGCTTGTTTTACCTATTTACCCCCATTTACTCTAATTTATCCCCCAACCCTTCAAGGAAATAAGATCGGAATCTAGTTCCAGATCTCGTTAAAATATATACGTGTACCAAATTTCAAGTCAATATCTTCGACGGTTCCAGAGTAAACTTGCTCAAACTTAAAATCTCGACGTTTCATGACATTTTAAGCTATTTGAACAATAAAAGTTTTCAATAATTTTTTTTGTGTTACTATACTTCCAGTGAATGTGGAAGTATAGTAACGCATTATACATTTTTTACGTAAAATTTTCTTCTCTCTCTTTTTGTCATCTTATAGATGACCTTTGACCCTTGTTATTCTTGATCTTTGTTAATGACTTACCACAATATGTTTTAAATGCTAAATTTATGTTGTATGCAGATGATGTTACTAAAGCAAATGAGAACCAGATTGAGTTGAAAAATATTATGGTGCAAACACAGTCGACTACTTCCGAGTAGTTCTTATGTTTAAATCAGGGCTGTGTAGGAGGGTATGCACCGCACACCTTTGTCTATTTTTGGGGCGGTGTCGAGCGGCTAGGTTAGGGGAAATTTTTTTCTCCCCTCCCGCTCATCAATTTTTATTTCGGTGTAAAAATTTTTTTTTAGATTTTTTTAGATAGAATTATTATTTATTTATTTACAGAGTTGGCTTCTTAAGTTTATGAAGTTGGAAAATTTGAAAAATAACCCTCCAGAAAAGTTGGCTCTCTACGGCTCTGTTTGTTACTATTGAAGTAGGAGGCGGCAGTGGCATAGATTTTCCACATCAGCGGCCAAATCTCTAGAAACGGCCCTGGTTTAAATGATACCAAAACAGCAAATATGGTATTTTCTACTCGTTGTATTGAAAAGTATGAGAACCCAGATAATGTAAAATTTCTGGGATTAGTTTTTGATCCAAAACTGTGTTGGGACCAACATGTGGACTATGTCTCAAAAAACTGATAAACAATTTCATAGGGGAAGTGTCCTTAAATGTTATTAGGGCAGCCTATTTATTCATTATTCCAAGGTACCTTTTCTTATGCAATTCTAACTTGGGGGCATAGGTACAGCTCAGATAAAATATTTAGTTTACAGAGATGTATTGTAAGATCGATTTCAAGTCTTGGATATAGAGAAAAGAGAGAAAATATAAATTCATTCAACATGGAATACTAACAGTTCCTTATTTTTATATCTATGTGTGCTTGATCTTGATATATGTTAAAGAAAACATAAACGATTACGTCGTTCATAGGGATATACATGGCTATGATACAAGGTTCAATATTAAGATATCCTTGAAATATCTACGATTAGAAAGAAGTAAAAATGGGGTTAACCACTTCGATCCCTCGTTTTTTTAACAAACTTCCATTTCATGTTACTTCTTTACCATACAAACAGTTTGGTGGCCAGGTTAAAAGTTTACTTATAAACGGAGTTTTCTCTAATTTTCAAGAATTTTTTTCGACTGATTTTGCGAATGAAATGGGGTAGTTTCCTTTTTTTTAAATTCAGTTTTGGTGATATATATCGAGTAATGTTATTATTTTAGCAATTACTGCATAATCAATTTAAACCAAAACAATAATTTCTTAAATAAAAATAAGAAATAAGAATACGCCCGTCTAGACGCAGATTTCAAACGATTTTATTTGGCGGGAAATAATTTAACCATTAACAGACAACTTTCGCTTAGACTGTAACTAGCTTATTTGAATGCCAAATTGTGTATTTTTTTTACATTATTTTGCCTATAACACTTCTATTTTGCTCAATATCTTTAAAATCAATAGATATTATATACATGTATTTAGAAGGAATTTAAAGTTATTTATATTTGTTATTATTTAGAAGTTATCTTGAAAAGGTAAACAAAATTCGCGGCGAGTATTATGTCGCAACATTGTATAAAAACGGGGCTCTCTTCCAACTTTCAACTTTGCTTGCTTGCTGTTAGTTGTCAATTCTTGTCATAATATAAGTGAAAGAAAGATTTACTTGTTTGTTTATGTAGCGTTTGATTTCGTTTTTTTTTATATTTTATCAATAAACTATTAAGATGGAGTTGAATTTTGTGAAAGGAGATTCATCCAATCTGCCCAAAGTTGATTACGACATGATAGATTCTTTTTCTAAACAAAATTTGGATTATTTGTCAGCAAACGTGAAAAATGTGAAAACGCGAAGGTAAACACTTCTATTTAAGTATGTAAGTACACTTATTATTAGTAAGTATATTTTGGATCTGTAGAACTGGTTTAAACTTACTTCGAAATGATCTTCACAACAAAATATAAACAAACCTGAAGGGATGGGATCAGAATTATTTGAAGCTTGCCACCAAGTTCTTCGAATATCCATATTTCTTGGAACAGTTACAAAAATTTTTTCCCACGCACCTATACTTGTGTTTCCACAACTTTTTATAAAACATCTTTTCGACGACATTATCTATTATTTTTAAATAACAGCAAATACCTCGATAACATAAATTGAAATGTTTTAAATCAACAGGATCGTCAGAACACATCTGTCATTTGACTGGCCGTTGACATTGTTGTCATGTTTTGCTAAATATGTTTTCAAAAATCTAATGGACATTAAAAATTATTTAAAATATTAATAATTCACGCCTATTATTATTTTTTACGTAAGAAAATTAAATTTCGTGGATAAATATATTAAAATTGATTTAATAAATAAGCTTTATACTCCTGTTTTCTTCAAACATCCTCACTAGAACTAGAGAAGGAATTTCAACTTGGCAACACCACATTGTTTTGTATAAAAACATTCTATCAACAAATCTATACAGTTCAACTACGTCATCGGCAAGTTTAACGACGTCACCAATTTAAAACACCTGTTGCTCCACTTATTATAACTTCTGTTTTCTCAAAAATTTGATAATTATTTTCGCGGAAATCTGTATTGGAAGGCTTGTTTGTACATATTCTATGATATTATTCAATAAAAAAAAATAGGAAAATATGTATGAAATTGTATTACTAATTTTAAAAATATTTTAAAGTGTAAAACTTAACTGTTACTTTAATTCCTGTTTGTCAAAACTATGTGCGTGTCTCTTTGTCTTTCTATTTCTGTTTCTGTTTCTGTTTCTGTTTCTGCTTCTGCTTCTGCTTCTGCTTCTGCTCTGTTTTTGTTTCTACTTCTATTTCTATTTCTATTTTTATTTCTATTTCTATTTCTACTTCTAGTTCTACTTCTACTTCTACTTCTATTTCTACCCTCTATTTCTAAACATGATGAAAGCAAATAAATAAAAAATAATTAATTGCAAAAATCAAAATAAAAATCGCTTATTGTGAAAAAACCATACACGATGAATTTTTTTCACTACTTTTCCCGTAAATATATAAAACTCACCTATTAGATTCGAGATAATATTCCCATCGCAGGCCTGTGACAATTAATTGATGACAGAACAGAGCATACTTAAATAATTGTACATTGTGGACTAAATTAGATGGAATTTTTAGTTTTCTCTAAAACTATCAGTGGCGGCTCGTGATATTATCTGCAGAGGAGGCTTGAAAGACAATTAGAGAAATTTCTACAAATAAAAGATATTAATTTGGAAGATTGGAAGATATGCTGCTTCTTCCAAAGGAAGGCTCAGCCTCCCCTGCCTCCCCTAACGAGCCGCCACTGAAAACTATGGTAAATAGACAAAAACCAATATAGGTGTCCTGAGCTCGATTTTCGAGAAACAAACGATGGCGCAAACCGCGATCTTTTTCGACTACCCAGGTACAGAGCGTATTAAGAAAATTGGCATTTTTGGATGATTAAGTGTTTTGTGGAATGCGGAGAAGATTCAAATTTAGCTTCCAAGCTTTATTTTAATAGGTAAGTTATAGACAGCGAAACTTTGTGCCAAAAGTACCGCCTAAACAATATTTTTAGATATCTAGATAAGAGACAGCCAGACATAAAAATATTCAAAAAGTTACAACAAAATTTAGAAGAGTTTGGATCATTTGTAAAATCTAGAGCAAAAAAATATAATAAAGCAGGTAGAGAAGCTGTAGAAAATATTGTTTTAGAAACTGTAAGAGGAAATCCTTAATATATCGTCTCGCGAAATACAGGAAAATTTAGGAATCCCAAAAACAACTGCGGTTGCGTTGCTTAAAAAAAAATAAATTCAAACCTTACAAAATTAAGATAGTCACCATTTATAACAAAACGATTTTCAAAAGCGTCTTGATTTTTGCCAGGGGTTTTTGCGTCAGTGCAGTGAAGTACCAGGATTTGAAGGAATAATTATATGGACAGACGAGGCCAGTGGCGGCTCGTCAGGGGAGGCAGGGGAGGCTGAGCCTCTCTTTGGAAGAAGCAGCATATATTTCAATCTTCCGAATTAATATCTTTTACTTGTAGAAATCTGTCTAATTGTCTTTCAAAATATCAAGCCTCCTCTGCAGACAATATCACGAGCCGCCACTGGACGAGGCCCATATAAGCAGTGACGGAATTTTTAATCGACATAATAACCACCATTAGGCTCATGAAAATCCGCACGTAACCGCTACAGTTAATCATCAAGGATGATTTGGATTTGGCGTATGGTGTGGTTTTATTGGATACTAATTAATAGTTCCTCATTTTTTTCACGGTAATTTGAATACCGAAAATTTTATTAACATTCTACGACAAGAAATAGACAATATTCCTGTAAGACGATTTCAAATATTAATTTACCAACACGATGGCGCCCCAGGTCATACACCAAATGAAACACGAAGTTATTTAAATGCTCAATTTGAGGAGGATTGGGTATATATCACTCAGGACTAGTTTATCAATGTCTAGTTAGCTAAGTTAACCAAATTGATAACTAACAATTGAAGATACAACTGGATGAAGGATCCATGTGAAATTTTCGAAAAAAACGATCTTTTTATATGAATGAAGGTTATAAGCACACAAAATTCCCTCAGGTACATTACATTTGTTTCTAATGCAAAAATATCTGATTTATAAATTTATAAAGGATCTATGTACCGTTGAAGTTGGTAGGTTGGTAAACACTTTGAGATCAATTATCTCAAAATCAATTTGTAGAAAAAAACGATTTTTTTATATGAATGAAGGCTATAAGTACACACAATTCCCCCAAGTACATTACATTTGATTCTAATGCAAAAATATCTGATTTATAAATTTATAAAGGATCTATATACTGTTGAAGTTGGTAGGTTGTTAAAAACTTTGAGATCAATTACCTCAAAATCACTTTGTTGTTACATAGACCTTTCATCCACTTGTGTCTTCAATTAATTTAGCTGACTGGACGTTAATAAACAAAAAAGTAGTTTAGATATTGTTTAATTCTTAGGAAATAATGGTCCTATTTTGTGTCCAGCTAGACCTCCCTTTTGGCTTTAGGGTTATTTAAAAAATATTATATATAGAGAACGTTCTAATAACATAGAAGAATTGGAAAATCGAAACATAGCTGCATTTCGGACAATAACTCCTGTCATGGTTGGAAATACAACTAATGCTGTAAGAACGTGTCAAAAATGCATAGATGCAAATGGAAGAAAATTCGAACATTTATTGTAGTTTAGTTTTTCCTATTTTTGGCAAAATTATTTTATGTTATAAGAAGTGTTGTTATTGTTAATAGTTTTCCATAGCCTCCTCACAAATATATTAAATTTTTTGGAAATTAACCACTTTTTCTAGAGATAAATCTGACATATGATATATCGTTGGATAGCTAATTTAAGTTGTGATCGAATAATAAAATAACTTGTTCAATTTAAAAAAACACAAGTTATGTCTATATCTTGAGAACCGAGGCATGCATAATTTGCTTCTTATCAGCAACGGATTCTACTCAAAATAGTGCCTTAAGAATGTGTTACTCGATTTTCGATTCGACACTTGGTAATTGAGAAAAAATGCTAATTTTCCAAAAACGCTCTGTATCTTGGTAGTCGAAAAAGACGATCGCTATTTGCGCCATTGTTTGTTTCTCGAAAATTGAGCTCAGGACACCTATATTGGTATTTGTCTATCTGTTGCAGTTTTAGAGAAAACCCCAAATCCCATCTAATTTGGTCCACCCTGTACAAAGTGAACAAAACTGTAATTTTATATTGTAACTAACTTGTTTTTATCCCTCGCACCTCACTGAGATAAACAGCTCTTGTACTTAAAAATAGAATAAACAGCTGTACTGTCAATTTACACTGCAGATATGTTATTCTAAAATAGAGACGAGTGTTTATTAGTGATCAAACACACCACACAACGCGTACACAACATTTTTGTCCGTCCATAAATCGGCACAATGGATGATTTTTTTAAATTATGCATCTATCGCATTCAGCGCGTATCTGTAATAACCAAGGCGGAATACAGAATAGCGCTGGGTGTGATCTAACATTGCATCCAGATTGCAGTCCGTTTAATACGATTTGATTTGACACTAATCCCGTTATCGAATTTGCCACCCCACGCATCATTGTGAATTCAATTATATTAAATAGCATATGCTCGCGTGATCTACACTAAATTCACTTTCTGTTCTTAGGGGGAACTACCCAATCAATTTATAAACAATTATCGTGATTTATTAACATTCTTGTATATTTTAATGGAATTATCATATTTTGCTAGCTCACTCAACACCACTTCACCAGACAATATATTGTCAGTGTACATAAATAGTTTATAAAAACATAATTTAATAGAAATGTTTAGAAAGGCCATAGTCGGTTAAGATGGGTGAATTTGCTCCCTCATGGATGGTGCTCATTTTTTTATTTGGATTGTTAATACCACTTACAATTTTGCCAAACAGTCCTTCGGAAATAAAAACTACGTAGGATCCATTTTTTGCAACTTAAGTAAAGCTTTCGATTATATTTCTCACGATATCCTGTTAGACAAATTAGATTTCTATGGTTTCAATGAGATTAGCTTAAAGATGATAACATCCTGCTTTTTGTCAAATAGAAGATATAATACATTTTTTAATAAAGTAATATCCGACCTCTTATCAGTCAATCACGGTGTACCGATGGGATCTGTATTGGGACCGATGTTGTTCATTATTTATATTAACGACTTAATTTAAATTGTAATATTATATTATATGCCGATGACACCACAATAATCACTAGAGATAATAACTTACAGTGTTTACTGCATGATATGGCCAATAAAGCAGTAGATTTTCAAAACTAGTTCACAGCAAAAAAGCTACTACTAAATAATGAAAAAACAACAAACATTGTATTTTCATACCGTAATTTAGACAGCGTAAAAAACCCGGAGTGTACGAAATTTCTTGGAGTGTACTTAGATCCTCTCCTTACCAGGGAGCACCAAATAGATTTTATGGTTAAAAAACTTAATAAGACTTTAAGTATACTTAATAAGAAATCTTGTACATCTCGTACCAATGCAAGTAGTAAAAACAGCCTACTTCAGTCTTTTTCATTCGGTAATCAGTTACGCATTCATCACTTGGGGCCATTCGGCACATACTGGTCGAGTCATGCCATTCGATTTATGTGTTTTCTGGGTTTTAGAGATGATGTAAGGGATAAATTTAAGGGTTTAAAAAATTTAATTTTGCCCTCTGTGCATATTTATGAATGTCTTTTGTTTGTTAAAATTAACTTAAATCAATGTAGTCTTGTAAGTGATATACATTCCCATAATACCAGAAATAATGGTCACATTAAAATAAATTATATATGACTAAACCACAACCGAGGTGCCAAAAATTATTACGGACCATCATTTTTTAATAAACTACCAAAGACAATTATAAATCTAGATTTTAAGCAATTCAAACAAAAGATAAAAGGAATTCTTACAGAAAATGCATTTTATCATTTTAATGAGTTCTTTAACTTGTTATGACAGTGTGTCTTTGTATATGTAACCACGTACGTATATTTTTTGTTTTTAATTATGCTAGATTTTGTTTTATACATATCTCAATGTACGTATGTACCAATTTTTTTATTTTAAACTGACGTGTCTGATTGTGTAATTACACTAAAAAAGCAAATAAAGAATTTGAATTTGAATTAACATTAAACCGATGAAGTGAAAAAATTCTTGAGATTTTTTTGCGTTACTATAGGTACTCCCACTGGATGTGGAAGTAATACGTAGAAAATGGCATGACAAAAATATAAAAAATCATAATGTGTCGTGGACTACACTGTAGAAGAAAAAAGTTTTCAGGCCTTTGGTTCTTGTACATACACTAACTCACAGTTTTATTTTTTTCACCCCCTTTAATAGTGCCTATTTGAACAATATTTTTTTGCGTTACTATACTTGCACCAACAAAGCCCAAAACATTAACCTTATTTTGGTGCAAGTAAAAAATATGGTTACCATTTAAAAAAATTTTGTAAAATTCATTTACTTTTGTGTTTTTTCAAAAAATTGTTTTTCAATTCAAAATATATCATTTTGGCACGAAATAAACTCTTATTGAAAAGAGACAATAAAAATTAAGGTGATACATCAGATTCCAGACCTACTGGGTAAATTTTTTTAATGCAAAAGTATAATAATATATAGGTTGCTATTTAAAAATCAAAAGTTGTTGCTACTCCGGTTGGACCGGAAGTGATATTTTTCACTTAATAATTGCAAAATGTGGCTCTTTGTCACAAATGATATGCCAAAATCTCAAAATTGTATTCCTAAAATCAACCTAGAAATTGGAACGGTACTAATCCAGTTGTCACCCGGTATATTATTATATAGATGTATAAAATATGCGTTTGTTATAATGCAAATGAAATGGTTAAAACTTATCCTGATGTTTGTGGTTTCTTTTTGGGTACCTGATTTATTTGTTGTTGCAGGAGGATAATGTAACTGCACTACACTGTGATATACTGCGTTATACCAGAAACACTGTGGTAAGTTTTAATTTGTGTACCTAATTAAACTCTAACTAATATTCCTTATAAAATTACTGAAGATGTACATTATTTTACAAACACATGTCATGCCATCCACCATCATTAAAATCGGCAAACATTAAACAAAATTATGGCAAATCTTGTATGATGCGATAATTTTGTCCTGGGGATTTATAAGGTTACTAATTGGTTGAGAAGTTTTATAGTGGGCATGTAAAATTACTAAGATGCCTTACTTTGGTTTTATAAAGTAGTAACAGAAATATTTCCGCCACCAACTTTTATCAGTTATAGTAACGAATAATATATGTCATGTAATAAGTTTTTATAATAGTTGCAGTTACGAATTTATAAAACCAATAGTCTTCAGTAAGTGCTTGCTGCTTACTCTCCCCATAATACTAGCAATTAAATTTATAAAATCTGGAGATTATTTGTGTTCACAAACACTGCAATAAAACTTCAATCCATATACAGTGTGTCCCAGGATATATGTAACAAGAGGTCTAATGGACCAAAAATTTTGGAATTTTGGAATGGTATTTGGGGATTGAGTCCTGCTTGTTGTAAAACTAAAGTATACAAAAAATGACTTGATTTGGTGTTCTACGGGGTGCTTTATAAGCAAAGTTGTAAAAATCACAACTAATAAAGTACCTTTATTTTTCAAAATATGGAAAAATTCCACTAAGAAAAGTTATTTAGAATGCAATTTTATACCCCTATACCAAATTTCAGGAATATAAAATTATTTTTTTGAAACTTCCCATTTTTTCAATAAATTAGTATTTTATTTTGAACCATTCAGTTAAAATGCATAGAAATTATTATTTTTTATTTACCAATAGCTTACTTTTTGAGATGATTAACATTTGCTCCTACACAACTTTAAATATGAATTCAACTCTTAATTCGCAAAAAATGGGAAGTTTCAAAAAAATAATTTTATATTCCTGAAATTTGGTACAGAGGTATAAAATTGCATTCTAAATAACTTTTCTTAGTAGAATTTTTTCATATTTTGAAAAATAAAGGTACTTTATTAGTGGTGATTTTTACCACTTTGCTTATAAAACACCCTGTAGAACACCAAATCAAGTCATTTTTGGTATACTTTAGTTTTACAACAAGCAGGACTCAATCCCCAAATACCGTTCCAAAATTACAAAATTTTTTGTCCATTACACCTCTTGTTACATCTATCCTGGGACACACTGTATATTATTAAGTTGAGAACATTTGCTTAAAAGCAAAATTTTGATTAAATTTAGAGCTCGAGGGGTATACGTCAAGATTATTTCACAAATGAACAAATTCCTTACATACTTTTATAATTTGGTTTTTATTTATAGATACATACACATTTTTTATACAAGTTAAGTAACAATCATTATTATTTTATTATATTACAACCAAATATAAACAATTATTTCTTATTAAAATTTGAAATGGACGCATTAGATGCCTTTATTTGACTTTTGTTGTTACGCGATCGTGATTGTCAATCTGACAGTTTGTGTCAGTTTGATATTAAAAATGTTTTTGTAAAGTTGCATAAATACACCGTTGATATATAGTAATAATAGTAATAATAAACAAAAATAATAATTCTTGAATTTGTAATATTTAATCTCTCCACAATAAAATTGTGGAGGATTACTAAAGTCCAAAATCGAAAATTGAAATAACATCAAATCTTTACGTTTCGAGGTCCCAGGAACACAAAAAAGTGGTTTTTGAAAAATGTCTGTGTGTCTGTGTATGTGTGTATGTATGCTAGTTAGCACGATAGCGGCGAAACTACTAAATGGATTTGGATAAAACTTTGTATGAGCGTTTCTTTAGTACTCCAGAAGATCTGAAAAGGTTTTGGTTGAGATCGGATTACGTTTAGTGCCGTTTTGGTACAACAAATTGTTTATTTTATGATTACTTACAATTTGTAATCGAACCATTGAAAAGCAGTAAAAATTCTGATTTCAACGATATATCACACTTGCACCCATTCGATTTGGTTTCCGTGAAAAAAATTAAAAAACAAAATTACAATGTATAGAGTCACGCTTCTTGTGTAAGATATATTTTATAGTCTAACCTAACGTTTGGTGCACTAGTGTGTTAAAGCGTGCAGACTATACACATGTTTTCTCTGAAGACGTCATACTGTTGTGATATTTCGCCAAAAAAGTGCAGTTGAAGTTAGTGATAGCTGTGTAAGGCCTACACAACCCATAAGGCCTCTGTGGTTACGGACGGTCCTTAACTGGGCCCAAAGTTAGTTTTTTGCCCAAAACTATTAAAAGTGACAGTAATATTAAAAGTCTGAGAAACTTGAATCCAACGCCGGAAAAATTTCCGGCAATCACAACCTAAAAAACATTAACATAACCTCAAAAATCAAACAAAGTGCAATACCAACCTAAAAATTTTCGACAACTGTCAAAAAATAAAATCCCCAGAAGCGTTTAGAACCAGAATTGATAACTGTCAGTTTGACAGATTTAGAACTAGCAAAGTTTAGCGACAAGAAATTTGACAGATGTCAGTTTGACAGCTGTCAAAAAATCTTCTGCTCCTGAAATCTTTTGGCATCTATCAGTTTGACATCTGACATTAGTGACAACCAACCAAACAACCTTCCCCGATCGATTTAGTGAAAAATCGGTCTAGGCCAGAAGATAAAAATAATATTTATCAGCTCAAATTGAAACAGTCCACTATGAACCCTTCACCGGCCACAGTTGGCAGAAAAGCTGTCCACAAATAAGCTAGGCATATTAGGAAAAAAATGAGGGTTCAGATGAAAGTTTTGCTATAGTTTTGATTTTCTCACCCTTTATGTTTTTTGGGTCATTGAACATGAATTTGAAGTTTGCAGGCAAAAATTTGGCCCGGAACTTCGTTTTTTTAACACCTTTTGCCCAAATTTTGGCACTTTTTTCAGTTTTTGGCCTAAATCTCAGAAAGGAAGCGTTTTTTCGACAACCCCATTCTGTACAAAATAAAAGTAGACAAAATTTCCTATATTTTTCATACATAACGTTTTTTTGGAAGACTAACCGTTCCGCCGCTAGAGCGCGCCAAAAAATGGCCATATTCCCATATCTAGTGAAATTCACCGTTTTCGCGGAAATTGCAATTGCGATGATACTTAACTGTTGATCGTAAATGATTTATAATGAACTCGTGTTTTGTATGGGTTATCATGATTAGTGAATATAAAGTTCTAAGTTTCCAAAATTTGTGTGAGACTCCTGGTCAGCGGATCAAGTCATAAAAATGTTGGAAGAAACGAAAGATGTGTTAAAAAATTCAACTTTGGTGATGTCAAATTCCAAAGGAGTGACCGAGTCCAACCTCTTGCCATAATGAACAATATGATCAAAGTAGGCGACGACATTCTCCCTGTTAATCCGACCACACCGTTCCAACGCATCAGTGTGGCAAAGAATTGTGATGAACAACTGGAATTTTTCTTGCTTTACGATGTGGGTCCGTACTTCCTTCTCCCTATTTGAAAATGGTTTAAGAAAAGGAACCAAATCTGCTCTATACAAAGCATTTGTACCCACAGAAAACAAGCGGAAAAGTGCAATATGTTATCGACGGTGGGTTCTTATTACACAGAACAGTCTGGCCCGAGAATCAATCCTTCTCTACAATATGCAACAGGTATGTTGACTACGTCATTAATATCTATGGGCCACAGATAGTAGTTGTCTTCGATGGATATCCTGAAGGTACGAAAGGTGGAACAAAAAATGCTGAACGGTTGAAGAGGTCTATGAAAAAAAATTTTCGCTGACATTCTCTTCGGTGAGAACATGATACCGACCATAAAGAAAGAAAAATTTCTGGCTAATACGAACAACAAGAGAAGATTGATATCCATGATCATAGCCAAGTTACACTCTCAAAGAAGGACATGGAGACAGGCCACAGAAGATGCCGACACCGTCATTGTGAAAGAAGCCCTGTCTTTGGCTGAGCGTACTGAGACTGTGGTTTTGGTTGGAGAGGACATCGACCTGTTCCCAGCAAACATTTTTGTTAAAATTAGCTTCAATTCGACTTGGTAAAAGGAGAATTTACTTGTTAAGGTAATTATGACGTAAAATTGACTGGAAAAATACACTTTCGATAAAAATTTACCAATTGGTCTTACTTTAGATTTCAGTTTACGTAAATAATACCAATTAATCTACCTCAAGCACAATTTTCCTTGAAAGTAGATTTAACGAAAGCAGCAAGTGGAAAACTACTAAAAAAATCTACCAAAAATGACCCGAAGGATAAATTTCCAATAGGGTCGAAATAGGTAATATAATTAGGTAGTAATTACCTTTTTAGCGACTAAAAATATTCCTAATAGTCAAATATCTCACTAGGTAGATTTTGTTGTAAATTCTACGTAATGTATACCTAAATAGCAACCTATTTGGTCTCTTTTATTATACGCCTTTGAAGTAGCATTAGGTAGACAAAGTTGTGAAATTCTACCTAGATTGTCTACCTGATTTCAACCATTAAGTCAATTATATTTTGTAGTTGCATTTTCAAAGGCAGTTAACTTTAAGGTTAAATTAGCTCAAGACGCCATATTTTCTTAGCACAGTTGAAGTATGATTCCAAATTAGAATTTTAAAAATGAGTGCGTATGGAAACAAACTGACGAAAAGGTAAAAAAAATACATAATTATACCTGTAAACTCAGATTTAACAAATATAGCATACTTTCGGCTCAAATTACTACTATAATTATTTTATTTCGCAATAAAAATTCCCTTATAGATGAATATTTTGGAGGCGCATTGTCATTTTACGAAGTACAGCTGCTATTATACACAAAAAAATTTTCGTCGCATTGACTTCAACAAACGAGAACTGCAAATACATTACTTATAAATTGGATATATTTTAGTTACCGACATTCATCTTGTACCATTATTGTGAGTTAAAGTGTTAGGTATCTCTTCAAATTTGACAACAATATTTCGACTACTTATAGAGAAAAATACCAATTAAGTATAAAAATCTTATGTTTTTCATCTTGGTGTTATTTTCAAATTTCACATAATTCCGTAAATTCTACCTAAAGCTAGTTAACTCGATGTCGAATTGACGTCGAATTTAAGTAAAATTCACCTAAACAGGTATTAGTAACCAAATATATTTTGCAACTACAAGTACGATTTATGGCGACTTCAATGTGAATATCAGTCGATATTCCGTTGAAGCAACGTCGAGCGCGGTTAGTACTTGGATGAGCTCCCATCTTGGGAAATACAGCGTTCTCGTCCCATCTTCTAGAGGCTTGTATATCGGTGTATACTCGGAAGTTACGTAATTTCAGACGAGGATTACGTAGTGGATATACCATCCTTCGGAGGGGATGTAAAGCAGGCGGTCCCTTGTCTATTAAATGTTAGGCAAGTAAAAGATCCCTACTCTTCTTAAGGGAAGAGGTTCGGCAAAATTTACAGGTTGGGGGTAGCGAAAATAGGCCGACGTTAAACAGTTAAAAAAAAAAGTACGATTTATGTGTAATTTTACCTGTTTTAGTCGATATAACCTAATTTCGACGTCGTCTTATTCTCCACTTATGTCAATTCCACGTAGCGTCAACGTAAATTTTACCAAAACGTGGTTAATTCTAATTTTGCGACTAAATTTATCATACATAATTTAAGTAGTTTTGACGTCAAATAATACCTAAATGTTTGCTGGGTTGGTTATCCTCACGGGTCTTTGCCAACGAGAAAACGTATTCTTCCTGAAACCAGGAAAGGGAAACGTTCCTACAACCACCTACTCTCCTGTGCACGCTCTGCAAAACAAAACCATTAAAGAACACATCATGTTTCTTCACACAATGAGTGGGTGTGATACGACTTCAGCACCTTACAACCAAGGGAAATTGAAGTTTGTGAAAACTCTCACCAAAAACCCCCACCTTGCCGATGTTGTGTGTTCAAAAACCTTGAGGCAACTCCTGAAAGCATTGCAGCAGCAGGGGAGAGATTCCTGGTCAACGTGTACGGCTACACAGGAAGGACTGAACCATCGATAAACCGTCTGAGGTACATTAATTATAAGAAGGCAGCTTTCAAGACCTCATAAAAAATAGCTGCACTACCACCATCAGCTGCTGCAACCATACAGCACAGTTTTAGGGTGTATCACCAGGTGCAGCAATGGCTGGGGATTGAGAAAAATACCGAAGATTGGGGTTGGAAACTAGCAAAAAATTGCCTGGAACCGATCACCTCTCTACAAGCTCCTGCTCCTCCCGAACTGCTGCGTTTGGTGTCAAGCAGATGCGTCAAGACCTGCACAACGACCTGTGCATCAACTGTAACAATGTGACAATCGAGACAGATCTCACAAATACCCTTGAGGACGGACCATTGGACATCGAAGTACAGGACGAACTGGGCTTCACCTTCTCCCCTGTTGTTGAGACCATCGAAGAAAGTGTGGACAAGGAGGACGAAGGTATGTAACATTTCCTTCTCCAAAAACGACAATCACACACTTGGAGCATAAATGTACCTGTTTGAAGTAGTTAATATGAATGTACAAGCTGACCTATATCTTCTGTTCATTACAGACCCCCCACCACCTGAAAAAAATAAGAAGAATAGATGAACGGACTGAAGAGGATGTGACAGTTCCTTGAAAAACTAAGGTATGTACAACAGTATCTTCAACAGTAAACATGTACAGATTACTACTCACCTCGTCTATCAATAAATCCATAAAATAACATCTCCTGTTTCTTCCAGATGATTAAGGCAGTCCAATTTATGACGGCAGCGACATTCATCATTCGTAACATTTATCATTATAATGATATGAGTATATATTATACTACTGACTATAATACACTGTACATAACTACTTAAGTATAGTATTAACTGTATTTCATTCGTTTGTCTCCATTTTTTCAATTACTTTCCCTATATTCATTATTCATGTAAGGTATACTGGGTCCGGGGATATGTTTTTTTTTGGCGCGCTCTAGCGGTGGAATGGTTAGTCTTACAAAAAAAAGTGATATGTAAAAAATGCAGGAAATTTTATCTACTTTAATTTTGTGTGGAATTGGGCTTGTCGAAAAAAACGCTTCCTTCCTGAGATATAGGCCAAAAACTGAGAAAAGTGCCAAAATTTGGGCAAAAAGTGCCAGAAAAACAAAGTTCCGGACCAAATTATTGACTGCAAACCTCAAATTCGTGTTCGGCGACCCAAAAAACATAAAGGGTGAGAAAATAAAAACTATAGCAAAACTTTCCTCTGATAATCCTAATATGCCTAGCCTAAAAGAATTATATGATTTTTAAAAATAAATAAAAAAATATAATTAAATGAGATCGTTCATATTGTTAGTGCTGTTCTCGGCTTCAAAGGTCCATCGGGTGGGGAGGTTCTAGCAGCTTCCAGTAGCTGCCGATTTTTTTAGTGTGTTTTTAGTCCAATTGAGAGTAAATGAAATCAATTATACATTTAAAAGCTAGAAGTAATTTAATCTCTGTTAAATTTTAGCTAAAGCTAGTTTGCGTTTATTCGGTGTAAAACAGTTGTCATTGGTTGAAATTTAAAAATTCACGAAATATCATTGATCTATAATTTATGAGGGAAATAATCTTAGACAATAGCGATATAGATGTTTTTTTTTAACTATTATAAAATAATTAGTGCTCTTTGGGTTGTTATAAAACTTGGACTTATATAATGTTACCAAACAGTGGTAACGGTAACCCTTATAGAGCTGCCATTTAAGCTCTTTAAGAGGTATATAGAGGTAACTGAAACGTTATCAACATCAACAATTTATATTACGAAAGGTTTTATAATTTGGTGATGGTGTTATTTCGAGAAGCTTTATACAACAAAAATTGTTCATTGGGATCTCACCTATGAATAAGAAGGCACAAATATTTCGTTGGCCTAGGGACGCGCCGGTCCTTAATACGCCCCTGGCGATAAATTACTCCTTACAATCTAATTAAAATATGAAATGCCGCAAAACTAATTTGTCGAATTGCAGGAGTCTGAAGAAATATCCTCTTACGATTCCTGCATCCTGCTTTCATCAGTAATGCCCATCGAGCTCAATCAGCTTGCTAGATTTTAAAACATTTTGTCGCCAGAAAATTTTTAGCCGTGTTATTTGCGGTGTTAAAATCATTAGCACTGCAGCATATACGTCATGCTGTTCGTCAGTATGTTGAAGTAATTAATTATTAGGTTTCAGTCGGCCGCCATGACTGGACAGTTTGTAGGTTGCCTTGGTAACCAGTGTTGGCAGCTACACCTACCCAAGTTACCTGTCTGTACGTGCCATGCTGGTCTCGTTCTCGGTGGCCTAACTGACACCTAGACCTCGCGGCCTCGGTTATTAATGTGACGCATTCTTATTGTATACAATGACCTGGATGAACGTCAAACTTGATGGATTATCCCACATATTGCTAATTCTAACTTCATGACCACTGCCGGCTTAATTAATGACCGTCCTATCAGATGTACATCTGTCATTAATAATTAACTTGTAAATCACACTCATTATGTGCAAATGCATATTTATTTAACGGCGACGGTTTGTATCATGTATTGTCAGTAACTTTTTTTTTAGTGGCAAACTATATTAGTCTCCGATACATTAATGCAGTTTTTACTTATTATACTCCAGGGAAATTAGACAAAGATATAGTAAATTTGCGGAAAAAGTTCCAGCAAGCTAAATTTTTGTATGGAACTTTATTTCGTCATTTTAAACAATGTGTCGAAAGTCCCCATCTATGTAACTTCTGCTGAAAATTTTGTATATTGTCAAAAGTAGAAAAAAAACAATTTCTTCCCAATTATCTCGTCATATGTTACTTCTGCGAGAAAAAGAGTTATTATAAAATTTGTAGTTTAGGAAATTATCTACAAAAAAGTTTTTATGAGGTTCTTTTTCGTGGGAGCTAGGGGGAAAAGTGCTAAGTGCACAATAGGCCTAATTCATAATGTTTTTTATAAGGAATCAACAAATTATTTTTTTCTTCTTCAATATCCTCGGTTGGCTTAACATCCATTATTTCTTCGTCAATCGTTAATTTGCCTGGCTTCCGCTCAGAAATTAGCAGGATCTATATCTTCATATTTGACAGTGCTTTCTTCTGCTCTATATGAGCATGGCAATTACCACACTACTGAACAATGGAAAATAATTTTCCTGCAGCCACAGTTTGTAAAGCTTTTGTAAAAAATTGTATTCAGCAGAATGTCTGGAACAGGTGGTAGCAGATTTGGAACCGGCTCCAAAATGTCATTGCTTATTATCTAGGATTGAGTATGTACCCAGTCATTTTTGCACTTAGTAGTAGGTACATACAAATGTTGAGCACAAGAGATGTAGATTATAGATTGTTTAAGGGGTCGCTTGGCAATGAGTTGGCCTTTCTTCACTTCGAACTAAAAGGTCTTTTGTGAGTTACCCTACAACTAGTTGTTGCCCAGGATTCCA
Source organism: Rutpela maculata (assembly GCA_936432065.2). Lineage (NCBI taxonomy): Eukaryota > Metazoa > Arthropoda > Insecta > Coleoptera > Cerambycidae > Rutpela > Rutpela maculata. The sequence continues at coordinate 9,531,144 of OW386289.2, forward strand.
AAACTTTTTGCAAAGCTTGTGATTTTTCTGGGAGCTAATTTCCCCATGTTTTCAGGCGTTAATTCCGCCTGTTCTAGGAACTTTAGCATAATGCGGATTAGTACTTTGCATTCACAAAGTATATGTTCCGCAGTCTCAGTTACAGCTTCACAGTATCTGCATTTGTCATGTTCTGCCATGCCCATGTTCTTGAGATGATATCTCAAGGGGCAATGGCCAGTTAGAATGCCTGTGATCAGCCTCAGGTCGGACTTTTCAAGTTCGAGAAGCCTTGTGGCATTCTTTGTTGAATAGGTTATAAACCTTTCCGCTTGTCTTTTGCCAGTAAGACTTCTTTTGTTCCTTTTCCCAATTTAGGACCTCCTCCGTTATGTGTCCCTTAGATAAACCTCAGAACGGTTCGGGTCCAAAAAATGGGGCTTCAGCCCCTTTTCTTGCTAGGCTGTCAGCCAATTCGTTGCCTTCTATTCCCTCATGTCCTGGCACCCACATCAAGGTAGCCTTTTTAATTTTTGCCAGTTGCTTCAGGGATTGTCTGCATTCCCAGGCAATTTTAGACTCGAAGGTATAGGACTTGAGAGCTTTTGGTGCTGCCTGGCTATCTGAAAGTATCTTTGCCCTTCGAGTACCTCCATTTAGGCATTCCTGGGCACATAGATCCATACCATAGATTTCTGTCTGGAAGATGGTTGGGGTGTTACCAGAGGCTTTAGATAGCCTGCATTTAGGCCCTGTTATATGCAAATGCAGAGGAAGTAAATCCAGCATTGCCTCCATAGCTGCTGTGGGACAGGGGCGCATTGCTCCTGTAGTCCCTGGACAGGCAAGGCGTTGCAATTTCGGCACTGGATGTTAGTGGAAGAGTAGATAATTTCACCACCTTATTAATCCGCGTCGATTTAACAAAACGATAATATCTGATATCTTGGTGATGCCTCAGAATTTCTTAAATCGTCACGTCACATTTCTCCAATATTTTTGTAGCCTTCGTTTATAGGTATTCCCTTTGATATATTTATTTATTTCTTTTCTTATTTATCAATACCCTAAGCAACAGAGCACTCCAATTACAAGGCAGGAGATAATGAGTACTTGCAAATACATAAGAAGAAAATGTAGAAACATAGAAATATAAAAACAGTGATAAAACCAATAATTTTAATTAATGCAGTTAACCTTTTAATCGCAGCTACATTGCAGTGGAAGATATCAAGCTGGTCTTGAAGAATGATGAAGAATTGTAGTTCTAGTATATTTTGTATAATGAAGAGAATTTCTGAACGTCAGTTCTGGGGTCGGTCAACATGAGTTTTGCCTAGAACCTGGTCTAAGACCTAATAAACAACCTTAGGGTACAACCGAAGAAAATACAAATTTTGTAGACCGTGGACTACAGATTTAATATGGTAGTGTCTGTCAAATGCTTTAGTGAAGTCTGTGTAAATTACGTCGGCTTGTGAGTTAGCGTCGATAGCACCAGATATATATTGGGCTTTACAAAAAAGACTAGTTGAAAAAATTATGTAGGATACTGACCAAAACCTAGAGCAGATGTTATTTGGCTCCAATGTTTGCAAAAGTTAGAGCAGGAAAAATAAATTTAAAATTTGAAATATGTGCTCACGGAGGAGGAAAATGTGTGAAAATTAGTTGTCCATCTATTTTCCAAAAGTATAAAACTCAAAAATCTAAATAAAGAACATTATAAGTTCATCAACGCAAAAATAAGTTTGATTTGAAGATCTCAAAGAATTATTGTCTACAATTAAGATGTGATCAATTTTAATTTTCAACAGGGCATAGCTATTTTTAATATTGAAATTTGCTGATTACGCATACCTCCGCCACTGGTTAATTGCGGAGTGTAATATAATCACATTTTAAGGCATTTTTTCTAAGTGTAATGCGTGTCAAATTTTACTTCTACATCCAGTGGAAGTATAGTAACGACAAAAAAAAAATGTGAAAATTTTTATTGTTAAAATTGGCTTAGAATATCATGAAACGTCGAGATTTTAAGTTTGAGCGAATCAAAAATTTCTGTCTGTCTGTCTCTGTCTGTCGGTCGGTCTGTCTGTAACTTTTTTTGTGCGCACGATTACTTTGAAACCGTTTAAAATATTGATTTGAAATTTGGTACTTACACGTATGTACTTAACGGAATCTGGAACTGGATTATATTTTCATCTTATTCCGTCGAAGGTTAAATTGGTAAATGGGGGTAAATAGATAAATCAAGCAGGTAAGAATCCATAAAATTGGTATTTAGTATATCCAAGAGAAGCTAAGGTTTCAAAAAAATTTTTGGCATTAGCCACCCTCACCCCATTATTAAAGGGAATGGAAAAAAAAATTGTGATTTAGTGTATGTACAAGAACTAAAAACCTCAAAATATTTGATTTAAGTAGCTGCATTAATAATGGCAATATAAGAAAAATTCGATATTTTTTCAGACATTTCAACACGAAAAATTTTTGAGCACCTGTTTATGTGTTTTTTTTTCTTAAAATTAGCTGATGATTAACACCCTAAAATATTTTAACGCATATAAGTTGCAGCTTGTATATAGGATATACTAATTCTCCCACGGAACCTTCTATATGTGAACAGAGTCATGGTTTTTTAATCTCTGTTGATTTTCTTGTAGAACGAACCTAGTGACGATGCTTACGGTGTTAGGCCACGGAGTCCCGGGTTCAAATCCTGGCTAAGGTGTGTATGTGCAGTTGCGTTCTTCACGTGTTGCTGAGATGGTAGTGGGCTAGACCGCGGTTGAGTGGGAGACAACACTGCTAGTCACTCTCCTCTCCTGAGTTCGAGTTCGAGTCTCAGCTGCGGCAGATGGCACTGTCGTAGGGAATGGTTGTTGTGTTGTTCGTGTCCTTGTTGAATGGTGGAATAGCTATACCTAAACTCCGCCACGACGCGCGACGTTGGTATAAGTAAGGCATAAAATAAAAAAATATATGTGTAGCATATACGGGGTGTCCCACTTAAAACTCCCGGCGCTATTTCCTCTATGACCAAAACGATATTTAAATTCTGTAGAAGGTATCCACTTGCGGTTTTGTTTATAAATGACTTCAGTTTTGAGTAGAAATGGTTATTTTACACATTAAGGTATAGATGGCGTTGCGGTGCAAAGATATTATTCAATCCTGGGAACGATGAAATGAGGTGCCTGAGATGTAGAATTATATTCTAAGCAACTTTTTAATATGAACAATTTTCGAAAAATCACTGGTTTTCGAGATATTTGAACTTCAATGTAATTTTTCAAGTAATAAAAATAGTATTTTTTTTTTCATATATTTACAATTTACAGTGTAAAATATAGTCGAACATACATAACATAAACATGACGCAAAAATTAGACAATATAAAATAAACAGAAAAGTCAAAATCTTTAATTTTCAAATAGCAGTTGAGTTGGCACGGCAATGTTTAAAGCATACCCTGTTTGGTGTAGACACTTTTAACAGGAATTGAGAGGGAAAAAGATGGTGCAAATAACCGTGGTTCCGAGGGGCAATAATAGTGGCCTGGACAATGACACATTGTAAGTGAAATTTTTGAAATAAATAAATATATGTAATTCCCTCCGATTAAAGAACTTATATCTAGATACATAATGGCATTGATTTATTTGTCGCTGAAAGACTCCCAATCTAAGGCACTTCTTCCCATAAGTTGCTGATTGGCCCATCGGCGTATTCGCGGCCGCTCGTGCACGATCGGCTTCAGTTCGATTATCATAATATCAGTTGACAGTTCGGCCATTAATGTCAATAAATGTTTTTCGACCAAAAACTGGTGAAAAAGTAATTTTATTTTAAGTTGTGATTTGCTTAATACCTAAATAATATTCTCTATTCCTATTTACACAGTTTAGTGACAATATATTTTGTGCAAATAAATAGTGAACAGCTGTGCCGTTTGCAGAAAGCAGTTTAGAAAAGAAGAAAATCGATCGTTCCATAGTCGTAACATGATGAAGTTCAGTTTACAGTTATAAAGTAAATAGCAATTAAATTTTATTATCCTTTCAATACATATTTATCTTACTGTTTTATCTTACTGTAATATCGTATGCCTACATCACGTTATATAAAGAGCCGGTAATGCAGGAATTGCAATAATTCATTTTAATGAAAATATTTACCATTCTACACATTTTCTACACACACAACGCCACTGTTGCCTATGGGATGTGATGTTCATCTATCCATTTTAATGGACATATAATGTGACTATGTTAGGAGCAAACAAGGTATATAGTGAAAAGATAGCCTGTTGTGTATCTAGATATAAGTTCTTTAATCGGAGGTAATTCCAGTATATTTAAAAGTAATATATACTATTGCACCATTATGTTTTACCTTTGAATATTTCTATTTCATATTTTACAAAAAACTAATTATTTGTGAGACCTCAAAGTAGAATAGGCAGTTTTTGTTTATTTATAATACATTAAACTTTATTATTTTTGGCAAAAATTACAAAGCTGATTATATTCATTTTTTTAAATATTTATTTATTTTAATGATTCATTAATACAAATCAAATCAAAAAAAAAAATTATTTCATATCAATTAACAAAGATTAGCATTCCTCCCCTAGCACGTTTTGGTGCCAGCCAAACATACACGGTACGAGGCGCAATGAAAGTCTGGATGAAACGAGGCCAGATTAGACTAAAAACAGTTAAAAAAATAAATACAAGCTTCATTCGCAGAAATGCTAACTAAAATATATATAAAATGGACAAGTGTTGTTTTTTCGCGTAGTTGATAGGCTTCTGCTGCAGCCACGGTAGTCTAAACGACGTTTCGGCAGAATCTCATCTGCCATCTTCAGGTTCTCGCTGAAAGCTGTCTACTGCTCTTCCTCATTTGAATTTGGAATGTACCAATGCCAAATCTCTTAAATAATCTAAATCTAGTACGGGAAAATCAGGCAAATGATTCTCCTGCAATAATATCCATCTTCCATGTCTAAATCGCAGCCTTGCCGCTTCTACTCTAGCTTGAAGAAGGTTCGGTTCTTGAGCTTTTGCCAATAGTGTTCGAGCTAAATCATTATTTGCTCCTGCCATATAAACCAAGCCGTGGAATTTATTAATTATAGCACATGCTTTAAAAAAAAATAATTAGTTTTCATTGACTAGACACAACTGCAATTTTATAACTTGAAAAATAAAATCAATTTTGTTTTATACCAAGATTATGATGCACTCGGTATCAAGCTAGCATCAATGTTCTATCAACCAATGCAGGTACTTACTTATTTTCTAAGGTAGTGTGTTTAATCCATTAAACATGCATTTTTTTCATCTCAAATAAATTAAAATAATTTTTATTGTATCCTACTTTCAACATCTTTTTTATTTCACTAATCATAAACAAGGTCGGGAAATATGCTGCAATTGCACACATTGCATTTCTAGCTGGCATATTTTTCAGGCCAAGTTTACTATTTCACTATTTACATGTGTAACGTATAATTGTTTTTAAGGTTTGTTATTATGTTTTTATTGTCACTTAGTATAAATAGAACTTTATTTGCCTAAACAAATCAGTTTCAACTAATTACTTGTTGTCCTCATTTAACCAAACTTTCCAAGCCATAATCAGGAGGTGAGGCTGCCTCCAGGAATGGTTTTTACCACAACAAAAATTTCTACAGTCCACTGGTCCCAACTACCCTACTAAAATCCTCATATGGTTTCGCCATTGACCCGCTCAGCCCGAGCATCATTGGGAGATCGTTCATTGGTCCATGGAAGACATCTTGGTTGAGTAAGGTTTAGTTTTGGCTGGATTTGGATCGAACAGGATTGAAGTGACTTATTTTGATGGAATAATGTTTGGATTTCTTCTTCTCCTTCTTCTTCTCGGGTTGAATGAGTTGGATTGGATTGGCTTGACTTGTGTTAGCTTGGGCGGGATGGTGTTGATAGGATTTGACTTTGCTTGGGGTTGGCTTGAGTTGTCTGGTTGTATTCTTCTTCTTCTTCCTTGGGTTGGCATAACTTGAATGGGTTTCGTTTGGTTTGGTTTGGTTATAAGATTTGTATGTATGATTAGGAGTTGAGTAGGAGTTGAATAGGGGATGATTAGGAGATGATTAGAAGATGGTTATGAGATGATTAGGAGATGAGATGAGATGAATTGTAATACTTATATATGATGTATTAAATTGAAGTAAACGGGTGTTGTGCATTCGAAAAACGAGATTTGACGTCAGTTCCGGCAAAACCGGAAGTTCACGCACATCAGTCTAAGACAAAATAATGGTAAATAGTATGGTTATTCATTTCAAGTAGCTACCATTTCAGTATCTGCAGTACATTTTGAGAAATCATTGATACAGTATCGAAGGGTAGGTCCAATCTTTGGAGCCATTTATCGGAGAAACTGTCCATAATCAAAAATTCATCAAATTTGACAGGCCACCAATTTACCTATAAAACGTGTGCTGTCCTTTCAAGGATTCGTCTTTTCCTGCATAATTAATATTAACAAAACAGATTCGTGGCTAAGGAAAACAAAGTAAAACCGTAAAGCAACGGACCGGATTGAAACGTTCACTTAATAGAACAATAATATCATAGTGAATTACATTAAGTACTTGAAGTTGATTAGCCTCAGCTCGAAGCAAAAATAACCGTGGGCACGAGATTGTACGTCTCGTAATGCGGTATCATCTGTGACGGCTATAGTCGATTAAACAAATCCACAGGCCGCGGCGGCCAATATATTGAATTAGATAATTTGATTTGGGGGTCGAGCGTCTTTTGTCTGCCTGGGAACAAGCAGCTGCTACCGGAAACACTTGAGCGACACTCCACAAGATAGACACTGCTTTCTTACTAGTACAGCGGTATCCCCTTCGCATAAATTCCAAGAAATCAAACGCTAAATGAAAATATTAAATTAAATTTAAAATTAGAGCGTTATATTAGGGCATAATGTATGAGTATCGATCAAACGGCTGATGTACTAAAAATACGAACTATAAAGGAGGCGATAGAATTATTAGCTTAAGGATTGTTAAATTTACACCAATATTTAATCAGCGGTGTTAGGCGCGTCGTAGGATAAGGGAAATCGAAATTCCAAACAAACTAGTAAAAATATACAAGGTCTTTTGAAATGGACACCTATATTTTGTGTATTTCTATTTGTAACGTATTTTTTAAATTTGTTATAGCATAACAAGATTGTCCCAATTTTTTACAAAAATATTTCACTTCACTTGTAAATCTGAGATTCGCATCAATTACACAGGTCTGCGAAGATTTGTTGTTGGGCAGATGGAGGTCATTTTCGAAGTAATTTTTCGCGCTGAATCTGAATCTGGCCTCAGAACTGGCCCACCACGTCAGGATTTTGAAATATTTAAGTACTTCAAAAATGGCTTTTTTGTCTACTTTTGAGGTTATGCATAGGATTCAAAAAATTGTTCAGCTTATTTTTAATAAATGCATAATTTAGTGCTATCCTTCCTCTTTAAAATAAGCTTTCGAACGGCCATCTACACTGTTTCCGATGTTATAGCCATTTTAAGGTGACATAAATTTGCAACCATGATACCCTGCAACTCAACAATCTTGATTCGTTTGGAGTCGTTTGATTAAGATTGTTGGGTTGTATGGGATCATATCACTTTAAAATGGCTATAACTTTGCGAGGAAACAGCATAAGCTGAATTTTTTTTTGAGTTCTATACATAATCTCAAAAGTTGCCAAAAAAACCATTTTTTTAAGTGCTTAACCTCAAATATTTCAAAATCCTGATACGATGGACCAATTCTGAGGACAGATTCGGATTCAGCGTGGAAAATTACTTCGGAAATGACCCTCAGCTGCCCAACAACATTCATGATCACTTTATTCTCAGACATGTGTTACAGTTTCCAGAAACTTTATTTTATTTCTGGTTGAAGCGATACAGAATGACTATGTAAATTTATATTAAAATTGTACTTACGTTTATTTTATTTTATAGCAAAATGAATACAAATTGTTTTGCCATTATTATACTCTTCGCAAAAACGAAGAGTATATTATTGTATTTGATCGGCACATTTCTAAAATCGTAAATATCGCTCGTAGAGAAAAAATTTTCATATCATTGTGTTAGTGAACGAATTTTCAAAATGTCCTTCTGTCCGTCCGTCCGTCACGTTTCTTGTAAGCACTATAACTCAAGAAAGAAAAATCCGATTGTACTGGAATTTGGACAGTAAGTTAGTGTTGGCTAGAGGAAGAACATTATTGTTTTTGAATAAAATCGATAAGTAAATAAAAATGTTATTAATAATTTAAATTTGAAAAAAAAAAATTTTTGTTTTTTGTTTTTGTAAGAAATCTGGTGAAATGATATTTCATTTTAATATTTAAATATTTTTATATTTTACAAATATACATTCTATAATGTAATATACAACCGTGGAAATATATTTTTAGCTTTTATAATGTAAAAATTTAGGTTTTTTTACGTGTTAAGTGGTGGAGTAGTTCTTACGCTTTTGACTCGAAATCCAAGGGTCCCGGGCTTACTCTACAAACTTAATACGCTTAACTTTCCTACGCACATCACCAAACTTATTCACTCTTTCCTGACAGGCAGATCGCTGCAGGTCAGGGTGAATAATAAACTTTCAACTCGAAGGGATATTCGCGCGGGCGTCCCCCAGGGTCGTGTCTGTCACCAAAGTTATACAATCTATACGTCTCCGACTTCCCGGAGTTCTCGAATACGAATCTTGCCAAGTACGCCGACGACACGGCCATGTACGTGCATTCGCATAACGCACAAGCGGCGAACATGCTACTCATGGCACACATGGCCCGTGCCACGGCGTATTACGACAAGTGGAAGATTCGGATCAACGCCGAGAAGTCGGAGTCCATACTCTTCACGAGCCGATTTACCGAAAATCGGATTTTAACGCCACTTTCGATCGGGGGTAGAGAAATTCCAATCAAACGGTGCGTGAAGTATCTGGGGGTCAACTTGGACAGGAGACTGACGTTCAACACGCACATAAACGAGACTGTACGTAAGGTCTACTCCATGTCCAGGAGTCTGTATCCGCTCCTGGCGCGGGGTAGCGGACTAAACAGGACTAATAAAAAATTATTGTATACGATGGTGATCAGACCGGCCATCACATACGCGGTGCCGGTGTGGTGCAGCATCCCGGCCACGACAATGCGGAAACTTAGAGTTTTAGAACATAAATTTATGCGCCTCATTTCAGACTCCGGTAGGTACACCTCCCTCAGAGATCTCTATGCACGTTGCCAAGACATAACCCCACCAGCGGACTTCGTCCGGGAAACTTCCCAAAAATTCTACCAATTCAAACTGGGCGAAAGTCCGCTAACCCGAGACATCACACGAATCAGACAGCATAATGCTATACTTTTCAACCTGAAACACCCATTACCATACCAGGCGTTGCCTATCTTTCGGCAACCTCAACTAGCCACATCATTCCTATACCACAATTTCCTTTCACCACCTTTTACTTGTACCCCCTCTATCCCCCCATTAGTTGCATTTTTATTATTTTTGTCAATTTTTGTTCTTTTGTCCCTTTTTGTTCTTCTTCCAAATTCCCTTTAGACCAATAACTGCTAGTAAATCCCAACTTTTAAAATCATAATCTCCCCTCACCCCATCCTTCCAGAGGCAGGTAGACCACTGGATAAATCCGTGACTCTCGAACGGGTTTTTTCACTAAGTTTTTCCCGTATGGATAACAAGATGTTCTTCGTAAATTTAGTGCGCGCGTGTGTTAAAAATGCAATTGTTTCTTCGTAGTTCTAACTATTTCTAAGTATTTTAATATCTTCCCGGATTATTGTTCAACGAAATTGTTAGGTTTAAGTTTTTTATATATGTTAAACAGGAGCCCTAACGCCCCAATTTCATCTGTTGTTACAGCCGAAGCTAAACCCCTCCACCCGATCACCTACCTACCGAGACGTTGCACGCCGCGGTGGGGTGATCGGCTCTAGAATGGATCCAGCTGAGGCGCATTCATGTCTTTAAATATTAATAAATATCTTTGATTTGATTTGATTTGGGTTCGAAACCCAAATGGGGTATGGTACAGTTTTTTATTTTTACTTTATTTTACACTGAGTCTTTTACCAACTAAATTCATACTGTAAAATTAAAAATGTCTAAAATTAACATTATTTACAAACAACTGCGAAGAGTATCCTATAGAATGTGTAACAATTATATAAAAAGTTCAGTGAACAGGCGAAGAGTACGTTTTTAGCTTGTTTATTATAAGTCTATTAGTCGGTCGTTAAGTAAAAAAAACTGCACTTGTTGCTGAGAGCACTAAACTTGCCGCGCATCATGTCCAGACCCATTGTCAACGTTTCGGAAGGGAAGCCATCTGAAACCTATCCCTTTAGGAAAATGGCGGTCATGTTTCCTAAAATGGCCCCCATAAAATTTAAATTATTTAAATATAATAAACTTTGGTGTCTAATGTTTTTAGGGATACTCATTCAAAAAAGACTCTAAATCGTTGTTAGAAATTCATAGGACGAAATATCCAACATGGCGACCAAAATGGCCACAGTGTAATAATTGTAATGTGGTAGTGTTCTTTTCATTTTCTTTTTCGGTTGATGAATACTATTTAATGTTACTCTCTAAATTTTAAGTTGTATGATGAAGGTAATATTTGACTCCTAATGAGTGGGTGCAGTAAATGAAAGACGAATATTTTTAAAGAAACGCCACAAAAAATTTGAAAATATTCCTTTAATTGAAATAGCAAAGCGAATTGTAAAATATTTGTTGATATGCAATGCCATCAAATCGAAAACTCAGATCTTCCACATCAACTATGAGCATATTGTTTGACTGCATTACCTATGACCATATCATGCGGTGTATCTTTTTCCGTTTGTTCTTGGCTGAAAACAAAGAGAAAAACCATCACGCATTCCATCATTAGTATAAAAAAATATTTTACATGTACCGCTTTCATTTGTGAAATCAATAACATTGGTTTGTTTCAGACTGAAAACAAAGAACTTTCCTAATCATGTTGGTGCCATTTTTGCAATTGACAAAAAGACACATTCTACTAGGGAGCATCTATAGCTGCATTTTGAACTTGAAGAGCACCCTGCTTTGCATCTGCACTTTACAAGATCACGACATCCCTGCCATATCGTGCCACTAGCCAGTTTAAATCATATTTCGTCCATCCCCAATTATCTGGACTCCGCGTGTGGGTTCATGCACTGACCCCAAATATGGCCGACAAGATAAGCAGCTCTCAGAGCGCTTCTGATGTTGGAGCGAGTCTATCAAGTCTATCAGGAAGGAACTAGGAAGAATATGTCTCGCCTTATCCCAGTCATGGCCAAGGGGTTTTTTTGTGATACATGCAAACTACAAATTATTCTAGCTCATAGAGTACACCCTTTTACAGTTCTGGAAGTGGACTTGAAATTGTAGTAGCACTCCCATATGTTCCAGACACTGAATTTTCCATGGTATGCAAATGCTGATGGAATCCCTGAACGCAGTATTCTTCAACAGTACGCGACACACGTGGCTGAATTAAATTGAATGAATGAAAGCAGCTCCATCATACACAATAGCATCACATGTACACTTCCCGACAAATAAAACTAGGACACTTTATTTCAGTTTTGTAAAATAGCCTTTGACAATTTAGTTTTGACAATTGTTGATTTGTCAGAAATTATTATTTTTAATTTCCACGATGCCACACCAATTAAGCATCATTCAAAAATTACGAATTGTTTCGAAGATCGAGGACGGTTGGTCAATAAGACTTCTTGCGGAAGAATTTAATGTCAACAAGAATACTATTTTGAAAATTAAAAATAAATGGGAAAATGAAGGAACTGTTGAGAGAAAGGTAGGAACAGGCAGACCAAGAAAAACCTCGGAAGAGCAGGACACTACTTTAGTAAATTATTCACGAAATCATCCTTTCGATAATGCAAGTAAGGCTAAAGTTGAAACAAATTTCCCCGCCTCCATAAGGACGGCTTTAAGAAGAGTGAAAAAGTCTGAACTTAAAAATTGTGCAGCCGCAAAAAAATGTAAATTAACAGAAGAGAAAAAGCAAGGCCGTATAATATTTGCTCTCAATCATGTATTAAATGATGCAGATTTTTGGAGAAATGTAATTTTGGATAACGTAATGTTGCCTTCAGTTAGACAGCGTTTTCCTGATGACAATTTTCTATTCCAGCATGATAATTGTTCAGTGCACACCGCCAATTGTGTGAGAAATTATTTAGATGAGAATAATGTTGAGGTTCTGCCTTGGGCTGCTAAAAGTCCCGACATGAATCCGTTGGAAAACATTTGAGAAATAATGGTTACGAAAATGCAGAAACAAAATGTTATTCCCCTAAATAAAAATCATTTATGGTCTCTTATTGAGGAAACCTGGGAAAGTCTGGCGGAAAGTCATAACCTTACCAGAAATTTGATCGATTCAAAGCCCAGAAGAATGCAAGAAGTAATAAATAATAACGGGACCATGACTAGATATTGAATTCTCATATTTTTGTTTTTGTTTGTTTTTTATTTATTTATTTTTTGTTTATTTTTTATGTATTACTTTAGATACTTTTAATAAATTACTGTGCAATTTTTCTAACGGCCAGTTGTATTATTTGGAAAATATAATAGAGTTGGCACCGCCGCACGAATATCGTCTACCAAGATCGATTTACATAACTAAAAAATACAGTTTTCAATGAACAAGAGTTGTCCTACTTTTATTTGTCGGGAAGTGTACCTGGAAATCTACGATCATCTTCATTCACCATTTCTTCGAGAGGGTAAAGTAAATCTGCCTTTCCAATTGCATATCGAAGGTGGCCAGCGGAAGACAGACTTGGAGGATGGGGACTGTTTTCATACTTGAAGAAACTTTGCATGTCAAGTTTTCTGTTAATACTAATAGTAAGACATCTCTGAAAGAGGTGAACATCACTGCAGATTTTGGAGAGTGCTTTTTCCAGTAACGTTAATTTTCTTGGGTTTAAAAATGCCCAGTCATTTGTCAAACTGACAGATAGAAATTGACATTTATTACTTACCATTGATCAAAATGACGACGTTGGTTGAAGAAATCAAACTAGTATTTACCTAATGTACGTCTGGAGAATACTAGCGTCAACAATTGGCAATTGCTGTTTGGTTAGTTTTGGGATAAGGTAGAAGTAACAGTTGGCCACGGCCTAGTTGAGATGCTCATATTAAGACCAGAGAACTTATACCACAGAGAAGCGACAGCAAGGCTTTCGTATGCGCAAGTGCGAGTTGTCATTATATTATATTTTTATTACTATTAATTATATTAAATATGTAGTATAGTAACATATTATACTGAATTGCTTTCAGCGTACATCAAACTTCAAAGTTCTCTCAGTGTAAGATGTTGTGTTTCACTCATGTTCAGTGACATTAGAACCGGGCCATAAAATATCAAAGGAACCGCCGATATTGTTGCTTCTCTGTGGTGTAAGTTCTCTGTTAAGACTACCTACATGTTTCAAAATTGTGTTTGTCAAATTTACGAAGTTTAGTATTCTAGGGTTAATAAAATATGAAACTTAAATTTTATGGCGACTTGTTCGCTATGTTGGATATTTCATCCTATGGACTTCTGACACTGTTTTGGACTCATTTTTGAATTCAGCATCCCTAAAAACATATAATTACACACCCAAGTTTATTAAATTAAAACAACTCAAAAAATTTAAATTTTATGGGGGCAATTTTGGGAAACATGAGCTTCGTTTTGTTAGAGGTTTCAGGTGGCTCCCCTTCCTAAACGTTGGCAATTGGTCTGGACATGATGCATGGCAAATGTGGTGTTCTCCGCAATAAGTGCAGTTTTTTGTAAAATGTGTTGATTAAATAGTCAACTATATTTCTAAAGCACCAATCACTGAACAAATGTAAAAGATTGTTCACATTTTTCTCTGGTAGTTCAGGAGTTTTTGCCGTAACTATAAAAGATGAGCATACATGTAAAAATTTGCTAAGTTTATGTAGTGTGGTAAATCGTTTACATGTAGCAGGAATATCAGGGGATGCTGCACACTACCGTGGGCTATACCAATTTTTAGCTCATGTTCATATGACTACTTTGACTCTGATTGTTCTGTTAGTGAGGTATGGTGCAGTCCACTTATTTAAATTGTCCCTAATACTTAGCATATTTAATTTGTGTGAAACGAAAGACAAATCTAAAGTGTTAAAAGCATTTGAGAGGTCAAAGAAACCTACCATTACATAATTCTTGGCATCTAATTCTTCATATACATTTTGTGTTAACTCATTTTGTAGCAGTTTCTGTAGAAAATTTACTTCTAAAGGCACGTTGAGACGATGTTAGAAATTAAACAATTCTATTTGCGAAAAAACACTTTAAAGTGAGATTCGTCTATAATTTTTAATTTCGTCTTCATTTCCCTTTTTAAACATAATTAGGGCCGTTTTTAGCCTATTTGAGAATTTACCCGTCAAAATTGACTTGTTAATGATGTAGATAAGACATAGTGTAAATTCGTGTATACAGTCTTTTAGTAATTTGAAAGGAACTTCATCAATACCAGTTGATTTTTAATCAGATAATTGCAAAATAGCATCTCTTACTTCTTCGACTTTAATTGAACTGAAAAGCATTTTAGTATTTTTCAACTCTGGACTCGTGCACTCCTTTGACATTGCTGTAAAATAATTTGCTAATTAATTTATCTTTTGTTATATTTGAAAAATGAGCACCAACTAGATCTGCTATCTCTTTGTTGTTATCTATTATTTTATTATTTTGATTTGAAACTATTCTATTACAGGATAATTTGGTACTGTTTACGTTTGAATTCAAAATTTGCCGTAACGTTTTTGTTTTATTTTTAGAATTTTCAGTTTTTTTAAATGTTTTGTATTAGCCTCTCTTTGATAAAGTTTCTCCTATATTGTTTCTTTTTTATGTCATATTGTTTATTTTTATAATGCTATTATTCAGCGTTTTTCTTAAATTAGTTATAGTGGAGTAAACGAAGATTTTCAATTCGGAAAAATTTGTAACCAGGTAGACTTTGGTGAACAATATTCTTCAAGTATGCTAGAATAACGTAGTGAAAAGTCTACTCCTATTTTTATTTAACAATTTAAGTGCAAAACACGGTTTTTTGCGAATAACTTTTTAAATTTTATTTGTACGAAAAAACTGATAGTGCCATTCGAAAAAACGGGAAATTTTACCAAAGAAACATATATGACATGTATTTTCCGCATTAAATTGGAGCGAGTAGAAATTTGTTAACTAAGGTCCCAAGTGACGCTGCGCCGACCGCCCGCTGACGCTGAAATAGGCTTGCGGTAGCGCGCGCGCTGTACGTAAGTGGCTAAACTTTTGATTGCAAAAAGCAAATGATATGAAACTAATAGGAAATGAAAAAGTATAATTTCCTCGAAGTATTACATGTTTTTAAATAATTTTTTAAGTACTTTAATTACTACATATGTAGCTTGAAACCGGACCATTGCATGAATTAACGATTATTTAGTAAAAATCATTGTAAAATGAATAATTTATATATATATATATATATATATATATATATATATATATATATATATATATATAAATGTATACTTCGATAGCACATTTAAAGGGATTATCTAAAATACCTATTCAGCCAAAAAAATTTAAAAAAATTATTTTAGGAAATTCAGACCTTTAAACTTAGTACTTTTCCGAAAAAAGACGTTTTCAATCGTCAATATCAAAGCTTAATATCGTGATATCGGCACTTTATAAGTGATCAATTTGAAGGTAAAGATGTTTACTAAAAGCCCCAGTGATTTATTTTACGATACATACGCGTTTTTATATTAATTTTTTATGAATACGTCGAACTGTTTTAGAAGAAAAAAATTCGAAAATATTAAAAATGTAATAACTTAAAAATTTTTTTAAAATTTCTATTTGAATGCATAGAGGTGTTAGCTAAGGTACTAATCTTGAAAAATATTTCTTGGTTTTATTTTTTTTTGAACGTAATAACAGTAAACAAGTATAAAAATGCGAAAAATCGGTAAAAACACGATTTTTGGACCATTGCGAAGGTTCTAAATAAAAAATTAAGTTTATCACAACTAATAATTTTACTAAATATTACGCATGCATAAATGGTGACTACTATGGCGTGTTTAAGTTAATAAACAATACTGTAAAATTAATGTATTTGATTAAATCAATATTTAAAAAAAAAATTCGTAAATTATTGAAAAATTCGAGTAGTATACAACAAGATATAATAACAACTACCAAATTCAAACCGAAAAAATAAATTTCGGTACTGACGTTATTGTTGTATTTGATGGGTATGATTCGTGCAGTATTAAATCGGCAGAAAGAAATCGTAGAGCTATAAACAAAACTTCTCCAACAATAATTTTTAATGATGAAATGCTTCTGACCATTCCTCAAGACAAATTTTTAGGCAACGAAAATAATAAAAAGAGGTTTATTGATGTATTGACAAAAAAAATTAATTAGCAATAATGCGGTCGTCCTCCGAGCACCTGATGATGCCGACCGAATGATTGTAACAACGGCAATCGATCAACCGAGTGAAGCCATTATTGTGTGTGAAGATATTGATGTGTTAGTTTTTCTTGCCACTTCAAAAAAGTATATATTTTAAAAAGTTGAGAAAAGGAAAAACTGAGGAAAAATGGTTTCATTCGAAAAATTTGTTAGAAAAATTTACAAATTGCCAAAAACATTTTATTCATTCACAGTTTCACAGGTTGTGACAGTACGTCGGCATTTTTCAAGCGCAGCAAAATAAAGTTTTTGAAAAATTTTGAAAATCAAGTAGATTTAATAAAAGCCGTCGAAAGTTTCGCTGAGGATCATCAAAGTCCAGAAATTCTTTTGCAGTCTAGCATTACGTGCGTATCGGCTTTGTATGGTGCAAGCAAAAATGTAGCTGACTTAAAACTCATTTCGATATCACTGCTTTGTGAAAGGTACTTCCGGAAAAATAAACAGTGTGAAGCTGTCTTCATTACCACCCACAGAAGTTGCCTTGGAGCAGCACCACTGTAAAAGAGTGTATTTGCAGATGCAAACGTGGATGGGTAAGCATATACATGCAGAGAGCTGGAAGAATGGTAATTTACCAATGAGTCAACGACCTGCATCAGACGACATACTGAACATGATATTCTGTAGCTGCAAGAAAGGTTGCGAATCAGTATGTGGGTGTAGAAAATCTGGTCTTTTCTGCACTATGGCATGCTCCGCATGTAGTGGCAACAGTTGTACAAATTGTTTTCCCGGCCAAGACGACTTACACGAAGAAAGCGACGAACTGGAGCAAGTACAATCAGAAGATTTAGAATGCTAAAAAGTTTTATCTACCTTTTTCGTTCAACGTGTTTGTATTTAAAAATCAGTTATCGGACAATCACCGTATGTTCATAAGTAAAGTCTTTTTTTTATTACCTTCTTGATTGAAGAACCGTATGTATCATATATTATATTTAAAATACTTCCCTTCATTGTAGTTTATAATAAAAGTATTTTTATAGAACATTGTATTTATTTATATTAAACATTTTACATTTATCTCCACAATTTTTATGAATTTGACATCAGATTCGTTATCAGCATACCCGAAAACCCGTAAAAACCTATTAACGCTTATTTTTATGGCGAATTTCGCACTCTTAATACATTTCGGTCGGCCATTTTGTATCCGCCATTTTGAATTTTGCAAATTCGTAATCAGCATACCCAAAATATCTGATTTTCATGATTTTTTCTCGATTAATTTTCGAGATATTTAATTTAACAACTAAGTTTGCAATTTTTTGTTATTAATAAACAAATAGAGATTTAGCGTACAATACCAATCGGTAGACTTTGAACTTAAACTTATTTAGAACACATTTAAAAAGTTTTTATGAATTTTTATGCAGTTACAAATTATTCCGAAACAATGCCTCTTTTTTTACTACGTTTTACTCCACTATTAGTTCTCTACAGTTTTCTGTTTCCTTATGAAGCTCGTGAGAAAGTTTAAAGTGATTTCTGGTTCGGGTGGTTTCATTAATGATGGTTTCATCCTCCACTCCGCACATTCGACAGATTCATTCAACCTAATTGTATGCAGGTGCTTGTTCAGGCTTGTACCATCCATCTCATCGTTCTCTATCGAGCCCAAGCAGCCACTTTACAGTAGAGTCAGTCAAGGGCCTCTTTTTATGTAGCTTCGACTGTCCCATTTCGGCGGCCTACGTCCAATAGCTGTTCCATAGCCCGGTCTCATAGCTCTGATTGAATCAGGCTTCTTGGCAGACTGAAAGCTGGTTCCGGGCAAGGGAAAAGAGTTTTCGTGTCTTCTCCCACCAAACGTTTTGCTTCTTCGTTGCCTTCCACGCCACTGTGTTTGGACACTCATATGAATTTGACTAAGTTATGTTCGCACGACTCAGTCACAATGTTCCAACAGTTCAGCACCAGCTAGAGGTCACTTTGCTTGATGCAAGAGCCATCAAGGCCGCCGAGCTGCCGCTACATATATAAATGTACGTGTCGGCGAAACCTCTTCTGACGTTTTCGCTTGCACACAGAAAAATGGCATATACCTCGACCTGGAATACACTTAGAGTACTTACCAAGTGGCGCCGATATACGAGCCTTTGGTTTGCATGCGTGTACGCCGATCCTTCTATGTACCATTCCAGAATTCCGCCGGGTTTCGAAGATGCTTTTTATCGCGTTCCCAGTGGTCTTGATTAGCGAACACGACTGTATATGGAATAGTGAACTTATAAACAGAGAGTCCTTATCTGGTTCTTTATAGGTAGTGTCGGGGCCTTTGTGAGCCCCAGCTATTCCTCCGTCGCATTCCACATTCCACATTTCACTCTTACACAGCTCATTTGCTGCTTTCCTGTCTTCCAGTTCCATATCGACATCCAAGCGAGTAAGTCCAAGAATGGTCTCCATTCCAGACGTTGGAGTGGTAGTTATTGCTCCTGTTATTCCTAGGTAAGCTAGCCTTTGAACTTGACATAGGCGAGCCTTAATTGTGAAACCCCCCCTTGAAGTGCCACCATAGGGGTGCCGCATATGTTATGAGAGATTTCACTTCGTTAATTTAATTTAAAATATTACTTACACGTTCCTTGTGTAAGGTCACATTGCAAAAATGTAATCTACATATCTCCATAAATAGGTTTATAAATTAATATTATTTTCCTGAAAATATTCAATCAAATTGTTATTGAGTTAATGAAGAACTCATGGCCGTATCAAAGTCTTATTAAGAGAAGTCATTATTTAACTGATTTAATATAAAGGGTAAGTAAATTCATGCTTAACTTAGTACTGTTCGCCAAATTTCCATCATAATGCAATTTTTCCTAATTATTACACACCTCGTTGGGTTATACTTTATTCTCGCTCAAGGATACAGCATTCAGTTCCGCTAATACAAGTATTTTTGCTTGCTTAATTCTGCAAGTAATCCGTTTTGATTATAGTTTTTTGAGAAGGTAAAGTAAATCTGAAAATGGTACCATTTTCAGGTTGATTTGAACTTTTATTAATAGTGGAGTTAATAGAGGCTGAAAATATGCATTATATCGCAATAATTACGGAAAGCTTCGATTTTCCTAAAACCTCTTGATAACAATTTTACACAGCTTAAAATAAAAAGTTATAAACATATAATCGTGAGGAAATTGTTTATTCATTATTTATACAAAAAAAAACTTACTTTTTTTAACAAAATTATTATTATTAAGTTGAGAAATTTTAAAACAATTTAATTCAAATTGACATGTAAGGGGTTTTCGAGGTTTTCTTAGTTCTGTCAAAATGTCAAACTAATGAAATTGTACCTAAATGACAGAACTAAGACGTCACCAAAGCACACTTTTCAATAAATACAATTTTTCCTTTTCCTATTTAGTTTGTTTTCAAAGAATTCTTGAAATTTATGAGGCAGTTTTCTCGACAACGGTTGGAATTATCAAGTTCTATCAAGTGGACTACCTTTTTTTACGTAGAAATGACTCCTGCATGAGATTTTCCAGTTAAGAGTGCCAATATGTTTCATAAAAAAAGAAAAAAATATTCATCATCGAGTATAACTCATGAGGCACTCTCCACGGGCTAGTGTGATGTGATACATAAATTATTGTTTTTTAGCTTACAAAATGTTTCCTTACCAAATTGGGAGAAGATCGAAGTGGTAGTTGAGGTATTGCAAAAAAAAAGAAAAAAATTACAATTTTGACTCCCTGTATCTTTTTCCATAATTTACTAAAGCATGTTTGGTTATATTTTAATATTTTGCTCCAAAGAATCTACCCGTAAACTATGACCTATTACATAGGCCCACAAAAAAAAAGTATTTCAACTGGACATCTGAATATACTTTTCTTTGGTATTTTTCCCGCTGACTACGAATCTGAAGTCAGAATGGTCAGAATGCGCTTATTACAGAGAAAAACCCGAAAAACTGTCAAAAAATGCGTTTTTTATAGTTTTTTGGGTGTTAAAATATGCATGTGGCGTGTTAGGCTAGGCTGCATGTATTTTCATTATGTTTTTTACTCCACTGACCTCGAATCTATTGTTAGAACCAGGGCTAATTGTCAGAATGTTGAGAAAAATTTAAAAAACTGAAAAAAATCGCGTTTTTCACGGATACTATGTTTTTTTATGGATATCACGTTTTTTTCATGAATACATAGCGTGTTACGATGGCCTGCGTACACCTTTTTTTGGTAATTTTTCCCGCTAATCACAAATGTTGAGTCAAATTTGAAGGTCAGTGATGAAAATACTAAGAAAAATAAAAAAAACTGTCAAAAATCGAGTTTTTTTTCATGGATGTCGCATTTTTTCATGAACGCATAACGTGTTCCAATGATCTGCATATACCTTTATCGACTATTTTTTTCCGCTTATCACGAATCTGGAGTCAAATTTTGAGGTCAGTGATGAAAACACTGAGAAAAATCAAAAAAACTGTCAAAAAACTGTTTTTTCAGGATACCCAATCATTGTGCGTGATATATAGTATTTCAATTTTATATGGGTTTTCGTTTTCGAACGCGCTTATCTTCAAACGATCTGTATAAGGGGTTTCTTCGTCGTTTTGTTCCTTTTGGTTTCACTTCTCTTTGTAGCATCCAGCAGTAATCTGCTAACATGTTGACATCCCATTTACCCTGAAATCGACGTTCAAAGCCTTTTAAATCTGGGTGGAATATTTCTCCTTGCTCTTCGCTGAAGTCGCCGTTATTGTTTGGAAACTCATCTAGGTGTGAATCGAGAAAGTGCAATTTCAATCTCATCATAACTTCGTAATTCTTTATCATTTTTGATACAATGTTTCTGTAGTTTGGATCTTTAGTATTACCGAGAAGTTTTGTGGACACGTCTTTAAAACTTCAACATGCCGCATTTTCTACTTCATTCATAGAATCAACGAATTCTTGGTCCCTAAATAATGTTCATGACTCAAATGACTCAATGACTCAAATATATATTTGAGTCATTTGATGAGCCACAAATCTGATGCTAAATTGGAGGAAGGTGTCTTCGTTGGGCCTGAGATTCGAACTTTATTTAGGGACCAAGAATTCGTTGATTCTATGAATGAAGTAGAAAAGGCGGCATGGTTAAGTTTTAAAGACGTGTCCATGAAATTTCTCGGTAATACCAAAGATCCAGACTACAGAAACATTGTATCAAAAATGATAAAGAATTACGGAAAGTTAGGTTGTATGATGAGTTTGAAATTGCACTTTCTCGATTCACACCTGGATGAGTTTCCAGAAAATAACGGCGACTTTAGCGAAGACCAAGGAGAAAGATTCCACCAAGATTTAAAAGATTTTGAACGTCAATTTCAGGGTAAATGGATTACTGCTAGATGCTACAAAGAGAAATGAAACCAAAAGAAACGAAACGACGAAGAAACCCCTTATACAGATTACCGACCTTCAAATTTGACTCAACATTTGTGATCAGCGGGAAAAATTACTCAAAAAACATGTTCGCGGGCCATCGTAACACGCTATGTATTCATGAAAAAACGTGATATCCATAAAAAACATAGTATCCGTGAAAAACCGGATTTTTTACGTTTTTTTTATTTTCCTCAACATTTTCACAGTTAGCCCTGGGTTCTAACAATAGATTCGAGGTCAGTGGGGCAAAAAAAACATAAGAAAAATATATGCAGCCTAGCCGAACACGCCACGTGCATATTTTACCACCCAAAAAACCATATGAAATTATAAAAAACGCATTTTTTGACAGTTTTTTGGGTTTTTCTCTGTAACCCCCCATTCTGACTTCAAATTCGTAATCAGCGGAAACAAATACTAAAGAAAAGTATATTCAGATGTCCAGTTCAAACAACTTTTTTTTTGTGGGCCTGTGTTATTAATGGTCCACCCTGTATCAAATTTGATCACTTTCTCAAAATTTTGAAATTTTGGAAGTGTACAAGATGTACGTAAATACATTTTTGAGATGTTTTTCACTCATCGGTTCTTTTTATACATTACTTCAGGAGTGAAGTGTGAAAGACCCAGGTTTTTATCTTAAAATTTTTAAAGATGGTAGAGCTTTTATTGGTTTCATCGCAAATCTCTTTATGTTCCGACTTCATATATGTACTATTCCTACATACATTCATTTTTATATTTCAAAATATATTAATCAGATAGCTAGATGTTTCTTCTTTTATTTAAGCCTTTGTGAGGTCAATTTCATTAATTAGTTCAAAAGTTACAACAAATTTAGTGTAGCGCGCCCAAGGCCGCCGCGCTTCACGCGCCGAATTTACGTGTCGCCACGTTTCATTTTCATGCATTAAACAAAAAAAATTGGAGCCTACATTTTTGATGATACAAAAAACTTCTTATACATTTTTTATATGAAATTTCCCATACTTTCGAATGGTGCAATTAGTTTTTGAAAGAAAAAATTATTTTAAGATATATTTGACAAAAACTGGTAGTTTTCAACTAATTTGTTTAATAACAAATTACGCTCAAGGACTATTGTTGGTAACTCTGGGTATGTTGTTTCTGACATATTCAGAGACGTATTCTCAAAAGTTACCGCTTCTCCGAATTTTTCCGAATTGAAAACCTCTATTGACTCAACTATAAGTTCTAAAATTGCTATCGAAAATTGCCGTAGGTCTCCATCAGTCGGTCAGTACGTATAAACGTTCGTACGAAACACTACAGGTCGCAACCCTTAACGGATCCACTTGAATGTTTTTTTAAGCCCTTCGTCTATTATCAGAATAGAACATTATTGAATTTCATATTGATCTATCAAGTAGTTTAATTGTTATATATAACTAGCTGAGCCCATCCAAATTCGACGGAATAGGCATGTTTAAATGTATCCTAGAAATTATTCTTTGGAGGCGCACCTTTGAACTTACTACAGCACTCACATTTTCGAGAAACTCGCTGCCCTGTCTCAACTTAATGATCTCACTTTTTCCCAGAATAATTCATAAAAAAAGAGTCTACTCTATACATCCTCCGTCAAGTGTTGAGGTCTTTAGTCCAGTTAATTTATTATTTTAGTGGCCACTCGGTATATCTTCTTCACTAAAACTAAAATAGGTTTCTTCCTTAGCAATTGTGTTAAGTACGTGTCAAATATTATTGTTTTCCGTAACATATTTTCCTTAGTTATTTTTTGGGGTGTTCAGCCTAACGATTTATGTCATGTGTTCTCCAGTCTCCTTTTTCACATTTTTTTTTTTTTGCGGCCGTATGGTTCATACTAGGGCAGAAAGCATTATATGTGTGGATAGGGTGTTGTAGAACTCTCCAAAATCGTCCTAAGTTGAAGACATAATCAAAATTCGACTTAGGCAAAAATTTCATTTAAAGACATTTTTGGGAGTCTGCAGAGGCGCAGATCAGTCCATAAGGACCGTTTTGGGTTCTATAAGGCGTTGGAAATGACCAGGTGAAAATTCGAAGAAACACCGAATTTTCACTTAGGAAAAATGTTTTTGGTTCAGAATATGAGAGTAGAAGTATATAATAACAAAGATTTATGAATGATATACTTTTTTTTCAAAGGTACCACAAATTGGACTTTGAAAAATAAGATTTTTGGAAGGGCGTCAAAATTTGGCTCAGGAATCGATTTATTGAAAGTACGCCAAAATTTCACTTGCAGACTAATTTTTCAAAACTGCGTTGAAATTTGGCTTGAAGATCGATTTTTCAAAAGTACGCCAAAATTTCACCCGCGGATTAACTTTTCAAAAGTACCTTGAAATTTGGCTTGAAAATCAATTTTTCAAAAGTACGCCAAAATTTGGTCTTAAAATGGATTTTTCAAAAGTACCACAAAGTCAGTTTAAAAAGTACCACGAAAATATACTTTAAATTATTTTTTATTTTTTATTCCTCAACCAAAGACATTGACCTTTGAGGTACGGTCATTGAAAGCCCAATTCTAAAGTATGAGCATAAAATTTTAACGATGCACTGCATTCGAAAGGCAAAATAGAAGATTTTGTCAAACCCGGCGTAGTGCCGATAAGCAAAAATTGATAAAAATCAATGCACATGTACAAGGCCGGTTTCTCGCATAGAAAGAGTTTGGATTGACCCAGCGGCTCGCAATTTGGTCGAGCGCGTTGAGTGGTCCAGACAAAGCAATGATAGAAAAGCCAATAACAGGGCTTTTCAAATGACAAAGTTATAGAGGAAAACGCCTTGTGCATAAAAATCCAAAAATTCAATTTTGCCTAAAAGTCGCTCGAAGGTGAGACGTTGCCAAATCGATAATATCAATCGACTGTGATAAGGGTTAGTAAGTCGTGGACTGATCGAACGCCACTCAACTTATGCAGTAATAAGTCCTCTGAATGTGTTTGAGTACGTGAATCTCCACGATACAAGAACTTTAAAGCTAAGTAGTCTCTAGCGAAACTAAATTTATTTAGTAAAACTTTTTTAAGTTAATTTCAGTCAGCCTTAATTATTCATTTACCCAGAGTCTGAAATGATTCTAAAAGCTCGCATTTTGATTCTGAGAAGGTATGTATGAATCTTTTCTACCTAATCGATCGTTAGCGTGAGCGCTCTCGCTTGTATGGTCTGAAAGTCACTACCTTGATTGGGGAAGGCACGATTCTTATCTTGAGAATTTTGTATAACCAATTCTGTTAAATAAACGGATTCTTTGAACTATTGTTTCTTAATTGATCTTGAGGCCTGTTGACGGTCTATAATCCCTGGAACTTTCGTATAGAAAACCAGATGTGTCGAGTTAATTCGCATTAACGTTCGACCTTCTGGTTGCTTTACGGAGGTTTGATAGGGATTTTTTATGCGTTTTTTGAGAAATATATTCCGTTATTAATAGACCAAAACGTGATTTCCGCGTACCAAAACTAATCCCTCCGCAGAGAAATTCTTCGGTTGGGATTTTTTTATGCAAAAATTCAGGAAATTAAGAGGTGCCTAAACCTCTAACGAGGGAATTCGGGTCCAGAGAGAGCGTAGTTTCCGATCTGTGGTAGTGCAGCCTTGGTCCATTACTCGGTTACCGAAGTACATCTTATCTCGAACCCGCCTGGGAGGTAGAAGAACGGCGACTGGCGCCCCCTGAGAAATAAATTGGTGTCGCGTCATTTTAACGCCCGGTAGTGCGTTCTTCTACAAGGGCACATAATAGGGTGTTAAAATGGGTCTCTAGTTAAAACGCGATAGGACGTACCGTTTTCGAGTAAAACGCACTTGTTTGGTTATGTTTGCTTTGAGTTTTCATTGTGTTCTGAATTGTGATCTGATAAATAAATTCTACATTTTGGTGTTTTCTTCCGTTTGTTTTTTTAAATCATTTTCCGATGAAATGGACATATAATAGCTGTTTCTCGAGGAAGGTAAAATTACTGTGGATTTTGTTATAGACACAAAATAAGTTGCAATGATAATTCGAGACAAGCGTGAACCTTCAAATAGGGGAGTGAGAACCCCCTGTTCCGTCCGAGTCCCTTTATTTTTTCATTAGCAATGTCCCTCATAAACAGAAAAAGCAAGAGGCGACACAGTTTTATTTTTTCGTAGTCAGCGGTGAGTATTTACTAGTCAGTCGATGAAAAGTGTGATCTGAAATAATTGTTTGCAAACAAGTGCTTTTTACTCGAAAACGGTACGTCCTATCGCATTTGAACAAGAGATCCATTTTAATACCCTAATATGTGCCCTGTTCAGGTATACATTGCTTTCTGCCCTACTATGAACCATAGGAGACTGGAGAACACATGACATAAATCGTTATTACACAATAAGTGTTGATCCTACTTAAATACAAAAACACATTTTCTATGCGTAATGAATTGGACTTTTAGGATAAACAAAAACATTTACCAGAATTATACTGGTTTTGGTTTTTTTAATGCAACAATACCAAAATAGCCAATAACCAACGTAAATTTTCTTATGTAAAGGTCGTACATACATGAAAAAAAAAAATTAGCGAAAAAAAGTAGGTTCACTTTTTTTTTTAAAAAAGGGTTTTCAAAATTTCAACATCCCGTATCATGGAAACCGCGCGGTATTCGGTGAAAGTTTTTTCACAAATCATCATCCCTCCTTAAGGGCATTAGTATGTGTAGTATTGTAGATTGGAAATAATAGCCGTTTGTCCTGTACAGAAGACCCCCGAATTCGGACATGATATGGGCACATAAGTAAAATTTCACACACGTGGTGTAACAGGGTGTAGTTTTCTGTGCTTGCTTATTATGCCCTCTTCAACAACTTCCACAAAAAAAAGTCCGCAGTACGCAAATTTTTTTATGTCTAATTCGACTGGAGTATATTCCTTTCAGTGATCACTTTGTATATTTTTTCTACCAAAATTGTATCAGATTTTCATCCTTGTCAACTACATTCCAGATATTATTTTCCTGTCGTTTCATTTTCAGGTATCCAGCCTGTATATTTTTTATTAAGAATCGTTAGATCTATCTCTCTCTTGGCAATAGCGTGAACTACCTGTCAAATATTGTTTTTATTCATCAAATGAGTTTTTAAATGTGACGCCAACGCTAACACACGATACAGATATAACAGACAGACTAAGTACTAACGTAATGGAAAACCCTAATTTTCGTATCTGCATAATTTGAAATCTGATGATATGGACACATTTTTTTCACGATTATAATTAGCTACAAACAGGGACCGAAACCGAAATTTGTTTCGGTTTGGTTTCGGTTACGGTTTTCAAAGCAACATCAATTCGGTTTTCGGTTTTCCAGAATCTCGCATTCCCGTTTTCGGTTTCGGTTACGGTTAGCTAATATTTTCCGAACCATAGTCAAAATTTTCTTCGTCGTTATCGTCTCCATATACCCCAAATAAATTATTAGAAAATAATTGACTAATGCAGTGCAATGCAATTCAACATTGCCGGCGTATGCACCATATAACGATAACAAATTTTCATATTCAGGTAAATTCAGGGTTGTCTATAAGATGGGTCACAAACAACAAAACACCTTCATAATATTAAAAAATAAACGAATTAAGTAACAAATAAACAATTGCCGTCACCTACAATGGAAATAACATGTCGTTGCATGATGAAAACTGTGACTGATTTACTCGGATATCTTCGGCCAACTGCGTTCTTTATATGCGCAGTTTGATGTAGTAGCGGCCATCGGTCGGTTATAGTTCGAGCGCTGAGGTTCATTTATTTATTTCAACTTCTATTTCATGTTTATGTATGAAAATAACAATTTAAGAAAATAAAAATTAGTGATGACACATCTGTGGATAAATAGCTTTATTTTAAAAAAAGAATCATCAAAATCGGTCCAGTGGGAGCCACTGGCGAAGCCGAAAAAATAAAAGGCTTGTGTTTTAAATATACAGGGTGTCCCGTAAATAATGGATAATCCTGAAATGGTAATAGGCCAGGCCATAACCTTTCAAAATATCACAACTTGACCTTATTGAAAACCCTACGGTTTTTGAGATATGGGCATTTTTTGAAATTTCGAAAATTTCTACTCTAGAATAGTATTTTGCATGCCACTGCCACAAGGTAAGGATTTTTTCATTCTCTTCTTTGATGAGTATTCTAGAACAGTTGTGCTATCAGACGTATGTAGGAGTTTTTAGATAACGACGACAGTATTCTCAAAAAAAAATATATTTCTCAAATTTCGGTTCCACCAAGATTCCGTCTGCTGACTTTGACCTTTGATGGTGTAAAGAAAAGTGTCAAGCGAAACTTGCCACTTATCTTAAAAACTTGCCCACTTATTATTATATTCTAAAATGTTTAAAAATTCTGATTCTTCTTCTTAGAAAAAAAAGATATAGCTGTTTGAATAGTGGAGGGGCTAAATTTATCACTTTCAAATATTTAACAAGTAAGCCTCGTTTTTAATTGCATGTGACGTATGTCATTTTGAACGTCTGGTGTTACCGATTCAGACTTTGTTTGTCGATAATAACGAATTGGGGTTTCTTTGGACTTATTGGAACTTGTTGAGAACAACAATGCCTCGTATACAGTATACATAACGTGAGTATACTAAATGCATACTATTTACGGCGAATGTCGAGGCAACGCCAGTGCATCCGCTGTGCGTTATCGAGAATATATTTTAAAATGCTTTAAAATTCTGAAGTAAGAGGACGAAGTAAGATCGAAATAAAACAAAAAGTAATTTCACCTGCATTTATTAAATATTATTAAAAAGAAATAGTCAAACAACTTATAATAAATGTTCGAATTGCTCTCCTCTAGCCCTGATGCAGGCTCTGCACCTTTTAATAAAGGAACGTTTTAAATGGCGTGAATATCTGGATCGGCTGATTTCTTCAGCGGCTACTCCGATGCGCTCATGTAATTCATTCAAGGATTGAACAGGTTGGAAGTACACCTTTTCCTTCATGCATCCCCAGTAAAAAAAAATCTAAAGGATTTAGGTCTAGTGGGTGGCCACAGAATTGGAGCTAAGCGAACGATCCATATTCCTGGATATTTCAAATTTTGATATGCTCTCACCTCTCTCCCATGATGTGGAGGGCATCCGTCATTCTGAAACCACATTGTCAGCCTCAGGGATAGAGGAAAGTCTTCTAGTAAAACCGGTAGTTCGTGTTGAAGGAATTCCAAATAATTGTCTGACGTTAATGTTGGTGGCAGTTCGAATGGGCCTACCACTTGACCATTTAGGATGCCTGTCCAAATTTATTTTAAATTCTGCTCTACTATGATTCGTCAGACTACAAAATTTTATTAAAAAAATCTGGATCCTCTCGTATCATCCGCAGCATTCGCCGGCAAAATACCACTCTCAAGCGATAATCTCTGGGTAGTAGAGTTTGCACACGTTGTACATGGAAAGGATGGAGTTGGTATCGTTTTAAAATTCTGTGCACCTTGTTTTAGATACGCCAGTGCGTCGTGATATGGTACGCACAGTAGTAGATGGATCATCGTTAATTTCATTCAGCACTTCGTCGTCGAAATCTTCACGGGTCTTCCTTCACTGACGCCACCAATACAACGATGACTAGAAATCCTTCCCCCGCAGTACGCGTTATGCACTCTAATAAATACACGATAGTTAGGATGGCGTGCGTTCGGGTACCTTTCTTGATAACGCACAGCGGATGCACTGGCGTTGCCGCGACATTCGCCGTAAATAGTATGCATATTAGCATACTCACGTTGTGTATACTGTATACGAGGCATTGTTGTTCTTAACAAGTTCCAATAAGTCCAAAGAAATGCTAATTCGTTATTATCGACAAAAACAAAGTTTGAATCGGTAACACCGCGTACAAAATGACATGCGTCACATGCAATCAAAAACGAGGCTTACTTGTTAAAAATTTTAAATCGATAAATTTAGCTCCTCCGCTATCCAAACAGCTATATCTTTTTTCTAACAGGAAGAATCAGAATTTTTAAACATTTTAGAACATAATAATAAGTGAGCAAGTTTTTAAAATAATTGGCAAGTTTTGCTTGGCACTTTTCTTTACACCATAAAAAGTCAAATTCAGCAGACAGAATCTTGGTGGAACCGAAATTTAAGAAATACATTTTTTTTGAGAAAACCGTTGTCGTTATCTCAAAACTCCTATACACGTTTGATAGCACAACTGTTCTAGAATACTCACCAAAAAACAGAATGAAAACATCCTTACCTTGTGGGAGTGTCAAGCAAAATACTATCCTAGAGCAGGAATTTTCAAAATTTCAAAAAAGTGCCCATATCTCGAAAACCGTAGGGTTTTCAATAAGGTCAAGTTGTGATATTCTGATAGGTTATGGCCTGGCCTATTACCATTTTCAGGATTATCCATTATTTACGGGACACCCTGTATAGATTATTTAATACCGTCACACGAGTATTCGCCAACCATCTCTTTTCGGCATCTATTGGATAAATAAAACAATTATTTTTTCTTTCAACTCGTTCTAACTCAAAAACCATGAATTGGTCTCAAATTTTACCATATAATCATTGTATATTTGTTAACTAAATGTGTTGATCTAAAAGTCAGACATTAACAAGAGTAGAAAAAAAATTTTTTTCTAAAGTGGTGTCGATAAAATATGAAAATTTCTAATTTAATTTAACTTGCTGTCAAAATTTCGTGCTTACAGGAAACAATGCACGAACAGATCTATAGACAGTTGTTCAGAATTCTTTCACTAACACAATGATATGCAAATTCTTCTCTATGTGTGACATTTTAGGTTTTAGAAATAAGTCGATTAAATGCAATATACTCTTTGTTTTCGTATTTGCGAACAGTGTAATAATAATTTAACTAATGAACTAATGTTATACGCATAACATTTATTGTATAAAACAACTTTCGGTTGTGCACTTTTGTTTTACCAACAATTATAAATATTTTATCGACTGAAACATGTAAAAAGCATTACTACATCGAAATTCGCCTCTGAATTATTCTTGTTAAAATTATGTTTTGATAGTTTTTCCAAAAAATATTTATTATTTTTAATATATGACTCACGCATTTACTTCATGAAGAATTAATTGAAGTAATTAGAAATAAAATAAATATAATTTAATATCTCTGAATATGATTAAAACTAAATAAATGAACTCTAAACTAAAACTAAAGTTTTAATTAGCTCCATATTTGGTGTTTATCAAGACTATTTCAGCCTGTGTTTATTTAGTAAAGTTTGATACTTAAAAATTTGTTTTTAACTTAAAGAAACAATAGTGAAATTTTTGTGTCAATTTATTTTTCATTTTATAATTGAAGTAATAGAACGAAAATCAAATCAGTTGAATAGTCGAATACGCAGGGAAAGGACAAAATAATGTTTTTCACTTGACTTTCAAACGTGCGTTAATGAGTCCGGCTTATATCCGTGATTTACCTGCAATGACATTTGAAATTGAACGGAGAGCAGGACTCAAAATATGCCTTATTCATCGTCCATCATCTGGTCAGGGTCACTCTTTGTGAAATCCGCGCGGTTCTAATGGGTTTCTGATTGCCAAACAGCAGGGTGTTCCTCTTAACGATCGAATAACACCAGTAAATACCTAGCCTGTTAATATTCCCTGTGTGATTCAATACTTCCACATCCCACAGAAGCTGCTGCAAATATTTGACCGTCATCCACATACATACATATCTATATGTATGTACAGTTCTTTCATTTCAAAAGTAGTCGCCTAGAATAATTGGGTTGTTGCACTAAGTCAATATTTTAATAAAATATGTATTAGATAATAACATTTTGTCCTGACAAATCGTTGAAAACATGTAAAAGTTAATTAAACAACATCTTATAATATGAGATGAAAAATTACATGTTATATATCATTATGTAATATTACATGGTATTGTTGCATGCAACATTGTAATATGACATTTTCATATCTTGGACTTCTCCTTGAAGTATTCCAGGAACATGTTTTTGCTGTACCTACTGGAAACATTTTTACGATCCCAGCATCCCAACGACTCTAAAAAATACATTGAAAGTAGTTCTCTTAACAGCTTCTTCAGTTTCAGCCGGAATAGGTATAATTTCTTGACTGTTCATTTTTTACTAGTCAGTTCAAGCGTTGTTTATAAAAAAGACATAGAAACAAACTTTCACTACCTTAGCTACAATAGTGCTATTTATGTGGCCAAAATTTGAAATACATTTTTTCCTAGCATTTTCTGATAAATTGTTAGAATGTATTCAAAACAAAAAAATGTTCTGAAGGATAATTTTTTCAATTTGCTGTTATCAGTTATCATACTAAAATTATTTGTGAGAAAAGCAATAATCTTGTGGTCAGTTAAGCCAAAATCACAGTGTCAACTAGTTCAGAATTTTGTTTGGAAGTTTAATTTTCAACAATAGGCCCGTTCAGCATTGTTTTTTATTTTAGAAATCGAAAGTAGAACATTTTTTACGGCAATTTCCAAATTTTTAGGCTTTTATTAGGACGTTTACTGCTACTTCAGGTGTCCCGCAGGTCTCACACTTGGGGCCCCTTTTGTTTTTGTTATTCATAAATGGTATTGTCGAGTCAGCAAACAAATGTGAAATACTACTCTTCGCTGATGACATAAAAATGTTTAAAATAATTCAAAATCCTATGGATTGTACATTAATGCAGACCGATAATAATAAAATATTCGAGTTGTACGTAAGATTATGACCTGTACATGAAATATACGAGTCGTGCAATTTCAATACCTCACGGATAATGTACATTTAGAGAGAGTTGAAAAAATGGATCTGGGTGTTCTATTCGATGTTAAGTTATCATTTAATAGTCATGTCATGTCTATTACCAATCAAGTATATAAAAATCTTGCCTTTATATTACGTAATTCGAAAACTTTTAAAAATATGAAAACATTAATATTATATACAACTTTTGTAAGTTCAAGACTTGAGTATTGTTCTGCGGTATGGAGCCTTTTTATACTAAATATATTCAAGCTGTGGATATACAAAAAAAAAATTATCAAACATTCTGAAGACATTCTTACTGGTACATGTAGTAATTCTAATTACCTAAAAGACTTATCTATATATGACTCCATTGGGTGACCATGTATTTCGACGTGCTGAACACGAATCAGATGTTCGTTTAGCTCCATCACCCACCATTTTTTTTGTACATCGCGAAAATAACCTAAAAATACTCATAATTTAGATTTAGATAGAGCTTACCCAATGAAGCCCCAGGAACAGCCCACTTTTCACTTTTTTTGTGTGTGTTTGTAATATATTTACATATGCGATTTTCTATAAAATGGCGGAAGATCTGGTATGCATATATTACACAGGCACACACACAAAAAAAATGTATTTTTCTGGGATTCCATTGGTATGTATTTCGACTACTATTAAATAAAAAGCGAATACCAAAATAAACCACAAGGGGGGGGGGGGGACGTGCCCCTGTGCCTCCCCCCCGTCATTTATTTTGGTATTCGTTTTTTGTTAAATAATAGTGATTTATGAACAATAACATTAATTGTTATTTTATTATATATACATATGTATAACTGTACATGCCCAACCTGTCGTTTATTTTGGCCACAAGGCCGGAGCATGAAAATTTGTTGATTTTTTATTTGCGAGCAAAAAAATTTTTGCTCATCAATTTTTCATTTCTGAGAGTGAAAATACATTATTTTTATGGTTTTGTTCTTATTCATCATTTGTCAAAAAACGCCTTCTAACTGCTCCTTTAACGTAAAAGAGGTTATTTTCCAGTAAAATATTGAATAATTGTATTATTTTGTAAATTTCACAGACATTGTTTTAGAAGAAGGCACATGTAGCAGAGGTCTTTGAAATTGCCTATAGCCTTTGACGGATCTTTCCATATCTTTCCATAGACTTCTCAATGGAAAAATGAGCACCGTTACGATTCGCCCACTCCCGTATATCTAGCCGTATTTATTTATGAATAAACTTCACCAGAATATTTTGGGAGGAATTCCTTGACGTTCATTCGTGACATCCAGGACAAAGTTCTCATTATTTTGATCGGAGGCCGAGGTGTTCGGTATATACGAATATCAAATTTCACATATCAACGATGCAATCAGACAGGGTAACAATAATTGTCGGAGGAAATAAGACGTCTTGTATGCGGAGTGAGGTTAGACTAACCCGTATCTGGTTCCTTCCTGGTGAAGTGGAGCCTCAATCACGATGTCCATTGTTCTAGAGCTGTCACGGGCACGCATGACACATGACGTAATCAGCGGGGCGGGTCAGGCAATCAACTGTCTGATTTAATATTCACCTCTTGGCGGGCAACATTGAACACCAGGCGTTCCCGGCTGCTGTTGACAAGCTCTTGTTGTACACGCGGGACCCGGTTATGTATGTGTTAACTGTTCTGCCCACAATAAGTATATCAACCGCCACGGCGCGGTGCTGCACGGGGTTTTATCTCCACGCGGAGTGTTGACAGCGGGGATCGGATCGGCGTGTATTAATTTATATTTAGTTTTTAACAATTAGGGTCTGTCCTTTCTTAATTAATTTCTTAGTTTTATGTTATTGATGTTTTTTTTATAGTTCTCGCAAATACGAAAACGAAGAGCATATTACATTTTTGGAACCTAAAATATTTCATATCAATGTACAGGGTAGACCAAATTAGTTAGGATTTGACGTTTTCTCTAAATCTATGGCAGATAGACAAAAACCAATACAGGTGTCTCAGCTTGATTTTCGTGAAACAAACAATGGCGCAAACCGAGATCGTCTATCTTTTTCGACTACCGAGCTACAAACCGTTTTTGGAAAATTGTAATTTTTGGATGACCTCTATATCGAGTAACACATTCTTAAGGCACTTTTTTATAGTAGAATCCGTTGCTGATAAGAAGAAAATTATGCATGCCTCAGTTTTCGAGATAACTTGTGTTTTTTTAATGGAACACCCTGTAAATTATTCCATTATTCGATCACAACTTAAATTAACTATCCAACGATATATCATATGTCATTTTATCTCTAGAAAAAGTGGTTAATTTTCGAAAATTTCATATATTTGTCAGGAGGCCTTGGAAAATTATTAACAACAACAACAATTCTTATAATATAAAATAATTTTGCCAAGAATAGGAAAAACTAAACTACAATAAATGTTCGAATTGTCTTCCATTGACATTCCATATGCATTTTTGACACCTTCTCTTTGCAGCATTTGTTGCATTTCCAATCATGACAGGAGTTATTGTCCGAAACGCAGCTAATGTTTTGTTTTCTAATTCTTCTATGTTATTAGAACGTTCTCTATATATAATATTTTTTAAATAACTCCAAAGCCAAGGCGGAGGTTATATCGGGAGATTTAGCTGGCCACAAAATAGGACCATTATTTCCTAAGAATTAAACAATATCTAAACTACTTTGTTGTTTAATGATGTCCAGTTAGCTAAATTAATTGTTACTTATTAATTTAATTAACTTAGCAAATTAAACATTGATAAACTAATCCTGAGTGATACCTATTCAATCCTCCCCAAATTGAGCATTTAAATAATTTAGTTTTTCATTTGACGTATGACCTGGGGAGCCATCGTGTTGTTAAAATAATCTTTGAAATTTTCCTACAGCCACATTGTCGTAGAATGTTGATACAATTTTCGGTATTCAAATTTAACGTGAAAAAAATGAGGACCTATTATTGGTATCCAATTTGATATCACGACTCCATCTCTGACGGAGTAGTTCAGAAATCCCCGAGAAACCAACTGGGAAGGCTATTCAGAGTCCCTCTGAAGGCACCTGGAGGGAGGAACAGCATCCGGAAGAGATGTAGAGAGCCTGGAGGTGGCAGTGGAGCAGGTAAGCGAGGCGATAATAGTCGCTTATCAGGAAAACTGCCCAGAGAAAACAAGGAAAAGCAGGGGTAAAACAATTTGGTAGAACAAACATCTAGAAGGCCTCAGAACAGAAGTGAGAAAACTGTTCAATAAGGCCAGATCCAACCAAGATTGGGATACCTACAAAATAAAACTCACGCAATACAACAACGAAATCCGCAAGGCCAAAAGAGACTCATGGAGGAGGTTTTGCGAAGGTCAATGATGGTCCTGCAGCCTCCAGAATCCATAGGGTCTTGGCCAAGGATGGTTGTACTGCAAATGAGGTAGGCTTTCTCAAGAAAGAGAATGAAACCTACCCAGAAACACTAACGGAAAGCATCAAATTGCTCATTGAGGCACACTTTCCGGGCTCACTGATATTGGAGGGTTCGGAGGCCGTGCAATTCCCAGATGAAAGGCCGGAGCGGTCCAGATCTGCGGATTGGAGGCTGGCCAATGAGGTAGTAAAACTCGACAAAATCAGATGGGCAATTAGTAAGTTCCAACCATTCAAGTCTTTTGGAATGAATGGAATTTACCCAATTCTGCTCCAAAAAGGGCAGAATATACTAATACCACACTTGTGTAAAATATTCAGAGCCTGTCTGGCTCGGAAGTACATACCACACATATGGCGGAAGGTGAAGGTCACCTTTCTACCAAAGATAGGTAGGATATCAGACCAAACACCCAAGTCATATAAACCCATAAGCCTGTCCTCTTTTCTACTTAAAACGTTGGAAAGACTCCTGGACAGGTACATTAGAGACGAAATACTAAGGGAGAACCCCCTTAGTGAGCGTCAATATGCATACCAACCGGGAAAGTCAACAGACCTCGCGCTGGATGATTTAAATAGGCTACTTACAAAGTCATTAGATGACAAAGAAATGGCAATGGCAATATTTCTAGATATAGAAGGAGCGTTCAATAACGCGACAACGCAATCTTTAACGAATGCGTTGTTAAATAGAGGA
The DNA here is from genome assembly GCA_936432065.2 of Rutpela maculata. Taxonomy (NCBI): domain Eukaryota; kingdom Metazoa; phylum Arthropoda; class Insecta; order Coleoptera; family Cerambycidae; genus Rutpela; species Rutpela maculata. The sequence continues at coordinate 9,568,119 of OW386289.2, forward strand.
GTTCCAACAGTACTCTGCCAGTGGATTAAAGCCAGCCTAGAAAAGAGGATAATAGTATTCAATCTAGGCGAGGCTACCATTGAGGCAAAAGTGAGTACTCCAACCCTTGTTGACGAACTCCTCCGAAAAATTTCCGCAGATAGCTTTTACCGCCTAGGATATGCTGACGATCTAGCAATAGTAGTCAAGGGGCGATTTGCGAACACGATATCAGAGCGTTCACAAAGAGCCCTAAATGTTGTCGACAGGTGGTGTAGTGAGGAAGGACTTTCCATAAATCCTCACAAAACTACAGTCGTCACCTTTACACGGAAACGAGCCTTGGGAGGCCTAAAACCCCTGAGGCTCAATGGAGTGGAAATTCCATTTGCCAATACCATTCATTTCATTTTTGACCAAAAGCTGACATGGAATTCCCACATCCAAAAAGTCACACAGAAAGCAACAATTGCCCTGGGAAGGTGCAGGCAGATGTGTGAAAAAAATTGGGGGTTAAACCCCAAGATGACCCTATGGTTATACATCAGGGTTGTAAGACCCGTGATAATGAGGCAAGGAACTGTAAACCAGTCAATTGCCATTTTTTCCGATAGCCAAGCAGCGCTAAAGGCACTCGATTTCATGCAGGTCGATTCAAGACTAGTATGGGATTGTATAAATGCCCTTACAGACCTAGGAAGTCAGAACAAAGTGACTGTGGCATGGTTATCAGGACACGAGAGACACAGGGGAAATGAGAAGGCTGACGAACTGGCCCGAGAAGGCGCATCTAAGGCCCTAGTAGGACCCGAACCACCCCTTTTGCGGTGTGGCTAAACCAAACATACGAACATCCATTAACAAATGGGTATAAAATAAATCTCTAGAGTGGTGGAAGAATTTCCCACAACAGAGACAGGCCAAAAAGTTCATTAAAGAACGATCGGCCAAATTCACGGAAGACCTGCTACGCCAAAATAGAAAGGCCGTTAGGATAATAGTAGGTCCTCTAACTGGACATTGTAGGCTTAATAGACATATGAGTCTAATGGGCTGGCAGAGGATGCAACATGCAGATTCTGTCAAGAGGAAGAGGAAACCTCAGTACATGTGCTGTGTCATTGCGAAAGCCTAGCCAGACTGAGGTTCCAACTACTTGGCGAAGAGAAACCAAGGGCAGATAGCTATACCAAGGAGCCCTTATCAAGGCTGGGGAGTCTGATACAAAAGACAAAGCTGGATAAGGAGCTCTAAGTAATATTAGACAAGGAGAGCCACAATAGATCCACAGGGGTCGCGGTGGCCAAGGCCAATCAGCCAGCTCCTTTTTTTCAATCTAATCTAATTGGTATCCAATGAAACCACACCATACACCAAATTCAAATCGTCCTTGACGATTAACTGTAGCGGTTATGCGTGGATTTTCATGTGCCTAATGGTAGTTATTATGCCAATTAAAAATTGTAGCACTACTTATATTGGCCCCGTCTGTCCATATAATCGTTCCTTCAAATTCTGGCATTTCATTGCACTGACGCAAATACCACTGACAAAAGTCGAGACGCCTTTGAAAACGTCGTTTGGGTATAGATGACTAATCCTAATTTTGTAGGGTTTGAATTTATTTTTTTTAAGCAACGCAACGTAGTTGTTTTTGGGATTCCTAAATTTTCCTGTATTTCAGGAGGCGATATATTAGGATTTTCTCTTACAGTTTCTAAAATATTATTTTCTACAGCTCCTCTACCTGCATTATTATATATTTTTCCTCGAGGTTTTACAAATGATCCAAACTCTTTTAAATTTCGTTGTAGCCTTTTATGTCTGGCTGTCACTTTTCTGGATATCAAAAAATATTGTTCAGGCGGCACTATTGGCACAAAATTTTGCTGTCTTTAGCTCGGAAAGTAAATTTGAATCTTTTCTGTATTCTGTAAAACACTTAAGTGTATATCATATTTTTCACCATAACTAAATTGAATCATTTTTAATAATAATGCTCACAATTAACTCACATTTATTGTAGTTTAGTTTTTCCTATTTTTGACAGAATTATTTTTTATTATAAGAAGTGTTTGTTGTTAGTTTTCCATGGCCTCTTCACAAATATATTAAATTTTCGAAAATTAACCACTTTTTCTAGAGATAAATATGCCTAGAGCGTCGGGATATTACCAAACAACGTGCTTTCGGAAACTGTGATAAAATTATTTCGTATTATCAACATCCTTGGGCTGAACATTTTTTGCTCAAATAGAAATCCTATTAAATTCGCCCATTTCTAATCACGTGTGCGGAAACAACCAATCAGAACATTACACTGATAACTCCCTAGGACAATTATCACTTATGTCATCTAGTTTGACAGTTCAATAATATATTTTTGACAATGTCACAATTACGATTTGGTACTGCAAGTAACGACTTGATAAATATAATAATAGAGAAAAACACGTCATATAATACAATTAAAAGTAAATAAGTTTATTGACTTTTACGACACCAGAAATTATGTATTAGATAAAAATAAATAAAATAAATTACAAAAAAATTTCTATGCGAATGCCCCTCGAATGTTGATAAATAGCTCATAATTTTATCACAACTTCCTCACGCACGTTGCTTGCGCGGCGTCGGGATATTACCAATGATCGAAAACCAAAAAGTTGAAAGAAATGTTTTTTCCCTATTCCTTTTTTGCTTGCTGAATGATATGACTGGCGTAGCTATAGCGATTTCTGTCAAACCTGCTGCAAACTGTAGGCTATGGTCCGGCGGTGGTCCTACACTAAATTTACCAAGCTACATCTAATGCAAGGTGAACAAAAATTGGAAACAATTTTTTAATATTACGAGCTTATTCGAAGATTTGGCAGAGTCGCCGCCGGTGATATCATTTAAAAATACCATTTCGCAACGAAAGAGAGCCTTACATGGAGACGAATCAGCCGAAGAATGTTTTCTACGACAATAGTATGAACTAAGACTTTTATTGAGAAACGCGCCCGTTGAACAGTTTGCTTTTACAAACAAATTGCACAGCATGCTCTCGCCTATGTCGTTGTTTTCAATGCTGTTAATGATGACGATTTCATTGCATGATGGTTTTTAATTGAGATGCGATAATGCCAGCAAATTTTATGTATATTTACGTGAAACCTGGTACAATGACGGACACCGAAAAGTAAACGACTATTTGATATTATGTACTGTGAACTAAAAGTATATTATTATTAGAAACTAAAATGAGGTTATGAAGTACTGTTTGTTTATCCTCCAGGCAGGGACCTTGAAATATGTGAAGCTATTAAAAAGGTTGATTTTTTTTCGAACCACCTCCACAAAATATCTCTAAAAAGTAATAAACAAAAATAATTTCACTCAGTTTTACAAATACCTGTCTACCTATTAGTGGAAAGTATCAAGGAACTGTACCTTATTAGCAAATATCAATTTGAAGTCGCTGCAAAACGTATTTTTTAAACTAGTAATTTCAGTGTGTAAAACGGACTTCAAATTGATATTTGGTAATGAGGTACAGTTCCTTGCTACTTTCCACTAATAGGTAGACAGGTAAAACTAAGCGAAATTTTATTTAAAAAAAAATTGTTATCTATTGTGTGCTGTGAGGTGTCTGCAGTCCAAGTTGGAACCGAGAAGTCACTATTTAATAAAGGAAAGTGCAGATAAGGCAAATTATTTGCACCTGGTTGTCTCGTGCGTTGCCATTTAGAAATAAAATTTGTAATTCTCAAAAATTAAAATAAGATTACAGTCCGCTCATTCTCATACAAAAAGGTTGAACAAAACAACAATATAATAAATAACACTAAATAAACATGTAATCAATTGTCCAAAGTGGCTACACTATTATTTTCAATGCAACGCTCGTTCAAATTGTATTCTTGAATTTAGTAAACAGTTGGAAAAACTGTTATTATTTTCGTTTAAATTGTTAATATCTTCTTGAATTCTCACTTTAATGATCTGAGAAGTGTAGCTAGCTTTAAAACTTCTAATGGATTCAAATCACGGCTGTGTGCTGGCCAGTTGTCTAATACCAGAATAGAATCCTGTTGAATTTCGTAATAACTCTTCGAGTAGTCTAAGGGCTCGTTTATCAATACAGGGTTAGGTTAATTTGCTCCGGGGCTAAACGTTTACTCCAGGCTAAACGTTTATCAAGTCGTGTTAAAAGTAACCCTGGGCTAAAGTCAGAGGTAATATAGCCCGAGCTACAAATTGTATGTTTGTTGTTGACAGTTGCTAGGTGAAAAGTTACTGTTATTTTTTTTTTCGTAAATTATTGAAAATGGAAGCTTTCGAAGAAATAAACGATGATGAAACGGATATTTTGGAATTTTTGGAAAGACATACTTAGTTTTCTAATGTAGTTAAAAAGCAAATATTAAAATCTATTTTTGTCATACCTCCCTTATAAGTATACTCTAAGTACATTGTTTTGTCGATCGTAAGTGATGCTTTATATACCAAATACCAGAGCTGGGTAATTACTTGTAATTTAAAAATAATTACAATTACAAATTACTTTTTTAAAAAAGGAACTAATTACAATTACAAAGTACATGTCTTTAAAAAAGGAATTAGCAATTATTTTTCTAATTACTTTTATGATAAAGTAAATTATAGTGACCAAACAGAAAAGAAGGTAAGTTAAAAATTTTAATTAAAAGTGTTGTGTAATATTTCGTTTTAATATTTATTAGAATCGTTATTAGAATATTTGACATTAAGAGTAATCAGGAAAAATTAAATAAATATATAGGAAAGGCAGCTTAATAGTGGAGTCGGTTTAGGAAAGGATTGGGAAAATTTTTAAGATGGATGCAGACCCTGCGGAAATTGTTTGTCATGACGAGTATAATAAAACCCTAAAATTTTAGTTTCCAAAAAGGAGTGGAACCATGATTTTTTGGCCGAAAAGGGGTATTTTGGACATTTTAAGGGTCAAATTTGTTGGTTTAACTTTTTTTATCACTTAAACAACTAGTTAAGAAAAGAAAATGATATCCTTTTATTCTCAATATTAAAGGAATCTTCAGTTTAAATTTGGGGCAGATATCTGACCATCCCCCTCCTGATATATATACGAAAAAAATTGAGAAAATCAAATTTCGGCTATCTTGATCAAATCTCAACCGATTTGGCTGAAATTTGGAATAGAAGTAGTATTTATCATATAAAAACTGTTAACCAAATTTCATTTTAGTCTAATGATTCATGGGTATGACTCAAGTATCATTCAAGTGCAAATTTGTTTTACATAATAATTTATTTATTTATTTTATTTTTTTTTTTAACTATTTAACGTCGGCCTATTTCCCCCCCCCCAACCTGGAAATTTTGCCGAACCTCTTCCCTTAAGAAGAGTAGGGATCTTTTACTTGCCTAACATTTAATAGACAAGGGACCGCCTGCTTTACATCCCCTCCGAAGGATGGTATATCCACTACGTAATCCTCGTCTGAAATTACGTAACTTCCGCGTATACACTGATATACAAGCCGCTAAAAGGTGGGGCGAGAACGCTGTATTTCCCAAGATGGGTCACCCATCCAAGTACTAACTGCGCTCGACGTTGCTTCAACGGAATATCGACTGACATTCACATTGAAGTCGCCTCTACGCTCGCCCCTAATTTATTTTTATTTTTTTTTATATGATATTTTAAAATTAATATTAATTTGTTGAAAGAATTTCATAGTTTTTTTAATTACATCATTTTATAATGTATACACTATACACTAATGAGAATATTTTTAATAAATCTACAAAATTATAAATTAGTTAGTAGCACTAATACAATTCTTTCCTATAAGAATTTAACAGTTTGACGCACACTGTATGTATAAACCACACGCTACAATCATAAACCACGCTCATTAAGTTTTAAATTGATCTACCTGTTTATTCTATTTACTGATACTTATCTAATTTATTTAAAACAGGAACTTAAATTCGTCCCAGTTAAAAGTAAATACACTGTTTATGTAGATAATACCTAATAACAAACATTAAACATGTTGCGCGATACAAAAAAAAACACAAAATAAATTATGCGGCACCCCGTGCTAGAAGTCAACTACGCTTGAAATGTCTAAATTGCCACTGTCAAATTGTGCTTTATCACAGTAATAAGAGTTTCATACAGTTTTTATCTACTTATTTAAACTTGTTCGCCTCAAAAGTGGAGGCAGTCACTGAATTGTATTTAATATTATTTGATTTAGTTAATAGGAATTAATAATTGATAATATTAATTTTATAATAATAATAATAAAAATTTATTGGTGTGTTATACACAAAGCTTTTACAGAAGTCAGATTATATTATAAGGAAAGTAAAACAGCTAGACTAGATAAATAAGTTATTAAGTGGAAAATAAATAAGACAAAACTAGGTTAAAACAGATACAGAGATTAAAATTAAATTTGAGTGCACAGTTTCTAAAATTTTAACAAATAAAAAGAACTATTGACAAATACCAACAATTACCATTCGATTTTTAAATTCCTTTTGCCTGCGAACTTTATTTTCACCCACAATAGACTTATCCTCATTTCTTGCTTGCCCTGAGAAATTTAAGCCACGAACATTTAGAGGTTCTCATTAACGGATTATCTGCTGCACCACCTGATATGGATAGAAATGCAGTACGGCAAAGCATTGCTGCATTTGTTGAAGATGTCACCAACTCAAGGGTAAGGGACTCGATATTGGAGCCGACAGGGCAGGAAGGAGAAGCAAGAGATAATGTAGAATAAAAAAACAGGTATTAATAAAACGATTAATAAAACGTTTAATATTTATTTAATAAAATCTAAAAGCAATGATATTTCTTTGTGTTATTTTTGTGTTTCCCCTATAACGAGAGTGCAACTTCCTAAAGTGTTTCATGTAAAGTTATTTCTAATTTTGATAATTAATTATTTTAAAACTTGTAATCAGTACATTCATTTATAAATTTGATGAATTTTAGCGGAAAGTAAGTAAGCGGGCACACTGGTTTCACTGGTTTTGCGTTTTAGAAATTCAAACTGCATATGTCAAAATTATTAGTTAAAATCAAAATACAATTTTAAGGAGTACACATGAGAACTAGTTTACTTTAATTTTTAAACTAGAATAGTTCACCTATAACTATACATCAAATTCACAATGGGGACGTATGCGGAAGTAAACTTTTCCCATGGTTACAAAATATGTTGTAGTTTATTGACATATTTGCATAGGCTTTTGAAATTATAATTACTATATACAACTTAAACAGTTGTAGTAAAATAACGTTATATATTAATCCAGTCATCTTAGTCAAAATAGGGTAAGAATCTCGGCAGTGGCGCAGCCAGAAAATTCATCTGGGGGGGGGGCAATAAAACCGGCCTCCCCAGAGGATGGGGAAAATTTTTCAGGAAATGGTTGAAAACGGATGTGAATGTAGATTCCTCTATTAGATAATATTGGCATTAATTACAAAATGTTTATTTCAAGGGATAATTTAGATACTGCTTTGTACTGCTTATTTATTTTTTGGCTCATGGAAGACGGCTTGGGGGGGGCCCGGGCCCCATGGCTCCCCCCCTGGCTGCGCCCATGAATCTCGGAATTCAAGATAACCGGCTGTAAACTCGTATAAACCTTTATTTTAACATCCTAAAATTTGTCTCAAAACCTACTTACGATAGCGTGGACGCGACTTGTAGATGACTAAGGTCAAAGGTCAAAAAATCGATTTTTTGCGCAATTTTTGCAAATATCTCGTTCCCTGTAAAATTTACGCTATTTGTATTTATTATAAATATTGTAGGGGATAAAAGTCTCTACAACTTTTGTTTCAAAAATTTTTTATACCTTTAACCGTTTTTGAGATAGAGGGCGGTTTGCGCGCAGTCTTTCACTATGTACGGTGTTATTCACCAACAAGTGCAGCAGCTCACCAACATTTTAACCATGTTTACTATCAAGTTCAGACTTGGTTAGGGCATGATTTAGAACCCCAGGAATGGGGTTGGATAATGCGTAATGGATTCCTGGAACCTACCACTACAATTCTACCTCCAGCTCCAGAAGATTTGCTGAACACAATATTCTGCAACTGCAAGAATGGTTGTGGTTCGCGATGTGGATGCAGGAAATCGGGGTTGCCGTGCTCTTTAGCTTGTGGCCAGTGTAATGGGCAAGCTTCTCTCAATGCTTCACCCTATCAGAGTGATGTCAATGGAGATGGTACATTTGACCCCGAAATCCTAGAAGACTTGGAGACAAATGTCGGTGAAGATGAAAACGAAGAAGAATTTAAAATTCCACAATGACCAGACGACGATGATGAAGAAGAATAAGAAAATAACAACATGGAGTTCTTATTTTTATTCAATTTTTTTAATTTCAACCATGAAAAATGTATGAAATTGTATTTTTTAATAAAAATATAAATTAAAAATTTATTTATTGTCTTTTTATTTACTTAGGAAGTAATTAGTATAAATCTGAATATAATTAAAATGTAATTAAAGTATTTCTGTTAATAATTTTCTAATTGTACAAAGAGGTAAGTGTTATTAAATGAAGATATACTTAATTTATGAAAAAAATTATTATATTAAATGTGATATTTAATGAAAAAATGTAAATTATTTATAATTATATATTTTTCAATAATTAACGGGCTTTATACGGCGTGTTTTTGACCGAGACTACAGATCGAACTTGAATGACACCGTACATAGTGAAAGACCTCCCACTATCTCAAAAACGGTTTGAGGTATAAAAAAATTTTTAAAACAAAAGTTGCAGAGAATTTTATCCCCTACAATATTTATAATAAATACAAATAGCGTAAATTTTACAGGGAACGAGATATTTGCAAAAAATGCGCAAAAAATCGATTTTTTGACCTTTGACCTAGTTATCTACAAATTGCGTCCACGCTATCGTAAGTAGGTTTTGAGACAAGTTTTAGGATGTTAAAATAAAGGTTTATACGAGTTTACAGCCGGTTATCTTGAATTCCGAGGTGAAACCACTAAGATGACTGGACTATATTGAGTACATACCTGACTGTATTGGATCCATAGCTAATTAAGTAAAAGGCTACAGATATAAATGAGTTTATCTACTTAAAAGTTCTATCAAATTTAGCGCATCGAGCATACGCAAATACTACTTAACGACAACAGTTTCATGGAGGTGGTGGTAGGCAAGGTGACCTTGAACGAAGTTAGATAGTGGCGCAAATGATACACTGATATGCCTCTTGCCATATGTCAACAACATATAGTCCTTTAAATCGTTTCATTTTACGATTAAATGCCACGTTTTCGAATTCGTACCCCACTGTGCGACGTAAAAACTCACCAAATAGTTCAGACCCATTCAGAATTTTCCCACGATTCTGAAAATGCAATAATATATATGGTGTTTCATTTAAAAATAAAGAATTGGTGTCACTTTCGGCTAAACTGGAAATTTTAAAAAATCTTTAGATACGTTAAAATGTGACATTTTACGTTTATCTTTACAATGCCGAGTTTCATTTTGATATCTTGAAAAACATGGGGCGGAAAAGAGGTGCTAGTGATATCGTTGTCACCCGGTATATCCTTAAATGAAGTAATTTTTTTATAATCGATGAATCAAAACGCATTTACATAAAATCAAATCATTTACTACTTTAAAAATAGTTACTTTAAACTCTTGATTTACCGTATCATATTTAATGTACTGGTACCAATACAAAACTACCTGGGTTCCTGGGTAACGAGTATATAATACATATCCACCTGCTAAATTTTAATTTAGTTTAAATAGTGAACTAAACTCGGTAATTAGTTTTTCTTTAAAGGAGCCCGTAGGTACGTAATTGCTTTTTAATTGCGATGTTTCTGCCGGGGTATTTTTTATATAAGTTGTATAAGTCCATCATCCATAACTGCCACTCGGTTGGCCACTTTTGAATAGCGTTTCTCTCGACATTCCCTGGCCCGCGTACTTTCTCGTGATTGATTAAAAGATCCGGTGATATATGACCGTTGTAAATTCACAAACTGTTCATTTTATTAGCCACTGAATTGCACTTAAAATATTTAGTAGCCAGGCAGGCAGAGCAAAGATTTTAAATATTGTGTGGGAATTTAAATATTTATTGCTGAGTTACGATCGGGATATAGCCGAAGAACGAGACCCTTGAATTCGACACACGCTATGCAACATGCAACTTTTGAACATACAAAAATTTATTTTTATGAAAAACTACCTCACAAAGCATATTTTTCGCGATTTGATTTGATTTGAGATTGCAAAATTCGAGAAATTGCAATTTTTCACTTGTCTTACGAAAAATATTATTTTTGCATTTTTTATGTTCTTGTGGAACAACTCACCACCGTCGTCGGAAGGCCGTGAAACTATTTATTTTATTAAGGGCGCCAGCTGCGCTCCTTCGTCCTCTACTCTGGAAGGTTAATTTCGAGTCCCAGTGGGGTTCGGTTAAGTTCCGAGAGAAGATCTAGGACTGGGGTCACGAGAAAAGCATAAGTTTGTACTTACTGCATCTTCGCCTTCTTAAAATGCACTGGTGTTATATTTAACACTGTATAGTACGACTAAGAAGCAGATCAAGAAATTTGAAAAAAGTCTAACAAAGAAGAGAACGACCAAACCCGAACTGGACGTCGAAAAGACCATAGTAAATTTAACAGGCCAACCACTATCAGAGGAATGGACATCTGCTTTAAACAAAGGTATGAACTTTGCTGTAGCACCGAATAAAGTGCCTAAGGAAGATATTATCACAGAAGTTGAAAATGCCAGTTGATAAAGCTGAAGAAGTGAGACATGATACTGAGGAAATCAAAACCACCTAGGAGGAACATCACTCGAGAGGAGGAGAAAGCGCTTAGAGATATTCGCAACAACCAAGATATTATCGTTTTAGAGGCAGACAAAGGCAACGAAACATTGGTAATACAGTCTTTATTCTCTCCAGAGCATTATACTAAGCTGAAAAAGGGTCTTGTACCGAGAATTGAACGGTAAACGAGGACAGCCATTAAGAATTCATTGATCCGAGCAGAAGAACAACGTCGAATGCTAGCGAGTGAAACTATATCGCCACGACTGTTTTGTCTGCCAAAGATTCACAAACCTGGAAACCCTTTGAGACCAATCGTCAGCACATGCGGATCATCTATCTATGAATTGGTCGCGGACGTACTACAACTCTATATAGGCAAGACCAGCAGCTGTGTGAAGAACTCCGGACACTTTGTGGGAATTCTAGATGGTTTACAAATAAGGAGCAGTGCAGTCACATCATGGTGAGTTTCGATGTGAAATCTTTGTTCACCAACATACCAATTGAGAAAATAGTTAACGATATACTCCAGCAACTTGTACCCAAAGGATTAAGAGAAGATATACCTGATTTGGGTCGATTATGTCTACCAGTCTACGCTGTAGTGTAGAGAAACCAAAATGTTGGTTGCGTTATGTTGGTGATATGTTCATCATATGGCCGCATGGAGATTCTTCACTGTCTGTTTTCTTCGACCATTTAAATTACCAGCGCCCAAATATCAAGTTTACGATGGAGATCGAGCAAGAGGGAGATTTGCGTTTCTTAGATGTATGTATGCTGTCCCATGGAGTCTACAGAAAGCGAACACATACCGATCATTACCTGCATGCTACATCCCACCACCATCCACAACAGAAGAGGTCATTTATCAGAACATTGTTCCACAGAGCCAATATAATATATGATAACGAAAGTAAACCAGAAGAATTCAGGAACGTCTAACTAGAGGAAAATGGGATATTCAAAAATTATCAACAACCCGACAACAACGAACCACTACCTATGCATGCCTTCCCTATGTGGCTGTAGTCACAGATAGATTGAGGAAGATGAATAAAATAGGCGCACTTTCCGAACCGTAAAGAAAATTTAACAAGTGCTTCCCTCAAACAGGATCCCATCCCTAGACTACGAGCCAAGGGTGTTTACCAATTGGAGTGCACATTGGTAAAAGTTATATCAGACAGACAGGGTGTAGTATCCAGTGTAGAATCAAGGAACACCAGAGAAACATAAGACTTGGATACACAGATAAGTCGGCAGTAGCAGAACATGTTCATCAGAATGAGAATCATAAAATCGTCTAGGAGAGTATAGATATTAGGGTTTGGAAAATAATATATCTATAATAATTATTTAGAATTCATTTAGTTAAATAATGTATATATTTAAAGATAAATAAAGTTTTGCATCAACATTTTGTATAATACATGTTATTTTTTTAATTTCAAAAATTGTTGTTCTTTTTGTTTCTTGATTCCCCTTGGTTACTTGAAGTCCTTGAATCTTATATTTACTAGTAAGTGAACTGATCGCCACAGAGAGCATCAAAATATTGGATAGAAATATGTGCTATTACCCAAGGATAATTGGAGAATCACTAGAAATTATGAAAAACAGAGACGACCTCAATAGAGAATATGGGTGTCATCTGAGTAACATATGAAGGTTGGCTTTGCCAAACACCATTGGTTTAAACAGTCACGGATACCGAAGCACAACAGAGCAGTGATGCGAACCAGTGCCGAGAAGCAGAATAAAACAACTTTAGTCTTTAGAATACTTTGGAAGATCAGTGCAATGTTAAGTCAAATTCGACGACCACAGCAATACCCGGAAGAAAAAACTTCAGTGTGTGGACTTATCACTTCTGAATATCCTACTTTACGTTTACTTTCTTAGAGTTCCTCTCTTCAGCTTCTGTGATCTGAAAGATGTTTTGAATATCACACGTGTGGGCCTCTTGAGGATCCCTTTCAATCAGTTGTCCATCTAAAACAAAAGTTCCCGAGAGGTTAGACTTAGTTAATTATTCAATCGAGAAGATGCGAGAGTTCAACTAATACCATATCGTTTATTGGTTTAATCCAAAGAAGTGCAAAACGTGCATGAACTTATTTACCGTTAAGAATTTGCCACTAGATATGGCAAGTACGAACGCCTCCTTTAGAGTACGTGTATCTCAACATCTCATGAGATACAGAAAACAATGTGCAACTAAATAAACGTAAAGGACCACGCACAATTAACAATGAAATCCGGCCAAAATTGAAATGTGTCATTAAAATTGAAAGATTTGAGGTTCTAGAATATAGATTTGACACTAGAATTAAAAAAAATTGGTAGATTTTTTACCAGTCGTATCTAAAGGTAGTCCCTTGAGGTAAACCAGAAAAAGGCAAAAAGCCCAAAAGTTCTTCGACTGCACCGCAAGACATGTACTCTCGGGGAATACGATGGTGACAATATTTTCCGACCTACCATCCAACTGCTACCCTTAAATCGAAAAAACCACGCCCTTTTCCCATTTTTCGATGCTAGGCTTGCGAGGGCTTGTCGGATCGTGCTTTTTTGGTCAGTTTGAACAAAATAAGTAAATATGGACTACAGGTGACTTCCGGAGGGTTGAAACTACCCCCACCCGCAATAATGAAGTGCCACGAAAACAACGAAAATCAGCTGGAAAGCGGCATACCTCCGTTTTCGAGGGCGAGGAATACGATGGTAATAATATCTTCTGACCTACCCTTCAGCCACTACCCTTAAACCGAACAAACCCCACCCCCTTTTCTGATTTTCCGGTGTTAGGCTTGCGAGAGCTCGTCGGATCGGTTTTTTTTTTGGTCAATTAGAATAAAATAAATAAATATTGACCAGTGGTGATCTAAGCCACTCCACCCTAACGAAGTGCCACTAAAATAACGAAAATCAGCTGGAAAGCGGTACACCCTCGTTTTCGAGGGCGAGGAATACGATGGTGATAATGTTTTCAGATTTACCCTTCACCCATTACCTTTAAACATGAAAATCACCCTTTTCCGATTTTTTCGGTACTAGGCTTGCGAGGGTTTGTTCTATCGGGGTATACCGCTTTCCAAATGATTTCCGATGTTTTCGTAGTAGGGGGTAGGTAGTTTCGACACTCGGGGGTAGGTTAGATCACCTGCGGTCAATATTTTTATATTTCATTCAAATTGACCAAAAAAAAAACCGATCCGACAAGCTCTCGTAAGTCTAGCACCGGAAAATCGGAAAAGGGGGTGGGTTATTTTCGGTTTAGGGGTAGTGGGTGAAAGGCATGTCGGGAAATATTTTGACCATCGTATTCCCCGCCCTCAAAACGGGGATATGCCGCTTTCTAGCTGATTTTCGTTGTTTTCGTGGCACTTCGTTATTGGGGGTGGGGGTAGTTTCAACCTCCGGGAATGGGTTAGGTCACCTGTAGTCAATATTTGGGCAGTTCTACAAAGCATGGTCGATTTCACATTGACAATGTTAAAAAATAACATGTCAGGAATCTATGGATGGCGTACGTTTTTGAAATGGTTAAAGTGTCTACTTTTCAGGTATGCCTTGTGTCACCAGCTTTTTTCTCGTGACTAAAATATTACAGCTGTTTTTCCTTAGTGAAACGTATAACAAAACATACGACCGTCACATTTATATTTGTGCTGTGTATTAATATAAATATGCTAAATGGATTATGAAAAGTTGATTCTTTGAAGTGAAAAGATATTAGAGAAAATTTTGGTAGTAATAATACCCATGAATAAAATAAAAAATGATATAACTGGAAGTATCTGTTTCTTTCTTATTTGAGCCTAATACTTTCGAAATTCAGTTAACTGTATTAACTCAAATTACCTTTTTGTGTCTAAATTTTGTTACCGATAACCAGTTTTGTTGATACTTTAAAGGACAACGGTCCTAACGAGATAAATAATATTTATGACACCATTGTGAATGAGGTACTGTGAGTTACGCGTGACGGTCGTGAGTGGCATGAGATGGTTGTGAGATTCGTAAAACGGTCGTGTAATTGCTGACTGAGGTTGTGCCAAATTTTTGAAAATAAAAATAATATTTGAGGGTCAGATCATATGTATTTTGGCTAGTAGCAACCAAATATGAAAAAATATACGTTGTCCCATTTAAAAAATTTGATTTTTATGTCATTTGCCTCGAAACCGGAAGTCAGAAGTTGGTTTTTTAACATCATATAATTGGAAATTTCATCCCATATCACTACACCAAATTTGAAAAAAATCCATTCAACCATTCAAAGGTTACAAGAGTGAAGGAGAGTAATGCCAATGAAATTTCTCATGACCGTCACTAGAGTCTCAGGACCATCACACTCAAATTTGTGCCATGTGACGGTCATGAGTGTGATGGTCGTGAGGGCCGCTAGACAAAAATGACTAAGAATTATATTCACCCTAAGCTATTATTAAAGTAAGATTAGGAGAAGACAATGTACTGGATACCTCAAAATAAAAGCGTATTTGGATATTAATAAGTTGATAAATGCTAAAATACATAACGTGACGGTCATGAAAGAGAGCACAGGGCCATATATTAGACTTACCATATAAATTACTGGAAATTCAAAATGTTTTGGGAAACAGCACTTGGTTATTGTATCTCACATGATTTCACAACGAAAACTAAATTTCGATGTGTTTCTGAGTCGCCGGTAGTCCTAGCATTCAACTTATTAACTAATAATGAGCGCTGTGACGGTCGTGAGTATTAACCAAGTTACGCGACTTTAATAGTTTATATATTAAATCCTAGACTTTAAAACATGAAAGTTGTATCTTGCCAACAAATTTTGGATATTTTGTAATAATTATAGCAGAGATGGACACTAACCATTTCTCTGGTAACAAGGGGCTTCAATATATTCATATGCTTGAAGAATAGAAAAATAAATACGTGTCAATCTGTTTGGAGTTACGCGTGACGGTCTTGAGTTTTAGGAGTAAAAACAGCCAATATTTTATTTTTGTCGTAATTTAGCTCAAGTTTTTTGCGGTAAGACTCATCTAAGCGAATATTGGACACGGGTTGTAGCTTGGACCAATTTTTGATCAGTAAGTCACTAATATCAAGAATCGACCATGCTTTGTAGAACTGCCCATTTACTTATTTTTTTCAAGTTGACCAAAAAAAAAACTATCCGACAACACCTCGCAAGCATCGAAAAATCGGAAAAGGGGGTGGTGGTTTTTCCGATTTAAGGGTAGGTCGGAAAATATTGTCACCATCGTATTCTCCGCCCTCGAAAACGAGGAAGTACATGTCTTGCGGCGCGGTCGCAGATCTTTTGGGCTTTTTACTTTTTTCTGGTTTACCTCAAGGGACTAACACCTTCAGATATGACTGGTGAAAAATCTGCTCATTTTCTTTTTATTCTAGTGTCAGGTCTGTATTCTGGAACCTCAAGTATTTCATTTTTAATGACTCATTTCAATTTTGGCTGAGTCCGGATTTCATTGTTAATTGTGCGTGGTCCTTTACTTCTTGTTCGTGAAAAATGACAATATCGAAGTTATATATTTACATTATGATGACTTTAACTAAATTATCACCTAATATAATTTATCCTCACAATATCAAACTTCATGTATATTTTAAGTTATAATTTACAACGTTATAATGTTTGTTCGCACGTAAATTACTCTTTAAATTATTCTGTTTTTTTTTTACGATAAAAATTATATTTAAATATTAGTAATAAGCATAATAAGAACGTTTTGCAAATGTTTTGCAATCACAGAATATTGTGCTATAAGTCAAACGGTAGCTGAAACAACGGAGCGCTGTACAAAAATAGCCATATCGTTTACAACAATAAAGCAATACAGAATCATTAAAGTATGCATCTATCTGCAATAGTTTACTTCGATGCTGAAAATCATTAGGAAATGTGAAAAGATAAGCCTGTAAATGCGGTGGGAACATAAACTTAATCAATTTGCAGAAATATAAAAATTTTCGGAAAAGAAATATTTCCCCTTATTGCAGTCGTGGCTAGAATGACGCTCTAGACATTTAGTTCTGCAAGTTCCAGATATTTTATTTATTTTTTCAAAACCATGTCTTCGAATCCAACTGCATTTAAATAATCAGTTATTGTTCCCATTTGTAAGAGAGGTGATAAACTAACAAACTTTTAAAAAATCTTCGAGATTCCCTGAAAAAGAGATTAGACAGTTTTGTAAAGAAAAACACAACATAATATCTAATTAACTGTATAGTTTCCAGTCTGGCAAATCAACAAATGATACAATTGACACACTTACAGGATGCTCAAAACCATAGGACAGCGCAGTAGCTATTTTCTATTGCCAAGAGCATTTAATTCGCTTCCGCCAGCCTTTGAACACGTACATCCAAAACATAAATTTAAAAAAATAAGTGAAAAATACATATTGCCTCTGTACAGGAAAATCATACATAATCAAATTGTTTTAAAAAATCTCATTTAAGTTAACATTAAAATACTTGAAACAAAAAAATCTGACAAGTACTGCTACCGTTCTAATTGATGCTCTTTGCAAATGTTCTCACATTGTTTATTATATGTATATTAAGCACATGACATTGTTATTTTTAATATCGTAATTTTTTATTTATTTATTTATACTACATATAAACAGTAGTTTAGTTACATATATACAGTGAAATACAAAAAAATAAATACAGGCTTGAATACAATATACTGTAAATAATAACGAATAACAACAATAATAAAAATATTCAGTATAAGTATATGACTATAAAAAGAAAACTAAATATTTGTGTTATCTTATCACAGATAACTTTGACTTTAATTTGTTCCTGTTAATATTAACTATATCTGTATCACAAATTATATTATTGACTGCCGATGAACATCTTTCAACAGGTGAGTTTGTATTTGCAATCTCCTTAGTCTGGCGTCTGGTACATGAAAGCTTAAGGTACCTAGAATTTCAGGTGCATCTATTTCATTATATAAAATATCGAATATAAATAATATTTGAATGTTTTTATTAAATTCTGCTGGCTGACTTTGATAAGATATTAAGATAGGCCATATTTTATGTTTCTTAAAATACATAGATCTTAAAAACATTTTTTGGACTTTTTCCAGCATGTCAGTGTAAAGAAATGCTCTTGGAAACCTTATAATGCAACAATATTCAGATTTAGAGCCTACATATGAATTAAACAACATAATGCAGGTGTTGTAAATAAAATCTTTATTCGATCTAAGAGTAAATCCTAATTTTCTATAGCATTCAGTGGTCAGAGCTAGTATGTGATTGTTAAATGAAAAATGATTGGTGAACAAGACGCAAGATCTTTAATTTCATTTAGTCTCTCAATTTGAATATCGTTGATAAGATATGCCACTGTGACAGGATTTTTCTTTTTCGTATAGGATATAATCTTGCATTTCGATTCATTCAAGGCTAGGTCATTGTCTTTACAGAACGTAGAAATGGGCTCAAGGTCACTTTGTAACCTTTTAGTGTCTTTTAGGGTGTTAATTTGGATAAACAATTTTAAATCATCTGCATATAATAATAATTTTGAGTGCTTAATATAAGTAGAGATATCATTGACAAATATTACAAAAAGCAAGGGCCCCAATATCGAACCCTGTGGTACCCCAGATGTTGGTATAAAGGTATGCGAATAACAATCATTCAATTTGACAAAATGTGGTCGATTAGTGAGATACGATAATAAAAACTGCAGTAAGTCGTCACCAGTAGAGAAACCCTGTAGTTTCGTTATTAATACTTTATGGTTAACTCTATCAAATGCTTTTAATAGATGTTATTAATTAGTGTATTTCTTTGTGTAATAATATTCTAGGATTAGTCAATTTTGCCTTATTGCACAATCATGTGTGTACATTGTACATACACACTTACGTGCGCATTTCATATGTTTATTGTACAATTTTTATAATATTGCTGTAGTTGTAAATTTTGCAAATAAATATATTTTTGATTTGATTTTTTTATTTGAGCGCACATCCTGACATTTTAGAAGCGTCTTTCGAGAAGCTAGATTCCTGACTAATATGTGGGAATTTATATATTTATTGCTGAGTTACGATCGGGGATACGCGGACCGGGGCTGCCGGGGCCACGTTGTAAATTACCTCGATTTGTGTATTTGACAGTTGCATTTTTCTATTCTCGGGGGTGACTGCATGGATACTAAATATGTTATTGACTGGTGAGTGCGTCGTATCGTAAATATTGCCGTTTCGACTCTTGGTTTATGAGAGTTATTAATTATTGACTTCTAAATCGTTAAATTTGAATTATGGCAGTCGTATACGCGCTGGCGAGGTTAGGTACTTTAATTACATGCGCATGATATGCAAATTTCTCAGGCTAAACTGTATTGCAGGCCTCTATCGCTAGGCATAGCTAAATTGCTACTTATTTTTACAGCAAGTACCTATTCTCGGTTTAATTCAACTCATGTGGATAAACTAAAATGTGGTACATTATATGAAACGTATACATAGTCTTGAAGAAGTAAATGACAAATCTATAAACTCGAAATTAGGGATTGCAATTTACCGGAAGTTTTAATAACCGGTAAATCGGTAAATAAAAATGGAAATAACCGGTTAACCGGTATTTACCGGTAATTTTTAGAATGAATGATTAGGGTGGCGAAAATGGCAATTATCTTTTTCCATGTACAAAATTATCTAAATTTGACAAAAAAATTTTTGCCTACGACTATTAAATAATGTACTCATTATGTATGTGTTTCCTCAAGGATAATGCTATCCATTATTCTCTGCAGTGAATAATGATTTCAGTATTCACTAATGAATAATAAGGACAGTCAGTTGTTTATAAGAAGTCACGGGCAGGTATTTTTCAATTCGACTGCAATCTCGCAACTTTTTAGTAGAATTTAAGGCTAGTTTCTGAAACCTTAAATATAATTATTCGTTAACTGTCATAGCTACAATTGTGTGAACAATTTTACTGTTATTATCAAATTTATGAATAGATAACTATTTAGCGTTTCAGGAACAAACCCTCTTTTATCATACAATTTCGTTTTTAAATTTGATTGAGTAGGCCGTTATGTGTCAAATTAAATTTAAACGTCAACGTTATTTACAATAATTTTACATATTACTCAAAAAGAATAATATAAATAATTCATTAATTAATTTCTTCAGTAAACAATTTAACAAAAATATCTAGTCGTGGACAAAGTATAGTATTCTACTCACATATAATGGCTACTCTGGTGATTTACGACATTCGCCTACGGCTCGTGTCTTAAACTTCACCCTCGTGAATAATAACCATCATTATATGTTCGTTGAATAATATACTATTATATACGTATATTTAATATAATGAACAAACCAAAGGTTTTTTTATCAAAAGGAAAAAATATAAATGAAATAAATTTAAATAAATAATTATTCTGTAAATAACAAAAATATCAACTTAAATAACAAAAATTATAAACATAAACTCAAATAGGGCATTTACTGAATACCTAATCTAAAAATACAATAGTTTTTAAAAACGGCCTGTTAAAAGGGTTAGTTTTTCAAAGCTGTATCTGTTAGTCGTCTGATATTTGTGCATAGAATACCACCAGCTGAAGATGTCCTTCCTCAATCGATATTGGTGGGTCGATAAGTTAATAAGAATTGGTAATAACATACTTCTAAATGTATTCCACGGATATTTGCGGCAGTGAAATACTCAATTTCCTATCGCACGATATTGTCAATGTCTCTCTTACTTGTATTTCTTAGAGCTTGGTGTCTGGGTTTTACTTTTTATAATATTATTTATTTATTGTTAAAAGTGCTCAGTGTTGGGACAGTCACTCTGTGTTTAGTGAATACTAGTTACTGACATAAATAGAAACGTTGAATACGTGACATATCGTAAGTTTAGAATTTACCGAAATAACCGGTAAAAAATTAAAATAACCGGTAATTATCATCATGTGTTTTTTGTCATAATAACCGGTTAACCGGTTAGCCGGTTAACCGGTATTGCAATCCCTACTCGAAATAGTATAATATTTTGGTAAATTCTGACCCGTTTATTTTTAACTATGTATGATATAAGTGGAAAATCCACTTCAACCTATCTTTTTTTGCTATCAACGCTAACTCGCAAGTTTAACTTGCAATTTACACAGACTTCACCAAAGCATTTGACAGACTTGATCACAGTTTTTATGTTAAAAATTTCTACAATTTGGTTTTTGAAGAAAGGGTCTAGCATGATTAACATATGAAATGTGCCCCAGAACCGAATATGACAACTACTATTTTGTTTATCCATTACACTATTATTTATATACGATTAACAAATAATATGAACATTAAATGGGTGATTCTTGGTATATAATGCTATCAATTAATCCCACAGGGAGTTCCCCAATCAGAAAATTGTGCATGAATCAGTCTCTCTGTGCCCATTAAAAATGTCATAGAGACCGGTAACTATCAAAAAAATAAAAATTAACAGACGCCGCGCTGTAAACAATCAAAGTAAAAACGGGTTTTGTGGAATTGTGTTTGATTGTTGTGTTAATTTTGTGGTTGAAAGAATGGGAAGTGATTCAGAAGATACTATCCCCTGTACTCCACCAGAAATAACTGAAAGAGCAGAAGCAACCGCATCTAATTTACTACCACAGAAACCAAAAAGTTTTTATGATAAAGCGTACCAAAGTTTCATGGACTACAGTTATTAGGTAACCTATTTTGCTGACTTAGCTAACAGATACAAATCTTCTTCATTGTGGTCATTTTATTCTATGCTAAAAGCAGTTTTGAAAATAAAACACGACATAGATTTGGAAAAGTATGGAAAAGTGCGTTCTTTTCTGAAAAGAAAATCTGAGGGATATGAAGCGAAAAGGGCCAAAACTTTAACACAAGAAGAAACTGATAAATTTATAAAGGAAGCACCTGATAGAGTTTATCTTTTAGATAAGGTAAGATTGCCAGATATTAAATGTCTCAAATCTAAATTTATATAAGGTCGTATTAATCGTGGAAATTATGAGTGCATGTCGCTCTAATGAGCTCTTACGACATGAAAATTGAAGACGCGAAAGATCTGAGTACAACATTATTAATAACTGTACCTAAAACGAAAACCAAAATGGTAAGAAGTTTTGTCATTACTGGTCAATTTTAAGGGATTGTAAAAAAGTACATTGATCTTCGGCAGTCGCACATGACAATAAGCTCATTTTTTTAAAAATTACAAATAGGTAAATGCGCCGTTCAACGAATTGGAAAAAATAAGTTTACTGTACTTAGAAAACAAATAACAACTTATTTGCCAAATCATTGACTTTACACCGGTCATTGCTTCTTCGGCTACACTATACGTGAATGGAGGTGGATATTACGAGGTTTTGAAGCGTCAGGCAGGCTGGAAGTCGTCACTCGTAGCTGAAGGATGCATCGACCAATCTGTTAAAAATAAAATGATAACAGCCGAAACTATTTCAAAGCAAGTAAATAATGCTACTGCTTCTACTTCTACAGCTGCTAGAGTGGTTAATGCTGATGGTATTACTGCCGTTGAAAATGGTGCTAATCATTAGGATGCATCGATTTTCTTTTTTTTTTACCTAATCCAAAATGGCGGGCGCCCAAAAGTTGTGTGATGGGGTTGTAAATAATACGTAAAAATTTCAAATTAAAATATTAACCCTTGGGGGTAGCGGGTTGGGGTCAAAGGTAAACATTTTTGATATTCTATATATTCAAAATGGCAGATGCCCAAAAGTTGTTTAAGGGTTATAAGCAACAGCTAGAAATTTTAGTAAAAAATATTTAGGTTTAGGGGTAGCGAGTGAAGGTTAAAAGTCCAATTTTTTTATTTTGTGCATATCTAAAATTTAAATTACTTATTACTACCTACGTATTTGTTATCTAATGTACGCATGCCCATAATACAGCATGCGCTGTGTTCTGCATACATGAAAGCTCGGTGAACAGTGAACACTGTCAGTTTTAGCCGAAACTTTAGATAGATGCGGTATTTCTGATAGAGCTTATAAGCAAGAAGAGAGGTGAATTATCATCATGTAGTACGCCAATATCATTACGTGGACTTTATTTCGATGGGCGTAAAGACAAGGCCATGAAATTAATAGATAACTGTCGAAAGATAACAACCGCAGAACATATAGTTTTAATTGGAGAGCCCGAATCATCATATTTGGGACATGTCACACCTTCTACAGGTTCAGCTGTAAACATCATTAACGCCATTATCAGTTATTTTGAAAACTCTCGAATACCAACTAACACCTTAAAAGTCGTCGGATGTGATGGAACGGCTACAAATACTGGTCCTAAAGGTGGTGTTATAGCTCTACTTGAAAAACATTTTAAGATACCACTTCAGTGGTTCATTTGCCAACTGCATGCAAATGAACTTCCACTAAAAGGCACTTGATCGAACATATTGACGGAACTGTATTTCAGGATTTTCAGGTATCATAGGAAAGTCGTTGGTCAAATGCGAGCAGATGCCAGTAGCTGCATTTAAGATTATTAAATCCGAAATTCCTATAGTTAAGTGAAAGATCTTAACACATATCAGTTATATTTTTATGAAATATGCCAAGCAGTAATAACGGGATATGTTTCTATTAATCTTTCAAAACGAGAACCTGGCAAAATAGTCCACTCGGGATGGCTGACGACAGCAAATAGAATACTTCGCTTATATGTTGCTCTGCAGATTTGGTTATATCAGCAACGTATGTTGTCAAAGTGTATGCGCCAATGTGGTTCAAAATAGAAGCACATCCATCATGTCTGCAAGGTGCTTCAAATGTATGGAAGACCATACAATTATCCAGATATTTATCAGAAGAGTTGAAAGGAATAGGTAGTTGATCCCGTCGTAATACGAAATGGATATTTTGCACACCCTGAGAACATACTACTGGGAATGCTGGGCGATGAAAACCGGTGTATTAGGGAGTTGGCCGTTCGCAGAATATTAAAAGCTAGAAAAGGCAACAATACCGACTTAAGAAAGTTTACACTTGCTCCGTTGAAACTAAATGCTACAAATTAGTATGAGATGACTGATTGGCAAGAATGTGAATATAATGAGCCACCATTAATACCCAATGAGAACACAAACGTTTAAAAGACGTTAAAATTAACGATAACCGAACGTTTAGTAACCATTGTACTACGGCGTTGAATCAACGGACGAATGTCCCGCGGTTCAACGTGTATTTCAAAGTATTTTATAACATTTTTGTAACGTTATATGATGACGTTTTTGTAACGTTACATCTATAATATTACTTAACGTTGAAGTTGACCGCTTGTGAACGTTATAGGATGACGTTTTTGTAACGTTATGTATATAATATTACTTAACGTTGAATTTGACCGCTATTTAACGTTTCAACAACGTTAACTAACGATCAAATTCAACGTTAAGTAATATTATAGACATAACGTTACAAAAACGTCATCCTATAGTTCACTAGCGGTAAAATTCAACGTTAAGTAATATTATAGATGTAACGTTACAAAAACGTCATCATATAACGTTAATTAACGTTAAATATAACGTTACAAAAATGCTATAAAATACTTTGAAATACACGTTGAACCGCGGGACATTCGTCCGTTGACTCAACGCCGTAATATAATGGTTACTAAACGTTCGGTTACCGTTAATTTTAACGTCTTTTAAACGTTTGTGTTCTCATTGGGATCAGTATTAACATTATTATTGATATGATTGGAAAACAACTGAAATAACCACATTGTATCCCGAGCCACAAAATAATGATCTTTAATTTGATCCCTATAAAATCCGTCCATATAAATCGTTGTTCCCTGAAAGAATTATGTTTTTTAATTTCTATAAATTCATAAGGGTATAAGCTAAAGCATGACAAATTATTGCCAGTGGTTTGAATGTATCGCCATCTACAAATAACTTCTGCAACAAACTACGCGGTAAGCAGGCAAATTTAATGCATTAAGATAGATGTGTAGAAAAACGTTAAAAAAACGTCAACATCTACCATTTATTTTACTTGTAGATTTAGAACGTCGGTGTATTTTAATAAGTGGAAAGCATCAGTTATTTTAACGTTGTATACGGTTAGTGGCTCCCCCTATATTTCCTTTATATTTTAACTTATCCACTTGAAATTTGGGGTGCATATACTACCTGTAAAAATGGATTTTTCGGCATAAAGAATGGTATAAGACCATTTCCGGTTTACCCGGAAATGACCGCAACTTTCGATTTTTAAATGGAACACCCTGTGTATTTTTACATATTTGGATTCAAGACAACATTCTAAGTATACCCTGAAATTTTCGCGAATTTTTGAGTCGATGTTCAGTTTTTTTATGCATTTTAAGACATTCGTCTCGAGTGCTTTGGAATACCAAAATTTGTTCTAAGGCAGGTAAAGTCCAAGAGAAAAATATAATTTTTCCTTTGATTTCATTAATAACTATTTCCGAAGCCTCCAAAATTGAACAAATCACTTTTTTATCGAAAACTTTTTTTTTTTTCAAATGGGAAGATGGTGGCTCCTAGTGTTCATTAAATTATAGATTTTTTTCTGATTTCATTGATATACCCATTTCAAATCTATGCTATTTGTTTTTCTATTTTATTAAATTTATTTAAAAATAAAAAATCACTTTCAATATAATTCTTCTTGAACTTTAACATTGTTGTCTTTGCAAAAATCATATGTCTAATAGTGAAATGTGAATAACTACCTTTTTTTGTAAATAATAGCCTTTTGGTTCTCTCTTTTGTTTCTTAATAGGTATAAGTACTAGTGCAAAGTATAAGAATCAATAAGAATTATTTTGAAAGTGATTTTTTATTTTTAAATAAATTTAATAAATGAATTCAGAAAAAAAATCTATAATTTATTGAACACTAAGAGCCACCACCTTCCCATTTGAAAAAAAAAGTTTTCGATAAAAAAGTGATTTGTTCAATTTTGGAGGCTTCGTAAATAGTTATTAATGAAATTAAATGTAAAATTATATTTTTCCCTTGGACTTTACCTGCCGTAGAACAAATTTTGGTATTCCAAAGCACTCTAGACAAATGTCTTAAAATGCTTAAAAAAAACTGAATATCGACTCAAAAATACGCAAAAATTTCAGGGTATACTTAGAATGTTGTTTTGAAATCAAATATGTAAAAATACACAGGGTGTTCCATTTAAAAATCGAAAGTTGCGGTCATTTCCGGGTAAACCGGAAATGGTCTCACACCGTTTTTTATGTCGGAAAATCCATTTTTACAGGTAGTTTATGCTCCCCAAATTTCAAATGGATAAGTTAAAAAATATAGGGGGGAGCCACTAACCCGTGGCACCCGGTATAATGTAACTTCAATATATAATAGTTATTAATGATACTAGTTTGATATGAACATTATATAACGAAACGCATATGAAGTTAACCAGGAGGCGGAGCCGAGTGATTTTATCACACTAGTTTCATTCATTGTCATACACTTCTATCATTCAAAATTTAATACATTCATCTTTAAACTTTAAAATAACATTTAGCTTTAAGATATGATATATTTGTCATTAATTTCTTACGTCAAAAACACGTAAAAATTTAATCATCAAATAATTAATATGTTAACGTAAAAATTGCTTTTGATTTTCACACAAATTTATTTTTGATATAATTTTACAGTCAGTAAAAATGTTTGTAATAAGAGTTATTTAATAATTTACTGAATATGTCAAAATAAAATTATATTTTATATCATGATTCATTAATATCTTACGTTTAAAACTCGTCTAAACAAAACGTGTTTTCATATGTTATTTTTAACGTTATAGTCAGTGAAATTTTACGTAATTAGAACGTTCATAACAAACTTCGGTAAATAATTAGCTTTGAACGTTAAAGTAACGTCCAGTGTTAACACATGGTATATTTATCATTAATTTCTTGCATTAAAAATACGTACAAAATTAAATTGTTAAACAGCAATATGTTAACGTGAAAATCACATTTGACTTTCACGGGAAATATATTTTTACTGGATTTTTGTCGTTTCCAGAATATCTTAAGTTTAAATCTCGTCTAACCAAAACGTTTTAAATTTGTAACGTTATAATCACCAATACATTTTTACCCAATTAGAACGTTCATAACAAACGTTGATAAACGTTTAACTTTCAACGTTAAAGTAACGTCCATTCTTAATACATAGTATATTTATCATTAATTTCTTACATTAAAAACACGTAAAAAATTAAATTGTTAAACAATAATAGGTTAATGAGAAAATCACGTTTGAATTTCACGGGAAATTTATTTTTAGTGGATTCTTGTCGTTTTTAGAACGTTAAAAATTTACGTTATTTGATAATTCACTGAATAAGTTAAAATAACTATGTCTTAAGGAACGATTTATTTTTTGTTAATATCTTACGTTTAAAACTCGTCTTAACAAAACATTTTTCCATACATTATGTATAACCTTATATTCAGTAAAATTTTACGCAACTAAAACGTTTAAAACAAACGTTGATAAATATTTAACTTTGAACGTTATGTAACGTTAATTTTTAACACATGTTGTACTATCACTCATTTCGACCATTAAAGATACGTAAAAGATTAAATTATTAAACATTAATATGTACACGTGAAAATCACGCTTGAATTTCACAGATAATTTATTTTTAGCAAATTTTTGTCGTTTTTAGGACTGTAAAAATACACGTTATTTGATAATTAACTGAATGCGTTAAAAAAACGTTAATACTTGAGGTATGATTAATTTCTCGTTAATATCTTACGTTTAAAACTCATCTAAATAAAACGTTTTTCCATATGGTATTTATAACCATATATTCAATAAAATTTTACGTAATTAAAATGTTTAAAAACAAAGTTTGAAAAGCATGTAATTTTGAACTTTACGGTAACGTTTAACACAACGTTTTTAACGTTTTAATACAAGACGTATTCATCATTCATTTCTAACGTTGAAAACGCGTAAAAAATTAAATTGTTAAACAGTAATATGTTAACGTGAAAATCACGCTGGAATTTCACAGACAATTTATTTTTGGTCAATTTTTATCGTTTTTGGGACATTAAAAATATACCTTATTTAATAATTCACTGAATACGTTAAAATAACGTTATGTCTTAAAGTATGATTCATTTTTCGTTAATATCTTACGTTTAAAACTCGTATAAAGAAAACGTTTTTTATACGTTGTTTATAACCATATATTAAACGTTTAAAACAAACGTTGATAAACACTTAACTTTGAACGTTACAGTAACGTTTATTTTTAACACATGCTGTATTTATCATTCATGTCTAACATTAGAAACACGTAAAAAATTAAATCGTTAAATAGTAATATGTTAACGTGAAAATCACGCTGGAATTTCACAGACAATTTATTTTTGGTGAATTTTTGTCGTTTTTAGGACGTTAAAAATATACATTATTTAATAATTCACCGAATACATTAAAATAACGTTATGTCTTAAGGCATGATTCATTTTTCGATAATATCTTACGTTTAAAACTCATATAAAGAAAACGTTTTTTTATATGTTGTATATAACCAAATATTCAGTAAAATTTTACGCAATTAAAACGTTTAAAACAAACGTTGGTAAACACTTAACTCTGAACGTTACAGTAACGTTTATTTTTAACTCATAATGTATTTATCATTCATATCTGACATTAAAAACACGTAAAAAATTAAATTGTTAAATAGTAATATGTTAACGTGAAAATCACGATGGAATTTCACAGACAATTTATTTTTGGAGAATTTTTGTCGTTTTTAGGACGTTAAAAATATACGTTATTTAATAGTTCACTCAATACGTTAAAATAACGTTATGTCTTAAGGCATGATTCATTTTTCATTAATATCTTACGTTTAAAACTCGTATAAAGAAAACGTTTTTTATATGTTGTTTATAACCATATATTCAGTAAAATTTTACGCAATTAAAACGTTTAAAACAAACGTTGATAGACACTTAACTTTGAACGTTACAGTAAAGTTTATTTTTAACTCATGGTGTATTTATCATTCATGTATAACATTAAAAACACGTAAAAAATTTAATTGTTAATAGTAATTTATTTTTGGTGAATTTTTGTCGTTTATAGGACGTTAAAGGTAAACGTTAACCCAACATATTAGTTTAACGTTTCTTAATAGTAATTTTAACACTTTAGGTTATTTTGTGCTGTTACATTAACGTTAAAAAAACGTTCAGTTGAAAAGGCGTTTAAAAAAAAACGCTGTTTTTTTAACCATTAACGTTATTTCAACCAAGGCAACGTTATTTTAACGTTTTTTTAACTATTGTGTTCTCATTGGGTAGTTGATTTATTCGAAGAGGACCTTAATCAAATTATAAATAATCCTGAATTGTCTGATAATTGAAATAAAGAAATTTCCTAATCACACACAAGCTGTGAAAAGGGCAGTAAAGCTTGTAAAGCTTGTAATTGAAGCTTCAGCACTGGATGGATTAATTAGAACAACGATTAGATCCCAAATTCAACACAAAGAAAGATTACTACAAGCAAGTTTTACCATAATGTTTATAGTATTTTTATTTTTACTTTTTATTCTTTAATAAAATCAAGTTTATTTTCGCATAAGTACCTTTGTTATCAAACTTCCAACAAAGAAATTAAAGTAAAAATAAAGTTTATTGTTTCACACTATGATGATAAAACAAATAATTTCCCTTAAAAAAAAATGGGACCTTTGAGCTTGCGGGGAATAGAAATGCATCCGATGCAGAACAAAGAAAATATCAAGTTGACTTTTAACCCTAACCCGCTACCCTTAAATCTTAATATTTTTGTCTTAAGTTTTTACCTCTTATATATAACTGTAAAGCACAACTTTTCACACCCGCCATTTTGAATAATATATAGAATATCAAAAATGTTGACCCCAACCCGCTACCCCTCAGGGTTAATATTTTAATTTGAAATTTTAACGTATTGTTTACAACCCTATCACACAACTTTTGGGCGCCCGCCATTTTGGATTAGGAAAAAAAAAGAAAATCGATGCACTATAACACAAAATATGCCCTCTTCAGTTCAGTTTATTAACAGTATAGCCCAGACGACAGAGAACATTTTATAGTGAAACCCACAAAAATTTTCAAACTGATTTTTTTTTAATGAGTTCGTGAAAGTGTATAGAATAATATCCTGAAAAGTTTACATTTCGCTAGGATGCAGAACATAAAATAAAGTGAAAAAAAAAATTTTTTATCCATTTTTTCAAAATTTTGAAATTAAATCAGGGTAGGAAAAAATAAAAAATACAGATGGATAGACCACGTGTTTCTGAACAAAAAATTTCCTAATAAAATTTATCACTAAAGCCATGGTAATCCTGGAAAAAAATAGTGAAGTAACTTTGTCACTCTGCGCGGCCAGCGCATGGTTAAATGTATACTATGGAACCTATAAAAATTCTTAGCTGTTCTATCGAGTAAAATAAAGCTTTTTTCTCTTTCTGATTACACGTTTTTTAACATTTTTCTTAGTAAATAGAAGGAGTATGGAGGGAAAATATATAATTATCAATGCATACACAGACACCACACATAGCCGCTGAATCCCTCGCATGAATTTTTACGTGCCTTTATTGTATTGTATTTATTAGAGGTCACCTATCCAGTTATCCACATTTCAGCTATATCCATTGAATTCCTTATACATTTGTTAATGTATTGGAAAAGTTCCAGAATTTATATTCAAAACAATCAAAGATATTTTCATAGTTATAAGGATGAGATCGTGAAAATCGCAATTTCTTATCATGATATGATTGATCATATTTTCGAGAAAATGCATACAAGTAAACGATTTTGTGTTTGAACATTCGAAAAGTATACATTTTTTTCCGAAATAGTGATATTTTATTTTTTCCAATGGGTCAATTTCTCGACAAATTACAGCCTCCAATATATATATTTATCAAAAAAAACATCAAGCAAGGGAATTAAAATGATTTGAGATGTACTTTTTTTTAAACCTCGTTACTACAACTTAAGAAACCATAATAATCATGAAGTGTACATACTTTTCAACAATTCTCAATGAAGAAAGAGTTTTTTTGAAGGGCTTTTATTTTTTTCTATATTGTTTATTGAGATGATTGCGTTCGGGCGTGATAATATATATAAGTATATTTTTCTCATCCATCTTTTGCTTGTATTATTTAAAACAAAAGAGCATCAAAAAGCTACAATTTCCATCTTTTAAACGAACCAACACTCATATAGATTGAACAAATTCTGATTTAGTGACATGTAATTCAGTGCGTCGGTGTCACAGTCATACGTTACACTTGACAATTTTTTTCCGGTAATTTTGTTAGGACATTTTTTGTTCATAAATACGCGATCTATCGATCTTTATTTTTTAGTTTTTATGTTTTGTACCCGAGCGAAATGTAAACATTTCAGGATATTGTTCTATACACTTTCACGAACTCATTAAAAAAAAGTTTACTTAGCTTGCAAAATTTTGTGGGTAAATACCTTCATCGACTGGGCTAGTAGTAACATGCGTTTATATATTATATATTTTATATACAGGTTAGTCGTATATATAGTATACAACTCACTATAATGGCTATTATTACCTCGGATGCTTACAACACTCGCTCGAGTTGTAATCTCCGTCCTCAATAATAATAGCCTTCATTATAGCATCGTTGTATAATATACTATTAAATAGTTTTTACCTACGATCACTACTGTAAATAGTTAAAAACACACTACCTGCCATTTATGTAAGTTGAATTTTACGTATTGTAAACAAAACGTACTGTAAACAAATCGCACGGTAAACAAAACGCACGGGACACGCAATTATATGTGGCTTATATCGCTGACGCAGGGTTTCAAAGAACAAATGGGCCTACTTAATTTTCAAACGCTGTCAAAACTGACATACTATTTGTTGAATAATATTGTTGACTAGTAAACTAAATCCAGATTTTACTAGATAATTAAATAAATATGATCGTAGGTAAAGTATAGTACATAATTCGAGTTGTAAGGCAATTACGCACTCATGGAAATACGCACTCGTCGCTACGCGGCATCGTGCGTAACTTTTCTATTCGTGCATAATATGCTTCTTACATCACTCATTACGTAATATACTATTACTCACCTATCTTATTACTGAATAACGTACTCAGTATGAATTTTAAAATGTATTTTGTAAACTCTTTTTCTCTGAATCTAATGGAGATAGAGTGATGAACCAAAAACGTTATTGTACGAAGTATTATAAAGAGAATGAAATATATTTTTTCAAATGTCTCGCTTAACTATTAATATTTTTATGTAACAATTTTTTTTCCAAAAGTGATTTTTATACGGTTTCTTCAGAGTAACCACCTTACAAAAATCTTAAATATGGCAATACATATGTTATGGTAAAAGTTTCCGCAAAATCAGACTGTCGCAACATAGTGAAATATAAATAAATGTCTAGTTGGTCCGCGGTTTAATCCACTCTACCGGTTATAATTATTCGATTCAAATAATAAATTCTAGCTTTGTTTATATTTTTTATTAATCATCGTCACTATTATGATTTATTACAACAGATATACTGTCTTTTTCGAATATTTTTGACAATATTTATGATGGCTTAATTGTTCCAGAGAGCTACCCAGCATAAGATAAATAATAATTCACGGCTGCCATATGTGAACAGCAGCCCACTTCTATTTCTATTAAGGACAATCACAAGTATAGTGCTTGATCCTCGTTAGCAGCATAATAATGTGATTTAACTTCAGCTTTAAGTATATTTGGGGATTCTTTCACATTTTGTATTTCATGACTGTTTTGCTCCACTCTACCGGTTATAATTATTCGATTCAAATAATAAATACTAGCTTTGTTTATATTTTTTATTAATCATCGTCACTGTCATGATTTATTACAACAGATATACTGTCTTTTTCGAATATTTTTGACAATATTTATGATGGCTTAATTGTTCCAGAGAGCTACCCAACATAAGATAAATAATATATCACGGCTGCCACATGTGAACAGCAGCCCACTTCTATTGCTATTAAGAACAATCACAAGTATAGTGCTTGATCCTGGTTAGCAACATAATAAGGTTGATAAAACTTACAGTTTTGTGATTTAACTTCAGCTTTAAGTATATTTGGAGATTCTTTCACATTTTGTATTTCAGGACTGTTTTGTTCGGTGATTAAATCAGCCAAATGTTGAATAGTCCAAGATAATTGGTAAAGCCGGTAAATCATATTTTCAACTCACATTCAGTAAGTTCAGAAAAATCTGACGTCTCAGATGCAATAAAACTTTAAGAAATTTTTTTCGTCGGTCCAGTG
Source organism: Rutpela maculata (assembly GCA_936432065.2). Lineage (NCBI taxonomy): Eukaryota > Metazoa > Arthropoda > Insecta > Coleoptera > Cerambycidae > Rutpela > Rutpela maculata. Next base: position 9,601,447 of record OW386289.2, read on the forward strand.
TGTCCAAGAACTACCGCTCTAAAGTGGTTCTAATGCCGGACTTGTATAGTTGGCTTCAGATCTACTAAGCGGTAAAAAAATGTCGGCGTCTTTGATTCTTACCGCACCGCAAAAGACGCCGACATTTTTTACACGTATAAAAAGTGTATAGTGTGTCAACTATACATGCATGGATTTAGTGGCGCCAGTAGATGTTGGCACGCTATTAAAAAAATATTGCACGTATAAACAGTTACTGGCGAGAACTAGCGAGCAAGTCTTAACCTTCCATACATTAATGCAAAAATATTAGAAATTTCCAACTTTGTAGCGCACCCGTACCAATTTGTACGCCACTTTAAATTAAAAAAAAAATAAAATTGCACGTGTAAACCTTTACTTGCGTTATCTAGAGACATTATCCTGGCTAGTTTTTTTTTTTTTTTTGCGAGGCAGGGAAACCCACACGGGCTGCCTATCCCAACTAGGAATAGGTCTGAGTGTCAGGCTCCAACTGACTAAAACCCCTCCTCTTAGGGCTCGTCTGTATGGAATACTCCGAATGCACTGCAGCCTCCTGGGCTTATTGTGCTTACCCTGTTTTTAGTTTACACTTGTCCATTTTAGTATTCCTGTGTCACTGACAAGGTGATACAGGTCTGAAAATGGACGAGTCTTGATGGTTTCCGGGTCTGTTTGTGTTTGCCCGTAGATATTATACCTTCTGCGGACCAGTACCTCGCAGTCATGTATAATATGTCCTACAGTTTCTGGTACCTTACCGCACAGTCTGCAGTTAAGGTCGCCAGCAAACTTTCCAATTAAATGCAGGTACTTCTTGACGGGAAAGTGTCCCGTCAGAAGACCTGTTATGATTCTCAGCTGAGTCCTGTTTCTTGTGAGCAGTTCTTCAGTTTGTTTTGAACATGGTCCATTGATAAGTGTTTTCCCATGTCGATTTCCTGGAATGTTTCTCCAGTAGTGGTTGTGTTTACTCTTGACCCAGTCTTTGATTACTTTTCTGGCTGAGCCTTTTGTGATACCCAGCGCAGGTTCTGGGCCATAGAATATATTCGCTGCTCCTTGTCTAGCAAGTTCGTCAGCTTTCTCGTTGCCTTCTATACTGGTATGTCCCGGCACCCAGAGTAGTCTTACTCTGTTCCGCTCACCCAGGATTTTGAGCTCTTCGTGGCAATCCCAAAACAGTCTGGAAGACACTTTGTTAGAGGCTAGTGCCCCAAGTGCCGCCTGACTGTCTGTTGCGATTGAGATCTGCTGGTTCACGTATCGTCGTTTAACATTCTCGCGTACACACTCGAGTATAGCCAGAATTTCTGTCTGGAATACAGTGGAGACTTATACTCTCTTTCGGCCTCACACCATGTATTCCTGCTCCAGCTCCTGATTCCATCCTGGACCCGTCAGTATACCAGACCAGACCTCTGCATAAAGCATCAGGAGCACCTGTCATCCATTCCTTCCTATCTCCAATGGTGATAGTGAAGGGCTTATTGAATGTAATTTTTGGTGTCATGTAGTTCGACCTCATGCTCAATAGAGGATCCACTACATTGTTTATTATCCTCATGTGCCCCGAGTTATCTCCAAGAGGAGTCGGGTTCTGAGAATTTTGTAGCCTGTAGGCTCCCATTCTGGCCTCCCCCTGATTCACAAGACTCAGTGGAGGGAGGTCTAGTAGGGTCTCCATGGCTGCTGTTGGGGTGCTTTTCATTGCACCTGTAATTCCCAAGCAGGCCAATCTTTGCACCCGGCTCAGCCTGTTCGCTGCTGTGGTTTGAGTGACCTTAGGCCACCAGACCAAGGCTGCATATGTCATGGTGGGTCTTATTACGCTGGTATAGAGCCAGTGCACCATACCAGGCCTAAGCCCCCATCTCTTGCCATACAATCGTCTGCATATTGTCAGTATGGCAACAGACGTATGTATTACTCTGTCCAGGTGTTTGTTCCAGGTAAGTTTGGAGTCTATGATGACTCCAAGGTACTTTACCTCCCCCGACATCTGAAGTTGTGTGTCTTGGAGAACTGGAGGACCCAATCCCTCCAGGTTTCTCCTTCTGGTGAATGGAACGATGCTGGTCTTTTGAGGACTGATTTTCAGCCCCTCCTTATCGGTCCATTTCTTTACCATGTTCAGGGCCTTTTGTAGACGGTCCCTGACTATGTTGTTGAACTTCCCCCTAGATATGATGACTATGTCGTCCGCATATCCTTGGGCTTCGAATCCCTCATTTGTGAGTTTCTTCAGTAGGCTGTCAACTACAAGGTTCCATAGCAGAGGGGACAGTACACCTGCGGGCATCCCCCAACAACTGACGCGCCTAACGTTTCGTCCATCATTGTGGTAAATACCACCCTGCCTTTGAGCATAGTGCCTATCCACCTGCAACAGGTGTTCGCAATGCCTCGCTCTCTTGCAGTTCTGATGATTGAGTTAAAGGAGGTGTTGTCGAATGCCCCCCTCTATGTCGAGAAAGGCACCCAGTGCCACCTCCTTGTGCTCCAACGTCCTTTCCACCTTCTGAATTAGATGATGGAGTGCCGTTTCCGTCGACATGCATGCTCTATATGCATATTGGCCTTAATGTAGTGGACTTCTAACCAGTGCATCATCCCTAATATGTCTGTCAAGCATTTTTTCCATTGTCTTAAGTTGGAATGACATAAGACTTATGGGTCTTAGGGACTTGGCTTCATTATGGGAGTTTCTCCCAGCCTTTGGTATGAATACCACCCTAACCGGTTTCCAAATTTTTGGTATGTACCCCAGCGCTAGGCTGGCCCTGTAAAGTGTACAGAGTTTTGATGCTAGCAAGTCTATGCCTTGCTGTAGCATTCCAAATTCCGTCGTATCCCGGAGATTTGTATGGCTCAAATGAGTTTATTGCCCATCTGATTTTGGACTGATCTATCACCTTTTTTGACACTGTCCAGTCTTCCCTGGTAGCTCTGTTTCCAGTAGCTTCCAGTTCTGTTCCTAGATCCTGGCTAGTTACTTATACTAGTAGCTGGTACAAGTGACTGTACTAATGTAAATGCTCCTATAGAACATAAGAATGAGCAAGAAAAGTGATTTCTGATGAAATTATAAAATTTATTGAAGTATATGAAGAAGAGGCGTGTTTGTGATATGTGCATTCTAATTTGTATAAAAACGGAGAATCTCGAGTAATTGCATATGAAAAGATAGCAACAACAATAGCGATTGACGGCTTTGATATTGTACATTTTGGAACACGGTACAAGTACTGTAAAGATGCAGAAGAGTCTCCGGATGCTAAATATCTCAAAGTTATATGTAATTTTAGTTTTGCCGATAAAGCATTTCTCATTGAGGTGTTCCTTTTTTCAATGTATGGTGCTACACGTTCAAGAAGAATGTCAAAATGTTCCGTTGATATCCGTAAATGGTTTTTATAATATTCAAGTTATTAAGTAGTAAGTTAAACCTCTATAATATCTACATGGGGAAAATGGGAAATTTAATTTTATATAATTTAATACAAAAATACAGGGTGTTCCATTTGACTTAAACAAGTTTTCACAGTTGACAAAATGTAACGTAAAAACACTTGGTATATTATTATTGAATTTCACCTTATGGTATTTCTGCATGATAAACAGCAAATGAGGATCTTTTACGTGAAAAAAGTTATAAAGGTTATTGCAAACGGTTACACCTGTCAAATTTTTTATAAAATGTTCGAATATCTCTGAAACGGCTGGGTTTAGGGATAGAGTATGCTACATATTTTCAACTCAGAATTTTTTGCTCTTTCGAAAACTTCAAAATACATAGGATGTTCCATTTAAAATAAGCAAATTGGTATCGACTTTCGGTATAACCCGAAGTGCCAAATGCTTGTAATTATTTTTTTTTGCATTGGCCATACTGACATTAGTAATTCTCTGAATTTTTAAAATTCTCAGGTGCGTACTTTTCCCTATATCGATCGATACAGTTCCCGATGAGGCACCCTGTATATCAATAGTGTGTGAGAAAAAGTTATTTTCAATATCATAACTATTACAGATTCGTCGGTCACTCCCGATGGTGTATTTGGCCGAAAGGTGGAAAGGAACATATTTTGTTATACTTACAAAAAAATAATGTAGAGATTTTAAAGGATATATAATTTGGGTGAAATAATATAGATATAGAAAATGGCGCGGTGTAGGGTTTGACGCCTTCAACATGTTCCGATCGAGAGTAGGCCTTGATAATATTGGAATTCCTGGGACGCACAGTAATTAAACATCACCCTCACGGCCTACTACTGTGCGAAGACCCCCGCGGCTCGTTGGATCAGCTCGGAGTTTTGTGTTCGCCGACAGTGCCACATGATATATTATAATGCACTGGCATCGACATCATATCATTTGAGTCTCATTAATATATTGGACAGTAATCGAACGCATCAACTGAATCCGCCATTAGGAAGATTATGTACAAATAATGGGAAACGCAATTTTGGAATGGATGTACCGACGTTGTCAGTTGTCTGCAATGTTGTATTAACGTTGTAGGAGACATTTAAATATGTTTCAAAATTAATATTTACCGCTATTATTTTAAGCAATGTATCTTAATTGATTCTTTTAAGTTACTTAAATATAACCACTTTCAAATTTAATTTTAAATTAAATACGATTTAAACGTTTGGGGGGAGGGGGGGCATTTTTTTTATTTGTGCAATCTCTATGTTATTGTTATAGAACATCCCAGAATCGACCGTCGAAGTCACAGACGAAATGAAAGTTTCGACTTAGGAAAAATTTGCATAACTAAACAAAGACAAAAAAGGGCACAAGGGCGCCCAGAAATAGGGTTTTCCCAGAAAAAAAAATTATTGCTGAAATACTTAATTCACGTAAAAAAAAATGATTTATGGCATATTTATTATTTTTTTAATTTTACTAATAGTAACGAAAAAAAACTTAAAAGTTTGAAAAATATTGAGTTCATTTTAAACAGCCATAAATTAGCGCGTTGTGACGTCAACGCCCTGAAATCCAATAAAAAGTCGGCATAAGATAGCCGTGAAAAATATAAAACAACCTCTATTTATTGACAGCACTTTTTAATTATTATAAGTTGTAATGGATTATCAAAATGCCTAAAATAGCTTGTTTTGTACCTTTGTGTAATAATATTAGTGAAAATGCCCCCTCAATATTATTTTTGACAGTACCACTCAATATTGAAAGACGAAAAAAGTGGTTTTCTGCTGTAAAATCTAAACAAATATTTCATCTGGGAAAAGATTTAAATTATTTACCATTTCAAAATCTACTTTAGGTGAAAAGATTTAAATTATTCACCATTTCAAAATCTACTTTAGTTAAATTATCAGCAGCATCTTTAACATATCCCTCTTCCACTTTACTCATTTTGATCGTAGAATGAATAAAACAAACCAGAAACTGATAAAATATTTTCACTCCAAACAATCCAAACGTCAAAATATAAATACAGTTTTAGGTTAATTGTCTGATATGAACTGTCAATGCAGAAGCGGGTGAAGATTAAGCCTAAACTACAAAATATCAACGTCCAACGCTTTTACGAATTACTTGTGTGGTATTTATCTGGATTCTGATTGGCCAATATTTACAAGTCCACTGCTTTAAACCAATCACAGTACAAACAATAAAAGAGGAAATTCTGAGGAGTTTTAGAGGAAAGCTTCCTTTAACACACAGTTCGAACCTGTTATTAACTAATTATATCCATAATCTCATTGGTTTTCCGGGCAGATACGTCATTCTGGCGCGTTCAAATGCCCGTTTTAAAAAGCCCTGAAATTATCAGCAAGTTGTTTTAACGATATTTTCTTAGAAGTAATTCTTATTAGAAAAGTGAATTGTTGTAAATTAATAGAATGTATCAATATATCATTTTCACGACATAAAATGTTAAAATAAAATTAGTGGGAAAACCCTATTGAACTTATACGCGTTTACAGAAAAGAAAGGCAAAACACGTGGTGCCCAGGAATTTTTCACCTAGAAAAATATGTTATGTCGAGGCCATGAGAGTGAGAGTATATTATGTTCATGGGAAAGTACACTGAAAATAAAAATATTTTTATGGACAAGAAAAAGGAAACAATATATTTTTTAAGAGGTACGACAAAAATGTAGTCTCAAAATATTTGTCGCTTCACGAAACACAATGAAACTGGATGGGGACACAGTCCTTATGGATATCATTAAAAAGAATGAAAACAAAATTTTAACGATGTGACGTACTAAAAGAGCGAAACCAAAGATTGTGGCAAAGACGCGTAGCGTCTATAGGCAATTACTTGGCAAAAATGAGTATAAATGGACAAGGCCGGTTTCTCGAATAAAACAAATTTGGATTCATTTAACGACTCGTCAATTGGAGTACGTTAGATAATCGGTAGAAAGCGATAGTAAGAAAACCAGAGATACAGAAAGTTGTATATGTATGAGTTGAACTCATACGTAACTTCGTTCTTGTGAATGAGATAATCACGATAAAGAACTTTAAAGTTAATCTTGCGTCTTAAGTAAAATATTTTAATATTATTACAAGTCAGACCCAAAACCCAAAAATGCTTTCATCAATTTCTAGGGAAGTTGTGTGAATCTTTTCTACCAAACCGATTGGTAGCATCAAAAGCTCTCTAGAAGAGATGGTCGACCTTGCCCTACTTGGGAGAGGCGATCCTATTCAAATCATATAATTTATTAGATAGAATATTGCATAATTTTAATTGTACTTATTTTAAACCTAATGAATAAATGGTATTTGAATATTTGCATTTTATTGATTGAATGTCTGTCTTGTCTTATCCACTGAACTCTACTATATACATGGAATGTCAATATCCATACCAATTTTTACGTGAAATTGAACCTCGCGCAAGTACGGCGACCGTAAGAAGGAGCGCAAGCGCACTACAAAATGCGCCAGAGCCGGTTTTATTGTTACTGCAACTGATTAAAACCCGGGACTTTGCCCCGAACAGTCACAAAATATTACACAAAATAATCAATTTATAACAACTTTACACAAACGACAGAAATAAACAAAGAATAAAATGAGTGACACCGACACTGGAAATTTCATCTAATCCAAGACTTACGAAGCAGAATCTATGGGAACCAAATAAAACACAGAATTGCGTCAGCACATAACTCCCCATAGACTGTCCGTAGACAACCGGTTGGTTCAAGCACAAACATCAATTTCTCTACTGCGTCGACACATGGCTACACTTTTTGAATTCGTAATTACCGTATTTTGTTCATGCGCATTAGGAAGATTATGTACTGCCTTCCATTTATATAGTAGAGTTCAGTGGTCTCATCCATCCACCCGACGATCCACCCCCACGGAAGAGACATGACGACACCCAACCACCCACCCAAGACCCTGCGGGTACCGGACAAATAACCGTCCAGTACCTGTAGTCCCCCTAGCTCCGGGCAGGCCGAAAATGCTACCAAAGCAGTTAGGTCTGCCCTTCCTCGAGCTACACAGCTCATCCTTACCCTACCGATGATCCGGATGACAGGATGCCTCTTGGCATCTTGTGTACCGGCAGTCACTCCCGCCACAAACCCCAACACACCTAACAGACCGATGACTACCCCCCGGGGGGCAAACAAGCTGGCGAAGAGCAGAAGACGAAGAAAGAAGAACGCCAGAAGAGGCCTTAGCCAGCAAGGTCCAACGAGCCAGGACCCAGGGAGGTGGACCGAAATCGTCTGCACCGCTCACATTTGTGAGTGGGGCCGACGTAAAGTAAGTTCGCCCGCCCTGCACGAGGCTGGTCCCCGGTCTACAGCGATGCATTGGGGTAAAGGGCAATAGTCCTACCCGGCCCCAGTCATCCGAGACCGACATTTTTAGCCAAGAATATTGGGGGGGGGGGTCTTATCCATCAAGGTTTTCGTTTGATAGGCCGGTCACATTACGGAAGCTCGAGAGGGAATTTCTTTATGAAGACAATTCAGAGATCTTTAAGCATAAAATCAGTTAAAACGTTAGGTAAATAAGAAAAAGTGGCCTATTTCTTAGCTATCAAATATCTCATACATCTTGTTTAACCCGCCTGGGAGTGGGAAACCACACACAAATAAGGGAGAACGTGACTGGCGCCCTTAATAAATGAATTGGTGTCGCGTCACTCAGATGGTGTGTGGTAGGTTCTTCTACATTATCAGGAAGTCACAGTAAAGTTTTGTCCAATCTGGGAGGTGAGCGATTTTTAATCAAGTTTTAATCTTGAAAAACGTGTTTTTATCTCATTTTTTTAAATAATTCCTGTACTGATCATTGTATTAGACCAAACAAAAAACAAAATGTTTATGAATAAATTATGAATAAAGCTGCATCTGGTCCAAATCTGATATATATATATATATATATATATATATATATATATATATATATATATATATATATATATATATATATATATATATATATATATTATATGTATACAACGTGATCTACCATGACATGCGGAAAATTTAACAGTAGGTTGTCCCCACAGAAGGGAGTTAAAAAAATGAAGATTTAAAAAAGAATTACACGGTGTTCCATTTTAAAAAAACACAAGTTATGTCTATACTTCGAAAACTGAGATATGCATAATTTTCTTCTTATCATCAACGAGTTCTACTCAAAGAAGTGTCTTAAGAATGTGTTACTCGATTTTTGATTTGACACTTGGTAATTGATAGAGGTCATCAAACAATGCCAATTTTCCAAAAACCCTCTGTAGCCATATATTGGTTTTTGTCTATCTGCCATAGTTTTAGAGAAAACCTCAAATCCCACCTAATTTGGTCCACCTTGTATATTGCATATGTTTTATTCTTTATCGTATAAAACAACTTTTTATTTATAAGTAACATTGATAGCAAATTATGTTGACAAAGTTTAATTATGTATACTACTTATTTTTAATTTCAATTTTTTTATTGGTGTTACTGTATAATTTTCTGACTTATTTTGTCATGTAACGTGATCAAATGGACTAATAAATGTATTATTATTATTGCAAGAGCTAGGTAATTTTTTTCACTTACATTTTACTCAACAGAAAAAATATAAGGTAAAACTGGTATGCAAGTACCATAAATATAGTATGATAATTAAAAGTTTTCAGCTTGAATCAACGGCGTCTCGAAAATGTAAAGATATGTTCTTCAAAACATAAATTATGAAGTATCAAAGTTGGCTAACGACTATATAGCTTCGGATGACACATACAAAGAGGGGCTGGGGGTGGTAATAAACGATAGTTTGATGTGGTAAATGACGCAAGGGTGAGACAATGACGCTATCTGCGAAGAATGATGACAAGTGTAGCCGGTACGCCGATGCTGCGGACGACGCTCGTGACGCCAACCGTCGTCGTCAGCGTCCTAAGATAATTGAATTCCCTGCTCATTGCTCACCATTGTGCATTCAAGAATACATTCTAATGATGCGGCCTTTAATGAGGTCTACAAACACAAATATGATTTTTACGCAAACCTTATTAAGCCGTCCGTATACAGCCTTTTTAAACTGAAGGGGTTGCATAACGACGTTATTAAATCATGTATATAGTTGAACCTTGTATCCTATTTAAATGCAGCTTACATAATAATAATTGGAGTTGACTTGCCACGCAATATACGGATAATTGCATAAAAAGAAGCGACTATATTTACTTACTCGGCAACTAAAACTTCTTTGTTGAAATGTAGTTTAGAAAAATTTATTATTAATATTATATATTTTCTGGTTTCCAGCTCAGGATAAAACATTATCGTTTACTTGTCGATAATTTGCTCGTTGCATATTATAACTAGTTATATTTTTTACATATTCCAGAGAAGGAACTTATTCAATAATCATGCCCTAAAAGTTCCAGCATGAGTACATGATGCGAAATGAAGCCTAGTAATCTCTCATTAATATGTTAAGAATTTAAAATTCGACTATATAGTATTAACAACTACGAACCACAACTGCTAACAAATAACTGATAATAGCAAATTTGTATGTTGTCCTGACTTATTTATGGCTTAGTTTTTGACAAGTACAAAAAAAATGAAATTCACAAATGTTAACAATTTATTTTAAATTTTTAAATACATTTTTACTACATTTTTTTTCATTATTAGTCTTTATTCATCATAAGCTATCGTTCGAACACCCTTTTTTTTACCAAAAATTGAATGTATCGAAAAATAACGCAGATATCGATCTGAAATTTTTAATAGATATTCCCTCTTATATAACACGTACTTTAGTAAAATTTCAAAAGTTTTTCTAAAATTTCGCTGAAATTAAAATTTTGTTTCAAATTTTCCGTTTTTTTGAATTTATTCCTGACCTGATAAAGCTATCTTAACGCTCGGGGGCTCATTTTATAGGTGTTTTAATACCTATAACTTGCCCATTTGTACTTTCTTCTTAGAATATTAGCCTTCTATTTAAACACAAAAAACCGATTTTTCATCTTTACGACCTCCCCACCTCCCTTATCCGGTAAGACTTCACTTGGCACGCTATAAGAGCTTGTTTTTGATGTTCAACCCATCAACTTAAAGCAATAGAATCGTAGTTATCTATTTTCACCACACTTTGATACTATTCGTGACAATTCGACTGGACTATAATACCATTGTAATTTGAAAAGTATGTTGGGCAAACTAAACGTCCAACAAGACTCAAGCAACACACAGCCCATCTCAAAAATGAGATAATTAAAAAATCCATTGTTACTCAACATGAGTTGAACAGTCACAGAACAGAAATCAGTAACTCAAAATTAGAAATGTAACAAATAATAGACAGCATGCTTTCGAAAACTTAGAAATTGCAAAATGTAAAAACAGTATGAATAGCGCATCCCAGACATTCTGCTTCATTGGCTAATTAGGTTACGGTTTATCGAACCGAGACCCAATTTAGGAAGGGGCGAGAGGACTCGTTGAATGCGTTCAGCCATGGCATACATTGTACTTTTTATTATTATTATTAGATCCTAGGATCCGCAGTACTCAGATCTATCGGCCCATTGTACATTCGCGACATTTAGGATCTCCTAGAAAAGGCCAGTGCTCTCGAAGGAGAGCAGCCCTTTCCAGAGAAGATCCCGTAGTTCCTCCGGCTGTAGAAAGTACTTTCCGAAATACCCATACCCTGACGTTCTTATTGGTGCATAATGGCATATGACTCCACACGTCCTACAAGTAGAATCATCTTTCAACTGTATTGTACGCAGGTGCTTGTTCGGCAGTTCAGCACTAGCTTAAAGGTCACCTTTGATGCAAGAGCTCTCAAAACTGCCTGACTGTCGCTACATATAAATATGCTTATTGACGAGATTTTCGCTTGCACACAGTAAAATGGCATATATCTCAGCCTGAAATACATTAGTATACTTACCAAGTGTATCATTCCAGACCTCCGGGACTCAGAAGATTAATTTTATCACGTTCCCAGTCATCTCGACTATGAAACACATACATTGTAGTTTAGTTTTAACTATTTCTAGATGATACCAACATGGTTGACGAAATGCGTCTCGACTGACAGTATTCAAATGTAACGTTCAAATATGTTGGTGTTTGTGGAAACTTCTTTAGAGGCATATAATGCGTATTTTTAAACCGCTGTTTTATATCACAACGTAATTACAAATTAGTTACACCTCAGTCCATACTAATTTTGAAGCATATGAGCATCCAAATTCAGAAATTGTTACCTTGTAATTGGCAGTGACCATAAAATTACTCCTAAAGACTTACTACCGTCCTAAGAAGGGCAAACAATCTTCAACACTGGTATTTTTTAATGGAATATATCCACCGGTATAGTCGCGTCATTAACAGGCTACTGCCTAGTATTAAAGAAGTTTTTAATAGGAATTTACACCCTTTTGTACGAGGCATCTCTATCAAATTTCTGCTGATTCATCGTATATGTCAACTAGGAATGTGGCCCATCTCCAGTGAAGTTAGGAATGCAAAAAGAAAAATACTTATGTTTGGGTTTAAATTTCTTTTTTTTTTTTGTTATGCATTTTAAGAAATTTATTTATTTATAACGTTTACGATCTTTATGTTTTCATTTATTATATTACTATACAGTGTGCCTCCCGATGGGGTATCACACTGTTGTAAACTTGCTTATTTTTGATTTGTCGAGAAGTCAGTCTTTAAAAAAGTTCTGCTTGTCTTAGAAAGTCATAAATTATACAGGGTACTCTAAAAATTAGAAAATATAAAATCGACTTTAAGCAAACTACCTTTTTTACATTTTTATTGAAAATTTTATTTAACAAAGTTTTTTGAATTATGAAGAAAAGCTTAGCAATTATTTGTTGTAATTAGTACGTAAGGTAATAAATTAGTGTTTAGTGTTACCCTGGTGTTATAATTTACGAACCCACAGTACAGGGTGGACCAAATTAGATGGGATTTGGGGTTTTCTCTAAAACTATGGCAGATAGACACAAAACAGTATAGGTGTCCTGAGCTCGATTTTCGAGAAACAAACAACGGCGCAAACTGCGATCGTTTATTTTTTTCGACTACCGAAATACAGAGCGTTTTTGGAAAATTGGCATTTTTGGATGAATGCATAAATTTGCTTCTTATTAAAGATAAATTGAATATTCAATATTTTTTAAATGCAAATTACCAAGTGTCGAATCGAAAATCGAGTAATATATTCTTAAGGCACTTTTTCGAGTAGAATCTGTTGCTGATAAGAAGATAATTACGCATGCCTCAGTTTTCGAGATATAGACACAAGTTTTATTTTTCTTAATGGAATACCTTGTAAATTATTTCATTATGCGATCACAACTTAAATTAGCTATCCAACGATATATCTTATGTCATATTTATTTCTACAAAAAGTGGTTAATTTTCGAAAAATTTAATATATTTGTGAGGAGACCACGGAAAACTATTAATAACAACAACATTTCTTATAATATAAAATAATTTTGCGAAAAATAGGAAAAACTAAACTGCAATAAATATTTGAATTGTTTTCCATTGACATCTATGCATATTTATCGCATTTCTAATATTTATTGAGAAGGCCGTGGTGAAAAAAAAAGAAAATCGAAATAATCGTAAATGTCAAAAACCATTTGTGAGTTAATTGTGAGAGAGCGTTGTTAAAAATGGTTCAATTTAGTAATGGTGAAAAATATGATATGGTTAAGTGTTTTATAGAATGCAGAGAAGATTCAAATTTAGTTTCCGACTTTTATTTTAATAGGTAAGTTATAGACAGCAATACTTTGTGCCAAAAGTGCCGCCTAAACAATACTTTCAGATATCCAGAAAAGAGACAGCCAGACATAAAAATATTAAAAAGCTACAACAAAATTTAAAAGATTTAGATCATTTGTAAAATCTCGAGCAAAAATATATAATAAAGCAGGTAGATAAGCTGTAGAAAATATTGTTTTAGAAATTGTAATAGAAAATCCTAATATATCGTCTTGCGAAATACAGGAAAATTTAGGAATCCCAAAAACACCAGCGTTGCGTTGCTTAAAAAAAAAATTAAAACTTCACAAAATCAGAATTAGTCACTATTTATACCAAAACGACATTCAAAGGCGTCTCGATTTTTGTCAGTGGTTTTTGCGTTGGCGCAATGAAGCGTCAGGATTTGAAGGAACAATTATATGAACAGATGAGGCTCATATAAGCAGTGCTGGAATTTTTAATCGCCATAATAATCACCATTGGGCTCATGAAAATCCGCCGGTAACCGCTACAGTTAATCATCAAGGGCGATTTGGATTTGGTGTATGGTGTGGTTTTATTGGATACCAACTAATAGGTCCTCATTTTTTTCACAGTAATTTGAATACCGAAAATTTTATTAACATTCTACGACAAGCAATAGAGCTCTTTGTAGACAATATGCCTGTAAGACAATTTCAAAGATTAATTTACCAACACGATGGCGCTACAGGTCATACGTCAAATGAAACACGAAATTATTTAAATGCTCAATTTGGAGAGGATTGGATAGGTATCTATATTATCACTCAGGACTAGTTTGTCAACAGCTGAGGGAAGAGTACAAAAGCAGCAAGAAAAGGCTGCGAAATTGCATCAAGGCTTCAAAAAGATCGTGCTGGAAAAGCATGCATGACAAACTGGACTCCGATATCTGGTGAGATGGCTACAAGATTGTGATGAAACAAATGCTTGGCTTTCCTCCAAGAACCCAAATGTCCATGCAAATGACGGAGGAAGTGGTGCACGACCCTAAACTTTGATTGTGACAGAGCGGTGATATTCTTAGATTTTACGGTAGAAGAATTGAATATAGCCTGCATCCCAGTAGAAGTCCTGAAGGAAGTAGTACAAAATAAACCTGAATGCGCACTAAGAGTCTACAACGAACTAGCGCGTAGAGGAGTATTTCCAGAAGACTGGAAGCAAGCTAAACTGGTGGATGACGTAGAGCATACCCTGTTTACTTGTATTCGTTGGGAAGAGACCAGGAGGAACTATACCCAACAAACTGGGTCAACCTTCAACTACATAAACATGATGGCAAGCTTATACGCATCCGAGGAATCATGGCGACAAGCGTATGGAACAGTCCGTACAATAATAGAGTCGAAGGAAGTAGAAAGCCGATAAAGGAAGTTAACGGCCGGCTCCCCACTGAAGTAATGCGAAAGCGGTTTCCGATGGGAGAAGCGAGAGGGGGGGGGGGGGTTTAGCAGGTAGGAAGCCGGCACATCGTCTTATGAAAGATTTCCCCCCCTCCACAAAAAAAGGACTAGTTTGTCAATGTCTAGTTACTAAATTGATAACTAACAATTAATTTAGCTAACTGGACATTAATAAACAACAAGGTAGTTTAGATATTGTTTAATTTTTAGGAAACAATGGTCCTATTTTGTGGCCAGCTAGATCTCCCGATATAACCTCGCTTTGGGGTTATTTAAAAAATATTATATATAGAGAACGTTCTAATAAATAGAAGAATTAGAAGACAAAACATTAGCTGCGTTTCGGACAATAACTCCTGTTATGATTGGAAATGCAACAAACGCTGTAAGGAGAAGGTGTCAAAAATACATAGATGTCAATAGAAGACAATTCGAACATTCACTGTAGTTTAGTTTTTCCTATTTTTGGCAAAATTATTTTATATTGTGAGAAGTGTTGTTAATAGTTTTCCATGGCCTCCTCACAAATATATTAAATTTTTGGAAAATTAACCGCTTTTTCTAGAGATAAATATGACATATGATATATCGTTGGATAGCTAATTTAAGTTGTGATGAATAATGAAATAATTTGCTGGGTGTTCCATTAAAAAAAAACCCAAGGTATGTCTATATCTCAAAAACTGAGGCATGCATAATTTTCTTCTTATCAGCAACGGATTCTACTCAAAAAAGTGCCTTAAGAATATGACTCGATTTTCGATTCGGCACTTGGTAATTGAGATAAAAAGGTCATCCAAAAATGCTAATTTTCCAAAACGCTCTGTAGCTCGGTAGTCGAAAAAGAAGACGATCGCGGTTTTCGCCATTGTTTATTTCTCGAAGATCGAGCTCAGGACACCTTTATTGGTTTTTGGCTCTCCGCCATAGTTTTAGGGGAAACCTCAAATCCCATCTAATTTGGTCCACCCTGTACAGGGTGTTTACCAAAGAGTGTAAACATGTAACAATATTTTTTCATATTTCCTTGTACTCCTAATCATTTTTTTTGTTTAAATGTTGTCATCTCTACATGTACGTGGAGGAAATCACTACATCCACAATTATGTAACTTAAGAAAATAAAGCTTCATCTCTTAGGCATTTATGGATCATTTTCACACCCTAAAATTAAACAGGGTGATCAAAAATGACATTTCATTTTTTTTAAACAGAATTTCCTCGATTTTTCTAAATATAACATCGTATACATTTGTTTATAAGATTTTTATTTAGTTTTGTTCCAATTTCTCCAAATATCATTCGTCGGTAATTATAAATAAAATATTAAATTTCCTTCAAATGATATTCATTGCTTTGTTACTTATGTATAAAATATCCTAAAGTGCGACGGGACGTCTTCATGCATTATTAGCTCCTTAATGTCTTCGCTAGTAAAGTTGTCCCTGTTATGTGCAAATTACCGAGGACGGTGGATTATCTTAAGTAACAAGCAGGATAGAACTCTATATGATTTCCTTCCTCATCTTACAATTAAGCAAATCGTGATTAAATGGAATAATAATAACGTTCTCAAAATATATTCAAGCACGTTCAAACATCTTAGGATCTATCTATTATGGTGAACAACAATTCGAACATTTATTGTAGTTTAGTTTTTCCTATTTTTGGCAAAATTATTTTATATTATAAGTGTTGTTGTTAATAGGTTTCCATGGCCTCCTCACAAATATATTAAACTTTTCGAAAATTAACCACTTTTTTTCTAGAGATAAATCGTTGAATAGCATTTAAATTGTGATCGAATAGTGAAATAATTTACATTTAAAAACACAAGTTATATCTATATCTCGAAAACTGAGGCATGCATAATTTTCTTCTTATTAACAACGGATATTCTACCAAAAAAGTTCCTGTGTTACTCGATTTTTGATATAGAATTCATTCAAAAACGTTCTGTTCATCTCCGAAATGTGACTTTCAATTGTTTTTGTGAAATGATTTTTGGAAAATACATGTGATTTTCTATACCTTTTATTTTTTTACCTAAATCCAAAAATAACGAAGTTAATTGAGGTTCTAACGTTCGCGCGACCACCCAGTTCATTTGAAACAAAAGATTTCCTTTCATTTAACTTTTTGATAGTCCTAAAAAGTGAAAGAAAGGATAGATTTTGTTAATTTCTCGCTTCAAATTGCCTATTTGTACTGTCAGTGAAGGAAAACACGTAAAATTTCATCAGACGTCTTAAACCAGCGCCTTCGCCAAAACGTGAAATCAATAAAAGTGATTTCGTAAAGCACTTGAACATGAAAATTATGAACATGAAACAATCAAGCATGTTAAACATTCAACAAAATAGGTAATTTATTCACACGTCTCCTTAAAATGCTGTCTGAAGTTATATTTTTGGTATAGGTATTTTGAACTGCTTTAAACTTTCTTCAAGGTTGATCTCTGAGTTAAAACATATATTTTACTTAGTGTTGTTATATTTTCTTTTGTTTCGTAATTTAAAATAAATTATTAACTACTATTATAAAACTGAAACCAATAGTTCTTATTAAATGCATTATTATCACATATCTCGGTTAAAAAATTTACTTACGATAAATCACGATTAATATGTGCCCACAACGTCATATTTGAAAAATGCTGAAAAATAAAGTATCAATAAAATACGTCCAATAAGCCCACAAATCTTTAACTGAAGGCTCATCTGATAATTACTTTCTGAAATTAAAAAGTCAATTTTGCTGCTATTAATCATTTTTTATTTAAATTAATATTGTCCACGTATAAGAATTTGTTGTAGCATTTATCAGGTTGTTAGCAGTTGTCGCTGATCAAGGCTTAAAAAACTGATTTTCAATTTTGTTACCTAACCTAGGACAAGTAAATTATTAAATATTAGTTGTAGGCATGTAAATATAATTACATTTTTTTTTTCCAAAGGAGGATGTTAAAAAATAGCTAATTTTGGCCTAAGCTGGGCAACGGAAAACACAGAACACAGTTTTTTATAGCATTTTTCCCGTAGAATGCGATGATGTATTCGGTTTTGCGAAAAAATGGCGGGAAAATGTGGGAAAGTTAAGAAAATGCTTGAGAATTTACAAAGTCCTGTCTGAGATATGCACAAGTTAAACTTTTTAATATCCATTATATTTTACTTTAGATTATGGTGGTTTCATTTAGTATATTTTTCACAGAATATGATTCTCTACCTTGCTTTGCCGAAAAATGTGAGGAAAATGAAGAAAAATTAAGGGAATGCCCAAAAATGTACAAATTTAAGTCTGTAATATTCAAAACTTAAACTTTTTAAGATCCAGAGCTTATTTTGCGAGATTCTGGTAGTTTCTTGTAGTATTTTTCCCGTAGGATACGAGGGTCAACTCTTTTTTACTCAAAATGTTGGGAAAAAGCGTTAAAATGAAGATAATCAGAATTTTAACCTTTCAAGATGCAGAGTATACCGGGTGATTCAGTTTGGTATTCTGTATCTTTTTTATTTTAACAGAAAACTACAATAAACCATATATATTTGCAAATCGTTTGTCAAGCTCTATCGAATGACGTCCTTAAATGAACTTTTTGATCACATATGCCAAAATAACGATAGTCAACTTTTTTTTTTCAAATGGTATGCTATACATTTTTTTGCCGATTGTTGTAGAGCTTCTCTTTCTGCATTCAACCATGTGAAAAAAGTATACACTTCCATAAGGAAAATTTCGAGAAAATTAATAAAATACGAAAAAACTTCATTTAAAGGTTTTGTTTCTGATTCAACATAGTTAGCCATGGAAACAATTGAATTTTGTCATTGAAAATACTGTTATTTGTGACTGAGTTATTCGTTTTTGTTTTATGTTATACTTCTAAATAAATTTACACAATGGTATCTTACAATAATGAAAAAAAATTGGACATGATATTAATTTATGGAGAGTGCGGAAAAAACATAAAGTAGTCAAACGTTTATATCAAGATCGCTTTCGAAATAGGCCGGTACCATCAGTCAAAATGTTTGTAAAATTGGCAAGAAATATGAGCGAAAGTGGAAGTTTTGAGAAAAAAAAGAAACGTTTTTAAACACCGTTAGATTTCTTCCTTTGGTTCTAAAAGAAAAAGTTTACTTTATACCTCTAAATGACGTCGAAGATCTTAAAACTAGAATACGAATTGAATGCTGCAGATTAAATGTTAAAATTCATTCTTCAACGTAAGGAAAATTTCGAAAAAATTAATAAAATATGATAAAACGTCATTCAAAGGCATAGTTAGCCAAGGAAGCAATTGAATTTTGACATTGTAAGTAATGTAACTAGTACCAACTAGGCAAATCAGATTCGAAAGAGAGGGATTTGTACGAGGATTGTGTACGGTGCTGATGAGGCGTAAAAATTTTGAAACAAAGTTTAATGTTTTGACCAAACAAAGTTCTGTTTTTAAATAATTATGTAATTCATTTTTGTATAAACAAACATTTAATGTCGTATCTTTAGTTAATTAATGATAATAACACTCAACAATAATATTAAAATAACAACTAATAATACATAACAGTTACCAATAAAAAACTACCAATACTTGAAAACTAATTAACAATTAAGAAAATAAAAACATTATTTATTGCTTCATATGTTCGAAGAGTCCTCCGTTTGCTTCTAAACATAATCGTCCTCTGGGTACATACATGTTGAAAAATTTCAACATTTAATCTGCGGCATTCAGTTTGTATTCTATTTTTAAGATCTTCGACATCATTTAGAGGTGTAAAGTACACTCTTTCTATTAGATACGGCCAAAGGAAAAAGTCTAACGGTGTGAGATCCGGTGATCTGGCAGGCCACTTGACTCCCTCACTACGATTTCCGATCCATCTACCTGTATAAGCTGCATTTAAGTAATTCGTTGCAATTATAGCATTATGTGGCGGTGCCCCATCTTGTTGTAATATCATGTTATGCCTAATATGTAATGGAACGTCTTCTATGAAATTTAACAACTCTTCTCTTAAAAACTGTAGATATCTTTCTCCAGTAAGCGTGCCTTCGTAAAACTTTGGTCCTATAATTTGTCCGTTGAGAATTCTACACCATACGTTAATTCCCCAGATATTTTGGAAATTAGTTTCCCGAAGCCAGTGAGGATTATCCTGCGACCAATAATGGCAGTTATGTCTATTGACAATTCCAATATTATGGAAACGGGATTCATCTGACCACATGATGCGATCTAATATAGTCATTTCTTGAGCAACTGCCAACGACGCTACAAAATTTAGACGTCTCTCGTAATCTCCTGGAAGCAAGCCCTGATGTAAATGTATTTTATATGGTCGCAGTTTATTGTCTCTCAGAATTCTTTGAATTGAAGAATATGAAATATCAGTTTCTGTCGCTAACTGACGAATAGAAATATGCGGGTCTACGAAAACACGGGCTAAAACTGCAACTGTATGTTCCTCATCTCGTGCGGTTCTGGGCTTAAAAATGTATCTTTTTTCTCAAAACTTCCACTTTCGCTCATATTTCTTACCAATTTTGCAAACATTTTGTCTGATGGTACCGGCCTATTTCGAAGGTGATCTTGATGTAAACGTTTGGCTGCTTTACTGTTTTTTCCGCACTCTCCATAAATTAATATCATGTCCAATTTTTCTTCATTAGTGTAAGATACCATTGTGTAAATCTATTTAGAAGTATAACATAAAACAGAAACGAATAACACAGTCACAAATAACAGTATTTTCAATTTGACATTACTAACAATGACAAAATTCAATTGTTTCCATGGCTAACTATGTTGAATCAGAAACAAAACCTTTAAATGAAGTTTTTTCGTATTTTATTAATTTTCTCGAAATTTTCCTTATGGAAGTGTATACTGTTTTCACATGGTTGAATGCAGAAAGAGAAGCTCTACAACAATCGGCAAAAAAAATGTATAGCATACCATTTGAAAAAAAAAAGTTTACCATCGTTATTTTGGCATATGTGATCAAAGGGATGATTTAAGGACGTCATTCGATAGAGCTTGGCAAACGATTTACAAATATGTATGGTTTATTGTAGTTTTCTGTTAAAATAAAAAAGATACGGGGGGGCGAATACCAAACTGAATCACCCGGTATATATAACCAAATATCGAGGTGGTTTTTCAAAGTATTTTTCCTTTGGAATACGATGGTCTACTCTGTTTTGCCTTAAAATGCCGGGAAAATGTAGAAAAATCAAGAAAATATCCGATGACTCACAATATCTACTATGCGTCATTCCTAAATGAAATATATTAGGAATCAACGTTAATAACTTGAGATTTTAGTGGTTTCTCGTACTTAATCAGTGAAAGAGACACGGCTATGCGGGAAAACCCGGAAAAATCAAAAAAGTGCATAAAAACTTACAATATTTAGCGTTTCATTTATGTATATTGCAAGCTAAATATTGTGAGATTTTATTCATTTTCTTGATTTAACTAGATTTTCCAGGGATTTGTTCGTAAAGCTGAGCGAACCTCCTCATTTTACTGGATAATTACTACGAGATAAAACCACTATAATCTCAAGTTAATAATATTGGTTCTTAATGTTTCACTTGGAAATGACGCAGACTAGATTTTGTGAGTTTCCAAACATTTTCTTAATTTTTTCGCATTTTCCTAACATTTTCTTGCAAAAGAGAGTAGACTTTCGTATTCCACGGGAAAAATACTACAAAACCACCTGAATTTCGCACAATAAGCTTTGAATCTTAAAAAGTTTAAATTTTGAATATTACAGGTTCGTATTTGTGAATTTTTAATCATTTTCCCGACATTTTGCGGCAAAGCGAAGTAGAGCATATTCTATGAGAAGGATACTAAAAGAAACCACTATAATCTAGAATAAAATATTATAGATCTTAAAAGTTTAACCTGTGAATATCTCAGACAGGACTTTGTAAATTCCCAAGCATTTTCTCAACTTTTCCACATTTTTCTCGCCATTTTTTCACAAAACCTAATACATCGTCGCATTCTATGGGAAAAATTCTATCAAAAACCGAGTTCTGTTGCCCAGTTTAGGCAAAAATTAGCCACTTTTTAACATCCTCCTTTCATTGTTAAACATCACTATATTTTTCTGTTTAGGACTGCAGTTTCGTACTATCTAGTCTATATTTTCAAGCGCAGTGAATTGCAAATTATACCTATTATGGGGTATTTACACATTACAAAAGGATTATGCTAATTAGCTATGATTAAACAGTGCACTGCTTAATCATTAGCTATGCTGTCGAACGTACCATGCAGTAAAGGGAGGCGAACTAGAATATTGCGCGGGACACAATATTAATCCACTGCATTTAGGATTTTTCTTCAGACCAATTCATACAAAAGCAAACGTTGGTTTTCCAGGTAGGTTCGGGTGTCCTTAATAAGGTCTCAAAAGTCCCCGAAGTGGGAGTGTAAGGATAAAATTTGGCAACGCTGTAAAGGGCTAAAATCGTGCTCGGAAAAGAATTTTACGACAAAAATACATTAGGCCAAAAAGAAAGCTATGGAAATTCTGTATAAAAAAGATAGAGGGTCTTTCTTTCGTATACGCAATAGTTTTCTTGAAAATCTTGCATTGAATTTGAACTTATGGGATATTATGGATAATTTAAGTACTCTATTCCACACCACCCTTGAGGTTGAGTACTAGGCGCGTTTTTTTTATGTGGTTTCCCCGGTAGGCCTAATCCACGACTGCCATACTTACTAAAATGTTGTCAAATTAATAATTTCCTTCTTGTCCGTTTTCTCCTTCTATAAATTCATCGATTCGTTCGAGGAAATCCGAGTCAATCTGAGAATTTTCAGTCTCTGCTTCAGTGACGGCTTCTATTTCTGACGAGTTTTCAATCGGTTCAGCATTCAAGCAAGATTTTCCATGGCAGTTGCCGCAAACTGGTGAGCAATTAAGTCCCAACCTCCGACAGCCACACAATGGTCCACAACTTTTCGTACAGTTGCAGAAAATCATCTTCAGAAGGCAAAATCAGGCGCAGGAAGTTAGGATGTTGTTTTTGGCCACAATATGGTATCTTTCAACATCCATCCCCAGTCTTTAGGATTCAATACATTACCCAACCATTTCTGTACTTGAAAATAAACACAAAATAGATGCTGTTGAGCTGCGTCATGAGTGGGTGGTAATGAATTCAATTTCACTGGTTTGCTTTTGCTCACAGCTATAGTAAAGTAAGAATACCGATTGTTATCGATGGAAACTTCTTTAACTGGAGCGTTATAGATTGCGAAGAAAAATTTTATCCCATTCGAAGTAACTATGTCAGGAGAAGTACCAGTCTTGCTGAAAACATCAGCTAAGTTTCAAGTCCTGCGGTTTTTTCATCACTTTCAAAGCTGCAGTCTTGTCTTTATTAAACAGAGCAGATGTAGTGTCACACCCAGAGAATGCGTGCAGAAACAATATGTGATCTCGAATATCTTTATGGTGATCAAAGCTTCGTGAAGAATACATTTTTCGTTAGACCTTCCCTCTGCCTGGTTTGAGAAGAAAAAAATCTTTATTAATAGGTGCACGAGCAGTTAAAATTATAAGAAGATCCACATCTTCCCCAACCACAACCGTAGTATTTTTATATGATTCCTCAAGCGCTGTTTCGACTATCAAAATGTCAGCATCATCTTCAGCATGTCTAACAATATAATTATTTGCCTGAAACTTTTCTGTCAACATCGAAATCAATCTGGTTTTATTTTTATTATTGGAAAGGAGCTTCTCTTGGCTTACAGTTGCAACCATCTGCTCATCAAAGTAAATGTCAACAGATGAAGCTTTTGAGGACCGGCGAAGCTGCTCCATAGCCTAGTTTCATAACCATCAAAAACAATAATAGAGTTCGAGCCAAAATGATTTTGCACATAATTAACATATGCTTGGCAAATATAATTTTTCAAGAAAACTATTGCGTAAACGAAAAAAAGACCCCTCTATCTTTTTTTATAGAGAATTTCCATAGCTTTCTTTTTGGCCTGATGTATTTTTGTCTTAGAGGTAATGAAAACCGAGATATCTCGAAAAATTCGTTTCCGAGCACGATTTTAGCCCTTTACAGCGTTGCCAAATTTTATCCTTACACTCACACTTCGGGGACTTTTGAGACCTTATTAAGGACACCAGAATCTACCTGGAAAACCAACATTTGCTTTTGTATGAATTGGTCTGAAGATGCGGCTCATTTTTCACTAAATGCAGTAGATTATATATATATTTATCAAAAAAAATCATTAAGCAAGGAAATTAAAATGATTTGAGATGTACCCTTTTTTGAATCCACCTTACTATAACTTAATAAACCATACTAATCATGAAGTGTAATATGTAATGTTAATAGTTCTCAATGAAGAAAGAATTTTTTTTGCGACGATTGAGTTCGGGTGTGATAATATAAGTATATTTTTTCCATCCATCCTTTGCTTGTATTGTTTAAAACAAAACAGCATCGGAAAGCTACAATTTTCATCTTTTAAATAAACCAACATTAATATGGATTGAACAAATTCTGATTTAGTGACATGTAATTCAGTGCGTCGGTGTCACAGTCATACGTATTCAAGCGCGCGTACGCGTGTATCTCGCTCTGACTATAACGTTACTTGACTATTTTTTCCGGGAATACCGTGGCTTTAGCGATACATTTTGTTAGCACATTTTTTTGTTCATAAATACCGGATCTATCCATCCATATTTTTTCCTAGCTTGACTTAATTTCAAAATTTTGAAAAAATGGATGAAAAAAGTTCTTTTTTCATTTTTTTTTTATGTTCTGCATCCAAGTGAAATGTAAACTTTTCGGGATATTATATACTATACACTATCACGAACTCATTATTCATTTTGTAAGTTTTTGTAGGTAGATACCTTCATCGACTGGGCTGCTAGCCTTAAAAAATATTATGGTATCTAAAAATATTTTTTTACAATAATTTATAACTTCATTAATTTTTGCATGGTTTTACGAGATACAAGAACGAAAATCCTTATATGATATAAAGACCATTTACAAATGCATTTAACATTTAGATATCTAGCTAACGTGTGCATTTGTAAAATTTACGCCAGTCTTGCCAGGGGTGGGTTACGATAATACCCATTTGAATAAGATATGCAGCAATTTATACCTACTAGCGTAGCTCTGGTTGCCTCTACCTTAAGCGATATAATAATGAGCTGTGCCTATTAAATTACGGGCAAAGGAGGTAAAATTAATATGCTCACAAGATGCTTTACGCGGCTTTACTTACTTCACAAGAATCAGGTGCGAGGTATGTAAGTCCCTTTTACTTCAATTCGTTAACACATCTACATTGCTTTCAGTAATTTATTAGTTTATTACTTCCACATCCAGTGGAAGTATAGTAACGACAAAAAAAATTTTAAAAATTTTTATTGTTGAAATGGGCTTAGAATGTCATGAAACGTCGAGATTCTAAGTTTGAGCGACAAAAAATTTTCTGTCTGTCTGTCGGTCTGTCTGTAACTTTTTTTTGTGCGCACGTTTACTCTGGAACTGTTTGAGATATTGACTTGAAATTTGGTACACGTATGTACTTTAATGAGATCTAGAACTAGATTATATTTTCATCTTGTTCTGTCGAAGGGTTGGGGGGTAAATTGGGGTAAATAGGTAAATCAAGCAGGTAAGAGTCCATAAAATTGGTATTTAGTATATACAAGAGAAGCTAAGGTCTCAAAAAAAATTTTGGCATTAGCCACCCCCATTACCACCCCCACCCCCTTATTAAAGGGGATGAAAACAAATTGTGATTTAGTGTGTGTACAAGAACCAGAAACCTCAAAATATTTTTTTACTTCATCCACCCCCACTACCACCCCCTTATCACCACCCCCACGCCACTACCGATGTGGGGTATCGTTTTCTGGGTTTTTGGGGTAGAGGATTTCAAATATTATATTATTAAAGTTCCGTAAACAATTATTTCCACATACAAAATTTTTTCGTTGTGAGTGACTTAGATAGAAAATCTGGATGTGGAAGTAGTGATTCCTTGAGCAGCGGTTTTATCGTAGGATATACAGATACACGTCTGGAGATTCTTGTGCATAAAAAATTTACTGTTAATTTACTTTAATTTTAATTTACGTTTGTTTAATGATTTCATATTAATACGTCAGTCAATATAATCAAATACCACAAACCCATAATGTCTCTTTTTCTACACTGCCGTCATAAGGTAAAAAGCCGCATCTATGTATTTGCCATAAATGAGATTCTAATAATATATACGCATCTAAGAGTACTTAACCTGTGCTGCAGTAAAAAAAATTTTAGAATTTGAATATTTAAAATACCTAAGATTCATTGAAATTGATTTTCTAATTTAATATTTATTAGTTAGGAAAAGTACAAAAGCGTTTGTTACTTTCCTCGACAACCGACAATTTACATATGCGGCTATTCTCCTTATGATGGCAGTACAAACTTAAATAGTATCGAACATACATTGTTTTTAAGATCATTTACTTAGGATGAGATGTATTCCTTATTAAGCATTTTTGAAAACGAAAGATAACACAGGCACACAAAATAAAAAGTGTAAATTTTCTGAGGTTTCACTTATATACTCCCATGCATTTTTGATCGCTGAACACGATCCCGATGTCAGTTTTGCTCCATTAGGTCAGTATTTTTTGTTAACCACGAAAAATAGGTTAAAACATTCCAGAATTGGGTTTAAAACATAAATTAAAGATTTTAAATAAGTAGACCATGTATTCGATATACAGGGATTATTCATTATATTTAGGCCACCCTTTACTATCGTTATTACTGGAGATAGAACAAAAGTTGTAGGGCTGTAACTGAACCTCTTTAATAAGTTAATGGAAGCACAGTGGCGTGCAGAAATTGAGGGGTAAAAGAAGCAATAATATATTTTTAAATAGAACGCCCTGTACATTGTTAAATTTTTGAATTGCTCTTTTTTTTGATTTCAGAAATATGAAATATGATAGTCCTATCTTTAACCGTTTTCGAGTTATCGAACATTGAAAATCGTATTTAAACTATTTATTATACGAAGGGAAATTACAATTATTAAAGTAGTCTATGAAAATGACAAGTATTCTGTTATTAAATGTGTCAGCGTTTCACATAATAACAGAATACTTGTCATTTTCATAGACTACTTTAATAATTGTAATTTTCTTTCGTATAATATAGTATATTGTGTATTTAGGTGTGAAAGCAATACATTCCCGGACAAGCATCGAAGTCTAGGAATGTGCTTTCACATCGAAGTACACATACAATATTATTATAAATTAAGGAATTTGTATTAATGCATAACATTTCTTCATTACAATCTAACTGCTTACTAATAAATGCAATTTTAATGTGAGTTGATTTGTCTGCGTGTATTTATTTACTGTCTAAAATATACATAAAAAACCGTACGGGAATGTTAATTTCCCGGCCTAGGCCGGGAAAGTAACATTCCCGTACGGTTTTGTTGATCGTTGCTTGGCAACGGATCTTTTCCGGTCTGTTTTCTGATAGTTTCTTAGCAACGGACTAAAATACTGGAATTGTGCATTTTTCGATCTGAAATCGCGTCGAAAATGTAGACATTGTCGATCGATTTCAGAAAAATAGCTTAAATACGATTTTCAATGCTGAATAACTCGAAAACGGTCAAAGGTAGGACTATCATATGTCATATTTTTGTAATCAGAAAAAAAATAACAATTCAAAAATTCAACAATATTATTTCTTCTTGTACCCCCTCAATTTCTGCACGCCACTGTGCTTCCATTAACTAATTAAAGCGGTTCAGTTACAGCTCTACAACTTTTGTCAGAAACTTTTTTTCTATCTCTAACAATAACGATAATAAAGGGTGGCCTAAATATAATGAATAACCCTATACACGGATGTATTTTAACGGGATCTGGAACTAGATTTTATTTATTTATTTATTTATTTATTTATTTATTTATTTATTTATTTATTTATTTATTTATTTATTTATTTATTTATTTATTTATTTATTTATTTATTTATTTATTTATTTATTTATTTATTTATTTATTTATTTATTTATTTATTTATTTATTTATTTATTTATTTATTTATTTATTTATTTATTTATTTATTTATTTATTTATTTATTTATTTATTTATTTATTTATTTATTTATTTATTTATTTATTTATTTATTTATTTATTTATTTATTTATTTATTTATTTATTTATTTATTTATTTATTTATTTATTTATTTATTTATTTATTTATTTATTTATTTATTTATTTATTTATTTATTTATTTATTTATTTATTTATTTATTTATTTATTTATTTATTTATTTATTTATTTATTTATTTATTTATTTATTTATTTATTTATTTATTTATTTATTTATTTATTTATTTATTTATTTATTTATTTATTTATTTAGTTATTTATTTATTTATTTATTTATTTATTTATTTATTTATTTATTTATTTATTTATTTATTTATTTATTTATTTATTTATTTATTTATTTATTTATTTATTTATTTATTTATTTATTTATTTATTTATTTATTTATTTATTTATTTATTTATTTATTTATTTATTTATTTATTTATTTATTTATTTATTTATTTATTTATTTATTTATTTATTTATTTATTTATTTATTTATTTATTTATTTAGTTATTTATTTATTTATTTATTTATTTATTTATTTATTTATTTATTTATTTATTTATTTATTTATTTATTTATTTATTTATTTATTTATTTATTTATTTATTTATTTATTTATTTATTTATTTATTTATTTATTTATTTATTAATTAATTAATTAATTAATTAATTAATTAATTAATTAATTAATTAATTATTTAATTACACTGTCCAACAGGTACTTGACCCAACTATAGGACAGGAGGTACAGAGAAATTCTACTCAAAATTATGCTAACAAACATTAAACGTGTATAAATAAAAAATGTATCTCAGAGATTAAAAAATAACTTATGGTAAATAACAAGACAGATAAAAAACAAATACAATGTTTTTAACATTATCTATATAAAAGATGAAATACAAAAGGAAAGACAAACAAGTTCAACTAGTTTCTTTGGTAATATGTTTTTAGAGCATTCAGGCAGCAATTAAAAATATCTATATCATCACAGATTGCGTTGTGATTGTCGCATATTACATAAATGGGTGAAAACTTTAGGATATTTGTACGAGGCGTAGCTAGGTAAAATACAGAACTATTACGTGACATTGTTCTGGGGATGTTAAATGATAGTTTTGACAGTAATGTTGGTGCGTCAATAATATTTTTAATGATTTTAAAAAGAAAAATTTGGGACAAGCATTCTCGCCTACGGCTTAAACTAACTAAAGAGTACTTATCCAGCAGGTCCTCTTGTGGAAAACCGATCGCTGGGTAAGTACCTTCAGATCTGAAATACATAAATTTAAGGAATTTGCGTTGAACCGATTCTAACTGGTTGACATGTACATAATGGTGTGGGGTCCAAACAAGTGACGCATATTCAAGCCTGGATCTGACATAGCAGCAATAGAGCATCTTAAGCGTATCTGGGTTTGAAAAATCACGGGAATTTCTAACTATGAACCCATATGTCCTGCTGGCTTCTGATACTATGGTGCTAATATGTGTATTAAAAGAGAGGGTTTTATCAAAGATAACACCTAAGTCACGTAGTGTTTCGGCCCGATGAAGTACATTATTGCCTATATTATAATCGTAGAAAACTGGTATGAGCTTACGTGTAAAAGACATAACATTGCATTTCTGCGAATTTAATGGAAGATTGTATTTATTACACCAGTTACTAATTTTGTTTAAATTTTCCTGCATAAGAAGACAATCGTCGATGGTATAAATTCTGGAAAAGAGCTTCAAATAGTCAGCATACATTAAATAATTAACTTTGTCTGTTAAGTCATCCGCTATGTCATTAATAAATATTGTGAAAAATAGTGGTCCAAGAACCAACCCTTGCGGTACTCCCGAGGTAGCAACGTATTCGGCAGACTTGAATCTATTGGATGTAACATATTGGACTCTGTTTGACAGGTAAGACCTGAATAATGTTATCAAGCTATCAGAAAGTCCGGCATAATTTAGTTTTCTAAGCAGCATATTATTAAATTATTAAAATCATAAAATCATTATTATTAAATCAGTATAAATTATGTCGGTTTGGGATTAATCGTCGATGGATTCCGAAATAAATTGTGTAACACAAAGCAGATTGGTGGTTGTAGAGAGCCTTTTCATAAAACCGTGTTGATGAATGGTGATTCTTGTACTGATTTTATCATAAATGACTGTAGCAGAAATTCAAGTACTTTTGCAAAATTACATATTATTGAAATGGCGCGAAAGTTTGATATGTCAGATTTGTCACCCTTTTTAAAAATTGGACAAACTTTAGAACGTCTCCATATATCCGGAAATTCACCGTTTTTTAAAATTAAATTAAAAATTGTTACTAAAGGTGTGGCAAAAATACACGCACAATCTCTTAGCAGAAATGCAGGTATGCCGTCTGGGCCAGTAGTCATTTTATTTTTTATTTTTTTTAGTGCTTTTCTCACATCATCCTCCTTAAATTCCAATACATGTATTAGCGAGTTATTATTAAAGCTGTGTCCGTTTTCTATATCTCCCATGTAATCACTAGGAGGTGAAAAAGAATTTTGAAAAAAGTCCGCAAATGCATTTAGTATTTGGACAGGTTCAGATAGTTCATTTCCATCATATTGCATTACATTTGATATGTTACTTGTTCCCTTTTTGCTCTTTAAAAAGGCCCAAAATTTCATTGGATCGTTTCTAATATTATTTTCGACCGTGCGAACATAATCTTTATAAGCTATATCTATATCGGATTTGATTTTTTTTCCTCAAGTCCTTAAAATCATTATAATATGTTATATCGCCGTTTCTTTTATACTCTTTTAATTTTTGAGCTTTTAATTTTATATCTTTTATGATATTGAAGGTAAACCATGGGGGGTATTTCCTTGCTGTTTTGGATCTGAATTTTGGTATGCAAGAGTCAAAAATGTTGTTAAGTATATCATAGAAATTTAAGCAGGCTTCTTCCACGTTAACGTAATTTTTAAGACTAGACCAGTCGGCATTTAGGAGGTATCGTATTTTGATCTTATTCCGCTGAATTGTCAGGGGTAAATGGGGGTAAATAGATAAATCGAGCAAGTAAGAGTCCTTAAAATTGGTATTTAGTATATATAAGAGAAGCTAAGGTCTCAAAAAATGTTTGGGCATTAGCCACCCCCATTACCACCCCACCCGTTATTGAAGGAGGTGAAAAAATAAAATTGTGATTTAGTGTATATACAAGAACCAAGGGCCTCAAATTTTTTTTTTACTTCATCTACCCCCACTACCACACGTCTCTGACGATCGTCCTGTATGGCGGATATGATCCAATTTCAAAGAGATATTCTACCATACTATTTTATATATGTTCCAAATTCAAAATAAAAATTTTAAGCCCAACATTTTTCTCAACAGAGGTTACCGTATTTGATATAAATTGGCAATCGGCAACTCCAGCTTGCAACTTTTGTTCACTACATAATAATCTCATTAAAAATAAGGGTGTATTAAGTTAAAATTGACATATTATCTAATCCACACAAAGTTGGTTCCAACTTTAGCAACACCTGTATATTACGGCTTAGATATCTTGTACATACTCATATTTCTGTGTGCTTAATCACGAACGTCAGTAACATTCTGCTCCAAAATTGCAATAAAACATAGGTAGTTTGTATAAAAGGTGAGAGTTTACACGCCTTGTATGACGGATACGGCCCAATTTCAATAGGGAGTATTCTACCATGCTATTTTACGTATGTTCCAAATTTGAAAAAAATATATTATATTTACTTTATTGCACACGCACACATACAGATGTACAGACATTTTTTTTCGATTTTGAGTTCAGCCTGTTATGAAACGGATATCTGTTCAAAAATTATTTTTCTAAACGTTTCTCTCTGGTTATAATAAACCTACTTGATGAGTC
Source organism: Rutpela maculata (assembly GCA_936432065.2). NCBI lineage: Eukaryota > Metazoa > Arthropoda > Insecta > Coleoptera > Cerambycidae > Rutpela > Rutpela maculata. The sequence continues at coordinate 9,633,259 of OW386289.2, forward strand.
AAATGGGTGTAATAACCTTTCGTATTTCACTGACACACCAAATATAATAACGTATACGTTAAAATTTTAAAAACAAGCTATTGGACGACATTTTTTCAAGATGGCGGCTCTGCAGTTCTCACCGGTACGATGTACGATGTACCGGTTATTATAATGCTTAAAACTGACTTCCTAACATTTCTATGATATTTCCTTTCATTTGCAATTATATTAACCTATTTTCTTAATTTTCCACAATTAATTCACAATTTATTCACCTACTTGCTCAAATATATCTACCACAGCTAACAGAAATATTTTCCAGCTAGTATCGATGACATCCTGATCGTGTATTTATACAGCGCTGCCAAAATCGAGCTGTAAGTGACAATGCAAACTTGCCAAATTTCAATAACGTCAATGCCGATTGTCAACCACCTTGAGCATAATCAAAGTATCGTGACTTCATTGTTATCATTCCATGATGCATCCTAGAGCAAAAAACTATTTTCGTATCGGCGTTAGCAAGAAATTGGTAACAAAGCAGTCCGGCTATTTCAGTATTATTTTTATAGAGATCTTGATAGCGTGTCTTATACATATCGGTGTGGTTTATACATTTAAATTAAATAAATATATGTTCGTTATGTGAATAACGTTGAGTGTTTGACTTTGTGTTGTGGTTTTTTGAACTGGTACAAACTTGTTGGCAAACTTTACAGGATTTGAGCTGAATCGTAGAGGCGATTCTAGAAGAAATATGAAAAAGGTAGGAAATTGTTTAATTTATTTCGACAAAATTCGTGTTTTTATATTTTCATGTGATTATTGCATTGCGTAACTAAATCATACATCTCTTTATGTCTCTTTTTAAAGCGTCTATTTTTGTTGCTTATTTGATTGATCTATAAAACAAAAGCTTATATTTCCAATCAAATATCTTTTTTACGCTTTTATATTCTATTCAAAAACATAAACGTCTACGGTAGACACTACACTGGAATATTGGGTGATTAATATCTGCACATTTACAAATTGTGGGTACTTATGAGTGAGTTCCACAGGTGATCTATATACTAAAGCATTGCCTTTGCCCAACATTCAATTTCTATTATTTGAAGTCATTGAGAAAAATGATGTAATTACATCATTTTTCTCAAACAAATTTGAAACCTTCAATTTGCATAGTTATTGTACGTAGTTCAAAGATATAAAAGTCGAGGCCCGTAGAGCCAAGGTTTGCAAGTATTCGATATCAAAAAATCACACTATACGACACGCGGTGCATATATTTTTTGTCATCATTAAATCAGAAAACTTTAGAAAACTAGTGGAAAACTATAATTACACAGGCACACGAAATAAAAAAAGTGTAAATTCTCTGAGGTTTCACATATATACTCCTATGTATTTTTGACCGCTGAACACTATTTCGATGTCAGTTTTGCTCCATTGGGTCAGGATTTTTTTTAACCACGAAAAACAGGGGAAAACAGGCCAGAATGGGGTTTAAAATATAAATTAAAGATTTTAAATAAGTAGACCATGTATTCGATGTATTTGTGACCGCAGAAGTACACATTTTCAAGTTCTAGTACCCCCCCAGTGAAAATTACCTAAAATATACTCTGCCACATCGGTAGTGGGTGGTGGGAGTAGTGGAAGGGGGCGGATGAAGTAAAAACAATTTTTGAGGCCTTTGTTTCTTGTACACACACTAAATCACAATTTTATTTCTTTCACCCCCTTTAATAACGGGGTGGGGGGTGGTCATGGGGGTGGTTAATGTCAAGAAATTTTTTAAGGCCTTCTTTTTCTTCTTTTGGCATCATAACCCAGGTTGGGTCTTTGCCTGTCCAGCTTTTTTCTTCCATTCCCCCTCTCTCTTGAGTTTTTCTTCTCCAGTTTCTAATATTCATAGCTCTCAGGTCATCTTCTACATTATCTATCCATCTCATCCTAGGTCTTCCTCTTCTTCCAGCAGGTTTCCACTCATCGATTTTTTTAGTTACTCTCGAGTCTTCCATTCTGTTGACATGTCCGAGCCATGTTAGGCTTTGACTTTTTATATATTTAATAATACCACTTCCTTTATTGATCTGATTCAGTTTGAGACCTTAGCTTCTCTTATATATACTAAATACCAATTTTATGGACTCTCACTTGTTTGATTATATTCATATTTACCCCAACCCTTCAACGGAATAAGATCAAAATATAATCTAATTCCAGATCTCGTTAATATACATATGTGGACCAAATTTCAAGGCAACATTTTAAACGGTTCCAGAGTAATCGTGCGCACAAAAAAGTTACAGGCAGACAAACCGACAGAGAGAAACTTTTTTTGCTCAAACTTAAAATCTCGACGTTTCATGATATTCTAAGCCTATTTGAACAATAAAAATTTTCAACACGTTACTATACTTCCACTGGATGTGGTAGTAATAGCTCTCATTTTACCCGTCAATATATCAAAATCGGAAGACCTGATAATATTGAAAAAAGTATGTGTTCATGATGTGTCTATTGCAAACCAACCACTGAAATTTGATTAACTTATATTGAAAGATGTGCCATTCTTCAAGGATATTTTAACTATGTCAGCTTTTAATTCGTTATATCTCGGAAAATATGTATTCCATGTGAATAATATTTTAGTCATCGATGTAACACAGCTTTTTTCATACGGTGCATTTCTTTCATATTTTTTTATTTTAAATTTTCGGAGCCATTGTCAAAAACGTTACTTTGGTTAAATCCCTTTGAAAAGTGGTATATTTTTCTATATAAATTAGCAGAGATTCAAAACTGTTCAACGTAATGACTTCCACATCCAGTGGAAGTATAGTAACGACAATTTTTTTTTTTTGTTGAAATGCCATGAAACGTCGAGATTTAAAAAAAATCTGTCTGTCTGTAACTTTTTTTTGTGCGCACGATTACTTTGGAACCGTTTAAGATTACTTACTTGAAATTTGGTACACTTATGTGTTGTAACGGGATCTGGAACTAGATTATGTTTTCATCTTATTCCGTTGAAGGACTGGGTAAATTGGTAAATGGGGGTAAATAGATAAGCAGGTAAGAGTCTATAAAATTGATATTTAGTATATACAAGAAAAGCTTAAGTCTCAACAAATTTTTGGCATTAGCCACCCTCCTCATTGCCATCCCATTATTAAAGGGGTTGAAAAAAATTGTGATTTAGTGTGTGTACAAGAACCAAAAACCTCAAAATATGTTTTTACCTGATCTACCCCCACTAGCGCCCTCCTTATCACAACCCCCACTCCAGTACCAAGGTGGGATATCGTTTTATAGGTTTTTGGGGTAGACGATTTCAAATAATATATTATTAAAGTTCCATAAACAATTATTTTCACATACAACATTTTTTCGTTATGAGAGACTTGGATAGAAAATCTGGATGTGGAAGTAGTGATTCCTTGGGCAGCGGTTCTTATTCAAATTTCAGCTAGTGATTTACAGTAGATACATAATGAACACCTAATTTAAAAAGCACTTTTGGTTCCTCTCTTTTTGAGATACTAGCGGTTAAAGTGAGGGTTTGCTGCATTGGTAAGCCAGGATTTAATGCAGTGCGTATCACACTCACACTTATTACACTTCTGTAATCACCAAACTATTATAAACAGCGATTTTTGTAATTCAAAATTTAGTTCAGACCTTAAACTATATTTCACTCGCTTATACTAGTACTCTATCTTCAATAATAAAAAGTTTCCTCGATATAGACTTTTCCAATGCCGCTACCGAAAAATCCATATGAGATCACGAATGAAAATATTTTTTGCACCAGATATTTTCTTCTTTGTTACAATTTTATGTATGGCAATCAATTCATTCTCTCCAAGGCTTTTGACTGTGTCGACCAAATTCATCTAGAAAATATTAAGTCTTATAGTATACGTGGCATTTGCAATAACTTACGTAGGTCATATTTAACCGGTAGGAAACAGTTCGTAGATTATTTTGGCAAAAGATCAAATGAACTTCTGGTTGATATATTCTGCCTTGTGGAACACCACAAGGGAGTGTGTTAGGCCCACTGTTGTTTATTTTGTATATCAATAATTTGGACAATTTAATTTCTTCTCCTTGTGGCTCATTTGCAGATGACATAACTATTATTTCTTGTGGAGTCAACTCAAAACGAACTTTAGATCAGTAACTGAATACATTAACAACAAGAAGCTTGTGTTTAATCAAGACAAAACATTTCTTATACAATATCAGCCGGTTCCATCAAGATAAAATTTAAGTTTGCTATTACAACACAATAGATAATCAGTACAACAGCCTACCTCTTTCAGATTATTAGGAATTCATATTGACTTATCTTTTGATTGGAAAATTCATGTCATCTCAGTATGCACAAAATGTGCAAGTAAATGTTTTGCTTTAAAAAGACTATGCCAGAAACTGTAAAAACTTATTATTTTTCCAATATGGAAGCGCATATAAGATATGTAGTACTTTTTTGGGGTAATTCTATAACAGCAAATAGGTTTTTTTTTACTACAAAAAGAGCAATACGCTGTGTGTTCGGTTTCGGCTATAGGGATTCTTGTAAATTTACTTTCATTCGGCAAAAAATATTGACCTTACCATGTCTATACATATTCGAAATTTTAAAATTTGTTAAGCAAAATTTATCAAACTTTAATTACTTCCACATCCAGTGGAAGTATAGTAACGACAAAAAATTGTTTAAAAATTTTTATTGTTCAAATAGGCTTAGAATGTCATGAAACGTCGAGATTTCAAGTTTGAGCGAAAAAAATATTTCTGTCTGTCGGTCTGTAACTTTTTTTGTGCGCACGTTTACTCTGGAACCGTTTGAGATATTGACTTGAAATTTGGTACACCTATGTACTTTAACGAGATCTAGAACTAGATCATGTTTTCATCTTGTTCCGTCGAAGGGTTGGGGGGTAAATTTGGAGTAAATCAAGCAGGTAAGAGTTCATAAAATTGATATTTAGTATGGACAAGAGAAGCTAAGGTCTCAAACAAAATTTTGGCAATAGCCACCCCCATTACCACCCCCACCCCATTATTAAAGGGGATGAAAAAAAAATGTGATTTAGTGTGTGTACAAGAACCAGAAGCCTCAAAATATTTTTTTACTTTATCCACCTCCCACTCCCACCCCCTGTCACCACCCCCACCCCACTACCGATGTGAGGTATCGTTTTATGGGTTTTGGGGTAGAGGATTCAAATATTATATTATTAAAGTTTCATAAACAATTATTTCCAGATACAAAATTTTTTCGTTGTGTGACTTGGATAGAAAATCCGGATGTGGAAGTAGTGATTCCTTGGGCAGCGGTTTTTTAAAAATGCTTCATCATTGTCCAACTCGTCATGGATATAATTTACAGCACGACATCCATAGGCTGCAGCTATATTAATCAAATCCATATTACGTAGGAACCATCCTTTAAGATTTATTAATGACATAAAAACGTAGCCAGCCAAAAGAATTTTTTTTCCACTGTAAAATCTATATTAGTTCTGAATGCATTTTACTGTGTAGATTAGTTTCTGAATTCGCGGCATATAGATAAATATTTTTGTATTTTTGTGTTTTTTGTATTTTGTAAATATTTGTAAACAATGGTGCCAAAATTGATTTCACTTGTCCTATATCGTGTAGTTGATCCATGGGAATTAATAAATGATTATTATTATTATATTTGAGAATATATGTGTCCAAATTTTCAAGTAGAGCCAATTTTTAGAAACAAATTTATGAGATGGGAAATGTAAAATATTGTATTTCCCAGATATTTCATAAGAAACTGGAAAAGTGCGATTTTTTCCGATTTGGCAATTCCGAATCGAATCGCGACCTCCATAATCGAATTCGGCAGGTCATTTTACATAAGAATATGACTGCAGTTTTTGCATGTTCTCGGTTTGCATAGTAGTACAGGAAAACTTTATTTTAACTCGAAAAAAAATTGTGCAGACCTTAAACTTTGGTTATAGGTTCAAAATACACCAAAGTTCACGAAACAAAAAGTTTAGGAGTTTTACGGATCCGCGGAAACCTATAGGGGGTGAAAAGGGGTATTTTTAATTAAAAAATCGGTTTTTCTCTATAAAAAAAAATATTCAAATAAAAGTTGTTTCTGACAAAATTATGTCTAATTTGGTATTTTTAAATTTAATTTTATAGCAATAATTAACCGAAATAGGTTTTAACTTCGGAATAATGTCATATCAATTAGATCTCGTTCATTTTTGGCAGCTTAATAGTAAATGCATAAAAAAAAGAAGTTTCTATATTATGCGAGGGCTTGCTAATTTAGAGGGGATGGATTGCTAGTGGCACCTAAAAAATAAAACATTGGAGCTGAGACAGAATTAAATTTTAAGAAGAAAAAGTTATATGCAACTTTTCGTATAAATTGAAAGACTTAAGTTATAACTAATAGAAAATTTGGGATTCTTGCTTGGAAAAGTGGTATTTCACATACGTTTTCGTCAAATAACTCGAAAGGTATTACATTGAGCAAAAACATGCTACAGACACATAAGAAAGTTACTAAATTAAGGATATTTAGTTTAAATATTAAATATCTCAAAAACTATGGCACTTAGATCAAAAACGCTAATAATCAAAAAGAAAAAATATTAATTAGGTTTTCAAATGATTTCCTATTTTTATAGCATAAAAAACAGAGAAGTTATGACAGAAACAATCACATATTTTTTTAATAAATACGTCGCAATTTTGTTAATGTGAGTAGTCAGTAATTAAAAAAATATATTCCTATATACTGTTTTTCGTTAATATATAGTGTGACTTAGACGCTCAATTTTTTTCATTAGCTTACAGCGCTTGCTTTAAAAAAAATGCATTTTATACTGTAAACGTATTTTAGAAAAAAACTTAACATTCTTGTTCCTCTGCAAGTGTCTCAATAAATATTAGTTTAAAAGAAAATACGGTGGACATCAAAAATGAAGCTTATAAACAGAATAAATCTATTTTGTTTGTATATTTGTGTAGGGCTCAACGGTGTAGGGTTAATTGTTTCGGAGATATTTAATTTTATACATGACATCTGACCGTTTTTAGGATCAAGTATTTAGTTTAAAATGTTGAATGTCTTAGAAACTCTGACACTTCCATCAAAAGTTCTAAGAAACAAAATTAAAGGTAATTAATCAATCTTTAAAATTATTGTTTGTTTGTTTCTACATCAAAAAAAAATAAAGAAGTTATGGCCGATTCAATGTGCGTTTTCACATTTTTGTTAACAAAATGCCGAAATTTTATTATCGTAATTGCTCAGTAATTCATTTTTCTTTAAAAAATGCTGTTTTTCATTAATATATAGCATCACCTCAATTTATTTTGCCCTTTTAAAACACTTGTTTTAGAAAAAAAATTCATCCACCACCCCCCCCATCGAAAAATTGCCATATTTCTGTTAATTATTGCTATAAAATTAATTTAAAAACACCGAATTAAAGATAATTTTGCCAGAAACAACTTTTATTTGAACTATTTTTTTGTAAATGCCGTATTTCCGAGAAAATAGAGATAAATCGATTTTTTTACCCCCTCTGGGTTCCCGCGGATCCGTAAAACTTCTAAACTTTTTTGTTTCGTGAACTTTGGCCTATTTTAAACTCATAACCAACATTTAAAGCCTGCACTGCAATTTTTTTCGAATTACTGTCATTTTTTTCAACCTTCTCCTATACTATAGGCCACTTTTATTTTGCATATTTCAAGGGTCTCGCTTTCCGGCTATTTATAATATTTGAATAAACAAAAGCTGTAAAATTTTCAGTGTTCTTATTTATAATTAACACAGGGAGAATTCAATTTTTCGCAACATTCGGAAATCCTTGGAATCTTTTATTTCAATTCTGAAGGCACAACTAATGGAATGAATACTCTTTCACAATGCGAAGGTAAAGCCCGAAAGATGCAGTAACTAAATACGGCATAAAATAATAAAATGACGCGAAACAAGTGCATTAAAATAAGCAAACTTCGGCATGAAACCCAATATAGCAAATCCAAACACATGCACTCGCTGAAACATTTATGTTGTCATTTGGCACGACTTCTTGGGTCACTTCTCACCCTAATGACACACGCTTATGGTTTTAGGTTACTTCGTCAATATGAGACATTTGTCTTTAGGCCTATTAGTCGTTGACAGGTTTTCGTGTTTGTGTTTGTTTTCATCTCAATAACAACTCCCACACGAGTCAAGTGTATGTGTTGAGGTTTCGGATATTAGATAGACTTATATCAATAGTGCTGACAGGTTTTACATACAAGAATACTGATTAGTTATGTATTTATTTATTTAAATACTATCCAACGGAACAAATTTCCAATTACAAGATAGGAACACTTATAAATGGTAAAATGTAAAACGATATTAAATAAAAACATATGATACAATAATAAACTAATAATAATTATATTATCTACATAACACTGGACAGGTGTAGTTTCCACACAACAATGACATAAAAAAGACTAGTAATTAATAGCATGATCGACTTAGCTAGATTTTTTTCCCACGGCAATATCAATGATAAAAGTGCAAGTCTACAAAACTTTTAGTGTTGCAAAAATGAGTAAAAAATTAAACAACATGTTTCAAAAAGTTGCATAAACTTGATTGAAATTTTACATACTCACAGATGACATAAAAACTACAGGAAAATAATACTCTACCGCGTCGGAAGCATTGTGATGTCAGGTCTAGCACCCACGCAAATTGTGTAAAGAAGAAATATTTTTTCTTATATCTACAAGGCTGATTTTTGTTTTCTGGAATAGTTTGTTTAATAAGACATCCAAAAAATACAGTCTACCGATCGTCTCATGTTGCTAAAGCCTCGGTAGACGAAAGCAAGCGCGTAACCGCGACCGCTGCGCTCCGGGCCATTGCAGTTCGCGGAGAAGTTTTGAATTTTCCGCAGCGGAATATTAATCTACAAAGCTGTTTTTTGTCTACAAGCAGTTTATGCATTATTTCAATTAAAAATCACATTCTACCTCCGCTGAAAGGTGGCTAAATCTTTGGTAGACGTTGCCAAAATGGCAATACTTAGTCAAATCATGACAATTATATTCTTCATTAATATTAACGAACAGACAGTTTTCTTATAAATGTGTTAATAATCACTTTTATTTAGTACATTATGATATATGTTTCGGTAAGGAAATTTATCTTTCAATTTATATATTTTTATGTCGAAGAAAATATATTCAACATCCCATGTAAATCTCATTGTAAGAAATGTTTTTTGTAACTTATTCAAAAAATTCATTCTTCTATAGTTTATTATTATTTACTAATGAATGTTACTGTCAATTAAGTATCAAAATTATTACAAGTCATGATTTGACAATCCAATTAATATCTCGGAAGAAAAAATGATGGTGTTTCGTACGAAAGTGATTCCGAGGACGAAATTAGCTACGAGAGTGAACATGAAGATTCAGATATGAGTAGCAAAGAATTCGACAGTTAATTTGATTGTAAAAATAGTATGTGTGCCCAAATTCAATTATGATAACTAAATTTTATTAAAGTATTGTGTGTTATTAATTTATCACATGAAACTATAATAATATATCGATAACGGGTGCAAGTAAAAAAAGCTACTTTCGACTCACTGAAAATAAGCTTGCTTTATCTCTCACATTTCTATCCACGACGTTTCTCTACCATCTGAAATTTTTATACATGCATTTTACTATTTAAAATTGAATTAAAAGAAGGAATTGGAATGATGGGAACTGTAAAATTTTTATGCACTCGGGAAATTCAGAACGTTACAAATCGTTTAACTTTTTTTATGCTCTGTAATTTTAGCAACGTCTACCAAAGTTTAGCCACCTTTCAGCGGAGGTAGAATCTGATTTTTAATCGAAATAGTGCATAAACTGCGTGTAGACAAAAAAAATCAGCTTTGTAGATTAATATTCCGCGGCGGAAAATGCAAAACTTCTCCGCGAACCGCAATAGCCCGGAACGCAGTGGCCGCGATCACGCCCTTGCATTCCATTGCATCTATCGAGGCTTTAGTAACATGAGACGATCGGTACACTGTATTTTTTGTATGTCTTATTCAATAAATTATTCCAGAAAAAAATTTCAGCCTTGTAGATATAAGTCAAAAATGTTTGTTCTTTCCACACTGCGTGGGTGGTAGACCTGACATGGCAACACTTCCGACGCGGTAGAATATTATTTTTCTGTGTGTTTTTATGTCATCTGTGAGTATGCAAATTTCAGTCTTGTAGATGTAATACATTTATGGAACTTTTTGCTACATATTTAATTTTTTACTCATTTTTGCAACACTTATAGGTTGGTAGAATTACACCTTCATCATATAGATACTATCTAAACTTTTTTGGGAAAAAGATCTAGCTTTATAGAAATGATTTCACGAATACTGTCGCTACCTCATTGGCTATATAATCAATATAAACATTCTGGAACATATAAGCGTTTTCTAAAATTTATGTCGTATCATATTGATGCAGTAGAGTTTCCACAACAAGATCGTCTTACTACATGTGATATAGAAAGTCTTGAAATGCGTAGAATTAAACGAGCTTTGCTATTTTTATTCAAATGAATTTACAACATGTTAATTATCCCCCGCTTTTAGAAAAACTAATATTTTCTGTTCTACTTATTAACTCTAGGCACACCAATACTTTCTATCTTTCCACGCCTCGAACAAACACTGTGCAACAACATGTTTTTTTTTACCAGATGACGTTCTCAAGCGGGGTTTTTATTTTTATTTTTCCTGCAACCTTCTTCGTATATGACAATAATAAATTTAAGTTAAGTCAAGAAACGATCTCATTTAAGTACTTTATACATAATTAAAACAAACGCAAATGATCTTTCAGAAGTTTGTCTGTAACTTTCGTTCATTGGTGGCCTGGGGTATTTCGCCGAGACATCTGCGGGGCATCGCACAGTCCTCGTGCTTCTGGTCCCGTAGCTATATTGTTATACTCTTCACAAAAACGAAGAGTATAATGCATTTGATCGGCACATTTCTAAAACCGGAAATATCGCTCGTAGAAAATAAATTTTCATATCATTGTGTTAGTGAACGAATTCTGAACCGTCTGTCTGTCTGTCCGTCGCGTTTCTTGTAAGCACGATAACTTAAGAAAGAAAAGTCAGATTGTATTGAAATTTGGAAAGTAAGTTAGTGTTAGCTAGAGGAAGAACCCTATTATTTTCGAAGAAAATTAATCAGTAAATAAGAAAGTTATTAATCATTTAATTAGAAAAAAATTATCTTAATTTTTGTCGCTTGTACTTAAATAGAAATCTTGCGAAATGTTATTTCTATAATATATTTCCTGTAAATCCAAACTTTTTAAATTCAACCCTTTTAACTACCCTACCTTGCTTGACGGCGATCAGACCACAAGGACGTCATTTGCTCGAACGGGTTTTTTCGTTTAATTCTGTTTTCCCGTATCAGCAACCAAAAATTTGTAAGTGCAGTGCAAGTGTTAGTTTTAAGTTTTTTATTCATTAGTTTTAGGCTCGTGCGAGCACATTCCCTAATTTTAACCTAGTTTTAAGTCTGCCTAAGGCGGACAGGTGTCCTAGCTGCAACAAGCATTATCGTTAAACCAAATCAGACCCGCCTCGTCCAACCACACATTTTTCACGACGCTACGCGCCGTGGTTGTCTGGTTGGCTCCGGGCCGGGATCCGATGAGGTGCATTCTTGTAACAAGAAATGTCAAATAAATTTGTTTTGTTGTTGTTGTTGCAATCCAAAGATCATGTGTTCGAATCCCAGATCTTTTTTTTTCAATTTTTTTTCCATATATTTTTTTTTCACAACAAAGTTGGTATCACAAAATTTAGGATGTCCAAAAACTAACATTATTTACAAGAAAACTGCGAAGAGTATCCTATAGAATGTATAACAATTATATAAATAGCTCAGGAAATTGGCAAAGAGTACGTTTTTAGCTTGTTACATATTTTTGCTCGAGGTTTTACAAATTACAAATGATCCAAACTCTTTTAAATTTTGTTGTAGTCTCTTGAATATTTTATGTCTGGCTGTCTCTTTTCTGGATATATAAAAATATTGTTTAAGCGGCACTTTTGGCACAAAGTTTTGCTGTCTATAACTTACCTATTAAAATAAAGCTCGGAAGCTGAATTTGAATCTTCTCCGCCTTCTATAAAACACTTATAGTACAGTAACTAGAGGTTTTAACTTCGGAATAATGTCATATTGAACGGATTTCGTTCATTTTTGGCAGTATAATAATAAAAATGCTTCACAGAAAAGTTTCTATATTATGCGGGGGCTTGCTAATTTATAGGGGGTGGATGCCACCCCCTCTCAGGGGGTGGTACTTAAAAAAATATATATTTATTGGAGCTGAAGTAGAATCAAATTTTAAGAAGAAAAGATTCTATGTAATTTGTCACATAAATTGATAGTTTTTAAGTTATAACGACTTCAAAATTGCGATTTTAGCTAAAAAAAAAAGGTATTTCCAAACGGCTTTCGTCAAGTATCTCGAAAAGTATTACTTTATCGAAAAAATGTTAAAGACCAATTACAGAAAGTACAAACTGGGAATTAATTATATTTTTTGTTTATTGATGTAGGATTAATACATTCGGAGATATTTAAGTTTATATTTGGTATCTAAGTGTTACGAAATTACCTTTAAAATTGAAAATGCATTTCTTTCTAAAGCAAGTGCTTTAAATGAGCAAAAAAATTTGAGCATCTAGGTAATGCTACATCTTAACGAAAAACTGTATTTGAGATAATGTTTTTAAATTACTGGCTAATTAGAGTAACAAAATGGCGACCTTTTTATATAAAAAAATATAAATACGCACATTTTTCCATCATAACTTCTTTATTTCTTATGCTACAGGAACGAGTAAAAAATAATTTGAAAGCGCAATTAATTGTCTTTAATTTCATTTCTTAGCATGCGTGACGTAGGTGTCACAATTTATGAGATATTTAACATTTAAACTGCATTTTTCGTCTTATAAACGTTCGGACGCCATTTGTAAACTTGCATACCTCCGAAACTATTAAATCTATGTAAATAAAGAAACAAGCGAAATTCATTATCAGTTTAAGAGTTTTATTTTTGGTCTCTACCCATTTTTCAATAAAACTAATATTTATTGAGATATTTGGAAGAGGAAAAAAAATTACGTTTTATCGAAAATACCTTTATAGTGTAAACTGTATTTTTTTCTAAAGCAAGTGCTGTATGCAAACCAAAAAATTTGAGCATCTAGGTCATGCTATATATTAATGAGAAACAGTGTTTGAAATTCCTTTTTTGTAATTACTGGCTAATTACAGTAACAAAATGGCGACGTTATTAATAAAAAAATGTGTAGAAGCACATTGCTTCGGTCATAACTTCTTTGTTTTTTATGCTACAGAAACAAATAAGTATGTATTTTGGCCAGCAGGATCCAAATATGCAAAAATATACAGGTTGTCCCATTTAAATATATGATTTTCGTGTAAATTGCATCGAAGTTCGCCATTTTGGTTCTTTATATCATATAATTGGAAATTTCATCCAATATCACTACACCAAATTTGAAAAAAATCCATTAGCCTATCCAAAAGTTATAAGAGTGTCTCTATTGGCTGATAGTCAGGAATCAGGCGCCACTAAATCCATCATAGGGTGTGCACTCGAAGATATAGTTTTTAGAAAATACATACATTACCCGAAATGACCTTGCGGATCTGAATCCAAAGCATAAACAAATTTTTTCCGAAAATTTTTGTGTCACTGAAAATTGATTAATTTTATGTTCCCAATCTCATTTACAGGGTTATTTTTTAATATTTCTTAATGATTTTCAAACTAATGGAAAGCTTATTTCTTCTAGATTCTGGTACTGCTAAATAATTTTCGAAATTATTGTTAACAAATGCTACAGAAATTGTTTAAACAAGGCATGCCCGAAGAGTGCACGGTAAATTTCAGTATCGAGACATTTTAAAAACTATTATAGATAGATGCATACTTCCATGATATGAAATTTGCGGAATAGAATGGATCAGTTTTTGGTGAAAGAATTATCTACATTGCTTTATTGTTGTAAAAGATACGACTATTTTTGTACAGCACGCGTTGTGATCCGGCTTGTCTTTTGGTAGATATACAGTGTACATGTATGTCTCGCATTGCCTCGCTATCTTTAGGCTTGTTGACTACCTGCTGAGGTGTAGTGTAATAACAAAAAATCTTATGAGTAGCGTATACAGTAACTGTGTTGTGTGTTGTTTATAAATTCATGTAAAATATATTTAAAATAATTTTTGTATTAGTTTAATAGCCTATATATTTCCATTATTATTGCAGAATATCCAATGAAATTACAAAAATAATAGCGCAATTGCATTTTTCTCATCATAATCATAATGATGCCGACACTAGAATATTTGCGATCATCCTATATTTATCAAATCTGGAGTATGGTAGAATAATAATAGAAGCTACAACAGATATTTTTATCATGTATTTTGTGTCTAGAATTATGGTGTCGTAGATTTGATGTATTTATACCGATTTATCATACGATGCGAGAATTAACTATAGAGAAGACAATGAGTGCTCAAATGAATTTGGGTAATTTATTTTTGTGCATTTATGCTTTGACTGACTGTGATACAGTCAGTTTTCTATTTAAAAAAGGAAAAACTAACGCTGTAAAAAAATGTTTAAGACATACAGAAGATAAAGAACTACAAAGATTACTTCATTACCCTCAACGTGGCTTCAATGATTTCATTACTTTTCAAAATCTGGCCCGGTATTTTTTTAAAAACCGCTGCCCAAGCAATCACTACTTCCACATCCAGATTTTCCATCCAAGTCTCTCAGAATGAATGCCAAAAAAACTTTTGAGACCTTATAGCTTCTCTTGTAAATACTAAATACCAATTTTATGAACTCTTACCTGCTTGATTTATCTATTTATTCCAGTTTACCCCCCATCCCTTTCAACGGAATAAGATGAAAATATAATCTAGTTCCAGATCACCTTAAAATACATACGCGTACCAAATTTCAAGTCAATAACTTAAAACGGTTCCAGAGTAATCGTGCGCACAAAAAACGTTACAGACAGACAGACAGACAGATCGACACTCAAACTTAAAATCTCGACGTTTTATGACATTCTAAGCCTATTTGAACAATAAAACTGTTCAAATTTTTTCTTGTCGTTACTATACTTCCACTAGATGTGGAAGTAAATGTTATATGGTCGACGTCTGATATAAGGAATTTATCGCCTACCGAAGATTCTTTTTATCAACATATGTTGAGAGCTGCGTATCAAATTATTCTGTGGAAGAGTGCAACTGAGATAAACCCAGAAATTCCCGATCCAATTGATTTTGGTTGGGATTTGAAAAATAACGTACTTATTCCTAAATTAATAATTTTAATACTATAAATGTTTGTCCCAATATAACTTCTCAAAATGTATTTTGTAAATGTAAATTTAAAAAATTTATCGGAAACTGCAGTCGTAGCAAAGCTGGGTTGGAATGCTACTGAGAGGGTGAATGTATTAGCTGTTTATTTAGTTTAAGTATAATGTATGTATGTATATTATTATTTTTGTATTTCTATTTCTCAAACACAAAAAGTAAATTTAAGTTCATTTAATTAGTTATATGGATTTCTGTCTCTAATCAATATTTTAAGTTAAAATATAATAATTTTGGTTCTCAAGTAAAGTAATCTTTAAATACCTTCGTTTTTTTTTCATAATGACAAATGATAATATTTACGTATAAGTAATACGCATCGTAAATTTTTTGCTATCATAGTATATTGTCAGCAAGTTACCGATCGGCCACAGCGCGCGAACGTGTCAGCCAAAACGATAGCGGAAATAACGGAGCGCTGTACAAAAATAGTCATATCTTTTACAACAATAAAACAATGCAGATAATTCTTTCACCAAAAACTGATCCATTCTATTCCGCAAATTTCATATCATAGAAGTATGCATCTATCTATAATAGTTTTTAAAATGTCTCGATACTGAAATTTACCGTGCACTCTTCGGGAATGCTTTGTTTAAACAATTTCTGTAGCATTTGTTAACAATAATTTCGAAAATTATTTAGCAGTACCAGAATCTAGAAGGAATAAGCTTTCCATTAGTTTGAAAATCATTCAGAAATATTAAAAAATAAAAATAGTTGAAAGCTTAATTAATAACCTATTATTCTACCTATTAGCATCCTTGACGTAGGTGTCACAGTTTCTGAGATATTTAACTCTCACTCTAAATAATTATGTTATGAACACTTGGATGCCAAATGTAAACTTAAATGTCTCCGAAATTATTAATCTTACATGAATAAACAAAAAATATAATTAATTCTCAGTTTGTACTTTCTGTAATTGGTCTATAACATTTTTTCGATAAAGTAATACTTTTCGAGATACTTAACGAAAGCCATTTGTTTGCGCCATTGTTTGTTTAAAATAATAAAAAAAAATAAGAATAAAATAAAATACATAATTATTCCGTCGTTTTCTAAAGACTGTGAGTGTTCTAATTTTTCAAACACTCCGTATATAAAATTTTCTCTTAACATATAAGACGGTCACATTCTTAATAAAAAACATTAAATTTAAAAATATGCATGAATTTTATACTTAAATAAGTATAGATTTACGCAATATATTAAGTTTATTTTATTTATTTCTTTGCGAAAAACCGGCGCCGATTAAAAATGCGTTCATCTTGAACAGGAATTTGTTTTTCTGAAAACGTACCTAACATCAATTTCATCTCGAGATTCGAGATTACGTTACCCAAATACTAACTCCGTATTTCTGCTTATTTTTTGTAGTGTGAAATTGAAGCTCGGCTAATAATCCGTGAACCAAGGGCTCACTTGAGCTTCTCACAGGGGTATAGGGCGGGACGCAACTTCACCTGAGGGGCGGCTTCCGGTGCCCAGGTTCACACGGGTTTTGCTCTTGAAGTCTCAGTACTCTGCAACCACTATATATACTTTTACCATTACCCTTACGTATGGGCTTTCTATAAATACTTCAAATACATCACGACGTAAACTCGACCAAGGCATATTCGAATGTGATTTTGATTTGAATAACACTATTTATTAGTTTGACTGGTACAGTTTAATATTAAATATAATAACTATTCCGGATTACTCTGTTTATTATTAGAACACAAGCGTTTTAGGGGAAAATATGGCAGATATCGATTACCTACCTACTTTATTGTACTTATTTGATTTAATTAAATAGGTAAATTTAGTCCAGTGCAATTAGTCATTATAAATTAATGAAAAATGACGAGACCCAGCTATAATGAATGGATTTGAATTATTTTTTTTTGGATTTCTTATGCCATAAACTAAAAAGTTTACCCATTTAAAATTACCGCAATCCCGAAAATTAAAAAAAAAATTAAAATTTTTAGAAATCTCGACTAAAACTACAATTAGGTATCAGAATTTTTAAATATTTCTTTAAAAAAAATAACGATTGTTATAGTTTTCGAAGTTGTTTATAAAGAATTTGTAAAAAAATTAAACTTTTTAAAATTAATTTGAAGATGCCAGAAGCTCCAAAAAGCGAAGTAAATGAAAGAATCGTTAAATTATACAAATACATCATTTTTTTATAAAAAATAATTTATTAACAACTTATGCTAAATAATAATTATTATAAATTTTAATGACAGAAATAATTAAAAATTTTTATTACAAGGATATGCGTGTAAACTAATTGTCTCCGACGTTTTCGTTTTCGATGTCATTCATTAATATCATTGGTGGGGCACTTAACAAGCTAACTCCTTCTAGTGGAGCGAAATAGACCATAAAAGTCGCTCCGTTCTCGAGAAAAAAAAATCAGCTTAGAACCAGATCGGACCTTAAAGGTTTTATAAAGTGAATAATTCTACATGAGAAATGGCTATTTACGACCTTTTATTATGGTATAGATATTTTTTATTTCGAAAAAACTTCAGAAATTTATTGTTTAGAAGATTCGTGTTTTTTAACATTTACACCGCCAGATCTTCAAATCTAATTGAGCTATCGATCTGATTTTTTTTTTAAATTACAGTACACACCGAAGCGCTTCCAATGGTGTTTTTATTTCTATCGCTTATTGTTTATTATTTTCATTAAATAACAATGAACTTATTACTTCGCCGATAATGCACTCATATTTTCACTAAGCGACAAAACTTTTTTATTTTTGCAAATTTTTATATACATTCAGCGAAGCAATTGAAGCCAAAATACGGGAGAAATTTTTGAAAAAAAAAATTTTCATCTAGGACTTTAGTTTTTTATTTATGAATATTTTTCTGACGCAGTAGCATATGTACACCCGGCAAGCGCGTGGCTACACCGAGTACCGCTAAATACGATATGGTTGTGCTGTCGTAATAATAATAATACAATGTGAATTCGTGTACATCGTAAATGGTGTCGTGTGTAATACAGTTTTCTGAAGTTTTTTTTAAGACATCGCCCGTCTGAGGGGCGGGGAAGAGTTCAATACGTATTTGACTATTCTTTTCGTGATCAGCAGTGTCGAAAGTGGAGGATTAAGTACTGAAAACACAAAATAAAAAAAGGGCGATTTTCCACCTCTTGAAATGGTTTAAAACAATCCCAAACAATCCCCGCACTCCACTTCCTTTGTCAATACAACTTAATAAAAACCATAATCATCCTACCATCGAAAAACGGCGAAAAGGGGTATTTTTTTTACCGTTAATAGAGGTGGGTTGTTGATTCACTGTTTTTTTCGGATTCAGCACCCTCGAAAACGGGAGGCGGAGGATAAGTAGGTTTCGTCAATGCAGCAAATAGTCGACTCCTGTTCTCCTGAAAAATCTCATTTTTGATTCAAACATATGAGTTTCGATCGTCCGTAACTCAAAAATTTGAGATTTTTCGGTCGTACGGCCATTGAGATTTTTGATTAGGATGATTTAAAGAATATTTTATAAAAGTTTCAGAGCAATCGACCGAAAGCCATTTTTCTATAAAAAAATAACTTGGTTTTTGATCAAGCACTCAAAAAAAAAACGAAAATGTACAAGGTATTGAAGCAGCCATATACATACAATGTGTCCTTCAGGGTCGAACGAACTTTATGTTGATTAGGTGAAATATCAGACTGATCACGGGAAACTGTGTATGGTCTTTCCGAAACATATGCGGATTTTCAAAGTGTGGACAGTAGAGCAAAAAATGAGGGGTATTTTAATCAAAGAAAATAGCAGTACCGTAGTTGACTACGTTCTACCACAGACTTATATTTCAGATTATTACGGTTTTTCCGTTTATAAGAGATTAATTCTTATTCTTTTTACCAAATATGACGAACGTTTGAAGGTATCGCTCAGCATTTAGATCAATGATTCATACACCTTTCTCTATTCCTTTAAATGAAACAAATCTGAAAAAGGAACTGAATACAATAAAACAGATTGGAATAAATAATGGTTTTAACAACACCACAATTTAACAGTCTCATAAGCAAGGAAAAGAAAATTTTAACATTTATTATTATTGTCAAATAAATCCTGGACATAGAGAAATAGAAAATTTAAAATACATCTTTCTTACATACTTCGGGCCAATATCTGACAAAATATCTCAAATTGTCTCTCGTATTAATGTTAAAGTAGCTTTTAATCCGTCTCAAAAACAGAAAGCAACGTCTCAGACAGAGCAACAACATTTGACAAATCGAGAGTTTATAAGCTTAAATGTTCAAAATGCAATAGCTATTATATAGACCAGTCTAGAAGAAATTTTGAAATTAGATTTAAGAAACATTTGTCATCATTTCAGCATAACAAAACAAACTCTAACTTGATAAATCATTTCTTACAAACAAGACACATATTTCCACAGAATAACTATATCGAATTATTACATTACATCTACTTAACGATCAATTAGTGCTAGGGCTGTCTCCGTTATTTGACCTGCTATAGCAGGTAAGCTATATTAAGATACATTCCTTGCAATTATAGTTTAAGTTCATTGTGTTTGATAATGTAGTGAAGTGTAGTGTGACCGCGGTCACACTCCTGTTTTTCAAAATACAGTGACTTGTTTAACAGAATAAAACTGTATAATTTCAATTTGCCATCAAATAATTATTTTTATCTACTCTCACTAGGTTATATACTAATTAATGAACTGCTTTTGAACATTAATAGTATCCATCTATAAACAAATAGCGTGAGTTAAAATGAGTGAGTTATTATAAATCACTAGGTGCAGGTCAATCACCTTTATCTTCATGCCTAGTCTGTCCAATCGACATAACGCGTGACACGAAGGTGGATGGCTCTGTCCGAGAGAAATTCTTTTCTGATACGGTGAAATAGAACGGTCCATTATTATTGAGGGGAGGAAGATGATTTATCATGTTTGAATAGTTTCGACGTTTTCAAATCAAGATAAGTAATAATTATGCCAAAAATGATGAATTCGGTTAGTGAAGATGAACTAATATGTAGGTGCACCACTAGAATGAAGACAAGTAGCTACAATACATCACTTATTACCCGAAAAATCGCAGAATAAATATAAAAGAGTGTACAAAAATTAAATTTTACAGTTAAGTTTATTAATAAACAAACTGAGTAATTTAAACAAAATTTTCTCAATTTAATATTTATTGTTATAATCGTAGATAAAGTATAGTATTCAACTTGCGGTAATGGTAATAACTCACTTGATGAATTACAACACTCGCCTGCGGCTCGTGCCGTAAACTTCATCTGCGTGAGTTATTACCTACATTACCGCTCGTTGAAGAATATACTATTATGTGAGACAACTGTGCAAAATTCTTATAATAATGACACCAAACGGATTATAAATAGTATGTTATTAAATTACACCGTTTTTTAGCAACGTTATTGATCAAATTAGGTTTAGATTACTATGAAAGTTTAGCGAAAATAAATAAGTTGGGACTTTGGAATTTTTTTAGCAAACGTTTATAAAACCACAATTTTTACGTTACACAATTTGTACAAACCCTTTATACAGTTGCTCAAAACTTATTGTATACAAAAATTGTCAAATCTGTATATTGGGCAAATAAAATGTACAAGAATTGTGCACGGTTAAAATCTAAGAAACTGTATAACGTCTTTCTTTGAAATTTTACAATTGTTAAAAAAAAAAATAAGAACTTGTTCCACAACGTTCTGCTGCCATAACGATGCATGATTCATGTGAATTTGTCTGAGGATGTCAAAAATAATTTTTGAAACGTTGGGTCACTTATGTTTATTTATATAAAATATTACAAAAAATATATCGCTATTGCGCCATAAGTGGTTACAATAGATTGGCACGATTTGCATAAATTCATGCAGACTCTACAACCCTTCTGAACATGTACGTATCTAATTTAGAACCGGTTGAGAAGCATACATAAAATATTTTTTTAATCCCCCATACCACTGAGGGTTCGCAACTCTCCAGGAATGCCTTTCTGTGTACGTAGATTGGGTTTATTTGTATCAACTTGACCTTCACGAATTAAAATTCTGCATATGTTTCAAAATATGCATAGAAATTTCACACAGTGACAGTAAGTTATATTTCTCGAATATTTTTATTAATTAAATATTAAATCATATACAGCCATGATTCACTAATACACAGGGTGTTCAAATGAGAACTGTTTACCCTGAGTAACCGTTATAGCAAAAATCGTAAAAAGGGTCTAAAGAAGTTTTCAATATGAAACATGTAAATGGGACAGGTTCGACGCAAAGATAAAGAAAGAATTCGGATATTTCCCGAGGATATGGTTGATATTTAGAAGATATATTTGTAGTATTCGATACAAAGGTTGCAGAGTAGACAACTTTGTTTCGAAAATAAATAGCAGCTAAGCTTCTGTAAAAGAATCCCGCAAAAAGCAAATGGAAAGTGGGTCCCAGTCCATTGTCTGAAAATTCAGTATGTTAGTTCTAGACTTTCTAAACAAAAGTTATCATGAGCCCAACTCTATCTTATGTCTAGTTTCCGAGGTACAACTATAAATTCTTGTAAAATTCCGTATCTTATCGAACATTTAATTTATTGATGGGGTATTAAAAGTCAAAGGAGCAATTTCGAAAAAACAACAAATGTTTTTAGTGCAAAATATTATAAAGGGCTATAGTACAGTGAATGAAAGTAAAAATCAACTATTACCTCCGATTTCGGCGAACCTCCATCGATTTGCATGAAAATTTGGGATTGAGTATATTTTAACCTCAACTTCAAAAGTGACATATGCTCGACTTGCGCTTTTTGCCTTTTGTTAAAAATGGGAAAAAATGCAGATTTAAGCATTCTGGCGTAAGTAATCTCGTTTAATTAGATAAAATAAATATTTTTCAACACTTTTATGCATGATTTTAGCAACCTTAAATCGAAAATCATGAAAAAATCATTTTTTGTATTTCTGAAATATGAAATCGCATATTAACATTACACAAACGGTTTGTTTAATGTTTATGATATAATTTTTGGTTGACTGTGAAATTTCAACCCTTAAAAACCACCCCCTTAATGCAGAATCATTGAAAAAATTGGTTTCAAGAAACTTTAATCATTTGAATAATACATTACTGAATTGAAATCTCATTTACTGAGTATTAAAGTAATTATTTATTTATTGCGAAATTTTCCACCCTTAAAAACTACCACTTGTCATAAAAATAATGGAATTTTTTTTATCAGCTTTAATTAGTTAGAATCTTTTTTATTACTTATGATAAACTTTATTAATATATTTCAAACTTTATTAATATTATTCTTTCCACATTCCCCAAACTACCCTTCGTTCACAAATTGATGAAAAAGCATAATTTAACGTTGGAAACAATTTTTTCAGTGCTTATGTGACTTTTATAAAAATTTAATTTATTAATTAAGAGGAAAATGTATTAAAATAAATATTAAAATATATGATAAGTTTATTCATTTTTTATTTAAATAATGTTTCATAAATTTCGAGCAGATGTTCAGAATTCCTTTCACTTTTTCTATCTTCAAAAGAAACATACACACACTCACACATGTATATTTTGTGAGCATGTACCTATCGACACGTCTACTTCTTACTATCTATCTTTTTTCCTATATATGCATATAAAATCTCTGCTCAAAAAATTTTTCCAAAAAAATTTTATTGGTTTTTTTACAATAACTCTGTTAATTTTTATGATATCAGGTTCATCCAAAAACCATTTGAAAGGTAATTTCAAGGGCTATTAAATTTAATCTTTTAAAAACCCTTATTTTTTAAAAGATAAAAGGTTAAAGGGCCCCGGTTACATGGTTCTCGCAGTAAAATTTAGGCTTTAAACGTTTCTATCTCGGTTATTTTTAATCCTACAAAAATAAAATAAAAACTAAAATCTTTGTTAAAAAAAAAACTCAAATTTCGTTCTCTATTATTTTTTACGTATATCGAGTATTTTTGGAGTTATTATCAAAAGAAAATGAAATTTACGAAAATTTGAAAAATTCTGATTTTTTTAAATCATATTTTTTTTCAAAACCGGTCAAAATTTTTAAAGTCATTACTTATGCTAAAATAAAGAAAGTCTTATAGGGATTACTATAAATTTTAATTTTTGTGGAAATGGCGTAGGTTTTATTTTTCACTTTTTCCTAAAAAATTCGAAAGGGTCCTCTTATTTTCATCATAACTTGCTTAATTTTGATGCTATCAACTTCTTCTACAGCTCATTTGATAGGTATTTCTGAGTACTTTGAAAAGTGTTCAGTAAGTATATTTTATAAAATGCATCGCTTTCCCGTTATTTATGAATACTTAGATTTGAGTACTCGCCGAAAAAAAATATACATTCAATTACCTATAGCTCACTTTGAATTAATATTAAAAGGTTTTTTAAGAAAGGAATTTATTCGTTTTTTTATTAGCTTCAATTTTGGTAATGACAACTTTTTGTAAAAACTTATAGTTTTTGAGTTATTTATGAAAAACCGCTTTAAAACATGCATTTTTTTCACGAAAAATCAAAATTTTTGATCTTTAATAACTCAAGAAGGGGTGGCATCCACCCCCAGGGTAAAAGCGCAAGTTGGCACCATGTCACTTTTGTTTCTTGAGGTGTCCTCTAACTACTCACAAATTTTCATGAAAATCGATGGAGGTTCAACGAAATCGGAGGTGAAAACCTTCAGTGACTGTACTACTATTAGAACGTATCACAATATAAGATGTATGAAAAAAATCATGAATTCGAATTTTTTTTAATTGTAACAAGAGGTCATTCTTGTACATTTCTTGAGCTGTATCTCGGGAACTAGACATAGGATCGAGTTGGGTCCATGAAAACTTTTGTTCAGAAAGTCGAGAACTATAACATACTGAATTTTCAGACAAATCGACTGGGACCCACTTTCCATTCGTTTTGTGGGGGGTTCCTTACATATGAAATAGAAACCAATGAACAGCTATTATTTTTAGATACACTAGTAGTTAGAAATAGTGAAGAATTAGAATTTGCAGGGGCTTAGCTTTGTCATATTTTTATTTTGGTGGAATTTTTTTTGGATTTCCTCCTCCCCGCTCATTAGTTGGCTTTGAAAAATAACCTCCCGAAAAAGTTGGTTTGCTACGCCCCTGCCTTATGACGATGAATATGATGACGATGACATTTCCAATGACATTCAATGAGCATCTGGTGATGACCATTCAACAGCGACTGAAGGTGAAGACAAGTATACTTGACATCTAGTTTTTTTTTAGTTCATATATGTAATTATTTTGTCACTCCGGTAGACAGCATATTTTTCAGTATATAAATTTTCTTTAAAAAATTGAAAATTCTTATCCGAATATTTAATAATAATTCCTCTTTCTCACAAATAAATTTTACTTTAAAAATCACGGAAAACATAGATAGTATTTCACATTGATTGATGTATTATAAAATTTGTAAGCAAAAAAAAAATTAATTAGTTTTTTATACTTCAGCTTATATCTCGAGAATCAAGTGAGATACCCAAAAAAGTTATTGAATATCTTTTGTAGAAAATTAAATTTTCAACGTAAATGCTAATATGCATTTTTTTGAAAAATTTCAAAAGATATTGTGTATCAATTGTTTAATCGGAGAATGAAGTATATCTTCAAAATTAAGCGTGATATGAATATTTTTTTTCCTTTCTTTTGGTTCAAAATCACTTCCGCAATGTAAAAAAAATACAATATCATTGCGCCACAGAAATCGAAATCTCTTTTTAAAATATATTGCGCGCTTGAGGTATCTCACGGTCTGCCGAGAGTAGAGATTGCAACGTATTACATGGGATTCTGCTACGAATTTTTGTCTGATAATTTAATTACACGGTCAAAACGATCTCTAGAATAATATATTCAATCTTCAGAGGGCGACAATGATAAAAATTTCATTTCAGAAAATACATGTTTGTGGTGTTCTTACACCCCCTTCTGTCCGAAATTTTTGTTTGACAATTTTCATAATTATTTAGATACCTTAATTCAAGTAAAATACGAAGTTTCAGCCAGCCGCAGATAATGAAATTTTCGACTACTATATTGCAAGTTGGGGGAGTTCTTACACCCCCTTCTGCCCATCGCCAAGTCGAAACGTGCGAGATGGCAAATCATTACCACTATGGCAACGTTCTGGCAAATTTTTAGCCGGCTGCAAATAATAAAAAAAAACTGTTCACTAGTTCTTAGTCAATCTATAGTGATCAAAATTTAAATGGTACGTGGCAATGTGTAAACAACGCACACCCAAAGATCAAAACTCACATTAGATATTTTTAGAAAATCGACATTTGCAGATACAACAATCCCCCAAAACTGAATACACCAAAAACCATATAAATTAACAGCGTTTAGATCAATGATTCATAGAGATTTCTCTATTCCTTTAAGTGAAGCAAATATAAAAAAGGAATTTAATACAATGAAATTTATTTAGTAGGTACAGTAAGTGAAGCTTTTAAATCCCAGCCCAAAAACGATGTAATAAATTTCCAATTTTTGTTCTTCAACATGCTTCATAAAGTATGTTTTACATAAGAAATCTATATTGTCATTTTTCCTGCTTTTTGGTTAGGGGTGGTTCCCACCTCTTCTTAAAAAAACAAAAAATACACATAATCCGATAGAAAATCAAATTAAGAAAGAAAGGTCTTATACACTTTTTTGCTAAAATGCATGTTTTTCAAGATATTGCGAACTGAAAATTGTAATTTTCACCCCCTAAAATCAGTATTCTTAGATATATATTTTTTAAATTACTCGAAAAATGTGGACTTTAATAAAAAATGCAAGAGTACAAAATTAAAGCTTTTACGAAAACAAATCGAATGGTTTTTCTTTTTTTGTGCGATGTTTAGTTTTGGAAATATGACCTGTTCAAAATGGCGCCGAAATGTTCAGAAAAAATATACGACGTTAAAATCTAAAATTACCCAAAATCTACAACTATGAGAAAAAAATTTTTTCTTGTAAAAATTAAAGGACTTCAAGTTTTCTTTCGATTGAGACGTATTACGACCTTTTATAATGAAAACTAAAAAAGTTAAAAACAAAAAAGTAGCGCATTTAAAAATTTAGGCGCCATTTTTTTAGTCTTATTGCTCTAATTTCTTATTAGTTCAAATTTTTTAAAAATCTTTCTAGATATTATTAATGCATATTATTACTATCATGCTCAAATTTTTTAGAATTCCAAAAATAATTATCTTTCATTCTGTACCCATTTTCAATAATGAACATTTTCATAATTTTTTTTAAAAATCGGGTTTTTGGAAATTGCTCAGAATTATTATTTTTTTTATTTTTATAAAAAATGGTAGGAGTACAAAAATGAAGCTTATAAAAAAACGAATAGTTTGTTTTTTTGTTTATTTTCCTACAACAAACTGTTCCATAGATATAAAGGTTTAAAGATGGCGCTTGAGCGCATATGCAAGAAAACTATGTATTTAAAATTAAAATATTTCAAAAACTATAAGATTGACATGATATAAAAATGAAGCTTATAAAAAAACGAAGAGTTTGTTTTTTTTCCCTACGACAAACTGTTCCAGAAATATGACAGTTTGAAATAATGTCGAAATTTTTCAGTTTGTACGCGGATTTTAAATGTCTATAATAGGTAGGCAAATGAGCAATAGCCGTCTATTTTTCGAAGAATACATAGAAAAAAGGGTGCATTTCATTTTAGCATGTTTTAGAGTGCATATTAAAAATGTTGTTTAATTAGTTTAGTTAATTGTATTAGTTTGATTTATTTATAACAATCTGTATTTTTAATAAAATTAGACGTATTACTATACTATACTCTTTTGTGACCATTTTTAATCCATTTTTTTTTTTTATAAATTCAGACCTCATAATCGTATTCAGCTACCCCAAAAACATAAGTATATGGATTTTCGTGATTTTATTCGTAAAATTAGAAGACATTAATTTTTCAGTATTTTTCAACCCTTAATATTTTCGTCTAATAAGTTTTGACCTCACAGTCATATTCAGCGACGTCAAAAACACAAGCATATGAATTTTCGTTAATTTATTCGTAAAATTAGAAGTTATTAATTTTTCAGTTTATAGGGGTGGATTTCACCCTTAAAAATAAAAAGCAGGTGATGCGACAATATAGATTTTGATGTGCGTATTTTATAAAGCATATTGTCAAAAAAATTAAGGAATATTACGATTTTTACTGCTTCACTTACTGTACTATATGTTTAAAATTTGTCTATCTGTATGTCAGCAGGTTAGACTGAAGTTTAGATTAATACATAAATCAGCAAATTACAAAAAATAAATAATTCCTTATTTCTATCATGTGTGGGTTTCTGAATACTCTCCATTTCAAATGAAAACAACAAATCGAATAATTACGTGTCAATAGGTGTAAATGGTCAAAAATATTTTCCACCGCATAGCATACATTTTCCAAACCGGATCCGTATAAGGGTGCCCCGGGTCTCAGCACGATACAACAATATTTTTAATCTTCCTACAGCTCGTATTAATATTCTTTAAAGCATCTCCCCCAATGTCAAATGATCCTTATTGCAACGTAGAGTAGACCACTGACATATTATTCTGTACTACTGAGGGCGTTATGTATGAGTAAAGGCAAAATCGACAAAGGTTATTCTCGTTTCTAGAATAATTATTATGTTACAGATTGTTTTAACAGAAAAGTATTTTGTGAAATATATGAGTCGCAAATATAACTCAATTGTTTGTATAAAATGGGATAAATGGGAAATATTTTTTCTAATAAAAATGATGTAATTCGATGATATTTTGATACTGATGATTGATGAAGATTTAAAACATTCCAGGGTCCGTTTATCAAAGTAGGGTTATATTAACGTGTTAGCTAGCCCGGAGCTAACTTTAACCCTGGCGCAAAGAGAGTGTTAATTGTGATTGGCCGAAGAATGAGTCATTTTTAGGTCTTTGTTACTAAGTGAAAATCATATGTTTGTTTTTGTCGAAAAGTTACCTGACAGTGGCATCAACGAGCAACAGCAATTATAATATGAACCAGAATATTTTCTGATCGATAGTTACATTTTAATTTGAAAAAACTGAGTGAAACCCCAACAAAGGTACGCAGAGGCTCCAATTTTTCATCATCAGAGCGGTTGTTATTAATGAAAATAGAAAATAATTATAAACAGGTCGGAGAATAAAAAAAACTGATGCAATGTCTTGCAGAGACAGAGAAGCTGAACGATTTCCACAATACAATAAAATGAATATTTGCTTTGTAGCTACATTAGAAAACTATGCATGTCTTTCTTGTTCCAAAAATTCCAAAATGTCTGCTTCATCATCACTAATTTCGCCGAAAGCTTCCATTTTCAATTATTTGCGCAAAAAAATTAATTTCTTCCCATTCTTTGGTAAAGTATTTGAGATTATTCTGATAGAAAGATTGTCAAGTTATTTGGAAACGTAAATCATTCTTTCGTCCCTACCAAAATGGTTTCCACTCTGGACGGTCAACCACGCGAGCCGTTGTAAAGATTCTAAGTGACATAGTCGAGGGGTTTGAGGAGGGCCATTATACAGCAGTTACTCTGTGTGATCTTTCCAAGCCCTCTCATGGCAAAATAATGAATAAGATGTAATTCTTCTCTATCTCTCTCCCTCTCTTTAAATATTATTTGCTCAACCGTCAGCAGTGCCTAGCCATAGGAAATAACAAGTCAGGTTTGTTAACCAAGGTGTACCACAGGGCTATGTCCTGGGGCCACTGTTATTTTTAGTCCATATGAATGACATTTCTCAATTTGTATTACCTGACAAATCAACTCTGTTCGCTGATGATACTACTCTCTTGTGTTCTGATAGGAACATTGTCAATCTGCTCCAACTAAGTTCCAAGATAGAATTCTAGGCTAAAAACTGGCTTACCTTTAACAAATCAAGAAAGAACTGAGAAACTTATGATATGATATGATATGATATGATATGATATGATATGATATGATATGATATGAAATGTATCCAAAGGCAAGCATGTTAAATTCCTTGGTATATATCTAGATGATGACATTAGTAAGATGCACTAAATCAATAAATTAAATAGAAGGCTCCCCCCAAGCAGCACAATTAGTTTATATTACCAGTTTAAAGCCACATTAACCTAAGATAGTTGATATAATGTAATTGCAACCATTGCTTTCAACTTTGAAGGTATATGTACTTAATAGTAATTTAGTAAGCAATATTTAGGTAATATTTTCTTATGAAATGCCTGATAAAGTCACATTGACTTTAGTGTAATTTACAAGAAATATTTACGTTACTGTTCCTTAAAATTTAACTCTAAAGTTAAAATGCATATTGAGGTCTATGTGTAAGAAAATATTATATAATTTTAGACTAGATTATTAACTTTGGAGTCGCTATCTTTTGTCTGAATAAAAACAGGGAAATTTTACCAATTTTTTACGTAAGTATAACCTGAGTTTTGTCTTGTCCTTGTAGTCAGATTTAGGTTATAACTTTAACCTCATGGTCACAACTAGTTCCAATTTTAGGAAAAATTTACCCTAATTTTACTTCTCCACTAACCTAGCATATGTGTTTAACCTAAAGGCAAATATTACTTCATAAAATGTCCTGAAAGTTATTTTTACTTAAAAAATAGAATTAGGTCCCTTCCCTGGAAAGCAAAATTACGTTTTCATTGTCTAAATTACTTCAAAGGACTATGTTGATGCTCTTCCCAGTGTCAACTGTACTTTATTAGAGGCATAATGTCCTAATTTGTAGCAATTTGTAGCAATTTATTTTGTTGTTGTTTGGGTTTTCTGTTTTCGTGTTTTTAAAAATAAAATTGGAGGTGTTTTGTTTTAAATGCGAGAAAGTATTCTACAGCCAGTCAACCTTTAGTCGGCACAGCTGAAACGTGCATAAGCACATAGGATCATGCATAGGACATAATTATAATTATATCGAATATGCCGTGTACTTAAAGATACTTGTAATTGTATTTCAACTTTTCTATTACCGCCTATTTTGCATTCGAAGTAATGACTACATTATATCAGGTAAAACAGTTGTTAATCTTTCAGAGAGTTTAGTACAATATAACTATTTTTTTTCTCTAGATTTCAGTACTTAGTTTGCAGAATGAAAAGCTAAGTGAAGTTCAGTAGTGTTAATAGTGTAACTGAGTGACTTTATTTGGATTGTATTCAGTGTTCCCGAATGTACTCACTGAAGAGAAGTTGTAAAAATGGTTTATGGCCCTATAGAAGGTTTAAACCTATACCTATGAACAAATTTAAGTTGATAGATGGGGAAGTAGTAATTAAGAATTACAAAAACAAGTTTCATATGATGTGTTTTCTGTTAATACATTTATTCAAATAAAAAATAAAGTAAACTAACCAACAAAAGATTAATTATTTTACCTGAAATATTTTTAAATTTCAAATTCACCGAATCCGTGATGTGATCATGTTTTTCTATCAAATGCAAACGCAAGTCGTTATTAAAGTTAAAACATAATTTGCATTCTAAGCACATCTCTTGAGCACTGTAGATTTGATATAAATACGTTGGATTTGTTTATTTATACACAATTCTGTTGTGCCGATTTAACGCTGACAGGCTGGAGAATACTTTCTCACATTCAAAACCAAACACATCCATTTTTATTGACAAAATACAAGAATAAATTGAAGGAATAAACCACAAACTCAAAACAACAATTGCAGCCAAAGAAGTTTGAGGTTAGAAACAGAAGTGACATCACTCAATTTACCGCCTTCTCTAACCTAATTTGGGAAATATGACCAATTTAGTTCTGCATGAACTTTAAAGACTTTACAATTTTGAAGACTACAAAATTATTTTAACCTATATTGGTCCCATTTAACTTTAAAGTAAATAATATAAGTTTTAACACTTCGTCTCAAGGAAAAACGTCAATGAGGCCTAAAATATTGGGAGAGAATACTTCGAAGTCGCATGGCACTATGTTCGCCATATTTTTCAACCAGCTGTAAGAGGCCATTTTACAATGAAATTTTGATGAGTATTTAATTGAAAAAAATCATTAATATAAGGTTATTTAACAGATACAAAGTACAATATTATAATATTTTATGCCCCAGGAAAGTCCTGCCAGGCAATTGAATAGGCTTTTACAAATATTTTTAAGCTAAAAAAAAAATTTTTTTTCTTTAAAAACGTAAAATACTTGAGGCCCCTTTAATAATCCGAGGTAGAATGGATATATTTACAATGAAAATTGATTGGCAGTAAAAAAGACACACACACAGAGGGGAAGTGGACACATTATTTCACAACTACGTATGACATTATATGATGCACTCCTACTCCATCATTATAATAGAGATGTCTGATGGTTTCTAGTTATGTCTTTGCTGCTTATGCCTCGTGACTAAATCATTATTGTTGTATATAAAATCTTATTAGTTATTTCTGAGAAAGAAAGATTGCAGTTGAAAGAGGATAAATGGTTTGGTAAATATTACCTATCAACGACCACAATTAAACAAAATATTTACGTTTAAATTACCTGTTCAGGGAAATATGTTCAATAACCAATAGGTCATTATAACTGAGCAGCCTTATTTAAGAGGTATTCATGACGTCGTCTCATTCCCCATTTACTTATATTTTACGTAAATTTTAAGTTAATTAGGTTAGGTCAAACGGGAAAACGGGACCAAAACGAGGGCTACATTACGTAATTCTGACTTAAGGTGCTACTTGGGCCTAGCACGATCTTCCTCCATAGGAAATTAAAAATCAATCCCGAATGCGACAACCCTAAAAAATAATTTTCTCTTTTCCATTCCAGACTCTGTAGTGGTCTTATGAGCTAGCTCGCGCCAAGCATCAAGAGTTTTTGGACTAAAAGAAGGTTGTAAGAGTACTTGCAAATGCTAAGTTTACGGAACATTATCAACACATTTTCATTAAAATGGGCATTATGCCCCTCGCCCCATTTCTTATTTACTATAGTCTCAAATATCAAAATTTGTATCTCTTTCAGCTCCCATGTTTTTGTTTTTTTTTCTTTTAGTATAAATTGGCAAGCCTCCGTATTATTATTATACTCTTCGCAAAAACAAAAAGTATATTGCATTTGATCGGCATATTTCTAAAACCGCAAATATCGCTCGTGGAGAGAAAAATTTCATATCATTGTGTTGGTGAACGAATTCTGAACAACTTTTAAAATGTCCATCTGTCTGTCCGTCCGTCCGTCCGTCACGTTTCTTGTAAGAACGATAACTTAAGAAAGATCGTATTGAAATGTGGGAAGTAAGTTAGTGTTAACTAGAGAAAGAACCCTATTGTTTTTGAAGAAAATCAATCAGTAATTAAGAAAGTTATTAAACATTTAATTGAAAAAGAATTGTTTTCTTAATTTTTGTCGCTTATACTTAAACAGAAATCTTGTGAAACATTATCTCTATTATATATATTTTTTTGTTTATTCATTTTACTATATTTTACAATAATATATCTAATGCGTTGAAATATGATTCTCGAAAGATATATACTTATTACAGACATTCAATTTTTCTAGTAATGTGTGATGGTTCAGTGGATAAAGTTTTGCCTTGTAATCCAATTTTATTTCCACCCTACCTTCCTTGTCGGCGATCGGACCACAAGGTCGTCATTTGTTCGAATGGGTTTTTTCGTTTAGTTGTGTTCCCGTATCAATAATCAAAATTACGAAGTGCGCTCGCCTACGATTTTAGTGTTCTTAGTGTTGTGTTTATTTTTAAGTTACTTTTAGGTCCATGTGGACACATCAAAAATTTTAATCTAGTTTTTAAGTCTGCCCGTGGCAGACAGGAGCTTCTAGCAACCCCCCTTGAATTTATTTCCAAGCCGAACCGGACCTACCCCACCCAGCCACACACCCACCTCGGCGATGTTCGCCGTGGTTGTCTGGCTGGCTCCGGGCTAGGATCCGGTGAGGCCTCCGATTAAAGAACCTATATCTAGATACATAATGGCTACCTTTTCTTCATATACCTTATTTGCTCCTAACATAGTCACATTATATGTCCATTAAAATGGATAGATGAACATCACATCCCATAGGCAATAGAGGCGGGTATGTCTAGAAGGGAAAATGTACAATATTGTACCTATTTTATGTGATAATTATTGGTTAAGTTCTAGGAATATTAACGCAGATTGAAAAAATACAATAGGTAAAGATGTTTTATTCAAGGGAAATATGCATTGGAAGGATATTATTTATAATATTATTATTAAAACTATAAACTGAACCTCATCATGTTACGACTATGACCTACTTACTTATGAAACGATCGATTTCTGCAAATGGCACAGTACTGTTGCATGTTGCACTAAATTGTCACTAAACTGTCTAAATATGAACAGAGAATATTATTTAGGTATTAGGCAAATCACAACTTAAAATGAAAAGACTTCTTCACCACATTTTGATCGAAAAACACGAAAAACACTTATTAACATTAATGACGTATACTGTCAAAACAGTCAAATTGAGATTATGATAATCGAACTGAAGCCGACCGTGTACGAGCGGCCGCGAATACGCCGATGGGCCAATCAGCAACTTATGGGAAGAAGTGCCTTAGATTGGGAGTCTTTCGGGATCATAAAATTCATGCCATTATGTATCTAGATATAAGTTCTTTAATCGGAGGGTGAGGCACATATATTGTACCTGAACTTAAAATAAAATATTATTGTTGTTGTTGTTGTTGTAATCCAAAGATCGTGTGTTCGAATCCCATGCAAGTTGGATGTTATTTTTTTCAATTTTTTTTTTCATATATTTTACTTCCACATCCAGTGGTAGTAACGACAAAAAAAATTTGAACATTTTTATTGTCCAAATAGGCTTAGAATGTCATAAAACGTCGAGATTTTAAGTTTAAGCGAAACAAACTTTCTGTCTCTCTGTCGGTGCGTTTGTAACTTTTTTTGTGCGCACGATTACTCCGGAACCGTTTAAGATATTGACTTGAAATTTGGTACACGTATGTATTTTGACGTGGTCTGGAACTAGATTATATTTTATCTTATTTCATTGAAGGGAGGGTAAATAGATAAATCAAGCAGGTAAGAGCCTATAAAATCGGTGTTTAGTATATACAAGACAAGCTATAAAGTCCCAAAAATTTTTTTTACTTTAGCTACCCCCATTACAACCCCCCCGCCATTATTAAAAGGGGGTGAAAAAAATTGTGATTTAGTATGTGTAAAATAACCAAAAACCACAAAATATTTTTTACTTCATCTAATACCATCCCTACTACCATCACACCCCACTACCAATGTGGGATATCGTGTTAGAGGGTAGTTTTTGGGGTAGACGATTTCAAATATTATGTTATTAAAGTTTCCACATACAAGTTGTGAAAATGTGGATGTGGAAGTAGTGATTCCTTGGGCAGCGGTTTTTTCGCACAAAATTTAGGATGTCCAAAAACTAACATTGTTTACAAGAAAACTGCGAAGAGTATCCTATAGAATGTGTAACAATTATATAGAGTTCAGTACGTTTTTAGCTTGTTATATTTCTAAATTTAGAAACTTTTCTTTGATGCATTTACTATTAAGTTGCTAAAAATGAACGAAATCTAATCCATATGACATTATTCCGCAATTAAATGTTCTGGTAGTTTCAAGTAAACAATACTAACATAATGCTTTCAAGTAGTAAAAATATTATTTTGGCATGAAATGCAAACATTTTTTTAAGCAATGAATGGCATAGCGTAACAAGTTGCTAACATTGTTTGAAAGCAACTTGCAGTCTGGCTATTTAGGTAAACTACGGCCCTATGAAAGCCTACAATGATACCCTAAGAATGGCATAAAACAGATCCTCTAAGGGTCCCAGGTTGATCCTGAGGATATCCAAAAATACTTCTGAGGATGGTATAAAACATCATCTAAGGGTCCCAGGTTGATCCTGAGGATATTCAAAAATACCTTTGTGGAATATCCTGAGGATGGCATAAAACAGATCCTCTAAGGGTCCCAGGTTGATCCTAAGGATATCCAAAAATACCTTTGTGGGATATCCTGAGGATATGGAAAATAGTGTACATTCTGGATCCCAGGGACGTCTGTGGGCGTCTTTTAGGATATCCTCAGGATATTGCTATGTCCTGCTTTTATATTCCTAAGACGTTCGTAGGATAACCTTGTGCTGTCTGGGTAATAACCTGCCTGTGTTTCAAACTTGCGATCCTTAGCCTTCAAGCTAAAAATCTACTTATTACACCACCAAATCCTATTTCTGAAAAAACCTCTAGTTACTGTACTATATAGTAAGCAGGAAACTTTTTATCTTTCGAAATGGATGCTAAGTATATTAGAAAGAAACTAGTATAAGAAATATAGGCAACTTTTCTATTTGAAACTTTTTTCTATGATTAGCAGTTTTCGAGAAAATCACATGTGATTTCTTATTTGATGATTGGTGGACCCGTACTGCAATTAGTTGCTACTAGACTTCCACTTGTAGAAGTGGACCAAATTAGATGGGATTTGAGTTTTTTCTAAAACTATGGTAGATAGACAATATAGAGGTCCTGAACTCGATTTTCGAGAAATAAACAATGACGCAAACCGCGATCGTCTATTTTTTTCGACTACCGAGCTACAGAGCGTTTTGGAAAATTGACATTTTTGGATGACCTCTATATCTCAATTACCAAGTGTGGAATCGAAAATCGAGTAACACATTCTTGAGGCACTTTTTTTGAGTACAATCCGTTTCTGATAAAAAGAAAATTATTCATGCTTCAGTTTTCGAGATAGACATAAATTGTGTTTTTTTAAATGGAACACCCTGTAAATTATTTCATTATTCGGTCACAACTTAAATTAGTTATCGATCGATATATCATATGTCATATTTATTTCTAGAAAAAGTGGTTAATTTTCGAATAATTTAATATATTTGTGAGGAGGCCATGGAAAACTATTAACAACAACAACACTTCTTATAATAAAAAATAATTTTGCCAAAAATAGGAAAAATTAAACTACAATAAACGTTGTCTTCCATTGACATCTTTTTGATACTTTCTCCTTACAGCAATTGTTGCATTTCCAATCATGAGAGGAGTTACTGTCCGAAACGCAGCTAATGTTTTGTTTTTCAATTCTTCTATGTTATTAGAACGTTTTCTATATATAATATTTTTTAAATAACCCCAAAGCCAAAAGATGGCAGGGAGATCTAGCTGGTCACAAAATAGGACCATTATTCAAATTACCGTGAAAAAAAAACGAGGACCTATTATTTGGTATCCAATAAAACCGCACCATACACCAAATCCAAATCGTCCTTGACGATTAACTGTAGCGGTTACGTGCGGATTTTCATGAGCCCAGTGGTGGTTATTATGCCGATTAAAAATTCCGGCAATGCTTATATGGGCCTCGTCTATCCATATCGTCGCCCGTATCGCAAACGAGCTTATCTCATTTTTTAACATTTTACAGTAGAGCAATTTTTATGATTCTCTGGATATGTTCTGCATTGTGGGAAAAAATTAATGCAACTATTTATTCCAATTTCAACTACAAACTGTAGCAGAGCATCAATAAGTCTTAGATTTTATACCATGATCTGAAAGTCGGTGGTAGGATTTTTTTTTTTTCAAAAAAATTGAGATACGCCCTTATGTCATACCAAAAGTATATTCCTGTTTTAAGAACATTTGAGATACTCCCCCGATGAACAAAGATATAATTAATTAATCATAGTGTTATATTTCATTTGGGATTTACAAAAATGTTTCATTGTACTTAAAACATTTATTTATACTTACAAAATACAAAATTTATTTAAATGTAACCTTCTTTTCCAACATTTTTTTTATTTATTGAATGTATTTACACAAAATAAATTAATATTAATTAAGAGAACTTAATTTATACTTATTCAAAAAGAAAAATATGAACACGAATTTGGTGAAAATCAATGCGGCAGAGAACGGCAATACTGCTTGTATTCCGGTAGGGGTTTATTTCCACTACAAAGTGCCATGAAATCTGTATATTTTTTTTTGAGAGCTTGATTGGACTGTAATTTAATGGTGCCACTGGCCCCTGCAAAAAATGTAATACATGCCGCTTCAACGTTATGGAGCGATAATTTGCTTCTAAATGGCTTGTTTTAAAATACAGTTTTGTCAGTTGCTCTCTGATTACTCGAAATTCGACCATTTGTGTTCAATGTCCAAGTCATTTACCAAGTCATCTTGACGTACAGTTATCTTATTTAATACTACATTCGAGTGAATTACAAATAATGTGCCTTTGCATGGACTTGCGTAGTAAAGAAATCTTGTCATAGTTGTTGTAAACAGACCTATTTTAAGTTCCGCCTCTTTGCCGTAATATATTTTTAAGTTATTTGAGATAGGTCTGTGGATCCTACATCAATTCAACGAAAACTATCACGAATACAGATATGCCTATTTGCCATAATTTAGAATACTCCAAGTTAACTTCTTTGGTAGGCCTAACTCATTTTTAGCAATTTCTGAGTTACGCCACTTTGCGGTATGGGCGACGATATAATTGTTCCTTCAGATCCTGGCACTTCATTGCACTGACGCAAAAATCACTAGCAAAAATCGAGACGCCTTTGAAAGTCGTTTGGGTATAGATGGTGACTAATCCTAATTTTGTTTGAATTTATTTTTTTTAAGCAACGCAACGCAGTTGTTTTTGGGATTCCTAAATTTGTGTGTATTTCGCGAGACGATATATTAGGATTTTCTCTTACAGTTTCTAAAACAATATTTTCTACAGCTTCTCTACCTGGGTCATTCTCATGAAATTGTGAAATTTTGTGTCCCGGTACTATAATTTAGTTACTTTGTATCGGAATTTGACTTTTTTTAGTTTTTAGTTTTATTGCAAAGTTTTAGTTGTAAATACCTGATTATTTTCCAAAAATTATACATCCATTTATTTTTTAAGAGGTAACAATATGTGAAATCTCACGTTTGTTAATTGTCCCCAGCCTAACCTGTTTGATTTGATTTATAAAGAAAATATTGTAATTTCAAAAATATGTTCACAAAGTAACTATTTTCTATTGATTACAAAAGCAAAGCAACACTTTATCTGATATCTAATATAAAATATGTATATATATTCAGTTTATTTGATCTCTTTCTCATGTCCTCAGTTGGTGGCTCACTTCCGTTAATGATATAATTGGTTACTACTATATATCATAGAGAGCACCAAAATGATGATGTTTTGCTAGAATTCCTTGCAAATCAACAGTTGATATGTGAACTTAAGGAAGTGTAGATATTAGCTTTTTTAACGTGGGCATAATTATTTAAATACTGAACAAAACTTGTTACCGTCAAGCATCAGCTCTCACTATTGTTAATAACAACGAGTAGATAAGCATTGAATTTATTTCAAGTCTTATTTTTTTAAATTTTATATACAATTACACGTGTTTACTAACAAAGAGATATATTTAACTTTAAAAGGTTAGGCTAACCAAAGCGGGAATTTTAAATTGTAATCTCACTCCCATTAATCTCATTTCCATTAATGTGCTATGTTAACGGATGTGAGGTATATTAACAGCATGAAGGTTATTGTAGATTTTATGTTTGAAAAATTTTAAATTAAGATTATATTATTGGATTTTTTCAACTGTAATGGTTTCAATATCTATGCCTTTTATCTGCATTAAATTTTATTATTTATAATTTTTGGAAATGGCAAAATCTTCCCAAAAAACATGATAAAAAAATATAAACTTCAAAACGAGAGATTTAAGAAGTGCATGGAAATATTGAGAGAAAAAATACGAAACGATCCCATATTATATGAAGAACAGAAACGGAAGGAAAGGGAAAGATACAAGGTTGGAAAAGAAGCAGAAAGTCTATAAAGGAAATGACAGAAAAGGAAAAGAGAAAGGTCAGAAAAAATGGAGAAGTCGAAGTAAGAAGTTATATTATGTTAGTAAAGAACGAGAAAATTTGGGTAGGATGTTAGAAAAAAATAGTCCCCCCCCCAGTCCAGTTGTCTCGGAAGAGTCCCTGGCTGGTCCTTCTCATAGACCTGACGATACCACAGCTGGCCCCTCTATCCAATAGATCGCAGGCAAGAAGATTTAACGAAGGAACAGGGAAAAAATGAAAAGTGAAATTGAATATCTGAGAAAAAAGCTGAATAAATCTGAAATGAAGGTTGAAAAATACAAAAAAAGAGACCTGCCAGGATAAAAGAAAAAACTCCCGATACACCAAATAAGATAATGACCAACGTGTTGCGAGGGTAAAATGTAACAGCTCAAGTGAAAAGAAATTTAGTTTTAAGAGAAGTTCTAAAGGAACAGCTAAACATAATCTATGGTAAACAAAAAGCCGACGAAGATAAACGTAAATTTATCAGTTGTATTTCTGGTGGAATAGTTAAAAAATACAAACTTAAAAGTTTGTTTGGCAGATTAAGCTCTAGAACTAGAACTATAGATATAGTCTAGACTTCTAAACTATAAAAAGGCAGCCATCTAATATATTAACGCGGCCAATACGAGTTTAGGGACAGCGAATTATTAAATATTGATAATTTATTTTAAGTCTATATTTTACTGATTTTTACTCAAATACTTGATAGCCATTTATACGTTTACAACTATTTGAGTTTATTTTTGTTTTACCACAAGAACTGTATATGTTTTTCATTAAAAGTTTATTTAAACTATTCAGATTTTGACGTTTTTCCCACCTTCGTTAACCATCCTCACTTTTGTTAACCGTACAATTTTTGTCTTTAAAAAAAAGTGGAAAAAGCAATCATTAAGCTCAACCACTATTAACACCTCATTTATTACGGTAGATTCCACAATTTTAAAAAAAGAACAATCAAAAGAGCTAGTTTTCATTTTTTTGATTCCATCACTCCAAAATTCACAATTTCGCAAGAATTGCCCACCTGCTTTATATATTTTTGCTAGAGGTTGTAAAAATGATTCCAACTCTTTTAAATTTTGTTGTAGCCTTTTGAATATTTTTACGTCTGGCTGTCTCTTTTCTGGATGTCTAAAAATATTATTTATTCGACACTTTTGGCACAAAGTTTTGCTGTCTATAACGTACCTATTAATATAAAGCTCGGAAGCTAAATTTGAATCTTCTCCGCATTCTATAAACACTTAATCATATCATATTTTTCGCCATTACTAAATTAAACCATTTTTAACAATGCTCATTCACAATTAACTCGCAAATTAGTTTTTGACATTTACGATTATTTCGATTTTCTTTTTTTTACCATGGCCTTCTCAATACATATTAGAAATGCGATAAAAATGCATAGATGTCAATGGAAGTTATGTCTATGACTCGAAAACTGAGGCATGCATAATTTTCTTCTTATCAGCAACGGATTCTACTCAAAAAAGTGCCTCAAGAATGTCTTACTCGATTTTTTATTCGACACTTGATAATTGAGACACCTATATTGGTTTTTGTTTATCTCTCATAGAGAAAACCCCAAATTCCATCTAATTTGGTCCACCCTGTACATTTTTTGGTTTTACCAGCGATTTATATCTGTGATCAATTAAATCGAAAACCACCCCTGACCCATCTAAAATAAGTCCCGGATTTAACTCAAACCGAAAAAATCATTGTAATGACCATTTCGCACTTCAACGTCTAAAGATGATTATTTGCATTATTAGTTGAGAACTGTCGAATGGTGTTATTCGAGTGTTGGTAAACGGGATGTAAGAGTTGTTTACAATAACTACTGATTATCGTTTCAAACTCCCGAGGTGAGGGTTGAACCGAGTTCCTCAGGTAGGTAAGAAATCAACATGTATACCGAGTTTGCATTCCCTTTTTAAAATAATGTATAGGCGCTCGGGGGTCTACTCTTGTTTTCCTACATATTCCACATAATATGAGTACCTGAATGAGACGTAAGCATAAAATAAGTAGGTCGTGGGAATCGTGGGAGAAACGTTTATTGCCTGTAGAAATGTACTGACATATGATTTATACGGATCACCACTTTGAGATTAAACTGCAGGTAAACGTTTCGAAATTTCAAATTTCATTTCATAACGACACATAAGTGACATTATAAAATGTTCGTACTTTACTGAGGTGGGTGGTAAACACCTAGAAATTCTCAAGAAATTTGAATTTACTTTATTTTATAACCCATATAAAACTAAGGAATTTCTTATGGGAAGTGGCCCCCGGTGAAATTGGCCGAATTTTTACTATATTAAATTTAGACTTTGTGATCAAAAGCTTTTATTGGCCCAACTCGATCCTATGTCTAGTTTCCGAGATACAACTATAAATTCCTCTAAAACTCTGTATCTTTTCGAACTTTTAATTTATTAATGAGGGATTAGAGGTCAAAGGAGCAATTTCCAAAAGTTATTCAGTTAAAGTTTTTTGATCAGGGAGACACATACTTTATATAAAAAATGTTTTAGCCAATTTGACCGAATATTTTCTTCACTTGTTCCTTTTATATACTTAGATTTCACGGCGCCTTCGCTAACATTTTTCAAACTTTAATTTTTTTCTCTACGCTATTTTTATTAAAACAACAAATGTTTTTACTGTAAAATATTATGAAGGGCTATTAGAACGTATCACAATATAAAATGTATGTAAAAAGTTACGAATTCGAAATTTGTTTAATTGTACAAGAGGTCATTATTGTACATTTCTTGAGCTGTATCTCGGAAACTAGTCACAGGATCGAGTTGGGCCCATGAGAACTTTTAATCAAAAAGTCGAAATCTACAATATAGTAAAAATTCAGCCAATTTCACCGGGGGCCACTTCCCATAAGAAATGAGCGGGGTCCTTTACAACCGGGTCGTTACCATTTTTTAAGAAAATTATATTCAAATACTTAATTAAATTTTATGTGACCCGTATTTTTTTATTTTACAATCTAAAGTCATTTTAACAGTGAAATTAATTATTTAAATTAAGAAATTTTGAATTTGCGCCCGTCGCACGTCAGATGTGAGAGCAAGCGCAGTTAGATAAAGGAACAATCGACTGGCATCATTTGCTTTGCTAATTTGCTGTTAGTGTCAGTATCGATGTGAGTCATTGTCATATTAGTCTTCTTTTAAAGCTGTTATTATTATTATTTATCATAATTAAAATATAAATTACACTGTAAAGTAAGTATATAAATGATTTTCTATTAATAATATACTGTAGCATCTATTTTCTTAATTAAGTAGTGGAAAAAATTATTTTAAAGAAATGCTAACCTCAAATTTTTAACATTTCGGGATTCAGCACTTAAGTAGTTCAAATTGTCTACATAAAACTCGTGTGCCATATAAAAATCTACTATGGGTAAATTCTCTTTCACAAAATTAGGTTCCATTATAAACAAATATTAAACACACAATGTAAACGTAAACAACAAATCAACAGAGCACTACCACCAACATAATAAATGAAAACATGAAAATTCTATAGAATTCAATTCTCATTATATACGTCATTATTTATTTTCAAAACCAATTTATTCTTGCATGTGATAATTAGAACTTTTTCTAATACGATATAATACAATGTATATATAATATACTTTTTGATCATATAACAATATTTTGTAAGTTTTGTCGAAGGAAACGACTCTATTGCAGAGTAGGCATATAAAGCATATAAAGTTATAAAACAGTTACTACAAATTATTGCACTTAGACTTATTTTGATCGATCTTCAAGAGATGTCAACATATTGTTTGAAGTACTATCAAAATTAGAGGCAATAAGATCCGCAAGTGAGAATATTCAAATAAACTGCTGACGAAGCGAATTACTTCCACATCCAGTGGAAGTATATAGTAACGACAAAAAATTTTTGAAAATTTTTATTGCCCAAATAGGCGTAGAATGTTATGAAACGTCGAGATTTTAAATTTGAGCAAAAAAAATTCTGTCCCTCTGTCTGTCGATCTGTAACTTTTTTTGTGCGCACGTTTACTCTGGAACCGTTTAAGATATTGACTTGAAATTTGGTACACGTATGTACTTTAACGGGATCTGGAACTAGATTATATTTTCATCTTATTCCGTCGAAGGGTCGGGGGTAAAATGGGGTAAATGAAGGTAAAACAAGCAAGCAGGTAAGAGTCCATAAAATTGATATTTAGTGTATACAAGAGAAGCTAAGGTTTCAAAAAAATTACCCCATACCTACCCCATTATTAAAGGGGATGAAAAAAAAATTTGTGATTTAATGTGTGTACAAGAACCAAAAGCCTCAAAATATTTTTTTACTTCATCCACCCTCACTACCAACCCTCTACCACCACCCCCACCCCCACTACCGATGTGGCATATCGTTTTATAGGTTTTTGGGGTAGACGATTTCAAATATTATGTTGTTAAAGTTACCTCGAGTAGTATGGATGAGCAGTGGCTTTCCTCGAGTATTTTGGATGCGCAGTGACTTTTCTCGAGTATTATAGATCGCAGTGGGTTACCTGAAGTAGTATGGATGCGCAGTGGGTTTCCTCGAGTACAATGGATGCGCAGTAGGTTACTACGAGTAGTGGCTTTTCTCAAGAGCCATAGATGCGTAGTAGGTTACCTCAAGTGATATGGATGCGCAGTGGGTTTCCTCGAGTAAAATGGATGCGCAGTGAGTTACTTCAAGAAGTATGAATGCACAGTGGCTTTACTCGAGTAAATTGGATGCACAATGGGTTATCTTGAGTAGTATGGATGCGTAGTAGGTTTCCTCGAAGAAAATGCTTGAAGTAGAGGCTTTACTTCTATCGTGTAGTTTACGACACACAGCAATTTTTTATATCTTTGTCATGTCATTTTTTGCGTATTACTTCCACATTCAGTTGAAGTAAATTAACGCAAAAAATTTTTTTGGAAATTTTCATTGTTTAAATAGGCTTAAAATATCATGAAACGTCAATATTTTAAGTCTGAGCAAAATAAATTTGTCTGTCGCGTCGGTCTGTCTGTTAGTCTTGTATCTTTTTGGTGCTTACGATTACTCTGGAACTGTTTAAGATATTCACTTAAAATATGGCACACATATGTATTTTAACGAGATCTGGAACTAGATTATATTTTGATCTTATTCCATTGCAGAGTTGAAGGGTAAATTGTGGTATATGGGGGTAAATAGGTAAATCAAGC
This sequence comes from Rutpela maculata, assembly GCA_936432065.2. Taxonomy (NCBI): domain Eukaryota; kingdom Metazoa; phylum Arthropoda; class Insecta; order Coleoptera; family Cerambycidae; genus Rutpela; species Rutpela maculata. The sequence continues at coordinate 9,678,110 of OW386289.2, forward strand.
AAATAAAGGGACTCTTACTTGCTTGATTGATATTTAGTAAATATAAGAGGAGTTTAGGTCTCAAAAAAAATTGGCATTAGCCACCCCCATGGTGGTGAAAAAATAATGTGATTTAGTGTGGCTACAAGAACCAAAGTCATCAAGAACTTTTTCACTTCATTCACCCCCTCCACCACCCCACCTCTATTACCGATGTGGCATATAATTTTATGGATTTTTGGGGTACTCCACATAGTGGAGTGAAAATATAGTATTTTGTTGTAAGAGACTTGGATATGGAAGTAGTAATTCTTATATTCTTAATATTCCATAAAAAATGTATCTATAAACCTAGTGTTAATTTATACAGAGTCTACGGTATACAAAAATGTCTTGTGTTTCTCAGACTGCAGTGTACTTGCGGATTCGCGATTTTCCAGAACTTCAGTTTGATGGAGCAGATCTTTATAGGATAGGTCGTGAAAAATTACGTGAGTGTTACTTTAAGGTAGTGAAAAATACATGTGTGTATGTATGTTAGTTCAATGTTACATCCCCCAATACTTCCTTTTCGAGTGAGTGTTTATAATGATCTGACCATATTGACTTTAGATATTACGGAATTCCCTAAAAAGTACAAGGTGTCATACTTGCATATAAATCTTTCCGCGCTGACCTAGAGCCAACCCTGATTTTTTGACGTCACAGAGATAAAGTTTCCGAGCTCTGGAAATAACCGTAACAGCTACGTTATTACCAGTGTCACAGTGTATGTTACTCTGTTACCAGCTCTAGTGTGGAAAAACTAACAATCACGTAAAAAAAGTTAAAATAAAAAGATTACCTTACAACTTTTGTTTGACATGTTGTGGTTTTTATATGTTTTGTAAGAAAGGTATCGTGCTGAGAGAACTTTTTGTTTGACTTAACATATGGAAAAGGTTAAAAGGTTAGTTCGATATCTCTCATGGCAAAAAATATTGAGTATAATAAAATACATTTTTTTATATATTTTTTTTTGTAATTTTTGCAAATAAATGCTCTTTTCTCCAAGTTGGGGTTCGTCAAGAACTAGAAATACTCCGGTCAAAATAGACATTCACCCTTGCATAAATTCCCAAGAAGCTGAAAATTTACATGAACGTTAGGGATACCATTATAATGAAGTTGTGAAAAGTCATCATTGATCCCGTGTGTGCAAAAAATTTTATGCGACATCAAAGTTCGCAAAAATGGGTTTTTTGAATTTTTTAGCGAAACGGTTAAAAATAGCTTAGACAAAAATTGCAGATCTTTTAATTCTCTACAAAAATGGTCCTTACACTTTTTTCCCTAAAATTCACCTTTTTTGAGAAAAAGCCATTCTAATGTTATATTCTCCATAATATGCATGACTACGCTGCCTATGTACATTATGGACGTATAATATAAGTAATAGCTATTTATGTAACCAGTTACGAAAGACGTTATTTTGTGTAACGAGTGGAATTGCGCAAAATAAAACGAGTTACACAAGATTGTCTTTCGAAACGTGTTACATACATGATTTTTTCTAATTTGAAAAGTCTAAAAACCCTTCAAACATAAATGAAATGTATGTATTTAAAGATCTTAAAAATTAAGTAATCTTTTTCATAGTTACATTGAACACTTAACGAAAAATTATGACAGTCCCAACTAGTCAACAACAATTTCTGTCAAACATTCACAATAAGTCTCGGTTGATTACAATGCTAAAAGAAAAATTTACCACTGAACATATTTTAGTCAAGCAAGCTGACAATGACGCTGATGTACTCATTATAGAAACTGCAATAAATCAATTCAATCCAACTGATGTCAATGTTGTTGTTGGTGAAGATGTTGATCTGTTGGTATTACTTACCGCTCGAACTCCAATTGAAAATACCATTTATTTTTTAAAACCAGGCAAGGCTCAACTACCATCGGAAATATTTTCAAATATGAGTTTATCGGCTTATCCTAAATGTAAAAATTATATTCTATTTTTACATGCTGTGACTGGCTATGATACAAAATCAGCAATGTTCCGGAGGGGTAAAACAACAGTTTTCAAATTGTTTGAAAAACAAGATTTAATTACATGTGCAAAAGCAGTTGAAGATATGAACTCTGGTCCAGAAACTCTAATCACCAACAGAATTCGCTTTCTTCTTTCTGTATATGGAGCTCCAAAAAAATTTACTTCCATAGATAAGTTACGTTACGTATCTTTTGCAAAACATACACGTAATAAAAGCTTGTCTTCCTCCAACCTCGGCTTCTGCTCATCAACATTTTTATCGAGTATATTACCATGTTCAAGTGTGGCTTGGTAATCAACTGGACCCAGAAGAATGGGGTTGGAAGCTAATTAATAATGTATTGGAACCAATCCACATTCTACTTCCACCGGCACCAGAAAAGCTCCTTAATACTATTTTTTGCAACTGCAAAAAGGCTGCAAAAAAGTAGGCTTACTTTGTTCACCAGCATGCACCAGCTGTCAAGGCCAGTCGTGTTCAAATACTGAATCTCCAACATAAGATGATCCTTACATCAACGACGAAACAACTGATGTATCGCTGTTTGAACAATTTACGTCAACTCAGGAGGATGAAGAAGAAGAAGAAGAAATTGAATAAGAAGACATAATATTATATTAAACTTCAATGAAAAGACCGTGGAGTAGGCCTACCGGGGAAACCACATTAAAAAAACGCGCCAAGTACACTACCTCATAGGTGGCGTGGAAACGTGTGCATATTATGGGGAATATAACTTTAGAATGGCTTTTTATCAAAAAAGGTGAATTTTTGGAAAAAAACGTGTAAGGACCATTTTGAGATTGTAGAGAATTGAAAGATCTACAATTTTTGTCTAAGCTATTTTTATCATAAAACTAACCGTTTCGCTAAAAAATCCAAAAAACCCATTTTTGCGAAATTTGACCTCGCATAAAACTTTTTGTACACACGGGATTAATGGGGACTTTTCACAACTTCATTATAATGGTATCCCTAACGTTCACGTAAATTTTCAGCTCCTTGGGAATTTATGCAATTTTTAGGGCCAACATGACCGGACTAAAAGTCGAATTCGGCAGAAAATTATACATAAAAATCTGGTTTTCGTTTTTGTATAACCTTTAGTCGACCCCCTCTTATTTCGAGACCGTAGAACCGCAACTATATTGGTTGTCAGGATGCCAATAAGTAAGGTACCGTAAGTACGAAACAAAGGGCTAATTATTAATTATAATACTTGCAACAGTGTAGTTACTTTCTGTATATTGGTACCTTAATCTGGTCACGCTAATATACTACTTAGGAAAACACTTTAAAACACGCAGCATTGGAGAACCAATCAAAACAACTACTCTTCTAGCTAATACAGATGAAGTATTAAATTACTTGATAGGATTCCTAGCATTTTAAGGAAAAAAAATGTTATTAAAAATATTTTTATTCGAATGTGTCAAAAAATGACGTTTTTCGGTTAGAAAACAAAAGCGAAAGGTAGAACTTTTCTATCTACTTCAAGTAAGCGGCCTGAAAAAACTTTACCAGACAGACAAAGATTAAGCGTTTTTAGTTACCTACTTTTTAAAATGCTGGCCCTTCTTTTCTACTGTAAAATGGTAATACACATGCAAATATAATTTCAATTCAGGCAATTTTAATTGAATAAAATAAGAGATTTCTTAATTTTAATTGAATAAGAAACCTAGGATTATTAAACGTTGCCAATTAATTATTATAATGACTAGTAAGTATAATACCTACATGTTGTAAAACGAATAGAAAGAACTGCGTATGTTCTCACCTTATAGATATGCAACACTTTTTACGTTCGAGTTTGCATAGTGGCAAAGCATAAAATTGCACAGAAAAATACTAAATGAAGTCTTTAATTTAACCTAAAAAACAGTACAACGTACAACAACAAAACCTTATTTTTAAACTTACTTTAATTTACAAAAATGTATGACTACATTGTCTCTGAACCTTTTATGTTAATAGTAAAATAATAGTAAAATTGGAACAATTCTGTATAATTATCGGTCGGTTCAAACTTTCTAAGTCTAGTGCAACATTTTCAGTTAAAGTGGATTGGGGTGCGATAATTGTCTGAGTTTTGTGTGTGTTTAGTGTGTTATATTCTGTTTGAGTAATATAGTAGTGGTCAAGTCTGTGTCTAAAATACTAGGTTCTTGTGAATGTTGCGATGTTATTGTGTTTCGAACCGTAGAAGTGTGGGGTAAGTGATTCAACATTTTGTTAGCTATTTCAAGTTTGTTATTTATTGACTCATCCACATAGCCATCAGCTACAGTGGAAGATTTCCATCCTCCGTGGCGTTTAAGTAAGGTTATGTCTGCTTCTGCATCAGCCAGCAACGTAGCCGACGTTCTTCGGAAGCAGTGCCCCGTATATTCTTTGGCATTCGCAAGCTTCAAATGAGATGCAATTTCAAAAGGAATTGCCCCGATTTTATGAATTCCCACATTTTGTTTGCAACACTTGCCATTTCTATTACCTAAGAAAAATCGGCCATTTCCTTCAAAATTTGGTGGTCGCAGCAAAGAATATTTCCGATAATATCTTACATATTCCCCTGTTACAGTAAATGAGCGAGGTCTATTTGTTTTATTATCGGGATTTTTATTAAAAGAGCTGTTCCTAAATCCTCTGTTTGTGACACTTTTAAAAATGCCAATTCTCCACGGCGACAGGCACCTGCTACGCCTAATATATATATATACCATCTACAAATAATATGATGTTAACGGTAGGTAGGTACTTAGTTTTAAAAAATTACCTTATGCATTAAATATTTGTCGTCTGGCGCTTCTGTTAAACATTTTTCAAATTGGTCCCGTGTCAAAGTTTTCGATTTTTTTGGTACATAGCCAACATTTTTCTTTTTTAGAAAGGCCCTTCATTTCATAAATTTTGAAAGGTCAACGTTTCTCCTAGTGTTGCCGTCTAGAGTTAGAATTTCTAACTCTTGTCTTGATTAGAGCTAAAAATTCAAGACAAGACCCCCACAAACTCTTGTCTTGAAATTTCAAGACAAGGCAAGAGTGAGTCCCTCAAAGACCAAGAGTCTTGGTTAGACTATATGTATACAGGGTGTTCCTAAAGTACGCGGAAGTACTCCGGGGGCGTATAGTTTGGGTCAAAATAATACTAAAAGGAAGATTAAGTTTTTTCCTAGGGCGCCCCACTTCGTAGCTATTCCTTAATAATTATTTCGTTATTAATTATTTCGTGTTCATTCATTTCTAGGATTTATTGTATCTGTTATTAAAAATATTTTATTTATGTAGGTTTTCAATTGCTGATTTGACCCACTGAATTAAATTAATTAAAATTTTTTTGGGCAGAAAATTTGAATTTTATCCTACACACCTTATCAAAAAAATATTTTTTTCTCGAAAAGGGGTCGTTTTATCGGTATCAGTACCTTTTTTAGGAAATTGTTTAAGGAAGTTAAACAGACACCAAAAATACCAAAAATGTGTCACGTCAAAGTTTAGGGGTAAAAACCGTTAGGGGTAGTCAGCCTCTGTCTTCCTAGAAAAGATACGAAAGGCGCCATATTTCTCAATCATAGATACCCACTTATTGTGTATACTGTTCAAATTTTATAACAATCTATAAAGGCAATTGGGTGTTATCTGCAAAAAAATTCTTTCAAGATTGAACCTTTAAGAGCGAATAGCTCCGAAAGGAGCGCCCTAGGAGAGCAAAATTACTCTTACTTTTAATGTTATTTTGAGCAAAACTATACACCTCCGAAGTACTTCTGCGTACTTTAGGGACACCCGGCATACAAAATTCAATAAATGTTAAAAATCATAAAGGACTTTTATCAGGTCGCCTGGATTTTGACAGAACTATATAATGGAACACCAATAGGAGATACAGCCCACTATAGAATAAGTTCTTTGTGATCACTCTGTATATCCTATTAGGGAGATGAATTATGACAAAAATTAGAAAAAATCATTTATCTAATTTAATTTTTTATTTAGGATAAACGAAAATACATAATAGAAATGATAAAATAACAATATCAAAATGATTATTTGGACACCCTTGCCTCATTCTCATATTTGGCAATTTTGGCATATTCCTTAATCTTCGGGTAAAGGCTACATGTCGCCCAGGAATTTAAGGTCAACAGCGATCGCGCCGACTCGGGTGATAGCCTGTTCCTATGTTTTCGGATGGTAAGGGATGCTTTTGGAAATAGACGTTCTGCTGGTACAGACGTCGCCGTAATGCTTAGCAGATCACGAGCCATGAGGGCCAAGGTAGGAAAATTGTGCTGGTATTTACGCCACCACGATAGAATGTCGTCCTCTTTGGGAGCACGTTTACCCTGCAAATATTCATCCACTTCCTTTCTCCATTTTTCGGATTCGTTGTAGGTACTTACCATCAGTGCTGTTGGATTCAAAAAGAGATTTCAAGTCGATTACATCCCCATCTTTTTCATCCTCTGAGAGTTCCTGCACTTGAGAAGTATCTTTTTTTTCTTCTTTAGCTGTCAAATTAACATTAGGTTCGTAGTACGATTTTTTATATAATTTTTCAAATTTTTCCACAGAACCTTCAAGCATGTTTTTTCCCCAGTTTGTTAAATTAAACGTTTGAATTTTATGTCTGGGGTCTAAAATCAATTGGCTTTGCGGTAATGTTTCAGTAATTTATCTCGGGCCGCTTGAATATTTTCGTCTATTGGGGATCGATCTGGTTTATTGTCTAATTTTATGATGTGCGCTTCTAGTTTATCCACTAACATGTTAAATCCTACGACCACTAATGGCAGTGTTACATAATCTTCACCACCTAAAGTGGTATAAAGGGCCTTAAAATTTTGCAGATACCCGGAGATTTGTTTCAAAAGAACCCATTCTTGATTAATTACCCGTAAATGCTTCAATTCTTCATTATTATCGCGATTGCATTTTTAATGCGAGTCTCAACATCTCATAGGTCAAATTCCATCTTGTTGGAACATCAATAATGGGTGAAAACATCTTTACAATCATCAACATCAGATCGCAAGAATTTCTTAGTTTGTTTTGTAGGGTAGTTTCTCCGACCTTTTGATCGTTTTGCATAGAGATCGTATTTTGGATACTGCAGGACTGTCACTATTTATTGGTTCATCGACATCATCGCAGTCTGGTCTCAAATCTTCATCCTCTTCATCGGTTGCGCCAGTATAACTATCAACTGATTCATGTGTTGAAACTTTCAATATTTTCATGGGTTGATATACATTATACAATGCAAATTCCATACAATGGCGCGTTTATGTCGCTTGTCTAGAGGCGGGCATCGGTAATATAGCCCGATTAAAAAAATATATAAACAAATTTTTGCAGTGAAAGAAACAATTATTATTTGTGCGTCACAGCAATATCAATTTTCAGTTCCATTAAGATTAGGTATTTAATGTCAATTACGGCGCCGACCGCTGCCCACCGACAACGATGTTTGGATTTTATACTTAAATTATGATCATGGAACGTTGAGAGAAATGAATGCTCTCCTAATCAGTATGCCATCGTTATGTTTAGGTATGTACTTTGTTTCTAGACTCTAATCTAGACTCTTCTATAGAGTTTGTCAAGAGTTAGACTTAGGCAAGTCTTGTCTTCAAGACAGGACAAGAGTAGGGCAACTCTTGTCTTGTCTTGTCTAGACGGCAACACTAGTTTCTCCTAATTTTCAACATACAATTTACCATTGAATAAGCCGACCATAAAGTTGATGATTTATAATTTTCTGCAAGTTTAGCCATATATGCAAGTAATACATTTTCGGAAATCATGTTTATATGGTTTTGCTCCAAATATTTTTCAAATTTATAATAGCTTCTTTCATAAATAATTTTTGATTTTTCGGGAATTAAATCCATCGAAGCCAAATTTGCTAGCTCGCTTACTTCTGGGGGTGTTCCTGCAACAAATTCTTCACTATTCATTTTATTGTATTTATTTTCGTTAAATTCGATATTATAATATATAAATTGAATGAATTCGACACTAATTTCAAGCAAACTGATATGACAGCAGTTGTGCAGTTGTTATTTATTATATCTGGCCTTAGTTTACAGCCGTCTGTTATAAGAAAACTTGAAAATTGTATCATTTGCGGGGTAGCAAGTAAATCTTAAGATATTATTTTAATTTTCACTATCATTTTAATAACCATAAGCACATTCGAATAAAAAATATTGTATGACACACAGACGAAAAACTGTTTTTCGGACTCCTACGAATTGCCAGCCTTGAGTGCGTCTCGGCTGGCAATATTTCGTAGTCGCCCGAAAAACTAGATTTTTCGTCCTTGTGACATAAACTACTATTATATCATTTATTGAAATTCAGTCATTCGCAACAATTATTGAACCTTAGATTCTATTTCAACTCTATAAAAATTGTGCAAATTTTTTCTAACTCATTAGTTCTCATCAGTGGAGTATAGAAACATTCATTCACTATTTATAAGCCTATTCTTGATTTATTTTTACAATTGATTGTATTTTATTTATTTGCTTTCATTGGCGAATATTATTTAGGTATTGAGCAAATCACAACTTACACAATTTTTTATTTATTATGAAATTGTCTACTTTCTGTATATTTTTGCCCTAATCTGGACACGCTAATATACTAGTTTGGTAAATACTTTAAAACACTCATTATTGGAGAACCAATCAAAACAACTACTCTTCTAGCTAATACTGACGAAGTATTGAATTACATGATAGGATTCTTAGCATTTTAAAGGAAAAAAATATATTGAAAATACTTAAATCGTTTATCTAAATTCAGTCACTCACACTTTTTTATTTAATATGAAATTATTTACTTTCTATATATTGTTACCTTAATGTGGTTAGTTAACAGTTTTATATAGTTTCATAATAAATCGACAAAAAAATTAAAATCCATGGTATAATTCCTACCGCCATTTAACACAGACCCTCGAAAAACTATTAATCGAATCCAACTAAATGATTTTAAAACATGTAGGTATCATTCATACAATTGATTTCAAATGGTACCTCTGCTTATCCATTTAACAATTGAGCGGGGCACAATGTGTAATATGCTATCTTTAAAATTTCAATACAATAATACAACTTGTTGCATAGAAAGAGCAGTTTATATGATAGATGTGTGCACTTTTGCATAATAAACCAGGAATTCTTCCCCTCTAAGAAGGCAAATTTGCTATCTGGATTCAAACATTTATATTCGCACGTCTTCGTACCTCTGAGGTGCACTAAATGTATTTAAACCTCCATGTCTATTGAATGAAGGAGCGCCAGTGTAAAATCAGTGTATACATTCTTTATCGCAGTTATAATAGAACCCCAACATTTCATTATATTACGGATAATGTTAGAGGTATTGTCCGTGGATTGTGCACTTGATCCAAAGACACGAATAATAAAGTTAAACAGGTAGGCCATTATCACATTGTGGTGATATAATGCAAGGTGCCATTCACATTCAATTCTATTTCAATGCTATTCACGCGGATTTGTATGTTAGTGTGAAATTTACGCCTTTGTCTGACGGATGTTTGACTTTAGTTTGGAACAACTAAGTGGTTTTTACCGACAATCGCGCTTTCGCACGAGCCTCTAATCCTCCAATTCAAACGTAAGAATGACTGTTAGGCCAATAGACTTCGGTGTTCGATTCGAATTATCCTCGAATTAATGAAAACTGTACTAAGGCTTGCTAAAACTAAAGTTAAATGAAATAGAAAGTATTAAGGAAAGTGAACTACGACCTCGTCGACCTCTGACAAAACACCCTGTTAGAATCGAATAGAGTAGAATAGAATAAACTTTATTGCTGCAGATCTTGCAAAAAGAAAGACATTATCATTGTCAAAATAATCAAATATTTAAAACTTACAATAAAATAAAATGTATGAAACATTAAAATATGTGAAATAAAAAAAGAGAGCGGGGAAAGGAAAAAACAATATACAAGTAAAATTTGCCTAAAACTAAAAATGTAAAAAAATAGATACGTTCAATTATTGACACTTGTAATCTCCCTAGTGCTTGAATTATTTCCGAAAATTTTTCTGAGGTCCGAATTTTTTGAAAATCTCGAGGCGTTAGCGGATTAAAGTGTTCTTTAAAAATTCGTGAGCGAGAAGAAATTTCCGGATTTTTAATTCAACAGCGAGGGAGGGAGAAAATTTTAGACCAAAATTACTTGACAAAAAAAAAACTTTAGAAATGTTTGCAAAATCTTGTAGGCTGGTGCCGGTGTTAGATTAATTTTTTTGGTTTTTATTTTTTTATGTGGTTTCCTCATATCTTAGTAAAATGAAATATTGTAGATAAGATATGGTAAAAAATATATTGATTGTTTATATTTTTCATACTAGGATTCAAGGGAACGCTAATATAAGGTAAGAAAAAACCGCTGCCCAAGGAATCACTACTTCCACATCCAGATTCTCTATCCAAGTCACTCACAACGAAAAAACTTTGTACGTGAAAATAATTGTTTATGGAACTTTAATAATATAATATTTGAAATCTTCTACCCCAAAAATCCATAAAACGATACCCCACATCGGTAGTGGGGTGGGGGTGGTGATAGGGGGGTGGTAGTGGGGGGTGGACGAAGTAAATATTTTGAGGTTTCTGGTTCCTGTACATACACTAAATCACAATTTCTTTTCATCCCCTTTAATAAGGGGGTGGGGGTGGTAATGGGGGTGGCTAATGCCAATTTTTTTTTTGAGACCTTAGCTTCTCTTGTATATACTAAATACCAATTTCGTGGACTCTCACCTGCTTGATTTACCCATTTACCCCAAATTTACCCCAATTTACACCCCAACCCTTCGACGGAACAAGATGAAAATATAATCTAGTTCTAGATCTCGTTAAAGTACATATGTGTACCAAATTTCAAGTCAATATCTTAAACGGTTCCAGAGTAAACGTGCGCACAAAAAAAAGTTAGACAGACAGACCGACAGACAGAAATTTTTTTTTCGCTCAAACTTAAAATCTCGACGTTTCATGACATTTTAGCCTATTTGGACAATAAAAATTTTTAAAAAAATTTTTGTCGTTACTATACTTCCACTGGACGTGGAAGTAAAATGAGAGTGAAGTAAAATTAGTACACTTATTTCTTATATTCCCTACGCTCTAGTCGCATAAAAATAATATAGCGAATTAATATTAGTCATAATAATTTATTTCGTATACAATCTTTAAACTACAGTAAAGGGAAACCAATATGAAATGATATTTGCTGTGATTTAAAGTGGTGACAAATAATATCCCCTAAAAAAAGCGCTAATAGTTAGCCATGGAATCATAAGTGTCTTGGAATATGTCATAAAACGGCTTTGTGCTTTATTTTCTGAGGAAAAAAGATGTACATAGGGTGGGCTGAAAAACACGAAAATTTGAATTTGCAGATGGCCTAGTTACTAATTTATTACTATGTATCTAAAACTAATTCGGGTAAATTTTTAGCCAAATCGGTGAATATCTAGCCGCACCCCCACGGTCTTGAAAATGAAAGAAAGGGCCAATTTTTCGATTTTTAACATTTTTTTAAATTGACATTTGAATTTTTTTTTTGACTCATTATTAATATCTAAACGCGTGTAGCAAAAGTTTTCCGAATAAAATATTTTTCAGTTCCAGGGAAATTAGAAATTTGACACTAAAACGTAGAGTAGAATTCGACGAAAATGAGATTTTCTGTATAAAATTTCTAATTTCCTATCATAGGTAGGTGGTCATGGGTAAGTAAGATTTCCAAAAAATTTGATGGTTGTCATAGCAACAATGACAAAATAAACGTGTCCGATTGGCTAATAATGATTGGTATAAAATTTTCTATAATATAATTTACAAGTAATACAATTTTTTTATGTATTTAAAAAATCACTAAAAGAATAAAACACATTTTCAAATAATTTAAATTTAAGTTGTTTTTTAAATAATTTAGTATTATTTATGGATTTTTATTTGCTTGGCAGGACATTGTAAGCCTTAATAGCATTATAATATGAACCTCTTCATAAAAACTGTGGTGATGAATTGGTACTCTAGGTCAGGCCCATGCCTTGTTGTCATTACTCGATATATGTATCGTTATTTCTTCCAAACTCAGTTGGATTTTGTTTAACGAACAAGACTACTTATATATACAGGGAAGGGATGGATGATTTCAATTCCTTAAACAAAGGTTTACAAGAATCTCTATAAGAGGCATTCATCATGCATCTAATTATGCGTTCTTGTTTAATAAATACTTTCTGCCAAAATAGGGAAGACCCCCAGAATATTATCGCGTGTTCTAAAATAGTTTGCACACATGAAAAATAAAATATTCTTAGGCTGTCTATTGAAAGCTGATTTCTCATAAAACGTGTTAGATAACAGGACGAATTTAATCTTGATATTAATGTATTAGTATAAGATTCCCAGTTTAACCTACTGTCTAGCGTTATGCCAAGAAATTTCACATTGTCCGTTTGTTTAATGGAAAAACCATTTAATTGGACGTACAACGAATAATCAAGGTCATTACTTGGAGAAAACATAACAAGGGTAATTTTACTTCTATTTAGGTTGAAACCATTCGATCCGCAATACTGAGTCATACTTGAAGATATTATAGTAAATTTATTTGCACAAACCACTACGAATTCTTCAGCTGTCATACAGGAATTATCATCAGCATATTGATATAAAGTATCTATGTTGATATGATCTATTAAGTCATATGTATACAGAACAAACAATAGAGGACCAAGTATAGATCCTTAAGGTGCTTCTTGTAATACATGAACTTTATCTGAAAAATATATTTGAAGTGTTCCATTCTTAAAAGTTGTTACAGCAGTGACTTGAAATCAGTAAGATATGACTGAAGTAGTTTGTTACCCCGTATAGCATAACAGTCAAACATGTCTAACAAAATTGTATAGTTAATGGTATCGAAGACTCCTGACATCGAAGTAGAGGCAAATTTAAATCAAGTGCTGTAATAGTTTTCGATAATGAGTGATAGATAACCTGTTCCGTTGAGCAATGAGGCACAAAGCCGAATTGATAATCTTTAATTATTTTATGTTATTCTATTAGAAATGGTCTTCTCAATAATCTTAGCAAAACACGATGGGATTGATATGCTGCGGTAGTTTTCAACATTTTCCTTATCGCCTTTTTTATATATGGGGATTCTTAATTTATTGGGAAATACTCCTTCTGAAAAACAACTATTTATTATATCAGAAAGTGGTTCAGAGATTTCTACGATTACTTTTTTTATTAAATAAATAGGTACTTCGTCTAAACCAGCTGATTTCTTATTTGGCATTGCAAGAACAATATTGATTATTTCTGGAGAATTAGTAGGGTTTGAAAACAAAGATTAATTTTTATTAATTATATTTGTTCTCTCTCCTACAAGTTGTGTTGAAGAAAGAGAGAAATGTTCACTGAATAAACTTATTAAAATTTCCGAGTCGGTTATTTTATTATTTAGCTGGTCCTTAATAATTAATTCCTTTTGGTGTTGTTTATTTTTGTTACTAATACATTTATTAAACATATCTCAAGTAGCTTTTGATTTGTTTTCAGCATTTGATATTATATTATTATTTACTTGAGTTTCATATTCTTGGATATATTTCTTGTATTTCTTTTTTTTTCAGTTTTGTATAATTCTAAAATATTATTACAATTCGTACTGTTACGTAATATATAAAATCTCTAATATAGAGAGACCATTGTTTAATTTCAGGGGGTATCTAACATTTATATTCACTAGTATTGGCAGCTTTCTTTTGCTTAGGAAATGCAATATCGAAATAATACAAAAATATATTCAAAAAAGAATTGTACTTACCATTTAGGTCCCTTTCTGCACAGACTGCGTCCCAGTTATCAGAATGAATAAGGTTAAAGAATATATTACTGTTATCTTCATTAAATGACCTTTTTACTACATAGTTAGCCACGAGAACCAAGGAAGATTTCGTATTGGCAAAATTGTAGGGAACACAATAATTCTCTAATATTAATCCACGAAGAAATGTTACTAATCCTATTGACTATTACATTAAAATGTTTGTTTGGAAAAAAATCTGTGAAAAGTGAACAAGAAATCTAACTATATTAATTTCTAAATTATCATTTGTACTCTTTCTTTATTGACACCTGCTGAAAGAAATTTAAGGGTTGAATATTTAGGGTACAACTTTAATAATGCATAAACATTTTTTCAATAGTCAGTCAAATTATTGAACGAAATGTTTTATTTACAGAGCTACTAATGTCTGAAGTAAATAAAACAAAAGATTATGTTTATAATAATTAAATGCAAATGCAAATTCCTTACGTCGTAAAAGTTCCATAAAATATAATAAGTAAATACATTACCAGAAAATACAAGTATTTATTTTAACTTATACAAAAATCTCAGTGCATTTGTTTTCTTTATTTAATATTTTTGGACTTTTTCCATATTAGCTTACTTTTAAAGATGAACAAAATTTCTTATCAATAATTTATTTTCGATAAATCTTGTTGCGTTTTTTCGTGAACACACTCTATATTGTATTTGATCGGCATATTTCTAAAACCGTAAGTATCACCAGTAAAAGAAATTGATATTATTGCCATCAAATTCTAAGCAACTTTCAAAATGTCCATCTGAATGTTCTTCTATCCGTCTGTCGGCCCTTCTGTCCATTCATCCGTCTGTCTGTGCGTCTGTCACGTTGCTTGTAAGCACGATAACTTGAGAAAGAAATGTTCGATTGTATTGAAATTTGTACAGTAAGTTAGTGTTAGCTAGATGATGACCCTAATGTTGTAACTTTCGACAAGACTAACAAAAAGAAATACTGCGCAGTATGGTGAAGAACGTTCCGTCGGTCAAGCTGACATCATTGGGAGGTGATTTAAGTTATCAATGTAGCAATTACACCTAGAAAAAATAACTTATTTCCAAGTAACTGCGAAGAGTATACTAGAGAAGGTTCAACAATTATATAAAAACGTCAATAAACCGATGAAGTGTATAATGTTTCCACCTAGTTTATCTTTATTTTTCAAAAAGGCATTCGACACGTCCGACTCTAATTTAAATTTGTTTGGTAATAGTTTTATTTAACATAAACATTTAAACATCTCAAGGTAAAACTGATATCTCACCTAATCTATCTAAAGTCCGTTCGAACCTGATATTATGTACATCATCAGATTTTTGTGTGCTCCAACAACCCCAATAACATTTTGTTCTAAAATTATCATAAAACATAGTTTATATAAAAGGAGGCAGTTCACATATCTCTGGCAAACATTCTGTATGGGATACGCACACGATAATATGTGAGAAAAACATTTTGTTCTTATTTATTTATTTAACGCCGGCCTATTTAAACTACCAAGGCCTGTCAAAGTACCTTTTTACAGCAAGTCAAATTTGATTAATTTTATTTTCAAAATTTTGTAAAAAGTCCATTCTGTCTATTTCCGGACACATTGTATACTGTAGTTTTATTCGCTGTATATATGCACTTTTGTCGTTCGATGCACAGAAATAAGGAGAAGATATCACTTAAAACGTAAGAAGTACGATTTTTCTGGCATTCTTGCGGTTACATTGAATTCTTATTGGAGATTACAGTGCATTATCAAGTAAGAGGTAATATAATTTAAAAAAATATCGTTTGTGAAACACTTGAAAGTTTTTAAAAATGCACCGTCTCTGTATTGAATGCGATCTGCCATTGTAAGTGTACATTTGTTAACCGCCACAATTCCTCACTTGGCAACTTTTTGACACGATTCCATAATAAAATTAAAAGCGTCTACCTTTTAACTTTTTTTGGGAACACAGTATATCAATGAAATATAAAATCGCAATGAATGACAAACTTAAATATAGGGCGTGGTGTACACGTTGAAATATAAGACCGGGGCAGAAATATCTTGTTCCAAAGCCACAATGGGCAAAAAAATAGTTCAGGTCAGACCATTCACTCGATCGTGAGTAAAAACTAGGAGCTTTACCCCCTGCGGATGCATTGTACGCAGAATTCGAGTCGAGATCGGACCCTTTTCAAGTTGAAATGCTCCTTATATACCCTAGTCACACGTGGTTTGTACCAGCTTATATACAGATTTCCTATGGTGGTACATACGAGAGTTATTTTCAATTTTAAAGTTATGTTACCTTCATTCTAAGGGGATTTAATCCCTAATAATAGTTCAGGTAGTTACCCTCAGAGGTACCCACCTCCACAGAATAATTGTTTTTCTCGGAAATACCTTTTTAGCTATGCGAAAGTTGGTGTGCCAAACCGACATGTGAGGTAAAATGTTTAGTTGTCGATATTTGATTTGTACCTTGTATAGGCGAATGAAAGTAAAGTAATGCGAGGTTTGTAAAGAAGTGAATTAATGGAGGCAAGTGTCACACATATGCGAAGTATTGCCATTGAAAAGGGCGTATATACAAACATTCTTACACTTTTATCAAAATAGGGGAGTATGCAGTTAACTAACTGTATTCTGTATAGATAATAATATTTTATAAAGAAACTTCTTTATATAATAGTATTATTTAAAGTCGTTTTATTGACCGGTCAATAACTGTTCTCCTTATGTGTCAGATTATAGATTAAAACTAAATGTAATCAGGGCCGGTTTTAAGCTGTTTTTATGGGGGTGCGAAATTGTTATAGTGCCGAATGACTTCTTCCTCTTCGCTCCTTTATTTTCTTTATATGTGATTAATCGCGTCAAGATAGATATTGTCTGAGAATATTTCTGGCAAAGGATTTTTTTGAAAATTGTTTATTGAAGACAAAGGAACATTGGTAAAAAGAAAAAAAACAGGCCGCTGGGAATTTTTTCATTTTGTTATCAATAAACAATAGTTATTTTTGTATCTAGGGTGCGAAATACTACTTTGGTGATCGAGAATGAAAGTTTTTTGACGATGTGCAGCCGAGTCAAAAAGTCGTTCGAGGTGGAGGTGACCAAAGAATTTCGTACACGAGGTGCAAACAATATTTTTTTCTACAACGACTTTAATGGTTAAACTAAAACCATAAAACGATATCTTGTATTATAATATTTAATGCAAATTAATTTAAAAAAACATAGTAGCTCTGTCTCAGATGTAACTATGGAAACCAATACCTATGTTTAACAATAAACATTTTTCAGTGACGTTTTCGATATTGTGATTGTTGAATATTGTGAGTTTTTGAAAGTAAATAATATATAAGATAATAATGGAGAGTCTCGAAAGTGAAGATGATTATTAAGTTAATAAATATTAATTAATTATTCTTGTGTATACATTAAAAATTATAAAAAAATAGGCAATAATAGGTATGTGATGTGCAAAATATTTTGCGCACGGTGTCATGGTAACGCAAAAAAAATAATGTCAATGAAAAAATGTCTCATTTTAGACACTGACGTTAATGCGCAAACATAGCCTTTTTTGACAGTTGTAGAAAAACAATTTTAAGCACTAAGCAAATTAATTAAACTTAATTTGCTATCTCGGAAACTATTTGAGAAAACCGACTGAAAATGTATACTCGGGGGTCGTGAGGTCGTTGATTACAATTTTAGAAATTGGAAAATTGAAAATGGCTAACCCAAAATGGCGGCTATGAAATATAAAAATGAGATTTAAGTTTACATTTTTGAGAAAAATTACGAGAATAAAAAAGTGTTTAGTATGCCATTTTGCATCTAAATACAGTATCGGAAAGTGTTTGTTTTGGTACGGCAATAAGAGCAAGCGAGAGCGGCAAGCGAAAGGGAAGCAAGCAATCATGTATAAATTCTCTTGAGGGGGCGTGTCACTGTTTACCTTTGCTAGAGTACTGGTAGATATCTTTATTGTAGGCGGTCGGTTAATAGCGCAATGCCCAATGCATGACTTTCCCATTCTGTATACGATTTATGAATAACTTTCCTTCACCCCAATTGGAGTTAACCTTAGTTCATTTAAAGTAACCATTTTTTAAAATATTCGGGTAAAATTGCTCAAAATTTTTTTAGTAAAAATATTTTAAATAGGTGTAATGTAATTGCCGTTACTGAATTAATTTTACTGTTAATTAGTTCAAAGTGCATACAAATTTTAAATACAGCTCGCTTTCTTGATCCCGGGATTTACATACGGTAAAGACACCCTACTTAGTACCTCCTTAATATTAGTACCAAACTTTTCAATAGGAAGAGATGAGATTTATCTGAATAATATGTTGGTTTTTTTTCTTTTTACCAATATTCCTTAGACATCAATAAACAATTTGCAAAAAAATATATTCCGCTTGGTTCTTTGCCAGAAAACATCTCAATTTTTAACTTTTCTATATTGACGCGACTAGATGGTCATTTAATTTTTGGGATACAGAAAAAATGTAAATCTGATTGAAGACTTTTGATGAATCGAAGTATTCTGTTTACGTTTCCAGCAATTGTGACAGGGCACTGTAGATATATACTCATATACGTACATACAGCGCTCAGGGCTAGAGGCTCGAACAATCAAATTTGGCCATGCTGTTGCGAGCCGGGATTATTTAAGTCAAATATAAGATAGGTGTTGCTCGAAAAGTAATAATTATGTATGGTATTGAGTTTTCGTTGTTTTAAATTTTATGATATGTACATAATTGCCAAATGCCGAAAGTGCCGAATGGTGACCGATTTGCCGAATCGGCTTCAAAGATGGAGGGTGGGATGTGACCCCCCCCCCCTCCATACCCCCCTCTATATCCGGCCCTGAATAGTCGTCATTATAGTCTTCGCCAGTTTATTGAAGTAATTTTATTGACCATTTTATAGGATACTCTTCGTAATTACTTCCACATCTATGTAGTGAAGTGGAAGTATAGTAAACGTAAAAAAGTTAAAAAAACTTATTTTGTTCAAATAGGTTTAGAATATCATGAAACGTTAAGATTGAATAAAAAAAATTTTGTTCGTCGCTGTATCCGTCATTCTATCCGTCTGTCTGTAATTTTTTTTGTGTGCGCACAATTACTTTGGAACCGTTTAAGATATTGACTTGAAATTTGGTACACGTATGTATATTTTAACGAGATCTGGAACTAGATTATATTTTGATATTATTGTGTTGAAGGTTTGGGAGGTAAATGGGGATAATGAGATTTAGTGTACGTGCGAGAAGCCAAGGTCTCAAAATTTTTTTGGCATCAGCCATTCCCACTACCACCTCCATTACCATTTCCACCCCATTATTAAAGGGGTTAAAAAATAGCTATTTGTGTATTGAGAGAGGAAAGTGCCTCATTGTGGCTCGACTAAAATTGATATTTAGTGTATATACGAGAAGCTAAGGTCTCCAAATTTGTTTGAAATTAGTCATTTCCACTATTACCTCCACCGCATTAATAAAGATGGTAAAAACTAATGATTTAATGCGTGTACAAGGACCAAAGACCTCGTTTTTTTTTGACATTAGTCACCCCCACTACCATCTCCATTATCGTTTCATGGGTTTTTGGGGTAAATATTATATTATTAAAGTTCTATGAACAATTATTTACACATAATGGACACTAATTTTTTTTTGGTCGTAAGAGACTTGGATATGAAATCTTGATGTGGAAGTAGGACTGGATGAGATTAGGATGAGATTAGGATCTCGCACTGATTAGGGGCTCCCGCACTGAACTCAATCTCTAACGAATATTCAGCGGATGATGATCAGGATTCCGTACTCAGGCGTGAAAAACGGAATGACTCGTTTGTCCGCCCGTCTCTCTGTCACAGCGGTTTTTAATTATTAACGTCAGAAACATGAAAGTGAAGTGTGGTAAGAATTTATTATTCAGTAGGCAACTCAGAACTCTTATGGGTTAAAATGTGGAATTTAAAAAAATATTAATTCAGGCAAGTGGGGTATCGTTCGATAGCTATAGATGTAAGAATTCCAAAAATATTTTTCAAATTTTTAAAAAAGAGTTTTTTAGTGTATTAGTTAAGCAATCGAAATATATCATCACAAAACATACTGGAAGCAATTGATAAACTTAAACCTCAACTCACTAGTACTGGATGTTACACTGAGTTATGTAATTAATAATTGTAAGGATATATTAATTAGTAGGACCATTTTCTTAGTACTTCGTTAAAAAGTTAAAAGTTCCCTGATAAGTTTTAAGAGTGTAAATGGTTCTGATGTATGTAATTATTGTCCAATTGGTATTCTCTCAAACATATCTACTTCTGAAATATTCTAATCTTGCATTATTAGTAAAAAGAATTTTTTTTTTAATAATTTTTGTTCTTTTTAAGGCTAGAATGCGTTTTAATTTAACGAAACCTACACAGTTCGATAGTCTATTAAGTTACGAGTATTTTGGTATTTTTAAATTTTTCTACGACCAATAGAACTGGAAATATTTCAAAAATAGTGTAGCGATGCACTCAAAATGCATAAAAAATCCACAATTATGCACTTTCCTCGGGAAGCTCCCGTCCGATTTTGCTGATTTTTTTCGGTTTTCAACTCATTTTCGAATATAAAAAGAAAAAAACACAAAAATCCACCTTCCCGATTGCATCACTTAAAAATACTAATTTCCTTCTACTAATCACCTTTTAATATATAACTATTCACGTGAAAGGTACATTAAGTAGATTTCAATTCAAATTTAGGAAAGATGTGGTAATAATTAATTTCGTTGGTTTTAAAACAAATGAGAAGGACGCTGTCTACATCGATTTTGTCAAGGCATTTGACAAAGTTTACCATTATGTATTGTTATTTTAAGTTAGTTAAAACAATTTTCTTTTTCCAGTGATTTAATACAGTTCGCTTTCTCATACTTGTCAAACAGAAGACAATTTGTGAGAGTTAATAATTAAGAATCTAAGACCTTTACTGGTGATTCGGATGTCCCTCAGGGTACATACTTGGGGCCTCTTTGGCTTTTGTTAATTATAAATGATATTGCTAACTCTATAAAAAACTGTCAAATATTACTATTCTTTGAAAATAATTCAGAATCGTACGGTACATTAATGCAAATTGACATCGTTTACTACACACTTATTATGCTTGTAAAAAATGTCAGCGTCTTTGGCGGTGCGGTAAAGATTAAAGACGCCGATATTTTTTACACGTATAATAAGTCGGTAGTCAACAACAGAATATTCGAGTGGTCAATTAATAACTAACTGTTCACCATTTAATATGAAAAAATGTAAGGTTATGATTTACTCATGTAATAAACGAGTTACGTAATTTCAATATCTAATGGGTAACATACATTTAGATGAGTTGCAGAAAAATTGATCCGAGTGCTCTATTCGATGCTAAGTTTTCATTTAATAATTATGTCACGGCTGTTACTAATCAAGCTTATAGGAATCTTGGCTTATGTCATTCAAAATTCTTTAAAAATATGACTTATTCTTACTAAATACAACTTTTGTACGTTCAAGACTTGAGTATTGTTCTGTATAGAGGACATGTAAAATAAGTATTTATGTACCAAGGCTTGAGTGTATTTTACAGGTCGAGAACACAGTGCAATGTTCGAGACCTATAAATACACGATACACAAGGCGAGGTGCATACGACGTTTTTCGTACTACTAGCAATATTACAATTTTTGGGAAAATTCATTCAAAATTATTATATTTCAAGATTTGTCGAACTCATTTATTAGTTGGCTTGGACTCTAATTGGAGTGTGTTTGCTTTCTGCTATGGTTACTGTCAATAAGTTGTCAAATTGATAACTTCATAATAATTTCCGCCATTCAAGTTATGTACGTGAGTATTTGCAATAAAAAT
This sequence comes from Rutpela maculata, assembly GCA_936432065.2. Taxonomy (NCBI): domain Eukaryota; kingdom Metazoa; phylum Arthropoda; class Insecta; order Coleoptera; family Cerambycidae; genus Rutpela; species Rutpela maculata. The sequence continues at coordinate 9,699,986 of OW386289.2, forward strand.
ATGGATTATGATTTCATTATTATTTATTTCATTATTATTTAAGTTCCTTATTACTTTACTTTAGGGCATAGAAGTACATTTTGTGCTTTTTTGCCTATGGGCTGTAAGTGACACTTTCATAACACTGACGTCAAACAATGACACTTACAGAGCTAGTAGTACGGAAATATAATTATTAAACATTCTTGAATACATTCTTGCAGGTACATAGTAATTCTAAACACTTAGAAAACTTATCTAAATATAATTTAATGACTTCATAATAGACCAGTTTGAATTAATAATTTACCTTATAATTCAATCACATTGAAAACAAATTTATTGTGCTCCTTATATTAAAACAAGGTCATATAAAACATTTTATCTTCCTTTGCTGAAGGGAAATTATGAAATTGGTTCTCCTATTTTTACAATGATAAGTACCATAGCAATTTTCAGGAACAATCAAAATTACATTTAATTTAAAAATAAAGCAATGGAATTTTATTAAAGGACCCCGCACATTTCTTATGTAAATTGGTGTACAGTCAAATTGGCGGAATTTTGAATATGCTGTGTTGTTTTCTGATCAAAAGCTCCCATGGGCCCAACTCGATCCTATATCTAGTTTCCGAGATACAGCTCAAGAAATGTACAAGAATGACTTCCTGTACAATTAAAAAAATTTCGAATTCATGATTTTTTTTATACACTTTATATTGTGATACGTTCTAATAGCCCTTTATAATATTTTGCTACAAAAACATTTAGTCTTGGGGCATAATGTATTCCGTGGCATGCGACTATGTGGAATCTCTTTATTATATGCTAGATAATGGTGTAGTACCGGGTGTTTACCTTAGAATTACTCTGTTTGGTTTCTATGGCGTTATACATCCAACAAGATGGCCGTCATTCGAGGCATTTATTCTTTACATCAAGAATAACTCCTTCCAGAGTGCTCATACGCAAAATCTGAATAAAACATTTTCTGTTCTACATGAGCCAAAGAACAAATTTAGTTCTTATCAATTTTTCTGTATCTTTTACCATTTAAGAGTTACACGCCAGTTTTACAACGTAACACAAATTTATTAGTATATATTTATTGCCTAGCCTATCCGACTTTCAACAGATTGTAAACTGTGTATTTTGTGTCAAAGTAAAAGTAAATTATCTCTAGTCAATCCATTGAAGATTGAAAAACTTCTACAGTGTTTAAAACAAGAGAAGAATGGTTGGATCCAGAGTATATGCATATTAGTAGTCGAATCGGGAATTTAAATGTACAACCACTACAAGACTCCAATGCAAAATGGCATAAAGAATGTTACAAAAAACTGACTCATGCGACAAACATGGATAGAAGTAAAAATCTTTTCGAAAAAGGATAGCGTTGTGAGCCTACGGATGATTTAGAAGCGAGTACCAGCAGTGACAAGGCAACATACACATTACGATCTAAAACACCCGCATGTAACAAATAAAACTGCTTTTTTTGTGATGAAGTATTGCATGGCAACAGACCAAAGTGGCGAGCGTCTTAATTTAGCTGTCCAACGCTCTAATAGTGAAATATTGAAAGTGCGCTTGAGTGACTACACAGATTCTGGAGATGCCCATGCAAGAGACATACATACACTATCATGTTATGATGAAACCCACTTAGTCTTCGACACATACAGAGAAAATTCACTAAAATCTTCTATGCGTAAGAAAAGAACTGGCAACATACAACCAGTCCACTACAAGATCAGCAATACAACGTACATTGGGAACACATCTATGAAGTCATTGTTATCTCATGTTAAGACTAAAGATGAGTTAACAGCTGATTTGTCCGAGAAAGCAATACAATGTGCAACTGGAGTGTTTATTTGTATCTTGGAGGGAAACAACAAAGTGTTCAATGGGGATTGAAACAGATGAACTGAAAAGCAATCATGAGAAGGCAGATACAAAAATAATTTTGCATTCCATGTTCGCCTATCGTCGCGGTGCTACACAGCTTCATATTTACTCACCTGATACAGATGTCTTCATACTTACTTTATGGTGGTATAAGTTCCTTCCAATGAACACTATGTTTGTAACTGGAGTTGGCCAAAATCAAAGAATGATCAATCTCAGCAAATTAACGGATTCCCTGGGCTCAAAGAAAGTGACACCACAGGGACTTTGGCAAAGAAAGCGAAAACCTCCTTTTGGAAAGTCTTCAGTAAAGCAGATGATGACATTCTCGAAGCTGTAAGCAAACTTGGAAGCTTGGAAAATTTCCTTGATACAGATAGACTATTAATAGAAAAGTTCATATGTCAAGTCTATGTTCCTGGTACAAATATATCAGACATTGGAGAACTGAGGGTGGTGAATGTTCACAAAGAAAGAAACTCAAGGAGAAAACTTGCCACCAACAAGAGCATCACTGATACCATATGTTGATAGAGTTCGTTATCAAACCATAGAATGGTACCGTGCTGATCAGCCCTACCCTAATCTGCCTTCGCCATTAAACTTCGGCTGGGAACTGAAAAACGACCATTATGTCCTGTTATGTGTATGCTACCATGTGCTCCAGACTCTTTGACTTATTCGGTTTTCTTGTGTTAAGAGAAAATGTGCTCCACCATGTAAATGTCTTTCCCACGATCTGAAGTGCACAGAGCTATGTGTGTGTGTGGAGGAGACGAAGATATGTGTGACAACTGTGATGAGCATACAAGGCATGAAGATTCATATAGTATCATTAAATATTGTTTTCTGTCAATACTACTACGTCCTACGTCCAACTACTAGTGAAAAAAAATATTCGATCAAACTGGTTAAAACATTTTTGACATAAATTATGTGTCTTCCTGATCAAAAAACTTTAATTGAAAAACTTTCTGAAATTGCTCCTTTGACCTCTAATACCATCAGTAAATTAAAAGTTCGACAAGTTACAGAATTTTACAAGAATTTATACTTCTACCTCGGAAACTAGACATAGGGAGTTGGGCCGCCCATGAGAGCTTTTGATCAGAAAGTCGAAATCCACAGTATATTAAAAATTCAGCCAATTTGACTGTACCCCAATTTACATAAGAAATGTGCGGGTCCTGTTTTGTTTAAAATAGTTTTTTTCAACGTTTTAAATGGTATGTTTAAAACAGGTTTAGAACGTTTAAGTCTCTATTCAATTAAAATTAAATGGTGCCAAGTTACTGTGTCTGCTACTACTACTTGATGCCAGATGGCGCTCTTAAACGGATTTTACTGCACTCTACAAATAAAATGTTCAGTTTAGTGCATGTGACCACTGACCATTTGACTCACATGAGTAAGACTACAGAGGCTATTTTTTTGTGAGTGTGTTTACTGTTATCAGAATTATTTGTCGGAATGGACTATCATCCGCACTTTTCCTGCATTTCCACAAACTCCAAAACAATACATTTGTTTAAAACATCGCACTGTGTTTTAAGCCGTGTTTTAAACAGTTGTTTAAAACATCTCATTGTTTATTAAATATGTTTCAAACATTTGTTTAAAACACGATGCGATGCCACAGTTTCATAAACAAAGAAATATTTTTTTTTGCTATTTTTTTTTTCATGTAACAATATAATTTCTGGTGCTACATTATACGTGAAAAATGTGCTCTTTCAAATACCACCATTAAAAGTTGAGATTGCCATATCAATAAATTGTCAATAAGTTAAAAAAACAAATGTATCGCTATTTTATACATTTTGATTTTGATTTGATTTAACAGTTGCCATATAGGCAAAACTATTTCTTATATATTTTTTTTAATTAAAATTACTAAGGTAAGATGGAACCCAAGGACAAATTTCAAGGGATTATTGATAATCCCCTGTGATTTTTTGCCACTGCCATATTACTGGCCTGTGTTGTAAACTTAGCGAAATCCTTCCAGAAACCAATTAGTCCCTGCCAAACAACTTCGAACCGAACAGAAATTTTACCTTTAATCGTCTTCCAGCTCGACACCGAGCCTTTTCAGAAATAAATCGTTAAGAAACAGTTTTGCTTCTCTCCTCTGACGATATATACTATAATGTACTGCTGTTCTAAGCTCATTCCAAAACTGCATAATTTTACACTGGTTATATAAAAAAGTTAGTTTCTTCAAGAAAGGAGTCCGCTGTTTTCTTATGGAAATTGAATTTCGTGAAAATTGACGACATTTTTAATATGTTGTAGATTTCGACTTTCTGATCAAAGCAGTACAGTCGAAAGGTAGATTCTTATCCGAATAAGTGCGAGAGTTTTGAAATTTTTGGAATTTGTAGATTTCGATGCCCTGAATGAAATAAGAAAAAATGCCAAATGTGATCTCAGTCGCCGGCGCACAGTGGGGCAAATAGCTCATTTTTTGGACAAACGATAATTCCCAAGCCTGGAATTAATGAAACTTAATTTTTTTTTTTTAAACTATTCGTTATAAAATTGCCTTTAATTCTATCGAGCCCGAATTTTGAAATTTCAAAATTAAATATGGCTAATCCAATATCGCGGACATAAATTTTGAGAGTAAATTAAAATTTTATCAAAAGATTGTTTAAAATTATAAAAAATTGTTATTTGGGGGGGTCTTTTTGGTTTCTAATCTCATTTCTGATCCCCGAATTTTGCGATTCAAAAAACCAAGATAGCGGATCCAATATGGCGGCCATAATATTTTTTTAAATGAAATGTACATGAACAAACTGTTAAAAATTGTTACTTAGGACTTTTAAGGGTTTCTGATCGAGAATTTGCACATTTTTTTGGCTAAGGAACAATAATTTATGTATTACATCACGCTAACCCGTGGAGGGCGCCTCATGATCTGTACCTGATGATGAATATATTTTTCTTTTTTATAAATTATTGTTTCTTAGCTTGTTGCCTTACAAAATTGGGAGAAGATCGGTCAAGAAGGTGAGATATTGCAAAAGAAAGAAAAAAAATTACAATTTTGACACCCTGTATCTTTTTCTACAGCAACAATTTACTAAATAGACTAGTAGACAGAAAATCAAAACTGATAGCTTACCGTCTGCAAGTAATTTAGTCAGTATTATGTATACAATAAAGCTCAATTTTTGGTACTTTCAAGGTTTGCCCGCATGCACGGGATGTAGGAAACGATTTCCAGTTTGCATAAAAAAACAATGTTTTCAACTGATACACTACCGTCTGCAAAGTTCATAATTCGAAATTAATGGAATAAAAATATGTCGGAAGCGCTTTTGCAGACAGTTCTGTCATGCACCAAACCTTATACAGGGTACTCCAAAATGTATCGAATTTTAGTAAAAAAAAAAATGGTAATTTACCATCTGCAAACAGTACAAAATGATGATTCTGGTTCATGAAGACGAGTAGGGGAAAGGTTCAGACGTTTACGATATGCACGTCACCATATCGTGCGCATGTCAACTTTTTTACAACTTTGAATAATTGTTTACCGTCTGCAGCTAAAAAGAAAACATGATTTAAAAATAGAGCTTCGATAAAGAATTATTTGCAGATAGATTAAATATGTACCAAGCACTTGCCGCTTAACGTATTTGTGTAAAAAAATGGGAGTAACTTTTACCAATTATTTACTGTCTGACAGTGTCAAAAACATTGAGCAACGCATTTTTGCCTAAGCATCAAGTTTAAAAGTTTAGGAGTATGGCTGGTGCAAATCGGAGGACTGTTTGATAGAGGTGAATGCCACAAACCGTCAAAGAAATTTTTGTAGCTGATAACGACAACGGTACGAAAATACCGTAGTTTTCTTGTTAATTCCAATGAATTTCAAATGCTGATTAATTTTTAAAATTACAGTCGCAATTACCAGTAACAGTGTGGTCGAGGAGGATAACGAACAAATAATGCTCACCGACAACAATGCTGATAATAATGATTCAGATGAAGAATACTTGTTTTTAGAACATATCAGTGACAGCGAGGAAGAAATGTATTATTTCACTGAGGATTATCGGAAAACGTTCCAGGAGTCAGTGGTTGAGAATGATGATGTTGAAGAAGAAACAGACGGCGAACAAAATTTTTTATAAACAATAATTATTATTATGATAATATGTATAAGATTTTTGTTACAACTTTAATAAAATAATATTTTTTCAATTGAATTTAACTACGACGCGAATTATCGATCAACTTTATCGAATACCAGCACTAATTCTGGTCCGTGGGCATCTGCATGTTGTCTGCCCATCCGAAAAAAATATACTTGCATAAGTTAGCTTACACAATTTTGTGTTGCAGAAGGTAAAGAGTTGTTTTTGGTGCATATCGCACACGAAGAGATATCAAACGGAATTCGCCGAGTTTTGACTCTATTGTGGCTCTCGTGTATGTGGGCATTATCTGCAAATTGAATAATTGCGTATTTAACCCAGTAACCTTTCTTTGTACCAAGTTGCAGACGGTATAGATAGTTGTTTTTGGTACATATCTGTGGTTTTAGTGCATGTGCGCATTGTCTGCAAATTAAATAATTGCGTAATCGAATCAATAACCTTTCTTTGTACCAAGTTGCAGACAGTTAATAATCGGTAAAAGTTACCCCCATTTTCTTACATGTTTATAGAATTCAATGGACAACCGTGCATATTGGGTTCGTCTGAAAACATTGTTTACAATAGTTTTGCAACCTAAATTTTCTAATAAAACTATAATTAAACGGTAAACAATTGTTCAAAGTTAAAAAAAAAAATAACAAGTTGACATGCGCACAATATGGTGATATGCATATCGTAAACGTCTGCACCTTTCCCCTACTCGTCTTCATGAACCAGAATCATCATTTTGTATTGTTTGCAGACGGTAAATTATCATTTTTTTTTAACTAAAATTTGATACATTTTGGAGTACCCTGTATAAGGTTTGGTGCATGACAGAACTGTCTGCAAAAGCGCTTCCGACATATTTTTATTCCATTAATTTCGAATTATGAACTTTGCAGACGGTAGTGTATCAGTTGAAAACATTGTTTTTTTATGCAAACCGGAAATCGTTTCCTACATCCCGTGCATGCGGACAAACCTTGAAAGTACCAAAAATTGAGCTTTATTGTATACATAATACTAACTAAATTATTTGCAGACGGTAGGCTATCAGTTTGGATTTTCTGTCACCATCTACTAGTCTATTTAGTAAATTATTGCTGTGGAAAAAGATACAGGGTGTCAAAATTGTAATTTTTTTTCTTTCTTTTGCAATATCTCAACACCTTCTTGACCGATCTTCTCCCAATTTTGTAAGGCAACAAGCTAAGAAACAATAATTTATGTATTATTTCACGATAGCACATGGAGGGCGCCTCATGAGCTATACCTGATGATTAATATTTTTTCTCTTTTTTTTACGAAACATTGTGGCACTATTGACTAGAAAATCTCATGCAGGAGTAATTTCTACGTAAAAAAGGGGTACACTTGATAGAAAGAACTTCATAATTCCAACCGTTTTCGAGAAAACTGCCGCAAAGATTTCAAGAATTCTTTGAAAACAAACTCAATTTAAAAAGGCCAAATTGTACATATTGATAAGTGTGCTTTGGTGACGTCTTAGTTCTATCAAAATGTCAAACTAATGAAATTGTATGGAAATGACACCAAAGCACACTTTTCAATAAATACAGTTTGTCCTTTTCAAATTGAGTTTGTTTTCAAAGAATTCTTGAGATCTATGCGGCAGTTTTCTCGAAAATGGTTGGAATTATCAAGTTCTATCAAGTGTACCCTTTTTTACATGACTCCTGCATGAGATTTTCTAATCAAAAGTGCCACAACGTTTCGTAGAAAAAAGGAAAAAAATATCCATCATCAGGTACAAATCATGAGGCGCCCTCCACGGGCTAGCGTGATGTAATACATAAATTATTGTTCCTTAGCCAAAAAAATGTTTCTTTACCAAACTGGGAGAAGATCGGTCAAGAGATAGTTGGGATATTGCAAAAAATAGAAGAGAAAAATACAATTTTGACACCCTGTACCTTTTTTCACAGCAACAATTTACTAAGCATGTTTGGTTATATCCTCATATTTTGGTTCAAAGAATCTACCCTTGAACTATGGCCTATTATTAATGGTCCACCTGTAGAAAGTTCAAAAAATTATTATAAAAATCTGTTTAAGTACGCTTACTTACTTTTTTCTTCAAACCTATTAAAATGTTTAAATTATGTCACCAAAAACAGAAGTAGAAGTAGGACATTGTTTTACTAGTAACAAAATGTTAGTACCGAACGCCACCGTAGTGGACATTGTTTTACTAGTAACATAATGTTAGTTCCGAAAGCGCCACCGCAGTGGGTATTGTTTTACTAGTAACATAATGTTAATACCGAAAGCCACCGGTGGCGCGCTATCCACTAGCCACTTGTCATATTGTGTCAACATGTAAGACTGTAGTTTGAATATTTGTACATTTATGATAAATAAATGAATTTTTGCATTTTAATACGCTTGAAGAAAAAATAGTATATATTACACGGAGTAGAACGCCTTTTTTGTGTTTCGCCCAGTTTGCGCAAATCCTGGGCTCAACACAAAAAAGAGTGTGTTCTACTCCTAGTAATATAATATACTATTATATTTCGCTTTTTTTTCCCAAACTTAACTGTTTATTATAAGCATGTAATGTGCAACTATTAGAGCATCGGTTAAGATAATTACTATCGCAGTTGCAAGAAAATCAAGTCAATTTTTCAGCATCTAGCAACGATTAATTAATTGATTTTAACTGAAGCTCTGCGTTGTATCTCTCCAAAAGAAAAAACGCGGCGTTGACGGCGCGTCGTCAGTCGAGAAACTGCAAGCATTAATATCTAAAAATAAAACTAATAAATTGAAATTGATCATTCGTAAATAATGAACTGTATGCGGATATGAATAAAAATTGCCCCATTTAAAAACCGCTCGTCTGGGTGTTGACGCGAACATTGGGGTGTTATGGGGATTTGAGGGTAGTGCAGAGAGCCCAACATTACGATGATGGATGTGGGGGATTACAGGATGAGGGAGATGGACCAAGACTAGATCTGGCTGTCAGAGGATGATGTATGGCCACGGTTTACATTGCAATGCAAATACTGACTGCATAGTTACATGCGTATGGTTACACAACTACGCCAATCATTAGGCATCAATGTGTCAAACTTGCTATCTAATGTCTGTTTTAACTCATTTATTAATTACCACGATATATAAACACAAATCATTTTTGACTGGTCTCACGTCTAATTTCTGCAAGCACTAAAATCCTATCCATTCTAATTTAGTGCAGATGAATTGATTTTTTTCGGCGACAACAGTCCACCTGAAATTTTATTATTGATTCTTGTGTATTATGACCTCCTCATTACGGAAAAAATATTTGCGCCCAAAAATTCCTTGTGCGTCAAAAGTTATATGCACTTTTTGACACGCTTTCTCGGATTTTTAACTTATCTACTTAATATATCATGTACTAGTGATCAGACGGGAATTTTAAAAATATTGGCTTATTTGAAATAAAATTCTTAAAAAATATAGACCTGTTCGATATGTATTGGTCAATCCGCCATCTTGGAAAAAAATAGAAAACACCAAGAATAGCCGAAAAAATGAAAGTAATTTCACCAAAGTTGGCAAAAATAAAAGTCATTTATGGTCAAATATAATGCACTGATCTCGGACACCGTTTGTCAAATAGAACGGTCAAAGATGGTGGACGAAATAAAATTTTTAATTCTTCGTCAATTATCAAGGAAGCATTGTACGTCACTTTTTTTAGGTTTCTGTTTGTTATTTCATGTACTTTTAGGGGATAGAATTCATTTTTGTTTTTTAATTTAAAAAAAAATGCGTTTTTTTATTTACAAAAAAATTGCATTTTACCAATTTTCAAATATGTATTTTCTTTGACCCCCCTTTTTTCATCCAATTTTCAACGAAACAAAATGAAATATACTATATTAGTTTCATTACCATCATATACCATAATTTCACAGCATTCCTCATCGATAGCCGATTCATCAAAGGTAGAAGAAGCATTGGCACAATTATTTCATTTACAATAGACGCATAAAATAGAACATTATATATTCAGTTTTCTACAGCTACACTCATTATTCTTTCAGCCTTTCTTACATTTACGAGAAATATCACTTAGTAAATTTTTAGGAAAAGCACTTATATCATCAGATATTAAGCCATTCTCAGTTTTAAGCCACCCGAATTGTAACGGATGTTTCTCAGACCCAAACCATTTTTGGACTCTTAAAGACTCTTTATTACTCCTTCAGTAGGTGGAATTGCAGACAATTCTATTTGCATCATGATGTTTGTCTATTATTTTATTATCCTTAAGTTTGTAAAAATATATTTTTATATGATGATTTCATGTTAGTTGAGTCATTATACCCAAAAGATTAATATCTTCACCAACTATTATAACTTGATTGTCTTCGGTGTTCAAATCACTAGCAGTTTTAACGATTGTAGTATCGGCGTCTTCTCTGCATATTTTAATTATCTATCAACTCTTTGAGCAATAATTTTATAAAGCTATCCTTATTTTTACTATTAGCTAGAAATGTTTTTTGACTAACCAATGATTTAATGTCACTTGTGATTGAAATATCTACACAAACAATTTTTTCTAAACGACGAATGCGCTCGCTATTCTGTTCATCGGCATACCCAACAATACTACTTTAGTCTTGACTGATTGGTTCTTATTATTGATCATATATTCATACATTGTTATTATTATTACCAAGCGTATGCTTAATAAATTTACTTTTCAAATTAATAAAGTTTCCTTTTGTATTAAATTTTTGAAGTTATACGAGACTTTTTATAGTATATTTCATTTTGTTTCGATGAAAATTAGGTGGAAAAAAGGAGGGTCAAAGAAAATACATTTTTGAAAATTTTAAAAATGCACTTTTTTGACAATTAAAAAAAAACGAACTCTACCCCCTAAAAGTACATAAAATAACGTACAATCGAAAAAAAAAGTGACGTACAATGCCTCCTTGATAATAACATACGGTACGCTCGTTTCGATGTTCGTGCTAAGTTTGAAAACTCTTTAGTTTATGATTATTTAGGTCTACTGGATCACCGAATGGTATGTTGGTATTTCTGAAAATGGATCATTCTCCAGTAATATACAAAACAAGATGGCGGATATGGCGATTTAAAAGAAATTCGTATCTCCGGTAATAGTTGTCTGATCTTTTATTTCAAAAAAAGGAAATACTTCAAAAAGTATATATTTTACTATAAAAAATACAAGATGTAAAAATAAAAAATACCTAACTGAAAATTTGGCAAAAAATATAAAATTTTGGTTTAAAAAATTTTTTTAATATTTTTTACTTGAAAAACAATAAAGTTATATGAAAAAAAGTTTAAACAAAAAACGTGCAGATTTCAATTCTGAATCCAGCCATATATAATTTATTGAGTATTGGTTAAACAATAATGCTCTAAAATTTAAAAATCACGGTGCGCTACAAATATTGTGGAAGAATCTTGCGGTGCGCATCGCGACTTTGGTGGGGGGACACAGTTAATTAATGCCATATTTATGTGATAACATGGCTTCTCTAGGTAAAAAAAATGCATTCATGCCGTATCAGAAATGTTTTTAATTTTTTTTTTAGTAGCAAAGAATTTTAACTTTCTCAAAATGGAGGATTAAATAAACCTGTTTTTATTATTAACATTATAAAGTATACTTGACTTAAACAAGAAAGATAATCTAACTTATATAACTAAACTTAACTTAAATTGCCTTTTAATTGTTTTTTTTTCGACTTAAAATAGTTCTTAAATGATCTCATGTCATCATGTTCCAAAAAAATATTTTTGGTTATTGGTAATATGTTTAAAGTAAAAATACCACAATTTATCTGAATATTCTTTATATTCTTCATAATCGATAGAGTTACTAAATCTGGCGTATTTACACAAAAGAAGTTTCCTACAGAACACTGACAGACTCCTACAGAACACTGACAGACTCCAGTGCAAACTATCCCATTTTTTTGCAGGAACATATATTGGTTCCGTGTCCCTTCTTGCAGCTACATTTCACAAGGTTAATTATACTCTTGGTGGATTAAACGTAAGAACTGGTTCTAAACATTCGTGACTTTTTCTCCATCCACAGAGACCGGCATCTGGCAAATTTTGGATATTTTCATTCGCACTCCTCCATACTGTTGCAATATAATTGTATGTAAAATAAAATAGCAATGAAATCTTTTTATATTTTATGTCATGTACGTTACCTTAAAATATGTTGTTTCATAGCATCAACTATAGGTGGTAGGTTTTCTCCTTCTTAATTTTTGGTCGAAAACAAATACCAATGCGAGTCAGTTAGCTTTTTTATTAATTTATGTTTATAGAGCAAACATACAAATTTGTGGAGATTGTCTTCAAGTTCTGTGGTAGTTGTGTTCAGAGTTCCCAACAATGCAAGCGATTTCAGTATTGCTGATGATTCCTTCAGTTCTAAAAGTACTTTAGTGCAAAATTTTTTGCTAATTCTTGAAAATCTGCGGGTTATATCCGTCCCAGTAAAGTAAGTATGGAAATGAATTAATGATTGTCTGTGTCCGATATTTAATGATTTGACGACTTTTCCTATATCTATTTCTTTTTTAGTTTTTCCTCGACTAGTTACCATTACGACTTTCTTCGGTAGTTGCTTATAAAAACCAATCAGAAGTACACATCTGTATCAGGACTGTGAACAGTAATTTGTATGTCTTTTCCATATTGTTGAGTTACACGAACATCATAAAGTATTAGGACAGTAGAACATTCCTACAAGGAAGACCCTAAAAAACAGCACAAGGTCGAAAAGAAGTCAAAAATACTCTGGCGCATCTTACCATGTCTCAGATGGATCATTAATAAAGAATATTTTTTATTTAACAGAAAAACCAAAAAGGAGCTCACTGAATACCTCACAAAGAAAGTTCGGGATTGTAAAAGATTTAAACAGTTGTAAGGACCCCGCACTAATCTTTTGAATGTTAATAACACAGGTCTACAAAAAAGGAAAAAGTCTAGTCCTAAGGTTCTCATTTAACTTTTCTAAAGTATTCTTACCACCCCTTTCATCCCCTATAAAGGGCAGACACAAGGTCTTGTCCCAAGATTCTCATCTAACTTTAATGTATTTTCTGTATAAGCATTTTGGACAAGAAAATTTTTCCTCCACCATACCTTTTATCCTCTAAAAAAGGGCAGAAAAAGGTCTTGTCGTAAGGTTCTGACCTAATTTTTCTGAAGTATTTTGACGCGCTGAAACCAATTTTGGACAAAACAAAAATATTTGGGGATAAAGAGGGTGGTCAAAATTGGCGTCAGCACGTCAAAATACTTCAGAAAAGTTAGATGAGAATCTTGGGACAAGACCTTGTGTCTGTCCTTTTTAGGGGATGACAGGGGTGGTAAGAATATTTTAGAAAAGTTAAATGAGAACCTTAGGACTAGACTTTTTCCTTTTTTGTAAACCTGTGTTATTAACATTCAAGCATCTGTAACTCCAAAAGTAAGGCATTTGGAACAATGTGCCCAGGAAGATTTTTAATCAGGACCTCAAGGCCTACAAAATCCTGTAATATTAACAAACTTGACCGAAACCCAATTTCCATAAGATTAGTGCGGGGTCCTTTCATATAATAACAAAATTTCAAATATCCCACCGTTAAATATACAAGTCAACAATCACAAAGAAGCTGATACTATTTTAATACTTCATGGTGTTCGTGTAACTCTACAATATGGAAAAAACATATAAATTATTGTTCACAGTCCTGATACAGATGTCTTTGTACTTCTAATTAGTTTTTATGAGCAATTATCGAAGAAAGTAACTAGTCGAGGAAAAACTAAAAAAGAAATAGATATATGAAAAGTCATCAAATCATTAAGTATCGGACACAGACAATCATTAAATGATTCTCATATTTACTTTACTGGGACAGATATAACCTTCAGATTCTCAGCAATTGGCAAAGAATTTTGCACTAAAGTATTTTTGGAACTGAACACAACTACCACAGAACTTGAAAAGACAATCTCCACGAATTTGTATGTTTGCTTCATTGCTTTATTTTATTGCTTTATTTGCTTTATAAAAATAAATTAATAACTGACTTTATTTGTTTTCCACCAAAAATTAAGAAGGAGAAAATGAACCACTCACAGTTGATGCTATGAAAATGCGAATGAAAATATCCAAAATTTGCCAGTCTCTGTGGGTGGAGAAAAAGTCACGAATATTTAGAACCATTTCTCACGCTTAATCCACCAAGTGCTATAATTAACCTTGTGAAATGTAGCTGAAAGAAGGGGTGCGGAACCAATATATGTTCCTGCAAAAAAAAATGGGATAGTTTGCACTGGGGCCTGTCAGTGTTCTGTAGGAAACTTCTCCATCGATTATGGAAGAATATGAAGAATATTCAGATAAATTATGGAATTTTTACTTTAAGCATATTACCAATAACCAAAAATATTTTTTTGGAAGATGATGACATGAGATTACTTAAGAACTATTTTAAGTCGAAAAAGACAATTAAAAAGGCAATTTAAGTTAAGTTTACGTTATATAAGTTTGTGTTTACGACAGAGTATAAGATTTGCTTCCTATTATTAAAAATATTTAATTTGTTTTATTAGATTATTTTTTTTGTTTAAGTCAAACATACCTTATGATGTTAATAAAAACACATTTATTTATTCCGCCATTTTGAAGAAGTTATAATTCTTTGCTACTAAAAAATTAAAAACATTTCTGATACGGCCTGAATGCATTTTTTTACCTAGAGAAACTATGTTATCATATAAATATGGCATTAATTAACTGTGTGCCCGACAAAAGTCGCGATGCGCACCGCAAGATTCTTCCACAATATCTGTGGCGCACCATGATTTTGAATTTTTAGGGCATTATTGTTTAACCAATACTCAATAAATTATATATGGCTGGATTCAGAATTGAAATCTGCACATTTTTTGTTTAAACTTTTTTTTCATATAGCTTATTGTTTTTCAAGTAAAAAATATCAAAAAAAATTTTAAAACCAAAATTTTATATTTTTTGCCAAATGTTCAGTTAGGTATTTTTTATTTTTATATCTTGTATTTTTTATAGTAAAATATATACTTTTTGAAGTATTTCCTTTTTTTGAAATAAAAGATCGGACAACTATTACCGGAGATACGAATTTCTTTTAAATCGCCATATCCGCCATCTTGTTTTGTATATTACTGGAGAATGATCCATTTTCAGAAATGCCAACATAACTTTCGGTCATCCAGTAGACCTAAATAATCATAAAATAAAGAGTTTTCAAACTTAGCAAGACATCGAAGCGAACGATCGTTTTTGAACTTTACGATAACAGACTAATTGGTGCATTTTTGAACATAAATAGTTTTATTTTTACCAACTTTGGTGAAATTACTCCTTCTTATAGAAAAGATATTCAATTTTGATTTTTTCGGCTATTCTTGGTGTTTTCTATTTTTTTCCAAGATGGCGGATTGACTAATACATATCGGACAGGTCCATATTTTTTAAGAATTTTATTTCAAATAAGCCATTATTCTGAAAATTCCCATTCGATTACTAGTACAAGATATATTAAGCAGATAAGTTGAAAATCCGTGAAAGCGCGTCAAAAAGTGCATATAACTTTTGACGTACAAGGAATTTCTGGGCGCAAATATTTTTTTCATAATCAGGAGGTCATAATACAAAGAATCAACAATAAAATTTCAGGTGGAATGTTGTCGCTGAAAAAAAAATTAAATTAAATCAATTCGACTGTACTAATTAGTACAGTAACTAGAGATTTTAACTTTGGAATAATGTCATATGAATCAGATTTCGGTTTTTTTTTGACAATTTAATAGTGAATGCATCACAGAAAAGCTTCCACATTATTGGGGCTTGCTACATTATAGGGAATGCTTGTCATCATCTTTAGGGGGAGGTACCTAAAAAAACATTAGAACTGAAAAAGCATCAAAGTTTGGAAAAGAAGGTTCTATTTAACTTTTCACATAAGTTCACAGTCTTTAAGTTATCATGACTTGAAAATTGGGATTTTGACTTGAAAAAAAGAGGTATCACAAAACGGTTGTCGTCAAATAACTCGAAACGTATTACATTGAACGGAAAAATGCTAGAGACAAATAAAGAAGCTACCAAGCAAGATGAATTTGGTTTTTATTTTGCTGATTTCGGTAGAATTGATAGTTTAGGAGATCTAGAAGTATAAAGACGACTTCCGAACGTTTAAGACAAAGTATTTAATTTAAATGTTAAATATCTCAGAAACTGACATAAAAAATGCTAACACCCAGAATAAAAGAATGTTAATTAAGCTTTCAAATGATTATTAACTGTATCTGTAGCATAAAAAAAGAAGTTATGGCAGAAAGAATGTGCTTCTTCACATTTTTTAAATAAAAATGTCGCCATTTTGTTACCGTAAGTAGTCAGTAATACCCCTATTACTCGCACAAATTTTAATATCAATAAAATAAGATTCTATTTTTATTAAAACAACCATTTTGATTATAATTTCATTGAAATATGTTGAATTTGGCATAAAATTTAATTTTGATGGTTGACTTGCCAGTCATGACGTCATGTCATTTATTTACGTTTGACGGAGCCGTGAATGTCGTGATGGTAAAGCGTTTTTAATATTTATTTGGTCGTAAGTGTGTGCAACTTTTGATTTTTAAGATGGATAAATCTATAATGAAACAAACAGCGTTTTTAATGTTTATTTGTCCGTAAGTGTGTGCAACTTTTGATTTTTAAGATGGATAAATCTATAATGAAACAAACAGCGTTTTTAATGTTTATTTGTCCGTAAGTGTGTGCAACTTTTGATTTTTAAGATGGATAAATCTATAATGAAACAACTTAACTCCTCGAATTTCTTCGGCATTAAAGCAATCATTTGAGCGAATGAACTTCATCAACATAAACGATTCAACATTGGTTAAACTGTCACTTCTGATGAATTTAATAATAATTTTGGAAACAAAATTTAACTCTTTAACTCTTTGGCATCTGCTTCCAATAATTTTGAAAATTTTTTTACAAGTTCCATAAAAACTGGATATACGTTATAGATAGTGCCATAAACCTACAGTGCCCTTGTAAACCTTGTATACACCCTATGAAAACACTGCGGCTCCTAAGCAAAATAAAGGAGACCATACACTACAAGTAGTTAAAAAAACTAATAATTAAATCTATTTAAAATATGGCACCGCTCACAGTAGTGTGTGCATGCTGCAATGGATCGTACGAATCTCATTTTATGATCAACTTTTGTATATGCAAAAAGTCCTTTAAACATATCTGTGTCGATCTAACCTCAAGTGAAGTCCGTATACTCAACAGTAATAAAGGTTATGACAGGTCATGTAAAAATTGCAGAGAAATTGGGACTGACATAAAAGATCTAAAAGCACTTATTCTAAAATTACAAGATGATATTAAAACTTTAAAAACAGAAAGTGCTGAAATGAGATCGTCGGCTAAAGAAGCTGATTTCGAGGAAATCGTGGAAGAGATAAATGAACGAAATAAGCGTAAATGTAATCTAGTTATTTTTGGACTACCCGAGCAAGATCAAGCACAACCTGTTGCTACTCGTACTGCTGAAGATAAAGCTGAAATTGTTGATGTGTTACATAAAATTGCTCCAGCTGGAAGAAATCGTGCTATCAAGATAACTCTAAGTAGTGAGTATGAAGTATCTAAATTAATTCGCAAATCCTACCTACTAAAAAGCAGTATATATAAGAATATTTCTATCTCCTTGGACCATACTCCTCACCAAATTGCCTATTATAAAACGGTAAAAAATCAATTGTCCGAAAGAGAACGTGCAGAAGAACAAAATTTAAAGATTAATTATTTCAATGGTATTCCTAAGATAATAACTTTAAACTAGAAGAACCCAACAGTACCAATAACTTAATATGCAGTTATCAAAACGTCAGAGGTCTTAACACTAAAGTTCAATTGTTGTATTCTTCTGTCAGTGATTGTGAGTTCGACGTAATAGCATTAACTGAAACCTGGCTTCACGATGGAGTACTTAGTAGTGAATTGTTCCCGGCTGAATACCATGTATACAGGAGGTGGCGGTGTTTTAATAGCTCTAAAAGATCATATCAAGGCAGAACTTCTTGATCTTTCATACTTTGAAGTAAATTTTCCAAGTATTGATTTGTTAGCTTGTAAGTGCTCGTTAAATTATAAAACATTTTATGTATTAGTATTATACATCCCACCTGCAACAACATTTTCTGACTTTAAATTGTTTTTGGAATCTCTAGAACAACTTGAGTTTTTGCAAGCTGAAAAAGTTGTTGTAATGGGTGATTTCAATGTGCCTAACTTTGTTAATTCAAATATTGCGGATAGCAACACTAATGTAGTCAAAAATTTCTCACAATTTTTAAACTTGAATCAAGTTAACAGCTCAAATAGATTGCTTGATCTAGTGTTGTGTAATATAGACTGTGAGGTATATGATGATAATGCTCCTCTTGTGCCATTAGATGATTACCATCCAGCATTGATTATTAATTTTCTTAAATTTGGTTGTAGAACTTCACAATTCTCGACAAATAAAAATCAAAAAAACTATAATTTTAAGAAAGCTGATTTTCCAGCATTATATAACTTGATGATATAAATACAGCTGTTGATGAATTTTACCGAAGAATATATCAAATATTTGATTAACATGTTCCTTTGTATAAAAACCATAAGCGTCAATTTCCAAATTGGTATACATCTGAAATTATTAAAAATATTAAAGAAAAAGCTAAACTTTTCGCAAAATATAACAGAAGTCATAATGACAATCACTTACAGGAATTTAGAAGATTAAGAAGTCTAATAAAAGAACAAATAAAAATAGCGTACACTAACTATATCCAAAATGTTCAGTCGTCAATTAATAATAATGCTTAGCACTTTTGGTCATTTATAAATTCAAAAAACAACTCCTCTCGTATTCCTGTAATTGTACGTATGAAAATGAGTCATACATGAACACCCAAGATATTGTAGATGTTTTTGCTAGTTTTTTTAAAAGTGTTTATCTCCCTACCGATCATGAAACAACAGATGCGCCGAACCAAATACCAAATATTGATTATATAGATAATATTTTGATTGATTCTATTTCTGAAAATGAAATTATTGTAGCGGCAAAAAAATTAAAGAACAAAATGTCTTCAGGTCCAGACAGTATACCATCATTTATTGTTAAAGACTGTATAGGTTCACTTGTTAATCCAATGAATATATAATGCCTTAATATATATAATGCTTAATATATAATATATAATGCTTAATATATAATGCCTTAAAAACAACTATGTTTCCGGATCGTTGGAAGGAAGCCAAGATGATACCAATCTTCAAAAGTGGTGACAAATCATATGTAATAAATTACAGATCAATTTTAATTTTGTCCAACTTTTCGAAGCTCTTTGAAATAGTCCTGTACAACCGCATCTATCCATCAGTTCGCAATTCAATATCTCCCTCTCAGCATGGCTTTATGTGTCATAGATCTACTGTTTCAAATTTGGCAGTTCTTTTGCAGTATGTCTCAAATGTTCCAGATAATCGTGGACAGGTAGATGTGGTTTACACAGATTTTTCAAAGGCATTCGATAGAATTGATCATATCGTTTTGCTTGAAAAAAATGGGACAATTTGGCTTTAATGACAGTATAAAACAATTCTTTAAATCATACTTGCAAATGAGGACTCAATATGTATCTTACAACGGGTTTAATTCCTCTAATTACGTCGCTACCTCGGGGGTTCCTCAGGGGTCAAATTTGGGTCCACTGTTATTTATTCTGTTTATTAACGATTTGAACTGTAATATCCAGTGTTGCCAGCTCTTCTTTGCGGGTGATTTAAAGATATTTACTGGTATACATGCCATAGATGATTGTCAGAAGTTGCAGACTGACTTAGATAGTATTCAGACATGGTGCATTAACAATAAGTTACATTTAAATCCGGTTAAATGTAAAGAAAACAGCTAGTACACGAATATGCTTATCACATCGATACGACTGAACTAATCCGTAGCACTTCTTTCAATGATCTGGGCATAACTTTTGACTCAATTTACTTTCAATGATCACGTGATGCAGAAAATCTGATTGGTTTTATTGTGAGAAATTGTCGGAGTTTCACACATGTCAATGCCTTAAAAATCTTGTATTATTCATATATCCGTTCAAAACTAGAGTATGGATCTCTAATTTGGTATCCTTTCTATAACTATCACGTAGAGGCAGTAGAACGTGTTCAAAGGAAATTTTTAAAATATTTGGCGTTCAAGGTTGATAGTGAATATCCTGCAAGAGGCATAGTTATAATCACTTAACAGAAAGATTTAATATCAGCAGTCTAGAAATTAGAAGGAAATGTGCCTCATTGACTTTCCTATATAAGCTGCTACACCAACAAATCGACTGTTCCGATTTGCTGGCTCAAATTAATTTTTATACACTTAGCCTTCAATCTAGGCAAAATACTTTTTTTCATAACAACAGAGCTCGAACAAACATATTGCTAAGGTCCCCAGTCAATGTAATGTGTGACAATTTTAATCAAATATGTCATTTGTGTGATATTAATACCTGTACCGTAAAGGAGTTGACTCAATAAGCTATCAATTTTTTTTCTGGTTTAAATAATTAAAATAGTTGTAAATTAGTTTTAATAGTTGTAATAAGTAATAATTGTAATCTTTATCTATCTAATGTTTATCTGTTATCTTACTTTATACATATACAAAATAGTATATCTAATAATAATAATAATAATAATAATAATCTTTATTGACCATTTCTGATACATATTGTATATATGGTAAGTCATTTAAATGTGTATACACAATATATAATATACATATACATACACATACACACATATATATATATATACATATATACACACATATATACACACATGTATACATACATACATACATATACACACATATATATAATAAATAATATAATATTAAACAGAAATTACAATGGAAAAAAAAAACAAACATACAAAAACAAATACAACAATAAATTCTATGCTCTAAGTTCTAAATTACTTTATTATTATCATTCCACTCACTAAATTAATTAATGTATGCGTTAGAAAAAATGTATATCCGAAATATTTCAAACTATTAAAAGTATTATCTTTGGTAAAAAAAACTGCATTGATGATCCGGCAAATTACAGGCCTATTTCGATTCATTATTTGCCAAAATCTTTGGGGTATTTCTTAAATCTCAAATCACGAATTACTTTGATAATTCTAATCTATTTAATAGTTGTCAATATGGTTTTAGATCAAAATTGTCTACGATGTCAGCTATTAATTCGTTGATAGAAATAATAAATAAAGGTTTCGAGACCAAAAAAATTGCGTATATGCAGCTTTCGACTGTGTGCCTCACAATATATTAGTGAACAAACTTAAATTTTACAATTTCTCCGAGGGTAGCAGAAAATTGATGTCGTATTTGACTGATCGCCATCAATTTGTTCATTTTAATAATGCCAATTCTGGTAATATTGATTTGGCACTTTTTGATCATTCTTTTTGATTATGTCAATGTACGTCAAATACAATATATTTACCGAAACAGAACTGTAAAATATTGATTTGATATTTTAATATAACAGTTTGATTTATTTTTTATAAATTAATTGCAAAAAAAATAATTAATATTTTGCAACGGTACAAAGTGCATTTTATTAAGGGTAAAAATATATACCATTTCTCATAATATCGTTAACATACAGATTTGATATTTGTTTCTACAGTACTACAAAAATCGAGGATCGAAAAATTCATTTTTTTCAGTTTTTTGCCATAAAATGTTATTAACAATCAAAAATTCGTTCCTTGCGTATATTTACCGTATAGGGGAGCTCATGACGAAGAAATTGACGTGCCGAGCGTTTTTTTACGACCTTTAGAAGGGAAGATATAAGCAAAAAACAAAGTCGCAAAATTCATTTTGTTTAAAAAAAGTTAAATAACAATTAAAGCCGCCGTTTTGAGTGGTCAACACTATTTTTTTCGGATTCATGAGGAAATTCTATAGGGGGTAAACTAATTTCTGGCTAGTCCCAAAACTTTCCGAAACATATTCCTAATATCACCGGACTAATAATTTAAGACGTCTTATAAAATCCGCTTTCTGTAAAACCAAAGCCATTGTTGTCTTGTTGTCTACCGTGATATGACAGCAGGATAAGCGAATAAGCGAATATTCGAAAACGAAATTAAGTATCAGAAGGTAATTTATTTAAACTCTTTATCAGAAGTTTTGTTGGAGTTCGTGTTCTAGATCTGACATGTGCGGAAATGACGTGTGTCGTCTTGTTCCGGCAGCTCCGGGCGCCACATCCTGTGTCCGCGAGCCCGATAAACGCATTCATATTCCGGAAACACAAACTGTCCACCAGAGGCGTTGCAAGTTTAAAATCTATAAGTCTTGTCCATTGATCACCGAAATAGATTTGAAGTAGCAAAACAATCCGTATTGTCTCGCGGTAAACCCCATAATACGTGCATGCACGTTCGACGTAAGCGACTTCTGGTTTGTAATCAGCACTTTTTAACATTATCCAGTGCTAATGAAAGAGAATTTTGACCGACAAAAGTAAACATCACAATTTATTGCACTATTACAACTTCAGAATAAACAAGCTAAAAACGTACTCTTCGCCAATTTACTGAGTTTTTTATATAATTGTTACACATTCTATATGATACTCTTTGCAGTTTTCTAGTAAATAATGTTAGTTGTTGGAAATCCTAAATTTTGTGATATCTTTGTCGTGAAAAAAATTATATGAAAAAAAAATATCCAACCTGTGAGGGATTCGAACACACGATCTTTGGATTGCAACGCAAAACTTTAGCCACAGCACTATCACATATTGCTATGAAAATTGATGGTCTGTGATATATATCTTTCGACAATCATACAAATTTCAACTCATTAGATATATTTCTATAAAATATATATTAGTAAAATGCATAAACAAAAAAAAATGTATTATGTAAATAACATTTCGCAAGATTTCTATTTAAGTACAAGCAACAAAAATTAAGAGAAGATATATATTTTTTTTATTTAATAATTAATAACTTTTTTATTTACTGATCGATTTTCTTCAAAAACAATAGGGTTCTTCATCTAGCTAATACTAACTTACTTTCCAAATTTCAATACAATCAGACTTTTCTTTCTTAAGTTATCGTGCTTACAAGAAACGTGACGGACGGACGGACGGACAGACGGACATTTTGAAAGTTATTCAGAATTCGTTTACTAACACAATGATATGAAATTTTTTTCTCTACGAGCGATATTTACGATTTTAGAAATGTGCCGATCAAATACAATACACTCTTCGTTTTTGCGAAGAGTATAATAATGAACTATTTCAGTACAAGTGAATTAATATCCCTCAAAAAAAAAACATTCAAGCTTAGTGGAGAGAATCACACTTGGGATGTGGTCCTTGGAAAAATTCAAAAGTCGTTTGGACTTTCGGAGGTTTTGAGAAAATGTTCTCGAGGTTATAAAACAATTTTCTGCTTTATTAATGTTGTGATTAAGATATTTTAGGCTTCAAGTATTCTTGTTCTGATAAGCTAAGATTTAAGGCGTTATGTAAAATAAAGCTGCTTTGCTGTTAGAGTTGCTTGTATTTGTAATGCCAACTAACACTAATTACTTTATAATAACTATAATAACATCTATATTGCCATTGTGTAAGAATAAAAGCTTTATAATTGATCAATATCTATGTAACCACTATATACCCAGAAGAGGAGCAGGCTTATAAAGCCATTTTATTTTTTAAAGGCTGCAAAAACAATAATTATACAACTATTTAGCACTCCTCAGTAACATTCTCACAGTATCTATAAAATATCTTAAGAAGCTTCTATAGAGATGCAAAGAGCCGAATAGTAGTTCGTTTACATTCCTCTATATTGCGCTATATTCCTCTATAAATCGCTTTTACAGCCTAGTGGACCATTAGTTATACAGTTATTTTACTGTATAATTGTTCTTGGTTGAATAATTTAAGGAACTTTCTTGTTTCATAACATTATAAAGCCTTACATCCCTTTGGGTAGATTGGCGGTAATTATATGTTTCATAGCTTCCTAGTGTCTCTGGTTGTTATGTTAAAATGTATTTAAATACTGCCAGTAAAGAGTTAAGTGGTTCCAGAATATTTTTCACTATGATTCATTCCTTTTATGTTGACATCATCCTGATTATTATGATGCTGTTTAAATAAGTTAGCTGACGGGATGGGAAACTATAGATCAACTGATGTATTTTCCATGTTATAACAAGTACATTACTAATTTTCTCCACAGTTTTATAAATATAACTACGGCGGGTGAAATGCTACGACGGCGAACTTTGGGCTGTATAAATATTCTTTATGCATTCACTGGAGCCCGTTAAAATACTTTAATAAAGCTTCTGTATAAGAGTATTTAACAAGAACTGTTACCTGTATAAGCCTAACAGCTTTAAAATTACTTGTAAGAACGTTCATATCACCTGGTAATATGACATAAAATTTTATAATAGTTCTGTTACCAACATTTATGTAATCATTATAAAATTCGGTGGGGACAATCTACTGATAAATTTTCCGCATATCAAGGTAGATCACCCTGTAAACAATATTTAATGGAAAGGAAAAATTTTAAATATGACAGATCTTGCCTTCATATTGCTTGTGAAATAATACAACAAACTATGTATACTCTGCCAAAGAACTAAACAACTGAAATTAAAGAAATTTATTCAAAACTCAGAGCGGTGAGAAGAAATAGGTACCTTTTTGGTTTCTTATTGATTAGTTTTATGTCAACCTGATGGAATAAAAAATCGTTAGAAAATCCTTGAAATAGACGATGACCAGAAGAATATTGAACATTTTATAATATTTATATAGATACAAGACTTGAAATTGCATATTCCATTTAATTTCAGTTAGTTACTCCACATTCATATCGTAAAGCATACCATGAAATATTAGTAGTTTACTAAGATGATGACATTTTTAATAACTTTATGCGGAAGTGAGTCTCATTCAGAATGTTCGAGACAAAAGCGAATTCCCTCATTCCCTCGTTCACAAATGGCACCGCGATTTATCTCTAAGTAATAGTAATTTAAATTTAATGAAAATCGTAAACATTTTTGCTACTTCTTTAGACCTGAAATTTGTATTTAGCAGACGATTAATATCACTGAGAACATGACTATAATTAAGTAAATATATGTCAATAATAATATTAATAATAATTGTCATAATGATGATTGAATGGTGGAATAATAATAAAGTGCTTTTATTGAAAATGTAGATATGGTGAAGTCCATCCTAGAGGCTGCTTAAATATCCAACCATTAAAATGAATGGGAAAAATATTTACAAAAATAATGTAAGTATACTAAATTGAAACAAAACCAAACTTAATAAAATTTGAAGTGTCTTAGAGAATAATTGGGTTCTATTGGCAGTAATCAAACGTATTTTAACTTCCTAAAATATAAATACTGTAATAGGTTATTTTATAGTATTATGTAACTCATTATGTAGCCATTATATAGCGACAAAATCTCTTTATAATGTAAAACTACTAGGGTTATACTGCAGAGCAATTTAACTCGTTATGCGGCTATTATATAGCTACATGTTCTTTTTTGTTATATGAAAACTGCCACAGGTTTTACTATAAAACAATTAGGATTGGTATGCAGTTACTATACAGCCACAAAAACTTTTATAGAAACAGATCGCGGTGATAACAATTCAGCTTCTTATGCGGGTATTAAACAACCACGAAGGTCGCATGTGGGTTCTCTTATAGAACAGAGTATCACACAGCCATTAAAAAGCCTTATTGCTCTTTGGTTTGATTGGCGGTAATTATATATGTATCATAACTGCCTAGTGTCTCTGGTCGGTATATGAAAATTTAGTTTATTTCAATATTGCCAATAAAGAGTCAAATGGTTCCAGATTATTATTATTTTTTTTTTTTTATGGCGTTCGGCCAAGGACCATACTGCCAGCCGCAATTTTTTTAAAAGTTAATTAAAATCTTAAATTAATTTGTTGCTTATACAACATACATGAATACTATGATAAGTATGAGAAAATGATAAAATATCCTATGTCTATATCTAACCTAACACGAGATCCAGATTATTTCCCACTACGTTTCATTCCATGTTGACGTCATTCTCGTTATTCTGATGCTCTTTAAAAGCGTTAGCTGATAGGATCTGGAACTATAGATCAACTGACGTATTTTCCATGTATAACAAGTACATTACTAATTTCCTCCACAGTTTTATAAATATAACTACTTCAGGTGAAATGCTGCAATAGCGAACTTTCGGCTGTACAAAAATTCTTCACGCATTCCCTTCAGTCCATTAAAACACTTTAATAAAGTTTATGTATAAGAGTACTTAACAAGAACTGTTACCCATATTATAAGCCTAACAACTTTATAAGGAGTTGTAAGAACGTTTATATCAACTGATAATATGCCATTAAAGGAGTAACCCATAAATTTTATCATTGTTCTGTAACCAACATTTATGTAATCAAATATTGAAGGTTTATAAGATATATGGAGAACCTTTACAAGTGGATAATAGAGGCTTTATAAAGTGGTTTTATAATTATATTATATGAACATTTTTAGGGCGGTTCTATATCACCAAATTGTCATTGACATCACATTCGGATTCAGCACCCCCAAAAACGTGTGTTTTATTCTATTTTTTATTTTGTTCTATTTTATTAATAATTATATTATATGAACATTTTTAGGGCGGTTCTATATCACCAAATTGTCGCAGAAAGCGAATTAGCTCACAATAGTACTTTAATAAAACATAACAGAAAATTTTCCAACAATATAAAATAATTATACGACAATTCAGCTAAATGTTAGTGCAGTAATGCTATTCAGATCATAGAAAAAAAATATTGTAATCGAAATATTTAAAATCACATGCGCAAAAGGATTTTTTCTACTACACATGTAGTGGAGCCAATAGATTCTGAAAATATACTATTTCGAGACAATTACGGGAATCTTCGATTTTCCTAAAACCTTTTGATATTACTTTTACATAGCTTCAAATAAAAAGTTATAAACATATAATAGTGAGGAAATTGTTTATTAAATATTTAAACGAAAAAAATACGTTTCTCTTTAACAAAATTATTATAAATTGAGAAATTTTAAAGCAATTTAATTCAAATGGACATATAAGGGATTTTCGAGGTCGCTGAAACAGATTATTATGTTAAAAAAAGGTAATTCAAAATAGCTGACACAATATGGCCGACTTTTCGATAAAAATTTCAGTAAAAATGACAAATTTCACTGGGATTGGCACAGTGGGGGTTTTTTAGGTCACTGAAATAGATTATGATGTCAAAAAGTAATAATACAAAATGGCTAATCCAATATTTGGTAAAAATTTCATTAAAAATGTCGTAACTCGATAAATTTCAAATAAACGTTCGGATTAACATATTCAACTTGGTATTGGTGAGGTCTCAAAAACATAATATATCTCGATATAAAAGTAAAAATGGTTTACGCAAAATAAAAGATTTTTGTTAAACATAATAAATATTCAAATTATATTGAACGATATAAATTCATTTTTAAATATCGATTTCTTCAGTTAGTGGAAGTTCGACCTACTCTTCTTGTTCCTGCTCTTGTTCCAAAAATATCTGACGGCTTGTGTAATCAGATCCGGCACAAATAGAGCAGACTACGGTGCAATGTAAGCCGACTTTCCTGCAACTACACTGATTGCCACAAACAGTTTTGCATCCGCAAAAAATCATCTGTGGTAACTCACCTGGGACTGGATCTTGAGTCATTGCAATTGGAGTCATACCCGAATTCTCTCTTTTCCAGACCTCGCTTTCTGCTTGCAAATCATTAGACTTGAAAATAAACTCTTTGAAAGTAAAGGTTGCTGCGTCTTCTGATAATATGATTTCGATGTTTTAAATAGGATAAAACTTTTAGAAACAATCAACATTGAGTCGATTTACCGAAAAAACTTGATTTTTAAATATTTCGTAAAAATTATTGGTTATACCTACATATATATTCCAGATTTTTTTTACATCATATTTACTTATTTTGAGATCCTACTATAAACGTATACTGGATAGGTAGGCTAAATACATTTTTTATAAAAGTTATTAATGTTTATTTTATCCATAATTTCACGAATTTTCGACCAAAAAATATTTTTTTTATTTTCGTTAAAAAAGGGGGTTAATTTAATTTTTAAGGTAAATCCCTTTGAAGCACCTACAGATATCTAATAACGCGATTTAAACCAAAGTAATAGGTGGTTAAAGTTAGTTATATATATCAAATTTTATCACTTTCTCAAAATGTTGAAATTTTGAAAGTGTACACAGCTTCAAATAAAGAGATTTGAGATTTTCTTTCACTCATCGGATCTTTTTATACATTACTTCAAGAGTAAAATGTGAAAGGCACAGGTTTTTATCTTAAAAATTTTAGAAATGGTAGAGCTTTTACCGATTTCATCGCAAATCTCTTTATCTTCGGACTTCAAATATGTACTATTCCTACATACATTCATTTTTATATTTGAAAATATAATAATCCAATAGCTACATGTTTCTTCTTTCATTTAAGCTTTTGTGAGGTCAATTTCATTAATTAGTTGAAAAGTTACAACAAATTTTGTGAAGCGCGCCCGAGGCCGAGCGCGCTTCGCGTGCCTTGCGTGTCGTCGCGTTCCATTTTCGTACGTTAAACAGAAAAACCTGGAGCTTACATTTTTGATCGTACAAAAAAACTTCATGTACATTTTTTATGTGAAATGTCCCGTACTTTCGAGTGGCGCAATTACTTCTTGAAAGAAAAAATATTTTAAGATATATTTGAAAAAAAACTGGTATTTTGCAAATTACGCTCAAGGACCATTGTTGGTAACTTTTGGTATGTTCTTCCTGACATGTTCAGAGATGTATTCTCAAAAGTTACCGCTGCCCGGAATTTTTCCGAAGTGAAAATCTTTATTGACTCTACTAATGATAATTCGCCAAAAATAAGTCTGTGGCCGATATGTCATTATCAATTAGTCGAACAGTATTTACAACAGACTCATCATTAACAAGAACCACATCCATTAAAGTCTCACTAATATTCGTAACGCTAGTTGGTTCGCTTATAATTTGCATTAAACCATAAGCTTCCAATAAGGAATTAAATTTGATAACATCATTATTGGAAATATTAAATTAGTTAATATTTAAATCTCCAACGCAAATAATTTCATTTCCTTTAGTTGAGGTAATATATTAGTCAAACTATTTTCAATTTAAAAGATTCGAAGTATGCAGTCAGCGGATAAATTAATTTTGTTGGTTTTTATTATAATTTTAACACCCTTCAGTTCAATGCGTAGGTAATTTAATGCCAGAAATGGGGATGAAAAGGAATACACGCTGTAATTTTTTGTTGGAGGATTGTGAAAGTTGTTTAAGTTACTGTGCTTTGTCTGTAGCTTAGATATAACTAGCATCCTGCTGAGCAACCTCTATGAAAAAAATATGGGATTATAAACAGTACAGTGATGTTAAACAGAGGCAAGTGGGTTCTGTGTCAAAAGTTATTTGTACGTACTCGATTTTGAAAGCTCAGTCATAATTGGGGCTTTCAGTTGGTTTTTTGAAGCACTTGTTGATTTTTTATTTGTTATGTAACTGCAAAGGAATATTGTTGTATAGCTAGATGTTAGTCAAGGAGTTTGAGCTGAGACTGAGAAATCCTTATGTGAACTTTGGCATAGAAGTATATAGTAGTAGTAAAAAGGTTAAAAAAAGTTCTCATGGCAACCGCCCAAT
The DNA here is from genome assembly GCA_936432065.2 of Rutpela maculata. Classification (NCBI taxonomy): domain Eukaryota; kingdom Metazoa; phylum Arthropoda; class Insecta; order Coleoptera; family Cerambycidae; genus Rutpela; species Rutpela maculata. Next base: position 9,730,042 of record OW386289.2, read on the forward strand.
TAACATCGTTGCACTAATATTCATCTCAATTGTCTTATAATTCTTTTAAAGTGGTGGAAAATGTTCCTTTATGTTTTATTAGAGTACTATTGTGAACTAATTGGCTTTCTGAGACAATTTGGTGATATAGAAACGCCCCAAGAATGTTCCTAAAACATAATCATAAAACCGTTTTATAAAGGTTCTATTATCCCTTTGTAAATGTTCCCGTTATATCTTTTATAGAACTTTAAGTAATTATGCGAATATTTTGCATAAATGGTGTTATAGAGATATTATAAAACTTATAGGTTTCTCATTTAATGACATATTGGTAGATGATACAAATGTCCTTACAACTAATTATAAAGTAGTTAGGCTTAAGGTGTCTTAACGAATAAAGAACTTTTCTACAGCCGAAAGTCCGCCATTGCAGCATTTAACCTGCGATAAATATACTTATGAAACTGTGGAGGAAATTAATAATTCACTTGTTACAGCATGGAAAATACAACAATTGATCTATAGTTTCTGATCCCGTCAGCTAACGTATTTAAAGAGCATCAGATCAGAATAATGTCAATATGGAAGGGAATGAAACGAAGTGGAAAATATTCTGGAACTCCTTGACACTTTATTGGCAATATTGAAATTATCTAAATTTTCACATAAGAACTAGAGACACTAGGGAGCTATGATACATATATAATTACCGCCAATCTAACCAAAGAGCTGTAAAGCATCATTATATTGGCTTTGTAATACACTGTTCTGTAAGAGAACCTTCTGTGCTACTATGCTAGCTTCGTGGTTGTTTAATGCCTGCATAGAAGTGGGAATGGTTACTAAAGTAAACTGAAATCTATTTCTACAAACATACAAAAGTGTTTGTGGCTGTATGGTAACTGCATACCAAGCCGAATTGTTTTGTAGCAAAACCATTGGCAGTCTTTATACAACAAAAAAGAGCATGTAGTTATATAATAGCTGTATATCAAGTTAAATTGCTCTACAGTATAACCCGTAGTAGTTTTACACTATATAAGGATTTTGTCGCTATGTAGTGGCTACATAACGAGTTACATAATTCAATAAAATAACCTGTAATTTATACCACAGAAAGTAAAAGAGCTTTGTAACAGCTGTGCTAAAACAAATAGTTTGTAAAAGCTGTTTAAACAGCCACCATATTTTTCAAAAATATAATGTTTTAGATAAGGCATCCATTTTGAGAAAAATTCACATAAGAAAATTAAAATTTTATTAGCACACGTTAAGCTATTTCACATATAGTTTTAATTGCGTATTATATTTCAAATAATTAATTTATGGAAATTATTAACAGTTTTAATAATATAGGAGTAAATATTTTGAAGTACATTTTTTTCATAAATCTTGATGAGTCCCTTAATTTGCAGAATTACAAAGGCGCATTGTTATTTCATAAGATACTATAGCATATATCGATAGTAAAATCATATCACAAATTAATTTTCGCTTTAGTAATCTTATGAAAATTGCAACAATATCCATTTTGTCAGTCTTCATTTTAATGTAGGCATTGCCTTCTATATATATACCGACTGTCAACGAGATCACTTTCCAGTTGCCATTTCTTTATTTTTTGATGGATCTAGATAAAACTAGGTATGTGTCACATGTTGCCAACATGACATTTTCTTTTTCTTCCGTCAAGTTTCCACGACTTTTTTTGATTTTTAAATGGAACGGTCTTGTATATTTTTGCATTTTTGGAATATAGAGATAATTCTGCATAAGATTGTGCTAATATCATGACTCTTTCCGCCAGTTTGAAATTTTTCAACCAATTTTAATTTTTGATCTTAAGTTCCATGACCAATCAAAAATTGACCCGCCAGGAAGTGTTGTGATATATCGTTAGATTGGTATGGAAAAATTACATTTAGCTGTAGTATGAAAGTGATATACTTTCATTTGAAAATTTTGAGTAATTTCGTAAAGTGATTTTTATCAACTTTCGACCTCTCTGTGCCACAAATTAACAAAAAAAAAATTCAGTACATATTTTTCTTCAATTATTTATAAATATTAGAACAATTTCTGGTGGGTCACGATACACTAGATTGAAAATTAAAAGGACCCCCGGAACAAAATCCATGAAAATGTTGATTCGGTGGAATGGCTGAAATTTTGATATTTTGTAGTTCAAGCCATGCTGATCAAAAGTTCTTATCACATCGAGCCAATTTGCGTCATTTTATACATTCAAGAACTTTTTACTCTTAAACTATTAACTTTAGCAAAAAGTTGCAAGGGTCGAAATATTTTTGTTCAACTCCAATGGAGCTCAAGAATTTTTTTCAGGATTTTTATATCAATTTCTAGGTTAGGTAATATATATATATATATATATATATATATATATATATATATATATATATATATATATATATATATATATATATATATATATATATATATATATATATATATATATATATATATATATATATATATATATATATATATATATATATATATATATAAAATGCTGTGTCATTTACAGTGGAAAGAGTATAAAACTCATTATAGCCAGATAGCGTGACATTGATTTTTACAGACCGTATTCCATACATTGCAATGCACTGTACGGTTTCAGACGTGAGAAATTGCATACACGACTCTGTTTTCAGGAGGCTAGTGTTAATGACTTTGTTGAAACTTTTAATATTACCAAATGATAATTGGAATACTTCAGTTGTGTTTGAAAGTTACATGCAATTTTAGTATAAGCTTTTCTATAGTTATAAGTTATGAAAAGTACTGATCATAATCAAACCAAATAGACTTTAAATTAAAGGTATTTATTGGTACTCACTCCACATCTAGGATTCTCTAAGGTATTCTCAGTTCAAGGGGGTTCCTAGGCATAAGTTTGGGTGCATAGTTTCACTTCAACCAAAATAGGGAAAAGACTTTTATAAAAAAGATATGAAATTATAAATCTTGTGCTCCAAATGTGAGAGGAAGTTATGTTTATTATTCCTAGTAACTTTTATGGGATATTCACTCCACATCTCCTACGTTTCTATTTGCCCATTTTTATCGTTTGCCAATCTAAAGGCTTTTTCATATTAAATTTATATTAAAATTGTTCAATATAGTTTCATACTTTTGTAAAAGTAGAATTAGAGTATTATGTAAGTTCTGAATGGTAAATTTCTTAGTTTTTTGTATTATGAAGGCCATAATGTACAAAATAGAATATTTATTGATCTAGCCTAAAAGGCATTTATATCACACAAGATTCATATCTAAATGAGAAGAAAAATATGAGGAAAAGTATTACAAACTCAAAATTCACATTCAGTAATCAGAAAGTTCAAGATATAATACATTTCAAAATTAAATTCATGTCAAAAAGAAAAAATCAAGATATGATATTGATGAAAGACAGTTCTCAAAAAAATTATGACAGAGAGGATTAAATTTTGAAAATTGAGTAAAAAAGTATATAATTTTCAAGATATTATAAGATACGAGACTCTAATGAAATAGTCAGTCAAGTGATGATAAATATTCTATGGTTAAAAAGAAAATTTGTCTTAAAATAAAATTTATAAATTGATATTCTGGAAGGTTGTAGTTTGATGTGTTTATCACTCTACAAAGAAAATAATATATAAGGTATTGCTTATCTATAAAAGTGCTTAATCCAAGTGCATCGAATAGTGCCACGTTATTTTGAAGGAGATAAATCCCAAGCATTTTTAAAGAAAATCGAAAACTACAGTTCACAACCACCACGAGAGAAGTCTTTCGATTTGGATCGGCTGTTTGGATTCTGACGTTATCAGTTCGACACCAGGTATAGACGTAACATGTTTTAAGTGCGTGTCGTGAGAGCTCTAAGACGTAAGTAAAAACAATATAACTTTGAGTAACAACATTTTAGAACTATTAATATTAGATTAAATACGGGTTGCAACCAAATCAATTTAAGGCCTTTAGTTTCATAATTTTAAGTATTTATTTGTCAACATTTATAAATTTTAAAAAAACCATTCAGATAATTATAATTAACCTTTCATTCACAACTGTTAGAGTTTGTTTTTTTCAATCAAATATTTTTCAACATTTCAGGAACCGGCTACTGAGACAGATTTGTTTGCATCATTGCGAACCTTCTCGTGCTCTGATACTGACAGCACAGGTTTATGGTGTCTGTCAAGATTTATTGATACTTTGTATCTGGCGTCCAACTCTTTTAATTTCAATAAAAATATTGTTATGGTTTACAAATAAAATTCATCATTATTCAAATTCAAATTTCCAAATCATCATAACCATTTGTAAACACAAATAATATAACAATTTGGCTTCTATAACGTGGGGCGATTTAAGATATGTTTTTAAGAGTGTGTCATAGCATTTTAGTAAACCTTTGCAACAATAAATCATAAACTTCTTTAGAAAACTTTTAATAAAATATAATAAAATAATTTAGTTTGATAATAATTTGTCATATTTGGTGGTTTGTTGCATAAAACAGGCTTATTTAAAAGTACATGAGATTGAGATCAGGTAAGATGACAGACATGAACCCAACTGAACAAGCACCTGGCACATCCACACCACATGACACACAAGAACTCGATCAAAACACAACGGAACAATCAGGAGACACCTTACTTACACAATCACACCCTGACACGAACATAATGCAGCAACTAATGGATATGATGACAGGTTTGACTGCAAAATTAGATGAAACAAAGCAAGAAATTAATCACAACGTTAATACTAAATTAGACAAAACCAAGGAGGAAATTGAAAGGAAAATTAATGAAAACGTCAATACTAAATTAGATGAAACCAAGCGGGAATTAAATAACAAAATGGAGGAAACTATAAAGGAAATTGTTGAAAATAATAAAAAATTGGAAGAATGTGTAGAGGGAATCAAAACGAGGGTGGAAAACTTAGAAGGTATTACAGGAGACATCATTGAGGACATCAATACAAAAGTGAGATCGGTTGCAGAAGAAGTGAAGGCAGAAGTAAGGCTCAATGTGGAACATTTTATGGTAGAAAGTCTTACCGAAATTGACGGAAGATTGAAGAAACAAGATGAGTCTCTCACTCAAAGGTTCGAAGAACAGGATAAAACGATTAATTCGAAAACGCAGTTTTTGCATGGACAAACTACACATACAGCAATACACTCACATGCATGTACAAAAACACAGTTTTACTTTTATGGAGACACACGAACACACCCGAAAGTTTTTATAACTAGACTGAGACAACATATGAACACACTACATCCAGATGCCTGTTTGAAACAAAATATTCAGAACATGCTAAAGGGAGAATCAGAATTTTGGTATGAAATGATTGAGAATAAATTTAAAACGATTGAGGAATTTGAGAAATTGTTGTATAAACAATATTGGAGTAACCATACTCAACAAAAAGTTAGATTTAACCTACTTAATGGGAAATACTATGAAAACTTGGGAATAAGTCGGGAAAATTATGTTTTGAGGAAAATTTATAATATTCTACACCTTGAACCAAGCTTCACTGAAAAGGAAATGGTATGTTATTTAGGTAGACACTTTTCTGATGATATACATAACGTCATCATAACGCAACGGATAGAAACTTTAGACAATCTTATAGAATATCTTAGGGGAATTGATGATCATCGAGTAGGATGGAGAAAATCAAATAGGGAAAATAGAAATGACGGACAGAACTATAATAGGCAACATTTTAGATATGACAGGGGAAATAATTATAATTCTGGAAAATTTGATAGCCACGAAAATGGAAATGACAAACAGAATTACAATAGACAAAATTTTAGATACGACAAGGGAAATAATAATAATAATTTTGGAGAATTTGATAATGCATATCAGGGTAGAAATAACAATTATTACAATCAGAATCGTAATAATTATAATGGTGATAGAGACTCATATAGAACAAATTCTTATCAAAAGCGCGAATATAATGGCAACGAATACTTACAAAGAAATAATACTTATGCTAATCAGGGAAATGATAAACGACAGGTGCATTGGGAAGATAAGAAAGGTCAAGGACAAGGGCAACGAACAGACGAACGTACGTATGCGCAAATTACGAACACGAATTTACAGAGAGACAATGGGGGAATGCTTAATTCGCAACAGGATCTGAATCGAATTGATACAGTTGTGCAACTAAATGAAACGCCTGGGATCCAGGATTTTCGGTAGGTAACATTTTAAATTCAACCACAACATATGGCCACATGCGCGAATTCATTGGAACTGAGTTTGATAACGGATCACATAATTTAAAAAAAAATAATTTGCCTATAATTAATATCGAAATTAATTCGTCTCAATTTAACGCCTTAATAGATACGGGGTCTGAAATTAGTTTAATAAATAAAAAAATAATGAACAAGTACTTAAAAGTCAATAACAAAAATAATTGTATTAAAATATCTAAGATTAATTTAACGAGCGCTATTGGAAAAAAGTTTGCGGAATGTAATAAAGTATTACATACAAAATTTATGGTGGAAAAGTATGAATTTACTGGTAATTTTATTGTAGTCGGAGACATGAATTTCGATATCATAATTGGGGAAGATATCTTATCACAACTCAGGGCAAAGGTAGATCTAGAAAATAGGCATGTAGTTTTAGAAGGTAATGAAGTACCTATGAATAATATAAATATAATGCGGTATATAAATAATGATAATGGCTTAGGAGCCGAAATATATAATATAAATAAAATGCGAAATAATTTTGCAGATAACGGCAGAGAAGCCGATTTACGTAGTTGTAAGATACCCGAAGAGTTGTTGATAGTTTGTCCTGACAAATATGATAAACTGATGCATGAACTTTTACAAAAATATGTGTCGTTGATTAATTTTGAAGCAAGAGTAGCAACAGGCTATGTACATAAATTACAGGTAGATGAAAGCAAAGATTTTAAATGCAAAACGTACCCTATTCCTTACAAACATAGAAATTTAGTACAGATTGAACTTCAAAACATGATAAAGTCTGGTATAATAGAATCGGCAAAAACAAACTATATCAACCCATTAGTAGTGGTAAAAAAGAAAAATAATTCTATTAGGCTATGTCTAGATGCTAGAAATTTAAATTCAATAACTAAAGCACAGTTTGATGCCCCCCAAACAATAGACACAATGTTATCAAGAGTAGGTAAAAATACAATTTTTTCTAAATTAGACTTAAAGAATTCATTTTGGCTCATTCCATTGCATACCGAATCTCGAAAATTTACAGGTTTCAGTGTGGATGGACATATTTTTCAGTTTAGGGTGGTTCCATTTGGCTTACAAAGCGCATCTTCGGCTCTAGTTCGGGCGATGCAATCTATCCTCGATAAATATGATACCTTTTGTCTTCATTATATAGATGACATCTTGGTATTCTCCGAATCGGAAAATGAACATCATAATCATTTGGATATCATTCTCAATGCATTAGATGAAGCTGGTTTGAAATTAAATATAGAAAAATGTGAGTTTTATAGGACATTTGTTAAATATTTAGGTTATAAAATCAAACAGGAGGGAATAAGTATCGGCGAGGAAAGAGTTAAAGAAATTAAGGAATACCCACGTCCTACAAATTTAAAAATGTTGAGGGGATTCTTGGGCGTTTTAAACTATTATAAAAAATTCATACCGCGGCTCTCAGAATTGGAGGCCCCTTTGATTGAACTGTTAAGAAAAAGCGTTAAGTGGAAATGGGATGAGAGAAGAGAGAATGCATTTAATGAAGTAAAAAAGAACTTTCATGACAATTTACTATTATATAGCCCAGATTTTTCAATACCTTTCACGTTACGTACAGATGCTTCAGATAATATCATTGCTGCAGAGCTAACGCAAGTCCAAGGGGGCGTTGAGACTCCAATTTGTTTTGTATCTCGTATATTAAGGCCATACGAATTAAGATATTCAGTGTCCGAAAAAGAGATGTTGTCTGTGGTATATTCAATCTCCAAGCTTACGTTTTTCCTGACTTCAAATCATTTCTTTCTTGAAACAGATCACTCTGCATTGTGTTTTCTAATGAAGAATCGTTTCGCAAATAATAGAATCTACCGTTGGTCATTATTAATCCAAGAATATTCTTTTACAATAAAACACAGACCGGGTAGAGACAATATAACTGCAGATGCACTCACACGCAACCGCCATGTTAACACTGACCACAATAACACATTTACCGTTGCTCTAAACTCATTTGAACACGAAGATCAGTTATATTCAAACATGCAAATTCTACATAGTCAATCACTTCTACGCGAGTTACGGAATAAAATACAACATCAACCACACAAAGGTTTCTCATTAAAAGAAAATTACATAATCAAAACCATTGCATTGGAGGAAAAATATGTTATCGATATACAGTTCGCGACTAAAATCATATTAAATCTACATGACCGATATGGTCACATTGGTGTTAGAAAAACATGGTTGATATTTCGGGAAACCTTTTATGCAGAGAAGGACTTAAGCTTGGCCAAAGAATTGATAGCAAGATGTCTTCAATGTTGTTTGGGAAAGACAAAAAATCATGTTAACCGAAACACTGTAAACAGTATCGTTACAAAATCACCATTAGAACTAATTGCGTTAGATTATGTAAGCAATTTAATTGCAAGTGAACATGGTTATAGGCATATTTTAATTATAATTGATATCTTTACTAAGTTTGTTAAATTATACCCTACTAAGAGGTGCAACACGGGAACTACGCAAGAAAAGTTGAAACACTATTTTAGAATGATAGGAAAACCTTTTAAACTACTAGCAGATAACGCCACATATTTTAACAATAATAGATTTATTAACTATATGGAAAAACAGAATATCAAGGTTATCTTTACAACAATTAGACATCCTCAAGCAAATCCTTGTGAACGATATATACAGGAGGTCATTAAATTCTTGAGATTAATCATACAAAATAACCATACTGAGTGGCCTTTAGCCCTCAGTGATGTTGAATATTACATTAACAATGTTCCAAATACAGTTACTCTCATTTCTCCCATTACATCTATGTTTGGACTACCACCGACAAGACCATGGACAGACAATAATACTATAAATTTGCAAAATATACATCAGTTAGTACGAATACGTCAGGAAAGAAGTACCAGGAAATATTTGGCACGGGCTAACAAAAAAATTAAAAAGAAAATTAAATTCAAAGAAGGAGATCATGTAGTAATTAAGCGTTTGAAGGTATCGGATCCTAAACGAAACATTTGTGGAAAGTTACTTCCACCTTTTGAAGGTCCATTTATTATTAAAACGGTACTTAATGACAATACTTATGAATTGAAGAATATTAACAATGAGTATATCCGTGGTAAATTTCATATTGAGATGATATACCCGTACAATCCAGATTGAAACATGTACTTTTAAAAGTAACTTTACTATGTGAATGCCACATCACATTCTTAAAATATCAAAATTTTCTCTTAAGAACAAAATTTTTACATTTCTAGGGGGAAATGCTGTGTCATTTACAGTGGAAAGAGTATAAAACTCATTATAGCCAGATAGCGTGACATTGATTTTTACAGACCGTATTCCATACATTGCAATGCACTGTACGGTTTCAGACGTGAGAAATTGCATACACGACTCTGTTTTCAGGAGGCTAGTGTTAATGACTTTGTTGAAACTTTTAATATTACCAAATGATAATTGGAATACTTCAGTTGTGTTTGAAAGTTACATGCAATTTTAGTATAAGCTTTTCTATAGTTATAAGTTATGAAAAGTACTGATCATAATCAAACCAAATAGACTTTAAATTAAAGGTATTTATTGGTACTCACTCCACATCTAGGATTCTCTAAGGTATTCTCAGTTCAAGGGGGTTCCTAGGCATAAGTTTGGGTGCATAGTTTCACTTCAACCAAAATAGGGAAAAGACTTTTATAAAAAAGATATGAAATTATAAATCTTGTGCTCCAAATGTGAGAGGAAGTTATGTTTATTATTCCTAGTAACTTTTATGGGATATTCACTCCACATCTCCTACGTTTCTATTTGCCCATTTTTATCGTTTGCCAATCTAAAGGCTTTTTCATATTAAATTTATATTAAAATTGTTCAATATAGTTTCATACTTTTGTAAAAGTAGAATTAGAGTATTATGTAAGTTCTGAATGGTAAATTTCTTAGTTTTTTGTATTATGAAGGCCATAATGTACAAAATAGAATATTTATTGATCTAGCCTAAAAGGCATTTATATCACACAAGATTCATATCTAAATGAGAAGAAAAATATGAGGAAAAGTATTACAAACTCAAAATTCACATTCAGTAATCAGAAAGTTCAAGATATAATACATTTCAAAATTAAATTCATGTCAAAAAGAAAAAATCAAGATATGATATTGATGAAAGACAGTTCTCAAAAAAATTATGACAGAGAGGATTAAATTTTGAAAATTGAGTAAAAAAGTATATAATTTTCAAGATATTATAAGATACGAGACTCTAATGAAATAGTCAGTCAAGTGATGATAAATATTCTATGGTTAAAAAGAAAATTTGTCTTAAAATAAAATTTATAAATTGATATTCTGGAAGGTTGTAGTTTGATGTGTTTATCACTCTACAAAGAAAATAATATATAAGGTATTGCTTATCTATAAAAGTGCTTAATCCAAGTGCATCGAATAGTGCCACGTTATTTTGAAGGAGATAAATCCCAAGCATTTTTAAAGAAAATCGAAAACTACAGTTCACAACCACCACGAGAGAAGTCTTTCGATTTGGATCGGCTGTTTGGATTCTGACGTTATCAGTTCGACACCAGGTATAGACGTAACATGTTTTAAGTGCGTGTCGTGAGAGCTCTAAGACGTAAGTAAAAACAATATAACTTTGAGTAACAAAATTTTAGAACTATTAATATTAGATTAAATACGGGTTGCAACCAAATCAATTTAAGGCCTTTAGTTTCATAATTTTAAGTATTTATTTGTCAACATTTATAAATTTTAAAAAAACCATTCAGATAATTATAATTAACCTTTCATTCACAACTGTTAGAGTTTGTTTTTTTCAATCAAATATTTTTCAACATTTCAGGAACCGGCTACTGAGACAGATTTGTTTGCATCATTGCGAACCTTCTCGTGCTCTGATACTGACAGCACAGGTTTATGGTGTCTGTCAAGATTTATTGATACTTTGTATCTGGCGTCCAACTCTTTTAATTTCAATAAAAATATTGTTATGGTTTACAAATAAAATTCATCATTATTCAAATTCAAATTTCCAAATCATCATAACCATTTGTAAACACAAATAATATAACAATATATATATATGTCATATTCCACGCTTGTGTTTTCAGCGGTTCCGCATCAAACTCATTAGAACGATTTTTCTCACACTGGTCCTACGACTGAAATGAAAGAGGACATTTTTTGTGTATTTTTAATTAGTGAATGAAATTCTTGTACCAAATTGAAAAAAAAATAAAAGACAAGAAATTAATGCAAAATATCGACAGCCCCCTCAATATCACCCACTTACGGTAAAAAATATTTTTAAAAAATACTATAAAAATAAGCTTGTATTATTGTTCAATATGCGTATAAAGTCGCGTCCCTGTAAATCAAAAGGTTTCTGAAATATAATAATAATAATAAATATAATAATCAATTTTTGGGTGCCATTTCCAAAGGGCCGTAGCTCAAGGTATTTGCGAACATATTTTTGCATGTAGAATATGCACCAGAAGTTTGTCATCGATATTTCCGGAGAACTCTGTATACACTGGCAAATACATATACACAAACGCGCTGGAAGCCATTCATAAACACGTACATATAGATTACCCGTTACCTCGTTGTTAGACCTTCAGGCACTCCTGGAGCGAAAACCACTCATAAGATAGATTCAGTGCAATAGGAATTTTTGATCAGCATGACTTTAACTACAAAATAGCAAAGTTTCAGCCAATCCCACAGAAGCATGCCGAAATATGTCATATATATATTTCACCTAACCTAAAAATTAATAAAAAAATTCTGAAAAAAATGCTTGAGCTTTACTGGACTAGAACAAAAATATTTCGACCCTTGCAATTTTTTGGTAAAGTTAATAGTTTAGGAGTAAGAAGTTCTTGAATGTCTAAAATGAAGCAAATTACCTAACTTTGACAAGCTGTATCTCAATAACTGTCCATAGACTTGACAGATGGATAAAAAAATGTCGTTTTGGTAACATGTTACACATGCCTAGTTTCATCTCGAACCGTTGAAAAATAGAAAAATGGCGACCGGAAAGTGATCTCGTTGACACCCAGTATAGGTTGCCTGCCATATTGTAGCAGCCATTTGAATTTTGGAAATTGTGGAATTCTCTAGGGGTTCTAAAAACACTTCCTATCTCTATGCCTTTCAAGTTCCGAGCTCATCGAGAAGTACTCGAATGATCCAAGGACACATAAAAAATATAGGTAAAAACGAATAAATATTGTTACACTTTCTTTTATATACAGGGCATCCCAAATTGCACAGGCCAAACTTCATCAATGGTAGAATATTTTAGAATGAGACAGAAATCCCTATAAATACGGTCTGGAAATGCTTACGTTCTTAGATACAGGTTGCTCAGTTAGAAATCCTGAAAATTGCTTTTTATGAATATCTTCCAAAAGTCTGAAGATAAGTAAATGTAAAATGACTACTGTACACGGAAATCATTCAGGAGCTGGTAAAACTCAGAGGTATAGATATGATTTTGCGTATAACTGCATGTGGTGAAGTTTGGCCTGTGTAATTCGATAGACCCTGTATATAGACCAAAATCCAATTCTTCTTTATTTTCAGTTTATTATTTTATTATTATATTAATAAAAGTTGATAATAATGAGATAACGCAGGCGATTTTTATTTTATTATTTTTACAGTTTCCGTGCTACGACATTTTCGTTTCCATAAATCATTTACTAATGAAATGTCCGGTTATGAGCAACTGACTATTGACGTTAAAGTTCTTCTCAAACTTAGCTTGGTGGACCTTTAGCAACTTCCTGAAAGGAATATTATCATTCACAGCGGTTAAATTTAACCGGTTTAGACTTGAGTTAGATATTCTCCTGTTTAATTAAATTAATAACCTTCTCTTAAGCAAAAAATCAATAGCTATTTATAGAAATTTTCATTTGAAAATAAATATTTTTATTTTATTACTGCAATAGCAAACTGCAAAGAACTTTGCCACTTGCAAAACTGCTAATTGAATTTTCTACAAAGTAAAAGATATTCTATCTACTTCTTTACGTCAATCTTCTCTTGATACAGGGTATCTCCAAATTCCAACTCGGTTTACCGACATTTTTTATACTTAAATTCAAGTGCCAAAAAAATTTATAAGTGAGACCAAAATAGATTGTACTGTGACAAGATAGTACAGCAACTTGGTGATCCTACTTCAAATTCTATAACAGTTTTAAATTCAAATATTTTTGAATAGTTTGATTCAAAATGAGTCAAATATGAAATATTAAAAAGGAATAAGAGTGCTTTTTCGTTGGGGGTGAGTTTCACCCTAACGGGTTTCGAAAAAAAAGTGACTATTGTAACGTGTAGATCGTCGAATTCTACTCCAGAAAAACCCCTTTAACGTTATTTTTGCTTTAATGCCCGCCGAGTTACAGGGGGTTGAAAACCTTGATTTTTAAGCAAAAAAAACACTGATTTTTTAAAGGTTTTAAAAGCAAATTACTCAAAGAGGATCACAGATTCGAAAAAGTTAGTCATAACAAGAAAGTTAGCTTATGAAATAACAAAAATAATCCATGAAAGAAAAGTCTGTTTAGGCTCATCGTTGCCGAGATGCAGTTAATGTAAGTCAAGTAATTTGCAGTTTTTTTTAAATATTTATTTTTAAAATTTTAATTTTTCAATTCTTTAATTTTGATGAAATTTTGGACTTAAGGTTTTTGGATAATTCCGAACGAGTTTTGTTAACAAAATTTTCTGATAAAAAAATGCCTAATATGATTTTTTGTTTTTTTCCATATATTTTGGTACCGCAGGTGGCTTTGCATTTGTAGGAGGCGAATGTTTTTTGGTCGTAATTAGATCCTAATTTGTTCTATACTTGAGTAAAATTTGATTCAAATCGCACAATAAATAAACATTTTTGAGAGGTGTTCAGCTTTTAAATTAGTCACTCTGTATGTTCAATGTGCTTTGAAAATGTTAACCATTGTAAACAATTACAACTAAAAACATTGTATACTCTTGTTTTTCTGAATGTGTTCCTCCAAATTTAATATTTTCATTAGGAACTGCTTTTATATATTTATTTTATTTAGACAAATTTGAATTTACAAACAGTTTGTTTATTTTCACCTCATTTTCTAATTTTAATAAGACTCGATATTTGTTAATAGCAGTAACAGAAGTATCATATACATGTAAAATTGTGTTATCAGCAAAAATATGCATTTATGACCTTCTAAGTTATTTTAAAACATGTCATTTATGAACATAATAAAGAGTGAAGGCCCAATACACCACCTTGGAGCACTCGTTTCATTACTTCGATTTTTGTTGTTTGGTAGCGATTTCTTAAATATGGTTGAACCCATTCATAACTGGTATTATTAAAACCAAAATAATATTTCAGTGTAGTTAACAATATCCCCCTTCCTACTTCCAAGGCTTATTTAAAGTCTAAGAAAACTCTTACTTTAACTATCAATTCTTTTTTGAATTTTAGTTTCGCAAGAGTACCCCTCTCTGAAACTAGACTAATTTAGAGATAACGATTATGTTAACTCTGTTAACTGCTGATAAACTACTAATTTAAGAGTTTTCTCCAGACAGGGTAATATATTGAAGTGCACGAGCTCTTCAATTAACCTGGTTCTCTTTACTTATGTTTTTAACGTATCTGAAAACTGCGACTTAGATAAAGATGACTAAATTCAGTAAAGGACACCCAACAACACCAAAAAAGTTTTTGGAAGTGTAAAATCAATGTCATGTTCTTAAATTTATTTTGCTCTTTAAAAATTATTCCCTCATTTGTAACAATTCGATGTTTTAATTTAATTTTAAAGATATTGTCTTCTGAAAACAAGCGAAAAGCTTTTACATTTAATATATGAAGCTGTTGTCATTTAATTATTGTATAGTTTCAAAGATAATACATAAATAGTCCATGTAAAGACATTTTTTGAACAAAATAATTATCATTTACCATTTATTTTTTTACCACTTTACGTCCAATAAAAGTACATTTGTAGTCACATACAAGGATAGTATTGGGTATTATTACCAAGAATTAATAAACATTAGGTAATCGTTTATACTGTGAAAGCATTTCTTTATTAGGAATTTTTACTAATTTATAAAATGCATTAAAATTCATATTTGTGATGTAAGTGTCCTTAAAATAATTTACAAAATTGTTGTCATACAACATTCAATTTATTATTCCAAATAATGCAAGTCCTAGAGTCCTGTTGAACTAGATTGTGTACGTTCCCAGTGCTACAAGAGTGCATATCAGAATATTTTAGAAACTTCTCTAATTGCCGGTAATTTTGGAATAACGTTTCACCAGGAACTGCAGAATTTCTAAAATATTCGCAAATAATTTAAAAAGTCGTAAGTTATACCCCTACAGGGAAATGGGGGAATTTAATTTTACATAATGTACTGCATAAAGGGCGTTCCATTGACTTAAACAAGTTTTCGCGATTTGGAGTTGACAAAATGTAACGTAAAAAACTGAACAATTGGTATATTATTATTGATTTTTTTTAAACTGTAGAGGATAGCTCACTTTATGGTCTTTCTGCATGCCAAAAAGAAAATAAGAATCTTTTACGTGAAAAAAGTTATAAAGGTTACTGCAAGTCACTATAGCTGTCAAATTATTTATAAAATGTCAAATATATCTGAAATGGCTGGGTTTAGGGATAGAGTATGTTACATGTTTTCGACTCAGAATTTTTCGCTCTTCTCGAAAACTTCGAAATATATAGAATATTTCGTTTAAAATAAGCAAGTTGGTATCAACTTCCGGTATAAGTGGAACTGCCAAATGCTTGTAATTATTTTCATTGGCCATACTAACATTAGTAATTCCCTGTATTAAAATTTTCTGGTGCGTACTTTTCCCTATATCGATGGATACAATTCCCGGTGAGACACCGGGATATTGTATATATAGGATATTTCTGTAAAAGTAAGCTGCACGGTGTACCATACGCCGAACCTTGATTAGTACGGGTAGGTGCTTTTTGCAAAATAAATAATTTTTCAATTGTATTGGAGTTGCCTCATACATAGGGTTGCCAACCGTCCCGATATATCGGGATGGTCGTCGGGACAGTCACCGTTATTGACCTCTGAGTCTTGACGTCACGATAAAGACAATGAAATTTCTTAAAATAAGGAGCAGTTTTAATTTTGTTAAAAAGACAATGATATATTTTTCTTTAACATATATGCCTTTTTATTAGGGAAATACATAGTGTCCCGATATAGTTTCCGGACATTTATGGCAACCCTACTCATACACCGTAGAGTATCCGAAAAAATATGCTCATCCTCACAATATTTGACTAATCCCTTAATAATTATTTCAAATATTTTACTAATTATTGGTGTTGCCACAAAAATAATCAGGATAATTTCAATCTTTTTTCTTATGCAAGGGTAAAATTTTGGTTAGGTATTTTAAGCAGATCATTTGCCTTCATCAACACATTTATTAGACAGCATCGTTAATGATTTAATTAGGTATTCGAGGGAAGCCTTTATCATATAGCTGCTCAGATAGTAAAATTTAAACTGGATATATTTTTAAATTAATGTATTGCCTCTCTTACATCTGATTCCAAAATCCGTTGCATGAAATAAGAAAATGGGAGCTTAGGAATTTTATTTGAAGAATTATTTCATCAATATTGTGGTCATCAATTGCTCTTAATGCCGTATCATAGACAGCTAAAATACATATTAAAATTTTCTGATGAAATCAAGATATCGATATTTGAGCAACCTTTAATTTTTCTTTCACTATTTACTAACTTCCAGATAGTTTTATTTTTTGAACCTATAGTTTTGTTGACTATAAGCTTGTTGACTATAGACTACTTTCCAAGAAAGATTTTTTTCGAATGTTTGGGTGGGTCTTTTTGGGACTAGAGGAATTGGACCATTTTTTTAATGACAAATTAACCTGCAAACCAAGTTTCAAGATTGTCTATAAATTAACATTGTCAGAAAGATTAAATGATTCATATTTTCAACAAGATGGGGCTCCACCTCACGCTGCTGCAACAGGTGGAAATTATTTAAATAAAGTTATGACCGATAGCTGGATAGGCACCTCGATCACCAGATATTACTCCGTTGGAGTCTAGAGTTACATTAAAGATAAGGTATTTCAACTACCCCTGAAAATTTTGAGGATCTCAAAACCAGAATAGACATGTCCACAACAAAAATAAGATACATTAATATTATTTAAAACCATACATTAGAGCCCCTAGTACCAAAATCAGATTTTTTTTAGTAATAAATATTTTAATTTTGTCACTTATTCGTAATAGAAATCACCCGAACGCAGCGAGGTTAAAAAACGTTCCCAAGGTAGAGGCTAGTAATATGACGTCACTTACCTTGCAGGTATGCAGACCTGTATGTGGGCCCGTTGTTCTTTATTGAAAGACTAATGTAATATTATCGATCAGCATGCTTTAGAACCCCTATATCCAAATTTTGAAGATATTTTGATTTATGATTTTCGAATTACGGCCTCTTAAAATTATATTTTTCAAATATTAAATAATTAATAACTTTTAAACGAATTGTATTTCGAAAAAAAGTCATTCTTCATTTTCTATTTAAATTCATTGTTTCTAGAACCCAGCGTCATCTGTACTTTCAAATTTCATATGCCAAGAATTTTTATTGAAAAATTACCAAAAATAATATCAAACAATTTATAACTTGAAAACGATTTTTTTTTTTCGAAAAAAAGTAACTCTACACTTTCTGTTTAAAAACACTTTTTCTACCTACTACTGTCATCCATGCTTTCAAATTCGGCAATCCTTAATGCACGAATAATTTAGAGGGCAGCTGGTTCAAAATATTTTATAATTTTTCAATGAAAATTCTTAGTCTATGAAATTTGAAAGTACAGATGACGCTGGGTTATAGAAAAAGTGAATATAAATAGAAAATGAAGAATGACTTTTTTTCGAAATACAATTCGTTTAAAAGTTATTAATTATTTAATATTTGCAAAATATAATTTTAAGGGGTCGTAATTCGAAAATCATAAATCAAAATATCTTCAAAATTTGGATATAGCATGCTGATCAATAATACTACATTAGTCTTTCAATAAAAAACAACAGGCCCACATTACACAAACAGGCCTGCGTACCTGCAAGGTAAGTGACGTTATATTACTAGCCTCTGCATAGGAACGTTTCTTAGCCTCGCTGCATTGGGGTCATTTTTATTACGAATAGTTGGCAAAATAAAAATATATATATTTTTATTGTTACATTAGTTTATAATAGCGATTATTTCACTCATTAACGCTATAGCCAATGAGAGCCCGTTTTTTAACAACATTGCACCAATCAAATGTCATTATTAGTGGTAATTCAAGCTAGATCGGCTTTTGACAGTACCAACATGCAACATTTATCGCTCTAATTTTTTATGTCGCTGCAGCGGCAAATACTGCGATAATTTTTTGACGTTTTGTTTCGTGAAATATTTTCGGCAAATAGGGCAACTCACGCTTTTAAATTTTATCTATAAATATCTTCTCTAGCTTATTACTAATTGTTAACTTACCTTGTAAATTTTAATATTGTATTATGTACTAGCAAACATAAACACACCACATATAGTAAACAATCGTCAGTTCCAAAGAGAAGCCTGTCCGAAATATATAGGCTATAACCCGTGCCTATCTGTAACTATTTCAATTTCCCTAGTTTTTAATCAGGTAACAATAATATACAAAGATTGTACTTAATATACCTAGCTCAGGAACAAGTCAAGCACAGCTTTCAATAGCTCAATAACGTAGTTACAAAGTTAAGCAAATCATTTATTATAAATGTCAAGTAAACACATTCGCTGTGGAAATAAACTAAAAATGTACCTAGGTACCTACTTACATACGGTAATCTATCAAAAACTAACTAGTTCAATCAAAGCTGTGCAATATTTTAATTTGTTGTATTTAAAATTCATTCTGACTAACGAAGCAAACCTCAACATAATTTGTAAACTTCGTAAGTTAAAATTAAGGATTAAATACGTAAATATGAATCAATGAACAATTATTATGGAATATAACTCCAGTAGCGGTAGCGCTAGATGGCGCTCTCTATGTCAATCTCGGAACCACGAGTGTATAGTAATAAATAGGCGGGACATCGGGAATAAAGTAGTGCTCGCAGATTAAAGATGTAGTGCTCTCTCTATCGTTTCTCGTCATATTGCACCTCAGAAACGCCTGAAAGGTGTTAAGCCAGTCTATATATTATAATATCTAAGGTTTCAACTCGTTTTATTTACTAGTTGCCATAGAAACGTCACTAGATTATTTTAAAATATAGGGAATCTCCATTGTTTCTACTGCGTTTGTTTTAGATTTGCTGTTGTGACAATATGAGTCGGTTTGGAAATATTTCTGTATATCAAATTACTTAATGAGGAAATTGAAAACAAAGTCAGTAAACTCTAAAAAGTGACAAGAAAACGTCTGAAGGCAATTAATGAGAAAACATAATATTGAAGATGTACTTAATGAATTATTTATTCGTGAAATATTCTCCTCAAATACCACTCGTGCTTTAAATTTTATCTAAAAATTTTTTCTCAAGCTAAGTTGCCCCTAGTTAATATAACTCGTGCAAATTGGCAGTTTATTATAAAAGATTAAATCCCTCCCGCTAAAGCGGTCGGGATTTAATCAGATAATAAACTGCCAATTTGCACTCTTTATATTACCAGGGAACACTTTCGAAAAGCACTAGTGATATTACATACGATAAATCTGCCATAGCCAATTGAAATTAAAATTTTGTGGACATGCCTATTACAAACGCATGTAAGTCAGTTATCCCCGAAATGCTCCAAAATGTAATGTGCCGTAGAGCACATTTGTGTATTAGAATACATGATGCACAATTTGAGCATTTATTGTAGCTAGTAGAATAAATACACACATTTTCTTTTCAGTATGGTAGTATTATAGGTAGTACTGCTATACATAGTTTTTCGTTTTTTTCTATGTCCGTTTTGTACTTGTATTTTTATTTATGACATGTTTATTTGTCTATATTAAATTGTAATAAATAATTACTGATTTATAATTACTTTTAATATTATGGTATAGCTGATTTTTACCATTCAATGATATGTAGATGTTATGGTTTTCATAGAATCTTAAATTTTGGCATGAACTATCAGTTAATCAGTTTTTACGACATGTTCCATATCGTTGGAAAGAGACAAAAGCAACGGATTTAATGGTGTCATTTCCTACCTTAAGATTTCTTCTTTTTATTTTTTGCACAAGAGCATATGTCAAACTGCGTTTTTCGGATTTTTTATATACATATTATTTTTCTTATAGTCCTTGCCGTCAACTTTCAGTCTTTCAATTTTTTTCGTATCTCCTCAAATAATAATTAAGTAAGATTAGGCGTTTGCGGTTTTCCTATTTTTCATGATTTTGAACTATATCTCACAAAATAGGCTACGTATTCCAGATTTCTTTTTAGTGAAATAAAGCTCACAAAAATTGAGATAACTTTTAATAAAGCTATTTTCTATGAAGGCGTTGTAGGGCCACATAGGTTTTTTTTTTAATTGACTATAGTCAGATAATAACCAACTATAGTTAAATAATAATTGACTATAGTCAGATAATAAGCAACTATAGTCAGTTAAAATATGACTATAGTCAGATAAAATCCAACCATATCATAGATAAAATATATATATTATTATATAGATGGTTATCTCCCTGTTAATAATTCTATGACAGTGTGCAGGTAGCGCTTTGTGGGTGGTACCGAACTAAATTAATCGCGGGAAACTTTGAAAACCTTATATCCTTAAATTTCACTTTGTATTTTATAATATTAAAAAAAAAAACAACACTTACTGTGTAATATATTTTATTAGCTAACTAACTAATACATACATGAAAATAAATTATTTTTTGTTTTTTATATTTTATAAACCTATTACACTCCATTAATCTAATTTTGTTATAAAAAAGTTTAGGTTTATGTGCATCTAGTCCTTTTAAGGAATTGTTTACATTTTTAGTAAATACATGTATATAAAAATCTAAGAAATAATTAATAAATATTTCAGATATATTATGTTCGGTACAAGTGAAATATTGAAAATCTTCTATGTTAAAAAGTAAATAAAACCCTTTAAAGTATAGATCCAATTTTTAATCGAAGGGGGAACTGATTGTTTATTTTTTTTATGGAATTTTATATTTCGTAACACTTTGACTGCTTCATACCAAAATTCAATGCGATCCGAGTTTTCTTTCACAGCACTTCTTATTTATTTCCTTTTTAATTGACACTATCAAATAATTTGTCTATATATAAATATAAGAAAATCTGCAGTGCCCTCGGCCTCCGGTAAATCTTTCAGTCCTGAAATTAATTGTAACAAATTAATATACTGTGTACATGGAGGTAGAATATATTTATTCAACCTCCTTGACTGTGTACTTTCTTATTTTTTAAGCGATGACCATGTTGGCACATTAAATTGCAGACATTTTTAAGGGCTTTAAACACGCATGCTGAGTGATTTAAAAAATATATATTATAGATTATGTTTTTTATATTACAATTTCTGCTGTTTATGACAACTCCGAAGTTCAACTATTGCCTATGCTAGAAGATTACTACAAAAATATAACCTTACCTCTTCATCTAAACATGGGAATCGATGCATTACAGTTTGTTTATATGCATTATAACAAGAAGAAACACAAAACTTAAACACCATTATAGAAGATATTTTATTTTTTTAGCAATGAACACCAATGTAACACCGAGAGTAAAACACTTACGAGAAATGTAAATAATGTCGACCTGTCAACATAAAACAAATGTCAAAATCAAATTCGAATCCCTAAACCGCGAAAGCGATTGAAGCGACAAGTGCGTGGTACCCGGTACTAAACACTGTTTGACCTTCGCCGTATAAGATAAATATCTATATAATAATAGAGAGTTATTGGAAATTATAAATACTGCCACGCAGTATTAAGGGGCTACCTTATTTTATTAGTGCATTACCTTTATTTCATCAGCGAAATGTTAGTTATTGGAACACACCTTCGTTTTTCGTGTCGTTATTTCTGTGCAATTCTGACGCTTGCGCACTACTTTCTCTAACTTAACAAAAATAATAAATAATTTTTTTATATAGTTTTTTCTATCCTATGGTGCTTGTGTATTGCTTTGTTTAAATTTAATGTGGAACAAATTCTGGAAGCTTTTATCCTAGGAGGGGCAAATGAGGATATCGAGTATGCAATTTTGGACAATATTTTAACCAACATATTATGTCTATTAATAATATTATATGTTGTTTAATTATTCTAATTATTTTTTTTCAGTGATAATAAATAATGTTGCTGAATAGTTTCTTTATTCCTGGGGATCTATGGTTGCATGGGTTTATGTTTATAAATTGTTTTGTAAAGTGCTAGATCGTCTCCATAAGTAAATTTTAACCTTGTATTTTTTTTTATTAATTTTAGGGGAGAATCGAATCAGATATAGGTACTTAGGTATGATATATTATTTATTACTGAAACAAAAATACTTTGTAAAAAACACCGGCAGTCGGCACAACATAACACTGACGAAAAAATAAGGTTATAGTAATTCAAACCAGTAAACAAACAAAAATGTGTGAGCGATCGAACGTCAAAGTTGCTAAATGTCAAAATACGGCAAACTTAACGCACTGCAGTATCCCTTCACTAATAAGGGCAAGCACTATCCTTAATAAGAGATCCCTTATTTGCGGATCAAATTGCGCAGGCGTAGATGCCAAAATAACGCTGACTTTAATACTGCTTGCCCTTATTGCGCGTCCAATAACTCCCTAATATATATATTTTTTCTATGAACCATATTCTACAGTGGTTGCAGACCATATACCGGGTGGCCACAAGACCGGCCCAGGCTTATAGCTCCTTTGTTTATGAGCCAACTGTTTTGAAATTTGGAACATATATTCCAATTTATTGACATGTGTAGTCAAAATGGCCGACTTCCGGTTTCGACGGAAATAACATCAAAAGACCCCGCACACAATACATGGGTTTTGCAGCTCCGGTCAAATTTCGTGAAACTCTGGGAAATAGTAGTTCTCAGTGAGTAGAAAAAAAGTCTAAATGGGCGCGAAACTCCAAACCCCATTGGTTCCGAGATAAGACCAGCTGAAGCTCTAGAAACCCCTACCAAACCACAAGCGGGCTAATCCGATATCGATAATCTGACCCCAGATTCGTTCGTGATCAGCGTCTTCGAAAATTCTTGGTACGAGTATAGGCGGATTTTGAAGTATGAAAACGGTATTTGAATATTCGCGATTTTTAGCGAACAGAATATTTGCTGGTCGCAGCGTTCAAGCAGCTTTAGCTCAAAACCAGTATATTTTTCAGCTTGGCGCCCATTCAGACTTTTGTACTACTATTCCGATAGTCATGTGGATTAGCCTACTGGTGGTTTGGTAAGGGTGGTTTCTAGAGCTTCAACTGGTCTTATCTCGGAACCAATGGGGTTTGGAGCTTCGCGCCCATTTAGACTTTTTTCTATTCACTGAGAACTACTATTTCCCAAAGCTTCACGAAATTTTTCCGGAGCCGCAAAACCCATGTATTGTGTGCGGGGTCCTTTGATTTTTTAAATGTAACACCCTGTATATTTTGGTATTTTTGGAATTTACGGACCAAATTCTGTCTGATCGCGTTGGAAATTTTCATTTTTTTTTTTAAATAATTTTAAAATTTTGAATTTCATTTTTCAACCTATTATTGAATTATTTAATTTTTTAGTGTTAATTAGAAAACGCCAAAAATTTCGCTTAACTTCAATTGTGGAAGAAAATTACAAAGGCATTGTAGGGCCACATAGGCTTTTTTTTAATTGACTATAGTTAAATAATAATTGACTATAGTCAGTTAATAAGCAACTATAGTCAGTGAATATGTGACTATAGTCAGATAAGATCCAACTATATCCTACGGTGATTGCATACCATATATAGTTATCGCAATTGCAATAGTGATCGACGTACCGTCTATCTAGGCGGTGTTGTTGAGACGCAATGGTTGTAGAACGCAGAGCCGGATTTAACTATATTGTTCCCTCGTTTACTTTTTATAATATTACACTTACAATATCCCCCAAAGCACTGCTATGAATTGGTAACAAAACTTACTAAAATTATTTTCAAAAACACATTACCAAATAAAGAAATATGAAGTCATTATCGAATTATATCTTCATCCCGACATATAAGCTCAACTGCGGTATCTCTAATTGCCGTCCTGGGTTAAACAATACACTCCCAAGTTTACGCCCTTGTCTCTCACTTAATGTAAAAGTGGAGTAAAGACGGGAGATCTACTTGCCGACCTATTCATTCCTCTCACCCCTCTTAACGTCATAATCCCGCTCGCTATTAAGATTGCTTCAACTATACCCGGTGGCCACTAGAACCGGCCCAGGCTTATACCGCCTTTTCTATGAACCAACTGTTTTGAAATTTGGAACATGTATATAAGACATATTTTCCAATTTAGTGACGTGTAGTCAAAATGGCCGTCTCCCGGTTTCGACCAAAATAACATCAAATTTGATTTTTTAAAAGGGACATCCTGTATATTTTGGTATTTTTGGAATCTACGGACCAAATTCTATCTGATCGGGTTGCGAAATTTTCATTTATTTCAAAAATAATTTTAAAATGTCATTTTTCAACCCAGAATGCTGTGACTGGGGTAAAATTTATCTATCTCCACTCTTTCATCCACACTAATGATAATTCTTAGTAGTAAGTTAATATTAAGTGTATTGTGGGCCAATAAATTTCAACGTGTTGGTTTTTGATAAGAAAGTCAATTTCTTTAAATGAAACGTGTATGGACCATCCACAACAGTATATAGTTAATTCTATTTCGAATACGACAATATGCGATATGTCTAGTTTTATTTCTATTTAACACTATAAAATTAAATAATTCAAATTAGGTTGAAAAATGAAATTCAAAATTTTAAAATTATTTTTGGAAAAAATGAAAATTTCGCAACGCGATCAGACAGAATTTGGTCCGTAAATTCAAAAAATACCAAAATATACAGGGTGTTCCATTTAAAATATCAAATTTGTTGTTATTTCCGTCGAAACCGGAAGTCGGCCATTTTGACTACACATGTCAATCAAATCGGAATATAAGTCTTATATACATGTTCCAAATTTCAAAACAGTTGGCTCATAAACAAAGGAGCTATAAGCCTGGGCCGGTTCTCGTGGCCACCCGGTATATGGTCTGCAATCACCGTAGGATATAGTCGGATCTTATCTGACTATAGTCACATACATATTAACTGACTGTAGTTGCTTATTATCTTACCCAGGCAACACAAAATAGTATAAACGTTTTTATTTAGTTTATACCATGCGTTTAAATTTGGTATACCAAAACGTTTATTAATTGTTCGAATGTCCGCGCAATAAACATTTTATTTTAGTATCTTATAAACGTTTTATTTCAGTATATCACAAACTATTTATAAACGTTGTAATTTTCCTTATATTTAACGCTTTAAATAAATGTATATTTTGAATACATTTAGAACGTAGATATATGATTTAGAAGAAACGTATTTTATACTTACTTTTACAAAAACTAAGGAAAAATGTAGATTTATTACTTATACCAAGAATGTGGTCGCCCGGCCCATCCAAGATACAGTGCATTCCCAGATGGGTACCGCACTCTTGTAAACTTTCTTATTTTTGATTCGCCTAGAAAAAGTCATTCTTTATAAAAAGTTTTGCTCATCTTAGGAATTTATAAACAGTTTTCAAACTTAAGATAAATTATACAAGGTATTCTAAAAATTAGAAAATATGAAATTGACTTTAAGCAAAACATTTTATGAGTTATGTAACTTATACAAATAAAATTGGTGAATTATATACGTTAATAACACGTTGATTTACAAAGAGGTTTATCATATACGTTTAAAAAATAAACGAAAACGATAATTCAACTAAAATTTCGTTGAATAAACGTTTATTTTACTATTCGGTGTTGCTTGGGAACTATTATAGTCAATCATTATTTAACTACAGTTAGTTATTATCTGACTATAGTCAATTAAAAAAAACCTAAGAACCGAACGCCTTCGTAATTTTCTTCCACAATTGAAGTTAAGCGAGATATTTGGCGTGCCCTGGTAAAATAGACAGACGAATGTACCGATTTTCATCAGATTTGCTACTTAAAAAACTATTAGGACATTTCCGAAATATAGAGCAAGAAACACAATTCACTCATACGCGTGAATTATCTACATAGACATCTATGAAGGTAATTTTGAACAAAAACTGACAGCGCAAAGTAAAAAAAATGTCCTTGAACTCCTCGACGTGTAGAACGAAGTAAAACCGACGCTAGCCAGCAATTTTACATCAGCTGTACTTATGCATAAGCATTCGTATCCGTACATAAAATCCTGTATACCGGTTGGGTTAGAGATAGTTTAAAGAAGGGATATAGCACTGGCCAGGTGTGCACTAAAGGGGCAGGTACGCGGGTAGCAGATACGATATTAGACAGCAGGGAGCCCTGTGATTGACAGGCCAGGACCGCGGCGTGCTTTGACGAGTTTCACTCTACCGGTCCATTGTGGCACAGGGGTCCTCCACCAACATCCAATCCGGCACAGCATCTACGCACAGAAAAAATGTACGGTCTTGTGATGCGTACCGTCTTGAAAATTATGATTCGGTATGAAATTCCTCCGTGATGTTTCTATTAGCCTTCGATTATATTTACATGCGTTGACTTAATTCGTTCTTAGATGGCTACATTACTTGTGACGTTCACTACGAATAAATTAGGAAACAGATATTACCGAGAGTTATACGATATGTACGGGGTTAGACAGATTACCCAAGCAGCAAACAACCAATATAGACTAACCAGTAAGACAAGAATAATTTTATGAAGTTGAAAATTACTTAATTTCGTCTCAATAATTGACTATGAAGTCATACTTAGCTACTTGAAATTATACGCTTAAGTTATAAAGTACTTAATTTCTACATAGAAGTTTTCTTCAGAGTAAATTAATATAACTTATTCAGATAACAAAACAGAGAAGAAACAAACTTTAATTTTTTAACATTATCTATATAATAGATAAAATACAAAAAAAGAAAAATAAACAAGTTCAACTAGATTCTTTGGTAATATGTTTTTGAAGCAATCAGGCAACAATTACAGCTCAATCACCACAGATTGCGTTGTGATTGTCGCATATTACGTAAATAGGTGAAAATTTTAGGTATTTTTACGAGGCGTAGCTCCCAATAAACATTTTACGGCGCTAACGGTAACACCTAGTTATATAAAGAATATATAAAGGTAACGAAGTTATATAAGAAAGGTTTCAGTAGGCACCTATAGTCACCAAGGTTTATTAAGGTTTTATAAAATTACTGTAAGCTACAGGTATATAATGAAGTGTTATAAATATTTCCATCACCATTTTATAAAACCTACAGTAATCGTTACTAAAATATATATAACATGTTTGTATAAGGTTTGCTGTTACTTTTATTATAAAACTAATATTTCCTAGGTTATATAGCAGTATTGTTAATCACCTTTATAAAATCTAGGAAATATTAGTGCTTGGGTGTGTATACTATAAAACTTTTGGTAATTAATTTAGTAAGGAAAATTCCTTGTATAAACTTCCATTACACTCAGTGAAGCATGTTACCCTTATAAACCTTGATAATGCGTCGTGGCTGCTTTTGTATTTGACACATAGAGTGTTTATAAACTTAACTATGGAGAATAACTTATTAAAAACCTGGAAAAAAGTAAAATACAGTAGTGCATTTCGTCGCAAGTTTAAAAAAATTTTTCCAGAATTTTAAATTCAGTACCTCTGTCTTTTGGTACCAAAAGTGTAAATTCATATCAGGTGTCATCATCAAATTCATACAGAAATTGCACAATATCCAATCAAGAAGATATATCTCTACACAAAAACGAAATATACTAGAGCAAGATACACAGTACATATTAAAAACAAAAATACCCATAATAATAGTAGGAAATAGTAGTGAAACCGCTTTACTTATTTGTGACAATATTGAGACTTTCAGTGAAATGGATCATGAGGGACAATGGTTAATGAAGGCAATTTGTGTCCTGGTTCTTTTTAGTCTGTACCTACTATTTTAAAAGACCACACAGTCGCATGCACACATATTTTTTCAGGTTATAATAAATAAATGGCATAAATATGTATATAAGAGGTATATAGCATCACTACAAGTAATAAGTACATTTTTGCGACATACCGGGTTAAATAAGAGTGGTATGTAGCGGTTAAACCCCCACCATATTACTATATATTTGCAAACCGGTGTCGCGAAAATATAGATAGTTACTTTTAAACTATTTCTTACAAATTCAAAAAGATGTCAGTTTACGAGCTTGACAGCAAACAAGGACAGCGATACATACCGCTTCTAACCTACTTCGAGAGTGGGAAAGCTGCGGTTAGTGTTTTTACATATCAAAAGTCACGTGAAACCGTACTCCCCTATTAAACCACTTCTCGCGAAAATGAAGCGGTAAGTTAATAATACATACCACAACTTACCCGGTATGTCGCAAAAATGTACTTAATGTATGTTGCTATAATATTTTTAAAGGACATCTGAAGGGCTTTAAGTTTTATAATAACACTTTTAAGAACATTAGATTACTAAAGAGTATATAGCGAAACCAACACTATTTAGAGGTATATAGTATTACTTGAGTTTATATAAGGTCACCATGAGTGACATTACAGTTTCCAGCGAACTTCATTGCTTTCTGCCATGATGTTGAGTTAGAATGGAGACGCCATTTATGGCTCCTTACTAGAATTTAACATTTGACTTATTTTTACTATCTTGAAGCCAAAATATGCACTTATTTGGTGTAATGTTATAGGGGAAACACTTTTATTAAGTTTTTATATGTAATTTCTAAAAAACGCATTTATGCAATTTTCAGATCCGTAAATTAAAATTGACTATTAAAGCGTATTTCAGAAGCCCCTGCGATTTTTGGGAGAATTTTGTTCATGTTTGCCGTAATAAATCGCTCGCAGTAGAATTTTGACCTAGGCGAATGCGAAAATAAATGCGTAAATAAAGTACCTACAGTTGATTATATTATACATCCATGTTCATTTTATTTCATAAAATGACAGACAAGGTCAACTTGGAATATTTGATTGCAAGAAGAAAGTAGGTACATATGAATGATATGTATCCAAAAGAGAAAATATATATTTGCGTCAAAGAAGACAGAAATACAATTAAGTAACGGTGATCTGGTGACAGAAATATTACCAACACCATTATAGGGGTAACTGAAACGTCTACGTTTCATCACCAAAGGTAATAGTCTTAGGTTATATAAGAAGTTATATAAAGGTAACGAGAATGTTTCTATTACTGTTGGTTATAAACTCTGAAGTTATATACTGTTACTAAACCAGGCGCGCAGCCAGGGGGGGGGGGGCATGCCGTCTTCCATGAACCAAAAATTAAAGAAGCATAATCACTATTAGTACAAATAGTCCCTTCAAATTAGGAAATATTTAAGAAAATTTTCCCACAGTTATAAAACCTGTAAACAGTTAAGTATTTGGGTTGTCTAAACATGATTTTTACCCCCCGCAGTTCTGAAAAAGGGTGGTTTTAAGAAATATATACATATATATGAATTTTAGCGTTTTTTCGTCTTTTTCTCTGTTTTGAGGAAAAACTGCATTTTGGTGAAAAATATCAAGAGAGCAAAGTAGTAGAGCATAAAATTTCCTATAAATTTTGTCTCTACTTTCTTTTTCGAATTCCGCTTAGTTTCGCCGCTAGAGGGCGCGAAAGAAATAAATATACATATAGATTTTTGCGTCTTTTTTTAGATTTTGAGCCAAAATTATGCATTTTCATGAGAAATTACATGAGATCAAAGTTGTAGAACATAAAATTCACTATCTTTAGGTGTTTTCTAGTTTTTTTTTTTTTCATAAAAATATATATATTTTCTATGTTCTACAGCTTTAATCTGACGTAATTTTTCATAAAAATGCATAATTTTGGCTCAAAATTTAAAAAAGGCACAAAAGTCCATATGTATATTTATTTCTTTCGTACCCTCTAGCGGCGAAACTAAGCGGTATTCGAAAAAAAATGGTAGGAAATTTTATGCTCTACAACTTTGCTCCCTTGATATTTTTCACCAAAATGCATAGTTTTTCCTCAAAATAGAGAAAAAGACGAAAAAACGCTAAAAATCATATATATGTATATATTTCTCAAAAACCATCCTTTTTTAGAACTGCGGGGGGCGGAAATGATGATTAGACAACCCCAATACTTCACTTTTTACAGGTCTCATAACTGTGGGAAAATTTTCCATAAAACAGCAATTTTTTTACTAATTTGGCGGGTTCTATTGCCCCCCCCCCCAGACGAGTTTTCTGGCTGCGCCACTGTACTAAACAAAGGTGTTGGCGACCCTTATAAACTGCTCCATTTAAGTGCTTTAAGACGTTTATAAGGGTAACAGAAATATTAATAATACTATATTATATAACTTAAAGTTATTTAAGCTTAGTGATGGCAAATTTATAGTTACTATTATATAACCAAAAATGTTTATTGGGTAGGTAATATACAGAACTGTTACGGAACATTGTTCTGGGGATGTTAAAAGAGAGTTTTGACAGTAATATTGGTGCGTCAATAATACTGTTAATAATTTTAAAAAGAAAAATTTGAGACAAGCACTCTCGCCTACGGTTTAAACTAATTAATGAGTACTTATCCAGCAGGTCTTCTCGTGGAAAATCGCTTTTCGTTGAACCGATTCTAACTGGTTGACATGTACATTATAGTGTGGGGTCCAAACAAGTGACGCATATTCAAGCTTGGATCTGACATAACAACAATAGAGCTTCTTGCGTATCTGGGTTTGAAAAATCGCGGGAATTTCCTGACTTCTGATACTTGGTGCTAATATGTATTTTAAAAGAGAGGGTTTTATCAAAGATAACACCCACCTAGTGTTTCGGGCCGATGAAGTATATTATTACCATTTTATAATCGTAGGAAACTGGTATGGACTTACGTGTAAAAGACATAACATTGCATTTCTGCGAATTTAATGGAAGTTGCTTATTTTGTTTAAATTTCCCTGCATATGGTATAAATTCTAGAAAAGAACTTTAAATTATCAGCATACATTAAATAATTAACCTTGTCTGTTAAGTCATCTGTTATATCATTGATAAATATTGTGAAAAATAGTGGTCCAAGAACCGACCCTTGCGGTACTCCCGAGGTAGCAACGTATTCGACAGACTTGAATCCATTGAAGGTAACATATTGGACTCTATTTGACAGGTAAGACCTGAATAATGTTATCAAGGTATCAGAAAGTCCGGTATAATTTTGTTTTTTAAACAACATATTATGGTCGAGTTTGTCGAATGCTTTGGAGAAATCAGTATAAATTATGTCGGTTTGGGATTGACCGTTAGTGGATTCCGAAATAAATTGTATAACAAAAAGCAGATTAGTGGTTGTAGAGCGCTCTTTCATAAATCCGTGTTGATGCTGTTGATGGATAGTGGTTTTTGTACGAATTTTACCATAAATGACGTCGTGTAGTAGAAATTCAAGTACTTTTGCAAAATTGCATATTATTGAAATGGCCCGAAAGTCTTATATCAGATTTATCACCCTTTTTAAAAATTGTACAAACTTTAGAACGTCTCCACATATCCGGAAAACCACCATTTTAAAAAATTAAATCAAAATTCGTTACTTGAGGTGTGGCAAAAATACACGCACAATTTAGCAGAAATGCAGGTATGCCGTCTGGGCCAGGTCATTTTATTTTTTATTTTTTTAATGCTTTTATCACATCATCCTCCTTAAATTCTAATACATGTATTAGCGAGTTATTATTAAAGCTATGTCCATTATCCACTAGGAGGTGAAAAAGAGTTTCGAAAAAGGTCCGCAAACGCATTTAATATTTGGACAGGTTCAGAAAATTCATTACTATTATATTGCATAACATTTGATATGTTACTTGTTTCCTTTTTGTTCTTTAAAAAGGCCCAAAATTTCATTGGATCGCCTTTAATATTATTTTCGACCGTACGAACCTAAAACTTCCCTCAAAAATGTTTTAATATATCATAAAGAGATTAGAACTTCTTGCAAGGTAAAAAATCTAGTATTGATCATACCTCACGATATTCTAGTGACCAAACTAAAATTTTACAAATTCTCTGAGGGTGGTAGAAAATTGATTATGTCGTGTTTAATAATGCTAATCCTGGTAACATTGATATTAAATTTGGTGTCCCTCAAGATTCTGTTTTGGGACCGGTTCTATTTCTCATTTATGTTAATAATTTAGGCTCAAAACAGTCTGTCTATGGTTCATAACTGGTTTTGGAACAACAAGCTAGTATTAAATAATGACAAGACAGAGACAATGATTTTTTGTTTAAGACAGCATTCTCATTGCGTTAAATTTTTGGGCATTGTTTTGGACAGTAAACTCGACAGTAAATTAACATGAGGAGAGCACACGTTTTACTCTGCAAGAATATATCACGTAATATTTTTTCATTGCGCCATTTAAAAAATCGCTTCTCACAGTCAACAGTTTTAATAGCATACCACGCACTAATTTAACCTTCCCTGGAACAATTAATCCAGCAGAAATTTTGTCAAAAATATTCGAAAAAGACAGTGTATCCTATCGTAATAAATCATGATAGTGATGATGATAAATAAAAAAATATAAATAAAGCTTGTATTTACTATTTGAATCGAATAATAATAATAATAATTATAACCTGTAGAGTGAGCGGAACCGCGGACCAGCTGGAAGCTTTTTTATTTTTCACTATGTTGCAGCAGTCGGATTTTGATGAAACGTTTGCTAGTTTATCTACATATGTATTGCTATATTTAAGATTTTTTTAAGGTGGTCACTCTGATGAAACCCTATAAATGCGTTTTGAAAAAATGTCTTCTTAAATAAAAATATTGGTTAAGCGAGACAAATGAAAAAACATACTTAATTACCTTCATAATACTCCCTACGGCAACGTTTTTAGTTCATCACTTTATCGCTATTAGATTCAGAGAAAAACAAGTTTAAAAAATACACCTTAAAACATATACTTTTCAACGTTACTCAGTAATGTTATGAGATAGGTGAGTAAAAATTATATAAATAGTATAAATTAACTTATCAAACAAAATAGTAGTTGTCATATTCGGTTCTGGTGGCACATTTCATTTGGTTATCATGCTAGACCCTTTGCCCATTACTAAATTGGTAAATTAAATATTCTGACCTAATTAGTTGGTAGAATTGAAGTAATTTGTTCGGGAGGCAACTTTCTTATTGGAATTTTTTTTTCCAGGACGGGCAGTTTTCGAGAAAATGGAATGATAAAATATGGAAGGTCCTCGCCGATAAACGACCCAGAGAATGGTGTAAAGTAAGTTCTTTCACTAGTATCAGAATAGAACTTTATTAAAATTAATTTATTATCAACTTCGTAGTTACACTGTAGTAAGCAATTATTTAACAAAGCTTACAATAAACGCCGACTTAAGTCAATCTGTAAATCTCTGTTCGGCAACTTGTATGGCCCCGACGTAACTCTCTTGAGTTACGTCGGGGTCTCTTCATCTTTGATGAAATCTAAAAAATAAAAAAACGGATTTTACGTAATTTTAAACCGACCCAACAAAATTAAAAAAAAAAAGGAGAAGGTTCTCAATTCGACCCGTATGTATGTTTTTTTTCTATATATGTTCGATACTCTGAATTTGTCTTAAACGATTTCTATGAAATCTTTCTCAAACTACAAGGCGGTTCCATAATAATTTCATTAAGTTCTGGTGAGCAAAAACTGGAAATAAATTATTTTTCTACTTCAGATTTTGGCGAATTTAATTTTGTAATAAAAAATTCAATATTTCATGAGAATCGCTTTAAAGTTGGTAGTTAGGTATTTTAAAGGTAGCTGATAATGATTATGTTGTCAAAAGAATTCACAATGGCGAATTCAATACGGCTGCGATAACTATAGTATTTTTCCAGATTTACATATTTGATACATGGCGATAAAAGGATTCTCTGATAACAAGTCTGATGTTAAGTCTTTCAACTTTCAGCCATTTATTTGACCACCTTTACATAGTACGGCTGTCACAAGTCAAAACACTGTATAAGCCAGTTTCATCGAAAATCATATTTTTACATTTTTTGATATACATTATCAACATCTACCAATCCGTGATTGAGTAAAACTAAAATTCCATGTCCAAAGTCCATGTGTAAACAATAATATCCACTGTATATCCACTAACCGAATCAAGTTACTAATTTAAACACTGTACATTCATAATTTTTTAAATGGTTTATACAGTGTTTTGACTTGGGACGAGTATATTTGTGGCAAATCCAGAAATTTAAGATTTGCTATATAAAAATATTAAATAAAATATGAAATTAAATTTTACCTGATTAGTATCAAGGTTAAAAATATGATGAGACCTCGAAGTCCATAAATTCAACAACCCGGTAAAAACAATGGAAAAGTAAAAAGTGTTTTGTTACTTTCTTGCTTTCTTGAAATTGTTAAAATTTACTTGTTTAATATTGTTTGGTAGATGATTATAAAAACTAATATGTAAAGAATTGTTCTTTGACATAGTCAATATACCTTATACCATATAGACCAAATTTAGAACTTAAAGTTCAAATTAATCTAAAAATGGTACCATTTTTTATTTAGAATCTTCCGTTTTCAAAGATCTATAATTAAAATTGATCCGTTGTAGAATTAAGTAAGTAAAAATACTTTTATCAGCGAAATTGAGTGCCAGCGGGCTGACCGAGAGTAGAGCACAGGGGTGTGTAATTGAGGCTTTCATTTTAAAAAAATGTTTTAAACAGAGTAGTTTTTTTCTACAATAATTGGCATATGAAATAACGTAACAGCTTTGCAAACTTTGTGCGAAAGTCGCAGTATTGAAATTTTCTACTTTCTATTGTTCTTCTAGGTCGATTTATTATTCCGCTTCCAAATTAATACTGTTGATCTTTATGAATATGACTTAAGGGTCTACCCTTTGTCGTCTCTAAATTCGCAGGAGGGCGCATAAATAAATAATAATAATGCATAATGTACTTGTTTATTGAATCATTTACTTGTTACACATCATGCAGCACCACTAATATCAAATCACAAGCAATTAGTATATTATCTTATTATACCTATTTGATTTAATTAAACATATATAATTTTTATTTTTATTTTTTTTTTTATTTACCAGATATATTAATTAAACCATGGTCGGTAAAAATCTAGAAGACAAATTACAGCTGCAATTTATACAAAAAATACATTATGGTTATACAGTGTGGTTCATATCTAGGAATAAATTCATTTTAAGCTTAATTATGAACTTTTTGGAAAAATCCTGAAATAGCTCGATTTTAAATTAAAATTGCCATTTTTAGCATGATTTTTTTAACCTGAAACTTTCAAATATCTCAAATAATAAGCACTCTATGAAAAAATTTCCATAATCAAAATTTTTAATCACCCTCCTCCCTTCCCCTTATAGGTCGGGTGGGGGGGTAACTTTGAAATCTTAAATAGGAACCCCCATTTTTTATAGCAGATTCAGATTCTACGGCTAAAAATACGAAAGGATTTGTCTGAAATATTTTTCTCGATTCATGATAGATGGCGCTGTAACCGACGAAATTCACTGTTTTTCGATTTTTCCTACCGAGAACCTATGCATATGATTCTGCAATACGTTTGCAATAAAAAAAACACGTTCTCATTGTAAATAATTAAAATTAGTCTCAAAACAAATTTTATTTGTCAAATTTTCAATTACTGAAAAATGACTTGTCAAGAAACTGCTATTGAATAGAATAGAATAGAATATTTTATTGATCCAGTAAGAGCAATACATTATCGTAGTAGAGAAACAGGCGTCCTTTTTGGGATACTTTGTCAACGTGATTTCCTTATATGACTTATCAGAGAGCTTGATTAAATCTGCTTTTAAATTAATGTATTTTCTTGTACTTTGTTTTAAAAACACCATTTCTTATGTTAAAAATACTTTTTTTAAAATTGTTTTAGTTGCTTACATTTAACCTTTATGTTATTTCTTCTCATTGTGATTTTTAATGTGTTTGTTTTGTTTTTTTTTTTGTAAATAACCGTAGAAAAGAAAGAAATAACTTCAAGAAACAACCCATTACACAGTTCGAAGATTATTTTCGACCTGTTTATGGAGAAGCTGGCAGGAGTGTTGATGATGCTGTCGATCTATACGCTCTGCGTTTTCCGGATAGAACTCGGTCACATGCTTCATTTTATCGTACTCTCAAACAATTTACTGCTGACGAAAATGTTCAACCGAAAAAAAAGAACCCGTCGAGCAACAGGCACTGGAGAGAATAATGAAATTGCAGTATTAGCTGCAGTAGCTGTTAATCCTCATGTTAGTACACGAGAAATAGCTCGCGATTCCGGATTGTCCCATAGCAGTGTTTGGAGAATTTTAAAACGTTATAAATATCATTCGTATCATGCGTCTTTAGACCAAGATCTTCATGGCGTTAATTTTCAAAATCGGGTAACTTTTGTCAGTGGGCACGTGAACAAATACAAAAAAACTTCCATTTTTTTCGTTGCGTATTGTTCTCCGACGAGTCCTCTTTTACAAAACACGGAATGGTTAATCGACACAACATGCATTACTGGAGAGTTGAAAATCAGCACTGGCTTCGCCAAGTTGAATATCACCTCCTTGGACTATCAACGTGTGGTGTAGAATAATTGGCAACAAACTCATCGCCCCCCACAACTTGAGTGGTCGAATGTACTGAGGCATTTTGGAAAATGAACTGCCAACATTACTTGAAGACTTGAGCTAAGAAGTGCGACAGAACATGTGGTTTCGACATGATGGTTGTCCAGCACACTATTGGGTGGTAGCACGTGAAGTTCTTGATCGTGATTTCAATGGTCGCTGGTCCGGTAAATTGGCCAGCTAGATCACCAGATCTTACTACTCCACATTTCTTTTTGTGGGGCTATCTCAAAGACAAAGTTTACAAACAAGTACTAACAATACGTGGGAATATGATTGAGCGAATCAGAACTGCTTGTGCCGAAATTCAAGCAGACACGCTTCTCAATTGTGTACAGTCATTTCAAATACGGACCAGCAACTTCACTGAAAAAAGTGCTAAATTGGTTTGGAGATAAACAGATATCAGTCTGTATATGAGACTGCACTTATTAATCCGTATTTGAAATGACTGTATACAATAATAAGTGCATTGAAGTCGAGGGACACAATTTTAAGCACTTACTTTAATTGAAAGATGATGAGGCGAAGGAACTCATGTAAATCAAGCACCCTGATAAGTGAGAGGCGAAGGTGCTCACGTAAATCAAGCACCCTGAAGGGAACAGAAAACTACTACGTCCACGTCGCTATTCCTGGGTTACGCTGAGAGTAGTTTATTCACCAGCCATTTACATTTCTACAGGTAAGAATTTCCCATTTATTCGCAATTTTCAAAATGAATAAACTCTTTTGACGACGAATATTGATTATTTACAATGAAAACGTGGTATTTTTTTTATTACAAACGTATTGCAGAATCGTATGCATAGGTTCTCAGTAGGAGAAATCGAAAAAAATTGAATTTTGTCGATTACAGCACCATTTATCATGAATTGAAAAAATGTTTCAGACAAGGAGGGGGGAGGGTGACTATTGTTCGAGATATTCAATAAAAGAGAGAAATTCAATAAAAATTCAATAAAAACCATGTGGCAAATTATAAATACAAAAAGAAAAAATACACAGTCTCATATACAGACAGATATCTGTTTATCTCCAAACCAATTTAGCACTTTTTTCAGTGAAGCTGCTGGAAATCTGTTGGAAGATTTGGATGACAGCGAGGTAGATCCTATAGATAAAATGCATAATATTAATTTATCCCATACAAATTTATTTGTCTTTAAACCTATAATTCACAATAATCTTAGAGATGCTATTGACTCGATAAAAAACAAAAACAGTAAAGACATCTTAAATCTATTAAAAATCTGATTATATCTCCACTATGCAAACTGATAAACTTGTGTATTAAAGAAGCATGCTTTCCAGATTGCCTCAAAGAGGCTATTGTAATACCTATTTATAAGAAAAGAGACGCAAATGATGTAAATAATTATAGACCTGTGTCGCTGTTACCAATATTCTCAAAGATAGTTGAAAAGTGCTATGCAGAGCAAATAGCTAATTACTTTGAGAAAAATAACATATTTTATGACAAGCAATTTGGATTTAGAAAAAGAAAAAATACCACCTTGGCAGTTCTCGATCTGGTGGAACAGATTTTGGAGGCTTTTGAGGGTCGGGAACATATGTGCACTATATTTTGCGACTTAAGTAAAGCGTTTGACTGTGTCTCACACGAAATACTGCTGGAAAAGTTAAATAGATATAAGTTTTGTCAAAATAGTATTACATTATTAAGATCGTATTTAACCAATAGATATCAAACCATAAGAATAAATAATGAATATTCTAATAAAACTAAAATAATGCATGGGGTGCCCCAAGGTTCAGTGCTTGGGCCCCTTCTCTTTTTAATCTATGTAAACGATTTTCGAAACTTCAACGAACACTCTAGAGACATACTTTTTGCAGACGACACAACTATCTCGGTTCAAAATACGAATATTGAACAACTTTCAGCAGTGACATGTGAGGTGGAGTCAAGGGCAGAGCAGTGGTTCAAAGCAAATAAGCTCACATTAAATCGTGATAAGACAGTGCACATGACCTTTTCACTGCGTAATAAAGAAGGGCACAGAGTTCACGACCCCCCAAGACTCAACTAAGTTCTTGGGAGTGTACTTAGACAATAAATTTACATGGCATGTGCATATTAAAAATTTATCAAAAAAGTTATCAAAAAATATATACATCTTGAGAAATCTAGCAAATGAAGTAGGTAATGACGCTTTGAAAAATGCATACTTTGCACTATGCCACTCTCTGCTTTCCTACGCTGTGTTAGTATGGGGGCAAGCGTCAAACCGGCCTAGAATTTTTGCTCTGCAAAGACGAGCAATACGCATAGTATCAGGCTTAAATTATAGGGAGAACTGTAGAGAAAAGTTTCGCGAATTAAACATACTTACATTACCATCAATATATATATATGAATTGCTTCTGTATGCTAGAAGGAGTTTATATACTCAAGATGTAAACAGAGAACGTGACTATCATTATAATACAAGGCAAAAAGATACGTTAATAATACCTTATGTAAAACTAACAAAAAGTCAGAAAGGAATACAAGTTCTAGCCCCCAAATTTAGCAATAGACTACCACCCGATATTAAAAACTTACCAGATCTTGAATTTAAAAAAAATAAAGTCCATTTTAATTGAGAAAACTTTTTATTCATATGACGAATTTTTGTCATGTAATTTCAGTATGTGATAAAAAAATGCCTGTTTGTTAATCCCAAAGTTGGTTCTATACTTTTATGTGTTATGAGGTGATATATATGTAGATATATATTTGTTTGTTTATATGTGTATGTATATATTGTTAGTTTCTATTGTAATTACTGACTTGTGCAAATACTATTTTGTATATGGCATCAATAAATGATTTGATTTTGTTTGATATTTGAAATTTTCCGGTTTAAAAAATCACTCGGTATTACAAGTTATAAATGTGCATAATAACTTCGCGTAAAATCGTTCATACTAAAATAATCTATAAAAATGTATTATTAAAATATTTTCAGCAGTATTTTTGTCAGTAATAATATATTCAGTTTAATATAATTAGTACAAGTACCAAGTACCTAATTACTTATATTGGCATCCAGGAACATTCAGGACACCGCCGTTTTATTTAAGGACGCGCATAGGGACAGGTATATGATGCCTCTGGCAAAAAATACAATATGTATAGTGGTAAAGTGTTGACAACGTAAGGTCAAAAGACCGCGCTACAAAAGTTCTCGTCTAGATAACGTCATATCCGGAGGTCGAGCTGTCAAACTCCGGAAATAGTCCGGGCTCCAAGCGTTTTACTGGCGTGATAAAAAATACAATGTATGCTTTCTGCACACAATATTACGCCACAAACCAAACTTTAGATTATTTTCTATACCGCCATTTTTCACCGTTAGGGTACCAATCAATATAAGTTAAAACTTGAGCATATGTAATATATGTACACAAATCGCGTATTGCAATTTGATTTTATGAGCTTCTATTGCAATGGACTTGAACGTGTGTAAGAAA
The DNA here is from genome assembly GCA_936432065.2 of Rutpela maculata. Lineage (NCBI taxonomy): Eukaryota > Metazoa > Arthropoda > Insecta > Coleoptera > Cerambycidae > Rutpela > Rutpela maculata. Next base: position 9,770,879 of record OW386289.2, read on the forward strand.
ATACGGGGTGCACGGATAGTAAAAGGAATCTGTTTAAATGTGGCTTTATAGGCCGTTGGAATTAAAAAAAAAAGGTGATTTTCAAGAAGTTTTATCTCCAAAAGATTTTATTGCATAGAATGCATCTTTTAGGTATAAAAACTTGAAAAATCGTAGTCCGTACGCACAGAATGACGGGGAAAGTACCTAAAAATGCATAATTATGCAAAAAAGTGCGTTTTTTGCTGTTTTTGTGCATTTTTCAAGGGTTTTTCAAAGATTTTCATTTAAGATTCATAAAAATTTGAGAAAAATGGTTTGTTTTAGTATTATATAAGCCTTAAATAACATATTGGTTCATTTAAGACCCTTTATGAGCCGATTGTAGCCATTAAACGCATCCTAAAGTGCATAATTTGCATCCGTTTAAAAAAAAATTAATAATTGCTCTAAAATTAATAAAACATCGTCCAAATTTTATACTCGGTTTTCGAGGTCACTAATTACGAATTTGAAGAGAAAATCGGAAAATTCAAAATGGCTGACTGATAATGGCGCGAAATTCAATTTTAAAAGTACATTTTTTTCCTTTTTTGTCACATAAAATGTATACAAAGCAAATAAAAAAATGAATTTATGTCTGTTTTAACTAAATTTTCAATTTTTATTTTTTTTTTGCATTTTTCCCTCCCCCCCCTCCTATATCTTATTTTTTAACGCGTTGGCATTGAATACGAAAATTGATAAAAAGAAAAGTGCATTAATTTTTTTTTTTTTAATTATTTTTTAATATATAGCTTATATTATTTTGAAATTCGCGCTATATACTACCACAAGTATAACGGTAAAAAAGAAGATGACTGCGTGTGTATATATATATATATATATATATATATATATATAACTTGTTCAAAAGTAGCGCCTCTACTTTTTTATGGTAACTTAAAAATATAGCGCAAATTTCAAAATAATATAATATATACCGGGTGAGTCACGAATTGCGCTCGCCCCGATATCTCCTAAAATATTTGGAATAGAAAATTGAAATGTGGAGGGCTTATTACACGACTAAAATGCCATCTTTTCAATAAAAAATCAAGTTTGGCGCACATCCGGTTTGACCGGAAATGCCCACAACTTTCGATTTTTAAATGGAACACCCTATATATTTTTACATTTTTGGAATCTAGAGGAAATTTTGAATACAATACATCCATTTTGGTCACTTTTTGATAAACATTAAAAAGTTTATTAAAAAATCTATTTCTGAATCCAGAGTGCTGTGGTGCCCAAAACATATTTTAGTTTGTGTGCTACGTTACTATAAAAATACAAAGAGCAATATGATTGCATTACTTAATTGTCTAGAGGCGTTTAAAATTTTCAAATGTGATTTTTACCCACTAACTCGGTTTTTTTAAATGGGAAGTTAATCGTTCACCAACAATTTTAAATACCTCATTTTCATACGAATCTAATGATACCAAAATTTTGAAAATCCGCTCAGAAATATTTGAGATTTCAGCCAAAATACAATGCAACCAAGCTTTCAGAAACATGCGGCTAATAGATAATAGATTAGTGGGCTTTGGAAACTAAAATGACACATTTCTGTGTAAATCTGGTAACCTAATAACATTGGAAACATCATAGTAGCCATTGAATGTAATAAAACATATCAGCTGCCAGACAGATAAAAAATAAAGCGTTGCGGAAATCTCTTTGATTAAAAATTAAAATGGTGGACATTTTGAACAATATCTATAAATGTCAATTTAGGGTTTAATTATATTAATTATTTTAATATGGATACCTATTGTTACCTAGTTTAAGTTTAATTGTTCAAACGGAATTGATTTTTGTTTATTTATAGGCCCGATATTTATGTTCATTTAAATAAAACTCTGAAAACCGTACTGATGTCGCATTCTATTGCTAATTTCCTTGTGGATGTAACTGTGTTTACCTCAACATACCTATGCTAAACTTACTTGTAACGTTCTTTGCGCTCACAATTATTAAATGTTTGATAGCTCAAGATTGCCTATAACTACACGAGTCTGTCTGGCACCTGATATTGTTTTATTACATTCAATGGCTACTATGATGTTTCCAATGTTATTTGGTTACCAGATTTACACAGAAATGTGTCATTTTAGTTTCCAAAGCCCACTAATCTATTATCTATTAGCCGCATGTTTCTGAAAGCTTGGTTGCATTGTATTTTGGCTGAAATCTCAAATATTTCTGAGCGGATTTTCAAAATTTTGGTATCATTAGATTCGTATGAAAATGAGGTATTTAAAATTGTTGGTGAACGATTAACTTCCCATTTAAAAAAACCGAGTTAGTGGGTAAAAATCACATTTGAAAATTTTAAACGCCTCTAGACAATTAAGTAATGCAATCATATTGCTCTTTGTATTTTTATAGTAACGTAGCCCACAAACTAAAATATGTTTTGGGCACCACAGCACTCTGGATTCAGAAATAGATTTTTTAATAAACTTTTTAATGTTTATCAAAAAGTGACCAAAATGGATGTATTGTATTCAAAATTTCCTCTAGATTCCAAAAATGTAAAAATATATAGGGTGTTCCATTTAAAAATCGAAAGTTGTGGGCATTTCTGGTCAAACCGGATGTGCACCAAACTTGATTTTTTATTGAAAAGATGGCATTTTAGTCGTGTAATAAGCCCTCCACATTTCAATTTTCTATTCCAAATATTTTAGGAGATATCGGGGCGAGCGCAATTCGTGACTCACCCGGTATATTAAAAAATAATTAAAAAAAAAAAAAAATTTAATGCACTTTTCTTTTTATCAATTTTCATATTCAATGGCAACTCGTTAAACAATAAGATATAGAAGGGGGGGAGGGGAAAATGCAAAAATTTAGTTAAAAAAAGACGTAAATTTTATTTGCTTTGTATACATATTATGTGAAAAAAAAGGTTTTCGATTTTCTCTTCAAATTCGTAATTAGTGACCTCGAAAACCCCCGAGTATAAAATTTGGACGATATTTTATTAATTTTAGAGCAATTATTAAAATTTCTTTTTAACGGATGCAAATTATGCACTTTAGGATGCGTTTAATGGCTACAATCGGCCCATAAAGGATCTTAAATGACCAAAATGTTACTTAAGGCTTGCATAATACTAAAACAAACAATTTTTCTCAAATTTGTATGAATCTTAAATGAATATCTTTGAAAAACCCTTGAAAAATGCACAAAAACAGCAAAAAATGCACTTTTTTGCATAATTATGCATTTTTAGGTACTTTCCCCGTCATTCTGTGCATACGGACTATGATTTTTCAAGTTTTTATACCTAAAAGATGCATTTGGAGATAAAACTTCTTGAAAATCACCTTTTTTTTTATTAATTCCAACGGCCTATTGTGTAGCTATTTTAATCCAAATGTGATTTCTTAAGAAGTTACGTGGTCTTAGAATGAAAGAAAAATGTTTTAGGTGTGCTGCAGAAATCAAACGACAGATAAAACTTAAAATTGGTGCACCCATACTTTAGAAAAGTTCGAATATTGTGTGAGCTTATAAGCACTGCTGTGTATTATTAGTATTATTTTAGCTCCTATGACTAAAATAGTATATTAAAGTATAAGTGGATATAAGGTCTTTAAAACGCGCGATTTTTCGAGCACGACGATGCAGCCGGAGTGCTCGAAATAGAACAAGTGTTTTAAAGACCAGTTATCCACGAATACTTTACGCTATTTTTTTTTATTGGTACACTTTGAAATCATAAATACTGGTATTATTACTACAAAAAATGGAAATAAGAATTAAGAATGTAAAATGGTTGAATTCGTGATGTGACATCAGGATACCTGTCAGTGTCATGAAAATGAGAAAACAAAAAATAATTTGCAATCTATCACATAGGATTAATTATTGTCACTACAGTTGTTACTGTTTGTATATTGCTTTAAAATGAGTTTTAACATTGATTACTTAAATAGAAAAGCAGAATCGCGGTTAATAAAGCAAAAATCGGAAGACGCTTATAAAAAAGAATACGACAAGTTCATCAAATGGATGGAAGAGCAAAAGGTAACAGATACAGATGAACGAGTTGTACTTGCTTACCTTTGATGTTGCCATGGTAACTTTAAAACACGCGCGTTTTTAAAACTTGGATTTAAACACTCTGAGGCGTACTTTAAATAAGCAAAATGGGGTACCAATAAAAAAAAATATGAAAATTAATTTGGCAAAAATAAGGTTTACTTGTTTTATGTGAAAAATTTTACCGTTTACAATAAAAACGCACTTAAAATTTCAGTACATTTGCTAATTGTTATTATATTTTAATATCACCTCCCTCTCCCAAGGAGCAAAGTGTACCTGAACCAGGACATAATATACCGGGTGTCCACGAGAACCGGTCAGGCATATAGCTCCTTTGTTTATGAACCACTCTTTCATCCACACAAATGATAATTCTTAGTAATAAGTTAATATTAAGTGTATTGTGGGCCATTAAATTTTAAAGTGTTGGTTTTTGATAAGAAAGTCATTTTTTTTTTAAATGGGACGTGTATGGACCAATCCATAACAGAGATTTTATTTCGAATACGACAATATGCGATATCTCTAGTTTTATTTTTATTTAACAATAAAAAATTGAATAATTAGAAAATAGGTATCTTATTCTTCATTGCACATCTTTATTTCATTTTGCTTTTTTGAATTAGAAACATAGCAGTCCTGGAAACAAATATTAAACGTCATAACAATCAGAAAACTACAATTCGTTTGACGTTTTATTAAAGGTGTGTTTTAAGCAATAGTGGAAAATAATCAATACAAGTATATCAGAAATGAATAAATTGACATGCTATTAATATACGGGGAATGTCTGAAAAATTCGATCAATGCATGTGGATAAGGCCACATGCATTGATCGAATTTTCCGAGAGACATCATCCAGGGAGGTTATACTTTAGAAGAGTAAAAATGAAATTAGGAGAAGAACCAGATAACGTTGAAAATGATTTATTGTGAGTGAAGGAGCTGAAACTAATATGTTGGCGTAAGTACATTTTTCCCCGTCTGCTTCAATTCGACGATTCGAAATAGAATGTAACGTTAACAAGGAAAGTGCAAGAAAAATTTTAAAGAAACATAAATATCGTTCGTTATAAGTATAACCTAAACCAGTATTTATACGAAAATGATTCAAATCGAGGATTAGTGTATTGCAATTGGTTATTACGTAAACAAGTTGACGACAATAACTTTCTTTCCAAAATTTTGTTCACCGACGAAACAAGATTTATCAATAATGGTATGTTCAACCGAAACAACATGCGGTACTGGGCTCAAGAAAATCCGACATTATTAAGGCAATGACGTTTCCAAGACAGGTTCGGTTTTAACGGTTGGGCTGGGATAATTGGAAACAAAATTTTGGTCCCATATTTTTTGACGGTTCTTGAACTGGTGAAAGGTATCTTGAATTCCTCCAAAATGAAATCCAAAATGAAATTAACAATCTACCCCAGGATATAAAAAATAATATGTACTTTCATCAAGATGGGGTACCACCACACAATGCCCATATCGTTCGCGATTACTTAAATGAAACCTACGAAGAACGGTGGATTGGCATCAATGGTCCAGTTAGGTGGCCACCTGATCTGACTCCCCTTGATTTTTATTTGTGGGGATATCTTAAAAATAAAGTTTACTCCAGACCACCAACAACATTAGAAGACTTGCGTAATAGAGTAACACAAGCAGTCCAAGAAATTTCGAACGAAAAGTTAAGAAACGTTGTTCGGTGTACTTTAAATAGGACACAACTTTGTGTTGCGGAGAACGGGAATCCTTTTGAACACAGAATTGGACATTGACAATGAAATAAAAAGCATTTTACATTAAAACTTTCAAAACTCATTTTGGTAGTATTTTGATTTAGTTTAATTTTTTAATAATAATTTTGTTCAAGTTTTCGTGTATTGATTTTGTGTGTCATGTTTTTGTTCGCAGTCTTGTTTATTATTTTACCTTAGTAGGTAGGTAGCTCAGTGCATTGTTTCATTAAAATGAAATAAAGGTATGCAACGGAGAGCAATGGAGAATAAGGTATCTTTTTGAATTATTTAATTTTTTAGTGTTAAATAGAAATAAAACTAGACATATCGCATATTGTCGTACTCGAAATAAAATTCTCTATCTACTGTTGTGGATGGTCCATACAAAATTGACTTTCTTATCAAAAACCAACACTTTAAAATTTATTGGCTCACAATAATAATAATAATAATAATAATTATTATTATTATTATTTTCTTAAAAATATAATTACAAATAACATAAATATTTGCCGGAAAAAAACTTAAATAATCCACAAAGTCAGAGACTTGTTGTAGATAGGTATGATAACTACATTATTACTACAATATCTTGTCTAAGATATAAAAATATATTATATATTACGTATACCTATACATTTGTTGTTAAGTTGGAATAAACTGCCATCCGCGAAAGAAAACTGTATTGCAGATGTACAGTTCATTCATTCAGAGCTTATAATAAAAAAAGAAAAATAAAATAACAAAGATATAATTCTTTTTTTAAATAAATTTATTGTATTGATTTTCTTTATTTCTAGTGGAATTAAATGGTATATTTTGGGACCAAGGTAAGAATAACATCTTTGATCAATCGCTTGTTTTACTTTAGGTACTCGTACTGCATTGTTTTTTTAACGAGTTTGATATACGTGATCAATTTCCTCCAGATCACTTTTATTCTTCTGTTGTCTAATTAAAATTGCCAAACAAAATAACTGTCGAATATCGAATAATTGACTTTCAATAAATAGTTCATCTGATATGGTTTCTTAAAAATTATTTTTAATATGTATTTTTGTTTTTTCTAACTGGGTTAGGTGGTTGTTGCACCTCTCCATGCTATTATCCCGTACGTTAAGTGAGTTTCCACAAGAGCAAAATATAAGGTTTTTAACTGTGCTATATTTAATATTTGGGACAAATATTTGAATTTATGCAATAATGACCTTACTTTATTAGTTACATAATTTGTGTGAATATCTCATCTTAAATAACTGTCAATGTAGATTCCTAAATATTTAACATTTTGCGAGCTTTGTTTAATTATTTCATTATTATCTAACTGAATATTTAATCTGTCAAAATCCAGTAAATTGCTACTATATAACGTAAAGGGGACGTAGTAAGTTTTTGCATAATTTACTGTCAATAATAGTTTGTTGTTGAAGAATGAATTATATTTTTAAAATCACATTCAGCTTTTTCTTTAAGACTATTCCAATTGTGATCAGTATATATTATGGCAGTGTCGTCGGCAAATCTTATTATATCCCCACACGAAGGTAAATCAAATAAACCATTCAAGTAAATATTAAAAAGAATTGGGCCTAAAACTGTTCCTTGTGGCACACCATACTCTACCGTTTTTTATTACTGAACGTGTTTCCAATATTAACACATTGTCGCCTATTTGATAAATAACTATTCATTAGCGTGTATGGTATACCTCGGAAACCTAGAGTTTCCAGTATCTGCAGTAGTTGAGTATGACGAACTGTATCAAATGTACAATACACTTAATATTAACTTACTACTAAGAATTATCATTTGTATGGATGAAAGAGTGGAGATAGATAGATTTTACCTCAGTCACAGCCTTCTGGGTTGAAAATATACCAAAATATACAGGGTGTTCCATTTAAAAAAACTTAATTTGATGTTATTTCCGTCGAAACCGGAAGCCGGCCATCTTGACTACATATGTCACTAAATCGGAAAATAAGTCTCATATACATGTTCCAAATTTCAAAACAGTTGGTTCATAAACAAAGGAGCTATAAGCGTGGGCCGGTTCTCGTGGTCACCCGGTATGGTAACTACGCACCGTGTCGACACATTTAATAAAGTTTGAGCCAGGCAGGACACTGTGTCCAAGTAGTAACATTTTGTGGATCATGTGTTGACCCAGGAACCAAATATTGTTTCAAAACAGGCACTGCACCTGTTGCCAACATTCTAGTTTTTTGTGCACGCAATGTTTCTATGTTGAGCCTATTCTGGAACCCTAGATACAATTTAGATATACCGTTTTCTAAATTTTTTTATCTACATTTAACATTTATCTTTTAACGCAAAGGAAAAAAGTCACATATATAATTTTATTGGCAAAGACTGCTCCAAATATTTAATATTTATCGATTTTCACGCATATCTGACTTTTTTAATAAACAATTCATTATTACTTTCAAAGCTAATGAAATGGTTGAAAGTTGAAAAAGTGTCGAAATTTGCATAAAGTATAAATAATCATAACTCAGTCAATTTTTAAGATACAGCGATTAGAGGTCTTTCTATCAGCTACAAAAACAAGGTATGTGTACAAGGAAAGTCGCCCACCCTGTGTATATTTACTACGAACGAATGAATCAAGGCGTCAGCGACAAATGAATATAATATATTTCTCGATTATATTTTTAATCAAAACTGTGATACGATATAACAGTAGGTACGTATAATATTTATCTCATTAAAATACATACACATGTATGAAAAACGATTGTTTGGATAAACAAATATTACTATTAGCATAGATAAGTCTAAGGTAAAGTATCCAGTCATGGAGTTAAGTCAGGGTCAACTCCAGAGTAATTTAAAACTGTAGATTCAAGATATGAGGATATGTTAAAAATTCTTTCACGTGTTCATTGAAAATGTATTAAAATCAAACAGTGTACGAGGCAGGAAGCCCGAGTCACAGTAATCTACCCAGACTCATGCATCTTTGATGAACTCTCTAACAATGAGTACATGCACAATTTGCCGTGTTGACATAGTTTTAAACCCGACGCTCAGACCCATGTTTGAGCACCAACCCCATGATTACCGTCTGTAAATTTACAAACCGCGAATTTGTAATGACCGTCGATAATATGTTGGATTTCTATTCGCCAGGCTGGGCCAGACAAAAGGAATTTGTTTCAATATACAGTGCTTTCCTAAAATAGTGGATAAATTAGATAAATAGTAAAAAGTTTTTTGGAAAAATCCATCAAAATCCATCAAAGCCATCTCTCGATATAATTTTTGTTTTTTGGGGCAAGTTTTCGTCACCATTTTTTTTAAATGGCAACCCAACTAACACATTGTTTATTAATAGATGTAAGAACATCTACATCACCCTACAGGGTGATACACATAATACTCCCCAGGCAGTGTCCGTGGTAACGAAAAGAGATATTCAAATTCTGTAAAATCCTGTCGATTAGATATTCTTGGTGACTTAATTCTGTGTTTCAAATGTTACAAATGACAGTACTGTCTACGGACGGGAATATTGGAAGTATAATAGGCCCTTGCAAAAAATATAATTTTAGTATTTTTAGAATCTTTACTTAATACAAAACACAGTGTACATTTTAAATTAATTCCATTTATAGACGTTGCCCTTGTAATGGCTTGACAGTGGAGCGAAATAGACCATAAAAATCTCCCCGTTCTCGAGAAAAAAAAAAACAGCGTAGAATCAGACCAGACCTTATAGTTTTTATAAAGTGAACAATTCTACATGATGTTTTTTGTGGTACAGATATTTTTTATTTCGGAAAAATTTGAGAAATTGATTGATTATAAAAATCGCGTTTTTTAACATTTACACCTTCAGATCTAATCGAGCTGTCGATCTGACTTTTTTCTTTAATTCAAGTACACAAACAAGCGCTTCCAATGGTGTTTTTGTTGCTATCGATTATACAGCCCCACAAAAAAAAGTGTGATCTGAGTGAGTGACCATGGTATTCCTGTGTTTTTCTACGCTGAATCCGAGTCCGAGGTCAAAAAAATTCGTATACCGCTTAAATTTTTGTGCAGAGCCAAAAATATCCCTTAAATGGGAATTTACATTACGGAAAGGAGTATGAATAGGCACTTTGCAACCCTCGTGCTCTCATTTGTTATTGCCAAGGGCGTAACACTCCCCCGCCCCCTCCCGAATTGGTTAGTACGCCTTCTACAGACATAAATCTGCGTCATGAAAGCTTCTAGCTTGCAAGCCCCTGAGAATGCAAGGAGGAGGGTGAACACAGACAAAGAACCAACCCCCTAGAGAGGTGAAAATTACCCTCTGGTGGACGGAGGTGGAGGAAGATGTGGGAGAGCAAATGTTTCTTGTCTTTACTGCGAATGGTTGCAGTGTACTGTGCAGAACAGCCCTCAACTACTTTGCCCGTACCCGTCTAAGGGTGGAAACCACCCTCAAATTCACAAGAAGTATTCGAAAAACTTTTAAGACCGGAATGATGCACTCTGGAGTTTTTCAATCTTAGAGAAGGGAAATCTGCCAACGGTATTGAGTTTGCACAGCAAGATCAACTTTAAAGCAGGTAAAGAACATCCCTCAATGAGTGGAAAACAGGAAGGTTCAGAAGGATGTGAGAAGATTAATTTTTTTCAGTGCGGAATTTATCGAGCTTTCATATACCTTCTGTTATTCCTTCTCCAACCCTCGAACATTAGTATGTCTGTAAAAAAGTGTATATAGAGTTTAAGAGGAAGCCCTCTAGAGAGACAAGAATTTTAGAGAACCAAGCATGATTGAAGATAAAATGGGGTGTATGAACGAAAAAGACATGATATACTGGTGATATCATGAGAGAATTCATGAAATAGAACAAAGTACAAGGAGTATGAGGCCGGACAATGGAGACTGATAGACAGGATGTCGGTGAATGCAAGAGTATGCGACGAAGACAAGAAGGCAGAAAAAATAAGTGAGGAATATTTTGAAGGAGTGTATTAGAAAAAGTGTGTGTTCAATTAAAGCATAGAACGCACTGGTCGGGTAAAAGGTTAAGCCAGACAGGACGGAGCAAATGTTCGAGGGTTGGAGAAGGGATAACAGAGGGTGTATGAGAGCTCGATAAATTCCGCACTGAAAAAAATTAATCTCCCCACATCCTTCTGGGCCTTCCTATTTCCCACTCGTTGAGGGAAGTTCTTTACCTGCTTTAGGGGTTGCTGTGCAAACTCAATACCGTTGACAGATTTCTCTTCTCTCAAATTGAAAAACTCCAGAGTGCATCTTTTCGATCTTAAAAGTTTTTCGATACTTCTTGTGAATTTGGGGGTGGATACAGGCAAAACAGTTGAGAGCTGTTCTGCACAGTGTACTGCGACCATTGCGCAGTAAAGACAAGAAAAATTTGCTTTCCCACATCTTCCTCCACCCCCGTCCAGCAGAGGGTAGTTTTCACCCCTCTACGGGGTTGGTTCTTTGGTTGTGTTCACCCTCCACCATGTCTCCCTTGCATTCTCAAAGACTTGTAAGCTAGAAGCTTTCATGATGCAGATCTATGTCCGGAAGGGTATAGAAAGGGTGTAGAAGGCGTACCAATCCTTTCGGGGGGCGGGGAGGTGGGTGTTACGCCCTTGGCAATAATAAATGAGATCACGCAAAGTGCCCATTCATACTCCTTTCCATAATGATACTGATGTTCATAACTTTACCTCTATTTAAGGGATATTTTTGGCTCTGCACAAATATTTTTCTGCACGAATTTTTTTGACCTCGGATTCGGATTCAGTGTCGAAGAATACATAGGAATACCATGGTCAGTCATCTAGATCACGACCTTTTTTTTGTAATTTCATTTAGGACTTTAGTTTAGTTTTAGTTCAGTTTTTTATTTATGAATATTTTTGTGAAGCTGTACGTTTTTCAGTCATGTTTAAAACAATTTAAACCCTTTTAAATATGGTGCACTTAAATACACATTATAACTGAATATCACAGACCGAATAAAACTGTGTCCCATTTTGCTTGGGACCACATCCATAAAAAGTTTATTTTAAATCCGATTTAGATCAGGTTTTTTTTAATCGTAGATCTCTGAAAAGTGCGTTCTTGTGATAATATATTAAATTTTGGGGGGTTAGTCCATGCCAAAGTGGAAAAAACCCAAAAAGTGCAAGGGTAGCGACCAAACATGGCTACTCCCTCCCCCCCTCCGTTTTCGAGGGCGGCCAATACGATGGTAATAGTCGCGCGGTCCAACGCAAAAAACCACCCCTTTTCCCCATTTTTCGTTGTCAGGCATTCGAGGACTTGTTGGATTGGTTTTTTTTTTTGAAGAAACGCAATATGTCCCATAATATTTCGCAACCAGATATTCTAACGACCCAAGGGGGTTGAAACCATCACCTCCCTCAATACCTAAACATGCAAAAAACATCCAAATGTGCTGAAAATTTTCTACACGTTTTCAAGGGCTGGTAACACGATGCTGATATTATTTAGCCACCTACCCCTATACAACTACCCCTAAATGCATAAAATTTGCATAAAATGCATGAAATTTCCATCAATTTCCTTTTTCCATTTTTCGTTATCAGGCATGCGAGGACTTGTTGGATCGGTGTTTTTTTTTTGAGGAAACTCAATATGTCCTGTAAAATTTAGCAACCAGACATCTTAACGACCCTCAGGGGTAGAAACTGTTGTAGAACCTTCCAGAATTGACCTAAGTCGAAGGCAAAATAAAAATTCGACTTAGGCACAAATTCGAGTAAAAATTCGAAGAAACGTCGAATTTGACTTAGGAAAATATATTTTGGTCCAGGATATGAGAGTGAAAGTATATGGTGGTTATGGAAAAATGAATCACATACATTTTAAAAAGTACGCCAAAATGGATATATTCAAAATATTTTCAACTTTAATTCCTCTGCCGAAGACATTGACCATGGACGTACAGTCATTATATATCCCGTTCTAAAGACTGACTATAAAATTTTAGCAAGGTAATGTATCAAAAAGGCGAATTTGGCAAAAGCGGCGTAGCACCTATAAGCAAAAATTAGCAAAAAATCAATGAAAATGCACAAGGCCGGTTTCTCGCGTAAAACAAGTTTGGATTCACCTAGCGACTCGTAATTTGGTCGAGTGCGTTGGATGATCAATACAAAGCGATGGTAGGAAAGCCAAATAATAAAGTTATAGAGAAAACCGTCTTGTGCACAAAGGACTCAAAAGTCCATTTTGCCTAAAAGTCGTTCGGAAGCGAGTCGCTGCCATTGTTTCTATATTGAACCTGCATGGGGACAAGTACGTCGTAAGACTGGCCGAATGTTATTAAACTGTATTAGTCGTACTCCGTCCCGTGAATGATAAAATCACGATCTGGGACCTTTAAGCTATTTATAAGCGAACCAAAATTTTTTAAGTAAAATATTTTTATATTATTTTCAGTCAGTCATAATTACCAAAATACAAAATTTTTAAATTCTTTTCAAAAAGGCATGCATTAAATCCTGAGGAGGTTAAATGAATCTTTTCTGCAAATCGATTGTTAGCTCATGCTCTCACTTGTATGGTTAAAAAGTAATTTGCCTTAGTTGGGGAGGAGTGATTCCTTCACATTATATCATTTTGCAGAAAATCACTGTATTATTTCATACTTATTAAATAAATGGTATTCTTTGAACTAATTGCATTTTATTGATGTAAAGACTTATTGCTAGTCTTAATCCCTAGAACTTTCGTTTGGAAGACCTCAACAACTGAGTTAATCGGGATCTCATGATTTCTTAAGTTTTATACTCAGTGTTTTGGTTGCCTTACGGGAGCTTGATGGGGATTTTTTATGCGATTTCTCCGGAAATCTTTAAGTACAAGGATCATTATTAGTAGGCAGAGTTGGGCAAATATGTCCTTACAAATACCTCATAAGTATTTAAATACTAGAAAGTATTTAAATACCGAGTATTTAAATACTTCTTGCAACAAGTATTTGTATTTATACTTGCAAATACTTTATCTGAAATATTTACTATTTAGTATTTGTGAAAATGATCCTAAACGTATTTATAAGTACTTAAACTATTTAAATAACTGGGAAGTATTTAAATACTTTTAAAAAGTATTGAAATCCTCTTCTGAGAGTATTTAAATATAAATTTCAGAAATATTTGAATAGCCTCTAAGTATTTGAATCTCAAAAGTATTTAAATAAATACAACAAATATAACCAAATACATCAGGGGGACAGGCAGATACTTGTCAAGAATCAAGACATGTACACTTCTGTGCAATAAAATCCCTATATTAAAAAATCATTCTTTATTTATTTGTCAGTCAGTGTCTTATTTTCGCAATGCCAAAATTGAACGTGAAAAATTTTTAATTCTCTCTAAAATTGAAGAGGGATGGTCTATCAGAGCTAACCATTATCAATTGAATAAAAGTATTGTTACGAGTGTGAAGAAAAGGTAGGAGGAGGAAGGTGCGTATGTTCTTCTCCTGGATTAACATTATTCAAATACCTTACTTATGACGTTTCACAATCAATGTCAGTTTTTTATAACCTATATGATAATAAAAAATCTAAATTCCAAAGACTGATTCACATCACTCAATATTAGTAAAAACTGGATTACTTGATATTTCAAGTGTACGGGATTTTATTGCACAGAAGTGTACTATACTATGTACCTAACTCTAACTAGTAACTAACTCTAACTAGTATCACTGTTTTGACTTTCATTTTGAAATATATCCAACACTGTGTCATAACTGCCACCAATTCCAAAAAGATAGTTAATAAATACATTGCATCATTCAGTCTTCTGCCATTCACGTCTTAATTCCCAGAAAGTTGGTTGAGAGCAGACATAGGCAGTAAGTGTTAACTGTTAATGTATATGTTTTGTGATTGTGATAGAGAACAGTTGAATAGAATAGGTATTCTAGTGCCATAGTCTCTGTGCTTTATTTCGGTGTTTGCAGAAGACGCAAAGGTCTAGTTCTACGGATAAGCAAAAGTCCAATGCCCAACTAGAACTAATTAAGTATAGAGGTATTAAAATAGTGTTGTAGAAGTTCATGATAGTCATGAAACCTAAAATTTTGACACCTCAAATAGTCAAATAGTATTTAATATAATAATAATAATGATAATGATAATGAGTCTTTATTGACCGGCACGGTAGCTCAATCGGTTAAGGCGTATTGAGTGGCGAATACGCTGATCGACTCGCTACCGCGCTCTGGGTTCCACCCCCAGCCCCGGTATTGACAACATCGGGGGGTGTGGATGTATGTCTGCGTTTTTCCGAATGTGTAACCCCCTTCCACAGCCTTGGCTTTGGATTTGGGGGTTGTCTACTATCTGTGGTGTGTTTATGTTTTTTTATGTTTATGTTTATTGATTTCTACAAAAATAGAAAATACAATTTGGCGAAGTTTAGCCATTAAAGGCTATTGTTACACTTATCTATGCTTCAAAATATTTCAGTATTATCAAAATATTTAAATATTCAGAAAGTATTTAAATACTAAGTATAAACTATTTAATTACTTTTGTTATTTATTATTTAAATACTTTTATCTTTTGAAAATACTTAATATTTAAATACTTTCAATTTTCTGACAGTATTTAGTATTTAATATTCAAATATTTTTTCATAGTATCTGCCCAGCTCTGTTAGTAGGTAAATACATACAGATCACGTCAAATTCCAATCACGTCGGAGAGAAATCTTCAATAGGGATTCTTTTATGCAAAAATCGCAATAATCTAAAGACGTAAAAGCTCTTATTGTCAGTGAAAAAATTGAAATTACGTTTTGAGAGAGTGTCGTTAATGATCTGAGCTAGTGCAGCCTTGACCCATTACTCGTCTATCGAGATATATCTTATCTCGAACCCGCTTGGGAGTGAAAGAACGGGGCACAACGCGACTGGCGCCCTTCTAAATATAAATTGGTGTCGCGTCAATATGACGCCTGGTACTGTGTTCTTCTACAAAACCACCCCCTCCCTCAATCTGGAAATGTCCCTCAAAGATAATGTTTTAACGAAGGTTCCCCCGTTTTCAAGAGTGGAGAACACCCTCGTGGCATCACTTTCTCTCTTAGTCCTCAAAAAATACCCTTGCGTGCCCAAAACCATTGGTTTTTCTTATAGATGGTTTTATGCATTTAGGAGTAGTTGGGGTGGGAGGCTAAATAATATCAGTATCGTGTTCTCCCCCCTTGAAAACGTGTGGAAAACACGTTTGGATGTTTTTCGCATGTTTCGGTATTGAGGCGGTGGTTTCAACCCCCGAGGGTCGTTAAGATGTCTGGTTGCGAAATTTGACCGGACATGTTTCCTCAAAAAAAAACCGATTCAACAAGTTCTCGCATGCCTGACAACGAAAAATGGAAAAAGGGGATGGTTTTGCGTTTAGGGGCAGTTCGAGGGAGTGGGGGCCGTGCGACTATCACTATCGTGTTGGCTGTCCTCGAAAACGGGGGGTAGCCATGTTTGGTAGCTACCCTTGCACTTTTGGGGTTTAATCCTTTTCTTGCAACTTTGGTATGGACTAGGTTGCCGAATCTAGAGGAGTACTCTGATTTGGAATAAAAAAATCGTTAATAAAAGTTCTTCATTTTCCACCCCGAAAAAAGACGGCAGTAGGCCGAGCTTTTATGTTTGATAAAATTTAATGTATCACAAGAATGCACTTTCAGAGATCTACGTTAAAAAAAAAAAACGATTTAAATCGGACATAAAACAAACTCTTTATGACTGGTTCCAAGCAAAATGGGGCACACTGAAATCCAAAAATAAAAAAAGTTTTCTCGAAATTTGGAACGATCCCATTTGAGAGGATGCCGAATCCAGTGTCGTCTTCAAATTTTAAATTAAAAAATTGCTAATACCATTTGTTCATTTCCCGCCCCGAAAAAAGACCGCAGTAGGCTGAGCATATATGTTTTGTAAAACGTAATTTACTGCAAGAATGCACTTTCAGAGATCTACGTTAAAAAAAAACGTTCTAAATCGGACATAAAACAAACTCTTTATGAGGGGGGTTCCAAACAAAATGGGGCACACTGAAATCCAAAAATAAAAAAGTTTTCACGAAATTTGGAACGAACCCATTTGAGGTTGCTGAATTCAGTGTCGTCTTCAAATTTTAAATAAAAAAATCACTAATAAGATTTCTTCATTTTCCGCCCCGAAAAAAGACCGCATTAGGCCGAGCTTTTATGTTTTATAAAATATAATTTACCACAATAATGCACTTTACAGAGGGCTACGTTTAAAAAAAAACCGATCTAAATCTGGTCTAAAATAAACTTTTATGGGAGTGGTCCCAAGCAAAATGGGCAAGTTCTCACAAAGCTATAACATCATCTATATTTTTTAAATAGTAACCATTTAAAAAAATATAAATGATGTTATAGCTTTCTGAAAACTTCACAATAAAAATTAAAAAACATTATTTCCCTTATAACTTATAGACCAATGAAATTTCGTGAATTTTTAAATTCAACCAATGACAACAGTTTTACACTGAATAAACGCAAGCTAGCTCTTTTTAAAAATTAACAGCGAATAAATTACCTCTAGCTTTGAATTTACTCTCAATTGGACTAAAAACAAAATAAAACATTACAAATTCAAGAATTATTATTTTTGTATATAATTACTATGTACCAACGGTGTATTTATGCAATTTTACAAAAATATTTTTAATATCAAACTGTCAGATTTACAATCACGATCGCCTAACAAAAGTAAAATAAGTGTCTAGCGTATCCGTTTCCATGGCTACGAAACAAAAGTCGTTTATAGGACGTGTCGGCGTCAATTAATTAATTAAGGAAGTATGTTCAAAAATGAATCGTTTTGGAAATATAGAATTTGTTAAAATTAACAAAGAAAAAAGTACGTAAGGAATTTGTTCATTTGGGAAATAATCTTGACATATACCCCTCCAGCTCTAAATCTTATCATACAAACTGCGGGTAGCTATATTTTTTGTAAAATTTTGCTTTTAAGTAAATGTTCTCGACTTAGTAAATAATTTACACCTCTAAGGTAAATTGTTTCGAACATTTTCTAAGCAAGATTTTACAAAAAAAAGCTACCCCTCAGTTTGTCCGATAAAATTCAGAGCTCTCGGGATATAACCTGTGAATATTTTAATATGCACAAGCGATTTTGCCAAAAAAAATTGCACACCTTTTGTCGAATTCATTTCACTACTTTACGAAAGCATTGTACATTCGCATGATCCGCAGTTGATTAATGATAAGTTTTTTACATAAATTATTTTTGGCAGCAGATGTGGAAAAAACTGTTTCCAAATTTTCCTGCCGTGTTTTAACTCATTTAAATACACGACGAACAAAAGTTTTGAATTATATTCCTCATCGATTGAATTCTCTTTATTCGGGGAAAAAGCATATGGGATGAATACAAGTTTTAACAGTTAGTTGATTACAATTAACTACATTACTACATTACTATTATATTAGCATGTATAGTGGGTGATTCTAAATCTTTTGTGCGAGAAAAACGAGAAAAAGTACAGAAAAGATGAATGAATGAAAATAAAAAAAAAACTATACTCTTCGCCGGTTTCTTGAAGTTTTCATGAACATTCTTAAACGTGTTCGTATTTTGTTGAAAATAAACTGTACTTTTAATTTCAGTCATCTCCCGACGATACCAGCTTGGTCGGCGAAATTATTATCTGTATACTTGCGTTTTATCAAAGGCTGCAACCAATAAATGGAAAACAATCGTATATTTCCCTCTCACTCTGCAAAATCCTATCCTTAAACGATTTTTCAAAGGCTCCTGCAATTTTTAAAAATATTTTTGTAATGTTTGCAGTAACAAATTTCTCGTAATAAAATTTTTGCCTATGCTTATGTGAAAACATCACAAAGAACGTAGCTAATTCCTTTATTTTTAATTTAATGTGTGGGAAGAAAGAGTATGAATAATATACGTCCGAGAGAAAGAACATATTATATGTGTGTCTCAGAGAAGATAGAGTAATAAGTAACAGCAATCTGGTGAAAGAAATATTACCAATACCACCTTATACAGGGTGTTTCACGAGGAAACGGACATGCTTTAATGGCAGATAGAGGACGCCGAGGGTAATCATAATCACCCATAGAAAAAGTTAATTGGGCCCTCGTTGCTGAAATACAGGCTGTTTTATGGATTTTTGCCAATATTTTTTTGGTTACTTTGTAAAGGAATGGAATAATAAGTTCATATTTGGCACATATAATACACTAGTGATCCTGAATAATTACTTGTACATACAAAAAATCCAGGTCCGGACCCGAAAAAAATATATTTCAGTTGTTCTTCAAGAAAAAATGCCCTGTATATGTTTTTCTTTTAATTTCAATATTAAATTCGAAAAATACATACAAACTGAACAAAACGGCTTCATTAATTTTTTTGCCACACTTTTGCCGCATTCGAAATAAATTCCCCTAAATAATGCAATATGAGAGAAAATAGCAATGAATGTTACGCGCAGAAAATGCTTCGACTATTAAATTAGGCATTTACTGTTTTTTTCAGCAATAATTATTATGTTTTTATTGCAAATTTTTACGGAGGGGGGTAAAAAAAGTAGAATAATAAATCAAGAATCTATTTCATTCCCCTCATTTAATAAGAACTAAAACATCAATATAACATACCTATTAACAAGAAGAATAACGGTAGCAACAAAGTTGCTTATCAGTAATGCACATTGTAACAAACTATCAACAGAATAATTGTACGAAAAAACAAAAAATGCAGATATTGTCATAAAACACATTCATCAATAGGGACAACTAACTGATTTAACGTTTAAAGCCATTGTTTAAAGTTGTCACTATTGATCAGAGTAACGTCATATCACTTGTTTATAAGTTTTTTAATAGTTTTCGTTATTTAATTCAATTATTTATTTAATATTCCAAAAATGCGGTACCAATTTTCAAACGAAAAATATGCTGACATAATTTTGATCTACGGATATTGTAACGAATATGGCGGGGCAGCAAAGACGCAGTAGCGGCTGGTGAAATTTCAATAATTTTTTCTCGTCTGTGGCGCATGGAACCCATATGAAATATGGGAAATAACATCTAGAGAAGCGCTTCTCTAACGACCCCTACAAAATTTTGAAAAAGTTTGCGAAAAAATTTTTGAAAATTCGGTTGCTCTCCCTGGTCTAGGGGCATCTGTTTAAAATTATTTTTTTTTGTCATATACACTTGACTGTTCATAAAAATACAACTAGGTTTTGCAGTTTATGAAAATATTTTCATTACTAACTGAGATACAACGAACTGAAATTTTGTAATTTACAATTTAACAAATTACAAAATTTCAGTTCCCTTGATTTTAAACCCTAATTAGCAAAATTTACATTCGTTGCGAATATTTGAATTTTTCATGCACTTTTATGTTTTATTAAATGTTCGACTACAAGACCGAAAAATTTTCTTTATAATTCTAATGTAATATTATTTTTAATGTTTAAGTGTTTGTTTAATTCGAAAGTAACATAATTTATATGAAAAGTGTATGAAAAAATTGGGGAAATTACGAATTAGACAATCCGACAACCTGTCAAATTACTTTGGCAATATGCTGTTGTGGACAAACACGGGGTTTATTTTAATTAACTTGCGGAAACGTAGCCAAGGCAACCAAAAAACAAACTCTTTAACAAACGTTTAACAAATGAAAAATAATATAAAACTTTACCTATGGAATAAAATTTCAAAATAAGTGTTTTTAATTTTTTATCAATATATACCACTTTTTTGTAGGACATTAGTGAAATCATGTTCCACACTTTATTCCTAAGAGAAAAAAATGAAAATTAGGTTGTTACTAATGAGAAAAGTGTTACCGTGGAACTGACAATTTCCGAGCGTAGGACTGGAAAACCATATCATTCAATTTGTAGGACAATGTGGTCATTTGATTTTAAAAACATTTATTAAGCAATAGTAAAAAAATCAGCTGGTTACTAATCATTTTTTTGACCTCGTTATTTGGACATGTTGGGCGTGGGGGACGCTTCGGTCAAACCATCGATTTTGTAGGACAAACGTTTTTTCGTGTTTTTTATCAAATTATCTCAAGATTTAACTAACAAACTAACTGTTGCTAATAAAATTTGAACAATCACCCAATCGACATATATACACCCAAGCGTAGTTTTTAGCTACCACTACTGAGAATTTTCGTAGAGAGAAAAGTTGGGCGTTTCGTTAAAACGAAGCAACTCACGAAAATTCAGCCCTTGTAATGCAATATATTTGAATTAAATTATTTTTATTTTAAATTTGTAATAAAATATTATTTTCTCAAGGTCAATTTAATGAAACACGTTTGCTTTTTAATCAATAAACAATTCTTTATTAAATTTTAAATAAATTTCAAATTTGTATCCTAAAATCCCTAACTATTAGCTTAAAAAATTAATTTTAAAATTACAACAGTTTTGTCAAAAGTGTTTAATATATATTTGTTTATATCAGGTTAGTTATTAGTTTTTCACTTTTATTATAACTCCATGTTTTGTTTTACCATGGTCATTGGGCCCCACAAGACCATAATGTCTGCCTTGGGCGATCAGCAAATTAGCATTAATAAATAAATCATTTCCTTTAGCGGCGATACTGAAATTCTCAATCTTAATATCAACAGCATTTTCCAAAGCTGCAATTTGCCCAGCAGTTTTTTGTGCCTGAGAAACAGTGAAGTTGCTATCTAGTTCCGAATGCCCTTGACCACCTTTCTTTAACATAGTTTCCATCTGTTTTTCATATTCTTGCTGTTTTTCATTTTCATTTTCTCCTTGTGGGTGAGTTTCTTCTCTTTCGCTTCTTCATTGCCCTTTTCAATCGTCTCCTCAGAAAGTTTTGTGGAGGCAAGCTTCTCAGTTATGTCATCAGTTGATTGTTCAATGCTAGGACTTTTACTTTTCGGCTCAGGTTTTTCTTTCTTTATATCACTACTAGTACTTTGTTCCTCAGACGACTCATTCTCCTCGTCGTTTAATAGTTGAGCAAACTTATTACCAGTTCTATTGGAGCTAGTTTCAATAATATCATCTTCAATGTCATCTTCACTTTCCTCATTCTTCGTGGGTTTCTTGCTTTTATCACCTACTTTTACAGGAATTAATTCTAATTCTTCTTCGCTCATATCATCTTCGCTTTCTTTCTTATTCTTCTTATTTTTTCTCCTTTTTTTACAGGAACAGGTATATCCTCCTCAGATTCATCTTCGCTATCATATTTTTTTACAATCTTATTTTTTCCTCCCTTTTTGACTGGAACAGGCATCATCTTCAGATTCTTCTTCACTTTCTTGT
The DNA here is from genome assembly GCA_936432065.2 of Rutpela maculata. Classification (NCBI taxonomy): domain Eukaryota; kingdom Metazoa; phylum Arthropoda; class Insecta; order Coleoptera; family Cerambycidae; genus Rutpela; species Rutpela maculata. Next base: position 9,793,083 of record OW386289.2, read on the forward strand.
TTTTTACCATTCTTGCTCTTCCCACCCTTCTTTACAGGAACAGGTATATCTTCCCCTTCAGATTCTTCATCACTTTCTTGTTTTTTGCCCTTTTTGTTCTTCCCACCCTTCTTTACAGGAATAGGTATATCTTCCCCGTCAGATTCCTCATCACTTCCCTGTTTTTTATTCGTTTTATTCTTTCCTCCCCTTTTTAAAGGAACAATTGTTTCTTCTGATTCATCATCGCTTTCTTGTTTTTTATTTTTCTTTCCACCCTTTTTCACAGGGGCAGGTACATCTTCATCAGATTCATCTTCACCCCCTTGTTTCTTTTTTTTTATTCTTCTTGGCAACTTCTTCGCGGGTGCTACAACCGGTTCTTCTCCTTCCGACAGATTCAACACAATTTCTTCCTCTTTATCGGAAAAATCGTCCCCTTTTTTACTTGGTTTCACTTTTTTCCCAGCTTTCTTTTTCATTACAAGTGAAGGCGCAGTACCTTCTGGTTTAACATTTTCGTTTTTAATATTAGCTTCATCATCACTCCAATCTTCCGTCTTTCCTTTTTTGCCTTTCTTGGAATTTTTTGTTTTATTTAAAGCTAGAATATCTGTCATGATCAATGGTCGCGGTTTCTTCAAAATCACCATCGAAATTTTTTGTTTTTTTGCCTCCTCGTTTCTTGGACATTTTGCTAAAATTATAATTAAATTTTTTGACACAATATGTTAACCTCAAAACATACATTAAAAACAGCCTAAAAGGAGATTCTGAAATTTGGCATGCGATAATAGTAGAAAAATATGAAAATTTTAAGAAATTTTCTGAACTCTTTTTAGTAAATTATAATCATTAAAAAAGGGGCGCTGTACTGTGGACTATTACACAGGCACACAAAATTTAAAAAGTGGTCTTTTTCTGGTACTCCATTGGGTAACCCATATGTATTTCGACGTGCCGAACACGAATCGGGTGTCCGTTTAGCTCCATTGGCCACAATTTTTTTGTAAGTCGCGAAAATAACCCAAGAAAAACTCATAATTTAGGTTATTTTCGCGATTTACTAAAAATTGGTTGGTAATGGAGCTAAACGGATACCTGATTCGTATTTAGCATGTCGAAATACGTAGGAGTTACCCAATGGAGTCCCAGAAACAGATCACTTTTCACTTTTTTTTTGTGTCTGTGTAATTAATATATTTGCATGCGCGATTTTCTAGAAAATGGCGGAGGATCCGGTGATATTCATATATTGCAACACACAAAAAACGGTCTGTTTCTGGGACTCCATTGGGCAACCCCCATGTATTTTGACATGCTGATTACGAATCAGGTATCCGTTTAGTTCCCCAGATTTTAGTAAATCGCGATAATAACCTAAATTTTGAGTTTTTTTAGATTGTTTTCGCGATTTACAAAAAATGGTGGCCAATGGAGCTAAACAGACACCTGATTCGTATTCAGCACGTCGTCGCACGAGCACCAGAGAAAGACTACTTTTTCTTATTTTGTGTGGCTGTGTTATTATTTTACGGTTATATAAGAAGCTATATAAACGTAGCGAAAATGTCTTTGTTTCTATTGGTTATAAACTCTGAAGTTATATACCGTCATTAAACAAAGTGCAATATTTTCAAACCGCTCCATTTATATCCTATAATAGGTTTGTAAGAAAGAGAAATATTACCATTACTATATTATATAGATTACAGTTATATGAGTATAGTGATGGCAAATTTACAATTACTTTTATATAACCAAAAAATATTTATTAGGCAACCAACAATTCATAATAATAACATCATGAATTTTCTGAAGAAGCCAAAAATTTTGTATTTATGCACTGTTGATTTATTTCGTTGACAGTAAATACGTCAGCTATAAAATGCAAATCAGTCAACTTGTAAATTGAGATTTGTCTTACCTGGTCTTTAAAATTATAAACAGAAAAAGTTGTACCTAGACGTTAAGGCGTCTAAATAACGAAAATAAAATTTATGATGTACAGGGGTATTGCCCTTTAATACAAGGGCATTTTGGACATTAAAGTAAAATCGGACAACGCAATAAAACAAGTCAGTATCTCTCTCATATTTTTTCGTTCGAAAATCATAAACTGACTGGTAATAAAACCAAAAGTCAAGAGGTTTATTGGTAATTTAGAGTGAGATATACACAGGATGATCTATTTTGACGGATGAAGGCGATTTTAAGAAAAAATATTAAGAAAAGGAGAGAAGAAGATATTTTAAACAATTAGCACAACATTACTTGTAAAAGAAAATATATAAAAAATATAGCTTAAAAGGTGTGGCAAATGTTCAAAATATTCTCGTTCAGGTTTAAGACATGTGTCGCATAGACGAATCAGAATGTTGTTCTATTCCCATTAACTGCTGAGGGTAATATACATTTCAACCTGATATACTACAAACCTCTAGCATAGAAATCCAATAGATTTAAATCTGGGGTCAGTGGTAGTCAACATATTAAACTTTCATGCCTGATCCCTAACTTTCGGAAGTTTTAAGTTTCCATCTGGGTTTTCCTCAATGCGGGAGACATCCAAACTTATCATAAATACTTTCTCAAAAAAGTACTAGTGGATATAACACAAACTTATATACCACGTGTAACAGAATCATCATCAATCCATTTTTCCTTTAGTTTTAAAGATAAACGATTGAAACTTGGAACATCCTATATACTTTTTTTTCCTTACGGTGTCAGAACCTCGCTGTACTGAAACCTAAGCTTATTGTACCCCATAGATTCGTTATCCTCTTAGTCACGGTCGATGGGAGCTCTGGCTATTTCTTCCGGAGTCACGGTTGGTCCCCTGAAGTATGAAAGCCTTCCAGCCACCAAGGCTAGGCATTCACATAGTATATGGTGAGGAGTTTTCTCACCCTCACCACTCATACTGCATTCTAGATTGTCCTTCACAATTAGGAAGTTTCCATTTTTCTCATTTTCTCGTAATAAATAGTCGTAAAAATCTAAAAAACATCTGTAATTTTTTAAAAAAATTATCTCTATAAATAAAAAAGTTATGGTCCTTTCAAGTTTAAAATGCTGCGATCATCTGGGCTGATGCTCGATTACGTCACAATACATGATTCCGCCAACAGCGAGCGGGCGCGGGCACCTTTATACTCGCTGGCAGGCACCTGATTCTAGACACCAAATTAAACTTCTACATTTAGACAGAGTGACTACCAAAGCTACGCGAGCCTTATGGGCCAGCAGAAGAATGGTGGGCGAAAACTGGGGACTACAACCAAGAATGGTGCACTGGCTGTACTAAAGTACCAATAATAACCTATGTCTTTATGCCTCCCTGATCTGGTGGCATAAAGACGGAAAAGGGGAGGTAATCAGAAAACTAAGAAAAGTACAAAGAGTGGTATGTCTGGGCAAAACGGGAGTAATGTCAACAACGCCTACCGCAGCCATGGAAGCACTACTTTGCCTACCTCCACTACATTTAGTTGTGGAGAGTGAGGCACTGCTAGTGGCGTACAGGCTGAAAACAAACGGACATGGGACCATTCCAAGAATAGACCATACCGAAATATCCCAACAAACAGGAAAAAATCGACTACTAGATATGCAGTCAGATTGAATCAGCACAAGCCACAACTTCACAAAGACCTTCAGGGTATACATACCCGATAGGGAAGAGGAATGAATAAGGCAACTGCGAAGACATCCAAATGATACCATATGGTATACTGGCGGATCAAAAACGTCAAAAAGTACTGGAACAGGTGTTACGGGGGACCAACCAAGGACACATTTTAGTCTACACCTGGGCAGTACCACAACGGTGTTTCAAGCAGAAATCACATCTATAGTCAAGCAGCTCTCAAAGCTCCGAATGCAGTAGAGATACGCTCCAAAATTGTAAAAGACTGCCTTGACTCCCTGGCGGAACACAATAGCATACATAGCTGGAGGGGACGCGAGGACACCAGGGCAATAAAGGCAATGAGCCATCCTGTGAAATATCACATAATACCGCAAGAGGAATGTTAAAGTAACTATCGAGTCAAAAACATAACTTGGACTGGGGTGCCGGGGATGAGACAGTCACTTATGTTCGTCACTGGTGGTCCATCCAAGACAAAGACCAACGAATTGTTAAAGCTGAGCAGAAAACAGCTGAGAGGTGAAGTGGGAATTCTAACAGGACACTGCACACTGAATAAACACCTAACCAACATAATTAGGAAGTTTCCTATTTTAGAAATATCATGTACATTCAACCTCATTTAGTAGTCTTTCAGATAACTAGTCAAACAAAAAAAAATTATCTCGATATCTGAAAAACTCACGAACTTCAATTTCTTGTTTGAATATTTCGCCTCGGCTTAAGTCCACCGTGACGTCACAATACATAACGCGCTGACTTGCCATGCCGGCGGCCCGCCGTATGTTCCCTTTATTTAGTGTATGTGCTCGATTTTCTGAAATGTCACAAAATGTCACTTTTGATTCGTTCGCGCCGAGCCGAATTTTCGAATTTCGCCGTGCAATTTACGATCAGGTTTATCTGGAAGACTTCCTCTTTACGTCGCAACATCATACGGCCGTCCCAATGGTGTTTTTCGAAAAATATGAACGTGCATGTTTTAGCAATTTTTTTGGCTGTCAAATGCAAGCTGGCTATAAACTGCCGGTGCCTGCCAGCCAGGCCTGTAGCTAGAAAGTGCTTTCAGGACGGGCAAACAATTTTTCAGGAAGGGCCCGTAAAAAAAGTCCGAAAAATTTTTTGATGAGCTGGGGGGAGAAATCCAGAAAAAATTTTTTGATGAGCGGAGGGAAAATCCAAAAAAAATTCGAAAAATTTTTTGATGAGCGGGGGGAAGAAATACAAAAAAAATTTAATCCAAAAAAAAACTTTACCCAATCTCTTTCAAAATATTAAAAAGACACTTAAAATTGTCCCCATTACGATCACCGTAGGTCGGGCAAAACTTATTCCAGGACGGGCAGTGCAGTGCAGTGCCCCCTAACTACAGGCCTGCTGCCAGCGAGTATAAAGGTGCCCGCGCCCGCTCGCTGTTGGCGGAATCATGTATTGTGACGTAATCGAGCCTCAGCCCAGATGATCGCAGCATCTTAAACTTGGAAGGACCATAACTTTTTTATCTATAGAGATTATTTCACTCATTAACGCTATAGCCAATGAGAGCCCGTTTTTTCACAACATTGCACCAATTAAACGTCATTATTAGTGGTAATTCAAGCTAGATCTGCTTTTGACAGGACCAACATGCAAAATTTATCGCTCTAATTTTTTAGGCCGCTGCAGCGGCAAATATTGCCAAAATTTTTTGACATTTTGTATCGTGACATGTTTTCGGCAAATAGGACAAATCGTGCTTTTAAATGTTATCTATAAATATCTTCTTTAGCTTATTACTAATTGTTAACGTAGATTGTAAATTGTAGTACTGTATTAATAACCTAAAAAGCCAATGCTTTGTGGAACTTATATAGGTTCGGGACAAGTTATAGGTACACAGCTTTCAATGGCTTAATACCTAACATAATTACAAAATAATTTTCCCAACTAAAATTAAATATGAATATCTACGAAGCCGACAAATCAGTTATTTCATGATAAATACACAAATGTAGGTACTTACTTATGGTAATTCATCAATCATTGCAAAGCAGCTAACACTTATTTGGAAAATCAAAACTCTGCAGTATCACTATATACATTATAATTCGTTGTACTTAAAGTCTCTCTACTTAAACAAGTAAACCTTAACTTAACTATCAAACTTCTCAAATTAGAAACAAGGATTAAATACATAAATATATATTAATAAACACTTTAATATAATAATTCAATTCACTGTTTAGGCTAGTAACTAAGTTAAGCTAGCGTTACTAGATGGCGGTACCATACCATCTGAGCCGGCAGCCTTAGAACGTAAAAGAGATAGATTGGTAATATGCAATTTGTGTGATTTCACCCGTAATGTGATTGGTCGAAGCGTGCTTTGTTGTGATGACTAGTCTTATTGTTGCAGGGGCCTAGGCCCACTTATAAAAGGGGGCCCCAAAGGCTGCTAAACCTCGAACGCAGGGTAGGGTGGTCATCCTGTGCCCTGAACAAAATTTTAATATTTTACGTGCAGTACCCCCTCTGCAATAAGCTAGTGAGGAGGAAGTCTCACACGGCCGACTACTCAGGTCCTTGGGGGTGGCTTCGATAATTGGGGTGGTGTAGGTGGTCAGATATAAAAGACAACGTCGTTCTAATTTAACATTTAATACAATATCAGGGTACGTAGTACAAAATCTTTCACAATTATCACCGATAACTCGGTACGCAGTACAAGTGTCACAATATATTCTAATAAGTGGGGCCCACACGCTTAACCTAATATACACAAAATATCTTACAAAATAATAAATCCTTTAAAAATGTACAAAAGGTCATATGCCAGAAGCGTGACAAAACTACAATTGACCTAAGGTACGTTAAAACATAAAATTACTTAAGATTATTGACATCTATTTGTGAAATAAGGCAATGCTCTTAAGTGAGTGAAGTAACGATATACAAAATGTACCAAATATTACTGAAATCTAATGTGTTACTGAGATTTACGTTACAAGCAAAATATTATCAATATTCCTTGAAAATGGTCGTGGACGTTGAGTAGATGTACCGGATCCCTCGTTATAGAGAATATGATTCCGTTTACCTTTGGTAGTGTCTGAATACCTTTTCCCGTCCTACCAGGGTAGCGTAATTCAGGGTGATAACAGCCGCAGGTGGTAGACCATCTACGTAGAGTCTAAGGTAACGTGTCAAGATCTCCAGTACCATACATACACAACATGTCAGTCAATCATCCACCATCTAGACACCAAAATCTGGACTAGAAATTGAAACTAAGGTCAGGCTGGAAGTCCCTCGTAAAGTGTAGGATGTGACATAAAAGCTCAAGTGGAATACCAGTAACAGGTCCAAGTAAAATCATAAGGTATCCATCCAAATAGCCATAAACCAACTAATAGATCCCAATACTTGTAATATACTCAACAATGAACAACTAACGAACGAACAAATCAACAGACAAACAAACAAACAGCCCTGAGATGTGATGTGGGCTGAAAGAGGTCCTTTGCCGTCAAAATGGCACTCCAAAATCTTGCATTCAGACGATGCCACGTGCTTTGAAAATTGACTTTATCCGGAAAATCCGTAGCTGCATTTCCCAAAACGATACTCCAAACCAAATGAAAATACAACTAATCTTGTCGTGATGAATACTTAATCCCATAAATGGAGCAAAACTTACAATATTGCTAAAACTCGTATTCAGACGACTCAATCTTCAAGCAGCAACAGGAAAAATGACCAAGAAGAAAACGTCCTCTATCAAAATGTCAAGTTCTTGTCTTCCGTCTCGGTACGTTCAGAATTTCTACTCCACGGCGCACCCCACAACTAGAATAGATTTTCCTAACTTCGTTTATATCCACAAATATTATCATAATATACTCTGAAAGCCGTCCCCTCATAAATCTACCCACCAAAGAAGGTTTAATCAACAATACTGGCCATTGTAGAAGCTTTACAAGGGCGTTTTTGCAATGCACTCTCTTAATGAATATCTGAACGCACTCACCCATACTACCTGTATCAGAGTATATTAAATGACCAAAGTAAGCCATTAGGTACTGCTATTATGCAACCAGTTATACTCTATTAATTCGCGAGAGACGGTATCAATAGGCTCAAATGTACAATAAAATTTGGGAAAATAACGAAAATTAGTACATACATTTCTGGCCATTATTAAATGTGAAAATCAACCGTAACATTATAAGTTACAGTACCTATGGTTTAACGTATATTGTTTTTCTTGATTGTCATAATTTAAACCTACTTTGTTTTTTATTAGATGAGTCGCTTTGGAAATGCATTTTTATGTGACGTAAATGATGAAATTGAAGATAAAGGTGAGTAATCTCTAAAAAGCAACAAGGAAACGTCTGAAGGCAATTAATTACTGAATATAATATTGAAGATATACTTAATGAATTATTTATTCGTGAAATATTCTCCACAAATACCACTCGTGCTTTAAATTTTATCTAAAAATTTTTTCTCAAGCTAAGTCGCCTCTAGTTAATATAACTCGTGCAAATTGGCAGTTTATTATCAAAGATTAAATCCCTCCCGCTAAAGCGGTCGGGATTTAATCAGATAATAAACTGTCAATTTGCACTCTTTATATTACCAGGCAACACGCTTTCGAAAAAATTTTCGATAAAATTTTAAGCACTAGTGATATTACATACAATAATTAAAGAAAAATTACAGATATTTTATAGACTTTTACGACTATTTATTAGAAATTTAATCAAAATAAAAAAATATTGAGTAGTATAATAGTAGTGTTACAAATTTCAGAATAAGTTTTTTAATTTTTTGTCAATATGTACCACTTTACACATTAGTAAAATCGTGTTCCGCACTTTATTCCCAAGAGAACAAAACGAAAATTAGGTTATTAGTAAAGTGTTACCGTGGGACTGACAATTTCCGAGCGTAGGATTGGAAAAACATACCGTTCAATTTGTAAGACAATGTGGCCATTTGATTTTAAAAACATTTATTAAGCAATAGTAAAAAAAAAACAGTGTGTTAGTAATCATTTATTTGACTTCGTTATTTGGACATGTTGTGGATGGGGGACGCTTCGGTCAAACCATCGATTTTGTAGGACAAACGTTTTTTCGTGTTTTTATCAAATTATCTTATTTAACTAAATAACTGTTAGTAATAAAATTTGAACAATCACTGAATCGACATACATACCCAAGCGCAGCTCATATAGGTACCCCTACCGAGAATTTTTCCAGAGAGAAAAGTTGGGCGTCTCGTCAAAACGAAGCTACTCACAAAAATTTAGCCTATTAGTAATCATTAGAAAACAAAGGGTGCTGTACTGTGTGTGGATTATATCAATATATAATATATCATTTCTTGTACTATCATGCATAGTTATTTTTATGACTATTACGATTTTTAATTGCAAATATTTAAAGAGTTGTAACTAAATCGAATTAGACTTGCGTTCGTATTATTATATGAACTAACAAGCTTAAAAATTCTTGGTAGTTACATGGTAATAATTTGAGAAAAGTAGATATCAAGGCACAGATTGCTGTATACGGTAGTTAAGTTATAAGAGTGGATTAAATTTTACGTTGGTTGAATTCAGGGGGGTCATTATCTTACCACTTGTCGACTTGTCACCCACATATGTATGTAATCAGTGGTTCGCAACGCCGCCTTTATACACGTGTGCTCAAGAAAATACTGAAATTACGCTTTACGCTATTATTTTATTTGTCATGGAATCTAGTCAAATTCATGCACGTATAAGTAGGAATGTATCATTGATTTAACATATCTGGGCTGTGACTTCAACGTAGAGGTATTCACTGTCGCAATGTTGTTTGTATTGCAGCCTTCATCGAATTAAAAATTATAATAATGTTAGTATTAACGACCAATAGTTGCAGTCAGCGGTTTCCAATTATGCATATATTTTTGACCTAATGTTTTAGTCTAGGTACTATACAGTAGGGTGGTCCTTACTTGACGATATTTTACTTCCTTCCACATCCAGTGGAAGTATAGTAACGACAAAAAAAATTTTAAAAATTTTTATTGTTCAAATAGGCTTAGAATGTCATGAAACGTCGAGACTTCAAGTTTGAGCGAAAAAAAATTTTCTGTCTGTCGGTCTGTCTGTCGGTCTGTAACTTTTTTTGTGCGCACGTTTACTCTGGAACCGTTTGAGATATTGACTTGAAATTTGGTACACGTATGTACTTTAACGAGATCTAGAACTAGATTATATTTTCATCTTGTTCCGTCGAAGGGTTGGGGGGTAAATTGGGGTAAATTTGGACTAAATAGGTAAATCAAGCAGGTAAGAGTTCATAAAATTGATATTTAGTATAGACAAGAGAAGCTAAGGTCTCAGAAAAAATGTTGGCATTAGCCACCCCCATTACCACCCCCACCATTAATAAAGGGGATGAAAAAAAAAGTGATTTAGTGTGTGAACAAGAACCAGAAACCTCAAAATATTTTTTACTTTATCCACTTTGAGAAAAAAATACTTCAATACAAATATTCATGGATTTACAAATATTACACATAGGTATATTGCGAATATTTGGTTTTTGAGGGAAGTACGTAGACAAAAGGATGAATTCAAGGCTTTCAAAAGTCTGGAAGCTGTTTGTGGTTAGGTGAAAGAAGTACTTTGCAAGAAAGTTACAGGATAAGAGCTTGTTGCTTGCCTAATTAAATATTGTTTTATAAATAATTACTAACGTACAAATTCATTTTTCATTTTTTTAGCATCATGGAAAAAAGCCATTTACTCCTTGGACTATTGAAGATTCAGATGGTCCCTTAGTACTTACTGTGATTATGTTGCTAGTCTAGACAAAACATGTTCACCACTCAATGACAGGAAGTTTTCCTTTAGTTTTTTTAGCAATAAACTGGGTTGAGGGGAGTTATTCACTGTAAATTTTATGAAAAAGATACCATAGAAAACCGCTGCCCAAGGAATCACTACTTCCACATCCAGATTTTCCATCCAAGACTCTCACAACGAAAAAAATTTTGTATGCGGAAATAATTGTTTATGGTTAGGTGGAAGAACTACTTTGCAAGAAAGTTACAGCATAATTAATAATATAATATTTGAAATAGATTACCGCAAAAACTCATAAAATGATATGCCACTTTGGTAGTGGGTGTGGATGAAGTAAAAAGAAATTTTGAGGCTCTAGGTTCTTGTATACACACTAAATCCCGATTTTATTTGTTTCACCCTATTCAGTAGTGGGGTGGGGGGTGGTAATGGAGATGGCTAATGCCAAAGAAATTTTGAGACCTTAGCTTCTCTTATATATGCTAAATACCAATTTTATGCTTGCTTACTTGCTTAATTTACTTATTTACCCCAATTTACCCCTAACTCTTCAACGGAATAAGAACAAAATATAACCTAGTTCCAGATCTCGTTAAAATATATACATGTACCAGATTTCAAGACAGTAACTTAAACGGTTCCAGAGTAATCGTGCGCACAAAGAAAGTTACAGACAGACCGACAGACAGGATTTTTGTTTGCTCACACTTAAAATCACCACGTTTCATGGCGTTCTAAGCTCACTAAACAATAAAAATTTTCAATTTTTTTTTGCGTTACTATACTTCCACTGAAAGTAAACTATTTGAAGTATGTAATAAGACATACACAAACAACCCCTCGTCTCAGTATAATATATCTATAGATAGATTAGTAAGAAATTTGTTTTGTCATATATTGTTATATAATATGTCTAACATGTATTTTATTCAGTGGCGGCTCGTGATATTGTCTGCAGGGGAGGCTTGATATTTTGAAAGACAATTAGAAAAATTTCTACAAGTAAAAGCTATTAATTTGGAAGATTGGAAGATATGCTGCTTCTTCCAAAGGGAGGCTCAGCCTCCCCTGCCTCCCCTGACGAGCCGCCACTGATTGTATTATTTCATGTAGATCAATTGTTAACTAAGCCTTCCGTTTTATTAAATTCTCCCTTTTTATTATGGTTTAGTTTTATTTATCCCTCCTAACGATAGTATCGTTAGCAGTAAATTGAAATAGTCAATTGCATTTAGCTTGTATATAGAAGCATGTATTTAACTAAAAGTGAAACAAAATATCTACACTAAAAAAATTATTTATTCAAAACCCATTAATACTCTTAAAAATAATCGACAAGAAATTTACTGCACTTTCTTGTCCTTCATTACAGCTCCACCTTCGCTCAACTAAAATTTAAACAAGAAGTAGTTATTAAAAATACTGACAAACCAATATAAAACGTTAATCTTCTTACCATGAACTATTTATTGTATTGTTTTAACACAAGCATTTTCAATTTTACATTTGGGTTTTAAATTGTATTCCAACGATGCTCAACAGGGTGGATCACCTTGTTGAGATGATCAATGGTTTTGTAATATGGTTTGTCATCCTACAATATAAACTCACGTTAAAAATCGAATTCTTACGTTATCATGAAACAATTTACCCCTAATAATATGCTTGGACTACTCCTGCAAAATCATTCCTATTGCTTGTAATCAGTTGAAGTCTTTTACTTAACCTCTAACTTCACCTAGTTGTAAATTGAGGTTATTTTATAAAAACTGGCGTTGTTTGGGATTGGAACACTTCTAGAATTATTAGTACACTAAAAACTTATAATTTGGTATGACATAATTTACACAAAAATACTAATATTACGAAAAGTTCAATCAGTCGCCATTTGACAGTTAAGGAATTTCGGTTTGTTTTTCCTAACGCGACCTATTCGAGAGACACTTTTAGTTTTACATGCATTTCGTGGTTGTGACATAGCGTCGTACCATTTTTATAGGAAGGGCAAAAAAAGTTAATTTTTCTGAAGGAAAGTGTTAACAACTACTTTTGTTTACTAACGAATACGTAAATAAGTATGATTTAGTTAATTTAGGAATTAAGTTTCTTCTTTGTATATTGGTGCAAATCAGATGATACAGATATCGAGAAATGAAAAGGTCCATTAACAATTTCAACAAATTACTGTTATTACTGTTAATTACTAATTATTACATAGGTCTACAAAAAAAAAACAGGTCTTGTCCTAAGGTTCTGATCTAGCTTTTCTAAAGTATTTTGATGCGCTGAAGCAAATCCACCACCCCTTTTATCCCCCCAAAAAAGGACAAAAAACTGGTTTTGTCTGAAGGTTCTAACCTAACTTTTTTGAAGTATTTTGACGCGCTGAAGCCAATTTTGGACAAACATTTTTTCTATCGGGTCAGTTTTCCTCTACCACCCCTTTCATCCCCTCAATTTTTTTTGTCCAAAATTTGTTTCAGCGCGTCAAATTACTTCTGAAATGTTAGATGAGAACCTTAGGACAAGACCTTTTTTTTGCCTTTTTTAGGGGATAACTGGCACGGTAGAAATTTTTTTTGTCCAAAGTGGCTTCAGAGCATCAAAATACTTCAGACAAGACCTTCTTTTTTGTAGACCTGTGTTATCTTAGTAACATTTTACTTTAAAGGCATTTTGATATACAGTTTACTCAAAATATAAGACCGTCATGACCGTGTGATACTCGAAGCTGATGCCGTATCCTGCTGGTACTCTGCTGTGAAGTAGAAATGGCAGATTTGTTACCAGTGATAATTATGAAAGAATATTAATGAGTTTTGAAAACCTGATTGATTTACAAGCCTCGATCCTAATTAAATAAAGCTTTAGAAGATAAGGAAATAAACTGAGAAGATTAGCTACTAAAGTTAATTATACAGCATTTAAAGGGTAGAAATTTAGGAGATTATTTTTAATGCCTACTTAAGTCACAAATCACTTTCTCTACAATAACGCACCATCAAATACATATAAAGTACTTATGCGCAATGCTAACTTAGTAAAACTTCAACACTGCTAAGCTAATTGATATTAATATTTAAAATGGATTAAAAAACCAGCCCTAGTTACTCTTTAAAAAATAAATACGTACGTTTTTAAGGTATTGAAAAGTGTAAGTATCTTTAAAAAGTATTAATTGAAAAGTACATAGTTTTAGCAGTAGTCAGGGGAAAATAGACACCTGATTGCTCAAATGCAAATGGAGATTCAATATCATGTTTACTAAAATTTACAGATTTAAGCCCGTTATATTTCTATCTTTGGTGACACTTTATATATGCATTTCTTCAAATAACTAAAAACAATGCATACAGACTGTTCTGTTAAATAACCAATATCCTGACAGTTTTGTTGATAGCCAGTTGACGAACATTGAAAGTAGAAAAGAACATTCAACAATTACAACCTGAATTTAGATCTTCAGCAGTAATTCCATATACTTATATGTACAAGATGATTTGAGACAACATGCGGATTTATCAGTAGATTGTCCCCACCGAAAGGAGTTAAAAAAATGAAAAATCAAAAAAATATGACAAAAAAATTCCTTATTTTTTTGTAGTATATGGTTTATCGGATAAATCATGATGAATCGGATATAGGTTTCCTGTACGAACAGTTTTTCAAATAGGCACCATATTAAGATTCATTTTATCAAAAACTAAACCGGTAAACATTATTTAAAATTCCAAAAATCGTATGTATAGTGTACGGTAAATATTATGAAGGTGAGTCATCTAGACCTTTTAAAGTAAGGCTTTAATTATACTGAAAGGAGAGAGTTCAAGAAATCCAAAATTTGTGAACGCGAATACATGGTCCAATGGGATTTGGTCAATGTAAAAACCGCTGCTCAAGGAATCACTGCTTCCACATCCAGATTTTCCATCTTAGTCTCTCACAACGAAAAAAAATTGTATGTGGAAATAATTATTTATGGAACTTTAATAATATAATAATTGAAATGATCTACCCCCAAAACTCATAAAACGATATGCCACATCGGTAGTGGGGTGGGGGTGGTAGTGGGGGATGGATAAAAAATTTTTTGAGGCCTTTGGTTCTTGTACACACACTAAATGACAATTTTTTTCACCTCCTTTAGTAATGGGGTGGTAGTGGTAATGGGGGTGGCTAATGCCAAACAATTTTTTGACACCTTAGCTTCTCTTATATAATATACTAAATACCAATTTTATGGACTCTTACTTGCTTGATTTACCCCCATTTACTCCAATTTCCCCCAACCCTTCAACGGAATAAGATCAAAATATAATCTAGTTCCAGATCTCGTTAAAACACATAGGTGTACCAAATTTCAAGTCAATATCTTAAACGGTTCCAAAGTACGCACAAAAAAGTTACAAACAGACCGACAGACCGAGAGAGAGAATTTTTTTTGCTCAAACTTAAAATCTCGATGTTTCACGACATTCTAAGCCTATCTGAAGAATAAAAATTTTCAAAATTTTTTTTGTCGATAGTATACTTCCATTAGATGTGGAAGTAAAATGAACAAATAACAAATTCAAATGTATTTTCAACTGACTTCAATATCGATATTAGGTAATAAGGTTCAATTAACCGAGAGACGGTGACATTTTATTTCTTAATTTTTAGCGATGTTTTCTCAAGATGATTAATTTTTTAATAAAATTTTTCAATAAATTTGCAGAAGGGACAAAATACCCAATATAGATTCTATAGTCTGCTGTTTTTCTTTAAAGTGGCGTCAGACTTTATCAAAAAGTTTGTCATAGAACTAATATATCATCCTGTATATATGATGATTTTATCTGGCAAAATTACAAAATTACCTCAGTATATTGAATTTTTCACTTTTTTCGGTGTTCCACTACATAAGACATTTTAAAATTGCTAAACTGATGGATGTTTGTCTGCATTATCCTGTTCTAGGAACTTCGCGCCTTTGTGGATATATTTTAACACCTTGAATTGGTCACAGTAATATCCTCTGCTTAAGTCTTAAATAATGACTGTCCCCTGGTTTCAGTTCTATTGAAATATTGACGGGTTGACGATTTTTTGGAAGAGAATTGTTAAACCGTTTCTTGTTTTCCTTGTCGGTAAGAAATTAACAACGCATCTACATAGTATAATATTAATTATTTACGAAAAGAAATTACAATTTGGATACAACTACTCATTGGATGGATAATCATCGTAGAAAAAAAATTCGGTATAGAATTCCATTTCGTAACATGCTGAACTTAAATATCAAATAAAAAAGTATGTGCATTTTTGTATGTGTGTAGACTATTTTTCTTGCAAATACGACAACCTCTGTTCAACTCAAAATTTTTATTTCATATACAGAGTGACCCATTTAAAAGCGGGGCACCTCTCTAAAGTTTTTATTTATTGTGTGATTTGAATCAAACTTTACTCAAATATAGAACATATTAGGATCTAATTATGACCAGAAGAACATTCGCCTCCTACGACCGCAAAGCCACCTGCGGTACCAAAATATGCGGAAAAAATTTAAAAATCATGTTAGGCATTTTTTTATCGGAAAATTTTGTTAATGAAACTTGTTCAGAATTGTTCAAAAACCTTAAGTTCAGAATTTAATAAAATTAAAAAAATGAAAAATTGAAATTAAAAAATTTTTAAAGATAATTATTTTAAAAAAACTGCAAATTACTTGACAACTACCTGGTACCTTGGATTTAATTTCAAACAAAATTGTCATAGTACAGTTTTCTAAACAAAAAAAAAAACATTAAAATGATATTTTCTGACTTGGATATTTTTTTAATCAAAATTCCAATATTTTTTTATTTTAATTAAACTTTGGACTTAAGGTTTCTGGATAATTCCGAACAAGTTTCACTACCAAAATTTTTCGATAAAAAAATGCTTAATACGATTTCTTGATTTTTTTCCGCATATTTTGGTACTGCAGGTGGCTTTGAATTTGTAGAAGATGAATGTTTTTCTGGTCATAATTAGATCATAATTTGTTCTATACTTGAGTAAAATTTGATTCAAATCACACACACACGCACAATAAATACAAATTTTAGAGAGGTGCCCCGTTTTAAATGGATCACTCTGTATAAGTTAGTATGGTAAAATACTCCCTATAAAAATTGTGCCATATCTGCTACACAGGGTGGTCGCCAGAGGCTAAAATTGTTATTATTAAGTTACGTTAACCATACAGGATGGTCACCAGACTCATGTTCTGTTTTTTATAAACTACCACCCCCTTTAATAATGGAGGGTGGCAGTGGGAAATCTGAATCACCAAAAAAAATTATTAATAGATTTGCCTACCGATGGAAGCAGTTTTCGGCTTTCTGTTAATAAAGTGAATTAGAATATAATGAAATAGCATCTATAATTTCTTTCTAACCATACAAAGCATTAGGAATTGCTTAAAAGAAAAAAAATTTAAAATATGTTGTGTGGTAATAATACCCACTCAAAACGAAAATGCACGTTCTCTTGGCGTTACGGGATTACTATTTGTATGCTCTTCAAAATGAATAAGTCTTCGAGTTGTAGTAGATGAGAAAGCGGAGGCTACGTTTGTTTTTCTTCAAATATTGAATAATTCATTTATTATTTTTGAACAAGTAATGTGACACACGACCATGGGTAATAATTCATTACTCGGTAGACTAGGACCAACCACAAGAATACATATTCATTATCAACAGTTTTTGTGACGCAAAAAAGAAGTTCAAAAACATCGGGTATGCCACGACTCAATTCAATCTGTCATGTGGGTGGACCAAATTAGATGGAATTTGGGGTTTTCTTTAAAACTATGGCGGATAGACAAAAACCGATATAGGTGTTCTGAGCTCGATTTTCGAGGAACAAACAATGGCGCATCTTTTTCGACTACCCAGCCACAGAGCGCTTTTGGAAAATTGGAATTTTTGGATGACACCAAGTGTTGAATCGAAAATCGAGTAACACATTCTTAAAGCACATTTTGAGTAGAATCCGTTGCTGATATGAAGAAAATTATGCATGCCTCAGTTTTCAAGATATAGACATAAATTTTGTTTTTTTAAATGGAAACACTGTAAATTATTTCATTATTCGATCACAACTTAATTTAGATATCCGACGATATATCATATATATCTCCAAAAAAGTGGTTAATTTCCGAAAAATTTAATATATTTGTGAGGAGGCCATGGAAAATTATTAACAACAACACTTCGTATAATATAAAATAATATTGCCAAAAATAGGAAAAAGTAAACTGCAATAAATGTTCGAATTGTCTTCCACTGACATCTATGCATTTTTGACACCTTCTCCTTACAGCATTTGTTGCATTTCCAATCATGACAGGAGTTATTGTCCGAAACGCAGCTAATACTTAGTTTTTCAATTCTTCTATGTTATTAGACGGTTCTCTATGTATAATATTTTTTACTCCAAAGTCAAAAGTCGGCAGGTGTTATATCGGGAGATCTAGCTGGCCACAAAATCCACTACTTCCCAAAAATTAAACAATATCTAAACTAGTTTGTTGATTATTAATATTCAGTTAGCTAAATAAATTTTTAGTTATCAATTTAGTTAACTTAGCTAACTAGTCATTGATAATGAATGAATCATGAATGAATCATGAATAATGAAATTGCATCTCCCTTAGCATTTTTAATAAATAAAATCATAGAAACCGGTATTTGCCCCTCAGAATTTAAAACTGCTCTTATAAAGCCTTTATACAAAAATGGAGATAAACTGCAAGTTTCTAACTATAGACCAATTTCATTAATATCCAATTTCGCAAAAATATTCGAAAAAATAATAAAAAATAGAATAATGAAATATATCAATTCTAACGAATTATTATCAGGTAGACAATTTGGTTTTAGAGAAGGGAAGTCTACGGAAGATGCAATTTCTTCACTAACAGCAGAAATTTACAAAGCACTAGACGACAATAAAGTCTCTTTATGTGTGTTTCTGGATCTGGCTAAGGCATTCGACACTGTTAGTCACTCGCAGTTGTTGGATGCCTTAGAATATCTAGGCTTTCGAGGTCATGTACTGGAACTTTTTAAAAACTATCTGTCGAATCGTAAACAAGTAGTCATGATTAACAATACTCTAAGTGAGGAAAGAACTGTGCTTTATGGAGTGCCTCAGGGAACTGTGCTAGGCCCAGTTTTGTTTGTTGTTTACATAAATAGTTTACTTAATCTCAGCGTTAATGCTTCCATTTTTAGTTTTGCAGATGATACTGCCATTTTCTTCAAAGGTGAAAATTGGGATAATTTAAAAAAAACTGTGGAAAGTGAGCTAGGTTATATAATGGACTGGTTTAATCATAAACTATTAACCCTAAATTTCAAAAAAACCGTATTTTTGCCATTTAGTTGTTATAAAAATGGTTTGCCTAGTTATAACTCATTAAAAATAAATAACCACGGTAAGATAATAGAAATATCTTCAGCTGAATCAACGAAATATTTAGGCATAGTGATTGATAGACATTTAAGATGGGATTTGCAAGTAAATAGCACTACACAAACTCTAAGGAGTATAATGTACAGATTCAAATATTTAAAAAACATACTAGACATACCTCTTATGAAAATGGTCTATTTTGCGCTAGTTGAATCTAGATTAATATATGGAATTCTAGGTTGGGGTGGAGTTGCTTACTGTCACCTTAAAAAATTAGACATCATTCAGAAAAAATTCTTAAAAATACTCTTTTTAAAACCTAATACTTACCCAAGTGATGAACTTTTTTCAGAAGCGAAAGTACTGGACATAAGGCAATTATATTTTCTTAGTGTAGTATCTAACCAACATAAAAATAAACACATGCTATCCTTTTCCCAACATCAATATGAAACCCGAAATAAAGGTAAGGCAATGGTACCGACAGCAATCAAAACAGTAGGGCAAAGAAATTATACTTATTTGTCATCTAGACTGTACAATACATTGCCAACTGAATTACAAGATATTAAAATAAAAAAGTTATTTAAAAAAAAGACTAAAAAATACATTCTTAACTTAAATAGGCAAGAAATACATAACTTGGTTAATATTAAAAATTAACTTATGCAAATCTTTATTTGTGTAAAAGTAAAGAGATGTTATATTGAGTGATAAAATTGATTTTAATATACATTATTGTTTAGTTTGAATCAGAATATGCAAAAATTTGTATCAATTTTTTTTCTTTTTCCTTTGCGAAAGTTATATGTAGAAGATTTCTTTTTTTAGGTTTTGTTATTTAGCTTAGTTGTTATTACTTACATTAATAAATACGTTGTCTAACTACTACTATTACAATTATTATAATTATTTATAATTATTAATATTTTGCATAAGGTAAATAAGCAAATTGTATCCACGTGCAAGTTTACTTTTGTGGATTATCTCCTGTTTATTTACAATATATTCTTATATACAAAATTATTGTAAACACATGTTAATTTCTTATGTAAATAAACGTATTATTATATTATTATATTATAAACTAGTCCTGAGTGATATGTAGATACCTATCCAATCCTCCCCAAATTGAACATTTAAATAAATTCGTGTTTCATTTGACGTATGGGCTGGGGCGCCATCGTGTTGGTAATTAATCTTTGAAATTGTCTTACAGGCATATTGTCTACAAAGGGCTCTATTTCTTGTCGTAGAATGTTAATGAAATTATCGGTATTCAAATTACCGTGAAAAAAATGAGGACCTATTATTTGGTGTCCAATACAACCACACCATACACTAAATCCAAATCATCCTTGACGATTAGCTGTAGCAGTTACGTGCGAATTTTCATGAGCCCAATGGTGGTTATTATGCCGATTAAAAATTCCGGCACTGCTTATGTGGACCTCGTCTGTCCATATAATTGTTGCTTCAAATGCTGGCACTTCATTGCACTGGCGGAAAAACCACGGGCAAAAATCGAGACGCCTTTGAAAGTCGTTTGGGTATAGATGGTGACTAATCCTCATTTTGTAGGGTTTGAATTTATTATTTTTTTATTTAAGCAACGCAACGCAGTTGTTTTTGGGATTCCTAAATATTCCTGTATTTTGCGAGACGATATGTTAGGATTTGCTCTTACAGTTTCTAAAACAATATTTTCTGCAGCTTCTCTACCTGCTTTATTATATATTTTTGCTCGAGGTTTTACAAATGATCCAAACTATTTTAAATTTTGTTGTAGCCTTTTGAATACTTTTATGTCTGGTTCTCTCTTTTCTGGATATCTAAAAATATTGTTTAGGCGGCACTTTTGGCACAAAGTTTTGCTGTCTGTAACTTACCTATTAAAATAAAGCTCGGAAGCTAAATTTGAATCTTCTCCGCATTCTATGAAACACTTAATCATATCATATTTTTCGCCATTACTAAATTGAACCATTTTTAATAATGGTCACTCACAATTAACTCACAAATTAGTTTTTGACATTTACGATTATTTCGATTTTCTTTTTTTTATCATGGCCTTCTCAATAAATATTAGAAATGCGATAAATATGCATAGAAGACAATTCGAACATTTATTGTAGTTTAGTTTTTCCTATTTTTCTCAAAATTATTTAATAATATAAGAAGTGTTGTTGTTAATAGTTTTCCATGGCCTCGTCATAAATATATTAAATTTTTCGAAAATTAACCACTTTTTCTAGAGATAAATATGATATATTGTTGGACAGCTAATTTAAGTTGTGATCGAATAATGAAATAATTCACAGGGTGTTCCATTTAAAAAAAAAACGCAAGTTACGAAAACTGAGGCATGCATAATTGTCTTCTTATCAGCAATGGATTCTACTCAAAAAAGTGCCTTAAGAATGTATTACTCGATTTGACACTTGGTCACTGAGATATAGAGGTCATCCGAAAATGCCAATTTTCCAGAAACACTCTGTAGCTCGGTAGTCGAAAAAGATAGATGGTTTGCGCCAGTATTTGTTTCTTAAAAATCAAGCTCAGGACACCTATATTGGTTTTTGTCTATCTGCCATAGTTTTAGAGAAAAACCCAAATCCCATCTAATTTGGTCCACCCTGTACATGTTAATTTATTTAAATTTTAAAACTACACTCAGGTATGTTTTACTAATTTGCTGATTTCAAGCGATGATGAAGATACTTTTGAGTAGTCGTAGAAAAAGTATAACATTCTATTCGCGTGTAATGAATGGCAATTACACGCTCGTTGAATAATATACCATTAACGATGTATTTCATATTGCTATGTTTCGTCTACTTGACGTTGGCGTATTTCTGCTTAAAATTATATTTGCATCAGATCGAACAGAGTGGCTAGTTTTGAAATGAAACCGCCGTATATTCTTCCAAATATTACAAACGACACATACTACGAAATTGCTACTATTTTTGTATAATATTCAACAGCCCTGTGAAGTTGCAAATAAAGTTACTACCTGATCGAAAGTAGTGAGTGGAACTCCATAGGGGACGACAGCTCACCATTGTTTCTGATATTTATGTATCAGTAGATAAAATCTCAAGTAATTGTTCCTGTAATTGGTTCGAACCCTTCTCTCCGACATTATGCTACTGCAGCGATTATCGTTATATTATATAGACTCCCGCTGAGTAATTAATTCGAAAATTCTTATGGCAGATTTACGAAATTCGATATGTGATAGTTATATTTTGATACATTTGGTAATTACTCTAATTGAATGTTTCAGATATGATTGTGTAAATTGATTGTGATTTAAATAGTTGTTTATACTAATACATTTTTACTTTGTTATTTAAGGAACGAAGGACGTACTGTATATGCGGAAATCAAATTATGTGAGGTACCATTGACATAGTCGTAATTAGACAAGCGCATTTTTTGATGCCCTCAGTATATAAGGTGATTTATATATATATTCTATAAGTTGCCAGAATGGTTGTCCGTGTACAGGGTGGGCCAAATTAGTTGAGATTTGGGGTTTTCTCTAAAACACTGACAGATAGACAAAAACCAAAATAAGTGTCCTGAGCTCGATTTTCATAAAATATTAACACAAATATACAGGGTTGATCAAAATTTAATTGAAGTTACATATAAATTATAAATTTCTTAAGAAAAATTGTCATTTCTGCTGGTAACGATTACACATTATGGAATTTTTGGTACCGTTTAACCCCTACTAAATAGAGCTTTCTCAATATCCGGGTGGCCGATATCATAATGTTTAAAACAAATGAGTTATTTTGAAAAATGTGATTTTAATGAGTTTACAGCACCCTGTATGGTGTATTATTGGACATATTGACGTTTTCGTATTTTTTATATGAATTACATTGGAACAAAAATAATTTCAACATATTCGCAGCCATCTAGATTGACAACTAAAATTCGAATTATTTTTCGTGCAACACTGTATAAATTGTTCAAAATAGTATAAATGTATCCAAAATGTGATCTTTATTTCAAAAATGTAAAAACATACAGGGTGGTCCATTTAGAAAAGACTATTGGGGCCATTTCCGGTGAAACCGGAAGTGATAAATATGGCGGATAGGCCTGAAAATGTTGAAAATCTTACCTAATTTCACCATACAAAATTTCATCCCGATGTCTTTAAAAACAAGGAAGTTACAGGGATGGCCCACTATTCGTTTACACCCGGTATATATTGGAGGCTGTAACTTGCCGAGAAATTGACCCATTGGAAAAAATAAAATATCACTATTTCGGGAAAAATGTATACTTTCCGAATGTTCAAACACAAATTCGTTTACTTTTATGCATTTTTTCGAAAATATGATTAATCATATCATGATAAGAAATTGCGATTGTCACGATTTTATCCTTATAACTATGAAAATATCTTTAGCTGAAATGTGGTTAGGTGTATCTGTAATAAATACAATACGTAAAAATTCATGCGAGCGATTCAGCGGCTATGTGTGGTGTCTGTGTATGCTATCATAATTACATATTTTCCCTCCAGACTCACTATTTATCCTCTTAGTCACTAAGAAAAATATTAAAAATGTGTAATCAGAAAGAGAAAAAAGCTTTATTCTACTTGTTAGAACTGCTAAGAATTTTTAGAGGTTCCGTAGTATGCATTTAACCGTGCGCTTGGTCGAGCAGAGTGACAAAGTTACTTCACTATTTTTCTTCCGGGAAAACCGTGGCTTTAGCGATAAATCTTATTAGGACATTTTTTATTCAGAAACACGTGGTCTATCCACCTGTATTTTTTGTTTTTTTCTGGCCTGACTTAATTTAAATATTTTGAAAAAATTGATAAAAAAAATAGTTTTCACTTTTTTTATGTTCTGCATCCGAGCGAAATGTAAACTTTTCAGGATATTATTCTATACACTTTCACGAACTCATTAAAAAAAATTATTCAGTTTGCAACTTTTTGTGGGTTTCACGTTAAAATGATCTCTGTCGTCTGGGCTATTAATCATATCATATTTTTCACCATTACTAAATTGAACCCTGTTACATAATGCTCACTCACAATTAACTCACAAATTAGATTTTTACATTTACGATTTTCTTTTTTTTTACCATGGCCTTCTCAATAAATATTAGAAATGCGATAAATATTCATGGATGTCAATGGAATACAACTCAAACATTTATTGTAGTTTAGTTTCCCCTATTTTTGACAAAATTGTTTTATATTATAAGCAGTGTTCTTGTTGTTAATAGTTTTCCATGGCATCCTCACAAATATATTAAATTTTTCGAGTATTAATAATTTTATCTAGAGATAAATATGACATATATCGTTGGATAGCTAATTTAAGTTGTGATCGAATAATGAAATAACTTATATTTAATTTAAAAAAACACAAGTTATGTCTATATCTCGAAAACTGAGGCATGCCTGATTTTCTTCTTATCAGCAACGGATTCTACTCAAAAAAGTGCATTAAGAATGTATTACTCGATTTTCGATTCGACACTTGGTAATTGAGATATAGAGGTCATCCAAAAATTCCAATTTTCCAAAAACGCTCTGTAACTCGGTAGTCGAAAAAGATAGGCGAAAATCGAGCTCACGACACTTGATTTTTGTTTATCTGCTATAGTTTTAGAGAAAACTCCAAATCCCATCTAATTTGGTCCACCCTGTACTGTATATGCGGAAATCAAATTATGTAGGGTACCGTTGTTAGAGTCGTAATTAGCCAAAATTCTGGTAGACAAGCGCATTTTTTCATGCCTTCAGAATATAAGGTGGTTTATAAAGTACCCTATTCTATAAGTTGCCAGAATGGTTGTCCGTGTACAAAACGTTATCAAAATATATGAGTTGTTTTCGAGTTATGGTCACAGGCAGACAAATAAAAATTCTGAAAATATATATTCCTGGCTTTGCTATCATTAAACCAACACTGAAATATCGATGATTCTAAGAAAAACAAAATTACAAAGATACTTACCTTTACGAATTTATTTATATAGATGTGAAAATTTTACGGTTATTTATGGCATCCTAAATAGGTACAAAGTATATACTGATTTGAACTTTTATTAAGCTCTGAAATTGCTAATACATTCCTACTAAAAATTGTCAAATCTCCATCAGTTGGTCAATACGTACGTAGAGAAATAGTAGAGGTCGCAATTATACAGGTTGCAATCCTTAACGAATCTACTTGTATTTTATTTTAATCATTTGGTCTACTACTATCAGAATATCAGAAGTGAATCTCATAATAATCTGTTATGTAATTTAATTCTTATAAATGATTATTTAACACCGTCACAAGTTTTTGCGAACCATTTCTCTCATTGTCAGCGTCAATTGGACAAGTAGGTAATTAAAAAAAAAACAATTAATTTTTCGTTTAACTCTCTCTAACTCAAAAAGCCGAACAAAAAAAAAAGTTTTTGATCTGGATGACTGACCATAGTATTCCTATGTATTTTTCCACGCTGAATCCGAATTCGAGGTCAAAAAAATTCGTATACCCCCAAACTTTTGCGCTACAGCCAAAAACAACCCCGAAAATGGGGTAAAACCGTCCCATACATCAGGATTCAATGAATGGATGTAAATGAATGGTGAAAAACATGGGAAGGGAAAATGTTTTATATTCACCAGTCACTTACTTGAATATTGACTGGAAAACTACCCTTATAATATGCTGAAAACTCCCCCTGTGCAAGCATAGAGTATATAAATGCCAATAAGTCGCGAGAAATGTTAAAGTTTTTATAGTTTGGAATACAGTACAGAATCTTACACGTGTCTCAAAACCACCCATATAACAGGGTGGAAACCACCCTTATATAAAAATAGACTGCGTGAATACCAATAGATTGTGGGAAATGGAGGAGTTTTCATTGTTTCAGTTCCAGAATAGATTCTTGAGTGACGTTGACCTATTTTCACTTGGTACCCAAAATCATCCCTAAAAAACCACCCCTACATACCTGTTTTTCAATTTTTCTTCTCAGAATACCTTTTCTTCTCATTTTCAAATGATCTCCTCACTGGCTCTCTTTTATGTTCTTCGTGCGTGTCTCTTTTCATAGACCAACAGTAGTCGGCCATCATGTGGATATCCCACCTTCCTTGATACCACTTCTCCATCTTCGAAATATTCTGGTGAAAGCGGTCGCCTTGCTCTTCATTGTATTCCCCCAAATTTTCTGGATGGCGGACAACTGTTGGTCCATAAAAAGAGACACACATACGAAGAACACAATAGGGAGCCAATGAGATCATTTGAAAATAAGGAAAAAGGTATTCTAGGAAAAAAAGATTAAAAAAATGTTCATATTCTTCAGTCAAGCTGCATTAACCTTTTCGTGCAATAAATGCAGCTTGACTGAAGAATATGAACATTTTTTTAGAATACCTTTTTTCTTATTTTCAAATGATCTTCTCATTAGCTCTCTATTGTGTTCTTCGTGTGTGTCTATTTTTATGGACCAACAGTTGTCCGCCACCCAGAAAATTTGCGTGAATACAATGAAGAGGAAGGCGAACGCTTTCACCAGGATATTTCGGAGATGGAGAAGCGGTACCAAGGAAGGTGGGATATCCACATGATGGCCGACTACTATGTGTCTATGAAAAGAGACACGCACGAAGAACATAAAAGAGAGCCAGTGAGGAGATCATTTGAAAATGAGAAGAAAAGGTATTCTGAGAAGAGAAATTGGAAAACTGTTATATGTACATTTTATTATGTAGGGGTGGTTTTTTAGGGATGATTTTGGGTACCAAGTGAGAATAGGGTAGATCAACGTCACTCAAGAATCTATTCTGGAACTGAAACAATGAAAACTCCAACATTTCCCACGATTTATTGGTATTCATGCAATTTATTCCTATATAAGAGTGGCTACCACCCTTTATAGAAGAGATTTTGGGCCACGAGTAAGCGAGGTGCCCTGGGAGTCACTCCAGATTCATGTTCTGTATTTAAACTATAAAAAAGTTATTTCCCGTGCTTTATTGGCATTTGTGCTTTATTCTGTAATAAGGTTGGTTTCCATCCTATTATAGGAGTAGATTTTGTACCGACTAAGAATAAGGTAGAACAGGGTCACTCAAGATTCTATTCTGGAATTAAAACATCGAAAACTCCTCCATTTCCCACAATCTATTGGTATTCACGCAGTCTATTTTTATATAAGGGTGGTTTCCACCCTGTTATATGGGTGGTTTTGAGACACGCGTAAGATTCATGTACTGTATTCCAAACTATAAAAACTTTAACATTTCTCGCGATTTATTGGCATTTATATACTCTATGCTTGTACAGGGGGAGTTTTCAGCATATTATAAGCGTAGTTTTCCAGTCAATATTCAAGTAAGTGACTGGTGAATATAAAACATTTTCCCTTCCCATGTTTTTCACCATTCATTTACATCCATTCATTGAATCCTGACCCCATATTCGGGGTTGTTCTTGGCTGTAGCGCAAAAGTTTGAGGGTATACTAATTTTTTTGACCTCGGATTCGGATTCAGCGTCGAAAAATACATAGGAATACTATGGTCAGTCATCCAGATCAAATTTTTTTTTTTGTGGGGCTGTGTTATTTACGTGGATAAAATGTAAGAATTTGTAGGAATAAGTGTAACAAGCGGGAAATGTCTTTATTATCTTTAGAAATAGATACCAAGTATATCGAGAAGAAATAAAGATGAAAGAGGGACCCAAGAAGCAAACAATCAATGTAGACCAACAAGAAAAATATCATGAAAATATATATTTTTTTAATAAGCAAAGAGCTCGCGGCGCCCCTTCACGCATTGTCCCCCCTAGGCTACAGCCTAGTTAGCCTTATGGATAATCCGGCCCTGCTTTTCTATCTTAGGATATAAACAGGCCTTTATTTAGGTCAATAAAATGAAACATTTACCTTAAAATTACCACATATAAAGGAGGAGGGTCTCTAAGGCCAGTTTTCGGCCTAATTTATTTCTGAGGAAAAAACTCGAAAAACATTTTTTTTAGTATCTACTAACAATATTTAATCGATTCCACTCCAAACAAAATTTTCCCCCACCCTCCCTGTTTAACCCCTCCTCCCACCCTCCCGAAACAATGAAAATACATGTACAAAATGTACAAAATCATAAATATTCTTATTCAGCAACAGTCATGTTTAGGGGGGTATAAATGGGGGACGTGATTGCAGGAAATTTTTGTTTGGGGTGGAATCGATTCGATATTGATAGTAAATAATAAAAAAATGTTTTTCAGTTTTTTTGTTCAGAAATAAATTAGGCCGAAAACCGGCCTTATGAACCCTCCTCCTTTACTAGGTAATAGGTTTATGTAACATTTCATTGTCTTAACCTTTTGAACAAAATGCCTGTGCTTGCTTATTCTCGACTTTGAATTTACTTTCATTTCTTTCCCCACATTGGTAAATCAGTTGTGAATTTGAGGTAAATTGGCCCATCACTAAATTGATGATTATTCTGACCTAACATTAGGTCGAATTCTGACTATAAATGTTTATTGGGTAGGCGGCTTTTTTATTTGAATTTTGTTTTCCAGGATTGGCAGTTTTCGAGAAAATGGAATGTTAAAATACAGAACGTCCTCGCCAATAAAACGACCCAAAGAATGGAGTACAGTAAGTGGTGCTAAGGCTTTCGCGGAGCTGGTGATCTGGCTGCTGGTTTCCGGGTCTTCTTCCGCGTAGACTTGGTTGAGTGCTTGACGTTTCGACCATCTTGTCGTGGTCTTCTTCTGAAGCGAAGTGACTTCGCTTCAGAAGAAGACCACGACAAGATGGTCGAAGCGTCAACCAAGTCTACGCGGAAGAAGACCCGGAAACCAGCAGCCAGATCAATTGAACCTCATTTATTAGTCCCTTGAGGTAAAGCTTTTACACCAAAAGTTCTGCGACCGCACCGCAAGATATTTTCCCACCTGTTTTCGAGGGCAGAGAACATGATGGTGACAATATTTTCCGACCTACTCTCCAACCACTACCGCCAAAACGGATTTTCCGGTGCTAGGCATTTTTTTGTCGGAAAATTTTATTAATGAAAGTTGTTCAGAATTGTACAAAAACTTAAGCACAATATTTATCAAAATAAAAAAAAATGATGAATTTAAAAAATATAAAAATATATTACTAATTATTTGACAACAACCTGACAGTGTCATTTAATTTCAAACAAAATTGTCATGAATTTGTTAAACAAAAAACCAATTTAATAGGCCAGGAAACGAAGACATTAATTCGGAAATAAATAGTGCTCAACGGATTATTGTTTTAAGTTGTAGGGTTGACCCTTAGGAGTAACATACCAAAAGTCCCCAGCCGTGGGCCTCATGCGTTAGGCGGGAGGGGGGTGGAAAGGGTCGGTTTGTAGGTTTTTCGTTATTATCTCGAAAACTAAGCATCCTAGTGAAATGGTCCTATACAAAATGAAAGTAAATTAAATTGTCTACAAAAAAGATCCTATTAATTTTTTCGCTAGGGTAGTAGTTAAGGGTGTACGTGAGTTTGAAAACGCGAATAGCTGGAAAAACTGTGTTTTGTGGGAGGTAATGCTTAACAAGTAGAAAATTTTATAATATTACAAGTATTTACAAGGCCATATTAAGTAATTGGTCGAGTTCATCGTCAAGATCATCATCATCGTCGTTGCCGTTGATGCTGACGATTGGAGGGCCGTTGGTACACGAAGCGCGGCAACTGCTGCACACAAGCGAGCAGGGTATGCCTGCTTTGCGGCACCCGCTACGGCCCCCGCAATCAGTTGTGCACCCGCAAAAATATGTTATTTAGGACGGATTCTAGCGCAGCTGGGTCCGTGCTTGTGACAGAGGTAAGGAAGCCATCCGACCCCCTCATCCATCCCCAAGCAGTTGGCTCCTGCTGCTGATCTCCATATAGCCACTGCTGAATCTGCAAACAATAATTCGTCCTTTGTAGTTTAAAAATATGTGACACAATCTTGTCTAAGCGCAATACAAAACATAAGTTAATGTAAACAAGCATAGCGGAGGTAGTATCACAACCGCTGAACGAATGGAGATATTTGCGAAGACCATTCTGTTGCTCCATTCGTTCAGCGGTTGTGATACTTACTACCTCCGCTATTTACAACAAGAGCCAGGGAGGTGTGGTGAAAGTATCCTTGAAGGCCGAGGAGCAGGTCACAGACATCTACAAAGTCTTCTGTGATCCCTCAGCAACATAGAACATGGTAGCTGATGCAGGAGAGCAGCTTTTTTGGCATTGTACCAGGCCCTACAAGGAGCAGACCTGGACCGAGTACGACACCAGGCCTTTGTTAAAGCCTCGACAAAGCCAAAGCCTGATTTTGCGGCACTTCCACCCACCAGAAGGGCTGCTCGCCAACACTCCCCCTTCGAGTTCATTTGCAGGTTTGTATCAATATATGCTTGTTTACATTAACTTATGTTTTGTATTGTGCTTAGACAAAATTATGTCACATTTTTTTTTTAACTACAAAGGACGAATTACTGTTTGCAGATTCAGCAATGGCTATATGGAGATCAGTAGCAGGAGCCAACTGATTGGGGATGGATGAGGGGGTCGGATGGCTTCCTTACTCCTGTCACAAGCACGGACTCAGTTGCGCCAGAATCCGTCCTAAATAACATATTTTGCGGGTTCCGTTGCGGGTGCCGCAAAGCAGGTATACCCTGCTCGCTTGTGTGCAGCAGTTGCCGCGCTTCGTGTACCAACGGCCCTCCAATCGTCAGCATCAACGGCGACGACGATGATGATGATCTTGACGATGAACTCGACCAATTACTTAATATGGCCTTGTATATACTTTTTTTTTTTTTATTAGCCTTATTTATATGAATGTCCTGGTGGAGTTCAGCCGTAGGCTGATCTTCCACTCTACCAGGACAGACACTCACACATAGATACATCACAACACCCATTCCCTGCGACATATATATATATATATATATATATATATATATATATATATATATATATATATATATATATATATATATATATAAAATTTTCAAGCATTACCTCCCACAATACACACTTTTTCCAGCTATTCGCGTACACCTTTAACTACTACCCCTAGCGAAAAAATGAATAGAATCTTTTTTGTAGACAATTTAATTTACTTTCATTTTGTATAGGATGACCTTTTCTTCGCTAGGATGCTTAGTTTTCGAGATAATAACGAAACACCTACAAACCGACCCTTTCCACCCCCTCCCGCCTAACGCATGAGGCCCACGGCTGGGGACTTTTGGTATGTTACTCCCAAGGGTCAACCCTACAACTTAAAACAATAATCCGTTGAGCACTATTTGTTTCCGAATTGGGGGATATTTCGGTCTTCGTTTCCTGTACTATAAATGATATTTTCGGACTTAGACATTATTTTAGACAAAATTTCAATATTTTTTAATTTTGATCAAATTTTGGATTTAGGGTTTTTGGATAATTCTGAACAATTTCGTTAATAAAATTTTCCGATAAAAAAATGCCCGGCACCGGAAAATCGGTGGTTTTCTCGGTTTGGGGGTAGTGGTTGGAGGGTAGGTCGGAAAATATTGTCACCTTCGTATTCCCTGCCTTCGAAACGGGGGGAATATCTTGCAGTGCAGTTGCAGAACTTTTGGGCTTTTGCTTTTTTCTGGTTTACCTCAAGGGACTATATTGTCAACTTCTAGTTAAATTGTCGTCAGCGATTATTTAACAAAACTCATAATAAACGCACTAGCGCCGACTTAAGCAAATCTGTAAATCTAACCTAGTTTTCCTACGAATATATTTCAAGCAATTGACTTATTATGAATATAGAATTATTATGTATCATAAATACAGCCTATTATTTTTGCATATTATTATTAATGATTATTAATTGTGTGTGTGTGTGTGTGTGTGTGTGTGTGTGTGTGTGTTCTTAACAAAATTTTGTTTTTATAATTACACAGGCATACAAAATAAAAAAGTGGTGTGTCTCTGAAACCCCATTGAGTGACCTCTATATCAACACAAAACACGATATCTTCTGTTGGACTCGAGGTTGGACTCAAAAAAAATTATTTATATACCTAGACAGTGTGTTTCAGTTAACATTCCCACAGCCAATATTTCGGAAACTAAGAAATATATTTTTATTCGGTAAACGGTAATGGATTTCTATGATTAATGCCTTCTTCAAGAAGTACAATTTACTGTTATAACATTATCACCAGAGATAGAGAATTATTTACTGGTGGGAATTTTTTTTAACAGCACTTCCGATTTTACCGGGAATGACTTTAAATTGAGAAATTTAAATCTAAAAAACAAACAAGGTAATTTTATTTTTGAACATACATCTTGACAACAATATTTAAAACAGATGCTCGAAATTACTTCCGTCTGCTTGAATACACATGTCAAAGCGATGTCCTTAATAATGTATGTCTATTAATTGCACCAGCACAAGCGTAGATTTCATTGTATAAATCTGCCATATCTTCTATTGGCTCTTGATATACTTTACTTTTCAAATATCTCCACAAGAAAAAGTCCAGAGGAGTCAACTCCGGAGAACGCGCGGGCCATCTAACCGGTCCGAGGTGCCAATCCAGCGCCTTGGAAACGTGTCATTCAAATAATTTACAACAATATTAGAGTTGTGGGATTGGGCGCCATCTTACTGAAACCAAATTTCCGCTCTGTTGTGGTAAAAGTCTTGGTAACTCATTTTCTAAAAATCTTAAATAATGCACACCGGTTAAATTTTCATGGTATAGAAGCGGACCTATAATATAATCATTTAAAAAGCCACACCATACATTTACACTGAACACAGTTTGGTTTCTTGTTCGAATCATCCATCTTGGGTTGTTTTCCGACCAATATCTACAGTTATGTTTTGTAGTTGTGCCGTTACTGTGAAACTTACTTCCGTCACTCCACAGTACATTTTAAAAGAAATTACAATTTCCCTCATAAAGAACAGAAAACTCAGCAAGAACGGTTAAGCGACGATCATAGTCCGTAGGAAAATGATGTACTAAGTGTGGTTTATATGGAAAGTACTTATTCTCTTTTAAGATTTTTTGGCATGACGATAGTGATACATTGGTGGAGGCTCTTATTTGTCGCAATGATGAGTGGGGATCATTGTTAACGGTTTGTAAAACTGAAGCCGTATTCTCCTGGATTCTTGCTGTTGGTATTCTCTCACGTTTCAACTTTTTGAAACTACCATATTGTAATAAGTTGTTACACAAATTGGAAAAGGTCTTACGATCGGGATGTGGTCTGTTTGGAAATTGTAATTGATACAAACATTTAGCTGCTTTTGCACTTTTATTACATTTTCCATAAACTAATAACATATTAACTTTGTCAACATTGGTGTGGGCCATATTCTGGACAAATTTTACTAACGTATTCTTAAAATGACATACGCAAACGAATATTAAACTTCTGACAGTTAATAAATAAGCAATTTCAAATTATTCAATTATTTCAATTTAAATTTCTCAATTTAAAGTAATTTCCGGTAAAATCGGAAGTGCTGTTAAAAAAATTTCCCATCAGTAAATAATCCTCTTATAGCTGGCAAAAAAATGAATATTTGAAAAGTTGCAGCTATTTTTTAAAATACTTAGAACTCAGCATACCAATATCTTTGTTAACATGGGGTGCTTTGGAATAGATTCGACAATTGCATCGAATGTCAAATTAAACTTAAACATGGCTGCACAACAATTAATTATTGCTGATAAAATTGAAATAATAAGAATTGTCAAATCCATTCCAAAGCACTCCATGTTAACAAAGATATTGGTATGCCGAGTTCTAAGTATTTAAAAAAATAGCCACCATTTTTCAAATATTCATTTCATAATAGTGTTTTGGATAAAAAATGTGTCCTAATGCTTAATTAGCGTCATTATTACACCAATACCAAGTTATGTAAATATCCGACAATAAATAACTCGAATAGTAGGGTGATTATTATTGAAATCTTATAGATATGATTTTTTTGTAGAAGAATGAATATTTTATAACGAAATTTGGTATACAGGGGTTTTAGGTCATGCCGAACAAGATTCTGTAAAAACAAAAACCCTATCTCAATCGCTAATATAAAATCCTAATTTTTGCCAATTTCTTTTGATCAAAGTAGGCGTATTTAATTTCGAAAAAAAAAAATTTTAAATAACTTTTTAATTACAATCTGAAGCAAAAGAAGTATACCAAATTTGATCCAAATCGATCAACAAATGGCCGAGATATTGGGGTGTAGTGATGAAAAGTGAGACACACTGTATATAACACCCAAAAATTAGACAGTAAAATTAAAATAACTCAAAAAGTACTGCAGATCTGACTTTTTGGAATAAGAACAATTTTATTTAAAATTTAATTCTTAATCGAATGGCATATGTTTCAAACCTTCCTCGATCGAAAAATATTTTTAAACTGCAGCGCTGTTTCTGGTGATAATGTTATAATAGGAAATTGTACTTCCTGAAGAAGGCATTAACTATAGAAATCTATTACCGTTTACAGAATGAAAATATATTTCTTAGCTTCCGAAATATCGGCTGCGGGAATGTTAACTGAAACACACTGTATATAAAATAGCATAGTAAAATATTCTCTTTAGAAATTGAGTCAATCTGCCATACAGGGTGATCATCAGAGGCATGTAAATTGCCATACTTTACATAAATCATGTTTGATTACACAGCTCCACAAAATAAAAAATAGTGGTCTGTTCCTGGAACTCCACTTTATAGACTAGTAGCTGGTAACAGGAAATCAAAACTGATAGCCTACCGTCTGCAAGTAATTTAGTCAGTATTATGAATACAATAAAGCTCAATTTTTGGTACTTTCAAGGTTTGCCCGCATGCACGGGATGTAGGAAACGATTTCCGGTTTGCATAAAAAGACAATATTTCAACTGATACACTACCGTCTGCAAAGTTCATAATTCGAAATTAAAGAAATCAAAATATGTCGGAAGCGCTTTTGCAGACAGTTCTGTCATGCACCAAACCTTATACAGGGTACTCCAAAATGTATCAAATTTTAGTAAAAAAAAAAAATTATAATTTACCGTCTGCAAACAATACAAAATGATGATTCTGGTTCATGAAGACGAGTAGGGGAAAGGTGCAGACGTTTACGATATGCATATCACCATATCAACTTGTTAGTTTTTTTATAACTTTGAACAAATGTTTATGGTTTAATTATAGTTTTATTAGAAAATGCAGGTTGCAAAACAAGGTTGTAAACAATGTTTTCAGACGAATCCAATATGCACGGTTGTCCATTGAATTCTATAAACTTGTAAGAAAATATCGATTATTAACTGTCTGCAACTTGGTGCAAAGATAGGTTATAAATTCGATTATGCAATTTTTTAATTTGCAGACAATGCGCGCACATGCACTAAAACCACAGATATGTACCAAAAACAACTATCTGTACCATCTGCAACTTGGTGCAAAGAAAGGTTACTGGGTTAAATACACAATTATTCAATTTGCAGATAATGCCCACCTGCATGAGAGCCACAAAAGAGTCAAAACTCGGCGAATTCCGTTTGATATCTCTTCGTGTGCGATATGCACCGAAGACAACTCTTTACCTTCTGCAACACAAAATTGTGTAAGCTAACTTATGCAAGTATATTTTTTTCGGATAGGCAGACAACATGCAGATGCACACGGACCAGAATTAGTGCTGGTATTCGATAAAGTTGATCGATAATTCGCGTCGTAGTTAAATTCAATTGAAAAAATATTATTTTATTAAAGTTGTAACAAAAATCTTATACATATTATCATAATAATAATTATTATTTATAAAAAAATTTGTTCGCCGTCTGTTTCTCCTTCAACATCATCATTCTCAACCACTGACTCCTGAAACGTTTTCCGATAATCCTCAGTGAAATGATAAATATCTTCCTCGCTGTCACTGATATGTTCTAAAAACAAGTTTTCTTCTTCTGAATCATTATCAGCATTGTTGTCGGTGAGCATTATTTGTTCGTTATCCTCCTCGACCACACTGTTACTGGTAATTGCGACTGTAATTTTAAAAATTAATCAGCATTTGAAATTCATTGGAATTAACAAGAAAACTACGGTATTTTCGTACCGTTGTCGTTATCAGCTACAAAAATGTCTTTGACGGTTTGTGGCATTTCATCTCTATCAAACAGTCCTCCGATTTGCACCAGCCATACTCCTCAACTTTTAAGCTTGATGCTTAGGCAAAGATGCGTTGCTCAATATTTTTGACACTTTATTGTGACTCTCGGGCATGTGCGCATTGTCTGTAAACTAAATAATTGCATATTTGAATCTTTCTTTTTACCAAGTTGCATACAGTAAATAATTGGTAGAAGTTACCCCCATTTTTTTACACAAATACGTTAAGCGGCAAGTGCTTTGTACACATTT
Organism: Rutpela maculata; assembly: GCA_936432065.2. Classification (NCBI taxonomy): domain Eukaryota; kingdom Metazoa; phylum Arthropoda; class Insecta; order Coleoptera; family Cerambycidae; genus Rutpela; species Rutpela maculata. The sequence goes on from OW386289.2 coordinate 9,829,491, forward strand.
AATCTATCTGCAAATAATTCTTTATCGAAGCTCTATTTTTAAATCATGTTTTCTTTTTAGCTGCAGACGGTAAACAATTGTTCAAAGTTGTAAAAAAAAATAACAAGTTGACATGCGCACGATATGGTGACGTGCATATCGTAAACGTCTGAACCTTTCGCCTACTCGTCTTCATTAATCAGAATCATTATTTTGTACTGTTTGCAGACGGTAAATTATCTTTTTTTTTTTTACTAAAATTTGATACATTTTGGAGTATCCTGTATAAGGTTTGGTGCATGACAGAACTGTCTGCAAAAGCGCTTCCGACATATTTTGATTCCTTTAATTTCGAATTATGAACTTTGCAGACGGTAGTGTATCAGTTGAAAACATTGTTTTTTTATGCAATCCGGAAATCGTTTCCTACATCCCGTGCATGCGGGCAAACCTTGAAAGTACCAAAAATTGAGCTTTATTGTATACATAATACTGACTAAATTACTTGCCGACGGTAGGCTATCAGTTCTGATTTTATGTCACCATCTACTAACCTATTATGTATATCGACGTGCTGAACACGAATCTGGTGTTCGTTTAGCTCCATCACCCGCATTTTTTTTGTAAATCGCGAAAATAACTTTAAAAAACTTCATAATTTGGGTGATTTTCGCGATTTACTAAAAATTGATAGCTGATGGAGCTAAATGGATACCTGATTCGTATTCAGCATAATTATCGAAATACATGGGGGTTGCCCAATGGAGTCCCAGAAACAGCCCACTTTTCACTTTTATTTTGTGTATCTGTGTAATATATTTGCAAACGCGGTATTCTAGAAAATGGCGGAGGATCCGGTGATACTCATGTATTACACACACACACACACACAAGGAAAAAATTGTATGTTTCTGGGACTCCATTGAGCAACCCCCATGTATTTCGGCATGCTGATTACGAATCAGGAGTCCTTTTACCTCCATCACCCACCAATTTTTAGTAAATCCCGAAAATAACCTATATTATGAATTATGAAAAAAATCACTTGAAGTTTAGCTCGTTAATCGGTCAAAAAAATGAATGGATTTGAAAACAAACAAATAAAAAAAAACAATATTTTTTTTTTCTATTTTCTATTTGATAACACAGGCACACAAAATAAAAAAAGAGGTGTGTTCCTTTAACTCCATTGGGCAACCTCCATGTTTTTCTACGTGCTGAATATGAATCAGGTGTCCGTTTAGCTCCATCACCCACCAATTTTTAGTAAGTACCAAAATAGCCTCAATTATGAGGTTTTTTTTAGTTATTTTCTTGATTTACAAAAAATTGGTGGGCGATGGAGTTAAACGGACACCTGATTCGTGTTTAGCACGTCGAAATACATGAGGGTCACCCAATGGAGTGTGAGAAAAAGACCACTTTTTTAATTTTGTGTGCTAATGATTTTTGTGGAAATCATGGACGTTTTACCAATGATTATTGACATATGGAAAACAGTTCTCACGAGCAAAATCGAAAATTTAAATCCGTTAAGCCACATGGTTAAATTTCGCCTTGTACTCTCCTTTATTGCACAGGAAATAAAGAGGTTTATTATTATTATTATTATTTTCATCACTAAAATTTGAAATATCGTTTTATCAAAATAGGAGAAACTGCAGTTAGGGTCGTGGAGAGAAAATGAGGTGCCCGGGTGAAAATTTTTTTTCAAAATTTATGAGCGGAGGGAGAAATCCGAAAAAAAAATTAGCCAAGAAAAGATTATAATACAAATTTTCGACATTTCAAAACCGGCCCCCCCCAAACAAGCCCGGGAGGGGGAATGTTCCTTATAAATACGCAATAGAAGTTCTTAATCAGAAGTATCCAGATGTTAAAGTGACTCGCAAAGCAGTACCTAAATTAATTTATAAATTTGATTCCACTGGGGACGTACAGAGATGCAAAAAAACAAAAAGATGCTGCTGCTACCCTTGTAGTTTTAGACTCTGTACAAGAATATCCACGGTGGTCGTTAAGGTCATTACGACTAATGGGGTAGTCTCTTCTGAAAATTGTAGGTACTGTGCTCAGGAAAATTCTTATTTCCGAATTACCACTAATAGTCAAAAATTCTAAAAAGTAAATGTTTGGTGCGGCATGATGCATCACAGAATAATCGGTCCTTATTTTGTGTATGGAAATTTAAATCAAAATACTTATTTAGATATTTTGAATAATTTCGTTTTGGGCGAACTGGACAATGAAAATTTAAAATTTAGAAGAAAAATAATTTTTCAGCAAGTTGGATGCCCAGTACATCTTACAATTCTAGTTAGACAATGGTTGGACCATCACTTCCCCGACAGGTGGATTGGCCGCTATGAACCAACAGTATGGCCAGCCCGTTCGCCAGATTTAATCCCGTTGGATTACTTATTATGTGGGTATTTAAAGCAAAAAGTGTACGGAAATGATTCAAAGACGACATAGATTTATTAAAGCAAAAAATTTGAATACTGCTGCAACCATTACTGAAGATGTAATCTCATCTGTTTGTTAAGAATTTAGGTAAAGGTTAGAAAAATGTGTACTAGTAGGACGTCTACATGTGGAATACTTTTCAACTTAGTTGAATACATTTTTTTTTTAAATTATTTCCTTATTTTGCAAATAAACTCGTATTTACAGCCCAAACCACAGAGAACGTTTTATAGTGAAACCTCCAAAACTTGCAATATGATTTTTTTTTTTTCGTGAGTTCGTGAAAGTGTATAGAATAATATCCTGAAAAGGTTACATTCCGCTCGGATGCAAAACATAGAAAATAAGTGAAAAAATATGTTTTTTCATCCATTTTTTTCAAAATTTTGAAATTAAGTCAGGGTAGGAAAAAATAAAAATACAGGTGGATATACCACGTATTTCTGAATAAAAAATGTCCTAATAAAATTTATCGCTAAAGCCACGGTATTCCTGGAAAAAATTATGAAGTAACTTTGTCACTCTGCGCGGCCAAGCGCACTGTTAAATGCATACTATGGAATCTCAAAAAATTCTTAGCAGTTCTAACGAGTAAAATAAAGCTTCTTTCCCGTTATGATTACACATTTTTAACATTTTTCTTAGTGAATAGGAGGATCGAGGATCAATATATAATTATGAATGCATACACAGACACCACACATGGCCGCAGGATCGAAAAGCAGATCTGCCGCGTCGTAACTAGCATGAATTTTTACCTGCATTTACTGTATTGTATTTATTACAGGTACACCTATCCACATTTCAACTATATCTAATAGATTCCTTATACATTTGTTAATGTATTGGAAAAGTTCCAGAATTTATATTAAAAACTATAGAGTTTTAAGGATAATATCGTGATAATCGCTATTTCTGATCATGATGGGATTGATTATATTTTCGAAAAAATGCATACAAGAATACGAATTTGTATTTGAACATTTGAGAAGTATACATTTTTCCGAAATAGTGATATTTTATTTTACTTCCACATCCAGTGGAAGTATAGTAACGACAAAAAAAAAAATTTAAATTTTTATTGTTCAAATAGGCTCAGAATGTTATGAAACGTCGAGATTTTTAGTTTGCGCGAAAAAAATGTCTGAATTTCTGTCTGTTAGTCAGTCAGTTTGTCGGTCTTCTATCTGTAACTTTTTTTGTGCGCACGATTACTCTGGAACCGTTTAAGATATTGACTTGATATTTGGTACACGTATGTACTTTAACGGGATCTGGAATTAGATTATATTTTCATCTTATTCTGTCGAAGGGTTGGGGGGTAAATTGGGGTAAATGGGGGGTAAATAGGTAATCAAACAGGTAAAAGTCCATAAAATTGGTATTTAGTATATACAAGAGAAGCTAAGGTCTCAAAAAATTTTTTGGCATTAGCCACTCTTATTACCACCTCTACCCATTATTTAAGGGGATGAAAAAAAAATGGTGATTTAGTGTGTGTACAAGAACCAAAAACCTCAAAATATTTTTTACTTCATCCACCCCCCCTATCACCACCCCCACTACCGATGTGGGATATCATTTTATGGGTTTTTGGGGTAAATGATTTCAAATATTATATTATTAAAGTTCCATAAACAATTATTTCCACATACAAAATTTTTTGTTGTATGATTTGGATAGAAAATCTGGATGTGGAAGTAGTGATTCCTTGGGCAGCGGGTTTTTCCAACGAGTCAATTTCTCGGCAAGTTACTGCCTCCAATATATATATTTATCAAAAAAATCATCAAGCAAGGAAATTAAAATGATTTGAGATGTACTTTTTTTGAATCCACGTTACTACAACTTAATAAACCATAATAATCATGAAGGGTACATACTTTTTGACAATTCTCAATGAAGAAATAATTATTTTGAAGGGCTTTTATTTTTTTCTATATTTTTTATTGCGACGATTGAGTTCTGGCGTGATAATATATATAAGTATATTTTTCTCATCCATCCTTTGCTTGTATTGTTTAAAACAAAAAAGCATCGGGAAGCTACAATTTCCATATTTTAAACGATCCAACATTCATATAGATTGCACAAATTCTGATTTAGTGACGTATAATTCATTTGTCGGTGTGACAGTCATGCGTACTGAAGCGTGCGCACGCATGGATCTCGCTCCGAGTTATAACGTTACTTGACTATTTTTTTCGGAAATCCCGTGGTTTTAGCGATAAATTTTGTTAGGGCATTTTTTATTCATAAATACGTGATCTATCCATCTGTATTTTTAATTTATTCCTAGCTTTACTTAATTTCGAAAAAGTGGATGAAAAAAACTTTTTTTCACTTTTTTTTATGTTCTGCATCTGAGCGAAATGTAAACTTTTCAGGATATTATTCTATATACTTTCACGAACTCATTAAAAAAAATTATTGATTTTGCAAATTTTGGAGGTAAATTCCTTCATCGACTGAGCTATTAAGTTTTTCTCCATAATTGAAAGACTGTTAAATACAATTTTCAATAAAAATGTAAAAAAGAAGTGGCTTGCTTAAAATTAATATCATATTTTCTAATATGTTTTGAATACTCTGTATAATTCATCTTAAGTTTAACAACTGCTTATGACTTTTTAGGGCAAGCAAAATTTTTTATAAAGAATGGCTTTTTCTCGGCAAATTAAAAATAAGAAAATTTACAAGAGTGCGGTACCCCATCCGGTGACACACTCTACATATATTACTTTTGTCACTATTTACATTAATTGATTGACAGACGCCGCCTCAGGATAATCCTATTTCCTATCACGTTTAAATGAATAGAGTGAACACATAATGAATATTTGACAAGTTAAAAATAAGTCGGTGTAAGAGATTATATTGGAAAATGAACTTTATATGAGAGTGTTTAAATAAGTACCAATTCTCTTCTGATGTTGCTATTAGTTATTACTAATTTCTCGCCTTTCTTGAAAGGATAAAGCGACAGATAGTAAGACAAAAAGAGAAAAGGCTGATTTCTGGAAATTGATAAGGAGAAGTACTTAGTAGGATTACCTTTAACAGTTTGGATAATATTTACAATTTCGCTACCTGCTGAGACCTTACCGGGGAGTTAATATTTTTATGATATAACCTTCTGTGGAATAAGAGATACTTAAATTCCAAGAAAAATTTCAAATAAACATTAAAATAATATACCTGTATATTTAAAATTTTATTATATTCCACAACCTTAGAGAAATTATAAGTAGCTGCGAAAATTACCTTCAATACCAAATATTTATTTATTGTAAATTTTGTGATGAAAGTTCCCGAGTAACAATTAATACTGGCTATTTCATTCCTATAAATTTCATCCAATCAAAATCGATTATTTTAATCAAAAAGTAGTTTCGCATCGACAAAATTTAGCATTTAAAATTTTGCCAAGGTTGCTCAACCAACAAAAAGCCAGAATGAAGCAACCAACGTTTTTCAGCGGCAAATTTTCCTTTGTTTTCCCTGTTTTTTTTTTGAAAACATAGTAACCGATTCAACAAGTCGGTGTCATTACAAAAATGTTTGCAAACGTCAGTTCACGTCAGTTGCAAAAATATGCTAGAATAATAATGCTAAATAGTTTGTTTGATATGTCAAAATTTACTTCCTATGTCTAATAAATTTGTTTTCCCTTGCCTAAATTTTTATTCGTGAAATAGTTATTACGAATACCATTCGTGATATAATTTCGTCTGGCGAAATTTAATGATTATTCTGCTCTTCTACTGATCTATCAATGTCAATCACGAAATTGCCAAGCAACAAACTCTCTTAATAATCACTAAATTTTGCCGATAAAATTATATTACTTATGATATTATATATGATTATTTCACTCATTAACGCTATAGCCAATGAGAGCCCGTTTTTTCACAACATTGCACCAATCAAACGTCATTATTAGTGGTAATTCAAGCTAGATCTGCTTTTGACAGGACCAACACGCAAAATTTTTTTTCTATAAATGTCTTCTCTAGCTTATTACTAATTGTTAACGTAAATTGTAAATTGTAGTACTGTATTAATAACCTAAAAAGCCAATGCTGTGTGGAACTTATATAGGTTCGGAACAAGTTATAGGTACACAGCTTTCAATGGCTTAATACCTAACATAATTACAAAATAATTTTCCCAACTAAAATTAAATATGAATATCTACGAAGCAGACAAATCAGTTATTTCATGATAAATACACAAATGTAGGTACTTACGTATGGTAATTCATCAATCATTACAAAGCAGCTAACACTTATTTGGAAAATCAAAACTCTGCAGTATCACTAAATACATTATAATTCGTTGTACTTAAAGTCTCTCTACTTAAACAAGTAAACCTTAACTTAACTATCAAACTTCTCAAATTAGAAACAAGGATTAAATACATAAATATATATTAATAAACACTTTAATATAATAATTCAATGCACTGTTTAGGCTAGTAACTAAGTTAAGCTAGCGTTACTAGATGGCGGTACCATACCATCTGAGCCGGCAGCCTTAGAACGTATTGGTAATACGCAATTTGTGTAATTTCACCCGTAATGTGATTGGTCGAAGCGTGCTTTGTTGTGATGACCAGTCTTATAAGTTACAGTACCTATGGTTTAACGTATATTGTTTTTCTTGATTGTCATAATTTAAACCTACTTTGTTTTTTATTAGATGAGTCGCTTTGGAAATGCATTTTTATGTGACGTAAATGATGAAATTGAAGATAAAAGTGAGTAATCTCTAAAAAGCAACAAGGAAACGTCTGCAAACAATTAATTACTGAACATAATATTGAAGATATACTTAATGAATTATTTATTCGTGAAATATTCTCCACAAATACCACTCGTGCTTTAAATTTTATCTAAAAATTTTTTCTAAAACTAAGTTGCCCCTAGTTAATATAACTCGTGCAAATTGGCAGTTTGTTATCAAAGATTAAATCCCTCCCGCTAAAGCGGTCGGGATTTAATCAGACAATAAACTGTCAATTTGCACTCTTTATATTACCAGGCAACACGCTTTCGAAAAAATTTTCGATAAAATTTTAAGCACTAGTGGTATTACATACGATTATTTCCCACATAAATTATAGACCAATGACATTTCGTGAATTTTTAAATTTCAACCAATGACAACAGTTTTACACTGAATAAACGCAAGCTAGCTTTTTTTAAAAATTAACAGCGATTAAATTACCTCTAGCTTTTAAATACACATAATTGATTTAATTTACTCTCAATTGGACTAAGAACAAAATAAAACATATTACTAATTCAAGAATTATTATTTTTGTTTATAATTACTATGTACCAACGGTGGATTTGTGCAATTTTATAAAAATATTTTTAATATCACTGTCACAAACTGTCAAATCTACAATCACGATCGCGCAACAAAAGTCAAATAAGCATCTAGCGCGTCCGTTTCCATGGCTACGAAACAAAAGTCGTTTATCCAACGCCGCGTCAATTAATTAATAAGGAAGTATGTTTTCCAAATCAAAAGTGAATCGTTTTGGGAAGATAGAATTTGTTAAAATTAAAAAAAAAAGTACGGGATTTGTTTATTTGGGAAATAATCTTAACCTATACCCCTTGAGCTCTAAATTTTATCTCACAAACTGCAGGTAGCTATATTTTTTGGACAATTTTTTTATCAAGCAAATGTTCTCGACTTAATAATTTGCACAATTTAAGGTAAATTATTAAGTATCGAACATTTTCTAAGCAAAATTTTACAAAAAAAAGCTACTCGCAGTTTATCCAATAAAATTCAGAGCTCTGGGAATATAACTTGATCGGGATAAAACCCAAATAAATCTCAAATATATATAAATATATATAAATTGTTACTTGGTTTGAGACATTTTGGTTAGATATCAAATACAGACCTATAAATTAATAATGTTTTCTTAACTCTCTTTGAAAATCCGGGATTTTGCGTAAGCGAGACAAGACAGTTTATAGTGGAATCCGAACCACTTCTTGGAAATAATTTTATAACCAAAATTATTTCGCATTAAGCAGGATTAATCCGCTTCGCTAGGTATCCCAGATTGTAAACTAAACGCGCTAACCACTGAGCTACCATCTGAAATCATCTCGAAAATCATAATAATCTTTATTTTTGTAAAACATAATTTATACAGGGTGGTCAGTAAGTAATCCATAGAGCAACAGTGGGTTTCTGACATTAAAATATTACGATTTAACTAAACTTACCTTAATACAAAAGTTGATACTAACAGAGATACAGGATGTTAAAGTCAATATTATAAGTATGTTATAAGTTATTACAAGACGATTATGTGCAACTACAGGAATCAGTAAAACTTCCATTCCAAAAATATTGCATGCCGAAAAATATCATCCATTCCATTTTCCAAAATTTATTGCCTGCCGATCTTCCACTAAGATATCAGCCTGCAAGTAATATTCGGAACAGACAAAATATTGACCACTCATTCGTCAACAGAATATTATTTACGGATGAAGCTGCATTTACCCGCCGAGGTATCTTCAACTTAAGAAATAACCATTTTTGGGAAGTTGAAAATCCTTAGCGAGAACGACATTTTCAACATGAGTCCAAAATCAATTGGTGCGGGATCATTGGGGACCGTTTTCTAGGACCACATGAATTGTCAAGAAATTTAAATTAAATGGTAACAATTATTTACATTTTTTACAAGATAATTTTATTGATATGTTGGATGCACTACCACTGAATTTGAGACAAAATATGTTGTTCACGCAGGATGGTGCTCCGCCACATTTTTCCAATCGAGCACGAATTTATTTAAACACCATTTTTCATAAGCGCTGGATTGGTCGTGGTAGTCCGTTTCCTTGGCCAGCACGTAATCCAGATTTTAACCCATTGGATTTCGGTATATGGGGCGCAATGAAAGATCTTGTTTACAAAAATCCTGTAAATAGCGACGCACAACTTTGGCAAGAAATCAATGCAGCAGCAGCCTTTTTTGATCCAATATTTAATATGAGGCGATCTTTTATGAATCGTATGGATAAGTGTATCGAGGAGAATGGTGGACATATTGAACATTTACTCTGAAATAACAATATCTTTTGTTGAGTTTCCTTTCTCTTTCTGTTTTTTATTCGTTGAACACTTGTTTAAACCATAATTTTGTTTAATTAAAGTTTATCTTCATTGTTTTTCAAATAAAATTAATTAATTTGATAATTCGTGCTTTAATTCTACGTAATAGTGTCAACATTACAATTTTTAAATGTCAAAAGTATTGTTGGCATTGGCGCCTGCTATGTTAATATTCCTTATAATGATTTATGAGGGTGAATGTCAAAATGCGATTTTCTCGAAAACGGTCAATTTCTAAGACTAATGACAAGTATACTTTTTTTCGCTAAAATGAGATGGGTTTAGGATTTTTTAATAAAAAAAGCTATAACACGGGTAAAAAAGTTAAGAGTACATTTACACAAATACTTATGTGGCGCCCTCTAGGATCTACACAAAAAATGGGAGTAGATTTGAATTTTTCATCTCAAAAAACCCCCATTCGCCAATTTTCACAACAATACTTGAAAAACTTCAAAAGTTATATGAGAAAATTAAAAATATAATATTGACTTTAACACCCTGTATCTCTGTTAATATCAACTTTTGTACTAAGGTAAGTTTAGTTAAGTTGTAATATTTTAATGTCAGAAAACCACTGTTGCTCTATAGACCATTACTTACGGACAACCCTGTATATTACAAAACTGTTTACACGCCCCTATTGACACAGGCACACAAAATAAAGAAGTGGTCTTTTTCTGGTACTCCATTGGGTAACCCATATATTTCGACGTGCTGAGCACGAATCAGTTCGTTTAGCTCCATTGGCCATAATTTTTTTGTAAATCGCGAAAATAGCCTAAAGAAGAACTCATAATTTAGGTTATTTTCGCGATATACTAAACATTGGTGGGTAACAGAGCTAAACGGATACCTGATTCGTATTCAACATGTCGAAATACATACGGGTTGTCCAATGGAGTAATAGAAAGAGACCTTTTTGTGTGTGTGTGTGTGTGTAATATATGAAATATCACCAGTTTCTCCGCCATTTTCTAGAAAATCGCGTATGCAAATATATTACACACACAAAAAGTGAAAAGTAACTTATATTCGTTTCGTAGTAAAAACCTTTTAATAAACAAAGTTTTTATTCTAGAAGAAGAGGATACTCAGATTAATATTTTCTCTCAATCCCTTAGACACATGCAGATTAATATTTAAGGATGACATTTGAACCGCTGTTAGTGTATTTATAAACGAACCGGCTCTATTTGTCAAAAACAATTTAGAAATATTTCTACTAAACAATGATATCCCAATCATAACACTCGTTTTTCAAATGATATACACTTAAAAATTTTAAATTAGCCACTTTTCTAAAAAGCGCATTTAATTCCTGCAGTGATATATGTAATACATCTCCCTAGTCAGAGCTGGCTCCAGGTATTTTGCCGCCCCGGACACAGTTTCATTTTGCCGCCCCTCTCTTATATAAATAACATTTGGGTCAGGCGGGGTAAAAAGAGACAAAATGACATCTTTAAATTTTTAGGTTGCTTAGAATCGAGTCATATTTAATGAAAGATTGGTATCATATGTAAAAATGACAGGAAAAATTATATTTCTATGTATTTTCTTACTAAAAAGTGCCGTTAATTGATAAACAAAAATAAACAGTGTCTCATTTTTACCCTCCAAGTGGGGTAAAAAAAAGACAGTGGAGGGCAAATGAAAGACACGTGATTTATTCCCATTCTTATTGACGTTGTGCAAATGGAAGTGCAAAAATAAGACAGAGGAGGGTTTTTCTTTTATATGTAATTTATTCAGATTTTTTACTAAACAATAAGGGGCTTGCAGAAGGGCTAGCTTCTCCTAAATTAGGAAGCTGAAATGTGCCTGCTTCAGTCTGCCTATTTGGTCTCTTTAGGGCCGGTTTTATAGGTGCAGATTAAACCAAAGTTTAACTAGAAGTTTAAACTGAAGATTTACTGGAGGTTTAAACTTTAGATTTTAGTGTTCGCTAAAATGCCGTTTTATAGATGCTTGTCAAGATCGTCAGTTCTATCGCCATTTTGTTAGTTGGTAGCATAGTAACAAATTGGCGATTGATGTCATTTTCATTACTGTTACTTTGACTTTTCGCGATGAGTTACAAAATATCTTTAAATTTCAACGACAGTGAAATCAAACTATTGATTGAATTAGTTAAAAAGCTAGATGTAATCGAATGCAAGAGAAGTGAATCGGTTACTTGGAAGGATAAAGCAAATGCTTGGATTGCACTTGGGAAAGATTTTAATAACGCAAATGATTCTAATATACTATATGCACACATTCTTTAGATATTCGAAGTCGATCTATAAATTCTTTGTTATTCCCTATCTGTGAATGATCAGGTCTCTCTCAGAATTTTCGTACACGACGAGGTACTTCTATTATATTTATAACACCATCTTCATCGCTTGATAAAATGTCCTCCAAAATATCGAAAATGTCCATTTTCTATAACTTTTTTTTTACAGAATATATAATAGGGCATTATTTCTAGGTTAAGTTGAAATTTGAAGTTTGCATTGAGTGCAACATCCTTCAAAATATTGCTAATTATTCAACATAAGCCTGCGTAAAAAGTTTGGCGTTTAAACTTACGATTGGCAGTTACTGGCAGATATAAAACGTACTTTTTGACAAAACTTAGAGTTAACTATCAGATCTAAGTTAAACCGGCCCTTAGTCTCTTTTTTACTCCGCTTTTAATTTTTTCGTTAAAATCAAATTTTTGATGATTTAAAACTAGCAGATTAATGAACTTGATCACACAATGTGAACTATCACACTTCTAGTTAATGTCTGTCAAATACGGACAATGCAAATAGAGAAACTATAAAATCCCCAAAAATTTTTTAAAAGTGAATTATAGAGTTTACTGAATAATATTTTTTCCCGCATTAACAGTAGGCATAGGACCTGATTGGATAACATAAAACAGTTCTGAATGTACAAAACAAACTTAAATAAAAAATTACGTTAATTTATTTCAATCTGAGTTGGATATCACCTTGTCTTTTATTTGCCCCGCTACCTGTCTGTCTCATTTTTACCCCGCCTGACTCTTAAGTCCATTATTTTTTATAACATTTTAAGAGTCACCTACTAAACATTCTTGATGGTTTGTTATAAAGTTTACAGCAATTTTTGGATTTTCAGCAATATGATTACTGTATTTAAAAGGGTAAAATAAAATAATTGAAAAAATTAACCGTATTGAAACTTACCACACCACAGAAATTAGACAAGAAATAAAATCACATATAAGAAACAGAATGTATGTATGTAACCTACTTTATACACAAAAAAAAACTAACAATAACAAATAGTTTATATAAAGTTAACTATTACTATATTAGTGAAACAATTGTTTCCCAGCTTTTTATATTTTTTTGGTAACTGTGGATTTGAAGAATTTGCCGCCCCTAGAATTTTGCCGCCCCGGGCAGCTGCCCGCTTCGCCCCCCCCCCCCCCTCTAGAGCCAGCCCTGCCCTAGATATAAAACAGATAAATTACACTCTTTCCTCTGCAAAAATTGTTCCTACAATTTAATGTAGTCTTATATGATAAGGAAATTCTCAGTCTCGAATTTGAAATTTATTTTTAAATAAATTTAAGATGGCAATTTTTTAGAATATATTTTATTTTTTAAATGTCGTACCTATATCTCGTGTTTTTATTCTTTTTACTAATTATTTTATTCTTTATATTTACATAAATATTTATATTTTATACTGTCAGCTATTTATAATTTAAATATTGTAATGTTTGTTATTATATTATTGTACTAAATCATTGCTTGCATGATCATGTGGACAATAATTAAATAATAATAAATTATTAATATTATTATTATTATTAACATTTTAAGGTAAAATCGATATATTATCTAACCTACGTAAAGTTCGTTCGAATCTGAAAGACGCATTGTATATTGCTGTTTAAACATCTGTACATCATTGTATTTCTTAATTAAAAACCTCTGTAACATTTTGCTCTAAAATTATAATGATGTATGTAAAGTACGACAGTTTACACGCCCCTCATGATCACCCTGCATGGCGGATTGACCCAATTTATATATATAAATAAATATTTTTGTGTCCAACAGAAGTTACCGTGTTTAATTGACATTCTCAGTTGGCAACACCTGACTGCAACTTTTATTCGTTCCGTAGTTTTATTAAAAATACTTTAAAGTTATTCTAAGATAAAATTAATATATTATCTAACCTTGTGAAACATATATTGTGGGATTTAGATATCTTAAATAATATATTCGTATTTTTGTGTGCTTAATCAAACACCTTTTGCTCTAAAATCATAATAAAATGTAATTTATGTAAAAGATCAGCGTTCATACGCCTTTAACGATACGGCCCAATTTCAGTGGGAGTATTCGGCCATGTTAAAAATATACACGCGCATGCATATATACATATACACAGACTTTTTAATTTGATATTTGAGTTGAGTATGTTATGAACCGGATATATGTGTAATTTTTTTTTCTATGATCATTATTAAAAATATTTGTCCAGTTATAATATTCCTCTTTGATTAAATATTTGTTTTGTTTTGTTTGTTTTGGAAAAATGTATCAAATAAATGTAAATTGTTAGTATATTCAAAACGCGCCTTTCATAGGAAATTACAACTTATGTAACTTTTTGAAATCACTATAAATTTTTACGTTAACTAACCAGTACATAATATATCGTTTATCATTGTCAATATTTGAAAGAATTAAAGAAAAAGTAATTCATCAACATCACCAGACTTCTAGTATTGTGCACTGTGCATACATTTAACGCTAGTTTAAAAATATATGAAATAATTATTTCATGTTTATAATTATTGAGAATAAAATCTTATAACATAAACATACCACATATAATAGAAAACCCCCAGATCCAAAGCCAAGGTTGTCCGGAAGGGGTACAAAGTAAAAACATTTGCATATTTAATAAACAATATTTTAGTGTAATTTAAAACTGCTATAGATTTTTTGAATCATTCAGCAACAAGTTAAATAATTTTGGAGCTAAACAATAAGGAGATTTAAAGGTTATTTTAGTTTAGTAAATAAAGGGATGTACTGACACTATTGAACAATATTCGTAAAATTAATATACAATAATTTAAAAAATATTCTCATTCTTGTTGATGTTAACGTATTGTTTTTGCTATTTTGCAACCTGCCAAAGTAGACCTGCATTTTTGTGTGTCGTAGAAAATTGGCTTATCTATTTGCTAAATTATGGAATTGCCATAGACAAAAATGTAAGTGACATATTGCCGAAAAAGTCTAAAGGTGTTTTGACATTTTTAACGTACGATTTTTAAAAAAATTGAAATTTTTGTGGGATAATTAATCTACTCTATTCGCCTGTACCCTTACACAATGTCAGGTATATTTTGTAATAGTACAGGTTTATAAGGTGGATTTAAAATCCCGTGCATAGTTATTAGAAAAAATGTACCTAATCTTAAAAACTACCTCAGATTTTTGCCTTACCGAAAAAATGAGTAAGAGGCACTACAATATAAACGTAAAAATTCCACTCAAACATTTATTAAAGAAGTCAGGTGACATTATTTCATTATTTAATTGGAACCAAGTTCTGATGAAGAAAAAGTGCAGTTCACGAAACGTCAACCTAAAAACACATCCATCGATAAAAGTAGTCAGTCAGTGTTTCTTTGTCAGTATTTGCATGATAAATAATCGAAAATATATAGCTATTATACCTTATCTATATATACATGCTATTATTTCATCAGGAACGCAGGAAATATTGATACAGTTCTAGAAATCAGAGTGCACTTATAAATTTCCATAAGGGCCCGTGCATTACGCATTTTACGGGACTCATTTCCATATGCACTCCTCTCGACAACCCTGCATTAAAATAACCGGAATTATTGGCTCCTATTACCATTTCCACGCGGTTTTTTTCGCAGTTCGAACGCATTTAGGTAGTTCATAATTATTTGCTATCTCAGTTTCTATTACGCGTGTGTATTCTCTTTCTGTTGCGCTAAAATTTTCAATGAAAGTATTCGGTCGGACCAATAAATCAACAATGACGTAACGCTGAGAAACAAGAACCGTGAGCCGCTGAGTGCTGGAAAAGCGATAATACTGCCTTGGCGAAATTTATGTACACGAAACAGCCCATTAATTAGAGATTTTTAAGCACGAAATGATGCGCTTATATTAATTAATTATTATTGCTTCGTATGATGTGCACTAAAAATACCCGCTAGGTATAATTAGTAATCGGCCAAGTAATTAGTAAAACGCGGCCGCTGCGCACGGCAACCCGACCGAAGACCGGCGGGGATACCGAGGGCGTGACCGACCGCCGAGCTTGCGTATCATTGGCTCCCTATAAACATGGCAGGCGTTGCTGTCAATCAAAGCCGTGGTGGGGGCCCCTGGAACATCAGATTGGAAGGCTTTTTCGAGTCTCATAACATAGAGAGTCGCCAGACAGTGCGGAGGTGCATGTACAGTGTCGTGATAGTGTTTAGTGAAAGCCATCAAACTGTTCGCACCGTCGGAAGAGATGTTGACGATGGAAACGGACCTCAAAGGAGGTAGCCTCCATGCTAATATGCCGCCGCACCACGGTATACAGAATTACGCTTCGCTGAGTGCTCTGGGCCAGGCGCCGATGCATCACACGTTAGCGCAACATCCGCACCAGATCCACCACCAACCCCAGGGACCCCAGATTCACCACCAGCACCAGCCCCAGAGCCACCATCAGCCTCACCAATCCGCACAACACCAACAGCACAATCAAACGCAAAACAATAATAATAATTCTAGCAAAGCACAAAATATGGAGCGCGTCAAGAGACCCATGAACGCTTTTATGGTGTGGTCCCGGGGACAAAGAAGGAAAATGGCCCAGGAGAACCCCAAAATGCACAACTCGGAAATCTCCAAGCGGCTCGGCGCTGAATGGAAATTGCTTAGTGAGACGGAGAAGAGACCGTTCATCGACGAGGCAAAGCGGTTGCGAGCGGTGCACATGAAAGAGCACCCGGATTACAAATACAGGCCTCGACGTAAAACAAAAACGCTCCTGAAGAAAGACAAGTATCCGCTGGGGGCTCCGAGTTTACTTCCTTCTAGTGATCCGACGAGATCCGCGCCTTCGTCCGTTCAACAAGTCACGGCGAGAGACATGTACCAGATGCCCAACGGCTACATGCCCAACGGTTACATGATGCATGACCCCAGTGCTTACCAGCAGCAGTATGGAGGTGCTAACTACCCCAGGTACGACATGGGGCAGATGCAGCACAGTGCGTACATGAACGGAGGATACGGAGCATACGGAACGACCACGGTCCCGAATAGCGCGGGGTCTCCTTACGGCATGCAGCAGGCGGGATCCTCGCACAGTCCCTCAGGATCTAGTATAAAGTCTGAACCTGTGTCGCCAAGCTCGGGTTTGCACACGCCGACACCCGGGGGTATAAAAAGAGAGTATCCCGGGCAGCCCCAGCAAGGGGACCTCCGTCAAATGATCTCGATGTACCTGCCTACTGATGGAGGTGTACAACACATGCAACACCAGTATAGTGCGTCGCCGGATCCCATGGGCCCTGGGCCGCTGGCCCCTTTAACGCATATGTGAGAGCCGCTATTCGCGGCACAAGACTTAGATGTGCCGCCATTGTGAACGTGTACATAGTATACCTTGTAATATTCTGTTTATTGTCTCACTTTTTTACCAAACAACTCTGCAGTATTCTCGAAATTGTTACAATATATTTATAAGAAGTCCAGCGGTCCTTCATTCACGTAAGTGTTGTGGCTATAGCGATACTTTTTATTTCTATTTAAAATCCGTCTATAACTTTGTATATATTTATTTATAATGCCAAACTGTTACTACTTCTTCGCTCACCAAATTGCTAAATCCACAGTATTTAGAATGAAGTATCGATGGTCTTGGTTAAATATCACAATGTTTATGTTAGATTTTGATTATATATTCGTGTACATATTATTTTTTAACTCGCGTTGTAATATTGCATCATTATTAGTTCTTCGTCGATTATACTGTTTGAAAATGTGCGCCAACCCTAGCACACCTGAAAGTCATATTATTTATTTCGTCTACTTAAGGTAGATCATTTTGTGGCTTGGCGCATATTTTTAATGATTGTTTTAATATAACGATACCTGAGAAGTCACGGTTGATAAGTACCAAATACTTTTGTAAATATGTAGATACCGACTTGACAAGATACGTGTTGTCATACTCTATAATTTAAAGTTTTTATACATGACAAATTTACCCCAGTGTTTTTATTTTGTATATTTAATGTGAATATTTTAAAATATATTTATTTTTTCCTTTAGAAAGATGGGAAGACTTTCCAGTCAAACATGATATTTACCCAACTCTTGTTGATTCAAAATTTTTCAAAATTTCTCGCACCCTGGTAAATATTGTGATCGTTGTCGGAAACAAATCCGAATTTTATGCGTCTCGAATGTTCATGTTTATTTGTTATTTATTGTTTGTTGTGAAATTCGGATTTGTTTTCGATTCCGATATCTGTGATGGACCGGCAAAATTTATATCACTGCTTTGTACATATAATTTTAAGTTTTTTGAATGTACAGTGTGTTACAGTTATTAGTCAATGGAACGAAAATGTGAATATATGAAATTGACAAGTTTATCGTGTTTTATTTTGGTTCCAGGTATTTTCAATTTATCATTTCAGCGGATTGTTTCAAACAAGTGGTTGACATAAATTAGCTAAACAATACGAATTAATGCTCACTTTATTCTTGAACATAAAATAATGAATTGATTTTTAATATACGTCTCAGCAAGATTTGTCCTTTCTGCTTACGGCACCACATTAATATATAGTAATAATAATTATATTATAAACCGGCAGTTAGTTGCAGATTTTTGGTTGTGATTTTAGTCAGTATGCCTTTCGGAGGGCATTATGATGCGTTTATTCTTATGACGACAAGAAATTAATCAGAGATCCATTCATATATTCGCAAACTATGTGTGTTGGTACGATTTTAGTCAGACTGCCATGTGTTTCAAAAGGAACTTCAAAGTAAAAAATTTCTCGGAAAACCATCTGCATAACATTACCGTGGGCCCAAAGGGCTGTTACGGTCACGTGAACTTGTATTTGAATAAAGAATTTTTCCGCATTTCCAAACAGGCTGCCAATAATAAGTATTCAAGTTGTTATAAAACTGCTGAAAAAAAATATGGCATACCGTTTGCGTATGCCCAAGTACAGTATACACTGAATAAATTTTACACGATTTGTTCAATGTATACTGTACTTAGGAATTCGCAAACGGTATGCTTTTTTCAGCAGTTTCATAACAATAACTTGTATACTTGTCCTTTTCAATCTGTTTGGAAACGCGGAAAAATTCTTTATTCAAATACAAGTTCCCGTGACTGTAACAGCCCTTTAGTCCAACGCTAACGGTATGCCGATGGTCTTCCGAGGAATTTTTTACTTTGTACTTCATTTTAAAACACATGGCAGTTGGACTAAAAACGTACCAAAACGCATAGTTTGCGAATATATGAAGAACCCAGGATGACTCTCTGATTCATTCTTTGTCGTCATAAGAATATACGCATCATAATGCCCTTTGAAAGCCATACTAACTAAAATTACAACAAAAAATATGTCACTAAGTGCCGCCGGTCTCTTACCAAATTGCTCTCAAACGTACGCAATACTCAATCCACCGTTCAAGACTGGTTTTCAGCAAATAATTTAAACTTAAATGTGAAGAAAACTAAAAGAATGATTTTTAGTTTAAGACAACACACATTGGATTGTGTTAAATTTCTAGGTGTTTATCTGGACAGTAAATTAACATGGTAAACACACGTAGACGATATCTGTAGCAAAATGTCCAAAAGTATTTACTTATTAGGTAATCCTGTGAACTGTGTCTCACAGACAACTCTATTAACAGTTTATTTTGGTTTAATCCACACTGTACCCGTTTATGCAATTTTGGTTTGGGGTCACTTTCTACATGCTGCAACTGCTTTTGCGGTGCAAAGAAAGGCAATAAGGGTGATCGCGGGTTTGAGTTGCAGGGAGGAGTGCAGGGAATACTTAAAAAAAACTGAAAGTTCAAACATTATATGGCATCTATATTTTGCAATGCCTTCTTTAAGTAAAAGAACATGAATTAAAATGTTTATCACGGGCTCAGCTTCAGCTACTTTCTTATTCCACCCGGAGTAATAAGAACTCACATTTTGATTTTTGCGTTAATGAAAACACGCAATGGCACAACGTACTATGTGTAATATCAAGGAACTAGATTATAAACGTTTTAAAATGGTTGTAAAATCATTTTTAATTGACAATGCATTTTTTTCATTTGATGAGTTTTTTGCCGCTGACTTTTCTGCTTTATGTAACACAAATATATGTTTGTTTGCTGAAAATTATATTTGTTTCTTAAATTATATTTATTACATTTCTAGTCATATTTGTTTGTGACCCTATAATTATCTACATTTTATCATTATCTTTAATAATACAGTTTTCTTATTCTGCATACATATATACATATTTTACCTTGTATTATTGACTTGTGTAAATACTTTTTTGTATAATGCATCAATAAATACTTAATTAATAAATTTTGAAGTAATATGTATCAAAAGCAAAGGTAATCCTTTAAAATGACAAGTTTTACAAAATTATTATTTATTGTTCATTTGTTATACGTTCGCTTATTCATTTTATTATATCGTACTCACTAATTCTAAAAAAATAAAAAGAAAGGGGTAATGCCAAATTCTACATTTAAGATATTGTGCAGTAACAAATTGAAAAAAAAATGTCTTTGGCACTGCACTTTTATTTTATAACACGGTTTAGTCTTTTCTTATTCTTTTATTTTCCAACAATTGATGAAAATAGTTGATTGAAAATAAATTTTGAATGGTATTGTTTTGCAGCAGCAGTTTTGTGATTTTAATTTGTTTTAGATGCGACAAGTGTAATGAGTAGTTTTGGATTAAGTTTGTCTATTACTGCGTATAAAATTTAAACAATTTATATTTCAACATTGATTTTTTTTGCAATTTTCCTTATTATTTCCGGTCCTAGTAATCGTAAAAATAATACAAAATTGATCGCAGTCAAATTTTAAACAGAACTAGATCTATCAAAAACATTTTGATAATTTGTTAATTTTTAAAACAATTAAAACCACTAAAAATTGCCTTTTTTTTGATAATTAAAGAAATATAATGTAATAAATAATACATCAATTATAACGAAAGTTAATGAAACTGTGCCCTTTATAGAAATAAACCTGCCAAATGTTAACGTGAAATATATATTTGAACGGCCAAAAATAAAAAAGTTTTCGAAATTTCAATCGCTTATTGTTTAAGTGCATCGACTGGTGGGAAGACAATTTTTTAAATGTATGTATTTACATGTAATTTAGAACGGCGTTAAGAAAAACAATGTGTGTATCCATTTAAACCGTTTTTTTTTTAAATACGTTTATAATTTTCAAAATTATAGTCATTTAAATAAATTCAAATAACTCTGTGGAATTCTTATCAAACCAAAGACGCTGATCGATTTATGAAAATAGATAAAAAAAACATTTTTATAAAAAAAGTCATAATTTACTTTCGTTTGGGGCTGAAATACATTAGCTTTTGCGTTTAGGTAATTTATAAATAAACAAATCGATATTATTTCTTGAAATTTGTACTTGCATTATTGTCACTGCTATTTCTATATAATTCAAAACTACAAAACTAAATATTTCATCTATTTTCATAATTCGTTTGCCGTTTTTTGATTGATAAGAAATCCACAGAGTTAATTCAATTTGTTTTCATAGTAAAATTTTGAAAATTATAAACAATTTTCAAAAAAAAAACGGTTTAATTGAATATAAAATATTGTTTTTTTAATAACATTGTAAAATGTATGTAACAACCTACATTTTGAAAAAACATTGTCCTCCTACGAGTCGATGCACTTAAACAATAAGCGATTGAAATTTTAAAATCTTTTTTATTTTTAGTAGTTTAAATAATTATTTTGCGCTAACATTTGGAATGTAGGCTCAATAATAAATAATAGTTTTACCATCTTTCGTTAAACTTGAGGCATTATTACATTATTTTTACCACTTTTTTAAATTTTACTGGTTTTTATTTTTTTACGAATTAACAAATTATCAAACAGTTTTTTTTTGTGAGTCTAGTTTTATCTAAAATATTACGAACAACTTGGTATTTTTATTTTTGCGATGCGATCACTAGGACTGGGTATAATAAGGAAAATAGTAGGAGATTTCAGTGTTGAAAAAATAAATTGTTAACATTTTACAAGAAGCAATGTTCCGATTTAATACAAAACTTCTCATAGCACTTATTATTATACTTACAACAAATTAAAACAATAAAATTGCTGCAGCCAGGGAATTCCTTATCCAGCTACCTATTTTGATATATAATTTGACTCCACTAAAATGAATAAATATTTTATAAGATACGTTATATTTATTTGTGCCAGTACTAGTTTAAAATGTCATTGTGGACTTCAATCCTGTATTAAAGAAATAATAACTCGGATATATCAAAAATACATCGATAATAAATTCAAGTTATGAAACATTTTGCATGTCGAATTGATGATAATATTAATTATAGGTAGGTGGAATAAAATATTTTCCTAACGTTCCTTTTTTGTTAATTTGCTATGCATAAAAAATGTTACTTAGGTATTGAGCAAATGTACCTAAAACAGCACTTTAACATATATTAATAGAGAATCAGTCAAAACAACTACTCTTCTAACTATGCTAAGGCGTATATATTGAATTATATGATAAGGTTTAGAATATTTTAAAGCAAGAAAAATAATTATTTGATAGCAGAATGCCAGTTTGTTTTGCGAATTACTGAAATTCAACATAGTTATTTATGTACCAAAGGCAGTAAGTGCCCTTTTTTTTGGTCTAGAATACAGTTTGCAATCCGAGGCCCGTAGGGTCGAGGTTTGCAAGTATTCGAGACCAAAAAATCGCACTGTTATATTCAAATGACAACTACTGTCGAGAAAAATCATATTGTGTACTGAACACTTTTTGAAAATATTGTCGGATATAGAAGATATAGCAAATAAGGCTTGTCTGGATTTACTTCCAAAAAACATTTAATTTAATACTTGTTATACAAAAGAGAAAATTCTCCCAAATTTACTTTATTTCCCTAGAGAAGTTATAAAAAGTAACGACCCGTTGCCAATGGCAACAAGTATTTGGTACATAAAGGGCTACTTACGATCGACAAAACAATGGAATTAGAGTATACTTACGAGGGATGTATAACGAAAAGTATGTTAAGTATCAACCTTCAGACTTTCTTGGTATTAGCTAGGAGAACAGTTTTTTGATTGATTTTCCAATAATGTATGCTTCTGTGCCAAATGGATCGGACAGAGCTTGGTTTCTGAATAGTCGTAAATACTACAAAATGTCTGACAGATAAAAATCTATAAATTAAATCTGTTGAATAAGTTATTATATAATTAAAAATAAAAAAAAAAAAAAATTGCTTTCCGATTTTAAAACTTGGAAGGTTTTGTAATACGTCAAACATTACAGTTTGTTGCTTATATATTTTCATAGTGACGTAGTTTTCACGACTAGTGAAAAGCCAACCTCTGTCCGATCAATTGGGCGCAGATATCATTAAATTTTTAAATATTTCTACAGAAATGGCAAAGTATGCGATAAAGAGAAATATATCATGAACATGTCACAAATTAGTAGTTAAAGATACATAGAAACTTGATATATTTTTATTTCACATTAAATATCCCTAATTAAATAGCCTAAAAAATGTTTAAGGGCCGGTTTTATAGGTTCAGATTAAACCAAAGGTTAACTTGAAGATTCACCTAGAGTTTTAAATTGTAGATTTTAATGTTTTGTAAAATACCGTTTTATAAGCGTTTGTCAAGATTGTCAGTGTTATTGTTATAGAACCTCCCAGAATCGACCTAAGTCGAAGAATAAATAAAAACTTGGACTTAGGAAAAAAATTATCAAAAGACAATTAATTTAGAGCATAACATATTTAAGGCATCAGCGCTAGAGGTTGACACAAAAGGACTCATATACGCTCACAGAAAAGTAAGGCACAACAAGGCACACAATTCAAAAGTATGCCAAAAAGGTGAAAAAATGAAAGTTCTAGTTAAACCTTAGTTTAATCTGAACCTATAAAACCGGTCCTTAGTGTGTTGTGTCCATATTGGCAATTATATATCTAAGAGACTAATTGTTTAATATCACATTGAGTATAAAATGGGTAAAAGAATTTATTTAGTGAAGACGGCCAGTCCAAGAGAGAGATATTTGATAGAGAAATATTTATGATTTTGGCCGCAAAGAGACTCACTACTTCTGATGGAAATCTTTAATCAAAGGCGAAAAATTTATACAAATTGAAGAAGGAGAACTATAATAAGAGCAGTGTTGTAAATTTTCATTCAATCATTTCAATAGTTTGCAAAATCGGTATATTATGGAACAAGAAGTTAAAAAACCTCGCACCATTTTTTTGAGACATTATCTTAAATTTATATGTTGTAGATTTTCACCTCCCGAATAAAAGTCTCAATAGGCATAGCCTCCATAACAACAGTTTTTGAGATAGGGCTTATCGAAACCAGATAATTTCCATAATTTCAGACATTTGAGAATTTTTTACTCCTAAACCATTAACTTTAGAGAAAATGTGCAAGCGCCAAGGAATGTTTACTTAAGTCCAATATAGGAGTTTTTCCTGAATTTTTTCTACAACCTTCATTAACACGTTAGTATACCAAATATATTTTTTACTGAAACCAAAAAGTTGGGAAAACATTTTTTAAGCTTTATTGGATTTCAAGCATCTTTTGAAGAGTAAAAATTGTTGAGTGTTTAAAATAATGTAAATTGCCTAATTTTGATAGTCTGTATCTCAAAAAACTGTTTGTTTTTGGAAGTCGTCCGACTTAGAATTAGACAATTCAGTAGAAAATCAGTTTCCTATAAGAATGGTGACTTTAAATGTATTACTGATTTTGAAAACCACTGAAACTGTTCATTGAAAATTCATAACACCTCTAGCCATAATTCCACTTAGGTAGTCTTGCTTTTTCGTAATATATGCATTAATAGTTATTCGTATGAAAAACGGAAAATGCTCTATTGCCGCTTGAGCACGAATAATGCTGATTGAAGCGTCAGCCGAATCAGCAATCATGCAAAAGCGGCAATACCACTTTCTGCAGGAAATATACAAACTATTCTTTCTACGATTGCAACAAAATTGATAAAAAGACACTGATTTTTCCTATTATTTTATTAATAAACCTCTAGGAACTCGGTGTTGAAGTTAGACGTGGGAAATCTTTTCTAAGGCTTTAATTAGGGCCGTGCGGAAAATTCATTTTTCACACGCGCGCGGAAAGTGATTCGTGTCACTGGCTTAGCTATAAATGTCAATTTTCAGTTGTCAGACGACAGCTGGAAAAGTTCATTTTCGATGACAGTTGTAGAAAGAAAGTTGCCAAAAATAATAAATATTTCGCTATTGAATCTTTCTCCGTTGGATATGGCCACCATAATACCAAATATTGTTTTAATATCATATATGTTTTTTCTGACTCCGGCGAAGTCAAAAGGAGAGTTCTGTAGTTCACGCATCTGTCTGTATACGTATGTGACTATTTATTATACTCTTCGCAAATACTATAACGAAGAGTATATTGTATTTGATCGGCACATTTCTAAAATCGTAAATATCGCTCGCAGACAAAAAATTTTCATATCATTGTGTTAGTGAACGAATTCTGAACAACTTTCAAAATGTCCGTCCGTCCGTCACGTTTCTTGTAAGCACGATAACTCAAGAAAGAAAAATCCGATTGTATTGAAATTTGGACAGTAAGTTAGTGTTAGCTAGCAGAAGAACCCTGCTTTTGAATAAAATCGATCGGTAAATAAAAATGTTATTAATGATTTAAATTTGAAAAAATTTTTTTTTGATTTTTATGTTTTTGTAATTGAATAAAAATTTGATGGAATGATATTTCATTTTAATATCTAAATATTTATATATTTTACAAATATACTTTTCATAATGTAATATACAACCGTGAAAATATGATTTTAGCTCGTGTCTTATAATGTAAAAATTTACTTTTTTTTTACGTGTAAGGTGGAGGTGTAGTTCTTACGCTTTTAATTGAAATTGACTCGGAATCCAAGGGTCCCGGGTTCGAAACCCAAATGGGGTTTGGTATGTTTTTTTTATTTTTACTTTATTTTACACTGAGTCGTTTATCAACTAAGTTCGTACTATAAAATTAAATATGTCTAAAACTAATATTATTTACAAAAAACTGCGAAGAGTATCCTATAGAATGTGCAACAATTGTATAAAAAGTTCAGTGAACAGGCGAAGAGTACGTTTTTAGCTTGTTTATTTATTTATTATAAAAATGTATTTTCGTCATACCTCCTTCGTACACTCTATTCCATTGTTTTGTCGATCATAAGTGATGCTTTATGTACCAAATACTTGTTGCCACTGACAACGGGTTGTTATTTTTCATAACGTCCCTGGGCAAATAAAGTAAATTTGGGAAAATTTTCTCTTTTTTATAACGAGTATTAAATGTTTTTAGAAGTAAATTCAGACAAGCCTTACTTGCTATACCTTCTATATCCGACATTATTTTCAAAAATGTTCAAAGCCATTATAATAATATGATTTAATTTATCTTGACACTAGTTGTCATTTGGATAGAAGCCGCGTCCTAAATTTATCTTATTGGCGGTTGCTATCTTTACTATTTGCTTAGCAAATATGAAACTCAAATAATAATTATAGTTTTCTCAAGTTTTTGTCTAGCTTAATGATTCATGGTTATGAAGAAAAATATAATATGCACCGCGGGTCATACAGTGCGATTTTTTGGTCTCGAATACTTGCAAACCTTGGCCCTACGGGCCTCGGCTTGCAAAGTGCATTTACGGCCCTTGGTACATGAATTAATATAAAAATACAAACTTGCAAATTATAATAGAAGAGAATAAAAACAAACAACGAAAAAATAGATATATATACAGATACTTCTTCCTCAGATAAAAATATTCCGAGGAGTAAAAATTACAAAGAATGGTACATGTGACCTAATTGTTTAGATATAGGTATGCGAAATGTGTATAAAAGCACCTAAGTGATTATACACTTGGATTGTGCTGAGAGGCCTGTGATTTAACTAGTAGAAATATTTATCTTGATGTTCAAACATAGGAAGTGTACGGAATAGTGAGCTATATCTATATAAAGTTACCTACGTAACAAGTGTATATATTGCAATGACCATTTACACTATACTGTTGTCTAAACTTTTTATAAAACCAAGGTAATTTTGAAAAATAAATTTTTTTTACAAGGTTGAAATTTTTCTAAAATTTTTAATATGCTTGGTCTTTATTGGCAAAAGATTAGAAATTTTTGACAGTGTGTATATTAGAAATCTGTGACAAATATTGTTTTTGAATCTTGGGGTGGATAGAAACTCATTAACAATGCTACGAGTATAGTATATTTCTCGAATGTTTTGTTTTTAAATGCATAATATATACATAGACTGTGAAAGTATAAAGATCGAATGTTACAAGTATCTTCTGTATAAGTAAATTTGTATGATACCATCTATGTTTCCTAAATATAATTTTTAATATATAATTCTGGATTATGTTTAGTTTCTGTAATGCGTTTTCGATACATTCCTCCTCCCCATATTAAAATACTGGTAAAGTCTGGTCCATTAGTTCCAGTTAGTAAGGGCCAGGTAACAAGTCTTATTTGCATCTAATGATAGATAATTCGCATCTAGCCAATTTTTAGTTCTTTCTGTACAGCTATTTTAGTTTCAGTCCATGAATTCTCACAAAGGATAGCAACCGTATCATCTCCATAGCATACGATTTTTGGGTTTTTAAGGACAAAAAAGAATTTATATAAGCCAGGAAGAGTATCGGACCAAGAACT
This sequence comes from Rutpela maculata, assembly GCA_936432065.2. NCBI lineage: Eukaryota > Metazoa > Arthropoda > Insecta > Coleoptera > Cerambycidae > Rutpela > Rutpela maculata. The sequence goes on from OW386289.2 coordinate 9,857,202, forward strand.
GCCCCCTGGGGTCTCCCTGTTTTACTAAGAATTTCATTTATTTTCACAAGTTGTGCTCTATTAAATAAGTAACTGCGTAAGATATCCAACATTGCATCACGAATACCATAACTTTCCAGAACACTTAGGAGTTTTTCATGGTTCACAGTGCCAAATGTATTTGCAAGATCCAAGAAAACCACGATGCACTTTTTATTTGTATCTAAACCCTCTATAATATCCTTGATAACCATATACATAACTTCACTAGTTGTTTTGCTTGCATGGAAACCAAATTGTAGTTCATGTAAAATATTATTTTATTCGAAAAAGTTAACCAATCGAAATTTCAAACATTTCTCAAAAATCTTTCCAAAATTATTAATGATGCTAATAGGTCTGTTATTACATATTTTTGTTTTATCTCCTGCTTTAGAAATGGGGGTAACATGGAAGTTTTAAATTGAGTTGGAACAGTACTCTTTGAAAAGATTAAATTAATTACATATCTAAGTGATTCTAAAATATACTGATGTGTCTTCTTAATAATGTCCACAGTTACTCCATCTATACCAGATGAACTATTATTTTTTAGTGTGGATATATGCTCTATTAGTTCATTTTCAGTTACTGGATTAAGAAACATGGTACTGGGATTTACTGGTATATTTTCTTTCTAGGATGTTACAGCATCGACGTCTTTGGTCATACTTAAACCAATGTTGATGAAATAATTGTTGTAATAGTTTGCCATTTGTTCATAATTTTTAAATGTAGTTCCTTCATCATTAACAATTTCATACGTATCTTTTGGGTTTGATTTTTCATTGGTAGCTTTAGATATTAACTGATATACTTTTCTTGAGTTTTTCTTTTGCCCTCAAGTTGTCTAAGATGGTAGTCGTTTTTTGATTTTTTTAATAATCTATTTAATGCGTTTCTAGGTATATTAGTATTCTAATTCGGGTTGTTTGATCGATTTTTAAGTTTGTCTCTATTTTTTTATTGGCACCATTAAACCCTGGTTTGTCATTTCCCCCCCTAATTTTAGAAGTTTTTGACATTTCTATATAATTAAATTTACACAGGAAAAGATCAGCAGCAATTTAGGGATCATTTGTTTACGTGTTACTTTGTGGGGCCTGGCTGAACCGATTTTGCCAAGTGATGTATTGAAAGATTCTTCTTATTTGCGTGAGTGACACTTGCAGATATATGAAAATTTGTAAAACACAAAATGGTGGATTTCGGATGTAAACTTTTGCAGTTTTTAATTTTAAATATTAATTTTTAAAATTTTAGGTAACTTTTTAGTGTTCAGTTTATTACGGTTTTTTCGTAAACGGGGTTTTAATATCTCATTTCTTCAAATTCTTATATAAATAAGTACTAATAAATTTACATTTAAAAACATAAAACTACAAATCGCACTATAAATATTTGTATAGTTCATAAGTGAAAGCAAAAATAAATAACTTTTTGTAAATCAAATGCATATTAAGGAGGTACAATTACGAATCAAACAATACCTATTTTTTTATATACTAAGAATATAATTTTGATGATTTTTATTTAGATCTTTTTACGAAAGTTACATTTTGAAATTCAAAGCTATTCATCTGTTTCATTTGTAATTTTACTAAATCAGCATTTGATTTATGAGTTATTTGTTGCATTTTCGGTTATCAGCTACTTGATTGATTTACCAGCGTGCGGTAGGCATTGCTGCCACTCCCAGGTTTATACAGCTGGGCCTGCTACGTCCACGCTGGGTTGGACTAAGGGCAAGCTTGTTGCCAGCAGCGAGAGCCACATGGCGCATAGTAAAGGAATGTGGGATGGGAGATGTAGGACTTCTGCCTCTTCTGAGACTTCTTGTGAAATATGTTGTCACCTTGTGTCGTAATATGGAGTGTCTTTGCTCCTCTTTTTGTGTTTCTGCTTCTTCGAACCTTCTTTTTCTGAGTCTTCTGATTCCTCGGTTTCCGATTGTGGTGATATATCGTTGCGATTTCTTTGTGGTGTTCATTTTTTTATCCAATTCTCTCAGTTGTTGTTCTCCGTTGTAGCATGGTCTCCCTATTTTTAGTTTTTTGATGTTCGGTGCTAGCGATTTCTTCAGTAGATGTGTTTGGTCTCTTCCTTGGGTATGTCCCCAGTACTTCATTGCGTACATTTTTATCCTTTTTTAATTGTCTTTCCTCCTAATAGTGTTGATGTTTTATGTCGCTGTTTTCGTCTTGTTGTTTTTGCGAGTAGTTGGACGATGTCCCTTTCTGCTCTTCTCAAAAACTTCTTCTGTTGGCTTTTGTCTTTACCGCATTTTTTGACTCCACATGTCATCGTTGGCCATTTAACGGCTATGTACATACATTTGGTAAGGTACCATGATAATTTATTTTTCTCAGTGAACGGTGTGACTCTGTATGCCGTTTTGTTTCTCTCCTTTATCGTTTCTCTCCATTCCAGTTGGTTCGTCATGTCTGTTCCTAGGTACTTCAATTTGTTCGTTGTTCTTAGGGAGTATTCATCTATTTTGTGTTCCTCTCCGCTAGTCCAACTCTCTTTTGTTGACGGGTCTCGCTCCGTTATCAGGCTTTTCTTAAAGTTTGTTTTCAGTCCATATGTGTCCTGCGGCAACTAGGAGATCATGGCGTATGTGTGTGTTTTCTTAGAAAATACCATTTTTCTGAAAGAAGCCTGCAGCGCGCATACCTCCGTTGAAGTGCTGTGTGAATTCAGTTTTAACGCAGTATATCAACATTCAACAGTGCCTCATTGATTATTTCAGGTTTAATTTAAATTAAATTCGTTTGAATACTTTTATTAATTATTATGAATAACCTCACTTGAAATTTTTTAAGAAAGTGTTATGACCATACTTTAAGAGTAATGCATTTGATTATTACGGGTTTAATTTATATTAAATTCGTTTGAGTATTTTTAATAATTATCAAAAAAGAATTATTTGAAAGAAATTTATATGACCATACTTTACGAACATATAATTTATAGAGCGCTGTATAGCCATTATAATTTTATGTTGGATAACTTGGTCAAAATGTCACCTTAAACCAGTATTTTCCCGGCTATTACCTACATGAATAATGGATTATAAACGAGAAAATGGGCACAGTAGAATTGTTACACAACCCAAAAAACAACTAGAAACAAAAGCACTTCGTAACTTACATTTAAAGCTTTGAAAGAACTGAAACTGATCCGAAGTATCCTTTGAAATTCACTCTCTGAATAAAGTAATTAAAATTTGTAAATATGATTTGCATTACTTAACTTACTGGTAGGTAATTTCTCGAAAATAGAAAAGCGGCAAATCAGTACGCCAACTTATCGTAATAAAATACGAAATTAAAATTGTGTTTATTTGGACATCAAAGTTTTGAATAAGCAGTTGGTATGAATAATGGAATTAAACGTTTAAAATGCATGTTATTTGCAAACGTCAAAAGAACTGCGCTACCTTGCAATTAGTATTGAATTACAAAATATAGCTATAAGTAAAAAAAAATACATATCTTGATTCTTATTGACATTACTTACATCACTGTTGACGCGAAAATTAAAACATTATTATACTCTTCGCAAATACGAAAACAAAGGTTATATTGCACTTGATCGGCATATTTCTAAAACCCTAAATATCGCTCTTGAAGCAAAAAGATTCATACGATTGTGTTATCAATAAAGCCCATCCATTCGCTGGTCCTTCCGTTTTAGTCCAGTTAACGAAAGAGTTGTAGAGAACATTGCGGGCGCCTTTGTAGCAGGCGAATGTTTTTCTGGTCATAAGTAGATTCTAATTTGTTTTATACTTCAGTAAAATTTGATTCAAATCGGAAACAAAATAAAAAAGTTATAAGGGTGTCTTCATTTTAAGTGAGTCACACTGTATATTTAAGGAAATGTATAGATTTCGACAAAATATTACGTTAGTAAATACGTCGAGTATTGTAAAATAAGGGTTGTTTAGTGACTGTGATTTATTAGCAGACCACGGTAAACCGCTTCGATAGAAAAGTTCCATGTATCTAATTAATTTATTTATTAATTATCGATTTTCACTGGCGAATATCTCGGAAACTATAACACATAAGAAGAACATGAATACAGACATTCTTGTAGGAAATTTAGTTATGTTTAATTTTGCATAGATTACCTTTTTCCGTACAACGCATCGTTTCCGAGTTATCGAAAACTCGAAAAAAATGACCTTTCCAACCCCCCCCCCCCCCAACGCGTCCCCAAGGCGGGGACTTTTAGCATGGTTACCTCCTAACTACCCCCAACACATTCCTCCGTAATGTTCTCTACAATCCCCTTTTGGGCATTCATTGATTGGACTATTTACGTTTGTCTGTAACTATTTTTGTGCGCGCGATTACTCTGGAACCGTTTAAGATATTGACTTGAAATTTGGTACTCGTATGTATTGTAACGAGATCTGGAACTAGATTATATTTAATTCTTATTTCGTTGAAGGGTCGGGGGGTGAATTGGGGTAAATGGGGGTAAATAGATAAATCAGGCAACTAAGAGTCCATAAAATTGGTATTTAGTATATACAGGGTATCCCAGATTTAAACGGACATACTCTAGTGGAAGGTAGAGCACACTCAGCTGAGTTCAAAACACCCCTATACTTACCATTGAATGTGAACCGTTTTTGAGATGAGGGGTGTTTTATGGTTGTTGACCAGAACTTTAGTCCGCCATATTTTGAAATGACTGCACATATTTAGATAAAATTTGGTATACATATTATACTCTCTAGATTAATGAATAGCTTAAGTAATTTTGGAAAAATTCCAGGACCGACCTCCATTTTTTTAATATGGCTCTTAGGGTCGTTAACATCACACTGTATATTATTTTTTGGTAAATGTTAGTAAACTTTTAAAAAGCCTATGGAACAGTTTATAAAATAATGTCATAATATTTGATGGCACGTTTATGGTTATTCTTCAATAAATTTTCAAAAGTATTGAAAGACCAAATTTGACATTCTACAAATAACACAATCCAGTTGCTAACATCATTATTTATTAGTTTTAGCTAAATACCCCGCAGAAGAGGTTGTTATTTGTTTTTGTTTTGACATTCAGTGTTTCTAAGCTTTTTTAGTTTAAATTTCATACAAAATAATACCCATTCCATTTCTTTCAAGAAAGAAAAATAGTGTTCGTGAAGAGGCTTGAATTAACAAGCACAATTTAAAAAAATATTGAACACCTTTTGAGAATAACTTGAAAATATTAAAGACAAAAGCTTGCAATTTTATTTTGACAAAATAAATTTATTTAGAACTTTAAATAATCGAACAAAAAAAAATTAAAAACGGTGCAAATAATTAAAAGTATGACTGGTTTTCAAAATGAATGCCCCCAGCGTCAATACATTTTCGAGAACGTTTTAATATGTTTTTCACTGACCTATCAATCACTTCCGGGTTATTTCTAATGTTATCACATACAGTAATATTTTTTTCTATAAGCTGTTCTCGTGTATTGAACTCTTCATTGTACACCTCTGACTTGAGATGACCCCGTAAAAATTAATCTAGAGGTGTAAGATCATGAGACCTCGGTGGCCAGTTTACCGGACCTCCGCGACCAATCCATCTGTTGGTGTAATGCTGGTTCAGATGATCCCGGACCTGACAGAAAAATGGGGCCCAGCACCATCGTGCTGAAACCACAAACCCCTAGTATTGATGCCTTCTAATAAATCTGGCAAGATATTTCTAAGAAAATTTAAATAAACTTCACCAGTTAGCCTTTCTTCAAAAATGTGGGGCCCTAATAGATGATTATTGTGAATACCACACCACACATTAATATTAAATATGTATTGGGAATGTTTCTGAATCACTGTATGTGGATTTTCGGTTGCCCAAACATGCTGATTTCTACAGCTGTTAATTCCGTCACGTGTGAATTGGGCTGGGCTTCATCCGTGAATAGAACTCTCGATATTGTTCTTCTGTGAGCCAAAATCCACCTACAAAATGTTAAGCGGGGAACGTCGTCGCCGTCTTCTAGACGTTGAACTGTTTCAACATGAAATGGATACAAATTTTTCTTCTTTAATGTTCGCCATACTCTTGTCTTAGGTACTGCTAACTCATTACTTTTTTTTCTAACACTTATGGATGGATTATTTTTCACAACCTGTAATATTTGCTCTTCTTGTGGAAAAGCTCTGGGAACATGTTCATGCTTTGTCATCGACGGAAATTGTCCATGTTCCGTACTAAATTGGTATACCTCTGAAAACGTTTTATGATCTGGTACACGGCGATTTGGAAAACTCCGCTCTCCCATTTCCGTCGCAAAAGCCATACACAAAAATAATATCCGCATAATCTTCATTACTAAATTGAAACGGCATCTTAACATTTTTAGTTTTATAACTGGTTTTTTATCACTTATTCTAATAATTACTAAGAGCGAACAGCAATTCTTATTTGTAAAATTACACATTTGACATGTGCCTACTTGGGATTTTTAATGCAACAATGTCATGTGTTAATCGCATCGTTTTATTACTTATTTTTTCTTCGTGAAATAAACGGAATGTGCTTTATTTTGGACCGAAAAAACACTGAATGTCAAAACAAAAACAAATAACAACCCTTCTGCGGGATATTTAGCTAAAATTAATAAAATAATGATGTTAGCAACTGGATTGTGTTATTTGTAGAATGTCAAATTTGGTCTTTCAATACTTTTGAAAATCTATTGAAGAATAACCATAAACGTGCCATCAAATATTATGGCTTTATTTTATAAACTGGTCCATAGGCTTTTTAAATGTTTACTAACATTTACCAAAAAATAATACATAGTGTGATGTTAACGACCTTAAGAGCCGTATTAAAAAAATGGAGGTCGATCCTGGAATTTTTCCAAAATCACTTAAGCTATTCATTAACCTAAAAGAGTATAATATGTATACCAAATTTTATCTAAATATGTGCAGTCATTTCAAAAATATGGCGGACTAAATTTCTGGTCAAAAACCATAAAACACCCTCGTATCTCAAAAACGGTTCACATTCAACGGTAAGTATAGGGGTGTTTTGAAGTCAGCTGAGTGTGCTTTACCTTCCACTAGAGTATGTCCGTAAAATCTGGGACACCCTGTATAAGAGAAGCTAAGGTCCCAAAAAATTTTTCGGCATTAGCCACCCCCATTACCAACTCCCACTCCATTATTAAAGGGGGTGAAAAAAATAAAATTGTCATTTAGTGTACAAGAACCAAAGGCCTCAATTTTTTTTTACTTTATCCACCTCCACCCCCACTAACTATGTGGCATATCGTTTTATGGGTTTTTGGGTTACACGATATTATATTATTAAAGTTCTATAAACAATTATTTTCACATACAAATTTTTTTCGTTGTGAGAGAATTGGATAGAAAATCTGGATGTGAAAGTAGTGATTCCTTGGGCAGCGGTTTTTTTATCTTTATAAAAAGTTTTGCTTGTCTTAGGAAGTCATAAACAGTTGTCAAACTTAAGACAAATTATATAGGGTATCTAAAAATTAGAAAATATGAAATCGACTTTTAGCAAACTACCTTTTTACATTTTAATTGAAAACTTTATTTAACAAATTTTTTCAATGCTGAAGAAAAGCTTAAATACGAAGTTTAGTTGCAAAATAAGAAAGTAATAATTATTATTATAAAAATAACATTTTATTCAACTAAGTTAGAAACTAGTCCACATGTAGACCCCCTATTAGTACAGATTCTAATCTTTTTCTAAATTCTTCGTAGAAAGATGAGACTACATCTTCATTTATGGTAGCAATAGCATTCACAATTTTTTGCTTTAATAAATTTGTGTCGTATTCGAAATCGTTTGCGTATACCTTTTGCTTTAAATGCCCCAATAAGACTTAATCTAACGTGGTTAGATCTGGCGAACGGGCTGGCCATGCTGTTGATCCATAGCGGCCAATCCACCTGTTGTGGAAGTAATTGACCAACCATTGCCTAACTAGAATTGTAGAATGTGTTGGGCATTCATCTTGCTGACAAATTATTTTTCTTATTTATTCTAAATTTTCATTGTTCGGTTCGCCCAAAACAAAATTATTCAAAATTTTTATATAAGTATTTTGATTTAAATATCCATCCATAAAATAAGGACCGAATATTCTGTGATGCATTATGGCGCACCAAACATTTTCTTTCTTAAACTTTTGACTATTAGTGGTAATTCGGAAATTAGGATTTCCCTGAGCCCAGTATCTACAATTTTGAGAGATTTTAGTCGTAAAGATAGATTCGTCCGTGAATAAAATGTTTCGATGAAATGATTTATCTGCTATAGTTTTCACACCCATAGTTAAATAAAAGTGCAAACGACGAGCATTATCTTCGACCTGAAGGTTGTGAATAAAGGGTCTAGCCGTACTTCCATGGCGAAACTGCCCCCGATAGGAACCTATATCGTAACCTGTGTTATATTGTAGAGGGCGCTAATAGTAGTTGATAGAGTAGATATTAGCTCTATATCTTAGTTAATTGAGGAGCTATTTGAAAAAAAGTGTCCGGAGACGATTATTTTTCAAAGCGGTATATCTTAGTTAATTTTAAAGCTAGGGAAATAAAACTAAATGGCAGTGTTATGGTACACTTTACAGTTTATTTTATAGCATTTCCTATGGGCCAAGCCTAAATAAAAGTATTTAAAAAATGCAAAGACAAATTTTGTCAATCGATTTCTATCAGATCTAATTGAATTACCACTTTGAAAAAAATATATAATAATTGTCTATGTCTTGCCTAACAACATGCCAAGTTTCATTAAAATCCGAGAGGTGCAACATGTCGAAAAAAATTTTTAAGTAAGTGGACCACCTTAAACGACCATATGTTGACGCTTCTAATTTGCATTACATTTCATTAATCTTTGGAAAAGTTGCGTTTTGACAGCTCATAAAAAGTATGTCAACGGTTGGTGGTGTCAACTAGAATATTACAATGTTTTTTATCTACTTTTATAGTGGCTATAGTCGGTCTCAGTTAAGAATGCAGTTGTTTACGTTATGAGCGGAGCACAATTTTCACAGAATATGGGAATTCCCAAGTAAGTGGAATCCCCCCATGGCTGACTCAAGCCAGTTGGTACATAAAATAAAAATTAACGATTTAAATTGGCTTTTATTTGGCACTTTTCTTTTATGCATTGAAATTGAAATACATTGAAATTATTTAATTCATAATGCAACATATTTTATTTAGAGTAATAAAAGCTCATTATAGACGTAAATCCTCTAAAAATGTCAGCCACTATTTTATATACCAACTGGCTTGAGTCGACTATGGGGGGATTCCACTTACTTGGGAATTCCCATATCCTGTGTAAACTGTGCTCCGCTCATAACGAAAACAACTGCATTCTTAACTGAGACCGCCTACAGTCACTATAAACGTAGATAAAAAAACATTGTAATAGGCTAATTGATACCACCAACCGTTGATATACTTTTTATGAGCTGTCAAAACGCAACTTTTCCAAAGATTATTGAAATGTAATGCAAATTAAAAGCGTCAACATAGTGGTCGCAAGGTGGCGGTCCACTTACTTTAAATTTTTTTTCGACATGTTGCACCTCTCGGATTTTAATGAAACTTGCCATGCTGTTAGGCAAGACATAGACCATTATTACATATTTTTTTCAAAGTGGTAATTCAATTAGATCTGATAGAAATCGATTGACAAAATTTTCTCTGCATTTTTTAAATCCTTTTTTTTACGCTTGGCCCATAGGAAACGCTATAAAATAAACTGTAAAGTGTACCATAACACTGCCATTTAGTTTTATTTTCCTAGCTTTAAAATTAACTAAGATATATCGCTTTGAAAAAAACTCGTCTCTCCGGACACTTTTTTTAAAATAGCTCCTCAATTAACTAAGATATAGAGCTAATATCTACTCGATCAACTACTATTAGCGCCCTCTACAATATAACATAGGTTACGATATAGGTTCCTATCGGGGGCAGTTTCGCCATGGAAGTACCCTTGAGGCTAGACCCTTGAGGTACGAATGCATAATGACATTTGTTGCTGACTAAAATCCTCTGAATATGACATTTGCTAATACCTATTGATCTTTTCCTTAACGGCCATCTTGGGTGTTCTTGTACATCTTCATTTAATTGTTTTTTTTTTGATATTTTTTTACTTTCCCAGTGGAATCAAATTTATAAATTAATTTACGAACTGCTTTGCGCGTCTCTTTAACATGCGGATGATTTTCATTAAAAACTTCTATTGGATATTTATAAGAAACATATCCGATTCCATAGAATTTGACCAAGTAAATTCGTTCTTCCAGGGTTTCTTCTCAGGGTTAGCACAATTCAATATTTTTATAGAAAATACAAAATACGAATCTATTACACTAAAATTGACATTAATCCATGATATTACTTGATGTAATCTCATCTATCTATGAAGAATTTAGATAAAGATTAGAAAAATGTGTACTAGTAGGAGGTCAGTACCGAGTGGCTCTGCCGATAGAGACACTCTTGTAACTTTTGGATAGGCTAATGGATTTTTTCAAATTTGGTGTAGTGATATGGGATGAAATTTCCAATTATATGATGTAAGGAACCAAAATGGCGAACTTCGATGCAATTTACATGAAAATCAATTATTTAAATAGGACAACCTGTGTATTTTGGCATATTTGGATCCTGTCGGCCAAAATACATATGATATGACCCTCAAATATTATTTTGATTTTCAAAAAATATAAAAAAAAATATTATGATTATTTATTTAATTATAAATTAAGTACAAAAAGAAAATAGACATTATGCATATCATTTTCTTCGAAATTTAAGATCTAATTAAATAACAGGTTGCCCCATAGGAGTTTCATTAGAAAAAAAATAGTTTTAGTTGAAATCATTCAATATCATTGAACTTAATGAAGAATAAATCGTGTTTAATGTTAGTATCTGAAGAGATAATATTTTAAAAGTACTTTCAGACTGATTTTTAACAATTTTGGCAAAATCGTGGCCTTCTACTACTAAAGCTAAAAATTAAAAATCTATATTTTTTGGAAATCAAAATAATAGTTGAGGGTCAGATCATATATATTTTGGCCAGCAGCATCCACATATGCAGGTTGTCCCATTTAAAAATCTGATTTTCATGTCAATTGCATTGAAACCGGAAGTTGGCCAGTTTGGTTCTTTACGTCATATAATTGGAAACTTCATCCCATATCACTATACCAGATTCGAAAAAAATCCATTCGCTCGTTCAAGAGTTACAAGAGTGTCCTTATCGGTTGAGCCACCCGGTATGTGGAATAGTTTTCAACTTGGTTGAATAAAATGTTCTTTTTTTTTTTGAAAATTGTTATTTTCTTATTTTGCAACTAAACTCCGCATTTAAGCGTTTCTTCGTAACTGAAAAAATTTGTTAAATAAAATTATCAAAAAAAAAAAAAAAATGTAGAAAAGGCAGTTTGATTAAAATCGATGTCATGTTTTCCAATTTTTAGAATATCCTGTATAACTTATCAGGGGCGGCTGGTGAAATTTCAACAATGTTTTCCTTGTCTGTGGCGCATGGGACCCATACGAAATATGGGAAATAACATCTAGAGAAGCACCCCTCTAACGACCCCTAAAAAATTTTGAAAAAGCAGTTTGCGAAAAATTTTTTCAAAATTCGATTGACCCCCTAGGTCTAGGGACTCCTGTTTAAAATTAATTTTTTTTGTCATATACATTTTACTTTTCATAAAAATACAACAACAGGTTTTGAAGTTTATGAAAATATTTTCATTATTAACTGAAACACAATGAACTGAAATTTTGTAATTTACAATTTAACAAATGATAAAATTTCAATTCGTTGTATCTCATTTTAGTCCGGGGTCCAAGCACTCCAAAATCAAGATGACCTGTCCCGACATGACGTACAAATGTTGATGTAAGTAATGAAGAGAGCATTACCTGGGGCACTAGAAAACACTTGTCGGATTAATTTTTGCTCTTGCGCAACTTCAGAAATCGCAAAAAAGATGGCGGATTGATAATTACAAAATTATGTTTTACAATGGTTATTCTCCGTTAAAACAAAAACTATGTAACCTACCGATCTGATTTTTGGTACGTATATTCAAAAGATATGCGTGATTCTAACTAAGCTATTGGTATTTTTGAAAAGAATATTTTTTTTGGAAAAAAATAATTAAAATCAAAAGGTTGATATTTACGTTCTAAAAATTTCGATATGCGGACAACTATGTTAAATTTATGAAATTCTTACATACAATTGCTTACCAAATATAGTCCATATATTGAAAAAGTTTTTTTAAAAAAGATCCTGTCGATAAAGTATACAGTTTTTTGTTTATGATTTTTTAATGAGGCGCGTAATTATGCAGCATTAAAATAAAAATAGTCTACACGATAATTGGTACAGTGTAACAATAAAAAGCAATATATTGTTCAATATAATTGCAAATTTGAATTACTTTATGTTAATAATGCAACAAAACGAATGAAAGTAGTAGACGGGCGTTGCCGATTGCGGCCACTCATTTAAAAAAATAATAATCGATACAAAATGAATTGTGTGTTCGAGCAAAATGTTAATCGAATAGGTATTCGCAATTGGCCATGCCCGGGTACAACTTCTACTCGTTTTTATATTGTTTAAGAAATAAAATATTAGTGAGAAATATTATTTTAGGTGTTTAGCATATTTAATAGAAAGCAGAGAAGGGACATATTTTAAATAAAACATTAATGTTGTATATTATGTAATTTTTGTGTATAACTATTCTGATTTTAGATTTTAGTCAGAATCACTAACATTATAAAATGATGCATATTGCTTTTTCCCTTAAAACAATTTTCAGGAAAAGCAGCACACAAGCACGCAACTGAATACCACTCACAAAAACATTTTGTGTCGCATTTTATTTTACAGTTGCACTTTTTAATTTAAGTTCAGATAAACTTTTTTTTATCGACATTATCAGTACCAGCTCCTGATTTCCAATTTTGCATCCAAAATTTTGTGCAAGAGGTAATTTGAATGACGGTTCACAACATTGTTTAAAAAAAGTAATATTTGCAACATGTTGTTGAAAAGCGTCTTCCGTCGGTGGGAGGGAGCGTAAATCACTTTTATTAAGTTATTTTGCCTTTTAATAATTTTCAAACGTATACATATAATACATTTGTAAAGTTGACGTGTATGTACATTGAAAATAATTGCAAAAAACTGATGTGGGGGATGTAAGATGAGTAATGGAATACATTAAGACACATTTTGGAATTTTTCTGTTTGTCGTCTTGTCTGTTTGAACGCGCATCACGCAGAAACTACTGAACCAATGAGGTTCATCTAAGCTTGGAGTAACATTTAGTTCTTATTTCATCGAAATCGGCCCAGACTAAGCCAAGTTTTATGAAAATCAGTCTAGTAGAACAGGAGATTCAGCTTGATCTCCACAATAAGCGTATTTGCACGGCATAAGCTTTTAAGATTAAACTTCTGTAATATTCCAGAAAATTCGAGAGTACTCTGGAATATTCCAGAAAATTTGTGAGTTTTCTGAAATATTCCAGAATGGTGATTCTACCTCAAACGTCGTTTATAAAGAAGCTTTTTAGTCAATTTCAAAATTCCACGCGAACGTAACCGCGGGCATAGCTAGTAAATAATAAATATGAACCGCAAACAATAATCAATCGATTTAAACAATCAAACACAAATAGTTTTTATAATGTTAAAATGTTAAGACAAATAACTTCACACTATATACATAAGTACATACGCCTAGTAAACATGAACATACCAGCTAATTCTACAGTAAACTGTTTTCATGCGCTTTATGAATTTTAGGAGAGCTGTCGCCTTTATTACATGCGCCGCATCATGCACCCATTTTAAAAATTCCCAACTCGAATACTATATGCAATATCAACTTAGTTCTTGTCTTAAAAACATTTTCAATATATTGGGTATGTTTGTTAGCATAGTTTATACACGAAAAATTTAAAATTGAAGTACTTGCTCGTATGTTGAAATTCTTACTACAATATTTTACAGTTACAGATTTCATATTTTTTTCCCAAAAAACTAAACATATTTAAACAGTGCCATCGAGCTTCATCCAAGCGCTTATGTCTTTAGTGTATACTGTAAAAAAATTAGATGGATAGCATTCATAGTTTCTTTTACAGGACGTGTTATGTATTAAAAAACATTTTTTTAGGAATTACCATTTCGTCTCTTTTCTTATCATTTAAGAAGTTATGCAAGAGCTGATAAGAATCCGACAAGTCATTTCTGGTGTCCTATATAACCCTTTTTGCAAATCTGAAGTTGAAAAATGTACGTCATGTCGGAACAGGTTACTTGGAATTTAGAGCGATTTCGTACTGTTGGACCCCAGACTATTTAGTAATGGAAATATTTTCATAAACTTCAAAACCTGTTGTATTTTTATGAAAAGTAAAATGTATGTGACAAAAAAAATTAATTTTAAACAGGAGTCCCTAGACCTAGGGGGGTCAATCGAATTTTGAAAAAATTTTTCGCAAACTGCTTTTTCAAAATTTTTAGGGGTCGTTAGAGGAGTGCTTCTCTAGATGTTATTTCCCATATTTCGTATGGGTCCCACGCGCCACAGACAAGAAAAAAATTGTTGAAATTTCACCAGCCGCCCCTATAACTTATATTAAGTTTGACAACTGTTTATGAATTCCTAGTACAAGCAAAACTTTTTAAAAATAATGACTTTCTCGTCGAACCAAAAATAAGAATGTTTACAAGAGTGCGGGGACACACTGTATAAGAACTTCAATAAACTGGAAAGGAATATAAAGTTTACATGCATTTTTTGCCGTAAAGTATTAGAATACTTAGGATCAGTTCTTGAAGAGGGGTTGGATATAAATGACACACATTTAAATAGTGTTCACAAACATAAAAATTTTGAACATTTCGTCAAGGAAGGTGTCATCTTCTGAAAGTAATTAAAATTTTATTGATTATTGATTTTATATTTTATTGATGATTTTATAATTGACCATAGGCAAAATTAATTTTTTCAATAATTAATATCTTAATTGTATTAAAGATTTTTATATATTTATTTAATCAAGGCTGAAGACCTTACAGGTATATAATTTTTAAATCAACAATGTATAATTTATCTTATTTATTTAACGCTGCATACCAATTAAGAACCACCACAACCTTTTAGAGACGTATCAAGACTAATAATAATAAATATCAGGTATTATGTAAAATATTTTGACAAGGAGGGATTTACTACCTGTTATAATTGATAATAAATGTTAATATTATAAAATTCATTATTATACCTGTTTAGTGAAATCAAATAGGTTTATTATAAACGGCCAAAAATACTTAACAATCATTGTAGAGATAAATGTTTGAACAGAAATACGTTTCATAACATGTTGAACTCAAAATCAAATAAAAAAGTCTGTGTGTATATACGTGTGTAAGTGTATGCGTCTATATGTGTATTGAAATTGAGTGAAATGAATCATACAGTTCGATTTCGAGAGACGTGTAAACTGTGATATCTTCTATCTATATAAAAGAATACCCTGACTGACTGACTCACTGATCTATCAACGCACAGCGCAAACCGCTGGGTCTAGAAACTTCAAATTTTGCATAGAGGTTCCTCGAATGGCGTAGGCATCCACTAAGAAGGGATTTTTCGAAATTCGACCCCCCAAGAGGTGGAGAAAGCGGGTTGAAATTTTAGGCTTTTTCGAAAACGGTTATATCGAGATGCGTGAAATTTGCCAGAAATATTTTTTGTTGAAATCTATTAGATTCGATTTTCGCTTTTTGAAGGGGTCAAAACGGGGGTAGTACATGGTTTAAACACATACGGTGCAAACGGCAAAATATATCATTTTGGTACTGAAAATGTCATATTAGAAGATACAATATTATTATGTTTCATATATGGTGTTATCATTTCTAATGTCTTCTAATGGTTGCAAGGATTGGGAAATTTGTGAATTTTTACTTTTTTTAACGAAATGATACTGATGTCCCAATTGTAGGTGACGGAGCCTGCTTATTCCGTTCCCTTTCATTCTTAATGTACGGATCACAAGAAGGTTAGTAAACAAATAGTCAGCTTTGTGTTAGAAAATTGGAACGAATAACAGTGAGGGCGCCAATTACTCCACATGAGCTGAGGTATCCGGATATCTGTAATCGCGTAAGTCAGAGTGACGGGATCTTCTGAGGAAATAAGGAGACACGTATTCGACGGCTTTCAAAAAGAGACCCCCTCCCGAACGGGTGAACAGGGAAAGGGATGTTTTTTAGCATGAAAGACACTACCCACCTTGTGCTCTATTGTCGATTAAAATAATTATTTTTTTCGATGGGAAGACGGCTTCCTTAAATGCAATGAATATGCAGTGGGTTAGTATCTCAATGTTCTTAATTCCACGCAGACGAAGTTCCACCCGAACGAAGTTCCATGCGGGCGAAGTCGCGGGCATCAGATAGAGGGTGAAAAAGGGGGTTAAAATTTTAGGCTTTTTCGTTAGATCTAGATGCATGAAATTTGGCAATAGTAGATTGTAATACAAGTGTGGCAAGGGCTTCTTTGCAAAACGATGTATGAAAGTAGGAACACGAGCGCAGCGAGTGTTCCTATCATATGAGTTTTGCAATAAAGCTTGCCACATGTGTGTTACATACTATTTTTTCTACGGTTGTGAAGTTATTCCCCTTTTTTTAAGTCTTTCCAAAATTTTAAATTTCTTGCCTGTCAAATTTTATTTAAAGTGACATTTTCCGCAGTCATTCTGAAGTTAGAAAATTTGACTTTGTAATTGCAATTCATGTGTAATAAATGTACATTTATAGAATTTAATTGTTATTACCAGTAAGTAATATAAAATTCTTTAAGGTAAACACAATTTTATTCCGGCGTGTGAAGATATAATCAAGGCGTATGGCAAAATCTTTGCCGCAGGGCGTGCGGCAAAGTGCAGTAATTTTGAAGGTAGAAAATTTGACTTTCAGCACAATCGTAGAAATAGTATATTATATTACTAGGAGTAGAACGCACTCTTTTTTTGTGTTGAGCCCAGGATTTGCTGCTGAGGCGAAGCCGAAGCCGCAAACTGGGCGAAACACAAAAAAAGGCGTTCTACTCCGTGTAATATATACTATTTTTTCTTCAAGCGTATTAAAATGCAAAAATTCATTTATTTATCATAAATGTACAAATATTCAAACTACAGTCTTACATGTTGACACAATATGACAAGTGGCTAGTGGATAGCGCGCCACCGGTGGCTTTCGGTATTAACATTATGTTACTAGTAAAACAATACCCACTACGGCGGCGTTTTCGGAACTAACATTATGTTACTAGTAAAAAAATGTCCACTACGGTGGCGTTCGGTACTAACATTTTGTTACTAGTAAAACAATGTCCTACTTCTACTTCTGTTTTTGGTGACATAATTTAAACATTTTAATACGCTTGAAGAAAAAAAATATTTTTTGTTGAAATCCATTGTACACGTATACGTGTAAGACAAAATTTCGATTTTCACTTTTTGAAGGGGTGAAAACGGGAGTGGTAGAT
The DNA here is from genome assembly GCA_936432065.2 of Rutpela maculata. Taxonomy (NCBI): domain Eukaryota; kingdom Metazoa; phylum Arthropoda; class Insecta; order Coleoptera; family Cerambycidae; genus Rutpela; species Rutpela maculata. The sequence continues at coordinate 9,874,862 of OW386289.2, forward strand.
GGTTTAAAGCGCACCCGTATATTTAAAATCGCTTAAGTCAGAAAAGTGATCATTCGAGTGATGGACTCTTCTGAAGAACCCGAAAAGGTGAACGAGGAGGGGAGGTTTCCTCGGGTACTATAATGCGCAGTGGATTTCCCCAAATACTAAGGATACGCAGTGGACTTCCTCGAGTACTATGGATGCACAGTGGGTTTCCTCGAGTATTATGGATGCGCAGTGGGTTTCCTCGAGAACTATGGATGCGCGGTGGATTTTCCCGAGCACTATGGATACGCAGTGGGTTTCCTTAAATGCAATGAATGTGCAGTGGGTTAGTATGTCAATGTTCCAATGTTCCACGTGGATGAAGTTCCACGCGGACGAAGTCGCGGGCATCAGCTAGTTTTCTATAAACTGTTTTATTACAATTTTGGAGCAAAATCTTACTTAGACTTTTGATTGTGCACATAAAAATATAAAGAAATACAAGGTATCTAAAGCGCAATATACAGGGTGATTCGCGAGGAATGTGCCATAGCCTAATGGCAGATAAAGCACTTCAAGGTGAGTCTAGATCACCAATGAAAAACATGTTTTGGCCACCGCTTAAGAAGATACAGGATGTTTTATGCATTTGATTTGAAAATTCAAAGAGTTATATCCCTGCAACGGTTGGATGCAATCGAATGAAATTTACCAGTAACATTCCTCAGCTCGGACTTGTCAGAATGGCCATCTTGGTTTTAAAAATCTAGTGCCAAAAAAGTACATTTTTCTATCGCATTTCTGAAAAACTGTGGATTTAATTCGAACGCCACTGACGTCTTTATATAAACAAATAACATATACAAACAAGCTAAAAACGTACTCTTCGCCAATTTACTGAGCTTTTTATATATAATTGTTACACATTCTATAGTATACTCTTCGCAGTTTTCTTGTAAATAATGTTAGTTTTTGGGCATCCTAAATTTTGTGATCTCTGTTGTGACAAAAAATATATAAAAAAAAATGAAAAAAAATTATCCAACCTGTGTGGGATTCGAACATGGGACATTTGGATTGCCAATTTGCCAATTTTTTATTTTATTTAGCTATGGTTAACATTCTATTATTATCGTACTTTATTTATGTAATTTGACAATATTAAAATAAAACATTACGTAACATTACGCGCCTGAGCACGCGATGCGACGCAACGGCCGTGTGTTGTCGGCTAGACGACTTTCAGAAATGTTAGTTGAGCCGTTTTATGAGAATATTTCATAGGGATTTCACATTTAAGTAAGTTGTTACAATGAGGATAGAAAGTAATATTTTTGCTATGCAGGGAAAATGTTAGTAAAAACCCTGCTTCAATTGTCAAGTTATTAAAGCAAAATTTTCTGCACTAGGCAGATTGTTTTATGAGTATATATAGGTTTCATCAAGGGGTCAAGGGGGGTAGAGGAGTGGTTTTAAGAAATGTGGTTTTCGAGGTTTAGGTTTTGTGGTTTCTTGAGTTATAAGGGTAACCTTTGGATTGCAACGCAAAGCTTTAGCCGCTGCGCCACCACCTATTTCTACGAAAATTGATTGTCTGTGATATACCTATATCTTTCGACAATCATACATATTTCAACTCGTACTTCTATGAAATATATATTAGTAAAATTCATAAACAAAAAAAATACATTATGGAAATAATATTTCGCAAGATTCCCATTTTAGTACAAGCGACAAAAATTAAGAGAATATATTTTTTTTAAATTAAATAATTAATAACTTTTTTATTTACCGATCGATTTTCTCAAAAACAATAGGGTTCTTCCTCTAGCTAACACTAACTTACTTTCTAAATTCCAATACAATCGGACTTTTCTTTCTTAAGTTATCGTGCTTACAAGAAACGTGACGAACAGACGGACATTTTGAAAGTTGTTCAGAATTCGTTCACTAACACAATGATATGAAAATTTTTTTTCTCTACGAGCGATTTTTACGATTTTAGAAATGTACCGATCAAATACAATATACTCTTCGTTTTTGCGAAGAGTATAATAATATACCAATGGATAGAAAAAATAATTTACTTTTTATATCTTGTAGAATTTTGATTTATTGGGCCGTTTTAGAGGTATAGCCAAACATGTGTCGTTGTTGGAAGGCTCCTCACCCTTTTTTTGCTGTGGGGCCTTAAAAAAAAGAAAACAGCAAAAAGCAAATGGAGGATCTTATGCAAAATTTTATACTCTATCGAATGGCGCCAAGATCATTCCTTTAGCTCCTACCGTTTTTGAGAAAAAAAAATATATGTAGGCAGATACAGGCAGCCCCTTTGAGGGGAGGCAGGGGGAGCAGGCATGATTTCTCGAGGTGGGTCTGTTCGAAAATCTACTTATTTTGACTAGTTCTATTCATGATTAAAAGGATTTGCTATTACTCAAAAGTAGAAATATCAAAACACCTAATTTACTAAGAAATTACTCGTCTTTTGATTATAATGACCTTTTGAGTAGGACATTTTTTTGACGGCTTTGAGATTTTGAAACATCAGTATATCATCATTAATTTTATATCAAATTCAGCTTGTAACAACGAAATCCCCACAGAACTTATTTTTATTCGTATATCTGGGCACCGTTTGGGGTGAAATCAATTAAATATTGATGACAGATGATAAAAAAATGATTTTTTCAAATTTAAGTTCAAAAATAAAATAGGCCTAAAACCGGCCTTAGCTGCCCTCCTCCTTTTAACTCAAAATTTCAAGTTTAACATAAATTGACAATGATAGATAGTCAATGCATATTAATGCCTACACAAAAATATATACATACACAAACTTTATTTTTACAAGCTTTTATTTAACGTGTTAGAATGTTTAGTTTAAATCTTGCAAGTCAATTTTGAACCACTTAACGACGTCCAATTGAGCTGAAATTTTGCATACATGTGTAGTTCTGATGACAATATACAATATTATGATACCATTATAATTGTGGTACAATATTATGGATCCAAATTCAACGAGCCGAGTTTGGGCTCGTTGAATTTGTCTCGATGAGTACTCTGGTCCTAGATGGAGCCGGAAGGTGGTCGATGCATTATCAGAAATGCATTGGTTAAGACGTAACTAAAAATTTAAAATTAGAATTATATGTAGAAAAAACTTTTTAAAAACAAGCTTTTATTATTATTTAGGTGTACCAAAACAAAAAATAATAATAATATAATATGTTGAATTAATTATCTTACAAGCTTGTCGCGTGAATAGGGAGAAAAATATTTACTAAGGTACTTACAATCTCTGTCAAACAAAATTAATGCCTGTATGAACTTCTCGCGAGCGATAAGCTCTTAAGACAATTAATTCAACATAATATACTACCTGATGCCCGCGACTTCATTCGCGTATAAGACTTTGTGTGCGTATAATTAAGAACCTCGACATACTAACTTATGCCTATAAAGTAGGACTAGATACTCACTGAGTACTCCTATAGTATTCAGGAAGTACACTCGAGTAAACCCACTATGCATCCATTGTACTCGAGGAAACCCACTGCGCATCCATAATACTCGGGGAAACCCACTACACATCCATTATAATCGAGAAAACCTACTGCACATCCATAGCACTCCAGGAAACTCACTGCACATCCATTGCATTCAAGTAAACCCACTGCACATCCATTGCATTCAAGTAAACCCACTGCACTCGAGGAAACCTACTGCGCATTTATTGTACTCGAGGAAACCCACTGCGCATCCATTATACTCTAAGAAACCCACTGTGCATCCATGGTACTCGGGGAAACCCACTGCGCATCGTAATTTGATAACAACTCATTATTCTATGTTTGTGCTAGAGCGAGTTTAACGAAAAAATAATTATTTTAATCGACAATAAAGCACATGGGCAGGTATGTGTCAAATGTTATGCTTAAAAACATCCCCCCTCCCTTTTTGAAAACTGTCGATTACGTGTGTCTTTATTTCCTCAGAAGAGCCCATCGCTGGAATATCGCGTTTCTGACTTACGCGATTTCATAGATACGGGTACCCTTTAGACCATCTACACCCCGGTTTTCACCCCTTCAAAAAGTGAAAATCGAGATTTTGTCTTACTTGTGTCTTAATAGATTCCAGTAAAGAGTATTTCTGCCAAATTTCATGCTGCTATGTCTAACTCTTTCCGAAAAGCTTAAAAACCCCCCACTCCCCGTTAACCCGTTCGGGGGTTACCTTTTAAAAACAGTCGAATATGCGTCTCCTTATTTCCTCAGAAGAGTCTCTCGCTCGAATAATCACGTTTCTGACTTTTCAAAAATACGGGTGCGCTTTAGACCATCTACCACACCCTTTTCACTCCATCAAAAAGTGAAAATTGAAATTTCGTCTTACACGTATCCAATAGATTTCAACAAAAAATATTTCTGCCAAATTTCACCCATCTAGATTTAACCGTTTCCGAGAAAGCCTAAAATTTCAACCCCCTTTTTCGCTTTTTGGGGGTCGAATTTCGAAAAATTCCTGGTTGCCTACCTTATTCGAGGAACCTCTATGCAAAATTTGAAGTTTATAGACCCAGCGGTTTGAGCTGTACGTTGATACATCAGACAGTGAGTTAGTCAGGGTATTCTATTAGAGATATAGATTATTACTTTTTTCGTTTTAGTACACCTAAATAATAATAATAATAAAACTTTTTTTAATTTTTAAAAAGTTCCGAAATGCGATGCAAATCTTTCCGACGCTCATGAATTATCTGGTTTTAATATATCTATTTAAGTTATCTGCTTAAAAAATTAAAAGTATCCTATACTCAATATGAACCATAGAAGTAAATCTATGTACTTAGCTGATAATTCTTTTTTATATCATTATTGTTTTTTGTGCAATTTACACTTGATGAATATTTACAAAATTGAAATGTGATGAGATATCCGATATACAATATACATGCTCGTGCGTGCACTTGCTTATATTTATATTTTTTATTTTTCTGAAAAAATGTTTGCACTTATTAGTTATGTTTATTTGTCAGGTTTTGTCTTTAAATATTGAAGTTTGTCTTCACCGTATTTTGATAAATTTGTCCCGTATAAACGATTGTAATTTGATTCTTATTTAACGTAAATTATTATTATTAATATTAAATTATTGCTTTTATTATTAAATTATATGCAATGCTTCATTAACTTTTACGTTTATTATTTTGCACTTCATTCCTTTGATACGGATATTAAATTTTAATTACTTGTAGTAGATAATTACAAAGAAAATAGCAATATTATAAATTGGAGTAATAAAACCACTACTAGCTGAGCTCGAAATTCGGCGAAATTTACAAAAATATATCGAATATTTCGTATATTTAATCGATACAGAAATATTCATGAATTAGCTAAAACCGAATATTTATAAAGATTAGCACTGGAGATTATTCATTGACTCTTCCAAGTAAAGTTTCAAAGCAGTACTACTTCATAATATAGTTGAAGCAATCGCATTTGTGAGCGACGTTGAGAGGCAAGGGGTGCAGAACGCAGAGCCGGATTTAACTATATTGTTCGCCCGTTTACTTTTTATAATATTACACTTACAATATTTTGAACTCGTTAGTTCTCATCAGTAGAGTATAGAAATATTCATTCATTGTTTAGAAGCCTAATCTTGATTTATTTTTTACAATTAATTATTTTTTATTTATTTGCTTTTATCATGATTAGAGAATATTATTTAGGTATTATGCAAATCACAACTTACACATTTTTTAATTTATTATGAAAATACCTACTTTCTGTACATTGTTGCCCTAATCTGGGCACGCTAATGTACTAGTTAGGTAATACTTTAAAACACTCATTATTGGAGAACCAATCAAAACAACTACTCTTCTAGCTAATGCTGATGAAGTATTGAATTACATGATAGGATTCTTAGCATTTTAAAGAAAAAAACCGCTGCCCAAGGAATCACTACTTCCACATCCAGATTATCTATCCAAGTCACTCACAATGAAAAAACTTTGTATGTGGAAATAATTGTTTATGGAACTTTAATAATATAATACTTGAAATCCTCTACCCCAAAAACCCATAAAACGATACCCCACATCGGTAGTGGGGTGGGGGTGGTGATAGGGGGGTGGTAGTGGGGGGGGGTGAAGTAAAAAAATATTTTGAGGTTTCTGGTTCTTGTACATACACTAAATCACATTTTTTTCATCCCCTTTAATAAGGGGGTGGGGGTGGTAAAGGTGGCTAATGCCAAAAATTTTTTTGAGACATTAACTTCTCTTGTATATACTAAATACCAATTTTATCGACTCTTACCTGCTTGATTTACCCATTTACCCCCAATTTACCCCAATTTACCCCCCAACCCTTCGTCGGAACAACATGAAAATATAATCTAGTTCCAGATCTCGCTAAAGTACATACGTGTACCTAATTTCAAGTCAATATTTTAAACGGTTCCAGAGTAAACGTGCGCACAAAAAAAAGTTACAGATAGACCGACAGACAGACGAGAATTTTTTTTCGTTCAAACTTAAAATCTCGACGTTCCATGACATTTTAAGCCTATTTGAACAATAAAAGTTTTTAAAATTTTTTTTGTCGTTACTATACTTCCACTGGATGTGGAAGTAAAATATATTGAAAAACTTAAATAGTGACCCGATTAAGGTACCAATATACAGAAAGTAGATAATTTCATATTAAACAAAAAAAAATTGTGAATGACTAAATATAAATAAATGATTTAAGTATTTTCAATATATTGTTTTCTTTAAAATGGTAAGAATCCTATCATGTAATTCAATACTTCGTCAGTATTAGCTAGAAGAGTAGTTGTTTTAATTGGTTCTCCAATAATGAGTGTTTTAAAGTATTTACCTAACTAGTAATATTAGCGTGCCCAGATTAGGGCAACAATATACAGAAAGTAGGTATTTTCATAATAAATAAAAAAGTCTGTAAGTTGTGATTTGCATAATACCTAAATTGTTATTTAAAGTTAAATTGAATTTCCACAATCACATTTTAATCCTATGACCAAGTGTATATAATGTGTAATAATACGAAAATAATTCATTTCTCCGATTTTATATAGTTATTATTCATATTTCCGATATGGAATTAAGAACAGGTGTTCGGAAGGATAATTAATCTTACAAGAAAACATAAAACACATTCAGACAGTCAACACCTCCTTAATGATTTCTAATTTCCTAAACGGGCACTCTACTAATAATGGATTTTACGGGTTACATTATGTTGCACAGGTACCTACGGATCAAAAAATTCCGTACTCGGACTCCTCGAAATCAATTTCGCCGGCAAAAAAGCTGTTGCCATTATACAGGATGTCCCTGGATGAGGGTTACCACAAATTAACCTAAATTTAAATTTTTTGACAATAATTCACTGTTTATAAAAAAATTTGCTTGTTAAAATGATACGATTTGTGTTGAGAATTTTTTTTTTATGCGGGATGCTCAAAAATTTCAAAAATACGAATTTTACCTAATAGTATATAAGCAAATGTGCTAAAGACTGGTCCCGTGGGATTTTTAATGAGACAGGTATGGGACCGGTACCAATATCTTCGTAAAGAAACCAAGATTACGAATTGGCTTGATGATAAGCTGTAACTCGTGTGGGAAAAAATTATGGCCCAAAAACAAAATGGTGTCAATGAATTAGAGCACAGAGTGGTGGATTTGGGTACTTAAGGCAGCAACAACATTTTTGATACATACTAATATACTTATTACCAAGGTAGGCATCTTTTAAATTGATTGATTTAACTCGTGATTTAAATCAAATTCGAATATTTTTTAAAATATTTCAAAAAATGAAAATAAAATGAACGAATGTGGAACAAAAAACGGGCAGCTACCAGAAGCGACTGGCACCTCTCCACCAAATGTTTGCGAAAATTCGTTAATTCAGATAATTACTGGACTCGTTACCAATTCAATTCAACAAAGTTTTATTGAGTATTTTCAATACAAATATATGCCTCATAGGATCCTAACCCGGAGCCAGCCAGACAACCACGGCGAATATCGCCGGGTTGGGTAGGTCCGGTTTGGCTTGGAGGTATATAGGAAGATGGGCTAGTAGTTCCTAACCTTTAACCAGGTTAAAGTTGTAAATGTGTCCACATGGACCTACAATGAAATAAAAAACGAACACAACACTATAAAAACTAAACTGGTAGGCAAACGCACTTAAAAATTTTAAATGTTGATACGGGATACACAACTAAACGAGAAAACCCGTTCGAGCAAATGACGACCTTAGGCGATCAGATCGATCGCCTACAAGGTGGTTTAAAAAATTAGTATTTAGTTTTCGGCCTAAAGGGGATTTAGAGGGGACAAAAAGAACAAAAAGGATAAAAGAACGAAATAGTAAGGGGGGGGGCATTGCAATGATGTAAAGTTGAGGAAAGATAAGAGTAAGTATAGAGGGAAGTTGTCGTAGAAGGAAGTGTGGCTAGGGGAACTGCCGGAAGATAGGCGGGGTTAGGAGGTGTTTTATATCGAAAAATATGGCATTATTCTGTCTGATTTGGGTAATATTGCAGTTTAAAACGGTAGAATTCTTGAGACGTTTCTTGGACGTAGTCCGCTAGTTGGGTTACTTACGTCGTGGCAACGTGCATAGAGGTCTTTGAGAGTCCGAAATGAGGCGCATTAATCTGTGTTCTAGGACTTTCACTTTTCGCATTGTCGTGGCCGTGTATGTGATAGCCGGCCTGATTACACAGCCACACAAAATAAAAAGAAGTTCAGACCCAGAAACTAGACCTACCAATCTTTATGTATTTTGACCTCCTGAATTCGATGCCGCCATCAGAATTTAATTTTATCATGTCATTTTTTCGTAAATCACGTGTTTTTAGCATTTTATCTGGGGTGGTACCGAAAAAATGAGTCAAATTGACAAGATATGAAAAATTTTATAGGGAAAAAGTGCTTAGAATCCAACGAGACCTCAAAAATCAATTTTGAGCCAAATCTGAGAAAAAATAAAAACACGAATTTTTACCCGTACCAGGTATCTTTTTATTTATTTTTTTTTCTCGTTGGATTCTAAGCACTTTTTCTTAATAAAATTTTTCGATATCTTGTCAATTTGAGCCATTTTTCGGTACCACCACAGATAAAATGCGAAAAACCACGAAATTTACAAAAAAATGATACGACAAAATTAAATTCTGATGGTGGCATCGAATTCAGGAGGTCAAAATACATAAAGATTAGTAGGTCTAGTTTCTGGGTCTGAACTTTTTTTGTTTTTTGTGGCTGTGTTACCATCGTATACAACAACTTTTTATTGGTCCTGTCGCTGATTTATGTGATGCAGGCCTCCGTTCTATGGGAGCTAGAACTTATATCTTAACGACCCACAGTCGTGGCACTCAGACAATTCTTTTTTGGCGGAAAAGGTGTGATATATCGTTACAATCAGAATAACATCTACTTTCGAATGGTACAACAAGAAATGATATTGGCATTCAATCTGCATCAAAATTTTTCAGCTCATGTACGTTACCAATTTTACCTTAGTGCCAATTTCTCTAGTTTCGGCGCTATAGTCTCCACATACGTACAAAGATATTTTGTGAAAACCACTTTTTCATGTTCTTGGGATCTCAGAAACTAAAGAATGGTCCTATCTCGCTTTTCAATTTTGCACCGATTTTATAACTTCCTCGCTTTTATCGATGGGAAGAGGTTAAAAAATTAACTAAATGCGTAAGAAAGCTAAAAACTATTTTTTTTAATTTCGAATACATACTGCAAGATAATAAGGTAAAGTAAAAGTTTGAACAGACTAGATATAGCATGTTGCGATAAATAATTTGCTAGGCTTATATAGAACAAAATAGAAATTTACACGCATCTGGAAGACGACATTGGTTTTTCTAATTGGGAGATTGAGTATTGAAATGCAAAACATACACTAAATACAGCATGTCCCATTTTTAATAATAATAATAATAATAATAATAGGATGGTTCTGGATGGAACCTGTAAGGTCATCAGGAGTTCGGATCCCCTCCTCTGCATGGTCCGAGGCCATGAAAGTGCAGGAATAGGAGCCTTTTTGTTTAAGGCAGCACAAAGAGCAGCCGATGAACTTGGTCTCTCCTTCGACGTCGAGCGGGTAAATCCCGACTCTGTCACCGAGTTGGAACCTGCTCGACGAAAAGCCCAAATTAAAGCTGCAGAACACAACATCTTTCTGCAGCTTCACACGGATAAGCCAATGCATGGAGTTTTCTATAAAAATATAGAGAACCTTGGCTTATCCGAAAGGCTGACCTTTGCCTTCTTAAGGTCAGCCGGGCTGAAGTCTGAGACCGAGGGATTCATAATGGCTTGCCAGGATGGTGTATTTAATACCCTCGTCTATCGTAGTCGTGTCATGGCTATAGAGGTCCCTGATGTCAGCTGCAGGGCCTGCCGCAGGGCGCCAGAGACTTTAATGCACCTGTTGTCGGCTTGTCCGACATATGCAGTCTCGGCCTATATCCAGAGGCACGACGGAGCATTACGAGTGCTTTATTATCACCTAAGGCACTCGTATGGGATAGACGAGACACCAGTGCTGCCTTACGCTCCGGGGGATATTGAGTCCGTTGTGGGAAATGAGAAGTGTCTAATTTATTGGAACTACTCTTTTCCCACCGTCAGGCAAATACAAGCCAACAAGCCTGACGTAGTACTCCTCGACCATCAACTCAAGACAATGTTTGTCGTGGAGTTCTCGGCTCCCGCGGAGAACAACATTGTCTTGAAGGAGGAGGAAAAACGGACAAAATATCGAGATCTGCTCTTCGAACTCCGCAGACTGTATCCAGACCATAATGTTAAGATAGTGGTACTGATTATAGGAGCCCTCGGTGGAACGAGACACACACTGCTTTCAGAACTTAAGATCATACCGGCATGCCGAAATTCGGCAGAGGTCTTAGCCGGCAGAATGCAGAAGGCCGTCATCCTCGGTTCATTACGTCTGCTCAGGGCACACGATTCCCAGACCCAGTAGTCACTTACCCCACGGGTGTGGGGAGTGGCTGCCGGTACTACCAGCTCCCCTCTGTGAGGGTCGGAGCCACAGAGAAGGGTGACTGGTTTTTAACAAAAAAAAAAAAAACAAAAAAAAAATAATAATAATAATAATAATTAAATAGAAGAAATAGAAGAACAAAATAGAAGTACTCTGTTCAAAGCCGATGCACGGACAATTCTTCCGCGACCTCGATCGACCGGCAGTGGACAAAATGGCGTCTATGAAGTGGCTAAATGGCTCGGGCCCGAAGGGAGAAACGGAAAGCCTGATAATAGCAGCGCAGGATCAAGCACTAAACACTAGATACCACCAGAGAATGATCTTGAAGCAGCCTGTTGACAAAAAGTGCAGAATGTGCGGAGTGGCAGAAGAACACATCAGTCATGTGGTGGCAGGTTGTACTACGTTGGCACCATCAGAGTACACTCACCGACATAACAGAGTGCTAGATATCTCTACTGGGTCATGTGCAAGCACTTCGATATACCGGTGCCGCAAAAATATTATGAATATACTCCGGAGACGGTTGTCAGTACCAACGACGTCACAATTATGTGGTACATGCCAATTATAACAGACAGAAAAATTCGCGCAAATCGACCAGACATCGTCGTACACAATAAAAAGGAGAAATATCTTGTTTGCTGATCGATGTATCCATCCCGAATGACACTAATATAATGCTCAAGGAAACAGAGAAGTTGAGCAAGTACAAAGACCTCCAAATAGAAGTTAGCAGAATGTGGAATGCAAAGACCACAGTCGTGCCAGTAATTGCAGGAGCCCTAGGAACTCTCAAGAAGGGCCATGACCGGAGACTACAACAACTGCCTGATCAACTGAGTCCACAAGAAGTGCAGAAGATCGCACTACTGGGAACAGCGCATATTTTAAGGAAAGTTCTGGACTAGGAGTCTCTGTGATCCCTTGTTGGGATCTGGACTCTTAGCTGTTGGAGCGGACATCACCAACGTCGCCTGAAGGGCCTAAAAACCTGGAACGGGCTCCAACAGAGCCGAATTTCAATCGCGCGCAAGGAATTCGGTGAATAGTTTTCAGCTACGGCTGAGAAAGTGTGCCGCTTTTAAGTCTATATAATAATAATAATAATAAAAATAATAATTGTATTAGTCAAACAGTAATTAGACCGTAGTGTTTTGACAAGGCCAATAACAGAATATAAAAATATAAATAAAAACACATAAGACTAAAATATAACATGCAACATTAGGATAAAGTCCTTATATAATCAAAGATGGCATGTAACATATAAGTATAAAGATATATATGTATAAAACACAAGTATATAACAAACATTAGGATATGATCTGAATCTAGTCAACACCATAACAAACAACATAATATTTAACTTATAATAACACAAAATATATAATTAAAATCTGTTAGATTATAGTAAGCATTGGCTAAAAGATGTAGTTTTAATTTTATTTTAAACTGTTTAATGGGAAATTCGTTAATAATATTTGGAAGTGAATTAAATAATTCAATTCCAAAGTTAATTCTCTTTGTATAAGTCAATCTCTGGCTCGGTGTTTGTATTTTATCCCGATTACAGGTATTGTATTATTTGTGAGTTTCACCATTCTTTTCATATTCGCTCAAATGCGTTTTTATATGAATTAAGTGACAGTAGATTACTTATGATGGTAATGTCATTACATTAAATTTAATAAACCATGGTTTACGACTTTCAAGTTGATTCGCGCCCGCTAAAGCTCTTATGGCTCCTTTTTGTACAATAAAAACATCTGAAATTTGGTTGGATGTACCCCAGTTGATTAAACCATATATCATAGCACTGTGGAGTAGTGCATGATAAGCCATAAGTGCAGCGTCCAGATTCGACCCGTTTTTAATCTGTTCATTGCGTATATTTTCTTGGACAATTTCGTAGTTAAATTGTTGATATGTGAATGCCAAGACAACTTCAGGCCTAGAATGTTACGGTCTCTGAGGTATTATTCTTCGTAGAGAAAAGTAAATGTGTTTGTTTATTTGTATTTAAGCATAACTTGTTTGCATTAAAACAGTCAGAGGTTCTAATCATAATATCATTTGCAATTCAGCAACATTACTGCCAGCATCCTTCAACTATCTCACAAAAGTAGTATCATCCACAATAAGAACCGTAAAACTTGACATAACGTCATTTATGTATATTAAAAATAGTAGCGGCCCCAATACACTACCTTGCGAAACACCATGTTGTACTGGCAGCATGTTGCTAAGTTTATCTTTACAAAACACACACTGATATTCATCTAATAAGTGTTTAAGTGCTACATCTCTGAAACCGTAAAATTCTAGCTTATTAAGTAGAATCTCCTTGGAAACAAGATCAAATGCTTTACGTAGATCTAGAAAAAGTGCCAATGTGGAATTCACGTTTACAAAGCTCTCACTAATAAAATTTACTAGTTCTAGCACTGTCATTGACGTATTTTTACCTTTCCTGAACCCATGCCCTCCCTCCCCCACACTTCAGTTATTAGTCATCCTATTTCAACCTTTGAATCGGTATCAATGATCTTTATTCATTGGCGTGCATTTTATTATGAAAAAAGGAGTCGACATTTCGATAAGTCATATCGTCACTCCTCATTTACTCTTTACATTCACTTTTTCTACACGAATTTTCATCGAATAATTATTAAAAATTTCGAATCATCCAGCCCAGCCCTGTAAATTATTCGGGCGTTAAGTATTATCGAATTTGAATATATTGATGATGTGAGGTTGTGGGTGAATTTAAAGAAAAAATGAGGAGTGATATTTTTCGAAAGACAATTCGTTTCTAAGTTATTGACTTTTCCATATTTCTTTTTAGGAAAATTTTCAAAATTCATATATGTTGAATACTCACTTTTGGTCAGAATTTGAAAAAGAGAATACAGAAATTGTTTCTAAAATTTTAGACTAAGAAAGTAATTGTAAGCAGCTTTCTTATTAAAAAACGGCTGCATAAGGAATCACTACTTCCACATCAAGATTTTCTATCCAAATCTCACAATGAGAAAAATTTGTTTATGGAACTTAATAATATAATATTTGAAACCGTCTACCCCAAAAACCTATAAAACGATATGTCACATCGGTAGTGGGAGTGGGTATGGGGTAGAGGGTGTCAGTGGTGGTGGATAAAGTAAAAAAAAATTTTGAGGCCTTTGGTTCTTGTACACACACTAAATCACAATTTTATTTTTTTCACCCCTTCAATAATGGATGGGGGTGGCTAATGCCAACAAATTTTTATACTTCTATTGTATATACTTCTTTTATACTTCTATTATATATACTTCTTTTATACTTCTATTATATATACTAAATACCAATTGTATGGACTCTTACTTGCTCGATTTACCTATTTACCCCCATTTTACCCCCCAATCCTTCAACGGAATAAGATGAAAATATATTCTTCCACATCTCGTTAAAATACATACGTGTACCAAATTTCAAGTCAATATCTTAAACGGTTCCAGAGTAAACGTGCGCACAAAAAAAAGTTACAGACAGACAGACAGACAGACAGAATTTTTTTTTGCTCAAACTTAAAATCTCGACGTTTCATGACATTCTAAGCCTATTTGGACAATAAACATTTTCAAACATTTTCTTTGCGTTACTATAGTACTTCCACTGGATGTGGAAGTAAATTAAAAAATCGCTGCCCAAGGAATCACTACTTCCACATCCAGATTCTCTATCCAAGTCACTCACAACGAAAAAACTTTGTATGTGGAAATAATTGTTCATGGAACTTTAATAATATAATATTTGAAATCCTCTACCCCAAAAACCCATAAAACGATACTCCACATCGGTAGTGGGGTGGGGGTGGTGATAGAGGGATGTGGGGGTAGATGAAGTAAAAAAATATTTTGAGGTTTCTGGTTCTTGTACATACACTAAATCACATTTTTTTTCATTCCCTTTAATAATGGGGTGGGGTGGTAATGGGGGTGGTTAATGCCAAAAATTTTTAGCTTCTCTTGTATATACTAAATACTAATTTTATGGACTCTTACCTGCTTGATTTACCTATTTACCCCAAATTAACCCCAATTTACCCTTTAACCCTTCGACGGAACAAGATGAAAATATAATCTAGTTCCAGATCTCGTTAAAGTACATCTGTGTACCAAATTTCAAGTCAATATCTTAAACAGTTCCAGAGTAAACGTGCGCACAAAAAAGTTACAGATAGACCGACAGACGGAAATTTTTGTTTCCAACAAACTTAAAATCTCGACGTTTCATGACATTTTAAGCCTATTTGAACAATAAAAATTTTTAAAAATTTTTTGTCGTTACTATCCACGTCCAGTGGAAGTAAAAAAAGGTAGTTTACTCTTAGGTAAACTTCATATTTTTAAGATTATTTAGCGGCCCGTATAATAAAATAAATCTTCTTAACACACCATTTTTTTAACGAGTATTTTTTTTTATATAAAAAGTGACTAATTAAAATGTATCATTTGTGATATAGGTAACCCCATTCGAGAACATCCTGTATTAAAAGATAATTTTAAAAATCGTGAAAATACACAAACACATTAGTGCAATTGCGTGTGGAGCGAAGACATTAAATTTTCAGGCTGATGAGATGAGGGTAATGGTGTGTGCCGCAGATTGGCTGAATCCACTTCCCCATTCTAATGAAAGAATAATCGAGTGTAATTCAATTGCGTTGGAATTTATGAATATGACTATCTTATTTTAATGTTCGAGGCGCCACGCCACCTACAATAAAAATTATTATACTCTCATAAAATAAAGTTAGTGATAATCACCTTTATTTGTAAACAACTACAGTAAAGAGTTCGGAATCAAATTTCGGATGTTTTCTGGCAGGGGTAGTTCTTATGTCAGAAATGGGTAAAGAAAAGTTTCCATTTGGAAGTTCTCGTAACGAAATTTTGATAAAAATGAAAGTTTCCAATAAAGTATTTGTATATTGGGAAGTTTACAAAATTCCAGGAAAGTTTCCTTTGGAAATTTTCGGAATATTCAAATATTTTATTGGAAACTTTCATTTTTATCGAAACTTCGTTCCGGAAACTTTCATATGGAAAGTTTCCTTTGCCCATCTCTGTCTTATGTAGCATATGAACTACCTATAGAATGCAAAAATATATATTAAATTATATATACAGTGTGTCCCAGGATACAAGAGGTGTAATGGACCAAAAATTTTGGAATTTTGGAATGGTATTTAGGGATTGAGTCCTGCTTGTTGTAAAACTAAAGTATACCAAAAATGACTTGATTTGGTGTTCTACAGGGTGTTTTATAAGCAAAGTTGTAAAAATCACCACTAATAAAGTACCTTTATTTTTCAAAATATGAAAAAATTCCACTAAGAAAAGTTATTTAGAATGCAATTTTATACCTCTATACCAAATTTCAGGAATATAAAATTATTTTTTTGAAACTTCCCATTTTTTCAGTAAATTAGTATTTTATTTTGAACCATTCAATTAAAACTGCATAGAAATTATTTTTTGTGAATTAATATTTAAAGTTATGTAGAAGCTAAAAGTAGGCTATGAGAAAAGCAGTGGATACACATTTATCATTTATTATTGACATATATGTCAAACGTAGTCAATATTATCCTTAATTTCTGTTTCAAATTAACGAACCAAGCATAAAAAATTAAGTGAAAATGGTACTCACAATGTGTGAAAAAATTTATATTGTGCAATGCTACGGAATTGGCGGTGAAAACTCGCTAAGAAAAGTGGTAAGCCAATTTAATTTGAAATTTCCGAACACTGCTTTGTCACGTACTCAGGCTATAAGAATAATTACACATTAATCATTTATTATTGACATATCTGTCAAACGTAGTCAATATTATCCTTAATTTCTGTTTGAAATTAACGAACCAAGCATAAAAAAATAAGTGAAAATGGTACTCACAGTGCGTGAAAAAATTTATATTGTGCAATGCTACGGAATTGGCGGTGAAAACTCGCTAAGGGAAGTGGTAAGCCAATTTAATTTGAAATTTCCAAACACTGCCTTGTCACGTACTCAGGATATGAGAATAATTAAAAAGTTTCTGGCTACTGGTAGTGTTCTTAACATGAAAAGTAAAATAAAAGCAATGATGAAAACAATGTTGGGGCTATTATGTTATAGAAAATCCTAGGATGCCACTAAGAGAGAGATCAGCTCTTAATATTCAAAGAATTTACAAGGCAAAGAAAATTGGGGCATATAAAGCAAATTATAAACATACGCTTGAAAAGGGAGATGACGGCCGTAGGTTGGATTTTTGTTTGACCATTGGAGAAAAAATCATGGAAGAGAGATTTTTTCATCATTTCATAATTTTTTCAGATGAATCCACATTCACAACCAATGGTGTTGTTTCATCGCAGAATTGTCGGTTTTGGGCTTCTGAAAACCCAAATTTTAGAATTCATTGTAGAAGACAATATTATAAAAAAGTGAATGTGTGGTGTGCCGTGTCTTATCACGTTGGAGTTATTGGAGCTTAATTCATTGAGGGAAGGTTAAACCAGCACACTTATTTGCAGCTTCTTGAAAGATTTTCTGAAGAACATTTAAATATTTTAAGAGATATGCCTTTAGTTCATTTTCAACATGATGGTTGCCCTGGCCACTCCACAGAAATGGTTAATCGGAGGTTGAATTTAAATTTTGGAGAAAATTGGATTGCCAGGAATGGACCGATCAAGCGGCCGGCGAGATCCCCAGACCTATCAATATTGGATTTCTTTTTATGGGGTCGCCTCAAGCAGTTGGTTTACGCTGAACCACTTCCTAACGATGTAGCAGTATTGAAGCAGAGAATTACAAATGCCGTAAACTCCTTACCGTTAGATCATATTCGAAACAGTTTTAAGGACTTGTAAAATTGTAAATATTGTTTTGTATTGGTCAATAATTTGTTTGTGAATCTGTTATGTTTTTGACATTTATTACTTGTTATAATTTTTAAACCTCATTAACCTTCTTTTATTCAATTTTTTATTTACCAATAGCCTACTTTTTGAGATGATTAATATTTGCTCCTACACAACTTTAAATATGAATTCAACTCTTAATTCGCAAAAAATCGGAAGTTTCAAAAAAATAATTTTATATTCCTGAAATTTGGTATAGAAGTATAAAATTGCATTCTAAATAACTTTTCTTAGTGGAATTTTTTCATATTTTGAAAAATAAAGGTACTTTATTAGTGGTGATTTTTATAACTTTGCTTATAAAACACCCTGTAGAGCACCAAATCAAGTCATTTTTGGTATACTTTAGTTTTACAACAAGCAGGACTCAATCCCCAAATACGACTCCAAAATTCTAAAATTTTTGGTCCATTACACCCCTCGTTACATCTATCCTGGGACACACTGTATATATAATATTAAAATATATATAATTATACAGGGTGAATAATTACACAGCCACACAAAAAAAGTGCTGTGCACATGACCAAAATATAGTATACTTATGTATCTTGGGCCGCTGAATACGAATCCAATGTCTAAATTCCCTTAGCAAATCACCAGAATTTTCTATCCTCAAAAAACCGCTTAAAATCGTCAATATTGTGAAAAATGGAAAAGAGACACTTATGCAAATGACTAAAATATTGTATTCATATGAATTTTGAAGCGCTGAATATGAAATCAATGTTGGAATTCCTCTAGAAAGTTACCAAAATTCTCTAACCTCAAAAAATAGCTTAAAATCTATAATACTGTAAAAAAAGGAAAATAAATATCTATGAAAGCGTCTAAAATATTGTTTTGCCATGTAATTTGAGACGCTGAATAATTGATGTCAGATTTCCCCCAGCAAATCACCAGAATAATAGCTTTAAATCTGAAATATGGTCAAACAAATAGAAAAAAAAATGTTTAATTTCTATTTCCGGTTAACGCGCGCGCCGACCGGAAGTTTCGTCTGCCAACGTAATTGAGGTATGTGAAGTACATATACTAACTACCTATGCGGACAGATATTGATAATCATTCGATTAAAAAATAAATGCCCCCCCCCCCCCTCTCCCTATCCCCCCATCATAACAAAAAGTTCCAGAGAAAAAAAAATGTTGTACTTATATGGTCTCTTCGATTACCGACTGGCAGACGGTAACCATTCGTCGTCGAATTTGCACGCTATTTCCTAGGCTATATGGAAAGATATAGCTCTTTTAAAGTACAATCACCACTTAAAATTTCAAATCAAAATGATTACTAAAATGAATCAAATATACAATCGTTCCTAAAACTTTTCACCCTTGTAAAATCCTGCCATTAAGAAATGTGAACGATGGCTCAAATTGTAGCATCGTATAAGATATTTAAGGTCACGGAGAAAAACATTATTTTTTCAAAATTTAAACCCGTTTTATTGCAGGTGTTTATAGTTTTCGAAATTTTAGTTATAAAAAAATTCAAGTAACTCTGTTTTTTTATGATATCAAAAACGATAAACGAGTAATGAAAGTAAATTAAAAAAGCCAACTTTTGAAAAAAATAATGCTCTCCTTTTATTTGGAGTTGAGATCTGCTAGTTTTTACGTTTAGGTCACTTATTAGAATTACTGGTCCAGATTTTAATAAGAAATATAGATTTGTTTATTTATAAGTGATATAAACGTAAAAATTAACGTATCCCAGCTCCAACTGTACCTAAGTACTTAGAGTATTAATTTCTTTTTTTTAAGTTGAATTTTTTAATCTACTTTCATTACTTCTTTACCGTTTTTGATTTCATAAAAAAGCAGAGAGTTATTTGAGTCTGTTTATAATTACAATTTCGAAAATTATAAACAACTGCAATAAAAAGGGTTTAAATTTTGAAAAAAAAATTATCTCCATGATCTTAAAGTACTTATAAAAAGCTACAATTTGAGCCAACGTACACATTTCTTGGATTTCACAAGGGTGCAAAGTTTTAGCAACAATTGTATATTTGAGCCGTTTTAATAATCATTTTGATTTGAAATTTTAATTGGTGGATTATACTTTACTATATCTTTTCAAAATTTCATTGAATATTATCCATTATGTTTTAAAGAACAGTGAATTATAGTTTGCCTTTTTGTTCTACAGCTTATAACGAACATTTCCCTTCTTCTTGTTGTTTTCCATAGGACTTAGATTTCGAGATATTCAAAGAAAACCGATGGAAAACACGGTCTAAAAAATTAAATTGTTTAAATAAACAATACGCCGACCTTGCAGAAACTGCAAAACAGAACTGTGAACTTAAGTTGATCCCCTGAACACGTTAAAACAAAAAAAATTGGCCTGACCAGACAATTCACATTGCGAATTTTTTAGTCCTAATTTGACTACTATATATGATATTTCGGAAACTGAGTGAGAAAGTTCAATTTGTTCTCACATATCGACTGGGTTCTGAAAATGCAACTATCGTATAATTTTCCTTACAATTCCGGAGAGATGCAAACAGTATTAACGTGGAAATGAAGCCACTCTGTAAAGCGCCGTTTCATGAAAAAAACATGGTAATGTATTAAAAATTACCACATACGATAATTACCAACAGCGTAGGTACAGCGATGCTATCGAATATCGAACCGCCTCTACTCCGAAACTATTAAATTTACACTTAACGATTCCCATTCGGCGTCATGTGTTTTATAAATCCGTATGTATGCGTGTGACACAAACAATGCAAAGTTAAAATGTAAACGACATAGTCCCCGTATCGTATCGTGTGACGTACGCCACGAAATCACCGTTCCTCAAATAATAATTATACATCCGCTAGAATGTCGTGTAAAACAATTTCATACAAATATTTTCACACAGATTACATAAAATCTGTAAGTTTCCGTACTGATATTCGAACAGGTGTACGATCGTATGCGGCGTTGCGAGGGGTTTCCCACGGTAAAATCACGTCAACCCTCACGGGGAAAACTCCCCCTTATGGGCAACAATTACCATATGCTCTGTACCAAATCGGCGACCACTGCGTACCTTCTGACCTCAACTTAAAACGGTATTTTATGTACGTTTAATTATGTTTTATCGGTGCGTGATTGGAGCATTAAATGATATTTAATTCATAAGTCCATGCAGATTTTGCTCCTTTTGTAAGTTCAAATGAAAATGTCTTCCACAGTGGGAAATTGCGAAAATGTAAGAACAGTAGATTCACAGTGGAGAACTATATATTTTTTTATTTATTTTTTTAATTTAAAAACAATACTGTCATCACAATAAATTACTCCCAAATTTTTATCGTGTTTTCACTGTATATTTGTTAACACAATGTGTTAATATGATAGTGGAGTCAAATTAGAGCTAAAAAATTCGCAATGTGAATTGTCTGGTCAGGGCAATTTTTCTGTTTTAACGTGTTCAGGGGGTCAAATTAAGTTCACAGCTCAGTTTTGCAATTTCTGCGAGGTCGGCGTATTGTTTATTTAAACAACTTAAGTCCTATGGAAAACAATACAAAGAAAGAAAATGCTCGTTATGAGCTGTACAATAAAAGCACATAGGCTATAATTCCTTCCAATAGTTATTATTATTTTTAAAAAATTGAATATTGCAAAATTATGCGTTTCTAGACAAATCACTGTTCTTTCAAAAATAGTGGATAATATTCAATGAAATTTTGGAGAAATATAGCTCTTATAAAGTACAATCACCACTTAAAATTTAAAATCAAAATGATTAATAAAACGGCTCAAATACAGTGTGTCCCCGGATGGAGTTGACAAGAGGAAAAACATCTATATTACTGATTTTACGATGAAAAGTCATTCTTTATAAAAAAAATTTTGCTTGTCGAAAAAATGAATTTATCGTATAAAAATCTTAGATCAGATGTACCGGGTGTTAATAAATTAAGAAAACATCAAAATGCCTCAAGGGAGAAGTACCTTTATTTATTATTTTGAACAAAATGTTTATAAAAGAAAGTTGTTTATAATCCAAAATAAAGCTTAACTACAAATTATGAAGTCAAAATTTTGACTTTTATGTTTTTATTGTGTTTACCTTTTTACGTTGAATTTATTAATTTGAATAAGAATTCAAATTAAGAAACAGAGTGTGCTGTCGATAATATTGAACTGACAATCGTCATTGTGACATTGTGTAGAATATTACTATCTTACATCTGCATTTATTAGTGTTCTGTTGATTATTTAAAAAATGTTTACCAAACAAGAAAGAATTTATTTGATCAAATGTTATGGGATTAGAGACGTCTCTTAACGATATGCAATTAACCTTTTCCACCAAAAGTTCCCTAACACAACGGTATCGCGTCCATCATTGCGAAAACTTGTAAAAAAATTCAATAAAACTGGATCTGTATTGGATGTCAAAAAACCCAAGGAAAAAGTACAATGAAGACGATACAGCAACACTTTTGGCAATAAATTCAGTAATAGAAAACCCGAAATTATCTTTACGGAAACGCTCACAAAGACTGTAATTAAGTAAAAGTCATTTTCACAGAATTTATATGGAAAACAAAGTTCGACCGTTTAAGCCAAGGTTCAGACATACACTTGAAAATGGAGATGAAGTGAAGCGATTGAATTTTCCTTTATGGGTCGGTGAGAATTACCTCGTAGGTAGAAGTTTTCACAGAATGTTTTTTTTTTTACTGACGAAGCAACATTCTGTACCAATGGCCACGTTTCATCACAAAACAGTCGTTATTAGGCTTTTGAAAATCCAAACAATGTCATTCACAAACGAAGTCAACGTTATAAAAAAGTGAATGTATGGTGTGGGATTTTTTATAATCGAATCGTTGGTCCATTTTTCTTAGAAGAAAATTTAAATCAACATATTTATTTGGACCTTTTGGAAAACTTTGTATTGCCATTTATAAACACTCTGCAACCGAAAGTAAGGCGTAACATTTTTTGGCAGCAAGACGGTTGCCCAGCTCATTCCTCAGTTTTGGTACGGCAGTGGTTGACAGATCACTTCGGAGCCAGATGGATGGGAAGAAGTGCTCCAATTAATTTTTCTGCAAGATCACCAGACCTTACACCACTGGATTTTTTCTGTGGGGTGTTTTAAAACACAAAGTTTATGCAGATGACCTGCCACATGATCGAGAAACACTAAAAGCACGAATACAAGACGCGGTGAATGAAGTAAATGTACCCTCAACCATTCGTAAGGTCTATGGTGAATTTATTAAAAGGATGGAGAAATGTGTTGAGGTTGGAGGAGGCTATGTAGAATAAATTGTTTTTCCACAATCGTTGAAGTTAATGTTATTATGTTATGTTAATGTTTGAAAAAAAATGTAAATTGACATAAATGTAAAAGTCAATATTTATACTTCATAATTTGTATTTAGACTTTACTTTGGATTATAAACAGCTTTGTTTTATAAACATTTTGTCCAAAATAATAAATAAAGGTACTTCTCTCTTGAGGCATTTTGATGTTTTCTTAATTTATTAACACCCGGCACACCTGATCTAAGATTTTTATATGGTAAATTCATTTTTTCCACAAGCAGAATTTTTTATAAAGAATGACCTTTCATCGTAAAATCAATAATAGAGATGTTTTTCCTTTTGTCAACTCCATCCGGGAACACACTGTACATATAGAATTGTTTCTAAAGAACTAAAACTTTGCACCCTTGTGAAATCCTGCCATCAAAATCAAGAAATGTGTACGATGGCTCAAATTGTAGCTTTTTACAAGTACTTTAAGAGAGAGAATTTTTTTTTTCTTCAAAATTTAAACCCTTTTCATTGCAATTGTTTATAATTTTCGAAATTGTAGTTATAAAAAAAAATTCAGATAACTCTCTGGTTTTTTATGAAATCAAAAACATCAAAGGAGTAATGAAAGTAGATTAAAAAAGCCAACTTAAAAAAAATTAATGCTCTACTGCTTACTTTTTACATTTAGGTCACATAAATAAACAAATCAATATTTCTTACTGAAATTTGGAGTGGTAATTCTCCAATGTCTATTATTCTGTCTCTGCTACTTGAAAATAATCTAAAGCTACAATTGTTAAAAGATTCTGTATAGAGGCCCGAAAGCCCGAAAATGTGGTCTTTAGCGATTTTGTTAGAGATCCGAAAATCACCAAATATGTCTAAATGTTATATTATGTTTTTACAAATCGACTTTAGTAGCTAAATAGCCCAGTCGGTAAGACTAGCACTTTTTATTCAGGATGCGTACGTCCCGGGTTCAAATTCTGCTCGCGAAATATTTTTTTTATTGTATCAGTAATATTAAAAGTTTTACAAAGCTGTATAAATGAACATATAAGGGTATTTGTAATTATAAAAAAAATTGAAAACGTGCGTTATGTTCTCAAAGTCGCTTTATTCGATGTTATTTTAACAATTGTAGCTTTGAATTACCTTCAAATAGCAGAAACAAAATAATAAGCATTGGAGAATAACCAGCCCAAATTTCAAGAAGAAATATCTATTTGTTTATTTATAAGTGACCTAAACGTAAAACTAACGTATCTCAGCTCCAAATGCAAGTAGAGCATTATTTTTTTTTTCAAAAGTTGACTTTTTCAATCTACTTTTATTACCTTTTACCATTTTTGATTTCATAAAAAATCCAAAGAATTGAATTTGTTTATAACCAAAATTTCGAAAACTATAAACAACTGCAATAAAACGGGTTTAAATTTTGACAAAAAAAAATGTTTTTCTCCGTGATTCAAAGTACTTATAAAAAGCTACAATTTGAGCCATCGTACACATTTCTTGGTCTTGATGGCAGGATTTCACAAGGGTGCAAATTTTTGTCACGTACTTTATAAGAGCTATATTTTTCCAAAATTTCATTGAATACCTATTATCCATTATTTTTTAAAGAACAGTGATTTGTTTAGAAACCCATAATTTTGCAATATACAATTTTTTTTAAATAATAATAACTATTGGAATGAATTATAGTTTATGTACTTTTATTGTACAGCTCATAACGAGCATTTTTCTTCTTTTTATTGTTTTTCATAGGACTTATTCATTTCGAGATATTCACGGTTTAAAAAATTAAATTGTTTAAATAAACAATACGCCGACCTCGCAGAAATTGCAAAATTGAGCTGTGAACTTAAGTTCCTGAACACGTTAAAACAGAAAAACTGCCCTGACCAGACAATTCACATTAAAATCCTAATTTGACTCCACTATGAAGGTCAAATTTTAATAAGTATAGAAAATGTTTTTTTTTTCTAAGACTACGTCGAAAATTTGCATTCTCAAATATTGCATGCGGGAAACATTTTAATCTTTCGAAATAGATACCAAGCAAATCGAAAAAAAATGAAGATAAGGGATGGACATAACTTTTCTATTTTAATTTTTTTTTCTGGCATTAGCAGTTTTCGAGAAAACTGTAAATGAGTGACTGTTGGCCCGGTATTACAATTAATTGCTATTAGATTTCCACGTTATAAGTTTTGCATATGTTAGTTTTAGGAAGTTTTAATGTTATGATGCCAACTTAGTTGTTAAAGTACTCGTCAATGTAAAGTAAAATTTAAAAAAATACCATTCAAACTGTTTGACTTGAACCTCGATTTCGAGTCAAAAAAATCAAATTAAATCAAACAATACTTTATTTATATTAAAATTATCAATATGTGTCTCCCGGAAACTGGCCCGGAGCCAGCCAGACAACCAGTGTAGGCGAGTGTAGGGCTGGGCGGGGTAGGTCCGGTTCAACTAAGCAATAATTAATGAGGAGGTTAGAGCTCATGTTTAAAAGGCATAAACTTAAAACTAACAATAACTTTTATATATGAAAATATTTAAAAATAATTAAAATAACACAGTACAGTAAATTTTGGTTGCTGGCACGGGAAAATAAAACTCAATGAAAAAAACCGTTCAAAGCAATTCCACACTGGTGGTCTTCCTGCCAGGAAAATGTGGTGAAATGGAAGTTAGGATTTTTATAAATTCATCGGCATTAATAGAATTTAGAAACAAAAATGGACAAAAGAACAAAAAGAACAGAAAGCGATGAACGAGAACAAAATAAACACACACAGAGAAGGAATAGAAAAGGATTAAAGATGTAAGTTGAGGAAGGACAACGTTCAGGATGATGATGAGTTGCAGTAGTGGAAAGTGTGGCCAAGGGAGTTGCCAGAAATTAGGCAACGTCTGGTATGGTAGGGGGTTGTCTTATATCGAAAAGTATGGCATTATGCTGTCTAATTCGGGTTATGTTGCGGGTAAGCGGACTATCGTCCAGTTTGAATTGATAGAATTTCTGGGAAATTTCTTGGACGTAGTCCGCTAGTGGGGTTATGTCGTGACATCGAGTGTATAAATCTCTGAGGAAGGTGTACCTGTCTGAACCAAAGATGAGGCGCATAAATTTGTGTTCTAACACTTTCAGTTTTCTCCTTGTCGTGGCCGGTATGCTTAACAACAATAAGGATATGAATCGAGGGACCTATTTGCCCGGGGCAAATAAGAATGACAATAAGGTTAAGAACATAGTTCATAGGATATAAAAACAATTATCAAAAACACTTAAAATTAATGATATGGAAAAGCACTAATCAATTTTGGTTGTTGGTATGAGAAAAAGCACAACGAAAAGACCCGTTCGAAACAACTACCAGCCGCCAAGAAAATGTAGTATATTTTAAAAAGTTTTAATTTTTAAAGAAATTATCAGCCAAGAGAGAGAATTTAGAAGGACAAACGAACGAAAAGAATAAAAACAGTAACAAAAGGAGACAAACAGAAAGAAGAAACAAGAAAAGATTGAAAGGTTATAAAGTTAAGAAAAGGTTCGAGTTTAGGGTGATAAGAGATTGCCATGTAAAGTCGGTGACATTTATTGAGGTATTTAAACCTTCAGATATTTCTTTTTTCAGACAAATTGCAAAAACAAATGCCTAAATATGAAGCTTTTTATGATTTAAAAAAAAAATGGTGCCAAATTTCGGAATTTAGACCTCAATCTCTTGTTTACAGGTTCAACATGCATAGGAATATGGTATTCTGATGTGCGGAAAAACAATTTTTTTGTGTGTGTTTGCGTTATTGGCTGCTAGAACTAGTTCTCGAAAATTATCGAACCTTTAGACACACAAAATATTAGCCATAAATAAAAAAGTCGTATTAAATAATGGTCTATTAATTGAAATGATTCGGCTCGCTGAAATAGCAACGATCAACAGGAATCGGAAGTATGGTGTGTGCTTTTCCGGCAAATCGAATATCCCAACATTAGATATCCACATTAATTTTATCAACCACAGAATCTCTAGCATTTACTGTAAGGAAAGATCTCCGTATGGGATCAAGTAACACACGGACATCGCAGAGGAGCGAGTACAAGGAGACGTGTGAGCGAAGGCCCCTTATAGATGCACGTAGGTTGAAACCCCACCCGGCGAGACAGTGTAGAATTACCGGTAAAGCGACACTGGACAACAAAAAACATCGTACCACCGGTGATATGCTCAAGTTAATTTGTCATATACGTACATACGCTGCAGGATAGCTCAATGTGATTTATATAGTTCGTGCTGAGAAGTCCGCTACTTGTGTTTTGTTAATTCAGGAAATTTGCATACGCTCATCCCACCTTTTTAATGTGTCGGGTACATATGCTTTAAAATAAATGTCGTTTTACTTTCGATTAATGCGAATCGGCTAATTACTTCGCAATTTTTAATAATATAATAATGATAATAATAATAATAATAATAGAGAGGGCATTCCTGATTTTTGTCAGAGGGGAACAAATTTATGTTCTTCAAAAAAGGAGACGTAAACCAGCCAAAAACTATAGGCCTAATACATGTCTGTCTGTCAGTGGCGGCTGGTGAAATTTCAATATTTTTTTCTCGTCTATGGCGCATGCAGAGCTGGAGTACTTCAAATAAAAGTAATTGAAAAAAGTATTTCAAATACTTTCAGTATTTGAAGTACTTTGCTTCAAATCCTTTCGATTCTTAGTATTTGGTACTTGGTATTTGAAATACTTTGCTTCGAGTATTTGGATTTGGTATTTGGTTTTCAGAAATACTTTGAATTACTTTGCTTGGTATTTCAAATACTCTCCGGTATTTCAAGTACTGTCCCGGTATTTGAAGTACTAGACTTAACAATTTATAGTATTTGAAATATGTTTTTTGATATTTAAATTAGTTAAAAGTATTTGAAAACCTTGTAGTTCCATGTTTTAGATATTTTAAAAAACAAATTTCACTAAAAAATTGTTACTGCATAGCTGTTTTTATTCAGTAATCAGTGTTAACATTATGTGGGCAGTGGGGGATTTAGGGGGTTGGCTATAGAGGCTATTGCCCAGGGCGGCAAAATCCAGGGACGGCAAACTTTTTGAAAAATAGCAAAAGCACATAGAAACAAAAAAATATTATTATTAGTATGTACTAAGTATCAGAACATTAATTTATTTAAGAATGTGTTTTTTATTTTAACTAGACTAAAGTTCCTTATTATAGTCAACGGGTGGTCACCCGAACGTTAGAACCTCATTTCACTTCGTTATTTTTGGAGTTACGTAAAAACGTTTAAAAATAAAAGTTATGAGAAATTACATGTGTTTTCCAAAAATCATTTCAGAAAAATAATTGAAAGTCAAATTTCTGAGATACAAGCTTTACTTTGGTTTTTTTTTACACCATTAGAAAGGCCATAGAAAAACCTTTTTCAATGATGTATGAGGTATGGAATTTTTCTTAAAAACTATAGTAGATGTTTTAAGTTTTATATTTTCTTACATTAAGGCATGGTAGTCCGAAATAGTAGTTTGTGCAACAAGAGTGAATTTGATATCCATATCGCACGATAAAGAAGTTTGAGCACGACGCCGCGCCGTAGGCGGAGTGCTCGAATCTTTTGAGTGCGATATGGATAATCCAATCGAGTCGTATGTGCAGCATGCTTTTTCTATGACCAGCAACTACAATATTTATTAAACATTAATATATTACACAAATGCACACTGACAGTTACGCACTAATTTGATTTTAAAATGAATAGTTGCATATGTACTTAATACACGAACTGTGATTGGTCCGTTTCATTTCATATCCATCCTAGAACTGATATGAAATATATCCGTTCAGTTACCTGGAATTGCCTACTTATCCATTGTACAGACTGTACAGAAAACAGTAAATTTACATAAGGGAGTAGAAAAAATATATATCAATTATTCAAATTCTCTATTTTATTTAAAATAAAGTGAAATTAGATACTAACATGTATCTTGACAGAACTAACATATTGTTTATTTTAATTTACATACTTTTGTTTTCCATGGATAATTTAATAAATTGTAAATTTATAGTAAATTAGACACATTTTTTTTAAGATAAATATCATGTATATAATTAAAAAGCTTTTTCTTATGGCTTTTCAAATGGTGTAAATATATATTGGACATTATTTTAATCAAAATGTATACATTTTTTTATTTTGATTACATTTTGGACTTACGGTTTTTGGACAACTCTGACCAAATTTCATTAACAAAATTTTCCGATAAAAATATGCCTAATATGATTTTTTTATTTTCCCCGCATATATTGGTACTGCAGATGGCTTTGCATTTGTAGGAGGCGAATGCTTTTCTGGTCATAAGTAGATCCTAATTGGTCCCATACTTAAGTAAAATTTGATTCAAATCGGAAAAAATGAAAAGTTATTGGGCTGTTACCATTTGAAGTGAAACACACTGTAGAAAAGCCAGTGATAAAAATAGAATTGAATTAAAAATTTTTCAATACTTAAATGACTCTGACACCCAACTTGCTTCTCAGTAAAAACAGTTTTTTATCGGTTTAATACATGCCTTGAATCATCAGCTGTAGAAAGATTCTTTTCATTTACTGAAATTATAAATGCTCCTAGAAGAAATGGATTAACTAATGGAAATTTCGAAAATTTGGTGCTATTGAAAGCTAATAGAAATAGATAGATCTCAATTTTATTATTTGTACCTGTACTTACCTAAAATTATTACTATGTTTTATATACAGTATCGGAAAGTCCTGGCTTAGGTGTCGCATAGTTTCAACGACTTAACCGACCGCCCACAATAAAGGCGTCTACCAGAGCTCTAGCAGAGGGGCAAATAGTGACACGAATCATCAAGCATCAAGGCGGAAACAAATTGAAATTCCACAGACAGGCTGCCCACGCACATGTGGTGGGGAAAGCAGGTGGCACGATTGTAGGATGTGTTATATGATAAAAAAGAATAGAATAGTTGCTTTACTCTCGCTTGCTCTTATTGCCCATACCAAAGCGAACATTTTCCGATAGTGTATAAGTTGATTTTCTTTATTATTTTCCTGACATTTGAAGGGAAATCGACCGCAGCAATATTTATTTTTGTTGGTTTTTATATCTATGTAATAATAAATTATTTTTGCTATTGTTTTTGAATGATACTGAGTTAAAGAAAGCTGTTAATAAATAATAATAATAACAAATTATTAAGAGAAAAACTAAATAAATAAAAATTTTTATGGGTATTGAAAGAACTGTGGAGCCTTTGAAATATGCTAAAGTACTTGAAATACTTGAGTATTTGAAATACTTTAGAGTAATTGAACTACTTTGAGATTTGAAGTACCTAGTGAAGTACTTCAAATAATCTGAAATATTTGAAATACGGTACTTGCGATTTACTTGAAGTACTTTCGACAAGTATTTGGTATTTGAATTACTTTGCTTCAGGTCATAGTACTTGGGAATTGGAGCAGCAAGTACTTTGTCAGGTACTTGGTATTTGGTACTTCAAGTACTTTCATTGGGTACTTTCAACAGCTCTGGGCGCATGGGACCCATACGAAATTTGGGAAATAACATCTAGAGAAACACTTCTCTAATGACCCCTAAAAAATTTTGAAAAAGCAGTTTGCGAAAAAATTTTTGAAAATTTGTTAGCCTCCCCTGGGTCTAGGAGCCCCTGTTTATTTTTATTTTTTTTTGTCATATGCATTTGACTTTTCATAAAAATACAACAACAGATTTTGGAGTTTATGAAAATATTTTCATTAGTAACTTAAATACAATGAACTGAAATTTTGTAATTTACAATTTAACAAATTACAATATTTCAATTCGTTGTATCTCAGTTAGTAATGAAAATATTTTCATAAACTCCAAAATCTGTTGTTGTATTTTTATGAAAAGTCAAATGCATATGACTGCTTTTTCAAAATTTTTTAGGGGTCATTAGAGAAGTGCTTCTCTAGATGTTATTTCCCAAATTTCGTATGGGTCCCATGCGCCATAGACGAGAAAAAAAATATTGAAATTTCACCAGCCGCCGCTGCTGTCTGTCATTTATAAACTCTTTACTTCTTTTATCAACGAGAAAATATATCAGAATCGTTTGGAGAATAACATTTTTGAGGTAGAACAGAAAGAATGTGCCAGAGGAGCCCTGGGATGCAAGCAGCAACTTATCATTGATGTTGTAGTATTCAAACAGGTTCAAACAACAAAACGGAACCTACACGTGTGTTACATCGATTATAGTACAGGCTTTGACTCCGTACCAGACGTCAGGCTAATCAGAGTACTCGAAATTTTTCAAGATCTTCCCTCTATATCTGATGGGTAGGTGGAGGACAAATATTTGGGTTTCGAACAGAAATATTAGAAAAGTGAAAATACAAAAATGCATTTTTCAAGAAGGCTCCCTCTCACCAGTGTGGTTCTCTCTAGCGCCATGTCCACTCTACTGAAAAACTCTGAAGCCGGCTATAGACTAAATATGAGAAACCCGAAACGAATATCTTATCTGCTATAAATAATGATCTGAAATTATATGCCGGATCATGTGATAAACTCCAATCTCTGATTAAAACCAGAAAGATCTATAGTTCCGACATCGAAATGTCATTTGGACTTGAAAAATGTGTTATAATACACATAAAGAAAGAAGCAATAGAAGATAACCCTCAGACCTTTTGTAATATTGAACAGCTACCACCTGAAGAAACATATCGTTACTTGGGAAACTCTCAGAATCGGCTTATTTAAAACGAAAATTCACTGAAAAATATAAGAAGACTCACAAAGTTACTTAACACATCACTGTCTGGAGGTAATCTATGCACAGCTATTAACTCGTGGGCAATACCAGTGCTAACGTATTCCTTTGGAATTGTTGAATGGTCTGACACCGACCTAGAAGAACTGGACAGGCTCACGGCTCACGAAAGGGCATAGCCGGGTAAGCATGGTGTGACTGCCCCCAAGCGTCTGGCGCTTATATTTGTGCAGTAGGAAGCAATCTTGGAAAGTAGTAATTTCACAAAATATTAGCCCGAAAAAGGGACCGGTTTGGGGTGAGTAAGGGAGGGTTGATTTTAGCAAAACTATTTTTTTTCTAAGAAACGGCGCATTCAATCGTTTTGTAAAAAATACATGTTAAAGACCTACTGAGAAAGTACTAAATAAAAAATCATGCTCAAATTCCGAAAACAGATACAGTAAATAAAACGTATATATTATTTTCAAATTTTTTTTAGGGTAACTTATCCCTGGGGTACCAGCCTGAATTTTTTTCTGTAGCATGTCTATGGACTCACTTATGTTATATTTTTTTCCCAGTCTTGTCCGAAGATTACGCCATACTTAAAAAAAATACCGAAGTGTGCAGTGCCGTATGCATATTTTGTGGACAATTAACTCCTTGCAAGTAAAAAAGGCCAAACTGCAAAGTAAATATGGATATCTGAGTAGTGTATACATATTAGTGACTAGTGATTATGGAGATGGTGAACGTTGTAAGAGAAACCAACATAAAGCTGCAACGCTAACAGTTAATTAGGTGTTGACTCTTGCGCCGCAAAAATCAGTTTATAGCCGTAATGTTAAATATCATTAAGGGTAAAACCTAAAGTCAGCGGTACTATGGAGTACCTTGTCAAAGACTGTCATTATTCACATATTACCGTCGGCGGGGATAAGAGCTTGGTTGTTAACAATTTGCAGCACTAAATCGTAGCATTACTAACCTGAGAAGGATATAGATGTTAATCTTCCTCACTATCATCTGCAATCACTGTACTCATGCTATCCTTCTGGAACAATAGGGAGAGAACTTCTGCCGGCTTAGGTATGCTTGCTAGATATCATCCGTACGAAAGGTAATACACGACAGCAGCTACATGGGAACAACATCCAACAGTTTGATACCCATTGGCACATTCACAGAAATGTCTTCTAACGCCGACACTGTGGGGAATATAGTCGAGGAAACATCGGTAAACCTTCGTTTTGATGTGACGTGAACAAACTTGTATTTTGAGTACATTGGACTGGTCCTTAGCGTACTGAAGATTAAGTGTTCCGTCTTCATTTATGACTTCGAGGTACGAAATCGTTTGTTTATATTGATACGATCCGGTAAAAAACAGTTTTAAATCCGTCATTTCTGGGAAGTCCAGTACATCTTTGCTGGAAATATCTACAAAAGGCAGTTTTGCAATTTCTTTGAATGTGCCAGTGGGAATCGAACTGTTGGATGTTATTCCCATGTAGCTGCTGTCGTGCATTATCTTTCGCAAGGACGATATCTATCAAGCATACCTAAACCGGCGGAAGTTCTTTCTCTATTGTTTCAGAAGGATAGCATGAGTGCAGTGATTGCAGATGACAGTGAGGAAGATTAACATCCATATCCATCACAGGTTAGTAATGCTACGATTTAGTGCTGCAAATTATTAACAACTCATGACTGTTAAGACCAAGCTCTTATCCCCGCCGACGGTAATATCGATAGTACCGATGACTTTAGTTTTTACCCTTAATAATATTTAACATTCCGGCCATAAACTGATTTTTGCGGCGCAAGAGAGTTAAACTCTATTGATCACCTAATTAACTGTCAGTGTTGCAGCGTTATATTGGTTTGTCTTACAACGTTCACCATTTCCATAATCACTAATCACTAGTATGTATACACTACTCAGGTATCCATATTTACTTTGCATTTTGGCCTTCTTTACGTGCAAGGGGTTAATTGTTGACAAAATATGCATACGACACTGCACACTTCGACATTTTTTTTAAGTATGGCGTAATCTTCGCACAAGACTGGGAAAAAAACATAACATAAGTGAGTCCCCAGACATGCTACAGAAAAAAATTCAGGCTGGTACCCCAGGGATAAGTTACCCTAAAAAAAATTTGAAAATAATATATATGTTTTTTTTACTGTATCTGTTTTCGGAATTTGAGCATGATTTTTTATTTATTACTTTCTCAGTAGGTCTTTAACATATATTTTTTACAAAACGATTGAATGCGCCGTTTCTTAGAAAAAAAATAGTTTTGCTAAAATCAACCCTCCCTTACTCACCCCAAACCGGTCCCTTTTTCGGGCTAATATTTTGTGAAATTGCTACTTTCCAAGATTGCTTCCTACTGCACAAATATAAGCGCCAGACGCTTGGGGGCAGTCACACCATGCTTACCCGGCTATGCCCTTTCGATGCCTTCACACTAATTCCTCTGTTATGAGATTCTGTATACCTCAAAAAGAAGGAGGCAGGGGACTAGTAAATATAAGAAACCTCCGTCTCAAACAAGAGCAAAATATTCGGCAACGTCTCCTAGCATCTCAAGACGAGCTGTTAAAACTGGTGGTGAAATAAGATAAGGAATACACTCCACTGAAACTAGGCGTATGAATTAAATGTCCAACCAACCAAAACAGCATAAACCAGTGGATGGAACAAAGAATACATGGAAAATATCCCAATCTCCTGCAATCAGATGAAGTCGGCAGACGATCGTCATTGATGTGGCTCTTAGAAAGGGCTTTGTAATGGCTATTCAAAACCGAGTCATAAAAACCAAAAACTATGAAAAACATTGCCTAAAATTGGATACAGTAGATAAGTGTAGAAAGTTCGGCGCTATTGGAGAAACCTGCCTGCCCCACATTTGCTGACTCTGCTTATTTGGGAAGACATAATCAGCTCGCCAAGATTATCCATCAACAAACTGCGCTCAAATATCACCTAATACATCCATCATTATTATAAATATTCTCCGTATCATCCATTATTATAAGTATTCTCTGGAAGCAGTACTGGAATCAGCCGGCTTTTTGCTGTACTTGGATCGGCCTATAACAACTGACCGCACTATAGATTACAATAGACCAGATATAGTATTTATTAATAGAAAGAAAAGTATGGATTCATAACAGATATTGATGTTCTACTATCCCACAACATACGGAAAATTGAGGTCGAAAAAGTAACTAAATACGAGAACCTGGCCTACGAATTGAAAAATCTGTGGAAGCTTCAGAATAGTATATTGTGTATTTAGGTGTGAAACCAATACATTCCCGCTGGAGACAACAGCAAGAAGATAAGCCCCGCCATATGTCAAACATCAAATAATCCGTATCTCCAAAATTGTGCGACTTAACTAGCCTTGGGTTATTGAACTGCGGCTAATTAATGAGAAAAAAAAGATGAAAATACAAACACGTAATAATAATAATAATGATAATGTTAACGATAACGATAATGATAATGATAATATTAATGGTAATGATAATGATAATGACAATGACAATGATAAACAAGCTGCATACAGTAACTTCATGTCAGACTCAAATAATAAATCGAGGGATGGATGGGCAGTGACTCATCCAATGATCATCGTCCTATTTCAATAATCCCGTATTTTGGGGTAAAGTTCTTGAAATGCTGTTAAAAACTCGTCTGTATACTTTTATAGAGGGTAATGAATTATTGAATAAAAGTCAATATGATTTCCGCAAAAGTTGTTCAACGGTCCAGGCTGTGGCTAAGGTGGTGGCTCAGGCGGTGAAGAGCCTTAAAAGAGGTAAACAAAGTGCTATTACACTTTGTGACCTCAGGAAAGGCTTCGACTGTGTCAACCACAACTTACTACTGGATAAATTGGAGCGTTATGATATTAGAGAAATAACTCTTTGACCTATACAGTCTTATTTAAAAAACAGACAACAGTGTGTTATTATTGGTGAAAAGAAATCAGATTTAAAAACTATAGAACATGGTGTACCCTAAGGTTCGATACTGCCCTTTATCGTATACATAAATGATCTTTCATATTATCAAATACCTCAAAAATGTATCTTGTTTGTAGATGATACAACGTTGGTTCATACTGTCCCAAATATGATTAACCTTAACCAGATGATGAAAATAAAACTGAAACGTGGTTTACTGCTAACTACTTGTGGAATGTGGTGGTGTCCACCTCTAGTAGTCCTATTACTAATTTTGTTATTTTTTAAACAGAAGTGCACGATTGATTTAACAAAGTTTACTAGACGGTAAATGTATAAAGAAGGGAGGGAAAATTTACCTAAAGCAATAAAATATGGTTTTCACGGTGTACGATTAGGTAATTTTAACATACATTGGATGCATTTTTTGTGTCGAAAATAATCTATGGCTGTGTAAGTCTGCACCCCAGAACATAAGGCCGTAATACATACAAGTGAGAATGTATATGGGCGAAGAAATATAAATTTAAAGACTCCAGGGACACCTGTTGTTTCTTTATAAATCCACGAACATGGGTTGCGTTATTTAATTTAGCCATTAAGCCGTCAATATGGCTTGGTGGCCTGCCGCGACATGGTGTTTTGGATTTTCAAGCCCAAAAATGTTGTTGATAGACTGATATACATGAATTCGCTGTTATTAAAAGTTTTGCTCATTACTCATTAGTAGTTTTATCTTGATTTAAGCGAATGGAGTTATTTTTGACCAGTCCTTCATTTTATGAATGACATTGTTACATTTACTCGAAAGATCTTTTGTAATAACACTGTTTACG
Source organism: Rutpela maculata (assembly GCA_936432065.2). NCBI lineage: Eukaryota > Metazoa > Arthropoda > Insecta > Coleoptera > Cerambycidae > Rutpela > Rutpela maculata. The sequence continues at coordinate 9,911,789 of OW386289.2, forward strand.
TTTAGTACTGCCGTGCCGTCATCTGCGAATAGGTAAAAGGAGATAAAGTTGATAAAGGATGGTATATCATTAACATATAATAAAAACAACAAGGGGCCCAGAATAGAGCCTTGCGGCAGTTACCCCTTACAATATTATTGATTTATTTGATAAAGTATTTGTCTCGATCTTGTTACCTACACGGTCATTAGATACAGTTCTTAGTGATATTTGTTGGGTTCTATTACTTAAGTAAGAATGGAAAAAGTCAAGCCATTTTCCTCTTACGTCGTAATTCTCTAATTTGTAAAGTAATATTAGTTAACTCATGATTGATTGACTCGAAAGCTCGAGAGAAATAAATAAAAAAATATTCCGGCGACTTTCTTTTTTCTGTAAATGCATTCAGAAATGAAACAGAGGGCTTGAGGAGATGAAGAAAAAAATATTTTAAGGTTTTTGGTTCTTGGACACACACTAAATTACATTTTTTTTCAACCCCTTTAATAATGAGGTGGGGGTGGCTAATGCCAAAAAAATTTTTAGACCTTAGCTTCTCTTGTATATATTAAATGCCAATTTTTTGGACTCTTACCTGCTTGATTTACCTATTTACCACCTATCTACCCCAGTTTACCCTTCGACGGAATAAGATGAAAATATAATCTGGCTCCAGATCCCGTTAAAGTACACACGTGTACCAAATTTCAAGTCAATATCTTAAACAGTTCCGGAGTATTCGTGCGCATAAGAAAATTTACAGACAGACTGACAGACAGACATGCCTACAAACAGACAGACATGTCTACAGACAGACAGACGGACAGACAGAAAAATTTTTTTCGCCCAAACTTAAAATCTCGACGTTTCATGACATTCTAAGCCTATTTGAACAATAAAAATTTTCAATTTTTTTTTGTCGTTACAATACTTCCACTGGATGTGGAAGTAATAGGTACCTTATTCTTCATTGCATACCTTTATTTAATTTTAATGAAACAATGTACCTGCAAGGTAAAATAATAAGGTTGCAAACAAAAACATAACACACAAAATCAATACACGAAAACTTGAACAAAATTATTATTGTTATTATTAAATTTTATGTCACAGCCTTCTAGGTTGAAAAATGAAATTAAAAGTTCTAAAATTATTTTTGAAAAAAATGAAAATTTCGCAACGTGAATATATAGAATTTGGCCCGTAGTTTCCAAAAATACCAAAATATACAGGGTGTTCCATATAAAAAATCAAATTTGATGTTATTTCCGTCGAAACCGGAAGTCGGTCATTTTGACTACACGTCATTAAATCTGAAAATAAGTGTTTTATATATATGTTCCAAATTTCAAAACAATTGGTTCATAAACAAAGGAGCTATAAGCCTGGGCCGGTTCTCGTGGCCACCCGGTATTTAGCGAGTTGAACTCTGGCTGGAATTTATACTGATGACTAGTTTAAAATATTATTTTTTTTTACATATGAAAGTATAAGAGTATTATTACCTAATACCTAAATAATATTTTCTTGAGTTTTGTATGATAACGTTAAAAATTTTCCAGCATATCCGATTTTAAAGAAAATCTAATGAAGCAATCACGGTTCGTTGTTTTATTTTGTCGATGTAACGTGCATCATCTATATGTCAGGACCATCACATAACTTAACTAATTTGTTAAAATTACTAAAAGGCTATTATGAAATGTTTCCTGAATGTTAGCAACGGCTCATGTAAGTCTTGTAATTACCGTTACTATTAGGTCCTACCGCTAATGCAGTCTTTGCGTGAACCCAAGACCCTTGTGCTATATTGCTCGCTCCTGCCTACTTTTTAACGACGACCTAAGTTATTAATTAGTTCCTTTACGTGCGACGAGAATTTCGTAATATCTACTCCTACGTGTTTTTTTATATTCGGGTTGGCTGAGCAGGGAGAATATTATAAATTGGGCGCAAAGTTCATATCAGGTACTGATTTTCCACTGAACGTAATGAAAAACAACCGTCGATGTGATATTCGCATATTCTTGCAAAGAATATAATCAATCTCAAAAATCTAGTGATTAACATTTAACGTCACCTTGTTCATTAATTGATTCGTTTAGGCATACTGAATATTAAATATCCCAAAAAATATTTAGGGCCGGTTTATCAATACTAGGTTAGGTTAGTTTGCCCCGGGGTAAAATGCTAATAGTCCAGTAAAAAATTAATAGTTTAAAAGAAATACTGCACTAAAAAGCAAAAAAATATTATACTTAATTAGAAACACGGCTTACACAATACGCCGTGTTTGTAATTAAGTATAATATTTGAGTATAAAAGCGTGGGGCTCTTTTCATTTAATGTAAATGATGTCTTCAGCGCTTTAATTATCGAACCTGTTCAAAATAGCGTTCGAAAAACGACCCAGGCGTTTATATTCAAATATTATACTTAATTACAAACACGACTTACACTAAGATCCTTACGGGGTAGACAGAGAGAATAGGTTCGATGATTATTTTTTGCTTTTTTGTGCAGTATTTATAAAAGCATGTTTTTTTTAGTTTTCTAAACATGAATTTATTTTTTTACTTTTTAGTTTCATATTTAAGGAGAGAATTTTGGTACTTTCGAAAAAACAAACGATTTGTTAAATTTAGACTGGATAATTGAAATCTGCAACCTCGATAACCCGCAGATACCGATTGTCACGCTGCGCGGCCAAGCGCAAGGTTAAATACATACTAAAAATTCTTAGCTGTTCTAACAAGTAAAATAAAGCTTTTTATCTACTCTTATTAGGTTATATACTAATTAATGAACTGCTTTTGATCAATTAATAGTATCCATAAACAAACAGCGTGAGTTATAATGCGTGAGTTATTATAACTCACGCTAGGTACAGAGCCAATCACCTTTATCTTCATGCCTAGCCTGTCCAATCGACATAACGCGCGACACAGGAAGGTGTAGCCAGGGAGGTAGTGACAGATTATTCGCGTAATATCTATAAAGATTTTCTGAAATGTCACAAAATGCTATTTTTGATTCGTTCGAGCTGAGCCGAATTTTCGAATTTTGCCGTGCAATTTACGATCAGGTTTATCAGGAGGACTTCCTCTTTACGTCGCGACATCATACGGCCGTCCCAATGGTGTTTTTCGAAAAATATGAACATGTCAAGATTGCATGTTTTTGCAATTTTTTCGGCTCCGAAATGTAAGCTGTTTTTTTGCTATTTTTCGGAGAAATTTCCAAAACGGTGGGAGTTAGCTCGAAATAAAAAATAAGGTCAAATGAGTATTTTCCACTACGAATCTTTTGCTTCCATAAGAATTTTGATTTTTTTTTTCGTTTCGGAGATAACTACTGGAATGTTGGCCATGTGCGGCAAAAAATCGCAAATTTTGAGCTTCTACAACTTTTTAATCTTGGATCCTACGCCAAAAAACTACTCTAGTTAACTTAAATAGAATTAAATTTGCTAAAAGTTTTTTTTTTTATTTTTTGAATTCCGATAAAAATGAAGGCATTAGAGGGGGCGGGATTTGGGACTTTTTTTCGGTAAATTTTCTCCATTTTGTCACCGTAATTAATCGGTAATTAACTGAAATCGATCTCACATTCGATGTTCACTTAATATGATGTACTACTTTGACGCTCCGTTAATCTTGGCCCTTTGAAACAAAGGTTTCTGAGAAAAATTATTTTTTTAAGATTTGCATACGCATTTGCATTTCTCACTTTTCCTCAAATATCTCGATAACTATCGTTTTTTTCGAAAAATTTTTAGATAGCTTATGTAAAGACAATTGATTGAGCTTTCCGACGCTTTTTTAATTTTTTCTCTAACATAAAAAACAAGACTTTTGACCGAACATGCACTCCGGGCTATTGCAGTTCGCGGAGAAGTTTTGCATTTTCCGCCGCGTAATATTAATCTACAAAGCTGATTTTTTGTCTACAAGCAGTTTGTACACTATTTCGATTAAAAATCACATTCTACTTCCGCTTAAAGGTGGCTAAATCTTTGAAGACAAAAAATATAAAAGAGTGATCAAAAATTAAATTTTACAGTTAATTTTATTAATAAACAAACTCAGTAATTTAAACAAAATTTTCTCAATTTAATGTTTATTGTTATAATCGTAGATAAAGTATAGTATTCAACTTGCGGTAATGGTAATAACTCACTTGATGAATTACAGCACTCGCCTACGGCTCGTGCTGTAAACTTACATCTGCGTGAGTTATTACCTACATTACCGCTCGTTGAATAATATACTATTTCTCTTTCTGATTACACATTGTTAACATTTTTCTTAGTGATTAGAAGGATAAATAGTGAGTATGGAGAGAAAATATATAATTATGAACAAGAACGCATCACATAGTCCACACATAACCGCAGGATCGAAGCAGATCTGCCGCGCCGTAACTCGTATGAATTTTTACCTGCAATTACTGCATTGTATTTAATACAGGTACACCTATCCACATTTCAACTATATCCAATGGATTCCTTATACATTTGTTAATGTATTGGAAAAGCTCCAGAATTAATATTCAGAACTATAGAGAGTTAAGTATAAAGATAAGATCGTGAAAATCGCTATTTCTGATCATGATGGAATTGATCATATTTTCGAAAAAATGCATACAAGTAAACGAATTTGTATTTGAACATTCGAAAAGTATACATTTTTTCCGAAATAGTGATATTTTATTTTTTCCAATGGGTCAATTTCTCGACAAGTTACAGCCTCCAATATATATATATTTATCAAAAAAATCATCAAGGAAGGAAATTAAAATGATTTGAGATGTATTTTACTTCCACATCCAGTGAAAGTATAGTAACGACAAAAAAATTTTAAAATTTTTTTATTGTTTAAATAGGCTTAGAATGTCATGAAACGTCGAGATTTCAAGTTTGAGCGAAAAAAAAATTTCTGTCTGTCGGTCTGTCTGTCGGTCTGTAACTTTTTTTGTGCGCACGTTTACTCTGGAACCGTTTGAGATATTGACTTGAAATTTGGTACACATATGTACTTTAACGAGATCTAGAACTAGATTATATTTTCATCTTGTTCCGTCGAAGGGTTGGGGGGTAAATTGGGGTAAATTTGGAGTAAATAGGTAAATCAAGCAGGTAAGAGTTCATACAATTGATATTTAGTATAGACAAGAGAAGCTAATGTCTAAAAAAAAATTTTGGCATTAGCCACCCCCACCCCATTATTAAAGGGGATGAAAAAAAAATGTGATTTAGTGTGAGTACAAGAACCAGAAACCTCAAAATATTTTTTTACTTTATCCACCCCCACTCCCACCCCCTGTCACCACCCCCACCCCACTACCGATGTGGGGTATCGTTTTATGGGTTTTTGGGGTAGAGGATTTCAAATATTATATTATTAAAGTTCCATAAACAATTATTTCCAGATACAAAATTTTTTCGTTGTGTGACTTGGATAGAAAATCCGGATATGGAAGTAGTGATTCCTTGGGCAGCGGTTTTTTCTTTGAATACACGTTACTGCAACTTAATAAACCATAATTAATAATCATGAAGTGTATATACTTTTTAATAGTTCTCAATGAAGAAAGAATTTTTTTAAGGGCTCTTATGTTTTTGCAGAGCTGCCTAGTAGTTAACTACGATTGTAGTTTAACTACAATTTAACTACTAACTACTAGTTCTTTTAGGTAGTAGTGAATACATTGGTATTGTATTGAGTATCCACTACTCAAATTACTTTTTAAAAGTAGTTAAAACTACTAATGTAATTTTAACTACTAAAGTGGTTGCAACTACTGTTTATGTGTTTTCATACAATCTGTTTTTATATGTTTTTGTCAGAAATATGCTTAATAAATATCCAGCCCAGTTGCTCAGTGACAAAAAGAGTCTGAGCAACATATAGCTCTGGTATTAAGTTGAGATGGCTACAGTCAATTAAAGATTTTATTAATGTTGCCTTAACAAGACATACATTGAAAAGTTATTTGTAAATTCTTTTTTAAAAATTTAAAGGAATGATGCAGAGGTTAATACACAACCACCTGAGAGTACTAGAATCGAGGAAAAACTAAAAATATATATAAATTCGGTTTTGACTAATCCACCGAACCCATCACGGCCACAACTAAATACAGCCATCACCAATTACGACCAAAAGGATGAAAATACTGAATTGGGAGCAACTTTGAAATACTGAATTATTATCCAACTTTTAAGAAATTATGTGTATAAAAAATAAATATGTATTATTTCTGGGTACATCATTGTTAAAAAATATTATTTTGTTGATCTTCTATTTTGGTCAGACTTGCACCAATGGTATATGAAAGAAACGAATGTTTTGTTTGAAAGTTATCTGCTGAATACCCAAAATAATATTTTTTTAAAATTATGTGTATATTATAATACCTTCATCAGCTCCTGTGGAACGTCTGTTTTTCTTTGCGGGTATGTTAAATGCCCCAAAAAGAAGTTCATTACCCGATTCTAATTTTGAAATATTAGTAATGTTAAAAACGAATGGCAATTTGTAAATGGGTTTTTGTGTTTTTCTTTAATTAATAAAAATGGTAACCTCAGTAGCCCAATTTGTAGTGTTTCTTTAATCCCTCAATAATAAACTTTAATAATATTGGTAAAAAAAAATCATGCTGTGTAAGTGTAAAGTGTACTACAAAAGTAGTTGTAAAAATGTAATTGAAGACACGTAGTTAAACTACTTTTTCGAAATAAAAGTACTCGAGTACTTTTCAACTACAATGATATTTTAATAGGTACTCTGTAGTTAGTAGTTAACTACTTTTTCAAAAGTAGTTTGGCAGCTCTGTGTTTTTGTATATTTTTTGCGACGATTGTGTTCGGGCGTGATAATATATATATAAGTATATTTTTCCTATCTATTCCTTTGCTTGTATTATTTAAAATAAAAAGCATCGGAAAGCTACAATTTCCATCTTTTAAATGAACCAACACCCATATAAATTGAACAAATTCTGATTTAGTGACATGTAATTAAGTGCGTCGGTGTCACAGTCATGCGTATTCAAGTGCGCGCACGCATGGATCTCGCTCCGAATTATAACGTTATTAGTTGACTATTTTTTTCGGGAATACCGTGGCTTTAGCGATAAATTTTGTTAGGACATTTTTTATTCATAAATACGTGATATATCCATTTGTATTTTTTATTTTTTCTTAGCTTGGCTTAATTTCAAAATTTTGAAAAAATTGATGTTCTGCATCCTAGCCAAATGTCAACTTTTCAGGATATTATTCCATACACTTTCACGAACTCATTAAAAAAAAATTATTCATTTTGCAAGTTTTTGGAGGTAAATACCTTCATCGACTGGGCTAATATGAATTATATTGATATGATTATTTTATTTATGAAAAGAAAATGGACACTTTCATACTGAGAGGAACTTACCTGTTCAGTTTAAAATGGTTGCAAATTAGGAACAATTAAATACCTATCTTTATCTAGGGAGTAATTTTATTACTTGTAAGTTGGCTGTGTTTACTTAATTCGACGCCACTGTATAACTGGCATAATTTACAATAACCATGATTGCTCTTTTTCTTGTTATACGGGCTGCTAATGGTCTTTCAATTGAATAAGTATCACAAGTCCTTTGTGAATATGCGAATTATGTCTTAAATATAAACAAAATAGATCAATTTTAACAACTTGTGACGACGCATTTCCGAATATAATATTGTATATCAAATATTTTAGATTAAAACATTGTGTTACTGCGTGGTCGATAGTCATGGAGATTTCATTCTCACGCTGAAGTCCTGGGGTCGATTGCCAGTCGTGGCACTAGAATTTTTCGGAAGAATTAATTAATTAGTATACTTGGATAGTGGGTGTGTTTTCGTTGTCTTGAAATGTGTAGCCCTTTCCTTACAGGGTGGACCAAATTAGATGAGTTTTGAGGTTTTTCTAAAACTATGGCAGCTAGACAAAAATCAATATAGGTGTTCTGAGCTCGATCTTCGAGAAACAAACAATGGCAAAAACCGCGATCTTTTTCGAGTACCGAGCTACAAAGCGTCTTTGGACATTTCCAGATAACCTCTATATCTCAATTAGCAAGTGTTGAATCGAAAATCGAGTAACACATTCTTAGGCAGTTTTTTGATGATAAGAAGAAAATTAGGCATGCCTCAGTTTTCGAGATATAGACATAAACTTGTGTTTTTTTTTGAATGGAACACCCTGTAAATTATTTCATTATTCGATCACAACTTAAATTAGCTATCCAATGATATATCACATGTCTAGAAACAGTGGATAATTTTCGAATAATTTGATATATTTTTGAGGAGGCCATGGAAAACTATTAACAACAACAATAACACTTCTCATAATATAAAATAATTTTGCCAAAAAATTGGAAAAACTAAAAGACAATAAATGTTCGAATTGTCTTCTATTGACATCTATGCATTTTTGACACCTTCTCCTTTCAGCATTTGTTGCATTTCCAATCATGATAGGAGTTATTATCCGAAACGCAGATAATCACACACCTACAAATTTTAACTTTTATATTGTATCGTTACCAAAACCACTTATTTGCATTGTTTTTGTCCCAGCTACGTCTAACATAGTCATAACAAAAATTTGTTGGCTCTAAAAATTGTAATAAGTGACCTGAGTCACATATTATGGTATAATTTTAATAAAAAAAAGCAATTAATTACATCATGCGAAAAAATATTTGCCATTTTGATATATATTTCAAACACATGTTATATACTATATATTTAATTAGAATATAAGCCCTTTAATCAGAAAACTAATTATCCTTCTTGCGCTTCTTAGCCCGTCTCTTATAAGTTACTTCTGGAGCATCTCTTATACATGTCCAACAGTAGTCTGCCAACATCGCAGAAGTCCATTTGCCCTGATATCTTTTTTCCATATTTTGAATATCCTGGTGGAATCTCTCTCCATGCTCATCACTTACTGCACCACAGTTTTCTGGAAAGTAATCTAGGTGTGAATGTAGAAAGTGGACTTTTAATGCCATATTGCATCCTAATTTCTGGTAGCAAGAAAGAAGATTCCCAACAAGGTCGCTCTAGTTTTCTGCTCTTTTGTTAACGAGAAAGTGTGTTGCTACCATTTTAAAGGAATTCCAAGCAGCTTTTTCATTACCTTCTAGAATGTTGTCAAATTCAGCATCTTTGAAAAGGTTCTTGATTTGAGGACCCACAAAAATTCCCTCTATAATTTTCGTATTACTAAGTCTGGGAAATTTTTGTTTTAAATAACTGAAAGCACGTCCTTCTTTGTCCATAGCTTTTACCAAGTTTTCCATAAGCCCCAGTTTTATGTGGAGTGGTGGCAGTATTACCTATTGTGAATCAACTAATGGAATGTTAGCAACATTTTTTTCTCCTGGTTCAAAACCCAGTCTTGGCGGCCAAATTTTTCTCTTGTAATGTTCTAATCGCGGTTAATCGGTTAATACCCTGCGTAATAGGAGGTATCACTCAAAATAAACAATCAGTAACATGATCTGTAGGTTCTCGCCAGATATGCACAGCAAAAGCCATTGAACGTCCTCTTCCACTTAGCCAACTGCAAAGATTGTTCGCACAATTGCTGCAACATATATGAGGTGCCCATTTTTTGTCTTCACCTCCAATTGTACAACCAAAATACAACTGGTACGTCTTCTTAATTTTGGGAGTAAAATTACGTTTTTGATGCGCAAAATTCTCTTCACAAATATAACAAAAGTTGTTAGGTGTATTTACACAATCTCGCGGCATATTTTCAAAATAGCACTATTTACTTTCGAATATGAACGCTTATCATGCACAAGGTACAAATACGACTACCTAAGAATGAATATTAGTTTTAGTGACAAATAAAAAGGTAGGTAGTTAGTATGTCTATTTTTCGTAGAATTCTAATTCTACCGGTTATTTGTGATAGGGCCGCCCATAAACTAGGGTTTTTAAGGTGTCTACACACGATCCAGCGGCAGAGAGCCAGCCTTGTCGGCATGCTTTGAACTCATTCGTAAAAGTGAACTGGTCCGCTGGAATTCCAATTATCTTCAAAGCGTACCGACAATGTCGGTTCCCAGCAGCTGGATCGTCTGTAGACCCCTACCTGCGTTACACTTTATGATCTGTATTGGGAAAACCAGAGCCAACTTGAACTTTTGCTTTTTTTATTGTTATTTAGCATGACGAAGTTACTAAGAATTTGCTATTTTTACTTCCAAAATATATAGGCTGTAGAGAAGTGTAATGTTTTGTTTTCCAATTCTTCTGTTAGTAGGGGTATAAAAAATAGCCTACGACCTATTCTCAGACCCACCAAATATACACCAAAAATTTTATAAAAATCGGTCAAGCCGTTTCGGAGGAGTTCGATAACAAACACTATGACATGAGATTTTTATATATTAGATTATATTTTTCTTTTCGCTGTAACATTCCAAAAAGAAAGAACGCTGGTTATACTTAAATCCATATATTTACATCCACAAAGATAAATCTCGTAATTAGGTATAAGACTGAATATTATGCAGATTTTCATTTAAATTCCAAATTGTAATATGTGTTGTATTTCCATTTTTATGTGTTTAATGTTAAATCCTCCGATAAATAGTAAACAAATTGTTCTTGGGTAAACCTCTGGATATGGTACTGTTACCTACAAACAAAAAGAATAGTTATTTACATTACTAGATGCGAAAGTTTACTTTTAGGTGTGAGGTGATTTTTGAATGGTCGAGGCGAAGCCTATTAATTACCAAAACAAAGAATCTTGTAAATAGTCACAGGTTGGAATTCCTAGATATACACATACAATATACTATATGCATCATTGTGTGCGGCAGCGCACTAACATAACATTCTATCATTAAAATAGGCGGATTTATTTGCTTTTAAAAGTGATTAATTCTCACTCAGAATGCCCGACTATTCGAAATGAGTTAAAATATCGTGATTCCACATCCACAGTAAGAGATTCCCATGTAGTGCGGAATATCAGGCCCGGCTTCCGGTTCCGGGCAGGTGACCGCAGTAGCGCCGCTTCGGCTGACCAGGGAACTACGCTTGCTTGATGGTGCGGAGAGCCACCCACGCCTGTTTTGATCTAATTGCGCCACACAAAATCACGAAAAAAATATATCTGTTTGATGCCAGATTTACCACTTACTCTATATACAGGGTGACTCACGAGGAAAGACACATAAAGTGCACTTTGATGAATTAGAAATGGCTTTTAAAAAATGTCTGAGTCTTTTTCTTTATCGAATTACAGGGTGATTTATGATTTTTGCCCAATACAGACTATCAAGTCTGTATTTTTTTTGTCGCGATTTTTTATCGCAAGTAATAATAATAATAATAAACTTTGTTTTTCTTTTATGACAATATGATACAATATTGTATAGGAATAGTCAGACTTAACATTTAAAAGAGAGAAGAAAAAAAGAAGTAACTCATAGAGCTCTTTACTTATTAAAATATTTTTCTAGTTTGTAGAAAGTTTTGCTAATTAAAAATAGTTTGAGTTTCTTTATAAATAGTGCAAGTTTATTGAAGTTTTATTTCCACAGGGATGTGATTAAAAACTCTAGGTCCTATACAACTGGGTGAATTTACAGAGATATTTAATTTACACATAAAGATCATGTTTTTGTCTGGTATTTACATTATGTAGAAGATTGTTACAAACAAAGGAGAAGGCTGGTTTTCGGCCTAATTCATTTTTGAACAAAAAAAACTGAAAAACATGTTTTTATTATTTACTAGCTATATCGGATCGATTGCACTCCAAACGAAACTTTCCTGCACTCACCTCCCCTATTTATACCCCCCTAAACTGTTAAATAATCACCATTCAGTTGACTTTTTTGCGGGTCATTGAAACATTTTAACATGACCATTGCTGAATAAGGATATTTTTGATTTTGTACGTGTATTCTCATTGTATCGGAAGGGTGGAGGAAAGTTTCGTTTGGGGTGGAATCGATTAAATAATGTTAGTAGATACCAAAAAAACGTTTTTCGAGTTTTTTCCTCAAGAAATAAATTAGGACGAAATAGTCATTAAATGTATTTTTACAGGTCTCTCTTGTGGATAAGCCTACCAACGTCTTATCACACGCTTTTGGGCTAAAAACACATTATTTGATAGGGTGGAAACCCTCCAAACCAAAAATAAACACCATGTCTTAACCGAGAATCAACCTCAGCAAAATATAAATTCCTTAGTTGAGCCATGTTTAGAACATTTTTTACATTTTTGAACTGAATGTAATTTGGCTAGCAGTAATTCACAATGGCTTTTCAAGTTTTAGACTGGCGGTACATGACCAGTCAGGTGCAACGTCTCTAAAATGCATGCCAATCATATATATGAATTTAATTACCATGAATATGCCAGAAACGCACGTCGTCGCGTGCAGAAGGGTGTGCAAATTGATTTTTTTTGTTTTTTTTTTATTTTAAAATTAATGCCAATAGTGCCAAACGAAAAGCCGTGAAAAAAAATCCAGCGGAAATTCATTAGCATGCAGTTTCCGCGCGCAAAACAAATTTTGGTGCGCACATTAAATCGTAAAATTTGTTGGTATTTTTGATTTTGGATGATTTTAATTTCGGATTTTTTTTCACGGCTTTTCGTTTGGCATTATCGGCATCCATTTTAAAATAAAAAAAAAACACCAAAAAAAAAAATCGATTTGCACACCCTTCTGCACGCGACGACTGCCTAAAATTTGCGTTTCTGGCATATTCATGGTAATTACATTCATATATATGATTGGCATGCGTTTTGAAAACGTTGCACCTGACTGGTCATGTACCGCCGGTCTATTTAAGCAGCTGTTAATATTTATACCCAAAAATTTTACATTGGACGTCCTTGTTGATATTGACGTATTATCAAGTTGAATATTTGGATAATCACATTTCTTTTGTCAATTGTAAAACATTAATACCTGTGTTTTCTCAACATTAAAATAAAGAGAATTTTCACTACACCAATTACTAGGGTTTTCCAATAAGATATCACATTTCATCTCTAAAATAGCAACATTTTTCCCTGATAGCATAATAGATGTGCCATTTGCGTAAAAAGTAAAATCTGCTAAAGTATTCAAACCATCCAGATCATTAATATATAATAAGAATAATATGGGACCTAATACCGACCCTTGTGACACGCCCATATTAATTCCTACAGATGCCGAGTTAACAGAATCAGTTGTGTTGCGCGTAATATTGGTAACTGACACATACTGTTTGCAACATGACAAATAACTTTCAACCCAGTCTAAGGATAGACCCCTTAGACTGGGTCTCCACACTTAGAAAGTGTGGAGATAAGTTTTTAAGATTGACACAGTCAAATGCCCTGCTTAAATCGCAAAAGATACCAACAGAGCATTCACCTACTTCGACAAAAGTTATTATCTTTTCATAAAACGATTGCATTGGACTATGAGTTGATTTACTATTTAAGAGTCCGTGCTGGTTATGTGAAAGTATATTATTTTTATTCAAAAAAAATCAGTAATCGGTTTAAAAAACAATATTCAATAATTTTTGAAAACCCTGAATGCATGGTAACTGGTCTGTAATTTTGTAACTCTTGTATATTGTTTTTTTTATGAACATCAACAACTTTTCCAATTTTTTAAATTTCTGGAAATGCTCCAGCAGAAAATGATAAGTTTAAAATATAAACTAAGGGTCTTATTATTTCCATCATTACTCCTTTAATGAGAAATCGTCAAGTTCTGATGAGTGTTTATTTTTTAGTTTATTTCTTATGATATTACACATTTCTGATTCTGAATATGGTTCTAAGTGCCTTGCAGAAGCCTTGTTTATCTTCTACCTAAAAAAATCGTTGTTATTTGTGAATTTAAAATCTCTGAAAAATTCGTTCAAAAAACGGATCATTTGACAGAAGCCCTTCATATCAAGGTTTCAATAACACAGGCCTGCGACCAAAAAACTTATTTAAAACTAATAGGTGATCTTTATAGATTTTTGGGTGCTGAATCCGGGAAAAATAATGAAAAAAATCCATCACCCTCATTTTTTTTTGCAAATTTAATTTTTTCTGGGTGTTGGTATGAATAAAGGTCATGGATAAGAGATATCAAGGTAGACGGAACGTCAGTATGATGGGAGACCTCTGCTGGTCACTTCATCGAGAGAATCCAGGTGTTGTTCACAAAAGGAAAAGTAACAATCGGAGCTTTTCCATGAAGAGGGAAAGGAAGTACAAGGCCATCAATAAGGATTAAAATAATTGAAAATACATTAACAGTGTCTTTCGTTGTAAATAACTTAATTTATAATAATAAAACATTTTTTAAAATATTTAAAACATCCCTACATTTCAAAATAGCCATATTCATACCTATTACCGTAGGTTCAAAATATTGTATCGATTGCGGAAGAACGGTGGGTGATGGAGAAAAACTGATGTCATTTTCGGATTCAGGTTGTTTCATTTTTTTTTTCAGGTTTTCGATTCGGTTGTTGCTTCAAAACTGTTAGATCACCCTAAATAATAAAAAAGGTTTCCATAAAAAATTTTTTTGCAGGCCTGTGTAATTTTATTGGGTATGGTGAAAGGTGCCGAACGCAGAGTGAGGTTTCTCAATTATTTAGATAAAAGGGCATAGCAGGATAAGTATGTGTATGCTGCTCCCTCACCAATCTAGTCGAGATTTTGAGCACAAGTTGATAGTAGTGTTAGATGAAATTCCCTAAAATATTATTTTTGGAAAACCATTTTTACGGGAGTTATGGGGGTAAAAAGAAAAATCGAAACATATTTTTTTCTTAAGAACGGATAAACTGATTTTCATAAAAAAAATATGTTATGGCTTTTGATGGTACAAACATAGAAAAAATTATTGAGTTCATTTGTCGGAAAAAAGTGTTGAAAAGGGGGATGTTCACCAATCATTCCCGTTCAAATAAATATTTGGAACAATTCTCAAAGCGGTCGGAAGGAAGGGTAGAACATATGCAAAAAATTGATAATCTCGAGCGTACTCCGGGCGCCGAGGTTCACTACTACATCTTACCACGGTGACTGACGGCCATTTTACCGTTCAAATCAACATCAAACTTCAAGAAGTGAGCCTAGGAAAGAACTGTTTCCAAGGCGCACCACGTGGAGGTTACAGTACGATTTTGGATATCTATTATGGGATGTTTATCGTGAGTCCCCTTGCCTCTCACTAGTCGGGGTGCTTGTTTATTGTGTCTCTCACAGTTCGAGGTGATTTTTGCCTCTCATGAATCAGTTTACTCTATATTGGTGAGACTTCTCCTAGTCTTCATTGCTATAGTTTTTAATATTACTCCGAGTATAAATGTCGCTGAAAATTTCAGCTAGCTTCAGAACTTTCGACAAATACCTTGCGTGGGACAGATAATATAGCAGCAATGTTCTACCAGTAGCCAACAGGTCTGTTTCCGTTGGCGCAATTGTATACTATCTGTCCTATGCAGGTATTGGAAAGTTCTGAAGACAGCTGACATTCCCAGCGACGTTCTTACTTGAAATAATATTATTCCTGAAATTGAGGACGATAGCAATGAAGATAAAAAGATGTCTCATCAATACAGATCACCCCGACTACAAGAGGTAAGGGGACTCACAATAAATGATAACAAGCACCCCAACTCACAATAAATTAGCAAGAAAACTAGTGAGAGGCAAGGGGACTCACGATAAACAAACACCCCATAATAAGTAGTCCAAAATCGTACTGTAGCCTACACGTGACGAACCTTGGAAACTACAGCTTTTTCGTAGTCTGACAACCGACTCATCTAATAAAGAAAAAAGGAGATATAATTATTTAACAATCGCAGCTGCAGAAACTTAAAAGTACACAGCCATATTTTGAATGTAATGACAATCAGTAAACCAATATACCTTGAACCATAAGTATTGTAATGCATACTAGTCCAAAACTGTTGAGAGTCTTCACTGTAAACAGTTCTTAGGCATGCTTCGACCAATCACATTATGCATAAAGACAAAGAGAGTACTACCAATATTCCGCCCTTATGTTTAAGTTGCTCAAAGAAAAATGAAATATGGTTCTGGTACCGCCATCTAGCAACAGTAACGCTAAACTCTACATACAGAGAATCGCTAGACAGTAGTAATATTTATTTTATTTATTTATTTATTTATTTACGTATAAATACATTTACATATTGTGATACTAATCCTAAAAACTTAACAACTAAAATAAACATGAAGAGAAAAGAAATACAAAGATAAGATTAAAAGTAAATAACAACAATAACAAAAATTATTGCAGTATAGCGCGTTTAGCCTGGTTTTTAAAAGCACCAAGACATTTACTAAATAAGTCAAGTTCAGTGCAGTATTTGTTGACTGTTGAGCTTATTCTATTCACCAGACTGAACATAGCGTAAGTTGTTCGACAATAAGGTACTGACAGAATGGATATATGTCTAGTATTAAAAGATGGTACATTAAAACGCATAGACTCCAAGCAATCAGGAGAACTGATGTAGTTATTAATAACTTTGAAGGCGAAACAAACATCGTAATATTGACGCCTGCTATGTAAAGAGCTAATTCCCAAATATGATTTTGCTTCCTCACAGGTTAATATACCCCTCGTGCTCAGTTTATAGCACATAAATCTGACAAATTTGTTTTGTACAGATTTAAGTCTGTTGATATATATATTGTAGTACGGTGACCAAACAATGTTGCAAAATTCCATAATAGATCTAACTAGAGATATATATAAAATAGTTAACGCTCGAGGATCTGAAAAATCTTGAGCCATTCTCTTAAGAAATCCTAACATTTTATTTGCCTTTCCAATCATGTGTTCGAACTGCTCAGAAAAAGAAAGTTTAGAGTCAAATATAACACCTAAATCTTTCACCGTAGTTACGTTATGCAAGCTCACGCTATTAATACTGTAGTCAGGACTAATGGGTAACAACCTGCGACTGAATGTCATGGAATAGCATTTATCAACATTAAGATGCATGTTGTTGTCTTCGCACCATGAATAAATTGAATCTGGGCACAGTCATTCAGAGAATAAATATCACTAAATATTTTTTTTTTTTTTTTTTTTATTATTAGCCTTATTTATATTAATGTCCTGGCGGAGTTCAGCCGTAGGCTGATCTTCCACTCTACCAGGACAGACACTCACACATAGACAACATCACAACACCCATTCCCTGCGACATTGCCATCTGCCGCAGCTGAGACTCGAACTCAGGAGAGGAGAGCGACTAGACCGTGTTGTCTCTCACACAACCGCAGTCTAGCCCACTGCTACCATCTCGGTAACACGTGAAAAACGCCACTACACATCCATACCCTAGCCAGGATTCGAACCCGGGACCCTGTGGTCGCAAACCTAGCATCCTAAGCACTGCGCCACCGAGACGGTGGTTTCAGGTCGTCCGCAAACAGTAAAAATTCACAATCAATATTTTTAGCAATATCATTGATGAATAAATTAAATAATAGGGGACCAATGTGGGAACCCTGGGGCACTCCAGATGTTGCGGAGAATGTCTCCGAAGTATATCCGTCAACAAGAACCTGCTGGGTTCTCTCAGAGAGATACGACTGAATCCAAGATAATAAAGGAGGACCGACTCCGATTTTATGGAGTTTCTTTATAAGGAGAGAGTGGTTTACCTTGTCGAAGGCTTTGCTAAAGTCCATGTATACCGCATGCACGTCAGCTCCTTTTACCAGAGATTTAACGATGAAGTTGGTATAGATAATATACAAGAGTAATTATATTATAAAGTGTTTATTGATATATATTTACTTACTTCATTCTTATTTTCAATTTAAGGAGTGTAAAAATTAAGTTAACGGTTGTTTAGTTAAGCAGAGAGTTGAGTTAGAATAAGTGTTATGAATTATTGTAATGTAGGGTACAGAGAATATAGTTTTGATTTCCCGAATTATTAACGTGTTGTTACTTTGTGATGGATTACCGTAAGTAAGTACACTTGTGTTTAACATGAAATAATTGACTTGCCTGCTTGGTAGGCATTTGTATTTAATTTGTGATAATTATTATTTTGTAATTATAATCCATTGAAAGCTGGGTATAACTTGTCCCTAGCCTATATATTCCACACCGCCCTGTGAGTTGTCAACTTATGCGGTGTGTTTATGTTATGTTTATATTATTATATTACTACGTATATAATACAATAGTACAATTTACAAGTTGGGTTAACAATTAGCAATAAGCTAGAGAAGAAATTAGATTAAATATAAAAGCACGAGTGGTCCTATTTGCGGAAAACATTTCACGAAACAAAACGTCAAAATATTACCGCGATATTTGTCGACGCGTCGATACAAAAAATTAAAGCGATAAATTTTTCATGTTGGTGTTGTCAAGAGCGAATCTAGGTTAGTTTACGACTAATCATGATATTTTATTGGTGCAATGTTGTCAAGTCGGGCTTTTATTGGCTATCACGTTAATAAGTGAAATAATCGCTAAAATATAGTCAGTGAAGCAGTAAAATTGAATTTGTACAGAAATACTATATATCGAAGTCACATAATTTATTCCATATATAAAAATTTCCACACTGTATTTATGATACTTATATTATAGATATAATTAAATCATAAAAGATTTATTTAGCAATTTAGTAACTAACATCAGGAATGTTCTTGAAAATAAATCAAATCATTTAGCATTCTTGCTGTCTTAACCGACCTGCCGAATTATTTTCTGATATATTTTTCCAGCTGTAAGTTGTTCCGAATTTCTTAACCAAAAAATTAAAGTATATGATGTTTATATGACTTACCTTATAGGATATCGCCTTCCATATTACCATAGCAATACTTGCATTCATCGAAAAATAACACTCATTAATTTCTTTCTTTTGAAGTGTATTGCTTTGTTGAAAAACGTTTATCAAATAACGCGGTAATAACATAACCTGACATTTAATAACATTATTATTTTGTTTTAAAACTGGCCACAGGCAACTTTAAAATGCAAATCAAATGCTATAGTTAGGACACGAATATCGTTATATCCCATAGTATTTATTGGGTTTTGTTAAAAATAATCACTACTAGTCGAAACAATGGATATTTCTAGCGTATTCGCAATATTCTTTAATTTCTTAATAGGTATTTTAGTATTGAGAGAACATTTTTAAAATATACAGGAAATCTCACGTCGTTAATAAATTCTATAAGAGATCTCAAAAAATACGTTATCAAGGGTTGAAATCGTACAATCCAGAATCCACTTGTACAACTTTTCTAGGGTTGAAATATAATGTAAGGTTTAATAATTAATTGATGTGAATGACTGAATTTTAATAAATGATTTAAGTATTTTCAATGTAGGTATTTTTTTTCCTTAAAATGCTAGGAATCCTATCATGTAATTCAATAACTTGTCAGTATTAGTTAGAAGAGTAGTTGTTTTGATTGGTTCTCCAATGATGACTGTTTTAAAGTGTTTTCCCAAGTAGTATATTAGCGTGACCAGATTAAGGTACCAATATATAGAAAGTAGATAATTTCATATTAAATAAAAAAGTGTGAATGACTGAATTTAAATAAATGATTTAAGTATCTTCAATATATGTTTTTGCATTGAAATGCTAGGAATCTATCATGCAATTCAATACTTTGTCAGCATTAGCTAGAAGAGTAGTTGTTTGGATTGGTTCTCCAATAATGAGTGTTTTAAAGTATTTACCTAACTAGTATATTACTGTGTCCAGACTAGGTCAACAATATACGAAAATAGGTAATTTTATAATAAATAAAAAAGTGTGTAAGTTGTGATTTGCTTAATACCTAAATAATATTCTCTAATCATGATGTAAGCAAATTGTAATGAAGCATTCATAAATTCATGTTCCATTACTAAAGTTTAAGGATTTACACACGACACCAATATGCACACGGCACGCAAATCCACCTAGCTCCCGTCTAGAGGCATGGATTTGCACACGACATTAAACTATACGCAGTTCTACGTCACCAGTAAGCAAGGATTCTCGGAAATAAAAGCCCGGCCACAAATCAACTAATTCAGTGTGAGCAATTCTGTCAATCTGTCTTCAGCGTGCTGAGCCGAACATATTACAGCTTTGTGTGTCTCCCGACGCAAACACGACGGAACGAATGCAATCTGACCTTGGGAATCCTTCAGCGTGTTGAGCTGGGACCCCTCGAGTTGTTAGTCATTCCGCGACGCCGTTTCGCCGCAAGAACCACAGCGGATGAGCCTGACCTGGAGACCTCCTGCAGCGTGTTGAGCTTGGAAACTTCTTGAGTCGACGATATTCGCCCGACGCCCGATGCCATTCCAGTAGCAGCAATTAACTTCGCATCGCATCGTTACACTCTCTCTCTTTCTCTCTCTCTCTCTGTCTCTCTCTCTCTCTGATAACAGAAAATGTTATCCTTAGAACCGCAAAAGATACGGACTTGTATAACTTGTACCTGTATGTTATGTAACACTGCCACATATTACCTGTTTGAAGAAGAAAATAAATTGTTTATATTTTTATTGGGCTGTCTTATTAACTAATCTGGACCCTCATTAATCTCCAAACCAGCTACCCGACAAAAAACCGATACAAAATAAATAAAAAATAATTAATTGTAAAAATAAATCAAGAATAGGCTTGTAAATAATGAATGAATGTTTCTATACTCTACTGATGAGAACTAACGAGTTCGAAAAACTTGTATAACCGTTCTAGAGTTAAAATAGAAGGTAAGGTTCAATAATTGCTGTGAATGACTGAATTTAAATAAACGATTTAAACATTTTCAATAAATTTTTTTGTATTAAAATGCTAGGAATCCTATCATGTAATTCAATACTTCTTTAGTATTAGCTAGAAGAGTAGTTGTTTTGATTGGTTCTCCAATAATGGGTGTTTTAAAGTATTTACCTACGATCACTACTGTAAATAGTAAAAAACACACTACCTGCCATCTATATAAGTTGGATTTTACATATAAACGCACTGTAAACAAATCGCACGGTAAACAAAACGCACGGGACACGCAAATATAGGTGGCTTAGTTCGCTGACGCGGGGTTTAAAAAGACAAATGCGCCTACGTAATTTTCAAACGCTGTCAAAACTGACATAATATTTGTTGATTAATATTGTTGACTTGTTGATTGTAAGTAAACTAAATTCAGATTTTACTAAAAAAATAAATAAATAAATATGATCGTAGGTAAAGTATAGTACATAATTCGAGTTGTAAAGCAATTACGCACTCATGGAAATACGCACTCGCCGCTACGCGGCATCGTGCGTAACTTTTCCATTCGTGCGTAATATGCTTCTTACAACACTCATTACGTAATATACTATTACCTAACTAGTATATTAGCGTGCCCAGATTAGGGCAACAATATGCAGAAAGTATTCTATTCCATCAAATTATAGTGTTAAAACTCCAAAAAACCGTAATGCGCGTCCCCGAAAAGCCCCAGATATCGGACCATAAATGAAGAAAAATGGTCCAAGCCATCTTGGCGCGGCCATTTTAATTTTTCTGTTTTTTTCAATAACATTGCATTGTCAAAGGACTTATTCAAGTGTGTACAATTTCAGCTTGATAGGATAATAGGAAAAGCGATAAAATTCCATCACAAATATTGAACCGGAAAGACATTGCAAGTTAAATCAAAGCTTGTAAAAACAAATTTTTCCCACGTATAGCTAACTTTATGGCCAACACTGAATAAAAAACTACTAAATTGAGGATGAATTTCGTTTTTTCCTATTTTCTGTAGAATTCATAGTTTTGGAGATCTGGAAGTATAAAGATGGCATCCGATCGTTTATAAGACTAAATATTTAGTTTATATGTTAAATATCTCAGAAACTATGGCACGCTAATAAAAATATCGCAATTACTGTAAGTAGTCAGTAATTAAAAAAAATGTAATTGTCAAATACTATTTTTCAGGAATGACCTAAACGTTTAAATGTTTTCGTCCGTTTACAGCATGTGCTTTAGAAAAAAAAGTGCATTTTAAACTCGTAAAAAACGTAAAATTTTTATTTGTTTACAATTTTTCAATACATATTTATTTTAGAGAATAAAATTATATAAAAAAAATATATTTAAGAAAAAGCTCTTATTTGAAAAAACTACTAAAAAATAAAAATAATTTTTTTAAAATTCATACATCTGGAAACCAAAAGCTTTGGGGACGGTCACACAGCGCTATTGCATGGTTACTTTGCTCAATTCGCCGCCCCCAAAGCTTTTGGTTTCCAGATGTATGAATTTTAAAAAAATTATTTTTACTTTTTAGTAATTTTTTTCAAATAAAAGCTTTTTCTTAAATATATTTTTTTTATATAATTTTATTTTTTACTTTTTAGTCTACTTATTTTACAGACAGACAGATTATTTGCCACCGCCATCTACCCTTCTCTCTCCCATCTTCTCATCCCTCTAACACTACTTCCCACTTCCCACCTCCCACCTCTTTCCCAACCATTCTCCTCCCCTTTCCCATCTCTTCCCACCTTTTTCCACCCCATCCCCACCTCTTCCCACCCATTTCCCACTTCTTCCCATCCTTTCTCACCCCATCCCCACCTCTTCCCACCCCTTCCCATTCCTTCCCCACCTCTCCCCACCTTTTCCCACCTCTTCCCACCCCTTTCCCACTTTTTTCCACCCCTTCCCACCTCTTCCCACGGAGCTAAACCGATATCTGATTCATATTCAGCATGTCGAAATACACAGAGGTTACCCAATGCAGTCCCAGAAACAGATCACTTTTCACTTTTTTTGTATCTGTAATATATTTGAATACGCGATTTTCTAGAAAATGGCGGAGGATCCGGTGACATTCAAATATTACTCAGACACGTACACACAAAAAAGACCTGTTTCTCGGACTCCACTGGGCCACCCCCATGTATTTCGACATACTGAACAAGAATCAGGTATCCGTTTAGCTCCGTTACCCACCAATTTTTAGTAAATCGCGAATGCTACATAGACTACAGGCCAAATTCTGATGGATATTCTGGAATATGTCATTTTTGTAATTGTACCAAGTGATTACGAACAGTTGCATGTTGCTTGCACGTTGCGGCTGCTGTTTATAAGCGTACAAAGTTCAGACCTGCTCTGAGTCTTGGACCATTAGGAAGACAGACAGACTGAAGGCGCTTGTTACGAATTCTGTGGACAGCCCATCGTACCATCTCAATGCTCTAAGAAGTACGTCCCACAAAGCTCTCCAGTATTGTATTCTCTCATTTTTTGGTCACATCAACCGATGACAGGACAATGTAGAACGCCCTTCTTAACGTTGGGCTGATATTACCAAAGAGCTGATGGAAGAGATCTTTGGCGAGGCTGTGCGCCTAACAGACAACCGCGGCAGGTGGTGTAATGTTGTCAGACATATAACAAAAAGACAACTAGAATAATTAATGGATCTCAAAATGTCTGCCAAGACGTTGTGAATAACAAAAATATGAAAAAGATATCTATCATGAATTTATTAATCCAGCTGAAACTCTGTCACCTATTTTTGATACCGCAAGCGTGCAGCTGGTGATAAATGAAGAAAGTAACGAGGATTAATTATCTTTTTGATGTTTAGTTACAAATTATGTTATTAAAAAATGTAATAAATATTTGTTTTAAAGATTTTTTTTTTTAACATGTGCCACCAAATAAGAAAATCTGAAAAAAATGAGGGTATTAATAACACAAATGCGCGTATGTCTGAAAAATATCATATTTCAAAAAAGGCACTTTTGGGCACTTTGGATTTTTCTTTTTTTTTTTTAATTTGAATTTCGCCCCAAATACGACGCAATAATTTTTTCTGAGTTCATCTGGAAGATCTATGTTCGGTAATTCTTTCAAACTTTTTCGTCCTTTACGTAAGTTGCAACAAATTTTTAATTACCAATTGCCTTTTTTGTAAAAATTCAGCTCTCCCTTGGATTTCTGGAATGATACTCTAACAAAGATTTTTTTAAGGTCAACGGAATACTTTGATGGTCATTTCATGTAATTTCCTTTATGGGCATTTTTCACATGCTTATCCAGCTAGACCATTTAAGGGTGGTTTCCACGCATTGGAGGTAAGAGCAAAAGAACAAAAAAATATTACATATGCTGAGTTATCGGTCTTTATAATAAAAGTACTCTTTTCTTACGTTTCGGTTTATTCAACCATCGTCAGAGAAATTAGTTAATATTATTGTTGAATTGCACACTGCAAATATTTACATTCTGGGTGTATTATAGCCACCTATAATTGCGTGTCTCGTGCGTTTTGTTTACCGTGCTATTTGTTTACAGTGCGTTTTGTTTACAATATGTAAAATTCAACTTACATAGATGGCAGGTAGTGTGTTTTTTACTATTTACAGTAATGATCGTAGGTAAATACTTTAAAACATTTATTATTGGAGAATCATTCAAAACAACTACTCTTCTAGCTAATACTGAGGAAGTATTGAATTACATGGTAGAATTCCTGGCATTTTAAGGCAAAAAAAATTGAAAATACTTAAATTATTTATTGAAATTCAGTCATTCACAACAATTATTGAACCGTACATTCTATTTCAACTCTAGAAAAGTTGTACAAGTTTTTTCGAACAGAACAGAAACATTCATTCATTATTTACAAGCCTATTCTTGATTTATTTTTACACTTAATTATTACTTCCACATCCAGTGGAAGTATAGTAACGAGATAAAAAATTTTAAAAATTTTTATTGCTCAAATAGGCTTAAAATGTCATGAAACGTCGAGATTTTAAGTTTGAGCGAAAAAAAATTTCTGTTTGTCTGTCGGTCTGTCTGTAACTTTTTTTTTGTGCGCACGTTTACTCTGGAACCGTTTAAGATATTGACTTGAAATTTGGTACACATATGTACTTTAACGAGATCTGGAACTAGATTATATTTTCATCTTGCTTCATCGAAGGTTTGGGGGGTAAATTGAGGTAAATATGGGGTAAATGGGTAAATCAAGCAGGTAAGAGTCCATAAAATTGGTATTTAGTATATACAAGAGAAGCCAAGGTCTCAAAAAAAAATTTGGCATTAGCCACCCCCATTACCAAATGGTATTTGGGGATTGAGTCCTGCTTGTTGTAAAACTAAAGTATACCAAAAATGACTTGATTTGGTGTTTTACAGGGCGTTTTATAAGCAAAGTTGTAAAAATCACCACTAATAAAGTACCTTTATTTTTCAAAATATGAAAAAATTCCACTAAGAAAAGTTATTTAGAATTCAATTTTATACCTCTATACCAAAGTTCAGGAATATAAAATTATTTTTTTGAAACTTCCCATTTTTTCAATAAATTATTATTTTATTTTGAACCATTCAATTAAAACTGCATAGAAATTATTTTTTGTTAATTAATATTTAAAGTTATGTAGAAGCTAAAAGTAGGCTATGAGAAACTTTAAATATGAATTCAACTATTATTTCGCAAAAAATGGGAAGTTTCAAAAAAATAATTTTATATTCCTGATATACTTTAGTTTTACAACAAGCAGGACTCAATACCCAAATACCATTCCAAAATTCCAAAATTTTTGGTCCATTACACCTCTTGTTACATCCTCGGTTACATCTATCCTGGGACACACTATATATGATATAATACACTATATATAATACACCCAAAATGTAAATAGTTGCAGTGTGCAATTCAACAATAATATTAACTAATTTCTCCGACGATGGTTGAATGAACCGAAACGTAAGAAAAGAGTAATTTTATTATAAAGACCAATAACCCAGGATATACCCACATCAAGTTAATTTGATATCAACGGCCAAGAAAATAAAAACATCTATATATTATTACATATGAGATTATTCCTAAATTTTACCTATTTCTTACCTATAAATACTTTACTTTATGTCTTACACACAAAAAATTACGAAAAATTTACAGTTCTTTTAACAGTCGTAGAGAAATTATTTTATTTATTGCCCTAACACGGATCAGCAAGTTCCAAGGACCTCAAACGCATCCATTCCTAACTAAAGTGATTTCAATAAGCAATATAGCATGTCACAAGCATACATCCATTTAGCTGTTATAAACTTTACGACATTTTCTTCAATCTTTTTTGTAATTACTGAAATCAAATCTAATTTTTTATCAGATATTTGTACGGAATTAAATAATTTATTTTCCCGTTGCGACCGACGAAATCGCCCAGTCTCCCTCGAACTTTGATAACCGACAGGACAGAATTCAAAATAACTTAACATCGTAGGTAACGCTTATTTCCAGTACGCGTGTTACGTACTGGCATATCAATATTTTCTTCCTCTCATTGTCCTTACATTTAGGGTGCAAAAGGGAGCACGCACCTGGGCACACAGCTGCACAGTTGCTGTATCAAGGTAAAAAGATCCTTACGCCATCCCGGCAGAGAGATGGGATCATAAATCACGGTAGATTTTTCGGAATCGCTTTTTACTAAACACGTTACATCAATGTATGACGTACCTATATTGCTGTGCTATACTAAGTTGCGTGTCTCTGCATTAAATATGTGACGGAGAAATATGTTTAAGAACCTAAGTACCAGTTTATAGCCAAAAGGAATATGTTACGACGTCTTTTATGATGGTGAAAAGTTTCGTTCGACAAATCATTTTTGAATTATGTGACTTTAATATTTAGTGAGGAAAATTATTCCACTTGTTTATTTTCTGTGGGTTTTCTTTGTTTGATTATATGTAAATACTGGTCCAGTCCTGCTCTTCTAAATTGAAAGGTTCTGCACTAAAAATGTTTATACTTGATCGGTGATTTAAAACAAGTTCATCTTATAGCAATTCAAGTAAAATTAAAGTTAAATTTTCTAATATAACATCATACTATGAAGGACGATAATGCGATTAAAATATATTAACAAAATTCAGATTATTTTATATAGGGTGTCCAAAACGACGCTGCCAAAATGATATTGCAGATAAAACATTGAAAATGAGGAGATTTGTATTTTTGCGTTTTGTCGAAATCTAATTTTGGGGGATTATGGGCAGATTTTTTAAAATAATTCTCAAAAGACGCAGGCCCGATTTGGATAAAATAAAATAAAAATGAGCATCCACAACAGAGTGCAGTTGAATTGATTTTTTTCGCCGACAACATTCCACCTGAAATTTTATTGTTGATTCTTATGTATTATGACCTCCTGATTATGAAAAAAATTTTTGCGCCCAAAAATTCTTTGTGCGTCAAAAGTTAGATGCATTTTGTCGCGCTTTCACGGATATTCAACTTATCTGCTTAATATATCTTGTAAGTACTAGTAATCGGATGGGAATCTTGAAAATACTGGCTAATTTCAAATAAAATTCTTAAAGAAAAACCGCTGCCAAAGGAATCACTACTTCCACATCCAGATTTGCGCAATGAAAAAATTTTCTAGGTGGAAATAATTGTTTATGGAACTTTAACAATATAATATTTGAAATCGTCTACACCAAAAACCCATAAAACGATATCCCACATCAGTAGTGGGTTGGGGGTAGTGCTAGGGGGATGGTAGTGGGTATAGATGAAGTAAAAAAATTTTGAGTATTTTGAGTCCTTTGATCCTTGTACACACACTAAATCACAGTTTTTTCACCCCCTTTTATAATGGGGTGAGGGTAGTAATGGGGGTGGCTAATGCGAACAATTTTTTTGAGACATTAGCTTCTCTTGTATATACTAAATACCAATTTTATGGACTTTTACCTGCTTGATTTACCTATTTACTCCCATTTACCCCCCCAATCCTTCAACGGAATAAGATGAACATATAATCTAGTTCCAGATCTTGTTAATAGACATATGTATACCAAATTTCAAGGCAATATCTTGAACGGTTGCAGAGTAATCGTGCGCACAAAAAAAAGTTACATACAGACAGACAGACTGAATTTTTTTCGCTCAAACTTAAAATCTCGATGTTTCATGACATTCTAAGCCTATTTGAACAATAAAATTTTTTAAAAATTTACCAGTTTATAGCCAAAAGGAATATGTTACGACTTCTTTTATGATGGTGAAAAGTTTCGTTCGACAAATCATTTTTGAATTATGTGATTTTAATATTTATTCAGGAAAATTATTCCACTTGTTGTTTTTCTGTGGAGTTTCTTTGTTTGATTATATGTAAATACTGGTCCAATCTTGCACTTCTAAATTGAAAGGTTCTGCACTAAAAATGTCTATGCTAAGCCGGTGGTTTAAAACGTTTGACGTTATTTTTCCATGTTATGGCAGTTCACATAAAGTTATTAAATTTTCTAATATAGCATCATAATATGAGGGACGATAATGAGACTAAAATGTATTAACAAAATTTATATTTTTTTAATATAGGGTGTCCAAAAGGATGCTGCCAAAAAGATATTGCAAATAAAATATTGAAAATAAAAAGATTTGTATTTTTCCGTTTTGTTTTGAAATCTAATTTTGGGGGATCATTAGCGGATTTTTTTTAATTCTCAAATGACGGCACACGTGGGGCAGAAATTAAAAAACGTGGCAATAATTCTAGGTTCCGGAACAATCCCTAAAAAAATCATTTATATGGGTTTTTTGGGTGTACATGTTAAATCTGATGTTGAAATGTAAAAATATAGACTTGTCTGCCATCTTGGAAAAATAGAAAACACAATAAATTGCCGAAAAAATCAAAATAGTTATCTTTTCGATAAAAGGAGTAATTTCACCAAAGTTGGCAAAAATAAAACTCATCTATGGTCAAATATAATGCACTAAACCCGGACGCTTTAAGTCAAATAGAAAGGTCAAAGATGGCGGACGAAATAAAAGTCTTTAATTCTTCGCCAAGTTCATTTTTTTTTAATTGTCAAAAAAAGGGCATTTTTTACAATGTTCAAAAATGAATTTTTCCTGACCCTCCTTTTTTCACCCAATTTTCATCGAAACAAAATGAAATATACTGTAGAAAGTCTCGTATAACTTCAAAAGTTTAATACAAAATGAAACTCCATTAATTTGATAACGAAATTTATTAAGCATAAGCATGGTAATAGTAATATATGAAAAATAGGAAGGTCAAAGAAAATGCGTTTTTAAAAATTGTAGAAAATGCACTTTTATTAAAAATTACATAAAATTGAACTTTATCTCCTGAAAGTGCCTAGAAGAACCTATAATGGAAAAAAAAATTACGCACAAAGGTTCCTTGGTATTTGACGAAGAATTAAAAAATATATATTTTGTCCGCCGTCTTTGAGCGTTCTATTTGGCTTAGAGCGTCCTGGTTTGGTGCCATTATATTTGACAATAGATGAGTTTTGTTTTTGCCAACTTTAGTGAAATTACTCCTTCTTATCGAAAAAATATTCAATTTTGATTTTTTCGGATATTTTTGGTGTTTTATATTTTTTCCAAGATGGCGGATTGACCTATACATATTGGATATAATTTTTAAAAATTTTATTTTAAATAAGTCAGTATTTTTAAAATTCCCATTCGATTACTAGTACAAGATATATTAAGCAGATAAGTAGAAAATCCGCGAAGGTGTGTCAAAAAGTGCATATAATTTTTGACACGTTAGAAATTTTTGGGCGCAAGATAATACAACGGTGAACGCATAAAACATGGGGTTTAATCCGAATAAGTGCGTGCGTTTTGAAACTTTGGGAATTTGTAGATTTCAATGCCCTGAATGAAATAAGAAAAAATACAAAATGTGATCTCAGCTGCCGGCGCCGCCATATTGAAATAATGGTGCTCAAAAACAGTTTATTTGAAATATCTCGCTTCGGGTACCTCATACGGCAAAAAATCTTCTTATGAAAATAAAAGAGCATTAAATTGTCTACAAAATATGTTCTATATATTTTTCGTTAAACGGAATAGTTTCGGTGCAGCAGCCGATCGAAGTCAAGCATTCTTGACAAAATTATGATATTTTGCAATATCTCGATTTAGTGTGACTTTTATGAAGGAGTATTTTTGTGTTGAGACAAAATTTGTTTTCATACCTGAAAATCCTCAAATATAGTTGATTTCACTTATCTGATACGCATAGCTCAATGTTCAATACTCGTTTCCACACCACCTTGAGGTAGAGTATATGGCTCGTTTCTTTTTACGCGGTTGTCCCCTATAGGCCTAATCCACGACTAGCATGCTTCTTGAGACGTTTTAGGTGCTTGATGTCGAAGGTCCAGATTCGTTGTAGTCTTCAACAACACTTTCTTCGGAAATTGCTTCCGTTGCGCTGTCCACTGATTCTACGTATTGATTGTTCTCCTTGCTTGAGAGATATGTTTCGACTGGAGAGTCAACTCCTCGTCGACTGTTGCTGGGGCATTGTCGCAGCTTTGTTCGTTACAAAATTTGCAAATTACAGAACATTTTAACATTTCTCGCAGGCATGGAGAACAATCAATACGTAGAATTAGCGGACAGCGCAACGGAGGCAATTTCCAAAGAAAGTATTGTTGAAGACTACAACGACATCAAGCACCTAAAACGCCTCAAGAAGCAGGTTAGTTGTGAATTCGGCCTACAGGGGACAACCACGTAAAAAAAAACGCGCCGTATACTCTGCCTCAAGGTGGTGTGGAAACGAGTATTGAACATTGAGCTATGCGTAGCAGACAAGTGAAATCATCTATATTTGAGGATTTTCAGGTATGAAAGCAAATTTTGTCAAGAATTCTTGAGTTACTCGATCGGCTGCTGCACCGAAACCATTCAGTTTAACGAAAAAATATATGACATATTTTGTTGAAAATTTAATGCTCTTTTATTTTCATAAAAATATTTTTTGCCGTATGAAGCACCCGAAGAGAGATATTTCAAAGAAACTGTTTCTGTGCGCCATTTTTTCAATATGGCGGTGCCGGCGGCTGAGATCACATTTTGTATTTTTTCTTATTTCATTCAAGGCATCGAAATCTACAAATTCCCAAAGTTTCAAAACTCCCGCACTTATTCGGATAAGAATCTACCTATCGACTATACTAAGAAGGTATACTCAGAATGTTGTCTTAAACTCAAATATGTACAAATATACAGGGTGTTCCATTCAAAAATAGAAAGTTGCGATAACTTCCGGGTAAACCGGAAATGGTCTCATACCGTTTTTTATGTCCAAAGATTCATTTTTACAGGTAGTTTATGCACCCCAAATTTCAAATGGATAAGTGAAAAAATAAGGGAAATATAGGAGTGAGCCACGAGCCTGTGTCTCCCGGTATATTGGGGTATTAATATTGTGTGTTGGGCAGCCAAGAATTAATGAAGCAACTGTAATATTTAGTAATTTATTAAAATGTAATCACTTCTTAGGTATTGGAAACTCAATTTCAATGAAGGCATTAGCCAAATATTAATCTTTCTCATCTTCGTAAATATTTCGAATATTTTTAACTTTATTTGTTTATTAGATAAGAACGATTATTACAAGCGAGTTTGTCATCACAGACCTGACATACATTTATAACAAAGATAATTGATTCAAAACGGTAAATATGTAGAAAACTATGTTGTACGTAATTAATCCTTATCGAAACTATTATAACCGTTAAAATTATGTGATGAGTCCAACATGTTTCTGTCTTTAGCTGCGAAAGTAAAAGTAAAATATTATGAATGTTGAAAATCGAGTTTTTTTAACAAACTTGTCAAAAGGAAATCAAGTGGAGTAGACTTTAAACATAAGTAATTTTTTCCTATCATAAAATTCCGAGGACTTACAAATATATATATATAAGCATAACAATGGAAATACAAAAATCAACAAGATAATTTAGTTTAAAAATTCAGTTGAAGTTAGAACGAATATAAAATTCTAAATTAATTATATAACTATATGCAATATATTATTATGGAAATACGGTTTTATAAATAAACATCACGCTAGGACACGACAAAAAAAAGTACAGAAATAGAAACAGAGTCAATTGTCGCCAATTCTCCATCAATCATTTGTTATCAATTTCACACCGTGCTGCAGACCAGTCCAAATGCAAATCAATGAATTTGGACAAGGACACATTATAAATTTCACTATGTATACTAAAAGCCGCTGCCCAAGGAATCACTACTTCTACATTCAGATTTTATATCGAAGTCTCTCACAATGAAAAAAATTTTGAAACTATATTTGCACTCTACTATGTGGAAGCAATTGTTTATGGAACTTTAATAATATAATGTTACGTGTTTACATTCCTTTTGTAAACACCCTGTATCGTGGATCTGGAAATTATAACACCAGGGTAACATTAATTACTATTTTATTAACTTACGTACTAATTACGACAATTAATTACTTCACTAATATGACACTCATTATTATAATTCAATAATTCAGTCACTTGTTCATTTTGCTTGCTTGTTCTTGCTGTCTTAACCGAACTGTTTACCTTCTAAAATGTACTAAAAACTGTCCACACACGGCTTCTCCATTCCTTTGTATACCTAAATAAGAAAGCTCCAGAATGTTCTCTCCTTGTTCTGTAATTTTCTAGAAAGCTCTTTGCAATCCCCAGATTCTGACACCGCGCGCCATCTCTGGGCCGACTGCCAAACTATCTTAATTGTTTTCCTTTACTTATATATGGAACTTGAGGGAACTTTCATAGATGTCTCTGGGGTTAGAGCATGTAACAATAATATTGAAATCGTCGACCCAAAAACCCATAAAGCGATATGCCACATCGATAGTGGGGGTGGATCAAGTAAAAAAATATATTTTGGGTCCTTTGCTTCTTGTACACACATTAAATCCCAATTTTATTTTTTTCACTCCTTTTAATAATGGTGTTAATGGGGGTGGCTAATGCCAAAAAATGTATATATACTAAATTCCAATTTTATGGACTCCTGCTTGATTTACCTATTTACTCCATTTACACCAATTTACCCCCAGCTTTCAACAGAATAAGATCAAAATATAATCTAGTTCCAGATCTCATTAAAATATATACGTGTACCATATTTCAAGTCAATATCTTAAACGGTTCCAGAGTAATCGTGCCACAAAAAAGTTACAGACAGACCAGACCGACAGACAGATTTTTTTCTCAAACTTAAAATCTCGACGTTTCATCGCATTTTAGCTTATTTGGACAATAAAAAATTTCAATTTTTTTTTTTCATTACTGTACTTCAATTGGTGTGGAAGTAAAATGGTAGCAAGAGTCAAGTAACTTAATATTCCTTTTACTTTCAAGTTAGGATTTGGGGCAGGGAAATGAGGAATTGTTGAAGATACCATATTCTATACACAGGAACACGAAAAAACGTATCATGTACTGAGGGCCAGACCACTGTAGCTCTATGTTCGAGCTGTTATTAAAGAAATTACGTCGTTATGTAATAGGGGGTCTGATCCACAACTTTCTAAATAGTTGTGTGTTTCTTGAAACGGCCAAATTTCAAATACTCTTCTTATCAGGCGTGGAGGCAAGGCTCTGTCCTGCTCTTTGTTATTACGTCAACGATATATTTACATACCTTTTTCCTGACCCTTGTGTATTACTCGTGGATGATGCGATCTTTATTTGTGGTGTTGGGATTTAAACAACCTAACATATATTAACATTAAACAGATAAACTAAGGCTGCAAAATGAGGAAAATGCAATGTGGGGTTGCTGAGGGTGGTTCTTGATGGCACTTTAAATTGGTCAGGTCACGTAAACCACTTATGTAAGAAATTAGCTGACGCAAACTTTTTCATAAGGTAATTCAAAAGATTTTAAATTCTGGGGTGGTAAGAACTTCGTATTTCTCACTTTTTCAGGCACATATCATTTATGGTTTAATTGTATGGGTTAACTCAACCCGTGCTATAAAAATTTTTAGATTGTCAATATAAGCTATAAGCATAATATCAGGTGCAGAATCCAGAGATCATTGAAACTCTTATTTAAAGAACTGGGCACTATGCCACTTCCTTCTCTTTACATTTTCCAACATATCTTAGAAATCCATATAACCAAAACATTTTTCAAAACAAATTCAGATTCACATAAGTTATTACTAGAAGTGCTAACCTCGTCAAACTTTTAAGGTATATTAGTTTTTATAATCATCTACCAAACAATATTAAACAAGTGGTCAAGTTGTGCAACCCTTAGAAGACAGATATGCCACGGGACGCTTCTGTGATTTTATGCTTAAATTCTGTTAAAACTGTGCTAAATTTATCACAATTATTTTGAAT
The DNA here is from genome assembly GCA_936432065.2 of Rutpela maculata. Taxonomy (NCBI): domain Eukaryota; kingdom Metazoa; phylum Arthropoda; class Insecta; order Coleoptera; family Cerambycidae; genus Rutpela; species Rutpela maculata. Next base: position 9,946,071 of record OW386289.2, read on the forward strand.
TTAGACGTAAAAATTCAGCACAAATTGATGTATATTAACATGGCACCAGTTATGTTATACAGTGTGTCCCAGGATAGATTTAACAAGAGATGTAATGGACCAAAAATTTTGGAATTTTGGAATGGTATTTGGGAATTGAGTCCTGCTTGTTGTAAGACTAAAGTATACCAAAAATGACTTGATTTGGTGTTCTACAAGGTGTTTTATAAGCAAAGTTGTAAAAATCACCACTAATAAAGTACCTTTATTTTTCAAAATATGAAAAAATTCCACTAAGAAAAGTTATTTAGAATGCAATTTTATACTTCTATGCCAAATTTCAGGAATATAAAATTATTTTTTTGAAACTTCCCATTTTGCAATACATTAGTATTTTATTTTGAAGCATTCAATTAAAACTGCATAGAAATTATTTTTTGTGAATTGATATTTAAAGTTATGTAGAAGCTAAAAGTAGGCTATGAGAAAAGCAGTGGATGATTAACATTTGCTCCTACACAACTTTAAATATGAATTCAACTCTTAATTCTCAAAAAATGGGAAGTTTCAAAAAAATACTTTATATTCCTGAAATTTGGTATAGAGGTATAAAATTGCATTCTAAATAACTTTTTTTAGTGTAATTTTTTCATAATTTGAAAAATAAAGCTACTTTATTAGTGCTGATTTTTACAACTTTGCTTATAAAACACCCCGTAGAACACCAAATCAAGTCATTTTTGGTACACTTTAGTTTTACAACAAGCAGGACTCAATCCCCAAATACCATTCCAAAATTCCAAAATTTTTGGTCCATTACACCTCTTGTTACATCTATCCTGGGACACACTGTATAATTGATATTTAATTAATATCGGTGAAGCGTCAGATATATCACCAAAGAGCTTTCATTTCATAGACAAGTGCCTCGAAGGGTGGTGTAGTGACATCATTCATCTACCTGAGAAGACAAAAAAAATCACTGCAAATACAATAAGGGGAAAACAGAAACGTCAGAGGTAAGATAACTTTTGTTGTAACCATTTTATTTATGTTGATAACACGCAGATTTTTATCATTTACATACTGGTCATATTTGATAATTTTTAGTTTTTCTACTTTACTGGTTACTATAGAAAAAGAGTCTAACAAATTTCTTAGGGCCGGTTTATCAATGCAGGGTTAGGTTAGTTTGCCCCGGGGCTAAACGCTAACTCCAGGCTAAAGTGTTTATCAAGTCGGGTTAAAAGTAACCCTGGGGTAAAGTCAGAGGTAACTTAGCCCGAACTTCATGACTGTTAGCCCAAGGTTAACCTAAAAGTTTTGTTTGGTGCTGACAGTTGGGTGGAAAGTCGAAGATATTTTTTGGTTAAATTATTAAAAATTGAAGCCTTTGACGAAATAAGCGACGATGAAAAATATTTTGGAATTTTTGGAACACGAGAGACATACTTAGTTTTCTAATGTAGCTAAAAGGCAAATATTAAAATCTATTTTATTGTATTATAGAAATCGTTCGGTTTCTTTGTCCCTGCAAGAGCTTCCTTTATTCTGCGGCGTGTTTATAATTATTTGCTATTTTAATTAATAACAACCGCTCAGATGATGAAAAATTTGGGCCTCTGCGTCCCTTTGTTGGTTTTTCACTCATTTTCTTAAAATAAAAATGTAACTATCGACCAGAAAATATTTTAGTCTATATTATAATTTTTGTTGCTCGTTACTGTCACTGCCAAGTGACTTTTAGACAAAAGCAAACAAATGTTTTAACTTAGTAACAATAACTTAAAAAGCTAACAAACAGAAAATCACTCATTTTTCGGCCAATCACAATCAACTTAGAGCTGACAACTCTGCAGAAAGCGTTACCAACCTCAGGTTATTCAAGGGCTTCCTAACCCACACATAAAATGTGGTGGATAAACGGATGCCAGTTTAACACTCACTTTTCCCCGAGGTTAAAGTTAGCCTAGGGCTAGCTAACATCCAAATTTAACCCTACATTGATAAACCGGTCCTTAGACAAATAAACTTTGACCTGTTTATATTAACCGCTCATATCACGTCCCTAAATTAAGGTCTCCGTAAGATAAATTATGTTAGGTAGTAAATTCTCAAAATAGGGCAATACATTATTTTGTACGTCAACCTCCAAATAGATATTGAATCTAAATTAAACCCGAACCAACCAGTGGTGTACTATTGGTGTATCGCGCCAAAATTAATTTTTTTCCGGCACGTCAGCGGAAATCTTAGAAAACACAAGAATACTGGATCTATAAAACAATGCAGGAACGAAGACACACCAACGACTGGTGCAAAAAATTGATGGTGACGGGAATTACCTGTATGGAGCACTAAACCATTAGCTAGAAGGAGAAAATATAACAACCCAGACATACACCAATGCCATGAAGAATTTACGAAAACAAGTAGCGGACTATATATAAGAATATAGCTAACGAATTAACTGAAAAGGAGAGAAACTGTAAATGAGAGAATTAAAATGACATCCAGAGTTACAAGGGCAGTTATATTGTCTACCGAGAAAAATAAACCATTACGGGACCTGATCAAGAGAATATACATAACCATCTTACTGCCAACGATGACATAAGGAAAAATTGACACCCAATTCTACTGTAATGTCAATAATGAAAATTTTGAATAATAAGGAACCTAACACAGAACCCTGGGGCACACCCGAAATAGATTCAAAATCTGCAGACCGTTGACCACAGTATTCAATATGGTTATGTCATTCTAACTTGCAAGTTTGTAATTTACTATTGGTTATATTTGTAATAGATTTTACTATTAATTTTACATTTTATTGGACCTATTCTTTCCAATTTTTGTAATTGGCATTTAGAATGGATAAAGTTCTATCTCTCTATGATTTGAAAAATAACAGAAATCAAATTGTTGAGATTTTAACATAAAGTTATCATATTTGCAAAGAGTGTAAATAATAGTTATTTATTAGAGAAAGATGCCTATATTCAAGATAAATAGATGGACACATAAAGAACCTTACATTCGTATTTTAAACGCTTAAAACATAAATCTCTGTCCAGGTAAGTCGTGAAATAGCTTTAAGTGTTGCAAGGAAATCATAAAACATTTATTTTAAATCGAAATTCCTAGAAAAACCTTTCTAGCATTTTTCAGTTCCGCTAGACTTGTCGGCGACTTCATTCGAAAAATATTTCACCCCAAAATAATCCTAATGAGCAGGTGTGCAAGGTCCATTTCCAACTGGCAGGGGATTTAAACCTTGTTTCTCTTGAAAGAAAATACTTTGGTCCTTAAGCCATTAGTTAGGTACCTATTTTAGCAAATCATTCCAGCTACGTTCAGTATAATTCTCTCTGGCGAGCTGTGTAAGCTGATAATTTGAGATTCTTACCTGTCTTTGGCCAGGTACGTGTACTTGTACAAGTTGTTTGTTTTATTTTTTACAATTATTTCGGTATATTTGTATTTATGTAACTGTGTGGACGTACTGGGAGTAGCACATGGAGATAAATACTAGAAATAACAATATGTTTATTACAATATATTGACAAGGGCCGGACAGAATCTATCAAAATTCACTATGATTAATAATAAATAATTAATTTTCCTTATAAAACAATACTTAATTAGTGGAGCCAAATTAGAACTAAAAAATTCGTAATGTGAATTGTCTGGTCAGGGCAACTTAAGTTCACAGTTCAGTTTTGCAGTTTCTTCAAGGTCGGTGTATTGTTTATTTAAACAATTTAATTTTTTAAACTGTGTTTTCCATCGGTTTTCTTTGAATATCTCGAAATCTATAAGTTCTATGGAAAACAACAAAAACAAGGAAAATGTTCGTTATGAGCTGTACAATAAAAGTACATAAACTATAATTCATTCCAATTGTTGTTATTATTTAAAAAAAACTGAATATTGCAGAATTATGCGTTTCTAAACAAATCACTGTTCTTTCAAAAATAATGGATAATATTCAATGAAATTTTTGAGAAATATAACTCTTATAAAGTACAATCACAGCTTATAATTTCAAATCGAAATGATTATTAAAACGGCTCAAATATACAATTGTTGCTAAAACTTTGCACCCTTGTGAAATCCTGCCATCAAAACCAAGAAATGTGTACGATGGCTCAAATTGTAGCTTTTTATAAGTGCTTTAAGATCACGGAGATAGTTTTTTATTTATTTATTTTTTTTTTTTTCAAAATTGAAACCCTTTTTATTGCAGTTACTTTTAATTTTCGAAATTGTAGTTATAAACAAATTCAAATAACTCTCTATTTTTTTATGAAATCAAAAACGGTAAAGGAGTAATGAAAGTCGATTAAAAAAGCCAACTTTAAAAAAAAATGTGTGCCCTATTTACATTTGGAGCTGAGATACGTTAGTTTTTATGTTTAGGTCAGGGGCGAGCGTAGATGCGTCTTCACTGTGTAAGTATCTCGATACCCCAAGTGAAGCAACGTGCAGCGCGGTTAGTACTTGGATGGGTGACTCACTCATCTTGGGAAACACAGCGATCTCGTCCCACCTTCTAGCGGCTTGTATATCAGTGTATACGCGGAAGCTATGTAATTTCAGACGAGGATTACGTAGTGGATATACCATACTTCGGAGGGGATGTAAAGCAGGCGGTCCCTTATCTATTAAATGTTAGGCAGGTAAAAGTTCTCTACTCTTCTTAAGGGAAGAGGTTCGGCAAAATTTCCAGATTGGGGGTAGCTCGTCTCCTGGCGTCGGTGATAGTCCCTGGTAGCGGAAATAGAGCGACGTTAAATAAGTAGTTAAAAAAAAAACGTTTAGGTCACTTATAAATAAACAAATCGATAATTCTTATTGAAATTTGGACTGGCAATTCTCCAATGTCTATTATATTGTCTCTGCTGCTTGAAAATAATCCAAAGCACAATTTTTAAAATGTATTGTATAGAGGCCCGAACGTGGGGTCTTTAGCGATTTTGTTAGAGATCCGAATATCGCCAAATATGTCTACATTTTATATTATGTTTTTACAAACCAGACTTCAGTCCCTATATAGCCCAGTGGGTAAGGCGACTACCATGTGGACACATTTAAAACTCTAATATAGTTTTTAAGTCTACCTGAGGCAGACAGGAGCTTCTAGACCCCTCCCCCCCCCCTCGAATTTACTTCCAAGCCGAACCGGACCTACCTCGCCCAGCCTCACATCCACTTCGGCGATGTTCGCTATGGTTGTCTGGCTGGCTCCTGGCTAGGATCCAGCGGGGCACACATATTGTACTTAAACTTGCAATAAAATATTGTTGAGCCTTGAGCGACTTTTCACTTTTCATACCGGATGCGGATGTCTCGGGTTCATATCCTGCTCCCGAATTTTTTTTTATTGTATCAGTAATATTAAAAGATTTACAAAGCTGTATACATGAACATAAGAGTACTTGTTCAAGTTAGGTTGGTTTACCAATTTCGTGACAAAAATTAAAAAAGTTAAATAAACAAATTGAAAATGTGCATCATGTTCTCAAAGCCGCTTTATTCGAGGTTATTTTAACAATTGTAGCTTTGGAATATCTTCAAATAGCAAAAACGAAACAATAACCATTGGAGAATAACCAGCCCAAATTTCAAGAAGAAATATCGATTTGTTTATTTATAAGTGACCTAAACGTAAAAACTAACGTATCTCAGCTCTAAATGCAAGTAGAGCATTAATTTTTCTTTCCAAAAGTTGGCTTTTTTAATCTACTTTCATTACTCGTTTACCGTTTTTGATTTCATAAAAAAAACAGAGTTACTGGAATTTGTTTATAACTAAAATTTCGAAAACCATAAACAACTGCAATAAAACGGGTTTAAATTTTGAAAAAAAAAAATGTTTTTCTCCTTAATCTTAAAGTACTTATAGAATGCTACAATTTGTGCCATCGTACACATTTCTTGGTCTTGATGGCAGGATTTCACAAGGGTGTAAAGTTTTAGCAACAATTGTATATTTTAGCCGTTTTAGTAATCATTTTGATTTGAAATTTTAAGTGGTGATTGTACTTTATAGGAGCTATATTTTTCTAAAATTTCATTGAATATTATCCATTATTTTTGAAAGAACAGTGATCTGTTTAATAACGCAAAATTTTGCAATATTCAATTTTTTTAAATAATAACAATTGGAATGAATTATAGTTTGTGTACTTTTATTGTACAGCTCAAAACGAACAATTTCCTTCATTTTATTGTTTCAAGATATTCAAAAAAATCCGATGGAAAACACGGCCTAAAAATGTAATTGTTTAAATAAACAATACGCCGACCTCGCAGAAACTGCAAAACTGAGCTGTGAACTTAAGTTTACCCCCTGACACGTTAAAACAGAAAAACTGCCCTGACCAGACAATTCACACTAAAATCCTAATTTGACTCCATTAATTGCATAGGAATAGTCCATAGAGAAATTGCAAGTACAAAATACAAGTTTAAAAAACATATTACACATGCAATAAAAAGGTTGAATATTTAAATTAGTTGTAAACAGATAAAAATCAGATAATGTGTAAAAACATCGGTCTAATAAAAACGATTTAAACCTACTTAAATACTAGTTTTTACTAAACTTTATATAGCCGAGTAAATGATTAAAAATTCGGATACTGTTGTGAGATGGTGAGTTTTTGGTGAGTTTAAATTTTACAGAAGGCACCTGTATTAAATTTTTCTGTCGTGTGACGGTGACTTAAGGTGGCGATAGTGTATTTATTGTGAGTTTTGTTAAATTGTTGCTTACAACAGGCTAATAACAATTAATTTCAAAAGGACTCTATTCTGATCATAGACTAAGGCCTCTTCGTTTATCTAACTTTACACCGCGAGGAACGGATTTTATGACTGCCCAATCCTCGTACCGTTACGGAATGGAATCTTCTATCCAAAAAAAATTTCTCTTTTTTTCAAATTCAATTATCATTATTTTTTCTGAATAATTACCATATAGAAAACATTTGTAATTGTTGAACAACATTCGAAGAATAGAATTTTTCTTCTCATAGCAAAATCTGACAGAAAGTGAAGTACTTATAGCCATTTTTCGAAGACCCTTTTTTTCCAAAAAATAGAATCTCTCTAAAAATAATGCATATATCGATCTGAAAATTTTACCAGATATTCCCTCCTATTATAACATGTACTTGTCTAGTGAAATTACAAAAATTTTCCTAAAATTTTGCTAAAATTCAAATTCAAAATTTCCGTTAGTTTTTAAAATTTACTCCTAACGTGATAAAGCTATCTTAACGTTCGAGAGCTCATCTTCTAGCTTTTCTTTAGTACCTATAACTTTCCCCATTTGAACTTTCCTCTGAGATTATTAGCCTTCTATTTAAACGCAAAAAACGATTTTTCAACTTTACCACCCCCCACCTCCTTTATCCGCTATGACATCACTTGGCACGCTATAAGGGCTTGTTTTGGATGCTCAACTCATCAACTTAAAACAATAAAATCGTAGTTATCTATTTTCGCCACATTTTGATACTATTCGTGACAATTCAACTGGACTATATAGCTTCCCTTAGGAAGGCGTTGGTGGGCATATGTTTATATTATATGAACTTTTTTTCATATTTGTCCATGTAAAATCTGCACCAGAAGTTTGTAACAGGCATTTTCCGGACACCCTGTACAGTAGTCTCTAAAGTAATACTAGTAAAGGTGTCACAAATAAAAAGCATAAATATTATTATTAAAGAAGTTTAGATGCACACACAGATGCCTTAATACAATTCATCAGATGAATATTAATGATTGCAGTGGTATGCGTATACATAATCAATTTTATTTACAACCTTGTTTATGAGATTATAACGGTAATTTTTATTTTAATTATACTGATAATTTGACTACAACGGCCAAGTCACATTTCTGTAAAAATATGCCATATGGTAGCACGAGATTAAAATAGGGTTGATTTAAATTGCGGCCTCAGATAAATGAAGAGGTGTTACGGTAGACCAGACCAACGTGCTCTTCTCTCTGTGATTTAAAATTTGTATTGTTGTTTTGGTCCAACGTTTCATCCCCATGTAGAGGGACCGCCCGTGGCTCCCGCTTCTAAACAATTTAAGTACCAGCGATAATATTTTCTAATACTCCGAAATCTGGGTAAACCGAATGTGTACTGAACTTCGGTGTCCACGATATTACGTTCGTGTACAGCTGCAAATGTGGGTAGGTACGTCTGAGAGGCGATTTCTAGCCGCCCGTTTTGCACAATTATTAAGAATTTGATGCAGCTTTCGAAAGTATAATAAAAAGCAACGAATGTTAATTGCTAGCTGTGATTACTTCTATTTAACTTATTTATTTAATTATAGATATACAACAGGCTAAGCCCAATTACAGCATACAGTTAGAATTACGTATATACAGTGTATCTCATTTTATTTATTATACTCTTCGCAAAAACGAAGAGTATATTGTATTTGATCAGCACATTTCTAAAATCGTAAATATCGCTCGTAGAGAAAAAAAATTCATATCATTGTGTTAGTGATCGAATTCTGAACAAAATGTACGTCTGTCCGTCCGTCCGTCACGTTTCTTGTAAGCACGATAACTCAAGAAAGAAAAATCCGATTGTACTGAAACTTGGACAGTAAATTAGTGTTAGCTGGAGGAAGAACCCTATTGTTTTTGAACAAAATCGATCGGTAGATAAAAATGTTATTAATGATTTAAATTTGAAAAATTTTTTTTTTTGATTTTTACGTTTTTGTAATTGAATAGAAATCTGGTGAAATTATATTTCATTTTAATATCTAAATATTTATATATTTTACAAATATACATTTTATAATGTAATATGCAACCGTGAAAATATGATTTTAGCTCGTGTCTTATAATGTAAAAATTTACATTTTTTTACGTGTAAGGTGGTGGTGTAGTTCTTACGCTTTTGACTCGGAACCCAAGGTTCCCGGATTCGAAACCCAAATGGGGTATGGTACAGTTTTTCTTTTATTTTTACTTTATTTTACACTGAGTATTTTTACCAACTAAGTTCGTACTATAAAATCAGAAATGTCTAAAACTAACATTATTTACAAAAAATTGCGAAGAGTATCCTATAGAATGTGTAACAGTTATATAAAAAGTTCAGTGAACAGGCGAAGAGTACGTTTTTAGCTTGTTTATTTATTTGATTACACTGTCCAACAGGTACTTGACCCTACTATTGGACAGGGAGATACAAAGAAATTCTACTAAAACAGTGTTAACAAACAATAGACGTGTATAAATAAAAATGTAGATAACAAAACAGATAAAAAAGAAACTATAATGTTTTTAACATTATCTATACAGGGTGTCCCACGACGAACTGCGGCGATCGATATCTCGAAAAGTAGACATTGTAAAATTTTGAAAATTTGGTAGTGAACTAATGTCGTTGAGGGCAACTCGGCTAAAACATTCTCAAGATGATGGCACTTCCGGTTATACCGGAAGTAGAAGTCAACTTGCTTATTTTAAATGGGACACCATATATATTATTACATTTTTGGATTCTACGCAAAATTCTAGGCCGATTTTGTGTATCATGTATTTTACCTAAGTCTCTCCGTTTTTGACACATTTCAATTTTTATGTCAAAAATGACGTTTGCAGACCCTAAAAGAATTATTAATTTTTCCTATAAGGAAGCCTTTATTATCTAATTTGGGTTGTATTCTTTGTTGAGAAAGACCTACTTTAATAGTGTTTTTATAATATTTTCATAAGTATTAATACAGTGTTCAAAAAATAAGAATAAAAATGAAATTAAGAAAACTGTCAAAAATCAATTTTTTCAAATGGAAACCCCTATTTTTATAATCTCATCTTATTTACCATTGAAAATAAGGGTAAGTTTGCGTATGGATGTCTATTCCGAAAATTTTTAGTTTTCGAAATATTACCAATCCAATATTTCTATATGGGGATTTTGCTATGGATTTTAAGTTCAAATACTCTTAGTTGGCTGTGACGGTGTTGGGTGCTAAACAAATATATGTAGCTGTCACTTACCATTTGACAAGTATTAATTATCATGTCGGGGCGCTTAAATTATACGCACGAGGATTATTTAAATTTGTTAATAATCTATGGAGAATGTAACAAAGTTTTACCAAGAACATGTGAAATATTTGGTAATAGATATCCAGAGAAACGAATACCGTATTAAACGAATAATAGAGAATTTTAAAAATTTTGGCAGTTCAGGGTGGACACTTTGAACCTTTATTAAAATAAAATGTTTTCCTAACTATAAGTAGTTATACTGTTAGTATTTTATGTAAGACCCTTTTGTATCAAGTTACATTTATTTAATTATTTTATGAATTGTTGCCTTAACGGTGCCAAAATGTTTAAAATTCTTCATTATCCGTTTAATACTGTTAGGAGACGGTTTTCGTTTCTCTGGATATCTATTACCAAATATTTCACATGTTCTTGATAAAACTTGGTTACATTCCCCATAGATTATAAACAAATTTAAATAATCCTCTTGCGTATAATTTAATCGCCCCGGCATGATAATTAATACTTGTCAAATGGTAAGTGACGGCTACATACATTTGTTTAGCACCCAACGCCGTCATAGCCAAACTAAGAGTATTTGAACTTAAAATCCATAGCAAAATCCCCATATAGAGATATTGAATTGGCAATATTTCGAAAACTAAAAATTTTCGGAATAGATATCCATATGCAAACTTACTATTTTTAATGGAAAATAAGATAATGTTATAAAAATTGGGGGTTTCCATTTGAAAAAATTGATTTTTGACAGTTTTTTCAATTTCATTTTTATTCTTATTTTTTGAACACTCTGTATTAATACTTATCAAAATATTATAAGAAGACTATTAAAGTAGATCTTTCTCAACAAAGAATCCAACCCAAATTACATAATAAAGGCTTCCCTATAGAAAAAATTGATAATTCTTTTAGGGCCTGCGAACGTCATTTTTGACATAAAAATTGAAAACCAAAACGGAGAGACTTAGGTAAAATACATGATACACAAAATCGGCCTAAAATTTTGCGTATAATCCAAAAATGTAATAATATATAGGGTGTCCCATTTAAAATAAGCAAGTTGACATCTACTTAAGTTTAACCGGAAATGCCATCATCTTGAGAATATTTTAGCCGAGTTGCCCTCATCGACATTAGTTTACTACCAAATTTTCAAAATTTTACCACGTCTACTTCTCGAGATATCGGAAAACAAACAAGTTCAACTAGTTTCTTTGGTAATGTTTTTAAAGCATTCAGGCAGCAATTAAAAATATCTAAATCACCTCAAACTGCGTTGTGATTGTCGCATATTACATAAATGGGTGGAAAATTTAGGATATTTGCTGGATAAGTACCTTCAGATCTGAAATGCATAAATTTAAGGAACTAGTTGACATGCTCATTATAGTGTGGGGTCCAAACAAGTGAAAACAAGTGACGCATATTCAAGCTTGGATCTGACATAACAACAATAGAGCATCTTAAGCATATCTGGGTTTGAAAAATCACGGGAATTTCTAACTATGAACCTTGCTGGCTTCTGATACTATGGTGCTAATATGTGTATTAAAAGAGAAAGTTTTATCAAAGATAACTCGTAAGTCACGTAGTGTTTCGGGCCGAAGAAGTATATTATTGTATATATTATAATTGTAGGAACTAGTATGGACTTTCGTGTAAAAGAGATAACATTGCATTTCTGCGAATTTAATGGAAGATTGTATTTAGTACACCAGTTACTTATTTTGTTTAAATTTTCCTGTATACGAAGACAAATGGTATAAATTCTAGAAAAGAGCTACAAATCATCAGCATACATTAAATACTTAACTTCGTCTGTTAAGTCATCTGCTATGTTATTGATAAATATTGTGAAAAATAGTGGTCCCAGAATCGACCCTTGCGATACTCCCGAGGCAACAACGTATTGGACAGACTTGAATCCATTGAGGGTAACATATTGGACTCTGTTTGACAAGTAAGACCTGAATAATGTTATCAAGCTATTAGAAAGTCCGGCATAATTTAGTTTTTCAAGCAGTATATCATGGTCAGATCTGTCGAATGTCTTGGAGAAATCAGTATAAATTATCGGTTTGGGATTGATCGTCGATGGATTCCAAAATAAATTGTGTAACACAAAGCAGATTGGTGGTTGTAGCGCGCCCTTTCATAAAACCGTGTTGATGGATAGTGATTTTTGTACTGATTTGATCATAAATGACGTCGTGTAGTTAGTAGAAATTCAAGTGTTTTTTCAAAATTACATATTATTGAAAGTTTGATATGTCAGATTTGTCATCCTTTTTAAAAACAAACTTTAGAACGTCTTCACATACCCAGAAAATCACCATTTTTTAAAATTAAATTAAAAATTGTTACTAAAGGTGTGGCTAAAATACACGCACAATCTCTTAGCAGAAATGCAGGTATGCCGTCTGGGCCAGTGGTGATTTTATTTTTTATTTTTTTTTTTTAGGGCTTTTCTGTATTGGCTTGCTTGGAACCACTCCCATAAAAAGATTATTTTAAGTTCGATTTAGATCGTTTTTTTTAACGAAGACCTCTGAAAAGTGCATTCTTGCGGTACATTACATTTTATAAAACATAATAACGTCTATTGCGGTCTTCTTTCTGGGGGAAAATGAAGAAATCTTTTTTTTTATTATTTCAAATTTGAGGACGTCACTGGATTCGACAACCTCTCAAATAGGTTTGTACCAAATTTCGTGAGAGAATTCTTATTTTTGGATTTTTTTAAACGTATATCTCTGAAAAGTACATTCTTATGATTTATTGAATTTTATAAAACATAAAAGCTCGTTTTTTGTTCGGGAGCCGGCTAACTTTAGTTTCCGGAATCACTGCATCCTCTTGGACTTATCGTGATATTCTCCCATTTGCATTATGATAACCAATCCAGTACTCTAGTTCCTTGCACTAGGTTGTAAAACCCCATCGCTGGTTTGGTTTCATATTCTTCTGAACACAGTCTTGGTTGTTCATGTATATTGCCTGTCTTCTGTGATCCAGAGCCTCACAATCGCACAGGATGTGGTAGGATGCCTCCGTTGCCCTGTTGCATTGTCTGCATCTTAGGTCCCCGAACAGTCACATTTTGGGCACAGTGCCCTATTAGGAAGCCAGTGATTGTGCGGAGCTGATTCCTACTTAGTGACAGCAGTTCTTCAGTCTTCTTCCAGGATGGTCCGTTGATAAAGATTTTTCCTTGTTGTTGCCCGGTTGTTTTATCCCAGTATTCTTTGTGCTGATTCTTGACCTAGTTCCTCATTTGGCCTCGCACTGTGGTTTTAGGCACACCCAGGGCCGGCTTTGGACCAATATATAGAGCTGACCGCCCCTGTCTTGCTAGCTCGTCAAATTTCTCGTTGCCTTCGATTCCTGCGTATCCCGGCACCCACTGAAGGGTTACCTTATTGTGGTCCCCTAGGGCTCTTAGTTCTTCTTGGCATTCTCACACCAGTTTGGGCGTTACCTTAGGGTGACAGTGCCCCTAGAGCCGCCTGGCTGTCTGTTAGAATATTGATCTGCCTATTTTTTATAGGTCTTCCTATTGTTTTCTGCTGCGTATATTTCTGCCTGAAAGACAGGTATATATTCCTAGCGATACGACGTGCTGAACTCTGAGTTCCCCATATCACCAGTACCTTCCTCGGTTCTTGATTCATCTGTATACCAGACAAGGTCCCGTGGTTTGGTGTTGCTGTCGGTTACTGACCATTACTTCGATTTCCTATTATTGTTTCGGGATCATGTGGTCTGTTTTCATCAGAGATGTTGCCAACTCCCACTAGGTTCCTAATTCGATTGTGCCCCAGTGCTGCGTCTTTGTTACTGAGTTTTCCTTGCATCCTGAAGTGTCCCATCGCCCCCTCCCCCATGTCCACCAAGTGAAGGGGGGGAGGTCCATTGCTGCTGTTGGTTTTGTTTTCATCGCTCCCGTTACCGCTAGACAGGCAAGTCTTTGTACCTTGCTTAATTCAGCGGCAGCAGTGCGTTGGAACATCTTTGGCCACCATACCAAAGCTCGGCTTATTGCGATCTTATTTCGAGGTGGAAAATGATGAAATCTTATTGGCGATTTCTTTATTTCAAATCTGAGTACTCCATTGGATTCGGCAACCACTCACAGGAGTTTTCACCAGATTTAGTGACAAAATACCTATTTTTGGAGTTTTCCCGTAAGAAATAAGAATTCTGAAATTGCCAATGAAAATCCACTGAATTTATTTTTTTTAAAAATGGAAGCCGGCTTCTTGCACCTGAAAGGTGGGATATCAATAGCCATATAAAAATTGCATCTGGCAAATCCTGAAAATGATGGTTTTGTTAGTTTTATTGGAGCTTGCAATCAAAGAAAATAATTTTTTTTTAATTAGTCTCTTCAAAAATTTTAAAATTTATGTGGATTAATGTTAAGAGCGTAAAAATAAGTCAGAAAAATATACAAGAAATCGATATACTTATTTACATATAGAAAAGGAACAAACTTATATAAGACTAGCAGTAAAACATACAGCGTGTCCCACTTCTAATGACCACCCTCCATATCTCAGTTATTAGTCATCCGATTTCAACCAAATTTGGACTTGTATCAAAGACCTGTGTCTTTTTTGAGTAAAATAAACTTATTTCAGTCATTGGCGTGCATTTTTAATAAGAAAAAAGGGTCGATTTTTCGAGAAGTCACATTAAGCATTTTTTAGTGCAAAACTGGTATAATATACTTTGATTAAATAAATGGTGAACATAATTAAATTTAATATGTGATGATCCTTTAAGTGACTTACGTTAATTTTTTCTCCATTCGGTAAGTAGGTTCTCCTTCTAATTGAAACATTGGGATCCGACCCCATAGCTAAGAAGTTCCCCTTGTTCTAGCGGCTCTTCTCGAATGGTTAGGTACTTTTTGCAGGTAAACTCCTTGTTTCTCTAGACACGTTTACTACTATTTAGGCTCTCGAAGTCGTGATGTTAAACAGGTCCTACCGACTGCGCCATTATGTTATATTTTTGTTGCGTAATTCATTTTTATAATATTTATTTAATTTAAAGGAATCAAGCTTGATTTCTGAATGAAAAAATATAATTAAATATACCTACGTGTTTAATTTGAAGTGAGTATTATAACTGGTTTACAAAATGTTCAGTAGTAGTATTTATAAGAAGCGAAAGCTACGTTAACAAAATACAGAGAGGGTGTTTCTTAATGAGATGCTAATATCTCAGGGTGTGATTCCTTAGGTCATTTTATGAAGAAAAGTTCATATGAATAGTTAGTTTTTTTTGTATATGAAGTAGGTTACATACATACATTCTGTTTCTTATATATGATTTTATTTCTTGTCTAATTTCTGTGGTGTGGTATTTTTTTAAGTTTCAATACAGTCAATTTTTTCATTTATTTTATTTTACCCTTTTAAATACAGTAATCATATTGCTGAAAATTCAAAAATTGCTGTAAACCTTATAACTAAAAAAACAAAGCATCAAGAATATTCAGTAGGTGACTCTTAAAATGTTATAAAAAATAACGGATTGAAAAGATAGGGTCAGGCGGGGTAAAAATGGGACAGACAGGTAGCGGGGTAATTAAAAGACAAGGTGATATCCAACCCAGATTGAAACAAGCTAAAACGTACTCTTCGCCGGTCTACTAAACTTTTTATATAACTGTTACACATTCTATAGGATACTCTTCGCAGTTTTTTGTAAATAATGTTAGTTTTAGACATTTTTAATTTTATAGTAGGAACTTAGTTCGTGAAAGACTCAGTGTAAAATAAAGTAAAAATTAAAGAAAACTATACCATACCACATGCGGGTTTCGAACCTGGGACCCTTGGATTCCGAGTCAAAAGCGTAAGAACTACCTAACACGTAAAGAAATTTAAAAAATGAAAATTTTTATAAAAACATAAAAATAAAAAAAAAATTCTCAAATTTAAATCATTAATAACATTTTTATTTACTGATCGATTTTGTTCAAAAACAATAAGATTCTTCCCCTAGTTAACACTAACTTACTGGCCAAATTTCAGTACAATCGGACTTTTCTTTTTTGAGTTATCGTGCTTACAAGAAACGTGACGGACGGACGGACAGACGGACATTTTGAAAGTTGTTTAGAATTCGTTCACTAACAAAATGATATGAAAATTTTTTCTCTACGAGCGATATTTACGATTTTAGAAATGTGCCGATCAAATACAATATACTCTTCGTTTTTGCGAAGAGTATAAAATTAAACTTATTTTTTTATTCATGTTTGTTTTGTACATTCAGAACTGTTTTATATTATCCAATCAGGCCCTATGCCTGTTAATGCAGGAAAAAATATTATTCAGTAAGCTCTTTAATTCACTTTTAAAAATTTTTTTAACGCACCTTAGTACTTTTTTGGGGATTTTATAGTTTCTCTATTTGCATTGTCCGTATTTGGCAGACATTAACTAGAAGTGTCATAGTTCACATTTTGTGATCAAGTTTATTAATCTGCTAGTTTTAAATCATCAAAAATTTGGTTTTAACGAAAAAATTAAAAGCGGGGTAAAAAAGAGACTAAATAGACCAAATGGGCAGACTGAAGCAGGCACATTTCAGCTTCCTAATTTAGGAGAAGCTAGCTCTTCTGCAAGCCCCTTCTTGTTTAGTAAAAAATCTGAATAAATTACATATAAAAGAAAAACCCTCCTCTGTCTTACTTTTGCACTTCCATTTGTACGACGTCAATAAGAATGGGAATAAATGACGTATGTTTCATTTGCCCTCCACTGTCTTTTTTTTTACCCCACTTGGAGGGTAAAAATGAGACAATGTTTATTTTTGTTTGTCAAGTAAAAAAAAAACCATAGAAATATAGTTTTTCCTGTCATTTTTACATATGATACCAATTTTTTACTAAATATGACTCGATTCTAAGCAACCTAAAGATTGAAAGATGTCATTTTGTCTCATTTTTACCCCGCCTGACCCTGATGTTATTTATATAAGAGAGAGGCGGCACGATGAAACTGTGCCCGGGGCGGTAAAATACCTGGAGCCAGCCCTGATATTAAATGAGCCGAGTTTCACTTTGATATCTTGAAAATCAAGGGCAAAAGAGGGGTGCTAGTGATGTCGTTGTTACCCGGTATAGCGTATATAATTTTATATAACATCGACTTCGTTATTTTCAAAATTTTAAGAGTTGTATGTACAAAACATATGAGTACAATAAACTACTAGATATGTCCACAAATACACTTTTAAATTTATCAACTTTCAGATAACGAGTATACTACATACTATGCAGTATTTTCGTGCGCTGGGTTCCGCAACCTTGATAATGTACTTCGATTAATAATTTAAAATAATTAATTACCACTCGGCTGAAGGGAATTTGCTAAAAAACATTTAGGTTGTTGATAAATAAACGGGATGGTGTAGAAAAGCAAAGGCAAACACCACACATTAATGCGTTTTTCTGATGATTTACAGCAAGTGATGGTCGACCAACCTCTATTTGTATCCCGGCCCTGACAGTCCAATCTCGCACCCAAGCTTCATCCCAAGATTAATAATTCCACTTGTTTTTGTAATATTTCACGTGTTAATTACGTTCATTGTGGCCTATTTATGAAAAATTATGTGAGCTGTTTACAAATTATTCACCATCATCATCGAATGTTACGTCGGAGAAAGTGTACGCTTCTACTTTATACGTGAATATATGCCATAATACAATAATTACTAATTCTTTTACGTTTTTTAATTATAACTTACAAAAGCAAGCCCAATGAACAATTTTCATCACCTTAAGTAACTGCTAGTTTTCATAAGGGTTTTATTAAGGTTGTGAGTTTATATTGATGGTTTATAAAGTTACTAATTGATTGCGAAATTTTATAGTGGATATGTAAAAAACCGCTGTCCAAGGAATCACTACTTCCACATTCAGATTTTTATTCAAGTCACTCACAACGAAAAAATTTTGTATGTGGAAATAATAGTTTATGGAACTTTAATAATATAATATTTGAAATCCTCTACCCCAAAAACCTATAACCCCACATCGGTAGCGGGGTGGGGGTGGTGATAGGGGATGATAGTGGGGGGTGGATGAACAAAATAACATTTTGAGGTTTCTGGTTCTTGTACACACACTAAATCACATTTTTTTTTTCATCCCCTTTAATAATGGGGAGGGGGTGGTAATGGGGGTGGCTAATGCCAAAAATTTTTTTGAGAACTTAGCTTCTCTTGTATATACTAAATACCAATTTTATGGACTCTTACCTTGATTGATTTACCTATTTTCCCCAAATTTTTCCCCCAACCCTTCGACGGAACAAGATGAAAATATAATCTAGTTCTAGATCCCGTTAGAGTACATACGTGTACCAAATTTCAAGTCAATATCTCAAACGGTTCCAGAGTAAACGTGGGCACAAAAAAAGTTACAGACCGACAGACAGAAATTTTTTTTTCGCTCAAACTTAAAATCTCGACGTTTCGTGACATTCTAAGCCTATTTGAACTATAAAAATTAAAAAAAAAATTTTGTCGTTACTATACTTCCACTGGATGTGGAAGTAATTACTAGAAGATCAAAGAGATTTAGGTTTTAAATGTTCACAGAAACGTTTCCGTTACCAACTTATATGTTATGGTAACGGTTAGTATATGTTAGATAATGAGTTTTTATAATAGTTGTAGTTATGAATTTATAAAACCAAGTGTTCAGTTCTAATATAGTTGTTTGCTGTGATAAATATAAAATTTACTGTCTCCATAGTAAAAGCAGTTAGTTTTATACAGGGTGGACCAAATAAGACTACCGAGCTACAGAGCGTTATTGGAAAATTGGCATTTATGGATGACCTCTATTCGAATCGAAAATCGAGTAACACATTCTTAAGGCACTTTTTTGAGTTGAATCCGCTGTTAATAAGAAGAAAGTTATGCATGTCTCAGTTTTCGAGATATAGACATAACTGTGTTTTTTTTAAATGGAATATCCTGTAAATTATTTCATTATTCTATCACAACTTAAATTAACTATCCAACGATATATCATATATCATATTTACCTCTAGAAAAAGTGGTTAATTTTCGAAAAATTTAATATATTTGTGAGGAGGCCATGGAAAACTTTTAACAACAACAAAACTTCTTATAATATAAAATAATTCTGCCAAAAATAGGAAAAACTAAACTACAATAATTGTTCAAATTGTCTCCATTAACATCTATGCATATTTATCGCATTTCTAATATTTATTGAGAAGGCCATGGTAAAAAAAAGAAAATCGAAATAATCGTAATGTCAAAAACTAATTTGTAGTTAATTGTGAGTGAGCATTGTTAAAAATGGTTCAATTTAGTAATGGTGAAAAATAGGATATGATTAAGTGTTTTATGGATTGCGGAAAAGATTCAAATTTAGCTTCCGAGCTTTATTTTAATAGGTAAATTATAGACAGCAAAACTTTGTGCCAAAAGTATCACTTAAATAATATTTTTAGATATCCAGAAAAGAAACTGCCAGACATAAAAATATTCAAAAGACAACAACAAAATTTAAAAGAGTTTGGATCATTTGTAAAACCTCGAGCAAAAATATATAATAAAGCAGGTAGAAAAGCTGTAGAAAATATTGTTTTGGAAACTGTAAGAGAAAATTCTAATATATCGTCCCGCTAAATACAGGAAAATTTAGGAATCCCAAAAACAACTGCGCTGCGTTGCTTAAAAAAAAAAGTTCAAACCCTACAAAATTAGGATTAGTCACCATCTATACCCAAACGAGTTTTCAAAAAAACTTGTTGAATTGCTTCGTATACGATAGTTCACCCTGTATATGATTTATCTAAAACTTGATAAGAAATTTGTATAGGACACAAATAGGTAGTAAAACCTGAGTATTTGAAATTTTTATCACACTCTCAACAATTTTTTTATTAACGACCAATTTTCAAGTCAAATGAAAAGTTTGTCAAAATGGCATATTTTAATGTATACTAAAATATATTAATACGAAAATTTAGCTAAAAAAAAATAATATCTACATACCTCGTGCCTAGGTTTAATAAGTACCATCATTTTAATCAATTTCCAGGCCAGGTCTTACATGTTTATTTACAATACGTATGTATTTAAGAATTATAAGAAAAGAAAAGGAATAACGAAAATATCAAAACATCTTAAACGTTGCAAAAAAAAAAAGATAATTGTCATAATTATAAAAGATTTTCAAAGTGAAATACATCTGCCTCAATACACTTTTCTTGTAGGATAGTTAAATGTCCGATAGACTTCCTAATTGTTAGGGGGTCATTTCTGATAATGTTGCAGCAGTTAATATTCCTGTCAATCAGTTCTTGCCTTGTATTTATATTTTCCGCGTAGACCAACTCTTTTAATCGTCCCCAAATAAAATAATCAACGGAATTGAAGTCAAGCAACCTCGGTGGCCATGAAATTGGAGCCCGCGTCCTATCCACCGGTTTCCATATAAGTGTTGGATCTGGATCTGGATTGTTTGGCGGGGGGTGAGCTTACGCTCACGTGCACTCAGGCCTCATAAGCGGGCCCATTGTGCTGCCCCCGTAAGTGGTGGCATGTCCACCGAGCCTCTCATTCCTCAAGCCAACCAACACTTGTGATGTATTTGAGGAGAAGACCAGGTGAGAAGCCACCTATGCTGGCCATACTGGGCCAGAAGTCCCCCAGTATGGATCCTCTTTTCGTTGAGAGAGCAGGGCAGTGACAGAGCACATGCTCGGCGGTCTCGTCATCCAGGTTACACCCCCTACACTTGGGGTTGTCTATAACTCCCAGTGTATGGAGGTGTTTGTTTAGTCTGCAGTGTCCTGTTAGCAATCCTACATAAATGCGCAGATTACTCCTGGACATCTGGAGACAGTGTTTGCCTAGCTTACGACTGGGTGTGGCCAAAGCCATTCTGCTATGTCTGCAGCTGCTCAGACCACTCCAACAGTCCGCATGGCGTTTAAGTGTATAGTTCTTTAGCAGGGAACTGTGGACTGAATCTGAGAGCGCTATTGCAGGTTCTGGACCATGCAGGGCGCTCTCAGATCCCTTGCGGGCTAAAGCGTCCGCTTCTTCGTTACCCTGAATTCCGTCATGTCCTTTTACCCAATGGAGCTGGACACTATTATTTTGTGCGAGCACATCTAGGGCCTTTCTAATATCCAGAACCAGCCCCGAGCCTGTCCTACAATTGTTTAGGGCAAGCAGGGCTGCTCTGCTGTCCGTTAATATGCGCACCGTTTTACCACTGACGTTTGCCTTCGTGGTTTCTATTACCGCTTGCAGGATCCCCACTAGTTCCGCCTGGAAGATAGTGGCATGTGTGCCTAGCGGTATTATCGAATGTAGATCTAGGTCTTCTGAGTAAACCCCAGCTCCTGATCCACAGTCCATTTTTGAACCATCGGTATAGATTGATATGTCTGGCTCGTCATTACCGGACACGTTCAAACTCACCTCAAAGTTCTTGTTGAAGTTATATATAGGGGGGATACGGTCAGTTCCCATTCCCAGAAGAGGAATTTGTTTTGTAGCCTCTTCTAGGATGCGGGCATGTCTCGTAGCCGTGCCCTTAATATACCATTGGCCTACAGATTGCAATCTCAGAGCAGTTCTCAACGCCACCTCCTCTATGTACAGATTTAGAGGGGGGATGCAGAGTATAGTCTCCATTGCAGCTGTAGGCGTCGTTTTCATCGCACCAGTAACGCAGAGACATGCCAGTCTTTGAACATGCTCCAGTTGAGATGCTGCTGTTTTTTGCCTTACTCTGGGCCACCAGACTATGGCTGCGTAACAAAGCATGGGTCTTATCACAGCAGTGTACAGCCAGAGGGAGATTCTGGGTGAGAAACCCCAAGACCTACCGACCGCCCTGCGACACTGCCAGAAAGCCGCACATGCCTTGTTTATCTTAACTTCCAAATGTCTCTTCCAATTCAGAGTGCGATCAAGTATGACCCCCAGGTACTTGACCTCACTCGCTAAGTGGAGTTGACTGCCCGATAATTTGGGCATTTTCATATTTGGTAGTTTTCTTTTCTTGGTGAATAGTACTAGCTCAGTTTTCTGGGGGTTAACTGAGAGAAAGTGTTCTGTGCACCAATTATCGACCAACTTGAGGGCTGTTTGCATAAGTTCGCATAGCAAGCCCTCAAAGTTTCCATTTAGCAAGATGGTAATGTCATCTGCATAACCTATTGTGAAGAAACCAGAGTTGTTGAGGCGGTGTACGAGGCTGTCGGCGACCATAACCCACAGTAGGGGTGATAGGACGCCACCCTGTGGACAGCCTCTATTGACCATGCCTCTAGTCTCTATGTTCCCCACATTTATTCGGACGGCTCTCCATTTGAGCATGTTTGTTATCCATTCACTAAGTGTGTTGGGAACACCATGCGTTTGGAGGGCTATCCCTATACTCTCGAAGGTTGTTTTATCAAAAGCACCTTCGATATCAATAAACGCTCCCAGGGTAGACATTTTCATATCCGCCGATCTCTCGATACGAGATACCACGGAGTGAAGTGCCGATTCTGTTGATTTCCCTGGGATGTAAGCGTGCTGATTTGGATGCAGTGGATGTAAAACTAACACTGTATCTCTAATTTCTCGATCACACAGTCTCTCCAGACCTTTCAATAGGAAGGAGGAGAGGCTGATGGGCCGATATGATTTTGGTAGGGAGTAGTCCGTACGTCCTGGTTTGGGTATGAATATTACCTTTATTTCCCTCCACTTTACCGGGGTGTATTTAAAAGCAATACACGCCCGGTAAATATGCACCAGGTGGTGGTGTATGTATTCCAGCCCCCACTGGAGTAGAGCTGGAAAGACACCGTCCATACCTGGTGATTTAAAGGGGAGGAAGGTGTTGATCGCCCAGGCTACTTTTGCATCGTCCACTGTCCCATTCGCGACCTCCCAGTCAGCTGCAGTAGCGACTGGGTGAGGTACGTTGGGCCAGTCCATACAGGACGACACAGTGCTGCCTGGAAACATTGTTTTTAGCAGGAGTTCAGAAGTTTCAGAGAGGTTGGTTGTAAAGGAGCCATCCTCTCGTTTCATGAGTCCTGGTTGCTGTTGGGGATCTTTGGAGAGTATCTTATTGAGCCGAGCTGCTGAGGCAGTAGATGCAACCCCGCTACAGAAAGATCTCCATGACGCTCTTCGACTTTCGCGAATGGTCTTTTTGTACAGCCTTTGACTGTTCTTGTATGCCTCCCAGTCTTCGGCACTTTTAGACTCCATCGCTTTATTGACAAGTTTTCTTGTCTTTTTTCTCAGCCGGTCGAGTTCTTTGCTCCACCAGGGTGTTGCATGCCCCGTTCCGACTTCTCTTAAGGGACAAGAGTCCTCATAACTTGAAACGAGGGCTTCCTGTAACTTAACCACGTTACTATCAATATCCTCTATCGTTTCTATGTTATTTGTGTTGAGGGGCCCCAGGCGGCTAATAAGAAGTTCTTGGAACTGTGTCTTATTTGTCCGCCTAGGATTCCGGTAGAGGGTTCTTTCTACCAACCCCCCTTCCAAATTAAATTGAATCCACCTTGATCTGACATGGAAACTTCCGTAGATACATGCCAGCTCTTGATGTGTTTTGAGATGTCCCGAGATGCCAGAGTGATATCAATCACCGTCTGACTGCGCGAGGTAACGAAAGTGGCTTCGCTGCCTCGGTTGAGAATCTCTAAGTTAGTGGTTGCCCATATAAGTGTTATCTAAGTGATGAGGCACAGCAACCACAAAATGGGGTGATGCACCATCGTGCTGAAATTTAATTCCTCGGATGCCCACATTAGCAAGCAGATTGGGCAAAATATTTTGCAAAAAATTTAAATAAACTTGTCCTTGTTAATGAACCATCAAAAAAATGATGGTTATTTATTACTCCAACCCAAGTATTCACAGAGAATGTTTGCTGCGAGCGACATTCGCGAATCGCATGTGGATTTTCTTTTGCCCATACGTGTGAGTTGCGTGAATTGTATATTCCATCTCTTGTGAAAAACGCTTCGTCTGTGAACAGAGTTCTATACAATCCGAGTCTATTGTTCGCAACCCATCTACAAAATGCTAGACGGTAAATTTCATCTCCTGGATGTAACCGTTGAACTAACTGGATGTGATAGGGATGTAAGTTGTTTTTTCGCAACACCCTAATTGCTTTAGATTGGAAAACGCCCAATTGTACACTTAATTTCCTCGTACTTATTTTAGGATTTTCCTCAACAGCGTTAAGTATGTTTTCTTGCTGAACAGGATTTACATCTCGTTCTGATTTTGCTTCAGGGAATGTACCATTTTCTTTGAGGTAATTAAAAACCGATCCGAATGTTTGATGATTCGGTATTTGACGTCGAAGATATCGTGGCTGGTATTCTCTTGCAGCACTCCTACCATTCCCATTACATTGTCCATAAACAAAAATAATGTCAGCGTATTCGACATTTGAAAATAGATTTGGCATTTCTGAATGGAGAAAATTACGATACACTATCACTAACACACTAGTTGTTGATACTTGGGTCGCGTGCGCCGACGTCACAGATTTTGAGACCTTAGGAAAAACAAACAGCTGTCATTAAATCAGAATGTTTTTCTTTAAAGTGAATTTTGCTGAGTCTGTGCCATTTAAAAGCTTAATGTTGGATTATTTAACATCTGCAACTATTCTTAATACTTTTATATCCTAATGTTTTGTTTGTCAGGAAAACGGTTGGTTCGTATTTTGCAGAATTGTCTCATGATGTAGAGGTTAGGTATACTGCTGCCATCGAATTAAATCCTTATATTTTGAGAAAAAAATGCTTTAATATAAGTATTAATGTACTTCCAAATATTACACATAAGGATACTGCGAATTTATTGGTTTTGAGAGAAGTACATAGACAGAAGAATGAGTTCAAAGCATTCAAAAGCCTTGAAGCTGTTTTTTCGTTAGGTGAAAGAAGTACTGTGCAAGAAATTTATAGAATAAAAGCTTGTTGCAAAGGTAAGAATTGTTATCAGTGATCAACCATTCTTTTCATATATACTTGCCTAATTAAATGTTGCTTTATAAATAATTGCTAACGTACAAATTCATTTTTCAGGTTATGAACTCGTAGCATCGTGAACAAAAGCAATTGACTCCTTGGACTATTGCAAATTCAGACGTTTGCTTGGTACTTACTGTGAATGTGTTGCTAGTCTAGACAAAACATGTTCACTATACTTAGTGACAAGAAGCATTTCCTTTTAGATTTTTATCAGTAAACGTGGCTATATTCAAGGAATTAACAGCTGTAAACTTTGTGAAAAAGACCCCATATAAATTAAGCAATGAAGATTGAGGTGCTATAAACTATTTGAGGTACCTATGCAATAAGACGTACATAATTTCTTCCAGCATATAATGTATCTATAGAGTGGACTGTATAATCCACTGTAATTTCTATAAGAACCTTATTTTTCATATATTATGTAATTTGTCTTATAATTATATGTAAGTCATTTGTTCGTTATTATTTTATTAAATATTTCCCTTTTATTATGTTTTATTTATCACTCTTACTACCATATATTGTTATAGTAAACTGAAATAGTCAATTACGTCGAACTTGTACTTAGGTACATGCATGTAACTGAAAGCAAAACAAAATATCTTTACTAATTAAATAAAGCTACATTTAACACTTTCATAGCCCATTCAGACTTTGTTTATGCGTTCACTGGACTTAGACCACTTCAAAGTTTTAATTTTATACTTCTTCAATGTCCAATAGTCCAACGTTGAGTTTTTAAACACTACACGATATACTTTAAAAGGGCATATTGCATCACTTGTGGACAGCGGGTAGCTACTTTGGAATTTCCTTTCTTAATTTATGTACTACATCTACATCAATCTTTATGAAGCCTGAAAATTTTCCTCTTGGAGTATACCTTATTTAAAACAATTTCTGCCGTTGCACTTTTCTCTCTCTCCGTACAGCTCCACACCTTCGCTCAACTAAATTTTAAACAAGAAATAAATATTGAAAATACTAACAAACCAATATAAAATGTTAATTTTCTTTACCATGAATTGTTTATTGCTTGTTTAAGCAGCAGTCACTATTATCATAAGCAGTTTCAGTTTCATATATGGGTTTCAAATTATATCCCTTATTGACAAAGGATGTCCAACTGGACGTATCATCATGGTCTTGTAATACGGCTGTTTTTCCTATAACATAAACCCAGGTTAAAAATCAAATCCTTACATTAATATGCAACAACGTACCACTAATAAAATCCTTGGAAGTCTCTTGTAAAATCATTAATTAATTGTTTGAAATCGGTTGCAGTCTTTTAACCCCCAACTTCTTCTAGTTGTAAATTGAGGTTATTTTACAAAAATTGGCATTGTTTCGGATTGTCACACTTCCACAATTAATAGTAAACCAAAAACTTGTCATTTTGTATGTATAATATACATAGAAACAATAATATTACGAAAAGTTCAATCAGTTGCCATTTGACAGTTTGTTTTTCCTAAGGTCTCAGACCGTGACGTCACGCGCACGCGACCCATACTAAAGACTGACACCTAATGTCAAATTACTGAAACGATTTCAAGTAATGATAATGTCAAATTGTCACAGACGTCTATGATCTCTATAAATTCAACAATAATGGATGATGCATAATGTCTGAAAATTAAATAAAATGGAAGTACCTACGTAATAACAAGCACTAAAGGACGTAGATCCGTATGTTGCATTTATTTTAAATTCAGTGCTTGCATTTGAATATGATGGCTTTTAAAAATATTTCGAAAAATTTAGTTTTCGTTAAAATTGATCTTAAACTGAACATTTAGGTTGGACACTTTAAATGGGGGAAAGTTAGGCAACACAAATTTGACTACTTATTTCTGTCCTTTTTGGAAGTAATTTGATTAATTGGAGAAATCACATACAGAGGCAACTTTTTAGATGAACCACATCAGCCTCATTTTTAAGACCTGGCCTGGAAATTGATTAAAATGGTGGTACTTATTAAACCTAGGCACAAGTTATGTAGATATTATTTTTTTAGCTAAATTTTTGTATTAATAAATATTAGTACCTATACATTAAAATATTCCGTTTTGCCAAACTTTTCATTTGACTTGAAAATTGATTGTTAATAAAAATTTTGTTGAGAGTGCCACAAAAATTTCAAATACTCAGGTTTTACTACCTATTCGTGCCTTATACATTCTACGACAAGAAATAGAGCC
Source organism: Rutpela maculata (assembly GCA_936432065.2). Classification (NCBI taxonomy): domain Eukaryota; kingdom Metazoa; phylum Arthropoda; class Insecta; order Coleoptera; family Cerambycidae; genus Rutpela; species Rutpela maculata. The sequence goes on from OW386289.2 coordinate 9,973,408, forward strand.
CTTTGTAAACAATATGCCTGTAAGACAATTTCAAAAATTAATTGACCAACACGATGGTGCCCCAGGTCATACGTAAAATGAAACACGAAATTATTTAAATGCTCAATTTGGGGAGTATTGGATAAGTATTTACATATCACTCAGGACTAGTTTATCAATGTCTAGTTAGCTAAGTTAACTAAATTGATAACTAACAATTAATTTAGCTAACTGGACATTAATAAACAACAAAGTAGTTTAGATATTGTTTAAAAAGAGGTGTAATGGACCAAAAAATTTGAAATTTTAGAATGGTATTTGGGAATTGAGTCCTGCTTGTTGTAAAACTAAAGTCTACTAAAAATGACTTGATTTGGTGTTCTACAGGGTGTTCTATAAGCAAAGTAGTTAAAATCACCAAGAATAAAATACCTATATTTTTCAAAATATAAAAAAATTCCACTAAGAAAAGTTATTTAGAATACTCTATACAAAATTTCAGAAATATAAAATTATTTTTTTGAAACTTCCCATTTTTTGCGAATTAAGAGTTGAATTCATATTTAAAGTTGTGTAGGAGCAAATGTTAATCATCTCAAAAAGTAGGCTATTGGTAAATAAAAAATTGAATATACGAGATGTAAGAAGGTATAATGTTAATCGAACTAATTGTAAAACAAGAAACAATTACTAACAGAAGATTAATGAGGTTTAAAAATTATAACAACTAATAAATATCAAAAACATAACAGATTCACTAACAAATTAATTATTGACCAATACAAAACAATGTTTACAATTTTTTTATTATTCGACGTAGCTACCACCCACATCCACACACATTTCGATCCTTCGCCTGAAGTCCTTAAAACTGTTTCAAATATGATCTAACGATATGGAGTTTACGGCATTTATTGTAATTCACTGCTTCAATACTGCTACATCGTTAGGAAGTGGTTCAGCGTAAACCAACTGCTTGAGGCGACCCCATAAAATGAAATCCAATATTGATAGGTCTGGGAATCTCGCCGGCCACTTGATCGGTCCATACCTGGCAATCCAATTTTCTCCAAAATTTAAATTCAACCACCGATTAACCATTTCTGTGGAGTGGCCAGGGCAACCATCATGTTGAAAACGAACTAAAGGCATATCTCCTAAAATATTTAAATGTTCTTCAGAAAATCAAGAAGCTGTAAATAAGGTGCTGGTTTAACCTTCCCTCAATGAAATAAAGTCCAATAACTCCAACGTGACAAGAAACGGCACACCACACATTCACTTTTTTATAAAATTGTCTTCTACAATGAATTCTAAAATTTGGATTTTCAGAAGCCCAAAGCCGACGATTCTGAGATGAAACAATACCATTGGTTGTGAATGTGGATTCATCTGAGAAAATTATGAAATGATGAAAAAAATCTCTCTTCCATGATTTTTTCTTCAATGGTCAAACAAAAATCCAAACTACGGCCGTCATCTCCCTCTTCAAGCGTATTTTTATAATTTGCTTTATATGCCCTAATTTTCTTTGCCTTGTAAATTCTTTGGAGTTCAGACTTGCTAATATTAATAAGAGCTGACCTCTCTCTTAGTGGCATCCTAGGATTTTCTATAACAGAGGCATGAGCTATAACAGCCCCAACATTGTCTTCATCATATGCTTTTATTTTTCTTTTCATGTTAAGAACACTACCAGTAGCCAGAAACTTTTTAATTATTCTCATAGCCTGAGTACGTCACAAAGCAATGTTTGGAAATTTCAAATTAAATTGGCTTACCACTTCTCTTAGCGAGTTTTCACCGCCAATTTCGTAGCATTGCACAATATAAATTTTTTCATGCACTGTGAGTGAATTAAGTGAAAATGGTTCACTTAATTTTCTATGCTTGGTTCGTTAATTTGAAACAGAAATTAAGGATAATAGACTACGTTTGACAGATATGTCAATAATAAATGATAAATGTGTATCCACTGCTTTTCTCATAGCCTACTTTTAGCTTCTACATAACTTTAAATATTAATTCACAAAAAATAATTTCTATGCAGTTTTAATTGAATGGTTCGAAATAAAATACTAATTTATTTAAAAAATGGGAAGTTTCAAAAAAATAATTTTATATTCCTGAACTTTGGTATAGAGGTATAAAATTGCGTTCTAAATAACTTTTCTTAGTGGAATTTTTTCATATTTTGGAAAATAAAGGTACTTTATTAGTGGTGATTTTTACAACTTTGCTTATAAAACACCCTGTAGAACATCAAATCAAGTCATTTTTGGTACACTTAATTTTACAACAAGCAGGACTCAATCCCCAAATACCATTCCAAAATTCCAAAATTTTTGGTCCATTACACCTCTTCTTACATCTATCCTGGGACACACTGTATAGAGAACGTTCTAATAACAGAAGAATTCGAAAACAAAACATTAGCTGCGTTTCGGACAATAACTCCCGTCTTGATTGGAAATGCAACAAATGCCATAAGGAGAAGGGGTCAAAAATGCAAGATGTCAATGGAAGACAATTCGAACATTTATCGAAGTTTAGTTTTTTCTATTTTTGGCAAAATTATTTTATATTAAGATAATATTTTATATGATTATTATTATAAGAAGTGTTCCTCACAAATACCTATATTAAATTTTTCGGAAATTAACCACTTTTTCTAGAGATACGTATGATACATATGATATATCGTTGGATAACTAATCTAAGTTGTGGTCGAATAATGGCACCATTTGCAGGGTGTTCCATTTAAAAAAACAAAATTTATGTCCATAACTCGAAAACTGAGGAATGCATAATTTTCTTCTTATCAGCAACGAATTCTACTCAAAAAAGTGCTTTAAGAATGTGTTACTCGATTTTCGAGTCGACACTTGGTAATTGAGATATAGAAGTCATCTAAAAATGCCAGTTTTCCAAAAACGCTCTGTATCTCGGTAATCGAAAAAGATAGACGATCGCGGTTTGCCCTATTGCTTGTTTCTCGAAATTCGAGCTCTGGACATATTGGTTTTTGGTCAATCTGCCATTGTTTTGAAGAAACCTCAAATTCCATCTAATTTGGTCCACCCTGTACAATCTGGAGATTATTTGTGTTCAAAAACACTTCAATAAAACTTCAATCCATATGTCATGTTAATTTTCAGTACAAAAAATACATCTGAAATTGCACGCTTTGAGTACCTACCCCAAAATTTCACCCTCGCGGGACCCCGGCGGCTTAAATATTTTTTATTATTTTTTTTACATCGTTATGGATTTTTTAAAGACTTTCAGATGAAAATTTTTGACCGCTTATTTTATTTTCGGACCACTGTGCGGCGATGTCTTTCCCGGGAGTCGCAGCAATGTCTATCATACTCTGGTGAATCAAATCAAATTAAATAAAATCAAAACTTAGTTGTGCATTTTTAAAAGCAAAATTTGAGAGAAAACATTCTTTTCAGAAGAGACAGACAAACTTAAACACAATAAATAATGAAAAAATTGATTGGTATTAGAATACATAAAGTTGACATAATTAGACAAGTCTAAAGAGGTCTTAGACGCGGTTCAGAGCCTCGAGCCCAATTAAAAGGAAGCGAATAAAAATAACAAAACCGTCATTTAATTCTATTATATAGCCGAGTGAACTCTTGCTGCCGAAACACGTAAAGACGTGAAGTCGCCGTCTAATTCCCAAATAAATATGCTGATGACAACTCGGTTATAAATATGAAAAGTTCCGAGGTGGAGGTGCTTTTCATTACCTTTCGTGTAACTTAAATAATGGACGGATTCTTTAATCACATAATTATGTCATTTCGTGATGTTGAATGACTTGGTTTTAATCGACAAAGATGAGTCCCGATAACACATGAATTATTCCACGTGTGAAAACACATGTTGGCAGCGCTAATTCTTGACGTGCGTGACTGATGTCGCCGGTGATAACGTGTGGACTTACTGCTGACATCTGACTTCACCGTAATCGAATTTCTAGATTTACTAGGCAGATTTGCGGATACTATTATTGTAATCCATGTAAATAGTTGTAGATAACAAATGGATCATTATTATTCGGGGCTAATTATGGTTGTTTGAGAACGTGTATAACATGCTTTTTATTGATTATCAATTTGCGGATACCGTGTATTTTTCATGAGTAATACCTGATAAATATTTATATAATATAATATATAAGTAGGGTACGAATTCAATAAAAATATTAGCACACATTCTACCATTCTTCTTAAGATCAGTGTGGGATCTTTTACACTTTGAGATAACAAAGAAATAAACACTGAGTGGTGTTCACATAAATGTAATTAAATATACTGACCATAAATACGATGTGATGTTTGTGAAAGTTTATCTAAATTGATATCTAATAAACTAGATGCTTTATTAAAATTATGAGAATAAGATTTTATCAGATTGTAAATTAATTTTAGAACTTGCTCATCTATCTTCTACCTATCTATATCTATAAAAGAATACACTGACTCACTGACTGACATACTGACTGACTGATCTATCAACGCACAGCTCAAACCGCTGGGTCTAGAAACTTCACATTTTGCATATAGATGTTCCTTGAATGAAGAAGGCAACCATTAAGAAAGGATTTCTCGAAATTCGACTCCCGAGAGGGTGAAAAAGGAGGTTGAAATTTTAGGCTTTTTCGGAAACGGTTAGATCGATGCGTGAAATTTGGCAGAAATATTTTTGTTGAAATCTATTAGATACTTGTAAAGACGAAATTTCGATTTTCACTTTTTGAAGGGGTGAAAACGGGGGTGGTAGATAGTTTAAAGCGCACGCGTATTTTTGAAATCGTGTAAGTCAGAAACGTGATAATTCGAGCGATGGACTCTCTGAGGAAATAAGAAGGCACGTATTCGACGGTTTGCAAAAAGAGACCCCCGAAAGGGTGAACGAGGGTAGGGCCCAACAAACACCGAAGATCGGCCCGCTGAAGGGCCAACCTTCGGTGTTTGTAGGGGGGGGTTTAGGTTTTTAAGCTTTTCAGAAATGGTTAGACCTAGAAGAGTAAAATTTGGCATAAATACTCTTTATTGGAATCTATTAGACCCGAGTAAGACGAAATTTCGGCTTTCACTTTTTGGAGGGGTGAAAACGGGGGTGGTAGATGGTCTAAAGGGTACCCGTATCTCCGAAATCGTGTAAGTTAGAAACGCGATATTCCAGCGCTGAGCTCTCCTGAGGAAATAAGGAGACACGTTTCAGAAAGAGACCCCCAAACGAGTGAACAGGGGAGGGGTGTTTTTATGCATGAAATTTGACAGATACCCGCCCATGTGCTTTATTGTCGATTAAAATAATTATTTTTTCGTTTAACTCGCTCTAACACAAAAATAGAATAATGAACTGTTATCAAATTGCGGTGCGCAGTGGGTTGCTTCGAGTACAATGAATGCGCAGTGGGTTTCCTTTGGATGTGCAGTGGGTTTCCCCGAGTAGTATGGATGCGCAGTGGGTTTTCCCGAGTACTATGGATGCGCAGAAGTTTTCCTTGAGTACAATGAATGCGCGATGGATTTCCCCGGATACCATGGATGCGCAGTGTACGTCCTGAATATTATAGGAGTACTCAGTGAGTATGTAGTACTTCTTTATAGGCATAAGTTAGTATGTCAATGGTCAATTTCATGCGCAAGAAGTCTTTCTCGCGAAAGAAGTCGCGGGCATCAGCTAGTAAAACATATAATTTTGCCACAAGTCTGGGAACCTAGAATTAAACTTCGAAAAGTAAAATTGGCGAATCAACTAGATTATGCGCAAATTGTTTAAAAAAAAATACTAGGCATAACGTAACTGTATTACTAGACTAGCCATGTCGAGATTCGACGGAATAGGAATGTTTGAAAATGTATCCTAGAAATTATTATTTAGAACTTGCTGCCAGCAGGAATACCATCACCTTACTCACATTTTCAAGTGTACATCCTCTGTCGAATGTTCACGTGTGTGTAGCTAATTATTTTGTTCTTTTAGTGACCACACTGTATATTTATATCATCAAAACTGTAGTCTGAGCAATAAGTGTAGACAGTAGATCCATTGGCGTGCAAATTTGCAAGCTTCGCAAATTTCATAATTTGTTGAAGGCTGTTGTTTATTTATTAAAATATTAGATTTAATGAATAACCCTACGTGTTTTAACGATCTAAGACCGATAAATCTTTTACTTGTCCTAAGTAAAATCTTGGGAAAATTTCCATACAATTGACTAATTTGACGAGTAGCATCTATTTCGAAAGAATCAAAGCGCATGATTATCGCAATCGAAGACTTTGACTTCGATTGTGATAATCATGCTCTTTATGGAATTTTTATAGAATTTTACGGCAGGAAAAAGTAAAGGGAAAATCTAAAGAGAAACCTGGAAGGAAAAAATAAGATTAAACGATTTCGAGAAATATCAAATTCGGCGTAAAGTTCATTTATTATTCTTTGATCTATTTTAAGTATTTTAAAGAAATTGACAAAATACATATAAAACTAATTGAAACATTATACTCTTCGCCGATTTACTGAGCTTTTTATATAATTGTTACACATTCTATAGGATACTCTTCGCATTTTTCTTGTAAATAATGTTAGTTTTTGGACATTCTAAATTTTGTGATACCAACCAAAAAAAAAAAAATGAAAAAAAAAACAACCACCATGTCAGGGATTCGAATACAAGACCCTTGGATTGCAAGGCAAAAGCTTTAGCCATTGGGCCATTGCCAGAACAATTGAATGTCTCTAATATATATCATTCAAGAATTATATTTCAACGGATTAGATATATTATTATGAAATATATATATTAGTAAAATGTATAAACAAAGAAAAAGTTATAAAGAATAACATTTCGCAAGATTTCTATTTAAGTACAAGTGACAGAAATTATGAAAAAAATTTTTTTAAATTTAAATGATTAATAACTTTTTTATTTACTGATTAATTTTTTTCAAAAACAATAGGGTTCTTCCTCTAGCTAACGCTAACTTACTTTCCAAGTTTCAATACAATCGGACTTTTCTTTCTTAAGTTATCGTGCTTACAAGAAACGTGACGAAAGGACAGACGAACGGACGGATAGACGGACATTTTGAAAGTTGTTCAGAATTCGTTCACTAACATATTGATGTGAAAATTTTGTCTCTACGAGAGATATTTACTGTTTTAGGAATGTGTCGATCAAATGCAATATACTCTTCGTTTTTGCGAAGAATATAATAATATGTCTGGTTTGGAATTTTTTATATTTTTTTGTATACTGGTGTTATTTCAGTTGACCTCGGCTTGCTGTATACTCGTAGCACGCTTAGTGGCATTGTAGAAGAATCTTATACACGGCATCTGATGCAGCACCTGATGCGACAACGAATTATTTATTATGGGCGCCAGTCGCGTTCTCCCTTGAATGTGCGTGGTTGTTTCCACTCCCAGTTGTTTTCTACATATTTAAGAGATATTTGATAGACGAGAAAAGTAAAAGCTGTACTTACCGTAGATTACTAACTGTCTTCTCACTTTCAATTTGGCTTCTCTGGTGATGCATTTTAGCTTATTTATCCAACACTGTAATGGATCTTGTGCTTAGAGATTTCAGAATCAATTTCCCTCTCGAGCTTTTACGATCCGATAGGTGTATTGAATTATAGCCTTGGGGGTCAGGAGACATCCGATATTCTGCTCCGACCTAACTCACGAGAGCCCTCGAGGGAAAACACTTAAAGTTAATCAATCAATCAGTAAAATGCAAGAGTTCAAATAATACCATTTATTGGTTGATCCAAAGAATATAATTATGTTCATGCAATAACATATTTAAGAAAATATATTTTATTGGAATAATCTTCTCTCCAAGCAGGGCAAGGACGAGAGCCTCTTTTATCGCAACTACCATATAATGGAGGGCATGCAATAGCAATCGATTAGGTAAAAAGATTCACACAACTTCCTTAAAAGTTTATGAAGGCAATTTGGTTTTGAGACTGACTGAAAATAATATAAAAATATTTTACTTTAAAAAGTTTGGGACACTAGTGGTTAACTTTAAGGTCCCTTTTAGTGATTATATCATTCACAAGAACGGAGGTCAACTACATCTCTATATTAAGTTTTCCTGTCTCCTTTACGGCGACGTACTGGCCCCATATAGGTTCAATATAGACTACGTGACATGACTTCGCTTTCGAGCGACTTTCTTTGCAAATAACCGTTTTATCTTACTTATGCACAAAGCAGTTTTCTTTATAATTTTGTCGTCTCTAAAGACCTTCTATTTGGTTTTGCTACCATAGCTTTCTGCCGATTCTCCGACGCACTCGTTCAACTGACCCGTCGCTGGATGAATCCAAATTTGTATTATTCAAGAAACCGGCCTTGTCCATTTTTGCTAATTTTTGTTTAATATTTGCATATAGACGCTACGCTCCTTTGCCACATTTTTGGTTCTCGTCTTTCTGTACATAGCACAGTGGTGCCTTTCATAAAAATTAGGCGTCAAAAATCGCCAATTTTTTATGAAAATTAGTAAAATTTGGTACACTAGAGGATTTGGGAACGTTAAATTCAGTTTTGCTGCAAAAAATTTTGTTTTTAAAAATGACGGCTTCAAAATTTCGGTCAAAATAAGAAAAAAAGGTGAATAATTCAATCATAATCATTGTCGTAAGTTTGGAATTTAGTAATAATGTCCAATTTGTGTTAAAATATTATGTTTGGATGTATATTTGTATATATTCATATATAAATAATGTTAGTACAGATATTTCCTAATTCGAATATGGTGTTCAATGTGGCCAAAGGATCAAATCAACCAAGGTCTGTGGCTGACTACAGAAGGGATAAAAACTTGATAGAACCCTTACGAATGGTTAAAACCCTTCCAAAGATTTGCCGCATGCGTGTGTTTACACTAGTTAGGTTAGGTTAGTCTAGTCTTAAAACACACTACACCTTCGAGCAATAAACAATTAATATTTGGCCCTTTTTAGCCCCTTATTGCCCTTTGGAAAGCGGAGTGCCTTTTTTTAACATCAGATTCTTGTTCGACATTAAAAAGCACATAGGAAAACACACCTCGCACTTCTTTTTTTCAATAAATTGAGTTTTTGACCTTTTTGTCCTTTATTGCCCTTTTTTGAGGATGGATTTGTAATCACGGTCCAAAAATACATAGAAAATAGTAATTTTTATTATGCTTTAGGGGATGTAAATACTTATAAATGCATTTTACTTCGTAATTTGGCAAAAAAACATACTGTGACATTAAAAACCGGGACTTATTCGAAATCTACGTGATAGAAAGTTTTTTAAATTGAAAATTCGATTTCAGCATACAAGAATACTTAAGACATGATAGGTTTAGTCCTTGGAGCAGAACATTTTTTTTTGTAGACCTGTGTAAGTTTTATTTTGTTGTAATTTACACTGAGACTATAATCAAAAGCTTAGTGTCGGAAGCCTGTTATAGCGTTATCGCTATAAATAAAATTAAAATGGAAGTAAATATACTTATATTGTTTTTAATACATGTTCATATTTTTATGTGATTTGAGTATTTTTAAGTATATTGATAATATTATATTTATATCGAATGTTTTTATTTTTCCTAGCGACTCCATGGAAACTTCTCCATTATGGATCGAGTTTTCCTTTTTGTTTCTTAGCGACTCCCTGGAAACTTCTCGCTTTTGGAACTTCTCGATTTCCAGTGAGTGAGTCGCTATAGTCGCTATATACACCCCCTCGTTAAAAAAGAAAATAGTCAATCAATCAACGTGTCGATTGCAAAACGTACTTTTTTAATCGGGGTAGGCAAAGTGTCACATCTGTCAACTAATACAAAAGCCGGTTTAACCCTATCAATATTGACAGTTATGACTTTGGCTCCTTTCTTAAAGGTAAATAACTTATCTGAACGAGATAAAACTTTAAACGGTCCTTCATATAAAGGAGTAAATGAACGTTTTAAACGTTCAATGCGAACGAAAATAAAATCGCAAGAGGCAAGATCTGAACTAACAAAAGTTTTGTAATTGCCATGCGAAGTTGGAGGAACAAATTTTAAATTATTAAAATAAATGCGTAATTTGTCAATGAAATAAGGAATATCTGGGGAATTATACGATTCAACGAAAAATTCGCCAGGTAAACGAAGGGTTTGACCATATATGAGTTCAGCAGGTGAACATTGCAGATCTTCCTTGGGAGTTGTCCTAAATGCTAATAAAATGATGGGTAATTCATCTGTCCAATGTGATGTATTGGCTCTAGCTAACAAGGAAGTTTTAAGTGAGCGATGAAATCTTTCAATTAAAGAGTTGCCTTCTGGGTGATATGGAGTTGTACGTATTCTATGAAAACCTAAAAACTTTGCAAATTCATTAAATAATCTTGACTCGAATTGTACTCCTTGATCAGTCGTTACTGACAAGGGAACACCGAAACGACAAACAAAGTTTTGAAATAAAGTACGTGCAACTGTTTCTGCTGTGATGTCGCGAAGAGGGTATGCTTCCGGCCACCTAGTGAATCGTTCAATCACCGTAAGAATGTAAGAGTTACCTTTGGATGGAGGTAATGGTCCTACCAAATCTATGTGGATGTGGTCGAATCTGATTTTCGGAATGGTGAAGTTCCCGAGAGCACTTCGCGTATGTCGACTGACTTTGACAGCTTGACAGTTAATGCACGATTTTGACCATAAATTGCAATCTGTGTTAATTTTCGGCCAAAAATAGTTATTTGAAATCAACAGTCTAGTGGCTTTAATACCAGGATGAGATAAGTTGTGAAAAATATCGAATATCGTTCGCCTGTAAACAAGTGGGACAAAAGGTCTGACTTTTGCACGAGAAACATCACACCAAATAAAATCATTTGAATCTGGAATTTGTATCTTTTTTAAAATGAAATTGGTTTTAGTTAGTGATGATTTATCTGACAATAAATAGTTGAGATTTGAATCTTTCTCCTGAGCTTCACTAAGCAACTTTAGGTCAAAGTTAACATTAAGGAAGGGAGAATTTTTAAGTTGAAGTGGTAAAATATCTTGTTTTAAGGAAGAAGTGTCGTAAATACGTGACAAGCTGTCAGCTATTACATTATGATTTCCTTTAACATGTTGTATTTTACAAGAAAATTGAGCTATGTATTCTAAATGACGTATTTGACGAGGAGATCTTTCTGCTTTTGTGAATAAAGCGTTGATTAAAGGTTTGTGATCTGTAAAACAATTAAACTTGCGACCTTCAAGTATAAACTTAAAATGTTTAATTGCAGTATATAATGCTAAAAGTTCTTTGTCAAAAATCGAATAATTGGTTTGTGCTGTGGTTAATTTACGGGAAAAGAATGCTAAAGGAGCAAGAAATCCCTTATTATCTTTTTGCTCTAAAACTGCACCCATGGCAAGGTTAGAACAATCTACTGAGAGAGATAAGATAGTATCGTCATTATTGCAAGGATGAGCTAAAACTACTGCATTACTTATTGCGTCTTTGGCTTTCGAAAATCCGTCTAAACATTGATCAGGCCAACTATTTATCTTTGTAATTTTATCATGAGATAAACTGTTACAAAGAGAATATAGGGGAAGTAATATTTCAGCAAAATGAGGTATGAAACGATGATAAAAATTCACCATACCTATGAAACGTTGTAGTTGTTTGAGAGTTGTCGGTAAAGGGAAATTATTAATGACTTCGACTCTCTCAGTTGATGGTAAAATACCTGATGAAGAGATGTGATGACCTAAAAAGGTTAAATTGTCAACTCCCAAGATACATTTAGATGGTTTAATGTTAATTCCGTATGTGTCTAATCTCTTGAAAACCTTTTCCAAATGTTCCAAATGTTGTACATCTGATTGACTTGCGATTAATATATCATCCAAATAGACGAAAACGAAAGGTAAATTGACAAGTACTTCATTCATAAAACGTTGGAAAGTTTGACCAGCATTGCGTAGACCAAAAGGCATGCGGGAAAATTCAAACAGTCCGAATGGAGTTGTTATAGCTGTCTTATAAACGTCATTTTCAGCGACAGGTATCTGATGGTACGCTCGCACTAAATCAATCTTGGAGAAAATAGTGCAGCCGTGCAACTGAGAGCTAAAGTCGTGGATATGAGGTAATGGATATCTGTCTGGAATGGTAATCGTATTTAGTTGTCGATAATCTCCACAAGGTCTCCAGTCATTCTCTTTTTTCGCCACTAGATGGAGTGGAGAGGAAACTTGAGAAGATGATGGTTTGCAGATACCTAATTCTACCATGTTATTAAATTCTGTTTGAGCTATTTTAAATTTAAGATTGTCTAATCTACGAGGTCGTGAAAAAGGTAAATGACCTTCAGTAACTATATGATGTACAATAGAATGTTTAATAGGTAAATTGTAATCTGGGGAACTAATTAAATTAGGAAATTGTAAAAGTAATTTGTTATATTTATCTGTCAAAGGAAATAATTTAAGTGAATCTAATCTACAATGGTCTAAAGGACTATTTTTAATAAAACAATTAACTGACAAATTAGTCTTGTTATCAATTATTCGAGCTCCTTTAAGATCGACAACTAAACCAAAATGAGACAAGAAATCTGCTCCGACTATCGGTATGTCAACGTCTGCTATATTGAAAACGAAAGGAAATAATCTACGTAAGTTTAGATTGACTTTTAACAATTTCTTACCGTATGTAAAAATGGTTGAACCGTTAGCCGCGGTTAATATCGTATCGAAATTCTTTTTTAAATCTGTGAAAGCATTGCGTGGCACCACAGATAAATCGGCACCAGTGTCAATTAGGAAGTTCAGGTTGTTAGATCTATCGTAAATAAAAAGTCGACGACGTTTGCTGTTAGAAATGTCAAAATCAGACGTCATAGAATTATCAAACTTCAGTCATCTTTGAGAATTATCAGATTTTTTACAATTCTTACTGAATTTGCACCATTCACCTCCACAACGATAGGCATTGGTACCATAAAGTTGATGGTAGTAACAAATAGTATTGTCTGTACGATCAAATTTATTGGAAACATTATTACGGCTGGGTGAACGATTGCGATTAGTGGTACGAGTTTGTGAATTGCTTCTACTTTTGCAATTGTTGCAGCATGAAGTAGAAGGTTGAGGCTCGAAGGATTGATTGGAAAGTCTGGATTCTAAAGAGTTTAATCGAGAATTAAAAATTTCTTGTTTTTGTAATACTTGATTAATTGAATCATGAAAAGTGATTGAAAAATTTTTGATAGTGGTAGTTAAATCTGATAACGGGGTTGACTCAGAGTCAAGAGGATTTTTGGAGTACGATGCAACCATTGAATTTTGACAGGACTCCCAGATCTGATCTGCAATATCTAGAATCTCTTTTGTGTCTGTTTTCCCTGAAGCTGTAATGGCAATATATACTGTTTGAGGTAAACGTCTTTTCCATAGCTTTATCAATAAATCTTGACTAACCATGCTGAATCCTCCAACCATATTCAGCATGGATCTATAGAAATCTGAAGGTTTCAGATCGCCCATTTGAGAACCTGATAACAGATCATTCAGACGTTTTTCCTCACTCGATGATAAACGTGAAATTAAAACTTTCTTTAAATTTATATAGAGATCCGTTTCCGGGGGATCAGATATTATATCGTATATATTATCTATCACATCTAATGGCAAATTAGCTATAACCTGATCATACTTTTTCTTGTCATTGACAATTTTTGCAACAGAAAACTGTGATTCGATCTGGGTAAACCAAATTTCTGGTTTTGATTTCCAGAATGGGGGTAGTTTGACAGAGGTGACATAATGAGTTTGAGGAAAATCCTCGTCTGAAGGTTGTCTTTGCATAACTAATAGATTGTGATTGTTTGATTGATTGACTACTCTCTCAGATAAAAAAGGAATGTACTTTAACTCACTCACCAACAGATGACAGTACTTGTAATATACAACTTCAGTTGATTGAATTAGGAAATTACCATAAATTATAGGAACATCTATTCAACTTTGGAACCTCTATTCAAAATTCATCGGGAAAATTCTTCTCTTCATAAAATGGTCAATTTATAATGGTAGTTGATATATCGAATCTCTTCTTGTATATATTTATCACGTTGGACATCAAATGATCACGTCGGGCATAAAATTATCACGTCGGGCATAAAATTATCACGTCGGGGTCACCAAATTTATAGCGTTATCGCTATAAATAAAATTAAAATGGAAGTAAATATACTTATATTGTTTTTAATACATGTTCATATTTTTATGTGATTTGAGTATTTTTAAGTATATTGATAATATTATATTTATATCGAATGTTTTTATTTTTCCTAGCGACTCCATGGAAACTTCTCCATTATGGATCGAGTTTTCCTTTTTGTTTCTTAGCGACTCCCTGGAAACTTCTCGCTTTTGGAACTTCTCGATTTCCAGTGAGTGAGTCGCTATAGTCGCTATACCTGTCTAACAGGTGTATGAGCTCATCCTCGCTTCCTGCAACTAATGTGGTATCTGCAAATGTTAAATTAGATATCTTGGTTCCGCCTGTAGCTACTCCACCGTGCCAGTCCTCCGGCACCCGTCGCATTACGTGTTCACTATAGATGTTAAAGAGGATTGGTACAGAACACATCCCTGTCTGACGCCTTTGATAACTTTACATTTATCGGAGTTGTCTACTTTCACCAAAACAGTCTACTTAGCCCTGGCGAAGTAATTATTTCTAATATACTTCGCAGTATATACGACTTGTTCTTCGGTCCTTTATTTTCAAATCCTTAGAGAGTAAATTCAGGATATGCACTGCATATTGTAATTGGTGGCTTGTTAGATATTTTCCCTCAAATTCGCCATGTTTGCAGTATTTTCTCTTACAAAACTTGAAACACTGCAATTGAATCCTTCGGTATGCCAAAATAAATTTATGATTAGGCCAGATAACTACTCTAATGTGTGTCATTGGCCTAGATTCAAAAAGATGAGATTCTCCCTTGCGTTGGCTACTGAGCACCAAATTATTGGCTCGTTGCGTATATTGGACCATCTATCAGTAGATATGTTTACAAAATATTCGCCCAAACTCTCAAAGCATGTTTTCTTGTTATAAAACATCCCAGAATCGACCTAAATCGAAGACTAGATGAAAGTTTCGACTTAGGTAAAAATTAATTTAAAGACATTTTAGAAAAAGAGCATAACTAAACAAAGATAAAAAACACAATGCGTGGCGCCCACGAGTAGAAATTTTATGTCCAGGCCATGGGAGTGAAAGTATTTTATCGTTGTGGAAAAGTGTACTGAAAATAAAACTATAATTTTGGTTAAAGGCAAAGATACATTATACTTTTTCAAAAGTGTGACAAAGTTGGACTTATTTTTATGGACAAAGAAAAAGAAACAATATACTTTTTACGAAGTACGCCAAAAATGTACTTTTAAAATATTTATGAATATTTTTAACTTTTTAATCGCTCCACGAAACACCATGGAAGTGGAGATACAGTCATTGTGAATGTTATTGAAAAGAATGAATATAAAATTTAACGATGCGACGTACCAAAAGGACGAATCGACAAATGTGTCAAAGGCGCGTAGCGTCTATAGACAATTATTTAGCAAAAATTAGTAAAAATGAACAATACCAGTTTCTCGAATAAAACAAATTTGGATTCATCCAGTGGCTCGTCAAATAGACGAGTGCATTGCATAATCAGTAAAAAGCGATAGCAGGAAAACCAAATGCAGGTCTTTCCAAATGACAAAGTTATGGAGAAAATGGTCTTGTGCATAAATAAGACAAAAAGCCATTTTGCCAAAAAGTCGCTCGAAGGCGAAGTCGTGTCACATTCCCTTTATTGAACCTGTATGAGGACCGGTACGCCGCGAGACTGACAGAAAGTTGTAAACTCATATACAGTTTAACTCATATTGAAGGCATTGTGTGACACAGAAGACGGTATTAAAATCAATGGTAAAACGATTAACAACCTCGTTATGTAGATGACACCGCAGTAATGGCAGATAATCCAGAAGCACTACAACGTTTGCTGAACAGACTTACCACAGTTGGCGACCAATATGGTCTTAAAATCAATAAGACAAAAACAAAGATACTGATTATTTCAAGAACTCCTGAACCTCCCATACACATTAGTATATACGGAAAAAATATAGAGGTAGTGGATAAATTCGAATATCTGGGAACCTGGATAAACAGCGACTTGGACCCAGATATTGAGATCAGAGCAAGAATCGAGCAATCAAGAGCTACTTTTAATGTCATGAAATCCTTCCTATATAATTCCACATTATCGCTAAAAATCAGATACCCCTCTGTTAAATGTTATATTTACTCAGTACTGCTGTACGGTAGCGAAGTGTGGACATTGAAGGCCAACACAATGAACCGAATCGAAGCCTTCGAGATGTAGGTGTTATGAAGACTCCTAAAGATTCCATGGACTGCCCGAGTTTCTAACAATGAAGTTCTCGAAAGAGCAGAATGTGAAAGAGAATGATTGCAAATAATGAAAGAAAGAAAGATCTCATACCTACGTCACATAATACGCGCCGATAACAAATTAATGAAACTAATAATAGAAGGCAAAATTGAGAGCCGGCGTGGTATTGGCGGAAGAAACCATTCCTGGCTGAAGAACATTAAGGGACTGGACAGGCTTGGCTACCCACTCACTCTTTAGAGCTGCCCAGAACCGCCAGACGTTCGCTGAGATTGTTGCCAACCTCTAATATAGAGACGGCACTATAAGAAGAATATTGAACTCCGTCCTCGTGAATGATATAATCACGATAAAGAACCTTGACGCTAATCAAAAGCGACCCAAAATTTTTTAAGTAAAATATTTTTATATTATTTCAAGTCAGCCACAATAAAAACCCAAAAATGCTTTGATCAATTTCTAGGGAAATTGTGTGAATCTTTTCTACCAAATCGATTGTTAACGCATGATCTCTATTGCATGATAGCATTATAAAGATCCCGTTAAAGTACATACGTGTACCAAATTTCAAGTCAATATCTTAAACGGTTCCAGAGTAATCGTGCGCACAAAGAAAGTTACAGACCGACAGACAGACAGAAATTTTTTACGCTCAAACTTAAAATCTGTGGATGTGGAAATAAAACTCTCTAGAAGATGCGGTCGATCTTGCCCTACTTGGGGGGATGCGATTTTATTCAAATTAAAGTTTGATTCTCAATACTCCGGTCACATTACGGAAGCTCGAGAGGGATTTTTTTTATCAAAACAATTCAGAGATCTTTGAGCATAAAATCCATTACCATTAGGTAAATAAGTAAAATTGCATCGAGAGAAAGACCAATTTTTTTTAAGAGAGCGTGGTTAGTAATCTACAGTGAGTGCAGCCTTGGCCTATTTCTTATCTATCAAATATCTTATCTCGAACCCGCCTGGGAGTGGAAGAATACATAGAAACGAGGAAGAACGTGACTAGCTCCCTTAATAAATAAATTTTTGTCGCGTCACTCAAACGCTGTGTGCAAGGTTCTTCTACATTCTCTCCCTCTGTATAGATTTCCTTCAGAAAATTTAATGATATACCTTTTCTGGATTGAGTTTTATAACCAAGGCATAAAGTCGTCATAGCGTTTAAAACTTCGTTGTCTGTACAGCGAGAGCTGGTATTGGAGGCAAAGTGATTCTTGCCATACTTTTGTCAACTTCATGTTTTCTTGATGCTATTGTTTGATACACAAATGACATGATTCTATACGTGACTTCCTGCTTTTGTAGAAGTACTTGATACAAAAAATATTTCGAATTATATGTGTCCAATATTATAGAGTTCAATATTCCTTATAAATTATTATTAATTCATGAATAATTTAAAAACAGAAAACAAAAAAATGAATGCAAAGAAAATTTAAATATCTATTTTAAATCATGATTTTTTTTTCAACCGTATTTCTAAGCCACAATTAAACAAAACTTGGATGAAAATTAATGTTTCATTTTATATTTCAACCTGTACAGTTATCTGTTGTCCCTCTAAGTACTAGTAAGCTTACATATAATGAAAGGAGAATATGTAAAAATAATTACACTGACATATCTAGGGTAGGGGAGAAAAATCGAATATAAATGAATAGAATGACAATGGGATATTTTCAAGCTAATGCCAAATAGCTTTAAATTCGTTTACACAATGTTATTAAGAAAGATATCCATCGACAATAATGTCTCATCATTACTACTGTTTTATACCAATCGCATATTACTTGTTATCAGTCATCACCATAACAAATGTCATTACGGTAAAATTTCATGTCACGATATCGGTTTAAATAAAAATTATGTCTCTTATAATATCAATACATATGTTGCATACAGTGTTTTCATTTCAGCGCTACTCTTGATCTGATTTTACTTAAAAACATAGGTTTACAGCACTTTACGAAAGTTATGCCTGATCAGCAAAAACAAAGATCAAGTTTTATTCAAAAAATTGTGTACAAATATGAAACCAGGTATAAAGTTATTGTTAAGTATAAAAAACTCTAAAAGCAATTGGTCAAAGTTGTTATTCATCCTTATCTGTAGATGATTCACAGCTCCACAAAATAAAAAAAGTGGTATGTTCTTGGAACTCCATTGGGTGATCCCCCATGCATTTCGACGTGCTAAACACGAATCAGGTGTCCGTTTAGCTTCATCACCCACCATTTTTTTGTAAATCGCAAAAGTAACCTAAAAAAACCTCATAATTTAGGTTATTTTCGCGATTTACTAAAAATTGGTGCGTAACGAAGCTAAACGGATACCTGATTCGTATTCAGCATGTCGAAATATATAGGGGTTGCCCAATGGAGTCCCAGAAACAACCCACTTTTCACGTTTTTTGCGTATGTTTGTGTAATATATTTGCATACGCGGTTTTCTATAAAATGGCGGAGGATCCGGTGATATTCATATATTACACAGGCACACACAAAAAAAAAAAAATGTGTGTTTCTGGGATTCCATGTATTTCGACGTGCTGACTACGAATCTGGTGTCCGTTTAGCTCCATTACCACAAATTTTTAGTAAATCCCGAAAATAACCTAAATTATGAGCAGAGCCCGTATTTTGGATGACATTGACGTAAAACGCAGAGTCGGCATGGGAGGGTAGTACAAAATTATAAAAATTCTTATCCCTTTTTGTAGTTAACTGCTCATCCAATTGGAAACATTAAATCAAACTGTTACATTGCAGATGCCACGTAAAGAACAATAGATAATTAAATATTAGTCTAAATGTTCGGCACGAAAAGAACGGCGTTTCTCTAAGAATATCACTTGTAAATCTCTGTTTTCCCGTTGATGGGAGTTATAAGACACTTCCCATGTAATTAAAGACTTTCGCGATCATAACAGGGTAATATTGCACCTTTGATACTTGAGCTTTGCATCATTTAATTAATTTTGTGTTTTCGCAAATCCACGATTGTACCGTTTGTATTACGTCAATGGACGCGCCATTATTATACTAAATTGCCGAAATAGTAATTGGAAAGTGTCATTTACCCATCTTTGGAAATAGTATATCAGTGGGTATTCGACGTATAGTGAAGCACTGAATTGCCAACTGACACAGGTTAAGGGTCTATATAGAGTAGAGATGAGTTGCTATTTAACAACCTGTTATTTTATGACTGTTATTTGTAAACAGCATTAACAGATTGTTATTTGTGTTCAAAAATAACAGATAACAAACACGACGTAGTAAAAATGTTCTTGCTGACTGCTGTTAAACTGTTATTCAGAAAACAGCAGCAGCAGATAATGAAATCGCAACGCAACCGCGTAGACTTATGTGAAATAAAAGAAAATGTAGTTGAATATTATTGAAGTTGAATATTATTGTCGGTATCTTGAGTCATCGGCTTTATGTACACACTTTTTAGTTATTTTTTTAATCATAATGTATTCAAACCTTTTAGATTTTCTTCTTCGTGTGTATATTTTCGATTACCTGTATAGCGGCTATAGCGACTCACTCACTGGAAATCGAGAGGTTCCAAAATCGAGAAGTTTCTCGATTTTGGAACTTCTCGATTTCCAGTGAGTGAGTCGCTATAGCCGCTATAACCCGCATACCAAGTTTAAAAATGAAGGGCTGCCAGAGTTGAATATTTTTGTAGAAATCTCGAGCCATCTGCTTTATGTACTGACTTTTAGCGGTTTTTTAAATCGTAATATGTTCAAAGCTTTTATATTTTCTTCTCCATATGTATATTTTCGTTTACCTGCATCTCCAATATTGTCATTGCATACGCTGTGTTTGCGTGTTTTATTGCTATTTGTGGCGGTAGGTAAACATTTTTTCCTGCCCGTCGGCCAGTCGTACAACTAATAAGAATTTATTTTAATGACGGAACGATATTTCACTGCTGGTGATTAAATCACCGCGATTAAGCAAGCAGCAACAGTGACAGTAAAAATCACTGCGATTAGTGATTTTAATGCAAGCAAATAGTGGCTATAATCTCGCCGTTCCGTGTTAAAGACTGTTTTCCAATGCCGGACAAGGGCTTAATGAAGGATGAAGTAAACTAAATGAGGGAAAAACAAAAATGTTATAAGTTTATATTATTTATTTATGTATTTATGTATATATAAGTGTACGTATTTATTTATTTTCTATTATGCAAAATGTATCGATATAAAACTGTTATTCACAATATTTTACTTTCAGTTTATATTTCCGCGGGGCGCAGGAGTATAAGAAAGTCACGGAAAAATAACACCTGTGCAAATTCCGTTCGCTCTAACCGCGACCGGAATTACTGTTTAAAATCACCGCGAATCAAAAATCTCAGTCAGCGTTGACGGAGATATCGTAATATCCCTGAATAATTAAGTAGAGGTTTCTTATACTGTTAAATGGTACACGTAAAGGAAAAAGTTCTCTCAGTTCGGTTAGAGCATACATAATTATATTATTTATTACTCTGAATGGAAAATATATTTCATTTATAAATCTTTGCTTTCGTAGAGAATCAAACATATTATTTTCATTCTTTCATTGTAATTAGGCTCTGTATTGACGGAGGGAATAGGAGTTGAGGTCCCTAAATGTAAAGGGGCAAGTGCATTAGAACGCGTTTGGCAGTGTGCGCTGGGTGTCGAGCGGGTGAGCCACGTAGTGTTGATAGTCCCAACATACCTTTACTATTAGCTAACTACTAATGTTTTATATAATATTAAAATCCAATTTATATCTTTAAAATTTACAAACTGTCTAGGTCGAAGATACCAAAAAATAATATTTAGAACTTGCGGTATTTAAGAATAATTACTTTACTGTGTAATTACACCATATATAAAAATATGACTAATAATTTTTTACCTGTCTGGAGGGTTAGGGATTTTTTGTTATCTGTTGAGAAACGTAAACATCTCAATAAACGTTCACCTGGACTTTCACTAAGGTTTATAAAATAAAAATGTTGTATTTAAAGATTTTTTAGTTTATGTGGCAATAATACTTATTGTTAGCGACCGATGTTTCTGATTGTAACTTTACAAAAGTATTAGATAGTATCGTGTAATTCAGAGTCCGTCCCTGGAATGTCATCCGAAATACGGGCTCTGATTATGAGTTTTTTTAGGTTGTCTCCGCGATTTACAGAAAATGGTGAGTGATGGAGCCGGACACCTGATTCGTCTTCGGCACGTCGATATACATATGGAGTAATTTTTTGTATGTTGCCAGGAAGTTACAGTAAAGTTTGCCCAGTTTGGAAGTAGAGCATTTTTTTTGGAAATTAAATTTTAATTTTGACAAACCTGTTTTTATATTATTTTGTTTTGATGTATCGGGTTCTGTTCATGGGATCAGGCCAAACAAAAAAAATCAACATCTTTGTAACTATATTATAAATAAAACTGCATATGTCCAGATCCGCTGCCATTTGTTTTTATGCAAAAAAATGAAAACCACGAAAATTTCTAATTTTGCATAAATCGAAATTACTTAACAGATAATTAATCTCTCTTAATGAAATCAGAGGCCCTGAAGGTGTAAACTATTATGGAAAATCATTGCAATCACTACTTCCACATCCCGATTTTTATCCAAGTCTCTCACAACGAAAAAAAATCATGAAAACAAATCTTTTAGGAATTTTATGAATAGCATCGCGGCTTAGCACACAAGACCAAGTGAATGTTGCATTACAAACATTACATGTAAATATGTTTACCCTTTCCCAGTATGATATCAAATATTAATAAGTAGTAAGTTTTCCCTATTTATCCATATTTTAATCTTGTTTTATCCCCCATCTTGCCCCACCTTGTCCCATCTTCCCGTAATTACCCTTAATTACTTTTAATCACACTTAATTACCCTTAGTTACCCGCTCAATTACCCCCACTAATTACCTGCTGATTACCCTCCACTAATTACCTGCTAATTAAGAATAAAAATATTTATTATTTTCCTTCAAAAACGAGATTTTTAAAAAAAAATTGAAGCTTCATAAAAAACTGCCCTTTAGTCACACTAAAATTTTGTTTTTTTTTAAGTTGTAGCTTCTCAAACGTGCTTTACAATGGTGATAAAAATATTTTTTTTCTATTAGTTACATTTCGCGCATTTTAGTAAGATGCATTTTTTTGTAATGTATTTTTTGTACCGAAAAAAATATACAGTCAAATACTTTTGTCATCTGTTAAGTGTCCCAAAAAACAAACAATTAAAAAAAATTAAACGCCATTCTTGCTCCTTCGATGTCGATATCGTACGGCCTTCCCACTCGTTTATTAAAGAAAATTCGTGTTCTGCATTCTCTGCCATAATTCTTCGAATCTTCAAATGTTTCACGGCCATAGCTCAATGGTTAAAGTGAGGATTCCCATACGAAAGTCCGCGATTCAAATCCTGAATATATATATTTTTTTATATTTTAAAATAACATAAAAAAATTATTTTATCACCGTTGTAAAGCACGTTCAAAAACCTACAATTTAAGAAAAAAAGTTTTAGCGTGGCCAAATGGCAGTATTATATAAAGCTTCAAACATTTTTCAAAAATATCGTTCTTTTAAGGAAAATGATAAATATTTTTATTTGTAGTTTTCCATAATAGTTTACTAGATATAACTATTAACTATTATAATAGAAATAACGGTTAAAGGTTATTTTCTTCTTTTTCAGACTGAATATTATAATATAATTTTATTAATTGTATGAAAGAAGTTGACAAGATGTTTCGTGGGGAACTTCTTGTTAATATACTAACGTAATTAGACTTGGATCAATAGTATATGAAAAGAACGAATGGTTTCTTTGAAAGTTATCTGCTAAATACCCAAAATAATATTTTTTAATTCTGAGCCTATTTGAAAAAAAGAAATATTTTTAACTTTCATGGAAGTAATTAAAGGATCACTATAGATTATATATAACGCAACAGAAGAAAACAACAGAGGATACAAAGAACTACTCAAACATTCACTCACAGAATTCATACTAAAATTTTCAGTTCTTCCAAAAACCTGATGAAACAATAAAATTTTTTTTTATTATGTTGGCTGAGGAGAGAGAGTACATTAAAATATTGTTACACAATCACTTGCTTCGCTGTATTTAGAACACTAGAAGAAAATATGACCCAGATCACCTTTAATATTACAGATATCACAATTCTGTGAAGACAGAACATTTATTTTATGCAAATGTATTAGAAAACAGGCATATCCAAATTTGAAACGTATTACTGTTGTGATATATTTTCTTGAGTATGCATCATTTTCGTGCCTAAATTTAGATGAGAGGTCAGGATGAATAAATGCATAATACCTTGTAGGATTGGAACAGCAGAACTCTAGTCACAACTCTAACTGTCTATTTCTAAATTTGGATTTTAAAATGTTCAAGGAGTCAGATAGACAGATTTTTTTGTTCCAATGGAAATCCCGAGTTGATTGTTTTCTTGCCCAAATAGTCGACAATTTCATTATTTTTTATGCCAGCGTGTATAGTAGAAGCAAAAGATATAAGAGAATTACTATTATCAAATATCAATGTCGACAAAGGAATTAGCTGGCGCATACAAACGGTCGGCAATAAAACAATTATCTTATATCTATTTCGCGTACTATATTTTCACCGATATAAAATGAACGTTTTTTCCCGTGGCTAAAACTTCGAGTAGCAGTTTGCTTATTTTTAGAATATAACGGTTAGTTTTGATGTTGAAGGATATACTGTCTGCTAATGAAAGAGAATCTGAGAATTATAGAGGTGTCTGCATTATATGAAAAATTAAAATCAAAAGCTTCGTTGGGTGTCAAAGGAATCATTACACAAGCCATAGTTTTCAGAGTTTTCAAGATATAAGTCTTAAATATGGCACAGGTAATACATACCAAAAACGGCAAATTTTTCATAATTTGACAGTTTTCCATCACTTCCGGTTTCCACGGAAATTTTAAATTATGTAAATTTTAAATTAATTTATTTTTACATTTTTGAAGTCCGAAGACGATTTTAAGTACGACTGCGTAGTTTTAAAAAAAAATTGAGACTACTTGATTTTTAAGGGCTATTTCTATTTCTGTATTTAGAGTACAGTGAATGCACTCAAATCAATTAAATGGACCAAAACAATAACAGAAAAATGTAAACGTGAGTTATTTCGAATTGGTTTAGTAGCTACGATATACCAAAATTTCCGAAAACACTAATTTATAATTATGTCAATTTTCTCAAATGGCAACATCTTTTAGGCACCCAGTAGTTAAGTACTAGTTTTCACGACAAATCCATTGATACCTTCAAATCGAAAATCGCTTTGATATTACCCCAAATACATAAGTTCTTTGGAGGATAATAATTAAAATATCGAGACAATACGCTTATCAAGTAAGTATGCCGTAGAAATTGAATCAAATTAGATCGAAAACATTCATTTTGTCAACAAAATAACGATGCAAATAAAAGAAGTGTGCTGTGGAAACAAAAAAGAGGTTTGACAGATAATAATACGTGTGCATTGTTAACTTAATAAGTTTGCTCTTTATCTTTAAAGGACCACGCTATGTAAAAGTGGTTTCCGTTAAATTGGCTAGATTTTTTATATGTTATGTATTTCGGCATCCTGAACAAATGTGTCCATGGGCACGAAGTCCCAAACTCTAAGGATTTCGAGATACGATACGTTAAAGTTGGATATATTATATATATCATGTAATAAAGTGAGATAAAGTTTTTACCCCAAAAGTTCTGCGACCGGACCGCAAGACATTAACCCCCCGTTTTCGAGGGTGGGAAACATGATGGTGACAATATTTTCCGACCTTCCATTCAACCACTACCTCTAAATCGAAAAAAACACCCTTTTTCCGATTTTTCGACGCTAGGCTTGCAAGGGCTTGTCGGATCGGGTTTTTCTTGGTCAATTTGAATAAAATAAGTAAATATTGACCACAGGTGACCTAACTCACCCCCAGGGGTTGAAATTACCCCCATCCCCAATACCAAAATGCCACGAAAATAACGAAAATCAGCTGTTTTCAAGGTCGAGGAATACGACGGTGATAATATTTCCCGACCTACTCTTCACCCACTACCCCTACACCTGAAAACTACTCCCTTTTCCGATTTTCCGGTGCTAGGCTTGCGAGGGCTTGTCGTATCGGATTTTTTTATTTTTGGTCAATTCGAATAAAATAGGTAAATATTGACCACAGGTGACCTAGCCCACCCCCAGGGGTTGAAACTACCTCCACCCCCAATAACGAAGTGCCACGGAAACAACGAAAATCAGCTGAAAAGCGGTATTCCTCCGTTTTCGAGGGCGAGGAATACGATGGTGATAATATTTCCCGACTGTGAACAACCCCTTTTCCAATTTCCCGGTGCTAGGCTTGCGAGATCTTATCGGGTCGGTATTTTTTTGGTCAATTTGAATAAGATGGATAAATATTGGCCACAGGTGACCTAACCCACCCCCGCGGGTTGAAACTACCCCCACCTCCGAAATGCCACGAAAACAACGGAAATCAGCTTTAAGAGTAGTAAAAAAATTTTTTGAAGCCTTTGGTTCTTGTACACACACTAAATCACAATTTTATTTTTTTCACCCCCTTTAACAATGGGGTGGTGGTGGTCAAGTTTTACTAGTCACTAAAAACAGACAAAAGACTATCAATCTGCAATAATTTTTCATTTAATCAAAAATTAAATATGCGCGTTCTTTCAACAAAAACAAAGCTATAATTTCAAAAAAACTTTATTTAAAACAAAAATTATTATTTGAGAACAAATTTATTATTTTTGGTGTTGAAAATGAGTTTCATTATTTCTAATACATTTCCTCGCCCGTCTTCTAATTTCAACTGTAGTTGCCCTAGTCTTATTTCTTGTCGCAGTTGTAGAGCGCCGCGCTCTATTTTTGCTACTAGTTGAACACGGCGGTGTATTTCCTCATTGTGCATAAGTTCCTGCTTCATACCCCATTCGTAATAATCCAGTGGCGTTAATCTTGGGGACCTCGGAGGCCACAGGGTAGGTGCACCACGCCCAATCCACCGATCGGGATATGTTCGATCTAAAAATTAGCAGATTGTCAAGCGGTAGTGAGCTGGGCATCCATCGTTTTGGAAAATACTACAGTGGCGAAGGTTAATTGGCAGATTTTCCAGGAGCCGAGGAAGATCGTTCAGCAAGAAATCGAGGTAAGCGTCTCCGTTGAGGTTATCTGGTAGGTAATGAGGCCGAATGACATGTCCAGCAATTACACTCATTCAAACATTGATACTAAACTTATTCTGAAAAGAAGTTTGGTTAAGCCTTCACGGGAGAATTTTGATTCATCTGTGCATAGGATAGATTTTAAGTAATGGGGGTCCTCAATATCAGCATTCAATTAAAAGCAATAAAATGCTATTCTTCGTACAGGGTCGCCCTGTACTGAAGTATAATGGTAGGGATGTTTCTTTTCTGTAATCATAACTAAGTCTTCCAAATTGACAATCCAACTCGCTGTGCCACTTTTCTAACGCTTGTTGTGGGATCTGCAGCAAGTGCGGCTAGAATATTTTCGTCATCTTCGGGGTGATGGCGTGCACGTCCTGCAGCAGGTTCATGTTGATGTAAATTACCTGTTTCTGTCCTTCGGCGATAAGTGCTGCTGAATACACCCGGATCTGGAGAGGATGAAATCGTTCATGATACAATCTTACAACGAGGTAAGCATTACCATCTGCTTTGCTATAGTAAAAGAGTATGTCAGCATACTCTTGGTTACTAAAAGTAGCCATTGAAGTTAATTTTACTCAATATGTCGGAAACTTAAAACAAATTATCAGTACAAAACGACAAAACACTGAGGATAGCTATAAACTTCGTTAAAAACACAAGAAATACGAAAGTGTGCGTGTGGACAGCTCTCAGTGATATTACTAACAAACAAATGACTGGTTTTGACTATTTTTGAAACGGTAACTTTGTTTTTGTTGAAAGAACGCACACATTTAATTTTTCATTGAATGAAAAATTATTGCCGATTGATAGTCTTTTGTCTATTTTTAGTGACTGGTAAAACTTGATGGTATGTATGATATTACCACTTAAAGAGGATACAATAGAGAAATTTTAAAAGTAATTTCTAATAAATGTCATTTTTTTTTTTTTGGCAACAGAAACTTTAAAAAAAATATTTCAGAATATCAAAAGTTAAATTTAGTACGTGATACTTAAGGTATTTCCACCGAGAAAGTCGTTAACGTCAGATTGTTTTCAAATTTCGGCAGGATGTAGATAATGGTTTGATGAAACCACTGGCAAATTTTGAGAACGATCTTGTCTACTTTTCCAGTTATGATACATCAAAATTCACGTTATTAGCAAGAAAACGATAGGGAAGGGTAATTTCCCGTGAATTTATCGTATGTAATATCACTAGTGCTTAAAATTTTATCGAAAATTTTTTCGAAAGCGTGTTGCCTGGTAATATAAAGAGTGCAAATTGGCAGTTTATTATCTGATTAAATCCCGACCGCTTTAGCGGGAGGGATTTAATCTTTGATAATAAACTGCCAATTTGCACGAGTTATATTAACTAGGGGCAACTTAGCTTGAGAAAAAATTTTTAGATAAAATTTAAAACACGAGTGGTATTTGTGGAGAATATTTCACGAATAAATAATTCATTAAGTATATCTTCAATATTATGTTCAGTAACTAATTACCTTCAGACGTTTCCTTGTTGCTTTTTAGAGATTACTCACCTTTATCTTCAATTTCATCATTTAGGTCACATAAAAATGCATTTCCAAAGCGATTCATCTAATAAAAAACAAAGTAGGTTTAAATTATGACAATCAAGAAAAACAATATACGTTAAGCCATAGGTACTGTAAGACTAGTCATCACAACAAAACACGCTTCTACCAATCACATTACCGGTGAAATCACACAAATTGCATATTACCAATCTATCCCTTTTACGTTCTAAGGCTGCCGGCTCAGATGGTATGGTACCGCCATCTAGTAACGTTAGCTTAACTTAGTTACTAGCCTAAATAATGAATTGAATTATTATATTAAAGTGTTTATTAATATATATTTATGTATTTAATCCTTATTTCTAATTTGAGAAGTTTGATAGTTAAGTTAAGGTTTACTTGTTTAAGTAGAGAGACTTTAAGTACAACGAATTATAAAGTATATAGTGATACTGCAGAGTTTTGATTTTCCACATAAGTGTTAGCTGTTTTGTAATGATTGATGGATTACTATACGTAAGTACCTACATTTGTGTATTTATCATGAAATAACTGATTTGTCTGCTTCGTAGATATTCATATTTAATTTTAGTTGTGAAAATTATTTTGTAATTATGTTAGGTATTAAGCCATTGAAAGCTGTGTACCTATAACTTGTCCCGAACATATATAAGTTCCACACAGCATTGGCTTTTTAGGTTATTAATACAATACTACAATTTACAATTTACGTTAACAATTAGTAATAAGCTAGAGAAGATATTTATAGATAACATTTAAAAGCACGATTTGTCCTATTTGCTGAAAACATTTTACGACACAAAACGTCAAAAAATTTTCGCAATATTTGCCGCTGCAGCGACTTAAAAAATCAGAGCGATAAATTTTGCATGTTGGTACTGTCAAAAGCCGATCTAGCTTGAATTATCACTAATAATGACGTTTGATTGGTGCAATGTTGTGAAAAAAACGGGCTCTCATTGGCTACAGCGTTAATGAGTGAAATAATCGGTAAATTTTTTCGAAAGCGTTGTTGCCTGGTAATATAACTCGTGCAAATTGACAGTTTATTATCTGATTAAATCCCGACCGCTTTAGCGGGAGGGATTTAATCTTTGATAATAAACTGTCAATTTGCACGAGTTATATTAACCTTATAGCAACTTAGCTTGAGAAAAAATTTATAGATAAAATTTAGAAGCACGAGTGGTATTTGTGGAGAATATTTCAGGAATAAATAATTCATTAAGTACATCTTCTATATTATGTTCAGTAATTAATTGCCTTCAGACGTTTCCTTGTTACTTTTTAGAGATTATTCACTTTTATCTTCAATTTCATCATTTACGTCACATAAAAATCCATTTCCAAAGCGACTCATCTAATAAAAAACAAAGTAGGTTTAAATTATGACAATCAAGAAAAACAATATACGTTAAACCATAGGTACTGTAACTTATAAGACCAGTCATCACAAAAAAGCACGCTTCGACCAATCACAATACGGGTATAATCACACAAATTGCATATTACCAATCTATCGCTTTTACGTTCTAAGGCTGCGGCTCAGATGGTATGGTACCGCCATCTAGTAACGCTAGCTTAACTTAACTGGCCTAAACAGTGAATTGAATTATTATATTAGTGTTTATTAATATATATTTATGTATTTAATCCTTGTTTCTAATTTGAGAAGTTTAATAGTTAAGTTAAAGTTTACTTGTTAAATAGACAGACTTTAGAAGTACAACGAATTATAATGTATATAGTGATACTGCAGAGTTTTGATTTTCCAAATAAGTGTTAGCTGCTTTGTGATGATTGATGAATTACCATATGTAAGTACCTACATTTGTGCATTTATCTTGAAATAACTGATTTGTCTGCTTCGTAGATATTTATATTTAATTTTAGTCGTGAAAATTATTTTGTAATTACGTTAGGTATTAAGCCATTGAAAGCTGTGTATAACTTGTCCCGAACCTATATAAGTTCTACACAGCATTGGCTTTTTAGGTTATTAATACTTACAATACCACAATTTACAATTTACGTTAACGATTAGTAATAAGCTAGAGAAGATATTTATAGATAACATTTAAAAGCACGATTTGTCCTATTTGCTGAAAACATTTTACGACACAAAACGTCAAAAAATTTTCGCAATATTTGCCGCTGCAGCGACCTAAAAAATTAGAGCGATAAATTTTGCATGTTGGTCCTTTTTTTTTTTTTTTTTTTTTTTCTTCCCGGGTGGAAATCCTTTATGGACACCTGAACGGTAGTGTGGGACTCACCTCTAGGCATACCCACTAAAACCACCCCTCTATCACCTATCTCTCTGGAACCGCTCGCGCATCTACTTCAGAGGGTAGGCCTGTCCTTTTTTCTCCATAGGTTACCAACTCTCGTTTCTTTCCTCTTCTTCCTTGGTTTTGAGTATGCTGGTAAGGGCACCTGCTATAATATCCCAATTTCCTTCGTCTTCCAGCATCAGGGCAACTAAATTTCCCTCCTGGAGTATCTCGCCTACTCTGTCGTGGCAGGCGTCTCTATAAACGGCCCACCTGGGGCACCAGAAAATGGTGTGAGCTGGGGAATCTGTTTCCCCGCAGTAGACGCACTCGTCGTCGTCCACCTTTCCGATGTTTCTGACATAGGTGCGGAAACAGCCATGTCCGGATAGTGCTTGGGTGATATAATATCCTATTTCCCCATGCTTCCTGTCCACCCACCTTCTTATGTTCGGAATTAGAGTCT
Source organism: Rutpela maculata (assembly GCA_936432065.2). Taxonomy (NCBI): domain Eukaryota; kingdom Metazoa; phylum Arthropoda; class Insecta; order Coleoptera; family Cerambycidae; genus Rutpela; species Rutpela maculata. The sequence continues at coordinate 10,004,435 of OW386289.2, forward strand.
TTGTCCAAAGGCCCTTTGTGCCGTTTTCCCATCTTTCTTGCCAGTGTTCGTACAATCGGTCTTCAGTTTGTCTTTTGTCGGCGCCCTCGTAGATTTCCTTCCTCTGTCGAGCTAGAAGGTCAATGGGAGCTACGCCTGCTATCACTTGGATAGCATCCATTGAGACTGTCCTATATGCACTGGCTATTCTAATGGCCGTCTTCCTGTGGATGCATTCAAGTTTTCGCCTCGTCCTGGCTATCGACAGGGCCTTTTCCCATACCGGGGAGGCGTAGAGCATAATGCTCAGCGCCACTGAGCCCAAAATTTTTCTTTTACTAGCTCTAGGGCCACCGACATTTGGCATGAGCCTTCCAAGTTGGGCGATCCTTTCGCCTGCCCTGATAGATGTCTTCGTGACATGGACCGAAAAGTTTAAGTGCTTGTCCAGCCATACTCCCAGGTATTTAATGTAGTCCTTTGGTGTCACTTGGACTCCTTGGACGGTGAAGGAGACATGTGCTAGCTTCCTGCGTCCTGATAGCAATATAGCCTCAGTCTTTTGGGGTGCGAGCTCCAGGGACTTCTGCTTCATCCAGTCGCAGACTTTTTCCAAGGCCTCGTTTGCTTTTACCATTAGCATTTGCTCGTTGTCGGCTACGGCCACCATAGCTAGGTCGTCGGCGAAGGCTACCAGTGTAACTCCGGCCGGAAGACGGAGTCTCAGTATTTTGTCGTACAAAACATTCCATAACGTGGGTCCTAGCACCGAGCCTTGGGGCACACCGCTGCTAACATCTAGTGATGAGGGGTTTTGTCCCTCCCCTAGGTGAATACTCCTGTCTTGGAGATAGCTTCTTAATAGCCGTTGGATATGGCCATCTACGCCTATTTCCCCGAGCCGGTCCAGGATTTCCTGCCATGATGCAGAGTTAAAGGCGTTCTTCACATCTAGGGTGATAACCGCACTTATTTTTCTCCTCGCTCTTGTCAGTTCCGCGTCCGTGGCCAGGTGGATGACTTCGTTAATCGCATTTATGGTTGATCTTCCCTCTCGGAAACCGAACTGGCGTTCCGAGATGCCGTCTCCCCTCTCTAGGTCTCTCTTAAGCCGTGCTAGCACTGAGTGTTCCAGGAGTTTCCCAAGGGTATCCAGGAGACAGAGTGGTCGGTACGACGAAGCCTCTTCTAGTGGTTTTCCAGCCTTCCTCATAAGCACTAGTCTTGCTCTTTTCCAGCATTCTGGGAAGCATCCTGTCCGCAGGATGCCGTTCATCGTCTCAAGCATGTATTCGGGTTGCTCATTTACGGCGATTTTGACAATCTCCGGGTAGATCCCGTCTAGGCCCGGGGCTTTTTTGTTTTTAAGTTTGTCCGCAGCCCTAGCAAGCTCGTCTTTTGTGAAGGGCTCCATTTCCTCAAGATCGGGGGATTCCCAGACGACTTCGGGGTGGTCTGGGAATAGGGCTCGTGCCACCTCCACCACCCTGTCCGGTGGGATGCGATTCGTCGGGGTTTTTCGCAGCCGTTTCGTTGCGATTTTATAGCCGTTGCCCCAGATGTTATTTTCTATTTCCCTGATTATTTCGTTCCAGTGTTCTTTTTTTGACTTGAAAATGGAGTCTCGGAGGGCCTTCCTACACTGCGAGTATTCCTCCTTTCTGTTGGCCGTTTGGGCGCCTAAATTATTTCCACGCTTGGACTTGAGGAGCTGTCTCCTGGCTGCAATGCATTTTTTCCGCTTGTCCGCGATCTCTTCTGTCCACCAGTAGCACTGTTTCCTGCTACTCGACTGATTTCTTTTGGGCATAGAGGCATCACATGCCTCCGTCAAGGCTTTTACCAAGCTGTCCGCCGTACAGTCTGGCCTTTCAGCTAACTCCCTGTCTAGGGTGTGGGTTAATTTGATGACATCCAGCTTTCTGAGTGACCAGCCCTGGGTGGTGACTTTTGCCTCTTCGGCCATATGTCCCACTCCGAAAGAGATATAGCGGTGGTCGCTGAGGGTTTCGTCCTCCAAAACATTCCAGTCAGTCACTAATTTCGCTATTCCTTGCGAGGCAAAGGTTAAGTCGACCACCGAAGATCTATCCCCGCTCACGAAGGTACTGGCTTCTCCTTCGTTTAGAAGTACAAGGTCTAACTGTGCAGCCCACTCCGTCACTATCACTCCCCTCGCGTTTGCTTTCTGCCGTGCCCATTCCGGGGCTCTTGCATTGAAGTCACCAGCAACTATGACTTCCTTTGTGTTATTTCTGATGGATACTGTCAGCTCATTTAGAGCTGCCTCTAGGGATTCTATCCCAGCGTTTGGGGAGAAGTAGCAGCTGTACACTACAGTGTTTTCGAGCTCGACCCATACGAAACCCGTGCCAGAGCCAGTCTGGTAGATCGTGGTCTTTTTACCCGGCAAGCTGATAGCAACATCTTTTTCGCTGTCCACAAACCAACCTGGTCCTTCCACTATCTTCTTGTTTGGTTCACTCACTACGACGACATCTAGATGTCTCTTTGATATCGTCGCGTAGAGAAGATCATGGGCGGCTCTGCACCTATTAAGGTTTATCTGTAGGAAGCAGTAGGTCGATCTGTTCGACTGGCTCTTGTTTTTTCTCAGCTTTCTGGAGGTGCTTGTCCTCGGGTGTACTTCCTGGTCTATCGGGGCAGCTTCCACCGCTGGTGGCTCCTCCCCTGGTAGTCATTTCTGGTTGCTGGATCCCGCGGCTTCCAACAGCCGCTGGTCGTCTGTTTCAATCGACTCCATTTCCTTGTCGGTTGCTTTGGTTGTCTCCCGGGTTTTATTGCCGGTCCCTAGGCTACGGTCTACTTTCAAGGTCCTTTTGGCCATTTCAGGTCTATCATAAACCATTTGTCTGTAGAGCGGGCACTTTGTCGTGTCCGCTCTATGCTCCTGTTTACACTTGCGACAGTGAGCTTTACTCTTGCATTCCTTTGCCTTGTGGCCCGTCTCCCCACAATTTAGGCATTCACCCGAACGGTCTGTCGTGTTTGTGCAGGCGTTTGTCGCATGGCCAAAATCGAGGCATTTGTAGCATCTTGGTATCGTAATCCTCTCGCGGACACGGCAGCTTGTCCATCCAATATATATTTTTCCTTTGGCTAGTAATCCTCCGACCAGGTGGCTTGGGACGCGGGCTGTGGTAATATGATTACCATCTCGGGATGGCCTAAAAGGCCCAATGGTTATGCCTTCCGATTTGGTAGCCCCCGTCTCACGTTCTATTGCTTCCAAGACCTCGTTTGCGGACACTGTTGGGTCGATGTCCATAACGTGCACAATCGCCTCGCTAGATTGTGTCCTTGCAGTGACATCTTTGACCTTTTTTGCTATTTCATTTTGGAGAAGCATTGCCTGTGAGCGTTCTCCTTCCAATCTGAGTGCCAGATTCCCTCCGCCTGTCTGCCTCACCGTTTTAACCTTTACTCCAAGGTCGTCCAGCTTGACATTTTCCTTGATGGATTTGAGGAGTTCGGCGTATGATTTCCCCTCGCCCCTCACAATCACTTCCTCAGGTTTACGCCTTGCCCTTTTGTCGCTACTCACTATTTGCCACTTGTCCTCCTTTGGCTTGGTCTGTGTCCTGCTTTCTGCCTGAAGGCAGAACTTTGCTTCGATATCGCTCCCCGCTAGGGCGCATTCTGTGATTTTTCTGATAGCGACGGACCAGGTTCCTTCTAAAAGATGGGCGATGGCGATCTTTTTCCTCCCATTTTTCGTGGCTGAGTTCCTCAGCTTGCATAGTAGCGTGTACAAATCGCATACGCCTACTTCCGAGTCCGTCGGCTTGTTGCAGCCCGCCAGGAAGGCATAGCATTCATTCGCAGAGGGTGTCTCACAGTCGTCCAGTGTAATTTTATTCGCGTTCATCAGGCATGCCACACTCCCAGGTTTCAGGTTTTGCTCCCTTAGGATCTGTCCGACCTGAGGGATGTTGGTCCTGTCAAAAGCAGATCTAGCTTGAATTACCACTAATAATGACGTTTGATTGATGCAATGTTGTGAAAAAACGGGCTCTCATTGGCTATAGCGTTAATGAGTGAAATAATCGCCATAATTTTTATCTCAAACGTCAGATTCTTTTAAATTTTTGACTGTGAGTTTTAATGGTTATTACAAAAGTGTACCCCCAGTTTGAGAAGCTTCTTGTGTCTGATTTTTAAGTAATTCGTGATACAATGTCTGGAAACGATGGGAATTTCACGCATACATGAAAACTGGCAACACCGCATTATCTTCAAACAGACGAACAGGGGTTCAATTTTTTTATCCTTCGCTAAATAACGATATCTTTAGAATCGTTCGTATCTTGTGCTAGAGACAAAAACCAATTTTTCATCGCACGTTAGATAACCTATGCAAGTTAACAGCCATTGTTTCAAAGTAAACATGCCCTCATACAGTGCTATAAATCACAAATATCAATACAATATCAGCAATAACTTTTTATTAATATTAATATAATTTATGCTAGTACTATTTATGACAATAAATACGTAAAAATATAAATAAATATAAAAAAATAAATATATAAATAAACATCAAACACAAAAAAATATAATATGAATCAACAATATTTTATAATGCATGATTTTTTGAGCGATAATTGTCAGTACGTTCATTTGAAACAAGTTTTATTTTCATTAATATGTTAATATCACTTAAGATTTTTAATTTTAACTTTCCCACAAAATTTTTGGAGTTTACTAGAATTGGCCCAAAGTCGGAAATTGAGACAACATCAAATCTTTACGTTTTGACGTCCTATGAACCCAAAAAATTGTTTTTTGAAAAATATCTATCTGTGTGTGTGTGTGTGTGTACTAAACGAATTTAGATGAGGGTTTCTTTAGTGCTCCAGAAGATCTGAAAAGGAATTGGTTGAGATCGGATTACGTTTAGTTCCGGTTTGGCCCAACAAGTTGTTTATTTTATAATTACTTACAATTTCTATAGAAATACCTTAAATAAATGATGAAATATGGAGATTTTTAAAAAAGTACATAACTGGCAATATAAAAAAAACCGTAGCATTTTTCATATAGGTAAGTTTGGTCATATAGATGCCAAATGACCCCGTCTACCTCCCTATTCAGGGTCGACATCGCCTTACCAAACACCCTGTATATAATATGCAATAGAAGAGTTTTTCAAGCAACTTTTCTTATAAATTTAAAGTCATTTTTGTTTCCAATTTAGACAAGGAGCTTGCCCAACGATTTGCAAATAAAACTTCACTTCTAGTCACAATACATTTTTCTGACGTACCACATCAACTAGTTATTAATCAGGAAATGATCCGCAAGAAACTGGGCCCAACCACATGACTTACACAACGAACCAAGCCGAATCCGGCAAAAGTAACGCAACGGAACACGCCAACTGATTTTGTAATTACCATTCACAATTCATGTTAGCCTTTTGTAAAATATACACCTACATTTGTTTGGAAAGTCTTTATCACCCTCCCGCATTTCCATTTGTCAAAGGCACTGAGAAATTGTGATAATTATGCGTGTTATGAATATTAAGTTGATGACTATTAATGAGAAAGAAATTACACGGTAATCGCATTCGTGAGCAAACTTTTATGGTAGATTTTTACCGGGTGGTTTTAAATGTCAGGCGGACTTTAAAGGTGTTTGTTTTTCTAATGTTAATGATAAATGTTGTTTCGGTATTGATGATACAAGATACACTAGTAATAATGCACGTGGAGGATAATGTTGGGTTATTGTTACTTCAACATTTGCTTTAAAATGTTAATTATATATGCCTTTATCTTTCATAATATTTGTGTTAATGTTATATTACAGGGTGTACCAGAACTCCACAGTAGTACTTATTAAAATGAAATTTTCTTAATTATGTAAATTCTTGTTAACGATTAGAGACATTGATGCGAAACCTAGAGAATTAACTGTTCTCGCTTTTGTCTGCCTTAGTCACGATAAACTCTTTTCATAATTTGAGTGCTACGGAATTTGGAGGATAGTTTTAGATTGATTTGTCTCTTTCATCGGATACATATAACAATTCACCTCAGCAAATGTACAACTCTAAGAAAGTAGACGTACAGGTGGGGGTACCACAGGGCTCAGTTTTAGGGCCTGTATTATTCCTGCAGTAGGTTAATGATCTTCCTGATAGTATATAGGATAGTGATATATGTGAATGATACATCGGTGCTCGTTGCAGATAAATCAAACAGGAAAGTAAGTGAAGAAGAAAACAAAAATTTAAAGCATCATAAATTGGTTTAGCGCTAATGAACCGTACTTAAATTTTAATAAAAAGGTTTTATACCTGTTAATTCCTTAGAAACTACTAATGCTCCTAACTAGGATTTGCAATTTACTGGAAATTTTAATAATCGGTAAATAAAAATGTAAATAACCGGTTAAGCGGTATTTACCGATAATTTTTAGAATGAATGATTAGGATGGCGAAAATGGGAATTGTTTTTTTCCATGTACAAAATTATCTAAATTTAACAAAAAACAATTTTATATACATATAATTAATACAATGAACAAACAAAAGGTTTTTTATCAAAAGAAAAAATATAAATGAAATATGAAATACATTAAATAAATAAATATTTTGTAAATAACAAAAATTATAAACATAAACTCAAATAGGGCATTTACTGAATACCTAATCTAAAAATACAATAATTTAAAAAAAAAATAGCCCGTTAAAAGAATTAGTTTTTCAAAGCTGCATCTGTTAGTCGTCTGATATTTGTGCATAGAATACCACCAGCTGAAGATGCCCTTTCTCAATCGATACTGGTAGGTCGATAAGTTAATAAGAATTGGTAATAACATACTAAATGTTTTCCACGGATATTTGCAGCAGTGAAATATTCGATTTCCTGTCGCAAGTTATTGTCAATGTATCTCTTGTATTTCTTAAGGCTTGGTGTTTGGGTTTTACTTTTTATAATATTATTTATTGTTAAAAGTGCTCAGTGTTGGGACAGTCACTATGTATTTAGTAAATACTAGTCACTGACATAAATAGAAACGTTGAATACGTGACATATCGTAAGTTCAGAATTTACTGAAATAACCGGTAAAAAATGAAAATAACCGGTAATTATCATCATGTGTTTTTTGTCCGGTTAACCAGCTAACCGGTATTGCAAACCCTACTCTTAACATTGACGTAGAAGCTGGAGACATTTTTTTAAACAAATTAAACTCTACAACTTTTCTTGGCCTTTCAACTGATGAATGCTTCCAATGAAATGTATACTGTCAAAATATAATTTAAAAAATAACTCCTTTGTTATTGAATCCGCAATTTAAAAATGGTGCTTTAGTCAGTTTCTACTATGCACAAGTTTACTCTAGCTTACTATGCTATATGTTTTGGAGGACGGGTCATATGATGGAAGATGTTTTTAGACCACAAAAGAGAATAGTTATAGTTTGAGCAATATGTGTGGACAGTAGAGCAAAAAATGAGCAATATTTTAATCAAAGGAAATAACAGATAAATGTACCCGAAGCGGCACCGTTGTTGACTACGTTCTACCACAGACCTTTCAGATTATTACGGTTTTGGCGCTTATAAGACTTACTCTCTTTAACCCCATATTCAACCAAATGTAAAAAATGTATTAAGTTATCGCTTTGATATCTTATACTTTGTTAGACTGCTGGCAAAAAGAAACACTTAATAGAAAACCTTCGGCATGATCGGGCACGATACAGTATCGCCCCGCTGTGTATTTTGGTATATTATGTATATTATTGTATATGCTTATGTACAAAAAGTAAAAACAAGCAGCATAGGTAATGGTCATCTTTTATTACGTAGCATATGTAGCCGACTTAACTTTTCCATCAATCAAGTATGGTAACAGAAATGAATAAAGTATTATTATTATTACTTGAAGAGACATCCTAGACACGGTTATAAACTGCATTTTTATCAAACGGCGAATAACAAATACTGCGTTTCGAGCTTTAAGAACTTTTTATCCTAGCTGTGATATCACGAATATTTTCTTGCAAAATTTTGTAAACTTGACTTTGCAAATAACTCCAAAGAAAAATCAAGCGGTATTAAATCCGGAGTTCTTGCTGGTCATTTTAATCACCTCTCCTTCCAATTTATTTCTTAGGAAATTTTTCCATCCAGTTAGGAACAGCATAATGATAGAAATTATTAGAAAGACATCGAGTACTAGTTTGGTTCTTTATCGGTCAGGTTTTTAGGGACTGGAAGATTTCTAAATATAGTTACATAGTTAAAGGTTTTGTTCAATGGAAATAGGCTTTATGATCATCCCGCATAATTCCATGTTACGCTTGAATTTTCTTAGGAATATAATGAATGATCCTCCAGAAATGCGTAGATTGATAGATTTTCAATATCCCAGTGCCTGTAATTATGTTTGTTGAGGGGAAGATCTAAGAGTTCAGGTGCCTTACACTTTATGTATCTCGAGCCCCCTAATTTTTTTAATGAAATTACCTGGGATGAAAGTAATATAGGTAAGTAAACGAAAATTCTCGACCAGTATGCTACTAAGGTCTCTCCATTTTATTAGGTTTATTATGTAGCCTTTGTAGATTGTAGATTGTTTAAGGGGTCGCTTGGCCCTGGGTTGGCCTTTCTTCACCTCGACCTAAAAGGTCTTTTGTGAATTACCCTGCATCTAGTTGTTGCCCAGGATTCCAAGACTTTTTGCAAAGCTTGCGATTTTCCTGGGAGCTAATTTCCCTATGTCTTCAGGCGCTAATTCCGCCTGTTCTAGGTACTTTAGCCTAATGTGGATTAGCACCCTGCATTCACAAAGTATATGTTCCGCAGTTTCAGTTGCAGCTTCACAGTATCTGCATTTGTTATCTTCTGCCATGCCCATGTTCTTGAGATGATATCTCAAGGGGCAATGGCCAGTTAGAAGGTCTGTGATCAGTCTTAGATCGGACTTTTCCACTTCGAGAAGCCTTGTGGCATTCTTTGTTGAATAGGTTATAAACCTTTTTGCTTGTCTTTGGCCTGGAGTGTTCCTCCAGTAGGACTCTTTTTGTTCCTTTTCCCATTTTAGGACCTCCTCCGTTATGTGTCCCTTGGATAGGCCACAGAACGGTTCGGGTCCAAAAAAACGGGGCTTCATCCCCTTTTCTTGCGAGGCTATCAGCCAATTCGTTGCCTTCTATCCCCTCATGCCCTGGCACCCACATCAAGGTAACCTTGCTGTTTTTTGCCAGTTGCTTCAGGGATTGTCTGCATTACCAGGCAATTTTTGACTCGAAGGTATATGACCTGAGAGCCTTTAATGCTGCCTGACTATCTGAAAGTATATAGATTTTTGCCCTTCGAGTGCCTCTATTTAGGCATTCCTGGGCACATAGATCTATAGCATAAATTTCTGCTTGGAAGATGGTTGGGGTGTTACCAAGGGCTTTAGATAGCCTGCATTTAGGCCCTGCTACGCCCACACCAACCCCTTCATCCATCTTGGATCCATCTGTGTACCAGATGTGTGACTCTTTCTCCAACCGCAATGCTCCGACCCTGCCCGCCTGACGGCTTTCAATCAGCACATCAAACGGGCAGTCAAAGTCATGCTTGATTGGCATTGAGTCAGTGGGTTTGGTCATGGATTCGAATTGAATTAACTCCAGAATCCTTAAGTGACCAACCAGGTCGCCTGGTCTGAATTTAAGTGCCTGATGCAGCCTCAAGGCATTAAGTGCTGCCTCCTTCCTCACATGCAAATGCAGAGGAAGTAAGTCCAGCATTGCCTCCATAGCTGCTGTGGGACACGAGCCCATTTCTCCTGTAGTCCCTAGACAGGCAAGGCGTTGCAATTTCTGCAACTTTCCTTGTGCTACTTTTTCTTCTGTTTTTGGCCACCATATGCATGATGCATAGGTAACCATAGGTCTCACAACCGATAGGTAGGATCAATGTATCATTTTCGGCTTCAGACCCCAAGTCTTACCAAACAGCCTACGGCACGTCCAAATAGCCGGCATTGCTTTAGTAAGTGTCCTTTCTAAGTGTGAGTTCCAGGTAAGTTTTTGGTCTAGGATTACTCCTAGATACTTGACTTCACTGGAAAAATTCAGTACTGTTCCATTTAACATAGCAGCTCTCAAATTGAGTTTTCTCCTTTTGGTGAATGGAACAATAACTGTTTTGCTTGGATTGACACTAAAACCCTCTGACGAGCACCATTTAGATATTATGTTTAAGGCAATTTGCATGTGGTTTGAGATCATAACCTCATGCCTGCCTCTCACAGTAACGACCAGGTCATCAGCGTAGCCCACTAAACTTTGAAGCCATAATTACTCAACTTATGGAGAAGATCATCGACCGCCATTGTCCACAGCAAGGGCGATAAGACTCCACCTTGTGGACAACCTCTAACTGCAGTCACGGTGGCCGACTCGTTCCCTACATTTGTGGTAAATATTCTGCTTCTTAGCATGGATTGTATCCATCTGATTGTTGGGGACTGTATTCCCCCTTTTTCCGCGGCTCTTTGTATGGATTCATAGCAGGTGTTGTCAAAAGCATCCTCTATATCTATGAAAGCACACAGAGCCAGTTCCTTTGCTGTAAATGTCTTTTCGATGCCTTTGACCAGGCCATGTAGAGCATTTATCGTTGATTTGCCAGGTTGATAGGCAAATTGTTTCGAGTGAAGCGGTTTCACTGTAATGATTTCGCTTCTAATCTCTAGTATTTTCTCCATTGTTTTAAGGAGAAAAGAGGTGAAGCTGATGGGGCGATAAGATTTTGGCTCGTCTGGTGGACGTCTGCCTATCTTTTTGATAAACGCCACCTTAACTTCCCTCCAAGCTTGGGGAATACACCCAAGAGTGTAGCTTGCTATGAATATGCTTCTCAGGCATGGGATAAGTTCCTCAATTCCATGTTGAAGCAGGGCAGGAAAAATACCATCCCTGCCCGGTGATTTAAAGGGCTTGAAGGTCGATACCGCCCATTTAATTCTACTAGGGGTGAATATTTTTCCAGCTAGCCTTTTCCCTTCTCTGGTAGGACGATGTGCATCCTCTTCCAGGAAGACCTGTGGAAGTTCACCTTCGATTACATGGGAGCCAGGGAAGTGAGTACCTAAAAGTACTCTTATGTTTTCCTGCTGACTCTCTGCATGTTGACCATCGGGCTTTTTGAGTAGCCCTATTCCGTTTGAGTGGTCTTTTGCAAGGACTTTGTAGCCTTTAATACCACTGAAAATAAGTAAAAGTAACATAATATAATAATGAAAACAATGAAAATATCTTTGAAATTTTTATAGAAACATTTAAAAATAGAAGAAACGAATTTACAGCTCAATTACAAGCCAATATAGTACTAAAAAAATAACAATTAAAAATTATCCTTTTCAAAAAACAGGAAGACCCCTTTATTTATTTCATGCATTTATATGAAATGAGATTTAGAAAATATTATAATACTTATAATTTTATCACTTTATGACCAACAGTAAACAACTTTTTAATAAACCGTTTTTGGGCAATCCGCCTTTTATATAACAACGTACGAAGCGCTGTTCTTTTATTTCTAGAGGAATTCGAATGAGACCTCATGTTCATAATTAACATGCGTGAAATAGTAGCCTTGATTAGTCTCCACTCTTTCCATTGTTATACGTTTCAGAGGGAAGACGTCACGTTAAAACTAAAAATTATCCTATTAAATGATTATAATTCGTTTTTTTTTACGTTGACGTTATTAAAATAACATTGAAATTTGTTCCATCTATAAATAGTTATATAATAGTTAGACCTATAAATAGTTCCAAACTAATACTATTTATATTCTTGGTTATTATGATGATGCAACTTTTACTCTCATTTAGATGGCGCTGCTTACACAACTGTCGTTGAAAATTTTGCTCTTAAGGTGAAGTAAAAAAAAAATCGCTGAGGTATTTGGTTCTTCTAAACAGACTAAATCACAATTTGGTTTTTTCACCACCTTTAATAATGGGGTGGGTGGCTAATTCCAAAAAAATGTTTTAGACCTTAGCTTCTCTTATATAAACTAAATACCAATTCTATGGACTCCTACTTGCTTGATTTACCTATCAACCGCCCTTTTACTTCAATTTACCTCCCAAACCTTCAACAGAATAAGATCAAATATAATCTAGTTCCAGATCTCGTTGAAATACATATGTGTACCAAATTTAGAGGTAGAGGTAGAGGTAGAGTCACGACTACGCTATGGTGTCTGTTTCTGGGGTGTGTCCACACTATCTCAAACTGTTTTTATATCGCAAAAACGTATCTTACGTAACATAGCGAATGTGCCTAACAAACATACCTGCAGAACCATTTTTGTGCAGTATAACATTTTAACTTTAACGTCTTTGTTTATATTTGAAATATGTATATATATTTTTAAAAATAGACATAAGTTTAATCTCAATAAAGATATACACGGGTTAAATACAAGGCATAAGAATGATATTTATGTACCCTTTTCAAAACTGTCAGTTACCAATAAATCACCCAATTATTTAGGACTAAAATTTTTTAATAAATTGCCAAATGATTTTAAACAAAATACTGAATTACACCAATTCAAGAAAAAATTGAAATTGTTCCTGATAGATAAGTGTTTTTATTCTTTAGACGAATTTTTTAATACTTAGATTAAGTTAGATTAGTTTATATTATATTATATTATTTTCTCCTTTACCACTTCTGACTATTGTTATACAATTTTGTAATTGTCCCAAAACAAAATAAATTGATTTGATTTGATTTGAATTTCAAGTCGATGTCTTAAATGGTTCCAGAAAAATTGTGCGTATAAACAAGTTACGGACAAACAGAAATTTTTTTTTCTTCAAATTTAACATCTCTTTTTCATTAACACGATTTACCTTATGCTATCAAATTAGGATTTCAAATGATATAACTTGGCTAAATAACGTTTGTCAATTTTAACATCAAAATTATAATGTGTAATAATAGCAGCAATTTCAAGACAAGGATTACGTAGAGGATATACCATCCTTCGAAGGGGATGTAAAGCAGGCGGCCCCCTGTCTATTAAATGTTAGGCAAGTAAAAGATCCCTACTCTTCTTACGAGAAGAGGTTCGGCAAAATTTCCAGGTTGGGGGTAGCTCGTTTCCTGGCGTCGGTGATAGGCCCTCGTAGCGGAAATAGGCCGACTTTAAAAAAATAGATAAAAAGAAATAGCAGCAGCATGAAAAAGACCACTTAATTTTTAAGATCTTTAAATACTCATTTTCATTTATTAGTCGGAGAACGAGCAATGTCTAAGATGCACCCTCTATAACACTCGCGAACAACCACCTAGAAAAAATTGATTCTTACGTAAATAGACCTCGCGGATCCGATTTTGGAGTTCACCAGACAATCCGGAATTGCGAAACTGGTCAAAATCGGCAATTTACGAAAAATCTCAAATTTTATGGAAATTTTTTAATTTTTACTTATCACCATATATATCTCCCTTAGTTTAAGTCCGATTAAATTGAAATTTTTAATAGAGCCAATTGAGACCTTCGTTATCATGACTGACATGATAGACATGCAAAAAAATCACGTGTCACCAGTAATATTTTTTTTAATAGTTAGTGACACGAAATTTGTTATAAATGCAGCAACAAATACTCGATCGAGAAAACATTTTGTTTTTAAAGATAGATGTATATATTAAGCTACAAAGTTGTAGCCAAAGAACCAAAGAAACTTTTTTATTTCAGTGATTTTTTTGATAACTGGCTTGGTTTTTAACATAAAGGTGCCGCAATATAGAAAAAAACTATGCCGGCCGCGGCCGGTCACGTACTGCACAAGCGGTAACGCCATGCGTAGCTTGAGAGCGCCAGGATTTGTATTGTGCTAATAATAACCTATTTAATAATCGTGAGTTTACTTCGATGTTTATTCAGTAAATTTTAATTTTGAAAAAGGAACAAAAAATAAAAAATAAAGTTTTAAATTTTGATAAAGGCAATTTAGACATACTCATTTTATTTCCACATTTAACTTCTACTCGTATAATTAAGCAGCAATATTTACGAGTTAGTTAACACATTTGTATTTTTTTTTATTGCAAATTATACCACGTTTTGGGCTTTCAACGGTCTTCCTTTTTTTATAACCAGTATTAGAAACATCTGTGCTTTCTGCTTTTTGTTTACAAGCTTTTCGGGTGTAATTTCTTCTGCATCTTGCATGATAGACAGGATATTTTGACAAAAATAAATCCCTTTTTTGGTGTAATATTTCAACTTAAGAGAGATATCGTCTGACTTTATAGAAATGCTTAGTCCAGTACTTCTTCTATAACACCCTGCACAGTTTCTTCACTATTTTGTTGGCGAAATATGCATTTCATAAAATTTAACTCTAGGTTTAACTGGGAAGTCACTGTTAAAAAAAAAGTCGAGAACGCGCACAAAACTGCTGATGTTAAAAAAGTGCTTAAAAGTTGTTCTTTGTTCAAATTAAATATTAAAACTAGTTTAAAATGTCTGGAAAAGAAATTCCGTTATTTTAATATGCACTTTACCCTCTATAGCACTTTCCTAAGCAATAATAATTATTATTATAGCTGCAACTCATCAATTTTCAATAAGAATAAGCGTTATAAACCACACAGACGACAACTACCCCCATCCATCGGTTAAAAACAGCTAACTAAACTAAACGTTTTATAATAGCTATTTATGTAACCAGTTACGAAAGACGTTATTTTGTGTAACGAGTGAAAATTGCGGGAGGAGCGAAGCTAGATCCCGCAAAATAACACGAGTTACACAAGATTGTTATTCGAAACGTATTACATACATGATTTTTTCTAATTTTAAAAACAATTTAAACGTAATAAATGAAATAGATTTATTTAAAGATCTTAAAAATTAAGTAATCTTTTTCATAGTTACCTTTGCTGCTATCACACATTATAATTTTAATGTCAAAATTGACAGACGTTATTTAGCCAAGTTACAATATTATTTGAAATCCTAATTTGATAACATAAGGTAAATCGTATTAATGAAAAAGTTTTGTTAGCGTATTTGAATAGGGTGACCAGATTTTTGTTAGGTGAATGCTGGACATTTCTGCTGGGAAAACAATTGATGAGCGGGGGGATCCGAAAAGTCATTGATGCCAACATTTTTGATGACCGGGGGGAAAAATTTTTTTGATGAGCGGGGAGAAAGTATCCAAAAAAAATTTTTATCCAAGCAAAACGTAATGCTGTAACTCCACTATAACCTGAATGTTGGACTTTTGCTGGACACTTGTAAGTCTTTCCAGCGAAATTCCGAACGTATGGTCACCCTAATTTTGAAGGAAAGAAGAATTTAGAAGCTTCCACTTTTTGAACTTAGTATTCCATTTTGGGTTGAATAAACATTGTTTCTTTATCTTTTTGAGAGTTGTTTATCTTTCCTAATTGATGACACAACGAACTTTTCCTCACGAGTTACGTAAAATTTTACTTTTCATAACTGGTTAGTTTAAAGTAGGACGTTTTGACGCTTACGTTAGTTTTGAAAACTGTGACTTTATATGTCAAAATTAGAAAAACCAATATTCACAACTACGCATTATTTTATTCACATCGGGCGGGGCATCCTGAAAGACGAGAAACAAAGCCGCGGTATAAGCCAACCCAATATTTTATCTTGCGACGCGACGCGGCGGTCAAAGTGTTATACTGCAGCACCGTTTTCTTGAAAACTAAGTAAGTTTTCAAAAAAACCACCAAAATAAAAAAGTTTCTTTAGTTCTTTGGCTACAACTTTGTAGCTTACTATATACATCTACAAAAAAGTTTTCTCGATCGAGTATTTGTTGCTGCATTTTTAACAAATTTCGTGTCACCAACTTTTTAAAAAAATATTACTGATGACACGTAAACTTTTTTGCATTTCTTATCAGTCATGATAACGAGGTCTAAATTGGCTCTCCTAAAAATTTCAATTTAATCGGACTTAAACTAAAAGAGATATAGAGTGATAAGTAAAAATTAAGAAATTTCGGAAACTGCCGATTTTAACCAGTTTCGCAATTCCGGATTGTCTGGCGAACTCCAAAATCGAATCCGCCAGGTCGATTTACATAAGAATCAATTTTTTTTAGGTGGTTGTTCGCGAGTGTTATAGAGGATCCTTAAAATGCATCGTAGAGATCCCTCGTTCTCCGACTATATGTTTAGAGAGTTTTTAGACGTTTAAAATTAGAAAGAATCTTGTACATAACACGTTCCGAAAGACAATTTTATGCAACTCGTGTTATTTTGCGGGATCTCGCTCCGCTCGTCCCGAAAACATCCACTCGTCCACAGAGATAGTCTACTTGAGATGAACAATTACAACTCTGTCCAGTATAATTCTAAGCAATTTAGGTTTAAACTTCTGAGCTGAGTTGAGCATATTTTAGCTGAAGAGAACCAGCTTTTTGCAGACTATCTCTATTCAAGTGAATATTATCTTTGGTAATTAGGGTGGTGTCATCTACAAACAGTATAAATAAACCCTAACCGATAGTGAAAGGTTGTTCATTATTGCATATGGGGAATAAAATAGGCCTCAGAACAGATCTCTGCGGAACACCAATTTTAATAGGTAGTAATTCCGATTTATTATCGTAAATTTACCTGTTGCTGCCTATTGGATAAATAGGAAGAAAGCATTCAGCAGTATTATAATTTATGCAGCAATAGTTCTGCATTGATGCAGCCGAAAACTTTCGTGAGGTCGCACATTGTAGCCATGTAGCTTGCGCCTCTGTCTAAACACTCGAATGCATTTTCAACCATTGCTAGTGAAGCTTTGATGGTAGATTTGTTTCTTCGAAACCCGAGCTGGGCATCTGAAAAAATATACTTATTTTCACAGAATTTGACTAATCTATGTTTAATAATAATTATTTCAAATATTGTACTAATTATTGGAACTGTTGCTATATGACGAAAATTATTATCAGAACAATGCCGGTCACTTTTCTCATGCAAGGGTAAAATTCTAAGCCGATCAAACATTTACCTTCATCATCATATTTAGTGATCAGTATCGTTGATGGTTTAAAATTAAGGACTCGAGGGAAGCCTTTATCATATAGTTGTTCAGACAGTAATATTCTGATCTAGATGCATTTTTTAACTCACACGGGGTCTTGGGTTCGAATTCTGGCTGGAGTATGGATGTCTAGTGGCATTTTTCACGTCTTGCCGAGACGGTAGCAGTGAGTTAGGCTGTGGTTGTTTGAGAAACAACACGGTCTAGTCGCTCTCCTCTCCTGTGTTCGAGTCTCAGCTGCGACAGATGGCAATGTCGCAGGGAATGGTTGTTGTGTTGTTGTCTATGTGTACGTGTCCTGATTGAGTGGTGGAATAGCCTGCGGCCAAACTCCGCCAGGACGTAAATATAATTAAGGCGTTTAAAAAAAACGATGTATTGCTTCTCTTACATCTGATTCCGAAATACGTTGCATGAAGAAAAAAAAATGGACGGATAGGAGTCTTATTTAGAAGAACTAATGGATTTAGAAGAATTAATAGATCAATATTCTAGTAAAAAATTCTTCTAAACAGACAGAAAATCTTGAAGAAAATTGAACCAGCTTTAAAAAAAAAGTCACTGAGGGCGAGTTGTACTAACTAGGCCAAGTTCAGCTTGATCCAAGATCAAAATTCAAGATTGTTACAATGTTGTTATCGTAACTATGGATTTTGATCTGGATCAAGCTGAACTTGAACTTAGTTGGTGCAATTGGCAAAAATTTTGAGAGCTGCCAAAAGTAAAATATCAATTATGGAACTAGTAAGTTTTAAAACACTTTATCTCTCTCTCTGTTCTTCTATGAAAACTCACATTATTTTCAAAATTAGGAGACACACTTGTATATTTTTAAATTTGACAGCGATTTTAGCAGCTGTCAAGAATAAAATAAAGGAATTGAAAAATCTACTTTGGCAGGTCGATTATGTATTTGTAAAATAAAAATCTAAAATTAAAACTGTGCAAATATCTATATATTTGTAACCTGTAGACTGATTTTAATTGGAAAAAACGATATTTTTTTAGTAAAAATTCAATTTTAGGTCAAAATTATAGCTAAAAGTCAAAAATCGGACTCGACAGATTTATAGAGAATTTCAAAACGAACATAAAAAAAGAAGTTTCTGATAACTTTAACTTGACGACCTGCAGAGTGATTTGGATGGAATAGTAGTGTTTCATTCCACTGTGCGTCATCCAGTTAACTGAACCTTATAACTTAATATCGATAATGAAATGGGTTTAAAATAGGGTTAAAAAATGCGCTTTGTTGTTTATTTTTACGCCAGATAGTAAAAGAAAAATATCCATTCTTTTGAATGTTTAAACTTTACCATCAGATTCGTAGTCAGAGAATTCTCTAGGTACCAAATTTCATGTAAATCTGCAAAAAGTTTGAAATTATGGCAGCCATATTGGATTCGCCATTTTAAGTTTTTAACCTTTGACGTCAAATTCGATATCAGCTGTTCCGAAGATACCTCACTACCAATTTTTATAAAATTCCGATGAAAATTTTTCTAGTTTTTGAGAGTACGATACATTGTGCGCTGGTCGCAGCTTGATGAAAAACTACAATGGGACTACCTTCAACCAGTAATACTCTATAGTTTTTAAAGAGATATTATTATAATAAATTGTTTTTCATTTGCGAATAATAAAAGCTTATTTTAAATTTTTGAAAAGTATTTGAAAAGTTATGTACTGCAACATTTTCTATCAAATGATTTGATGAGAAATACGAAATTGAACGTCTAAAATCTGTTTTAATCCAGGAGAGAGTGAGGGAGAACCAGAGGAGGATGTGGAAATATAGGACAAAGAGTAGTGGAGAGAAAATATTATCAGAGGTAAACATTTTCTATAGCATTTGTTTATTTAAGTTTTTAATATTAATGAAAATCCCCCATTATTAAAGAGGGTGAAAAAAAAAAACAAATTGTGATTTAGTGTGTGTAGAAGAACCAAATACCTCAGCAATTTTTTTTTACTTCACCTTAAGAGCTAAATTTTTAACGCCAGTTGTGTAAACAGCGTCATCTTAGAGGTTTCGGAATAGGACTATCTTAATCGTATTTGTCCATCTTTAAAACGTACGTTTTAATTCGATATCGATTGAAGTTTTGATATTGTATAAGAACCACGTGTTAAAAAAATTAAATATCAACAAACTTATTGTTTTTTATACTTCCTTCCCTAGAAAGGTGGGTACTTTTTTAACACCCTGTATAATAAAAAATTTGAAGTACTACAAAATTCAATATGGACATAATTTTAATCCTTGTTTACTCTAAATATAATTGAAGATTTGAGTAGCTGAGCATGCTACAAGTAATTTACATATTAAAATGCTTGTTATATACATGTAGGTACAAATCATTGGCCAATTAGAAGAGAAGTGCCCTTTAATTATACATGATTACTGATACATTGTGTCAAAAATCCGACAGTGCCTTCAGTCGACATTTGCAAACGGTCTGTAATGTTGTAACCCAACTTTTGAAGTGTCTAAAATCAATACAACTGGCTAGAACGGTTTAAAACAGAGGGTCAATAAGGAGACCAGCAAGTGATATTAATTGACACAATGTAATTTTATATTAAATATATTTCGCACAGAGAAACTATGATATATTATAGCTCAGTAGCTTGAGGTTTTAACTTCGGAATAATGTTAAATGAATTAGGTTTCGTTCATTTTTGGCAACATAATAAAATGCATCAAAGAAAAGTTTCTATACTGAGTGGGGGCTGGCTAATTTATAGGGGGTGGATGCCACCTAGTTTCAGGGGCTAGCAACTAAAAAAGAACAAAAACATAGGAGCTTAAACAGAATCAAATTTTGAGAAGAAAAAGTTCTATGCAACTTTTCATATAATTGATCGTCTTTAAGTTATAACGACTAGAAAATTGGAATTTTAACTTGAAAAATAGGTTTTCGTCAAATAAGTAGAAAGATATTACATTGAGTGGCGTCCAAACGCCTATAAGACGAAGTATTTAGTTTAAATGTTAAATATCCTAGAAACTATGGCACTTATGTTAAAAATGCTGACAATCAAAATGAAAGTCTATTAATTAGGCTTTCCAATGATTTTTTGGTTATTTCTATAGCATAAAAAACAAATAGGTTATGACAGAAACGGTGTGCTTTTTCATAGCTTTTTAACAAAACGTCGCCATTTTGTTAAAGTAAGTAGTCAGTATTAAAAAAATATATTCCCAAATACTGTGTTTCGTTAATATGTAGTACGATTTAGACGCTCAAATTTTTGCGTCCACTTACAGCGCTTGCTTTAGAAAAAAAAAATGCATTTTAAACTGTAAATGGATTTTAGAAAAAACGGATTTTAGAAAAAATGGTAGTCATCAAATATGAAGCTTATAAAATTTGGTACCTACACGTATGTACTTTAACGGGATCTGGAACTAGATTATATTTTCATCTTATTCCGTCGAAGAGTTGGGGGGTAAATTGGGGTAAATTGGGGGGAAATAAGGTATATCAAGCAGGTAAAAGTCCATAAAATTGGTATTTAGACAAGAGAAGCTAAGGTCTCAAAAAAAAATTTGGCATCAGCCACCCCCGTCCCATTATTAAAGGGGATGAAAAACAATTGTGATTTAGTGTGTGTACAAGAACCAAAAGCCTCAAAATATTTTTTTACTTCATGCACCACTACTACCATCCCCTTATCACCACCTCCACCCCACTACCAATGTTGGATATCATTTTATGGGTTTTTGGAGTAGACGATTTCTAATATTATATTATTAAAGTTCCATAAACAATTATTTCCACGTACGAAATCGTTGTGAGAGACTTGGACAGAAAATCTGGATATGGAAGTAGTGATTCCTTAGGCAGCGGTTTTTAATAAGGTACATATCTTTAAATCCAAAATTGCAGATAGCCACGAAAATGACAGACATTCGCAAAAATTGAATTATTCTTGACATTACTCACTGATTATCTGAAGTAAGTGTATTGAATTTGTTATAAACAATTAAATTAATATAAATTGGCTTAAAAATATTCAACAGATGAAAAAATGTTGATTACTTATGGAGAGGCTCAACGTAATGCAGCTAGAGCACAAACTCTGTATGGACAGAGATATACAGAAAGAAGACAACCTCCGAGAAGCTGTTTCGCCGGGTTAGAACTGAACCTGATAAATAAATTGAAGAAAGATTTATTGCGGATGAAGAAATGAAAATTAATGTATTAGCTTTAGTGCATGCATTTTGATAAGACATATTGATCATGAATTACCAGTTTCCAAAGAATCAGCCAGGAAAATTTTAAAGAAACACGGCTATCGTTCTTACAAATATTAACTGCATCAATTTTTGTATGAGAATGATTATCAACGAAGAGTAACCTTTTGTAATTGGTTAGAGTTCCACCAACTAAGAAATGAGAATTTTATCAAAAACAGTTTGTTCTCTGATGAATCGAGATTTACAAACTTTGGGTTATTCAATCACACAACGTTCGATATTGGGCAATTAAAAATCTTCATATTTTGAGGCAGGAGCGGTTTGACTTCAATGTTTGGTTGGCGACCATATCATAGGTCCAATAATATTTGACGAAAATCTAATGGGACTAAGATATCTAGAATTTCTTCAAATATAATAATTCCGCAGATTATTCATGTTCCCAATACCAATATTGACTAGGTTTACTTCCAACAAGACGGGGCTGGACCACACAATGCTATTACCGTTAGGGTTTACCTGAATGAATTGTTTCCAGATCGTTGGAATGGGACCCATGGTCCAGCCAGATGGCCTGCAAGATCTCCTGACTTAACCCCAGTCGAATTTTTTATTTGGAACCATTCGAAAAATAGAGTCTACGCGACTGCTCCAACCACAAGGTAAGATCTGGAAGAGAGAATTCGGCACGAAATTGCACAAATAACACTTCAACAACTACAGAATGTTATACGTGGAACAATAAGTCTCTGTGTATTAATCAAATCGGTGAACAGTTTGAACAATTACTTCCACATCCAGTGGAAGTATAGTAACGACAAAAAAATTTTAAAAAATTTTTATTGTTCAAATGTCTCGAAACGTCGAGATTTTAAGTTTGAGCGAAAAAAAATTCTGTCTCTCTGTCGGTCCGTCTGTCTGTCTGTCGGTCTGTCGGTCTGTAACTTTTTTGTGCGCACGTTTACTCTGGAACCGTTTGAGATATTGACTTGAAATTTGGTACACGTATGTACTTTAACGGGATCTAGAACTAGATTATATTTTTATCTTGTTCCGTTGAAGGGTTGGGGGGTAAATTGGGGTAAATTTGGGAAAAATAGGTAAATCAAGCAGGTAAGAGTCCATAAAATTGGTATTTAGTATATACAAGAGAAGCTAAGGTCTCAAAAAAAATTTTGGCATTAGCCACCCCCATTACCACCCCCACTCCATTATTAAAGGGGATGAAAAAAAATTGTGATTTAGTGTGTGTACAAGAACCAGAAACCTATCCCCTATCACCACCCCCACACCGCTGCCGATGTGGGGTATCGTTTTATAGATTTTTGGGGTAGAGGATTTCAAATATTATATTATTAAAGTTCCATAAACTATTATTTCCACATACAAAATTTTTTCGTTGTGAGTGACTTGAATAAAAATGTGAATGTGGAAGTAGTGATTCCTTGGGCAGCGGTTCTTTTATGATGGTTTATTATAATTTAGGTTTTAAATAATTTTGTTATTTTATTTATTCACGGTTGTTACGTTTTATTAATATTATTTCTTGTTTAAATTTTGTTTACTTTTTAAACATACTTTTATTATTATGAAGGATATCTTTAACAAATGATTAATGGCCAAGAAATTAAAGTGTATGAATCATCATTTCTGATTAATAAAATAAACTAGCACGGTCCATTAAAATATTTTCTTACAGAAATGAAAATGAAAATTAAACTCCGTCTTTTGAGAAAAACCTAAAAATAGTCGTACGTATCCAATAATTTAAATAACTATTTTGTTCATCACAGACAAGTCTACAACTTTACTAATAATTCCCATAGCCGACTTAGTAATTTCCTTACGTCGCGTACATCTAACGCGGCCATTTTGAAAAAATAAAAAACAATTCTTATTTTTTAGAATTTTTTAAATAGAAAAAAACTGTTGTACTTGAATTTTATGCTTAATAAGAAACCACCAAAAAATACAGTTATTTTATTTAATAAGAAAAAGCTGGTTCAACCGGAAGTGATATTTTCGTTCCTGTTAGTCTAAAAGTAGTTCACTTTTGTCTAATTTATGTGTACCGAAAGCGAAATTTTTAAATTAAAAAACAATCAAAAAAATTGGAGACGTACATTTACTCGTGGTCACCCGGTATACGTACAATCACTACTTGAATATACTTCTAACATATGGTCTCCCTTATATTATAATTAAACTGAATAAATCGAAGCAGTACAAAACTAATTCTTAAGATCATATGCTTTTAAATTAGATTTTGCTTTTGGCCACGGTTAAATGGATTGTATATTTTACAATATTTTAAAAGTGTACACCGTTGTGCTCTCAACCATCCTGTTTTTAAAAAATTTCGATATCTTCTATAAGAAAGCCAGGATATATGTACCATGCGAGGCTGAGACACCCTGTATACAGGGTGGACCAAATTAGATGGGATTTGAGGTTTTCTCTAAAACTATGGCAGAGAGACAAAAATCAATATAATAGTGTTCTGAGCTCAATTTTCGAGAAACAAACAATGGTGCAAACCGCAAATGTCTATATTTTTCGACTACCGAGCTCTTTGGAAAATTGTCATTTTTGGATGACCTCTATATCTCAATTACCAAGTGTCAAATCGAAAATCAAGTAACGGATTCTTAAGGCACTTCCTTGAGTAGAATCCGTTGCTGATAAGAAGAAAATTATGTATGCCTCAGTTTTTGAAATATAGACATACATTATGTGTTTTTTTTTTAAATGCAACAACCCTGTATTTCATTATTCGATCACAACTTAAATTAGCTATCCAACGATATATCGTATGTCATATTTATCTCTAGAAAAAGTGGTTGATTTTCGAATAATTTAATTTATTTTTGAGGAGGCCATGGAAAACTATTAACAACAACACTTCTTATAATATAAAATAATTTTGCCAAAATTAGGAAAAACTAAACTACAATAAATGTTCGAATTGTCTTTCATTGACATATATGCATTTTTGACACCTTCTCTTTACAGCATTTGTTTCATTTCCAATCATGACAGGAGTTATTGTCCGAAACGCAACTAATGTTTTGTTTTACAATTTTTCTGTGTTTAGAACGTTCTCTACATATAACATTTTTTAAATAACCTCAAAGCCAAAAATCGGCTCTCCACAAAACAGGAATATTATTTCCTAAAAAATAAACAATATCTAAACTACTTTGTTGTTTGTTAATGACCAGTTAGCTAAATTCATTGTTAGTTATCAATTTAGTCGACTTAGCTAACTAGACATTGATAAACTAGTCCTGAGTGATATATAGATACCTATCCAGATTTCCCCAAATTGAGCATTTAAATAATTTCGTGTTTCATTTAACGTATGACCTGGGGCGCCATCGTGTTGATAAATTAATCTTTGAAACTGTCTTACAGGCGCATACTGTCTACAAAGGGCTCTATTTCTTATCCTAGAATGTTAATAAAATTCTCGGTATTCAAGTTACCGTGAATAAAATGAGAACCTGTTATTTGGTATCCACACCATACACCAAATCCAAATCGTCCTTGACGATTAACTGTAGCGGTTACGTGCGGATTTTCATGAGCCCAATGGTGGTTGTTATGCCGATTAAAAATTCCGGCACTGCTTATATGGGCCTCGTCTGTCCATACAATTGTTCCTTCAAATCCTGTCACTTCATGGCACTGACGCAAAAATCACTGGCAAAAATCGAGATGCCTTTGGAAGTTGTTTGGGTATAGATGGTGACTAATCCTAATTTTGAAGGGTTTGAATTTATTTATTTTTTTTAAGCAACGCAATGCAGTTATTTTTGAGATTCCTAAATTTCCAAAAACAATATTTTCTACAGCTTCTTTACCAGCTTTATTATAAATTTTTGCTCGAGGTTTTACAAATGATCCAAATTCTTTTCATTCTTTTTGTAGCCTTTGAATATTTTTATGTCTGGCTGTCTCTTTTTTGTATATCTTAAAATATTGTTTAGGCGGCACTTTTGGTACAAAGTTTTGCTGTCTATAACTTACCTATTAAAATAAAGCTCGGAAGCTAAATTTGAATCTTCTCCGCATTCAATAAAACACTTAATCATATCATATTTTTCACCATTACTAAATTGAACCGTTTTTAACAATGTCCACTCACAATTAACTCACAAATTAGTTTTTGACATTTACGATTATTTCGATTTTCTCTTTTTTTTTACCATGGCCTTCTCAATAAATATTAGAAATGCGATAAATATGCATAGATGTCAATGGAAGACAATTCGAACATTTATTGTAGTTTAGTTTTTCCTATTTTTGGCAAAATTATTTTTATATTATAAGAACCGTTGTTGTTAATACTTTTCTATGGCCTCCTCACAAGTATATTAAATTTTTCGAAAATTAACCACTTTTTCTAGAGACAAATATGATATATGATATATCGTTGAATAGCTAATAATTTAAGTTGTGATCGAATAATGAAATAACTTACAGGGTCTTCCGTTGTAATGGCACTGACCACTCGAAGGCCTGTTTCAAATAAGGGAAAGAAAACCACCAGGCCAAAGATTGCACTGGGCCTATTTTCTGTCCCGTCTGCAACAAGGGGGGACATAGGGCGGATTCAAGAGCGTGCCTTCTGTTCCGGAAAGCTCCGGGGAGGACTGAGCAAGAAGAGGAGGGAAACATGCTGCACATTCACTGTGACCATCGATATATAGAATATGAAGTGGGTCAACAGAACGAAGCACCGGTGATAAGTGGAAGGGACTGGAAGTTAGGCCGGTTGGACAGAGGTGTCTTCAAGAGAGCTCTTAAAGAACAGGTGACAGGTGGTAATACTGCAACAGAGGAGGACCTAATCAGGGCAATTACTAGAGCCTGCGATCAAGCAATGCCGAGGAGGAGAGTTATAAGACCAAACGGCTTGGTATATTGGTGGACCGAAGAAATCTCCGATCTCAACGAGGAGTGTGTTGCGGCCAGAAGGAGATACATTAGGGAAAACAGGATACAAGGAGTGCAAAAAGAGAACGCGGCCATACAACACTACCGGGAGACAAAGAAGAGAATAAGAGACGCAATCAAGAAGTCAAAAAATGACTAATGGAAAGAGTTGTGTCAAGACATATAGGGACGTGTGGGGGGACGGGTTCAAGATTGCGACGAGACGCATGAAAGCCCCTCCTCCGACTAAACCAGCTGAAAAGATGGTGGAGATCGTGAATGACCTATTCCCAGAAAGGGACGAAATAATATGGAGACCAATGTAGGTAGGAGAAGTTCCTCGTTTTACCGAGGAGGAAATGTTGGAGGCGTGTGGTAGGCTCAAGAGTGGAAAGGCCAGGACCGGATGAAATCGCCCCGGAAATAGTAAAGCTGGTGGGGGAAGAACAACCTAGGGTTATCCTATGGGTTATGAACCGCGCACTGGAAAGGGGAAACTTCCCCGAGAGATGGAAGAAGGCCAGACTGGTGTTGATAAAGAAAGGGTGTCCCCTTGCCACCAGATGAACCGTCCTCATATAGACCGATATGTCTGCTCGATACAATGGGCAAGTTAATGGAATATCTGCTTAGGGGGAGGCTACAGGCAGACATTGAAGAGAAGGGAGGGTTATCGGACACCCAGTTCAGTTTTAGGAAAGGGAGATCCACGGTAGGAGCGATGAGACGCCCAACCGAGACAGCTTGGGTGGCTATGAGGGCCAAGAAGATCTGTGCGATAGTAACGCTGGATGTTCGGAACGCTTTCAACACTGCGGATTAGGGCGAGATAGTTGAGAAGTTACGAAAGTTAAGAATAGCCCCGTACCTGCTCAGGATAGTAAAGAGCTACCTCGAGAACAGGTGGACAGGGCTGGAGGTAGAGGGCGCTACCCAGTGGAGGAAAATGACTTATGGTGTTCCGCATGGATCGGTCCTGGGCCCAACCTTGTGGAATATAATGTTTGATGATGCATTACGCTTACCCCAATTGGAGAACGTTAAGGTGATCGGATATGCCGACGATCGGGCAATAACAGTCACGGCCAGAACGGTGAGGGAAATCGAGGAGGCGGCGAACACGGACATTGCAAAAATAGAGAAGGGGCAAGGAACTTGAGCTTGCCCCTGGAAAAACCGAGCTGGTAATCATACCAGCTCGAGGAGGAATCTCCCTAAGAATAAGGGTAGGGGAGCTGGAAATTGGCCCGAACCTGGGCATATAGCTCGATTCGAAATTGGTGCATGTGACGAAACTGGAGGGAAAAGCGAGTGGCAACGGCCATAGGCAGGTTGATGCATAACACCAGCGGACCGAAGGCCAGCAAGAGGAGGGTGCTGTGTAGCGTGGTGCACTCCATTCTCCTGTACTCGGCCCCGGTATGGGTAAGTGCGATGGCAGTGGAAAGAACGCGAAGAAGACTGGCCAGGGTACAGCGATGTGCAGCACTGAGAGTCTGCAGTGCCTACAGAATGGTCTCCTACGGGGCAGTGCTAATAGTGGCAGGGATCCCCCTCCCGTTGACCTTCTAGCAAAGGAAAGGTGGGAGATTTACGAGGGAATTGGCAGGAAGGAGGCCAACGATAGACTCTATCAGAGGTGGCAGGAGAGATGGAATATTTCAACTAAGAGAAGATGGACGACGAGACTCATTCCAGATATTAAAAAATGGGTGGAAAGAGGACACGGGGAGGTTGGGTTCTACCTTACACAGGCCCTAACAGGCCACGGATGCTTTGCAGAGTACGTCTACGACATCAGGAAGATTGAAGATCGAGAATGCATGTACTGCGGGGAGATAGACGACGCGGAGCATACCGTGTTCCGGTGTAGCAGGTGGAGAGAAGAAAGGCTACGAGTAATAAATAGGCTAGGCGGCCCAGTAACACCCGATGACATAGTGTCGAGGATGCTGGAATCAGAGGAAAACTGGCAACTCTTGGTGGACATAATAACATCAGTTATGACAATCAAGGAAGTTGACGAAAGAAACTTGAACCCCTAATCGTTTCAACGAAGTAGGGAAGTAATGAGAGGACATCTCTGCGGAGGCAGATCATTTCGAACACCCAACACTAATATTGACCTGATATTCTGACGGTAAGCGAGAGCGGTTCCAGGATATGAGGAAACACTGAAGACAGGGAGGGGGGCACTTTTCCGGAGGGGTTTTAGCTCGGTTAGAGTCCAGTACTACCCAGCGTGATAGATCCAAGGCACTGGGTGTCCATTATAGATTTCCCCTCCCTCCCCCCCGCAAAAAAAGGGTGTTCCGTTTAAAACACACAAGTTATGTTCATATCTCATAAACTGAGGCATGCAAATTTCTTTCTTATCAGCAACGGATTCTATTCAAAAAAGTGTTCCTCGATTTTCGATTCGACACTTCGTAATTGAGATATAGAGGTCATCAAAAAATGCCAATTTTCCAAAAACGCTCTGTAGCGCGGTTTGCGTCATTGTTTGTTTCTCGAAAATCGAGCTCAGGACACTTATATTGGTTTTTGTCTATCTGCCATAGTTTTAGAGAACACCCCAAATCCCATTTAATTTGGTCCACCCTGTACGGTAATATTTTTTTTCTCGATTATTATATCGGCCGAAAACCTAAAGTTAGCTGAAAAGTTATTTTTAGAGATTGCAAACACTTTAAGCAGTAAACCCCAGATAAAATGCGGAAAAACGCGGTTTACGCGATTTTCAAAAAGATGACACGACAAAAGTTAATTTGGACCTGAGCTTCGAAATACGTGGGTCTGGTCTGGTTTCTGGTACAATATACTTTCTTTTGTGGAGCTGTGTAATTAATGAATAATTCAATAGTCTTAGAAAAAAAATATTATTCTTTAATAATATTTTAACTATTAAACAAAATAAATGAAAAAACTTACATATCGTCTTACATTTAATAGGCGTTTCTTTACCTATATAACTTCCGTCAATATTGCCAGAAAAAATTATACATAAGTTGAACTTAGTTGTTGTCATGGTAAATCCTTGACCTCGCTAGATCTCAGAAACGACTAAACTGATTTTGATGAAACTTGCCACACATCTTTGTAATAGGCCAAGGATGAAAAAGTTTGCTCGTTTATAAGGTATTCAAATACAGCTGGCCATAGGTTAACTTCCTTCTAACAGTTTGAGTTATTTTCATACAACTTTTTACAAATAGTTACTGAACATGCATAAAACAAATTCAATATTTGCGATTAATATATCCTTACATTATTAAACAATCAAAACGTACATTTTAAAAAAATTGACCAACAGAATTTTTTAAAGTGAGAAAAACAGTTATCGATCAGTGGAGAAAATCGAGAAAAATGTATGAAACTTTTCTCGTAGTAGCCTTGTGTCAAACAAAAAAAGTCATTGAAATTATTAAAATCTGATATTTTGCGTTTTCATCTTGATTCTTGTACGCAAAATGAACGAGAAAAGGCGATTTGTGATGTTTCACAAGAAAATAACGAAGCTATCAATACAAGTGTCTCACTTAAAACGAAAAATACAAAAAATTCAATATGGAAACAATTTAAAGCTTTTTGCAAAGAGAAGAAGCATTATTAGTCTATATACCTAATGAAGCATTTATAAGATGACTTTTTTGTAAATATTTCGTGCAAAGGCGAGATTACCTTCCTCCCGTTTTAGAGGTTGCTGAATACGATGCAAGTGGTGGGAGACATTTTTGACCACCGACTCCTCGAAACGGCCAAAACCGGCCTAGGGGTTAAATTAAACCCTCCAGAGGGGTGGAAAATATTTTTTTTTCAAATGATTCTGTTCAAACGCATATTCCTCTTTTTCGGGGTCGCTGATCATGGGAAAAATATTCATTAGGGTGGCCCATCTCTATAGGGGGTGAATTTTTTTTGCGTATTTTTTAAGTCTCACCCCACGAAAATATACTATTATACTAGGAATAATTTCTGTCAAAGTTTCAGATAATTCGGTGAACGGTAACCCTGCCGCATTCAGGTAGAAATTTGTAGATAATATTTTATTACGGTAACCCGTGCCGCATTCAGGTAGAAATTTGTAATACACTTAAATTTTACTTAAAATACAAATATCTACCTCTTTTCTCATAATGTTTTATTGGTGTAATTATTTCCTAGAAATTATTTGTTTTGGAAGTTTGGAAATATAATGCACCTACGGTAGGTTTTTATGTCAGTTTGCAATTGTGTTTTACAGTGGTGACATTATAAGTTCTAGCATACGTTCCTTTTTGAAAAAACATTTAACGATGGCTGATGTTAGATCCTTACGAAAGGATACTTTCATTTACTTAGTTGGACACTATTCGTCACAAATCATTGGCAATAAATTGCCGTCTAATAGACAAGTATTACAAGTGCTCTTTTATAACATTCGTGAAGTGAAGCTAAGTGTACATGAAAGTGCTAAATTAACAATAAAAGAGGTGTCAGTTTTTTGGGATAAAGCTCGCATTCCGACACGTCAGGATTTTCATTGTGTTAAACAACTAGATAAACTTTATGCAGAGTGGAAGAACTTACAAAAATCGGCTAAAAGGGCCAGTGCGGGAGGTAAAGAAAAAAATTTCGTTGAAAAATTGGACGATCTTTTGACATTTCTCATGCAAATGCATTGGAGTTGATGAAAATAGATGAAGATAAGCAGTTTTTAATTAACCAAAGAAAAAAGGGACGTCCTGGATTTATGCATGGTATTGATTACCAACTTGCTTCTCAAGAAAAATCAGCTAAGGAGAAATTACAGAAATTATCCGAACGAATGCAACGAAGTCAACAAGAAAAAGCTAGATTAGAGGAAACAGTCACCTGTCCATCATCAAGTAGTAATTCAGCCGACTCCAACGAAAATGAAGATGAAATAATCGAAGCCCAAGAAGAGTTGTTACAAGACCAGCCTGGCCCGTTACAGCCAAAAAAGAGGAGATTGTATGGAACATGTAACATCATCACACCAAAAATAGCCGCTGCATTTGATGCTTGCAAAATGAGCGACAGGTATGAAGTCCATATTTTGACGGCAGTAGCAGAAGAACTTGTCCATCAGCAGAACCACACTTCAGCGCTCTAGACAACGCATCCGCGAAGAAAGAGCTGAAATATTAATAAAAACTGCCTTCGGTAATTCTGAATTGCCGGCCCCAGTCATCCATTGGGATGGAAAACTTTTGCCTTCTCTCACTGGAATGGGAAATATCGATAGACTTGCTATCTTAGTTACTAGTGGACATATTGAACAACTACTTGGAGTACCAGCTTTGCCCAATTCAACTGGAAGAGAACAGACTGAAGCAGTTTATGATGTGCTTTGTGAATGGAATTTGGACGAAAAGGTAATAGCTTTGTGTTGTGATACAACAGCATCAAATATGGGTTATATAAATGGGGCAGCCACACTATTGCAACAAAAATTAGAAAGAGATATTCTATATTTTCCTTGTAGACATCATATTTTTGAAGTGGTTTTGAGAAGTGTGTTTGACACAAAAATGCCTTCCTCATCTGGTCCTAATGTGCCACTCTTTAAACGTTTTAGGGAATTTTGGCCTAAAATAGATCAAAATAAACTAAAAAACTGGATTTCAGGTATCAAAAATTAAACACATTTTACAACCAGTTAAAGCCGAAATTGTAAAGTTTCTAAATGCAGCTTTAACTTTGCAATAGCCTCGTGATGATTATAAAGAATTTTTAATGCTTTCTAAACTTTTTGTTGAAGAAGAGCCCACTCACACGAAATTCTATCAACCAGGGGCATTTCATCATGCACGTTGGATGGCCAAAGCCATTTACTGTCTAAAAATATTTTTTTCCAAGATCAGTTCCAACTAACTAAAAAAGAAAAAATAGGTATTGAAGATATATGTCTCTTTATTGTAAAGGTTTATGTAAAGGCCTGGTTTACAGCGTCATTTGCCAGTAAAGCACCGCTTCATGACTTAGACTTTTGTAAAAAACTCATTAATTATCAAAATATTGACAAAGAAATATCTCAAGCCGCAAGTAGGAAAATAGTGAACCATTTGTGGTACCTTAATTCAGTAAATGTTGGCTTATCTTTCTTTGATGACGATATTTCAGTTACCACTAAAAGAGAAATGGTTAAAGCTTTGAATAGGAAAGCACCAAATCAAGAGGATATTAAACGACTTATGATTAGTAACATTACTGACGTTGAAAACAAGGAAATTCAGGACTTCATATGCGAGAACACTAAACAGTTTTTTCAAAAATTAGGTTTGTCTATGGAATTTTTGGAAAATGATCCAACAACATGGAGGGAAAATGAAAGTTATACCCGATGTTTCAATATTGTAAACAAAATTAAAGTTGTAAATGATGCCGCTGAGAGAGGAATCACTTAACTTATTACTGACTATAATGACATTTTAACAAAAAATGAAGACCAAAAACAGTTTTTACTCCAAGTTGTAAATGATTATAAATCACAGTTTCCAAATGTAAAAAAAGAAACCCTGTCGCATGCTTTGGCCTAGTGCAAAAAATATTGTTTTTATTACTATATGTCTTGTAGATTTAGGATAATATTTGGTACTATGTATGAAAAAAACGTTTCATAATAAAATACACAAAGATAAAACGAGAGTTTTATTTCAAAAACTTCTAGTCTAGTTTTCTTAGACTACGAATTTACAGTAGTATGACACATGTCATAGTCACAACAGATAATGTCTTTGATATTTGTATGACTTGATTAGTCATTCTAAAGATAAATGTTGCTGATTAAAAAAAAAAAACAATGCATCAACCAAAGAATGTAAATAATTCCATTTACTTTTATTATTGCATAATAATGCATTCTGCGGCACCCCTTGCCTTCAATTTGCCTCAATAATATTTTGAGGGGACTGTTTTTTCTTCAAATGGAACCATTTGCAGTGGTGAGAAATAAAAAATTTCGATTTCGAAAAAGATGGGCCACCCTAATATTCATTTTCAGCTTCAACCCCTCCTCAAACGGGCAGAAACCACCCCTCACTCACCAGAAAGCATGCTATCCAGGATTTACAGTTTTTTTGACACACGATCGTTATTCCTGTGCATATCTTCATTTTTCATAGAAGAGACGGTGGTAGCGACTTGGTTGCTTTAACCCTTCCAAGAGGTGTAAAATTCATTAATTTCACTTTGGATCGTCAATACGCCCTCCCCCGTTTTCGCAGGCGCTGATCACGATAAAAATATTCACCTTCATCTCCGAGTCTCCTCATGTTATGGACGGAAACTTACCCTCATCCACCAGTTATCGCTGGAGCGATAATTGTGTAAGTTTCTGAGTAGGCTATAATGATTTCTTCATCGGGGAGTAATGAATAATAAATTTTGTCGTCAATGGCAATTTTGTTTATTCAAAGAATTACATGAAAATATTTTTATGACAAAATAAATTATTTGCTTACAATTAATTAAAAAAACCTAGGTTGTTTACAACTAGCATAACAATCCCCATATTCCTCAAAATGCACATCGAACGTGATCTGTTCTTCTTCTTCATCCGCCGTTTTAGTGAGCGAATCTGAATCGGAATCGCTTAAACCAATTTCAGGGATTAAATTAAAACAAAAATCATCATTATCGTCATCGTCATCTGCTCTCTCTTCTGTACATACATCTTTATTATTATAGACGAGAATCGGAGATGAAAGTGAATATTTTTATAGTGATCAGCGCCTGCGAAAACGGGAAAGGGCATATTGACGATCCAAAGTGTAATTAATAAATTTAGCACCCCTTGGAAAGGCTGAAATCGCTACCTCCTTCTCTTCCGTGAAAAATGAATTGATATACACAGGAATAACGATCATTTGTCGAAAAACCTATAAATCCTGGATAGCATGCTTTCTGGTGACCCCGAAAACGGGGGATACGAGTTTGAACCGAATAATTTTGAAAAAAATTATTTTCCACCTCTCGGGACTGCTGTCTGGATCCCACTTACTCTATAACCCCCTTCTATGTTATTTCAAGTATAACCCGTCGATAAGTCACTCCCCAGACCCGTTTATATATGAAAACATAAAGGGTTCCATAAAAGGGGTGATTTTTGGCCGTTTCAGGGGGTTGCGGCGGTCAAAAACTTCTCTCACCACTTGGCATCGTGGCATCGAAAACGGGGGGGGGGGGGAGGTAATCTCGTCTTTGCACGAAATATTTACACTAGTTCTGCCTTTATTATATAGACTATATTCCCTCTAAAAAGATACTACTACTGATGAATAAGGACCATCATTCAACGTTAATTTCGAATTTAAGAAACCTTACAAGCATAATTATGTTAAAAACATAAAACTGGTACATCATGAAGAAGAATCTAAATGTAATAGCATTGTTAATAATTGTGTATTTCATATCGATACAAAATGAAAATGTTTGACGATAAAAAAACATTAGAAAAAGTGTCTATTTTTTATAATTTGTTATTTTTTAGACTTTAAATGAACATTTTTTTGTTCTAATTTTTTAATCATAAATTAAACTTCTGTAATGCACCCGAGGTTGATTTTCTACTCGGGTGAATTTTTTTTGAGTGACTCAAACCTGTTTTCCATGAAAATTTTGCTCGAATTAAGGGACAAGAAAAATCACTCCACTTCGTGTCGCGATTTTTCCATGTCCTTAATTCTCAAATAATTTTCACGGGAAAACAGGTTTTCGTCTAAAAAAAATTTACTAGGTAAAAAATCAACCTTTTGTGTATTAATACCCGAAAAGAAGGTAATGTTGCACTACTTCAACCAACAAGGTGTTTAAAAAACATGAATTTTGCACATCCGCACTAGGGGCCGCATAGGTCGAGGTGTTGTCTATTGTCGCTCAACGCGCAAGAGCCCAGACACTTTCTTTTTTTTCTATTTTTTTGGCTTTATCTTTACTCCACTATATTGAAATTCATTAATGCGAGCCTTGTAGCATAATTGTTATAAACAATTATTTAGCAATACACTTAACGCACAAACGCCTATATCAATTAACCTGTGAAACT
The DNA here is from genome assembly GCA_936432065.2 of Rutpela maculata. Classification (NCBI taxonomy): domain Eukaryota; kingdom Metazoa; phylum Arthropoda; class Insecta; order Coleoptera; family Cerambycidae; genus Rutpela; species Rutpela maculata. The sequence goes on from OW386289.2 coordinate 10,039,694, forward strand.
GGTTTTCCGATTAATGTTTTTCAAGCGATTAATTTAATGCCATAATATAGTTATCATAAATCATAAATAATAATAATATTAATAAAAATCTATTGTGGCATTTTATTACGAACAGTAACAATTATAACGATTTTTTTATGTGACGTTAATCTTCATAAAGCGATTGCAAGCCTTTATATAAAATATAAAATACTAAAAATTTTGCAGGTCAATTAAGAATAACAATGTTAATAGTAACCTATAAAATTAAAATACAAGCAGCTTTCTTTCCCGGCTTCGCCAGCGCCTCCCACTGAACTGATTTTGACGATTCTTTTTCAAAACAAAGCTCTCTATCCACAAATGTGTTATCACTAACTTTTATTTTCTTAAATTGTTATTTTCATATGAAATACAAGTTCAAATAAATAAAAAAAATCACAGCGCTCCAACTATAGCGCTAGGTACGCCCCTCCTATATCAACTGCGCAAATTCAGGTCGTTCAAGTCAAAGTTTTAACAGTTGACTTGAAGCGGCCAGCGCGTCTGTATCAGATATTTACTTCACTCGGTTTTTTTCACTTTTGTTTTATTAATTTCTAAGTAAAGTATTTTTTTGGAGAATATCTCTTTTCATCGTAAAACGACATGTTATTCCCATTTTAGGTGACGGCAATCGTTTATTTGTTAATTTGTTTATTTTTTAATATAATAATAATAACTTCATGTGCATATGCTAACAAGATACCAATATATAAAGAAGAAATATTACTTAAGCACAATAAATTTTAGACAAAAATATTTCATAAATTACATTGGAGAATATTATTTGGGTATTAAGCAAATCACAACTTACACACATTTTTATTTATTACAAAATTACGTACTTTCTATATATTGTTGCCCTAATCTGGGCACGCTAATATACTAGTTAGGTAAATACTTTAAAACACTCATTATTGGAGAACCAATCAAAACAACTATTCTTCTAGCTAATACTGACGAAGTATTGAATTACATGATATGATTCCTAGCATTTTAAAGAAAAAATATATATTGAAAATACTTAAATTATTTATTTAAATTCAGTCATTCACAGTTTTTTTATATATTATGAAATTATCTGCTTTCTGTATATTGGTACCTTAGATCTGGTAGGTTATTATACTGCTTCAGCCCATTATGGTACAGATTGTTTTAACTATAATTTATATTTGTATAATAATAATAATACTTTATTAATCCAGTTGATTACATAACATGATATAGGATAAGTCAACACTTTGCAGAGTAAAAATATAAAATTACATAAAATTAATTAACAAAAGGAACACAGATTACATAAAATATCACATCGTCAGTACTAGCATAAATATAACAGATATATACACATATATATCAAATGTAAACTTCAACGGTTAATACAAACGAATATACATAACATGAAATATCACAGGATGTCATCAAAGTATTCATACAATGAATAATACATAATACATTTATTACACAACATTATTTTAACAAAATTTTTAAATTTTTTGAGATCAAGCAATTTGTATGAATTTTGAAGTTTATTGTACACTTTTACTGCCAAATATTGTGGACTTTTTTCAAATAAAAATAATTTATGTCTTGGTATTTCGAGTATTAATGCATTCCTGGTGTAATATGAGTGGTTAGCGTTTAATGAAGGTATATCGTACAAATGACTTCGGGCATAGAATGCTAACTGTAGGATAAATATACATGGTAGCGTTAATATATTATATATATTATATTGTTTAAATATATCTCTACAGCTTGCTCTTCTATTGGCTCCTAGTATAAAACGTACCGCTCTTTTTTGTAACTTAAAAATACGAATGGTCTTTGTTAAGGTACCCCAACCCAAGATACCATACGATATCACAGAGTGGAAGTGTGCGTAATAACACGTCACCAATACAGATCTACTCTCGTAACTGGTTTATACAATAACAAATGGGTGCAATTTTTTTACTAATAAAATCAATGTGGGTCCATGAGCAATTTTCCGATATATGTACACCAAGAAATTTTACAAATTTATTTTGTTTAATGGTAACCATGTTTTGTTTTAATTAAGTGACTGTAATTAAGATCGGTGTTTGATGGATTAAATCTTATAAATGTTGATTTTTTTGTTTTATCATTAAACCACTCATGAACCCGTTGTTTTTGAGTATTTGCTTCACTAATTGCATTATCTATGTTGCTGTCAGAGATAAAAATAGATGTATTATCGGCAAACATTATGGATTGTGGGACACTAAAATCGTTTACATAAAGTATATATAATAAAGGTCCTAAGACCGATCCTTGAGGAACACCAAAAGAATTTTCTAATATATTAGATGAATGGTCATTTAATCCTACATAGTGTTTTCTTCCCTGCAGGTATGATTTGAACCAATCCAACGGTTTACCTCGAATACCATACAGTTCGAGTTTATCTAAGAGGCCTTGGTAACACACCACGTCAAAGGCTTTGCTTAGATTTAAGAAAACACCGATACATTTCTTTTTGTCGTCCAGGTTGTTATAAAGAGTTGTTAAACATTTACTTATTGCGCTAGAGGTTGAAACACCTTTACGAAAGCCGAATTGGTTTTCATTGAATAGTTCATATTTTTCCAAAAATGCTACCAATTTACCGACTATATATTTTTCAAATATTTTAGAGAAACTACTCAATATACATATAGGTCGATAATTATCCATTATAGTTTCATTACCGGATTTCAATCAAGGTTTAATATTAGCTAATTTTATTTTTTCTGGGAATAACCCTTCACTTATCGACGTATTTATTATTTTGGTTAGAGGTAATGCTATATGATGGATACATTTTTTTAGTAAATTAACACTGATTTTGCCATTTCCTGATGCGTTGGAGTTTTTAAAATTTTTAACAATATCAAGTACATCTAAGGTAGTTGACGGTTCACGATAAAAAGAATTTAGATTTATATCTAAATTTTGTATAGGTATATTCTTAAAAGCTGTATCTGCTAATAGAGCATTGGGAATATTATTAAAATAGGTATTTAGGTTATTACTAACTATATTTTGATCTTTTATTAAATTGTTGTCTATTATATTTAACTCTATATTATTTTGTATGTTTTTTTTTATTAGGATTGATAATATTCCAAACTGTCTGATTTATTTTTTGAATTTGTTTATCAATTGGTTATTGTAAAATAATTTTGCCTTTTTAATAGTTGTCCTTATATTGATTTATACTTTTTATAGTACAGTTTAAAACTGGCGTCCTGTGTCAAAGATAATTGGTACAAATCTTTTAATTTTTGGGACGATATTTACTTGCCATCCACTTATTATTCCCGACAGCAAGATCTTTTTTAATTTTTGTTTTCAATGGAAATGATAATTCGAAGTAGTAAAGGAAACTACTAAGAAATGACTTTAATTTTTCGTTCGCATTGATATTATTATTTATTAAGATGCTGTCCCAGTTTTCGTTTTCAAGTAATGAGCAAAACTTTTTTTTTTCCTTCTAAATATGGCCTTACATACACAGTGTTTTGGCCACGAACATATTAAAAAATATATAGTTTTTTAAGTAAAAAGTAATTAACAAATAATAGATATAGATAAAATTATTATGACCGATTATTATAATATATATGAAACAAAAAAAAACAAAATTTTTCACTATTCCTACACACAACTGAAACATCATTCATACTCACTCACTCAGGATTGGTAATAGGGAATTAGACGAGGAGGACACGCTTCTCGCCCAGGGGTCTTTCAGGGCATTTTTATAAACGTACAAGGTGGACCACGGTTAAGATTGGTTAATAAACAGTAGGAGAAAAACAAAGGTTTTATAGGAGGTTAGCTAGATATCTATATTACAATTAATAAAAAAGGAGGAAAGATTTTTCATACAGTTAAGTTTAGAGAGGCTTAAGAGATGTGGTAACCATATAGGTGAAGGAAACCCATTTTCATTCAGATATCTGATAAGGATTTTAGAGTTTATATCCGTTAAAGGGCAATTGAAAATTAAGTGATTAATATCTCCAAATTGGCCGCAGAGGCAGAGTGGGTCTTCTCGTATTCCGATTTTATGCAAATGGGCGGGGAATCTGCCATGGTTAAGTTTAATTCTGCTAATAGTCGAAATAGTTTTTCTACTTAGGTGACAATTTTTAAACCATTGTGAAGACGGGATACTAGAATGGATTTTAAAATAATACGTGTTGGACAGTTTTCCATATTCTTGCCATTGGAAGTTCCATTTTTCTAAAAGTTTTTTCTTGACGACAGGATAGAAATCAGAGAAAACTGTAGAAGTTTCCTTTTCAGCATGAGCAAAACTGACTTATATTATTTGGGTTATTTAACTGCCTATATTTAAAGGTAGATTTATTTTTTGTATTTATTGTCTCTGTAATAACTATGAAAATTTTGTTTGTGACATATAACACAGGACCACAAAATATTTTTTCGAGTTGCGCCGAACCAGACCCAGTGTAGCATATGTTTTTGGGGTCGATGAAACCGAATCTGAAACTTATTTTGCTCCATCAGGTCAGGTTTTTTTTTTAAATTAAAAATAATTTTTCTTAACCGACTTCATATTAAAAGAATATTTGAAGATTTGGCGGATTCGCCGGTAATATCAATTAATTCACAAACAGGGTATTATTTTTGTAGTAACATTCACCTGTACATTTAAATGTACAGGTTTGTTTCACAAATTGATGGCTTCGATGCATCAACTGAAGATACCTCGCGGCTAGAAGTTCAGGTCGCAGTTTCAGTCGATGCGTCGAAGCCATCAATTTGTAAAACAAACTTGTACATTTAATTGTGCAGGTTTGTACAATTCTTTTTATAAAATGTCCAAACATCTCTGAAACGGCTGGGTTATAAACCAGTCATATAAGGTAAAAAAAGGTTAAACCTCGGAATGAAAGATAATAAGCTGTAAACTTGCATAAATCTTTGTTTTGACATTTTATAAGTACAAAAGTCTCATAGAATCTCGTGTATGCGAGTCAAGATATTCAAGGTCAAAGGTCGCAAGAATCGTTTTTTTTTTTTGTAAATATCTCGTTTTCTATGTTCTAAATGACATTTTGATTTGTTATAAAAGTTGTAGAGCATAAAATTCTCTACAAATTTTGTTTCAAGCAATATTTTATACATTCAACCGTTCTTGAGATAGAGCGCAACAACACAAAAAACCGATTCTTGCTATCTTTGATCTTGTATATCTTGACTCGCATACACGAGATTCTATGAGACTTTTGAGCCAACTTATAAAATGTCAAAATAAAGATTTATACAAATTTATAGCTTATTATCTTTGATTCCAAGGTGGAATCCCTATATGACTTGATTATTGGGAATAGAGTATGCTACATATTTTTGACTCAGAATTTTTCGCTCTTTTCGAAAACTTGGAAATATATAGGGTGTATATAAAATAATCAAGTTGGTATCGTCTTTCGGTATAAGCGGAAAGCGAGTAGCGTGGGAAAGTAGGTAAGCGGTATAAGCGGTAATTATTTAATTTGGATTGGCCATACTGACATTGGTAATTCCTTAAATTTTCAAAATTTTTTGATACGTACTTTTTCCCTATATCGATCGATGCACTCTGTAGAATCATGTATTTAAGAAACTTTTGTCAATAATCGGCATCCATTAATATTACGGACGATATATTTTTTAGTGCAATGGCCCATCATCGGCCATTGCCATACCCAATGATGGGCCATTGTGTAAAGGGACCTCTAAATAATATATCTTGAAGGCGGTAAGCATGTAGTTGTCAGCTTATGTGACTTATCCAAGGCTTTCGACTGCGTCTCGCATGACATACTTGTGGAAAAATTGAGTTTTTACGGTGTTAGAGGTTTACCTTTGAATCTGTTCTCATCTTATCTGAACAACAGACAACAATGTGTCTCTATTAATAACGTTAATTCGGAGTTTCTACCAGTCAAATACGGGGTGCCCCAGGGTTCTGTACTGGGGTCTCTACTTGTTATCTTATATGTAAATGATCTTTTTTACTATTTGTCTCCTATTAAATGAATTGCGTATGCCGATGACACTTCCATGCTAAATTTTGGTTATGACATTAACAATGTAAACATTACCTCCGCTGCGTCTATTCACCAAGCTAAGGTATGGTTTTCTGCTAACAGTTTAATGTTAAATGAAGACAAAACTCAAAAACTTTTATTTTCCACTAGAAATGCACTGGTAAACGTTGACAGTGTCAAGATACTTAGAGTTTTTGTAGACAACAAACTAAGCTGGTGTGAATACGTGGAGGTACTTTCAAGCAAATTATCCAGTATAATTTTTTTACTACGCAGACTAAAAAATGTTCTGTGTTCCAACACTTTAAAGTCTTGCTATTTCTCCTTATTTCACTCTCACATTACCTATGCAATACTCCTCTGGGGTGGCTCATGCCATGCTACTAAAATTTTTAAATTACAAAAGAGAGCTCTCAGGTTAATCAGCAATAATGTGTGGAGGGATCACTGCCAGCCAATTTTTAAAAAACTGGGCATACTGCCTGTACCTTCTTTATTTATGTATATTTCGTTATTGGAAATTCACAAAAATAAGGGCAATTTTGTCACCAATTCTGATTTTCATAATTATTCAACCAGATCCGCCCCACAGCTTAGACAACCTCGACATAGACTTGTTAAATCTTCAAGAAACTCATTAAATCTTCAGCTATATCATCATTTACCAAATTCCATAAAAATCCTTCATTTTAATATATTCAAACGTAAGTTAAAAATGCATTTCTTGAATTTCTGTTTTTACTCAGTGGAAGAGTATTTTAACACTGAATTTCCCACTTTATAAAATGTCTGCTACCCTATCTTTATGTTCTTTTGCTCTTTTAATGTATAATGTTTTTATTTCTTGTTTGTTGATTATTATATGATAATTTTATTGATTATTGTATTTGTATGTTTATATTTCCATGTTTTTTGTTATAATTTTTGACTTGCCAAAAACTTTTCGTAACTTGGTTAAATAAATTTTCTTTCTTTCTTATTGTTACTTTGCCGATTTTTTACAAAAAAAATGGAAAATTGCAGAAACAGCAAAAAAGAACGATTTTATTCCCACCGCAGGATCTCAGATCTCCGGTCTATCTGATTTTGCAAACTTCTATGGGGCTTCATTCTTTTTGTTATATGATGTAGTTTAAGAGACACTCTGATTTTTTCTCTATTTTAATTTCTCTAAATTTGCAGATTCAGTATGTAAAAAGTATGTAAAAAGTCCGCAAAAGCAAGAGATAGAATTAAGTCACCTAAACAGACATCACCTTAAAAGATACTCCACTTCCAAAATTATATTCTCACTGAATCTCCAATTAAGATTCCCTAATTTGATTTTACTGAATCCCCAGAATCACGGGGTTGCTGTCATGGGTAACTATCTAGGAAGCCAGTACTCCCGTTAGAAAATACTGCGAGCAACATTGCACTTACCGAATAATAACCTCTACATGGACATCTACAGCTCACAGAAAGTAGCTCGGCGGGTGAAATGCGCAAAGAAAGAATAGAAAATAGATATCTGTTAGAAAAGACGATATTAAAGATCTCGAGTACAGGGTGGACCAAATTAGATGGGATTTTCGGTTTTCTCTAAAACTATGGCAGATAGACAAAAACCAATATAGGTGTCCTGAGCTCAATTTTCGAGAAACAACCAATGACGCAAATCGCGATTGTCTATCTTTTTCGACTACCGTTTTTGGAAAATTGGCATTTTTGGATGACCACTATATCTCAACTACTAAGAGTCGAATCGAAAATCGAGTAACACATTCTTAAGGCAATTTTTTTGAATAGAATCCGTTGCTGCTTGAGTTTTCAAGATATAGACATAAATTTTCTTTTTTTAAATGGAACTCCCTGTAAATTATTTCATTATTGGATCACAACTTAAATTAGCTATCCAGCGATATCTCACATGTCATATTTATCTCTAAAAAAGTGGTTAATTTTCGAAAAATTTAATATATTTGTGAGGAGGCCATGGAAAACTATTAACAACAACAAAACTTCTTATAATATAAAATAATTTTGCCAAAAATAGGAAAATTTAATTACCATAAATGCTCGAATTGTCTTCCATTGACATCTATGCATATTTATCGCATTTCTAATATTTATTGAGAAGGCCATGGTAAAAAAAAACGAAATAATCGTAAATGTCAAAAACTAATTTGTGAGTTAATTGTGAGTGAGCATTGTTAAAAATAGTTCCATTTAGTAATGGTGAAAAATATGGTATGATTAAGTGTTTTATAGAATGCGGAGAATATTCAAATTCAGCTTCCGAGCTTTATTTTAATAGGTAAGTTAGAGACAGCAAAACTTTGTGCCAAAGTGCCACCTAAACAATATTTTTAGATATCCAGAAAAGAGACAGCCAGATATGAAAACATTCAAAAGGCTACAACAAAATTTAAAAGACTTTGGATCATTTGTAAAACCTCGAGCAAAAATATATAATAAAGCAGGTAGAGAAGCTGTAGAAAGTATTGTTTTAGAAACTGTAAGAGAAAATCCTAATATATCGTCTCGCAAAATACAGGAGGTCATCCAAAAATGCCAATTTTCCAAAAACGCTCTGTAGTTCGGTAGTCGAAAAAGGTAGGCAATCGCAGTTTGTGCCATTGTTTGTTTCTCGAAAATCGAGCCCAGGACACCTATATTTGTTTTTGTCTAACTTGCATAATTTTAGAGAAAACTTCAAATCCCATCTAATTTGGCCCACCCTGTACAATCTGTGGCTGAAGTATGAGTTTCAAAATACGGCTTATTCATAATTAAATAAAAACAGATATTTTTCCGTATATAAATTAATTGCTACTGCGCATTCAGTAACCAGCCGCCCAGCTACTTTCGGTGAGCTGTAATCACAGAAAGAAGGATAAAGGATATGAACATTGCAATACAATTACGCGTTGAAAATTGACTGAATATTAAGAAAAAAATGCAATAATTCGTAGATTTGTATCTATATTTTTTTCATCTGAAGTTGACACAATTATCAGCAACCTTAGGAAAGTACAAATTTCAGATGGTCTTGCCGCAAAATAAATTAAAGTGAGCGTATAATTTGCGTAACATCTCTTTAATTGAAATATTCCAAATAATAATGCAACTGACAGTTACACAAGGGAATTTCCCAAATTGTGTTAACAATCGTAGGAAGTTGTAATTATGATTTTCTTATAAATTTTCCTTTCTATTAAGCACAAAAATGGTGGACAAAATGCATGGAATCCGGGAACACTTTTAGGCTCTATTAGTAAACTTTTCAAAATAATTTTTAAACTATTTATATTTTCAAATGTAATACCCGAAATTTGGAAAGTAACGCATATATGTCGTATTTTCACAAAAGAAAATCTAAATAACATAACATAGAGAATTATCGCCCGCCCTTTGAAAATAATCTGTAATTTTACTAAACTACTTGAATTGTACATCCATGATATTTTATACAGCCATGTAAAAGAGCCGTATCCAGTTTAAACCATCATAGCTTTATGGACAGGTAGATGTAGTTTCATGTTTCGTGTAATGAAGTAAAAAAATATTTTGAGGTTTCTGGTTCCTGTACATACACTAAATCACTTTTTTTTCATTCCCTTTAATAAGGGGGTGGGGGTGGTAATGGGAGTGGCTAATGCCAAAAATTTTTTTGAGACCTTAGCTTCTCTTGTATATACTAAATACCAATTTTATGGACTCTTACCTGCTTGATTGACCTATTTACCCGAAATTTACCCCCCAACCCTTCGACAGAACAAGATGAAAATATAATCTAGTTCTAGATCTCGTTAAAGCACATATGTGTACCAAATTTCAAGTCAATATCTTAAACGGTTCCAGAGTAAACGTGCGCACAAAAAAAGTTACAGACAGACAGACCGACAGACAGACAGACCGACAGACAGACAGACCGACAGACAGACAGACAGACAGAAATTTTTTGTTTCGCTCAAACTTAAAATCTCGACGTTTCATGACATTTTAAGCCTATTTGGACAATAAAAATTGAAAAAAAATTTTTTGTCGTTACTATACTTCCACTGGACGTGGAAGTAATATATATATATTTCGCGAGCAGGATTTGAACTCGAGACGTCCGCATCCTGAATAAAAAGTGCTAGTCGTCTTACCCACTGGGCTATCTAGCGCCTAATGTCCGGTAAAAACGTAATATTACATTTAAACATATTTGGTGATTTTCGAAAAATCCCACTTTCGGGCCTCTACACAGTATTTTTTAACAGTTGTAATTTTGAATTATTTTCAAGTAGCAGATACAAAATAATAGACATTGAAGAATTACCAGTCTACAATAAGAAATATCTATTTGTTTATTCATAAGTGACCTAAACGTAAAAACTAACGCATCTTAGTTCCAAATGCAAGTAGAGCATTAATTTTTTTTAACGTTGGCTTTTTTAATCTACTTTACTTTTAACTCCTTTACCGTTTTTTAATTCATAAAAAACCCAGAGAGGTATTTGAATTTGTTTATAACTACAATTTCGAAGATTATGAACAACTGCAATAAAAAAACGGTTTAAATTTTGAAAAAAAAATTCTCTCTCCGTGATCTTAAAGTACTTATAAAAAGCTACAATTTGAGCCACCGTACATATTTCTTGGTTTTTATGGCAGGATTTCACAAGGGTACAAAATTTTATCAACAATTGTATATTTGAGCCGTTTTAATATTCATTTTGATTTGCAATTTTAAGTGGTGATTGTACTTTATAAGAGCTATTATACTTCTCCAAAATTTCATTGAATATAATTCATTGTTTTTGAAAGACCATTGATTTGTTTAGAAACGCATAATTTTGCAATATTCATTTTTTTAAAATAATAATAACAATTGGGATGAATTATAGTTTATGTACTTTTATTGTGCAGTTCATAACAAACATTTTCATTCTTTTTGTTGTTTTTCATAGGACTTCGAGATTTCGAGATATTCAACGAAAACCGATGAAAAACACGGTCTAAAAAATTAAATTGTTAAATAAATAATACGCCGACCTCGCAGAAACTGCCAAACTGAACTGTGAACTTAAGTTGATCCTCTGAACAAGTTAAAACAAAAAAACTGTCCTGACCAGACAATTCACATTGCGAATTTTTTAGTCCTAATTTGACTCCACTATGGGGCTCAGACTAATGATCCAGTTGGATATTTGTAAGTAAATAAATAAATAAGAAAAACACGTATTAGAATACGAGAAGTTTTGGACATTCTACATTTGGGGTGTTCTTAAATTATCAAAAGCAGCTTATTTATAGATTCAATACCTAATTATGTTCCTAAGATCATTCCAGTTTTAAGACAAGCAACTATGAGACGATTTCAATGAATAATGCCTTGTTATACCTCAATAACTCTTCATCTATATAATTTATGTAAGAAAACAAACAAAATCAATTAAATTGCCACAGACATTTCGAGAATTTTCTCTGTTACATGAAACGTTACTACAACTTACCTACAATATTTGATAACCCAATGAGCTGTCGAAAATAAAACTGCCACTCCATGGTTTACCACAAATTCTTCACGGTTAATTTAAAAAATATTAAATATAAAAATGGCCTAATTGTTACGTTATAATGTAGAATCCAACCTCTAGGCAAGTCCTCAGAGAATTTAGACGGCAACTTGTTTTCGAATCGACGTTCTTTGCATTTTCGGGTATATTTGTACGTTAAAAAAAGTGCATCTGATTTTGCAGGAACTAACTCAGATGTGAACATAAAAAAAATGCACAATAGTTATTTATGTACCAAGGGTCGTAAGTGCAATTTTTTGGTCGATAATACATTTTGCAATCCGAGGCCCGTAGGACCGAGGTTTGCAAGTATTCGTGACCAAAAAATCGCACTGTACGACCCGCGATGCATATTCTATTTTTCGTCATACCCATGAATCATTAAACCAGAAAAAAACTTTAGAAAACTAGTGAAAAACTATAATTATTTGAGTCATATTTGCTAAGCAAATAGTAAATAGTAAAGGTAGCGATGCTTGGAATATCCATGACAACCGTCAATAAAATAAATTTTGGACGCGGCTTCTATTCAAATGACAACTATTGTCAAGATAAATTAAATCATATTATTATAATAGGTCTGAACATTTTTGAAAATAATATCGGATATACAAGATATAGCAAGTAAGGTTTGTCTGGATTTAAGTTGTTGCCGGGCCTGGGCCCACTTATAAAAGGGGGGCCAAGTGCTGCTAAACCTCGAACGCAGGGTAGTCACCCTGTGCCCTGAACAAAATTTTAATATTTTACGTGCACTACCCCCTCTGCAATACACTAGTGAGGAGGGAGCCTCACACGGCCGACTAGTCAGGTCCTTGGGGGGGTGGCTTCGATAATTGGGGTGGTGTAGGTGGTCAGATATAAAAGACAACGTCGTTCTAATTAAACATTTAATAAAACATCAGGGTAAGTAGTACAAAATATTTCACAATTATCACCGATAACTCAGTACGCAGTACAAGTATCACAATATACTCTAATAAGTGAACTAATAAATGGGGCCCACACGCTTAACCTAATATACACAAAATATCTTACAAAATAATAAATCCTTGATAAATGTACAAAAGGTCATATGCCAGAAGCGTGACAAAAAAACTACAAGGTACGGTAAAACATAAAATTACTTAAAATTTAAAACTTAAAATTATTGACATCTATTTGTAAAATAAGGCAAAACTATTCAGTTAGTGAAGTAATGATACACAAAATATACCAAATATTACTGAAATCTAAAATGTTACTGAGATTTACGTTTCGAGCAAAATATTACCAATATTCCTTGAAAATTTATTGTACTGTCCCGTGGACGTTGAGTTGTTGTACCGGATCCCTCGTTAAGAGAATATGATTCCTCTTACCTTTGGTAGTGTCTCTTTTCCCGTCCTACCAGGGTAGCGTAATTCTAGGTGATAACAGCCGCCGGTGGACGACCATCCACGTGGAGTCTAAGGTAACGTGCCGAGATCCCCAGTACCATACATACACAAGATGTCAGTAAATAATCCACCATCTAGACACCAAAATCTGGACTAGAAGTTGAAACCAGAGTCAGGCTGGAAGACCCTCGTAAAGTGTAGAATGTGACATAAAAGCTCAAGTAGAATACGAGTAACAGATCCAAGTAAAATCATAAGGTATCAATCCAAATAGCCATAAACTAACAAATAGATCCCAATACTTGTAACATACTCAACAAGGAAACAACTAAATTTTTTTATGGAGATGCAGACTGTGTTGTCAGGAAGTTACAGTAAAGTTTTGTTCAATCTGGGAGGTGAGGGTTTTTTTGGAGATTCAGATTTAGATATTGTTTATAATTCATTATTTGTTTCAGTTTATATATTTTTCGGTGTGAGATATTTTGTAATAGAAGTATTATAAACTAGCTTCTGTCTGATCCTTTTGGCGCAGAGGTTTATTTCATCAACATTTTATATTATTGTGGAATAAAGACTGTTATTATTATTATTATTAAATATTTTTACAGTGGCAAAATATCAAACAAACATAAGAAATTTAGATTTAATTTTGAAAAACCTGTTTTTGTCTCTTTTTTTTTTTAATATTTCGTGTTCTGTTCAGGCTCGACTATCGAGCTACAGAGCGTTTTTGGAAAATTGGCATTTTTTGATGACCTCTATGTCTCAATTACGAAGTGTCGAATAGAAAATCGAGTAACACATTCTTAAGGCACTTTTTTGAGTAGAATCTGTTGCTGATAAGAAGAAAATTATGCATGCCTCAGTTTTCAAGATAACATAACATGTGTGTTTTTAAATGGAACACCCTGTAAATTATTTCATTATTCGATCACAACTTAAATTAGCTATCCAACGATATATCATATGTCATATTTGTCTCTAGAAAAAGTGGTTAATTTTCGAAAAATTCAATATATTTGTGAGAAGGCCACGGAAAACTATTAACAACAAAAACACTTCTTATTATATAATATAAAATAATTTTGCCGAAAATAGGAAAAACTAAACTACAATAAATGTTCGAATTGTCTTCCATTGACATCTATGCGTATTTATCGCATTTCTAATATTTATTGAGAAGGCCATGGTAAAAAGAAGAAAATCGAAATAATCATAAATGTCAAAAATTAATTTGTGAGTTAATTGTGAGTGAGTATTGTTAAAAATGGTTCAGTTTAGTAATGGTGAAAGATATATTTAGTAATGGTGAAAGAATATTATTTAGGTATTATGCAAATCACAACTTACACACTTTTTTATTTATTATGAAAATACCTACTTTCTGTATATTGTTGCCCTAATCTGGGCACGCTAATATACTAGTTAGGTAAATACTTGAAACACTTATTATTGGAGAACCAATCAAAACAACTACTCTTCTAGCTAATACTGACGAAGTAGTATTAGACTTATTAGTGTTTGCTGGATAATTTAAAAAAAAACCGCTTATTTTCCAGATTAAACAGAACTTTACTGTAACTTCCCGTTAACATACACATTATATTTCCATAAAAAATTGCCGCAACCCCCCAAACAATCGCCGAAAAAAGCACGGTTTTATTCGACTCTTTATTTTCTTTATTTCTTTTCTTTAATTCTTATGAAGAAAATTACCTGTTGTCCTTATTTAGTTTAATTTGGTACAAGGTTATATATCGAACACTAGTGAGGCGTAATAACAGGATTATTATTTTTGGGCAGAGGCTATTTGATTATGTCACTACACACTTTTTTTCACATTTGACGACGGTATAGATAATAGCCGATAAAAAATCTGAAATATAATATCAAAACAACCAAAACTAAAGTATGCTGGTAGCTGGTAAAACAGCGTTCCTGGTGTGTAACACCGGGAGCGTACAGATTAAGTTTCAAGTCAAACATTGTCTCACCAAAACCGTAGCTATCGATACAAGACACTTGTGAATCTGTAGCGTTCATGAAATTCCTTTGTCTTAGAGACACATTTTAAATAAACACCTGTCAGATCTATCAGAAACACTTTTTAGATATTATAAAAAATGTAAGTAAAGTAAAGAAATCTTTATTTATACAGAAAACAGATAATAAAATATAAAATTCTAATTTAAATATCTATCATTACTTAGAATACAAGCTTAGAGACTAATACATTAAAATTAAAAATCTAAAAATAAAATACATAAAGTGACATAACATATAATACTTCTACACGTATACCTCGACATGTACAATTGTACAACATACATAAATATCCTATATTTGGCTAACAAGTTTTCTTATATGTGTTTTAAATACATGAATACTCTTAATGTCTCTAAGATTTTGAGGAAAAAGATTGAACTGACTAATGCCTTTATGAAACAAACTATTCATTGTTAACTGTTTTAGAGTTGGTGGGACATAAAAATTTAAGGTAGACCTGGTATGATAAGAATGTATTTCGTTAACTAATATTAGCTTATCTCTAAATATTCAGGTAGTACATCGTTCTTCATTTTGTGGATGAATATCATTATTTGAGCAAAGTAAAAATTCTCAATATCGAGCCAATTTAACAAATTCAACATATTCTGAATACTAAAGTATCTATCACATTTCAATATTATTCTCATTGCTTTGTTTTGAAATTTCTGCAGTTTGTGAAAATTTGTACAAGTAACATATAGTACAGAGCAGCAATAAGTAAAATGAGACAATACGGCTGTCCCAAGTCAAAACACTGTATAAGCCAGTTTCATCAAAAATCATATTTTTACATATTTTGATATACAGTATCAACATCTACCAATCCGTAATTGAGGAAAACTAAAATTCCATGACCAAAGTTCATGTGTAAACAATAATATCCACTGTATATCCACTAATCGAATCAAGTTACTAATTTAAAACACTGTACATCCATAATTTTTTAAATGGTTTATACAGTGTTTTGACTTGGGACAGCCGAATATCAAAGAATTGTAAACGGTTAATTTTGTTGGAGTTGATAAATAGGGAGCTACCCGTCCTCAAAATCCATTTTTTTTGCCAATTTTCTTCTTTAGTATAATCTATATGACTTCCAAATTTTAGTTCTCTATCAATTACAAAAGCCAGGTATTTCATTTGATCTACTTGCTCGACAGCCTGCTCATTTATTTCTATTTTTAAATTTAACTCTAGAAATATATTAAACCAGAAATTATTACTTATAAACATCCATTTGGATTTTAATTTACTTTCAGTTTGTTATGACATGACTAAATTTAGTGGTAAACATTTTAAGTCCAACTGAAATTATTATGGGTATAGTATATTAGGGTGTCATCTGCAAAAAGATCAATTTTACATTTATTTAAGACATTTCCTATGTCGTTTATATATAATATAGATAAAAGTGGTCCAAGCACACTTCCTTGGGAACTCCGAAGTTGTTTATTTCTAATGACGATTTGGTATTACCTACTTTAATGCATTGACATTGGTTAGAAAGGAGTTTTTAAACCACTTTAATACACTTCCAGTAAATCCGTATTTTTCAAGTTTAAGTATTTTGGAATATTTTGAATGTCCTTTTCAAATCCATTCGTCAGTATTAGCTAGAAGAGTAGTTGTTTTGATTGATTGTCCAATAATGAGTGTTTTAAAATATTTACCTGACTAGTATATAGCGTGCCCAGATTATAGGGCAACAATGTACAGAAAGTAGGTATTTTCATAATAAATAAAAAGTGTGTAAGTTGTGATTTGCAAAATACCTAAATAATATTCTCTATTTATTACATTAGGTAAACAAATTTTTACAAACAAAAAACTACTAAATACTAAGAAATATTCATGTAAATGAACTGCTTCTATAGAGCTTTTACGACTCTAGATCACGCGCAATCATGTTTTTTATCTTCCAATTCATCCCTGGAACTAAATAATTATACATTATTATTATATTAATGAATTGGATCAACAAATCAATATTATGAACTTGAAATTGTGAAATGAATTTAAAAATAATCAAATAAACGCGCACCTTTTATTGTATGTATTGCTGAATTGTCGACCCCCCAGTGCAGTTCGTACAAAGTATCGTGCATGGAACCTTGGCCTTTGAGCAGGAGCATCATGTACGGCATCCAGAGCAACTACACTTAACTAATTCTCTGCAGGCTGCCATAATGGGAGGAAGAGAAGACCAGACCGGCGCGGCGTCCACTCCCCAGCAACCATGGTCCATCCCCATCCTTCTGGCCCTGGAATTTTGTCTATCACTGAGCACGCACGACCCCAAATTTGTCCTGCCTGGTATGCTGAATGAAAACAATGCTGCCTTAGTGCCTCTTTTGTTGGGGGTAGACTTTGTAGGCTGCGACTTTTTGAAGCAAAGAGAAGGTTTCTAACATGATTGACTGAGAAGTCTTCTGCGTCTCTGTAGTAAAGTAAAACAGTAAACTTCTCCAGAACTTGAAAGGTCTGGTCAGAAATAGATTGTTGTAGTATAGAGATGGTTTGGAAGGCTTCAGTAGTTTCAGGAAATGATTTCCACACTTTCCAGGCAGTCTGTTTCCCTTTCATTGCAAATGATGATGTTACATCTGATCCAGTGAATGCATGGAAATCCTCTCAATGCAAGAGCTTTATGTTCAAACAGGGCATTGATAATTTCGAACATGGCATTGATGCTCATTATTTCTGACTCTTCCCAGCACAAAAGAGAATCCACATCTCTTGAAGTCCGGCAGTTTTGAGAATGTGAAAGAAAGATATTGCCAAAACAACTACGTCAGAATCTACTGTGCAAATAATTATTCTTTTTGCTCCATGTACAACACTGTCTTTAGCGTGGAGAAAAATCTTGCCGTCTGCTTCTTCTTATTGCCTGCATTGTACTCCATCAATTGAAGTTTCATCCGGCCGAGATGAACGGATGATGCCATCAATCTCAGTACTGATATGAGCCCAATCAAATTTCAAAAATTCATGTTCTCCAAGTAACTTGAAGAGTTCTGTTTTATTCTGATCGCAACAGAGGAAGTCATTATTATTTCTAAATTCGTTTCACAATTTCAAGATCATAATAAAAATAATGCATAATTATTTAGTTCCAGGGATGAATTGGAAGATAAAAAAGATGATTGCGAGTGATCTAGAGTCTTAAAAGCTCTATAGAAGCAGTTCATTTACGTTAATGTTTCTTAGTATTTAGTAGTTTTTTGTTTGTAAAAATTGGTTTACTTAATGTAATAAATGTTTTCAAAATAATTAAAATCACTATTGTTTGTGAAAACAAGTCTCTCTTGGCATATATGGAACACAATATACATAAGTCCTTTTTTGTGAGCACAATTAAAATTTACTTATGAAATTTGTGAGAAAAGTGAAATTTTCAGGTTTTTGAAAATTGCATAGAACCGTATAGGGATAGAAAAGTGCCATAATTATAAAAGCTTTCAAAAAAAAAAAAAATAGAAATCAGATCATTAGGAGTTAAGATACAAAAAAATTTATTGTGGCTAATGGCGGCCATCTTTAATGGCCGCCATTTTGGTGACTTGCACGGATTTTGAAGTGGCTCCCTATCTGGAAAGTTACCTTTTGGCATCAACTATGACCACAGAAAGTGGCACATCCAATTAAAAAGTGCAGCTTTTTGGCTTATATAGCCATGTACCCGACGTACTATAAACCAATTCGAAAAATCTCACGTTTACATTTTTCTCTTATTGTTTTGGTCCATTCGATTGATTTGAGTGCCTTCACTGTACTCTAGATGCAAAAATAAAAATAGCCATAAAAAAATCAAGTAGTCTCAAAAAATTTTTAAAACTACGCAGTCGTACTTAAAATCATCTCCGGAATCAAAAAATGTAAAAATATACAGGGTGTTCCGTTCAAAATTTCAAAGGTAAGGTCATTTCCGGGGAAACCGGAAGTGATGGAAAAGTGTCAAATGATGAATTTTCCGTTTTTGGTATATATTACCACTGCCAAAATCTTGAAAACTCTGGAACCGTTGACACCCGGTACATTGATGGAAGACATTTTTTTATTTTGATTTTTTGAAAGGTGTAAAATCCTTTCTTGAAAAATTACGTTCAGAAAAAAGTCCCAATGCTTGAAATGGAACAATTTTTATTTAATCTTTTTATTTTTTTAATGAAAATTTCATTCCGAACAATTTGGTATTTTTATTTTTGTGATACGATTACTACGATTATAGGCCGAGAGCCCGCGTATAAAATGACTGACTATCCGGCGAACTTTGAAAATATGAAAAATGTATTGTTCTCATATAAGTTAGCAATGAATGGACCATCAGCTGGTTGGGTAGCGGTGGGGGTGGCTGTCAAAGGGTTGAAAATACGTAAAAAAAATTGAGAAAAAAAACTATCCGGCGAACGCTGAAACTTATATGACGGGAAGATTATGTTGTATAATGAAAGTAGAATATAGTCAGCTGGACGGGGGGCGGTGGATTTACTGTCAGCTGATCGATCAAACAAGTCCAAAAACACAAAAAATTTAAATTATTCGGCGAACTTTAAAATTTGGGTATGAGATAATATTTACACTGAGATTCACGAAAAACATAGTCAGCTGCAAGTATGTGGGTGGAAAAGTCGTCAGCTGGTACAGAACAGTGCTGAGTGTTGATCACCTGCGAGGCAGCGCCCATCACCTTTCTTGCATCAGCTGACGACTTTTCCACCCACATACTTGCAGCTGACTGTGTTTATCGTTAATCTTAGTATGAATATTATCATAAACCCGAATTTCAAAGTTCGCCATAAAGATTTAATTAGTAATATCAATATTGATAACTTAATGTTAGAAAACGTGCGTGCGGCACTCTCGAGTTTCTTTTTTAAATTTGAATAAATATTCGCTTTATTATTAATATACATTATTTTATGAGAATACAAATTGATACATTCGTACATTTCAAAATTATACAGGATGATCTGCTCAGAAAATTTATTTAGTTTAGTGAAAATAAAAATAAATTTATTCGGCTTCCGATAACAGATCTTCCTCATTCTCATTTTCATCCAACTCATCACTCTCTTGGTGCCCAGTGGGTGAGAGATCATTTTTCTCTTTGTCACTCGCATCTAAAAAAAAAAAATAATTATTTATAAAAAAATTCATTAAGATTATAATAGGATGAAAAGCGAAAAGCACAAAAAATGATATAATACCTTTAGTATTTTCGGCATCTCGGATAATCCACTTATGGGGGTAATTGATCTCCATAAAACCACTTGCAAGTTAAATTTGTTTTCCTCAAGCTGTCACCCATAACCAAGAGATCTAATGTAGATGGCACTTGTTTGTGTGCGTTGTTCCAAATCGTATACATACATACACAGTTCTTAAAACGTGCTGTGCAAGTTCCGATTTCGACGAAAACGTGAGAGATGCATCAAAATTTTTGTGTGGTAACCGAAATTCGTTATCATTTTCGCTAAATTTATACACCTTAGTGAAGGTAGCTACACGAGCATCATTGACGTTTTTTATAGCTTTAAACCCATACATCGTGCAAATAAACTTCTCTATTATGTTAACGACATTATTTAGGTTCTCCTCTGGTAAATTATTCAAACTTTTAAATGCTTCAATAAACTCTTGATCTTTTCTTAATATAGTAAAAGGCTTTTTTTTCCTTTCTTGGAAAATACGGGATTATAACCACATCTCGCGAAACCGTGGAAAGCGGGCAATGCGTTACACAAGACGTTGCCAAGTGCTGAATACAAATCGTTTAGATATAAAAATCGTTCTTTATTTCCTACGTTTCTTTATTTCCATTTTTATCCAAATTTTCACATTATTATGAACATTTTTCATGTTTCCCAGCATGATGATAGGAATGTCAGTATCTGAACTTATGACCACACTGGTGTTCTCATTTATACGTGAAAAATCATTTTAGTGTCTGCCTCCAGGTGACTTGAACACGATAAGCTTTCCAGGGCTTCTTAGGTGATACTAGATTGAATATAGTCGTTTCGAACTCAATAACTACAGCAGTTTTCACTATTTAGGTCTAGGGTTTTATTACCTACGAACGGAGCCATTTCATCACTTGCCCAATACATTGAAAGAAACTTGATTTGAGCTTCTAAAAGAAGTTATTGAAGCATTTAAAAGTTTGAATAATTTACCAGAGGAGAACCTAAATAATGTCGTTAATATAACAGAGAAGTTTGTTTGCACCATGTATGGGTTTAAAGCTATAGAAAAACGTCAATGATGCTCGTGTAGCTACTTTCACTAAGGTGTATAAATTTAGCGAAAATGATTACCAGACAAAAATTTTGATGCATCTCTGTCGCCTCCGTCAAAATCGGAATTTGTACAGCACGCTTTAAGAACTGTTGTATGTATGTATACGATTTGGAACAACGCACACAAACAAGTGCCATCTACATTAGATCCCTTGGTTATGAGTGACAGCTTGAGGAAAACAAATTTAACTTGCAAGTGGTTTGATGGAGATCAATTACCTTCATAAGTGGAAATGATTATCCAAGATGCCGAAAATACTGAAGGTATTATATCATTTGTGCTTTTCACTTTTCATCCTATTATAATCTTAATCAATTTTTTATAAATAATTATTTTTTTTTAGATGCGAGTGACAAAGAGAAAAATGATCTTTCACCCACTGAGCATCAAGAGAGTGATGAGTTGGATGAAAATGAGAATGAGGAAGATCTGTTATCGGAAGCCGAATAAATTTATTTTTATTTTCACTAAACTAAATAAATTCTCTGAGCAGATCATCCTGTACAATTTTGAAATGTACGAATATATTAATTTGCATTCTTATAAAATAATGTATATTAATAATAAATTGAATATTTAATCAAATTAAAAAAAGAAACTCGGGAATGCCGCACGCACGTTTTCTAACATTAAGTTATCGATATCGATATTACTAATTAAATCTTTATGGCGAACTTTGAAATTCGGGTATATGATAATATTCATACTAAGATTAACGATAAACACAGTCAGCTGCAAGTATGTGGGTGGAAAAGTCGTCAGCTGATGCAAGAAAGGTGATGGGTGCTGCCTCGCAGGTGATCAACACTCAGCACTGTTCTGTACCAGCTGACGACTTTTCCACCCACATACTTGTAGCTGACTATGTTTTTCGTGAATCTCAGTGTAAATATTATCTTATACCCAAATTTTAAAGTTCGCCGAATAATTTAAATTTTTCGTATTTTTTGACCTGTTTGATCGATCGGCTGACGGTAAATCCACCGCCCCTCGTCCAGCTGACTATATTCTACTTTCATTATACAACATAATCTTCCCTCATATAAGTTTCAGCGTTCGCTGGATAGTTTTTTTTCTCAATTTTTTTTACGTGTTTTCAACTCTTTGACAGCCACCCCCACTGCTACCCTACCAGCTGACGGTCCATTCATTGCTAACTTATATAAGAACAATCCATTTTTCATATTTTCACAGTTCGCCGGATAGTCGGCCATTTTATACGCGGGCTCCCGGCCTATTACTACCAATAAGGAAAATAGCAGAAAATTTCAGTGTTGAAAAATTAATTGTTAAAATTTTACAGGAAGCAATGGACGCTTTAATCCAAAACTGCTCATAGCACCTGTTATTATATCTAGAACAAATTAAAACAATAAAATTGCTGCAACCAAACAATTCCATTCGAAATTTATTGTGACTCCACTAATAGTAAATAAGCAGGCGAAAATAAGGAAATTTCACACATTATACCGACTCCATTATCGGCGCGGAATGACAAGCATGATTTAAATAACATGCACAACCTGTTTAACCGATGAAGGGTTACCCATATCGATAAATCATTGTTCTGCTGCAAATCTGACACTCTAGTTTAGGATAGTTGGCGACATTTAATTGACTGCTCATCATTTCCTGGTGGAAGTAGCTGCATGCGCTCCCTCAATTTCCGGTCAGCCCTTCCCCAATTATATCCGTAATCGCAGGAAATTATCAAATGTACGCCAGTAGAACGCATCCTCCGCCTTATCTACCTGATTTGTGGAATTAGGCGGCCGCGCTCACTTTTATGTTGGCGGACAAATTTACGCTTGCGAACGAGGCCAAGTTGATATTTATTTTCGGGGTTTTTAATTTGGGTGTCTTTATCAGGATGTGCAGCGGTCCAACGTACAAATTGACGAAATTTATTATTCAATATTGTATTTATTCATTGATTGATTTTTTGAATTATAGTGGAGTCAATAGAGATTTTCACTTCGGAAAAATTCCGGGAAGCGGTAACTTTTGAGAATACATCTCTGAACATGTCAGGAACAACATACCCAAAGTTACCAACAATAGTCCTTGAGCGTAATTTGTTATTAAATAAATTAGTTGCAAAATACCAGTCTTTGTCAAATATATCTTTTACTTCCACGTCCAGTGGAAGTATAGTAACGACAAAAAAATTTTTAAAAATTTTTATTGTCCAAATAGGCTTAAAATGTCATGAAACGTCGAGATTTTAAGTTTGAGCGAAAAAAAAAATTTCTGTCTGTCGGTCTGTCTGTCTGTAACTTTTTTTTGTGCGCACGTTTACTCTGGAACCGTTTGAGATATTGACTTGAAATTTGGTACACATATGTACTTTAACGAGATCTAGAACTAGATTGGGTTGGGGGGTAAATTGGGGTAAATTTGGGGTAAATGGGTAAATCAAGCAGGTAAGAGTCCATGAAATTGGTATTTAGTATATACAAGAGAAGCTGAGGTCTCAAAAAAATTTTTGGCATTAGCCACCCCCATTACCACCCCCACCTCCTTATTAAAGGGGATGAAGAAAAAAAATGTGATTTAGTGCATGTACAGGAACCAGAAACCTCAAAATATTTTTTACTTCATCCACCCCCCACTACCACCCCCCTATCACCACCCTCACCCCACTACCGATGTGGGGTATCGTTTTATGGGTTTTTGGGGTAGAGGATTTCAAATATTATATTATTAAAGTTCCATAAACAATTATTTTCACATACAAAGTTTTTTCGTTGTGAGTGACTTGGATAGAGAATCTGGATGTGGAAGTAGTGATTCCTTGGGCAGCGGTTTTTTTATTAAGTAGTTGCGCTATTTGAAAGTAAGAGAAATTTTACATCAAAAATGTATATGAAGTTTTTTTGTACGATCAAAAATGTAGGATACAGATTTTTTGTTTTTAACGAACGAAAATGGAATGGGGAGACACGTAAGTACAACGCGCGAAGCGCGCGCGGCCTAGGGCACGCTTCACTAAATTTATTGTAACTTTTGAACTAATTAATGAAATTGACCTCACAAAAGCTTAATTGAAATAATTGTTTATTATGATTATTATATTTTCAAATATAAAGCTGACAGTATGTAAAAATAGTACATATATGAAGTCGGAACATAAAGAGATCTGGGTATTTCACATTTTACTCTTGAAGTAATGTATAAGAAGATCTGATGAGTGAAAAAAATCTCAAAAATTAATTTTTGAAGATGTACACTTCCAAAATTTCAAAATGTTGAGAAAATGATAAAATTTGATATATTTAACTAATTTTAACCACCTATTTCTCTGGTTTATATCGCGTTATTAGATCTCTATGGGTGCGATTTTCAAAGCTTGAAATGTGTACATTAAGATGCTTCAACGGGATTTACCTTACGAAAATAAAAAAAATATATATTTTTTGTTCTAAAATTCGTGAAATTATGTGTAAAATAAATGTTAATAACTTTTATAAAAAATTTATTTAGCCTACCTATACAGCATACGTTTATAGTAGAACCTCAAAATAAGTAAATCTGATGATGAAGAGATTGAAAGTAAAACATCTTCGCGGCAAGCAGTACGTAGCACCTGCCCCACACGCTGCACTGTGTGTGTCCACAGAACATTATAAAAGTAGTTTGGGCACTCCTTCACAGATCATCTTGTAATGCTATATACAATATCAAATTTTCTCAGCTCCACATAAAAACTTAAAAAAAGTTTTTATGTGAATATTTAAATAATGTTTTTAATTGAATAGTGTTTTGAATTATTTTATTGCTTGATTGAAGTCGGCCATATTGGATCAGCCATTTTGAATTATCTTTTTTTTGATATCATAATCTGTTTTCAGCGATCTTAAAAACCCCCTTATATGTCAATTAAAGCAGTTAAATTGCTTTAAAATTTTTCATCTTATAATAATTTTGTTAAGAAAAAAGTTTATTTTTGTTTAAATAATCAATAAACAATTTCCTTTTTATTTTGGGCTATGCAAAAGTGATATATATCAAAAGGTTTTAGGAAAATCGAAGCTTCCCGTAATTATTGGGAAATAATGCATATTTTCAGGCTCTATTGACTCCACTATTAGTGACAGTGACTTTAATCTTATTTGCTTTGCACGAGATTAATCAAATCATACAAAATTGGAAATAGTAAACATAATATCGAAAATTCAATCAACGATAACGTACCTGATATAATTCAAAAGGAATATTCCTATTTCCTAAAAATTTGGCATGCAGCTAAGATATTGATCTTGTCTAATTTCCAAATGTTATAATAGATGACACAGAAAACTAAATTCTGTTGCAGGACCACAATAGTTTCTACCTACACATTAATACTAGATCTTATAAATATTGAAAATACATTCACGTTATTATTTATTAAAAACAAATTTTAGTTGACCAAAAAATGATCCACGACCTTAACAGGCATATTTATATTAATGAGGAGGACAATAACACACAAAAATCACTACAATATAGTACAAAAATCAAGATAACTACATAATATACAGCGTGTCCCACTTTTTAATACCCCTCCTTTATCAAATATCAGTTATTAGTTACCCGATCTCAACCTTTGGATCTAAGACCTTTATTGTGTCCAATTTGAGTAAAACAAAACTTATTTCAATCATTGGCGTACATTGTAATTAAGAAGAAAGAGGTCGATTTTTCTATAAGTCATATTAGACATTTTACTCCACATCCAGTGGAAATTTGGCAACGCAAAGAAAAAATTGAAAATTTTTATTGTTCACATAGGCTTAGAATATCATGAAACGTCGAGATTTTAAGTTTGAGCAAAGAAAATTTTCTGTCTGTGGGTTTTTGGGGAAGACTATTTCAAATATTATATCACTATTGTGAGATTTGGATGGCAAATCTAGATGTGAAAGTAGTGATTCCTTGGGCAACAATTGTTTTAAACTTACACTATGAATAACTCGGAAACGAATTGTTTTCCAAAAAATACCACCCCATGTCTTTCATTGGTACATTCAAATTCGGTAATCCTTAATGCCCTAATTATATATGGCTCAAATTGTTAATAATTTTTCAATGAAAATTCTTTTTCTTACGAAATTTATCAATGACATTGGATGAATTAGATAGAAAATGAGGAATTATGTTTTTTCGAAAAACATTTCGTTTTCAAATTATTGATTATTATTTAACACTTTAAATATGTGATTTTAAAGGGCCGTAATTCGAAAACCATAAATCAAAATGTTGTTAATTTTTTAATATTTTGGGGGTTCTATAGCATGTTGATCAGTAATTTTGCACGTCATAAAATCCACGTCAACAATTGAGTTTTGTTTTACTCAAAAAGTACATAATAAAGGTCTCTGGTACCCATCAAAATTTGGTTAAAATCGGATGACTAATAATTGAGATTTTTAGATATAATATAACATTTTATTTAGAACAGTACAAATTTGGTAAAAATATGTACATACATATTTAAAAAGTAGATTTGGAAAATGACAGATGTTAACCATTTATATAATTTATATAAGTTAAGTTGGTAAAGGTAGAGCATACAGAAACAAAGACAAGACAAGTTTTTGGGACAGTTATTTGTTTATCGAAATGGAGAACTATAAAAGAGCATATAAAAGTCCCAAAAAATTCCGTGTGAGCTAAAGCCACCCATTTACAAAAAATGACCAGCAGAACCGTTTTCTTCAAAATTACATAGAGTAACCATTTTGGATATACTTCTTTTATTCTATTCCATTCTATTCTGTTTTATTCCCCTTCTTTTACACTATAAATTTTAAATTCTTATCATATCTGGAAGCGCCCAAACAGATAGAGCCTTTTAACTATGTTTTTACCTGTATTTATCTGTCCGGTGAACTGTTTCGACAGTAATTCCCGATGAGCTAGGTGCTTGAAATTTGGCATGGAAATAAGGAGTACCTTTCAGGCTCCTAGAAAATTCAAAAATTCGTAAAATTCATAATGGCGGCTCCAATATGACTGCCAGTATATGTAAATAGAAGGCAATATATACTTAATACTTATCCTATGTTAATAGATCAATCCATTGCGATAAACAAATAAATGTCCGCAAAGAGATTTGCCATTGTTATAAAGCGATAACTTTTAAGGATAGGATTTTGCAAAGTGAGAGTCAAATATGCGTTTATTTTCGGTTTGTTATAAATATTTAAAAAATCATAACTGGTAGAATCTTTAAAATAGTTTCAGGTACTTCCCATTGCTCTAAGGAATACAACCATATACAGTCTTAAGGCACTTTTTAGAGTAGAATCCGTTGCTGATAAGAAGAAAATTATGCAGTTTTTATCGTAAATTTTTTATATAATTAAATACCATACTTTAATAATGAAATTAGGAACTATTTTTATTGACAAACTACAACAACCTTAAGTCCAAAATTTAATCAAAATAAAAGGATATTTAAATATTGGTTAGAATAATGTCGAAGTACTGGGTTTTTTGTTTAGAAAATTGTACTATGACAAAATTTTGTTTGAAATTAAACCCAAGCTGCCCGGTAGTTGTCAAGCAATTTGCAGCTTTTTTTAAATAATTATTATTTTTAAAATTTTTAAATCTTAATTTTTCATTTTTTTAATTTTGATTAAATTTGGGACACAAGGTTTTTGGTCAATTCTGAACAGGTTTCATTAAAAAAGTTTTCCGATAAAAAAATGCCTAATATGATTTCTTGATTTTTCCTCATATTTTGGTACCACAGGTGCAAAATTTGTAGGAGGCGAATGTTTTTCTGGTCATAAGTAGATCCTAATATGTTCTATGTTTGAGTAATATTTGATTCAAATCGGACAAAAAATAAAAAAGTTATATACACATTTCAGAATAAGCAAGACTTCTTTGTTTATAAATAATGACTTTACCCTTGCAATTGCAAGTGTAGGGTACCCCATCCGAGGACACATTGTATAATAAAATATGACAGAATTATGTAGTAGAAAAAACCATTGTGAACCGAAAAAACAATGAAAGCTTTGATACCAGAATTAAATAGAAGCTCACAGACCTTTATAAGACCGGAACCCTTTTAGTTAAAATCGGGACCCATTTTTCAGTTTTTCTTAAAACGGAAACCGTACTGGAACCGTTATTTCATTTCGGTCCAGATCCCTGACTAGAACAGACAGCGATATCAAAATTAAGCAAACTGGCTAACATGAAAAAATGAATTCGAAGTATGAAGTTTATTAATTTTCAAATGCGAATTTAATAAGCAATAACACGTAAAATTCATACAGTTCATGGTACATTAACATTTGAAAGTGTACTAGAATAATTGTAAGAACTACCGTATTGTAATAATACCTCGCAGTGGTATTGTTACGACAAGTAATATTACAATCAGCATGGGTTCTAGGTGTCCACACGGAGATTCAAGATTAGTTTTTAAACCGTATAATGGTAGCCGCTCCTATTGTATCTGCATGCTGGAGTGTAATATTTTAAATTCTAAACTCAATATTAAATAACCTCTAATCATTCAGCGTGGCAATTATAAATTAATTATTTTAGGATTAAGGTAAGAACTATGGTCGTACGAAATTACGCACAATCACCTGGAAACCCCGGAGTGCGTCGCACCGCCCGTATCGACGCAATCCCCTGAAATGAAAATTTACAATCAGGACTGTTTTATCAAATCTTTAAACAACCCTTTTATACCTTGAAAAATCATAGTATCAAGTGTATTGTACAGGGTGGACCAAATTAGATGGGATTTGGAGTTTTCTCTAAAACTATGGCAGATAGATAAAAACCAATATAGGTGTCCTTAGCTCGATTTTCGAGAAACAAACCATGGCGCAAACCGCGATCGTCCATCTTTTTCGACTACCGAGAGCGTTTTTGGAAAAGGCATTTTTGGATGACTTCTGTATCTCAATTACCAAGTGTCGAATCGAAAATCGAATGACACATTCTTGACGCACTTTTTTGAGTAGAATCCGTTGCTGATAAGAAGAAAATTATGCATGTCTGGGTTCTCGAGATATACATAACTTTTGATTTTTTAAATAGAACACTAAATTGTTTCATTATTCGATCACAACTTAAATTAGCTATACAATATATCATATGTCGTATTTATCTTTAGAAAAAGTGGTTAATTTTCGAAAAATTTAATATATTTGTGAGGAGGCCATGGAAACCTATTAACAACAACACGTCTTATAATATAAAATAATTTGCCAAAAATAGGAAAAACTAAACTACCATAAATGTTCGAATTGTCTTGCATTGACATCTATGCATTTTTGACACCTTCTCCTTACAGCATTTGTTGCATTTCTAATCACGAAAAGGAGTTATTGTTCGAAACGCAGCTAATGTTTTGTTTTCCAATTCTTCTATGTTATTAGAACGTTCTCTATATATAATATTTTTTAAATAACCCCAAAGCCAAAGGTCGGCAGGGGTTATATCAGGAGATCTAGCTGGCCACAAAATAGGACCATTACTTCCTAAAAATTAAACAATAACCAAACAACTTTGTTGTTTATTAATGTCCAATTAGCTAAATTAATCGTTAGTTATCAGTTTAGTTAACTTTGCTAACTAGACATTGATAAACTAATGATAAACTGAGTGATATGTAGATACCAATCCAATCCTCCCCAAATTGAGCATTTAAATAATTTCGTGTTTCATTTGAGGTATGACCTGAAGCGCCATCGTGTTGGTAAATTAATCTTGTCTTGAAATTGTCTTACAGGCATATTGTCTACAAAGGGCTCTATTTCTTGTCGTAGAATGTTAATCAAATTTTCGGTATTCAAATTACCGTGAAAAAAAATGAGAACCTATTATTTGGTATCCAATAAAACCACACCATACACAAAATCCAAATCATCCTTGACGATTAACTGTAGCGGTTACGTGCGGATTTCCATGGTGGTTATTATGCCGATTAAAAATTCCGGCACTGCTTATATGGGCCTCGTCTGTCTATATAATTGTTCCCCCAAATCCTGGCACTTCATTGCACTGACGCAAAAACCACTGGAAAAAAATTGAAAGTCGTTTGAGTATAGATGGTGACTAATCCTAATTTTGTAAGGTTTGAATTTATTTTATTTAAGCAACACAACGCAGTTGTTTTGAGGATTCCTAAATTTTCCTGTATTTCTCTAGACGAAATTATTAAGATTTTCTCTTACAGTTTCTAAAACAATATTTTTAGCCCAGGCGATGAAGGTTATGAGTTCGTGAAAGTGTATAGAATAACATCCTGAAAAGTTTACATTTCGCTCGGGTACAGAACATAAAAAAAAAGTGAAAAAAATATTTTTTTTTCCATTTTTCACTAAATCAGAATTTGTTCAATCTATATGAGTGTTGGTTCATTTAAAAGACTTGTAGCTTTCTGATGCTTTTTGTTTTAAACTATACAGGCAAAGGATGGATGGGAAAAATTTACTTATAAACAGTGTGTCCCACTTTTCACGGTAACACTTACGTAGCTCACTTATTAATAAAGCGATTTATTTTAAAGTTGGTTAAGGTATACACCTCCTGAAGGTAATTAAAAGCGCATATGCCTATTTAATTTATTCCATAGACGTGCGGACCAAGGGGGTGGAAAATTTTCAGGTAAATTATATTAGGGATTTTTTTTTAAATATTACCACCATCTCATAAACATAAACTCCTTTGTGTCAAATTTTGTTAAAATATCTTTACGATTTCAAAGGTGACTAGATTTAAAACAAGTAAACTATATAGGGCCTATAAATGAGCAGAATTTGCTTAGCGTTTTTGGCGAGTACGAAGATATTTTTGATTATTACTTCAAATTTGTAGAAAAAAAATGTGAAACCACTTTGTTTCTAAATTCACCTCGCTCCGAGTTAAAGGCCATTAATTCTTGACAAAACGTCATATGTACCGTTTATACCTCTAAAACTACTACTAGAGATATTTTAACAAAATTTGACACAAAGAGGTTTTAAAGGATGCCCTATGAGATGGTGGTAATCTTTAAAAAAAATCCCTAATACAATTTACCTGAAAATGTACCCATTTTCAGCCCCTTAGTCCGCACGTCTATGGAATAAATTAAATAGGTGTATGCGCTTTTAGTTACCTTCAAGAGGTGTATACCATAACCAAGTTTAAAATAAATCGATTTATTAATAACTGAGCTGCGTAGGTGTTACCGTGAAAAGTGAGACACACTGTATATTATCACGCCCGAACTCAACTATCGCAATAAAAAAATACAGAAAAAAATAAAAGCCCTTCAAAAAATTTTTTTCTTCATTGAGAACTGTTAAAAAGTATGAACACTTCATGATTATTATGGTTTATTAAGTTGTAGTAACGTGGATTCACAAAAAAATACATCTAAAATCACTTTAATTTGCTTGCTTGATGATTTTCTTGATAAATATATTATATTAAAGGCTGTAACTTGTCGAAAACTTGATCCATTGGAAAAAATAAATATCACTATTCCGGAAAAAATGTATCTATAGTATTGAATATAAATTTTGGAACTTTTCCAATACATTAGCAAATGTATAAGGAATCCATTGGATATAGTTGAAATGTGTACCGAATTGTAATAAATACAATACAGTAAATGCAGGTAAAAAAAAACCCAAATTCGTTTACTTGTATGCATATTTTCGAAAATATCTTGTATGCATATTTTCGAAAATATGACCTTACCCTTATAACTATGAAAATATCTTTGATTGTTTTGAATATAAATTCTGGAACTTTTCCAAAATACACTATCAAATGTATAAGGAATCCATTGGATATAGCTAAAATGTGGATATTGTAATAAGTACAAGCGAGCGATTCAGCGGATATGTGTGGTGTCTGTGTATGCGTTTATAATTATATATTTTCCCTCCATACTCACTATTTATCCTCCTATTCACCAAGAAAAATGTTAAAAATGTGTAATCAGAAAAAGAAAAAAACTTTATTTTACTCGTTAGGTTCCGTGGTATGCATTTAACCGTGCGCTTGGCCGCGCAGAGTGACACTATTTTTTCCAGGAATACCGTGGCTTTAGCGATACATTTTATTACGACATTTTTTGTTCAGAAACACGTGGTCTATCCACCTGTATTTTTTACTTTTTCTTACCTTGACTTAATTTGAAAATTTCGAAAAAATGGATGAAAAAATTTTTTTTTTCATTTTTTTTTTATGTTCTGCATCCGAGCGGAATGTAAAATTTTCAATATGGTATTCTATACACTTTCACGAACTCATTAAAAAAAGAATTTTTAATTTTTTTAAATATTATTTAGGCGGCACTTTTGGCACAAAGTTTCGCTGTCTATAACTTACTTATAAAAATAAAGCTCGGAAGCTAAATTTGAATCTTCTCCGCATTGAACCATTTTTAACAATGCTCACTCACAATTAACTCACGAATTAGTTTTTGACATTTTACGATTATTTCGATTTTCTTTTTTTTTACCAAAGTAAATTAAGTCATTTTCTAATACAAATTCTATCATTTGTGGAAAACAGAGCAGATATTAAATCGAAAACGGGCGACTTTGGTGCATTTGCTGTAATTTATCCTCGGTTTACCGTGTTTCTCTCAAATAAAATTTTACCCACGCTATAAAATTGCCACTTTTTTGTAGTTGTTAAATCTATTTTTTACTAAATAATCACATTATAACACCTGACACCAAACTGTCCGTTCATCATTTTTTCCTAATTACAAAACGAAATAAAAAATTACGTTATTAATGAGAATAGATCCAAGTATGCCATACAGGCGGAGGCAAGATTTATGAAAATGTTTGTTGGGAATGTGATGGGTGGATATAGTTAACAGTTGGATGATATATAAATTCATCGAAAGATGAGGTACCGGTATGGCATTTGTGATTTGTAAACGTCAGCACGGAGGTCACACGGAGGTGCTAATGACCATTGCTGGCCATTCGTAAAGACTTCTACTCCACACATATACTAATCACTTCATTTTTGTTTTATTTGTTGTATCTAAGTGATCAACATTCTCAATAATTATTACTAATGCTCCTGTGTAATTATCGGTGAATAATGTGGATTTATAGCGGTGGAAATGCGTTACATCAAGGAACCTTTGATTGATTTGAAGAAATAACCAGTTTATTAAAATAAAAAAGTTAATCTAGCACATCTACGAAACATTGTATCATATATCATCATCAGTATAAAATGTATTAGAGGATTTTTTATTTGTTATTTCTACTATACAGTCGGAGAGTGAGGCCCTCGAAATATACAAAATAAATGTGGCCTATGCAACTCGCCAACATATAAAAACTGAAGCTATATTCTTAGTAAAATGACCTGCCGAATTCTATTTTGGAGGTCATGATTCGATTCGGAATTGCGAAATCGGAAAAAAATGCACTTTTCCACTTTCTTATGAAATTCCTCTTAAACACAGTATTTTACATTTGTCATCCCTCAACTTTGTTTGAAACCATTGACTAGTATATTAGCGTGCCCAGATTAGGGCAACAATATACAGAAAGTAGGTATTTTCATAATAAATAAAAAAGTGTGTAAGTTGTGATTAGCATAATACATAAATAATATTCTCTAATCATTGACTTGTCTTGAAACTTTAGACACATGTATTTCAAAATACGATGAATCGATTGTCATACTTAAAACTACCGAAGATAAAATATCCGGTACAAAAAAATATTTTTCTACTCCCTTATGTAAATTTGCTGTTTTCTGTACAGTCTGTATAGAATGAATAAGTAGACAATTCCAGTTAACTGAACGGATATATTTCATATACTATCTAGGATGGATATGACATGAAACCGACCATTCACAGTTTGTGTATTAAGTACATAGACAACTACACGCAAAAAAAATGTTTTGAAATAAGAATATAATATTTATACAGGGTGTCCCAGAATTGAGTTCCCGGACGGGAACCTGTGATTCCTGAGTTCATATTGGGCCTATTTAACCCAACTTACCTTAGTTCAAAAATGCATCCCTGAGGAAGTACATCCTCTTAAAGTGAGACAGAAAAAAAAAGTTTTTTCCAATAACTTCCGTTGTATGGAAGATAAAATTTTCAAATTTTGATGAGAGCTGTAGCTCTATAAGTACTCTATGTAAACTTGATAACAACCAAATATCTTTTGTTTCTCAATTTTTTTCCTTATTAATTAATATTTGTCTGGCTGTAATGTTTTAATCACCCTATAAAATTACGTATTACTTGAACATTTTTACACAGCATTAAAAGGGCTGCAAAAAAGGTACTCTTAAAAATTTTTGTAATATCAATCAAAACACAAGAAATTATTGTTTTTTCCTCTATCTGTATTTAACATTTATTTACAATTCTAGTATAAAATTTTGTAATAATGGAAAAGCAGTTTACTTAAAAAAAAATTACATTCATAAAAAATGCTCCACATGACATGCACCTGTTTCAGTAGGTACACAAATCAATTCTCTTCATCAATGACGAGCGAATTCGTTGGAAAATATGCAAAATTTCTCTAAATTCATCGCACGCGTTCTGTACACGTTGCCAAAGTTGCCCCCTAGTGTCAGTTGGAACAGAGTATACAGTGGTTTTTAAATAACCAAATACAAAAATCGCAAATATTCCGTGTCTTGTGAATGTTGCTTCATCGTTGCTGGTAGATTACCGAAATTAATCTTATACGTGCTATTTTTTGACGTTACGAATTAATTAAGTTTTGTCATGAGACCGCGACAGGTTTTCTGTTTCACGGGCACTTATGACCTACAAAGAAAAAACGATAATTCTTGATTTTTGGTTGATATTACAAAAAATTTTAAAGGTATTGATTTGTGTACTGAAACAGGTGGACGTCACGTGGAGCATTTGTTATGAATGTAGTTTTTAAAATAAACAGTACTTTTCTGCTATTACAAAATTCTGTTCTAGAACTGTAAATAAATGTTAAATACAAATAGAAGAAAAAACGATAATTTCTTGTATTTTGATTGATATTACAAAAATTTTTAAGAGTACCTTTTTTGCAGCCCTTTCAATGCTGTGTAAAAATGTTCAAGTATTCCGTAATTTTACAGGGTGATTAAAAAGTTACAACCAGTCAAATATTAATTATTATGAAAAAAAATTGAGAAACAAAAGATATTTGGTTGTTATCAAGTTTACATAGAGTACTTATAGAGATACAGCTCCCATCCAAATTTGAAAATTTTATCTTCCATACAACGGAAGTTATTGGAAAAAACGTTTTTTTTCTGTCTCACTTTAAGAGAATGTACTTCCTCAGGAATGCATTTTTGGACTAAGGTAAGTTGGGTTAAATAGGCCCAATATGAACTCAGGAATCACAGGTTCCCGTCCGGGAACTCAATTCTGGGACACCCTGTATATACGCAAATAATTAAATTCTTCATATGAAACAATATGGTTTTGTTCCAAGAAACGACAAGTTTGTAATAAATAAATTTATTTTATTTCTTGCCACAAAAAGCTTTTGTTTCATATGAAGAATTTAATTATTTGCGTATACTGGCTACCACCTTCCCATTTGAAAAAAAAGTTTTCGATAATAAAGTGATTTGTTCAATGTTGGAGGCTTCGTAAATAGTTATTAATGAAATTACCGAAAAATTGCATTTTTCCCTTGGACTTTACCTGCCGTAGAACAAATTTTGGTATTCCAAAGCACTCTAAACGAATGTCTTAAAATGCTTTAAAAAACTGAACATCATCTGAATAATTCGCGAAAATCTCATGGTATACTCAGAATGTTGTCTTGAATCCAAATATGTAAAAATATACAAGGTGTTCCATGTAAACATCGAAAGTTGCTGTCATTTTCGGGTAAACAGGAAATGGTCTCATACCAAAAATCCGTTTTTACAGGTAGTTTATGCACCCCAAATTTCAAATGGATAAGTTAAAAAATAAAGGATATATAGGGGGGACCCACTAGCCTTTGTCACCCGGTATATAAATATTATATTCTTGATTTAAAACATTTTTTTCCCGTGTATTCGTTTTAAATTCAAGTTAGTGTGTAAGCTGTCAAAGTAATTGTCAGTGTGTATTTGTGTAATATATTAATGTTTAATAAATTTTGTAGTTTTTTTAGGCTGGTCGTAGAAAAAGTATACTGTACAACTCGAGTGGTTATCTATATCGCACTCGAAAGATTGAGCACTGCGCCTACGGCGGACTTCTTTATCGTGTGATATGCATATCATATTCACTCTTATTGCACAAACTACTACGACACCACATGAATTTTTCAGGAGCGAGGAAAGTCTGTATCGAGGAAACTTTTTTGTTATTGAAGATATAGTACTAGTGTATGCGAGTGAAATTATAGTTTAAGATCTAAATTAATTTTTGAAAAAAAAAAAATCGTTGTTTATAATAGTTTGGTGGTCATAGAAAAGTAATAAGTTTAAGTGTTGTACGAGCTGCATTAAATTCTGATAGAGCAGACACTGACTTTAACCGCTAATATTATCAAAAACGGAGGAACTGAAAAAATGTAAAAGTTATGTGCCTATTTTAAACCAGTCGCTGAAAGGACCCCGCTAACTCTGGTGAAACTTTGTGAAAAAGTAGTTGGAAACTTGGGGGGGTGCTGATCAGGAGTTTCCATGGGCTAAACCCCCTAAAATCTAGTCTGCGACCTCCACGGGGCAGGGAAGCTCAACGGATGAACATATCTGTTGACCTTCCCTGTCCCGTGGAGGTATTAGATTAGCTTTTAGAGGGGTGGCTCATGAGAATTTTTGATCAGACTCCCTTAACTACCTTCTCACAAAGTTTCAGCCAAATTCGCCGAAACCCAATTTCCATAAATAGTTGGCGAGTGGTTTAAAATAGGCATGCGTAGTCTTTTGATTTCGTGAAAAGCCTAGGCAGTACATGAACTGCCGGCATATCATGTAAATTTTTGAGGTTGCACAATCTGCCTTGGCATTTCGTGAAACGCCGTGGTCGTCTCGGCACATGATGTTTAAAGTCGTTCTACACGATCTGCCGCAAATTAGATGTTGACTGTTCATGCAGTGACTGATACCTGGCAGATTCTGTTGTGTTGTGTGTTTGAGGTTAGGTTAAATTTACCGTTTCGGTCCATTTATTTATTTGCCCGGCAGCCATGTCGATCTGTTTGTTTTGTTTATTATGGAAATTAAGAGTGAAAAAGTGATCATTACAAAGAGAGAGAGATGGAGGTTTAATTAATTTTGAGGTTAGGTTCAGATGTATTTGGTACGTTTCTGGTTTTAGATTGTTAATGAAATTACGAATTACGAATATAACATCTTAACCTAACCTCAAAATTAATTAAATATTTTTCGCACCTCGTTTAATTTTCTGATGGCATACGGTCATTTATTCGGCTTTGCTTCATAGTACTCTTTGTAATGATCATTGGACAAGTCTTTTTCACTCTCACTTTCCATAATAAACAAAACAAATAGGCAGCAAGTAATAGAACATAATCTGCCGCTCTAATTTGCGGCGGATCGTGTGACTTTAAACGTCAAGTGCCGAGACGACTACGGCGTTTCACGAAATGCTTAGGCAGGTTGTGCAACCTCAAAAAATTGCATGATATGCCGGCAGTTCATATGCTGCCTAGCTTTTCACGAAATGACGTATTTCATCAAACGACTACGACAGACACATAATGAACACATAATTTTTACATACCCATATCATTTTTATCATCAGTTTTACAGAAAATGCTTTAATTTGTTATAGAAAATAAATAAAATAATCTCCCAATTAACATTTAAAAACTCTTCCGATTTTAAAGTGTTTGTTAGTAAAAGATTTTTTTACCTAATACTATTAATTCTATTAACATGTTTAGAAGTAGAAGATTAATATAAATTTAAAAAACTAGGGAATTTATGATCAATATGAAAGTTTCACTTACGTAATAACTAAATAATGTATAGATACTTACATACCAAGCAATACAGTGAGAAAAAAATTATGCCTAGAAAATAGGCTTATAAATGGTATCAATGTAATAGGTACCTAATATTGAATATTAATCTGTTCACTGAATGGAAATGGGATATTAAAAGTCTTGAAGCTTGTCAATAATACGTTTCTCTCAACATCAAAATTAAAATTTTTAACGTTTTTTTTTTTTGGGGGTGATTAAATAAAAATTGTCTATTAGAATTATTTCTTTTTTTTTAATATATCTCTTTAAAAACTTACATTTTAAATAATGCCTAGGAAAATATTTATTTACACTACACAGATTTCATAAAGTTAAAATGAAACAAAAGTAACAACGTGTCATTTTAAGGTTAACAAACCAGATCCTGAAGATGAATTGAAACCATTTAGGTGCTACTGGCACTAAAGTAGCTGTCATAAATACTGAATATTACTCTTGACGTGCCTTTCGCCGGCTAAGTTGTCATCATTGAGAAATTATTAACACTTAACTCAGTTTTAATCACCTCCAAATGCTGCTGACTTGATTGGTGGAAGGCACGTTAAGTGTAGGCTCTTAGTCTTTTGGTTTGCAAAAATAAGTAGCACAGGCCCACAGAAAAAATTCGTGAGCGAGAATTAAGACCCACTTTTCCTTATGTTTTTCGGGGCCCTAGCATGTTTGTGGACGAATTTTCGAGCTAGAGGTCAAAATTGGACGAAAATCGTGAAAACCCGGGATTTGTGATATTTCCAGGTTCGAAATGAATAGACAAAATTTGGGAGATATGGAAATATCATTTTTGGAAGAAAATACAGTATTTTCCAATGTATTGTATTACTTGATAGAGCCTCATGTACGGTGAGTTCACTTTGGACTGCACTATTATACAAAATTTCCGAAGATATTGCTCCCAACGGTGGTTTATAAACATATTCACGTAGATTGATTTGGGACTGTACTTATGTTCGCGGTGCTGAGCAGAACTGCACACGCGGGAAGAACAATGAGAAGAGGCAGGAATTATATCTTGTATGGACTGTGAGATTGGACCCTTACCAGAGTCGACTTGTGATGAAACCTTTTGACGCTTACCTTCGGACACCTTGCACCTGTTACAATCATCTTCACTCCAGTAACGACAAAAAAAATTTGAATATTAAAAATACACGAATCTAGAGATGATATTTAAAAAAATCAAATATGAAGAACATAAGTGGCAAATTTGTGGTGATCTTAAAATTAATTCCATGATTTTAGATCAACAGTCAGGATTTACAAAATATCCTTGCTTCCTTCGTGAATGGGATAGTAGAAATCGAAACAATCACTACAAAAAAAAATCTGGCACACGCGATCGTGCCCTTTACCGGGTGATAAGAATATAATAGAGCAACCACTGGTTGAACCGTCGAAAATCCTCCTTCCACCCCTGCATATAAAATTAGGCTTGATGACGCAGTTCGTAAAAGCGCTTGATAAACAGGGTGACTGCTTTGAATATTTGAGTCGAACATTCAGTCAATTGTCGGAAGCTAAACTTAAGGAAGGAATTTTTGATTTTTCGAAAGATTTTGAACGACGATGACTCCAAAAGAGAAAGCCGCAAGGGAAAGCTTTGAGGTAGTAGTCCATCAGTTCCTAGAGAATCATTGAAGTGATGACTACGAAAGCATTGTAGCTGAGATGATAAAAAATTACCAAAAATTGAGTTGTTTAATGAATTTAAAATTACATTTCCTTGAATCGCATCAAAGTTATGTCCCTGACAATCTAGGTGACTTCAGTGAAGGACAAGGCGAGCGATATCAAGGAAATTGAGAAACGGTATCAAGGAAGATGGGATATCTATATGATGGCAGACTTTTGTTGGTCATTAAAGAGAAAAATAGTCCAAGAAGCACATGAAGGAAAAGGAAATCCAATGCGTAGATCATTCATGATAAAAGAGTCAGGAAACGAGCAAAAAATAACTGATCTCCAAATTTAGAGGAATGCGTTTTGATAAACGAATTAAGTTACTACACTGAAAATAGAGAGATAAATTCAGACCAATAAATGTTGAAACGCTCAAATAAAAAGGTAATTGTAACGGGGGTGCAAGGTCATCCGAAGGTAAGCTTCAGAAGGTTTCATCCCAAGTCGATGTCAGCGAGGGTCCAATCTCACAGGCTGTGTGTTCCATACAATTCCGAAATATAATTTCCGCCTCTTCTCATTGTTCTTTCCGCGTGTGCAGTTCTGCTCAGCACAGCGAACACAAGTACTTTCCCGAATCAGTCTTCTTGAATATGTTTATAAACCACTGTTGGGAGCAATAGTGCGGTCCAAAGTGAACTCACCGTACATGAGGCTCTATCAAGTAATACAATACATTGGAAAATACTGCATTTTCTTCCAAAAATGATATTTCTATGTCTCCCAAATGTTTTCTATTAATTTCGAACCTGGAATTATTACAAATCAAGATTATGTATTCCGACTTCAGATTCGTGTTCAGCGCCCTAAAAAATATAAAGAAAATTGGGTCTTAATTCTCCCTCACGATTTTTTTTTGTGGGCCTGTGTAGTTAATGAACTTTTCATTTTATTTAAAGTTTATGCTAGTCACATTTCATGTGCATGTATGAGTAACATAGGGGGTATTTGAGACGATCTAATTGTTGAATCTATTAGTAATCGGTGGCCATTATACGAATTCTTACGGCGATCGCCCTGCAAAGATAATTTACATCTGTTAAGGTAGGTAGCAAGCAGAAACGTTACAAGCAGCTTTCCACATTAAATATTACAGGTAGCAGCGAGGCTTTATTAATATTAACATGTGAAACAACAGACAGATCATTTAATTTTGAAAATTTATATTAAATACTCTGAAATCCGATCTCATATCTGGTTGATATATGAGGCTGTCGAGCTGAAACCAGTATGTAAAAAACATAAATGTAATTATGTATGGCAACTATTTAGCGTCCCGACATTCTTTTAAGAGTTTTTCTAGAAGATTAATTAAAACCCTAAAGCGTAGATAATGTTTTAGTAATTATAAAACTTCCTTTTCCAGTTTGAGTGAAAATTAAAAAATGCCGCTTTTTAAGTAAAAACACTGACAAGTTAATCAAGACAGCCGTGAGTCAGCATTACCAAAACATGCGTTCCAAATCTGCGCTAATGATGAGTTAGTTCTACATGACTTGCTTGTTTTACAAAATAACCAATAATTTTACTATTTTATAAACACAGCAGCTTAGCCAGGCCATTATAGACCATGGTTTTTTAAACAAATCTTGTTATATTATTGAATAAAATGTTTCAATATTTAAAATGTATTTCTAATTTAGACACAAAAACCACCAAATAGTGTTTCGGTTTTTATATAAAATTTCCTTCGTGTGTATTTATTACGTCCTAAAATACTGCAGGCGATTAACCTAAATAATAGCCAGGGAGGCAGCGACAGATTTTTCGCGTTAATATCTATAAAGCTGAAATTTTTTTCTGGACTAGTTTATTTAATAAGACATCCAAACAATACAGTCTACCGATCGTCTCATGTTGCTAAAGACTCGGTAGACGTAATAGTCAGGGAGGTAGAGACAGATTTTTCGCGTTATATAAAGCTAGATTTTTTTCCCATGATAACTTAGACAGTATCAATGATGAAGGTGCAATTCTACTAATCTATAAGTCCTGCAAAAATGAGTAAAAAATTAAATAGCATGTTGCAAAAAGAGATATCGTTTTTCTGAAATGTCACAACTTTTGTCACTTTTGATTCGTTCATGCCGAGTCGAATTTTCGACTTTCGCCGTGCAATTTACGATCAGGTTTATCTGGAAGATTTCCTCTTTACGTAGCGACATCGTACGTCCGCCCCAATGGTGTTTTTCGAAAAATATGAACGTGTCAATATTGCATGTTTTTGCAATTTTTTTCGGCGCCGAAATGCAAGCTATTTTTTCCAGACATCTCCAAAACGGTCGGAGTTAGCTCGAAGTAAAAAATAAAGTCAAACGAGTATTTTCCACTACGGATCTTTTGCTTCCATTAGAATTTTGATTTTTTTTTTTTCGTTTCGGAGATAACTACTAAAATGTCGGCCATGTACGGTAAAAAATCGCAAATTTTGAATTTCTACAGTTGGCAACTTTTTAATCTTGGCTCCTACGCCAAAAGACTACTCTAGCTAATTTAAATAGAATTAAATGTGCTAAACCATTTTTTCTATTTTTTGAATTCCGACAAAAATGAAGGAATTAGAGGGGGCTGGATTTGGGACTTTTTTTTTGGTAAAATTTCTCCATTTTGTCACCGTAATTAATCGGCAATTAACTGAAATCGATCTCATATACGAGGTTCACTTAATATCATGTACTACTTTGACGCTCCGTTAATCTCGGCCCTTCGAAACACAGGTTTCTGAGAAAAATTATTCTTTAAGATTTACATACACTCTAGGAAAACGTGTAATTTCCTACATTTCCTCGAATATCTCGATAATTATCGTTTTTTTCGAAAAATTTGTAGACAGCTTATGTAAAGAGAATTGATTGAGCTTTCCGATACTTTTTTTATTTTTCTCTCTAACATAAAAAGTATCAATGATGAAAGTGTAAATCTGACAAACTTTTACTGTTGCAAAAATGAGTAAAAAATTAAACATGTTACAAAAAGTTGCATAAATGTATTTTTTCTGAATTCGGTCGGCAATGTCTATATTTTCGGCGCAATTTCAGATCGAAAAATTCACAATTCCAGTATTTTAGTCCATTGCTAAGAAACTATCAGAAAACAGACCGGAAAATATCCGTTGCCAAGCAATGATCAACAAAACCGTACGGGAATGTTACTTTTCCGGCCTAGGCCGGGAATAGTATATTGTGTATTTAGGCGTGAAAGCAATACATTCCCGGACGACGATGCAAATTTTTGCATCGGCAACAAGCATTGAAGTCCGGGAATGTGCTTTCACACCGAAGTACACATACTATTTTTTCCGAAATCGCAATCAATATTATTATAAATTAAGGAATTTGTATTAATGCATAACATTTCTTCATTACAATCTAACTGCTTACTAATAAATGCAATTTTAATGTGAGTTGGTTTGTCTGCGTGTATTTATTTACTGTCTAAAATATACATAAAAAACCGTACGGGAATGTTACTTTCCCGGCCAAGGCTGGGAAAGTAACATTCCCGTACGGTTTTGTTGATCGTTGCTTGGCAACAATATTTTCCGGTCTGTTTTCTGATAGTTTCTTAGTAACAGACTAAAATACCGAAATTGTGCATTTTTCGATCTGAAATCGCGCCGAAAATGTAGACATTGCCGATCGATTTCAGAAAAAATAACATTCCCGTACGGTTTTTTATGTATATTTTAGACAGTAAATAAATACACGCAGACAAACCAACTCACATTAAAACTGCATTTATTAGTAAGCAGTTAGATTGTATTGAAGTAATGTTATGCATTAATACAAATTCCTTAATTTATAATAATATTGATTGTGATTTCAGAAAAAATAGTATGTGTACTTCGGTGTGAAAGCACATTCCCGGACTTCGATGCTTGTTGGCCGAGGCGCTAGCATCGTCGTCCGGGAATGTATTGCTTTCACACCTAAATACACAATATACTAATATCTACAATATTGAAATTTTACATACTCGCAGATGACATAAAAACATACCAAAAAATAATATTCTACCGCGTCGGAAACGTTGCCACATCAGGTCTACCACCCACGTAAAATGTGGAAAAAACAAACATTTTTGACATATATCTACAAAGCTGAAATTTTTTTCTGAACTAGTTTATTTAATAATACATCCAAAAAATACAGTCTCGTGTTGCTAAAGACTCGGTAAACGTAATGGAATGCAAGCGCGTAACCGCTGCCGCTGCGCTTCGGGCTATTGCAGTTCGCGGAGAAGTTTTGCATTTTCCGCCGCGGAATATTAATCTACAAAACTGATTTTTTTGTCCACAAGCAGTTTATGTACTATTTCGATTAAAAATCACATTCTACTTCCGCTGAAAGGTGGCTAAATCTTTGGTAGACGTTGCCAAAATGGCAATACATAGTC
Source organism: Rutpela maculata (assembly GCA_936432065.2). Lineage (NCBI taxonomy): Eukaryota > Metazoa > Arthropoda > Insecta > Coleoptera > Cerambycidae > Rutpela > Rutpela maculata. The sequence continues at coordinate 10,084,105 of OW386289.2, forward strand.
AGATCATGACAATTATATGCTACATTAACCCATTACCTCCCATGGTACTTATTTGGGTACACCGTGAATTTTTGCCTCCCAGCGACTTCTATTGAAATATTTCTACAAAATAATGTCTTGGTAGCACTCTGCGATGTGTAGGAAACGCGTACTTTCAAGGTTTTTTTATGGATGGGGCATTTGTAGTAAATAACAACTTAAGAGATTGAGTAAATGAGTTGTGCTAAATCCTATGCTTTCAAAAATTAGTTTTTATAATGTGAAAGTTAATATATTCCATTTGAGGTGGTAAATGAGGTTTTGAGGTATGTATTTTAGTAGTTTATAATATCGGGACACACCATTTTGCATTATTTCTAAAAAAAAATTGAGAGAAATGGCAGTGTACCCATTTGAGTACAGTGGGAAAATATGTATAAGTAAATTCGAAATACCTTTTCGTAAGTTGCTTCGACATGGATTCTGAATTCCAGCCAATCGCTTCAAGAATTTTTACGGCAAACGTTTCAAAACATTGGGAGAAGCAATAGAAGAAGTTTCTTCTGCAAAGCACGACCCAGACATAGTTATTATCCCGCCTGGGGTAGATACGCAAACAGATGAGGAAGAATTTGACGATAACGATATAGGTATTTTCAACTCTCTCAGTGATATTCCTGGAGAAGTAGAACTTCACTATTCCTCAGATGACGAATTTCCCTTATCTGAAGTAGCTGCTAAAAATAGGGAACATTTAGAAAACGACTATGATAGCGATGACGACATGCTATTATCGGTACTATTTACGAAGACAATTAGAAGCTCAAAAAGTAATGGTAAAAATGAGAAGTTGATAAAAAATTATGAAGATATTATATGAAGGATAAAACTATGGGCTATGTGAGAAAGTCTAAGGAAAATGGTAGAAGATGTGAAGAATGATAATTCAGTTCAATCTTTTGAAAGATAGTTTGACGATAAGGTTATAAAATTGATCGATAAGCAATCAAACTTTTAAGGATAACAAAAATAATTATGGTTTTGCGGTGGGGGGAGGCGGAAATTAAAATATTTTTAGGAATTCTATTGCTTTCTGGATATCCCGATACTCCGTATACCTAATTACCCCGTCAATCCACGTATTGGTGCGTTGACGAAGATGTTTCTGTACCTTTTGTAGCTCCCAGTATGTAACAAGATGGAGTTGTCTACAGTGTGACGTCACTTTATGTACTAAGCGTGATTGTTTCATAGCATTTCATTCAAAGAAATAAATAATATTCATCTGTAATGCATTTCTAAAACAAATAAAAACATTTTTTGACTTAAAATTTCGCATTATTATACTCTTCGCAAAAACGAAGAGTATATTGTATTTGATCGGCACATTTCTAAAGTCGTAAATATCGCTCGTAGAGAAAAAATTTCCATATCATTGTGTTAGTGAACGAATTCTGAACAGCTTTCAAAATGTCCGTCTGTCCGTCCGTCACGTTCGGCTGTCCCAAGTCAAAACACTGTATAAACCATTTAAAAAATGATGGAATTCAGTATTTTAAATTAGTAACCTGATTCGGTTAGTGGATATACAGTGGATATTATTGTTTACACATGGACTTTGGACATGGAATTTTAGTTTTCCTCAATCACGGATTGGTAGATGTTGATACTGTATATCCAAAAATGTAAAAATATGATTTTTGATGAAAATGGCTTATACAGTGTTTTGACTTGGGACATCCGCGTTTCTTGTAAGCACGATATCTTAAGAAAGATAAATCCGATTATACTGAAATTTGGACATTAAGTTAGTGTTAGCTAGGGGAAGAACCCTATTTTAACAAAATCGATCAGTAAATAAAAATGTTATTAATGATTTAAATTTGAGAATTTTTTTTTGATTTTTATGTTTTTGTAAAAATTTATATTTTTTACGTGTTAGGTTCTTACGCTTTTGACTCGGAATCCAAGAGTGTCGGATTTGAAACCCACATGGGGTATGGTATGTTTTTTTAAAATTTTTATTTTATTCTACACTGAGTCTTTCACCAACTAAGTTCGTACTATAAAATTAAAAATGTTTAAAACTAACGTTATTTACAAAAATCTGCGAAGAGTATCCTATAGAATGTGTAACAATTATATAAAAAGTTTAGTAAACTGGCGAAGAGTACGTTTTTAGCTTGTTTTCTTATACATTGTCCCATTTGAGTACACCATTTTTTTTTTCAAAAACTTGCAAAAAAGAAATTTTTGTAATAATTTTTCTAGTAAAAGTGTGCATAGGAGTGGCCAACTAAAGCAAAAAACTCATAAGAATAAAGAAAAAATATTCGTGGGATCTAATGGGTTAATATTAACGAACAGACAGTTTTCTTATAGATGTGTTAATAATCACTTTAATTTACTCCATTAGAAAGCGTTAATCCCTTTGATAGTACTTTAGATAAGGATTTACTTTTTAATATTGCTAGTGGTCGAGCTGCAGACGATTATGTAGCAGCACCAGTGACTAATGCAGAGACGCGTATATTCGGTCATAAGCGTTTTGTTTCGAGAAAAAATTAAAAAAGTGTCGGAAAGCTCAGTCAATTCTCTTTATATAAGCTGTCTACAAATCTTTCAAAAGAACGATAATTATCGATATATTCGAGTTAATGTAGGAAATTACACATTTTCCTGTAGAGTGTATGTAAATCTTAAAAAAATAATTTTTCTCAGAAACCTTTGTTTCGAAGGGCCGAGATTAACGGAGCGTCAAAGTAGTACATGATATTAAGTGAACATCGTATATGAGATCGATTTCAGTTAATTATCGATTAATTACGGTGACAAAATGGAGAAATTTTACCGAAAAGAAAAGTCCCAAATCCCGCCCCCACTAATGCCTTCATTTTTGTCAGAATTCAAAAAATAAAGAAAAATTTTTAGCAAATTTAATTCTATTTAAATTAGCTAGAGTAGTCTTTTAGCGTAGGAGCCAAGATTAAAAAGTGTAGAAGCTCAACATTTACGACTTTTTGCCGTACATGGCCGACATTTCAGTAGTTATCTCCGAAACGAAAAAAAAAAAAATCAAATTTCTGATGGTAGCAAAAGATTCGTAGTGGAAAATACTCGTTTGATCTTATTTTTTATTTCGAGCTAACTCCCACCGTTTCGGAGATATCTGCGAAAAATAGCAAAAAACAGCTTGTATTTCGGAGCCGAAAAAATTGCAAAAACATGCAATTTTAACACATTCATATTTTTAGAAAAACACCATTGGGACGGCCGTACGATGTCGCAACGTAAAGAGGAAGTCTTCCAGATAAACCAGATCGTAAATTTCATGAAATTCGAAAATTCGGCTCGGCACGAACGAATCAAAAGTAGCATTTTGTGACATTTCAGAATATCTCTTTTTGCAACATGTTTAATTTTTTACTCATTTTTGCAACACTTATAGATTGGTAGAATTGCACCTTTATTATAGATACTATCTAAATTTTCTTGGGAAAAAATCTAACTTTATAGAAATGATTTCACAAAAACTGTCGCTACCTCCGTTATAGCCAACTATAACAGATGCAATGATAGCACCCGGCAGCTGTCCACTATTAATACGCCGCTATATTTTACTCCGGTATATCAAAATGTAAGTAAACAAAAATATATTTGTTATTTTGTTTTCAAATCCTTAATCATAACGTATTATAAAATATGTTCTTTTATTTGTTTAGATACATCTTATTAAATATGTTTTTATGTCATGTCCTGAACTTTTAATGGAATTTTTTGAGAGAAGGTTTCTCTATGACTAGTCTGAAAAATGAATAAATACTACTACTACTACTACTACATTGAAGAAGCAGAAAGCTCTATAAAAACTAACCCGAATAAATTTTGAAGCTATGTCAACTCCAAACAAAACTCTACAAGTATTCCAAATACTATGTACTATAAGAATTCTATTCTTCAACCCCCCCCCCCCAGGATATTGTCAATTCTTTTGCTGACTTTTTTTGGAAAAAGTTGAGAATTTGTCCGGTATTTAAAAAGGCCAGTAAGTATGAGATTGAGAACCATCGCCCATTACTATTTTATGTAATTTCGCAAAAATATTTGAAATTTTTATAATATATTTTATTTCTTTCCATACTTAAGAACTCAGTTATAGTAGAGCAGTACGGATTTATGCAAGGGAGGTCCACTGTGGCGAACCTTGTGTGCAAGACACAGTATATTCCTGAAGCTTTAGATCAGAAAGGTCAGGTTGATGTCATCTACACTGACTTTTCTAAAGCATTTGACAGATTGAACCACGATATATTATTAAACAAATAGCAAAACTCAGTGACTCTCCTATTCATTTGTTTATTTCTTATTTAACTTATCGGACTCAGTTTGTTCAATATCGTGGCTTCCAATATGTATTATTTAAACAAACGTCAGGAGTTTCGCAAGGTTCCATACTTGGCCCTCTATTTTTTGTGCTCTTCATTAATGATATTATTGACAACCTTGACATATGTTATCTACTTTACGCTGACGATCTCAAGTTATATATTCACATTAAATCCGAAGACGAGCATCCAGCTAGTCTACACTCGCTTAGCGCCTGGTGTGTTCATAACCAACTCCCTTTAAATGCTGCCAAATGTAACGTGATGTCCTTTTCGGGCAAGTCTGACCCTACTATTATTAATTTTAATTTGGATAATTGCGTCTTAGATAGACCCGAGTTCGTGAAGGACTTATGAGTTGTCTACTCAAAACTTACTTTTTCCAGACATATTGAGGAATGCGTTTCTGGAGCTTATAGATCCCTAGGTTTCACTTTGCGTAATAGTAGGGACTTTAAAAGTTTGTTTACTCTTCGTCTATTATTTATAACATTTGTTAGATCCAAACTGGAATACGCCTCCATTGTTTGGAGTCCCAGTTATAATGGCTATATCACCTCACTTGGGAAAGCACAAAGACGTTTCTTCAAATCGGCAACATTTACCCTGAAAGGTAACTATCCAATTTGAGGTGCACCTCAGGAGTTATTTTTGAACAAATTTGACACGTGTAGCCTACTTAGAAGACGGGTACTGTGTACTGTAATTTTCTTATATAAAATCATCAACAACGAAATCAACTGTCCCTTTATTACCTCATTTATTAAATTGTTTCTCCATTCCTATCTTGCTTGTTTCGCCATGTATATTATATGCAAACGTTGTATTGTGTATAAATTTATATTGTATGAATTGAAGACCTAAGTGGATAAAGGTGTTATGTCACACTTTTAAAGTTTTGAGTAAATTAAACAAAACGGTTTTGCGTTGGAACTTATTTATTTTGTCTTCGATTCAAATGAATAATACCTCATAAAATAGATAATTTTGGGTTATGTTCTTTTGTTTACACTAATATTAAAGAACAATATCAAGCCTTTATGAAACTAGATTTTTCTGCCCAAAACTGTGTACATCCACTAAAATTACTGGTTGTATGTATGACATGGCGCTTTTATAATTAAAAAGTTTCTATAAAATATTACAAACTTAGAATTCACCGTTTATTGGGTGTTAAATCTATATCAGGGGTGTTCAAAAATTGCATAAAGTAATTTTTTTTTAAAATGCGACATAACACCCTTATCCACTTAGGTCTTCAATTGTTATTTACACATTTAATTATACTGAACGTTTTATACTGTTCTGATAACCTATTTTTCACTTTGGTATTTTGTTATATTCATTCGTTATTTTGTTTTTAATCTTGTAATTGTGTTGTTATTGATCACTGACTGAGATGTATCTCTGTCATGATGGTTTGCCGGAAACCCTAGGTATTAGGTCTAGAAAGTATTAGGAATACTGCCATTCTAAAGTTTTTCTCATTCACTCACTCTCACTCACTCTCTCTTCCCTCCCCACCGCCTATTGTCTTCCCAACTCTCACCTACTCTAATGTATCTCTCATGTTCTCTTTACATTTCCTTCCTCATCAATTTTGTCAGTATTTTAATACAGACCAATTTGAAGTCAAAGTGTGTATTTAGTTCGTTTTCAATTTATATTTAATAAACATACTTCTGATTTAGGATAAATATGATAAAAAAATTTCATTCAAATAACATCTGTTTTTCGGGCCAATACATAAAAAAAGTATTTTAATGGTCCGAAACAGCATTGCACGGCATTACAATAAAAGTAACATAATAGCTATCACTTTTAATGATATATCTATCAGATGACAGGTTATAGTAATGGTCAAGGGTCATTCTGAGGTTTGCCGCCACCATAATCCTGCCATCTCAGATACGGACTGGAATCTGTAATATCATTGTTATTGCATTACTTATCTCAAAAATATCATCTGTGAGATGCATAAAATTTATTGACAACTATCGGAGAAAAGATGATCTCTCACAGAACTTATTCCTGCATAACATTTGGTCATAGAGAGGATATCTTAAAGTTAATCGATATTCTTGTAATTTTACCTAGAAAATAGTGCTTATGTAAAAATAATTATTTGTGTGATGTTCATTTCGGTCTTCAGATTTCAAAGTACGGGTAATACGAAGATGGTAATTTTTTTTTTCAGTAACGTATTTTTTTGCACCATTGATGATTTCTGCAACTTTCCATATAAGCATATTTCTAGTAGTTTGAAAGTTTTATCTGAGAGACTGATATCGAATATGGAAGGGATATTTTAATTGCGTATAATGGCAATTGAATTGATTTTTTTCAGCGACAACATTCCACCTGAAATTTTATTGTTGATTCTTATGTATTATGACCTCCTGATTATGAAAAAAATATTTGTGCCCAAAAATTCTTTGTGCACTTTTTGAACTTTCACGGATTTTCAACTTATCTGCTTAATATATGTTGTACTAGTAATCGGATGGGAATTTTAAAAAGACTGGCTTATTTGAAATAAGATTCTTAAAAAATGACCTGCCCGATATGTATTGATCAATCCGAAAGTAGGTAATTTCGTAATAAATAAAAAAGTGTGTAAGTTGTGATTTGCTTAATACCTAAAAAAATATTCTCCAATCCGCCATCTTGGAAGAAGATAGATAATGCCAAGAATAATCGAAAAAATCAAAATTGAATATCTTTTATATAAGAATGAGTAATTTCACCAAGGTCGGCAAAAATAAAATTCATTTATGGTCAAAAATATAATGTATATAAATATAAAAATATATACATATAAAAAATATAAAAATATATATATACATAATATATAAATATAAATATAATTACTGATTCTTTACGAAATAAAAGGGACACGCTCTCCTCCGTTAAACTAATTTGTAATATCACTAGAAATCCGGTTGATTAATCTATTTATAGTGCTCTGCGTAAAGAGTACATAAACGATATTAAAATTGGGAAGAAAAGGGCTTGCAACAAATTCATCAATGATTCTACCAATAAGGCAAGAGATAGTTGGAAAATTATAAATTTTGAAATAAACAATTATCGGGATAACCTCGTCAATCCATGTATTTCACCAAACACATTTAACAACCACTTTGTATCTGTTGCAGGCGACTTAATTAATTCATTGCCCAATATTAACGTTCAAACCAACTTTACCTACAACAAAATGTCGAATATATCCTTTTTCTTGCGTTCAGTAACCATACAAGAAGTAAAATCAGCTATTAAATCATTAAAAAACTCAAATTCTTTAGATATACATGACTTAAATGCCAAAATAAATAAATCTACGGAGGATATTATCGCCGCTCCTCTAGCCGCTCTATATAATAGTTGCATCGCCGAAGGTGTCTACCCACATATATTTAAAATTGCCCGCGTTATACCGATATTTAAAAAAGGAGTCGACTCCTTATTAGACAACTACCACCCCATATCAATCCTCCCCATTTTTGGTAAAATATTTGAAATTATTCTGACAGAAAGATTGTCAAGTTATCTGGAACATGAGAATCACTTCTCAGCCTCTATCAATATGGTTTCCGCTCTGGACGCTCAACCACGCAGGCCGTCGTAAAGATCGTGAGTGACATAGTCGAGGGTCTTGAAGAAGGGCATCATACGGCTATCACTCTGTGTGATCTTTCCAAGGCCTTTGATTGTGTCTATCACGATAAACTAATCGATAAAATGCAATTATATGGAGTTAGAGGGTTACCTCTATCTCTTTTTAGTTCTTATTTGCAAAAGCGTCAGCAATGTGTAGTCATAGGAAATAGCATGTCAGATACTCTAGATATTAATCATGGTGTACCCCAGGGCTCTGTCCTGGGGCCACTGTTATTTCTGATCTACATTAATGACTTTCCACAATTCATGTTGCCTAGCAAATCAACTTTGTTTGCTTTGTTTGTGCTCTGACCGCAACATTGCTAATCTGATCCAACTTAGCTCCGACATAGAACTCCAGGCAAAAAACTGGTTCACCGTGAATAAACTAACACTCAATCAAGAAAAAACTCAGAGACTTATAATATCAACCAATAAAAATGTATCCAAAGGTGAGCACGTTAAACTCCTAGGTATACATCTAGATGATAACCTTAGCTGGGTAAACCATATTGATCAGTTAAATAGAAAGCTCTCAAGCACGATCTTTCTCCTCAGGAAATTAAAAGGCATTCTCGAATTCGACATCTTAAAAAACACTTATTTTTCTCTTTTCCACTCTAGACTTTCCTACGCACTGGTTTTATGGAGTAACTCCTCCCACGCACTAAAAGTTTTCCGACAACAAAAGAAAGCTATAAGAATACTTGTTAGTGCTAAGTTTACGGAACACTGTCAACCTATTTTCATTAAACTGGGCATTATGCCCCTCCTTTCACTGTTTATTTATTATAGTCTTGTAGAGATTCACAGGAGTGCGTCCAGTCTCTCTGTCTCTCTCTCCCCCTCTCCCCCCCACCCTTCTCTCTCTCTCTACGACTGCAGGCAATGGAGGGAGCAAATAAACAACGCAGCATCATATTACGCCGAGCATAAACATGAAGGAATTTTTCTTGGGCAAAAATTCAATCCATCACCTAAGCATCCAACTACAACTAGATTATGCTTAATATGGTATCACAATCAAAAAGCCCTTGTTAATTAAAGCTTATATGAAGTCTGTGACGTGTCCCTAATGGCAAAATTAAGAACACCCCAAGTATGCCCGAAAGCCCAAAGTGAAGAGCGGGTGTGAATTCGTTTTCTTATTCTGAATTTTAGAATTTTGGGGTGCACCGGTTAAACTACCCTGGGCGCCAGCCAATTGTTAAAATTGACAGAGGTGTATAGGCAAAACTAAATTAAACCTCAAGATAATAGTGAAAAATTTACTAAAAAAATTTAGTGAGTAAGTATATGACAAAGTATATATAGGAATGTATAAAACAAGCTTAAAACTAATTCGTGTATATGTATGAAATGGATAAATAATTGGGACAATAAATATAATACATCATTAAAATTAAACTGACAAACAATAGAGATCAACAACTGTCAGCCACTAATCCTTATGGCAGTTATGTATTATGTCAAACGACCTACTTATCACTTGCCCCGTGTGCCAAGTGTCCATAAGGGTAAGCAGAAGCAGAAAACAACCAATGTGATATAAGACGCAAGTTAATATAACCTCAAATATTCAAATACAGCTGATATAAATATAAAATGCACGCTTTGGAATTTCGTGTAAGCTTTTTACAAAATAAATTAAGCACACTAAACCAGCAACGATTATGTACAATGTATAAAGTAAGTATTTAATTATACACGTCTAATAATAATGTGATGTGTAAAGACATATGACATGATGAAAATTCTATTTTAGCTACAAGTCAAAAGGTGTGGTATATTAATACTCGTTGAACGGCCGTTTATCGAGTTCACATGAAACTTTTAATTATTATAACACATATGGATTTAATCAATCATTATCCAGCGGTATACTATTAGGACGAGACACAAAATTACCATCGACTAAACTAAATATTAATATTATTGAAAGGTAACAAATCCACTATTCTCGTAAACAAGATATGAATAATAAATTGCTTAGTTAACTTGCTTTTTTATTACACCGTGAGCTTTTATAGTAATAACGTAGCACTATCGTTACTTGTAGATATGCTGTACGCTGGTTCTCTGCAACTTCTGGTGGACAACAAAATAAATGCCAAAATTACTTACAATACGTTGGTGATACTTGAGGACAATCCAAGAAAATTACGGTACTTGCTTACTTCTCGGTTTTACCATGAGACCATGATTAACAGGCGTAAGGCTGATGATCTCCAGGGTGCCCCGAAACAAAACAATGTGTAGGCGATTTCTCTAATATTCTCTTGACTCCAGCCAAAGCAGTTCCAACATTAATTTACCACAGACAAACAAAATCTAATATATATATGTTTCTACGCAGATCAGCGTACTATGTTTAACAAGGAGATTACGACAAGTTTCATTGAGGTAATAAACAAAAGTACGAGCCTCTTGAAATAGGTATCTCGGAACGAGCCTTAGTTTGTTATTAGGCGTTTTTCCCAAAAATTGTTAAAATTAAGGAAGATGTTCTTCACAATTTTTAAATTGCCAGCATGGCTGCTCTTTCTTGGACCAAAAAGGCCCTTTTTTGTTAGCTTTTTACTTTTCAGCAAAAAATTCTGTTTGCCAACTTAAATTAATTACTAAGAGAATCCACTATGTTTGAAATTTGAATTTAAAAGAAAGATAATAAAATAATAGTAACTATCTGTATGTGATAATTAAATTGTCTGCCTTAGCTGTAAATAATACCTTAATAACAAAACACATTTTAGCCTACAAATCGTTCCTTTTCAGGTACCAAAGAAAATTAAATTTGGCAAGAAAATTCCTACAACCTTTCTTTGAGCCCCTGACATGATTTAGGGAAACAGTTTTCATATTAAGAACAATAATAAGTAAATCGAAGCTCTACACTCTTAGACAAAATACTTAATCTTAATATAGGTATTACTGGTTGCATACCTAAGAGGATATAAGAATATTATTACACCAAATGTGAATAATATGGGTTGTAAATTTTTATTATACAGGGGAATCAAAATGTAACTGTTACAAGTCTCGTTTTCGCAGCAGTAAGCATCACCATATATTCATTTTTATAGATATATGTAATATACCATTGACCATACAGAAACAATAACTCATGAAATATAAATTAAATACTAATCTAAAACATACAAAAAAACAGAAAAGCGGAGTGCTCAATCTTTCGAGTGCGATATGGATAATCCACTCAAGTTGCACAGTATCCTATACTTTTTCTACGACCAGCTTAAAAAAACACACAACATTAATATATTACACAAATACACACTGACAATTACCTTGACAGCTTTCACACTAACTTGAATTTAAAACGAATAGTTGCCTAGTACTTAATACACGAACTGTGATTGGTCGGTTTCATATCATATCCATCCTAGATATTATGTGAAATATATCCGTTCAGTTAACTGGAATTGCCTACTTATCAATTCTACAGACTGTACAGAAAACATCAAATTTACATATAATGATAAGGGAGTAGAGAAATATAATTTTGTAGTACATACGAGTCATCCGTGCATGCGGGGGATCCACACATGTAGATATTTATGCCAGATGTAGCGAATTTTTAAACTCTTACGAAATTGTACTTACCATGTGTAATATCACACGTTAAATTTACACGATTTGTGAAAAATTTGTTAAAGTGAAGGAATATCATCTGATTTATGTAAATCTACATGGCGTATGTTTATAATTCATATAGTATATTTTTCCGTTGGCAATGTTGTAATTAAACTATTTTTTTTTAATTTCAGTAGCCGTTTTAGAACTTAATATAGTTTCAAATCTACCTAAAAATTGAACAATTTTTAAAGTAATTTTCAAAAAGCTGTAATTAAAATCGATTTCTTGCAGAATATCTCAATTAAAATGACCTGGCGCCCTGAGCAAAAATAAAGCACGCACCCAGTGGGTGTGTAATAAAAAAGGTACTATCATCGTAAAATTATATCAACTTTTACATCATATTCATTAACACATTTAAAGATAAACAGTAACAAACTCAAGGTCTATTTCTAATGTACGTTTTATTCTATCCAAGGACAGGTGATGAACATTTTCAGTAACACATCACATCATTCAGAATTAAAAAATAAAAGTGCATTATCACTAAAATGGATGGACTTTTTCCATCACGGATCCGCTGTTATGACACTGGAGAATGATTCTTATTTAATCGGAATTCTTGCTGTACTGTTACAATAATTTTAAATAATTTCGCCTAAAAAACTTCTAGTTTGTTCCGGACGGGTGACTCGATATTGTTTTGTTTACTGTGATTGCAAAATAAATCATTGCAGTTAAATAAGATTATATTTACATCTGGCCGGAAAGCAATTGGGATAACCGATATTCAAACATATCGGTTAAATCATGATTGAAAATGAAAACCACTATAAAGAAGGTAATTATCAACTGTGAGTTAAGTTATTACGAGTGAGAGGAACATCAAGTAGCAACAAGTACGAATATGAACAAGAGGAAGGTATACGTTGTTGTTATTGAAACCAGAAATAATTGTTAGGCTTCTTATTCGGTAGGGATATTGCACTTGGGAATACCGGCACGGTAGCTCAGTTGGCTAAAGTGTATTATGTGGCGATTACACTACTCACACTATCGTGTATTGGGTTCGATCCCCAGTTCCGGTACTGATAATGTCGGTGGATATGAATGTATGGGTTTTTCTAAATGTGTAACCCCCTTCCGGGTGGTCTTTGTTTTGGATTTTGGGTTGTCTACTATATGGGGTATGCTTTAATAATTCACAAAAAAATTTAATGAAGAAAATAATACATCTGAATTTTATTTAGATAAGGAAACTTAGACGGAGGTATCTAAAGAAGTCGATGTAAACAAAATGAGTGAAAACTTTATAAATACATTAAGATACTACCTCGATGTTGCTTTTCCATCCAAAACTGTGTCCCATCAGAAAAAATATAAACAAAGAAGGATGTTAAAAGTGGCTAATTTTGGCCTAAGCTAAGCAACGGCAAAGGAACACGGTTTTTATAACATTTTTCCCGTAGAATTCGATGATGTATTCGATTTTTCGAAAAAATGGCGGGAAAATGTGGAAAAGTTAAGAAAATGCTTGAGATTCACGAGTTAAACTTTTAAGATCTATAATATTTTATTCTAGATTGTGGAGGTTTCTTTTAGTATATTTCTCATAGAATATGATCCTCTACTTCGCTTTGCCGAAAAATGTCGGGAAAATTAAGAAATTGCTTAAAAATTTAATATTACAAACTCGAATTTGTAAATTTTTGGGCATTCTTACCCCCTTTTGTTTAAAAAATTCATGACAATTTTGTTTGAAATTAAACTCAAGCTGCCAGATAGTTGTCAGCCAACGAGTGTAGTTTCAGTGTGTTACCTTATTAATTAGTTTTAGGCTCATGTGAGCACAGTTTTTAAATCCACCTATGGTGGATAGGAGCCCTGGTTAACAAACCATTGCCGCCAAGCCAAACCGGACCCACCTCGCCCAGCCACACGGTCACCACGACGCCACACGTCGTGGCTGTCTGGCTGGCTCTGGGACGGGTTTTGGCTAGGCACATTTCCTGTATCAGAATGTTGAATAAAATCTGTTTGAATTGAATCGAGATAGTTGTCAAGTAATTCCAATCCGGAAATCAAATACCTATCAGAAAATCTACATGACCTGAAGCTTCTCTACAAAAACAGAAGTGTTACAAATATCCCTGAACTATAGAAATCTGGAAAAAGCGTACAAAAATCACTCAAGAAAAATCAAATAAAAGCTCCTGAAAATAAGTCTAAAGCAGTGTGGAACATCTTCAAAGATATAACAAATAATATAACAAACGAAAATATTTCTCTTACTTAAGCAAAGAGCTGATGTTTTTGCTTATCAATTTACGTTACCCCAGAAAACTATGTCGTCTTGCAAAATTAGTCATAGCAGGCCAAAACATTATATGTTTTGACATCAACTAGCCCTCAAGAAATCTGTGAAATAGTAACCGATCTTAAGCCAAAATATCTTCAGGTTTCGATGAAATACCCATTAACCTCATCAAAAAAATCATAAACCTGACAGCCGTTATCATACATTATAAATATACCAAATGGTTTATGAGTGGTATTTTTCCTGACGTATTAAAAGAGACCAACGTAATACCGGTCTTTAAAAAACACAGATAAACAGTCATAGGCCCATCTCCCTTTTGCCCACAGTGTCGAAAATATTTGAAAAACTAATTTACAGTAGACTATTTTCACATGTAAAAAAATTCAATATTTTAACTAGTCATCAGTATGGATTTCTGCCAAAAAGTTCAACTGAACTCGCTATATATAAGGCCCTCGTTTCATTTCCGAATGTACTGACAGAAAAGAGAAAGTGGCTGGAATATTTTTTATTTATCTCGAGCCTTCGAGTCAATTATTTATGAAATATTGCTTTACAAATTAGAGAATTACGGTATAAGAGGAAAATGCATTGACCTTTTCCATTTTGACTTAAGCAATAGAACCCAATAGATATCACAAAAAACTATACCTATTAGATTATACATTGTTTGAGGAGTCGCTTGACTCTGAGTCGACCTAAAAGATCTTTTGTGAATTACCCTACAACTAGTTGTTGCCCAGGATTTCAAGACTTTCCGCAAAGCTTCTGGGAGCTAATTTCCCTATGTCTTCAGGCGTTAATTCCGCCTATTATAGATACTTTAGCCACTTTATAGCCTAGACGGGGTGGAAGAGGTAATAGGAAACCAGTGGACAGAAAACATTGGTAGATTAAGAAAAGATTGCAAAGCGAAGAGAAGGCGCCTGATGCGCGGAAGGAGAAACGAAGGAACAACGGAAGACACACAGCAAAAAAGACTGGAATACACAGAAGCAAAGAAAACGCTGAGAGAAGAAATAAAAAAATCAAAAAGAGAGCGATGGAAGGCACTATGTGAGGAGGTAGACAATGAAATATGGGAGGAAGGATACCGGATAGTCACAAGACGTCTCCGGATAACCCCGCCTAATACGGCAATGACAATGGCAAGGGTCAGACATATAGCAGGGACGTTATTCCCCACCCACCATGAGGTAGACTGGGAACAACCAGTAATTGAAGAGACTCCCCTATTTACGATATTTACGATAAAGAACTAGAACTGGCGAGCGAGAGGATACGAAGGAAAAAAGCCCCAGGACCAGATGGCATCCCTCCGGGAATAATAAAAATAACGCTGCGAGAACAGCCATTACTGATGCTAGATACAATGAATCTGATACTAGAGAGCGGATAATTCCCTGAAAAGTGGAAAAGAGCCAGGCTGATACTATTGCGGAAAGCGGAAAAATCGCAAGAGGACCCCTCCTCACACCGCCCACTTTGCTTGCTCGACGTAGCGAGCAAATTTATGGAACAGCTAATAGTAAAAGGACTAAAAGAAGAAATAGAAAGAACTGGAGGATTCTCGGAAAACCAGTTCGGTTTCAGAGAAGGAAGGTCCACGATTGGAGCCATAGAAGCTGTGATGGATATCGCTGAAACAGCCAAAGAGGGAACCTGGAGAAGCAGGAAGTTGTGCATCGTCATCACGTTGGACGTTAAAAACGCCTTCAATACGGAATCGTGGCAGCATATCCTAAATGAGCTTAAGATCAGAGGCATAGCTCCATACCTTCTGCGAATACTGAAAAGCTACCTCCAAAACCGGAGAATAATAATGGAAGCGGAACAAATGGAAGAGGAAAAGAGGGTAAACAGCGGCGTTCCACAGGGATCGGTCCTTGGACCGACGCTGTGGAATGTGCTGTATGTCGGTATCCTAGAGTACCACTACCGGAAGGGGCCAGACTCGTTGGATTTGCAGATGACTTGACGATGGTAATCACCAGCAAGACCGAAGAAGAAATAATGCGAAGAGCAAATCGAGCTATAGAAGCGGTCATCAACTGGCTGGAAACAAAATCGCTACAACTGGCGCCAGAAAAAACAGAGGCGGTCATGCTAATAGGGAGGAAAAGAGTGGGCTCCATCACGTTCAATGTGCAAGGGGTCAACACAGTACCAGTGAAAGCCATCAAATGCCTTGGAGTATGGTTAGATACGGGTATGACGTTCTCTGAACATATAACTAGAACTTCCGACAGAGCACGGGAAACTGCGGCAGTACTAGGCAGGTTAATGCCAAATGTAGGAGGCCCTAGAGCCAGCAAACGTAAAATCATGGTTGCAGTGGCCCATTCTCTCATGCTTTATGCAGCGCCGATCTGGACAAGAGCGATGAAAGTAAGCAGGACAAGGGGGAAGATGAAAGCGACACAGCGAATCTTAACACTGAGAGTTAGCAGTGCATACAGGACAGTGTCACAGAAGCCGTGCTGGTGATTGGGAGTCTTCCTCCCATCGAATTTCTGGCGGAGGAAAAGAAGGAACTGCATGAAGAGATGAGAGGCATGGACAGGGAGCAAGCCTTACGAGCAACAGGCCCGAGAAAAGAGGCGAAATGGGAGCAAAATTGGGATGAGCCAGGAAGAGGGCAGTGGACGAGGAGGATGATACCTGATCTGAATAGGTGGATAAACAGGAAACACTGCGAAGTAAACTATTTCTTCACTCAGGCGCTGACAGGCCATGGAACCTTTGGAAGCTACCTGTTTAGAATAGGGAAAAGAATTAATATGATTGTATGTACTGTGGTGAGAGTGATAACCCAGAACACACAATCTTCCACTGCCCTAGGTGGCAAGAAAGAAGGGAGGAATGGGCGACCATACTTGATAACTCTCCCAGTGCCGACACAATTATAAGAGAAATGCTAGAAACTGAGGAGAAGTGGGATGCCATTGCTAATATAATGGAGGGTATAATAAGAGACAAGGAGAATGAAGACAGACACAGAGAAAACAACCGAAGATAAGAGTAGACTGCATCAGCCAGTAACCCACCACACCGAAGAAATGCGCAGGCGGTACCAGTGTGGATGGGGGGGGGGTACCGGAGAGGTTTTAGCCGGTATCTTCTAAGGAGCACGGCACTACCCAGCGTGATAGATCGAAGTGCTGGGTGTCCATAAAGGATTTCCCCTCCAATGGAAAAAAAAAGTACTTTAGCTTAATGCGGATTAGTACCTTGCATCCATAAAGTATATGCCCCGCAGTCTCAGTTGCAGATTCACATTTGTCATCTTCTGCCACGCCCATGTTGTTGAGATGATATCTCAAAGGGCAATGGCCAGTTAGAAGGCCTGTGATCAGCCTTAGGTCAGACTTTTCAAGTTCGAGAAGGCTTGTGGCATCCTTTGTTGAATAGGTTATAAACCTTTTCGCTTGTATTTGGCCTGGAGTATTCCTCCAATAGGGCTTATTTTGCCCCTTTTCTCATTTTTGGACCTCTTTCGTTATGTGTCTCTTAGATAAGCCACAGCGGTTTGGTATCGATTAACCGTGTAGATGACAAAATCGAGACAAATACTGCCCATAAAGTAATAATATCGCAGGGGGTGCCGCAAGGCTCTATTGTGGGCACCTTTTTGTTCTTATTGTATATTAGTGATATGCAATCTTTCATCAACCGTATCTCTTTTTACCAATTCTTAAATGACAGTACTAAACAGTGTTACTATAAAAGATCTCTCGGGTAAATGTAACAAGCTTTAACTCTTTCGTTATTATGTGACTGAATCGTGCTTGTTGGATTTTCCAGAGATGGATAAAGAGCAGTTAATAATATTTTTTGACAGTACGTATCAATTGCCGCCGTCGGTATGTTACTTAGATGATTTTTTTAACTCAGATGGAGCAACCAACATAGAATATGCAAAAGCCGCACCAGACATTTTACGGATACATATAAAGCGAGCCTAACTGTCAAATTTTTAAAATTCTTCATTACTCGTTTAATACTGTTAGGAGACGGTTTTCGTTTCTCTAGATATCTATTACCAAATATTTCACATGTTCTTGATAAAACTTTGTTACATTCTCCATAGATTATAAACAAATTTAAATAATCCTCGTGCATATGATTTAAGCGCCCCGGCATTGTCAAATGGTAAGTGACAGCTACATACATTTGTTTAGCACCAAGCGCCGTCATAGCCAACTAAGAGTATTTGAACTTAAAATCCATAGCAAAATCCCCATATAAAAATATTGAATTAGCAATATTTCGAAAACTAAAGATTTTCGGAATAAACATCCATACACAAACTTACAATTATTTTTAATGGTAAATAAGATAAGATTATAAAAATTGGGGGTTTCCATTTGAAAAAAATTGATTTTTGACAGTTTTCTCAATTTCATTTGTATTCTTATTTTTTGAACACTCCGTATTAATACTTATCAAAATATTATAAAAACACTGTTAAAGTATTTCTTTCTCAACAAAGAATCCAACCCAAATTAGATAATAAAGGCTTTCTTATAGGAAAAATTGATAATTCTTTTAGGGCCTGCAAACGTCAATTGAAATATGTCAAAAACGGAGAGACTTTAGGTAAAATAAATGATACACAAAATCGACCTAGAATTTCGCGTAGAATCCAAAAATGTAATAATATATAGGGTGTCCCGTTTAAAATAAGCAAATTGACATCCACTTCCGGCATAACCGAAAGTGCCATCATCTTGAGAATATTTTAGCCGAGTTGCCCATATCGACATTAGTTTACTACCAAATTTTCAAAGTATATATAATACTAATAGTATATTTGATTGCACAACTATTGATAAAGACACTGAAAAAGATTAGATAATATTTTATTTGGATTACGAAAGTTATGTTAATCTACATATACAGGGTGTTTCATTAATAATTGGTCATACGCTAACTGAAGAATCCTTAGATCAAAATATGAAGATTTAACCAAAAGCACTTCATAAAATGTGCCTCCTTACTGAGAAAATATTTTAAAATTACTCAATATTTCTATACCATATTTGGTAGATAGTGTTAGTAGTCCAAGGCGCATAATATCAGCGAAAGAACTGGTTCCTCTATTGTTGAGGGTCCACGGTAATGAGGAAGTAGTCCAACCCCCACCCCCCTTAATTTGTACGCCACTGGCCAAATATTTGTTTTCTTGGTTTTCTTTTATTTTTCAAAATTTTTACGCAAAAAAGGTATTCTTAATACATTACTCTAGAGTGCCTATTTCTCGAGATATTTGAATTCGAAAAAGCTTTGAAAATAAAACAATACGTTTCGCAGGTAGTAATAATTTATTTTAATAAATGTTCAAATTGACTTCAATACGTTTTCTTAATCTTGTGCTAAAAGATCTCCTTACTTTAAAAAATATGTAGGGCTGGTTTCTGATAAAATTGGCAGCATTCTGTACTTGTTGTCATAATTCCTGACGACTGTTGATCGCTTATGCGTAAACTAATGATTTCATATGCCCGAAAAGTAGGGGTTCAAATTTGGGCTACGAGGTGGTCATTGAAATTCGCTTCCTCGGCCAACCCATCGAGGGGACATAGAATATGCAAAAGAATACATAGACATAGAATATGCAAAAGCCGCACCAGACATGGGGCATATTCTATTGTTCATTTAAGTAATTGTGGACTGCGAAATAATGAGGCTGGGAACCATCCTTGCATGAACATTCCTCCTTAAATTTAATGACAAAGTTTCCAGTTCATGAAAGTCTAAATATGAATTACCGTTCAAATTTGTTGGTAGTTTATATGTACCCAACAGACGGTTTCCTAAAAAGTCACACCACACATTAATACCATATAGCCGCTTTTTCAAATTTAACCTCGAGAAATAGGCACTCTAGAGCAATGTTTTCGCTCAATATAATACCTTTCGAGTTATTTGACGAAAACCTTTATCAACCTAAAATCCCAATTTTCTAGTCGTTATAAGTTAGACTATCAATTTATATGAAGAATTGCATAGAACCTTTTCTTCTTAAAATTCGATTCTCTTTGAGCTCCGATGTTTTTTTTTTTGTAGTTGCACTCCCATAAAAGGGGTGGCATCCACCCCCTATACATTAGCATGCCGCCGCTGCATAATATTTTTCTTTTCTTTGATGCATTTACTATTAATTTGCTAAAAATGAACAAAATCCGTTTCATATGACATTTTTCCGAAGTTAAAACTTCTAGTTACTGTACTATTAGGCCTGGTACTTTCATCTCCAGTTAAGTCTCCGATTAAAGAACTTATATCTAGATACATAATGGCTATCTTTTCTTCATATACCTTATTTGCTCCTAACATAGTAACATTATATGTCCATTAAAATGGATCGATGAACATCACATCCCATAGGCAACAGTGGCGGGTATGTGTAGAAGGGAAAATGTACAATATTTGTACATATTTTATGTAATAATTGTTGGTTAACCTTTATGAGCATAACGCGGATTTGAAAAATATAATAGGTAGAGATGTTTTATTCAAAGGAAATATGTATTGAAAGGATATTATTTATAATATTGTTATTACAACTGTAAACTGAACGCCATCATGTTACGACTATGACTTACTTACTTATGAAACGACCGATTTTCTTCTTTTCTAAACTGCCTTCTGCAAACGGCACAGCACTTCAACATAAATATGTAGCATTAAATTTTCACTAAACTGTGTAAATATGAATAGAGAATATTAGGTACTTAGGTATTAAGCAAATCACAACTTAAAATAAAATTACTTTTTCATCACTTTTTGGTCGGAGAACACGAAAAACATTTATTGACATTAATGGCGGACACTGTCAAACTGAGATAATAGGTGTGTTCAAATACCCTACACTAGCTGCACTAGTGCAGATAATAGAAGGAGATAGAGTGAGACTCTGCATTAATTGAAGAGAGATAAATTTGCACTGGTGTAGAGAGTGGAGGATTATTGAACAAAGCTTATGATAATCAAACTGAACTGATCGTGTAGGAAACAGCCGCAAGGCCGATGGGCCAATCAGAAACTTATGGAAGAAGTGCCTTAGATTGTGAGTCTTTCAGCAACAAATAAATCAATGCCATTATGTATCTAGATATAAGTATAAGAATCTGTTTTAACACTAATTCTCGTTCATGCAAATTAGGGTGCGAAAACAGGTGCAGTTGCAGAAGAGCAGGCTTACGTTGTTCCACAATGTGTTACCATTGCCACGGACAAGCATGCATAAATGTCGAATTTATGAAAGACGACGAAGATTAATTAACGCAGGTAACCTTCTGATAATTAGTGGATTAGGTATACAAGAGATACCACGTAAAAAAAGGGGCAATTACTTTACTTCTGGGGTGGCGTGGCAACAAGTTATACAATATTCTCGCTTCTTTGAAACTTGAGATATTTTTTAGGGGTGAGAGGGTAGAGGCGCTACATTTATTATAATTTTAAGTGGAGTTTAGTAGCTACTGCTTTTGTGCTAAGCATTGAACTTTAAAGTAGATTATAGTAAAGATTACAATTTATTGTGTTAACCGGAATCAACCCTTATGTGTGCGCCTTATTTCTCACGGTACTATTAATTTTATGAAAAAAAATGTAGAAACGTTTTTGATAGAGAATTTTATATGGAATAATTTTGCATATAGGTATTTTTATCAAAAAGTGCACTGTTCCCGAGATAATCTAGAAAACCTCAAAATGGGGGTGGAAACGACGTCCTAGAAGATGAAGCACACTATTTAAGGATGGGAACTTTTCGGTTTAGTAATTCTTATGCTCTTCTTAACATTTCTACCAATTTTCAAAACTTTATGAATTTTGTCCGATATATTACAATATTAACTGTGATATTACTTAACTAATACATTTGCCAACAGTTATAAAGGATATAAAAAAATAGATGTTCCACAAACAAATCCAACACATGTAAATCAATCTTTTAGATTTAAAGTCAGAAACTTAGGAAATAGCATTACTTGTACTCAGGATACATTTCGTGCTCTTGAGTTCCTTGCGTTTTAGGAAAACTTTTGTATCTGAAACATAATTTAGTACCTACTAAGTCTTTTTATATAAATGATAGAGTTAAAGAACCAGGATTAAGGAATCGGTCTGGTAAAGGACCTTGAACCTACTCTGGTCGAATTCAGCAGGCAATCACAGTGATGTATCTATTTGTCAAAGCAGACTCGGCCAGCCGAAGAGCAATTGCGGTCTCTTTTTATGTTTCCGGTCCACCGGAAGTTCCGCTCGGCTACCGGTCGATATATCTACGTGCAGTTGCAGATTAACTTCCTGTTTCCGCTACCAAGATTCACATTTTAATGACCCGATTTTTGGGTATTTATTATTTTCTCCTAAAATATAAAGTGCGATCGTTCTGTTTACTTGTTTCACGAATTAAAAATTATGTTACTTCGTCTAAGATTGACTAATAGGCGAAGAGCCCTGAATACCTCTGAATTCGACATATGCCAGGCAACTCACTGTAAAAACACGTCACAAACCATTACTTTGCTTTGTTTGGAATTGTTTTTTACGAAAAATTTCGTTTCATATATTTCATGTTCCCACCTCTCTATATCTGTGATTTGTTGTCGTAAAAACTTGATATAATTACAATATTTAAACCCTTCGCTTTCCAACGGTGTATGCAAAAATAATATGTGTTATGATATGACCGAAAAATAAATCTAATATTAATGGGATGGAAGGGTTGTCACTTTTGTAGAATTTACAGCGAGAAAGTGTGGATCAAGGTAGCTTTTTTATTTTCAAAATAACTGCATACTGTAGAACTGTAGACACATTAGTTGTAACTTATGAACTGAGGATTTTTTTTTATTATTTAAAGCGTTTTATAAAATGCATAGTAAATGAGAAAAAGGTCTTACATAATTCGAACTTTGCTCTGACTCGCAATACCTAAAGGTATATTTACCCAATACCCCTAAGGGTATCGGGTAACAGAAAGTTTTTATTTTATTACGTTCTGTGTAAATATGGAGTGATTAGTTCACTACTGTTAGTTTTTTAGAATATATTATTGTAAATGTTGTTATAATTAAAAAAATTAATTATTTTTCTACTACCTGCATAGAAAGTAATCTTTTTCTCTCTTGAGAAGAAAGTATTTTCTGCCCGCATTTTTAACCGCTACCGACCAAGTGGTAACCTGTAATAATTTACAATATTTATGCTAATAGTGCAATGCTGAGCATTTTGCCAATTAATTCCAGCAGGAGATATCGATGTAGAGGAATTGAATAACTGAGCATTCTCCGGCAGTTTGATTAATAATTATCTGCTCGGCAGTTTTTTGTTTTTGTTTTTGCAAGAGATTCCTCTATGTATCCCTCAGCGACGGATGTCGATTTCCATCCACCGCGCCGCGCCGTGTCGCTTAAGGCCTGTTTGCACGCATCCAGTAATTTAGTCGAGTCGTTTAGTAATTTAGTAGGTACTCGACCAATGTGGTTTTAGTCGAGTAATTTAGTGGAAAGCAATTACTAAAATACTCGACCGTCTATCTACTCGACTAAATTACTGGATGCGTGCAAACAGGCCTTTAAGGATAGGATTTTGCAGAGTGAGAGGGAAATATACGTTTATTTTCGGTTTATTATAAATATTTAAAATATCATAAATGGTATAATCTTTAAAATAGCTTCAGATACTTCCCATTGCTCTAAGAAATACATACAGTGTGTCCCAGGATAGATGTAACAAGAGGTGTAATGGACCAAAAATTTTGGAATTTTGGAATGGTATTTGGGGATTGTTGTAAAACTAAAGTATACCAAAAATGACTTGATTTGGTGTTCTACAGGGTGTTTTATAAGCAAAGTTGTAAAAATCACCACTAATAAAGTACCTTTATTTTTCAAAATATGAAAAAATTCCACTAAGAAAAATTATTTAGAATGCAATTTTATACTATACTAAATTTCAGGAATATAAAATTATTTTTTTGAAACTTCCCATTTTTTGCGAATTAAGAGTTGAATTCATATAATGATAAATGTGTATCCACTGCTTTCCTCATAGCCTACTTTTCTTCTCCAAAAATTGTCAAAATTCGGATTTACTTTAGATTTTCTAAGCTTTTTCGAATCCTACCTTGTTAATAGAAAATTAATGAGCAGTATCAAGACTTTTTATCTATTGATGTGGGATATAAGTTGTCATGGAGGTTACCATCGTAGACTTTCTGTTTTAAGTAACCCCATAACATAACGTAAATATTACCGCAGGATAATCACAAATAAATGATTCTTCCTCTCGCTGACACTAATTTACCGCCCAAATTTTAATACCATTGGAATTTCCGCTTATTAGTTTTCTTACGCAGAAAGATATTTTGAATACCGTTCAGAAGTCGATGAACACAGTGATACGAATTTTTATCTCTGGAAGTAATATTTCAAATTTCAGAAATATGCCGACGAAAATGTAAAAATATATTCTTCGCTTTGGTACTTCCTAAGAGTATAATGACCATCTATTATTTTGAACTGATTACACAGCCCCGCAAAATAATAAAAGGGTCTGTCTGTTTCTGAAACTCCTATGTATTTCGACGTGCTGAACACGAATCAGGTGTCCGTTTAGCTCCATCGCCCACCAGTTTTCTGTAAATCGCGAAAATAACCTTAAAAAATCCTCATATATTGAGGGGCATTCCCAGACCACGTCGAAGTCGTCTGGGAAACTCCCGATCTTGAGGAAATGGAGCCCTTTACAAAAGACGAGCTTGCTAGGGCTGCGGACAAACTCAAAAACAGAAAGGCCCCGGGCCTAGACGGGATCTACCCGGAGATTGTCAAAATCGCCGTAAAGGAGCAACCCGAATACATACTTAAGACGATGAACGGCATCCTGCGGACAGGATGCTTCCCAGAATGCTGGAAAAGAGCAAGATTAGTGCTCATGAGGAAGGCTGGAAAACGACTAGAAGAGGCTTCGTCGTACCGACCACTCTGTCTTCTGGATACCATTAGGAAACTCCTGGAGCACTTAGTGCTAGCACGGCTTAAGAGAGACCTAGAGAGGGGAGGCGGCATCTCGGAACGTTTGGTTTCCGAGTGGGAAGACCAACCATAAATGCGATTAACGAAGTCATCCATCTGGCCACGGACGCGGAACTGACAAGAGCGAGGAGGAAAATAAGCGCGGTTATCACCCTAGATGTGAAGAACGCCTTTAACTCTGCATCATGGACCGGCTCGGGGACATAGGCGTAGATGGCCATATCCAACGGTTATTAAGAAGCTATCTCCATGACAGGAGTATTCACCTAGGGGAGGGACAAAACCCCTCATCACTAGAGGTTAGCAGCGGTGTGCCCCAAGGCTCGGTGCTAGGACCCACGTTATAGAATGTCTTGTAAGCCAAAATACTGAAACTCCATCTTCCGGCAGGAGTTACACTGGTAGCCTTCGCCGACGACCTAGCTATGGTGGCCGTAGCCGACAATGAGCAAATGCTAATGGTAAAAGCAAACGAGGCCTTGGAAAAAGTGTGCGGCTGGATGAAACAAAAGTGCCTGGAGTTGGCACCCCAAAAGACTGAGGCTATATTGTTATCAGGACGCAGGAAGCTAGCACATGACTCTTTCACCGTCCAAGGAGTCCAAGTAGCACCAAAGGACTACATTAAATACCTGGGAGTATGGCTGGACAAGCACTTAAACTTTTCGGTCCATGTCACGAAGACATGTATCAAGGCAGGCGAAAGGATCGCCCAACTTGGAAGGCTCATGCCAAATGTCGGGGGCCCTAGAGCTCGTAAGCATTATGCTCTACGCCTCCCCAGTATAGGAAAAGGCCCTGTCGATAGCCAGGACAAGGCGAATACTTGAATTCATACACAGGAAGTCGGCCATTAGAATAGCCAGTGCATACAGGACAGTCTCAATGGATGCTATCCAAGTCATAGCAGGCGTAGCTCCCATTGACTTTCTAGCCCGACAAAGGAAGGGAATGTACGAGGGCGCCAACAAAAGATAAACTGAAGACCGATTGTACGAACACTGGCAAGAAAGATGCGAAGACGGCACAAAGGGCCTTTGCATAAAGACTCTAATTCCGAAGATAAGAAGGTGGGTGGACAGGAAGCATGGGGAAATAGGATATTACATCACCCAAGGACTATCCGGACATGGCTATTTCCGCACCTATGTCAGAAACATCGGAAAGGTGGACGACGACGAGTGCGTCTACATACCATTTTCTGTCTAATTAAGCATTAAAATAGGTAAATAAAGAATTCTCTGGCTGCTTCAATTTTCTGGAGCCTCAGGTGGGCCGTTTATAGAGACGCCTGCCACGACAGAGTAGGTGAGATAATCCAGGAGAAAAACTTCGTTGCCCTGATGCTGGAAGACGAAGGAAATTGGGAGACTATAGCAGGTGCCCTTACCAGCATACTTAAAACCAAGGAAGAAGAGGAAAGAAACGAGAGTTGGTAACCTATGGAGAAAAAAGGACAGCCTACCCTCTGAAGTAGATGCGCGAGCGGTTCCAGAGGGATAGGTGGTAGAGGGGTGGTTTTAGTGGGTATGCCTAGAGGTGGGTCCCACACTACCGTTCAGGTGTTCATAAAGGATTTCCACCCCTGGAAAAAAAAAGGTTACTTTCGGGATTTACTAAAAGTTGGTAGGTGATGGAGCTAAACGGACAAATTATTCGTATTCAGCACGTCGAAATACATAGAGGTTGCTCAATGGAGTCCCAGAAACATACAATCTTCTTCTTGTCTGTGTCTGAGTAATATGTGAATATCACCGAATCCTCTGCCATTTTATAGAAAACCGCGTATGTAAATATATTACACAAACACACACAAAAAAGCGAAAAGTGGGCTGTTTCTGGGACTCCATAGGATAAGTTCTATGTATTTCGACATGCTGAATACGAATCAAGTGTCCTTTTAGCTCCATCACCCACCAATTTTTAGTAAATCGCGAAAATAACCTATATTATCAGTTTTTTTAGGTTATTTTCGCGATTTACAAAAAAATAGTGGGTGATGGAGCTAAAAGGACACCTGATTCGTGTTCAGTACTTCAGAATACATAGAGGTCACCCAATGGAGTTCCAGAAACAGACCACATTTTATTGTGCGGAGCTGTGTTATGGGCGTTTAACGGAGTGGCTCTATATTTTTAAGACACCCTGTGTGTAATATTTACCAAAAATGTCTCCATTGACCTCACATCGATAATATTATATATGTACAACATAGCTTGACTATATTGATGGTTCACTAATTTTAATTTATGAACTAGTACGGCATCACAAGGTTACAATTACTCAATTACAAATAGCCGAAATGTGTTTCCGGTTCCACATGTACAACACCGCCGCTAATGTAGCACACTTTGCGGTAATTAATTTAAACTCCAATAAAAAATATTGTTTTATAACGTATGCAGCATATGCCGACTTGCATAAATTATTCGTTAGAATATATTTCATATTAATAGTGGAATCTAATTAAGCATTAAAATAGGTGAAAAAGAATTCTCTGCTGCTTCAATTTTATTTGTTTTAATTCGTTATAGGTACAGGGTGGTACAAATTAGATGGGATTTGGGGTTTTCTCTAAAACTATGGCAGATAGACAAAAACCAATATAAGTGCCCTGAGCT
The DNA here is from genome assembly GCA_936432065.2 of Rutpela maculata. Lineage (NCBI taxonomy): Eukaryota > Metazoa > Arthropoda > Insecta > Coleoptera > Cerambycidae > Rutpela > Rutpela maculata. The sequence goes on from OW386289.2 coordinate 10,111,715, forward strand.
CTGTTTTAGAGGCATAAACAATGGCGCAAACCGTGATTATCTATCTTTTTCGAGTACCGAGCTATGTAGTTTTTGGAAAATTTTAGAGTTAAGGGTTGAATTTTTAAGGGTGGTTTTTTATAAACATTTTTTCACTATAATTTTAAAGCACCCTCATAGCTAAAAGCATATTTTTTGTTCCACTGAAATATCTCAAACGGTTTAGGAGCTACAGCCTGGCTAAATCAGTTTGGGACACCCTGTATATTTAAATGGCTAAAAATAAAAAAGGTTTCGTTTCAATCGCTTATTGTTTAAGTGCATCGACTGGTAGGAGGACAATTTTTTTTTCAAAATGTAGGTTTTTACATGTATTTACAATGGTATTAGGGAAAATAATATCTTGGTTTAAACCGTCTTTTTGTCCACAACATAAGAAAAATTCCCTTGAAAATCAGTCAATCGTGCCAACACTTTGTTACTGATATATGCTATTAGTTCAGTAATATAACGATTTATATCAGGTAAAATTCATAAAGTTTTGAAAATTGGTAGAAATGTTAAGGATAGCATAAAAATTAATAAACCGAAAAGTCCCCACTCTTAAATAGTGTGCTTAATCCCCCAGGACGTCGTTTCCACCCCCATTTTCAGGTTTTCTAGATTATCTCGGGAACGGTGCACTTTGTGATAAAAATACCTATATACAAAATTATTCCTTATAGAATTCTCTATCAAAAACGTCTCTACAATTTTTTTCATAAAATTAATAGTACCCTGGGAAATAGGTCACACACATAAGGGTTCGTTCCTGTTAACACAATAAATTGTAATCTTGACCATAATCTACTTTAAAGTTCAGTGCTTAATGCAAAAGCAGTAGCTACTAAACTCCAGTTAAAATTATAATAAATGTAGCGCTTCCACCCTCTCACCCTAAAAAATATCGCAATTTTTAAAGAATTATTTGCACAAATTACTTTACCCTTTACCCTACCGGGGTGGCGTGGCAACAAGTACAATATACGATATTCTAGCTTCTTTTAAAATTGCGATATTTTTTAGAGGTGAGAGGGTGCAAGTGCTACATTTATTATAATTTTAAGTGGAGTATAGTAGCTACTGCTTTTGCGTTAAACATTTAAAGTAGATTATAGTAAAGATTACAATTTATTGTGTGCGCCTTATTTCCCACGATGTTATTAATTTTATGAAAAAAATGCAAAGATGTTTTTAATAGAGAATTTTATAAGGAATAATTTTGTATATAGGTATTTTGATCAAAAAGTGCACCGTTCCCGAGATATTCTAGAAAACCCCAAACTGGGGATGGAAACGACGTCCTAGTGGATGAAGCACACTATTTAGGGATGGGGTTTAGTAATTCTTATGCTATCCTTAACATTTCTATCAATTTTCAAAACTTTGTCCGATATATTACAATATTAACTGTTATATTACTGAACTATATGTGTTATTAAGAGATTAATAAAATATGTAAATATAAAAGTGTATCATAGTTAAAACATGACGAGAACAACGAGAAATCGATAATTTCTGGTTATTTTTCGTTATTCTCGTCATGTTTTAACTGTGAGCGCAACGTTGATACACTTTTATATTTATATATTTTGTTAATCTCTTAACAACACATAACATATATCAGTAACGAAGTTTTGGCACGATTGATTGATTGATTTTCAGGGAAATTTTTCTTAAGTTGCGGACACTCATCCTTTGTTTATAATTTTTAGTATTATAGTTATGAACAAATTAAAATACTTCTGTGGATTTTGATCCAAAAACGGAAAACGAATTATGAAAATAACATAAACATAAACACACCACATATTGTAGACAATAGATGAAATATCTAACATTTTTCTGGAAAAAATAATGATCTACTTGCATTTGGTGCCGAGATACGTCAGTTTTTGCGTCTCAGCCGCTTATAAATAAACAAATTGATATTTCTTTTTAAAATTTGGACTGGTTATTCTTCAATACTTATATTATATTTTTGCGCCAGCTAGAGCAAAACAATCCAGAAGCATAATTGTTAAAAGATGTATAAAGTGTATAAAGAGTGTATAAAGGCTCGAAAGTCTGCTCTTTAGCGATTATGTTAGAGATCCGAAATCGTCAAATGAGTCGAAACGTTGTATTATGGCTTTACAAATCAGACTTTAGCCATCAGATAGCTCAGAATGTAACACGACGAGCGCTTTTTGTTCCAGGATGCGGACATCTCAGATTCAAATCCTGTTCGCGAAATATATTTTTTGCTTGTATCAATAATATTAACAAGTTTAACAGAGCTGTATACATGGACATAAGGGTAGTTTAGTTGTCCAGGTTAGGTTGGTTTTTCCTTTTACCGGGCCGGATTATCCATCAGGCTAACTAGGCTATAGCCTAGGGGCGCCAATGCGTGAAGGGGCGCCGCGAACTCTTTGCGCCTTCTGCTTATTAAAAAAATTATCTCCTTACCCCGTTAATCAATTATCAATTTTCATTTTCGAGAATTTTTTTCCATTTCCTCCTCTCTGTCCATCAATTTTGAAGGAACCTGTTTGTCTTTTTTTTTCATATCCCCCCCCCCCCGCTCATCAACTTTGAAACGTGATTTTTTTATTGTGTTCCGCATTAGCAAGATTCAAATATGGTCACTTTACATTTTCTCATGATCTTTTTAATTGTTATTCTCCACGTGTAGCATGTCTCCCTATTTTTAGTTTGTTGCTGTTCAGTATTAGCGCTTTCTTCAGTAGATGTGTTGAACGTGTCTTCAGTACTTCATTGCGTACATTTCTATCCTTCTTGTAATTATCTTCCCTCCTAGTAGTGTTGCTGTTTTATGTCGCTGTTTTTGTCTTGTTGTTTTTGCTAGTAGTTGGATGATGTCCCTTTCAGCTCTTCTCAAACTTCTTGTGTTGGCATTTGTCATTGCCTTGTTTTTAACTCCATGTGACATCGTTGGCAGTATGATGCCTATGTACAGCCGCTTGGCCAGGCCCCACGATGGTTTTCTTTCTCGATGAACTATATAAGCTGTTTTAATTCTCTTCACTACAGTTTACCGTTGACACTCGGTATTTAAGGGACAAATATAAAAGTAGAAAACCGCTGCCCAAGGAATCACTACTTCCACATCCAAATTTTCTACCCAAGTCTCCCATAACGAAAAATTTTGTATGTGGAAATAATTGTTTATAGAACTATAATAATTTAATATTTGAAATCGTCTACCCCAAAAACCCATAAAACGATATTCCACAATTTAGTGGGGTGGGGGCGCTGATAGGGTGGTGGTAGTGGGGGTGGAAGTAAAAACATATTTTGAGACTTTTGGTTCTTGTACACATACTAAATTACAAATTTTTTCATCCCCTTTAATAATGGGGTAGGGGTGGTAATTGGGGTGGGTAATGCCAAAAAAATTTTTGAAACCTTAGCTTCTCTTGTATACACTAAATACTAATTTTATGGACTCTTTCCTGCTTAATTTACCTATTTACTCCCCATTTCCGGATCCCGTTAAAGTACATAAGTGTACCAAAGTCAATATCTTAAACGGTTCCAGAATAAACGTACGCACAAAAAAAGTTACAGACCGATAGACCAATAGACCGACAGAAATTTTTTTTCTCAAATTTAAAATTTCGACGTTTCATGACATTCTAAGTCTATTTGAACAATAAAAATTTTCAAAAATTTTTATGTCGTTACTATACTGCTACTGGATGTGGAAATAATTGCGGCAGTCTATAAAATGCGGAATAAGGAAATGCAAAAATTAGTTTAACTTTTAAAAAGCTGTCGTAAAATTTCACAAAACTATAAGACTAAGCTAAAGTAGGTTAAGTGCAACCCAAAATTGTATTAGTTCACCTTTAACAGCAAATGTGTCAGGTATTGTTAATGTTTTAGATTTGAATTTTTAATGCCTTTATTCTTACAGTATTTGATAAATGTTCTTATAATTTTAAAAGTATATCTTTATTTTTCTAAGGCTGATGTATTTTTTTTTAAATGATGTTTATGGTACACACTTCCCCGGTTACCTAGGGTAAGAGTGTCGTTCGATGTATTAAGCTAAGATACGAGGTACATGTGTCTAGTTTAAATATATAGCAGCACATTACTTTTGAAATTTTAATATGATACAAAATGTCTGACTTATGAACTTTTTAGTGTAACAAAGTCTGATGCTTCAACAATATACATGTTGTCAATCTAATAAAAATACATTTTATGCATATCTGAATCAATTTTAAAATGTTTGGTAATAAAACAAAGTGATAAGTAACTAATATTTTTTATTAGAAATAATATATATTATTGCACATTTATAGCTGGCAAAAGAAACTTCAACCCGAAATAAACTGCGATGCCCAAAATTGTCGACTTTGCCAAAACAAAAATAATATCATCTCGTGATATGTTACAGATATCTTCCGGATGAGCCCACTTAAATGTTGATATAGCTAAGGTAGGAGCTTTTCTAGCATATTTGATTTCGTACTCGGTTTCTGTTTCTGTACACATTGAAATAATTTGGTCAGCATAGTGTTTCCTAGTTTGGTAGAAAATGAAATTACTACCCGGTCATTGACTTCTGAATCATTGCTATAATTGTTATTTATCTATTTGAACTGGTTCAACATTTCCTCTTCTTCAATCTCATCTATAAATCCACTATTATCATCACATGGTATCTCTAGTTCTTTTACTTCTGATTTATTTGAAGAATCATCATTTGTATTTTGTTTCGATAATTTTTTTTACATTGAGCCGACACATTTGTATTTTTGTTGTTCTTTTTCCCCTTCAAGCGATCAATGAATTATTTTGTGGTAATCACTTTAGCTCCTCCACCAACCTTTGTCTTGCACTGTTTTATGATTTTGTCTTATTTAACGGTAGCCACGAGCAGTTCTTCGAATGAGGTATAAGTACCTCACGTTCCTGCTACATTTAACTGATTCGTATCTGCTGCATCAAGTGGAATTTCAACGGCACCACGTTATTTCTTTGCCGGGAATTTTCCCATCTTCGATATGCATCAGATGCAAACTGCTCTTTTGGAATAACATTTGCATTATATGGATAAATTCCACTTTTGCGGAATCCGCTGCAAATTATTTCAGAACTGGTCTCCAGCCACATCTTCCCTAACAATCTACTGAACTCTTTTTTGGGCATCTTTTGCCCATGATGTCTTCTCTGCCAAACTACAACTAAAGCATCCCATTCTGATTTTAAAGAACGAAAGACGCTCAGATCTAGTAGTTGGAAAAGCTGATTTGAGTGAGGGGGAAGTTTAAGAATGACCACATTTTCAACCATTGCCAAAAGTATTAAACGTTCATCTACATCAGTAGAATGGCTGTCATAAAGAAGCACAACAGGACGTGTTGACCCAAAATGTTTAAAAAAAGTATTTCTATAGTATCCCAAAAACACGTTGGATTCCATTTACCCATTCTTTGTTTCGGCATACACCACACTCAAAGAAATAGTATGGGTAAATTCAACAAAAGAAAATGGTTAACTAACAATATCGTTAATTTTGTTAAACTAAATTATATTGATGGTATTTTTAAACAAGAGGTGATTGTTATTTTAATTAATAAAAAGTTGTCGTACAACAAAACAAACATTAACTTAAAAAATAGATGAATAAGACTATTATTTTTTTCGTCTGACTATTATTTTGTTGAATTCTGTCAAATTAAACTAGATAATAGTATATTTTATTTTTAACTATTGTCGAATTGTAATTGTAAACCCAGTAGCAGTTTGCTCTACTATTACAGTTGACAGATAAACCAATATTATTGTAGAGTTAACCCGCAGTTCTGTTTACATAAACATAACATCGTTCTGCCATCCACTTTGATGAATTAAGACGTCGCATCAGCGCTTTTGTTTGCAAATAGTATGGGTTAAATCAATAAAAAAAATAGTATATATATTGTTCATTTTGTTAAATTGAAGTATATTTAATAGTACTTTTAAACAAAAGGTGATTGTCACACAACAAAATAAACATTAACTTAAAAATAGGTGCATAAGACTATAATTTATTCATCTTACTAATAATTTGTTGAATTTTGTCAAATGAAACTAGATAAATAGTAGGCTTTATTACTTCCACGTCCAGTGGAAGTATAGTAACGACAAAAAAATTTTTAAAAATTTTTATTGCCCAAATAGGCTTAAAATGTCATGAAACGTCGAGATTTTAAGTTTGAGCAAAAATAAAATTTCCGTCTGTCTGTCGGTCTGTCTGTCTGTCGGTCTGTCTGTCGGTCTGCATGTCGGTCTGTCTGTCGGTCTGTCTGTCGGTCTGTCTGTCGGTCTGTCTGTCGGTCTGTCTGTCGGTCTGTCTGTCGGTCTGTCTGTCGGTCTGTCTGTCTGTCGGTCTGTTGTAATGAAGCATATTTTAAACCCCAATAAACCATTTATATTTACCAAAAATAAATATGTTTCTGTGAATTATTTAATAAAAGTTACCAGGCTGTGAAAAATAATTATATCACCGCATAAACTAGTAGGCCCCACCAGGCCCAACCGAAACTGAAAATGCATACTAAACCGTGATCTCCGCAGAAAGCATTCAGTTGCTACCAGTGAACAACAGCGAGCAGAAGTGCCTTCTCCAGGGAAACCGCCAGCAGAGGTAAGTTAATATTTGAATTATATTTCCGCGACACTGTACTAAGTTGCGCCTACGTCAATCAATATCCACGCGCACTGTTCCCCCGTCATTACCGCGAATAGAGGGGATAGTGGACTAGATACCCGATGCGCTGAGAGCAGACAGTCAGTTCCTCACGAGCTCCAACAGCGACTAGACGTGCCCACTGCAGCCAGCTCCGGAAATAAGAGTAAGTGAAATTTTTCTAAGACCGGGAGACAGAAAATAATGGTAAAGTCCGCGATTTCTGACTTGTAAAATATTTTTCATTTAACCGTTTCACCTGAAAATAATACAAGTATTCATTTACCGCTACGCACCGTGTCTGCACATTCTCCCACTCTACCGGCTTGTTGAAAGAGGAAAGTCTTTATTAAAACTCGTGATATCAAACAGTCGTGGTCGGCCAGCTGTAAGTAAACAGGAGCCCCGCCAACCGTGCAAAGACCGATCCTCGAAGATTGCTCCTACCGCGACTACGTCATTAGCGCACGCAGCAAATATAGAGTTCCCCAGTCTAACCGAGAATCTTCTGTTATAGTCACCGCCATTTTTATCGTCATACCGCTGCCTATCACTGCCTGCTGTCAAACTGTACGTCACCGCCATTTTTACCGTCATATCGCTGCTTCACTCCTGCTTACCTTAGTAACGTCACCGTATCGCATGGTAGCACTTACCGTAATCCTCAGCACGTCACAGCCTGGGTTTGCTCTTTTGTGCGTTATGAATGTACTGTATATATTAAACTAGTTAAGCTGTAAATAGTTTCGTTATCACTGTAACTTATAGGAAATAAATAGATATTCTGTTTTACCGAATTCTGTGTTTTACTGCTGTTTGTGTAACAGTCCAATTTTCCCAAATTGACCCACTGGAAGTTACTGTTTTCTCCACTGTAGCTATTCCAGCCCTACTGTAACAGGCTGTGTTAAGAGGCTAGTGTGGGACCTTTGGCCCACGTAAAAAATTGTAAAGGTGGCGCCCGAGTAACCGAACCGTTGCTAAGGTGCCAAAAGTGACCACTTTCCGGCCTCACCGGAAAGTATACGTCACAAACTTGGCGCCCGAGCAGGGACTTGATTAAATTAAATTAGATTGTGGGAAAATTTAATTGGACTTTCGCATTCGGCAGTCACCGGACGCGACCGAAAAAGTACCGACCGGCCTAGAGAGCCATCTGAGGTGTCATTTTCAACTAAACCGACCACGAGGAAGCGATTGCGACCATTACCGAACCGCTCCGACCACTCCCGAAGACGTTCTTGACCATTATAAGAAGACTATTTTGGGAATTGAACACAGGTTCCGGCGGTGTTAGCATACGAAGAAGCTGCGCTTTTAACCGAAAACCCGCACTCCGGCCGAACGTTTCCGAAGTGTACCGAAGGGATCCGAAAAGGAACGAAGTCGTGTGGGGTATCAAATTCAGAGTAATTGGACCCAAGGAATCGATTGCCACCAGTGTCCGGCCGATCAGACTAACCGTTCCAGAAAAAAGTGTGCTACGGCCGAAGTAAGGGTCGAAATTGAGTAACTCTGATACTAGGTTATAGTCCGGACCCAGATACACCTTCTGCACCGAATTTTACCGACCAACCGGATTTTACCCGGAATACTTGGAGTCCCCGGAGTCCGGAGTTACTAGGCAAGTGACCCCTCGTAAAATAGTAACTTTGGGACGCTGAATCGATTGCCACTGGTTTCAGACCGCTCCGACCAACCGTTTCGGAAAACCGTGTACCACAGCAACCTGGGAGGTCGAAACTGAGTAAGACCGACAAGATTGGGTAACTGGCATCTCAAGACACCATCTAATTTGATTTCGCCGATTCTACCGATTTTCTGGATTATCCTCGGAGTCCTACCAGTTCCGGTGATAAGTTCTATCCGTTTGGTGCCTACCACTACCAGTGGCCTTCCAGTGCGTAAACCATTTGCGCATAACTGCAACCACTTATACCCGCTGCCAAGAAGTCAGAACAGGGGAGTTCTGCTTGAGAACTCGAAGGGTAAGGACGTCTCCGAAGAAGCACTACCAGATACCGCCTGATACCTGCTTTCTTCACTGTCACCGTCCTCACCACTGTCACTGTCACCGCCATCGTTCACTGTTGCCCGTTACCGTCGAGAGAGTTCTGCTTGAGAACTCGAACGGTAAGGACGTCTCCGAAGAAGCACTACCAGATACCGCCTGATACCGGCTTTCTTCACTGTCACCGTCCTCACCACTGTCACCGTCACCGTTCACTGTTGTCCGTTACCATCGAGAGAGTTCTGCTTGAGAACTCGAACGGTAAGGACGTCTCCGAAGAGCACTACCAGATACCACCTGTTACCTGCTTTCTTCACTGTCACCGTCACCGCCTCTGTCACCGTCATCGCCGCTGTCACCGTCACCGCCATCGTTCACCGTTGTCCGTTACCGTCGAGAGTTCTACTTGAGAACTCGAACGAGAAGGACCTTCTGAAGCAGCACTACCAGACATCATCTGTTACCGACTGTTTCAACATAGACCGTCCACCGTCACCGTCCATCGTTGGCCGTTACCGTCCAGAGTCTCAGTGTTTGAAATCATCTCAGAGAAGCAAACATGTCCGATACCGAGGAAGAACCGAAGCATGAGTCAGAAAACCCGGAGGATGTCCGCCCACCGGAATCAACCGATGTCCGTCTTAGCTGGATCTATAAGCTCAAGAAGGAACAACTGGATACCGAACTAAGCAAATTCCGTCTAGACCTATCTGGCACCGTGGAAGAAAAGAAACGGCGCCTGGTTAAATTTATCAAGGATGGGTGTACGTCACCGCTTCCAACTACTTCACGACTCACCTTCCAATCACTTCTGCCGCCGCCACTAGTAATCTCACCGCAAGCCCAGACCGTAACATCTGTCCCGCCTCCGCTCACGACTACTGGTAATCCGCTGCTGGATCCCCTCAAGATCCGTAAATGGGGGATCCACTTTAATGGGAAAGGAGACCCTGCCGCCTTCCTAGAGAGGCTAGAAGAAGTCTGCTCCTATACTGGAATGAGACCGGAACAGTTGCTGCCCGTACTACCGGAGCTGTTACAAGGAACGGCAGTATTATGGTACCGCAATAACCGGGCACGTTGGACAAGTTGGAACGAATTTACAAAGGATTTCCGCATCTTCTACTTCCCGGTGAACTACCAGGAGGAAATAGAGGCACAGATTAGCCGCCGCTTACAGAAACCGGAAGAAGCTGCCAGCACCTACCTGATTGACATGCAGACTCTGATCCGGAGACATGGCGATTTCTCCCCACAAGAAGAGCTCCGTTGGGTATACAGAAACCTGCTTCCCGATTACAGACAGTACATCCCAAGGACCACGGTAACCGACATATCCACCCTGACCGCCAGAGTGATGGAATACGAAACTCTACGCCGGGAAATGCAGCAGGTGTATCACGCCACCTCCGCAACATCACACCCAGGCATGCACACGACTGCCCCCCTCACCCACCGGCCAGCATCAACCTACCGCTCGGATCCACCGCCACCAGTACCGTCAGGAGGAGCGCGAATGTCCACCCCAGCATCCCAACCGCCTCCAGGAAACCGCAGAGCCATTGAACCGGCACCAACACCGTCAACAAGTGGCATGACACGCGCCGGAAACAGACCGCTGGAAAGTAGATCACCGGAAAACAGACCACCGAGCCAAAGACCGCCAGAAAGTAGGCCGCCCGCCAACAATGGATCCACGCAGGACCTCAACAGTGTATGCTGGAGATGTGGCAGATCTGGACATTTCCGCAATCAATGTCGGTTTCCGCCAAAACTGTTCTGCTCACGCTGTGGCCGACCAGGTATCATGACACGGGATTGTCAGTGCCAAAGGACGGAAAACTAAACCGGAACCGCACCGTAACGAGGCCAGTACGGTTCCCTCCTACCTCCGCCTCGCAAGATACCGACTACAAGGATAACAGACCGCACATACCAGTAACCATGTATGGTAGAACGTTCTCCGCCCTAATAGACACCGGTGCCGTCCGTTCTTACATGGGAAACCAAGTAATGGAACTCTGCAAGCAACAAGGAATACTTTCGGTAGCAATATCTACCCCTTCCGCCCAGCTAGCCGATGGAAACCTTGTAAACGTCACCAGTGCCTATGATCTCGACTTCATGGTAGAGGAAAGTTCGTTTTCCGAAAGACTACTCTACCTCCCGAATCTGACATCCGACATGGTACTAGGCATGGACATCCTGAGTACAAGGGAATTTACACTGGATCTAACTACCGCCACCGTCTACCTGGATCACCGCCCTGTCTCACTGCCGCTGCCAACTGCTCCGCTGACTGGAATCGCCCTGACTCTGTCCCAGGATGAAGAAACCCGCCTTCAGGAATTTTTGGATATGGAACTGCCAAGTTTTCAAGACATAACCGGAACCACTAAACTAGCCCAACACCACATCCGCCTGTCGCAACCGGAACCAATCAAACAGAGATACCGCCCACAAAACCCTAGGATGCAGGAAATTATTAACACCGAAGTCGACGAAATGTTAGCTAATGGAATTATCGAACCGTCCAACAGTCCATGGAGTTCACCTGTGGTCATAGTCCGCAAAAAGGATGGAAGCCCCGTTTCTGCATAGATTTTCGGAAAGTAAACGAGGTCACGGGACTACCGTACATCAATGCAATACTGGACAAACTCCGAAAAGCTCGTTACATTTCTAGTATAGATCTAAAACAAGGATACTGGCAAATACCCCTCTCTGCCGAAAGCAAGCCTATCACAGCTTTCACCGTACCAGGACGAGGACTGTTCCATTTCCGAGTTATGCCGTTTGGACTTCATTCCGCACCTGCTATTTTTCAACGACTCTTGGACCGAATCATTAGACCTGATATGGAACCATATGCTTTCGCATATTTGGATGACATTATAGTCCTGGGTGAAACTTTTGAAGATCACCTGAAGAACCTACATGAAGTATTCCGCCGACTGAGAATGGCCAATCTACAGCTGAACCCCGAGAAATGTCAGTTCTGTAGAAAGTCGCTACGTTACCTAGGACATGTGGTTACCGCGGAAGGCATCAATACTGATTCAGAGAAAGTGGAGGCCATTGAAAAGTTTCCCTCACCTCGAAACGTGCGAGACATCCGTCGTTTTCTTGGTGTTGCCTCCTGGTACAGACGATTCGTACCAGCATTTTCCCAAATTGTGACTCCGTTAACCCGACTCTTGAAAAAGAACCATCGTTTCAAATGGGACACCGAACAGGAAGAAGCTTTTGGTCAACTGAAGAAGTGTCTGACTAAGGCTCCAGTTTTGACCTGTCCCGACTTCAAGAAGCCGTTCACCCTACAAACCGACGCCTCCGACCAAGGTTTAGGGATAGCCTTGACACAGGAAATTGAGGGACATGACCGAGTGATTGCCTACGCCAGCCGAACCTTAACTCCCGCCGAGAAGAACTACTCCGTAACGGAAAGGGAATGTTTGGCCATCGTGTGGGGAATAGAGAAGATGAGACCGTACCTCGAAGGGTACCACTTCACCGTCTTGACCGATCACCAGTCCCTCCGCTGGTTACACTCTATCAAAAGTCCGACTGGCCGCCTAGCTCGCTGGAGCATATTTTTGCAACAGTATGACTTTGAGATTAAGTACCGTAAAGGAAGCTTAAACCGTGTAGCTGATGCACTGTCACGTCAACCATTGGAAGGACCTTCTCCCGCCACGGGTACCGAAGAATTATGTGCTGTGAATGAGGCACCAAACTGTTCTTGGTACAGACGGAAGAAGTCGGAAGTTGAAAAGAACCCAGAAGCTAATCCGGATTACTGTGTACGTAATGACCGGCTGTACCGCCACTTCTGGGATTCCAGTGACTTAACCGAACCCGACCAATACGACCCGTGGAAGTTATGCGTACCAACGCCACTCCGGACCACAGTTTTGCAAGAAAACCACGATGCTCCGTCCGCTGGACACATGGGACTTGCCAAGACTACAGCCCGGATCACACAAAAGTACTACTGGCCAGGGATGTTCCGCGACATCGCCAGATATGTACGTAGCTGTATGCAGTGCCAACGTTACAAGATCTCCCAGCAGCAAACACCAGGAGCCATGCAACCGTCCATCAGCCGCCAACCCTGGGAAACTGTTAGCACCGACCTAGTAGGACCGCTACCTAGATCTAGTAAAGGGAACAGCTACCTAGTAGTGTTTCAAGACCGTTTTACGAAATGGATCCAGTGCCGTCCCCTACGAAGTGCCACCGCCCGCAATGTCAGCCAAGCTCTCTATGATGAAGTTATCACCCGTTTCGGATGTCCGCGTACCGTAATCACGGATAATGGTACCCAGTACGACAGCCGTATGTTCCAGTCATTATTGGACGAATTTGGTATCCAGCACCGTTTCACACCACCGTACACACCACAGGCAAATCCAGTTGAACGAGCCAATCGCACTATCAAGACTATGATAGCACAATACTGCGAACACGATCATCGGAAATGGGACCAACATTTGAATAGCTTTCAGCTAGCTATCAACAGTGCCAAACATGAATCAACCGGATTTTCACCCGCATTTCTGAACTTTGGAAGAGAACTTTCGCTACCAGCCACCGTATACCAAGCCGAAACCAACGAAGTTGCCGAACCCAACGAAGATGAGGATAATCAGATCCCAACCGTTCACACCGACCGCCTAAAGAAGCTACAAGAAGTGTTCGAACTGGTTAGGATAAAGCTTGCCCGAGCATATACCTCCCAGAGCAAATATTACAACCTACGACGCCGGGATATCCAATATCACGTGGGTAACCGGGTTATGAAACGAGAACATCCCCTCTCCTCGGCTATTAAAGGTTTTGCGTCTAAGTTAGCTCCGAAATATTCTGGACCGTATACCGTGACCCAAGTCGTATCACCCGTGGTTTACAATCTAAAGTCTGATACTGGAAAGAAACTGACCCGTATCCATATTAAGGACTTGAAACCACATGTAACTGTCAACGAGCCGCCAAGAACAGAACAGACCGCCAAGAAGAAACCTTCCAGGAGACCACCAACCTCGTTTCCTATCGAAGAAAATCAGCCGCCCGTCCCGCCCGAGTACGTTACCCGTCGATCTGCCAGATTGAGACAACGCCAAGAAGTTCAGCGTAACCTACTCCCATAGGGACCTGATCACCACAAGAAACGAAGAAGAAATCCCGCATCAAAGAACAGAAGTAACCGTTTAATTTTTCATTATTTTAGGTATTTCTTTTAGGAGGATCCTCCCTACCAGAATCTAGGAGTATGGTATCCAGCCGTAGCAAGAGGACCTCAGCAATATTTTACTTGTTTTCATTATTACCATTGTTATTTTTGAAAAATTTAGTTTTGATTTTTATTTGTAAAAGGTGTACGTGCCCCCAAATAAAGTTTATGCAACCAGTGTGGGGTACGCGCCTTAAAATCAGTTAGGGAAGTTGAGTAAATTTTTCTTTTTCCAGTACCAAAGCAAGAAAGAAAAAAAATAATTACAATTTTTTTTTTTATGAAGTAAGAGGGGGGTGTAATGAAGCATATTTTAAACCCCAATAAACCATTTATATTTACCAAAAATAAATATGTTTCTGTGAATTATTTAATAAAAGTTACCAGGCTGTGAAAAATAATTATATCACCGCATAAACTAGTAGGCCCCACCAGGCCCAACCGAAACTGAAAATGCATACTAAACCGTAATCTCCGCAGAAAGCATTCAGTTGCTACCAGTGAACAACATCGAGCAGAAGTGCCTTCTCCAGGGAAACCGCCAGCAGACGTAAGTTAATATTTGAATTATATTTCCGCGACGCTGTACTAAGTTGCGCCTACGTCAATCAATATCCACGCGCACTGTTCCCCCGTCATTACCGCGAATAGAGGGGATAGTGGACTAGATACCCGATGCGCTGAGAGCAGACAGTCAGTTCCTCACGAGCTCCAACAGCGACCAGACGTGCCCACTGCAGCCAGCTCCGGAAATAAGAGTAAGTGAAATTTTTCTAAGACCGGGAGACAGAAAATAATGGTAAAGTCCGCGATTTCTGACTTGTAAAATATTTTTCATTTAACCGTTTCACCTGAAAATAATACAAGTATTCATTTACCGCTACGCACCGTGTCTGCACATTCTCCCACTCTACCGGCTTGTTGAAAGAGGAAAGTCTTTATTAAAACTCGTGATATCCAACAGTCGTGGTCGGCCGTTCCACGACTCTAGACGTACCCAGCTGTAAGTAAACAGGAGCCCCGCCAACCGTGCAAAGACCGATCCTCGAAGATTGCTCCTACCGCGACTACGTCATTAGCGCACGCAGCAAATATAGAGTTCCCCAGTCTAACCGAGAATCTTCTGTTATAGTCACCGCCATTTTTATCGTCATACCGCTGCCTATCACTGCCTGCTGTCAAACTGTACGTCACCGCCATTTTTACCGTCATATCGCTGCTTCACTCCTGCTTACCTTAGTAACGTCACCGTATCGCATGGTAGCACTTACCGTAATCCTCAGCACGTCACAGCCTGGGTTTGCTCTTTTGTGCGTTATGAATGTTAGTCCAGTCAATGAAAGAGTTGTAGAGAACATTTTGGAGGGGAGAATTTTTCTCTTCAGGAATGTGTTGGGGGTAGTCAGGAGGTAAACATACTAAAAGTCCCCGCCCCTAGCCCCGCCGCTTCAGTAGGAGAGGGGGGTGGAAATGTTCCTTTTTTCGATTCTTCGCTTATAACTCGGAAACGATGCGTCGTACGAAAAAAGGTAATCTATGCAAAATTAAACGTAATTAAATTTCCCACAAGAATGTTTATATTCATTTTCTTCCTATGTGTTATATTTTACGAGATATTCGCCAGCGAAAATTGATAATTAATAAAAAAAAATCAATTGTGTACCTTGAATATTTCTATCAAAGCGGTTTACCGTGGTCTGCTAATAAATCACAGTCACAAAGCAATCTTTATTTTACAACACCCGACGTATTTACTAACGTAATATTTTGTCGAAGTCTAGGCATTTCCTTAAATATACAGTGTGACTCACTTAAAATGAAGATACCTTTATAACTTTTTCATTTTGTTTCCGATTTGAATCAAATTTTACTCAAGTATAGAACAAATTAGGATCTACTTATGACCAGAAAATCATTCACCTGCTATAAAGGCAAAGCTACCTGCGGTACCAAAATATGAGGAAAATGATTAAAAATCATATTGATTTTTAATCTTACGAACGATGAATTTTACGTAGCCACCACAAATTGCGGAAGCTGAGGACCCCCTTTGCCAGATGAGCTTATGTATGAAATATCCCCCATCAATAATCAAATCAAATTTTGGTGTATGTACGTTTGTGGCGCCGATTGGATGCATTTTTTAGAATTTCTAACATTCAAAATGTTTTATTTTTTTCAGCATATTTTGGTACCGCAGGTGGCTTTGCCTTTATAGCAGGTGAATGATTTTCTGGTCATAAGTAGATCCTAATTTATTCTATACTTAAGTAAAATTTGATTCAAATCGGAAGCAAAATGAAAAAGTTATAAGTGTATCTTCATTTTAAGTGAGTCACACTGTATATTTAAGGAAATGTCTAGACTTCGCCAAATATTACGTTAGTAAATACGTCGAGTGTTGTAAAATAAAGATTGTTTTGTGACTGTGATTTATTAGCAGACCACGGTAAACCGCTTTGATAGAAATATTCAAGGTACACAATTGATTTTTTTTTTATTAATTATCGATTTTCGCTGGCGAATATCTCGTAAAATATAACACTTAGGAAGAAAATGAATATAAACATTCTTGTAGGAAATTTAATTACGTTTAATTTTGCACAGATTGCCTTTTCCCATACGACGCATCGTGTCCGAGTTATAAGCGAAGAATCGAAAAGAGGAACCTTTCCACCCCCCTCCCCCCTGAAGCGGCGGGGCTAGGGGCGGGGACTTTTAGTATGTTTACCTCCTGACTACTCCCAACACATCCCTGAAGAGAAAAATTCTCCCCTCCAAAATGTTCTCTACAATCCCTTTTTGGGCATTCATTGATTGGACTATGTACTGTATATATTAAACTAGTTAAGCTGTAAATAGTTTCGTTATCACTGTAACTTATAGGAAATAAATAGATATTCTGTTTTACCGAATTCTGTGTTTTACTGCTGTTTGTGTAACAGTCCAATTTTCCCAAATTGACCCACTGGAAGTTACTGTTTTCTCCACTGTAGCTATCCCAGCCCTACTGTAACAGGCTGTGTTAAGAGGCTAGTGTGAGACCTTTGCCCCACGTAAAAAATTGTAAAGGTGGCGCCCGAGTAACCGAACCGTTGCTAAGGTGCCAAAAGTGACCACTTTCCGGCCTCACCGGAAAGTATACGTCACACTGTCTCTAACTTTTTTTTGTGCGCACGTTTACTCTGGAACCGTTTAAGATATTGAAATTTGGTACACATATGTACTTTAACGAGATCTAGAACTAGATTATATTTTCATCTTGGGGTAAATTTGGGGTAAATGGGTAAATCAAGCAGGTAAGAGTTCATGAAATTGGTATTTAGTATATACAAGAGAAGGTAAGGTCTCAAAAAAATTTTTGGCATTAGCCACCCCCATTACCACCCCCACCTCCTTATTAAAGGGGATGAAAAAAAATTGTGATTTAGTATATGTACAGGAACCAGAAACCTCAAAATATTTTTTTTACTTCATCCACCCCCCACTACCACCCCCCCTACTACCACCCCCACCCCACTACCGATGTGGGGTATCGTTTTATGGGTTTTTGGGGTAGCGGATTTCAAATATTATATTATTAAAGTTCCATAAACAATTATTTTCACATACAAAGTTTTTTCGTTGTGAGTGACTTGGATAGAGAATCTGGATGTGGAAGTAGTGATTCCTTGGGCAGCGGTTTTTTTAAGTATTATCGAATTGTAATTCTAACCCAGTATTAGTTTGCTGTATTATTGTACTTGGTAGACAAACCAATATTATTGTCGTCTTCTAGAAGTTCTAAAAGGGAATTACCATAAAATTTGCTTGCTTACCAAGTAGCCTATTACAGAAATTATTCCTAGATGACGCCACATACAAATCACTGACAATAATCAATCATGCATTATCTTATACTCTTATGAATTTATAGAAAATTAATAACATGATTGCAATGTTCAAATTCTCTCAGGGATCATGGATATATTTGGATGGATCTTATAAACGATCTCTAATCTTTGGTTTGGGTGGTCTGATGTCTCAATACTGAGATTTTGGCTAACCAAAAAAAACTTCATCATACAATAAAGTGTAGATCAACCTAAAAATTAGTTGGTAAACAAAAAACAAAGTCGTTGTACTATTTAATTGTAGACCAAATTGAAAATGGTTAGTGAACATAAAAAAATGTCATTGTACTATTTAATTTGTTGCTCTATAAGAAGATATGATTATTAAACTACTATTTGTTAACGAAAACAAATAAAGTTGTTGTATGACTATTCTTTTCTGATTGATTTAACTATGAAACTAGATAGGTGCGATTTTATATGCTCTCTTTGGTTGAATTCACCTATCATTTTCTTTGAGTGCATGTTAGGAAAGCTTTCTCCTTCCTGGTTTAACCACTTATCCCATATATTCTTTCCTTTAAATATAATCAGCGCAGAGGAGCCTTATTTGCTGCATATACCGCCACTAAGACACTAATATTTTCTCTCCCCACACCACCTGTCATCCTAGAGCATGGTTCCCCCTTTGCCCGACAACTTTTGTTTTAAATGGGCCCAAACAACAGCTCGTTCCGTCGAGGTTTCATGGAGCGTTAATTCATGCAGTGTCTTTTTTGCTAATTTAAAATAATCATCTATGGTGAAGGGGTTCATACCACACTTTTTTCTGGCATACTTTACACTTTGTGGTTTCTTAATAGATAGCCGATGGCGTTTTGCAAAGGCTAGAAAGCAATCTTCTCATGGGACTACTTGTTTAAATGGCGTCTTCAGCTTATTTCTGGAAACATAGTCCCCAACAATCCTTAATACTTCTTTCCGGCTTAGCCACCACCCCCATTTTTTCATTGTTTTTGGTTCACCGGCCAATATATTTTCTTGTTCTATGGGAATTACTGGAGCACTACTCAATGTTTGGCTAATTATTCCATGAAGTCCTCTAATTCGTGTGCTTAATATCATTTTAGGCATGTTATACTTTTTAGAAGCACCACATAAAGTTATGAAGCCTCCCTTTATTTCGTTTATGGTAAAAGTTTTAGTATTTCCTTTGAATATCTTTTACCACTGTCACCTTTTCTAATATATGTCTTTACCATCTTACTAAAAATGATATAAGTATCTGCTTAACAAGTGTTAGTGGACAACTCATTCAGAGAATTAAAATTCAATTATTTTACAGATATTATTAGTTAAGTTCTATAGAAAATAGTATCTCGCGTGCTGGACTGGGCAAGTGTGTACTTAAAAATACGATTTATTTAGTTAACTTAATTAACAATCTTACCTGCTGGCAAAATATCACGTTAAAAACTTTTAAAATGTAGGAGTTGTCTCTGGGTAATCTAATAAACTGTATAACCTATACGTCTCCGACTTTCCGGAGTTTCCGAATACGAAACTTGCCAAGTATGCCGACGACACGGCCTTGTACGCGAACTCGCACAACGCTCAGGCGGCGAATATGCTGCTGAAGGCGCACATGGCTCGTGCCACGGCATATTACGACAAGTGGAAGATTCGGATCAACCCCGAAAAGTCGGAATCTATATTTTTCATGCGTCGCTTCACTGAGAACCGTATTCTAACGCCTATTTCGGTGAGGGTTCGCCAAATTCCTATTAAACGGTGCGTGAAGTACCTTGGGGTTAATTTAGATAAGAGACTGACGTACAACACTCACATCAACGACACCATACGAAAAGTCTACTCCATGTCCAGGAGTTATCCGCTCCTAGCCAGGTGTAGCGGACTAAACAGGACCAATAAAAAATTGCTATATATGATGGTGATCAGGCCGGCCATCACATATGCGGCGCCGGTGTGGTGCAGCATCTCGGCTAAGACAATGAAAGAACTCCGTGTTTTAGAACACAGATTTATGCGCCTCATTTCTGATTCGGACAGATACACCTCACTCAGAGATCTGTACGCCCGCTGTAACGACATAACCCCACTAGCGGAGTACGTCCAAGAGATTTCGCAAAAATTCTATGAATTCAAACTGGGCGATAGTCCGCTAACCCGCAACATAACACACATCAGACAGCATAATGCAATTCTATTTAATCTGAAACACCCACCCATTACCATACCAGACGTTGCCTATTTTCAGGCAACTTCCACCTTAGCTAACATCTTCCCTACTATCTTTACTATATCTTTATTTTTACCTATCAACTTTACAATTTTAACCCCTTTCTATTCGTTTTCTGTTTGTTCATTGTTTTACCATTTTTTGTTCTTTTGTCCTCTTTTTGTCCCAAAATTTACTTCTCGGCCGATAACCTTTTAGAAATTATAATTTTTAAAACCAAAACTTTTATTCTTCCCCTATTTTCCTGGAGGCAGGAAGACCACCAGGGTGGAGATTACTTCGAACGGGTTTTTTCATTGTGTTCTATTTTCCCGTGACAGTAATCAAAATTTTTCAATGATCTGTGTGCGCACAGATCTCACCACGACGTTACACGCCGTGCTTATTTGGTTGGCTCCGGGGCAGGTTTCCGGCTAAGCGCATGTATATTTTTGCTTTCAATAAAATCTTTTTGAACTGAAATTGAATTGTCCCTTGAAGTAAAGCTTTTACCCCCCGTTTTCGAGGGCGGGGAACATGATAGTGACAATATTTTCCGACCTACCCTCCACTCCTTTTTTCGAGTTTCTGGTGCTCGGCATTTTTTTTATCGGAAAATTTTATTAATGAAAGTTGTTCAGAATTATCCAAAAACCTTAATAATAAATGACCTAGATAAGGGTTGAACAACAAAATAATTCGTTACAGCAAACTGATAGCAGAATATTTTAGAACATATCACAACTAAAAAAGAAAAAATAATCCGAACCACCTGCGGTTATCTGGGGTGAAATGGGGTGGGTTTTTAGGGGTGAAAAACGTTTTTTTGCAATTTCTGGGTTAATTACGCATCCTATCGAAAAAAGTTGATTACAAAAGTTGTAGGTAATAAAGAAATCTACAACTTGTGTGGAGAGCATTTTTATCCTAACCTCAAAATTTTTCGAGATACACGCAAAAAACCCCCTTTTCGGTTTTTTATTTTTTTCTTCCACAAAAATAATTAGATTTAGCTCGAACTTGGTGAAAGTATATATTTTGATGTCCCACATAAGCATAATTTTTTTTAAAGCAAAATATTTAACGGTTGTTGTTTAATTCAATTAAAAAAAAAAGTGAAATTTTCAACTGCGATTCTTCATAAAAGTACTTGTCCGATAGAGTTCGGACAGGGCTCATTTTTTTTGTTTTTATGTCTACTTTCAATAAATAAAAAATAGATATATAGTGCAATGGGAAAAATTGCCGGAAAATCCAAAATTCCGAAAAAATGCCTTTTTTCGTTGTATGTTTTATAATTATTGTCAAAAATTTGTTATTATTTATTACAATTTAATATTTTGTAATATCAATGTATGCTACAAACAATAAGTAAAATAATTAATAAATTAATTTCATTCCTCAACCACGATTGAATTATTAAACAAACAAAAAAGTATGATCTTGATTTCTATGCCTTCTATTGTAACGGTATTGGTACGGGGTATAAATGACCGCATTTTTATTTATTTGATAATCTAAATATATTTACTTTTAATTTTGATTGTTAATAACTTTTAAATTGTAAAAATTGATAAAAATTGCTTTGTTAATTTTAATTATTAAACATAATATAAATAATTTTTTGTAAAAATAATAAATGTACTTTTTAATACATGTTTCTAATATATTTACATTTTGTAGTAAACATACAATTAATAATAATAATAAAATGGCTTTATTTATAATTAAATTTACATCATATTTCTAAACTAAGGCGAAGTCTAGCTTAATAGCTACTCAACTTAACCTTTTACATTATAATAATTTATGTGCGTAGAGTTTATGTCAATTAATAAATGTGTATCTTATTAAAAGAAAAATTAAAATTAACAAATTCATAACAATATCAATTATGGTAGGTATGGTAGGTCAAGTCCAATGTTATGCCGATGATACTCAATTGTTTTATAAATTTCCTTCTGAAAACACAATAAATATTCGTGATTTATTTAATTCGGACTTAGACTCTATTCATAATTATGCTAATCAAAACAGTATTAAACTAAATGCTACCAAAAGTGCAGTATTGTGCTTTACTTCTAATAAAACACGGGAATACACGAAGAGGCAAATCTAAAGATCGCTATCAATGGACAATAGTTGCCCCTTCTAAATGAAGCAAAAAATTTAGGTCTTATTTTTGACTATAAGATGCGTTTCACGGAGCACGTGGCAGTTTTATTAAAAAAAGCATATTACTCATTGAAAATGTTATATTTTAATATAAGTATTCTAAATTTTAAAGTAAGAAAAAATTGTGTGAAAATCTTGTGCCCATTTTAAATTATTGCAATATAGTATACTTTTCATGTCTTGATAAGATTAAGCAATATCGTTTGTAAAATATGCAAAGTAGCTGTTGCAGATTTGTATTTAAACTCAAAAAGTACAGTCATTTGTATATAACGCAATCCCGATCTACAATAATATAGATGACCAACTGAAAACCACTTCTGTAAATAAATTTCGCAAAACGATAAAATCTCATTTCCTCTCTCCAAATTTTATAAGATAGCAATTGGTTTTATATGTGCGGATGTATGTGGGTATATATACACATATTTACCTTTTCTTAGTCTTTAGTTTTAAAAAGTACATTCACTATTTTTACAAAAAATTATTTATATTATGTTTAATAATAAAAATTAACAAAGCAATTTTTATCCATTTTTACAATTTAAAAGTTATTAACAATCAAAATTAAAGGAAATATATGTAGATTATCAAATAAATAAAAATGCGGTCATTTATACGCCGTACAAATACGGTTACAATAGAAGGCATAGAAATCAAGATCATACTTTTTTGTTTGTTTAATAATTCAAACGTGGTTGAGGAATATAATTAATTATTAATTATTTTACTTATTATTTGTAGCATACATTGATATTACAAAATTATATTAATTGTAATAAATAATAAAAAAATTTTGACAATAATTAAAAAGCATATAACGAAAAAGGGCATTTTTTCGGAGTTTTCGATTTTCCGGCAATTTTTTCCATTGCACTATGTATATTTTTTTTATTTATTGAAAGTAGATATAAAAACAAAAAAAATAAGCCCTGTCCGAACTCTATCGGACAAGTACTTTTATGAGGAATCGCAGTTGAATATTTCACTTTTTTTTTCTTTAAATTGAATTAAACAACAACCGTTAAATATTTTGCTCCAAAAGTAGTGCTTATGTGGAACACCAAAAGGTATACTTTCATCAAGTTTGAGCTAAATCGAATTATTTTTGTGGAAGAAAAAAATAAAAAACCAAATAGGGGTTTTTTGAGTGTATCTCGAAAAATTTTGAGATTAGCATAAAAATGCTCTCCACATAAGTTGTAGATATTTTTATTACCTACAACTTTTATATTTGACTTTTTTTGATAGAATGCGTAGTTAAGCCATAAATCGCAAGAAACCGTTTTTCACCCCTAAAAACCCACTCCATTTCACCCCAGATAACAGCAGGTGGTTCGGATTATTTTTCCTTCTTTAGTTGTAATATGTTCTGAAATATTCTGCTATCAGTTTGCTGTAACGAATTATTATTATTTTTTTAATTCTGGCACTTATCTAGCCTGGCCTATAAGCCCAATATTTCATCAAAATAAAAAAATTGAAAAATTGAAAAAATGATAAATTTAAAAAATATAAAAAAAACTAATAATTACTTGACAACTACCTGACAGAGAATATTATTTAGGTATTATGCAAATCACAACTAACACAATTTTTTATTTATTATGACAAGCTTGGTTTAATTTCAAACAAAATTGTCATGAATTTTTTTAACAAAAAAAGACCATTTAAATGATATTTTTGTACTTGGACATTATTTTTTTTTTAATCAATATTTTTAAATTTTGATAAAATCGGATCCAGGGTTTTTGGACAATTCTGAACAACTTGAATCGGAAAATTGGAATTTCCAGTTTAGGGGTAGTTCTTGAAGGATAGGTCGGAAAATATTTCACCATCGTGTTCTCCGCCCTCGAAAACGGGGGGAAGATGTCTTGCGGTCCAGTCGCAGAACTTTTAGACTTCTTTCAAGGGACTTAATGCCCTCTCTATTCAAGCTAAATGGCAACTACCAGAATGTGTGCAAAATTTTTGTTAATAATAATGGCAGTTCTGCAACGCTACATACATACGCCATACGCCTATATAAATGATGTGTAGATTGAATATATTTCAATATACTTCTCGTAGATGATAGCACCTATTTATAATTTTAATGAAATTACAATTTGTAATTACAATTGATTTAAATCAAATAATTTAAACTACTTCAACTCTGGAAATTACTAATTTTATTAATATCTATTCGGACATTGAAGATGTATCTGTATCATTCACATTCACAATACTCGAAATAGACTAAAGGCAATCAAATATCCTTAGTTTTAAGTAATTTATTGCCACTGCTGTCACCTAATTTGCTGTTTAGGTAAACCTGACACCGCTTGTCAAAATATTTTTATGAGGGCATAACTCTAGTTTAGACTAGCGAGGGTGTGCCTCGGCCTGCCACAACTTCCCCTCAATTAAATAAACTAAATTTAATTAATCCACCGTAAGGAGCTTTAAATTTGTAACCACGTCATTAGCGAAATAAGCTTTACCTACCAACACATCGCCCGAAGGTGGTTGAACGGTGGCTGTTGATCCCCTCAATTTCAATCGCCCAAAGCAATGATCTAAAGTGTATAACTGGTGATTGTAAGCAGCCACGGCGCGCCAAATCGGATGCTGCGTACGCTAATTAGAGGAAGCTGCTATTCACTCCCGTTCAGGTCGCATGGCAACTCTCCTTTTAAAATGGATCAGGTTTGGAAAGAACTGATCCTTCGCTTCCTCTGATATATTTTAACGGCTTCGTCGATAACAAATAGCGTTTTGAACTTGGTCTTATTAAATTCGCGAAATTTATGTTTTATATTTACTCACGTATGAAATAAAAAGATGTACTGTGTATTTATAAGGGGCGGTTTAGCTAGAACTTCCCAGGCCGATTACTGGGAGAGTAAAACCAGTATTGAAAATTGAAATTCTGCAAACGTCGGCTGACGTTTTTCTTTAAATATCTTGGAAGTAGGTAAACGTATAAAAATAAATTGCTGATAAACCCAAAAGTGCACATCCCACAAGTTGCTTTACCCAACAGCCTAATGAAAAACAATTATTTTTGTTTATAACAATTAATAACCATTAATACAAATATTTTACAACAATACGCTTAAAATTGATGAAGTTAATAATTGTATCATCATGAAAATATTCACAGGAAAACTAGTTTTACTTATGTCGGCGCTAGAGCCTTTATTGTGACTTTTTGTTAAATAATTGCTTACGGCAGGATGATGGTTTGCTGAATATTTTTGTAGTTCATATATCACCGCAATTATTAAAAATAGAATAGTTTACAGAGCAAGAAGTTTTGAATTCTCTAAGAAAAAATCAAGCCTAAATGCATGATGGGCCCTGTCAAAATTCCAGGCTTTTAAATTACATGATATTTACAGTTCCTCTCACCTTTTTTTTTTTTATTTAATTTGGCCATTAAATCTAATTTACTCCCCGATGTATTGAAATGTTCTGGAATGATTCCTATAGATAAAAAATCGGCAGCTACTAGAAGCGACTGAAACCTCCCCACACGGTGGATCTTTATAAGCTGTGACAAATATTACATCGGAAATCAGAGCACTGAACAAACAGATAAATTATACGTGACTTTGGAGCCATCTCTTTCATGAATAGATATCGAACGAACTGAAGTGGATTACAAGCAATCTGTTAAAACATAACCTTTTTTGTCTGTTTATGTTGCATGTTAATCCGTCACTGGAAACGAAGAGGCGTATCTATAATGTATATTTATGTGAGATACGCCTCTTCGTCTTTCCAGTGACGAATCATTTGCCGGAGATTATAAGGGTATTAATAGATAACGTTTCGAATATTTTGTAGAACATTGGATAACGAAAAAAATAACAACACAAAATTTAACCAAAATGACACTCTAACCTCAACAAGTCAGTAACATTATGGACAATTTCAAGCATGCGTCAAATTAAAATCTGCCTGCTCGATCAAAAAGGTCCGAGCAAATCGAGCTTCGTCCGAGGCCTTTATTTTGTAATATTCGAACGTTTCAGATTTAGCTGGGTTAGGTCGATTTGCATTAAATGAACGATTGTGACGCGTCCCATTAATTAGACGTAATATCCAAACACGGCTATAAACAATTATTACCTTTAAAAAAATCAACCAAAATAAGTTTTGACATCTGTCAAAAATATTTGGGTTTTTTTACTTTTACGAATGTTGATTTTTAGGTTATGAAATATATTTAGGGACATAACCTATAAATGTACCATAACCTATAAATCAACATCCACAAAGGTTATCAACCTAAATATTCTTGACAGATGGCAAAATGCATTTTCCCCTAACAATAATACCAATATTTTTTGGATGCTGTCATGTGTGCATATATAACGAATTCTTTTTAATTTTTTTCACGGAAACCAAATCGAAAGGGTGCAAGTGAAATTTTTACTGCTTTTCAATGGTTCGATTACAAATTGTAAGTAATCATAAAACAAAACCTTTTCAGATATCCTGGAGCACTAAAGAAACCCTTATGCAAAGTTTCATCCAAATCCGTTTAGTAGTTTCGCCGCTCTCGTGCTAATATACATACACACACACATACACACACATAGACATTTTTCAGAAACCACTTTTTTAGGTTCCTGGGACCTCAAAACATAAAGATTTGATGTTATCTCAATTTTCGATTTTGGACCAATTTCAGTAACCTCCCACAATTTTATTGTGGGGAGGTTAAAAAGGTGAAAAAAACAATATTGAGAATTTATTAATTAATTACCAGTCAGTAACAGGAGATACATTAATGCTCTAATTATAACTAATTATTTGTTTTTCCTAGAGAAAGAAATAATATTGCATTCAAAGATATTTAAAATCCTTCAACAGTATCAAATAATTGATTTATTATTTTAGGATCGTCAGCAAAAAACAGTTTTGAGTAATTGATTTGATAATCTAGATCAATGATGAAAAAAGCAACGGACTCTTTGACTCTTGAGGGACAGTAACACAGAGTGGTCAATTTGATCAAAAGTCTTCTGAAAATCCACATAAATCACTCTGCTATACTTGGACTTTGGTTATCTAAAGTTTCCAGAAACACTGTGCGATACCAGACAAATTTTTAATACATCTATTTTCCGCGAAGCCATGTTGGCTGGAGCGTATAATATTTTTAGTTGATTCGTAGGTATACTTGACTACACACTTGTTAGGCGTGTAAAAAATATCGGCGTCTTTGGCGGTGCGATGCGACGTGTTCGATGGTCAAAGGCGCCGATATTTTTTTAGTGCTTCGTAGACCTGAAGACAACTATACATTGGTATAGAGTATGATCCTTTTCAAATGGACACACCTTAGTAACTCAGTTATTGGTCATCCAATTTCAACCAAATTTGGATCGGTATCAAAGACCTTTACTATATCCTTTTTGAGTAAAACAAAACTTATTTCAGTCATTGGCGTGCATTTTTATTAAGAAAAAAAGGTCGATTTTTCGAAAAATCATATTAAGCATTTTTTTGTTGAAAAACTAATGCAATGTTATCTATCAGCATGGTGTAGGACTTCTATATTCAGAATTTAACAGCATTTTGATTTTTGGTTTTCGAAATATGGCCCCCTTAAAATTTTGCCGAATCTCTTCTCGTAAAAAGAGTAGGGATCTTTTACTTGCCTAACATTTAATAGATAAGGGACCGTCTGCTTTACATCCCCTCCGAACAAAGCCGGGATATGAAGTTGTGCGCCCCTAGGCACTAGATTTTTTGGCGCCCCCTTAGTGGTTAAATAAAATGACGCCTTCGGCGCCAGCCAGGCAAATTCGTCGGAGGCGAAAATTTTTTGCGTCACCACTTTCAATATTTTGCCAAAAAATGAGTTTTTTTTTGGGATTTTTATTGCTCTTCAATTTTAATTTTGTTATCTTAAAACGAACCTGAACCAACCTCCATTTGTTTAAAAGTAGGTACAGATGAAAAACTCATTTTTGTTACATTTTATTGAAAAACATAAGTATAGGACATAAAAAAATAGCAAACAAAAAAATGACTTGGCAAAAACGGTTCAACAAAAGCTATCGAACTAAAAAAGCCGACAAATAATAAAAAATATTTAAAAATAAACAAATCTAGGTTCTAGAAATAGATCATTAAACAAGCTAAAAACGTACTCTTCACCAATTTACTGAGCTTTTTATATAATTGTTACACGTTCTATGTACATATAGGATACTCTTCGCAGTTTTCTTGTAAATAATGTTAGTCTTTGGACATTCTAAATGTTGTCATATCAACTTTGTTGTGAAAAAAATTAAAAAAAAAACATCACCTGTCTGGGACTCGAACACACGATCTTTGGATTGCAGGCAAAACTTTAGCCATTGGACCATCAGACATTACTACAAAAACTGAATGTCTGTAATATATGTGTATATCTTTCGAGCGAA
Organism: Rutpela maculata; assembly: GCA_936432065.2. Taxonomy (NCBI): domain Eukaryota; kingdom Metazoa; phylum Arthropoda; class Insecta; order Coleoptera; family Cerambycidae; genus Rutpela; species Rutpela maculata. The sequence goes on from OW386289.2 coordinate 10,140,340, forward strand.
TAATATTTCAGCGCATTTGATAAATTATTATGAAATATATATTAGTAAAATGAATAATCAAAAAAAATGTATTATAGGGACAATATTTCGCAAGATTTCTATTTGAGTACAAGCGAAAAAAATTAATAATTTTATTTTTAATTAAATGATTATTAACTTTTTTATTTACTGATGGATTTTCCTCAAAAACAATCCGGCTGCTCCATGCCAAAACACAGTATCTGACAATTTTTTCAAAAATGAGTTTTATGCATATAGGTACACACTGTGTTTGGGCGCATCTTTAGAGCTGGTCTATTTATCATTTCTTTCACTGGTTTAGGAGATATGACATGTTGAAAACACAGTATCTACACCATTCGTACCTTTTTCCTAGTCCAAAACAAAGCATGTGCTTTATTCGACATCAAAACACAGCATGTACCAGATACTGTGTTTTGGGAGTAATGAGATTTTAAAATTTTTGGCGATAATACACAGTATCTACAAGATCGTATTATGTTAGTTGATGTAAGTGTTAAGACCGAAGTCTCCGTTCAAGAATTATTGCTCTATGTGGCACGAAGGTGTAGCAGGACGTGAGGCCCACAATATTGTCGATGATATTTTCAGAGTTTTCCAGGAATAACGAGACGTAAAAGAGTTTATTTTTTGGACAGATAATTGTACGGAGCAAAATAAAAATTGGATTTTGTACTCATCTGATTTATTTAGTAAATCAAGAAAGTGGGCCAGATTGCGTAATTTTACTTTATCTAACTAAGAGACACACACTCATATGAGTTCCGATGGCATTCAAGGAAACATCGAGAATAGAATAGCACAGATTCGTAATATATGTGATTACAACGATCTTTAGGAGGCAGTAAGCTCTTCAGGAAATGGCATTCAAGTTTGGATGTAGCTGTTTTTCATAAATGGCAGAAAAAAAGAGGCAGGTCCTAAAAAATAGCAAGGAGAATTCTTTAAATGGTTTTTTGCTAAGTCGTGTGGTTGAGGTACGGTTCAAGAAACCAACCAGTTGCTTGAAATACAAAACTGATTTTGGCCAGACAGAATATACCTTACTAGATTTTTTTACAGAAGAAATTCAACTTTTAAAATATGCTTGAATTTGTATCAAAACGTGGGGTATTGAAGTACAAAAATGAAGAAATAATTAAAGTTCTAGGGCATTTATGCCTAAAAATAGGTTGACTTTTTTTAGAAACCTTACAGAAAGCGATACTGTTCCGGACTTAGTCGAAAACTATGACGTTGAAAATGTGCAAAATAGTACTTAGAATTTTTTTATTGACAACTAAATAAATAAAAATAATAACTAAGTAAATAAACACATATATTTACTGCGTTTTGTTATTTAAAGAATTTTTTGTGAAATATTTTAATTTATTTCACTGTCGCAGTTCATTTATTGTTGCAGATACTGTGTTTTGCAATAACAAAATACTTGCACTCTCTACGTCAGAACCAAGTATGTGTCAAATCAAAAGTTAAAGCTTAAAATTAATAAATTTAAATTATGGGGAAAAAATCGTATAATCAACTATATTTATTATCCAAAATATATTTGACATATATTAAATACTTTTTAAAGGCAAAGCAGAAACACTAAAATCGCTTTTACGACGAATTACTATTTAATCACATACTGGGTTTTGGCATGGAGCAGCCGAATCCTCTAGCTAACACTAACTTACTTTCCAAATTTCGATACATTTGGACTTTTCTTTCTTAAGTTATCGTGCTCAAAGAAACGTGACGGATGAACGGACGGACGGACATTTTGAAAATTGTTCGGAATTCGTTCACTAACACAATGATACGAAAATTTTTTCTCTACGAGCGATATTCACGGTTTTAGAAAAGTGCCGATCAAATGCAATATACAAAACAAAACAAATTGTCTTTGCAGACTTAAAAAATTGCTTTCTCAGATGCAAACTGATATATTATGCTGTTGGAGTCTGTTGCATCTAACAGATCACTATTTAAGTGTAGGAGAGTTAATTCGCTTAGTCTTTCTTAATTTCTTAAATAATTATTTAAGAAATTCGTTAGAAAACGAAAGACTAAGTGAATTTACGTATTTTAATGTTGATAAAGATCTCTCCCCTGTACGGTTAGTTACTGCGCCAAACTTAGAAATATCCGTAAAGCGACTTCGATGTTAGGAAATGTAGAGGTAAAACCTTTAGATCTAATAAATTTTAGCATTTCTTCAATCCAAAATCCAATTAAATCCGTCATTATCATTGTTCATTTGATGTTTTCTGTTCGCTTTTATGATGAATTAACACTAAATAATAGGTATGTATGACAGGTGTTTCTGCATTTTATGCTTTAGATTTAAAAATGTCGGTTTTTTTTCAGAATTATTGTTAATGAGGATCGCCTTCGGCGCCCCTAGGCACGTGCCTAAAGTGTCTAGTGGTAAACCGGCACTGCCTCCGAAGGATGGCATATCCACTACGTAATCCTCGTCTTGAAATTACATAGCTTCCGCGTATACACTGATATACAAGCCGCTAAAAGGTGGGACGAGATCGCTGTGTTCCCAATATGGATTTCACCCATCTAAGTACTAACCGCGCTGCACGTTGCTTCACTTGAAGTTTCGAGGATACATACACAATGAAGACGCATCTACGCTCGTCCTCTTTAATATAATAATTCTAGAAAAATTAACTGTTCAGTTGAGTTAAGCTAGCGTTACTAGATGGCGGTACCATTTCATCTGATGCCGGCAACCTTAGAACGTAAAAGCGAGAGATTGGTAAAATGCAATATTGTCTGGCTTTACTCATAGTGTGATTGGTAGAAGCATGATAGAGAACTCTTTGTTGTGAATACCAGTCTATAAGTTACAACACGGATGGTTTAACGTATTGTTATGTGTTGCAACCCCAGAATGTAGGCAACACAGAATTCAATTAGTTCGCTTGTCTGAATGTAGAAATTTGCACCTACTAGAAGCTCTGACATCTATTCTGACATCTATTCTGAACCTTATCTAGAGAATGGTGACGTCATACAGAAAATTCGGGATCTGTCATTTTTAGGTATATAAGGCCGCATTCTCGGCGGGAAGGGAAGTTTTGAATTGACAAGTGAGGTTAAGACTACAAAGTGATAAACATTGTTATTTTTAGTCAGTAAAGTGCATTTAAGTTAATAATAGTATTGTGAAGTATCCAGTAAATTATTTAATAAAGTGTGTTAGTGGTTATCTCTTGTTATAATTTTTGTAACCCACGGAATTTGCAAGGGTGGTTTCCTAGTAGTGGAAACACGTCACAGTATATTGTCTTTCTTGATTGTCATTACCATTACATAATTTATACTTACTTTGTTTTTTGCTTCACTTTGGAAATGCACTTTTATGTGACGTAAATGATGAAATTGAAAATAAAGGTCAGTAAACTCTAAAAAGTGACATAAAAACGTCTGAAAATAATTAATTACAAAACCTAATATTGAAGATGTACTTAATGAATTATTTATTCGTGAAATATTCTACCCAAATACCACTCTATAATTTTTTTCTCAAGCTAAGTTGTAGTTTTCATCCTATTTTAATGGGAAGAATTGATCCTCAGAATGATACCTAGCAATAAAATAGCACCTGGTATATATAAACTATAAGTTTAAGGTATTTTTGCTTGTAATAGGTGCTCTTAAATTCTGTAGTGATTAATACATCGCAATCTTACATAAATTACGGCCGGCTTTCGAAAGGTGCATTTACATTATATTCTCGGTACCCACACAACATACGATTAATGGAGCAGGATCTATTCCTAAAAATTATAAAATTGAATGGGTATGGTCCCTAGAAGTCGTAAATGCTGTGAATGGGTGACAACTTGACATGTCGAGTTGTAGCCGTCAATGTGGAGTTATATGTGGCTTGACTAATTGTTGTTATGGCCAGGTATGCCCCCCGAGGAGCGGTTCCACGAAGTCTGTCGTAAACGAAGAAGCTGACCGGAGAGAGGTCCTAAATGTAGGTAGGTAATAAATTTAACATAGACGTTTGGTAACTTGTAATAGATACAAAATTTTCTTACCAAAGCTAATCGGAGGAAAAAAAGTCGTAAAATATTATGTCGCTAATCCTACAGGTTTAACACTCTCTATGAGCATATTTTGCAATATTAATATTTATGTGTGAATATTGTCTCCATAATTAGTTGTTCGTGCTAAAAAAAAACGTAACAGTATATTTGCATAATGTACAGGGTGATTCTTTTATCGAGAGAAATGCGTTTTCTTGTAAACTACTGCATGCCACTCAAAATTAGGATAGAAAAAATAACAACATTAATAACATTATATTATTCGTAATAATAAAAGTATTTTTAAAAGGTAAGTGCCAACAAATAGTTTTAATAAGATACCTATCTAAATTTAAATCCAAAATTGCAACTAGCCATGAAAATGACAGACATTGGCCAACAATTGATTCGCAAAAACAAAGAGTATATATATTGTATTTGATCGGCACATTTCTAAATCAGTAAATATCGCTCGTAGAGAAAAAAAATTTCATATCATTGTGTTAGTGAACGAATTATGAACAACTTTCAAAATGTTCGTCTGTCTGTCCGTCCGTCACGCTTCTTGTAAGCACGATAACTTAAGAAAGAAAAGTCCGATTATATTGAAATTTGCAGAGTAAGTTAGTGTTAGCTAAAGGAAGAACCCTATTGTTTTTGAAGAAAATCAATCAGTAAATAAGAAAGATATTAATCATTTAATTTAAAAAACTATATTTTCTTAATTTTTGTCGCTTGCACTTAAATAGAAATCTTGCGAAATGTTACATGTCTCTTTTTTATAAAAGATATGCCATATATCAACTATCCAATAGCTTTCGCATTAGAGTTGATGGTCGAATACTTCATTCAATTAACAAATAGGTACGTACCAAATCGGAGGGTTTTTTGAAGTCCTTAAAGCAATATTTACAAGTCCCTAACAAACTTGATCCTCTATAATATATATTTTTTTGTTTATGCATTTTACTGATATATATTTCATAACAATATGTCTAATACGTTGAAATATGATTCTCGAAAGATATATACTACAGACATCCAATTTTTATCTCCGATTAAAGAACTTATATCTAGATACATAACAGGCTATCTTTTCACTATATACCTTGTTTGCTCCTAACATAGTCACATTATATGTCCATTAAAATGGATAGATGAACATCACATCCCATAGGCAACAGTGGCGTTGTGTGTGTAGAAAATGTGTAGAATGGTAAATATTTTCATTAATATGAATTATTGCAATTCCTGCATTACCGGCTCTTTATATAACGTGATGCAGGCATACGATATTACAGAAAGATAAAACAGTAAGATAAATATCTATTGAACGGATATTAAAATTTAATTGCTATTTACTTTATCACTGTAAACTGAACTTCATCATGTTACGACTATGGAACGATCGATTTTCTTCTTTTCTAAACTGCTTTCTGCAAACGGCACGGCACTATTTATTTGCACAAAATATATTGTCACTAAACTGTGTAAATACGAATAGAGAATATTATTTAGGCATTAAGCAAATCACAACTTAAAATAAAATTACTTTTTCACCAGTTTTTGGTCGGAGAACACGAAAAACATTTATTGACATTAATGGCCGAACTGTCAAACTGATATTATGATAATCGAACTGAAGCCGATCGTGTACGAGCGGCCGCGAATACGCCGATGGGCCAATCAGCAACTTATGGGAAGAAGTACCTTAGAATGGGAGTCTTTCGGGATCATAAAAGTCATGCCATTATGTATCTAGATATAAGTTCTTTAATCGGAGATTTTTATACAGATCTCCGATGGTAGAGCGGGTAAAGTTTTGCTTTGTAATACCGACGCGGGTAGGAATTTTAATTGTTTTTTTCTTTTTATCATTGTCGCCAAGCCGAACCGCACTTGCCCTGCCCAGCCCTACAATCACCACGACGCTACGCGCCGTGGTTGTCTGGCTGGCTTCGGGCCAGGTTTTGGGGAGGCACATGTGTATTTATTAATGTTAATAAATTTTATTTGCTTTGCTTTGCAATCCAAAGATCCCGTGGTCGAATCCTAGTCAGGTTGGGTGTGTTTTTTTTTCATATATTTTTTTTTACAACAAAGTTGGTATCACAAAATTTAGGATGTCCAAAGACTAACATTATTTACAAAAAAACTGCGAAGAGTATCCTATAGAATGTGTAACAATTATATAAAAAGCTCAGTAAATTAGCGAAGAGTACCTACGTTTTTAGCTTGTTTTCATTCCTATTAGTCTAAAGGTAGTTCACTTTTGTCTACTTTATATGTACGGAAAACGAAATTTTTAAATTCTATCCGGTATGCTAAGCTTCACCCACACAACTTTGTACCTATTTCATTGTTTCAATGAAGACCTTTATGAGTACTATTATAACTTGGGCAGTTTGTCCAGCACCGCTGTATGTAACTTTAAAGGACTCCGCACAAACCTTATGGGCTTGAGTTCCCGGTCGATTCGTCTGAATTTGATCAAAAGTGTTCATAGGCCCAAAGTCCGAAAATGAACAGTTTTCGAGATATCAAGGACGCAAGGTCTCAAAAAATGGGATATTTCCATGAACCTCGATGGAAAAAAGTGCTCTGACCTGGAGGTCAGACCATGTTCTCGTTATGTTTTTAGGGTCGCTGAATTCAAATCCGGGGTCCGTTAAACCCCATCACGTCAGGGTCAAGGGCATTTGAAGGTCAAATTGAGAAAATACCGTAAAAAAATCTGAAAAAATTCACATACATATTTTTAGGGTCGCTGAATCCAAATCCGCGGTCCGTTAAACCCCATCACGTCAGCGTCGAGGGCATTTGAAGGTCAAATTCAGAAGAGACCGTCAAAAATCTGAAAAAATTCATATACATGTTTTTGGGATATCTGAGTCCGAATCTGATATTTTCTTAGGTCCACAAGTGTACAACCTCACACCGCAGACAGGTAGCTGACACCACAACCACATAAACTAACACAGAAGACCGGAGAGCCAATAATCACGAGACCTGGGGGACACAAAACATCAGACAGCAGCCCCAATAACCACGAGACTCGGGGGACACAAAACAGCAGACAGTAGCTCCAATAACCACAGTGCATGGTAGCGAGATATGACCTGTGCAAAAGTTGTATGGTTCAGAGGGAGTTAGCTGATGGTTACCTCAAACTTAACCTTGAACTTGATGCTCAAGGTTATTTGAAGGTCAACGTTGGTATTTTAAGTTATTTTTCAGATAAACTATACGTTTCGGTAAGAACGGGATATTCTACGTTTAGTTGTGGTATCATGAGTGGAGTCTAATTCACTCCCTAAATCATGACGTGATTTTTATTTCCTATTTATTCCATCATCTTATGTTATTCACTGTTAGCTTTAGTGTTACCCAACGCGCACCGGCGTGGAGGAAGCTAATCAGATTTTGCACGTCATGTGGCTACCTGTCTGCGGTGTGAGGTTGTACACTTGTGGAGTTAAGAAAATATCAGATTCGGACTCAGATATCCCAAAAACATGTATATGATTTTTTTTCAGATTTTTGAGGGTCTCTTCTGAATTTGACCTTCAAATTCCCTCGACCCTGACGTAATGGGGTTTAACGGACCCCGGCTTTGGATTCAGCAACCCCAAAAATATGAATATGAATTTTTTCAGATTTTTTGACGGTATTTTCTCAATTTGACCTTCAAATGCCCTTGACCCTGACGTGATGGGACTTAACGGACCCCGGATTTGGATTCAGCGACACTAAAAACATAAAGAGAATATGGTCTGACCTCCAGGTCAGAGCACTTTTTTCCATCTCGAGGTTCATGGAAATATCCCATTTTTTGAGACCTTGCGTCCTTGATATCTCGAAAACTGTTCATTTCCGGACACTTTTGATCAGAAATATGTTTTTTAACATTTGGATAACGTTATAAATATTATTGTTACCTATAGGTATTGAGTGAGTATAATTTTTGACAAGTTTATTTAGGCCAAACGAATAATTATTCATATTATTTACAGTTTTAAAGTCGGAATTCCATGAAGTCTGCCATAAACGCTAAAACAGGCCGCTGTGCTGGGGGCCTAAATTAAGGTAGGCAATAAATTTACGATGTTCAGCAACATGAAATTTACTTACCAAAACTAATTCGAGGCAAAAAATCCTCTGGTCACTAATGTTCATGTCTAAAGTTGTTATTTTTTTGCAATTGGTTACAGAGTAATATTTGAAATTAGAAAGTTATAAAATAAATTCATATTTGAACAAAGTTTTAGTAAAGTTGTTTGCGTACTATTTGGCGCTTAGATTTATTACTTTGTACAATATGTATTAAATTCGGGTAGAACATTTTTGAAGTTCTTGTATCCACAAAATTTCTCATACTTAATAAAGTAGTTGCGTTTTTAATATGTTACCGAGACAGTGGCCAAGACTGCTGTTGAGTGAGACAACATGGCTAATCGCTGTTTTCTCAGCTGAGTTCGAATCTCAGCTAGAGAAGATGGCAATATCGTAGGAAATGGTTGTTGTGATGTTATCTGTGTGTGCGTGTCCTAGTTTAGCTATAGCTAAACTATTCCAGGACTGTAATATAAATAAGACGGTAAAAAAAATAACGTCAACACTAGGTTTGGTTCAAAGCGATATATCGCGTAAATATTTTCGTGATCATATGAATAATAGAGCAAAAAAAGCGGGAGTGCCAGTGAATAATTCCTAGAAGATTTTATATTTTTATATATTTTACAGTGTGTCCCCTGATGAGTACCGCACTCTTGCAAATTTGGTTATTTTTGCGATTTGCCGAGAAAAAGTAATTCTATATAAATATCTATATTTTGCTTGTCTTAGGAAGTCATAAAAAGTTGACGAAATTTTTTCAATTATGAAGAAAAGCTTAGTTTAGTTGCAAAACAAGGAAATGATAATTTCCAAAAAAAAAATTATATTTTATTCAGCTAAGTTGAAAACTATTCCACATGTTGGTCTCCTACTAATAGACATTTTTCTAATCTTTTTCTAAATTCTTCATAGACAGATGAGATCGCATCTTTATTTATTTGCAACAGCATTGACAATTTTAGCTTTAATGGGTCTACGTCGTTTTCGATATTGTTTACGTATACTTTAGCCCTTTATAGGGCAGCTTATGATTAATAAAAATGTTTTTACACAGAAATGTATTTATTTATGTCTTAAGATAGTAAAACTAGAAATGTAACGTAAAAAAGTCTATGCAGTATTTTTTTGAGCAGGTCTTTATATTAACCAGTTACATTTTAAAAATATTGTTTGAAATACATGCCAGTTTATTTTTTTATTTTCTTTATTATTATTATTTTTTTTTTGTAAGAACAAAATAACATAAGGAAAAATCAGTAATAATTACACTATTCTACAGCCTACATGTATTGGAAGTAAAAATAGCAAATTATTAGCAACTTCGTCATGCTAAATAACAATATAAAAAGCAAAAGTTCAAGTTGGCTCCCAATACAGGTAATAAAGTGTAACGCAGGTATAGGGGTCTACAGACGATCCAGCTGCTGAGACCCGACATTATCGGTACGCTTTGAAGATAATTGGAATTCCAGCGGACCAGTTCACTTTTACGAATAAGTTCAAAGCATGCCGACAAGGCTGGCTCCATGCCGCTGGATCGTGTGTCGACTCCTTATAAACCCTAGTTTATGGGCGGTCCTATCAATCACAAATAACAGGTAGAATTAGAATTCTACGAAAAATAACTACCTTTATTTTGTCACTAAAACTAATATTCATTCTTAGGTAGTCGTATTTGTACCTTGTGCATGATAAGCGTTCATTTTCGAAAGTAAATAGTGCTAGTTTGAAAATATGCCACGAGATTGTGTAAATACACCTAAAAACTTTTGTTTTCCTATTTGTGGTGAAGTGACTTTTGCGCATCAAAAACGTAATTTTACTCCCAAAATTAAGAAGGCGTGCCAGTTGTATTTTGGTTGTACAATTGAAGATGACAAAAAAATGGGCACCTCATATATGTTGCAGCAATTGGGTTGTTGCACTAAGTTAAAATTTGAGGAGAATCTATGTTAAACAATAACAATTATTCATAAAAAATCATTAGAAACATGTAGAAGTTGAAAAGAAAGTCTTATAATATTATAATATTAATTACAAAAATACATGCATTTAAAACGGAGATGACATAATAACGGCAGTCTGTAGAGAAGTTAGTTATAAAACAACGAGAAATGGGTGCTAATTTAGAAACTCGCTGATAGCGACGTAGAAGAATGACAATCACGACAGTTTAATCTGACATTATATTTAACGTCAAATTCAACCGACGTTCATAGGTTACAATTCGGTATAGTTGAACAGCATCTAGTTATGGATAAATATAAGTACAGATAGTGTTTTCTGCCGTACTGTGTAAATAATACCATCAATTCACCAAAAAAACTGTTGTGTTCCAATAATAAACGCTGAACGTAATAATGAATGATTCAAAGCGACCAGAGAAGAACCAAGTCTTATTGTGGAGACCATTTCAATGTCAAGTAAAGTAACAAATTACAATGTATTCTAAGCGTTTTATTTGTGGTAAGTTGTATCTTAATGTAGGAATTTGATTTTTAATATGGGTTTATGTTGTAGGAAAAACGGCCGCATTACAAGACTTGTGTGGCGTTCTAGCTGTTACAAATTTAAATTACCCGCCAAACTGGTGGATAAAACAGGGTGTATTACTGTATTCTTAACGGCTCTAGATTAGAATGTTATTCATGCTTTGACTTTCTAAAAGGAGGGAAATTACTTTAATCTGCTTTTATGTATTTTATCTAGTTTATGTTGGAATAAAGTGCAGTTGTTTTGTTAGCTATTGATTATTTATGAAGCTCCCTAGACGCCGCATAATACTAGGATGGTCAATATAAATTAAGAAAGGAAATTTAAAAACTATATGAAACAAACTGTGAAAGTCGTCTAAAGTCGGTGAACACAATCAGTCGGAAATGGCTACGAATGCGTTGAATTATGTGTGTTATAAATACATATTGTTTATTGCTTAGATATATACTAGCATAAAGTACTTACCTATTTATTATTTTTTGTTATAATACAGACCTTTCTTGATATCTTCGTAAGTCTCATTCTGACTCTTCTTAGAAGTGAGTATCAATGGATAATAAATAATTTCTTTAGTAGATAAACTTATTTTGTTGTTTTCAGATACGCATGTATATAGTTAATAGGAAATAAAACAATGAAAAGGAAATATTTAATAAAATACAAAGTATAGTTAACAAATTCATCTAAATTAAATAAAAAAATACATATTAGACATATTATGTAATATTAATAAGATAAGATAAAGGAAGTTCTTGCAGAAATTACAATAGTTTGTACTGTCTATATCAGCTGTAACGTAAGTACCTTGCAGCTTTTGCACTTCCAACCATTGCAATGTCAAAACGATCGTTTCTTTTTAAAAATTCGCTTACCATAAATATATCTACCGCAAGTAGAATGCCAGAATTAGCTTTTACAGATATACTGCCTTGGTCGTTTTGTAAAAAAATATTAACAATAACTGCAAACATCAATCACTGCTAGCTAAACGTCAAATTTACTTTTGACATATGAGGTTATTTTCTTTCTTGTCAGCAATGTCAACTTATTCGTCTTCATCTGTTCTGCTTATAAGTTCACATCTAACTGCCGTTATGATGTCACTACCGTTTTCGCGGCACATTCAAATAGTCGAAGTTTAACAATTTTTTAAAATATGTTGCGCTAAGAATTTTTCTTCCAAATTAAATATATAACTAAATTAAGTCCTCCGCTACCATATTTCACCATTTTTGAAAATTCGTCAACAATCCAATTGTAATTATCACAACCCATTCTACATATATTATTGTACTTATCCACTAACTTTTGTTAAATTATTCTTAATATATAAGCTTAAAATGACACGCAAACGGACGATACGCATAAAAAGTGAATGACCATTGCTTGTACCTAAACGAACACTGGTTGGATATTCACCTCATTCTGCATAACTCTAACGCATGATGCCAGCGGTTGAATCTCCGACCGTTGTCCGCCTGTACAATACTACAAGAGTCATTTGGTTAAATATACCATCGGTATCCGTTTGATACAAATGTTTTTTCGGCTTGGTTGAAATAGCGACCAGTACCCTAGAAAGGGTTAAATACTCCCATAAGAAGGAATCCAATGGCGAACGGGCTGGCCATGCTGTTGGTCCATAGCGGCCAACCCACATCACCGGTCGTGGAAGTGATTGTCTAACCATTGTCTAACTAGAATTGAATGTGATGGGGATCCATCTTGCTGAAAAATTATTTTTCTTCTAAATTCTGAATTTTCATTGTTCAAAACAAAGTTATTCAAAATTTCTAAATATGTATTTTTATTTAAATTTCCATCCATAAAATAAGGACCGATTATTCTGTGATGCATTATGCCGCCCCAAACATTTATTTTTTTTAATTTTTGACTATTGGTGGTAATTCGGAAATTAGGATTTTCCTGAGCCCAGTACCTACAATTTTGAGAAGAAGCTACCCCATTAGTAGTAAAAATAGATTCGTCCACGAATAAAATGTTTCGATTAAATGATCTAAGGCTAAGGCTAAAATTTTCTCGTAGGTTATTCCCGAGAGCTCTGAATTTTATCGGATAAACTGCGGGTAGCTTTTTTTTTGTAAAACTTTGCCTAGAGAATGTTCGAGACTTAATAATATACCTCAAAAGCCTGAGACCGAAGGCAAATTATTAAGTCGAGAACATTTGCTTAAAAGCAAAATTTTGCAAAAAATATAGCTACCCGCAGTTTGTCAGATAAAATTTAGAGCTCATGTATATGTATAGATTATTTCCCAAATGAACAAATTCCTTACGTACTTTTATAATTAGGTTTTTATTTATAGATAGACTTTTTTCATATAAGTTAAGTAACAGTCAATTAATTGACGGCAACGCGTTCTATAAACAACCTTTGTTTCGTAGCCATGGAAATGAACGCGCTAGGTGCTTATTTGGCTTTTGTTAAACGATCCTGATTGTAAATCTGATAGTTTGTGTCAGTTTGACATTAAAAATATTTTTGTAAAATTACATAAATACAACGTTGGTACATGGTAATTATAAACAAAAAATATTATTCTTGAATTTGTAATGTGTTTTATTTTGTTTTTAGTCCAATTGAGAGTAAATTAAATTAATTATGTGCATTTAAAAGCTAGACGTATTTACTCGCAAAAGATAGCTTGCCCTTATAGTCTATGTAATGAAGACAAAAATAGTGTAAATATTTCGTGCAAAGACGAGATTACCTTTCCCCCCGTTTTCCAGGGTGCTGAATACGATGAAAGTGGTGGGATAAGTTTTTGACCGACGAAACCCCCTGAAACGGTAAAAAACCACCCCTTTTTTAGGGATCCCTTTATGTTTTCATATATAAACGGGTCTGGGGAGTGATTTATCGACGGGTTATATATATTTGAAATTACATAGAAGGGGGTTAGAGGGTAAGTGGAATTCAGACAGCAGGCCTAGGGGATTGATTAAACCTCCCGAGAGGTGGAAAATCTTTTTTTTTCAAATGATTCGGTTCAAACGCGTATCCCCGTTTTCGGGGTTGCTGATCACGGGAAAAATATTCATTTTTAGCTCCAACCCCTCCTCACCCCTTAAACGGGCACTCACCAAAAAGTATGCTATCCAGGATTTACAGGTTTTTCGGCACATGATCGTTATTCCTGTGCATATCCCTTCATTTTTCAGGGAAGAGAAGGTGGTAGCGACCTCGTGGGTTGTTTCAACCCTTCCAAGGGATGTAAAATTCATTAATTATATTTTTATCATGATCAGCGCTGTGAAAACGGGGAATTGCGTATTGACGATCCAAAGTGAATTTTACTTGGAAGGCTTGAAGCAGGTTGCTACCCCCAGGCCTGCTCTCTGGATTCCACTTACTCTATAGCCCCCTTCCATGTTATTTCAAGTATAACCCGTCGATAAATCACTCCCCAGACCCGTTTATATATGAAAAAATAAAGGGATCCCCATAAAAAGGTGGCTTTGGCCGTTTCAGGGGGTTACGGCAGTCAAAAACTTTTCCCACCACTTCCATCGTGTTCAGCACCCTAGAAAACGGGAGAGGGGGAGGTAATCTCGTCTTTGCACGAAATATTTACAAAAATCTCGTCAAATAATGCTTCATTACAAAGACCATTATTTAGTGCAAAACTATTGTCATTAGTTGTAATTTAAAAATTCACGAAATGTCATTGGTCTATAATTTATTAGGGAAATAATCATCCATAATTAAACAAACATCCAAACGACGAGCATCATCTCCAACTTGAAGTTTGTGAATAAATTTAGGTTTGAATGCATAAAATTTGTTGCTGACTAAAATTTATTGATCATTTCCTTAACGACCATCTTGGGTGTTCTTGTACAGAGTTTAAAACTACAAGGGTTGTTAAATTACTTTTGTATTTTATCTAAGTAATCAGCTGTCACCAATAATAAGATGAATTGTGACATTACAATTTTGTCAAAGAAGCATCAGTCTTCAAACAATTTATATAAAATCATCATCAAATAAAAGAAATACAGTCCAAAGTCTCACTCATTTCAAAAAGAGAAAATCAAGGCTTTCAGCCTCAACAAGGGTAGCAGCGTCATCTTTGTCGTCATTTAATTGTTTTTTGTTTATATTTTTTACATTCCCAGTGGAATAAAATTTATAAATTAATTTACGCACTGCTCTGCGAGTCATTTTAACACCTGAATACTTCTCATTAAAAACTTCTATTGCGTATTTATAAAAAACATTTTCGATTCCATAGCATTTGACCAAGTAAATTCGTTGTTCCATTCGCTGTTAGCATGATTCAATAATCAGTAATTCATATTTTTATAGAAAATACATAATACGAATAAATATCCATTACACTGACATTGACATTAATTCATGGCATACTTGATGTAATCTCATCTGTCTATGAAGAATTTAGAAAAAGATT
Source organism: Rutpela maculata (assembly GCA_936432065.2). Classification (NCBI taxonomy): domain Eukaryota; kingdom Metazoa; phylum Arthropoda; class Insecta; order Coleoptera; family Cerambycidae; genus Rutpela; species Rutpela maculata. The sequence continues at coordinate 10,155,443 of OW386289.2, forward strand.
AGAAAATAGTGTATTAGTAGGTCTCCATATGGAATACTTCTCAACTTTAAAAAAAAATGTTATTTCCTTATTTTGCAACTAAATTCCGTATTTAAGCTTTTCTTCATAATTGAAAAAACTTTGTTATATAAAAGGGTATAGCCGGAAAAGTTAGGGAAATGTGCCCCCGCACTGACTTAGTTAAAATGGCTTCCAGATGATGCAGTTTATAGAGTATATTACACGGTAAAAATTTTAACCCTCTACTACCCCTACGAAGGTGGAAAAAAATATGTCCTTAACTATTATCTATTTTTTTTCGGATTCTATGCGACCGATCGATTTAAAATTTGGACGAGTATTGCTTGCATGGAGATAACTTACTCCAAAAAATAAGGTTATTTTATGACCTCTTTAACCATTGGAAAAAATATTGTTTTTTTATAGGACAAAAGGGTGGCCACCCTTCGTGGTACAATCACCATTCTATGATATATTATAATAATAATAATAATAATAATAATAATAATAACTTTATTGACCATTTTGGGATACAAAATTATGCCCTTACATATGGTAAGTCAGAAGTTTCAAAAAAAAAATATATATATATATATAAAAGAATATAAAAAATATTTAAAATAGGTACAGTGTGTACATATACACTTAAGTAAAAATTACAGTAATATAATAATTAATAAAATAAAATAAAACAAACAAAAATTAAAAAAATCATTACAAATTGTCCTCAAGATATTCTCTTAGAGAGTAATACGATTTTTCTAACAGCAAGCGTTTTATCGTTGCTTTATAACTATTTCCATTTAGCAACTTGTAACTATTGGGTAATTTGTTGTAAACAGTTATTGCTAGATATTTTGGACTCTTTTTATATATGACTAGATTATGTAAAGGTACTTCAAGGTTAAATTATTTCTGGTTTTGTAAGAGTGATTTCTATTTAAGGTATTGAAACTACTTAATTCCGATTTGGCATAGAGCAGCAGCTGATAAATTAAAATAAATGGAAGAGGTAGCACTCCTAATTCTTTAAACATTTCCCGACAGCTAGTTCTTTTGCTTACTCCCTTGATGTACCTAATTGCATTTTTCTGTAGCCGGAAAACCCTTATACTTTCATGAGAAATGCCCCATGCTATTATTCCATAGGATATCACCGAGTGAAAATGCGCAAAATAATACATTAACAATATCTGTCTATCAATCACTTTTCGCAGCTGATTTATTACATAACATGCTGGTGCAACTCTTTTGCATATTTTCTCGATATGGGAACTCCAAGAACAATTGTCTGATATATGAATTCCTAGGAATTTTGTGACATTTTCTTGTTTAATAGAGCCACTGTTTGTTCTAATTAACAGGCTATGATCGAGTGTCTTTCTGGATAGGTTAAATCTTAAAACTAATGATTTCTTGTTATTTAATATTAGCCTATTTTGTGTAAACCAGGTATCAGCTTCCTGAAGTTGTAAGTTGGCTTTCTTAGCCAGAGAAAGCATATTTCCTTTACTAACTAGGATGGTAGTGTCATCAGCATACATGATGGAGTTTTGTACGCAGAAGTCATTTACATAGATAATATATAATAGTGGGCCTAGAATAGATCCCTGTGGTACTCCAATGGAAGATGGTAACATTTTGGATTTATGACTGTCTATTTCTACATAATGCATCCTGTTTTGAAGGTAACTAGTAAACCACATTAGCGGTATTCCACGTACACCGTACTTTTCAAGTTTATTTAAGAGGATTTTATGATCTACAAGGTCAAATGCTTTACTCAAGTCAAGGAAGATACCTATTGTTTTTTTCTTCTCATCCAGATTTTTATATAATGTATGTCTTGACACTTCGTGATTATCATACTAAATTGTCAGATTTTTTGCTGTGGTGGAACAATATGGAAAAAAATAAAATTGGGTAAAATAAAATATTTACACATGCCTCTTAGTTGTAACAGTTAATACTTATAACCTTACAAGGTACTGTTGCATATTTACAATCGATCGCGAGTGCCAGTGCGATGTTGCCAAATCTACTTTTTCCCCAGGCGTACGGAAATTCGGCACAATTTGGCAATACCACTTCTGGAGGTCCCAGGGTTAACTCCCCAGGGGCGAAGTATTAACTCTCTAGGACCCTGGGGAAAAGTTTAGCAACGAGTGATGTTCTTTGTAATTACTGTCTCATTACGACATGTAAAAAACGAAGTACTGAACCAGATGAAGAAAGTGAGGGAACGATCGAAGGAGACCAGCCTTTTGTGCCTCCGACATCTTCTAGCACTACGATTAGTGACTCTGATGAAACATAGGAACTACCATTGCAAAGACTCGTTGCTACACATAAATACTGTTGCATGTGGTGATGGTAAAGAACTGACTATAATACCCACCAATGCGAGACTACAGTGCTATCGAAACAAACAAATATACATCCCCCGAGGCAATCGTTGCTGTAAAATACATTTGATTTTTCCCCCTCATTTTTTGGCCTTGGATGGGTTCCATCAGCCAGCTACGCAGGTGGATAATTTTTTATCTCAGTATGATACAGTTGTTTAACATTAGTTGTCGTTTGTCAGTACTTATCCTATTTGTGATATTGATTCCTAATATGCCTTTGTTTTTATAACCTTCGTGGTTTAACCTATTATCCGTGGTCCAGTCTATGTGTAAACTTAAGGTGCCCTGATGGATCCCTGGGCGTGAAATGTGTCTGCATTTGATTAAACATCGCTTTTATGAAGACGTTGCACATCTGGAACCATATTCCAATTGTAGCTCGATTCCTAGATCGGATTTATGCATTCTATTAAATTCCTTAACCCCCAATAACATAACAACTCTGAAAGGGTCTACAGACCACTGCAGTTTATTAACGTTATTAATTACAACCTTAGTAATATACCAATGATACCATTCTGAGGATGGTCAATTTGTTCAGCTTCCTAGCAAGTGCGCTGCACGCTGGCACCATATCCAACAATTTGGTAATGTAGGAGGTCATTTTGTTACCATTATTACTACCTGTTTTCAGTTTTAATAGAAAAACAAGGACAGAAGTTCTTACACTGGAATTTCCCAACAGTGACTTTAATTCGTAAATGGCATCTACCTTTAAGCCTGTAAACGTTAATAATTGCTTCTCTGTTAAACCGCAGAGGTCTGTAGAGCCTTTTAGAGTTGTTAAGAAATTTAATAGAATGCATAAATCTGATCTAGAAATCGAGCTGCAATTGCCATATGGTTCCAGATGTGCAATATCGTCTTCATAAAAGCGATGTTTAATCAAATGTATTTTACAGCAACGATTGATTGCCTTGGAGATGTATATTTGTTTGTTTCGATAGGACTATAGTCTCGCATTAGTGGGTATTACGGTCATTTCTTTACCATCACCGTTCGTTCCCTCACTTTCTTCATCTGGTTCAGTAGGTTCGTTTTTTATGTCGTAATGCGACAGTAATTACCTACAAAGAACATCATTCGTTGCTAAACTTTTCCCCAAGGTCCTAGAGAGTTAATACTTCGCCCCTGGGGGAGGAGACTTCCAGAAGTGGTATTGCCAGATTGTACCGAATTTCCGTACGTCTGGGGAAAAGTAGACTTGGCAACATTGCACTGGCACCCGCGGTCGGTTGTAGATATGCAACAATACCTCGTAAGGCTATAAGTATTAACTGTTACAACTAAGAGGCATGTGTAAATATTTTATTTTACCCAATTTTATTTTTTTCCATATTGTTCCACCACAGCAAAAAATCTGACAATTTAGTATGATAATCACGAAATGTTAAGACATAATATATCATGGAATGGTGATTGTACCACAAAGGGTAGCCACCTTTTTGTCCTCTAAAAAAAAATTATATTTTTTTTCCGATGGTTAAAATGGTCGTAAAATGACCTTATTTTCTAGAGTACGTTCCACGCAAGCAATACTCGTGCCAAATTTCAAATCGATCGGTTGCATAGAAGTCGAAAAAAAATTATAATAGTTAAGGACATATTATTTTTTTTCCACCTTCGTAAGGTGGTATAATATACTCTATAAACTGTATCATCTAGAAGCCATTTTAACTAATTAAGGGGGGGAGGGGAGCACATTTCCCTAACTTATCCGGCTATACCCAATAAAAATGTAAAAAAAAAGGTAGTTTGTTTAAAGTCGATTTCATATTATTTAACTTTTGGAATAATAATAATATAATTTATCATGAGTTTGACTTCCCAAGACAAGCAAAACTTTTTATAAAGAATGACTTTTTCTCAGAAAATCAAAAATAAGAAAGTATAATGTATGGGGGATAACCACAAATATTAATAGACATTTTCCACAAACATATCACTACTGCTACGGCAGCCATGTTGAAAAAATGGTTTAAATAAAAGTCGCAGGTTTTTTATATTCGACAATTAACTAATATTAAGGTAGGACAGAAAAGAACATAATTGAGAAAAGCTTTTTTTCTCTTCTCAACGCGGCGCGGCGGTCGTAGAGGTAACGATATTTTTGTGGAAAACTTGTGATAAGCCCCCTACATTATAAAGACAGATAATTTCTAGTAGGAATTATTCACTGGTAAAATGACAGATTGACTGTATTATAACAACAAATATCCATATTTCACTCTCCTAACTTGTTAATTCTGCATTTCATATGTGCCTATCCCTATAATATTGTACTTTATCTGACTAATCCGATTTAAAGGATCATCTTTTTATCACAAAGATTTAGGTTTGTCTGGGGATAAGAACAGAATTGCAGTTGCAAAAGCATTAACGAATACATCATATCGAAACTACAATAATAATTGGCTGACAGTTGAATGCGCTGTTAGCAGCAAATCACAATTAAAGGAGGCCGGGGCCACAAGGTCCTAAATAATGAGTGTGATAAAATAAAACGGCCGATCTTCCAAGCGGCTCAGCAGCCTTATTTGTTTGAATGTAAAACGGTATAAATATGAAGATAAGAGCGGTGCGTAGGATTATTATTGAAAATTGTTCACCTGTTCTTGTGTGCTACTGATAGCAGTGATGTTAGGGAATATGCCGCACGGATCTTTGATCCTTCTTGTCGGGAATCTGAAGTGCCAAATGAAGTGCCATGGGAATCTGAAGTGCCATGGCTACACTCGAAGATACAGTTTTGAAGAAAAAATTACAGAGGAGGAGGAGGAAAATGTTCTAGAGCAGGGTGTAGTTGACAATGAGTTATCTGATCATCAATTAATTTATTGCACAATAAAGACTAATGATGAAAGCAGTGTTCCTAGAATAATAACATACAGAAACTTCAAAAATTTTGATATTAATCTCTAAGCAAGATATCTTTAGCATTCCATTTTTTAATATTTTTGATTTACACGATGTGAATGATAAATTAGGATAGTTAAACATCTATTTGATATTTATGCACCTTAGTACAGTACCTACAGTACCTAGACGTAAAAAATATGCAAAACTTCGGAATAATGTCATATTGAACGAATTTTTGGCAGTATAATAGTAAGTGCTTCACAGAAAAGTTTCTATATTGTGCGGGGACTTGCTAATTTATAGGGGGTGGCACTTAAAAAAATATATATTTATTGGAGCTGAAGTAGAATCAAATTTTAAGAAGAAAAGGTTCTATGCAATTTTTCACATAAATTGATTGTTTCTAAGTTATAACAACGACTTCAAAATTGCGATTTTAGCTTAAAAAAAAGTATTTCCAAACGGCTTTCGTCAAGTATCTCGAAAAGTATTACTTTATCGAAAAAATGTTATAGACCAATTACAGAAAGTACAAACTGGGAATTAATTATATTTTTTGTTTATTGATGTAGGATTAATAATTTCGGAGATATTTAAGTTTACATTTGGCATCCAAGAATTCATAAGATAATTATTTAGAGCGAGAGTTAAATATCTCAGAAAATGTGACATGTACGTCAAGGATGCTAATAGGTAGAATAATAGCTTGTTAATTAAGCTTTCAACTGATTTTTTATTTGTTTCTGTAGCATAAAAAATAAAGAAGTTATGGCCAAAGCAATGTACATCTACACATTTTTTTAATAACAACGTCGCCATTTTGTTACTGTAATTAGCCAGTAATTAAAAAAAAGGGAATTTCAAAAACTGTTTCTCATTAATATATAGCATGATGTAGATGGTTAAATTTTTTGGTTTGTATAGAGCACTTTCTTTAGAAAAAAAAAATACAGTTTAAACTATAAAGGTATTTTCGATAAAACGTAATTTTTTTTTCCTTTTCCAAATATCTCGATAAATATTAGTTTTATTGAAAATTGGGTGGAGACCAAAAATAAAGCTCATAAACTGATATTGAATTTCGTTTATTTATTTATTTACATAGATTTAATAGTTTCGGAGATATGAAAGTTTACTAATGGCGTCCGAACGTTTATGAGGACGAAAAATGTAGTTTAAATGTTAAATATCTCAGAAACTGTGACACCTACGTCACGCATGCTAAGAAATGAAATTAAAGATAATTAATTGCGCTTTCAAATTATTTTTTACTCGTTCTTTAGCATAAGAAATAAAGAAGTATATAAAAAGGTCGCCATTTTGTTACTGAAATTAGCCAGTAATTTAAAAAAATTATCTCAAATACAGTTTTTCGTTAAGATGTAGCATTACCTAGATGCTCAATCTTTTTTGCTCATTTAAAGCACTTGCTTTAAAAAAAATGCATTTTAAAGTTTAAAGGTGATTTCGAAACACTTGGATACCAAATATAAACTTAAATATCTCCGAAATTATTAGTCCTACATCAATAAACAAAAAATATAATTAATTCCCAGTTTGTACTTTCTGTAATTGGTCTGTAACATTTTTTCGACAAAGTAATACTTTTCGAGATACTTGACGAAAGCCGTTTGGAAATACCTTTTTTTTAAGCTAAAATCTAATTTTGAAGTCGTTATAACTTAAAAACTATCTATTTATGTGAAAAATTGCATAGAACCTTTTCTTTTTAAAATATGATTCTATTTCAGCTCCAATAAATTATATATTTTTTAAGTGCCACCCCCTGAGAAGGGGTGGCATCCACCCCCTATAAATTAGCAAGCCCCCGCACAATATAGAAATTTTTCTGTGAAGCTTTTATTATTATACTGCCAACAATGAACGAAATCCGTTCAATATGACATTATTCCGAAGTTAAAACCTCTAGTTACTGTACTACCTACTGTGACATCAAAATTAACCAAACCTCACGCACCGTGGTTGACTGACACTGTAAAGAGAATGATTAAAGTGAGAGAAAATGATTTATTGAAATTTAAAAATACGGACAGAATCGTCACTGGTTATTCTATAAACAAATAAGAAACTTTACATCATAGTCAATTATAAGAGAAAAAAGGGCTTATTTAAATTATAAATTAAATCAATGCGATTCTAGCCAACATAGGAAAATTCTTAAAAGTAACAATATTATTGCAAGCAAAACAATTATAAATATACCTAGTCACTTAAGTAATGTAACCATGGTTAATTATTACTTTGTTAATGAGTTACCTGCAACCAGTGTTTCCGACATAACTTTGAATAACTACAAAAACAATAGCCTTTTCGATTCCGCATTTAAATTTCAGGAAGTTGGTGAACTAACAGTACTAAAAATTGTTAATTAAGTGATGAGCTCAATATTAAAATGATAAAACTTTGCTGTCCTCATATCTTTCCATATTCAGTACATGTTATTAATTTCTGTTTAACGCAAAATGTATTTCCAATTGCATGGAAGACCGCAGTGATAACGGTGGTAGCAAAAAAATCAAATCCTGTAGAATTTTGAGATCTATTTTACCAACTTCTTCTAAAATAATTTAAAAAATAAAAAATAATAGTTATTTGAAAATAATATATTGCCCTTCATACAGTCTGGATTTAGACCAGGTTATAGCTGCACTACTGCGCTTTTGCATGTGGTTGCTGATGTATCAGCGGCAATCGATAAAGGACGTGCACTATTCTGGTATTACTTGATTTCAGTAGAGCCTTTGATACGATTAACTATGACCTTCTTTTATCTATATTACATTATATTGGACTCGCTGAAGATACAATTACTCTTTTTGAACATTACTTAAAAGGTAGGCAGCAAAAAGTCCTGTTAAATAATATTTCCTCGAAGTACACTACTTTAAAATAAGGAGTACCACAAGGCTCTATTCTGGGATCACTGCTTTTCTCTATATACCCCAGCCAATTTATTAAATGTCTCTCTACTTGTCAGATACACTTATGCGCCGACGACACTCAGTTATATTATTATACTCTTCGCAGCGAACGAACGATGTGATCGAGACATTTCTAAAATCGTAAATATCGCTCCTAGAGAAAAAAATTTCATATCATTGTGTTAGTGAACGAATTCTGAACAACTTTCAAAATGTCCGTCTATCCGTCACGTTTCTTGTAAGCACGATAACTTAAGAAAGAACAGTTCTATTGTATTGAAATTAGGAAAGTAGGATAGTGTTAGCTAGAGGAAGAACCCTATTGTTTTTGAAGAAAATCGATCAGTAAATAAAAAAGTTATTAATTATTTAATTTAAAAAAAATCGGCAACTACTGGAAGCGGCTGGAACCTCCCCACTAGGTGAATCTTTGAAGCCGAAAAGAGCACTAAACAATATGAACGATCTCATTTAATTATATTTATTAAATTGAATATATTTTTTTCGTATTAAATCAGAAAAAAAGTCTTGCGTTCGGTGGGATTTGGACCTAAGAACTTGAGTGTTAAATTTATAGTCTGCACAACATTAATATTTTATTCAATGTTTTTAATACAAATATATGCTTCATCGGATCCTAGCCCGGGGCCAGCCAGACAACCACGGTGAACACCGCCGTGGCGGGGTAGGTCCGGTTTGGCTTGGAGAAAAATAGAAAAGTACTCTTCTGTAGGCAGGCTTAAAGACTAGATTAAAATTATAATGTGTCCACATGGACCTAAAATTAATATAAAAATAAACACAATTCTATAAAAACGTTCGTAGGCAAGAGCACTTAATAATTTTGATTATTGATACGGGAAACAACCTCGGAAACAACTAAACGAAAAAACCTGTTCGTTGGTAATGGGATGGATGGCAGGGATGGCCATCTTTGGAAAAAACCATATAACTCTTGGTGGACAGCTTCCCTGCCAGATGTAGCCAGGGTAGTGTTCATGGTGGCTCGTTTAAGTTTGAGTTGGTATATTTTGTTTTATCTTTTGGCCTCGACCAATTTTTCACTAAATCGGTCGGGGAAGTGATAGCTGTCAAATTTTTGGTTCCAATGTTTCTCTGGGGAATTTCGTTTTTGAAAAATGTTTAGGTTGGTATCAATGTCTTAAATTGTTTTTAGGTTATGTAGTACTATTTTTAGGTTATGTTGCCGGAAGAATTTTCGGCGGGATGCCGGAAGTAGCGGAAATAGTTTTTAAAATATAATGTGACAGTCACTTTTAAAGTTTTATTGGAAAAAACTCACCGGTGGGGTTGCTTACACTTGTAGGGCTTGTAAGCGGTTCAGGATGGCCTCTTACACCATCCGTGGGCTTTATAAACGTCGAAAAAACTTGTAATCTCTCGATGTACTTGACACGTCAAAAATACTCAGCATACAGTCTGCACGCTTTAACACACTAGCAGATAACTTATACCACAAATGGACCCGTAGTATTTTTTGGGAATTTTCCTTTGAGTCCATTTAATAAAATTTGACATTTTTCTGAAAACTGATATTTTTCCGAAAATTTGACATTTTTCTGAAGTGACTACTCCGAAAATTTGACAATTTTCAAACATTTGACATTTTTCTGAAAGGTGACATTTCTTCGCAAATTTGACGTTTTTTCGAAAATTTGACATTTTTCTGAAAAGTGACATTTTTCCGAAAATTTGACATTTTCCTGAATTTTTGACATTTTTCTGAAAAGTGACATTTCTCGGAAAATTTGACATTTTTTCCAAAATTTGACATTACTCCGAAAATTTGACAATTTTCTAACATTTGGAATTTTTCTGAAAGGTGACATTTCTTCGAAAATTTGACGTTTTTTCGAAAATTTGACATTTTTCTGAAAAGTGACATTTTTCTGAAAATTTGACATATTTGTGAAAAGTGACATTTCCCTGAAAATTTAACATTTTTTCGAAAATTTGACATTTTTCTGAAAGGTGACATTTTTCTGAAAGGTGACATTTCTTCGAAAATTTGACGTTTTTTCGAAAATTTGACATTTTCCTGAATTTTTGACATTTTTCTGAAAAGTGACATTTCTCTGAAAATTTGACATTTTTTCGAAAATTTGACATTTTTCTGAAGTGACTACTCCGAAAATTTGACAATTTTCAAACATTTGGCATTTTTCTGAAAGGTGACATTTCTTCGAAAATTTGACGTTTTTTCGAAAATTTGACATTTTTCTGAAAAGTGACATTTTTCTGAAAATTTGACATATTTCTGAAAAGTGACATTTCCCTGAAAATTTAACATTTTTTCGAAAATTTGACATTTTTCTGAAAAATGACATTTCTCCGAAAATTTGACGTTTTCCTGAAAATTTGACATTTTCTTAAAAATCTGACATTTTTCTGAAAAGTGACATTTCTCCGAAAATTTTACATTTCTTTGAAATTAAAAAAAAAAAATTCGTGACTCGTCTTGTAGAAATATTTTTTTGATATCATCATCAGTTCGCCTGTTATAAGAATTTAATGCTTTTACGACGTCATCAGAACGTAGGTGTATTTTTAATTCACTCGTATTCCATCCATCTACAATATTTCCACCTACGTTTCAAACTTTAATTGGATGTTTCCAGTTAAGTCGATATCTGCACCAGTTTCTAAGAATTTTTCTTATTTGTGACGTCATGTGACGTAGGTGTATTATTAATTCACTCGTAATCCGTCCGTCTACAATATTTATACCTACGTTTCAAATTTCAGTTCGATATCTTCAACCGTTCCCGAGTTATCAGCCGAAATCACTGAACACCTCTGTCATTATTAGAATATCACCCTGTACATTGCACTGCTTTGAGGACAAAACAAGTGAAATTTTTGTTTTTTAATTTTTTTCACGGAAACCAAATCGAAAAAGTGCAAGTGTGATATATCGTTGAAATCGGAATTTTTACTGCTTTTCAATGGTTCAATTACAAATTGTAAGTAATCATAAAATAAACAACTTGTTGTGCCAAAACGGCACTAAACGTAATCCGATCTCAACCAAAACCTTTTCAGATCTTCTGGAGCACTAAAGAAACCCTCATGCAAAGTTTCATCCAAATCCGTTTAGTAGCTTCGCCGCTATCGTGCTAACAGACACACACACACACACACACACACACACACACACACACACACACACACACACACACACACACACACACACACACACACACACACACACACACACACACACACACACACACACACACACACACACACACACACACACACACACACACACACACACACACACACACACACACACACACACACACACACACACACACACACACACACACACACACACACACACACACACACACACACACACACACACACACACACACACACACACACACACACACACACACACACATTTTTCAAAAACAATTTTTTTAAAAACAATTTTTTTGGGTTCCTGGGACCTCAAAACGTAAAGATTTGATGTTATCTCAATTTTCGATTTTGGACTAATTGTAGTAACCTCCCACAATTTTATTGTGGGCAGGTTAAATATATATTCTCTTAATTTTTGTCGCTTATACTTAAATGCGAAATGTTCTCTCCATAACGTATTTTTTTTGTTCATGCATTTTACCAATATATATTTCATAAAAATATATCTAATGAGTTGAAATATGTATGATTGACGAAAAAGATATATCACAGACAATCAATTTTCGTAGCAATATGTGATGGTGCAGTGGCTAAAGTTTTGCCTTGCTGCTAAAGGCTCACATGGCTCGTGCCACGGCGGATTACGACAAGTGGAAGATTCGGATCAACGCAGAGATGTCCGAGTCGATACTCTTCACGCGCCGGTTTACAGAGAACCGAATTCTAACACCAATTTCGATCGGGGGTCAACAAATTCGAATCAAACGGTGCGTGAAGTATTTGGGGGTTAACTTGGACAAAGGACTGACGTTTAACACCCACATTAACGAGACTATACGTAAGATCTACTTCATGTCCAGGAGTCTCCTGGCCAGGGGTAGCGGACTTAACCGACAAAATAAAAAACTGTTGTACACAATGGTGCTCAGGCTGGCAATCACATACGCGGCGCCGGTGTGGAGCAGCATACCGGCCACGACAATGAGAAAACTTAAAGTGTTAGACACAAATTTATGCGCCTCATCTCTGGTTCAGACAGGTACACCTCCCTCAGAGATTTATACGCACGATGCCACGACATAACCCTACTAGCGGACTACGTCCAAGAAATCTCCCAGAAATTCTATCAATTCAAACTGGGTGATAGTCCGCTTTTCCGCAACATAACCCGAATTAGACAGCATAATGCCATACCAGACGTTGCCTATTTTCCGGCAACTCCCTTAGCCAAACTTTCCACTACTACAACTTATTACTATCCTAAACTTTGTTCTTTCTCTACTTACATCTTTAATATTTTTCTATTCCCTCTCTGTTTGTTTATTTTGTTCTGGTTCATCAATTTCTGTTCTTTTGTCCATTTTTGTCTCCAAATTCCATTTAGGCCGATAAATTTATAAAAATCCTAACTCTTTTAATCCTTAACTTTCATTTTACCACATTTTCCTGGCAGGAAGACCACCAGGTGGAATTGCTTCGAACCAGTTTTTTCGTTGAGTTTTGTTTTCCAGTGCCAGCAACCAAAATTTCAAAGTGTTCGCGCTCGTGTTGTGCGCGAAATCGATAATTTTATTGTGCTATTTTAGTTATTTTTAGATATTTTCATATATCATGTTTTTTAAAAGTTATTATTAGTTTTAAGTTTATTCCTTTTAAACAGGAGCTCTAACCCCCTCACTAACTATTGTTTAGTCAAACCGGACCTGCGCCGCCCAGCCTTACCCCACCACGGCGCTGCGCGCCGTGTATATCTGGCTGGCTCCGGGACAGTTTCCGGGGAGACACATATTTATAATTTAATTTAAATAAAGTATTGTTTGATTTTGATTTTTGCTTGCAATCCAAAGATCGTGTGTTCGAATCCCACACAGGTTGGATTTTTTTTTCATTTTTTTTTTTCATATAATTTTTTTCACAACAAAGATGGTATCACAAAATTTACGATGCCCAAACATTATTTACAAGAAAACTGCGAAGAGTATCCTATATAATGTGTAACAATTATATAAATAGCTCAGTAAATTGGCGAAGAGTACGTTTTCAGCTTGTTCTTTTAATCCTACTGATGTAGACAACGCTTGTTACCATATAAATGAAGATCTAAAAGTATTTGCTGACAGCCAGGGATTTTTGTTTAATTATCATTAAAGTTATAATTTTTTTACCCAAATGAACACGAAACAATATTAAAAACAACACTAAAATAAATATTGATAATAATGAACTAGAAATTGTAGAAAGAGCTAGGGGTTATAATTGACTGTGGTCTCAGCTTTGAGGATCAATATGCTAACTCAAAAGGCATATGCAACCAATAAATTAATATATGGTAACAGACGCTTTCTGCCACATAAGTCAAAAATATTATTATGCGAAAGTTTAGTACTCTCTAAATTAAATTATGCCGACTCCCTCTATGGACCCAACTGTCGATGTTCCAAAAAAAAAAAGAAAAGAAAATTACAATGTTGGCACCCTGTAACTTATTCCACAGCAACAATTTACTATAGCATGTTTGGTTATGTCCTCATATTTTGATCAAAAAAATCTACCATTGAACTATGGCCTGTTATTAATGGTCCACCCTGTACACTTATGCATTAAACAAAAACAAAAAACAAAGCTGAATGCAATTGAATCAAACCACGGAACTCTTGAATCATTACTATGCATGAGCGCGTTAGATTAACATACTGTTGTAATATGACTATACCGTGCGCGTAATGGCAAGTTCGACATAGGTAGTAGAATTGCAACATCGCGTGTGCCAGTTGGCTAAAATGAAACAAGCTGAAAACGTACTCTACGCCTGTTCACAGAAATTTTTATATAATTGTTACACATTCTATAGGATACTCTTCGCAGTTTTCTTGTAAATAATGTTAGTTTTTAGACATCTTAAATTTTGTGATGCCATCTTTGTTGTCAAAAAAATTACATGAAAAAAAAAATGAAAAAAAAAAATACTCAACCTGTGTGGAATTCGAACACGGGACCTTTGGATTGCAACGCAAAACTTTAGCCGCTGCGCCACCACATATTGCTACGAAAATTGATTGTCTGTAATATATATATCTTTCAACAATTATACATATTTCAACTACTATTTCTATGAAATATATTAGTAAAATCCATAAACAAAAAAAAAATATATTATGGAAATAATATTTCGCAAGATTTTCATTTTAGTACAAGCGACAAAAATTAAGAGAATATATATTTTTTAATTAGATAATTAATAACTTCTTTATTTACTGATCGATTTTCTTCAAAAATAATAGGGTTCTTCCTCTACCTTGAAAATTTCAAGACAATCGGACTTTTCTTTCTTAAGTTATCGTGCTTACAAGAGACGTGACGGACGGACGGACGGACAGACGGACGGACGGACGGACGGACATTTTGAAATTTGTTTAGAATTCGTTCACTAACACAATGATATGAACATTTTTTCTCTACTAGTGATATTTACGATTTTAGAAATGTGCCGATCAAATACAATAGGTATACTCTTCGTTTTTGCGAAGAGTATAATAACAGAGCTGGGTTGCTGGGATACTTCAGTAGTCGAGTGCCGACAGGCGGGTTTTGCTGTTGCTGGATTGTCATATCTCTGGCGCTACGTGGATGTACATGTCTAATCCGCAATTACACGCACTTTATAAATTTTAAATTGTTAGCTTATTTAATAAAACAAGGGAGATAAAGGAAAAGAAGTTACTATACAGTGTGTACGATTTAAGAACGATTTTTTTTTATGAGATATAGTGCTCGATTAGCTTTATTTGACTGTTTTGAAAATTTTCTAATTTTGGATAAGGTACAAAATTTTTTTGAGGTTTCTGGTTCTTGTACACACACTAAATCACATTTTTTCCCATCCCCCTTAATAATGGGGTGGGGGTGGTAATGAGGGTGGCTAATGCCAAAATTTTTCTTGAGACCTTAGCTTCTCTTCTATATACTAAATGCCAATTTTATGAACTCTTACCTGCTTGATTTACCTATTTAACCCACATTTACCCCAATTTACCCCCCAACCCTTCGACGGAACTAGATGAAGATATAATCTAGTTCTAGATCTCGTTGAAGTACACATGTGTACCAAATTTCAAGTCAATATCTCAAACGGTTCCAGAGTAAATGTGCGCACAAAAAAAAGTTACGGACCAACAGACAGACAGAAAAATTTTTTTCGCTCAAACTTAAAATCTCGACGTTTCATGACATTCTAAGCCTACTTGAACAATAAAAATTATTTAAAATATTTTTGTCGTTACTTCCACTGGATGTGGAAGTAATTACAAAATGTTCAAAACAGGCAAATAAAGCTCATCGAGCACTATATCTCAAAACAAAACAAAAATAAAATCGACCAACGCGGTCCAAAATAACGGGGTGTTGCGGTCTTAAATCGCACACACTCTATATAAAAGATGCAAAGAAAAACGGTTGACAATAAAATATATTTATTTTTGTTACAAAGGTTGGTAGCTGTCATAAACTTTTTCTCTCTCTCTCTCTCTCTTCTGTCAAAAGTGTTGTTGCAACTATGTCCAAGTTAAGTTTGTTTAAATGCGTTTTATAGTTTTTTTGTGTCCTGTAAGTTTTTGTCAGTAGACTGGTTTTTAAGATGATTAGACTGGTTTTTAAGATGTAAACATTATTCTTGTATCTTCAAAACCATCACATTTATTATCGTAGAAATGGGGTGGTAGATGCGACTTTTCACAACTCCAGTACAAATAGTACAAGCAAACGATACCCAAGAAATCACTGCTCAGTAATCAAAATAGCAAGACTAATAGGACATTTGCTTTCAATGCAAGCAGCTTGTATTATTGTCATCTGGAAAATATGTAGCATACTAAGCATTTCACGCCAAAATAATATTTTTGTTACTTTTTAATTTAAATGTTCTGGTAGATTCAAGCAAACAATGCAACATAATGCTTTCAAGTAGTAAAAATATTATTTCAGTATGTATAGATATAGATATAGTATACATTATTCCGTTGCCCAAGGAATCACTACTTCCACATCCAGATTTTCGATCCAAGTCACTCACAACGAAAAAATTTTGTATATGTAAATAATTGTTTATGGAACTTTAATAATATAATATTTGAAATCCTCTACCCCAAAAACCCATAAAACGATACCCCACATCGGTAGTTGGAGGTAGTGATAGGGGGTGGTAGTGGGGGTGGATAAGGCAAAAAATTATTTTGAGGTTTCTGGTTCTTGTACACACACTAAATTACTTTTTTTTCCGTCCCCTTTAATAATGGGGTGGGGGTGGTAATGGGGGTGGCTAATGCCAAAATTTTTTTTGAGACCTTAGCTTCTCTTGTATATACTAAATACCAATTTTATGAACTCTTACCTGCTTGATTTACCTATTTAACCCACATTTACCCCAATTTACCCCCCAACCCTTCGACGGAACAAAATGAAAATATAATCTAGTTCTAGATCTCGTTAAAGTACATATGTGTATCAAATTTCAAGTCAATATCTCAAACGGTTCCAGAGTAAACGTGCGCACAATAAAAAGTTACAGACCGACAGACAGACAGACAGATCGACGGACCGACAGACAGAAATTTTTTTCGCTCAAACTTAAAATCTCGACGTTTCGTGACATTCTAAGCCTATTTGAACAATAAAAATTTTTAAAAATTTTTTTGTCGTTACTATACTTCCACTGGACGTGGAAGTAATTAGGCTAGATGATACGAACACATAAACTCAATTTGTTGTTTCTTAATATATCCTCTGTATGTAAAATTGTCCATAAACCTAAGATAACACTTAAAATCAATTTACGATCAAGAAAATATGCCACTTTCTAGGTAATTGTTGTTTATCGAAGGATATTAATAAAGTACACCGTTTAAAGAGTACAATACGTCTAGTAGTCCACAATATTCACTCAATGAAACGCTGAGTGAAATAAGGCACTGATGAATAAAGAATTGGTTTGTCGTTGGAGAATGGAAAAAGTTTAAATGAGAAGAATACGGTTAAGGAGCCAACTTAGAAAATTCAAGTTTTAACCTTCAGATAAAAAAATCAAGCACCACATTTAAACGGGCAAATAAACCTAAATAAGTGAGAGTCTTGTGAACAGTTTCCATAAAAAATGGTACACGTTTTTTATGATAAAACATAATTGGGATAATTTATGCGTTTTATAACATACAGGGTGTTACTTGCCATATTGACGTCATATCGGAATAAACTTTTTTACCATTATATATATAAACAGGGTGTGGAAAAAGTATGATTTCTGCAATGGGATGTTTTGCCTGCATTCTAATTTTAATGTAGTGTCATCGATTTCCATTGTTCAACACGAACTTCCTCTGTTGCAAAGCTTGGATAATAATTCTCTTGATGAAGCCTCAATTGGGTGTATCCAAATAGAGCTTCGCGGATGATGATTTTGGTACTTTGTCAGTATTGTCCTAATTTTTCTGTCAAAAGCTTGGAGTGTCGTACTGGACCACTTAACGATTCCAAAGGTCGCTATTGGAAGTGCCCAAGTGTTGACTGCTGAGATCTTATTTTTAGCGTTTATTGGTCCAGTGCAATTAGTTATTATAAATGAAAAATGACAGAATCCAGCTATAATAGTGAATGGATTTGAATGATTTTTTTTTGTTGGATTTCTAATGCCATGTACTAAAAAGTTTACCCATTGAAAATTACCGCAATTTCGAGAATCCGTGAATAAAAAAAAAAAAATTTTTAGAAATCTCAACAAAAAATACAATTATCGGAATGTTTAAACATTTATTTTAAGAAAATAATGATTGTTATAGTTTTCGAGTTTGTTTATAAAGAATTTGTAAAAAAATGAAACTTTTTAAAATTAATTTGAACATGGCAAAAGCTCCAGAACGCGAAATAAATGAATAGTACAGTAAGTGAAGCTTTAAATCCTAGCTCGAAAACGATGTAATGAATTTCCAAATTCAACATGCTTCATAAAGTACGTACATAACCACCCTTTCTTAAGGATTACCGCAAAAAAAAACAAAAAATATACATAATCTGATATAGAATCAAATTATAAGAAAGAAAGGTCTTATAAGCTTTTTTTCTAAAATGCACATTTTTGGAGATATTGTGAACTGAAAATTGCAATTTTCACCCCCTAAAATCAGTATTCTTAGACGTTTTTTTTAAATTACTTGAAAAATGTGGACTTTAAAAAAATGCAAAGGTACAAAATTAAAGCTTTTACGAAAACAAATCGAATGGTTTTTCTTTTCTTTCTCTGATGTTTAGTTTTGGAAATATGGCATTTTCCAAATGGCGCCGAAATGTTCAGAAAAAATATACGACGTTAAAATGTAAAATTACTCAAAATCTACAACTATGAGAAAAATTGTTATTCTTATAAAAATTAAAGGTATTAAAATTTTCTTTCGATTGAGACGTATTTACGACCTTTTATACTTAAAACTAAAAAAGTTACAAACAAAAAAAGTAGCGCATTTAAAAATTTAGGCGCCATTTTTTTTAGTCTTATTGCTCTAATTTCTTATTAATTCATTTTTTTAAATCCTTGTATATATTATTAATACATATTATTACTAACATGCTCAATTTTTTTAGAATTTTTAAAATAATTATTTTTCATTCTGTACCCATTTTCAATAATTAAAATTTTTATAATTTTTTTTAAAAAATCGTGTTTTTGGAAATTGCTCAGCAAATATTTTTTTATATAAACTGATAAGAGTACAAAAATGAAGCTTATAAAAAACGAATAGTTTGTTTTTTTTTTACTTTTCTACGACAAGGTTTAAGATGGCGCTCGAGCGCATACGCAAGAAAATTATGCATTTAAAATTGAAATATCTTAAAAACTATAAAATTGATAAAATCAAGATATAAGAATGAAATGAAGCTGATACAGAAACGAAGAGTTTAGGTTTTTATTTTTCTTCCTATGACAAACTGTTCCAGAGATATGACAGTTTGAAATAATGTTGAAACTTTTCAGTTTGTACGCGCGTTTGTCTATAGTAGGTAGAGAAACGAGCAATAGCCGTCTATTTTTCGAAGAATTTAGAGTGCAGGTTAAAAATATTATTTAATTAGTTTACTTAATTGTATTAATTTGTATATTTATAACAATCTGCATTTTTAATAAAATTAGACATACTACTATAATCTTGTGAGCATTTTTAATCCATCATTTTTTTTTTTTTATAAATTTAGACCTCATAATCATATTCAGCTACCTAAAAAATCATAAGAATATGGATTTTCGTGAATTTATTTGTAACATTAGAAGAATTATTAATATTTCAGTATTTAGTATTTCAGTATTTCAACCTTTAATATTTTCGTCTCATAAATTTTGATCTCACAGCCACATTCAGCGACTTCAAAAACATAAGTTTATGAATTTTCATTAATTTATTCGTAAAATTAGAAGAGTAATTAATTTTTTAGTTTTTAGGGTTGGTTTCCACCCTTAAAAATAAAAAGCTGGTAATGCGGCAACATAGATTTTAAAAATTACAGATTAAAGTTTTATTTTTTTACAAATTCTTTATAAACAACCTCGAAACCTATAACAATCATTATTTTCTTAAAAGAAATATTTAAAATTCCGATCATCGCATTTTTTTGTTGAGATTTCTAAAAATTTTAATTTCTTTTTTTAATTTACGGATTTTCGAAATTGCGGTAATTTTCAATAAACTATTTAGTTTATGGCATTAGAAGAGTTTAAAGATATCCAGAAAACATAATTATACAAAACGAACTAAAAGATACAGAAATACACTCTCCGAACTCATAAAATCAGCAAAAACTAACTATTATAAAACACAAATTAGTAAGAATAAAAATGACTCTAAAAATATGTGGAAGTGCATAAAAAGTATTGAAAACCATAAAAACACCGATTCAATACAAAATTTAAAAATAAATGACCACGTCAGTTCAGATCCTTTGGAAATATCAAATTCTTTTAACAAATTTTTTAGCACCATTGGAAGTACTTTAACAAAAAAAATAACTCCGGTCAATACAAATTTTCCAAAAACTAATATAGAAAATTCAATATATCTTACACTCACATCTGATGATAAAAAAGCACCTGGTATTGACAATATCCAGGCAGAAACGGTGAGAGAATGTATTGATTACCTTGTACAGCCCATGGTCTTCATCATAAACAGAGCCATTGAATTTGGTATATTTCCAAAAGCATTTAAGATAGCTGTCATTAAACCGTTACATAAGTCCGGAGATAAACTTGATGCGTCAAATTACAGACCAATATCTCTTCTGTCAACATTATCAAAAATCTTCGAGAAAATCTTAAAACAGAATAACAAGTTTTTTGACCAAATTCAACTTGCTGTCTGACAAACAGTATGGATTTAGGGAGGCCAGATCAACACAGGATGCAATAGCTAATTTAACCGCAAAAATGTATAGCTCAGTCAATATTTCTGAACCGGTTATATGCATCTTTGTTGACCTGGCAAAAGCATTTGATACTGTCAGTCATTCAAGTTTGTTAGAAACCCTAGAGAGAATGGGTTTCAGGGGAACTAGTTACGAACTAATGAAGAGCTATTTGAGCGATAGGGCACAATGTGTAAAGGTTGGTAATACAGTGAGTGGAATGGAACCAGTATCTTGCGGTGTTCCGCAAGGTACCGTACTGGGCCCAGTATTATTCACATTGTATGTCAACGACTTGTTTAAACTTCCACTTATAGGGGAAGTGATCAGTTTTGCCGATGACACGGCTGTGTGTTATAGAGGAAAAAACTGGAATGTAATAAAATCAAACATCCAGAAAGATTTTCCAGTAATAATAGACTTTTTCAGTAATAAATTACTAACAATAAATATGAATAAAACACACTACTTACCATTTACTAGTTACGCTCATAAACTTCCAGACTTCTCGGCTATCAACATTAACTATAAAAACACCAATATTGAAATATCATCTGTCACATCAATAAAATATCTCGGAGTCATGCTTGATTGTCACCTTAGGTGGAATAATCATGTCGATTTTTTAGTTAAAAAATTAAGATCACTACTTTCAAAATTTAAATACCTTAAGAGATTCTTTGACATAGATCACCTAAAAAGCATATATTTTGCTCTAGTCCAGCCACATTTATATTATGGTATCATTGCTTGGGGAGGCATAACAAACTGCTATATAAAAAGCCTTGAAACAATGCAGAAGTGGATTCTAAAAATTATTTTTAGCCGAAGTTACGTTTACCCGAGTGATGATTTGTATAAAGAATCTAAAATCATGGATATAAGGCAATGTTTTTTTCAGAGCTTGATTTTATATCAATATAAAAACACAAAAGATATCATTACTCACAATCATGATACGCGTCACAGAGAAAATTGCAGTACCCAAAATGATAAAAACCATAGGACAACCCTGTCACATTTACTTGGCTCCCAAGGTATATAATGAAGTCCCAACGACTCTAAAAAGTATAAACTCGTTTAATCTCTTTAAAGGAAAGCTAAAAAATGGATATTGGAAATTCCACGATCATCAGTACACCTCATGATTGAGAAATAAAAAAATAAAAAAAAAACAATCCCGCTCAACCCTAAAGAAAATGAATATTAATTCAAATTTGTATTATATGTGTGTGTGCATGTATATGTGTAAATGTGTGCACGTATATATGTATGTATATATAAGAAAATACGTATATAGACAAAAAGACACTGTAGAAATGTATACAGTTTCTATGAATGCGTGTATGTATGTGTATATTATATATATGTATATATACCGAATATAGTTAAAACAAATATTAGTACTTGTGATAGTATTTAGTTGATTTAAAATATTATAGGCTAAACAATATATACAGAATATTAAAATAAATTTACATTAAAATTAAAATATCGTAGGCTAAACAATATATATTACCTCAAGATAGTTCACGTAACATGTCGCTTCCACTCTTAAAATCAAAATATAATTATATACACAGGTCATAGGACAGAAGCACTTTTGATAGTATTTCATTTAGTTGATTTAAAATATTTTAGGCTAAACAGTATATAGAATAGTAAGATTAATTTACATTAAAATTAAAATATTCTGGGCTAAACAATATGTATTACTTTAAGATAGTTTATTTACACATCGCTTTCAAACTTAAATAAAAATGTAATTATGTATACAGGTCGAAGCGCAGTTTAATCCACGTGCAGGTCTTCCTTTGTGGATTTTCTGTGTTTATTCACCTACATAATTTTCATATGTCACATTTTATTATAATTCTGATCTTTTGGTGGTGAATAAATATTATTATTATTATTATATTATAGAAAACCAACAAAAAAAAAATCGTTCAAATCCATTCACTATAGCTGGGTTCCGAGGTATAAACCTAATTGCATTGGAATATATCGTTGTTTTACATATCCTGGCAATCCATGTGAGCACTTTCTTTTCAACTATGTTTTTCTCAGATTTCTCTGGTCGTAATGTCTAGATCAGCTATTGTTAGCAAGATAGAGACTTCGACCCTACTACTCTAGGAAGCGTCTAAGATGCCTGACTTCTATATAGCTCGGTAAGCATTCCAGAGTATTCCTATGTCTTCTGTACCGTTCTTTAATGTCTTCGGTATTATTATTATTATGATAAACAATCTAACAGGATAAGTATAGTGTAACAAGCAGTTCAGACTATTTTAGCGGATTCACTCTGTAAATTACCATTAAAAACGAAACGATATAAATACACCGAACTATTTTACAAACTACCTGAAGATGTAAATGCATGATTGATGTGCATGGGAATAAATTAAGGCCTGGGACCTGGGACACCTACGACTTGTCAAAAAACGAGAAATGCATAATTTAAGTAGGATGTTATTAATATTGTAACTTGTAAATACTTGCATAAGCTTAGTAGAGTTAACGAGTGTCGTTAGGAGCGGAGAGAGGTGGTCATCTGCAATATTAAAGATTTACAGTTGTCACATTACGCGCTGGGGTCCCCAGTTTGACCAGCACTTTAGCGAGAAGGCCCTAGCAGAATTTATGTGCAATAAATAATACATGAATGTTAAGTATGTAGCCAATGCTGTGGTGTGGATATCATCAAACACAAACACTAAACTATTAAATACCAGATATGACTTGAATATTAATTTATACTTGGACAAATGTCGTATATAATATTTTACAATGCGACTTCCCATCTTCCATGGGATATAATTTTTTATTAGGAATATTTTTGTACATACTGTAGTAGTTTTTTGCATTCCTTTTCCTCGCTTTGTTAGTAAATAAACCGTAAAGCTATCCGATCATATTTTGTGAGTTTCTTTGCTAGAGATGTTCAGAACATCCAATACTTATTTATGTACCAAGGATCGTTAGTGCCCTTTTTCGAGACCAAAACATCGCACTGTACAACTCGCGGTGCATATTATATTTTTCATTAAATCATTAAACTAGAAAAAACTTTAGAAGACTAGTGGAAAACTATAATTATTTGAGTCAGGTTTCATATTTGTTAGGCAAATAGCGATAAAGGTAACGATGCTTGGAATATCCAAGGCAACCGTCAATAAAATAAATTTAGGACGCAGCTTCTATTCAAATGACAACTACTGTCATATTATCATAATAGCTCTAAACAATTTTGAAAATGATGTCGGATATAGAAGATATAGCAAGTAACAAAGACTTGTCTGGATTTACTTCCAAAAAAGTAAAAACATTTAATACTTGTTATATAAAAGAGAAAATTTTACCAAATTTACTTTATTTCTCTAGGGACGTTATTGAAAATAATGACCCGTTGCCAATGGCAACAAGTATTTGGTACATAAAACGTCACTTACGATCGACAAAACAATGGAATTAGAGTAAAGTTACGAGGGAGGTATGACGAAAAATTATTTATTTAATATCATTCATACTGTCTATTATTATTAATTTGATATTTATAAAACACAAGCATTATAAGTTCAACCAGACATTACCGTTTTTAAATAAAAACATATATATTTATCTTGAGCCAAAGGCGCCTGAAAATGTCATTCAGTCGTTCATCTAAGAGAGATTCAATTTTCATGTCGACGTAAAAGAAAAACCAAAAAAAATGTCTTATATCATCAAGAGTATTGTTTTTATTAAGATGAATAAAAAAATTCCTCTCGTTTTTCCAATTTCGTTTTTTTTTATTTCAATTCGGATCACATGAATTCAGAATAATACAACTGATGAACTTATAAAACTGGACAAAAGTTTTCTCTCGGTGCACAGGCGATCGAGCATCTGGCTCGGTCCGCCAATATTCTTGGCTAAAGATGTCGGTATCGGATGACTGGGGCCGGGCAGGACTATTGCCCTTTACCCCAATACATCGCTGTAGACCGGGGACCAGCCTCGTGCAGGGCAGGCGAACTTACTTTACGTCGGCCCCACTCACAAATGTGAGCGGTGCAGACGATTTCGGCCCACCTCCCTGGGTCCTGGCTCGTTGGATCTTGCTGGATAAGGCCTCTTCTGGCGTTCTTCTGTCTTGGTCTTCTTTTCTTCGCCAGCTTGTCCCCCCGCGGGGTTGTCATCGGTCAGTTGGGTGTTTTGGGTTTTTGGCAGGAGTGACTGCCGATACACAGAATGCCAATTGGCATCCTGTCATCCGGATCATCGGTAGGGTAAGGATGAGCTGTGTAGCTCGAGGAAGGGCAGATCTAACTGCTTTGGTAGCATTTTCGGCCTGCCCGGAGCTAGGGGGACTACAGGTACTGGACGGTTGTTTGTCCGGTACCCCCAGGGTCTTGGGTGGGTGGTTCGGTGATCGTCCTGTCTCTTCCGTGGGGTGTCTTCATCTGACGGTGGTATGTTTTATACTCACCCGTTATCCAGGATCTGCATTTTCGGCCGCTTATGCCTCGGAGCGTCAGCTGGGTCATAGTCACTAGCCTCCCTGACCAGCGAATTCCCATGCTCCTCGGCAAGGGCGTATATCTTCTTGGCTCTCTCCTTGATGATTTCGGTGACTGGGGTGTACTCCAAGTCCCTGAAGATGTCCTCGTTGCGCACGAACCAGGGTGCGTTGACTGCTGTCCAGGGGGCAACGTTCTCCACTCTCTGGATCTGTTGGAGGTAGCTATTCGCTTGGTAGCCCCATGCTACCGAAGCGTACGTCAACTGGGGCCGGATGAGTGACCTGATAAGCGTGAGCTTGTTCCTCAGGTTGAGTCTGCTCTGTCTGCCCGTCATCGGGTAGATTAGAGCTCTCGTCCTCCTGGCCTTTTTGACGATGGCTTCTGTGTTCAGTCTCCATGTTAGGCCTTTGTCCATGATCACGCCTAGGTAGTTGGCGGTATCGCGAGTGGTTCGCTGAAAGAGCGCACCTTATTTATAAACTGCCGTTTCGGTAGTATAGTATTTGATAAAGCACAAACTGATATAACATTAAGATGGAAAAAAGATTTATATTGCCGAATATCAAGGTTCGAAGTCCATGTCCCTTTTTCTTAACTCTTTATTCCTGCAAACGCATTATGCCCACTCCCTCCCTTCCTATTGCTTGGATTGCGATATTTTTTTAAATAAAGATTTAAAAAGTCCTTACTTGCCTGTAAAAAAATTTCTCCTCTCAACCCTTTCTTACGTACTCAAAAATGCATTTAAAAAAGTAATGCAGATGGTTTTTCCCCTCCCACAAGTTTGTTTATTTGAAAAAAATTTAAAAAAATAATCAGCCAAATAGTAGCAGCGAACAAATTCCATTTTGGTTTTTCAAAATCGCACTGCAGGGAAAAAAGGAGGTTGAATGATTTTCTGTAAAAATGACGTGATTATTTCACAGCCCAGGACGAAGGGGGGCCTAAATGCAGGCTATTTAAAGCCCTTGGTAACACCTTGGTAACACCTTAGTAACACCTCAACCATCTTCCAGGCAAAAATCTGATATAGATCAGTGTGCCCAGGAATGCCTAAATCGAGGCACTCGAAGGGCAAAGATCTATATACTTTCAGATAGCCAGGCAGCACTAAAGGCTTTCTTCGAGTCTAACATTGCCTGGGAATGCAGACAATCAGTGGCGGATTTGGGGGGGGGGCTATAGGAGCTATAGCCCAGGACGGCAAAATCCAGGGGCGGAAACCAAAGGCACATAAAAATAAAAATGGCAATCAAATCTAAAAATAAAAATAACATGTTTTAAGGACGTTGTATAAAATTACGAGAAATCACTTAAAAATCATTTAAACATTTATTATTACACCATTAGTATGTACTATAAGAACATTTTTAATTTACTTGAGAACGTGATTTTTATTTTAACTAGACTAGAGTTCCTTATTAGTTAGTCATTTGTACAGAATTTTCTCAATATCTCTTATTGAACTTAAATTGGTAAGAGTTGTTTTGCTGATTGCTGATAGGTCTATTTGGCGTAGGACTATTTGGCCTATGTCTAAATGAATAACATTTTGAATGCATACCAAAGCTTATTTCAAATTATATTTTGTTCTCGATCTCATGATAAAATAAACAATTTTATATGTCGATCTGGTTTTTAATTTATCCAAAACCACTGTTGAACTAAATTAGGCTAATGCTAATGATTTTATACTATTGACAAACCTTTGTGGAGAAAGTGTAAAAGGGAGAGAGTGGGGAGGTAGTTGGCCCACTAAAAGGGGAGGTGAAGGGTAGAGGGAATATCAGTTTTGACTGCTGAGGGCAAGGAACAGAGAGTTTGAAGGGGGTGAGTGGGCAGCAAGTTGCCGTTAGCTTCTAGGCGGCAGAAGTATAAATCCGCCACTGCAGACAATCCCTGAAGCAACTGACAAAAAAAACAACCAAGTTACCTTGATGTGGGTACCAGGGCATGAGGGAATAGAAGGCAACGAAGTAACTGGCAGCCTCGCAAGAAAAGAGCTATTTTTTGTACCCGAACTGTTCTATAGCTTATCTAAGAGAGGAGGTTCAAAAATGGGAAAAGGAACAAAAGAAGTCCTACTGGAGGTATACTCCAGACCAAATACAAGCGAAAAGGTTTATAACCTATTCAACAAAGAATGCCGCAAGGCTTCTCGAACTCGAAAATTTAGATCTAAGGCACAAGCCTTCTAACTGGCTATTGCCCCTTGAGATATCATCTCAAGAATATGGGCATGGCAGAAGATGACAAATGCAGATACTGTAAAGCTACAACTGAGACTGCGGAATATATACTTTGTGAATCCAAGATACTAATCAGCATTAGGCTAAAGTACCCAGAACAGGCGGAATTAAAGCCTGAAGACAGGGAAATTAGCTCCTAGGACAATCACAAGCTTTGCAACAACTAGTTGTAAGGTAGTTCACAAAAGACCTTTTAGGTCGAGGTGAAAGGCAACTCAGGGCCAAGCAACAATCTACAATCTATAGCCCATGTACATCATTTTGTAACGTCAAATTGACGTCATTTAGCGATGCTTGTGTAAGCTATTTTTTGAAAGAAAATAAATGTAAATCTGAGAAATATAATAAACCAATTTGGTGCTAAATGACATGAATTTTGAGGACTCTAGGAGGTCTCCATTTTCCAATGTATGATGAGTTACAGAATGAGCCGCCATGTAAATGAATGGACAATTAATAGGTTAACATCCACTTGATTTTATGCCATGTCGGCCCATCTACAGAATAATTATTCTTAAATCCGACCGTTATAAAATCGATCCAAATCAATCGATGTTTCCTGAATTAATTTGAACATCGCAATTTATATCATTTATTTTATTTATTATTTTATGTTAATTGCCTTATTTATATTAACGACCTGTTGAAGTTTAGCTAATGCTAACCAGGACGGCGAGATGAGCTACGGTCACCCATCCAAGAGTAGGACTCAACCGGCGTGCCTTAACTCCGCTGATCGATATCTCGTCACTGAAACCAGTACTGTGACTGGCTATTGTTAGCGGTTTTTATGTGCCACCATCTACAAATAATTTCTGCCACAAACTACGTGGTAACTCATAAACTCGTCTACAATGAAAAAAATGACGTCACCGAGACATCAAATCGACATTTCAACATGACGTCATAATATCGTCACAAACTCTTCCCCTTTAAAATAGCGCTTGTTACGTTTCTTAATTATTATAAACAAAGGAGCTATGAATTTTTGAAAAAAAATTGCTAACTTTGCCCCAAATTGACCTAGGACCTTCTTTTTTTTTTTCAAAATTCGTGTAAAAATATCAGCTTTTCAAATATCGAAAAACCGATGCTCTACAATCAATTTTTAAAAAATTATTCTATTTGTTTATAAGGTAAAAATCTGAGTTCTTTTGCAGCGTCATTTTGCAGGTCTGAAAATTAATTTTTTCGATATCTAACAAAGCATTTTGGTAAATCAAGTCTTTCCCTTTCAGGTGGAGGCCGTAGAATCATTGTATTTTGATTTCTCTGGACGTGGTGGGGTTACAAAAAAAAGGTCTCTGGGATAAATTAATGCAATTTTGCAAAAACTATTTGACGAATCGATTTGAAATTTTTACCAGATATTAAGCACTATGAGAGTCAACTATTTACGAATGGACAAAACAGTAGCTTGTTTTTTACACAAGATATTGTTTATTGAATAAAATTCCGCATTTTGCAATTATCTTAGCAACAATTAACTATATATCGACATTTAACAACCGCCATTTTAAAGCTTTTTTAATTTCCTACAAGGTGATTCATTTGATTTATCTGTAAGATAGTTTACTTTTTACTGGCAGGTGAAAAATTGTGAAAAAACACGTTTTTTCCATTTTTTTGCATTAATATGGCTGTAAATAAACATATGCAGAAAATCGACCGCAGATTTTATATAGGTTTCATTTATTGACACCTATACTACCTAAAAATTGTGGTCTCTGCCTGGATGAGTCACAGTCCCGGCCAAAACCTCATTTCCCTGGATTATTAGTAGGAATATCATATTCAAATGCACCAGGAATTATCTGATGACGATTTTCAAAAGTTTTGTAATGGGGCCAGAGAAAAAATGCAAGATGTCACCTTCTTTCATAATGTTTTATTCACTGATGAGGCAACTTTTCATAAAAATGGATTTGTTAATAGGCACAATTTCCATTATTATGCTTCGGAAAATCCTCACTATTTTAGGCAAGTTGATAACCAGCACAAATGGTCTATAAACGTTTGGAGAGGAATTATTAGAGAACATGTAATAGGGCTACATTTTTTTGATGGAACATTGACTGGAGCTATTTATCTTCATCTTCTTGAAAACTATCTGCCACAATTGAAGACATAAGTGGATAAAGGTGTTATGTCACACTTTTAAAGTTTTGAGTAAATTAAACAAAACAGTTATGAGTTGGAACTTATTTATTTTGTCTTCGATTCAAATAAATAATACCTGATAAAATAGATAATTTTGGGTTATGTTCTTTTGTTTACACTAATATTAAAGAAAAATATCAAGCTGTTATGAAACTAGATTTTTCTGTCCAAAACTGTGTACATCCACTAAAATTACTGGTTGTATGTATGACATGGCGCCTTTATAATTAAAAAGTTTCTATAAAATATTACAAATTTAGAATTCACCGTTTATTGGGTGTTAAATCTGTATCAGGGGAATTCAAAAATTGCATAAAGTAATTTTTTAAAAAAATGCGACATAACACCTTTATCCACTTAGGTCTTCAATTATTGGTAAATCTTCCTGAAAGGATTTGAAATGGGATGTGGTCTCAGCAAGATGTTGCTCCACCACATTATTAAAATTCAGTTAGAGATCACTTAAATACTACCTACCCATTTCAATGGATTGGAAAAAATGAACCCGCTAAATGGCCTGCTGGATCCTCAGATCTTACAAAAATGGATTTCTTTTTATGGGGATATGTGAAGGAAATTGTTTATAAAGACACACCAACAACAGTACAAAATATGAAGAAAACGATAATAACTCCTTTTAGATCTATCACACCGGCAATTTTAGGAGCAGTAGAAACCTCATTTCAAAAGCGCATAGAGTGTCGATCAAAATGAGCAAACTGAACACTTTTTATAATTTTTTCTAATGAATTATTTGAAGAAAACTCTATTCTTAAAGTTTTTCTCGGATTTTATACTTATTGCTCAATAAAACAAAAATGGTTGCAATTAGCCATAGGGAAGTATTCACAAAAAATGTTCATTTTTCATTTCTTCATCACATCGTCGAAAAATTGATAAAATTCAATTTAAAAAGTTCTTAATTGAAAAATAATTTTTGGCCACCCTGTACATTTTTACGAAGTAACAATGATTCAAAAACACTAATCAGATGTCTCATAACTAGCATTCACATAAGTTTCTCTTAAAACCCATAATTGTGACTTTGATGATTTTTTCAATATGCATCTGCAGATGGCATTATTTCAACATAAAAGTTCATTACATTCAAGTGGTTGGGAGATAGCCAATAATAATATAGGAATGAATAGAGTATAGAACGAGGCTTCAAAAAATATACTGATATAGGTACATAGCATTCCATTTAAAAAAAGGCACTTGATCCTGTAATTTTGTCTTGGCTCGCCCTGTATATTCGAAAACAATTTCTGGTTTTAGACTTTTTTTATCTAGTTTACTTGCATTTTTTTTAATTTCTAGCTATCGTAGAACCCGAAATATCGAAGTCCGAAGCACTGTTCCTCACCCTGTATAACGGCTGATTCCCAAGCGAAAGAAATGTATAGAAACAAGTATTTGATTATCACAATTTCTTTACAATATGACTAGTTTAGAAGCTTTATAAGAACTGTATTCTAAATTTTATTACTCTAAGTTATTCAAATAATAACTATTTGCATATTAAGAGCGGAAAGTGGTCTATTGCAGCTTAGGCATGAATATTGCTGCATAATTCAATCAAGAAAAGTTGGCATGCGTACTTTCCGTTCGAAATATACACACCATTTTTTACGACTGCAGCAAAATTGACAAAAGAGCACTACTGATTTTTATTATTATTTTATTATTAAACCTCAAGCACATCGTTTCTAAAGAGAAATTCTTTGGCCTGAGTGGGCAACTTTTGTTCTCAGAGGATGAAAAGTCTATTTTCAATGACAGTCGTAGAAAAATACGGGATTTTGATGCACCATTTTATAAGTGATGTCCAGGATAGGCTAATTGAAAAAGAAAATATGTATATAAGAAGCCCATCAAATTTTTGTCAAGAAATCTAACATACTAAGATCAGGTTACCTTAACGCCCTAATTTTCTCCATCTTTTTTCACGCTTCTGAGAGATGGACCGTCAAGGATGTAGACATATGGCGTACTGATGCTTTCAGGATGTGGGTTTAGAGAGCTCGATTCTCTAAGATATACGTTCTCAAAAGCGACATTCCAGCATCGTATTCTCCCGAATCTTTTCATTTTTTTGCCAAGACTTTTATTGTTTTAAAATATATTTAAATAAAAATTTCGACTTTTTAAAATTTTGATCATCTTTCCAAAACTTGGTATTTGACTTATCTACAAAATTGAGTTTATTTAACATTTCTTATCTTCTTGGAATCATTTAGTTTAAATTTCGCTTTTTATTATGTGAATATTATTTTTTCCATAAGCAAATTTCTAATCCTCTAGCTAATAAAGTTAATTTCTAAAACGTAATATGACAATTTTCCCTCTCCGTTATTGTGTAACATACTGTGTATTCACATTTATATTGATATATTCCCTTTTTTTTTCTTCAAATTATTATAAAAAAAGAAAAAGCTTACCTAGATGAAATGCAGTTAATAAAAGAATAAATAAATAATATCAATAATATTTGATTAAAAAAAGTCCGTTTATACAAATAAAACATGATCTTATTTCATTTATAATAATGTTCTATTAATAGTAGTACGACCTAATAAATACTCACCCACCAATTCAATAAAACTGTTAGGGCCACATAAAAGACATATTTAACACACATCTTGAATACACACGAAGAAATGGAAATAATAGCAGTATAATATATATTTCCGCTGGGGGCAGCACTGTACAAGGCCACACAATTTGGTGAAATTTCTGAGATTATACACACCAAATTTTTACTATACTTGTGTGGCCATTTCCAGAAATCGACAGATATAGGGTGGGGAGGCCACATAGATGCTGTAGAAATAGGTTTTAAATTGTGTGGCCATGTGTGTGGCCATGTGTATGGCCACACAATTAGCAAAGGCCACACAAGTATGGTTATAGAGTGGTGTGTGTCCACACAATTATTGCAAGACCTACGCAAACACATACAACGTGCGCCTGTGTGTGCGCTATACCTACATCTTATATTTTGTAATATGTTAAGACTCCGAGGTGCTATTTATTTATTTTTACAGATAAATTAGAAGAGAAATATGGAGAAGAGAAATATGCACAAATATTATGAACACCAATTATTAAAACGTCAGTCACCCGCTGCAGTGATGATCGGTCTGAGCTGTCTACCAAGGAATGTGATACACAATTGGCTGAAGTTGGTGGGTACATGAGTTGTCCTTTGACTTTGGACCTTTGTGCGATCCCCAGTTTCGTCTAAATGGTCATAAAATTTGTGATGCATTATTTAAAAACAAGTAAGTCTGTAACTGTATTAAATCAATAAAACTTCCTAAATATGAGTTCCAAGGTGTTTGATTTAAAGCAAATTGATGACTAACTGTTTTTCCGAGACAAATAGTTTCAGAAAGTTTTCAGTAGATGGAGCAACATATATCGTACACAACAATGCCTGCCCAAAGGTTTTAAAGGTACGGTAAGTATGAGGAAGGGTTGGTATCATATAGCGGACGACGTCCATTTCTTCTCTTTTCGATTTTTACAAATTTCTCCTAAGATGAAGTTTATATTTTAAAATATTGAGATTTTCATAATATTCTGAGAAAAAATAGTTCCAGAATTTTTTAATAGATGGAGCCGCATATATTTTACACTTCAATTCCTGCCTTAAGGTTTTTACAAATTTTTTCCTTTGGTTTCTAAGACGATTTTATAATAGTTGATGGTTTCGACCTTTACTTGATGAAAATCCATATTAACGTAGAACCACAGAAGACAGGAACTATACAGAAACGAAAGCTTGCCGCGGTACCTTTGATATCGGGTGTCTGATTTTTGTGACCTCGAAGTGACAATAATATGCCTTACTGATGATGTACACAAAAAAATACATCAATATTTCCGTTCAATACTCTGTACACTGGGAAAACTGTCTTGTTTTATTTTTAGTAGGTACATGAATAAAAATACGTATATATGGTATTAATGAAGTTGGGGGCCCAAGTCATGGTGTATTGCAGAATATTCAAAAAAGAAGTACACATTTATATTTATATCCCATATTTCAGGCATCATTAACTATAATAATGCACTTTGAATCCAATGCATTTTTTTTTCATACTGCTGCCAGAATAAGAAAATACACTCATAGAAAGTAGTACAAAGTATAAATATACAATGAAAGAGACATATACCGGGTGATTTTTCTAGTTGGTGCAGCAAATAAATTCCTGATTTATACAACTCTGATTTAAAAAAACAGTTCTTTGTATATTTTAACTTTTGCAATAAAGCAAGTCTAAATACAAAACCCAGTCACAGATAAACCTATGGCCACTCGAAGAAACCACCAACCTTTAAGTTCCTTAAGTCTTAAACTATGTTTATTTTTCTTTTATGTTTTAATTATATTTGCCATTGCCATTTTTGCCATTTAAGCTCTCTTTATTTATTTTAATGTTTACATTTCAATTTGTGTATTTTATTTATCTCGATATAGTGTTTACAATAGTTCTTTAATGCAGAAACGTAACAAACGCCGCGGAGACGTGATGCGTCCCTGCATGGCCTGGTGGTGAGCCCAGAGACAATAAACAACTGTGTTTAAATTAAATTAGATTAAGGCATTTTTGCTATGAGATTAAATGCATTTAAGTACTTACTATTGCCGTAGCTTGAAAACACGAGAATACACGTTAGGAGGTATGGATGTGCTGTGCTATATGCAGGAAAATAAAATAAAAACCTGCTTAAAACTTTAATTATATTTGATATGACATACCACGTATGTCATCCCGCATGCAAAACTATTCTCGAATGATATATACCTAACTTAATAAATGCAGTGTCGGTAAGATATAAAGTTGAGTTATTCATAGAAAATCATAATTTCGTCAGACTGTAAAAATCTAGAAATATCGAAGATCCTTCTTCCTGATCATTTAATAGGCCATAGAAAATTTTGACCCCTACGTAACGAAGTCGAAAAAGAGACATTGCGGTTGTTTGATGAAACCACCATCCACCCTACATATTCAGATATATATCTGGCAGAATGTTGCAAATTCTTAACTAAGTAAATGAAGTGTCGGTAACATATAGGTAATTTAGAGCTACTTCCAGTACACCAGAGATATGCGACTATATATAACTGATACATTTTTATTTTCATTCCAATAAATGTGACGGCAATGAAGGAGCACGAAGGTCTGAAGTCAAAGGACAGCTCGATTTACAAATATGGGTTGCACAAAGACTTCAGTTAATCGTGTCTTCATTCCTCCTCTCCTGGCAGTTGGTTCTCGACAACAACTTAGTATATAGAAATCGGAATTTCGGTATTCAATACCAGAGTTTTGTTTGATACTCACTTATGCGAGTACTTTATTTTTAATCTCCACCATTTTTTTGCTAAAACTATTTATTGAGATATTTGCAATAAAACAAAAATGTTTTATTTTTTAGAAAGTCCCTTTATAGTTTAAACTGTATTTTTTGAAAATAAAAATAAAATTTGAGCATCTTAGTCATACTATATACTAACGAAAAACAGTATTTGAGAATTACTTTTTTTAATACTGACTACTTACAGTAGCAAAATGGCGAAGCTTTTATTAGAAATATGTGAAAAAACACATTGTGTCATAACATCTTTGTTTCATATGTTATAGAAACAGTCAAAAACCCTTTGAAAGCTTAATTATAAATATATTTTATTTTAGCCACTAGCACTTCTTATGTAAGTGCCATGCTTTCTGAGATATTTAATATTTAAACTAAATACTCCGTCTTATAAAAGTTCAGATGCCATCTTTATACCTCGCACGTCGAAATACGTAAAGGTTGTCTAATGGAGTCCCAGAAACATACATTTTTTTCTTGTGTGTGCCTGTATAATATATGAATATCACCGGATCCTCCGCGATTTTCTAGAAAACCGCGTATGCAAAATATCCCAGCAAACATTTAAGTATTATTTGACGTCAAAACTACCTAAATTATGTATAATAAATTTTGTCGCAAAATTAAAATTAACCATGTTTTGGTAAAATTTACGTTGACGCTACGTGGAATTGACATAAGTGGAGAATAAGACGACGTCTATTTAGGTACAAATTAGGTTATATCGACTAAAATAGGTAAAATTACACATAAATCGTACTTGTACTCGCACAATATATTTGGTTACTAATATCTGTTTAGGTGAATTTTACTTAAATTCGACGTCAATTCGACATCGAGTTGACTAGCTTTAGGTAGAACTTACGTAAGTATGTCAAATTGGAAAATGACACCAAGAGGAAAGAAATAAGATTTTAATACTTATTTGATATTTTTCTCTATAGGTAGTCGAAATACTGTTGTCGGTCACCTACAAGTTTGAAGAGATACCTAACTCACAATAACGATACAAGATGAATGTCGGTAACTAAAATAAATCTAATTTATAAGTAAAGTATTTGCAGTTCTCGCTTGTTGAAATCAATGCGACGAAAATTTATTTGTGTATAATGTATTTCGTAAAATAACAAGTCGTCTCCGAAATATTCATCTATAAGGAAATTCTTATTGCCAAATAAAAAAATATAGTAATAATTTGAGCTCAAAGTATGCTATATTTGTTAAATATGAGTTTACAGGTATAGTTATGTATTTTTTTTACCTTTTCGTCAGTTTGTTTCCATGGACACTCATTTTAATTCGGAATCTTACTTCAACTGTGCTAGGCGTCTTCAGCTAATTTAACCCTAAAGTTAACTGCCTTTGAAAATGAAACTACAAAAGATAATTGACTTAATGGTTGAAATCAGGTAGATAAGCTAGGTAGAATTTATCGACTTTGTCGACCTAATGTTACTTCGAAGGCGTATAATAAAAGTGACAAAATAAGTTGCTATTTAGGTACACATTACGTAGGATTTACAACAAAATCTACCTAGTAAGACAGTTGACTATTAGGAATATTTTTAGTGGCTCAAAAGGTAAATACTACCTAATTATATTACCTATTTCGACCCTATTGGAAATTTATCCTTCAGGTCATTTTTGGTAGATTTTTTTAGTATTTTTTCACTCACTGCTTTCGTTTAATTTACTTTCAAGGAAAATTGTGTATGATGTAGATTAATTGGTTTCATTTACGTAAACTGAAATCTAAAGTAAGACTAATTGGTAAATTTTTATCGAAAGTGTATTTTTCCAGTCAATTTTACGTCATAATTACCTTAACAAGTAAATTCTTCTTTTACCAAGTCGAATTGAAGCTAATTTTAACAAAAATGTTTGCTGGGATATTACACAAACACACAAAAAAAAGTGAAAAGTGGGACTTCGCTGGATAACCGTTATGTATTTCGACAAGCTGAATATGAATCAGGTATCCGTTTAGTTCCTTTGGCCACCAATTTTCAGTAACTCGCGAAAATAACCTAAATTATGAGTTTTTTTTGTAGGTTATTTTCACGATTTACAAAAAAATGGTGGACACTGGAGCTAAATGGACACCTGACTCGTGCACCACGTCGAAATACATATGACCACTTTTTTTTATTTTGTGTGCCTGTGTAATAATTTGAGTTGGTGCAAATTTTGTGCAGTCCTTGTAATCTTTCCTTTTCCTTCCTATGGGTGAAGCAACCAGAAGTGACAAAGGTAGCAAAAAGGTAGGCCATACTCAATTATTAATTTAGTATAAAAATTCACAGTCTACTTAAAATCATTAACAATATCAATTTACATGAAAAGTTGCGTATAGACTTTTTTTTCTCAAAATTTGATTATTCTCTGCCCTAATGTTTTTTTTAAATGCCACCCTCTGAAAAGGGTGGAACCACGCCCCTATAAATTAGCAAGCTCCCGCATAATATAAAAACTTTTCTTCGATGTATTTATTATTAAATTGTCAAAAAAAACTAAATCTAATTCATGATATTATGCCAAAGTTAAAACCTCCAGTTACAGTACAGGGTGGACCAAATTAGATGAGGTTTTCTCTAAAACTATGACAGACAACAACCTGAGCTCGATTTTCGAGAAACAAACAATGGCGTAAACCGCGATCGTCTATCTTATTCGACTACCGAGCTACAGAGTGTTTTCGGAAAATTGGCATTTTTTGATAACCTCTATATCTCAATTACCAAGTGTCGAATCGAAAATCGAGTCAGACATCCTCAAGGCACTTTTTTGAGTAGAATCCGTTGCTGATAAGAAAACAATTATGCATGCCTCAGTTTTCGAGAGATAGACATAACTTGTGTTTTTTTTAATGAAACACCCTGTAAATTATTTCATTATTCGATCACAACTTAAATTAGCTATCCAACGATATAACATGTCATATTTACCTCTAGAAAAAGTGGTCAATTTTCGAAAAAAATAATATATTTGTGAGGAGGCTATGGAAAACTATTAACAACAACACTTATACAGTACAGCCTCGCTAATCCGGACCTCTCTAACTCGGACACTCCAGTAATTCGGACCCTTCTATTTACCGGACACTTTAAAAATTTTACCTCTGTAGTCCGGACAAAGACAAATAAGCTTTTTATGCTAAAATCATAACCTATTTCCTGATAAAGTGAATTATATACCAATGTAAACAGTGACTCAGACTACACTTAAAGGAAAGAAATAAGTTGTATTGGACTTAACGGAAGAATAACTGATTAATGAAGCTGTAGGAAATGCAAACGAAGAGAACAAGGAATCTAGTGATATGGATGATGAAAGTATTATGTCTAAAGTAAATCGTTCTGATGCCGTAAAGTCGTTTTCTTTATGTATTCATTGGGCTGAAGAAAATGATTTCCCAACGCAAGATGTACTTACTGCTCTTAAAAAAACTAAAAGCAAAGTGATGCAAACAAAATTAGATGCATTTTTTAAGAAAGCATGAAATTAGATGTATGTACATATGTACCATCTATTAAGTTTTTATTGAATGTATTTATGTAATGTGTGTGTACATATTTCAATTTGAATAAAGTCTTTTTAATTCCTGTTAAACATTTTGAGTTGTTTTTATTATTCAAGCTAATTTTTAGTTGCTATGACAAGTAAAAAAAAATTGTATATATAAAAATAATCCACCTCCACTAGTCCGGATACCTCGCTAATCCGGCAGTTGCTGAAACCATATGTGTCAGGATTAGCGAGGCTGTACTGTAATATAAAATAATTTTGCAAAAAATAGGAAAGACTAAACTACAATAAATGTTCGAATTGTCTTCTATGCACTTTTGACACCTTCTACTTACAGCATTTGTTGCATTTCCAATCATGACAGGAGTTACTGTCCAAAACGCAGCTAATGTTTTGTTTTCCAATTCTTCTATGTTATTATGTTATTAACATTCTCTTTATATGATATTTTTAAATAACTCCAAAACCAAAAGATGGGAGATCTAGCTGATTACAAAATAGGACCATTATTTTCTAAAAATTAAACAACATCTAAACTACTTTGTTGTTTATTAATGTCCAGTTAGCTAAATTAATTGTTAGTTATCAATTTAGTTAACTAGACATTTAAAAACTAGTCCTGAGTGATATGTAGATACCTATCCAATCCTCCCCAAATTGAGCATTTAAATAATTTCGTGTTTCATTTGACGAATGATCTGGGGCGCCATTCAGGGCCGGATTATCCATATGGCTAAATAGGCTATAGCCTAAGGGCGACAATGCGTGAAGTGGTGCACTCTCTGCTTTTTAAAAAAATATATTTTGTCCTCAATTTTGTTCCCATTTCCTTCTTCCTGCTCATCAACTTTGGTTAATTTTTCTTTTAGGTTTCTTCCCCCCCTCGCTCATCAATTTTGAATCTGGACAAGACATGTAATTTTCAGATTTCTCTCCCCTCGCTCATTAATTGGGAAACCGGGACAATTTTTTTTATATTTCTCCTCTCCTCGCTTGTTAATTTTGAATCTGGACAAAAAATATTTTTTTCAGATTTCTGCCCCCTTCGCTCATCAATTTTATTTCCATTATGAATAAAAGGGCGCAAGTACATGATTAGCCTAGGGGCGCGCCAGACCTTAATCCGGCCCTGGCGCCATCGTGTTGGTAAATTAATCTTTGAAATTGTCTCCTCGGCATATTGTCCACAAAGGGCTCTATTTCTTGTCGTAGAATGTTAATAGCATTTTCGGTATTCAAATTACCGTAAAAAAAATTATTTGATACAAATAAAACCACGCCATACACCAAATCCAAATCGTCCTTGACGATTAATTGTAGCAGTTATCTGCGGATTTTCATGAGCCAATGGTGGTTATTATGCCGATTATTTCACTCATTAACGCTATAGCCAATGAGAGCCCGTCTTTTCACAACATTGCACCAATCAAACGTCATTATTAGTGGTAATTCAAGCTAGATCAGCTATTGACAGTACCAACATGCAAAATTTATCGCTCTAATTTTTTAGGCCGCTGCAGCGGCATATATTGCAAAAAAATTTTGACGTTTTGTGTCG
This sequence comes from Rutpela maculata, assembly GCA_936432065.2. Taxonomy (NCBI): domain Eukaryota; kingdom Metazoa; phylum Arthropoda; class Insecta; order Coleoptera; family Cerambycidae; genus Rutpela; species Rutpela maculata. The sequence goes on from OW386289.2 coordinate 10,195,643, forward strand.
GGAAATGTTTTCGCCAAATAGGACAAATCGTGCTTTTAAATGTTATCTATAAATATCTTCTCTAGCTTATTACTAATTGTTAACGTAAATTGTCAATTGTAGTATTGTATTAATAACCTAAAAAGCCAATGCTGTGTAGAACTTATATAGGTTCGGGACAAGTTATACACAGCTTTCAATGACTTAATACCAAACGTAATTACAAAATAATTTTGACAACTAAAATTAAATATAAATATCTACGAAGCTGACAAATCAGTTATTTCATGATAAATACATAAATGTAGGTACTTACGTATGGTAATTCATCAATCATCACAAAGCAGCTAACACTTATTTGGAAAATCAAAACTCTGCAGTATCACTATATTATACATTATAATTCGTTGTACTTAAAGTCTCTCTACTTAAACAAGTAAACTTTAACTTAACTATCAAACTTCTCAAATTAGAAACAAGGATTAAATACATAAATATATATTAATAAACACTTTAATATAATAATTTAATTCACTGTTTAGGCCAGTTAAGTTAAGCTAGCGTTACTGGATGGCGGTACCATACCATCTCAGCCGCAGCCTTAGAACGTAAAAGCGATAGATTGGTAATATGCAATTTCTGTGGTTATACCCGTAATGTGATTGGTCGAAGCGTGCTTTGTTGTGATGACTAGTCTTATAAGTTACAGTACCTATGGTTTAATGTATATTGTTTTTCTTGATTGTCATAATTTAAACCTACTTTGTTTTTTATTAGATGAGTCGCTTTGGAAATGCATTTTTATGTGAAGTTAATGATGAAATTGAAGATGAAGGTGAATAATCTTTAACAAGTAACAAGGAAACATCTGAAGGCAATTAATTACTGAACATAATATAGAAGATGTACTTAATGAATTATTTATTCGTGAAATATTCTCCACAAATACCACTCGTGCTTCTAAATTTTATCTATAAATTTTTTGTCAAGCTAAGTTGCCATACGGTTAATATAACTCGTGCAAATTGACAGTTTATTATCAAAGATTAAATCCCTCCCGCTAAAGCGGTCGGGATTTAATCAGATAATGAACTGTCAATTCGCACTCTTTATATTACCAGGCAACAACGCTTTCGAAAAAATTTTACCGATAAAATTTCAAGCACTAGTGATATTACATAACTCCGATTAAAGAACTTATATCTAGATTCATAATGGCTACCTTTTCTTCATATACTTTATTTGCTCCTAACATAGTCACATTATATGTCCATTAAAATGGATAGATGAACATCACATCCCATAGGCAACAGAGGCGGGTATGTGTAGAAGGGAAAATGTACAATATTGTACCTATTTTATGTGATAATTATTGGTTAAAACTTCTAGGAATATTAACGCAGATTGAAAAAATACAATAGGTAAATATGTTTTATTCAAGGGAAATATGCATTGGAAGGATATTATTCATAATATTATTATTAAAACTATAAACTGAACCTCATCGTGTTACGACTATGACCTACTTACTTATGAAACGATCGATTTCTGCAAATGGCACAGCACTGTTGCATGTTTCACTAAATTGTCACTAAACTCTCTAAATATGAACAGAGAATATTATTTAGGTATTAGGCAAATCACAACTTAAAATAAAAAGACACCACATTTTGATCGAAAAACACGAAAAACACTTATTGGCATTAATGACGTATACTGTCAAAACTGTCAAACTGAAATTATGATAATCGAACTGAAGCCGACCGTGTACGAGCGGCCGCGAATACGCCGATGGGACAATCAGCAACTTATGGGAAGAAGTGCCTTAGATTGGGAGTCTTTCGGGATCATAAAATTCATGCCATTATGTATATAGATATAAGTTCTTTAATCGGAGTTACATACGATTAAAAATTCCGGCAGTACTTATATGGGTGTCGTCTGTCCATATAATTGTTCCTTCAAATCCTTGCACTTCATTGCACTGACGCAAAAACAACTGGCAAAAATCGAGACACATTTGAAAGACGTTTCGGTATAGATGGGATTGTAGGGATTTTTTTTTTTTTAAGCAACGCAACGCAGTTGTTTTGGGATTCCTAAATTTTCCTGTATTTTGTGAGACGATATATTAGGATTTTCCCTTACAGTTTCTAAAACAATATTTTCTACATCTTCTCTACCTGCTTTATTATATATTTTTGCTCGTTTTACAAATGATCCAAACTCTTTTAAATTTTGTTGTAGCCTTTTGAATATTTTTATGTCTGGCTGTCTCTTATCTGGATATCTAAAAATATTGTTTAGGCGGTACTTTTGCCACAAAGTTTTGCTGTCTATAACTTACCTATTAAAATAAAGCTCGAAAGCTAAATCAAGCGCGGATTTATGGGGGGTAATTACCCCCCCAAGTTTTTGTTAAACCATCAACTTTTGTTTTAAAATGTTATGATTTTTGTTAATTTTGGGAAGAAAAAAATTTTTAACGGGGTAATTACCCCACCAAGAGTGTGCAAGTCAAAAAATTTTGGGTTCAGTGTCCCCCCCCTAAGCTCAAGGTCCAGATCCGCCCTTGGAACCATAACTTCATAAATAACTTAAAAATTTAATTTACCACTATTTCTGCACCAAATATAATAAATTAATGGATAAAAATTATTTTCAAGTTTCAAGGAACAATAAAAAATAGCTTTCATCATCCAGGTTGACACATTCTCGCATGACGTTAAATATTTTAAAGACAATATTTTAAATAAAAAATGCAAATTATAAAGGCGCGTGCTAGATTCGGACGTTTTATAATTATGTTTGACAATAAACTTGCATTCGTTTCAATTTTGATACTTAGACCATTGGAAAATTGTACAAGTTTTGCTTTATAAATCTAATATTATACTATTATAGGGTTCTATTAAGTTTCTGAATTAGGGAAACAAGCGCGGATTTATGGGGGGGTAACAGGGTAATTACCCCCCCCCCCCCAAGATTCTGTAAACCATCAACTTTTGTTTTAAAATGTTATGATTTTTGTTAATTTTGGTAATTCCCCCCCCCCCCCCCCCCCAAGATTGTGTAAGTCAATACCTTTCATTTAAAAATTTCAGAATGAAAAGATTTTTTCGGGTTTCTCCCCCCGCTCTTCAAAAAAATTTTGAGAGGAAAAAATTTTTTTTCGGATTTCTTCTCCCTGCTCTTCAAAAAAATTTTGGGTTCAGTGTTACCCCCCCAAGCTCAAGGTCCAGATCCGCCCTTGAGCTAAATTTAAATTTTCTCCGCATTCTATAAAATACTTAATCATATCATATTTTTCACCATTACTAAATTTAACCATTTTTAACAATGCTCGCTCACAATTAACTCACAAATTAGTTTTTGTCATTTACGATTATTTCGATTTTCTTTTTTTTTACCATGGCCTTAATAAATATTAGAAATGCGATAATAGTATATTATTATATGAGCGATTATGATAGCCATTATTCACGAAGATGATGTTTGAGCCCACGAGCCGTAGGCGAGTGGCGCAAATCATCTGAGTGAATAATGGTCATAATCGCGAATGAAATACTATGCTTTTTCTACACATATTAAACAAATAAATTAGACTGAAATTTGATAAGATTAATCGATACCTATTCGTAAGAAGTCGAAAACGTAAACAGACAATATGGCGGTACACTTGTCACTGTCATGCGAGTTCATTGTCGGCTGCAGCTACAGTGAATTATGGGTACGATTTTTCACCAAAAAAATGCTAATAATTGTCATATAATTAAATAGTTGTAGAAAAATATGCATAGATATCAATGGAAGACAATTCGAAGATTTATTGTAGTTTAGTTTTTCCTATTTTTTTCAAAATTATTTTATATTATAAGAAGCGTTGTTGTTGTTAATAGTTTTCCATGGTCTACTCAAAAATATATTAAATTTTTCGAGAATTAACCACTTTTTCTAGAGATAAATATGTCATATGATATATCGTTGCATAGCTAATTTAAGTTGTGGTCGAATAATGATTTAATTTGCAAAAACACAAGTTATGTCTAATCTCGAAATCTGAGGCATGCATAATTTTCTACTTATCAGCAACGGATTCTACTCAAAAAAGTGCCTTAAGAATGTGTTACTCGATTTTCGATTCGTCACTTGGTAATTGAGATTTTAAAAAAATGCAAAAAATGCCAATTTTCCAAAAACGCTCTGTAGCTCGGTAGTAAAAAGATAGACGATCGCGGTTTGCTCCATTGTTTGTTTCTCGGAAATCGAGCTCAGGACACCTATTGGGTTTTGTCTATCTGCCATAGTTTTAAAAAAAAACCCAAATCCCATTTAATTTGATCCACCCTGTACCAGATTAAAATTCTGAACAATCGTAAATTAAAAATGAATTATAAGCACTTCAATTCATAAACAATGAGATAGGGATTAGACACAATACCATATATCAACATTAACCAATGCGATATATTTTGTCAACAATACCTCAAATTCCAGTACGTCCAAGTCCCAATTAAACCTTCTAATCTAATTATCTTTAGGCGTTCCTGCCTGTTATGACACACTCACTAATTCTCAAAAATGTAACATGACAAGATGTAAAAATCGTCCCGAGGAATGTGATTAATTACCACCTTCTAAAATCATCTATAAAGTTTCTAAATGATATTGGCTTTGAGGAATAAAAAAAGTTAATATGAAAATTAAACGCGTATATGCCATATGCACAGCATTTAATAGCGTACCTAAAACGTGCAGCAAGAACGGCAGTACAAAAAGCCTAGCAATATGCAAAGTCAGCATTATTAACAAGGTGCAACAAACTGTTCGGTGTACACTGTTCAGAGGTGGCTCGTTGATGGAATTTTAACACCTATAAAGAAAATAAAACACGAACGTGAACAGTATTGTAGTGAGAGTTACATAACGCCGGGCGATTATTGCAATTATTGTCCAGGATAATTACAAACATTTTTCTTGGGTCGGTAACTCAAAAAGTCGTGTTGTGTAAATAGCATAAATCTTAGATATACAATATATATAAGAAGTATTGAAACATCACCGTACATTCAAAATATTGATTGTATAAAAAAACCCTGAGACAGGTCTATTTTTATTTTCAACTCGGTCAATATATTAGTAGAATTAGTGTTAAATAAGAACGTTTTTTTTTCTTAATAAAATGTTAGAAGCATACACATACAATCTTAATGTTAATAACATTAAAATATCAATTAATAAAATACCCGCATTTCAAACTAGCGGAGCGGATCTGGTTTTGAAATAGAAGCAACTTTTTTAAAAAAAAAATTTTGACAGTTCGATTATACGCCTTCTCTTTTATCATGTTATCAAGTTAGTTCAGCTTAATCGCACGGGGTGGGGAGGAATTCGCATTTAAAATTCGCAAAATAGTATATTGTTTTATTAGGAGTAAAAGCGATACTTTTACGATGAGTTTGTAGGCACTTCGTTCGTCCGGCAATTACAGACGTGTCACAACAAGTGGCTTTTACTCCAAATAAAACGATATTTTTTCTTCAAACGTCGATTAGCTATAAAAAAATGGAGATAAAAAATCTCGAATTCCACTATCAAAAACGTATTGTGTTATGCATGGCCGGCGAACAGTGGGAAAAATATGCCCTTTATTGGACAAAAATCTGCCGACAGTAGAGATTTCAATCAAATTAAATTAAAAAAATGGCAAATACTCTTAAGACATTGTACTTTAGAGTAGTGCTGCGGCAAAGTGGCTTTGGATTAACCTAACCTAAAAATCGCAGATATTACTTCCACATCCAGTGGAAGTATAGAAACGACAAAAATTTTTTAAAAAATTTTATTGTTCAAATAGGCTTAGAATGTCATGAAACGTCGAGATTTTAGGTTTGAGCAAAAAAATGTCTGTCGGTCTTGTCTGTAACTTTTTGTGCGCACGGTTACACTGGAACCGTTTAAGATATCGACTTGAAATTTGGTACACGTATGTATTTTAACGAGATCTGGAACTAGGTCATCTTATTCCGTTGAATAGTTGTGGGGTAAATTGGGATAAATGGGGGTAAATAGGTAAATCAAGCAGGTAAGAGTCCATAAAATTGGTAATTAGTATTTACAAGAGAAGCTAATGTCTCAAAAAAAAAATTAACATTATCCACCCCCAATACTACCCCCACCCCATTATAAAAGGGGGTGAAAAAAATTATTTCATCGTAGACGATCATTCGAAAGCTTATTTTAAAGAGGAAGATTAAATGATGTATTTATTAGAAATAAATTGAAATTTTTTTTGAATCCTAGACATAACCTCAAAATTTGCCAAAAAAGTCATTTTTTAAGTAACCTAAAATATTTCAAAATTCTGACATGATGGGCCAATTCTGAGGCCAGATTCGGATTTAGTGCGAAAAATTACTTCGGAAATTGGATAATATTGGGGTTAATACTGAATGAAGTAAAAAAAATTGAGGCCTTTGGTTCTTGCACACATACTAAATCGCATTTTTTTTTCACCCCCTATAATGGAGTGGGGGTAGTAATGGAGGTGGCTAATGCCAAAATTTTTTTTGAGACATTAGCTTCTCTTATATATACTAAATACCAATTATATGGATTCTTACCTGCTTGATTTACCTATTTACTCACATTTACCACAATTTATCCCCCAACCCTTCAACAGAATAATGTGAAAATATAATCTAGTTCCAGATCTCCTTAAAATACTTATGTGTACCAAATTTCAAGTCGATATCTTAGAAGGTTCCAGAGTATTTAGTATATATAAGAGAAGCTAATGTCTCAAAAAAAATTTTGGCATTAGCCACCTCCATTACTACCACCATTATAAAAGGGGGCGAAAGAAAATGTGATTTAGTATGTGTACAAGAACCAAAGGCCTCAATTTTTTTTTACTTCATTCAGTTTTAACCCTAACATTATCCAATTTCCGAAGTAATTTTTCGCGCTGAATCGGAATCTGGCCTCAGAATTGGCCCATCATGTCAGGATTTTGAAATATTTTAAGTTACTTAAAAAATGACTTTTTTGGCAAATTTTGAGGTTATGTATAGGATTCAAAAAAATTTTCAATTTATTTCTAATAAATACATCATTTAATCTTTCTTTTTAAAATAAGCTTTCGAATGGTCATCTACGATGAAATAATTTTTTTCACCCCCTTTTATAATGAGGTGGGGGGTAGGGGGTGGCTAATGCTAAAATTTTCTTTGAGACATTAGCTTCTCTTGTATATACTAAATACCAATTTTATGGACTCTTACATGCTTGATTTACCTACTTACCCCCACTTACCCCAATTTACCCCACAACCATTCAACGGAATAAGATGAAAATATAACCCAGTTCCAGATCTCGTTAAAATACATATGTGTACCAAATTTCAGGTCGATATCTTAAACGGTTCCAGACTAATCGTGCGCACAAAAAAGTTACAGACAGACCGACAGACATTTTTTTTGCTCAAACCTAAAATCTCGACGTTTCATGACATTCTAAGCCTATCTGAACAATAAAGTTTTTTAAAAAATTTTTGTCGTTTCTATACTTCCACTGGATGTGGAAGTAATATCTGCGATTTTTAGGTTAGGTTAATCCAAAGCCACTTTGCCGCAGCACTACTCTAAAGTACAATGTCTTAAGAGTATTTGCCATTTTTTTTTATTTAACTTGACTGAAATCTCTACTGTCGGCAGATTTTTGTCCAAAAAATGGCATATTTTTTCCACTGTGCGGCGTATTAAATAAAATATGGTATGGATATTACTTTTTTTTTCGTTCGACCAGAAAGTACACCCTTTTTGTAGACATTATCCGTCAGAAAATAACGTTTTCCCGGGCTAGACCGGAAAGTGACATTAAAGATCGGCAACGTCTTTTCCGATTCCTGCTATTCTCGTTTCGATGGAAACGAATTTGTGTTAATTGTTGAGATAAGTGTCAAATAGATAAATACACTTGACTTTTACGAGTTGTCAAAAGTCAATTCACAAGTTATGGAAAATATATATTCAGATTTTGAAGCGTCGGCCGAAAAAAAAAATATTGTACGTTACACGATCGAAAAACAGTGTTTTGCATGTCTCCCCAAGCTTCCAGGGCGAACCGCAGGTGAGCTGTAAACATCACTTTCCGGTCTTGTAACGTAAATTACTATTTCTGCCGCTCACAGCGTCAGAAATAGCTATTTATGTAACCAGTTACGAAAAACTTTATTTAATGTAACGAGATCCCGCAAAATAACACGAGTTACACAAAATTGTTTTTCGAAACGTGTTACACACAAGATTTTTTCTAATTTTAAACGTCTAAAAACCCTTTAAACATAAATGAAATAGGTGTATTTAAAGATCTTAAAAATTAAGTAGTCTCTTTCATAATTGCCTTTGCTGCTATTATACACATTATAATTTTAATGTCAAAATTGACAAACGTCATTTAGCCAAGTTATACAGGATGATTCATAAGTAATGGTACAACACTTAACTGTAGGTAGTAGGAGTCAAAATTATTAAGATTTAGCCAATAATGCCTTAATGAAATGTTTGTAGATAAAAAGGTACAGGGTGTTAGAGTTGAAATTAAATTTTTTATTTTCTTTGCAATTTAATGATTTTTTAACATTTTATCATGAAAATTGGTGGGTGGGGGTTATTTGTGGTGGGAAATCATAACACATCTTCAACTTTCGTCGCTACGTACGCTATGTTTAATTTGTTAAAAGGGCCGTAACTTTTTCACCCGCACATTTATCGCAAATTTCGCATAGTTTGTTTTCCTCTATCATTTCTTAATAAAAAAGGTATACTTGTTTCGAGTCCCTAAGTACAACAGGTTTTGAGAAAAGTGCAAACCAAGAGTTGCATGCAAATTCATTATACAATTTAAAAAATAATTTTGGCGCCAAAATTCGACACTCTTTAGTTGTAAATATTTTTTCTGTGTAGCTAATACCGCTTATGTGGTAATTGTTTGTGTGGCGTTTAACAACTTCAAAATTTCAGACATTAAAACAAAACAAATAATGATACACTTTTAACTAGTAGACATAAATAATTTAGTTCAAACTGGTAAACAATGTATCACAAATAATAAGAACTAGAACAGCAATAAGAACAACTTTAAAATACCCACTGCAATAAATGTTCAACATGACCACCATTAACCTCAATACATTTTTTTAAACGCTTATTTAGAGAATATCTAACTTTATACAACGATTCTCTGCTATTCCTAGTATAGTTTCCACAGCTTCACATATTTCTTCCCATCATTCTTCCCGGGTATTTATGTTATCATTGTATAGGTACTAAATACTTACGAAAGTAAAAATCCAAAGGATTGAGGTCAGGACTACGAGGTGGCCAAGGAAATTCACTTCCTCGACCGATCCAGTGATGTGGAAATGATTACGTACTTCTATCGAATAATGTGCTGGGGCTCCATCTTGCATGTACAACATATTGTTTCTTAAATTTATCGGAACATCATATAAGATTTCAGGAAAAATGTTTTTCAAAAATCCAGATAGGATGCACCATTTAAATATGGTGGTAACTCAACCGTCCCTAGTATGCAGTCTCCAATGATAGCACACCACACATTTATTTTAAATTCGCACTGGAAGTGTTTTTCTTTGTATAAATAGGGATTCTCAAGTTCCCACGAATGACTATTTCTCCAATTAAATACCCCACGCCTGCGCCTGGTAAAAGTGGCCTCATCCGTAAACAATATTCGTTTCATAAACATATGGTCATTATGTTGTTTGTTACGCAAAAATAATGAAAACTGCGACCTTTGTGGAAGATCACGAGGTAATTTTGCACTAGAGTAAAGTGATATGGTTTCAGTTTTTCTTTCTTTAATAATCTATGAATTGATGACTGACTTAAACCAGTTGCTGCCGACAACTGCCGCGTACTTATTTGCGGCTTTCTGCCACACGAACTAAAACGTCTTCTTCTTGATCCACAGACATTCTTGTTGGAGGACCAGCAATATCACGTTTTAGGCGGAATGCACCTGTTTCTCCTAAACGATCAGAAATGTTTTTAACCTATGATCAGGCTGCCTTCTGTTTGGATACAGTTCTAAGTACCTTTGAGCTGCAGCACGACCACAAAAATTTATTTGCGAGTATACACAAACCATGTCTCTCATTTCAGAAGTCGAAAAAAATATACGGCGAGGCATTTTTTATGAAACGATATTAGAAATGAATAAAAAACACACTTAATTAAATAAAACTCTCCGCAACAACTAATTATGATTTCAAAGATTTATTGTTTGACAGGTACTTTTTGTCTTTATGCCTACTTGATAAATATGCTTCTTTATCACAGTAAATATACTGTGATAATGTTGTGTCACAATGCATACTTTTAATAATTATTATTTGAAAAGGCTTTTAAAAAATTTGCATGTAACTCTTAATTTGCACTTTTCTCAAAACTTGTTCTACTTAGAGACTTGAAACAAGTATACCTTTTTTATTAAGATATGATAGAGGAGTACAAACTTTATGCGAAATTTGCGATAAATGTGCGGATGAAAAAGTTTTAACACATTAAACATAGCTCTAGGAGCTAGACGAAAGTTGAAGATGTGTTATTATTTTCTACCACAAATAACCCCCACCCACCAATTTTCATGATAAAATGTTAAAAAATCATTAAACTACAAAGGAAAAGAAAAAAATTAATTTTAACTCTAACCCCTGTATTCTTTTACCTATAAACATTTCATTAAGGTATTATTGGCTAAATCTTAATATTTTGACTATATACTACTACAATTAAGTGTTGTACCATTACTAATGAATCACCCTGTATATTATTTGAAATCCTAATTTGATAGCATAAGGTAAATCGTGTTAATGAAAAAGTTTTGTTAGCATATTTTGAAGAAAATAATAATTTAAAAGCTGCAACTTTATGGACTTAGTATTCAATTTTGTGTTGAATAAACCAGAGATGTGCTGCGGAAACTTTCCATATTTAATAAAAGTCTGTAAAAGTCATGTAAATAATATAATTGTATGCACTTATTTAGTATCAAAATGAAGCTTGCATCATCACGAATCAGATTTCACCATAAAACAGACTATTAATATACCCAATGGAAAGTTAGAAGAAAAACTTCCTGGAAACTTTCGGAGTTTTCAAAACGGAAAGTAACATGCGGGAAACTTTTTTATCTTTCGAAATATCGAGAAGAAACAAAGATAAAAGATGGACGTAATTTTTTTATTCGAAACTTTTTTTCTAGCATTAATAGTTTTCGAGAAAATTTCAAATGAGTGATTGTTGGCCCGTACTGCAATTAATTGCTATTGGATTTCCACGTTATTTATGACCTCTTTATCATTATAAGTTTTGCACATATTTCCTCTTCAATCTATAGAAGTGTCACCTCTTCGGGGCTGGTAAATTAAAAATTTAAAAAACCAGAATAAAAATCATGCTGTTCGTCGACTTGTTTAACTTTTTATACAATTGTTGCACATTCTTTAGAATACTGTTCGTAGTTTTTTGTAAATGGTAATTTTTGAACATTTTAAATCTTCTACTGACGGCTTAGTTGACAACACTTGTCAGTATAAAAAAAAAATTAAAAAGGAGTATATACATCTATAATAACCCGCCTGTGTTTCAAATTTGCGATCTTTGGATTTCAAAAAACAGATCACTTTTTTTTGGGTCCGTGTAATATATTTGCATACGCGATTTTCTAGAAAAGGGCGAAGGATCCGGTGATATTCATATATTACACAGGCACACACAAAAAAAGGTCTGTTTCTGTATTTCGACTTGCTGAATAGGAATCAGGTATCCATTTATAGTACAGTAACTACAGGAATAATGTCATATTGAACGGACTTCGTTCATTTTTGGCAGTATAATAGTAAATGCTTCACAGAAAAGTTTCCATATTGTGCGGACACTTGCTAATTTATAGGGGGTGGATGCGTTATGACTTAAAAACTATCAATTTATGTGAAAAATTGCATAGAACCTTTTCTTCTTAAAATTTCATTCTACTTCAGCTCGAATAAATATATATTTTTTTTGAGTGCCACTCCCTGAGAGGGGGTGGTATCCACTCCCTATAAATTAGCAAGCCCCCGCACAATATAGAAACTTTTCTGTGAAGAATTTACTATTATACTGCCAAAAATGAACGAAATCCGTTCAATGTCATTATTCCGAAGTTTTGCATATTTTTTACCTCTAGGTACTGTACTATTAGTAAATCGCGAAAATAACTAAAACGGTGAGTTTTTTTTAGAATATTTCCGCGATTTACAAAAAAATTGTCGCGATTTACAAAAAAACGGACACCTGACTCGTGTTCAGCACGTCGAAATACATATGGAGTACCAGAAAAAGACCACTTTTTTATTTTGTGTGCCTGTGTAATTATTGATTTGATTAAATAAAGAGAAAAAGATTTTTGGTGCGAGATATTTTCAAATATAGAAAATTACAAGTTGATTATCACAACCTTTTTCGTAAAAAGAAATCTATAATAATGAAAAAAAAAAAATTTAATTATTTCATAATGTCTGCCAATCATTTCAATAAATGTTTGAATACTGTTGAACAGTTCACAGTGTTCGGAAACTATTCTTTAAAGTTACTAAAATCAAGCTTAAATATCAAAAAGATTATCGGATAAAAAATTTCGCATCCATGTGAAATGACATTTTTCTTTATGAAAAAACATCCGATTCGGTCGGACATCCGATACATGAGAATATGCTCATGTATCCGATCCGAAAAGAAAGACACGTAAATGATTTAATTATTATTATATATTAATAATATATACTGAAAAATAATGCAAATTAATTCACCTTCAGTTAAAGATATGGTATCACCCATCTTTAATATTATATAAGACTTCAAAATATTGATGCAAATTAGACAATTTTTTCAACTAACTTGAAACAGAGAACGTATAATTTTAGGAAGGCAGACTATACATTTGTATAATGCTTTGTTTGAGGTAGAATGGCCAATCTTAATAGAAACTGAATTAAGTTGAATTACCTAGAAGTTACCTAAAGGAGGAATAAGTTATAGCTATTTATTTGATAGATTTAATATTATCAGCATAGATGTTAGAAGAATTTGTATGTCATTAATATTTTTGAAAGTTATTACATAATATAATATTTTATTTTAATATACTACTACTACTCTCCTCAATCTAAACCCTTTTGTCCCTAAGTCAAAGAGAAATGAGTCTATAATAAATAAATAAAGTATATTTTTCCTTTTAATTACATAGATTGGTCGCCATCTTCGGGTCACCATTTTGAGTATTTCAAATTTTGGAAAATTTAGGTGGTTGTAAAGGTAGGTACTCCGTGCCTTCATGTCAAATTTCAAGTTTCTAGCTTATCGGGAAGTCCCCAAATAATTCCCCTGGCAGATAAAAATAAGTAAAATAGCTATTTATGTAACCAGTTACGAAAGATTTTATTTTGTGTAATGAGTGGATGTTTGCGGGATGAGCGAAGCGAGATCCCGCAAAATAACACGAGTTACAGAAAATTGTCTTTCGTAACGTGTTACATCAGCACCACCTAATATTATGTAGGTGGTGTTAGTTACATACAAGATTTTTTTCTAATTTTGACATATAAAATGACACCTTTCAAAACTGACGTAAGTGTCAAAACGTCCAACTTTTCATAACCAGTTATGAAAAGTTAAATTTTACCTTATTGGTCAGGAAAAGTTCGTTATATCATCAATTAAGAAAAATAAGCAACTCTCAAAAAGAAAATGAAACGATGTTTATTCAACACAAAATTGAATACAGTCCATAAAGTGGAAGCTTCTAAATTCTTCTTTCTTTCAAAATATGCTATGAAAACTTTTTAATTAACACGATTAGGATGAGATTGGGATTTCAAATAATATTATAACTTGACTAAATAACGTTTGTCAATTTTGACATTAAAATTATAATGTCAAATAATAGCAGCAAAGGTAACTATGAAAAAGACTACTTAATTTTTAAGATGTTTAAATACACGTATTTCATTTATGTTTGAAGGATTTTTAGACGTTTTAAAATTAGAAAAAATCTTGTATGAAACACGTTCTTAAAGACAATTTTGTGTAATTCATGTTATTTTGCGGGATCTCGCTTTGCTCGTCCCGCAAACATCCACTCATTACACAAAATAAAGTCTTTCGTAACTGGTTACATAAATACTTAGCTATTTTCTAATTTTAAACGTCTAAAATAGTAGTTTGTGCAATAAGAGTGGATATGATATCCATATCGCACGATAAAGAAGTTTGAGCACGACTCCGTAAGCGGAGTGCTTCAAATCTTTTGAGTGCAATATGGATAATCCACTCTCGAGTTGTACAGTATACTTTTTTACGACCAGTTTAAAAAAAACTACAAAATTTATTAAATATTAATATTTTACACAAATACACACTGACAGTACACACTGACAGCAGTGGCGGCTCGTGATATTGTCTGCAGAGGAGGCTTGATATTTTGAAAGACAATTAACTTACAGTATGATTACAATTTGTATATTTCCACACCGCCTCCGAGGTATTAAAAGATATGAATTTGGAAGATTGGAAGATATGCTGCTTCTTCCAAAGGGAGGCTCAGCCTCCCCTGCCTCCCCTGACGAGCCGCCACTGACTGACAGTTATTTTGACAGCTTACGCATTAATTTGATTTTAAAACGAATAGTTGTCTATGTACTTAATACACGAACTGTGATTGGTTGGTTTCATTTCATATCCATCCTAGAACTGATATGAAATATATCCATTCAGTTAACTGGAATTACCTACTTATCTACAGACTGTACAGAATAGTAGTTTGTATAACAAGGGTGGATATGATATCCATATCGTACGATAAAGAAGTGTGAGTACGACGCCGTAGGCGGAGTGCTTCAAATCTTTTGAGTGCGAAATGGATAATCCACTCGAGTTGTACAGTATACTTTTTCTACGACCAGCTTAAAAAAACTACAAAATGTATTAAACATTAATATATTACACAAATACAAACTGACAGTACACACTGACAGTTACTTTGACAGCTTACGCACTAATTTAATTTTAAAACGAATAGTTGTCTATGTACTTAATACACGAACTGTGATTGGTCGGTTTCATTTCATATCCATCCTAGAATTGATATGAAATATATCCGTTCAGTTAACTGGAATTGCCTACTTATCCATTCTACAAACTGTACAGAAAACAGCAAATTTACATAAGGGAGTAGAAAAAACTGCAAATTTACATAAGGGAATAGAAAAACCCTTTAAACATATAGGTGTATTTAAATATCTTAAAAATTAAGTAGTCTTTTTCATAGTTACCTTTGCTGCTATTATTTCACATTATAATTTTAATGTCGAAATTGACAAACGTTATTTAGTCAAGTTATAATATTATTTGAAATCCTAATTTGATAGCATAAGGTAAATCGTGTTAATCAAAATGTTTTGTTAGTATATTTTGAAAGAAAGAAGAATTTAGAATCTTCCACTTTATGGACTGTATTCAATTTTGTGTCGAATAAACATTGTTTCTTTTTCTTTTTGAGAATTGTTTATTTTTCTTAATTGATGATATAACGAACTTTTCCTTACCAGTTAGGTAAAATTTAACTTTTTATAACTGGTTACGAAAAGTTGAACGTTTCGACATTTACGTCAGTTTTGAAAAGGGTCATTTTATATGTCAAAATTAGAAAAACTCAGTTACACTCTGCTTTATGCCTATTATTGAGGCAAAAGTTTATGAGCAAAAAATTGTGAATATTTTCTCGTTATTCTCCTCTATCATGTAAACTGCAAATTTAAACGGTTCGTTTGACATAAATGCCCCCACGCTTAATTCGTACACATGTAGATTTGATCAAGATTTACTGATTGTGTTCGCAAAATACTTACATGAACATTGAACATATCAATACAGTTGCTGCATTACGTGCCTGCGTCAGCTGTAAACAAACAAAGAACAATCAGTTGTTATGCCTATTTAAATCTATTATATTATTGACAGTTGTAATTATCTTATCTATTAACTATTAATTATATGAATGAAAGAAAAAAGGCAATACAATTATATGAATCGGGTACTATTGATTATTGTTATTTTTTATATATACGGTGTTTTTATATTAAAACTAGCCTCCTAGAATAAATAACTATGGCTTTGAAGTAGACACGATTTTGAGAAAAAATGAGTTGTTAGTTTTCGAGGGCGAGGTTCGAAACCCATGTTGATTGAACTTTATGTTCTACCCTGCACCCTAACCGTCCCAACTTTGAAATTTCGAATGTCATCTAGAGTGGTCCTTATTTTGCGACACTGAATTTTTTTCGGTCTCACTCCCGAAAGTGGTTCCGATTATTTAAAAAAAAGAACTATACAAAATTTCAACTCGATCGGATAACGCTAACCTGTGCCCCAAGGCCATTAAAAGTGCCTAAAATACACAATTTTCACCTAATTCCAAAAGTATCTCGTTACCGGTTGTACATATCGAAATTTTCTACATTTATAATCGAATGAAAATTTCATTTTCTAAAACTTCGTTTATTTGTATTTTTCTCGTACAATTAATACTTTTCGAAATAATGGAGTTTTGATTGGCGTAAACAGGTAGTAGAACATTCAAATTCTGGCTATTAGCATCTTAGAAGATGTTTTAGATCCCGTGAATTATTCGAATTGGCTTCTCAATAATACCTTACAATCGAAACTTTGTACACTATTAGCCAAATTTTCTTAGTGTAATTTTGGCTTTAAACATTATTTGCTCATTTTCTATGTCGTTTCCAAACGGCCTCAAACTGATCTTCTCATTGCACTGCCTGAAATTAAAAAAAAATCTGTTTTCAGTTATCTTCATCAAATCTAACTCTGAAGTAACACGCACAAACACGCACACCACATATAACTAGACAACCCCCAAATCCAAAACCAAGGCAGTCCGTAGACATACATCCAAACCCACCGGCATTGTCAGCGCCGCACAACATTTCCAAAGCTTTTCCCATCAACTCCTTGCTGATGTCAGCACAACGTTCAACAGATCGGCCTCTTCTCTTTTAGCAATCTAGTTTTACTTCCACATCCAGTGGAAGTATAGTAACAACAAAATTTCAAAAAATTGTTATTGCTCAAATAGGCTTAGAATGTCATGAAACGTCGAGATTTTAAGTTTGAGCAAAAAAAAAATGTCTGCCTGTTTGTCGGTCTGTAACTTTTTTTTGTGCGCACGATTACTCTGGAACCGTTTAAGATATTGACTTGAAATTTGGTATACGTATGTATTTTAATGAGATCTGGAACTAGATTATATTTTCATCTTATTCCATTGAAGGGGGTAAATAGGTAAATCAGGCAGGTAAGAGTCCATAAAATTGATATTTAGTATATATAAAAGAAGTTAAGGTCTCAAAATTTTTTTTGGCATTAGCCACCCCCATTACTACCCCCACCCCATTATTAAAGGGGGTGAAAAAAATAAAATTGTAATTTAGCGCGTATACAAGAAACTAAGGCCTCAATTTTTTTTTACTTCATTCGCCCCCACTACCAACCCTCTACCACCACCCCCACCCCCACTACCGATGTGGCATATCGTTTTATAGGTTTTTGGGGTAGACGATTTCAAATATTATATTGTTAAAGTTACTTCGAATAGTATGGATGCGCAGTGGCTTTGCTCGAATACTATGGATGCGCAGTAGGTTTTCCCGAGTATTATGGATGCGCAGTGGGTTTCCTCGAGTATTTTGGATGCGCAGTGACTTTTCTCGAGTATTACAGATCGCAGTAGGTTACCTCAAGTACTATGAATGTGCAGTAGGTTACCACGAATAGTATGGATGCGCAGTGGCTTTTCTCGAGTACTATAGATACGCAGTGGGTTACCTCAAGTGGTATGGATGCGCAGTGAGTTTCCTCGAATAAAATGGATGCGCAGTGGGTTACTTTAAGAAGTATGAATGCGCAGTGGCTTTCCTCGAGTAAATTGGATGCACAGTGGGTTACCTCGGGTAGTATGGACGCGTAGTAGGTTTCCTCGAAGAAAATGCTTGAAGTAGAGGCTTTACTCCTATCGTGTAGTTTACGGCACACAACGATTTTTTATATCTTTGTATTGCACATCCAGTTGAAGTATGTTAACGCAAAATAAAAAATTTGGAAATTTTCATAGGCTTAGAATGTCACGAAACGTCAATATTTTAAATTTGAGCAAAATAAATTTGTCTGTCGCGTCGGTCTATCTGTTAGTCTTGTATCTTTTTGGTGCTCACAATTACTCTGGAACTGTTTAAGGTATTGACTTAAAATATGACACACGTATGTATTTTACCGAGATCTGGAACTAGATTATATTTCGATCTTATTCCGTTGCAGAGCTGAATGGTAAATTGGGGTAAATGGGAGTAAACATGTAAATCAAGCAAGTAAGAGTCCACGAAATTGGTATTTAGTAAATATAAGAAGAGCTAAGGTCTCAAAAAAAATTTGGCATTAGCCACACCTATTACCACCCCTACCTTATTATTAAAGGTGGTGAAAAAATAGTGTGATTTAGTGTGTGTACAAGAGCCAAAGTCATTAAAAAAAATTTCACTTCATTCATCCCCACCACCACCTCTTGTTACCGATGTGGCATACAATTTTATGGGTTTTTGGGGTACATGATTTCAAATATTATACTATTAAAGTTCCATACAACAATTATTTCCACATAGTGGAGTACAAATATAGTATTTTTGTTGTAAGAGACTTGGATGTGGAAGTAGTGATTCCTTTGGCAGTGGTTTTCCTGAAATATCAACTGTTTTATATTGTCCACTCTTCGGTTGAGGTGACCAAAAAATGAGAGTTTATCTAATATTCCTCAAAAGTTCTCTCCTTTTTTAGATGTACTTTCAAATGTTTTTTATAGACACCTCTCTTGAATATAAGCTTCTACCTTTGTACAATGTTGTTTATTACACGTTAATATCCAGACTGTTTGCCAAAATATTAATATTTCGCAAATAATATGCAAAACGCTTTTGCAAATTGTCATTTTAACTTCTCTGGAATTGAAATAAACTCACTTAAAACTTGTCTGCTAAATGGCAATTTACTGCCGATAATTTGATTTGTAAAATTTCTAAATAGAAAGATTTTAGCAGCGTCGTGAAGACTCGTGACCGGTGAATTCAGTAATATGTGACCATAACTGCGATGAAGCCGATCGAAGGTCCGCTAATCTCCCTACTGACGAGAATTTTCCATCCTATCACGTTTTTGGCCACATCAACCGAAAAGGAAAAATAAAACGGTTAATGGTTCATGGAAAATCACATGGCAAATGGTGAAAGAAACTTAAGCGACTCAGTGGTTCAGTGCTTACGTGTTAGCATTGAGACCACGGTTCCTGGTTCAAGTATGGATGTTTAGTGCTGTTTTTAGCGAGTTAACGAAACTGTAGCAATGGCCTAGATGCGATTGAATGAAACAACGTGGTTAGTTGCTGTTATCTCTACTGAGTTCGAGCCTCAGCTGCAGCAGATGGCAATATCGCAGGGAATCGTTGTTGTTGAAAAATGACCAATGAAAAAGAGTTTGTTGAGGTCGTACGCCTAGCAGATAACGCGACAGATCGGTACCTGCCGCGCAACACGGTTGTTGCTATAAGATATCCCTTACAATAAAGGGAAGCTAATTCCATTAATTCATGGGACACAAAACGTGTATCCTGGCATTTCAACGAGAACATGAATGTTCTGGTGCCTCTTTATGCCAACCAAAGTTTCATTATTCCTATTCGACTATTAATGTATGAGAAAAATGCAAATAAATGTTTTATAAATATAAATTTTCTTCCAATTATGTATGTATAACATTTCGATGTAATCAACAGTTCACGAGATACTATTGAAAATAGATGAAAATTGCGTCTCATGGTGAATTTTAATTGCCATAGGGCACAGGTTAGCGTTATCCATTCGAGTTAAAATTTTGTATACTTCATTTTTTAAATAATGTCAAAAAACAAATCGAAATTGATTTTTTTTGCAAAAAACTGGTTTTCTCGAAATTGGGCTAGGAAGCACGATAACTGTCCAGGATATTGATCGATTTTGATGAGACTTGGTGGGATCGAAGGTATACGGCCACAAATGAAGCCTACAGCTGGCGGCCCGAATCCGTTGACCGCAAGTATTTTTTCAAAGGCCGAGTATGATTTTCCAAAGAAATTGATAACTCCCGAACCGAAGGTCCGATTTTGATTTTCAAAAATGGCGATTGTAGGGCTCGATTAAGTCTATTAGGTGACGTTTGTGAGAAATTTGACAAAACAAAAGCGAATCTACAAATCCTGGAAAACTTGATTTTTTTGATAAATTCTACAAATACCGTAGAGTTTCTTAATAAAAATCGAAAATTAAGTATTCCGTCGATCAATCTCAATAACCAGTATAAGGCACGGACCTTTTTGGACAAAAAATCTGAAGTATAGTTTTTTCGAAAAATTAAAAATAAACGAGTTACTTACAAGGATGTATGACCACGTCCGGTATATCAGAGTGGCACTTCGCCCGAAAATAAAATCGTAAGTCTGAAATCACTCCGCTGATGTTTCTGCATTTTATAATTTTCTATTGCTGTATTCTTGAGTGAAATTTTGGAAAATTAAGTAATAAAAATATAAATAATGTATAATTGTCCATAGAATTATTTAAAAAAATAAATGCAAAACAAAACAGGCTTTACTATGAAACATATTTTGATATCGTGCCTTTTCGAAAAAGTCTCTATTTTGGTAATACACGAAATTATCTATAGGTGTCCAAACCAAAAAAAAATGAAGATCATAACGGGGAAAATTCTATCTATTTGACCAATTTTCATTTACTAAATAACAATATAACCGATGCCCTTTCTGTATTTCAAAATGTAGTTATACTTTACTTTGGTCAACGCAAAAAGAAAAAAAAAAGAAAAATAAAACATGTCAAAAAGTACTGAGTCATCCTACGACCCCCTGCTGAAAAGGTACCGAATCGTCCCAAAAGGGATAAAAAAAAGCACATCAAAATGTAGTTTTTGGGATTTCTAAATTTTCCTGTATTTCGCGAGACGATATATTAGAATTTTCTCTTAGAGTTTCTAAAACAATATTTTCTACACTTTCTCTACTTGCTTTATTATTTATTTTTGCTCGAGGTTTTACAAATGATCCAAACTCTTAAATTTTGTTGTAGCCTTTTAAATATTTTTATGTCTGGCTGTCTCTTTTCTGGATATCTAAAAATATTGTTTAGGCGGCACTTTGGCACAAAGTTTTGCTGTCTATAACTTACCTATTAAAATAAAGCTCGAAAGCTAAATTTGAATCCTCTCCACATTTTATAAAACACTTAATTATATCATATTTTTCACCATTACTAAATTGAACCATTTTTAACAATGCTCACTCACAATTAACTCACAAATTTTGTTTTTGTTTTTTTTTACCATGGCCTTCTCAATATATATTAGAAATGCGATAAATACGCATTGATATCAATGGGAGACAATTCGAACATTTATTGTAGTTTAGTTTTTCCTATTTTTGGCAAAATTATTTTATATTATAAGAAGTGTTGTTGTTAATAGTTTTCCATGGCCTCCTCACAAATATATTAAATTTTTCGAAAATTAACCACTTTTTCTAGAGATAAATATGACATATGATATATCGTTGGATAGCTAACTTAAGTTGTGATCGAATAATGAAATAATTTATAGGGTGTTCCATTTAAAAAAAACACAAGTTTGTCTCGAAAACTGAAGCATGCATAATTCTCTTCTTGTCAGCAACGAATTCTACTCAAAAAAGTGCCTTAAGAATGATTCTCGATTCTCGATTCGACGCTTGGTAATTGAGATTTAGAGGTCATCCACAAATGCCAGTTTTCCAAAAACGCTCTGTAACTCGGTAATTGAAAAAGATAGACGATCACGGTTTGCGCCATTGTTTGTTTCTCGAAAATCGAGCTCAGGACACCCACATTGGCTTTTGTTCATCTGCAATAGTTTTAGAGAAAACCCCAAATCTCATCTAATTTGGTCCACCCTGTACAGACACACAGACATCGATATTTGAAGTCAACCTGTTATGAAACGCACTTCTATACCAACATTTTTTTCTAAAAAGATTATTTAAAAAAATTGTACGGTTATAATACACCTATTTGATTAAATCAAATAGGTATAATAATGCAATTCCGCATTTCTTAATATAATACAAAAAGTTCCAGGATTGTTTAAAAACATGGTGCTTTATAGTTAAAAACGGATCGATATTCTATAGCGTCGTTCGAGAATATCAAATTCGAAACTTCCAAGAGAAATTTCCGTTCATCCGAGCTATTAAGACATTAGTCGCTATTTAAAGCATACATTCCGAGAAGCCAATCCAAGCCTGTACCGTAATTTGATTTGAACTAGAATGAAAATGGGGAAGGTAACTATCAATTTACAAGAATCATTACTTTTTTATATTTTTTTGGTGAATTATTATTACAAGCAGCAAGTTTTGAAAATACCATAACACTAGTCAAATCTTTTTTAAAGACAGCTTAAAATACATTTTACAATTAACTTGTCAAATAAGTAGGTGTACTAAATACGTGTTTAAAATAGATTCCAAATCATTTCACACAGTACAGTTTTAAATAACTTTACACCGCAGTCCAACTTTTTCAATAACTGCGCGGTTTCTTGGTAGATTACCTGATTCTTATTTTAATATTCTTGTAACTAGATTTTTAATATTCGATCTTAACGAGCATTGATATTATTTTTACAGTATCCCATCTCTAGATCTTTTATTTGTGGTACTGCTTGCCCGAAATTGGAAATAACGTACGCTTGTTGTTTACCTTTAATTCCATGTACAAAAAGACGACGTTTTTTAGTGAACCTAGAATGATAAACAATTTAGAATTACATTGAAAACTATTTAATACTCGTAAACAAGTCGTAATTATTGTACTCAAGCTCTGCCAACTACAAAATAGATACCTACTTGAGTTTATGGCCGATTAATGAATATACAGTGTGTTATTTAATTGCTGGGCAAGTCACGATGTTGATCGCACCGTGCTCTTTAAGTCGTATACTTCGAAAACCACATATCGGATTCATCTGAAATTTTCAATATCTTCTAATTTTAAGTAATATTTTATCCACAAGACGTAATAACTACTAAATGAAATTCATTAAATGAGCCCATTATATCAAGGAGGCATTGTACGATGTACGTCACATTTTTTTCGATTGTACGTTATTTTATGTACTTTTACGGGATAGGATACGGATCATTTTTTTTAAATCTAATCCAATATATTGTATTGCGTGTGTGTATGTATAGTCGAGTAAACTCTAAGCTGACGTGTCCAAAGGTCGCTTCATCATATAAATTAAAACAATAATAGCTTTATGCGCATCGCATATCAAATCGTACGTCGTGTTACCAACTCATTGATACGCCACCTTAGAGTTTACCGGACTATAGTTATTATTATTTTCTTTTTCTTCAAGCGTATTAAAATGTTTAAATTATGTCACCAAAAACAGAAGTAGAAGTAGGACATTATTTTACTAGTAACAAAATGTTAGTACCGAACGCCACCGTAGTGGACATTGTTTTACTAGTAACATAATGTTAGTTCCGAAAGCGCCGCCGTAGTGGGTATTGTTTTACTAGTAACATAATGTTAATACCGAAAGCCACCGGTGGCGCGCTATCCACTAGCCACTTGTCATATTGTGTCAATATGTAAGACTGTAGTTTGAATATTTGTACATTTATGATAAATAAATGAATTTTTGCATTTTAATGCGCTTGAAGAAAAAATAGTATATATTACACGGAGTAGAACGCCTTTTTTTGTGTTTCGCCCAGTTTGCGGCTTCGGCTTCGCCTCAGCCGCAAATCCTGGGCTCAACACAAAAAAAGAGTGCGTTCTACTCCTAGTAATATAATATACTATTGTTACATACACAACATATAGTTCAGTAAAATAACAGTTAATATTTTAATATATCGGACAAAATTCATAAAGTTTTGAAAATTGGTAGAAATGTTAAGAATAGCCTAACAATTATTAAACCGAAAAGTTCCCACCCCCAAATAGTGTGCTTCGTCCCCTAGGAGGTCGCTTGTACCCCATTTTAAGATTTTCTAGATTATCTCGGGAACGGTGCACTTTTTGATAAAAATACCTATATTCAAAATTGTTCCTTATAAAATTCTCTAGCAAAAACTACATTCTTTCCCTAAAATTAATACTACCGTGGGAAATAAGTCGCACACATTAAGGGTTAGTTCCAGTTAACTCGTTTCCCACCGTCAGGCAAATACAAGCCAACAAGCCTGACGTAGTCCTCCTCGACCATCAACTCAAGACAATGTTCGTCGTGGAGTTCTCGGCCCCCGCGGAGAATAACATTGTCTTGAAGGAAGAGGAAAAACGGACAAAATATCGAGATTTGCTCTTCGAACTCCGCAGACTCTGACCATACTGTTAAGATAGTGGTACTGATTATAGGAGCCCTCGGTGAAACGAGACACACACTGCTTTGGGAACTGAAGATCATACCGGCATGCCGAAATTCGGCAGAGGTCTTAGCCAGCAGAACGCAGAAGGCCGTCATCCTCGGTTCATTACGTCTGCTCAGGGCACACGATTCTCGGATCCAGTAGTCACTAACCCCACGGGTGTGGAGTGCTGCCGGTACTACCAGCCCCCCCTCTGTGAGGGTCGGAGCCACAGAGAAGAGTGACTGGGTTTTAACAAAAAAAAATAATAATAGTAATAATAATAATAACTAACAAGGCAACTTTATACCAGATTATTAATACAGTTCCAGAACGAGACCATATTTTCGAAAATAGTGGGTATGTAATTGATAGATAACTTGTTTCGCCGCATAATATGGCCAAAAAGAGGAGAATTTAATAACATTTACAACGCTTACGTTAGTTACATAAGAAAACATTACGGTAATAGAGTAACTGTCGTGATAGGTGGTTATTTGGAGAATGCAAACAGCACGAAGGGCCTAGAACGAAGGCGGTTACTTCAAAGAACCTGTCCTGAAATTATATTTCATGAAAACACTGTTGTTTCTGAAACTCAGCAGAAGTTCCTTAATCATTTGTTTAACAAAAAGCGTTTGATTGCAGAACTAGTAAAAAATTTAGGAAACAAGGAATTGAGGTATTCGTTGCGCCGATTTATTAATGCGACACAACCTCAGCGTTTTTTTTCCAAAGGAAAGGTTAATGCAATCAATGTACTTAATAAAAGAGATGACTTATAAGACATCGGGCAAACTTTTAATAATGAAAAAGCTAGTCATGAAGAAATTGCAGACGTACGAGAGCGATTTGTTCTAGCTTTATACAACTCTTCCTTCGCAGAAAAAGGTCTAGATGTATACAGACTCATGTCTTTTAACAAACTTGTTAGTAAAGCGAACAATGCTGTAATGTTATCAACCACGAACTTCTCCTGCAGCTCGGCAACACTCATATAGCGTTTTTGACCAAATTCAAACCTGAAAAAACGTTACGCTAAAAGCTACTGATTGGGTATGAAAGAAAGTCGGCGGTATATTAACCCCAACTATGACAACAAAAGAACGAGCTCCCAAATCTGTTTTAACACTAATTTCTTGTTCATGCAAGTTAGGGTGCGAAAACTGTTGCAGTTGTAGAAGAGCAGGCTTACGTTGGTCCACAATGTGTTATCATTGCCACGAACAAGCATGCGTGAATGTCGACTCTCTGAAAGACGACGAAGATTAATTAACGCAGGTAACCTTCTAATAATTATTGGATTAGGTATACAGGGGACACCATGTAAAAAACGCGCATTACTTAACCTCTGGAGTGGCGTGCCAATAAGTACAATATACAATATTCTCGCTTCTTTAAAAATTGCGATATTTTTTATGGGTGAGAGGGCGTTAGCGCTACATGTATTATGTTTTTAAGTGAAGTTTAATAGCTATTGCTTTAGCGTTAAGCATAGAACTTTAAAGTAGATTATAGTAAATATTACAATTTATTGTGTTCACTGAAATTAACCCTTAATGTGTGCGTCTTATTTCCCACGGTACTATTAACTTTAGGAAAAAAATTGTAGAGACATTTTTGACATAAGGAACAATATTTGTATATAGGTATTTTTATCAAGAAGCGAACCGTTCCCAAGGTAATCTAGAAAACTTCAAAATGAGGATGGAAGCGACCTCCTAGGGGACGAAGCACACTATTTAGAGGTGGGAACTTTCCGGTTGAATAATTCTTATGCTATCCGGAGTGGCGTGCCAATAACATTTCTACCAATTTTTAAAACTTTATGAATTTTGTCCGATATAAATCGTTATATTACTGAACTAATAATACACTTAATAAATAAAAGCACTGCGCCACAGGCTCGGTGTTTGTTAGGCTTGCGGCAGTGTTTAAGGTATTAGACTTGCGACTACGGGGTCCCAGGTTCGAATCCTGGCTAGGGTATGGATGTGTAGTGGCGTTTTTCACGTGTTGCAGAGACGGTAGCAGTGAGCTAGACTGCGGTTGTGTGAGAGACAACATGGTCTAGTCGTTCTCCTCTCCCGAGTCTCAGCTGCGGCAAATGGCAATGTCGCAGGGAATGGGTGTTGTGATGTTGTCTATGTGTGTCCGTCCGTCTTGGTTTATTGGTAGAATAGCCTACGGCTAAACTCCGCCAGGACATTAATCTAAATAAGGCGATTAAAAAAAAATGCCAGGGCTCCAGACGTCAAATTGATACACAGAGCAAAGAGAAATCTGCCTCATGAATATACGCCCTCTCAGTTAGTCGGTTCAATATATTGTTACGATGAATTGAATTATAAAAACAAAGTTTGAAAAGAATTGTTAATATAATTATTGAGTTTTTGTGTGTAATGGTGTGAGTATAGATCTGCCCTTCAACAGCTTCGTGTTCTTCTCCACTTTATTATTCTGTACTTGTATATGTTTATTGATTGTTTCCTTCTGCCTTTCCATTATTCCTTTTATCTCTGTAAAACCTTCAACTATTATATTTTCCACATGTTCAGTTATTTCAGCCTTTTGCAACTGCCTTCACCTTGTTCCCTATTTCTTCATTAACCTCTTCACTTACTCTTTCCAGTCTGGCTTCAAGATTTTTCATTTTTTCCTTCATTCCTGCACGCATTGTTCTAATTTCTTGTTCTGTTCATCCATCTTCTTGTTCATGTTTTCATTGATTTCTTGTTTGGTTTCCTCCATCTTTTTGTTCAAATCTTCTTTGATTTCTTGCTTGTTTTCATTCAAATTCTTTTCCATTTTCGTGCTTGTTTGTTCCATTTTACTGCTCAAACCTGTCATCATCGCCTTCAATTGTTGAAGTATGTTTGTCTTTTTCTTAATTTTTTTATTTGCCCGAGACAAAAAAGTGCATTTTTACAATTTTCAAAAATGAATTTTCCTTGACCCTCCTTTTTTTCACTCAATTTTCATCGAAACAAAATGAAATATACTATATTAGTTTCATTGCCGTCATATACCATAATTTCACCGCGTTCCTCATCGATAGCCGATTCATCAAATTTAAAAAAAGCATTGGCACAATTATTTTCTTTACAATAGACACATAGAATAGAACATTATATATTCAGTTTTCTACAGCTACACTGGTTATTATTTTTAAGGCATTTCTTACATTTATAAGAAATATAATTTAGTAAATTTTTAGGAAAAGCATTACTTTCACTCATAACATCAGGCATTAAGCCATTCTCAGTTTTAAGCCGCCCTATGTAACGGATCTTTCTCAGAACCTAACCATTTTTGCAATTGGAAATACACTCTTAACTACTGTTTTTCTATTACCTCTTCAGTGGGTGGAATTGCAAACAATTCTATTTTCACCATAATGTTTGTCACGGTTGATCAGGAAATATTAATAAAAAGATTGGAGAAAGTCGGTGTCAGAAGTTCTGCATTGGATATATTTAAAGATTACCTGACGAACAGGCAGCAAAAAGTAAAAGTAAATGAAACATTGAGCGACCCGTTAATAATTACAACTGGTGTTCCCCAGGGTACAGTATTAGGCCCAATATTATTTTTAATATATATTAACAATATAACAGAAATTATGAATCCAGAAGATAATATTGTAGCATATGCTGATGATACAGCCCTTGTATTTCAAGGCAAAACTTGGACTGAAGTATATACTAATGCAGAAACCAGTTTAAAAAGGATACATGCATGGTTAAATGTAAGCCTTCTGAGCCTCAACGCCAGTAAAACAAAATTTTTAACATTTACCATATCAGCTGATGATCAACCGATAAAAGATAAATTAACAATTCATAATGACAAGTGCAAAAATGTGGAAATGTGTGATTGTTCATACATAACCAAAGTTAATAATTTAAAATATCTTGGTCTAATGGTGGATCATCACCTGAGATGGAATGTACATGTGGAATATCTTGTGAAAAGGCTAAGAAGACTTATACACAAATTCTATCAACTAAGAGACATTATTAACAGAAAAAATCTAATCATTACGTACAATGCTTTGGCTGAATCTATTATAAGGTACGGTATTACAGTCTGGGGTGGACTCTTTAACAACTCATTAAAACATTTAGAAATTGTCCAGAATTCCTTATTAAAAATAATATTTAATAAAGAAAAACGATATCCCACAGATTTATTGTATAACGAAATAGGTATGTTTACTGTAAGAAAATTGTATGCTTATGAGTGTCTACTGTACATGTTTAAATCACCACCAAATGTGGTAAACCATAACTATGGAACCCGCTGGAATACAAATCTTTCCATACAAGTGCCGATATACCGGAAGATGCATACCCAGCGATGTATCTTCTATTATGGACCCAAACTATATAATATGTTACCCGCAAAATTAAAAAGCATAAAAAACAAGCATGAATTAAAAAAAAATCTCAAACTATTTCTAAATGAAAACTACAGACAAATAAAAGTCATTTTCCAGTAGTATAATGTTCAATATCTATAATAATTACAACTATATTTATAAACCTACCTCACTTACTAGTAAATTTAGAATATAATATCCTCCTTCTCACACCACTATATAATAATTAAAATTAAAATTAAAATAAATTTTAAATGAAGGTATTTATCTAATTCTTACCATGTATATAAAATTTTCCACATATACTATAATCCAGTTACGTTGCTGCTTTATTTGTGAAAATCACGCACAAGCTCCTTAGAGAGTTTAGGTGATTTCATAAATGTGCAGCAACATCTGTATAAGGTTATAGTAATATGAATGCTTATCTATGTATTGTATTCTACATATTTTATACAATTTTTATGTTACTTTTTATCTATTTACTTATTTGTTATTTTATTTCTTAAAGTTTGTTAACAAGAATTTGTAATTTTCTAAACAATAAACAATTATTTTATTAATCTTAGGTTTGCAAAAATATATTTTTGCATGGTGATTCCCTGCTACTCGAGTCATTATTACCAACTATTATAACTTGATTGTCTTCTGTTTTCAAATAAATATCAGTATTAACGATTTGTAGTATCAGCGTCTTCTCTGCATATTTTAACGTTAAAGTCATTATCTATTAACTCTTTGCGCAATAATTTTATAAAGCTACCCCTATTTTTACTATTAGCTAGAATTTTTTTTTGACTGACCGATGATTTCATAATGTCACTTGTGATTGAAATGCGCTCGTTATTTTTAGTGCTATTCCGTTCATCGGCATACCCATAAAAAATAACACTACTCAAGTCTTGACTACTTGGTCTTGATCATATATTCATGTATTATTATTATTATTATTACCATGCGTAAGCCTAATAAATTTCCTTTTTAAATTAATTAAATTTCATTTTGTATTAAAATTTTGAAGTTATACGAGAATTTCTATAGTATTTCATATTGAGTGAAAAAAAGGAGAGTCAAAGAAAATGCACTTTTGTTAAAAATTATAAAAAAATGAACTCTATCCCTAAAAGTACATAAAATAACGTACAATAAAAAAAGTGACGTACAATGCCTCCTTGATAATTGACGAAGAATTAAAAATTTTATTTCGTCCGCCATCTTTGACCCTTCTATTTTACATACGGTGTCCGAGATTGGAGCATTATATTGGACCATAAATGAGTTTAATTTTTGCCAACTTTGGTGAAATTACTCCTTCTTATAGACAAGATTTTCAATTTTGATTTTTTCGGCAATTCTTGTTTTCTATTTTTGTCCAAGATGGAGACCGATACATATCGGACAGATCTATATTTTTTAAGAATTTTATTTCAAATAAGCCAGTGTTTTTAAAATCCCCATCCGATTACTAGTACAAGATTTATTAAGTAGATAAGTTGAAAATCCGTGAAAGCGCGTCAAAAAGTGCTTGTAACTTTTGACGCACACGGAATTTCTGGGCACAAATATTTTTTTCGTAATCAGGAGGTCATAATACATAAGAATCAACAATAAAATTTCAGGTGAAATGTTGTCGCCAAAAAAAAAAAATTAAATCAATTCGACTGTACTATTTTTGAAGGGGGTCCAATTTTTTTTTTCTTACTATTTTTGCACGTAGAATCTACTCTCCTAACTGAATGATGATAATTTATATAGCGCTTTGTACACATTTTTATACTTATTTGACATATTTCTTCTCATTTCTCAATTCTCTATTTCTACAAGCAAAGATACAAGGGAGTAGATTGGAAGAGTCTAATAAAAAAACTGATAGCCCATCTAGTTCAATGGTAATTTTTTACTTAAACCGTTTGAAAGCTTGCAAGATACACAAAGATTATTTTTACGGACCATGTTGTTTCAGTGAATTTTCTCAACTGATATGAGATATAAGAGAAAAATGGATGCAACGAGGAATACGGACAAAAAATACGATTACGCATACACAAACCTCTAGAAAAATATCTTTTCCAGCAAGAGGCATATAAATATGTCCAGCAAACTGTTTACCATAAAATTAAATAAGATTCAGTTCCGCTCATGATTTTAATGTCAAGCTTTGATTTCCATTTATCTCAAGATAATCACGTGGAGAAGAAATATATTTTTTCAATAACTGTGGTAAACGTTCTGAGAATAAAACTTTTTTAAAATATAACAATTCAATTAGCGAGAAATTCATTCCACAGAAAGCTATTTAGAAATATTCAAGACTGTTTGTCAGATGTGATTAACGTCGTTTAAAATACAACTGATACAGGGTGTTTATAGAAATGTGTCAACAATTTAACCACAGATTCCTGATGTCAAATAAAGTTGATCAATGGGTCTTAAAATAAAACACCTAGTAATAATAATAAATACGTTTTAAATGGGTACCGTACAAAGTAAATTTTATTTTTGCAACTAATTATTTTTTATTTATTTGCTTTCATCATGATTAGAGAATATTTAGGTATTAAGCGAATCACAACTTACACACTTTTTTTAAATTTTATTCTTTTGACAAAAAAATTGTCTTACAGCAGTTAAGCCCCCAAAAATGATGTCTTACGTGAAAGTTTCCTGAATAGAATATGGAAACGAACAGGTTGTCGAAAAATATTTTCATGTACCTTATGACGTAAATTTTGGCCCTTTTTATAAATATCAAACTTGTTTTACGGCCCAAAAGCCCCCGAATATTTTGTCTTACTGTTCGGCATATATTGATACAAACCTGCAAATGAACTCTAAGGGAGTGTTGGCGAGCAGCCGCTCTGGTGGATGGAAGTGCCGCAAAATCAGGCTTTGGCTTTGTCGAGGCTTTAACAAGGGCCTGGTGTCGTCCCTGTCAAAAAATCCTTATAAAACCTTATAAGAAAATGTATAAGTTTTTATAATTTTTGGTGTGTGTATTTGAAATGTGTTTTAATTGTAAATTCTCATATGGTGTCTACAAGTATTGATAAGTTTTTATAGTATATGTAATTAAAAGTTTTTATAGGTTTTTCTAGTGTTTTGAATGTAAATTCCCATATGATATCTGTTAGTATTGATGAGTTTTTAAAGTACATATAATTAAAAGTTTCTATAGGTTTTTATAGGTTTTTATAGGTTTGTATAGTGTTCTGAATGTAAATTTCCCATAGAAATTCTATTAGTATTGATAGGTTTTTTTTACAGATTTTGGTTGTGTATTTTAATGCCAAATTCCATAAACTTACATAAGTAAGTAAATTATTTACTTACTATTAATATTTCAAATATCAATAGTAATATAGTGGTAAACACTAAATACTGCAAAAGTCCTTGTTTCCTCTAGCGTTCTAGCCTAAACGCAGTTAATAAGTTAGCAGTAAAAGAGACTGCTTTAGTTTGAATGTAACAAGCTCACACTAGTTTCCTAGGTCACATTAGATCAGATATGAATTAGCGACATGCATAACAGCTCCCTCTACTGGAGGCTGTGGTATGTAACACTAAATTTTATAAGTTTTAATTATGTGTGTGTGCGTTTTAAATGTACATTCCTCGTACGAAACCTATTAGTATACGTAAGTTTTTATAGTATTTGAAATACAAAGTTTTTTATAAGTTCTGAATGTGGTTTGATGTGGCTATTTTAGATGTTTTTAATGTAAATTCCTTGCCTGAGGTCTATCATCATTTGCATATATTAATAGGAAATACGAAGTTTTTATAAGATTTGCTGCCTACAATGGGTTTTTAATGTAAATTCCCTATATGGAGTCTATCAGTAGTTATACGTTTTCACGGTAATTGAAATATGAAGTGTTATAGATATTTTATATGTATCTGAAAAGTATTTTTAATGAAAATAAGTCTCCATACGAGGCCTATCAGTATTTGTAAGTTCTTATATGGTGTTTGAAATACGAAGATTTTATAGGTTCAGATGTGTCTAAGTTTTTGAAATATTTGAAATGTGTTTTGAATGTAAATAACTTGCCTGAAGTCTATCAACACTTACACGTCTTAATAATAAACACGAAGTTTTTATAAAATTCTATGAGGATATGCAATGGGGTTTTAAAGTAAATTCCCTGAATGAAGTCTATCAGTATACTTATAAGTATTTATGGTAATTAAATTGCGAAGTTTTATAGGTTTTTAATAAATTTCCTTTTTAAATTAATTAAATTTCATTTTGTATTAAAATTTTGAAGTTATACGAGACTTTCTATAGTATTTCATATTGAGTGAAAAAAAAGGAGGGTCAAAGAAAATACATTTTTGAAAATTTTAAAAATGCACTTTTGTTAAAAATTATAAAAAAATGAACTCTATCTCTAAAAGTACATAAAATAACGTACAATGAAAAAAAGTGACGTACTATGCCTCCTTGATAATTCAGTATTTGTAAGTTCTTATATGGTGTTTGAAATACGAAGATTTTATAGGTTCAGATGTGTCTAAGTTTTTGAAATATTTGAAATGTGTTTTGAATGTAAATAACTTGCCTGAAGTCTATCAACACTTACACGTCTTAATAATAAACACGAAGTTTTTATAAAATTCTATGAGGATATGCAATGGGGTTTTAAAGTAAATTCCCTGAATGAAGTCTATCAGTATACTTATAAGTATTTATGGTAATTAAATTGCGAAGTTTTATAGGTTTTTATATGAGAAAGATATTAATGTAAATTCTCAGTACGAGGCCTATAAGTATTTATAAGTTTTTATGGCGTTTGAAACACGAAAATTTTATAGATTTTGTGAGTTTTTAACGTATATTCCTCGTTTGAGGCCTATTGTAAGACTTTTATGCTTTTATGGGAATAAGAGAGTTTTCTAAAATACAATGTGTATATACTTACAATGGATTTTAATCTTACAATGGATTTTAATGTAAATTATATGAAATCTATTGTATTAGTAAGTTTAGCTTAGTAAGTATTGTAACTTTTTTAGGTTGACTACCATTGAAATCCCATGAAAACTTTTCAAATTAATAGTTGTAAATAATACTTTTCAATGGGTGCACTGAGAAATCCTTATTAAATTCTTATATAAAACTAAACTAATAATAACCCTTCAAATCTTATATATACTAATTATTTCTTATCAAATGTTATAAAATTCATCCCTGGTTTCCTGATGAAACATTATTAGTTTTACTACTATTGGAACCTCTTGAACACTTATCAAATTAATAGTTGTAAATCATTATTAATACTTTTTAATAGATGTCCCTATAAATCCTTATTAAATTCTTATATAAACTAAACTGACATGAAGTCTTATAAAAATAAGTAAAATGTATAAAATGCCTACTAGGAACTCCTTGGTATATCTTTTCAATTTCATTACTCTTCAGATTCCAAGAAAACAAAAGTATTCGATAATACCTTATTCATACTTTTTAACTTGCATCCTTACACGTTTCCAATAAATTTCTTATATAAACTACTGATATATATCCATGAAGTCTTATAAAAATAAGTAGGTACAAATATATCCTTATAAAAATGTATAAAATGTCTACTAGGAACTCCTTATAGTATATCTTTTCAATTTCATTACTCTTCAGATCCCATAAAAAACCACAAAAATATTCGATGTAATACCTCATCAACACTTTTTAATACGTATCCTTATAAATCCTCATTAAATTATTATGTAAACTAAACTGATAACAACCCCTCAGATCTTACAAAAACCATATACTAATTGCTTCTTATGAAAGATTACAAAACTCGTATTTGATTTTACTGATGAAACCTTTTCAGTTTCAACACTATTCAGATCCCATGAGAACTTATCAAATTAAAAATTGTAATGCCATATAAAAACTGTTTTTAGTATAAACACCTATGGAAACATACCAATAACAACATGGGTATTCCAACTCAATTAAGATTCCTTTAGATAATTATTCATCCCAATATAATTTCTATATGGCAAAATTAATGTACTGTATAAAACCTTATAAACCAGATAGGCTCTTATGATTACCCATAAAAAATTTATAATTATCTATAAGTTTGAAATAGGATTTTTTGACAGGGGTACCCGATGCAGGTCTGCTCCTTGTGGGGTCTGGTACAATGCCAAAAAAGCTGCTCTCCTGCATCAGCTACCATGTCCTGTGTTGCTGAGGGATCACAGAAGACTTTATAGAAGTTTGTGACCTGCCCCTCGGCCTTAAAAAATACTTTCAGCACACCTCCCTTGCTCTTGTTGTGAATAATAATAATAATAATAATAATAATAATAATAATAATAATAATACCAACATGCTTGCCGTTCCGATCCTACTCTACTCCTTTGGAGTAGTGAAATGGACTCGAGAGGAGTTGCGTCAACTCGACGTAGGAACCCGCAAGAAGATGCATCTCAATAGAAGTTTGCATCCTAAATCGTCCGTTCCACGGCTATACCTCCCACGACATCGGGGAGGCCGTGGACTCTTGAGTTTGGAGAGTCTCCATAATAGGATGGTTCTGGATGGAGCCTGTAAGGTCATCAGGAGTTCGGATCCCCTCCTCTGCATGGTCCGAGACCATGAAAGTGCAGGAATAGGAGCCTTTTTGTTTAAGGCAGCACAAAGAGCAGCCGATGAACTTGGTCTCTCCTTCGACGTCGAGCGGGTAAATCCCGACTCTGTCACCGAGTTGGAACCTGCTCGACGAAAAGCCCAAATTAAAGCTGCAGAACACAACATCTTTCTGCAGCTTCACACGGATAAGCCAATGCATGGAGTTTTCTATAAAAATATAGAGAACCTTGGCTTATCCGAAAGGCTGACCTTTGCCTTCTTAAGGTCAGCCGGGCTGAAGTCTGAGACCGAGGGATTCATAATGGCTTGCCAGGATGGTGTATTTAATACCCTCGTCTATCGTAGTCGTGTCATGGGTATAGAGGTCCCTGATGTCAGCTGCAGGGCCTGCCGCAGGGCGCCAGAGACTTTAATGCACCTGTTGTCGGCTTGTCCGACATATGCAGTCTCGGCCTATATCCAGAGGCACGACGGAGCATTACGAGTGCTTTATTATCACCTAAGGCACTCGTATGGGATAGACGAGACACCAGTGCTGCCTGACGCTCCGGGGGATATTGAGTCCGTTGTGGGAAATGAGAAGTGTCTAATTTATTGGAACTACTCTTTTCCCACCGTCAGGCAAATACAAGCCAACAAGCCTGACGTAGTACTCCTCGACCATCAACTCAAGACAATGTTTGTTGTGGAGTTCTCGGCTCCCGCGGAGAACAACATTGTCTTGAAGGAGGAGGAAAAACGGACAAAATATCGAGATCTGCTCTTCGAACTCCGCAGACTGTATCCAGACCATACTGTTAAGATAGTGGTACTGATTATAGGAGCCCTCGGTGGAACGAGACACACACTGCTTTCAGAACTTAAGATCATACCGGCATGCCGAAATTCGGCAGAGGTCTTAGCCGGCGGAATGCAGAAGGCCGTCATCCTCGGTTCATTACGTCTGCTCAGGGCACACGATTCCCGGACCCAGTAGTCACTTACCCCACGGGTGTGGGGAGTGGCTGCCGGTACTACCAGCTCCCCTCTGTGAGGGTCGGAGCCACAGAGAAGGGTGACTGGTTTTTAACAAAAAAAAAAAAAAAAAAAAAAAAAAAAAAAAAAAAAAAAAAATAATAATAATAATAATAAGCAGGAGAGGCTAACCGTTATCCATCTAGCCTTTGGTGAGTAGCGCCACCACTTACTCCAGCTGGGGGTGCAAAACCGAACCGGCAGCCCTAGCACACCCGGGAGGGGAAAGCGCTTTCCCCTCTGGTGTCGGTCGTGGGCTTGTTGGGCTAACCACCCACAAGCCCGATCCTCCGGTTCCAGTTGGCCGAAGACAGGGCCCCCACGATCGACCCCGTGCGGATAGAGGTCAAGGGCAAGGTGGTGGGGCCCAACAGGGAAGGATGCCCATTGATGACGACCGCTATAACCAAGGACGCTTTGAGTGGACAGATGAACTGAGAGACGACCTGATGCACTGTTATGAAAGCAGTGAACCCGGCCGAAGGGGGTACATGGCGCGAATGCATGCTCTGTGGTGTGAAAACCACCCAGAACATGACGCCTTCACACCTCAGAACCTACGTGATTATGAATCCCACCTTCGTGCTAGAGGCTATGTCAGAGCCGCTCCTCAGCCAGTGAATGAGGTGGCCGAACAGCCACCGAACGAACCGGTTGAGGAAGCGGTTCCCATCGTTCCACCAACACCAGAGGGTCTCAGTACCAGACGGGGGTTGCACAACATAAAACCCCCCGGGCCACAAGATCTGGCCAGAGTGGATGCAGAACTTCGTGCAGCGCTACCAGAAGAGGCTGACATCTGGCACATAAATTGTGCCGTGTATGCTGCCGCTCAACGCTTGTCTCAAGTGGAGAGGCGAAATACTACCTCTCCACAAGAAAGAGCGGGACGGCGCATACAGAAGATGGAAGCCAAGATCCGGTCGGCGAGGCAACACGCATCCCGTATCCAATGTGTGATGGACTATATGGCAGCCAATAGGCCTTTCACGCCTAAAGTGCGGCGAGTAGCTGCCAACTTAAGACGCGTCCATCACACACTTAATGGGGCAGTGCTGCAAACCACCAAACAGCACTGCCTCGACAGGATACGGATGCTAGTGTCTTGTAAGAAGTCACTAGTGAGGCGGGCGAGGGGGCTAGCGGAAAATCAACTTTTCCGCAAAAAGCCCTCGCGCCTATTCGAACCGCCTCAGCGTGTTGCTGAAAATCCGCCGACTGCAGATCAGGTGGAAAACTTCTGGAAAACGTTGTACGAACAGAAGCTTCCACTCAACAGAGACTCTCCAGCCCTGGCACACTTTGAAACCTTTAGCCAAAGGTTTCGCCAACCACACGAGGTGTGCCAACCAATAACCCCAGAAGAGGTTCGAAGAGCTCTTGAGGGCTCTAAGAACTTTGCTGCTCCAGGTCCCGACGGGATAAATAACTTTTGGTGGAAAAAGTTATCGAGTACCCACCACCATTTGGCCAGAATTTTTAATGCCTGGCTAAATGGGGAGCAGCAAATTCCTTCTTGGGTTGTTGAGGGGCGGACAGTGCTGATCCCCAAGAACGGAGATTTGTCTAACCCAAAGAACTACCGCCCGATAACCTGTTTAAACGCATGTTACAAAGTGTTTACACGCATTTTGTACATGCGGGTGCTCCACGCAGTTGAACCGGTTTACGAACGGATACATGAGCAACGAGGGTCGAAGAGAGGTGTCGCTGGCTGCAAGGAGAACCTGCTGATTGACAGATGTGTCACGCAGGACTCCGTGCAGTATAAGCGGAACCTCTCCATGGCCTGGATCGACTACCGCAAGGCATTTGACATGACATCTCATGAGCTTATTTTACACTTGCTCCAATGTCTTGCGGTACCCGGTCCCGTAGTGAGATGTATTGAAGAACTGATGCCGCTCTGGAGGACTCGCTTTACTATAACATCCGGTAACGATAGAGTCCAGACGGAGCCGGTATCGTTCAGAAGGGGAGTATTTCAGGGAGACTCCCTCAGCCCCCTTCTGTTTTGCATCTCACTACTGCCATTATCCCTTTCGCTCCGGAAAACCCGTGGATACAACTGCGGTACCCCCGGCGATAGGAGGCATAAGGTCACCCATTTGTTTTATATGGATGACCTTAAACTGTATGCCTCCGGAGAGAGGGACCTACACCAGTCCCTTAGGGTGGTACAGGAGTACACGCAGGCTGTCGGTATGGAGTTCGGGTTGGACAAATGTGCACTGGTCCATCTCAAGAGAGGACGATGCGGGGACTACGGAGAGGAGGCGCAGCTCGTAGACGGAAGCATCTTACATCATCTAGACGCCGGAGAGTCGTACACTTACTTGGGTGTCGAGCAACGCTCCACCCAAGAAGTGAGTGTAGTGAAAAACGCTCTCCGCGGCAAGTATCAGCACCGACTCCGACAGATTTGGTCTTCAGAACTGTCGGGGAAGAACAAGGTGTCTGCTACCAACATGCTTGCCGTTCCGATCCTTCTCCACTCCTTTGGAGTGGTGAAATGGAACCGAGAGGAGTTGCGTCAACTCGACGTAGGAACCCGCAAGAAGATGCATCTCAATAGGAGTTTGCATCCTAAATCGTCCGTTCCACGGTTATACCTCCCACGACATCGGGGAGGCCGTGGACTCTTGAGTTTGGAGAGTCTCCATAACAGGATGGTTCTAGATGGAGCCTGTAAGATTATCAGGAGTTCGGATCCCCTCCTCTGCATGGTCCGAGACCATGAAAATGCAGGGGTAGGAGCGTTTTTGTTTAAGGCAGCACAGAGAGCAGCCGATGAACTTGGTCTCTCCTTCGACGTCGAGCGGGTAAATCGCGACTCTGTCACCGAGTTGGAACCTGCTCGGCGAAAAGCCCAAATTAAAGCTGCAGAACACGACATCTTTCTGCAGCTTCATACGGATAAGCCAATGCATGGAGTCTTCTATAAAAATATAGAAGATCTTGGCTTATCCGAAAGGCTGACCTTTGCCTTCTTAAGGTCAGCCGGGCTGAAGTCTGAGACCGAGGGATTCATAATGGCTTGCCAGGATGGTGTATTTAACACTCTCGTTTATCGAAGTCGTGTCATGGGTATAGAGGTCCCTGATGTCAGCTGCAGGGCCTGCCGCAGGGCGCCAGAGACTCTAATGCACTTGTTGTCGGCCTGTCCGACATATGCAGTCTCGGCCTATATCCAGAGGCACGACGGAGCATTACGAGTGCTTTATTATCACTTAAGGCACTCGTATGGGATAGACGAGACACCAGTGCTGCCTTATGCTCCGGGGGATATTGAGTCCGTTGTGGGAAATGAGAAGTGTCTAATTTATTGGAACTACTCTTTTCCCACAGTTAGGCAAATACAAGCCAACAAGCCTGACATAGTCCTCCTCGACCACCAACTCAAGACAATGTTTGTCGTGGAGTTCTCGGCTCCCGCGGAGAACAACATTGTCTTGAAGGAGGAGGAAAAACGGACAAAATATCGAGATTTGCTCTTCGAACTCCGCAGACTCTATCCAGACCATACTGTTAAGATAGTGGTACTGATTATAGGAGCCCTCGGTGGAACGAGACACACACTGCTTTCTGAACTTAAGATCATACCGGCATGCCGAAATTCGGCGGAGATCTTAGCCGGCAGAATGCAGAAGGCCGTCATCCTCGGTTCATTACGTCTGCTCAGGGCACACGATTCGCGGACCCAGTAGTCACTCACCCCACGGACGTGGGGAGTGGCTACCGGTACTACCAGCTCCCCTCTGTGAGTGTCGGAGCCACAGAGTTTAAAGGGTGACTGGCTTTTACAAAAAAAAAAAAAAAAAAAAAAAAAAAAAAAAAAAAAAAAAAAAAAAAAAAAAAAAAAAATTTATTGATCTTCAGAAAATACAAATTTTATAGACACGTCAAAAAGTAGAAGTAATGTTATGTATAATACATGAGATACATATTAGTGTATATATTTATAGCCATAAGTCTTATGAAAATACAAGTTCCATAGATATGTCAAACAATGTAAAGTTATACTAAGTTAAAATGTTAAAACTAATAAAATCAGTCTACATGACATCACATTTAAAATACATATTAAAAACAAATAGTATTAGATTAAAAACAACAATCGAATAGCGGAGGTAGTATCATAACCGCTGAACGAATGGAGCCATTTGCGAAGACCATTCTGTTGCTCCATTCGTTCAGCGGTTGTGATACTACCTCCGCTATTTACAACAAGGGCAAGGGAAAGTATTTTTGAAGGCCAAGGAGCAGGTCACAGACAAAGTTTTCTGTGATTCCTCAGCAACACAGAACGTGATAGCTGATGCAGGAGAGCAGCTTTTTTTGGCATTGTACCAGGTCCCACAAGGAGCAGACCTGAACCAGGTAAGACACCAGGCCTTTTGTTAAAGCCTCGACAAAGCCAAAGCCTGATTTTGCGTCACCTCCACCCACCAGAGGGGCTACTCGCCAACACTCCCTTAGAGTTCATTTGCAGGTTTGTATCAATATATGCTTGTTTACATTAACTTATGTTTTGTATTGTGCTTAGACAAGATTGTGTCACATTTTTTAAACTACAAAGGACGAATTATTGTTTGCAGATTCAGCAATGGCTATATGAAGATCAGCAGCAGGAGCCAACTGCTTGGTGATGGATCAAGGGGTCGGATGGCTTCCTTACCTTCTTACCCCCGTCACAAGCCCGGACCCAGTTGCGCCAGAATCCGCCCTAAATAACATATTTTGCGGGTGCACAACTGGTTGCGGGGGCGGGGGCGGGGGCCGTTGCGAGTGTTGCAAAGAAGGCATACCCTGCTCGCTTGTGTACAGCAGTTGCCGCGCTTCGTGTACCAACGGCCCTCCAATCCTCAGCATCAACGACGACGACGACGATGATCTTGACGATGAACTCGACCAACTACTTAATATGGCCTTGTAAATACTTGTAATATTATAAAATTTTCTACTTGTTAAGCATTACCTCCCACAATACACAGTTTCTCCAGCTATTCGCATTTTCAAACTCACGTACACCCTTAACTACTGCCCCTAGCGAAAAAATGAATAGAATCTTTTTTGTAGACAATTTAATTTACTTTCATTTTGTTTAAATCAACCTT
The DNA here is from genome assembly GCA_936432065.2 of Rutpela maculata. Lineage (NCBI taxonomy): Eukaryota > Metazoa > Arthropoda > Insecta > Coleoptera > Cerambycidae > Rutpela > Rutpela maculata. The sequence continues at coordinate 10,237,365 of OW386289.2, forward strand.
TTCGCTAGGATGCTTAGTTTTTGAGATAATAACGAAAAACCTACAAACCGACCCTTTCCACCCCCTCCCGCCTTACGCATGAGGCTAAGGGTCAACCCTACAACTTAAAATAATAATCCGTTGAGCACTATTTATTTCCGAGTTAATGTCTTCGTTTCCTGGCCTATAAGAGGGGATTTCAGCGCAATAACTCGTTAATTTTTTTCACGTACCATATAACATAAATTTCGGCCCTCTCAACAAAAAATTTTGTCTTGAAGGGGTTAAGCCCACAAAAACTATGTTTAACGATGGATTTTCCTGAAAAGAACATGGAAACGAACAATTTGGAGAAAAAAATGTTGATGTACCTTATGATGTAAATTTTGGCCCTTTTTTATAAATATCAAACTTACGGCCCAAAAGCCCCCGTGTCTTATTGTGCGGTTCTCGGCTAAGAAGGGGTTTCTGCACAATACCTCGTTGATTTTTGCCATGTACCATATGTCTTAAATTTCGGCCCTCTTAATAAGCAATGTTGTCTTAAAGCGGTTGAGCCCACAAAAATTATGTCTTACGATGGAATTTCCTGAATAGAACATGGAAACGAACATTTTGTTTAAATCAACCTTTTCGCTAGGATGCTTAGTTTTTGAGATAATAACGAAAAACCTACAAACCGACCCTTTCCACCCCCTCCCGCCTTACGCATGAGGCTAAGGGTCAACCCTACAACTTAAAATAATAATCCGTTGAGCACTATTTATTTCCGAGTTAATGTCTTCGTTTCCTGGCCTATAAGAGGGGATTTCAGCGCAATAACTCGTTAATTTTTTTCACGTACCATATAACATAAATTTCGGCCCTCTCAACAAAAAATTTTGTCTTGAAGGGGTTAAGCCCACAAAAACTATGTTTAACGATGGATTTTCCTGAAAAGAACATGGAAACGAACAATTTGGAGAAAAAAATGTTGATGTACCTTATGATGTAAATTTTGGCCCTTTTTTATAAATATCAAACTTACGGCCCAAAAGCCCCCGTGTCTTATTGTGCGGTTCTCGGCTAAGAAGGGGTTTCTGCACAATACCTCGTTGATTTTTGCCATGTACCATATGTCTTAAATTTCGGCCCTCTTAATAAGCAATGTTGTCTTAAAGCGGTTGAGCCCACAAAAATTATGTCTTACGATGGAATTTCCTGAATAGAACATGGAAACGAACAGTTTGGCGAAAAAAAAATGTTCAAGTACCTTATGACGTAAATGTTTGCCCTTTTTATAAATTCAGACTTGTCTTACGACCCACAAATATTTTAACTTACTGTTCGGTTCTCGGGTAAGAAGGGGTTTCCGCACAATTTCGGTCCTCTTAACAATAATTTTTGTCTTACAGCGGTTAAGCCCACAAAAATAATATCTTACGATGGAATTTTCTGAATAGAACATGGAATTTGGCGAAAAAAATGTTCATATACTTTATGACGTAAATTTTGGCCCTCTCTATAAATATCAAACTTGTCTTACGACCCAAAAGCTCCCGAATATTTTGTTTGACGATCTTGTTTTAAGTTAGAGAGGATCTTCCACACAAAGCCTCGTTGTTTTTTTTCATGTACCTTATCACGTAAAATTTGGCTCTTTCTTGAAAATTTAAGAGCCTCTACTGACTAAACGCTCCCGGTCTGACGCGTAAGACAAAGAGAATCTTAAATAGCTTGTCTACGCACAGCAAACTCAGAGGTCAAAAATTTTGTACCTTATGACGTAAGTTTTCAGGCACCAGCTCCCTGTTCATAATATGTGTTTAAGCCTTATGTATTTCGTCGTAGAATGAATGCTAATTGACTGCCAATTAGAATTAACTTCCTAAAGTAACAAATTCACGTATGTCATCTTTCTATACAATTTTCATATCACAGTTAATTATGAGGTAATCATAAGTTTAATATGAACTTCATGGATATATTTGCAACATTGTTCGTTAACTTGCAGAGATGGTAAGTATAAAAATAGCCACTAGGCTAAACTTCGCGAATCAGGTGACCAACATAAAACTATAAATCCCTTTTTAAATTTTTGCACGGCTCATGAACTGAAATAAAAAAAATACTTATTGTAAACTAATTGCAGATCTAGTAGGTAAATTTAGAAGTGAAATAGATGTGTAGATTCGTTTAGTTAAAAATAGGAATTTGGTGATTTTAAGCCCATTGTATCTTTCAGTATCTTTTGGAAAGCGCGAACACACGATTTTCACTTTTTTTTTACTGTTCATTTGACGAATCTGTAAATGAGCAACAGGAGCAGTTGCACATCCGGAATTTCACGGTGCAAATTCGAACAGCACTTCAAAAGCAAATAGCAACTTTTTTCAATGGCTGAAATACTTTGCAAATACTCTTAATGTTATGAATTAATTAAAAAATGTGTACGTAAAGCCGATCGTTCAAGATTAACACAATAAAATTCAACTTCGGCAGCCCTTGATTCTTAAAATCGGGACGTAGATAACCGAAAATACACATTTGGAGAAGAAAGTCGAAAATCTCTGAATATATTATGATTAAAAAACAACTAAAAAGTGTGTAGAATAAAGCCGATGGCTCAAGATTTCCACAGAAATATTCAACCTCGGCAGGCCTTGATTTCTAAAATCGGTACGCGGGTAATCGAAAATATATATACGGAGAAGAAAATCGAAAAGTTCTGATTATATTATGAATAAGAAAACAACTAAAAAATGTGTACATAAAGCTGATAACTCAAGATTTCCACAAAAATATTCACTTTTTAAAATCGGTACGCGGGTAACCGAAAATATACATAAGGAGAAGAAAATTGAAATACACTAATCAGAAGAGTTCATTTTGTAAAGGTTCACATTTTAGCTATTAATAATTCTAATAAAATATACCACTTTATATTTTTAGTAACAAAATACCTAACGCCGCCACTGTTTTAAAGGCACTTTTAGACATTCTAGAATATAATGTGGGAATAAATGCTTCAAAGGCCTCAAGGCTAGAACATACTTCTCCAATAGATGACCAGAAATTTAAAATAATGGATTGTGATTGGTTTGTAATCCTACTCTCCACTTCTCACATACCCATAATGCAGTGCGAGAAGCAGGGCATATAAAATGACCACTCAACGTTTTCGGTAGATTTTTCGTCGGGCCCTTGACCCTGGAAGTCGTCTATCTATGGTGTTATCTAATTAATTATTATGGTGAATTTTACCAATTAGTATTGAGATTCCAGCACGATCATTTGTTTACTAGAGGTGGGGAACTACATCTAGAGTTTGATACTGCGGTTATAGATGCTCCAAGTGCATTTGAAGGATAAAGTACATTATGGTGACAGTTTACGTATGCCTAAAATGGTATAGTTTTGCATTTTGACATGGTTACAACTAATACTAATCTATGAATTTATTTCTGCAACCATTATATAGTGTATCGATCGATTTCCAGCAGTAACTGTAAGTACAAAAATATATTTATATTTCTCCATCGTGTCTATCGGCGACTTACAGTATCTAAGGCACAGATTAGAAACAAATCAGATATTTCACTTATGACGTATCATGGTTTCGATAATAAATCAACTCCAGGCAGGTACCAATTTGTGCCGTGATCTGCGCATTGTCCAATCAGTCTTAACCAGCGAGTATAGTCTCAGGAGGGACCTTATGATGCCTAACAATAATTAAAAGTGACCTAATAAATACTCAAAAAACCACTTAAATGTATAACAATAACAAATCTAACCTTCAGTACAATACACCACATTCCAAAATAATTAATATCACCGGTGGAGCTGTTGACGACTTCCGTCTCTGAGATTTCAGTACTAAATACTCCCTCCTGTGAGACTATACTCGCTAGTCTTAACTTTCATGTCAACCGCAAGATTTCTCTGTTTATGTCTTCTGCGCAGAATCCTGGCAGGTATACGTCACATCACAAAAAATGAAATTGGTAACATAGGGAATACTATTGAGTGAAACATCTGATTTGTTTTAGTCTGTGTCTAAGGGCTACATTCCCTCAATTTCCTTCGTATATCGTAGCTGTGAACGCTATACTTGGCGCCATTCATCATATGTGTTGTACGTTTTTCGTTTAAATTCACTTCGTTGTGGAATTGTTCTAACTTTCATGCCTATCCCGTTCTTTGAACAGACAAATAAAATTGCCTTCGCGAGTGCATCGTACCTTCCCTTAAAAAACTTATGTAGATATTTATTGCTTAGTACCTGTAAAGTAATATTGTGTACGAGCACAGTATTTTTATGCACGTATCTTTATATATATTTATAGTTAAATATGCTACTATGCAAAGTATCAAAACATGTTGTTTATTATAAATGTTTTAGTTAAAGTTCTCTTATAATAATACTGCGTTGGCCAACTAAGTATCTATTTTTTTAAAGTATTCCTTGTAGTTTTTACGTATTGTGGCATTTTGCCAAGTATTATCGCCTTACATTTTTAGTTTACCTTTTATCTTTACTTTTTACGTCTGTCTGTCTCTCTGACTACTTTTCATTTTATATAAATTGATATGTAGAACTTTAATTTCGTAAGCACAATTTATTTTGCCCATTGTCTCATTGCTCTACCGATACATTTATTTTTGCAATAAATTAGATTATTGTTAATGTTATTTTAGTCAAGACTAAGACTAATTAATCATCAATTGGAACATCTACGACTAATGACTAACCCATTAGTCATTAGTCATGGCTAATATATGATTGATTATTCGTTAGTCATGATTGATAAATCGACTAAAAAATGCCCATCTCTCTATTGTATTATAGTGCACTTTATAATAAAGTCGATATTATTATTATTGTTATTATTATTACTTTTAGCAAAATAAGTCCTCACCAACTAATTTCAAATCAACACATCTAACATAATAAGCACATTCTAATAAATAACCTGTTATATAAAACAAACATGTCATATAAAAGATACTGTCTGTGTTAGCTGGCAGCTTTTCGTATAATCTATTTCATTGTAATCGGGTATTAGTCTAATGATTTAACGAACGGGGGCGAATAGGACCCACAGTTATTAGTGCAAGTAAGCATTAATGCGACTGAACCAACACCCTTCGGGCATCAATAACTCCGTCGCTAGAGTTCTTAATTTTCATTCAGTAGATATATACAAATGGGAGAAATTGCAAGATTTCCAAATTTATATCGTACATTGGAATTGGAGAGTTGGCCATATAAAAGTTCTGCTTCTTATAATACTTTGCTCATATATCGCAAAATGTATGTATGTGCAAGTATGTCTGTACTAAAAAGTGACGTTTATCAATTACCTACAGCCGATGTAATAAAAATAATAATAATAATAATAATAATTTTTATAGTCCATAATAAATAAATGACCACAGAAAAGAGATATAGTCAAAAAACACATATTTACAAAAAAACCTAATAGTCGAATATAACTAAGTTTTTTTTAAAGATTTTTGTTTTGGAAATGCAATCGATATGTTATAAGGGCGGTAGAGTTTTGTCTAATTTTGGAGGTGAGCGTTTTTTGTAAATTGAGTTTTAATTTTGAAAAATGTGTTTTTGTCTCGTTGTTTTTTAATATCTTAGGTTCTTTTCATCGGATCAGGCCAAACCTAAAAATCAAAATGTTTGTAAACAAATGAGTAATAACCACATAGATCTAAATCCTATCAGCCATTTTGTTTTTTCGCAAAAAATAAAAGCCATGAAAATTTCTAATTTTACAGAAACCGAAATTACTAAAAAAATAGTTAATATTTTTTAATGGAACTTTTTGAAATTATAGGTCTTTACATCTAGTAAAATATTAATAAAAATTACAAATAATAATATGTATTTTTTCTCTAAAGAACGAAATTTTTTTTAAATTCTTAAATATTAATAAAAACTACCGTTTGGTCACACTAAAACTTTTTCTTCCTTAAATTGTAACTTTTTGAACGTGCTTTACAACAGTGATAAAAATAAATTTTGAATCAAAATACTTATTTAGAAATTTTGAATAATTTTGTTTTGGGCGAACTGGACAATAAAAATTTAGAATTTGGAAGAAAAATAATTTTTCAGCAAAATGAATGTCCAGCACATTCTACAATTCTAGTTAGACAATGGTTAGACAATCACTTCCACGACAGGTGGATTGGCCGCTATGGACCGACAGCATGGCCAGTTCGTTCGCCAGATCTAACCCCGTTGGATTACTTCTTATGGAAGTATTTAAAGCAGAAAAAATACGCAAACGATTTCGAAGACGACGTAGATTTATTAAAGCAAAAAATTGTGCATGCTGTTGCAACCATAAATGACGATGTGATCTCATCTGTCTATTAAAAATTTAGAAAAAGATTAGAAAAATGTGTACTATACTAGGAGGTCTACATGTGGAATAGTTTTCGACTTAGTTGAATAAAATGTTTTTTTTTTTTGAAAATTGTTATTTCCTTATTTTCCAACTAAACTCCGTATTTAAGTTTTTCTTCACAATTGAAAAAACTTTGCTAAATAAAATTTTCAATAAAAATGTAAAAAAAGATAGTTTGCTTAAAGCCGATTTCATATTTTCTAATTTTTAGAATACCCTGTATAATTTATCTTAAAGACTACTGTTTATGACTCCCTAAGACAAGTAAAACTTTTGATAAAGAATGACTATTTCTCGACAAATCAAAAATAAGAAAATTTACAAGAGTGAGGTACCCCCCCCCCCCCCATTCGGGATAATTTTAAGTTGCCAAGATGGGTGGCAAGTGTTTGAAAAGTAATACATATCTCAGTGTGTGTGATTTGCGGTTCTGTGAGAAATATAATTATTGATTAATTACACACATGATCCAGAACTCCACAGTGTGCTTAGTGTAATGGAATTAACCAAACCAAAAAGGGAAAGGAAAAGAAAAGAAGTAATAACGTATCTCAGATAAGTGTTGAAAATGTTTAACGTATTATTTGTAAATAACTTTCTTAGAAACATAAACCAAGACGTGCTTAGGTCCATCAAACCCTTAAAAGTCGACAGCTGTCGACAAATTTATGGCAGGAAATAAGTTATTAAAGCATGGCCATAATATTCCTACGTAAACCTTCAAGTAAATTATTTTTCATGATTACACAGGCACACAAAATAAAAAAAAAGTCGAAACACACACTACCTCCATGTATTTTGGGACGTTGAAACCGAATATGACAATAAAAAAAGGTTTTAATTATCCAGTTTTCCCCTAGTACCCCCTTACAACCTTCCTGGGGGATTGAAATTCCACTTGTTCTAAAAGTAGGTTTTTTTGGTGCGCTGAAAACGAATATGACGATGAAAACTAATTTGAACCACCCAGTCACTCCCTAGCACCCTTTCAACCCCTAGGAGGGGTTGAAATTCCACTTGTTCCAAACATTTAAAAAGTATGTTTATTTGTAGGTTTTTTTGGTGCTCTGAAACACAATATGACGATAAAAACTGATTTCAACCACCCAATCACCCCCTTACAATCCCCCGGGAGAGGGGGGATAAAATTTCATTTCTTATGAAAATTGAAAATGTATGTATATTCTTAAGTATTTTGGTGTGGTGAAACCGAATATGACGATAACAAATGATTTTAACCACCATTTTAAGCACCCCCTTTCAGCCCCCTAGAGGGGGAGGTTGAAATTTCACTTTTTATGAAAATTGAAAATGCATGTTAACTTTTAGGTTTTTTGGTGCGCTGAAACCGAATGTGACGATAGAAACTGATTTCAACCACCCAGCCACCCGCTAGCATCCCCTTACAACCCCCGGGAGGGGATGTTATTCTAAACATTTGAAAAGTATGTATATTTTTAGGTTTTGCGGGTTTTCACCAAAAAACTTAAAAATAAACATACTTTTTAACTGTTTAGAATAAGTGGAATTTCAGCTCCTGGAACTCCTGGAGCTTGTAGGGGGTGCTAGGGGATAACTGGGTGGTTCAAATCAGTTTTTATCGTCATATTTGGTTTCAGAGCACCAAAGAACCTATTTTTAGAACAAGTGGAATTTCAATCCCCAGGAGGATTGTAAGGGGAAAATTGGATAATTAAAATCTTTTTTTATTGTCATATTCGGTTTCAGCGTCCCAAATTAATGGGGGTGGGGGAGTCTACCCTCTGGGTTTCGACTTTTTTTCTTTTGTGTGCCTGTGGTATTTTAAAAATAATCAAACGAATTTAATTTAAATCAATATTGCATTATTCTTAAAGGATGGTCATATAAATTTCTTATGTAAACCTTCAAGTAATTATTTTTTCAAAATTATTAAAAATATTCAAATGAATTTATTATAAATTAAACCCGTAATAATGAATAATGAATTACTCTTAAAGTATGGTGATAATATAAATTTCTTAAGTAAATTTTCAAGTGAGGTTTTTCATAATTAACCACAAAAAGGATAGAATTGTACGCAATGGGAATATGTCCAAAGAAGGAACCTAAGACATTTACTGAAGAAAGTGCTAATATTGAACAGCAGCAAACTAAAAATAGGGAGACCATGTTACACGTGGAAAACAACAATCGAGAGGATCATGAACAAACTGGGAAAGGACCAAACTTACTGGGAAAGAAAAGCGAGGGGAAAAAATGAATTCCATAAAGAAATCGCTGCGAAATATAATCTACCAAAATTAGAAACGGAGGAGTCAGAAGAAGAAGATTTGTGGAAGCAGAAATACAAAAAGAGGAGCACAAACAGCAGAAACACAAAAAAGAGGAACATAAACATCACGAATACAATGCGGTAACGTATTCCACAAACACCTACACTGTCCAGCCCCCAATTCTGTACCATGCGTTATGTGGCTCTCGCTGCTGATAACAAGCATGACCCAAATCCAACCCAGCATCGGAAACCGAGAAAAGAAGATTCGAAGAAGCAGAAACACAAAAAGAGGAGCATAAACACTCCATATTACGACACAACGCGGCAACATATTTCACAAGAAAACCTAGAAGAGGCAGAAGTCCAGAACCAAAAACACAAAAAGGGAGCGTTTAAGCTCCCTCACGACAAAATGCGGTAACGCATCTCACAAATACCTACACCTCCCATCCCACATTGCTTTACCATGCGCCATGTGGCTCTCGCCGCTAGCAACAAGCATGACCCTAATCCAACCCAGCGTGGACATAGCAGACCCAGCTGTATAACTCTAGAAGTGGCAGCAATGCCTACCGCACGCTGGTAAATCAATCAATCAAATTAATCAATCATCCGTGAACACAATGTATAAATTATCTCTTAAATACTGAAAAACGCATACTGACATCTTTTCTCCTCAAGAAATGTGCCTTTAAATCCAACCTAAAAATTCGCTTGGTCCGTTTCAATTGGCCAGCAGTTTAGTTAAAATCTTAATCAAAACTTTGAATCTAGGACTATTACCACCCAGCAACGAAAACCTTTGACGTATTACACGCAGCCAAATAAACCTGGTTTAATTTCGAATTTTATATGCGAATAACCAAAAGACAATTACGTTTACTGGTCCAAAGACAATGAAATCCACAACCCTTGTGTGTTTACTGACCACGGAACAGCTAATAACGCCACCGTGCTCGAGGCGGTCGCTGTATGTCCAACAGACCAAACACTCAGTATACGCTTATTATCACATGCGGATTGCATAGTAATATGATCAGTAATCAGCGTGGGTACCTGTCTAACAGCTTATAAATTCCGGCTTTGTTGCTGTGTTTGCATTTGGCTATATTACTGCAGGTAATGAGCTTTTGGTCTGTTAAAGCTTTTCATGTTACCAATAGTTATTTTGTTAATTGGTTTCAGGGATTCACGCTAGACGACCCTCAACATGTTCATCTGATTTGATTGATTCTAATGGGGTTGGACATATTTTTGTTATTTATTAGTCTAATGAATGGGGTAATCCCTGCTCGGTCACATAATACATATGTAAAGGTTTCTAATTAGAGTGACATCTACATACGTGCTTACATAATAATATTCGAATATTAATGTTTGTCTCGATGGTCTCGAAATTAATATAACATGTATGCACAGATCTCCGAACATAGATCTAAATTGTTTTAAAATTAATTGACCTATTTTACTTCAGGCGTTTTAGACTTTTGCTGCCAAATTCATGCACTACGATTTTTTTTTATTGTGTTTATTTGGACGTCTTGAATAACACTTAGTTACGCCACGATGCACCTGGAGGAGTTCGTGAAAACCGCGTCGGAAGGTCGCGGAAACCGCGGATTCGCGATTAACTCAGTTTTTATGGCCCAAATAGGAACAACACCTATTATAAAAGTTGTACATCTGCAAATTCTCTACCTTGAAGGTCCTATACATTTACGCCTAACCATTTTGGAGATACGACGCACAGTGGGAAATTTATGGCTTTTTTGGGCAAAAATCGAGACGCAGCTCATTTCACAATCGATTGCAGTAATTTTTTTTTCTAAGTACAGGGTTCGGACTCTTATGGAAAATCTGAAGAACCTGGAAAATTCAGGGAATTTTAAAAACCCTAAAACAATCATGGAAATCTCAAAGAAATTTAAATATTTCGCTAAAATCATGGAATTTTGAGTCACGATATGGAAAACAATAAACTACTTAGGAGCTCCCACTGTTGTTTTAAATTATTTTTAAACTGCAACCTTCGTTCGTCCACTTAATGTCGATTTTATACCGCAAATTATTATTTTTTATCAAATTGAAAATTAAATTAAAAATTATTTGATTACCTAAAATGACGTTTAACATAATGATAATAATTATTTGCCACCGAAGAACATTTTTTTTGTCATGGAAAACCTGAAAAATTCAGAGAATTATTTTAGCTATGTAAAGTCTGAACCCTGAAGTAGTCGTCAAGAGCTGTAGTTTACTTTCCTACTTCTACAATTTGGAAAAAGTCGATTCTTCTTTTTACTTTTGACCATTATTGTTGAAGTAAGGAGTAGGAAGAGTATGCAAAATCGTGCTAAAGTTATGAAATCTATTCCCCTTCACCCCCGCCCGTTTTCGTAGGTACTGAACACTAATAACAGGGTGAAAAAAGTTTTTAGTCATGCGCACCCCCTTTAACGGCCAAAAACCACCCCTGTTTGATTATTCCTAATATGACAGCATTACATCGACTATTTTTGCAGGGATTCTTTGTTTCTTCATAGGGATATAACAGATGGTAAAAGGTGGTCAGGTAGTAGATCGCAACTGCTCTTAGTGGTGGAATCTACCCTGTCAGGGGGTGTAAAATTGTTTCTTGTTTTTTGTTAAAGACGTTTACCCCCCCCTTTCGAGAATGCTGATCAAGGACAATGGTAAGAGTGAATTGTAACGACCTCGGGGAGTTGGTCCCACCCCTCACCTCCAGGGGGTGGAAAATTGTTTTTTTTATTTTCTAATTTGTATATTGAGTGGTTTCAAAATCACCATTTGTTCATTTTACATCCTCAGCAAAGATAAACCTATCCTCGCAAGGATTTGAAATTCAAGTTCCTTAAGATCCCGTCTTAAGGAAGAGAATACCAGTATTAAAAAATTCTGTTTTCAATAAGTATACAGTGTGTCCCACATTTCACGGTAACACCTTCGTAGCTCAGTTATTAGTCATCCAATTTCAATCAAGTTTAGATCGGTATCAAAGACCTTTATTTTCTTTTTTGAGTAAAACAAACAAAATTTATTTCAGTCATTGGCGTGCATTTTTATTAAGAAAAAAATGGTCGATTTTTCGAAAAATCATATTAGGCATCTTTTTGTTGAAAAACTAATGCAATATTATTGATCAGCATGCTGTAGAACCACTATATCCAGAATTTAACATTTTGATATTTGGTTTTCGAATTACGGTCCTCTAAATATTACCTATTTTAAACATTAAATAATCAATAAATTGGTAACGAAATTTTTTTCGAAAAAAAGTAATTCTTCATTTTCTCTTTAAATTCACTTCTTCGTCGAAACTTTCAAATTTCGAAGGTCAAGAATTTTCATTGAAAAATTTTGGGTCATCAGACCTGTAAATTATTCGGGCATTAAGGATTACCGAATTTGAAAGTATCGATGATATGAGGTGTTAGAAAAAATGAATTTAAAGAGAAAATAAAGAATGACTTTCTTGCGAAAAAAGATTCGTTACCAATTTATTGATTATTTAATGTTTAAAATAGGCAATTTTAAGTGGGCCGTAATTCGAAAATCAAAAATCAAGATGTTGTTAAATTCTGAATATGGGGGTTCTACAGCATGCTGATCAATAATTTTGCATTAGTTTTCCAATAAAAAAATGCCTAATATGATTTCTCGAAAAATCGACCCTTTTTTTCTTAATAAAAATGCACGCCAATGACTGAAATAAGTTTTGTTTTACTTGAAAAAGGTATAATACAGGTCTTCGATACCCATCCAAACTTGGTTAAAAGTGGGTGACTAATAACTGAGCTACAAAGGTGTTACCGTGAAAAGTGGGACACACTGTATATACAGGACACGATTTTGAGTACAACATAATATTTTTTACAAGACATTAATATAACCTAAGGCGCTTACACAGAGAATTACATGGTTCATATTTCTTCATCGCACGGATCGTCCGTTTCCGATTCATGGTCGGAAATACACTTCGGGTATAACAATTAGGAAGTTTATGGCATTATCATAACTATTATCATTGGATTCGTTTGTTTCTGTGCTTGGTTCATCATCTTCATCCTGTGGCGCACAATTCTCACAAAATTTACCCTGATAAGTCTTACAATTAACGCTACGAAAACCTCGAGGACACACCAATTTACCCAGAAAAACAGTAAAGGTGGCAAAAACAAATAAAATGATAATACGAGTCCCTAATATCAGCCAAGTAGCTGCTTATTACTATTATTATTATTATTATTATGAAAGGGGTGGTTTCCGACAGTTTAAGGAAGAAGGAAGGGTCAAACCAGCGTAAAACTATTTTTTTCTTGATCAGCATCCTCGAAAACGGGGATAAAAGTCTTTAACAGGAAAAAAACAATTTTACACCCTCTGACAGGGGCGGTTGCGGTCTGCTGCCTGACATCACCTTTCACCATCAATTATATCCCCATGAAGAAAAAAAGAATCCCTGCAAGAATAGTCGATGCCAAGCTGTCATATGAGAAATAAGCAAAAAGGAGTGGTTTTTGGCCGCTAAAGGGGGTGCGCATGACTAAAGACCTTTTTCACGTTGTTATTCCTGTTCAGCCCCTTCGAAAACGGGGGGGATAGGTTTCATAACTTTAGCACGATTTTGCATATTCTTTCGACTCCCTTACTTCCACAATAATGGTCAAAAGTAAAGAGAAGAATCGACTTTTTCCAAATTGTAGCAGTAGTAGAGTAAACTACAGCTCGATGATTACTTAAAAAAAAGTTACTGCAATCGATTGTGAAATGAGCTGCGTCTCGATTTTTGTCCAAAAAAAGTCATAAATTTCTCACTGTGCTTCGCGACGCGAACAAGTGAAAAATGCATTTAGTTCTGCCAAACCTCTCTTGCACCACATATTTCGCAATAATTTTGCTTTCTATGTCTCAGAATGAAAATTAAATATTGCTTTTTAGAGATCGGTGATCTTTATTCTCTACCAGAATGTCTTATAGATTTTATTTACAGTGAATATGTGAAAAAATGCATTCGTTTCCGCACCAGGTAGAATGCTCGATGCGCTTTTTTTTCACATGGTTCCCCAGGAGGCCTAAAATCCATGCCGAATCTTAAATTAGTCGCGATAGCCAATGAGAGCCCGTTTTTTCACAACATTGCACCAATCATTATTAGTGGTAATCCAACCTAGATCGACTTTTGACAGTACCAACATGAAAAAATTACCGCTCTAATTTTTTGTGTCGCCGCGTCGACAAATATTGCGAAAATCTTTTGACATTTTGCTTCGTGAAATGTTTTCAGCAAATAGGATCACTAGTGCTTTTAAATTTTATCTATAAATATCTTCTCTAGGTTATTACTAATTGTTAACGTAAATTGCAAATTGTGTATTTGTATTGTATTATATACGTAGTAATATAATAATATAAAAATAACCTAAAAACACCACATACGTTGATACTCTCAATTTCAAAGCGAGTTATACACAGCTTTCAGTGGCTTATAACACCTAACGTAATTACAAAATAATTTTCACAACTAAAATTAAATACAAATGCCTACGAAGCAGACAAATCAATTATTTCATGTTAAATACACAAATGTACTTAGTATGGTAATTCATCACAAAGGAGATACCTAACACCTTACTCGGAAAATCTGCACAAGTAGCACTATACATTATAATTCTTTGTCTTAAAAGTTCTCTCTACTTAAACAAGCAAAGTTAACTCAATTATTAAATTTCTTAAATTAAAAATAAGGAATAAAATTCATAAATATATATCCATAAACACTTTAATATAATAAATAATAATAATAAATGTCCTTTATTGGTTAAAAAACACCAAATTGTCCTAAGTCCTTCAACCAGTAATATAATAATTCTTGAAAAATTCACTATTTACACAGTTAAGTTAAGCTAGCGTTACTAGATGGCGGTACCATTTCATCTGATCTTGGCAACCTTAGAACGCAAGAACGTAAAAGCGAGAGATTGGTAAAATGCAATATTGTCTGGCTTTACTCGTAGTGTGATTGGTCGAAGCGTGCCAGAGAACTCTTTACATTGAAGACCAGTCTATATAAGTTACAATACCGATGATTTAACGTGTATTGTTTTTCTTGATTGTCATTGTCATTTATACCTACTTTGTTTTTTATTAGATGAGTCGCTTTGGAAATGCATTTTTATGTGACGTAAATGATGAAATTGAAAATAAAGGTCAGTAAAATCTAAAAAGTGACAATAAAACGTCTGAAGGCAATTAATTACAAAATATAATATTGAAGATATACTTAATGAATTATTTATTCATGAAATATTCTCCCTAAATACCAAGAATGAGATGCCAGCGGATCAGCCGGACATCTGTCTCATGCATGGATGCTGAGCTTTCAAAATTCAGTCTGACAAGGTAATTAACAAAAATTTCCAGCCAGACAGGTTTTAATAGATAGGGGAAATCTCAAACTTTATTTTTAAGCAAAAACCAATGTGGTGTTATAAAGTGTACTTTCATGAAAAAAATTATTTATGACAAAAGGTCTGTCAGATGTTAATTAACAAAAATTGTCAGAGACAAATTTTTTCAAAAATGATACATTATTTACCACAAATTGTGTAAATTTCAAGCAGGTGTTTTAAAAAGTAAATTCATTTGCTTTAGCTAATTTTAAAAGTTAATTAAAAATAGCAATTAATACATTTTAACTAGTCTGGCGGGCGTAACATGTTTTTACATATTTTCCACCTTTTAAATTTAAGGTGTTCGATGGGGTACTTTTTTGTACCATGGGAGCTTAGACTATACTGTAAACATATGCAGGAAAACGTATTGAATCTACTAATTTCTAAAAAAGTAAGTTTTTGGAATTCTGCCATTTGACGAAATTAATAAAAATTGCGCATATTTTATTGAAGATTGCTTAACAAAAGTAAGTAGTTATACAGTCGTTCAGAATTCACGGAAATTATGGACCATTTAGGAGTTCATATATTTCCGAACTAGAATATATATATTTGCCAATGTCTATAATGTATATTCATTTAAAATTTCGTCTTTTAAATGTGCAGTCTTACCATCCACGGAAAGCACATTTTGTTATCATATTCTGAGAACATATTTACAACGCGCCGCGCCGTTTATAAAATAGCCCCCCATCTTAATCGTCAATATATCAAAAACGGAAGACCTCATCAAATTGAAGAAGTTACGTATTCATTATATGTCCATTGCAAATCAACCACTGAAATTCGAAAAACGTATGTTGAACAGTCCCATAATATGCATTTGACCGTGTGCTTGCCCGCGCAGTGACAAAATTAAATTTGTTTTACAGGAATACCGTGGCTTCAGCGATAAATTTTGTTCCTACCCTGACTTAATTTCAGAATTTTGAAAAATTGGATGAAATATATTTTTTTTCACACTTTTTCACGAACTCATTAAAAAATATATATTCATTTTGCAAATTTTTGGACATTTCACTATAAAATTTTCTCTGTCGTCTGGGCTATATATATTATGAACCCTACAGAGATTCTCTTGTGGCAAATAATCAACAATAACTAGTGTAGACAAACTTGTTTATTCATATTTTATTTAGATATCTGAAACTCATTTACGTCCAAACACTCTTCATCAAACTGTACGTACATCTAATGACGATTAGTTTAATGACGAGTACACCGGGATCATTTAAAAAATATTTCAGCAGTAGTTAACAGCGTTCCCAGATTTCTGAAAAGAAACAGTAACGTGCATTTCTTTGTCCGCGTTCTAAGTATAAAACTTGGTGTGCAATATTTTTGTAGAGCCGCCTATCCGATGGATCAATCTAAATAATTATGTGGAATGTAGCATTGATGAGTTGTACTGGTTATACGGCTAGATTATGGGTAGGTGTGAAACTTCAACCTTCTGTGCATGACGCGGCTGTTTCAGCACCATCAATTAAAACTATCCGGAGTGTCGACAGCTGCTTCAAGAATTCAGTGGTATCGGAGGCCTTCTCTTACCATGCGCGTAGACTCCGGCACAACACAGGTAATAGTACGAGAGACGACCGCTTAAAACCCCTTGCCGCCCAGGACCTTCAAGAGAACCTCTGATAAGGTCTGGCACCCTGGTTTAAAGTCTGTTCGCTGATAGAGTCCCGGTGTGACGTCACGAACGTCTGAACGGGTTTGTTACCGATTTTTTTATGGCATTCAATAGAATTCGATCATTTAGACAAGCTATTAAAATTTCAGCTTCATAAGTGTATAAAATCCTTGGATATTCAATGTCAAAGATTGAGTTTCAGTACAAAGCGCTTCACCGACTCGTGACGTCATTCTGCATAAACGCTACTCATTTTAAACCAACAGGAATATAAAAAAGACATAATTTAACAATCAAACGCCGTTTCCATAGAGAAACACAATAACACCTGCCACACTCCTATTAAATCTCGACTGTCGCCTAATAGCCCAGTCGATGAAGGTATTTACCCACAAAAAGTTGCAAACTGTGTAACCTTTTTTTTAATGAGTTTGTGAAAGTGTGTAGAATAATATCCTGAAATATCCATATCCAATATCCATTTCGCTCGGATGCAGAACATAAAAAAAAAGTGAAAAAAAAATTTTTTCATCCATTTTTTCAAAATTTTGAAATTAAGTCAAGCTAGGAAAGAACAAAAAAAATACAGATGGATAAATCACGTATTTATGAACAAAAAATGTGCTAACAAAATTTATCGCTAGACCCACGGTTTTCCCGGAAAAAATAATCAAGTGTAAAGTTATAACTCGAAGCGAGATACATGCGTGCGCGCGCTTGAATACGCATGACTGGGACACCGACGCATTGAATTACATGTCACTAAAAAATCAAAATTTGTTCAATCTATATGAGTGTTGGTTCATTTAAAATATGGAAATTGTAGCTTTCTGATGCTTTTTTGTTTTGAACAAAACAAGCAAAGGATGGATGGGAAAAATATACTTATACAGGGTGTCCCGAATTACATAGGCAAAACTTCACTGATTAATACAACTTTTCAAAATAAGAAAAAAAGTTCCTATAAACATGGGTCGGGAAGTGCTTAGTTTCCGAGATACAGGGTGTTCAAGTAATTCTCCTGAAAATGTTTTTTTATGAATATTTTCGAAACGTCTAAAGATAAACAAATGATAATTTACACAGGAATTTAACTTCTTATGCTTTTTAAGACAAAATGACAACTATGTACGAAAATCATTCAGGAGCGGGTGAAACTGGGGGGGCCTAGGTATAATTTAGCCCAAACATTATTGTGTGACACTTTTACATTAATTTATGAGCAGAACTTAAAAATTTAAAGTTTTCTACACAAAAAAAGTCTCTTGTGTGTTTTCTCTACAATTATCAGTTTTTGAGTAAATCTTATCTGAACTTTATTCGGGAATAGTTTTTTTATGAATGTTTTAGCAGAACCGAAAAAACAATGACAGTAAAACAAAATTTGATTACGTTATTTTTTATTTGACAACAATGAATCAGATTAAAGTAAAGTAAATTACACATTTCTGATATTTGCGCCATACAGAGTGTGTAGCTTTACGAATGAAATTAGGATTAGCCCGCAAATTTTCATATTCTTCGAGAATTCTTTATATTAACTCTTCTCTTGCGTTTACAGGGTTTGCGTAGAATTTGTCCTTTAAATAGCCCCAGACAAAAAAATCAACTGGAGTTAAATCCGGTGAACGGGGTGGCCAGGGTCTTGCATCTAATCGACCGATCCACCGTTCAGGATAATTATTGTTTACCCACAAACAGTTATCAACAGCAAAATGTGCAGGAGCTCCGTCCATTTGAAACCTGCATTCATTTCTTAAATTAAGAGGAAATCCTCGAGATATTGAAAAAAATAGTTATTTAAAAATTATTAAATAATGGACCATTTAAACGGGGAGGAAGGATGTGGGGCCCACAAAAAGTCCCGTTTATAACACCACACCATACATTAACGTTAAACTCCTGTTGAAATATCCTAGGGCGAATTATATGAGGATTCCGATGAGCCCAGATTCTTAAATTATTAAAATTAACCGATCCATTACGTTTAAAGGTAGCTTCATCAGTCCAAATAATTTTACTTCCGAAATCGGGATCTTGTTCCATGGCATTTATAAACCAATTACAAAAATTGGTACGCCTTTCGGGATCACCTGGTTGAAGGCTTTGGACTGGCTGCATTCGAAAAGCTTTTCTGTGGTCTTTTTTCAGAATCCGAAAAACTTTGTTTTTGGAAACATGCACAGCTTGCGCACGCAGTTGTTGGACCGCTCTTCTGATACTTAATTTATTATTATTGTTAAATTTGGCCAAAATTATGTTTTTAAATCGCCCATTTCGCTGTTCTTCATTTCTTGGACCTCTTTTAAGTCCAACATCTCTAAATTCTAGGTGGGTTCGAATAAAAACATCTTTAGATCGTTTCCTTCTATTAGGAAATCTTCTGCGATATTCGCGTACCGCGGCATTCGCGTTTCCATTACAATATCCATAAATAAAATGAATATCCGCATAGGTACTCCACATTACTAAACATGACCATTTTTTACTTTTCAGTAGAACACTTTTTCCAAAAGGAAATAATAAAACTACAGAACAATGAACTACAGAAGACACAAAAAACAATGTCATTATTGTCATTCTGGCATTGCATGCTAGATTATTTTTCATTTGTTACAAACATTACAATCATGGCACACTCCTGCATACCAGGAATGCTGGTAATAATGGTTACTAATTAATAAAGTTGAGATAAGATTTACCCAAAAACTGATAATTTTGGAGAAAAAACACAAGAGACTTTTTTTGTGTAGAAAACTTCAAATTTTAAAGTTCTGCTCATAAATTAATGTAAAAGTGTCACACAATAAAGTTGGGGCTAAATTATACCTAGGCCTCCCCAGTTTCACCCGCTCCTGAATGATTTTCGTACATAGTTGTCATTTTGTCTTAAAAAGCATAAAAAGTTAAATTCCTGTGTAAATTATCATTTGTTTATCTTTAGACGTTTCGAAAATATTCATAAAAAAACATTTTCAGGAGAATTACTTGAACACCCTGTATCTCGGGAACTAAGCACTTCCCAACCCATGTTTATAGGAACGTTTTTCTTATTTTGAAAAGTTGTATTGCTTAGTGAAATTTGGCCTATGCAATTCGGGACACCCTGTATATATTATCACGCCCGAACTCAATCGTCGCAATAAAAAATATAGAAAAAAATAAAAGCTCTTCAAAAAAATTCTTTCTTCATTGAGAACTGTTAAAAAGTATGTACACTTCATGATTATTATGGTTTATTAAGTTGTAGTAACGTGGATTCAAAAAAAATTACATCTCAAATCATTTTAATTTGATTGTTTGATGATTTTCTTGATAAATATATATATTGGAGGCTGTAACTTGCCGAGAAATTGACCCATTGGAAAAAATCAAATATCACTATTTCGGAAAAAATGTATACTTTTCGAATGTTCAAACACAAATTCATTTACTTTTATGCATTTTTTCGAAAATATGATTAATCATATCATGATAAGAAATTGCGATTGTCCTTATAACTATGAAAATATCTTTGATTGTTTTGAATATAAATTCTGGAACTTTTCCAATACATTAAGAAATGTATAAGGAATTCAATGGATATAGCTGAAATGTGGATAGGTGTGTCTGTAATAAATACAATACAGTAAAGGCAGGTAAAAATTCATGCGAGCGATTCAGCGGCTATGTGTGGTGTCTGTGTATGCGTTCATAATTATATATCTTCCATCCAGACTCACTATTTATCCTCTTAATCACTAAGAAAAATGTTAAAAATGTGTAATCATAAAGAGAAAAAGCTTTATTTTACTTGTTGAACTGCTAAGAATTTTTAGAGGTTCCGTAGTAATTTTATTAGAACATATTTTGTTCAGAAACACGTGGTCTATCTATCTGTATTTTTTGTTTTTTCTAGCCTGACTTAATTTAAAAATATTGAAAAAATTTCACTTTTTTTTATGTTCTGCATCCGAGCGGAATGTAAACTTTTCAGGATATTATTATACACACTTTCACGAACTTATTAAAAAAAAAAAAAAAGTTTGCAACTTTTTGTGGGTTTCACTATAAAATGATCTGTCGTCTGGGCTATAATCAACATCTGCAAAGTGATGTCACGCGAAGTTCCGCCCCGTTTTCGCGTGGTCCAACTTTGGTAATTTATTTAAGGGCTTAAACTTCCTGATAAAAGCCTAAAAATTTGGAAATTGCCTTAAAAAGTGTTCTACTTTCGATTTCTAAAATTAAAAAAAATGCTGAACGGGCCTAGTATACTCAGTGACGTCGCTTTGTTTTATGTTTTACTGGATGTATTTAATTAGATTTATTTAAACGAAATTGAATTATAAGCACACATAATACATCTATTGTACATTTATAGTAATTTAAGTTAAATAAATAAATTATAATATTAAATTGTTTTGGTTTCAAGTAAAAAATATTAATAGAATTTTGTCTAATAAGTATTAGTCCCCTATCAAATGTACATCCGTGGGATTTTTGATGAAGCAAGTGTGGTAGTGGTCCCAATCTCTTTGTTTGGCCTTGGAAAAGCATACTTTCGATGTTGTCACTCTCAAAAATGGAGCGTTTGAGTGCTGCGCGCGAAAAACAAAATGGCCGCCGTCGCAAACACTTCTTCCCATTTATCTAAGTAACCATTGGGATTACGAAAAAAGTTTTATATAAAAAAATCAATTACACAGAGAAAAGGTTATTACAATTTTTTATGTAGAACTAACCGTTCTCTCAAAAAGTTTCATTTTATAGTTTCCAATAATAAAAATTAATATGTTTAATGAGAGATTTGCCAGTGCACATTGACATATTTGACACTATTTCTCGGGCTACTGGAAACAAAAATTATAACTAAAACATTACAAACATAAATAAATTAACAAATACCCCCATCTCTCCTATGTTTTACAGTATAGGTAGGCATAGGAAATTGAAAGAACCTATATAATTTTCTTTTTTACTTCCTTCTCTTTCCCCCATCTTTGTAGCTGGTTGATGGAACCCATCCAAGGCCAGAAAAGGGAAACAAAAATTTAACGTTTAATGAAGAAACTTATAGAAATACAGTAGTTACAGATTTATATAGACAAAGTACAGACAAGCAATACTTTTCACTTCTACAATGACATTTTTAATTAAAATCATCGTCACTTTCAATGCAAATCTCACTTAGCCCCAAATCTTCATCATCGCCTTGCTCGCACTCTCCCATATTACCACATCGGTCGAGATTACCTTCGCACTTACACATTTCGGTACACCGGAGTCCATTCGACTGACACGTACATGGAGGAGAGCAACGCCTTTGGGAGCATAAGCAGCGACAAAGTTCCAAGATACGCTCTGGAGCACAAGGTTTGGTACAAGCAACTGACTCGTATGTGCTCCCTACTTTCTTCCATCCAAAATCTGAGGGTGGTGGGTTATTGGGATGCTGAATGAGGTCCTGATTCCACTCAAAACACTGAAGGTGGGCCCTTAGCAAAGCCGGATCCAGTGCAGATCTTGTTGGAGGAAGGTTCTCATCTTGACATTGTTTCTGGGTGAACAACAACCATCTCACAGCTCCTATGTCGGTCAGTGCTGTTTTGGGGATATAAATCTGACAAATGAACGCTTCCAAGTTAGCCCCGACATCTTCTGTGAGAGACAGTGTAGTCCCCAATGTAGCCAAAGCTTCTAGCAGTTTATCACTTACAGAATTACAAGTTTTCCACAACTTTATTTCACCTTAGCCAGCAAATGATCCTGTTACATCTGCTCCTGAAATTGCGTGTAATCCAGGAAGTGCAGAGGCTTTCAGAGGTCCAAGTGCTCTGTAAATTGAACCTAGCTGAACAAACCTTTTCATGCCATGGCCAAGGAAAAATGCAAACTCTTTCGAAAGTTGGGGATATCGTCTTAGTGTCAAAATTAGGACATCAATATCGGGGGAGAATACATGAGTAGTTCGAATT
Organism: Rutpela maculata; assembly: GCA_936432065.2. Taxonomy (NCBI): domain Eukaryota; kingdom Metazoa; phylum Arthropoda; class Insecta; order Coleoptera; family Cerambycidae; genus Rutpela; species Rutpela maculata. The sequence continues at coordinate 10,260,074 of OW386289.2, forward strand.
CCTTTCTGTGCTAAATATAGGTACTGCATGTAATACGATCTTTGTGTCCGCCTCCTCCTGCGTACTTGAAAGACTGGATACATCATCGCCATGTGATGAAGCTGCTTTGTTCCCCCAACTGATTACAAACCTTTTGTTATTGGTCACACCAAATTGAAGAATCTGACCGGAAAGGAACTCTGTCAGTTTATCCTTCGTCTTATCGTGGGACATGAATTAAGAATTTATTCATTGCTATACTTCCAACTTTCGTTTCTGGTCCGATTTTATACTGGATTGGATCTGAGCTTTTTTGCCGAATCACTCTCATGGCTTTCTTCAACGAGTTTTCTTTGTAGGAGTCGAAAACAACATGGACCTCACTGTAATTGCTGAATTTTTGCCCGATCCATTTGCTGAAGCTTAAACCGAGGTCACGGCATGTCTTCACTGGGCTAGGTTTGTGGTAGGTATGAAGAAGCACCATGTCATCTATTATCGCAGCTTTTTCCTGTAGCTCCTCATTTTCTTCTAAAACTGCAGGTGTGGTGGAAGCATGATCATCATCGTTTTCTTCGGCAGGTATACATTGCATTGATTCAAGAGCATCCATAAGTTGTGTAAAATTGATTTAGCAATATTTTTTGTATAAAACTTTTTTTCGTAATCCCAATGGTTAGTTAGATAAATTGGAAAAAGTGGTTGCGATGGTGGCCATTTTGTTTTTCGCGCGCAGTACTCATACGCATCATTTTTGAGAGTGCCAACATCGAAATTATGTTTCTTCAAGGCCTAACAAAGAGATTCAGACTACTACCACACTTGCATCATCAAGGAGCCCACGGGAGCCTATTTTTGTACACTTGGCAGGGGACTATATATATAATCTTAAAATAAAAATATATACTTAATACTAATTATGCCGAATCCTATATAAAACAAACGTGGCAGTAAAATACAAATACATAGTATAAAACAAATAAATAATTTAGTTTTCTTTGTTAATGTCTAATTCTTCAGAGTCCTCATCGTCGCTTTCATTATTAACACTTATAATGAGTGGCATAACTTCTTCTTCTATTATATGTCTCTAAAAGCCTCATTCCACATAGCAAGAACGGCTTCGTCACTAAAACCATCTTTCCCGATGTGTTTGTCGTAATACTCCTTACAAATCACCCAAACAAGTTCTATTGGGTTGAACTGACAACGATATGGTGGAAGCCGCAGTACCTTAATGTCTATGTTCTCTAATTAAATTCGACAACATAGTGTTGCTCTGTTCCGTTAGCTCTAGTTATTTAGAGCAATTCGGCTTTATATGCGGTATCACTAAAATCTATGTTTTTGGTCTTTAACCAGGTTTGTACTTTTTCTTTAGTTCAAGGTCGGGTTGGTTGTTTTTCTTCAACCCGAGAGTGGTACTTAGCATTATCCAAAACAATAATGCTTGGATTTTGTAAACCCCGGCAAAAGTCCCTGTCAGTCACTCTTCAAAATTTTCAGAGCTCATGTTGTCATGGTAATCTGCTGACTTATTCTTGGTGGAGAAAATTAAACTCGCATCTTCAGCAAAGCCATGAATAGATCCTGCATGTACAATTAGAAATCTTTTACCTTCTGTAGCTGTACGACGTCTTTTCGAATTACTGAAATCATCTTGCCAATAATGTTTTAATCCTCCTCTGCTAAAGATCCAAGTTTCATCTAAGAACACTATATCTTTGTGGTCATTGCTTTTCAAATTTTTTACGTATTTGCGGAAAAACTGTAGCAGTTTTAGATAAATTTGTGGTCTTTCACACAGTACTTTTCTATTGTCATCTTTTTGAAAGGAAAAGCCTAATTTTTTAATCACTTTATATAAACTGGTACAGCCAATATCAATAATTATTGTTCTAGATTTTAGCTCTTCTAAAAGAATAGCCAAGGAAAAATGTTTATGATCAGACACCATATCGTAAATAACATTTTTTATTTCATACTTTACAGCATCGTGTAAGGTTTTGGACTTCTTACAATTTTCGATCGTCAAAAATCGGCTTAGTATATTTCTTCAACTGGTCTGCTTGAAAAGTGATTACAAAACAGAAGCAATTGTAAATAGTAACTAGAAATAGTGTCTCTGGCGTGCGCGAGTGCATATAACTGGAGGCAGCTCCTAAAATATTTCCATAAACCTTAAAAAAGGTAATTTTAAAATTATTGACAGTGACATTTGATTTAATTTAAATATAAAGAATTTTTGCGTCGGATATTTCTTCCCACGTCGACCGGCTTTTCTAATAGCCGTGAAGTCAGCAACTTATAGACATTAGCGAAATTAGAAACATAAGCTAACATCTAGAATTCTTCAACATCTTCGTGAACACCTACCCCCGATCAGTGGAAACTGGTTTAGGGGGTACGGATAGTATGGAAGGAAACGCTAAAATAAAGCTGGATATGCTAACAAATAAAAACGTTACTCCGTCCACTTCAAACCCCCACCCTGACAACCTGACCACTGATACTGAAAGTGAGGCGTTCTGGGAATCAAACAAAGAAAGGCGCGTTCTAAGGAAAAAACCGAAGCTGACGAAAAGAAATGAACAATTAACAGGATCCGACACAGAAGTGAGTCAAAGTAGCAAAATTAGTCAGAATAGCATTGTGGAAAAAATGATCGAAGGTGAAAGCGATGGAGAGATGGCCAGAGCTTTCAGATTGAAAGCAAGGAAAAGACGACTGACGGACGAAGAAGACGACACATTTACACATCCTACGACGAAAACACAAACACAAACTGTGAACCAAATACCCACCGCAATAACAATTACAAACAAATTTGAAAGAGCTGGTAAAATTATAACGCAACCAGATATGCACATCACACCTAAACCAATAAATGAAACAGAAAACAACACTGACACGAAGACAAAGGCGAAAAGGCCACCACCTCCAATAGTTATACATGGACAATTCTTGGATCACAAAACATTAAACACCTATTTGACTGCAAAATTGAAGGACAAATTTTATTGGAAGCACACGGCAAATACGACCATACTCCAGACCGCGACATATGAGGACTGGGTTCTGGCCAACAAGAATTTTGACTCTGGAAAAATCGAGTTTCACACCTATACCCCCAGAGAGGAGAAGAATCATGCTTTCGTTTTACGGGGTCTCTACCATGAGATAGACGTCGAAGAAATTAAAAAAGAGTTGAAAACTCATGATATTGTGGTAAAGGAAGTCTATACCATGAAAGGTACTAAGTTTCAATCCTTCATGGTTGTAACTACAAGTGCCACAACATTGAAAAATCTTGAGCAAAATGTCAAGTATTTAGACTATACGGCAATTCACTGGGAAAGGCACAACAATAGCAAGAAAATAATCCAATGTCACAGATGCCAGATGTGGGGACACGCCACATCAAATTGCCGCGCCTCTCCAAGGTGTTTAAAATGTGCCAAATCGCACTTAACAAATCAGTGCACCAAAAGTATAGAGGAACCTGCCAAATGTGTTAACTGCGGAGAAGCGCATCCAGCCAACAACGTGGCGTGTTCAGTTTATCAAAACAAGATCTGGCAGCTAGAAAAACGGAATACAAGAGTACCTCCTCGACCGGAAAGCAAATATGTGGTTGCCGCCCCTCCAGAAATAAACGCGTGGAGTAATAGGCAGAACCAAATAAAACAGCAGCAACAAAGACAACAACCCCAGTTATCTTTTAATTCTAAAAACTTCCCTCCTCTACCACAGAAGACGGCAAATCAAGATCAAACCAGGGCATCCACTCAGGCGTCCCAGGTTGTAGCAACTTCCAGACCTTCAGTAAATCCATCGTCAATAGATGAGTTGCAGTACCAATACCAAAGAGTAGAAGCTCTTATCAATATTGATCAAATGACGAATAGGGTAAGATCGTTGGCTGATCAACTTGAACTTTGTAATAGCGAGAGTGCCAAATTTCAGGTTTTTTATAAATTTATGTTAAATATCGATTCTTCTAATGCCTAATAATTTCAAACTCTCTTCGTGGAACGCTAATGGTATTGGCAACAAAATTCCTTTTCTAATCAATTATTTAACGAGGCATAAAATTGACATTATGCTCTTAAACGAAACCAAATTGACTGGACGTGACAAGCTAAGCGTTCGAGGGTACACGACAATTAGACGAGATAGGGCTGACCAACACAGAGGCGGAGGTGTGGCCGTGCTCATAAAATCAAATATAGCTCACACACATCGTACTCTACGGAATACTTCCGTGGAGAATGTGTGTGTGACGTTAGAAGGTGGCATGAACATCGTCGCCGTGTACAATAAACCTTCGAACAGCTTCACAGCGGGTTGTCTGGAGAATTTGATAAATGCTGGCCCACGCTGTCTGGTAATAGGCGATCTTAACGCTAGACATAATGCATGGAACTGCCATCGTAACAATACGAATGGCTGCACTCTGTTCCAATATGTCAATAATCACAATGTCATTCTCCAGTATTCAAATGATCCGACTCACTTTCCGGATAACGGCGGTACACCGACAACCATTGACATAGTGGTCAATAAGGGCGTGATCAACTCCACGCTACCTGTTGCGCTGGAGGAGCTCACCTCTGACCATAATCCAATTCAGATTGAATTAAAAAATATGTCAAGGGAAGACACTACACGAAAAATCACTTCTTATAGGGACGCTGACTGGCGTCTCTATAAGGCCCACATCAATACACATCTAACACTCACCAACACTATTCACACAGCCGTTGAACTGGAAAGTGCAGTGGAAGAGTTTACAAGGGTACTGCAGAGTGCCAAGCAGAGTGTAGCATCTACAATAACGATAGATCCATACAGAGACCGACTTGACGAAGCGGTTAAACAAGACATTAGGGAAAAGAATAGATTAAGACGACGATGGCAGCAAAATCGTGATGTCGACGCTAAGATCGAAATGACCAGATTACAACGGCGGATTCGAGATTCCATAACCGCTTGGAGAAACAGGAAATGGAGTGAGAAGCTAGAAGCTTTAAATCCTCAGGATAACTCGCTGTGGAAACTGACCAGGGCGCTAAAAACCACACGGCAAGTCATGCCTGCGCTGACCAAAATTAACGGACAGACAGCCTTAACAGACTTGCAGAAGGCGAATGAACTAGCTGACAACTATGAAAGAGTACATAACGAAAACACACCAAACAATCCTGAACACGACCGCATTGAAAGAGATGTAAACAATGTTATTGGCCATGACATCCAATTAACGAGACTTGAGTTTCTAAAAGTCATGGTCAAACCCTTTGAATTAGCGAAGCTAATAAAGGCACTTCCAAGTAATAGGGCGCCGGGGAAAGACGGTATCGAATATAAATTACTAAAATATCTGCCTAAAAAAGGCATTGTACAGCTCATGTACATCATTAATGCGATTCTACGATTACAACACTGGCCTGACATGTGGAAATGCGCTGTGGTCGTCCCCATTCTGAAATCGAATAAGAACCCAAAGATCGCGGGCAGTTATCGGCCAATCTCGTTGCTGTCTGCGATCTCCAAGTTAGTGGAGAAGGTCATCCTAGACAGACTAAGTGCTGCGCAGGATGGACTTCACATTGATGATGAACAACAATTCGGCTTTAGGAAGGGAAGGAGCACAGTACAACAAATCGTGAGAATCGTTAATGATGTGGCTATACAATGCAACCTGGGAAAAAGTACCACAATGGTACTTTTGGATGTCGAAAAAGCCTTTGATACCGTCTGGATCCCGGGCCTAATATCAAAAATGATAGGATATCGCTTTCCGCGGCACCTCGTCAAACTTATTCACTCGTACCTGACTGGCAGAACGCTGCAGGTTCGAGTGAGTAATAAACTATCTACACAGCGGGACATTCGAGCGGGCGTCCCGCAAGGGTCGGTCCTTGCACCCAAATTGTATAATTTGTATGTTTCAGACTTCCCCACATTCCCAAATACCAAACTTGCGAAGTACGCTGATGACACGGCCATGTACGCTCATAGCCATAGTGCACAAGCAGCCAACATGCTTCTCAAGGCATATATGGCTCGTGCCATGGCGTATTATAGCAAGTGGAAGATTCGAGTAAATGTGGAGAAGTCGGAAGCAATGGTCTTCACGCACAACTTTACTAAAAATAAAATTATTACACCTATTTCGATCAGGGGAAATCAAATTCCAACCAGGGAGTGCGTGAAGTACTTAGGGGTTCACCTTGACAAAAGACTGACATTCTCCAAACACATTAACGAAACTGTACGAACAGTCTATTTTATGTCCAGGAGTCTGTACCCGCTCCTGGCCAAGAATAGCAGACTAAGCAGACATAACAAAAAATTAATTTACACCGTTATAGTGAGGCCGGCCCTTACATATGCAGCACCAGTATGGTGCAGCGCATCGATGACGACAATTAAAAAACTAAGAGTCTTGGAACACAAATTTATGCGCCTCATATCAAATTCATCTAGATACACCTCCCTCAGAGATCTCTATGAACGTTGCAATGATATAACACCACTAGCAGACTACATCAAGATTACATCTGAGAAATTTTATCAATTCAAACTTGGTGATAGCCCGCTAACAAACAACATCACGCGCATCAGAGAGCATAATGCACCATTTAGGATAAAACACAAATTACCATATCAGGCGTTGCCCATCTTCCGGCAACTTAACTAGCCAATAATCTCTCTTCCATACTCACACAACTTTCAACTTTAACTTTTTCCTGCTCTTTTTTTATTTTTTTATTTTAGTCATTTTTTGTTATTCACTGTTTTTGTTCTTTTAAATTCCTTTTCACTGCAACAATTTTAAATTATTAATAACAATTTTTTAATAAACAGAATATTTTTACTAGAAAATTATGTGGCAAAATTTAACCGCACGTTTTTTCGCATTACAAAAAAGGGTTTTTTGACTAACGATTTTTCCCTTGCCGTCAATTATGCTTTTAAACATATTTTACAATAGCGTCTTTTGCATACATTAATTATCTTAAGTAGTTTTTCTTTATACCTAATTAATCTTATACACATTTTAATTCGTTTTACTGCGAAAGGAGTTTGTGTTCAATTTTCAGTTGTTTATAATCTGAACTGGCCTCGTCCCGTCCAGCCTTTCAATTCCACGGCGCCTCGCACCGTGGATGTCTGGCTGGCTCCGATGCGTGTGCTTGGGGAGGAAATTTTTATTTATTATTTAATTTGAAATAAAGTTTATTTGATTTTGATTTTGGACTTCTTACGATTCCGTTTAACCGAAGCTTGAGGTTCCACATTTTTAGCTACGTTTCTTACAGTCTTTTCATCGATTTTTAAAGCCTCACCCACTCACACAGCACACAGCGTTAAATAACGTATACCATTTGCAGTTTTCATAGCAGCGACAATTTGGTTTTTATTTACAATTTCGGTTGTCAAGGCAGCCACAATTCGGTTCTCGGTTATGGTTTCGGTTTACAAATTCGCGGCAATTCGGCATCTGTTAGAAAAAATTAGTAATTACGGTTTCGGTTTTGATTTCGGTTTTTGGCTTTTTACTTGCCTTTTACCTTATATAATCTTTATAATGGACGAATCGACTTAGATATGGTTTTCACCATACAATCTGGTATTTCTAGATCATGGTTTAAAGATTTGAATTTTTGATTTCAACCATATTTTTTTAACTTTAAAGTCGTAAGTACGGTGAGCATTTCGGTTTCGGTCCCTGATTGACAATAAAGGTCCGCCATTTTCATTTTCCTTTTGAAAATATTCCAACAAACTCAAAATTAACTGCTGTAATTGCGGATTTAAAAATTCACCAGGATGTATGTTTACTATTTTAACAATAGAACAAGACTAAAATTGTTCTCTTAGGCACTAATTGAAATAAGTGCACCTGCTATACCCGACTTCCGAGAAAATCGACCCGCTTCTGAAATCGCCAGCAGCATTCGACGACGACACGCGTTCGCAAATTGGTTTGCTATCAAACAATAGAAATGCTGCACGTCGGTTATAACTTAACCACAAAGATTAAAACTTACGTTACAGATTAGGTTACAAACAATATTTCAATAAAGACAAGGAAGGATAGAGCTCCGGACGACATTCCTTACACTATACGACCGAGATTCTATTAGCGAACAGACTTTATAAGCTCCATATCGCGGGTATTAAGACTCTTGCCATTAAAATGATACAATGGTATACTTCAAGTCGTCAATTTAGAGCGGTAGTCAATCAGAAGTGTTTTCCAGAACCTCTATCCTGTCCGGCATCTCACAAGGATCATCCTTTGGTAGGTACTATTCTTTTTAATATTTAGATAAGTGACATCCCATGAACAACTGATGACAGAACAACCATATGCCTTTTTGTCGACGACACTGCTGTCCTGCACATCCAAAAATCCTGACATGGTATCACGACTACTACACATACAGACTGACATAACTACTACATACTATAAAAACTGAGGACTCAACCAAAAACTCAAAACATCTGTTTAAAAAAAAAATTAAATTAAATATTACAGAATCACAAATTACAATAGAAAATCGACGTATCAACTGGTCAGAGGACATAGATTATCTAGGCCTAAACCTGGACAAAAAACTTAATTTTGCAAAGATCAAAATATCACTAATAAATGTTGGGCGTGCGCTAGATTATTGTACCCGCTACTTAAAAGCTCATACAAACATCTACATTAATTTATAAATCATATATGTGCACTATTATAACATACGCATCTCCTATCATAACTCCTACATATCAGAAATTCTCACAAACCATACAAAACAAAATATTAAGAATAGCATCCAACTCCCAATATACACACCCATTTATCACTCTACACTATTATACAAGCACTCCTAAATTCGACTCCTTTATACTACGGAGATTATTACCAAATTTTGCTAACACCTTGGTAAAATCCTTAAATCCCACATTAGCTAACTCCCTCACCCTAAATTTTCAACAGGGAGGAAACAGCCTTCCCACAACTATATATACACCACGGCACTTTGTAAAATCTAGTTGAAAAAAAAAACTTTTTATATTATGCAACGGCTTGCCAATTTACCGGAGGTGAATGCCACCCCTTTTCACAGGGTGGCAACTAAGAAAAAAAAATTAACATTGGAGCTGAGAGAAAATAAAATTTTACGAAGAAAAGGTTATATGCAACTTTTCATAAAAACCGCTGCCCAAGGAATCACTACTTCCACATCCAGATTCTTTTCCAAGTCACTCACAACGAAAAAAAATTTGTATGTGGAAATAATTGTTTATGGAACTTTAATAATATAATATTTAAAATCCTCTGCCCCAAAAACCCATAAAACGATACCCCACATCGGTAGCGGGGTGGGGGTGGTGATAAGGGGTGGTAGTGGGGGTGGATGAAGTAAAAAAACATTTTGAGGTTTCTGGTTCTTGTACGCACACTAAATCACAATTTTTTTCATCCCCTTTAATAATGAGGTGGGGGTGGTAAGGGGGGGTGGCTAATGCCAAATTTTTTTTTGAGACCTTAGCTTCTCTTGTATATACTAAATATCAATTTTATGGACTCTTACCTGCTTGATTTACCTATTTTCCCTAAATTTACCCCAATTTACCCCCCAACCCTTCGACGGAACAAGATGAAAATATAATCTAGTTCTAGATCTCATTAAAGTACATATGTGTACCAAATTTCAAGTCAATATCTCAAACGGTTCCAGAGTAAACGTGCGCACAAAAAAAAAAGGTTACAGACAGACAGACAGACAGACAGACAGACAGACAGACCGACAGACAGACAGACCGACAGACAGAAATTTTTTTTTCGCTCAAACTTAAAATCTCGACGTTTCGTGACATTCTAAGCCTATTTGAACAATAAAAATTTTTAAATTTTTTTTTGTCGTTACTATACTTCCACTGGATGTGGAAGTAAAACTGACGACTTGAAAATTGGGATTTTAGCTTAAAAAAGAAGATATTTCAAAACAATATTTTTCAAATAACTCGAAAAGTATTACATTGAGCGAAAACGTACTAGAGACAAATAAGAAAGCTACTAAATTGAAGATGAATTTCGTCTTTTTCTAATTTCTGTAGATTATATGGGGTATAAAGGTGGCATCTGAACATGGTAATGGTGGGGGGGGGGGGGGGTGGATTAAGTAAAAAAACAAATTTGAGGCTTAGGTTCTTGTATACACTCTAAATTACAATTTTATTTTTTTCACCCCCTTTAATAATGAGGTGGGGGTAGTAATGGGGGTGGCTAATGCCAAAAATTTTTTTGAGATTTTAAGTTCTTTTATACAGGGTGTCCCGTAAATAATGGATAATCCTGAAAACTGTAGTAGGCCAGGCCATAACCTATCAGAATATCACAATTTGACCTTATTGAAAACCCTACGGTTTTCGAGATATGGGCACTTTTTTGAAATTTTGAAAATTTCTACTCTAGAGTAGTATTTTGCATGTCACTGCCACAAGGTAAGGATTTTTTCATTGTCTTTTTTGGTAAGTATTCTAGAACAGTCGTGTTATCAAACGTGTATAGAAGTTTTTAGATAACGGCAGTGGTATTCTAAAAAAAAATATATTTCTTAAATTTCGATTTCACCAAGATTCCGTTTGCTGATTTTGACCTTTGATGGTGTAAAGAAAAGTGCCAAGCAAAATTTGCCACTTATCTTGAAAACTTGCCCACTTATTATTATATTCTAAAATGTTTAAAAATTCTGATTCTTCTTGTTAGAAAAAAAGATATAGCTATTTGAATAGTGGAGAAGCTAAATTTATCAATTTAAAATTTTTCACAAGTAAGCCTTGTTTTTAATTGCATGTGACGCATGTCATTTTGTACGTCTCGTATTACCGATTCAGACTTTGTTTGTTTACGAATAATAACGAATTAGCGTTTCTCTGGACTTATTGGAATTCGTTGAGAACAACAATGCTTCGTATACAGTATACACAACGTGAGTATGCTAATATGCATACTATTTACGGCGAATGTCGAGGCACCGCCAGTGCATCCGCTGTGCGTTATCGAAAATATATTCTAAAATGTTTAAAAACTCTGAGGTAAGAGGACGAAGAAAGATCGAAATAAAATAAAAAGTAATTTCACCTGCATTTATTAAAAATTATTAAAGAGAAATAAACAACTTATAATAAATGTTCGAATTGCTCTCCTCCAGCTCTGATGCAGGCTCTGCACCTTTTAATAGAGGAACATTTTAAATGGCGTGAATATCCAGATCGGCTGATTTCTTCAGCGGCTTCTCCGATGCGCTCATGCAATTCATTCAAGGATTGCACAGGTCGGAAGTACACCTTTTCCTTCATGCATCCCCAGTAAAAAAAGCTAAAGGATTTAGGTCTGGTGACCTGGGTAGCCACAGAATTGGAGCTAAGCGACCGATCCATCTTCCTGGATATTTCAAATTTTGATATGCTTTCAACTCTCTCCCATAATGTGCAAGGCATCCATCGTTCTGTAACGACATTGTCAGCCTCATGGATAAAGGAAAGTCTTCTAGTAAGACCGGTAGGTCGTTTTGAAGGAATTCCAAATAATTGTCTGACGTTAATATTGGTGGCAGTTCGAATTGGCCTACCACTTGACCAATCAGGATGCCTATCCACAGATTTACTTTAAATTTGTATTATGACCGATCTTCTCTCATCAAGTGGAGATTTTCAAACCGCCAACTATGCAGATTAAGTAAATTTACAAAGCCATCTTTTCTGTACGATGATTTTTCAGACCACAAAATTTTATTAAAAAAAAATCTGGATCCTCTCGTATCATCCGCAGCATTTGCCATCAAAATACCACTCTCAAAGGATAATCTCTGGGTAGTAGAGTTTACATGGAAAGGATGGAGTTGGTATCGTTTTAAAATTCTGTGCACCATTGTTTTAGATACGCCAGTGCGTCGTGATATGGTACGCACAGAAGTAGATGAATCGTCGTTGATTTCATCAAGCACTTCGTCGTCGAAATCTTGACGAGGTCTTCCTTCCGTCGTGATATGGTACGCACAGAAGTAGATGGATCGTCGTTGATTTCATCAAGCACTTCGTCGTCGAAATCTTGACGAGGTCTTCCTTCACTGGCACCACCAATATCACGGAGACTATAAATCTTTCCCTCACAGTACGCGTTATGCACTCTAATAAATACACGATAGTCAGGATGGTGTGCGTTCGGGTACCTTTATCGATAAAGATACACTAGCGTTGCTTCGACATTCGCTGTAAATAGTATGCATATTAGCATACTCACGTTGTGTATACTGTATACGAGGCATTGTTGTTCTTAACAAATTCCAATAAGTCCAGAGAAATGCTAATTCGTTATTATCGACAAACAAACAAAGTCTGAATCGGTAATACCAGACGTACAAAATGACATGCGTCACATGCAATTAAAAACTAGGCTTATTTGTTAAAAATTTTAAATTGATAAATTTAGCTCCTCCACTATTCAAACAGCTATATCTTTTTTTCTAACAAGAAAAATCAGAATTTTTAAACATTTTAGAATATAACAATAAGTGGGCAAGTTTTCAAGATAAGTGGCAAGTTTTGCTTGGCACTTTTCTTTACACCATCAAAGGTCAAATTCAGCAAACGGAATCTAGGTGGAACCGAAATTGAGGAAATAATTTTTTTTTTAGAATACCGCCGTCGTTATCTAAAAACTTCTATACACGTTTGATAGCACAACTGTTCTAGAATACTCACCAAAAAACATAATGAAAAAATCCTTACCTTGCGGCAGTGGCATGCAAAATACTACTCCAGAGTAGAAATTTTCAAAATTTCAAAAAAAAGTGCCCATATCTCGAAAACCGTTGGGTTTTCAATAATGTCAAGTTATGATATTCTGATAGGGTATGGCCTGACCTATTACCGTTTTCAAGATTATCCATTATTTACGGGACACCCTGTATATACTAAATACCAATTTTATGGACTCTTAACCTGCTTGATTTACCTATTTACCCCCATTTACCCCAATTTACCCCCCAACCCTTCGACGGAACAAGATGAAAATATAATCTAGTTCCAGATCTCGTTAAAGTACATATGTGTAACAAATTTCAAGTCAATATCTTAAACGGTTCCAGAGTAAACGTGCGCACAAAAAAAGTTACAGACAGACAGACCGACATGACAGACCAACAGACAGAAATTTAAAACTTAAAATCTCGATGTTTTATGACATTTTAAGCCTATTTGTTGTTACTATACTTCCACTGGATGTGGAAGTAAAAACCGCTGCTCAAGGAATCACTACTTCCACATCCAGATTTTCTATCCAAGTCACTAACAACGAAAAAAGTTTGTATGTGAAAATAATTATTTATGGAACTTTAATAATATAATATTTGAAATCCTCTACCCCAAAAACCCATAAAACGGTAGTGGGGTGGGGGGTGGTGATAGTGGAGGTGGATGAAGTAAAAAAATATTTTGAGGTTTCTGGTTCCTGTACATACACTAAATCACAATTTTTTTCATCCCCTTTAATTAGGGGGTGGGGGTGGTAATGGGGGTGGCTAATGCCAAAAATTTTTTTGAGTCCTTAGCTTCTGTTGTATATACTAAATACCAATGTTATGGACTCTTACCTGCTTGATTGACCTATTTACCCCAAATTTACCCCAATTTACCCCCCAACCCTTCGACGGAACAAGATGAAAATATAATCTAGTTCTAAATCTCATTAAAGTACATGTGTGTACCAAATTTCAAGTCAATATCTTAAACGGTTCCAGAGTAAACGTGCGCACAAAAAAAAGTTACAGACAGACCGACAGACAGAAATTTTTTTCGCTCAAATTTAAAATCTCGACGTTTCATGACATTTTAAGCCTATTTGGACAATAAAAATTTTTAAAAAAATTTTTGTCGTTACTATACTTCCACTGGACGTGGAAGTAATAACGAGAAATAGTCGATTTCTTGTTATTCTCATCATGATTTAACTATGTGCGCAATGTTGATACACCTTTATATTTACATTTACATGTTTTATTAATGTCTTAATAACACATAACATATATAAGCAACAAAGTGTTGGCACGACTGATTTTCAGGGGAATTTTTCTTCATCCTTTTAGTTCAAAAGATGAGTGTCCACAACACAAGAAAAATTCCCCTGAAAATCAATCAATTGTGCCAACACTTTGTTACTGATATATGTCATGTTTTATTAAAAGATTAATAAAATATCTAAATATAAAAGTGTAACAACGTTGCGCTCATAGTCAAAACATGAAGTCAATTTCTCGTTATTATACTCTTCGCAAAAACGAAGAGTATATTGTATTTGATCGGCACATTTCTAAAATCGTAAATATTGCTCGTAGAGAAAAAATTTTCATATCATTGTGTTAGTGAACGAATTCTGAACGACTTTCAAAATGGCCGTCTGTCCGTCCGTCTCTCCGTCCGTCCGTCTCTTCGTCCGTCCGTCTGTCCGTCCGTCACGTTTCTTGTAAGCACGATAACTTAAGAAAGAGAAATCCGATTGTACTGAAATTTGGACACTAAGTTAGTGTTAGCTAGGGGAAGAACCCTATTATTTTTGAACAAAATCGATCAGTAAATAAAAATGTTATTAATGATTTAAATTTGAGAATTTTTTTTTTTTGATTTTTATGTTTTTGCAAAAATTTACATTTTTTACATTTTTTTACGTGTTAGGTGGTTCTTACGCTTTTGACTCGGAATCCAAGGGTCCCAGGTTCGAAACCCACATGGGGTATGGTATGGTTTTTTTTATTTTTACTTTATTTTACACTGAGTCTTTCACCAACAAAGTTCGTACTATAAAATTTAAAATGTTTAAAACTAACATTCTTTACAAAAAACTGCGAAGAGTATCCTATAGAATGTGTAACAATTATATAAAAAGTTTAGTGAACCGGCGAAGAATACGTTTTTAGCTTGTTTTTCGTTATTCTTGTCGTGTTTTATCTATGAGAGCATCGTTCTTAGACTTTTATATTTACATATTTTATTAATCTCTTAATAACACATAACATATATTATTATCAGTAACAAAGTGTTGGCACGTTCAGAGGAATTTTTCTTATGTTGTGGACACTCATCCATTCTTGAATGCTCCGGACTGCAGCGCGTGTCACAGTCACGCGCACTGGCCGCTTCTATGTATACAGGATGATTTACCACAACATGCGGAAAATGTATCAGTAGGTTGTCCCCACTGAAAGGAGTTAAAAAAATGAAAAATTACAAAAATAAAACCAAAAAAATTACTTTATTTTTTATAGAAATGCGCCGCCTATGACTTTAGTCAATCTGACGTAATGCGATGCAACCGCTTCCTCTCGCCTTTTATCAGACTTGAGTCTGGCAATAAAGCTGGCGGGGTTAGAAGTGACATTTTGGATTTAATCACATTGCAAAAATAGCAATAATTTTTGTAGAACTCAAAGCAGCAGTACATTCAATACACTGTTCTAAGAGCAGAATGGCATATTGAATGGTATGGATCTACGAATGACGAATACAATTTAAAATTTAACGATATGCTCCAACTGGAAGTCGGGAAGACAGTAAACACACTAATCCTATGTCAATAAACTCTTATATTACGTAACTGCAACGAACCCGATCGTTGAAGTTCGTAATAAGATAGAAAGATACAGATACCAATCACGATTACGTGTTGGCCAAATTCGTTTTGCCTAAACTTTTCTTTGAAGGACGGACCCGTTCCAAGTGCGTAGTTCATTGCATTATGCACTGACCTAGCCAATAACAGTAGCGTATCTTCGCAAGTTTTAATGCAAGGAAATATATTAAATTATCTCGGATCACTCTAAAATTTTTCAGGAACTTTCCCACATAGAAGACTAGTACACCATTTTATTTTCCGCATGTTGTGGTAAATCACCCTGTACATATAAGCTTAGGTCTCAGTCAAGTGTTAAATAATGAACTACGCCGATGCCCACAACATTTAATTCTTTGCAGTAGAGGGCGTCATAAGTACGGAACACGTATAGTGCGAGCACCGCTATTGATCTATTTACTCCAATTAAAGAACTTATATCTGGATATATAACATGTATTGGTTTTTTGTTGTTGAGATAGTAACAGTCTAAGGCACTTCAGTTGCAAACATCAGTTCCTGATTCGCTAATCGGTCTATTCGCAGCCGTTTCGAACACGATCGGTTCAGTTCGATTATCATAATCTCAGTTGGACATGTCGGCCATTAATGTTAATAATTGTTTGCTTGTTCTCTGATCAAAAAGTGGTGAAGAAGTCATATTTACACAGTTTAGTGACAATATATTTAGTCTAAAATGGTGAAGTGCTCTGCCGTTTGTAGAAAGCAGTTTAGAAAAGAAGAAAATTAATCGTTTCATAAGCAGGTATAAACTTCATAGTTGTAACATGATGGAGTTCAGTTTACAGTTGTAATAAGGTGAATAGCAATTAAATTTTAATATCCTTTCAATACATATTCCCTTCAGAAAGCAGCTATTTATTATTTTAAATATGTAACTCCCATCCCGACAATCTTCACATTGAATTTAAGGCTTGTCTAATGTGTGGTGTGTTTATTAAAGATGCTGTTCAATAGTGCAGAAACATAATAAATTAAAATGACCAACATTCAAATCAAAGATATTAACAATTTAGCCATGTAAATATGTATAATATTTACCCTCATTACATGTAAACTTTCAGAAAGAATACAGAACAGGCGCGCAGCCAGGCATGCCCCCCCAAGCCGTCTTCCATGAACCAAAAATAAAGAAGCATGATCACTATTAGTACAAATAGTCCCTTCAAATTAGGAAATATTTAAGAAAATTTTCCCACAGTTATGAGACCTGTAAAAAGTTAAGTATTTTGGTTGTCTAAACATGATTTATACCCCTCGCAGTTCTAAAAAGGGTGGTTTTTGAGAAATATACATGTATATATGAATTTTAGCGTTTTTTCGTCTTTTTCTCTATATTGAGGAAAAACTATGCATTTTGGTGAAAAATATCAAGAGAGCAAAGCAAGGGCGGATCTGGACCTTGAGCTTGGGGGGTAACACAGCCGCGTGCTGAAGATAACAAAAATGTTTTTTCTCGAAAATTATGAACGGGGGGGGGGGAGAAAATAACAAATAAAAATTTATAAACACAACTAAATAGAATATATATTGAAAAATACAAAATAAAATAATAAAAATTATGAAATTTTAAAACGAAAGTTGGCGGTTTACAGAATCTTGGGAGGGGGGGTAATTACCACCCCCATGAATCCGCGCTTGGAGCAAAGTAGTAGAGCATAAAATTTCCTATAACTTTTGTCTCTACTTTTTTTTTTCGAATTCCGCTTAGTTTCGCCGCTAGAGGGCGCGAAAGAAGTAAATATACATGTAGACTTTTGCGCCTTTTTTTAGATTTTGTGCCAAAATTATGCATTTTTATGAAAAATTACATAAGATCAAAGTTGTAGAACATAAAATTCACTATCTTTAGTTCTAGTTTTTTTTTCTACAACTTTGATCTCACGTAATTTTTCATAAAAATGCATAATTTTGGCTCAAAACCTAAAAAAAAGGCGCAAAAGTCCATATGTATATTTATTTCTTTCGTGCCTTCTAGTGGCGAAACTAAGCGGAATTCGAAAAAAAAAATGGTAGAGGCAGAACTTATAGGAAATTTTATGCTCTACAACTTTGCTCTCTTGATATTTTTCACCAAAATGCATAGTTGTTCCTCAAAATAGAGAAAGAGACGAAAAAATGCTAAAATTCATACATATGTATATATTTCTCAAAAACCACCCTTTTTTAAAACTGCGGGGGGGGAGGTGAAAATCATGATTAGACAACCCAAATATTTCACTTCTGACAGGTCTCATAACTGTGGGAAGATTTTCCAAAAAACAGCAATTTTTTGACTAAAAGCAGTATCCAAATATCTCTGGAAATTAATATTTTGTAATTAATGCCAATATTATCTAGTAGAGGAATCCATACAGAGCCGTTTTCAACCATTTTCTGAAAAGTTTTCCTCAACCTCTGGAGAGGCCGGTTTATTGACCCCCTCAGATGAATTTTCTGGCTGCGCCACTGATAGAGAAATGTAATTTTTATTAATGTCGAGACATTTTTTACAGATTTGTAACAATAGATATATTTCAAAGCTTAGGCTAATTAAATTTGAAATATATCAAGCATTATCTTAATGTAATATTGCATGCCTACATCACGTTCTACCGTGCGTGTAATTTCCCATTAGGCATGTACATTCACGTAGCGCGAGAGATTTGACAACACCGTCAGCCGTAAATTCGTCCGTCGATGGAGCATTCCAGCTCTGTTATTTCATTTCAGCCAGCTGGTACGCGCGATGTTGTAATTCTTCTCCCCATGCCTAGCCCGCGACTACACACACGGTATAAAGAGCAGGTAATGCAGGAATTGCAATAATTCATTTTAATTAAAATATTTACCTTTCTACACATACCCGTCACTATTGTTTAGGGGATGTTATGTTTATCTATCCTTTTTAATGGACATATAATGTGACTATGTTAGGAGTAAACAAGGTATATAGTGTTATGTATCTAGGTTATAAGTTCTTTAATTGGGGTCTATTTATTTGAATTTGTATTTCATTTTTACGTATGAAATGATACATTACATATGAAATGATACATCTGTGGATCGATAGATTTAATTTAGAAAAGAATCAATAAATCGGCCCAGTGGGAGCTGCTGGCGAATTCGGAGATTTTTTTCTGCTTTTAGCTTATTGCCATTAGTTACAAAATTCGAAGATGAAAAATGTCTCATGTTTTAAATACACAGAGATTAATCGTATATTCGGTGACGTAAAGTTTCGTGCTGTCGTCTCTCGGTCTATAAGAAAGAAGCGACTTGCACACACAGGTGACGTTGTATCACATCACACACATGTCATCCGCTATTAGCACTACGCGATACGCTACCATTGTCTTTAATTCAGTAATTAATAGAGGTAGCCGAGGTGCTGAAGACCTACTCCAAAGGGATTATTTATGCCGTCGTCAGACCGTGTCGAATTTAAAATAATTATTTCAAATTTTATAATAACGCGTTATAATTTAATAAATGGTTGTCGGGCAAAAGTTATCTTGTGTGTTGGTGGTATCGAAATAATTTTTTGCTCCCTCTGAAATTGTTTCAATCTATTTTGAGTGTATCTAGACGATAAGGGTAAGAATAATTACGTGATCGTAATAATAATAGACCAAGAGCTAGCGACAGTTTTGGTTGACTTAGTTCATTAACTTTGTAAAGCTGTTTTTCGTACTATACAGGGTGTCCCAGAATTGAGTTCCCGGACGGGAACCTGTGATTCCTGAGTTCATATTGGGCCCATATAGCCCAACTTACCTTAGTCCAAAAATGTATCCCTGAGGAAGTACATCCTCTTAAAGTGAGACAGAAAAAATTTTTTTTTCCGATAACTTCCGTTATATAGAACATAACATTTTCAAATTTTGATGGAAGCTGTATCTCTATAAGTACTCTATGTAAATTTGATAACAACCAAATATCTTTTTGTTTCTCAATTTTTTTTTCATAATAATTAATACTTGACTGGCTGTAATTTTTTAATCATCCTGTAAAATTACGGAATACTTAAACATTTTTACACAACATTGAATGGGCTGCAAAAAAGGTACTCTTAAAATTTTTTGTAATATCAATCAAAATACAAGAAATTATCGTTTTTTCCTCTATTTGTATTTAACATTTATTTGCAGTTCTAGAACAAAATTTTGTAATAACAGAAAAGTACAGTTTATTTAAAAGAACTACATTCATAACAAATGCTCCATATGGCGTCCACCTGTTTTAGTACACAAATCAATACCTTTAAAATTTTTTGTAATATTAACCAAAAATCAAGAATTATCGTTTTTTCTCTGTAGGTCATAAGTGCTCGTGAAACAGAAAACTTGTCTCGTTCTAATGACTGAACTTAATTAATTACTAACGTAATTAAAAGTATAATAATTATTTCGGTAATCTACCAGCAACAGGTTGGGTTGTAATTTTGTGTTAGAAAGTTAGCCCCAATGCATCAAGGTTTTCAAAGAGTACTGTTTCGAGAATTATAAATAAACAACAACTGTACTCATTACATTTTCAAAAAGTCCAAGCTTTATTAGAACGAGATTTTCCACCTCGATTGGAGTTTTCACGGTGGTTACGAAATAAACAAAACTAAGATCAAAATTTCTTTTTCCGAATATTATTCACCGATGAAGCAGCATTCACGAGGGACGGAATATTTTATCTACATAATGCTCACCATGATCATCTCTTGATGAAAATCCTCATGTCATAAACGAATCAACAACAGACATTCTCAATAAATGTGTAGATAGGTATAATTAACAACAATCAACTGTACAAGGTACAGTTAAATTACCAAACCGTCTAAATGGACAAGAGTACTTACACTTTTTGCAAAATGATTTACTACCTCTGCTCGATTATGTACCTTTGAAAATACGACGTAATTTATAATTCATGCACGACGGTTGTCCTGCTCATTTTAACATTATTGTGCGACAGTTTGTTGACAGAGTTCATGGAAACCATTGGATTCGCAGAGACGAACTGCGTGGTCAGCAAGGTCGCCAGATTTGAACCCTTGCGATTTTTGTATTTTGGAGTTATTTAAAAACCACTGTATACTCTGTTCCAACTGACACTATGGAGCGTGTACAGAACGCGTGCGATGAATTTAGAGGAATTTTGCATATTTTCCAATGAATTCGCTCGTCATTGATGGAGAAAATTGATTTGTGTACCTACTGAAATAGGTGCACGTTATGTGGAGCATTTTTTATAAATGTAATTTTTTTTAAATAAACTACTTTTCCATTATTACAAAATTTTATTCTAGAATTGTAAATAAATGTTAAATACAAATAAAGGAAAAAAACGATAATATCATGTGTTTTGACTGATATTACAAAAATTTTTAAGAGTACCTTTTTTGCAGCCCTTTCAATGATGTGTAGAAATGTTCAAGTATTCCGTAATTTTACAGGGTGATTAAAAAATTACAGCCAGTCAAATATTAATTATTATGAAAAAAAATTGAGAAACAAAAGATATTTGGTTGTTATCAAGTTTACATAGAGTACCTATAGAGATACAGCTCCCATCAAAATTTGAAAATTTTATCTTCCATATAACGGAAGTTATTGAAAAAATTTTTTATATTCTGTCTCACTTTAAGAGGATGTACTTCCTCGGGGATGCATTTTTGGACTAAGGTAAGTTGGGTTATATGGGCCCAATATGAACTCAAGAATCACAGGTTCCCGTCCGGGAATTCAATTCTGGAACACCCTGTATAGGTCTTCTGCCAGTAGCAGGACAATGCTTGACAGGAGCGCATCAACTATGTAAAAAGATAGTGTAGCTGAAACATTGGCAGATTATGTTATTTTTATATTTTATACTACATTATATGGTCACCCTTTATAAACCTATATAACTTGTGAACTAGTTCAGATAATGAAATGCGGTTTTCGCCAGTCTTCTAATTTTGATAAGTTATTTCCTGAGTATCGGCCTTTTTTTGCTCACAACCGGTTTAACCGGAAATGACATGGTATATTTTGGGGGATAGGGCAACTTTGTTATTTCAAATGGAACACCCTGTATATTTTTCCACAGTTGGAAAGCCCCTTTCCAAAAGTCCATATTTGTCATGGAAATTATACAAAGTGATAGTTTTATAAGCTTTTAAAGTGAATACTGCGTTTTATCGAAATGCTACGAAAAAAATAATGATTCACAAAATAGACCATGGAAATAAAAGACAATCACTTGTAAACGCCAAATTAGTTTATTGACAACTCGGGTATTTGAGTTACTTTAAGAAAAATGTTTACTTTAAGTGAAAAAGCTAAGTATGTAATCTTTTTTGCTGAAACTAAATCTTACAAAACAACACAAAGATTTAGAACTATGTTTAACAAGGAACCTCCAACAAAAAATTCAATTAGAAAATGGTATAGAAACTTATGGAATTCGGGTTGTATTGTCCGTAAAAAAAGAACTCCAAATAATGAAAATAGGCTTAATAATAGTCTTAATAATGCAATTTTGGAAATGACGCAAAATGATCCTTCCTCTTTTACAAGAAAAAGTTCTTCCGCAACAGGTATTCCGAAAACTATTGTTCATAATGTTATGAAAAATGTTCTGAAATTGAATGCTTATAAAATTCAGATTCATCAAGAATTAAAGGAAACTGATTTTCCAAAACGATTACAATTTTGTAGAGAAATTCTTAATTTACGTAGAAGAGATAGGCATTTTCTTGATAAGTTAATCATGTCAGACGAAGCATGATTTCACTTAAATGGCAAGGTGAATAATTGTAGATTTTGGGTATCAGAAAATCCCAGAAATTCCCATCCTCTCCAAAATTTACTGTTTGGTGTGCGGTATCAAAACAAAAAATTTACGGTCCTTTTTTTTAACACACCAATTGTCAATGCCCCATCATATTTGGACATGCTAGAAATTTTCATTTATCCGCAACTTGGTGCTACGCCTCATTATGCTATGATAACTAGAGATCCCCTGAATGCCACTTTTGGAAAAAGCTGGAAAGGGAGGGGAGGGGCTACAGCATGGCCTCTTCGATCCCCAGAACTCACAGTTCCAGATTTTTTCATATGGGGGTATGTGCCTCAAAATTTGGAACAACTTAAAGAGAATATTCGAAATGTGTCTAACAACTTTACCCCCGAACAGTTAAGTAGAAGCTATGACAACTTTGTAAAGCGAATAAATAAATGTATCCAATTTGATGGGCACCATTTTGAACATCTTTTTAACTAAAGTGTATTATTTTGTTTGTTTCTTATTTGTTTAATAAATATCTTGTTACACTTTGTTATATCGAGTTCCATATGTATATTTTTGATATTAGCATTTGAAGTAACATGCAATTGTCAATAAACTAATTTGACGTTTACAAGTGATGTCTTATTTCCATAGTTTATTTTGTGAATCATTATTTTTTTGGTAGCATTTCGATAAAACGCAGTATTCACTTTAAAAGCTTATAAAACCGTCACTCTGTATAATTTTGATGACAAATATGGACTTTTGGAAAGGGGAAACGACAATGGGCTTTCCAACTGTGGAAAAATATACAGGGTGTTCCATTTGAAATAACAAAGTTGCCCTATCCTCGAAAATACGCTATGTCATTTCCGGTTAAACCGGAAGTGAGCAAAAAAAAGACGGATACTCGATATTAGTAGAAGACTGGCGAAAACAGCATTTCATTATCTCAACTAGTTCAAAAGTTATATAGGTTTAAAAAGGGTAAAAATATAATGGGGCACCCTGTGTATAAAATATTAGTGCAAGAAATTTCAATATTAATGATTTAAGTCAAACTACTTCGTTCCTTTACATACTTGTTCAAATGGCAGACGCATTTTGTCACGCGAGTACCTATGCTGGCAGGCAAGATCATTTTGAGTATTTCATGATGTCATAATTCATAAAAAAAATGATCATTAATGATTTCAGTCAACGAAACTATTTTTTTACATAATTCAGAGACAATCCTGTCGGGCCTTGTACCGCGCGTACCCTGGCAAACAACCATTTCCATTGCACAGAAGTAGTAGAATAATGTTAAAAATACAACGAAAAAAATGTTGATACTATATTTACACTCAATTATGGAAATAATTGTTCATAGAACTTTAACAGTTGGTAAAACCAAAACTGCACACCGTAAGTTGTTTTATACAATAAATGTTGTGCGTACAACATTATAGTTTATTGGTCAATTTATTTTTATTATTATTATTATAATACTCTTCGTAAATACGAAATCGAAAAGTATATGACATTTATTGCATTTGGTTGGCACATTTCTAAAATCATAAATGTCGCTCATATTACTGTGTTAGTGAATGAATTCTGAACAACTTTCAAAATGTCCGTCTGTCTGTCCATTCGCTACGTTTATTAAAAGCACGGTAATTTAAGGAAGAAAAGTCTGATTGTATTGAAATTCATTTAATGATGAAGAGATCATAAAGAACGTGGAAAAGAGCAATTAATTACAATACCGAGCTAACAATCACTCATTTGCAATTTTCTCGAAGACTGCTAATGTTAGAAAAAAAAAATAAAAAAAGTTACGTCCATCCTTCCTAGGTCCTCCTATCTTCGTTTCTCCTCGATATAGAGCGGGAGCTAGATGGCTTCTTCGACACATCATCATTTTATAAACTTTGAGATATTTTTATAGTTTAATGGATGATAACGATTCATAAAATCGACTTCTGCCAGGACACCTCCTGTAAGGTGCGTCTAAAAATCAATGAAATTATGTCATCGTTACAAGGCTCATTTTTTTTCGTGTGTACACATTTTATGTTTAGAAAGAATAAAATAAGATCGCCAGAAAGTGTGGTTCGTCAGGAGGCGCAGCCAGAATGGTAATAATGATAATGATAATAATAATAATAATGATACAATACATCTGAGGCACGGTAGGAAGTCAAGTTAGCCGAAAGTGTTAAATTCCTGTATACTTAAGAGCCTATGGTACTTTTGTTGACACTAAGAACTTTCTGGGGAGGCTATTCTATTGTTGAAGGAGATTATATTTACGTTTTAAAAAGGAGCCAGAACTTGTAACGATGAGTTTAGAGTTCTGAGATGAAATAATGCGAAAAAAATCCAATTTTCTTCAAATATCCTAAACATTTTCTTTCTGGTTAGCCTTACTGACGGGAGTGTCTTTCTGGGAATTTTTTTCTGTGTTCAAAACATTTAAATAAACATGCTCAGCCTAAAAAAATCTTGTAACGATCATGTTATATAACTCCGTTTTTTTACATCTTTGACCTTTCTGGCTGCGCCCCTGACGGGCCGCACCTTTTGGCGATCTTATTTTATTCATTCTAAACATAAAATGTGTACACACAAAAAAAATGAGTCTTTTAACGATGATTTCACTGATTTTTGTATCTTGAACCATGGCCAACTCGACGGGCTGACATAATATGCCAGAAGTCTATTTTGTCGTTATTTAAGTTCCATAGAATTAATCAACGCATAGAAAATGCTTGTAACGATGAGTTTCCGAAAAAGCCACGTAGCTCCCGCACCAATATATTTGGTATCTATTTCGAAAGATAAAAAAGTTTTCCGCATATAATTCACTTTGTCCTTTAAATACCCTCCCAAAAAATCATCAAAAGGTGTTTAATCAGGGCTGTTTGGTGAATTTTTTAATTATTTCAAAAAATTTAAAAATTACTTTTTTTATATACAGTGTGTCCCACTTTTCACGGTAATACCTTTGTAGCTCAGTTATTAGTCAGCCAATTTTAACCAAGTTTGGACGGCAATCAAAGACCTTTATTATATCTTTTTTAAGTAAAACAAAACTTATTTCAGTCATTGGCGTGCATTTTCATTAAGAAAAAAAGGATCGATTTTTCGAGAAATCATATTAGGCATTTTTTTATTGAAAAACTAATGCAATATTATTGATCAGGTAATTTTAAGGGGAGCGTAATTCGAAAACCAAAAATCAAAATGTTGTTAAATTCTGAATATAGTGGTTCTACAGCATGCTGATCAATAATATTGCATTAGTTTTTCAACATAAAAATGCCAAAAATCGACCCTTTTTTTTCTTAATAAAAATGACTGAAATAAATTTTGTTTTACTCAAAAAAGATATAATAAAGGTCTTTGATACCGGTTTAAACTTGATTGAAATTGGATGACTAATAACTGAGCTACGAAGGTATTACCGTGAAATGTGGGACACACTGTATACTTGGAATCAGGGAAGAATGATTTTAAAAAACTTGTAAAAACATACAGGGTTTTCCATTTAAAAAACAACCTTGTTATATCACGCAAGCAATTATTTTTTTAATTGCATTTGAAATATACAGTGTGTTTCACTTCTCATGAAGACACCCCTGTATCTTTTTTATTTGTAGCCGAATTCATTTCAAATTTTTATCAGCCATACAACTCCATAAGACGACTTTATTCAACATACAAATGCCGCCTAGATCTAAAACGCCGGCCTACTGCGATAAAAAGAAAATAGCAATTTTCGAGAAACTATAGTAGGCTTAGAGATAGACAAAAATATTGTTAATAAAAGTTGTTCGGAATCACTTCATATGCCCCTCTGTAAAATTTTGTGAAAATCGGAATATTTAAAAAAAAAATTTTTGTTTCACTTCTCGTGAAGACACCCCTGTATCTTTTTTATTTGTAACCGAATTCATTTCAAATTTTTATCAGCCACACAACTCCATAAGACGACTTTATTCAACCCAAAATGCCTCCTAGATCTAAAACGCTGGCCTACTGCGATAAAAAGAATATCGCTATTTTCGAGAAATTATAGTAGGCTTAGAGATAGACAAAAATTTTGTTAATAAAGTTGTCGGAATCACTTGATATGCCCCCCTGTAAAATTTTGTGAAAATCGGAATATTTAAAAAAGAAATTGTTGTTCCACTTCTCGTGAAGACACCCCTGTATCTTTTTTATTTGTGGCCGAATTCATTTCAAATTTTCATCAGCCATACAACTCCATAGGGCGATTTTATCTAACACCTAAAGATAACTGTTTCCAACAAATGAAAGTTGTGAACAAAAATCAGCATTTAATAAAACGCTAAAAGGGACACTTTTTATTATTACACTATTACACATCAACTTAAATGTAATATTGTTTTCTTTTTTTCAATGGTTTTATAATACTTAGAAATCTGTATGTATGTATGATGTATGAATGAATTAAATTTGCCCACCTCCCGTTATCCAATCGAGCTGAAATTTTGCATACACGTGTAATTAAATAATAAATAATTTCAATAATAGTGTATGACTTTCATTTGCTGTAAAAAGTTCTCTTTCTGTGTTAGATAGAATCGTCTCATGGAGTTCTATAACTGATGAAAATTTGAATTTGAACAATGAATTCGACTACAAATAAAAAAGATACAAGGGTGTCTTCACGAGAAGTGAAAGAAAAAAATTTTTTTTTAAATATTCCGATTTTCACAAAATTTTACAGGGGGCGCATATCTAGTGGTTCTAAACAACTTTCAGTAACAAAATTTTTTCTCTAAGCCCACTATGATTTCTCGAAAATAGCGATTTTCTTTTTATCGCAGTAGGCCGGCGTTTTAGATATAGGTGCCATTTATGTGTTGAATAAAGTGATCTTATGGAATTGTATAAAAACTTGAAATGATGGCTGATAAAAATTTGAAATGAATTCGGTCACAAATAAAGAAGATACAGGGGTGTCTTCACGAGAAGTGAAACAAACATTTTTTTTTTTTGAAAATATTCCGATTTTCACAAAATTCTACAGGGAGGCTTATCAAGTGATTCCGAACAACTTTTATTAACAAAATTTTTGTCTATCTCTAAGCCTACTAGGATTTCTCGGAAATTGCTATTTTCTTTTTATCGCAGTGGGCCGGCGTTTTAGATCTAGGCGGCATTTATGTGTTGAATAAAGTCGTCTTAAGGAGTTGTATGGCTGATAAAAATTTGAAATGAATTCGGTCACAAATAAAAAAGATACAGAGGTGTCTTCACGAGAAGTGAATTTTTTTTTAAATATCCCGATTTTCACAAAATTTTATAGGGGGGCATATCAAGTGATTCCGGACAACTTTTATTAACAAAATTTTTGTCTATCTCTAAGCCTACCAGGATTTCTCGAAAATTGCTATTTTATTTTTATCGCAGTAGGCCGGCGTTTTAGATCTAGGCGGCATTTATGTGTTGAATAAAGTCATCTTATGGAGTTGTATGGCTGATAAAAATTTGAAATGAATTTGGTCACAAATAAAAAAGATACAGGGGTGTCTTCACGAGAAGTGAAAGAAAAATTTATTTTTTTAATATTCCGATTTTCACAAAATTCTACAGGGAGGCATATCAAGTGATTCCGAACAACTTTCATTAACAAAATTTTTGTCTATCTCTAAGCCTACTATGATTTCTCGAAAATTGCTATTTTCTTTTCATCGCAGTAGGCCGGCGTTTTAGATCTAGGCGGCATTTGTGTGTTGAATAAAGTCGTCTTATGGAGTTCTATGGCAGATACAAATTTGAAATGAATTGGGCCACGAATAAAAAAGATACAGGGGTGTCTTCATGAGAAGTGAAACACACTGTATATACCGGGTGGCTCAGCCGATAGAGACACTCTTGTAACTTTTGCATGGGCGAATGGATTTTTTTAAATTTAGTGTAGAGACATGGGATGAAGTTTCCAATTATATGATGTAAAGAATCAAAATGGCCGACTTCCGGGTTCGATACAATTTACATGAAAATCAAATTTTTAAATGGGACAATCTGTATATTTTTGCATATTTAGATGCTACTGGCCAAAATACATATGATCTGTCCCTCAAATATTATTTTGATTTCCAAAAAATATTTAGAAAAAATAGTATTATTATTTATTTAATTATAAATTTAGTACAAAGAGAAGGTAGACATTATGCATATCATTTTTTTCGTGATTTAAAGATCTAATTAATTAAATAACAGGTTGTCCCATATGAGTTCCATTGAAAAACTAATATCGTCGAACTTAATGAAGAATAAATCGTGTTTATTGTTAGTATTTGAAGAGATATTTTAAAAGTACTTTTAGACTGATTTTTAACAATTTTGGCAAAATCGCAACCTTCTGTGATTAAAACTAAAAATTAAAAAAAATCTATATTTTCTGGAAATCAAAATAATATTTGTATTTTGGCGAGCAGCATCCAAATATGCAAGAATATATGGGTAATCCCATTTAAAAAATTTATTTTCATGTCAATTGCATCGAAAACGGAAGTCGGCCATTTTGGTTATTTGCATCATATAATTGGAATCTTTATCTCATATCACTACACCAAATTTGAAAAAATCCATTGACCCGTTCAAGAGTTACAAGAGTATCCCTATCGACTGAGCCACCCGGTACAGGTATATACAACCCTACAACTTTTATACGAAACTTTCTTTTTTATTTCCAATATTAACACAAATAAAGGGGGGTCAACATATAATAAATAACCCTGTACAAATAGTACTAATAAAAAAATAATTATTATTATTATTTTTTGTTCAAATAGGCTTAGAATGACATGACGTTTCTTTGTGCACGATTACTCTAGAACGGTTTATGATATTACTTGAAATTTAATACACTTATATATTAAACAAGATCTAGAACTAAATTATATTTTCATCTTTTTCTGTTGAAGAGTTGGGTGCACATGAGGGGGAGAGCCTTACATTTTTTTTTTGGCATTGCACTATTATCCTCATTACCATCCCCACTCCAATTATAAAGGGGGTAGAAGAATAAAATTGTGAATTAGTATAAGTACCAAAGGCCCCAATTTTTTTGTTGGCATCAGCAACCCCCACTACCCCACTACCACCCCCTTTGATAATGGGCTGAGGGTGGTAATGGGTAACTTGGATAGGAGTTTTGGCCATGAAAGTAGATTCTTAGTTATTTATTTGCGATTTGGGAGAAGTTTGAGAAAGAATTGATCGCCCTGTATTGTGAAAGCAATAAACAGAAAACTAGGATATAAAATAATAATATATAGATATAGTACTAAACAAACCTGTATCTCCAATTTTCCGTTTTTAAATCTGTTATACGTAAGCCGAGCGAATCGATACCTCTTCAAGAACACAATGATCAACTTTAAAATTAAAACAAAAGCTGTCAATTATGATAATAAGACAAAATAAGATTCAACAGGTCTCCCTTTTAAAATTCCCAACAAAATACCGCTTCAAATTGAATATAAATCTACATTAGAATGTTTGTTTGTTTTCTGGTACAATATAGAGATGTCAGCGCAATCGATACCCGCAAATACGCGGTAAAAGACATCCACAATGGATCGTGTCATTCGCAGGTCCAAACAGCCGCTATTGTTATGGTTTGCACAGAAAATACTATTGCCAATATTGTTGTTCTTTTCTCAATTCTACTCGAATAAGAGCGAGAGTGAAATGACCGGTACGTACGCGCTAACTCGGTTGTTGCTCGTGTAGTAAATTATATTGGTTTTAAAAATAGACATATCAATCTGAAACACGTGCTTTAAGTCTCCTCAATTGCCTTCACAAACACGTTATTTTCCATGTGCGAATGGGAAGAGGACTCGCTCAATGCAGAAAAATGATTAGGTACACCGTTTAATCTCCTATTTTCGTAGCCAACTTAATGTCGCCTCGCGCTACACTAATGACTTGAATCGCGTAACTGGTACGTAACCAAATACGTTTTACTCGGGTAATTTTCAACTTTTTACGCTTTGTTTAATTTACAGTGACAAGATACAAGGTATCGTTTCGTTGTATCAGAAACTGTAGATGTTTTTCTAATACGTCTACCTTCGTTAGTTCGCAACCTCTAAAGGGCAGATCCTAGGCACGAAATTTAGAACATTCAACTTACCTGTTTATAAAATATCACCGTTTCTTATACAGGGTGTTCCAGAAACATGGAGCAATACCGCGGAAACACATAGTTTGGATCAAAATAACTAAAAGTACTGTGACGTGTTTCCACCCTTAGGAAACCACCCTCGCAAAATCCGTGGGTTCCAAAAATTATAACAAGAGATGTCCACTAACACACTTTATTAAATATTTACTGGATACTTCACAATACTATTATTAATTTAAATACACTTTACTGACTAAAATCACAATGTTTATCACTTTGTTTATCTTTGAAGTCTTAACCTCACTTTCTATACTTTCTGAACTTTCTGAACTACTCGCCGAGAATGCGGTCGGTCTTTTATACCCAAAAATGACAGATCTCGATTGTTCTGTAATGACGCCACCATTCTCTAGATCATTCCAGATGTCACCAGAACTAACTTCTGGTAGGTTTCTCGA
The DNA here is from genome assembly GCA_936432065.2 of Rutpela maculata. Taxonomy (NCBI): domain Eukaryota; kingdom Metazoa; phylum Arthropoda; class Insecta; order Coleoptera; family Cerambycidae; genus Rutpela; species Rutpela maculata. The sequence goes on from OW386289.2 coordinate 10,291,104, forward strand.
GTAGGTGCAAATACACTACATTCATTCTAAGGGTTGTAACACATTACACTGCCCCCTCCTTAAGCCTGAACGTCCCGGTCAGGCAATTCAGCCTCTTTCACATACTTCGCCAGTCTATTCAAGTGTACGATCTTCATCTTGGACTTTTTGTTTCGTTGAATACGATAGACGACATCATTAATTCGGGTAATAACAGTATACGGTCCATCCCAAGGAGGTTGAAGTTTCGGGGATCTCCATTCCTTCCGCTGTGGGTTGTACAGCCAAACCAGATCCCCCACCTTGAATCCCCCTGTACTGGCATTCTGATCATAACGAGCCTTCAAGCGGTTACTAGTTCTGTTCATCTGCTCTCGATCATTCTTCGGCTGTTCTCGGCTTCCATTTCTGTAGTTGCTCATCGAAAATGGTTCTCCACGGGCAGCACAATTTTTACACTTGCGACACCAGGCCTCCACATCCTGGCGACTATTAACCCAATAGAACTGTTCCCGTGCTCTACTCAATGTCTTGTTTATGCCGAAGTGTCTGCTGGATGTTTCATTATGTGCTTCCTGGAGTACTTCTGGTACACGACACCTGGGAATCACTAGACGCATGGCAACCTGCTTCCCATTTGGGCTTTCCCATGCTCTCCTCAAAAGCCCATCTACGGCCATAAGTGAATCCCATTGTGACCATAAAGCCTTCAGCCCCACTTCTTTGTTGGAAACATCCTTCCATGCTGGACGCGTTCCGCCTTCTTTTGCTCTCAACATGGGTCCGATTTCTACATCGCGCAATTGCTCTTGCCTCAGAGTTTCCTTTGGCCAACTCTCTGGAAGATCGACCTTGACAGTGTTGACTTCAACCATGTTCGGCAATTTTCTCACCTGAGGGTAGCGCTTGCAATCTTCCTTGTCTGGTTTTCTGGATAATGCAGGAGTTTTGACTGCCTGCGTTGTCAACAGTTTGGTTTTCTCGCATTGGTTGTTCACTTTTGACAGGATAAATTGTTTGTTCCCAATCCTTAAAACTCGCTTTCCTACGTCAACAATAAATCCATACTGTTCCATAATGTCCAGTCCCAAAATGAAATCATCCGTGATGTCAGCCACGATGACCCTGTGGTCGAACCTTAATTGTCCAATCTGCAAACCCAGGTCTACTTCTCCATGAACCGTAGCCCTGTCCCCCGTAGCTGTCCGGACGATCACTTCTTCATTTTGCCTCTTGGTAATCTTTATGCCCGATATAAATCCTGGCCGTACTATTGATGACGTAGTACCTGTGTCGATGGTAAACAAACATTTTCTTCCGTTCACATATCCATGCAACAACAGACTGCTTGCAATTCTTCGAAGCTGGGAAATCTTTATTTCTCTGGGGGCACCGCATTCCCTAGCCAGCATAACCCCCCTGGTACTGTTTTCCTGCTTCTCTTCAACATTCACAGCATTTACTCGACTCTCCGAGTTCTGCTGTCGACAGTCTCGCTTCATGTGTCCTACCTTGCCGCAGTTGTAACATTTAATACCTCCGCTCGGCTTTCCTTTATTTTGTTGTTTTCTCTGCTCCCTGAGATCATCCACTTTGTTGAATAATTTGGTAAACATTTTCTGCATCTCAGTCAACATGGGGTTCTGATTCATTTCTGGTTGCGATTCTTCGAGAGTCACAGTTCGCACTCTCGACCTTGGAGTATCCCTATATGCGGCTTCTACTTCCAGTGCATGCACCAAAGCTTCGCTACTACTTTGGTGTCTCGTCAGTCTCAGGACTCGGCTGGCCTCTTCGTCCCTTATACCATCTAAAAAGGCCCCCACGGCTAATTGTTCCTGGAATTCTTTAGGTGCACTCGGATACGCCAGGTGTGCCAGTCTCTCTATCGCAGCTTCAAATTCTTGTAAACTTTCCCCAGCTTTTTGCATCCGGGATTTCAGCTGAGTCTGGTATAATTGGGCAAGGTGTTGATCGCCATACCTCAAGTCTAATGCAGCTTCCAAGACTTTAAAGTCCCTTTGTTTCTCCACCGGGATAGTCTGAAGTAATTCTGAGGCCTGGCCCCTTAACGCCAGAACTAATGCCATGGCCTTTTCCTCGTTATCCCAGTTGTTCGCACATGCTGCTGCCTCAAACTGCCTCTTGTACGTCGTCCAGGAACTTTGGCCGTCAAAAGAAGGAGGTTTTAGTCGCTGACTTGATGATACCACCTGCTGGCTTCCTCTATCTCTCAACTGTCGTTTAAGCCGGTCTATTTCTACTTCAAACTCAGTTACTTTTTCTTCTACCTTATCTACTTTTCCTTCAACCTTATCTACTTTTTCTTCGACCTTGTTTATCTCTTCTTTAACTTCTTCCTTGACAGAAATGATTGCGTCCTGTTGTATTTTTATTTGATCGCTCAGGATTTTCCTTAATTCCTCCTGGCGTCTTTCTTCCAAGTCTTCCATTATTTTTCTGAGTTCGTCTTTTTCCTCTTGACGTTGTCTTTCTTGTTCCTCTTTCTCCTCTTGACGTCGTCTTTCTTGTTCCTCTTTCTCCTCTTGACGTTGTCTTTCTTGCTCTCCCTTTTCTTCTTGGCGTCTTCTTTCTTCATCCTGACGTCGTTTTTCTCGCTCTTTCTTTTCTTCTTGACGTCTTATTTCCTGGTCTTCCATAATTTTCTTTAATTCATCTCGCTCTTCTTGACGTTTTCTCTCCTGTTCTTCTTTGTCTTCCTGACGCCGTTTTTCCTCCTCCTGGCGCTGCTGTGCCATCATTTTTTGGAATTGTTCGAATAAGTCCTGTATTTGTTTATCGGATGCCATACTTCTAGTTTTTATAGGCATAAGATTATGTTAAAATAAAATAAATTTAACTGTCACGTCAATATCGGTAATGGAACTTTCCAGACAAATCTCGAAATAGCACGAAAAAGTCTTATTCAGAGTCTTTTGTCACTATCCAGTTTAGAGAATTTACTAATCTCCACTAATGTCCAAATAGAAAAGTTCTAGAAATTTTCACGCACTAAATGAGTCTTTTTCAGTGTCTCTATCACTTCTCAGTTCAAAGGAATTAATTATCACACTAATGTCCTAATAAAATGTTCTACAATGTCTCAAAAATGCACTTAACACTATTTTCCTGTTCGAAAATAACCCTCGAACAATGTCCAGTAAATGAGTCCTCCGTGTTAGCACTAACCCTCGAGAATACTTCTCGAACACTCCAGCACAACTTCAGAGCTCCTCTTGTCATAAAATTCCGCTTTCTGACACCAATTGTGACGTGTTTCCACCCTTAGGAAACCACCCTCGCAAAATCCGTGGGTTCCAAAAATTATAACAAGAGATGTCCACTAACACACTTTATTAAATATTTACTGGATACTTCACAATACTATTATTAATTTAAATACACTTTACTGACTAAAATCACAATGTTTATCACTTTGTTTATCTTTGAAGTCTTAACCTCACTTTCTATACTTTCTGAACTTTCTGAACTACTCGCCGAGAATGCGGTCGGTCTTTTATACCCAAAAATGACAGATCTCGATTGTTCTGTAATGACGCCACCATTCTCTAGATCATTCCAGATGTCACCAGAACTAACTTCTGGTAGGTTTCTTGAGTAGGTGCAAATACACTACATTCATTCTAAGGGTTGTAACACATTACAGTACCTAAAAGCTATCATTATTGGATCGAGGCTATTGAAAACCGACTTCTTTAAAGACCAGATGCCAAATATCCAAGAGCAGCAACTTTAACGGTCTTATGACTGACCCAAAGTGCGCGGCTACAACCAGCCTCTGACTCAAAGTGAACGGCTGTCACTAAAAATTCAGAAAGCAAGGGAAAACTACTGCACTTTGTCTGCTAGATAAAGAACTGGAGATTCAAACATCAAAATAGTCGGATTTTCCGAGATGCATCATAAGAGTTGCGGATATTTTAGATCCACGACGGGAAGCATGATGTGCTTCTCCGGAAATAATGACATGAGCTGGAATGGGGTAGGATTCTGGATGTCGAAAGAAATAATTGGATATAGAGCTGTCAGTAATCGGATAATCTCTCTAAGGACCAACGCCTAACCAACAGTAATAGCTTTGGTGCAAGTATATGCTGGTGCTGCTGCTGCCATTATTATGGATTATATCAAGGCCAAAGTCGGTTTTTTACTGAAAAATAATCACCTGCGAGCTATTATCGGCAAGTTTGGCACCGGAGAACGAAACGAAAGGGGGAAACGGCTATTTCAGTTCTATCTAGCTAGACATTACCTATATGATAGTTAATACTGCATCCAACAACATCGATGGCGCCTTTACAATAGGGAAGATTCATGAAATTTTAAAATGCTTGAAAAAGTGATTTGCAGAAACGCAGAAAACGATTATAACAAAAGAAATTCAAAATAAAATTTATTTTCCGTAAAACTAATATTTAGATTATGCCGTAATTTGTAAACAAAACCACGTGACTGCAAACGGTTTCTTATTGGCGTGAAGTCAATGATGACATCCGTTAGTCGGATAATTTGTCCAAAGTAGACGCAGTGTCCTAACCTCCTGCTGACGTCTGTCTACGAACTAATTTTGGAAAATCTTTAATGTACAATTACCATATTTGTAGACTAGTATTACTATGAGAAGATGCCAGGGCGGAGCCAAAATGCGCGAATATTTTTACCAGTGGCATAGCTTTATCTGGGGCATAGGAATGTATAATTGCAATAAAAGTTTCACGGTCAAGGAACTGTGAAAATGGAGTAGATTAAAACTTGCCAACTGTTACGAGTAACCTTTGTTCAGGAGAAGTGTAAGAATAGTAAGTTCTACTAAACTTTGCCTAATAAAGTTGTTTTATTATTATTATTACCGTCGCCGCCGCTCTACTGCAGGGCACCGCCGCCACTGGTGTTGACATTGAATGTCACGTAATTCTTTCTCATTGGTTTAGAATGATGGAGCGCACAAACTCGTTTCTGAGCATATTTTTTGCTGGCATCTTCTCATAGTAATACTACTTTAGTGATACTCTTAGTTTACATTTAGGCACAATGCAATATTTGTAACTCATAAGTGATAACAATGTTGTTCACTAGCTCATTAACCAAATAATAACACAATAACACCAGAAACAAGAACTCGGTAAACTGACTGTAAACAATAAACAGTAAATTGACATTTGACAAACCCATCGAAATTGCTTTAGATATACGAAATTACTGAAGCATGTTTATACGGAAAAAGAAACTCCCGTTCACTATTCCGTCCTTGTCCTTGTCTGACAAGATCTGATTGGTTGAAGAAAACGTCAGATTGGCTTAACAGACCGAGAAAAAGGATGGAATAATGCACACAAGTTTCTCTCTCTGTGTCACTTTCTCTAGTCGAGTGCACCTTCCAGTTTGTAATTAATTTCGATGGACAAATCATAACGGAAAACGTCACAGTTAATGGCGCCAAATAACTGCCGTTTTGAAATATCCAAATTCCTCACCGATGAAATTATTTATTTTTTCGCTGTATTAACATTCAAAAAATCGTAAATTTTACATTTTTACATTTTTATAACTTTTTTTGATGCTGTGTCGATTTTCATTATAAAAAAAAGCATGCAACTTCTCTATTAGCTGTCACCTGTCGATAGATTTCTGAACCAGATTGGAAATCTGTAAAAATCTTGATTAGATTTAATTTTTAATTCAATATCAAAAGTTATAAATTGACCAAAATAGAAATTGTATAGTATATTATAGTACATTTGTACTTTAAATAGTACTACTATAAACAAAACCTCTGGTAGCAATAAAACGGACAATAAAAATCTCCTTAACACTGGGGACTTTACTACCGGAGCAGAGGAAAACAATACCGTTTATCACAAGAATCTAACTAAAAATTATGCAGGGTTGCAGTAAAGTTTAAATAAAAACTCAATAAAAAGTAAAAAACACGATACTTAACAATTTTGTGACAAACATTTCTAAAATACCACCACAGAACTGGGAGCACTGAAGGTGCTGCTCAGAAACAAATGGCGGATTTTCACAAAAAAAATAAAGCTAAAAAACTTTCACTTGTGGCAAATTTACTAAAAAATTAAAAATGATAGAGGCCAGGTAAATTAAATAATAAATAACAAAATATGACAAACAAAATCTTGGACAGTCTTGTCAAGGTAATAATAAATACATAGGTTACCATTCTTTTCAATGTCAAAATCAAACTGTGTAGGTATCTTCTTCTTATCGACTAGATAGGAAGGTTTTTTGCTGTATTATGTGAAGTATTAGAAGGAATATGGATCTAAAGCATTTGAATAGACTCTATGAAACCATTCCATAGATAATGCCCAGTCAAAGTGTTACTCGTGATGCGCTAAATTGTTTTTTGTTTTTTTTGCTGAAACGGTTTAGTTGTGCCGTCAAAATTAATTCGTTTTCTGTACTTCCCTAAACCGCTAATAATTTTTCAGAAATGCGGTATAAAAATGTACTTTTTTGCCAAAAACGAGGAAAGCAGATTTTTCCGAGTCCGGTTTTGGATTTTTCAAATCCAAATAGGCCATTCTGACAAGTCTCAGCTGAGGAATGTTACTGGTAAATTTCATTCGATTACATCCAACCGTTGCAGAGATATAGGCTCATTGAATTTTCAGACCAAATGTATCTTCTTAATCAGTGGCCAAAACCTTTTTTTTCGTTGGTGATCTAGACTTGTCTTGAAGTGCTCTATCTGCCATTAGGCTATGACACATTCCTCGCAAATCACCCTGTATAATAAGTAACACTAACCTTGTCAAAATGGTAAGCAAATATAATATTTTTCATCAATTCCGTGTACTTTCTTCTCTATTATTCACTGACACAATAGTAATAATAATAATCTTTACTTCTCAACCACAATATGTTACAAAGAATCTGTGATAACACAAGTAATTGAAAAAAAGCGTCAACAGACAAAAACATGTGTAAACTTATAAAGAAACAAACCGACTTATCAGACAAATACAAAAAAGTATATAAAACATACATATTCGTAAACGTATATATATAAATATATATAGGGTGTCCCGAATTGCATAGGCCAAACTTCACTAAGCAATACAACTTTTCAAAATAAGAAAGTTCCTATAAATAGGGGTCGGGAAGTGCTTAGTTTCCGAGATACAGGGTGTTCAAGTAACTCTCCTGAAAATGTTTTTTTATGAATATTTTCGAAACGTCTAAGGATAAACAAATGATAATTTACACAGGAATTTATCTTTTTATGCTTTTTAAGACAAAATGACAACAACTATGTACGAAAATAATTCAGGAGCGGGTGAAACTGGGGGGGGTAGGTATAATTTAGCCCCAACTTTATTGTATGACACTTTTACATTAATTTATGAGCAGAACTTAAAAATGTGAAGTTTTCTACACAAAAAGCCTGTTGTATTTTTTCTCTAAAATTATCAGTTTTTGAGTAAATCTTATCTGAACTTTATTAATTAGTAACCATTATTACCAGCATTCCTGGTATGCAGGAGTGTGCCATGATTGTAATGTTTGTAACAAATGAAAAATAATCTAGCATGCAATGCCAGAATGACAATAATGACATTGTTGTTTTTTGTAGTTCATTGTTCTGTAGTTTTATTATTTCCTTTTGGAAAAAGTGTTCTATTGAAAAGTAAAAAATCGTCATGTTTAGTAATGTGGACTACGCGGATATTCATTTTATTTATGGATATTGTAATGGAAACGCGAATGCCATTGTACGCGAATATCGCAGAAGATTTTCTAATAGAAGGAAACCATCTAAAGATGTTTTTATTCGAACCCACCTAGAATTTAGAAATGTTGGACTTAAGAAAGGTCCAAGAAATGGAGAACAGCGAAATGGGCGATTTAAAAACATAATTTTGGCCAAATTTAACAATAATAATAAATTAAGTATCAGAAGAGCGGTTCAACAGCTGCGTGCGCAAGCTGTGCGTGTTTCCAAAAATAAAGTTTTTCGTATTCTGAAAAAAGACCACAGAAAAGCTTTCCGAATGCAGCCAGTCCAAAGCCTTCAACCAAGTGATCCCGAAAGGCGTATCAATTTTTGTAATTGGTTTATAAATGCCATGGAACAAGATCCCGATTTCGGAAGTAAAATTATTTGGACTGATGAAGCTACATTTAACCGTAATGGATCGGTTAGTTTTAATAATTTAAGAATCTGGGCTCATCGGAATCCTCATATAATTCGCCCTAGGACATTTCAACAGGAGTTTAGCGTTAATGTATGGTGTGGTGTTATAAACGGGACTTTTTGTGGGCCCCACATCCTTCCTCCCCGTTTAAATGGATCATTATTTAATGATTTTTTAAATAACCATTTTTTTCCAATATCTCGAGGATATTCCTCTTAATTTAAGAAATGAATGCTGCTTTCAAATGGACGGAGCTCCTGCACATTTTGCTGTTGAGAACCGTTTGTGGGTAAACAATAATTATCCTGAACGGTAGATCGGTCGATTAGGTGCAAGAGTCTGGCCACCCCGTTCACCGGATTTAACTCCAGTTGATTCTTTTGTCTGGAGCTATTTAAAGGACAAAGTCTACGCAAACCCTGTAAACACGAGAATGTGAAAATTTGCGGGCTACTGATTTCATTAGTAAAGTTACACACTCTGTACGGCGCAGATGTCAGAAATGTGTTGATGCTGGCGGAATGCACTTTGAACAACTCTAGTAATTTGTAATTTACCTTACTTTAATCCAGCGATTTTCAACCTGTGGGTCGCGACCCCCTGGGGGGTCGCGAAGCAATTCCAAGGGCTATTGAGAAAAAAACCAATAAATTTAATCATTTATTCTAAAATCTAAAAATCTAAATATTACACACATAGAGATCGAGGTTGGGGGGTCGCGAGAGGGTAAAGTTGTTTTTTCTTTTTGTAAGGGGGTCGCGGTTCGAAAAAGGTTGAAAACCGCTGCTTTAATCCAATTCATTGTTGTCTAATAAAAAATAATGTAATCAAATTTTGTTTTACTGTCATTGTTTTTTCTGTTCTGCTAAAATATTCATAAAAAACTATTCCCGAATAAAGTTCAGATAAGATTTACTCAAAAATTGATAATTTTAGAGAAAAAACACAACAGACTTTTTGTGTAGAAAACTTCACATTTTTAAGTTCTGCTCATAAATTAATGTAAAAGTGTCACACAATAAAGTTGGGGCTAAATTATACCTAGGCCCCCTCAGTTTCACCCGCTCCTGAATGATTTTCGTACATAGTTGTCATTTTGTCTTAAGAAGCAAAAAAAGTTAAATTCCTGTGTAAATTATCATTTGTCTATCTTTAGACGTTTCGAAAATATTCATAAAAAAACATTTTTAGGAGAATTACTTGAACACCCTGTATCTCGGAAACTAAGCACTTCCCGACCCATGTTTATAGGAACTTTTTTTCTTATTTTGAAAGGTTGTATTGCTTAGTGAAGTTTGGCCTATGCAATTCGGGACACCCTGTATATATACATAAACGTATTAAGTATAAAACTAATCACATAAAAAATTCCTCAATAGAATAACAATTTTTTTCAATTAACAGCTTTTTTAGACTTCTCTTAAAAATGTTAATATATTTGCAGATTGTTTTATTGCGTCAGGTAAAAAATTAAAGAATTTAAATAATTCGTAGCATTTCTCTTTACTTTGTGGGGAGTAAATTTGACGTAGCTTCTGATACTGTTTTTAATATATCAGAAACTGGTCATTTGGATTATCCATTTCACAAAATGAAAAATTGCTTACTTGCCGTTGCGATGTTTTTACTATAATAGTAACACACAAATCTTAAATAGCTGCTTTAATTAAACTTTACAGCAAATTTTAGATTTATTGTTGAATTTTTTCCTTTTCATTAACTACACGAAAACACAGTATGTTAAAGATTTTAGATTATTTCTAATTATTATTTAGTGATCATATTTCAATTAGTAATCGAATTTACTGAAGCTGTAATTAAATTGACAAATTTAATTACTTTCTTCTTAATTACCTTTTGATCAACTTTTCCTTTCGATACGAATATTTATAAAGTATTAGTACACTCTTAATAAGCTTATAAAATTTATACTAGTAATAATATTTAAATTTTTATGTTATAAATGTCACTCCATTTAAATGTTTCATACCAAAGAAAACATTTTTAAAAATATTAAACAAATGAAAACCGTTCAGACTTTTATATTCATAGACCAGACGGAATAGCTTTTTTGTGCGAAATGTCGTTTATCCGCATTTTTTTTTGCATACGGTTTTTTACATTATGCCAATTATCCATACGCAGGGGCAACACACTTTAATATTCAAAAAACGTCCATTTTTGCAATATAACTTGTAAATAAAGCATTGTTTGGGAGTAAAACAAGAGATAAAACAGTTGTGAAAACCGATTTTGAACACTTTCTTGTTCTTGACATTTTCCCAAAAAATGCTTCTTTTAAGAGCTACAGACGAAAGAACAATGCTACTTTTCTGTTTTTTGACTTTTTTTTTAAGTGAATATAACAAATATTAATACGAAATATATCATCGGTATAATGTAAATTATGTTTAAATGTCCAATTTACAGTTGAAATAAAATATATTTACAGAACTATATATAATTTACATGTTAAACGGAAAAAAATAGTAAAACTTTTTAGATATTAAAATGATGGGAAAATAAATAAACAAATATATGTTTTCACAAACAGACTATTTAGCACCTTAGCACCAAGACTATTTATTTTAGACATATTACAGTGTACATGCGTTTCATATATATCTTAATATATAATTTAATGTAATTTAGCCCTTTTTGTTGGAGGCGAAGCAATAATACATTCAATTTCTCTATTTTCTTCATCTTCATCAATATCATCTAATGTTAAAGAATTAACTGATGTGCATTTTCATTTATAGCACCAACGATCTGTTACGAAAATTACGTCAATCCCGCTGTTTGTACAGTTTGTACTCTCACAAATTTTACAAAAAGTTTTGCATTTTAGTCCCAACTTTTGACAACCACACCTCTTACAAGTACACTAAAAATTTTTCCTTAAAATATCCGGGATCAAATCACTTTTCGTCAAATATTGGTTCCAAAATGTTGCCACGTTTTCTCCATCCCCAATCAAGTGGATCTAAATTGTTACCTAACCACTGTTGAACTTGATAGTTTGTACGGGAAGCATATTCACAAGTGGCCGCCTCAGTAGGAGATAAGGCACTCAATTCAATATTTTTCTTATTTTTACAAAAAACATCTGCTCTCGTACTACGCCTATTATACCATATACTATATACCACGAAGTGTTGTACAAAAAGGGTTTTGAAAAGATTATACAATTCTTTATATAATATATCGATTATACATGTAGTATTATTTATGTATATGTATATCTGCATATATTATTATTCTTTTGAAATGAGTTTAAAACTTTTTTATAAATATTTCTCACACCAAAGGTTTATAACAACAATATTGAATCATTACACAGGCCCACAAAAAAAAAGTTATTTGAACTGGACCTCTGAATATACTTATCTTTAGTATTTTTTCCCGCTGATTACGAATCTGAAATCAGAATTGGGGGGTTAATGCGCATATTACAGAGAAAAATCCGAAAAACTGTCAAAAAATGCGTTTTTTAAGAGTTTTTGGGTGGTAAAATATGCATGTGGTGTGTTCGGCTAGGCTGCATATATCTTTCTTATATTTTTTGCCCCACTGACCTCGAATCTATTGTTAGAACCCAGGGCTAATTGTCAAAATGTTGAGAAAAATAAAAAAAACCGTATAAAATCACGTTTTTCACGGATACTATGTTTTTTTATGGATATCACGTTTTTTTTTTCATGAATACATAGCGTGTTACGATGGCCTGCGTACACCATTTTTTGAGTAATTTTTCCCACTGATCACAAATGTTGAGTCAGATTTGAAGGTCAGTGATGAAAATACTGAGAAAAATTAAAAAACTGTCAAAAATGGGGTTTTTTCATGTATGTCGCGTTTTTTCATGAACGAATAGCGTGTTCCAATGGTCTGCATATACCTTTATCGAGTAATTTTTTCTGCTGATCACGAATCTGGAGTCAAATTTTGGGGTCAGTGATGAAAACACTGAGAAAAATCAAAAAAACTGTCAAAAATCTGTTTTTTTCAGGATACCCAATCACTGTGCGTGATATATAGTATTTCAATTTTATATGGGTTTTCGTTTTCGAACGCACTTATCTTCAAACGATCTGTATAAGGAGTTTTTTCGTCGTTTCGTTCCTTTTGGTTTCACTTCTCTTTGTAGCATCCAGCAGTAAACTGCTAACATGTTGACATCCCATTTACCCTGAAATCGACGCGCGACGTTCAAAGTCTTTTAAATCTTCTGGAATCTTTTTCCTTGCTCTTCGCTGAAGTCGCCGTTATTTTCTGGAAACTCATCCAGGTGTGAATCGAGAAAGTGCAATTTCAAACTCATCATACAACCTAACTTCGTAATTCTTTATCATTTTTGATACAATGTTTCTGTAGTCTGGATCTTTGGTATTACCGAGAAATTTTGTGGACACGCCTTTAAAATTTAACCACGCCACCTTTTCTACTTCATTCATAGAATCTACGAATTCTTGGTCCCTAAATAAAGTTCGAATCTCAGGTCCAACGAAGATACCTTCCTTCAATTTAGCATCAGATTTGTGACTCATCAAATGACTCAAATATATATTTGATGAGTCACGAAGATACCTTCCTTCAATTTAGCATCAGATTTATTACTCATCAAATGACTCAAATATATATTTGAGTCATTTGATGAGTCACAAATATGATGCTAAATTGAAGGAAGGTATCTTCGTTGGGCCTGAGATTCGAATTTTATTTAGTGACCAAGAATTCGTTGATTCTATGAATGATGTAGAAAAGGCGGCATGGTTAAGTTTTAAAGGCGTGTCCACAAAATTTCTCGGTAATATCAAAGATCCAGACTACAGAAACATTGTATCAAAAATGATAAACAATTACGAAAAGTTATGTATGATGAGTTTGAAATTGCACTTTCTCGATTCACACCTGGATGAGTTTCCAAAAAAATAACGGCGACTTCAACGAAGAGCAAGAAGAAAGATTCCACCAAGATTTAAAAGACTTTGAACGTCGATTTCAGGGTAAATGGGATGTCAACATGTTAGCAGTTTATTGCTGGATGCTACAAAGAGAAGTGAAACCAAAAGCAACGAACCCAGGCAACACGGTCACGTCATTTAGACGTTATTTTTTTCGGCACCTTTATCACCAATGCGACGTTAAATATGACGTAAAAATGACGTGAAATATGACGGCAAAATGTCACAGCACATTGACGTCGCTTAAATGACGTCGATGGGCTTACATATGTAAGCTATTTTTGATTAATTAATAAATGTACATATGAGTAATATAATAAATAAGCCAATTTGGTGCAATATGGTATGTAAATCTTAAGGGCCCTAGGATTTTTCCATTTTCCGATGTATGATATGCATTACAGGATAAGCTGCCATGTACGATGTAGATGAATGGACATATAATAGGTGAAGCACCACTGGTTTTTATGCTATCTCGGCCCAGCCACATAATAATGATCTTTAACCTGACCATTATAGGATCCATTAAAAATCAATCAACGTTTCCTGAAAGTATTTGAACATTGCAATTTATATTATTATTCATTTTCTATAAATTCATTAGAGTATAAGGTATAAAGAAGGACTGATTATTTTCAGTGGTTTGTATGTGGCGCCATCTAGAAATAATTTATGCAGCAAACAACGTGGTAATGCATAGTTTGCATGTGGCGCCAATTAGAAATAATTTCTGCAATGAAAAAATTACGTCACCAAACGTCGCATCGACGTCTCAACATGACGTCATAATTTAGTCACAATATGACGTTACTGAGACGTCATTTTTTAGTCACATGACGTCGTCGACCAATGTGACCAAAAAATGGACGTCAGTCTGCTGCCTGGGATAAATTTAGATCACTTTTTGACAAAACCAATATATGACATTGACTAATGGCTATTGGTCAATGAAAAAAAAAAGATCCTATACTGTTAGTGATATTAATATACAGCCAAAAAGATATAATTGTAATTATCCCGACTTAATAAGACGTTAATTATTACCATGTAATTAATGCTAAAGATCCACTTATTATTATTGTATTTTTAAAGATTCTGTAAATAATTATTCGGGTGGCAATTTTGTAAAACTAATGTTTTTTTGTCTAGTGTTTAATATCACTAAATAAAAACGTAATAATGACGAATTTAATCTACGTCATAATGCCGTACAAATGCAGACGTCTTTAAGACGTCACTGGTGTTTAAAATCACTAAATAAAAACGTAATAATGACGAATTTAATGTACGGGATTATGACGTACAAATGCAGACGTCACTTTCGCCGACGATTAGTTACCAAAAAATGACGTCAAAATGACGTGACCGTGTTGCCTGGGAAACGACGAAGAAACCCCTCATTCAGATCGTTTGAAGATAAGCGTGTTCGAAAACCCATATAAAATTGAAATATTATATATCACGCACAGTGATTGGGTATCCTGGAAAAAACAGATTTTTGCTAGTTTTTTTAATTTTTCTCAGTGTTTTCATCACTGACCCCAAAATTTGGCTCCAGATTCGTGGTCAACGGAAAAAATACTCGATAAAGGTATATGCAGACCATTGGAATACGCTATGCGTTCATGAAAAAACGCGACATCCTTGAAAAAACCCGATTTTTGACAGTTTTTTTGATTTTTCTCAGTGATTTCATCTCTGACCCCAAAATTTGACTCCAGATTCGTGATCAGCGGAAAAAATTACTCAAAATGGGTGTACGCAGGCCATCTCGTAACACGCTATATATTCATGAAAAAAACGTGATATCAATAAAAAAAACATAGTATCCGTGAAAAACGCGATTTTTTACGTTTTTTTTTTAATTCTCCTCAACATTTTGACAATTAGCCCTGGGTTCTAACAATAGATTCGAGGTCACTGGGGCAAAAAAACATAAAAAAATACATGCAGCCTAGCCGAACACGCCACATGCCTATTTTACCACCCAAAAAACCATAAAAAACGCATTGTCTGACAGTTTTTCGGGTTTTTCTCTGTAATGTGACTCTGATTCGTAATCAGCGGGAAAAAATACTAAAGAAAAGTATATTCAGAGGTCAGTTCAAATAACTTTTTTTTATTTTTGTGGGCCTGTGTTATATTCATTTTTTTTTAAGTTAAAAAATAGAAAATTAGCATTGTTCTTGCTTCTTGATATTTTTCCGAACAATGCTTCAGTTACGAGTCATACTGCAAATAAAGCGTGTTTAAAGTGTGTTGCCCTACCTGTCACGTGTGCGGATAGTTGGCATATGTTTTTGGACATCCCAAACTATACTTTAAAAAAATAAAATTGCGGATAAACGACATTTCGCAAAATGACCCGTTTTCCATCTATTCCGGTTGGCCTATCAATTTGAAATCAGTGAGAGCCTAAGAAGCTGATGGGAAAGAACTTTTTCGCGCCTAACAGGCAGCCGCGATAGATGGAGTAATGTTGTAAGACATTCTGTACAGCAAGTCGAGACCAATTAGAAAAATTCACGAATTAAAAATGATGGGTAATCGTAAGAACTTGTATGGTTTATAAGCTTTAATATGGTGCATTTACTTTACCATATAGAAATTACATTAGGATGAATAAGTATCTAAAGGAATCATATTTGAGTTGGATTTACTGCTATTAATTTGAAAGATTTTTATTGAATATCAATAGTAGCAATAGTATAAGAATGTTTAATCGGGAAAACCCAGGAAGAGTTTTTTAACAATTTATAAGAAACAATTAGTATTTGGTTTTTATAAGATTTAAGAGGTCGTTATTAGTTCTAGCCCGGTTGATGAAGGTATTTACCTACAAAAACTTGCAAAATGAATAATTTTTTTTCTTTTAATGAGTTCGTGAAAGTGTATAGAATAATATCCTGAAAAGTTACATTTCGCTCGGGTGCAGAACATAAAAAAAAGTGAACAAAAAATTTTTTCACCCATTTTTTTCAAAATTTTGTAATTAAGTCAAGCTAGGAAAAAATAAAAAATACAGATGGATAGATCACATATTTATGAACAAAAAATGCCCTAACAAAATTTATCGCTAAAGCCACGGTTTTCCCGGAAAAAAATAGTCAGGTGTAACGTTATAACTCGGAGCGAGATCCATGCGTGCGCGCGCTTGAATACGCATGACTGTGACACCGACGCACTAAATTACATGTCACTAAATCAGAATGTGTTCAATCTATATGAATGTTGGTTCATTTAAAAGATGGAAATTGTAGCTTTCTGATGCTTTTTTGTTTTAAACAATACAAGCAAAGGATGGATGGGAAAAATATACTTATATATATTATCACGCTCGAACTCAATCGTCGCGTCGCAAATAAAAAATATAGAAGAAAATAAAAGCCCTTCAAAATGTAAACTTTTTAGGATATTATTCTATACACTTTCACAAACCCATTAAAAAAAATTATTCATTTTGCAAGCTTCTGTAGGTTTCACTATAAAATGTTCTCTGTCGTCTGGGCTATTTAGTTTATATAAGAATTGAATAAAGACATATAAGGACACGCATTCAAAAGTAATAATAAGGATTTACAATTATTAATCTGTAAACATCTAATAGGATCTCAATACTAGTAAAACTAGGAATGTTTCGTCAGGAAAATCAAGAATGAGTTTTATAACATTTTATAAGAAACATTTACTACATGGTTTTTATAAGATTTGAGGCGTTATTATTAGTTTAGTTTTGTATAAGGATTTAATAAAGATTTCTAAGGACACCCATAGAAAAATATTAATGAGGATTTACACCTATTAATTTGAAAAGTTTTCATGGGATCTCAATGGTAGTAAAACTTAAAAGGTTCAATCGGAAAAACAAAGTACTTAAAAAGTTTTCTAACGTTTTATAAGAAACAATTTGTACATAATTTTTATACGATTTAAAGGATATTGTTATCAGTTTAGTTCACTTAAGAATTTATAAAGACGCGCATTAAAAGTATTAATAAGAATTTACAACTATTCTAATTTGAAAAGTTGTGATGTGCTGCTATTAATCAGACATAAAATTGAAAAGATAGGTATACTAGTATAATACTAGGGACTTTCTACATTTTTATAAGGAAATATTGATTCCTTTTTTATGATTTTTATTATAAGACTTGTTAGTTTAGTTAATACCTATAATTAATAATTAGGTATTGATTTTGTGAAGTTTTATTGGATTGACATGTTGAGATATAGGTATCAAAATACTATTTTTTTTTCTTTGTTGGCTTTGGATGTCTCCATTGAGACACGATGATTTTAATAATAATAATTACAACAATCCTACCTTTTATTGAATCTGTAACCGCTAACCTAACTAAATATTACTCTAACCTACGGATCAAAACCTAACCTAACACGAAGAACCAGATAATATGACGAGAAATAACAACTTGGATTGTTGGACAGGGATACACATTTCACGTCAAGGTGCCCTTCATGACGACTTTAACTAATACACAACACACCCGGGGTAACCGTAAGAAGGTGATTATAAACAGAGGGTAGGAACAGAGGAACTCATCTAAACCTATATTTCGACAAGACATAAACTGATAAATTCCCAGAATATATATTTAAATTTTTCATTCGTGGTTACTTTAGATAATAGTGAGGTACTATCCATAGGTAACATGTCACCATTCTCCACAATTTTATTGGCCAGGAAATTTACAGCGGTTGAATTAAAATTACATTGAACTAACCAGTGGTTGATGTCCCCAATATTTCCGCTACAGTCATAGAATGGACTATCAACAATTTTCATTTTATATAATAACTAGCTGACCCAGCAAACGTTGTTTTGCCATATAAATTATCAATTTTTGTCCAAAAAATAAAAAGAAAATGTCTGGATAGGGCCACTCTTATCACCTAGGGGTATAAAAAATAGCCTACGACCTATTCTCAGACCTACCAAATATACACCAAAAATTTCATAAAAATCGGTCAAGCCGTTTCGGAGGAGTTCGATAACAAACACTGTGACACGAGATTTTTAGATATTAGATGATTGAAAGGCGCCGTGGCCAAAGAGGCAACGAATATATGTTACGAACATCTGTCTGTTGTAGGACGGAAATTCGAGAAAGAATGGTTTGGCGGCTATATATGAGACAGTACTGATAATTTTGTATTTGCCATTCTTCTTCGCATATCCATTCTGGCATTGGAAATTAGGTCATAATATGGTAAATACTCAAGTCCAGTACCATTCATATTTTTAGCAATTAAGTCTGCTGCATCATTGCCAATTATTCCGGAGTGTCCCTTTACCCAATGCTCTCAGCTTTGTAACTTTTTTCTAAATATCCGTTATTATTTTATAGTTCATAATGTGTTTTCTAGGGTGGTCCTTAAATTAGGGTAAAATTTTTTTTTCATAATTTTCTTTGGGGCACCCTGGCATTTTGATCTACTCTATTAAAAAGAATTACTGTAATTTTTTGGGATTTTTTAACTCAGTTTTAGGGGTCGCTAACCGCCCCGTAAAGTTTCAAAATTAAAAAAAAAACTAGTTAGGAATTAATAATTAAATTCAGTTACAAAAGAAATTATGTTCATTAAACATGTAATTAATATGTACAACTGTACAGCAATTACAATGTTATATATAAAATAATATAAATGAGAGAGTTGTTAATAAAATACAGTTGAGATGAAAGTGGGGGACAATGTACTGTCCTATTTTATTAATTTACTTGATGATCAATGTAATTTTGATGTTCATTTGATTTATTTTGATAAAAATGTTGCAAAAATTCTCGATTATCTTGAAAATTCAAGACTTGATAGCGTAAATAAAAACATTATTTAAAAATCTGAAATATTTATGGAAGTCTTTTTTTATATCATAGAACAAAATAAGAGGGTGTCCAGGGTAAATTTTAAAAGTTAGTTTTTAAGGAAAACCCTAGTGTTTTCTTGGGTTTGAAATTGCTGCTAGGGCAGATTGAGAGTCTGACATGATCAACATTGTTGCAAATGAGTTATGATTTTCGATCGCCCATTCTAGACCTTTATCAATAGCTAGGGATTCTGCCGTAAAATATTATTAATGAATATTTTTTAAAAATTTTAAAGAAAATTTTGGCATTTATTTTTTATAAGACTTGATATATATCATATTAGAGTTATCACATAAGTTTATATACTGATATTGAAAGAGATAGTGAAGCGTTTCATTAACAGGCTTTGTGTATTTTTTTACACAGATATTTTAGCAATTATTTTTACAAATTTTTTCAAAAGGTTAATGTGAATCTAAAAGAACAAATTTTGAAGTTTTAATAAGAAGGTATTAATAAGGAGAATATAAGTAGGAATTGTAAAATCTGTAACACAGATTTCTTAAAACTAATATAAATACGAATTGAAAAGTCCGAGGATGAAATTTATTGATGCACCCAATACATAATACAATATATTTTCGATATCAGCATTTCTATACGGCTTACGCAACACCACAATAAAAATAATTCACTTAGATTGTAATAATAGCAGAAACGATTGAAATAACGATAAAGTTGAACGAGGAAGAGTCCGTATGATTTTTATAACAGGAAACTGGAATCAAGTCCTTTTTTATACGACCTTTGTGATATTTCCAATTGAAATGCCTTTTTAAAATACCTATAGAGAATTTAACATATAGCTAAGGACATTTCATGTTTCATTTCTTAATTGTTCGCGCAGACATCACTAATTACCAGAGGAAACACACATCGCATTGCGCTCCAGTATTCCCGACTGTTTACCTCATACATGTCTTAAATATTCAAATATGCAATTGATTCACTAAACAAAGTGCTCCTGTAATTTTACGTGCTTCTTCATATAGTTCTGTGACCAATGATAATGACTAGAATTTCACAGACTGGATGTAAAATTACATGAGGGCTAACGGGTGTAGCAGAATAAGCATGGTAAAATGGTCCCAGAAGCGTTTGGGCCTAATTCGGTGTCAGTAGATCTGCACTCAGTGTGGATAATTACATTGTATTTTAACAGACAGTTGACGTAAAATCACATAAGGCAGGAATAAATTCGAAAGTTATGTACATTTTCATGTGGCATGTATTTGTATGTAGCGATTTCTTATTACATTATTTTAACAGTAAAATTCCATGAATTTTAATGTAATGAGGCTGCAATTTTACGTGCACTTTTTTCAGTGTTGGCAGCTTGTAAAGCCATCGATACCATACCGTCCACGATAGGTTAATAAAAATAGTGAAATAACCCCAATAACGTGGGGCATCAATCAGCAGGAGATTAACGCAGCCGAGAGAAGATCTGTTGAGGGCTGAAAGATGTGTGCGCCGCGACGGTGGCTGTTGTTTTAGCTCATTGGGCGCCGACCGGATGCCCGGCCAGTGCTACAATCGATACGAGTCCCCAACCAATCCCGCTCTACTACAAACCTGCCTTCTTTTGTCTTTACCAGAACAATGGAGGAGCGATCGTTTTGTTTTTCTCCACGTGTGTTGGGTTTTTATTTTACATGTTTGTTTATATTAGTATACACACAGCGTGCTTATTGAAACCACTCGGTTTTTACTCCATTCACTAATTAATTTACGCAATCGACTTCGTAAGGTGCATTTTTAATGGGTTCATATTATTCGGATGGATGTTCCACATTTTGCGCGAAATGTAAACTTGCGGCGAGTGCATTACTTGAACGACACAATACTAGGTACGTTTTGTGTGTCTGTGGAAGCTTGGCGTATCGAACCATACAGGGTCCTCGTCGGAATCATCCGGGCTTTCTTATCTCAGGACTCAGAAGCGGGATTATTCGAAATCCAAACTAAGTGGTACTTTTACTATTACAGTAGTACATTGTAGTTGCTTATTTCTATAGTCAATTTCCAACTTTCTTCGGAAGATCATTTTTATTTTAAGTTTTTTCGTTATTTCCCAGTGTCTCACCTCTAATAAAGATGGACAAGTGACAGTATTTTAAGAATGCCTACTTGAACAATAAATAAAAAGAACTACTGGCTGAGTACTTCATTCCCATGGCTCCACGTTAAAGTGAATTGCGTCATCTATCTCAGGTTGCAACAAGTCTGTACAAAAATATTTTACTAAAATTTTAACAGCAACAAACTAGTTTACAAAATACGGGCCAATACATACAAGGTGATTCATAAGGAATGGGTAATATTTTACCTGTAGATTTTATAGCGGAAAACATTAATTTTTTGCTTAATAACTGGGGGTCAAATATAATACTTACTGAGATGTTAGAGTGTTAAAGTTATAAAAATAATTCAGTAATGTTCTTATATTTCACTTATTCTTTCACACATAAACATAAAAGTCGATACAATTAGGTTTTTTGACGTGAGAAAATCGAATAAGCTATTAATTTTGGTGTATCAGATAGAGGGCGCTAGGTATGCTGTCTTGGTTTAACAGAATCCGTCATAACTTTTTTGTACTTCGTTCATTTATAATCTCATTGCAAATTGTTTATTTAACCATCATTTTTAAACAAAAAAGGGATACTAGTTTTATCTCCAGAAAATGCACCCTTATAGAGATATTTACATTTTAGAAAATCCTGCGTCTTTTTTTAACTTTTTTTGCAGTCCTCCCAAAAATGCATATTATGTAATATTCTATTCTTCCTTTTAACAAAAAATAACTTTTAATACCAAATATATGTTGAAGTTAAATGGTTAAATAAAAAATTTGCAATGAGATTATAAATTAACCTTTTTAAGCATGGTGGTACACCGTTTGAACCATGCAAACTGACTCGTTTAGTGCATGGTGGTATAAATATGCTATGCACTATGCATATTGTATATGCACACTGTATACACGAAAATAAAATGGTGTACTAGTCTTCAATGTGGGAAAGTCCCTGCAAAATTTTAGAGTGTTCTGAGGTAATTTAGTATATTAAATTATTAGTAAATTTGCGAAGATACACCACTGTTATTGACTAGGTCAGTAATAGGGCGACGAACTTACTTGTGAAAGAACATATTGGAGTTGTTTACATTTCCTTAATTGGCATAAAAAGTGAAGCCGGCGAGTGCGGTCAAAGTGCCGTGTTCTTCGATTCGGTCGAACAATCAGGACACCGGCGTGTTATTGACGGGTTTAACTAAATATCTCAGAGTTCACTAGCATAGGGTCAATGTCTTTTCGATTTATTTCGCTATTTTGTAGTGTGATTTGATTAAAACCAAGTCACTTCTACCCTCTCCAGCTTTTCGGTCAATAATGTCAATCCCAAGTCTGATAAAGTGATATGGTTGTACCGCGTTACATCAGATTGGTTAAAGTCATTGGCGGCGCATATCTACAAAAAAATAAGGTCATTTTTTGGTGATTTTTTTAAATTTTTTTCGCATGTCATGGTAGATCACGTTTTATACTGTGTACACTGTAATGTATACTATGTATATGGTACCACGCCAAAGTATACACTTAAAACAAAAAATAAATCTCCACTAATGCAACTAAACATTTTATTGCTTAGCAATCCCCAATAACAAAAATAAAACAGATGAATTAGAACAAAATATGAAAGGTTAACGAAGTACAAAAAAGTTATGACGGATTCTGTTAAACCAAGATAGTACACGTAGCGCCCTCTATGCGATACACGAAAAATGATAGCTTATTCGATTTTCTCACGTCAAAAAACCTAATTGTACCGACTTTTATGTTTATATGTGGAAAAATAACTGACATATAACATTACTATGTTATTTTAATAACTTCAACACCGTATTAATATTTGACCCCCAGTTATTAAGCAAAAAATTAATATTTTTCGCTCTAGAAACTGCAGGTAAAATATTACCCATTGCTCATGAATCACCCTGTATACAGTGTGCCATTGAAATGAAACAGACAGAATTTTAGGTAGTTCAAATTGATTGTTTTTACAAACACTCAGACAAATTAACTTCATTTTCAAGGGGACATATTTTGCAATATGACTTATTTTCAAATCGCTCCATCTCTTCACGATGTAACCACAGGTCCTGAAATTTTAAGTGGAATATTAGGGCACCTCATTTGAAAGGTCTTCCTCCCCTGAATATCATGCAACAGTAATGTTTAAATTCCATGAATTCACTTTTAAGATATTCAAAATTCAAGTTGCAAAAGCGCCTTTTATACAGATAAAAAAATTCATATAAATATTTTTTCCTGCATTTCTGATAGATATGTATTCAAGGCAAGAAATGTTCTATGAAAGATAACTTTTTTAAAGTTTTTGCGAACTGTTATCCTACTAAAGCTATTTCTAATAAAAGCAATAATCTCGTCTTCAGTTCAGCCAATATCACAGAGTCAGCTGGTTCGGAATTCTGGTTAGTTTTATTCTCAATGATTAATACAATTGCGAAAAAGTAGCAATAATCACCGTTTTTTTTTACAAAATAAAAAGTGCGGCAACAGCATAAAAAATTATTCAAAAAACAACATCTGGATAGGCACGTAAATAAAAAATACATTTTGGAATTAACAGAAAAGTTAAAGGAATCTTCATTGAACTTTTCGAATTTACTGACTTTTCCCTGACATTTTTAGGCAACTTCAAATTCCCTGACTTTTTCAGGTTCTCTGTGGCTACTGTTACCATCATCAGTAGAACGATTTGTTCACCTAATCCTAGGTTTAGGTGAGCCATGGACCACCTGACCCACCCCCTAACGACGCCACTGCCAAGCGTGCTCACCACCAATACCAACACATTTTAACCCGCTGCGCTACCGTGCAATTACATGTACAGGGTGGTCGCGCGAACATTAGAACGTCATTTAACTTCGTTATTGTTGGAGTTACGTTTCCAAAAATTATTTCAAAAAACAATTGAAAGTCGCACTCGGGAGATATGAACTGTACTTACACACCATATATTTTACACCACCTGAAAGGCCATAAAAAAGCTTTTTAAAGATGTAAAAAATATGTATAAGATTTATATACAGAATGACCCATTTAAAAGCGGAACACCTCTCTAAAATTTTTATTTATTGTGCGATTTGAATAAAATTTTACTCAAGTATAGAACAAATTAAGATCTAATTATGACCAGAAAAACATTCGTCTCCTTCAAATGCAAAGCCACCTGCGATACCAAAGGAAGAAATCAAAAAATCATATTAGGCATTTGTTTTTCTGGTCATAGTTAGATCCTAACTTGAGTAAAATTTAATTTAAATTGCAGAATAAATAAAAATTTCAGAGAGGTGTTCCGCTTTTAAATGGGTCACTCTGTATATATATATTTTTTATCTAATTTACTATAAATTTACAATGTATCAAATCTGCAGTCGAAAACAAATGATCATTTAAAGTAAACAATGAGTCAGTTCTGTCAGATATTTGTTGGTAAGTAATTTCACTTTGTTTTAAATAAAATTGAAAATTTCAATGATTGATATATATTTTTTGGGCTACCATAACTAATGGTAAAAAAAATATAAAATTTAATATCTAGTATAATTTTTAAGAAAAGTACTGTGTTTTATGTATTACTTCCACATCCAGGGGAAGTATAGTAGCGACAAAAACATTTAAAAAAATTTGTATTGTTCAAATAGGCTTAGAATGTCATGAAACGTCGAGATTTTAAGCTTAAGCGAAAAAAAATTCTGTCTGTCGCTCTGTCAATCTGTCGGTCTCTATGTAACTTTTTTTGTGTGCACGATTACTCTGGAACCGTTTAAGATATTGACTTGAAATTTGGTATACGTTTGTATTTTAAAGTAATCTAGAACTAGATTTTCATCGTATTCTGTTGAAGGGTTGGGGGTAAATTGAGGTAAATGGGGGTTAATAGATAAATCAAGCAGGTAAGAGTCCATGAAATTGATATTTAGTATATATAAGAGAAGTTGTAAGGTTTCAAACAATTTTTTGGCATTAGCCACCTCCATTACCACCCCCATCCCTTTATTAAAGGTAGTGAAAAGAAATTGTGATTTAGTGTGTGTACAAGAACCAAAAATATTTTTTTACAATTATTTCCACATACAAAATTTTTTCGTTGTGAGAGACTTAGATGGAAAATCTAGATCTGGAAGTATTCTGCTTCCTTCCTGCGGTTTCATTAAAAAGCCTTTTCATGACCTTTCAGGTGATGTAAAAATATACAGGGTGTTCCACTTGAAAAAACAAAGCAAAGTTCATATCTCCGAAATGCGACTTTTAATTGTTTTTCTTAACTGTTTTTTTGGAAAATATATGTAATTTTCTGTAACAACTATTAGTCTTGAACTTTTTTACGTAACTCCAAAAATAACGAAGTTAAATGAGGTTCTAGTGTTCGCGCGACCAATCTGTATATGTATAGAAATAAATATGCTCAAAAATCGGTTTTATATTTTTTTATTTTGTAATTGAAATAAAATAATACTGTGATTTTTTTTACTTTCATTAACAAAAGTAGTGGCGTCAAAATGTGACATCATCGTAAGTATACTAGATTTTTCAAAAGCAAGCTGTACTATACATATAAGAATAAAGATAGGTTTTATAAGATAATGTTTTGATAATTCACAGCTGCACAAAATAAAAAAAAATGTATGTATTTTGACGTATTGAACACGAATCAGTTGTCCGTTTTGCTCCATCACCCAGCCATTTTTTGCAAATCGCGAAAATAACCTGAAAAAACCTTATAATTTAGGTTATTTTCGCGAAAATTTCAGTGTATTAATATTGCAAAGGCGTATTTGTTCATAATCACACCTGTTCAAAACAAAAGTAAAAAGCGTCATTTTCTATTTGTCTATATATATTTTTTTTTATTTGAATTTCGAGCCAAGTACTACGTAATATTTTTTTCTTGGCAATGTTCGATAATTTTTTCAAATTTTTTGTTCATTATTTTGCTGCAGATTTTTAGCCCTCGCCCTTAAATTTCTGGAATAATACCGTAACAGATATTGGAAATGGGCATCCAAAAATACTTTGATGTCCATTTCAAATAATTCCCTTTAAGGGTATTTTGCACAAGCTTACCCAGCTAGACCCGTTAAAATAAGTTATTTATATTGTTGGTTGCCATCAATATAAAAAAGTTAAGAGAGATTTATGGTTTCAAGTTGGATGTCTGGCGAAACGTAACCTTCCTTATACGGTAGTTACGATACAAGATGCCAAATCAGGACATATTTTGATTTTTTTATGAGATGTATACTGTTAATTAATTTGCATTACTTATTACTTTTGTCATACTCTTTCGTAACTTTATTTATACATGCGAGTTTTAATTGAAATGTTTAACATAAGTATTCACGATGAGAATTATAAAATTAATTAAATTTATCTTCTAGGACGGTCACGAATATTTACAGAATTTTTAATAAAAAATCCTGGAATTAAAATTAAGTTATAAAATAAACACTTTCTCTTAATGCCATTGTTAATGCCTTTCAGTTTTCTAAATAAGACTTGACTTTATTAAAAGGGCCTCCTGTAATACTATATTTTAATTTTTGAAGTAACATCTATTTCGTATAAGGTGTTTGTCTGATCTTTTGGTTGCAATTTAGGTTTCAGTTTTGTAAAACAAACAACCAAAAGATCTGACAAGCACCATATACAAAATAGATTGCAACAACTGTAATAATATTTATAGGCCAAACAAAACAATATCTACATAAAAGAATATATAAACATAAATATAATATTAAGACACATAACCTCAAAACACGCCTTAGAAAATTGTCCTAGCTTTAACTTTAATAATATCAGTATTTTAGAAAAAGAACCAAACCTTCACCCAAGAACATTACATGAAATGTTACAAATTAAAAGGCATACTAACGCAATCACCTACCGCACTGATATAGCGAAACATATTTCAATCTATTAAATTAAATATAAAAAGATAATATAATTACATAACTTAAATATTTTTACATCTTTCCACCAAGTTTGCTAAATATAGTAATATTAAACCGTAAAATCTCACACCACCCTTAAACAAAAACTTCAAATCTAATACACATAAATTAAGTCGTATCTACATAACATACATTCAACACAGACAGGCAATACTTAATGTCAGTTTTTAGTTGCTTTTAAACATTCATATATAATACACCTAAAATGTAAATAGTTGTAGTGTGCAATTCAACAATATTAACTAATGTAAGTAATTTATAACCATGTGTATAAATAATAGCATTTAAAAAAATATATATTTGTATTCACTTAATTGTAGTTATCTGACGATGGTTGAATAAACCGAAACGTAAGAAAAGAGACCGATAACCCAGGATATACCTACATCAAGTTAAGTTAAATACTATTGTTATTTGTGTCTGCTAGCTATATTAAGTAAGTTATTATGTCAGATAAATATAATAAAACATCTGTAACTACTCTTATACTAATGATATTGCTTTTCAATTCATAAATAAAATAAATATCAACCAAAACTCTTTCAACGTACTTAATTTCTGAATAAGTAAGCGAGTAAAAGCTATGTTTAACCAGTTGTTTTCAGTTTGAATAGCCACACTTTGGTGGATAATTATTAATTTGCTCTTTTAGTAGTGTTATTAAATCCATTTACATAAAAAAATAACAATTACACTTAAATTTCATTCCACCCATTTTCCACGATGACCACGGTACACTGAAGCCAAGCACCGCGCGATTTGCCGTTCTAACCATGTATAACGCGCCATCTCTTGCCAATTCCGCCAAACTCTACTAGGAAGAGTTTTTATTACGCAGGGTAAGCGAACTAATCGTTACTTCGTCGTATTGAGAGTTTGATGTCGCACTCTCGGAACGTTGTATTTTAGATTTATTTAAAGGCTAGTAGCTGTAGGTGTAATAATTTTGATAGCAAAACATTAAAATACAGTCGGAGAGCGAAACTCTTGAAATATGCAAAATAAAAGTGGCCTATGCAACTCGCGAAATACAAAACTGAAGTCACATTGTTACGTAAAATGACCTGCCGAATTCGATTATGGAGGTCGCGATTTGATTCGGCTTTGCGAAATCGGAAAAATCGCGTTTTTTCATTTTCTTATAAATATCTTTAGAAAATACAGTATTCTACACTTCTTATTCCACAACTTTGTGTTCAACCATTGTCTCGGCTTGAAAGTTTGGACACACACTCTGAAGCATGATGAATGGATTGCCATACACAAAATTGCACCAAAATAAAATATCTAATACAAACATTTTTTTTTCATTGAAGCTCACGTGGACCTTTCAGTAGATGTACTGAGAATAACTTGTATCAAGAAAACTTTTTGGAGATAAAGTACAGGGGATTTGGAGTTTTCTCCAATACTATGGCAGATAGACAAAAACCAATATAAGCGATGTCCTGAGCTCGATTTTCGAAAATCAAACAATGGAGCAAACCGCGATCGCCTATCTTCTTCGACTACCGAGCTACAGAGCGTTTTTGGAAAATTGGCATTTTTGTATGACCTCTATATCTCAATTACCAAGTGTCAAATTGAAAATCGAGTAACACATTCAAGGCACTTTTTTGAGGAGAATCCGTTGGTGATAAGAAGAAAATTATGCGTGCCGCAGTTTTCGAGATATCGGCATAACTTGTGTTTTATTAAATGGAACACCCTGTAAATTATTTCATTATTCGATCACAACTTAAATTAGCCATCCAACTGTATAACATATGTTATATTTATCTCTAGAAAAAGTGTTTTTTTTTCGAAAAATTTAATATATTTGTGAGGAGGCCATGGAAAACTCTATTAACAACAATAACACTTCTTATAAAATAATTTTGCAAAAATAGGAAAAACTAAACTACAATAAATGTTCGAATTGTCTTCCATTGACATCTATGCATATGTATCGCATTTTTAATATTTATAATGGTTTAAATTGAACCATTATAAATATTAGAAATTCGATACATATGCATAGATGTCAACTTAAATTAGTTATCCAACGATATATCATATTTCATATTTATCTCTAGAAAAAGAGGTTAATTTTCGAAAAATTTAATATATTTGTGGGGAGTCCCTGGAAAACTATTAACAACAACAACACTTCTTATAATATAAAATAATTTTGCCAAAAAAAAGAAAAAATAAACTACAATAAATGTTGGAATTGTCTTCCATTGACATTTATGCATATTTATCGCATTTCTAATATTTATTGAGAAGGCCATGGTAACAAAAAAAATTGAAATAATCGTAATGTTAAAAACTAATTTGTGAGTTAATTATAAGTGAGCAGGCCCGTGGAGAGCTAGTACGGGCCCATGGGTAAAATCAAATTGGCGGGCCCCCTTTGGCTAGGACAAATCAAAAATACTAATTTTCAATACACAATCTGAAATACAATCAATCATGGGCGCAGCCAGGGGGGAGCCATGCCCCCAAGCCGTCTTCCATGAGCCAAAAAATAAACAAGTATAATCTCTATCAGTACAAAGCAGTATTTAAACTATCCCTTGAAATAAATATTTTGTAATTAATGCCAATATTATCTAGTAGAGGAATCTACTACTCATCCTCTGGGGAGGCCGGTTCTATTGCCCCCCCCCCAGATGAATTTTCTGGCTGCGCCATTGCAAACAATACAAAAATGTATTTAACAGTGATGGTGCCGGGCCCCGGGGCTGCAGGCCCGGCTACCTCCCCCTGTCGTCAGGCCTGTAAGTGAGCATTATTAAAAACCGCTGCCCAAGGAATCACTACTTCCACATCCAGATTCTCTATCGAAGTCACTCACAACGAAAAAACTTTGTATTTGGAAATAAGTTCCATAAACTTTAATAATATAATATTTGAAATCCTCTACCCCAAAAACCCATAAAACGATACCCCACATAGGTAGTGGGGTGGGGGTGGTAATAAGGGGTGGTAGTGGGTGAAGTAAAAATATATTTTGAGGTTTCTGGTTCTTGTACATACACTAAATCACATTTTTTTTCATCCCCTTTAAAAATGGTGGGTGGTAATGGGGGTGGCTAATGCCAAAAATTTTTTTTGAGACCTTACCTTCTCTTGTATATACTAAATGCTAATTTTATGAACTCTTACCTGCTTGATTTACCCATTTACCCCAAATTTACCTCAACTTACCTCCCAACCCTTCGACGGAACAAGATGAATCTAGTTCCAGATCTCGTTAAAGTACAGATGTGTACCAAATTTCAAGTCAATATCTTAAACGGTTCCAGAGTAAACGTGCGCACAAAAAAAGTTACAGACAGACCGACAGACAGAAAATTTTTTTCGCTCAAACTTAAAATCTCGACGTTTCATGACATTCTAAGCCTATTTGAACAATAAAAAAATTTTTAAATTTTTTTGTCGTTACTATACTTCCACTGGATGTGGAAGTAAAATGGTTCGATTTAGTAATGGTGAAAAATATGATATGTTTAAGTGTTTTATAGAATGCGGAGAAGATTCAAATTTAGCTTCCGAGCTTTATTTTAATAGGTAAGTTATAGACAGCATGTAATATTAGATTATACGCTGGTGCAATTTGGGTACATCTTGCAGGGAACTGAAATAATACTCTTTATTTCTGTTACTACTGGTTATCGTATATTCACCATTCAGGGGCGGCAAGGGCCGGGCAACCCGGGTGGCTGCCCGGGGCGCCGGCTCAGAGGGGCGCCAAATTGAGGACAATAATTGCTTAATTTTTTTTGTACCCTTTTTATTAGTTTTCTTTGGAAGATAATAGCAAATAATATTAGTATCTATGTCAGTTGAAATGGTAAAAATGCAGAACAGTCGAATAACATTAAAATAACTTAAATAATTCAAAAATGTAACAAACATTTTTGTTTAGATATGAGATAACTCACTACTCATACCTCAAGCTTCCCGCCCTATTATTGACACACGTAGTTGATCATTAAAGATTTTGGATAAACAAAGGCCGGCAACATGCACTTTCATTCAGAAAAAATTCAAAATACAGATGGTGTAGACAAAATATTTCATGTTACATAGTGATTACACAGGTCTAGAAAAAATGATCTTGCCCTAAGGTTCTCATCTAACTCTTTTGAAGTAAATTTTTTTCTATTGTGTCAGTTTTCCTGTACTATCTCTTTCATCCCCTAAAAAGGGCAAAAAAGGTCTCGTCCAACTTTGCTAAGTATTTTGACACACTGAGGCCAATTTTGGACACAATTTTTTTTCTGTCGCGTTAGTTTCCCTATACCACCATCATCTTTTATACCCTAATTTGTTTTTGTGTAAAACTGGTTTCCGCAAAGCCATTTTTTGCTAGTTTTTTTAGGGGATAAATTGACATGAAAGAAGTGTGTCAAAATACTTCAGAAAAGTTGGACCGGAACCTTAGGACAAACAAGACCTTTTTTGGCATCTTTTAGGGGATAAAAGTGGAAACTGATATGATAGAAATTTTTTTTGTCCAAAATTGGTTTCAGCGCGTCAAAATACTTCAGAAAAGTGAGAACCTTAAGACAAGACTATTTTTATAGACCTGTGTTATTATTAATAAAATATTGTAAATACACATTGTTGTGTCAACATAAATTACTTGAGAATGGTTTATCGAAATGCAATAAGAATATTTTTTTTATTTCTAAAGATCTGAAAATTATTTTTTTAAGAACTTTTAGAAATATGTAAAAAATTAAAAAGTTTGAGCGACAGCCACCCCCTAAAACTATCCCTTAAGCGGCGGTCGGAAGATATTGCAGAAGAATTGACATTTATTGTTCCCCTTTAAAGGGGTATAATTTCCTTATTATTCATTGAGGGTTCCTTTATTTTTAGATGCACTATCAGCCACATAAATATCGAGAGATAACTTAAAAAGTAGTGATCGGGGGGGTTCGAAGGGAGATCCTTGGACTTCTGTGAAATTTCCGTGTTTATCTCAGGGAGGGGCACCAGAAGGTGCTCCCGCCCGGGTGGAAAATTTACCTTGAGCCGCCCCTGTCACCATTACTTCTCTTACAACAATGTTACAACAAATCAATGCACCCTAGCCCGTGGCATGATCTTAATTTCGACATAAAACAATTGCTTATACTACTAATTAATAAATTTTATTTATTTAAATATTTAAGCTATATATACACTAAGTTAAGGTAGGCTCACACTAAGCAATACTTTGTGCCAAAAGTGCCGCCTAAACAATATTTTTAGATATCCAGATAAGAGACAGTCAGACATAAAAATATTCATAAGGCTACAACAAAATTTAAAAGAATTTGGATCATTTGTAAAACCTCGAGCAAAAATATAATAAAGCAGGTAGAGAAGCTGTAGAAAACATTGTCTTAGAAACTGTAAGAGAAAATCCTAATATATCGTCCCGCGAAATACAGGAAAATTTAGGAATCCCAAAAGCAACTACGTTACGTTGCTTAAAAAAAAAATAAATTCAAACCTTACAAAATTAGGATTAGTCACCGTCTATACCCAAAAGACTTTCAAAAGCGTATTGATTTTTGCCAATGGTTTTTGCGTCAGTTCAGTCAAGTACCAGGATTTGAAGAAACAATTATACAGTGTTGGGCAAATGTGACACCTGATTTCTGGCTAAACTATAAGTTCGATTAAAAAATACCCTTAACAAAAGTTTTTGTAGCATTTTCATTCTATTCAGTGACGTACGTTGATTTCCAACATCTACTCTGTTTTCGAGATATGACGTCATCGGCAGTTTTTTAAACGGATGACCATGTGTATTTTTACATTTTCAGATAGACACTTTTTCATCAGTTATAGCTTGTGGTTTTTTAAATATTAAATAAAATAATAAAATAAAGTGTAATAAATATTTATTAGTTAATGATAATTAAATTTCTTATTACAAAATATTGAGCACTTAAAGAGTTTTGAATAGCATGCTGTGATATTTCTTGAACAGCCATCCTAATTCGATCTTCCAACTCTTCTAACGACTGAGGCTTGGTCTATATAGACAACGGATTTTAAATGACCCCAAAGAAAATAGTCTAAAGGACTTAAATCTGGCGATCGCGGTGGCCATTCAATATGCCCTCTTCGACTAAAAACGAATATTTTTTTATCAGATAGCCCTGTTGACAATAATTAAAATGTAAACAGCCATCTCTTTGCTTTATTATTTTATTTAATATTTAAAAAACCGCAAGTCGCACACCGGCCAAACCCCATATCACTATAATTGATGAAAAATTGTCTATTTGAAAATGTAAAAATATATAGGGTCATCCATTTAAAAAAACTGCCGATGACGTCACATCTCAAAAAATAGGATAGCTGCTGAAAATCAAAGTACGTCACTGAATAGAATAAAATTACTACAAAAACTTCTGTTAAGGGTATTTTTTAATCGAACTTAGTTTAGCCAGAAATCGGGTGTTTCCACACATTTGCCCAACCCTGGATGGACGGGGCCCGTATAAGCAGTGCTGGAATTTTTAATCGGCATAATAATCACCATTGGGCCATGAAAATCCGCACATAACTGCTACAGTTAATCGTCCAGGACGATTTGGATTTGGTGAATGGTGTGGTTTTTTGGGATATCAAATAATAGGTCTTCATTTTTTTTCACGGTAATTTGAATACCGAAAATTTTATTAACATTCTACGCCAAGAAATAGAGTCCTTTGTAGACAATATGCCTGTAAAACAATTTCAAAGATTAATTTACCAACATGATGGCGCCCCAGGTCATACGTCAAATGAAACACGAAATTATTTAAATGCTTAATTTGGGGAGGATTGGATATATATAACTCAGGACTAGTTTATCAATGTCTGGTTAGCTAAGTTAACTAAATTGATAACTAACAATTAATTTAATTAACTGAACATTAATAAACAACAAAGTAGTTTAGATATTGTTTAATTTTTAGGAAATAATGGTCCTATTTTGTGGCCAGCTAGATCTCCCGATATAGCCCCTGCCGACCTTTGGCTTTGGGGTTATTTAAAAAATACTATACAACGTGATCTACCATGACATGCGGAAAATTTTACGGTAGGTTGTCCCCACCGAAAGAAGTTTAAAAAATTAAAAATTAAAAAAAAATGACCAAAAAAATTACCTTATTTTTTTGTAGAAATGCGCCGCCAATGACTTTAACTAATCTAACGTAACGCGGTACAACCATATCACTTTATCAGACTTGGGATTGACACTACTGACAACAAAGCTCGATAAGATAGAAGTGACTTTTTGGTTTTAATCAAATCACACTACAAAAATAGTGAAATAAATCGAAATAAATCGAAGACATTAACCCCATGCTGAAACGACAAGCAGATATACGAGATATTTAGTTAAAATACAATTATTAGGAAATTGTAAAAGTAATTTGTTATATTTATCTGTCAAAGGAAATAATTTAAGTGAATCTAATCTATAATTGTCTAAAGGACTATTTTTAATAAAACAATTAACTGACAAATTAGTCTTGTTATCAATTATTCGAGCTCCTTTAAGATCAACAACTAAACCAAAATGAGACAAGAAATCTGCTCCGACTATCGGTATGTCAACGTCTGCTATATTGAAAACGAAAGGAAATAATCTACGTAAGTTTAGATTGACTTTTAACAATTTCTTACCGTATGTAAAAATGGTTGAACCGTTAGCCGCGGTTAATATCGTATCAAAATTCTTTTTTAAATCTGTGAAAGCATTGCGTGGCACCACAGATAAATCGGCACCAGTGTCAATTAGGAAGTTCAGGTTGTTAGATCTATCGTAAATAAAAAGTCGACGACGTTTGCTGTTAGAAATGTCAAAATCAGACGTCATAGAATTATCAAACTTCAGTCATCTTTGAGAATTATCAGATTTTTTACAATTCTTACTGAATTTGCACCATTCACCTCCACAACGATAGACATTGGCACCATAAAGTTGATGGTAGTAACAAATAGTATTGTCTGTACGATCAAATTTATTGGAAACATTATTACGGCTGGGTGAACGATTGCGATTAGTGGTACGAGTTTGTGAATTGCTTCTACTTTTGCAATTGTTGCAGCATGAAGTAGAAGGTTGAGGCTCGAAGGATTGATTGGAAAGTCTGGATTCTAAAGAGTTTAATCGAGAATTAAAAATTTCTTGTTTTTGTAATACTTGATTAATTGAATCATGGAAAGTGATTGAAAAATTTTTGATAGTGGTAGTTAAATCTGATAACGGGGTTGACTCAGATTCAAGAGGATTTTTGGAGTACGATGCAACCATTGAATTTTGACAGGACTCCCAGATCTGATCTGCAATATCTAGAATCTCTTTTGTGTCTGTTTTCCCTGAAGCTGTAATGGCAATATATACTGTTTGAGGTAAACGTCTTTTCCATAGCTTTATCAATAAATCTTGACTAACCATGCTGAATCCTCCAACCATATTCAGCATGGATCTATAGAAATCTGAAGGTTTCAGATCGCCCATTTGGGAACCTGATAACAGATCATTCAGACGTTTTTCCTCACTCGATGATAAACGTGAAATTAAAACTTTCTTTAAATTTATATAGAGATCCGTTTCCGGGGGATTAGATATTATATCGTATATATTATCTATCACATCTAATGGCAAATTAGCTATAACCTGATCATACTTTTTCTTATCATTGACAATTTTTGCAACAGAAAACTGTGATTCAATCTGGGTAAACCAAATTTCTGGTTTTGATTTCCAGAATGGGGGTAATTTGACAGAGGTGACATAATGGGTTTGAGGAAAATCCTCGTCTGAAGGTTGTCTTTGCATAACTAATCGATTGTGATTGATTGATTGATTTACTACTCTCTTAGATAAAAAAGGAAATGTACTTTAACTCACTCACCGACAGATGACAGTACTTGTAATGTACAACTTCAGTTGATTGAATTAGGAAATTACCATAAATTATAGGAACATCTATTCAAATTTGGAACCTCTATTCAAAATTCATCGGAAAATTCTTCTCTTCATAAAATGGTCAATTTATAACGGTAGTTGATATATTGAATCTCTTCTGGTATATATTTATCACGTTGGACATAAAATTTTCACTTCTGGCATATATTTATGACATTGGACATAAAATTTTCACGTCTGGCATATATTTATCACGTTGGACATAAAATGATCACGTCGGGGTCACCAAATTTATAGCGTTATCGCTATAAATAAAATTAAAATCGAAGTTAATATTCGTATATTTGTTTTTAATACATGTTCATATTTTATGTGATATTAGTATTTTTTAGTATATTGATATTGTATTTTTTATATCGAATGTTTTATATTTTTCCTAGCGACTCCATGGAAACTTCTCCATTATGGATCGAGTTTTCCTTTTTGTTTCTTAGCGACTCCATGGAAACTTCTCGCTTTTGGAACTTCTCGATTTCCAGTGAGTGAGTCGCTATAGTCGCTATAAACCCCTAAGGGGTCAATAACCCCTAAAAGGGGTTATTGACCGGTTTAACTAAATATCTCGTATATCTGCTTGTCGTTTCAGCATGGGGTTAATGTCTTCGATTTATTTCGATTTATTTCACTATTTTTGTAGTGTGATTTGATTAAAACCAAAAAGTCACTTCTATCTTATCGAGCTTTGTGTGTAACCCTAAAAGGGTTACACACGATCCAATTTTTTTTTAAAGTATAGTTTGGGATGTCCAGAAATATATGCCAACTATCCGCACGCGTGACAGGTAGGGAACACACTTTAAAATTAAAAAATCGTCCATTTTTTGCCATTTTTCGCATTATTTGCAATATAACTCGTAAATGAAGCATTGTTCGAAAATATATCAAGTAATAGGAAAGTTGAGAAAATTGATTTTGAACATTTTATTATTCTTGATATTTTTCCAGAAAATTCTTCGTTTAAGAGCTACAGACGAAAAAACAATGCTATTTTTTATTTTTTTATTTTTTTTTTAAGTGAATATAATAAATATTAATACGAAATATGTCATCGGTATAATGTAAATTATGTTTAAATGTCCAATTTACAGTTGAAATAAAATATATTTACAGACTTATATATGATTTATGTGTTAAACAGAAAAAAAATAATATAACTTTTCAGGTATTGAGGTATTAAAATGATGGAAAAATAAATAAACAAATATATATTTTTACAAACAGAAATACACACACACAACTTCTTCTGCTATCAGTAGAAGCCAAAAAATCGTACTCGAAATAAACACACAAAAGGCAAAGACACTAATACAATCACGAGCAAGAGGGAATGAGTAGAGGATAACGTTGAAGCTGTTAAAAGATTCACATACCTAGGAGTCGAACTAAATACAAAATACAAAAAATACAAAAGAATCAGAAATACAGATCGGGATAATTCCGACAAACAAAGGTTATTTCTCTCTGTCACATATATTCCGCTCCAAAACAATACATCCTAAATTGAAAATCAATGTCTACAAAACCATCATCAGACCAATAGTATGCTATGGATGCGAGATCTGGATTATGACAGAGAACTCGAAGAACAAACTGAAAGTCTTTGAAAGTAAAATTTGTGAATGATGTAATCACTAAAAGAAACCTCAAAGCTAACCAGTAGTCTCCCAAGATTTTTAAGTAAAATATTTTTATGTTATTTTCAGTCAGTCCCAAAAGCAAAGTGCCTTCATAAACTTCTGAGGAAGTTGTTGTCCTTGTCCTGTTTGGGGAAGCGATTAAATTAAGTTTTTCTTATTTTCTTTAGATAAGATTACATAACATTATTTTTATTCTTTGGATCAACCAATAAATGGAATTATTTGAACTGTTGCACTTTACTAATTGAATAATTAACCTTAAGTCTTTTCCCTCGAGGGCTTTCGTGTGTTAGAGAGTTATATATCCGACGTCCTCTGATCCCGCAAGTTTGTAATTCAATACACCGATCGGATCGTGAAAGCTCCAGAGGGATTTTCTATAAAAGTGATTAAGCACAAGATCCTCTACTGTGTTAGAAATATAAACTAGAGTGTATCGTCAGAGAAGCCAGATTGGGAGAGAAGGCAGTTAGCAATTTACGGTAAGTACAGCTTTTACCTTTCTCGTCTATCAAACATCTCTTAAATAAAAAAAAACTCAACTGGGAGTGGAAACAACCACACATAATCAAGGGGAACGTGACTGGCGCCCATAATAAATAAATTGGTGTCGCGTCCATCAGACGCTGTGTGTTCTTCTACGGGTATATAAAAAATGAAAAAATAGTATTTTTTCCAAAAAAAATGTAAGATGCAATTGTTACATGTTCTAGCCCAGAGACAGCTATGAGCGTTCCCTCTAAGTTCAAAAGGTGGACCGTAAACAAAGAACAGGAACTAATCTAGTTGGTTAGTTTGACAATCGACCCAGAGATGGCGCGCAGTGTTAGAATCTGGGAATTGCAAAGAGCTTTCTAGAAGATTACAGAAGGAGGAGAGAACATTCTGGAACTATCATATTTGGGTATATAAAAGGGTGGAGAAGCCGAATTAAGACAGTTTATTTCTGTCAGTAAGATCAGAAAGTAGTGTAATATTAATAAAGCAATTTATTGTTGTAGTTAGTACGTAAGTTAATAAATTAGTGTTTAGTGTTACCCTGGTGTTATAATTTCCGGATCGACGATACAGGGTGTTTACAGGGTGTTTACAAAAGGTGTAAACCCGTAACACAATTTTTACAATTTCGCAATTCCAAATCAAATTGCGACCTCAAACATATATTGTGTATCTGTTTTTGTATATTTGAAAGATGCACATCATGTTGCACATTCAGGGATCTCGTTCTTCGACTAAGTATAGGTGTAATAGTTTTGATGGCAAAACATTAGGGTACTGTTAGTTTCAAACGGCTTTCCCGATTGTTTTCTGATCACCGTACACTGTATGATTAGTCGAACTATAATTAGATTAAAATGAAGTGTGTAATTGGATTATATAAGTATAGTCTAAGTTTAGGCAGGCAATTTTGTGGTTCGTAAAACGAAACGGAGCTTGTTAAAAAGCTATTGGGTAGCTAGTCTCTGATGAAAAAAAGTGAATGTATTAACTGGAATAATGTATGTATTCAAGAGACGATGTTGGTGATAGGACATAAACAATTAATTTACTGGACTGGATGGATGGGTATTACAAAAAATGTCGAATGCGCGAGGATAAATAACAGTTTTAAAACGACGCGCGACGCCTTGGGCAAAATTTTATATAAAAATTATTATAACATGACATCGTTTTAACTATCTTCTTTAGGAAACATAAGGAACGAACAATTTATACAGTCTGTAGAGTGAAAACAAGGTATTCCTGTGTATATAATTTCTTCAAGGGATCCTGTTGTTCTTCTTTAAAATTAAGTATTACCAATATAACAGGAATTAAAAAAGCTTAAAAGAAAATTTTGTGACAAATTTCTATCTTCCAAGGGTTATAACTTTTTAATTATTTAATTTCCCACAAAACGTTTCTCTAGTAAAGTTGTAGAGAAGTGGATTCTATAATTTTTTGTAAGACGTGCCATTTTGGAGATATAGGGCAAAAATTGTTAGCACTCCCTTTTTCAAAAACCCCTCCCTTTTCAAAACTTACACCCCCCCCCCCCCTCCCTACACAACAAAGAAAAACACCTTGTCCGACCCAAAATGCAAGGTTAAATGTAACATTTCAATGGACTAATTAATTGTTCTTAGTAGTAATTAGTTATTGCCAGTATTATGTATTACAAAATTGTCTAAAACATTTGTCTAAACATTTTCTTCCGGGGACAATTGTTTTAAAATGACAGCAGCTCGAAGTTTGCAAAATGATGAAATTTTCAAGCTGTCGTAATTTTTGAACATTTGATAGTGGAAGAAAGTTCTTTAAACAAAAGTTTTAGGTAATTTCCCAAAAATAATTAATATAGAGGCGATTAAGTAGTTTCTGAACCAAAACACTTGATTACTACTCTCGAATTCAATGTTCGACGCACTTTCGTCAACCACGTTAAAATCATCTGGAGACGATGAAACACTGCTGTATGTCGAAAAGCATTATCATCTTCGAGCAAGTTTTTAAGGAAATTCCACAAATGTTTCTTATTCAAAATTTGACAGACAAAAACCTCGAAAATATAGATTTTTTTTATTAAAAAACAGATGCGTTACTTACTTTTGTGTCTAAATAAAATGTTTTAAAGTAAGTAACTTGAAGTTTAAAAGTATACCAAAGATAAAAAGAGACAAAAATATATATTAATTTGTAAAAATCTGCAATCACGCTTTAAATGGAATTTAGCTTTCCGTGAAACGTTTTCAAATTATTGATATATTGTAGTGCCTATGTGCCTGATGCACGGTTTAAATGTGCAAAAGCTCTAAAAACGGACAGTTCTTGAGATACAGCTCGTCAAAACTAGATAATTTGCATAATTAAAGAAGTTTTTACTCGTAAACTATTAACCTCAAGGAAAAGTACAAGAGCCAAAAAAGGTTATTTCTACAAATTTGTCCCCTTTTTTTGCGCACGACAGTACATTATTGAGTAAACTCAATACGTACTGTCGTGGGCAAAAAAAAGGGGACAAGTCTTATAAAGTATTTTTGCTAAAATCTAGTTGTGTGCAACTTTACTTTAATTTTTGTGACATTGTCAGTTATTTGTCAAAATTCATTCTAAATGTGCAAATAGAGACAGTTTTACATTAAAAAAAAATAGTTGTCCTATTTTTTTTGCTCACGACAGTACAAAACAAAAATAAAAAAATTTCCGTATGATGCGAATTTTTTGAAAGATAAGTAAAGCGCTATTAAGGATAGAATTTTGCAGAGTGAGAGGGAAATATGCATTTATTTTCGCTTTATTATAAATATTTTAAAAACCAAACATGGAATAATCTTTAAAACTGTTTTAAATAATTTCTATTGTTCTGACGAATGCCACTATATATTTTTTTTTATTATAAATTTCTGTTGTACTTGAATATCGTAGTTTGTCAATGAAAACAGTTCCTAATTTCATTATTAGAGTATGGCATTTAACTACATACAAAATTTATGATAAAAACTATATGGTTGTATTCCTTAGAGCAATGAGAAGTATCCAAAACTATTTTAAACATTATATTATTTATGGTTTTTTAAATATTTATAATAAACCGAAAATAAACGCATATTTTCCTTACTCTGCAAAATCTTATACTTAACTAAAAGAAATAAAACGTAAAAAGACTCATTCTGAATTAAAAGAAAAACAATATATCAAAGTACCAAAAATATTTATGATAAAAATTCCAATCTTGTTTTTTGTTTTGACCTTTATTACTATATTACTTAATGACCATAACATTTTGCTTGATTTAGAAAAATACGTTAAATTCTGTTTGAGTAAAAGTAAAATTTGGAGTACTTGACTATTTGCCTTAGAAAGAGTTTGCTGGGGACCATCGGAATTCTTCCATTCGTAGAAACAGACACTTAGGAGAGACAATTACCTACCAGCTACAAATAAATAACCAGATTGATTATTAAACTTCGAAAATTCGTTACGGCTAATAAAATAGTTTAAGATTTTTAAGCATTACGGAAATACCAAGAACGACTCGGATTAGCTATTAGCTAATTGAATATAATTATATTCAAAATTATACTCTCAAAGCTGTGTTAATTATTAATTATTATTTATGTGTGGTGACAGGTAAAGTCCTCCGAAGGTCCAGGGGGGGGGCGCCCCGGCGCCCCTCTCTGGATCCGCCACTGCTTGTCTCATTATTTCCTTTGCACACCACTGTATAGCGGCCACTTCAGCCTGGAATATTGTGGAGGGTATTCCTCTTTGAGGGCAACCTGTATTAACTTTTGCCTCAATGGTAGCCTCGCCTAGATTGGATACTACTTTTCTCTTTTCTAGGCTGACTTTACTTCACAGGCAGAGTACTGTTGAGACTCCCCTATTTAACAGAACATTCGTTAGAGATTGCGTTGTCGTGTTACTGAACGTTCCTTCTATATCTAGAAATGGTGTCACTGCCATTTCTTTGTCATCTAATGACTTTGTCAGTAGCCTATTTAAATCATTCAGCGCGAGGTCTGTTGACTTTCCCGGCTGGTTTGCATATTGACGCTCACTAAGGGAGTTTGCCCTTAGTATTTCGTCTCTAATGTACCTGTCCAGTAGTCTTTCCAACGTTTTAAATAGGAAAAAGCACAGGCTTATGGGTCTATATGACTTGGAAGTTTGGTCTGATATCCTACCTATTACTTCCACGTCCAGTGGAAGTATAGTAACGACAAAAAATTTTTTAAAAATTTTGATTGTCCAAATAGGCTTAAAATGTCATGAAACGTCGAGATTTCAAGTTTGAGCGAAAAAAAATTTTCAGTCTGTCGGTCTGTCTGTAACTTTTTTTTGTGCGCACGTTTACTCTGGAACCGTTTAAGATATTGACTTGAAATTTGGTACACATATGTACTTTAACGAGATCTAGAACTAGATTATATTTTCATCTTGTTCCGTCGAAGGGTTGGGGGTAAATTGGGGTAAATTTGGGGTAAATGGGTAAATCAAGCAGGTAAGAGTCCATGAAATTGGTATTTAGTATATACAAGAGAAGCTAAGGTCTCAAAAAAATTTTTGGCATTAGCCACCCCCATTACCACCCCCACCTCCTTATTAAAGGGGATGAAAAAAAATTGTGATTTAGTGTATGTACAGGAACCAGAAACCTCAAAATATTTTTTTACTTCATCCACCCCCCACTACCACCCCCCTATCACTACCCCCACCCCACTACCGATGTGAGGTATCGTTTTATGGGTTTTTGGGGTAGAGGATTTCAAATATTATATTATTAAAGTTCCATAAACAATTATTTTCACATACAAAGTTTTTTCGTTGTGAGTGACTTGGATAGAGAATCTGGATGTGGAAGTAGTGATTCCTTGGGCAGTGGTTTTTTTGGTAGGCAGCTGACCTTCACCTTCCTCCATATGTCGTCGTCTATCTCACGAAGTGTCGTATCTCAAAAAAATCGAAATTTGAAATAGGTCGGCAAATATACTTCATTTGACATATTCTTGCATCTCACAAACTCTCGTCAATCAAGTGCGTATACTATGCGAGAATGGGTACATGTAGACGTTGGTGTATCTCAATTTTTTTACTTCCACTTCCAGTGGAAGTATAGTAACGACATAAAAATTTTTTTATTGTTCAAATAAACTTAGAATGTCATGAAACGTCGAGATTTTAAGTTTGAGCGTCTGTCTGTCTGTAACTTTTTTTGTGCGCACGTTTACTCTGGAACCGTTTGAGATATTGACTTGAAATTTGGTACACGTATGTACTTTAACGAGATCTAGAACTAGACTATATTTTCATCTTATACCGTCAAAGGGTTGAGGAGTAAATAGGGATAAATTTGGGGTAAATAGGTAAATCAAGCGGGTAAAAGTTCATAAAATTGGTATTTAGTATATACAAAAGAGGCTAAGGTCTCAAAAAAAATTTTGGCATTAGCCACCCCCATTACCACACCCATTCCATTATTAAAGGGGATGAAAAAAAAATGTGATTTAGTGTGTGTACAAGAACCAGAAACCTCAAAATATTTTTTTACTTTATCCACCCCCATTACCACCCCCTATCACCACCCCACCCCACTGCCGATGTGGGGTATCGTTTTATGGGTTTTTGAGGTAGAGGATTTCAAATATTATATTATTAAAGTTCCATAAACAATTATTTTCACATACAAAGTTTTTCGTTGTGAGTGACTTGGATAGAAAATCTGGATGTGGAAGTAGTGATTCCTTGCGCAGCGGTTTTTTATTATTCATTTTAAAAATCACCAAAACTTAAAACAACTCTAGCGCTAAATCACGAAAACTTAGATACGACACTACGTGAGATAGACGACGATGTGTGGTATGTACTTCCAGGCCAGACAAGCTCTGGATATTTTACACAAGTGTGGTATTAGTATATTCTGCCCTTTTTGGAGCAGAATTGGGTAAATTCCATCAATCCCAGGAGACTTAAATGGTTGTAACTTGCTAATTGTCCATCTAATTTTGTCGGGTTTTACTATCTCTTTGGCCAGCCTCCAATCCGCAGGTCTAGGCCGCTTCGGCCTTTGATCTGGGAATTGCACGGTCTCCAAACTCAGTGAGCCCGGAAAGTATGCCTCCATGAGCACTTTAATGCTTCCTACTTCATTTGCAGTACAACCATCCTTGGCCAAGATCCTATGGATTCTGGAGGCTCCTCCATGAGTCTCTTTTGGCAGTGCGGATTTCGTTGTTGTATTGAGTGAGTTTTGTTTTGTAGATAACTAGTCTTGGTTGGGTTTCGCCTTATTGAATAGTTTTCTCACTTCTGTTCTGAGGCCTTCTATATGTTTGTTCCACCAGATTGTTTTACCCCTATTTTTCCTTATTTTCTTTGGGCAGTTTTCCTGGCTATTATCGTCTCGCTTACCTGTTCCACTGCCAGTTCAAGGCTCTCTACATCTCTTCCGAATGCTGTTCCTCCCTCTAGGTGCCTTCTGAGGGACTCTGAATGGCCTTCCCAGTTGGTCTCTCGGGGATTTCTGAACTTTGTCTCCGTCAGAGATGGGGTCGTGATATCAAATCTTATGTGCCTGTGATCGGAGCCTGATGGCTCTTCTGACACATGCCAAAATTTCATGTAGAATTGACCGGGCTAATCAGAAAAATATCCACATGGAGAAATGCCATTGGCGTACCACTTTTTTGATAAAAAATACCAAAG
This sequence comes from Rutpela maculata, assembly GCA_936432065.2. NCBI lineage: Eukaryota > Metazoa > Arthropoda > Insecta > Coleoptera > Cerambycidae > Rutpela > Rutpela maculata. Next base: position 10,335,954 of record OW386289.2, read on the forward strand.
GATATGTTTGAAGGGACGCCACTGGTGGAGCGATAAAATAACTTTTCTAACTATAATATGTGGTTTTATATCCTATTAACACATGCCAAAATTGAAAATAATGTCTAAAGTACTTTTTGAGATATTAAAAATTAACGATTTAAAAAAAATTTCAACACCCTATAGCAAAAAATTTAAGCCGTTGTGGGCATACGTTCATATGAATTTTTCTTCAGGAATCACGCCCTGAAATATTGCACGTCATTAAGGATCACCCTGTATAACGCGATTTTGGTAATTCTTCTATGAATGTTGTCCATCTAGCTTTTTATAGGTAGTTCACTGTACGCCTTATGTAATTGTCCAAATCAAAAATAAGCGAAAGACTAGAGTGATGTACTTAAAATTTCCACCCTGTAATTTTTTCGCTACAATATGTCACTTGCAGCGTAAAATATTTACAAATTACGTAATTATTAACCACCAAATCATTGCAATTGACTTTAGCAACAAAATTGCTTTATTCCTGCGATCGGTATGCACCGCGAATGAATAGAAAAATATCCTGGTATAATCAATTAAGCCCTTGCAGACAGCAAATCTTATATGGTGGCCGATGATGAAGCCAGGCCGAGATTGGAGAGAAGGGTCTCAGAGGAATAGTCTCATTTTGCGGCTGGTGAAATGACATCCTCTTTTTACCCGGCTGATCCGCGATTCCAATTAAACTAGTAGCCTGGTTGGGGACGAGGACGTCGAACAATAATAACTTCGCCCACCGCTACCCCGAGCTGAATTATTACCGACATGCTGCCCCGTAATATGGGCTCTGCCCTGTGATTGACAGGCTACCCACTCGAGCCTGCAGCGTCTATAAGGCCTCTACGTGATTCCATCTGAACTATATTTTAGTGAAGAACCCGAATCTTCTATTCCTACCGCTAACAATCAGGATTGCTTATTATTTGTGGTCTGTGGGTTTGACTTGTTTTGAGTATTTTAAGTGGTTTTAGTGGTAATATGTACCCTTGTTTAGCATGCATGCGAGGGGTGGTTTTAAAAGGGTAGATTACTTGCCAGCCGATATAAATGATGTTTGCTATTTCTAATATTCATTCCTGGATCACACACTGAAATGTTTGGAATTTAAAGTTATCCGGTACAGGAATTAATGTATAGCTTATTCCTTTTTAATGGTTTAGAAGTGTTGCGTTTTTCTTTTTAAGAACGTTTAGAAAATATGTGGCATTCTTAGGCCGGGTACTTTCATCTATAGATATTTAATCCGTAGAATAAGGTGTATTCCGGAGATAAGCAAAAAATCGGTATTTTCACCTACAAATAGTAATATTCGCCAGATAAGTATGCCTTATCCGTAGGATCACCTATCCGGCACCTAGACCTCCGGATAACGGTTTTGTCTAACGAATAAAAATAGTCCATTGAAATGTTCCATTCACCTTGCATTTTGAGTAGGATACGGTTTAAGTTTAAAATTGAGTTTTCGGGGTCGGCGGCCACCACATTTGGCCGTCATTTTGAAAAAGGAGGTGTCAACAGTTTTGGCCCTATATCTCCGCAACAGTACATCTTCCAAAAATGTATAGACGTTTTTTGTTTAGAATTCAATTCTCTACAACTTTACTAGAGAAATTTTTTGTCGTAAATTGGATAATTATCTAAATGAAAGTGCCGAGCAAATACGCTTATACTGGAGCGAATCTGGCGAGAAAAAGAGGAGTTTTGAAACCAACTATTTTTAAAAATTTTTTTCGACAATTCGGTTACACGCGTTCTCTTTTATCATATTGTCAAGATAGTTCAGCTTAATCACACGAGATGGGACAGGAATTCGCATTTAAAATTCGCAAAAACACGTCTTTTCACGATAACTTTGTTATTATTGACTTGACGAAAAAAAAGTTAAATTGAAAATTGAAGACCTCGCGGAAGCATATAATCTTTTTTCAAATCAAACGGTAACTTTTCATGAAACTGTTTTTTTTTAAATACACGTTTTTTTGCTGTAACACTAATATACAAAAAAATAATTCCTTAAATTTTTCAAGAAAAAAAGGAGTTAGAGGGCTGAGATTTTTTTGAGGTAGGTGAAATAAATAAGAATTATTGATGGAGCCAGAGGATGGGGGTGGTGAGCCATTAGGGGAGGGGGAGGAGGTAGGGAAAGGAAAATTATTCAACCCCCCGAACTTTTTTCCCTGTCGTGCGATTTTGAAAAACTAAAATGGAATTTGTTTGCTGTTATCTCTAGTATTTGACTGATTAATTTTTTTAATTTTTTTTCAAATAAACCAATGCGTTTTTTTACGTAGGAAAGGGTTCAGAGGAGAAACTTAGGTAAGTGAGGATCTTTTTTATCCTTATTTAAAAAAAAAGTTGTCGTAATCCAAGCAAAGGAAGTGAGGGAGGGGGCATAATGCGTTTGCGGGAATAAAGGGTGAAGGAAAAGGGTTAAGGACTTCAGACCTTGATATTCGGCAATATAAATCTTTTTTCCATCTTAATATTTTGTCAATGTACCCTTTTAGTACAGTACCTAGAGGTAAAAAATATGCAAAACTTCGGAATAATGTCATATTGAACGGATTTCGTTCATTTTACTTCCACGTCCAGTGGAAGTATAGTAACGACAAAAAATTTTTAAAAATTTTTATTGTCCAAATAGGCTTAAAATGTCATGAAACGTCGAGATTTTAAGTTTGAGCGAAAACAAAATTTCTGTCTGTCTGTCGGTCTGTCTGTCTGTAACTTTTTTTTTGTGTGCACGTTTACTCTGGAACCGTTTAAGATATTGACTTGAAATTTGGTACACATATGTACTTTAACGAGATCTAGAACTAGATTATATTTTCATCTTGTTCCGTCGAAGGGTTAGGGGGTAAATTGGGGTAAATTTGGGGTAAATGGGTAAATCAAGCAGGTAAGAGTCCATGAAATTGATATTTAGTATATATAAGAGAAGCTAAGGTCTCAAAAAAATTTTTGGCATTAGCCACCCCCATTACCACCCCCACCTCCTTATTAAAGTGGATGAAAAAGAATTGTGATTTAGTGTATGTACAGGAACCAGAAACCTCAAAATATTTTACGATACCCCACTACCGATGTGGGGTATCGTTTTATGGGTTTTTGGGATAGAGGATTTCAAATGTTATATTATTAGAGTTCCATAAACAATTATTTTCACATACAAAGTTTTTTCGTTGTGAGTGACTTGGATAGAGAATCTGGATGTGGAAGTAGTGATTCCTTGGGCAGCGGTTTTTGGCAGTATAATAGTAAATGCTTCACAGAAATGTTTCTATATTGTGCGGGGGCTTGCTAATTTATAGGGGGTGGATGCCACCTCCTCTCAGGGGGTGGCACTTAAAAAAATATATATTTATTGGAGCTGAAGTAGAATCAGATTTTAAGAAGAAAAGTATCTATGCAATTTTTCACATAAATTGATATAACGACTTGAAAAGTGCGATTTTAGCTTAAAAAAAATGTATTTCCAAACGGCTTTCGTCAAGTATCTCGAAAAGTATTACTTTATCGAAAAAATGTTACAGACCAATTATTACAGAAAGTACAAACTGGGAATTAATTACATTTTTTGTTTCTTGATGTAGGATTAATAATTTCGGAGATATTTAAGTTTACATTTGGCATCCAAGAGTTCATAAGATAATTATTTAGAGTGAGAGTTAAATATCTCAGAAACTGTGACACCTACGTCAAGGTAGAATAATAGGTTATTAATTAAGCTTTCAACTATTTTTTTATTTGTTTCTGTAGCATAAAAAATAAAGAAGTTATGACCAAAGCAATGTGCATCTACACATTTTTATAATAACAACGTCGCCATTTTGTTACTGTAAGTAGCCAGTAATTAAAAAAAAAAAGGAATTTCAAACACTATTTCTCATTAATATATAGTGTGATGTAGATGCTCAAATTTTTTGGTTTGTATACAGCTGCTGCTTTAGAAAAAAAATACAGTTTAAACTATAAAGGTATTTTCGATAAAACGTAATTTTTTTTCCTTTTCCAAATATCTCGATAAATATTAGTTTTATTGAAAAATGGGTAGAGACCAAAAATAGGCTCATAAACTGATAATGAATTTCGTTTGTTTGTTTATTTACATAGATTTAATAGTTTCGGAGATATGAAAGTTTACAAATAGCGTCCGAACGTTTATAGGACGAAGAATGCAGTTTAAATGGTAAATATCTCAGAAACTGTGACACCTACGTCACGCATGCTAAGAAATGAAATTAAAGACAATTAATTGCGCTTTTAAATTATTTTTACTTGTTCCTGTAGCATAAGAAATAAAGAAGTTATGACGGAAAAATATGCGTATTTATATTTTATATAAAAAGGTCGCCATTTTGTTACTCTAATTAGCCAGTAATTTAAAAAAATTATCTCAAATACAGTTTTTCGTTAAGATGTAGCATTACCTAGATATGCTCAACTTTTTTTGCTCATTTAAAGCACTTGCTTTAGAAACAAATGCATTTTAAACTTTAAAGGTAATTTCTAAACACTTGGATACCAAATATAAACTTAAATATCTCCGAAATTATTAATCCTACATCAATAAACAAAAAATATAATTAATTCCCAGTTTGTACTTTCTGTAACTGGTCTGTAACATTTTTTCGATAAAGTAATACTTTTCGAGATACTTGACGAAAACCGTTTGGAACTACCTTTTTTTTTAAGCTAAAATCGCAATTTTGAAATCGTTATTACTTAAAATACATCAATTTATGTGAAAAATTGCATAGAACCTTTTCTTCTTAAAATTTGATTCTATTTCATATATTTTTTTAAGTGCCACCCCCTGAGAAGGGGTGGCATCCACCCCCTATAAATTAGCAATCCCCCGCACAATATCACAATATAGAAACTTTTCTGTGAAGCATTTACTATTATTCTGCCAAAAATGAACGAAATCCGTTCAACATGACATTATTCCGAAGTTAAAACCTCGAGTTACTGTACTATTTATCAAATATTAAACTGCCGAAACAGCAGTTTAGAAATAAGTTGCGCTATTACTATAGTGTACACATTGCACAAACCTTAGTTTCGGACGAGTACTTTAACAACTAAATTAGCGTTATAACACTAAAAATGCTTAAAACAAACATAATTTGTTTTTAACAAAATCGATCGGTAAATAAAAAGTTATTAATCATTTAAAATTTAAAAAAAATGCTTTCTGATTTTTTTAGATTTGTAATTGAATAATTTTTTTTTAAATACTATTTTCTATCATTTATTTATATATTTAACTAATATATATTTCATAACAATATAATATTAATGATTAGAGAATATTATTTAGGTATTATGCAAATCACAACTTACGCACTTTTTTATTTATTATGAAAATACCTACTTTCTGTATATTGTTGCCCTAATCTGGGCACGCTAATATACTAGTTAGGTAAATACTTTAAAACACTCATTATTGGAGAACCAATCAAAACAACTACTCTTCTAGCTAATACTGACGAAGTATTGAATTACATGATAGGATTCTTAGCATTTTAAAGAAAAAAAATATATTGAAAATACTTAAGTCATTCATTTACATTTAGTCATTCACACTTTTTTATTTTCATAATAAATAAAAGAGTGTGTAAGTTGTGATTTGCATAATACCTAAATAATATTCTCTAATCATGATAAAAGCAAATAAATAAAAATAATTAATTGTAAAAAATATAATATTAAAACGTATCATGTCAACTAGTGACATTATACCTATTAGCAATATTATCGCTTTCGGAAATAGGGTAGGTATGGTGGTGTAATATGTAGAATTATATAGCTTGAAATCCAAGCATCGCAAGTTTGAAACACAGGTAGGTTATTGTAGATGAACTTGCTCCTTTTTACTTTTTTTTTTAAACTGACAAGTGTTTTATCAAATAAGTCGCCAATATAAGATTTAAAATGTTCAAAAACTAACATTTCCAAAAAACTGGGACGAGTATTCTAAAGAATGCATATAAAAAGTGAAATAAATCGGCGAGGAGCATGATTTTTACTCTAGTTTTTTAAGTTCTTAATTTACCAACCGTGAAGGGGTGACACTTTTAGAGACTAAAGAGGGAATATATGCAAAACTTATTTAATAATAAAGAGATCATAAAGAACGTGGAAGTCTAATAGCAATTAATTGCAGTACCGGGCCAACAATCACTGATTTGCAATTTTCTCGAAAACAGCTTATGCTAGAAAAAAAGTTTCAAATTAAAAAGTTACGCCAATCTTTTATCTTCATATGCCCTCGATATACTTGGTATCTATTTCGAAAGATAAAAAAGTTTCCCGCATGTTACATTTGAGAATGCAAATTTTCGACATTGCCTTAAAAAAAAGTGATGATTTCTACACTTATTAAAATTTTACTTACAAACACATTTTTATTAACAAATATATAGTGATAACACGATAAAAATTTGAGAGTAATCCATTGTGTCGTTTTTGAGTTACAGCGAGTTAAACGGAAAAATAATTGTTTTATATATCCAATAGACACCTAAAACTAGAGAAATGGACCGCGAAAACTCGTGGCGGCGTTAAATAATTATTTATAGGTTTAATATTTGATAATGGTAGATTGATAAAATAAGAAAATGGAAAAAAAATTTATATTGTCGAATATCAAGGTCCGAAGTCCATTCCTTTTCCTTAACCATTTATTCCCGCAAACGCATTATGCCCCTCCCTCCCTTCCTATTGCTTGGATTACGATATGTTTTTTTTAAATAAAGATAAAAAGATCCTCACTTACCTGTAAAAAAGTTTCTCCTCCGAACCCTTTCACAGTGTGCTTGAAGGTGGAAAAATTATGATGAAAATGAGTCCAAAATCGGTTTGCGCAGGCTGATTCTACATTAAAAGTAGATTCAAAATTTATTAAATCTAAAATCGTAGCTGATCCCTTTCGCGCTTTATCCACATTTTTGGATTTTGCAATACAGTAACTCATATACATCAACTTTTTCTTCAAGCACTTAGCACTTTTAGAAATAAAACTAAAAATTAAATTTCATTTGTTGTAAAACACTTGGAAATAACCAAGAAACAAAAACGTTTAATTAAAATTTAATTATCTTTTTACGTGTATGTGTTTTAATGTTTATACATTTTTTCATTACTGACAAAATAATTTATTTGGGTTACACTCTTTGCCGCTAGGTAGCTACTCGTATTTTGTTTCCAAACATAAAGTGTAAATCTCAAAAGTATATAGTATACTTTTTTCCAGAACCAAAAAATAAAAAAAAAATTCATTGGTTAAAAGTCTGTCAAATTATAACGATTTCAAATGAGCCATGGAAATAAATCCTCTCACGACGATAATCGAAAAAAGGTATGTGCTCCATGTGGAAAAAAAATTATATTTGGGAAAAAAAACCAGAAAAATTTTTTATAACTGAAAACACTGAAAAATTGATTAAAAAATTTATATTTGAGGACTTTGATCTAAAAAATGAAAAGTATCCTTTAAATATACGTACAACTTGTTCTCTCACACTACTTGATGCTAACAAGGGTAAATTTCAAAGACCATTTCAGAAAATGCCTAATTATACAGATGTCATATTACCAAAGGATACTCGTACATCACAAAATACATGCAACTGTTATATATGTTTGACAGGTCGTTTCAAAGGCCACGTTAAAATTGATAAAGGTAAAGGACATAAAAGAGATTTAGAAAAGAAAATTGATGTTTCTACGGACTTTATGGGCGTTCAGCAATAGATAGCCTGCCGATTTCATCTATAGAGAGTACAGATACTAGAAATTTGTTGTGTGGTGATTGTTTTCAAGAGATTGGAAGGGGTAAAAGTCGCATTTGTAAAAATAGCAAAGAAAATGTATTAAAAATTGCAGAAAAGCTCACTGAAAAAAATCAAAATCAAATTCTAAGTACTATTATTAAAAAAAAAGGTTCAATCTGCTAGTCTTCTTACAACTAAGAAAAATGAAAATTTTAGTTTTAATGTATCTGCTGGTGGTCGGGAGACAAAAGTTGTTTTAAATCCGAGTATTAAAAAAACTGTTGCATTTGATGAAGAGAGCTTAGATAACTTTAGGATAAATTTAGGAGTTTCAGGTAATCAAATGAGAAAAATAACTAATTTTGTAAGATGTAACGTAGGTAGAAAGTCTATTCCATCGTACTATACAAAGTATTTACTAGTTTTATTTCTAAAAGTCCTAAGTGCTCGAAGAAAAATTTGATGTATACGAGTTACTGTATTGCAAAGGGTTTAAATCCAAAATGTGGATAAAACGCGAAAAGGATCAGCTACGATTTTAAATTTCATAAATTTTGAATCTACTTTTAATGTAGAATCAGCCTGCGCAAACCGATTTTGGACTCATTTTCATCATAATTTTTCCACCTTCAAGCACACTGTGCTTTCCTACGTTTTCCTAAGTTTTTCCCCTCCCACAAGTTTATTTATTTAAAAAAAATTTTTAAAATTGATCAGACAAATATTGGTAATAACGAACAAACTACATTTTGGTTTTTGAAAATCTATCTCCTTTTTTTCATGAAAAAATTATGGAATTACTTTTTTGTATATTAGTGTTACGGCAAAAAAACGTGTATTTAAAAAAAAAGTTTCACGAAAAGTTACCGTCCGATTTGAAAAGAATTACAGATTATGCGCTTCCGCGAGGTCTCCAATGCTTGATTTAACTTTTTTTCGTCAAGTCAATAATAACAAAGTTATCGTGAAAAAACGTGTTTTTGCGAATTTTAAATGCGAATTCCTGTCCCACTTCGTGTGATTAAGCTGAACTAAGTTGATAACATGATAAAAGAGAACGCGTGTAACCGAATTGTCAAAAAAAAAAAATTAAAAAAAAGTTGGTTTCATTTCAAAACCAGATCCGCTCCGCTATTATTGTAGAGATCAACCTGTATCTCTGGTTCTACTAAACCGATTTTCATAAAACTTGGCTTATAGTACGTCGATTTCGAGGAAATAAAAACTAAATGTTACTCCAAGCTTAGATAAATTTACCTGTGAAAACCCTATTCAAATTCGTTCAGTAGTTTCAGTAGATGCGCGTTCAAACAAAGAAATAGAGAAAAAAACAAAAATTCCAAAAACTATCTTATCTTGTCTTAATCTTATGACTCATCTTACATCCCCCAGATCAGTTTTTTGCAAATATTGTCAACGTACGGACAGACACGCCAACTTTACATATTTATTACATGAGATTTTTCGCGAAATTTTTGTTAAGATATAATAGAGGTTAATAGAATAGGGGTTCAAAAACTACATATGTACTACGGGTATATTTAGGTATACTCTAAAAAAATGAGAATTTTCGAGAAAATAGCACATGATAAACCATCACAGATAAATAAGTTCAGTTCAGTAAATGGTTTCGAAGGTAAGGCCAAAAACATTTGTTCATATCTAATGCGTACAATTCTATGGTCTATCAATAACGGCGGTATTTATTTGCATATATTGAATATAGAGGTGAATGTTTAAGAATATTAGTGCGAGGTGTCAGTAGATAAAACATTAAGTTCTCCCTAGAGGTTATTCTCGGTACGATGAAGTTCAGTTGAGATAATATTTCTTGACAATCTGTGATATTTTGAACGATTTTAAAGACAAATACATGTGAGAAATATTTTCGCCTAATTTCCAGACTTGAAAGAGAGTGTCTCTCGAGCAAGTCCTGCTGCGGAAAGCCGATAAGTGGATAAACATTTAACCGACAAAAATTTTAAAAATTGACGTTGTACAGATTCTACGGTATCGATGCGCGTATTGTAATATGGAGACCATACAGGAGAAGCATACAAGCTTGGGTCTGACAAAACTAAAGTAAAGCAATTTGAATTCCGCACTATAAATCCATACGTCTTAGTAGCCTCTGAGACGATGGTGTCTATATGTGACGTAAAAGAAAGTTTTGAATCAAAGATAACGCCAAGATCGCTAAATGTTGTGGGACGAATTAGATTGACATTGTTAAGATTGTAATCAAATATTATGTTACACTTATTGGCATTTAAAGGCAACTTATTTTCTCAGGCATTCACGTTCTCCAAGTTTCTTTGTAGATGGAAACAATCCTCGATACTATTAACAACACTATAAATCTTTAGATCATCAGCTTAAATGAGACAATTGACATCTAAAACATCTACAATATCATTGATGAAAATTATAAATAACAAGGGACCAAGTATGGATCCTTGTGGAACTCCGGACGTTGCCAAATATTCGCCCGACTTAAAACCGTTAGAAACAACTTATTGCGTCCTGTTATATAAGTATGACTCAAACAGTGTAATTAAAGCATCCGACATGCCAAAGTAACTAATTTTATGTAGTATCAAATTGTCATCAAGCCGATCGAAAGCTTTAGAGAAATCTGTATAAATTACATCCGTCTGAGTCCGTGTATCTAGAGATTCAGCTATAAAATGAGTAGCACAAACCAAATTCGTTACTGTAGAACGGCCTCGCATAAAGCCATGTTGGAAGACCGATATATTCGTAGAGACATGGTGATACATGAAATCGTGTAATAAAATTTCTAATGCTTTGCAAAAGTTGCAAATGATAGAAATCGGTCGAAAGTTGGTAATATCAAACCTATCCCTTTTTTGTAAATTGGACACACTTTCGAGCATTTCCACAGTTTGGGTATTTCACAGTTACTGATACATAAGTTGAAAAATATTTTTAGGGGGTATGCCAGCACATATGCACAATCTTTCAACAGAAATGCGGGTATTCTGTCAGGGCCCGTTGTCATTTTGGGTTTTATTTTCTTTAGTGCAGCCGTTACTTGACTCTCATGAAATTCCCGTAAGTGAAAAGTTGAGTTAAATCTTGGTGCCTCTACCGGTCTCTTGGAGAAGGGAGATGAATATTTTCACGATTTACTAAAAATTGGTGGGTAACGGATACCTGATTTGTATTTAGCATGTCGAGATACAGATTGGGGTTGCCCAATGGAGTTCCAGAAACTGACCTTTTTTGTATGAATCTGTGTAATATATGAATATCACCGGATCCTCCGCCATTTTCTAGAAAATCGCGTATGCAAATATATTGCACAAACACAAAAAAAAAAGTGAAAAGTGATCTGGGACTTCATTGGGTAACCTCTATGTATTTCGATATGCTGAATACGAATCAGGTATCCGTTTAACTCCGTTACCCACCAATTTTTAGTAAAATCGTGAAAATAACCTAAATTATGAGTTTTTTTTGTTATTTTCGTGATTAACAAAAAATGGTGGCCAATGGAGCTAAACGGATACCTAATTCGTGTTCAGCACGTCGAAATACACTTTTTTATTTTGTGTGCCTGTGTAATTATTACAAATTAAAAAAAAAAGGAATAATACATGAATTTTTACAGTTTTTTGTATACAAAAATTAAGCTGATGTCTCTTCAGATACGTCTGGCATGCTTGCGTTTTCGCAGCTGACTCCTGTGCATTCTTTGCAAAAAATGGAGCATTTAGTACCCAACTTCCTGCAACCACAAGCATAGTTTCCACGGCAGCTTTTCAAATATCCACAAGCTATCTGCTCGAGCAAAGTGTGTGGTGCAGGAAAATGTGCTGTGGGAATTGGCATCAATCCATTTTTTGTTTCTTTCCAACCCTAATGCAGGGTATTTCCTTGCCGCTGCTGCATTTGTAAATATTTTGTGGCATCGGCTGTTGGAGGTAATTGCATTCTGCTCAATAAAAAAAAATTTCATTGATAATAATTGTAAAGAAAAGGGTATACAGGGTGTTTCGAAAAGATTGGGACAACGCTTAGCAGTAGATACTTGACATCAAAACAAGACGATTTAACTCAAAAAGTAGTGGTCCAACTCTTTTCGTTTTCAATATAGAGGGTGGTAAAGCAAAAAAATTGTTTTTGTAATTTGTCTTTATTTTGGAGACTAGAACACGTATCTACTTCAAAGTTGGTAACGATACGTTTTTCAGGTCGCTAATTATAATGGTGATATTGCCGATGTCATATTTTATAGATGGCACTAGTTACAGTACTTTTATGTGACACTTTAAGCCATAACTTTTTTGAGGTTAGGTTTTGAACATCGTCTTCTATTATAATCGAAACGCAATTCAGTTTCTTAAAGAAAATGTGTACTTATTTAAACGCGATAAAATGCACCCTTTCAGAGAAATACGCGATTTACAACTTTGTCACGCACCTGTTCAAAGAAATTCAACACCCCGGATGTTTTGAAAAGATTGGGACAACGCTTAGCGTAGATTCTTGACATCAAAACAAGTAGTGGTCTAACTCTTCTCGTTTCAAGATACAAAGTGGTATTAGTAAAAAAAATTGCATCGGCAATATCACCATTGTAATTAGCGACCTGAAAAACATGTCGTTACCAACTTTGTAGTAGATACGTATAATAGTTTCCAAGATAGAGACAAATTACGAAAACAATTTTTTTACCACTACTTTTTGAGTTAAATCGACTTGTTTTAATCTCAAGAATCTACGGCTAAGCGTTATCCCGATCTTTTCGAAACACCTTGTATAAGCAAAAGCGGTAAAAAACGACAAAAAATAGCCAACTTTGAACGGCAATATCTCAGTCAATTTTCATCATAGAACCTTCATTTTAATGATTGCAATCTCTCTATTTCTTTTCTCTGAAGCAATTCGTATACCTATCTCGGCTCAGAAAAAGTTATAAGCGAAGATGCAAAAAAAATGTCGCGATTTTCCGCATTTTTGCAGATTTGTTTATTCTTACATTTAGTATAAAAAATAATTTGGTTCGAAGGGCAATTGAGTTATATTGAAAAAAGAGACAAAAAACCACCCCTTTCACCCTGTTCCCAAAAATGCCCTAAATTTAATGGCATTTTGTGTTTTTATCATAACAAACGGATGAAACAATAAAAACCCTTTAACGCAATTGTTACTTACTTTCTCTTTTTTTTGTACAAAGTCAATAGTCTATTGGCCACAATAACAAAGAAAGTTTGATAATTTTGTTTTCTAACAGCTCCATAAGGACGATGATATTAATGTAAAAATTTGTAATTTTAAATACATTATTGTCAATGTATTGGAAATAATGTCTTCTCGAAAATTCTTAAACTGTCTGTCAACGATAAAAGCTGCAGGATTGTTATTAATTCCTCTCCTGATTTGTTTCTTCACAACTGGAAAATATTGGAAACATGTTCGGATACCTTTGGGCATACAAAACTGCGGCGTTGTTTTTTGGGCAGAAAGTTTTTCTCAATCTTTTTTAGTTTTTGTGATAATTGTTTTTTTAAACATGGACGCCATTTTGAAAGTACAGCCAGTTCTTTTTGGGGACATGTCTCATGTCTCAAATTGTCCCTTAGGCTTTAATCTTTATGAAAAACATTGTCCCCAAGGATCGAAATTATTTGGTTTTTGAAATTCCGTTGTGATCGTCAGTTTCTTCAGCACTTTTAAAGAAAGTTGACGGTTGAAGATTAATAAAATCTACAGGAACCGCATTTCATAGATTAAACACATTCATTTTGTGCACGTTAGATATAATCAAGTATTATGTTTAGAAATAAAATTTCTTTGTAGCAGAATGTCTACATCTCATGTGTCAAGTCGTTATATTAAATGATACAGCCTGTATAATTTTACATTATTGCATAGAGCTTTCAGCACGCTAAATATTTTATTAAACGATCAGTTAAATTAGACAGGAAATGGCATTTTTCACACAATGCCTGAAATATATACTTTTTTGTTATTCAACCGATGTCCTAAAATTTCAAATTCCTGCTAACAAAAACATAAAAAATTGGAACAGACCTAAGTTTGTCGCAACCCTGTTAATAAATTTAATTCAAAAAATCCTGTGAACTTTGTGACCGACCGCTTTCACCTTCCTGATTATAATCTCAAACCTCTGTCGGTATTGATCATAAAAATACAGTTCATAAACCGATGTCTGGAGCAGCTTTGCTTTTAATAAAGGTTTCCTCTTTAAAGTGTTAACGTTATGAAATTATTGACCTAAGCCATCTAGCATCAAGTAGAACAAACATTATATTGATGTATTTCGTATATAAGTAGTGTTAGAGTAAAAAGAGCTCTGTCTGTATGAAAGTAAATGCTCTTAATATGTTTTGAAAAAACAATTAATTAATAGTTTAAAAAACTAAAAAAACATGCTTTTATAAATACTGTACTAAAAAGCAAAAAATAGTCATCGAACTTTTATAGATAGATACAGGTGGACCTAATAAAAACATGTTACAAAAATACGTATTTGTACCACCGGCTACGTACGTACGAGATGCTAGAATGCTAGATATGAACAGTGTGTCTCATTTAATGAGAAATCTGCAGTACAACTGGTTTCATTCTGTATCAATTTACATAGCAGTATTAATAAAAAATCTATCTATCACTCCCACCCCAGTATTGAAAGGGGACAGGGGGAGGTAATGAAGGTGGCTGATGCCAAACGAAAATTGAGGTATTTGGTTCTTGAAGACACACTAAATCACAATTCTATTTTTTTACCCACTTTGAGGGTTGGGGGTGACAGTGGAGGTGGCTGATGCCAAAATAATTTTGAGGCTTCGGTTTCTCGTACATACACTAAACCCCAATTTTATGAACTCTTTATTTACTTGCTTTAGTAGAGTAGCTTATCATGAAAATGTGGGCACACCGGACAAAACCACCAAATTTTTTTCAAGTACTAGTTAGGTACTGTCGTGCGCAAAAAAAAATGGGACGGACAAGTCTTATAACGTATTTTTGCTAAATTCTAGTTGTGTACATCTAACTTTAATGTTTGTGACATTGTCAGTTATTTGTCAAAATTCATTGCAAGTGTGCAAATAGAGATTTACATTAGAAAAAAATAGTTGTCTTATTTTTTTTGCTCACGACAGTACGTAGCTTTCAATTTTTGATAGGAACCAACTCCTCGTTGGCCATCTTGGATTTTATAGCGGCCATTTTGAAATATATTATCAATATTTCGGCTTCTAAATCTCTTAAGACCACAAACTTGGTGTCTAAGTATACATTTTTGGGGTCAGGATAGACCTTTTCATCATAAGAGCGCGCATGTGCTGCCGCTATGTTTGTTTGCGGGAACTATGAAATGTTCGGACACTTGGATTGTCAAAATGGCTGGACCGGTATCATTTTAACCTCCCCACAATAAAATTGTGGGAGGTTACTACAATTAGTCCAAAATCGAAAATTGAGATAACATCAAATCTTTACGTTTTGATGTCCCAGGAACCCAAAAAAGTTGTGTTTGAAAAATGTCCGTGTGTGTGTATGTGTGTGTGTGTGTGTATGTCTGTTAGCACGATAGCGGCGAAGCTACTAAACGGATTTGGATGAAACTTTGCATGAGGGTTTCTTTAGTGCTTCAGAAGATCTGAAAAGGTTTTGGTTGAAATCGGATTACGTTTATACAGTTTTGGCACAACAAGTTGTTTATTTTATGATTACTTACAATTTGTAATTGAACCATTGAAAAGCAGAAAAAATTCCGATTTCAACGATATATCACACTTGCACTTTTTCGATTTGGTTTCGGTGAAAAAAATTAAAAAACAAAATAACACTCTTCTTGTGTAAGATAAATTTTATAGTCTAACCTAACGTTCGATAGACGTGTCAGAGAACGTATACCACAAAATATTACAGGGCTGTACTCCTTACTCTTTGCAAATTTGCAGCCGCAAAGGCTTTTTTTAGAGACTATTGACGGAATCGGGACTGTATTGATCTGACGAGAGTGAAATTCTACATCCCAACGCGACATTCCGAACGACTAATTATCTACGGTTAATTAGTTATTAACGCGCAAAGACTGTTTATCTCTTTTTTTGCCGCGGAACGAGATGGAAGATGGACACTCTTCTAACACAAATTCGCGATCGAGAAAAGTCAAACGAAAAATTGCAAAAATGTCACTTTTGATTCGTTCGTGCCGAGCTAAATTTTCGAATTTCGACATGCAATTTACGATGCGGATCAACTACAAGTCTTTCTCTTTCCATCGCTACATAGTACGGCCGTTGCGGTATCGTATTTTTTAAAATACGAGTAAATTTAGATGTCTTGTTTTCGACCAAAATTTACCCTCGGATGCCGCAACTCTGAAAACGGTTTTTCATCTGTAACTCGGAAACTGTGAGAGATAGCTCAAAAATAAAAACTCCCCAAGGAAAACTACATAATGTCAGGAACGTTTTGCCGCACTCGATTTTAATGGGACTTTTCGTTTGGGTCCGGCGGGCTTTTCAAGATGACGGAGTCATGCACTTTTTTCATTAAATCGTTCGTAACTTCTAAACGGCCACTCCTACGACAAAAAACTCTGACCTAACGAAATTGTAGAGAATTGAATTACCTAAAAGTCTTTTTTTGGATTTTTATTCTGCTTCAAAAATTACCGAGATACGGTCGGCCAGAGTGGAGACTTTTTTGAAATTCGTCTAAAATCTCCAATTTTTTCTCTTTAAACCTCTATAACTCTTAAACGGCGGTCCCTAGGCCAAAATACTTCGCCCTAACGAATGTGTAGAGAATTTAATGCTACAAAAAATTATTTTTTATTTTTTGACATAAGACAAAAAATAAGGACATTAGGAACGAAACAAGTGGAAATTTACATTTTCCAAGGAAACGTATTTTTTTCTCTTCTCTTGCGAATATCTAGATAAATATTGATTTTGGCAAAAAAATAGTAGGGATCTATTAGAAAGACAATAAAATGGTGATGAATTTGCTTTGTCAAAAAATGTCTGTAGGATTAATGGTTTCGCTGCTATATACGTTTCAACACAAAATTTCGATTTTCCCATATGCCCAAATTATATTTGATACTGATTTTTAAAATCTCCGCCAAGTGAAATTTATAGTTTTTTGTCCTCAATGCAATGTAATGTACAGGGTGATATTCTAATAATGACAGAGGTGTTCAGTGATTTCGGCTGATAACTCGGGAACCGTTGAAGATATCGTGACTGAAATTTGAAACGTAGGTATAAATATTGCAGACGGACGGATTACGAGTGAATTAATAATACACCTACGTCACATGACGCCACAAAAGTGAAAAATTATTACAACAGACTAACTGGTACAGATATCGACTTAACGGTTGGAGTTATTGAATTGAAATTTGAAACATAGGTGGAAATATTGTAAATGGACGGAATAAAAGTGAATTAATAATACACCTACATCTACATGACGTCACAAATAAGACAAATTCTTACAACAGGCGAACTGGTACAGATATTGACTTAACGTTTGGAAACATCCAATTAAAATTTGAAATGTGGGTGGAAATATTGTGGACGGACGGAATACAAGTGAATTAATAATACACCTACGTCCACATGACGTCACAAATAAGAAAAATTCTTAGAAACTGGTGCAGATATCGACTTAACTATTGGAAACATCCAATTAAAGTTTGAAACGTAGGTGGAAATATTGTAGATGGATGAAATACGAGTGAATTAAAAATACACCTACGTTCTGATGACGTCACAAAAACATGAAATTTTTATAACAGGTGAATTGATGATGATATCAAAAAAATATTTCTACAAGATGAGTCACGAAATTTTTTTTTTTTAATTTCCAGGAAATATCAAATTTTCGGAAATGTCACTTTTCAGAAATGTCAAATTTTTAAAAAATGTCAGATTTTCAGGAAAACGTCAAATTTTCGGAGAAATGTCACTTTTCAGAAAAATGTCAAATTTTCGAAAAAATGTTAAATTTTAAGGGAAATGTCACTTTTCAGAAAAATGTCAAATTTTCGAAAAAACGTCAAATTTTCGAAGAAATGTCACCTTTCAGAGAAATGTCAAATGTTTGAAAATTGTCAAATTTTCGGAGTAATGTCACTTCAGAAAAATGTCAAATTTTCGAAAAAATTTAAAATTTTCGGAGAAATGTCACTTTTCAGAAAAATGTCAAAAATTCAGGAAAATGTCAAATTTTCGGAAAAATGTCAAATTTTATTAAATGGACTCAAAGGAAAATTCCCCAAAAATACTACGGGTCCATCTGTGGTATAAGTTCTCTGCTAGTGTGTTACAGCGTGCAGACTGTATGCTGAGTATTTTTGACGCGTCAAGTTCATCGAGAGATTACAAGTTTTCTCGACCTTTATAAAGCCCACGGATGGTGTGAGAGGCCATCCTGAACCGCTTACAAGCCCTACAATTGTAAGCAACCCCACCGGAACGCTTTCGGTGAGTTTTTTCCAATAAAACTTTTAAAGTGACAGTGACATTATATTTTAAAAACTATTTCCGGCATCCCGCCGGAAATTCTTCCGGCAACATAACCTAAAAATAGTACTACAGAACCTAAAAACAATTTAAGACATTGGTACCAACCTAAACATTTTTCAAAAACCAAATTCCTCAGAGAAACATTGGAATCAAAAATTTGACAGCTATCACTTCCCCGACCGATTTAGTGAAAAATCGGTCGAGGCCAAAAGATAAAACAAAATATATGAACTCAAACTTAAACGATCCACCATGAACACTACCCTGGCTACATCTGGCAGGGAAGCTGTCCAAGAGTTATATGGTTTTTTTCCAAAGATGGCCATGCCTGCCATCTATCCCATTACCAACGAACAGGTTTTTTCGTTTAGTTGCTTCCCGTATCAATAATCAACATTATTAAGTGCTCTTGCCTACGAACGTTTTTATAGTATTGTGTTTATTACTTCCACATCCAGTGGAAGTATAGTAACGACAAAAAATTTTTTTAAAATTTTTATTGTTCAAGTAGGCCTAAAATGTCATGAAACGTCGAGATTTTAAGTTTGAGCGAAAAAAAAATTTCTGTCTGTCGGTCTGTCTGTCTAACTTTTTTTGTGCGCACGTTTACTCTGGAACCGTTTAAGATATTGACTTGAAATTTGGTACACGTATGTACTTTAATGAGATCTGGAACTAGATTATATTTTTATGTTGTTCCGACGAAGGGTTGGGGGGTAAATTGGGGTAAATTTGGGGTAAATGGGTAAATTAAGCAGGTAAGAGTCGATAAAATTGGTATTTAATATATACAAGGGAAGCTAGGGTCTCAAAAAAATTTTTGGCATTAGCCACCCCCAATACCACCCCCACCCCCTTATTAAAGGGGATAAAAAAAAATTGTGATTTAGTGTATGTACGAGAACCAGAAACCTCAAAATATTTTTTTACTTCATCCACCCCCACTACCACCCCCTACCACCACCCCCATCCCACTACCGATGTGGGGTATCGTTTTATGGGTTTTTGGGGTAGAGGATTTCAAATATTATATTATTAAAGTTCCATAAACAATTATTTCCACATAGTTTTTTCGTTGTGAGTGACTTGGATAGAGAATCTGGATATGGAAGTAGTGATTCCTTGGGCAGCGGTTTTTTTATATTAATTTTAGGTCATGTGGACATATTATAATTTTAACCTAATTTTTAAGCCTGCCTACAGAAGACAGGAGCTACTTTTCTATTTTTCTCCAAGCCAAACCGGACCTACCCCGTCCAGCCTCACACTCGCCACGGCGGTGTTCACCGTGGTTGTCTGGCTGGCCCCGGGCTAGGATCCGATGAAGCAGATATTTGTATTAAAAGATTGAATAAAATATTAATGTTGTGCAGAATATAAATTTAACACTCAAGTTCTTAGGTCCAAATCCCACCGAACGCAAGTCTTTTTTTTCTGATTTAATATGAAAAAAATATTTCAACTTAATAAATAGAATTAAATGAGATCGTTTATATTGTTTAGTGCTCTTTTCGGCTTCAAAGATTCACCGGGTGGGGAGGTTCCAGCCGCTTCCAGTAGCTGCCGATTTTTTTCACATTAATTTCGACGAAAATGTGACTGACGGTGCAAAATTAGTGATAGAGGATTTCAAATATTATATTAAATTTCCATAAACAATTACTTCCACATACAAAGTTTTTTCGTTGTGAGTGACTTGGGTAGAGAATCTGGATGTGGAAGTAGTGATTCCTTGGGCAGCGGTTTTTTGCACCGTCAATCACACTTTCGTCTAAATTAATGTGAAAAAATGATACCAGTCCAACCATTTTGACAATCCAAGTGTCCGAACATTTCATAGTTCCCGCAAACAAACGTAGAGGCAGCACATGCGCGCTTCTATGATGAAAAGGTCTATACAACTACACATTTTTTAAATGAATGACACTATATATTTATTCACTAATATATGTACCAATAGGGTTTTCCCACTAATTTTATTTTAACATTTTATGTTGTAAAAATGATATAATAAAACATTCTATTAATTTATAACAATTTACTTTTCTAATAAGAATTACTTCTAAGAAAATATCGTTGAAACAACTTGCTGATAATTTCAGGGCTTTCTAAAACGGGCATTTTTACGCGCCAGAATTACGTATCTGCCCGGAAAACCAATGAAATTATGGATATAAGATATAACTTTGTGTTAAAGGATGCTTTCCTCTAAAATTCTCAGAATTTCCTCTTTTATTGCTTGTACTGTGATTGGTCCAAAGCAGTGGACTTATAAATATTGGCCAATCAGAATCCAGATAAAAAATGCCACACAAGTTATTCGTAAAAGCGTCGGACGTTGATATTTTGTAGTTTGGGATTAACTTTCACCCGCTTCTGCACTGACGGTACACATCAGATGACAGATGACTAACCTAAAACTTTTATTTATATTTTGATGTTTGGATTGTTTGGAGTGAAAATATTATCATTTTATCAGTTTCTGGTTTATGTTTTGTTAGTTCTACGGTCAAAATGAGTAAAGTGGAAGAGAGATATGTTAAAGGTACCGCTGATAATTTACCTAAAAAAGACTTTGAAATGATGAATAGTTTTTTATAACAAATCTTTTCCCAGATAAAATATTTGTTCAGATTTTACAGCAGAAATTCACTGTTTTCGTCTTTCAATATTAAGTGATACTGTCAAAAATAACATTGAGGGAGCATTTTCACTAGTATTATAACACAAAGGTGCAAAACAAACTTTTTTAGGCATTTTGATAATCCATTACAACTCATAGTAATTAAAAAGTGCTGTCAATAAATAGAGGTTATGGTTTCTATTTTTCACGGCTATCGTATACAACAATGTAACCGATTTCTTATTGGATTTCAGGGCGTTGACGTCACAACGCGCTAATTTATGACTGTTTAAAATGAACTCAATATTTTTCAAACTTCAAGTTTTTTTTTGTCACTATTAGTAAAATTAAAAAGATAATAAATATGCCATAAATAATTTTTTTACCCGAATTAAGTACTCCTGCAATAATTTTTTTTTCTGAGAAAACCCTATTACGAACTATTCACCGATTAATGTTTCGTCCGGTGTGTCCACATTTTCTAATATGTTTTTTTATTTTATTTCAGATTGATTTGTAATACAAGATGGATTGAAACAAGTGCATGATCTGTTAGAAAACAACTTCAGAAAATCTAAAATGTCCACTCAATGCACATGGAATCGAAGACAAGACAACACCCTACCGGTCTTTCTTGAACAATATCAATGAATTTAGAAGCTTGGAGTCATTGCCAGTGAAACTAAATTTTGGAAGCGACATGAGTGCGGATGAACTGATCCAAAACCATGGCACAAATCTGGTTACGTCAAGTTCAGCAATTTGAAGTTGGATAGGGCTAAAAAGTGGGGAAATACTTCAAGAAGCAGCACAACTATGAGTAACAAAATGGCGTGTTTGTTATGTCGTGGAAGCGATGGACTCCTTCATGAATTTCGAACATTAACAGCTGATACGAGCATACGAAAAATGGCAACAGAACTGCAAGAAACCCAGTTGTTGGCAGCATTAGAAGGTGGTGATCTCATTGCCCTTAGACCAAGAGCACGCCGACCACTAATTGTGTGTCATAAGTTTACGCCCAAAATGTGTGAATTGTTAGTTTGGGGTAGTAGAGCACATAAATGTTCATACCAACCCTTTTCTTTTGGCACAGGGGAATAGGGCAGGCCCCCAAATGAGTAAGAAATATGACTTGTAAAAGTAAAAAAACAGCCACAAAAAGTCATAGGTTTACGCATGGGGGTTGGAGGGATTTCTCAATTTACCTCCAAAAAACATGAATCCAGACTCCCATTCATTTTGGGTGGTACAAGGAGGCGCTACGTTCGCCAAATTTAAAAAAAAGTCAGGTAAAAAAATGATAAATTTATGAATCAGGAATACGATAGATATGAACTTACTGAGTGTCTTCTCTGAAAAGTGGTACGACAGCCTTGCCGTTCACGATAATTGATGGCGTACCAGAATTCTCTACCGCATATATGTAATTCAATGAATATCATAAATTTACGACTGGCAATCAGAAACTTGGTACTTAAGTATGAACCTCTTGAGTGTGAAAATGCGTTCGCCATCTTTAAAAAGTGGTGCGATAATTGATGGCGTGTCGGTGTTTCCTATCGCATATACTAGTTACTCGTATAATTCGATGAATAAATAAATTTACGTCTGGCAATCAGAAACTTTGTAAGTATGAACCTTCTGAGTGCGAAAAACATTACCATCTTTGAAAAGTTGTGCGAGGGTCTTGCCTTTCACGATAATTGATGGCGCATCGGAGCTTGCTACCACATATACTGATTACTCGTGTAATTCGATGAATATCATAAATTTACGGCTGGCAATCAAAACTACAGCGGTAACCAGCATATGCGGTAGAAAGCTCCGATACGCCATCAATTATCGTAAAAAGCAAAACCTTCGCCCCACTTTTGAAAGATGGCGAATGTATTTTCGAACTCAGGAGGTTCATGCTTACCAAGTTTCTGATTGCCGGTGGAAAATTTATGATATTCATCGAATTACACAAGTAAGCAGCATATGCGTTAGGGAATTCTAGTACACTATCAATTATCGTGAATGGCAAGGCTGTCGTATCACTTTCAAGAGAAGGCGAATATATTTTCACACTCAGTAGGTTCATACTCCAAGTTCCTGATTGCCATTCATAAACTTATCATTTTTTTTACCGGACTTTTTTTCAAAATTAGGCGAACGTAGCGCCTCCTTGTACCACCCACAATGAACGGGAAGCTAGATTCATAATTTTTGGGGGTAAATTAAGAAATCCCTCCAACTCCCATGCCTGCCCTACGCCCCTGTACCAAAAAAAAGGGCTGGCATGAACATTTCTGTGCTCTACTACCCCAAATTAACAAGAATACACACATTGGGCGTATAAACTTATGACACATAATTAGTGGTCGGCGGGTTCCTGGTCTATTAATATTAAATCGTTTTCGAGTAAAAAAAAATCGAAAATTATCGAAAACAATTTTTATCTATTGAACCGCATAACCGATTTAAATAAAATTTTAACCGATTATAACATAAACGTGGAATAAATTAGAATAGAATCTGACAACGGAAACATTGAAAAAAAAATTCATTAATTTTTCTGGATTTTGTTTAACCCCTATAAAGTTTCGGCACAACTACCAAATCTTTTTTGTACATTTTTGGGATGGTTTTTACCACACATAATTTTTCTAAAGCAATCAAATAGATACTTGGTACTTGAAAGAAATAAAATGTCCTTTTTTATTTTTTAAATTATGATACACTGATGCTAAAATTATCATATAGAATACTAACTCAAGATGCAACAAAAAAATATATGATAATTTTAGCATCAGGGTTTCATAATTTAAAAAATTAAAGAAGACATTTTATTTTTTCAAGTAGTCACTTTCAAGTGATCGCTTTAAAAAATTATGTGTGGTAAAATACTATCCGAAATTCTACGAAAGAAAGGTAGTTGTGCCGAAACTTTATAGGGGTTAAAAAAATCCAGAAAAATTAATGATATTCTTTTTCAATGTTCCAGTTGTCAGATTCTGTTCCAAATTATTCCATGTTTACGTTCTGGTAGTATTTATAATCGGTTCAAATCTTATTTGAATCGGTATGTCGTTCAATAGATACAAATTTCAAAAATTTTCGATTTTTTTTTTACTCGAAAACGATTCAATATGAAGTTGAAATTTGGCAAAATTGTAAGTGATATTGATAACAAACCAAGCAAAAAACCTCTACCCCATAAAACGATACCCCACATCGGTAATGGGATGGGGGTGATAGGGGGGGGGTGGATGAAGTAAAACAATATTTTGAGGTTTCTGGTTCTTGTATACACAGTAAATCACATTTTCTTTTCATCCCCTTTAAAAATGAGGTAGAGGTGGTAATGGGGGTGGCTAATGCCAAAATTTTTTTTTAGAGACCTTAGCTTCTCTTGTATATACTAAATACCAATTTTATGAAATCTTACCTGCTTGATTTACCTATTTACCCCAATTTACCCCCCAACCCTTCGACGGAACAAAATGATAATATAAACTAGTTCTAGATCTCGTTAAAGTACATATGTGTACCAAATTTCAAGTCAATATCTCAAACGGTTCCAGAGTAAACGTGCGCACAAAAAAAATTACAGACCGACAGACAGACAGATCGACAGACAGACAGACACAAATTTTTTTCGCTCAAACTTAAAATCTCGACGTTTCATGACATTCTAAGCCTATTTGAACAATACAATTTTTTTTAAATTTTTTGTCGTTACTATACTTCCACTGAATGTGGAAGTAAAAAGAGAGCACCATCCATGCGGGGGCAAATTCATCCATCTGATTATAATAAATAATTATTAAAATATACACCCCAAAATATGAGGATTTATTTTTTGTTTTGATGGAAACGGTCGTCGTGGGTGATCACGATCAGGGCCATGGCACGGCTACTGTCGGCCTTTGGCCATTTACATATTTCAAATACCACATAAATATAGAAAAATAAATAATAAGAAAGCTGAAAACGTGTGCGGTATACATATTAAATGTGCCTACCTGATATTCCGTACAGACGTCCAGACAAATACTGCGTATATTTAATTATTTCCTACGTTCATAATCCTAATATACAATATTATAGGAAACAGGACCCTATAATTTAAAAGTGACTACTTACAAAATAAAAAAAAAACGATGAATCTGTACAATTCATTTTAATAACAACCATAAATATAAGAATAAATCTAAAATGTCCATTATAGTCTAAGAGAACCCGGTTTTACTTTAGAATAGCGAATATTGAAACTTAGGAGTTTTATAGAATTAGGTGTCTTTTTTTACTTTTGCTGGTCAGTTCTCCCATGGCCTCCGACATCACTGGGCAAGAGCGCCTATGCTTTAACTGAAGCCACTTCCTATCATAGCCCAGTCGTTGAAGGTATTTACGTCCAAAAACTTAACTCACTATTTTTTCCAGGAATACCGTGCCTTTAGCGATAAATTTTATTACGACATTTTTTGTTCAGCAGCACGTGGTCTATCTACCTATATTACTTCCACATCCAGTGGAAGTATAGTATCGGCAAAAAAATTTTTGAAAATTTTTATTGTTCAAATAGACTTAAAATGTCATTAAACGTCGAGATTTTAAGTTTGAGCGGAAAAAAATCTGTTTGTCGGTCTGTCTGTAACTTTTTTGTGTGCATGATTACTCTGGAACCGTTTAAGATATTGACTTGAAATTTGGAACTAGATTATATTTTGATCTTATTCCGTTGAAGGGTTTGGGGGTAAATTGGGGTCAATTGGGGTAAATTGGGGACAATGGGGACAAATAGGCAAATCAAGCAAGTAGGAGTCCATAAAATTGGTATTTAGTATATATAAGAGAAGCTAAGGTCTCAAAAACATTCTTGGCATTATCCATCCCCATTACCAATCCTCACCCCGGTATTAAAGGGGGTGAAAATAATAAAATTGTCATTTAGTGTGTGTACAAGAACCAAAGGCCTAATTTTTTTTTACTTTATCCACCCCTACTACCCACTACCACCCCCCTTCCACCACCGTCACCCCCACTACCGATGTGACATATCGTTTTATGGGTTTTTAGAGTAAACGATTTCAAATATATTATTAAAGTTCCATAAACAATTATTTCCACAAACAATTTTTTTTCGTTGTGAGAGACGAGGATAGAAAATCTAGATGTGGAAGTGGTGATTCCTTGGGCAGCGGTTTTTTTTTCAAGTACAGCGAAAATAACAATAACACGCACAGGTCACGCCATACAGAAATAAAGGTGGTTTGTTTAAATAGAACACCTTTATATTTTTACATTTTCTTTTAAATCTTTTTCACCTGAGATTTCAAATATATAATTGTTGATAAGTCTAGCTGTAAAGTTTATTGACATATCGGGAATTAAATATCAGGGAAGTGTCCCTGGATAATGCATGCATTAATTAAATCAGTTAAAGGTTCACTTAGCAGGTTTACTCATTTTTTTTATTATGCATATTATTGATGTCATAACATGGTCATGGTACACCCCACTTTCCTCCTTTAGTTTTGAAGATAATTGATTGAAATTTGGGATATCCTATATAAATAATAAGCGGCACTTTTTGACATACAAGTGATTTTTTTTCACTTCCGGTTTCGCCGGAAATGACACTAACTTTAGATTTTTAAATGGAACACCCTATATATTATTGCATTTTTGAATTCTGCATAATTTTCTGAATCCAACGATATCAAATAAGTGACATTTCAAACGTCAATATTTTTTATAATATAGTTTTTAGTTTTTCATTTAAGTGTACCATGACGATTCCGATTTATTCTAAATGACCCGTGTAATGCTAGAAAAATCGAAATCCCGTCAAAAATACTAATTTACGTGATTTATGAACAAATAAAGTTCATAAAAATGGTTTTTGGGGCAAAACTCAATTTTTTCAAATGGAACCATATTGGTAACGTGGTATCATTTATTAGTACTATTAATAAGGAATATATTCATATGTCGTATTAAAATGTGCGATAAATACAAACAAAATTACAGCTAAAATAAAATAAGAAAATACAATTTTACTTCCACATCCAGTGCAAGTATAGTAACGACAAACAAATTTTGAAAAATTTTTATTGTTCAAATAGGCTTAGAATGTCATGAAACGTCGAGATTTTAAGTTTGAGCGAAAAAAAATTTCGGTCTGTCTGTCTGTAACTTTTTTTGGGCGCACGTTTACTTTGGAACCGTTTAAGATATTGACTTGAAAGGATCCCGCAATAATCTTATGGAAATTGGATTTCGGTCAAATCGTCTAAATTTTGGATATGTTTTAGGTTTCGTCATCTCAAGCAAAAGTCTCAATGGGCACAAAGCTCGAAAATCAATACTTTGGCTGCTACGGAGCTTGAAAGCTCCAAAGCTCCACCACAGATTTATTTATTCGTGCAGTCTTTATAGATTTTTAAATAACTTGTTTTTTCTAGTTTAATGTCTAGGTATATGTTTTTGAGGTTGCTGAATTCAAATCCGATGTCAAGTTGTCCAAAATGACACTTGACAGCTGTCAATTAGCTGTCAAAGTGCCTTAACAAAGTGCAAATCTTATTTTTATGTTATGAGTTAATGCTGTTTTGGTAACTCAGTTCATACATGATGTGAATACAATAATTCGACAATTGGCAGCTGTCAACAGGCTGTCAAAGTGCAATAACAAAGTGAAAATCTTATTTTTTGTTATGACTTTATGCTTTTTAGGTAACTGAGTTACCTAAAAAGCATAAAGTCATAACAAAAAAATAAAATTTGCACTTTGTTATTGCACTTTGACAGCTAGCTGACAGCCTGTTGACAGCTGCTAATTGTCGAATTATCGTATTCACATCATGTATGAACTTTGCACTTTGTTATTGCACTTTGACAGCTAGCTGACAGCCTGTTGACAGCTGCCAATTGTCGAATTATTGTATTCACATCATACATGAACTGAGTTACCTAAACAGTATAAACTCATAACATAAAAATAAGATTTGCACTTTGTTAAGGCACTTTGACAGCTAATTGACAGCTGTCAAGTGTCAATTTGGACAATTTGACATCGAATTTGAATTCAGCAACTTCAAAAACATAAACCTAGACATTAAAATCGAAAAAATAAGTTATTTAAAAATCTATAAAGACTGCACTGCACGAATAAATAAATATGTGGTGGAGCTTTGGAGTTTCAAGCTCCGTAGCAGCCAAAGTATTGATTTTCGAGCTTTGTGCCCATTGAGACTTTTGCTTGGGATGACGAAACCTAAAACATATCCAAAATTCAGACGATTTGACCGAAACCCAATTTCCATAAGATTATTGCGGGGTCCTTTGGTACACATATGTTCTTTAATGAGATCTAGAACTAGATTATATTTTCATACGTAAATCAGGCAGGTAAGAGTCCATAAAACTGATATTTAGTATATACAAGAGAAGCTAATGTCTCAAAAAAATTTTTGGCATTAGCCACCCCCATTACCACCCCCCACCTTATTATTAAAGGGGATGAAAAAAATTTTGATTTAGTGTGTGTACAAAAACCAGAAACCTCAAAATATTTTTTTTATCATCCACCCCCACTACCACCCCCCCCCTATCACCCCACACCCCACTACCGATGTGGGGTATCGTTTTATGGGTTTTTGGTGTAGAGGATTTCAAATATTATATTATTAAAGTTCCATAAACAATTATTTCCTCATACAAACCTTTTTCGTTGTAAGTGACTTGGATAGAAAATCTGGATGTGGAAGTTGGGCAGCGGTTTTGTTCTAGTTATCTTGTTATACATAAGGTGGTTTTGGAATATAAAAAAGGAACACAAAACATTACAATTGTTCAAAATGCTGTCCATTAACTTTAATGCACTTCTGAACTCGCATAGCTGTTTCTCGAAAAACGTTCGCCAGTTGCTGGGCCGTTATGCTATTAATTGCGCATCTTACTCGTAGCTCCAGGTCTTCACGGGTTATAACGGCGGTTGCGTAGACAATATTTTTTAAATGACTCCAAACAAAGAAATCAAGGGGTGTCAAATCAGGTGAGTTTGGAGGCCACCTCACAGGACCATTCGTCGAAATTACGTTTTCTCCGAATTATGGGGAGGAGCGTCATCTTGTTGGAAATATATTCCCTGTCCTAAATCCAAAGGTAACTCATCTAAAATGTCCTCAATCTCATTTTACAGGAATCTCAAGTATCTGGCACCAGTCAGGGTCCTTCAAATATTATTGGACCAATGACTCTACTACCGATTATTCCAAGCCAAACATTGAAACCGAACCGCACTTGAAAGTTACCCTCCTGTAATAAATGCTGATTTTCTTGTGACCAATATTTTATATTTTGTCGGTTAAATAATCCCAAATTTTCAAATCTAGACTCGTCCGGAAATAAAATCATTCCCAAAAAATCATTGTTTGGCTGCACGTTATTCTGCAAAATCCAATTGGAATATTCCATCCTACGTTCGTAATCAGTTTCGTACAAGTGCTGGTGTAATTGGTATTTAAAAGATTTATAGTGGTATTTGTGCAAAATTTGGCTTACTGTTTGGTGACTGATTTCTAATTCAAACCCAATTTTCCTTAAAGAAACAGTCTTATCAACTTCTATTCGAGCCAAAACATTAATTTCCGTTCCTTCGTCAATAATGAAATTGTCTTCGGGATCATTGTTGGGCTCTCTTCAGAACTGATTTTCAAGAAGTTTAAAATAATTTCTCGCTGGACATTGTCTATCAGGATATCGTTCGGCATAAAGGTGTCTAGCCTCTACGGCATTTTTTCTACATTCCCCATAAATAATTAACATGTCCACTTTTTCATCTCTTGTATAAATTTGCGGCATTTTGAACACAATTAACAAGAATTTTAAACAATTTTTAAAGACACAATAAAAACACCGGTAAAACAACAAATGTTTGACAAGCTAAAAATTTCATTGTTTTCAAAGCCACCTTAGTTAATTACTTCTTAACATTTAATTACAACAAAATTGTATTTTCTTATTTTCTTTTAGCTGTAATTTTGTTTGTATTTATCGCACATTTTAATAAGACATATGAATAAATTCCTTATTAATAGTACTAATAAATGGTACCACGGTACCAATACGGTTCCATTTGAAAAAATTGAGTTTTGCCAGAAAAACCATTTTGATGAACTTTATTTGCTCATAAATCACGTAATTTAGTATTTTTCACGGGATTCGATTTTTCTAGCGTTACACGGGTCATTTAGAATAAATCGGAACCGTCATGGCACACTTAAATAGAAAACTAAAAATTATATTATAAAAAATATTGACGTTTGAAATGTCACTTATTTGGTATAATTGGATTCAGGAAATTATGCAGAATGGAAAATTCAATAATATACAGGGTGTTCCATTTAAAAATCGAAAGTTAGTGTCATTTCCGACGAAACCGGAAGTGAAAAAAAATCACTTGTATGTCAAAAAGTGTCGCTTATTATGTGTATAGGATATCCCAAATTTCAATCAATTATCTTCAAAACTAAAGGAGAAAAGGTCCTGTTACACCCGGTATGTCCTCGGTCATTTTATTTTTTAATTTATTGTTTACTGCTTTGATATCTTCGGCTGTAACAGGATTAAAGAACATAGAACTACTAGTTTGAAAATTTACGTCCATGAGGTCTACAGTATTAATATGAGATGTTGGCAAGTTATGCACAATAGAGTCAACATTATTAATAAAAAATCTATTAAAATGATCAGCAGTTAAAAAGGCGCTTAGTTTGAGCAAATCAACGATTCACATGTTCCACTGTACTCCCTGTTGTGTGTAGTGTAAAACAGTGGCAGCTACTCGTTCTAACAAATATAAAACATTGGAATAAGACTGTGACAAATACTTAACAGAATACTCATAAATTTAACAGAGATATGTTACTTAGATAACAACTCCAACACCACAGGTGGTGAAGGTAGTATAAAACGGACGTAGTTTTAGTGCATTTATTGGTTGTGTTCCCTAACGACGCTAACAAGCACCAGGCGATTATCTTGGGTGAGACACGGGGACTTCATTCAGAAAAATTTGGGGATCCTCACAATTATGTTTTGTGTTATTAGTGGAGTCGATTAAGGTTTTAACCTCGGAACCCGGCTAAAAAGGGATGAAATCGTCTGAAACTTTTTTTTTTATACTAAAAATTGCAAAAGTTTATAAGTTTAAATCTCTTACGCTTATTAATAATTAATTATTTAAATAGATATTAACAATAATATTTTTTTAGTAAAACTAAAAAAAAAAGTAATTATTGGAACTAAAATTTAAAATAAAATTTTGAGAAAAAAAGATTCTACACACTTTTTTTTATAGCATAGGAGCATATGTAGGAAAATTATCATCCGTAGCGAAATTAATAAAGGGAAGGTGGGGGATTGCTTTTTTAATAAAAACCTGTCTATACACGAATAATTCCTATTGTCACTTCGTGGTATGTAGCGTATAGCAAAAATGGCGTCAACAAAATGGCCGCCATTTAGGTTTACAAAATCGACATTATCTCAGTTATATTTCAGCAGATTTTCTTTTGTGATAGCTCATATTAAAGATGATTAAAATGTATATAAAAAAGGTAATTTCAGTATTTTCTTTTAAGTGACCAGTATTTAAAATATTT
The DNA here is from genome assembly GCA_936432065.2 of Rutpela maculata. Taxonomy (NCBI): domain Eukaryota; kingdom Metazoa; phylum Arthropoda; class Insecta; order Coleoptera; family Cerambycidae; genus Rutpela; species Rutpela maculata. The sequence goes on from OW386289.2 coordinate 10,367,572, forward strand.
AGGTAAATATGGTTCTGGAACGCAATAACTATACCTTTTTTATGTTATTAGGAAATATAACCAATAAATATTGCTAAAATCATCATGGTTCATGAATCATGATAGCAGTAATGTTAGAATTACATTTCGACGTTTCACTTATGAAAGTACATCTTCACTGATCTTTACTTCAGGAACTTTGAGCACTGAATAAATGCAACTTTACACGGTGTAAATATTTTCAATAAATATTACATTGCCTGCAAAAAATAATTTTATTTTGTTTATTTAAAGATAAAATAATATTACAAATCTAAATAATTAGAAAATGCCAGTAGTGTCGTTTAATAGTCATCTATCTAAATGCTGTGATTGGTGATATCGTTTGTTCTCAATCATCATTGTTATCCGACACTTCTGGTACAATATGTGTATGGTTGTCACACAGTTCATCTTTGCCTCAACACACACATATCGGTACACGGTAGGCTGCTTGCAGAACATTTATATGGCTGATTACATTTATTTTTTATGCAGGAGCATCTGACCAACTTGAGAATGAAGTTTGGAGCACACAGCATTTCGCAGAGAACAGGAGTCACCTGTGCATTTTTCCTATTTTTCAATGCTTTCCAATACGAAAGTTTACCTTTACCTAATAATGTGCAATGGGTTCCAGATAATAAAGCATGGAAACCTGGCACTGAAGAAGCCTTTGTCTAATGAAGCATACAAATCGGCAGAGCTAGGCAAATATTTTGAAAAAGTATTTAAATATTAAATACTAAATACTTTCAGAAAATTGAAAGTATTTAAATATTAAGTATTTTCAAAAGATAAAAGTATTTAAATAATAAATAACAAAAGTAATTAAATAGTTTAAACTTAGTATTTAAATACTTTCTGAATATTTAAATACTTTGATAACACTGAAATATTTTGAAGCATAGTTAAGTGTAATAAAAATAGCCTTTAATGGCTAAACTTCGCCAAATAATTGTATTTTCTATTTTTGTAGAAATCAATAAAGACTTAATATTATCATTATCATTATTATTATTATTATATTAAATACTATTTGACTATTTGAGGTGTCAAAATTTTAGGTTTCATAACTTTCATGAACTTCTACAACACTATTTTAATACCTCTATACTTAATCAGTTCTAGTTGGGTATTGTACGTTTACTTATTCGTAGAGCTAGGTCTTTGCGTCTTCTGCAAATACCCAAATAAAGCACAGAGACTATGGCGCTAGTTCAACTGTTCTCTGTCATAATCACAAAACATATACATTATACATGCAGAGTGAGAGGGAAACATGCGTTTATTTTCGGTTTATTATAAATATTTAAAAAATCATAAATGGTATAATCTTTAAAAGAGTTTCAAATACTCCCCATTGCTCTAAGGAATACAACCATATACAGTTTTTATCATAAACTTTGTATATAGTTAAATGCCATACTTTAATAACGAAATTGGGAACTATTTTCATTGACAAACTACGATATTCAAGTACAACAGAAATTTACAATAAAAAAATATATAGTTGTATTCGTTAGAACAATAGCAATTATTTAAAATAGTTTTAAAGATTATAGTATATTTGGTTATTTAATTATGTTGTATTTATTTAAATACTTTTGAGATTCATATACTTCTGAAAGTATTTAAATACTGTCAGAAAAGGATTTAAATACTTTTTTAGAAGTATTTAAATAATTCTGTTATTCAAATAGTTTAAGTATTTATAAATACTTTAGGATCATTTTTACAAATACTAAGTAGTAAATATTTCAGATAAAGTATTTGCAACTATAAATACAAATACTTGTTGCAAGAAGTATTTAAATACTTGGTATTTAAATACTTTCTAGTATTTAAATACTTATGAGGTATTTGTAAGTACATATTTGCCCAGCTCTGCAAATCGGCAACTGGTAGGTATAACTACTTTGGAATTGGGTACAAAATACGATGCGGTGGGGTTTCGTGTATCTTCTTATGCTAAGAACCACAATATGTGTGTCTTGTGCAAATATATATAATTTGATTGCTCCTCTATCTGCGGCATAAATAACATGGAGACTTATTTTTAGTATCTGCCTTTTCTTGCGTGCTTCGACGATGATTGAAAGAGCCATGTGATGATTTAATTTCCGAACGCCATGCGACTACAAAGTCTTTCTTCGTTAATTGAGCATGATGTAGAACTTTTCTGCCAGGTATGCAGTTATTTCATCCTTGGTACACATATGCGATAGCAGTTTTAATTGTTACGTTGACCATGTTAACCAATTTTGATATCGAGTAGGAACAATTCCCTTTGCTCTGTTTTGTCATTTAGTTTATGGAGCCTTCTTTGTATGTGTTGAACACAAAGTGCACTTCACTGTAGTTCCAGTACTTCCTTTCTACTTTCTTTGTAAATGCTTCTGCTAAATCTTTGCCTGTATTAATGTCTTTACATGTGCCTGATTCTTTATTCTTTTTAGTCAGTTTTAAGAACAGGGGAAATATCTATCGACACTCAACAGGTCACTAATAATGTTCTAGATGTGTTATATTAAAGTTTATCATCATTGACAGAAAAGTTTAAAAATGGTATCCAAATTATATATTATTAAAGACGAACCTTTACCAATTACTTTGGAGTAAATACATTAAGAACATATTTTATAGAAATTATAATTATCTCTAAGATGAGCTCACGCAAAAGAAAATCGGACAATAAATAACTGAGATAATGTAATTTTTTCAAATCTCATTGGCCGTCCTCTTGATGATGTCATAAATGCTACCCGCCACACACCCCAAAGTAACACCATAAAAATAACTTATCGAAAGGTCGTTCTCGAATGAAATATCATCCCTACATCCCCCCTTCACTAACTTCGCCACAGAAGTACATATGCTCCTCTACTATTATATAAACTGTTAGTTTTTAAAAAATGGTTTTGAAAATGGCTATTTTAGCTCGAGAAAACAGAAATTTCAAAACGATTTTTATCAGATAACTCGAAAAATATCACATCTAGCGAAAAAGTGCTTTGGGCCTAAAAGAAAGCTTATAAATTAGGAATGAATTTATATATTTTCAAATTTCCGTATGTTTAAAAGTTTCAAAGATATAAAAGTTTAAAATTGGCATTTTTTTTTTATTTTTTTTTAAATCGTTATTTTTTTAATATCTCAGAAAGCGTTTCAGATATTATTTTCTATTTTGGTATGTGTTAATAGGATATAAAACCTCATATTTTAGTTACAAAGGTTATTTTACCGCTGCGCCAGTGGCGCCCCTGCAAACATGTCCCCTGATATTTTTTACAAAAAAGTGATACGCCACTGACATTTTTTCAAGTTGATATTTCTTCTGATTAGCCTGGTCAATTCTACGTGAAAACGGTATCTTGCGTTTTTCTCTTGATTAAAACAATTAAATACAAATTGCTTCATTGACTAATAACCAGTGATTGGAATTTTGGGTTTAAGTTCAGGTGCGTCGTTACAAAGATTTATCAAAATATGCATACATTATTAGTTGTTAATATGTATACATGTATTCTATTATGCCAAAATAAATGAGAAACTCGTACGGTAGGTTCGTATTATATTTAATTTCGATTTAATTTTCTAAGAAAGAACAAGCTTTAAGTTTTTGATGTGAAATTTTATATACCTACCTATATGCGCCACTGGAATTAAACCCAAATTCCGATCATTGCTAATAACACAGGCCGACAAAAATAAATTGTTGTTTTAGAAACGTTTTAGTTTTACCTATCTTTAGTAAAATTTTCCGCTGAATCCGAAAATGGTAAAAAAAAATTCTGACGTATAGATTACCCCCCCCATACACCCTCAATTCCCCCAAAAAATTCCAAAAATCGAAACTGGCCATCCAACCCACCTATCTTCGCTGAATCCGAAAATCCCAAGAAAAATGTATCCGTGTCTCTCACTTGCTTCTTTTAAAAATAAAAATAAATACAAATCAGACGTAACGTGGCAACCGTTATAACTTTTATAAAATCTGTCGGTAAAACAAAAACTAAAAAATATTTTTGAACTCTAAGTTACACTTAACCCTCCCTAGATAGCATTTGCAAATTACGGTTAGCATCCTAGCATTGATGAAATTTTTCAGTGAAAGCTTATTGTTTTCCAAAATGTTTTAAGCTCGTAAGTAACTTTAAACCAGCATACGGAAGGTATTTTCTAAATCCAGGTTATAACTTACCCTGGGTTGGTAGACGCCTTGACGTGGCCCGAGGGCTTGAACGTGGCCTCAGGGCTTGAACTCGCATTTTGATTGATTACGGAATTAAAATGTTTTAGCATTTCCAAACAATTTTTTTGCCATTTTCGGATTAAGCGAATTTTACTAATAGATAGGTGGGTTGGATGGCCAGTTTGGATTTTTTGAATTTTTGGGGGGAATTGAGGGTGTATGGAGGGTAATTCATACGTCAGAATTTTTTTTTTACCATTTTCGAATTCAGCGGAAAATTTTACCAAAAATAGGTAGAGTCACGTCTCTAAAACAACAATTTTTTTTTGTCGGCCTATGTAATTTTTGAACACGTAAATCTAGTTATCATGGAATAAATGACGTTTTTACAAATATTGTTTTCAAAACAATATTTGTTGACATAAAGTAAGTTGGTGTTCAAAACCCTCTCATCGTATTGTTTCTTCGATTTTAGTGTTTCATTGAATTTATTTTATTTTTTCGCTGTTTTTATTCCAATATCTCAGTAAGTATATATTATAAGAATTATATAATGCGGAAATGGCAACAATGCATAACGTACATGTAGAGCCTCCCGGGGCGCGGGCACCCGCAGAGGGTCTGGGGCTCCGGATAGGCATTCAATTGTGCACATTTGGCGATTCTCAACAAAACAAAATTATATAAATATTTCAATTTTATAAAAATCTATAACAATTAAATACTGTGGTAGTTTTTTAACAAATTTAAAACTTAATGCGAAAAATAAAACAACAAAACCTTGAAAGAGGGAAGGGGCCCTCAATAATAAGCAGCCCCGGGGCCCGGTAAAGCTGTCGGCGGCCCTGTGTATATAGTCTCGCAGATGGTAATGCAACAAAAGCCAAAGTATGTATCAGGAAAGATATCCTAATCATGCCCTGCCAGATAGCTGATTCTTTTCATCGCCGTCTTTGTGAAACTGGTAGCTTCCAAAAAGGTATTTCGGAAAGTAGACCTCGAACTGCCAGAACACCCGAAATTGAGGACGCGGTGCTGCAGGAAATCGACGGACATCTCGGGACGAGTACGAGGAAGATTGATAGAGTTCTGAATATTTGTCATCAAATTGTTTGGCGCATTTTGGTTGATTTTTTTATATATCCGCACCATATCCTGGGAGTACAAGCATTACTTCCCAGGGATTTTCCGCAGCGTGTGAACTTCTATCAGTGGTACCTTCAGAATGTTAAACTAAATACGCAGGTTGAGTTCCAAATTATGTTCACAGACGGAATAAATTTTTCTAGGAATGCTATTCAATTTTTCCATAATAATCATGTGTGGGCGGACGAAAACCCCCATGCCATAACCCAAACCCATTTCCAAAAGCAATTTTCGGTTAATGTATGTGTAGGAATTACTATTATAGGAACTTTCTTTCTGCCAAGACGCCTTAATGGACAATCTTACCTGCATTTTCTCCAAGAAGAACTACCTGTATTGCTTGAAGATGTATCAGTTGCGTTAAAGAATCAAATGGGGTACATGCACGATAGAGCTCCTGTTCGTTCAACTGTAATTGTTCGCGATCATTTACATATGGATACATATTCGTTGGATTAGGATAAACCATAAATGTTTGGTACAGAAGTTATCTAATTTCTTCCGTAGAATCAGAATACGCGATAAAAAACATAGGGTGCCGTTAAAGATTCAAAAGTTAGCTCCCCCCCTTATCAGGGGTGGAAAAATGTTCTGCCGAAAAGATGTCTATCTCTGAACGGAACTACTTTTGTTCGAAACATTTTTCGCTAGTGTTCCTTTTTGACGAGATATTACTGCGAATTGATTAAAATGCCCTAACCATATTGTCTAACAATATCAATACTTGTTAAGCAAAAAAAAAGTTGGGAGCCAAGCTAAAAGTAGTAGTTTATTTTTTGTTAACCAAGAAAAAATTGAGAGCCAAGCTAAAAGTAGTAGTATATTTTTTTTTATTATTAGCATCCAAATGAGTAGGAATTTAGTGGTCTAGGTCTTCGCACTTCAATTTTTTTTGTGTGCCTGTGTTATTGTTCATTACCTAGATTTATATATTTTTAAGCACCTTCCACCAATCTGACCTTGCAGTAATTTTTACACGCGATAATTATGTCAGTGTTAAATAATATAGATTTTTTTGGTAGGTGTCCCTCGAGGGGTTGATATAAAAACTGCACCCTCAAAAATTAAATTATTTTTTTAATATACTAAATGACGTAATAGGAATGTAAAACAAATGTAAAATATAAAGCTATATTTTATATCAATGACTTTTATTAATTTCATTTAATTATCTTCAATAGTTTTGAAAAAGTTAATTTTAAAGTTGAGAGTTGTTACCCCCATAGGTAACAACTAAACCGCAATAGAGGTTTATTATATTAAAGCATTTCTAGTCACAATCAACATAATCAACATTCATGTGAATGAATAGCCCAATAAGCCGCTGGGCCCAATTCCATATTAGCGGAGCGGATCTGGTTTTGAAATGAAACCAACTTTTTTAAAAAATGCTTTTGACAGTTTGGTTACACGCGTTCTCTTTTATCATGTTATCAAGTTAGTTCAGTTTAATCCCACGAGGTGGAGCAGGAATTCGCATTTAAAATTCGCAGAAACACGTTATTTCACGATAACTTTGTTATTATTGACTTGACGAAAGAAAAGTTAAATTAAAAATTGAAGACCTCGCGGAAGCGCATAATCTGGTAATTTAATTTTTTCCAAATCGGACGGTAACTTTTCGTGATTTTTTTTAAATACGCGTTTTTTTGCCGTAACGCTATATGTAAAAAAATAATTCCTTAATTTTTTCACGAAAAAAAGGAGTTAGGGGGCTAAATTTTTTTTAAGGTAGGTGAAATAGATAAGAATTGATGGAGCTTGAGGATGGGGGTGGTGGGCCAATTAGGGGAGGGGGAGGAGGTAGGGAAAGGAAAATGATTCAACCCCCCCGAACTTTTTTCCTTGAGGTGCGATTTTGAAAAACCAAAATGGAATTTGTTCGCTGTTATCTCTAGTATATGACTGATTAATTTTTTAAATTTTTTTCAAATAAACAAATTTGTGGGAGGGGCAAAATTTTTGCATTTTTTTCAAATGCGTTTTTTTTACGTAGGAAAGGGTTCAGAGGAGAAACTTTTTTGCAGGTAAGCGAGGATCTTTTTTATCCTTATTTAAAGAAAATGATTATAGTAACCCAAGTAATAGGAAGGGAGGGAGGGGGCATAATGCGTTTGGGTTAAGGAAAAGGGATAGGGACTTCGGACCTTGATATTCGGCAATGCAAATCTTTTTTCCATCTTAATATTTTATCAGTCTACCTTTATAAAATATTAAACTTATTATAAATAATTATTTAACGCCGTCACGAATTTTCGCGGCCCATTTCTCTAGTTTTAGGTGTCTATTGTATATTGTATAAAACAATTATTTTTCCGTTTAACTCGCTCTAACTCAAAAACGGCACAATGAATTACTTTCAAATTTTTAACGTGTTATCAATATATGTTGTTAAAAAAATGTGTTGATGTGTAGGTCAACTTTTAATAAGTGTAGAAATCATTACTTTTGTTTCTAAGGCTATGTCGAAAATTTGTATTCTCAAATGTAACATGCGGGAAACTTTTTTATCTTTCGAAATAAATACCAAGTATATCGAGGGCATATGGAGATTAAAGATTGTCGTAACTTTTTTATTTAAAACTTGTTTTTATAGCATTAGCAGTTTTCGAGGGAATTGCAAAACAGTGATTGTTGACCCGGTACTCTAATTAATTTCTATTAGACTTCCACGTTCTTTATGATCTCATTATCATTAAATACGTTTTGCATATATTCCCTCTTCAATCTCTAAAAGTGTAACCCCTTCACGGTTGGTAAATTAAAAACTTAAAAAACTAGAGTAAAAATCATGCCTTTCGCCGATTTGTTTAACTTTTTATATAATTGTTGCACTTTCTTCAAAGTTTTTGGGAAATGTTAATTATTGAACGTTTTAAATCTACTGACAACCTATTTGATAAAACACTACTACAGTATAAAAAAAAGTAAAAAGGAGCAAGTACATCTATAATAACCTGCCTGTGTTTCAAACTTGCGATCCTTGGATTTCAAGCTATAATTCGACCTATTACACCATCATACCCTATTTCCGAAAGCGATAATATTGCTGATATAATGCCACTATTTGAAAATCATGTCTACGTTTTAATATTATATTGTTATGAAATATATATTAGTTAAATATATAAATAATGATAGAAAATAGCATTTAAAAAAAATTATTTTCAATTACAAATCTAAAAAAATCAGAAAACAATTTTTTCTTTAATTTTAAATGATTAATAACTTTTTATTTACCGATTGATTTTGTTAAAAAACAAATTATGTTTGTTTTAAGCATTTTTAATGTTATAACGCCAACTTAGTTATTGAAGTACTCGACCGAATCTAAGGTTTGTGCAATGTATTCACTATAATAATAGCGCAACTTATTTATTAACTACCGTTTCGGCAGTTTAATATTTGACAAAGGGTACATTTACAAAATATTAAGATGGAAAAAAGATTTATATTGCCGAATATCAAGGTCCGAAGTCCATATCTCTTTTCCTTAACCCTTTATTTCCGCAAACGCATTATGCGCCCTCCCTCCCTTCCTATTGCTTGGATTGCGATAATTTTTTTTTACATAAAGATAAAAAAAGATTCTCACTTACCTGTAAAAAAAGTTTCTCCTCTGAACCCTCTCCTACGTAAAAAAACGATTTGAAAAAAAATGCAAAAATTTTTCCCTTCCCACAAATTTGTTTATTTGAAGAAAATAAAAAAGTTGATCAGCCAAATACTAGAGATAACCGCGAACAAATTACATTTTGGTTTTTCAAAATCGCACGACAGGGAAAAAAGTTCGGGGGTTTGAATAATTTTCCTTTCCCTATCTCCTCCCCCTCCCCTAATTGGGCTACCACCCCCCCATCCTCCGGCTCCATCAGTTCTTATCTATTTCACCTACCTACCTCAAAAAAATCTCCCCTAACTCCTTTTTTTCGTGAAAAAATTAAGGAATTACTTTTTTGTATATTAGTGTTACGGCAAAAAAACGCGTATTTAAAAAAAATCACGAAAAGTTACCGTCCGATTTGGAAAAAAAATTATCAGATTATGTGCTTCCGCGAGGTTTTCAGTTTTTAATCAACCTTTTTTTTCGTCAAGTCAATAATAACAGTTATCGTGAAAAAACGTGTTTTTGCGAATTTTAAATGCGAATTCCTGCCCCACCTCGGGTGATTAAGCTGAACTAACTGACTTGATAATATTATAAAAGAGAACGCGTGAACGCGTCAAAAAAAAATGTTTAAAAAAGTTGGTTTCAAAACTCTTCTTCTTCTCCTCAGATCGGCTCCAGTATATACTTAACCGGCGATGTTAATAATAATTAGTTTCAGTTTGAATTTAATTGTTTACGACAAAAAAACGCAAGAGACCGTTTTCATGTAGAATTGACCAGGTTAATCAGAAAAAAATATCCATATGGAAAAATGTCAGTGGCGTATCACTTTTTTGGAAAATATATCGGAGGACATGATTACAGGGACGCCACTGCTGGAGCGATGAAATAACTTTTCTAACTTAGAGCAGCGAAACAGAGGTAAAATTGTGTCGTTTTTTTTTTTCAGCTTAGAACAAGCTCAGACACAGTGGGTATTAACGACAACATCATTTTACACACAAAAACAGGAAATACGACATTTTTTAGTGGTCACAGATATTCTTATTTAAAAAAAAGTGTAAAACTTAATTTTTTTTTAAATCATGTTTTTTGTACATCTATTGCCATATCTCAAAAATGAATTGAGCTATGTGAACTTTTTTTTGTTATGAAACACACACTTAAGCGCTTCTTTCTATACATATGATTTCTAATAAAAAAAAATGTGAACATGCCAAAAACGTAGATGACCCTAAAAGTTTAGAGAATACGCCATCAAATTTTCACTAAGCGAGGAACTTTTTTGTTTTTGAAAATTTTGTGTAACATGCTATGAAGAAAATGAAGTCAATAGACTAAAAAACTTTTTAGAAAAAAAATATTTTCATTATTAGCAATAGTTTGCTAGTTACGAATTTTTTAGTATGGAGGAATTGTCGAAGCGTACGCGCGCGGCACTTAAGAATAATAATGATTATGTATTGTGTGTACCGAAACTTTTCATTATTATTTTTTTATGTTTAAGACTGTTCTATCACGTTTTAGGATCTGAAAGAATAACTTATTTTTTCCAGTGGCGCATTAAGGATTAAGGCTGAAGGCAAAAAGGAATTAAAAATCTTAAATAGAGTATCTGGGATAAAAATGCATTGCATTGGATCTCGGAAACGGTAAATAATAATATATAATTTTGGAGTGTTTTGATAAAAAGTAAACTATAGGGTTTTCCTTTTTTTTGCGTTATTATTGGAGCTAAATAGAAAAGACAGTTTCTTAAAGCACTTTTTTTTGAACGTGGCAATCTTAATATTTGTATCCGACATTTCCTGTGTCAGAGACCCTATCCGACACTCCCATGCATTGCATTTTTGCCCTAGATCCACACAATAATTGAGTAAACGTTTTATTTTCGCCTAAATTTGGTAACAAAAAAGAAAAAAATATCCTAAATTAAGTCTCTTTTCATTTCCGCAGCCCTGTTTCCATGGCTTGTGCACAAGTTTATCATTCTCCTCTATTACTACGCCACATAAAATCCACTCCATTTTACAATGAAACTTAGATTGCTTTTTTATCTTAAATATTTTTTTAGCAGATAATCCACGCACAATTCGCACAATGGCCATACGTTCTACAATATAATACAAGTGGTAACAAGCTAAAAACGTACTCTTCGCCAATTTACTGAGCTTTTTATATATAATTGTTACATATTCTATAGGATACTCTTCGCAGTTTTCTTGTAAATAATGTTAGTTTTGGACATCCTAAATTTTGTTATACCATCTTTGTTGTGAAAAAAATTATATGAAAAAAAAATCCAACCTGTGTGAGATTCGAACACGGGACCTTTGGATTGAAAACGCAAAGCAATCAATCAATCAATCAATACAAATTTATTAATAGTTACTTGTACAGTAATGCGCCTGACCGGATCCCGGTCCGGAGCGATCCACGCAACCACGGCACGCAGCGTCGTGGTGAATGCGTGGGCTGGGTGGGCGGAGCGGGTTCGGTTCGGCTTAAACAATAATTGGAGAGGAGTGGTTAGCGCTTTTAGCCGCTGCGCCACCAGCTATTGCTACAAAAATTGATTGTCTGTGATATATATCTTTCGACAATCATAAATAGGTATTTCAACTCGTACTTCTATGAAATATATATTAGTAGAATTCATAAACAAAAAAAAAATATATTATGGAAATAATATTTCACAAGATTTCCATTTTAGTACAAGCGACAAAAATTAAGAGAATATTTTTTTTTATTAAATACTTAATTAATAACTTTTTTATGTACTGATCGATTTTCTTCAAAAACAATAGGGTTCTTCCTCTAGCTAACACTAACTTACTTTCTAAATTTCAATACAATCGGATTTTTCTTTCTTAAGTTATCGTGCTTATAAGAAACGTGACGGACGGACAGGCGGACAGACGGACATTTTGAAAGGTGTTCAGAATTCGTTCACTAACACAATGATATGAATTTTTTTTTCTCTACGAGCGATATTTACGATTTTAGAAATGTGCCGATCAAATACAATATACTCTTCGTTTTTGCGAAGAGTATAATAATGGAAAGAATATCGTTACACATTTTACTTCCATATCCAGTGTAAGTATAGTATCGACAAAAATATTTTTGAAAATGTTTATTGTCCAAATAGGCTTAGAATGTCATGAAACGTCGAGATTTTAAGATTGAGCAAAAAAAAATTCTGCCTGTCTGTCTGTCTGTAACTTTTTTGTGCGCACGATTACTCCGGAACCGTTTAAGATATTGACTTGAAATTTGATACACGTACCTATGTATTTTAACGAGATCTGGAACTAGATTATTCCGTTAAAGGGTTGGGGAGTAAATGGGGGTAAATAGGCAAATTAAGCAAGTAAGAGTCCATAAAATTGGCATTTAGTATATATAAGAGAAGCTAAGGTCTCAAAATTTTTTTGGCATTAACCACCCCCATTACCAACTCACACCCCATTATTCAAGGGGGCGAAAAAAAAAATTGTCATTTAGTGTGTGTACAAGAACCAAAGGCTTCAACTTTTTTTTACTTTATCCACCACTACTACCATCCCCCTTCCACCACCATCAGCCCCACTGCCGAAGTGGCATATTGTTTTATAGGTTTTTGGGGTAGACGATTTCAAATATTTTATTCTCGATTTTATTATTAAAGTTCCATAAACAATTATTTCCACATTCAAATTTTTTTCGTTGTGAGAGCCTTGGATAGAAAATCTGTAGAAGTAGTGATTCCTTGGGCAGCGGTTTTATAATTTGACCTTCGACGAAAACGAATAACGTTGATCGTACACCGCCTTGAGACTAGTTAGTTTTAGTGGACGCGGGCGTATTAATACTCAATTTCTGCAATTCGCGCATCCCAAAAAAATCACTGTACCTAAACTATCAAAGACATATTAAAAATTATGCTATCAAAAACTTTTTTGGTCTTTTGGTTTTATTTTCTTCGCAGCATGTTATACAAAATCTCCAAAAACAAAAAAGTTTGTAGCTTAGTGAAAATTTGACTACGTATTTTCTGAACGTTCAAGGTTATATAAGTTTTTAACATGCTTAAAAATATTTTAATTAACTATACTATACACAGATAGAAGCGCTTAAATATGTGTTTTATAACAAAAAAAAGTTCATGTGGATATCTCCATTCGTTTTTGAGATATGGCATTAGATGTTCAAAAAACATGATTAAAAAAAAACAATATTTCACACCTTTTTAAAAATAACAATGCCCGTGACCACTAAAAAATATCGTATTTCATGATTTCTAATGAACATCTACCTACTTAACGAAATGGTATATGTCTCAGTTTGTTCTAAGATTAAAAAAAAAACTCGAGAAGGAAGCGACTTTGTTTCTTGTTTTTTACTCCACTAACTAGAATGTGTGGTTTTATATCCTATTAATACATACCAAAATTGAAAATAATATCTGAATTACTTTCCGAGATATTAAAAATAACGATTTAAAAAAAATTCAACACCCTGTAGAAAAAAATTGAAGCCGTTGCGGACATATGTTCATACGAACTTTTCTTCATAAAATAACTTAAGGAATCGCACCCTGAAATATTAGCACGTCATTAAGGAACATCCTGTATAATGCACCATACATACAAACACACATTTTTGATTTGATACCTGAGATTAGCATGTTATTAAACGGATTTCTGTATAATTTTTTTTTTACGATGATTGTTAAAAATGTTTGTCTGGTTATAATATTATATAATAAAATTTGACCGGTAATTCTTCACTAAACCGGCTAAAATTATTATTATTACTATTATTTTTATAGATTCTCATAAAAGTATCCTAAATAACAATGTGTTATTGGCGTAAAATTAAATTTAGCATTCTCCTCAACAGATATATGATATTTTAGAGCGTTTTCAGCTGAACGCGCGATTTTTCGACCTGAATTTATCACATTCGGCTGGCATTTATCATGTTTTCATGATCGGATCTCCTACTGAGACGCATTGTATTTTGAATTTGCCGACGAATATTGTTAATCCGAAACCGAAGGATAGACAAACTAATTTATTTTTTGTGGATATATAAAAATATTTAAATGAAATAATTATATCCGGTTATTTTAATTCCTTAAATATCACCTAAATAAGTAAATTAAATACATGGATTGTTATTTTTTTCATTGAGTGTACCTATTTAATTTATAGTGGGTGCAATACGAGTTTTTTTAAGGCATCTAAACTCCACGGGATGCCTTTTGGCATGGTTATTCCTTACTCCAAGGAGATTCCTTTTCGATAAGGACGTGTGAACATTTTCCCTTAGGAACCAAGATGGCGGCCATTTTTTGAAAAAAAATTTTTAATTACAATCACCTATGGTGGCGCAAAATATACGTTTGGAGTATGATATCTGGTTAAATTATATTTGGAGAATACAAATACGGTGTTTATTTTCCACTAGAAAGCAATATGGTCGCTATATTTTGATCAAATACACGATACAATTTTAAAACCACCCCTCATGACGAAATTAAAAAAAAAATTTCAACAGCTTGAAATGTTTTAATGGTGCATTTATAATGAACTAAAATCACGTCACTGTTTATAATATAATTTATGATTTATTGCAACGTTTCATCCCTTGCAAATCGCACTCGTGATAAAATTAACTACCATGTTTATTTAAAATTAAAAACTGAAATTATTAAATAAGTTTAAATGCATGTTTTATTATAGAAAATCTAAGGATCATCAGAAGAACTATCATCACTATCAACCTCCTCCTCTTAGTCTGTAATTGGAGAATAATTTTGACAGTTGTCGCCGGAGCATGTTCCGCATGTTGCATTACAAAAAAGTCCAACTTTTCGGCAGCTACAAGCTGTGCCGCATCCCTTTTTGCAATTACAAAATATCATTTTGAGGAGTTCTTTTGGTTCAGGCATATTCAACATTTTGATTGGTAGTAAAGATCCTTCATTATTAATCCATCCTCAATGAGTTGGACGAATATTTTTGATCCCAAGCTACATCTGGGTTTGTAAATAAACCCTTCATGTCGGAACAAGGGATGATAATTTCACAGCACTGTTTTTAGTGGTAGCCTTAATAAAGGACTGATAGCGCATCTGCTCGAGAAACGCTGGTAAGTCTTCGACACGGCTCAATTTTTTTTAACTGTATCTCTTTAGCAGCTCCGTACAGTAATATTGTGCTGTACCTACCGGCTTCTAAAATTGCTTCCATCTTTGAAATACCATTATAAAATATCTCCAACTGATCTCTTAAATCGAATAAGATCGAAAAATTTCTTAAATATATTTAAATAAATAAATGAATAAAACAATTTACATGCTCCGAAAATTTCACCAAAAAATGCGATTGGTTTTTCAACGAAAACTTCCTTAACTTTTAAGTTATCCAATCGCTCCAAAAATCATTTTGCAGTGAATTTTAAGGGCATGGCATGTAAAGTTGAACTTCCTTGGACCCTTCGTTTTTGCGTTTAAAGGGCTCGGGGAAGGTAGTCCTCGCACTCAAATGCAGACTTATAACGATGATATCTCAATTAATTTTTATCCTAGAGAAATGAAATAAAAACCAAAATTTTCAGTAAAAAAACCTACATTTTAGTACTCTACCATCTTTTTACGTATCTTCTTTAGTTTTTGAATTATTGTGAAAAATGAAAATTTCTTAAGAAATTTCAAAAACCATTTCAAATTTGAATCAAACTTTTTTCAAATCTAGGCATCCCAAATCGGTCAAATTTCTAGAACATATTGTTAGTACTTAAATAAAGTAAATTGTAAATGGATTACGTTCAATTTCAATCCTTGCGTCGAAGCCACTTGTTTCATTGCTAATTTTTTCACCGAAAAAACGAGACAACCGTTAGTTTTTATGCTAACGACTTTTACCAAAGGTCTTATTAAGTACATTTAAAAGTACTTTTAAAAATGTTTTATATGTCTTCCTCTAAAAATTTTCCGTTTTTCCGTTATTTAACGTTGACAGGTTCGAAT
This sequence comes from Rutpela maculata, assembly GCA_936432065.2. Classification (NCBI taxonomy): domain Eukaryota; kingdom Metazoa; phylum Arthropoda; class Insecta; order Coleoptera; family Cerambycidae; genus Rutpela; species Rutpela maculata. The sequence continues at coordinate 10,383,559 of OW386289.2, forward strand.
TCAGTTTTCGGCGAACTAAAACTCACCTTCAACGAGCCATAACTTGGTTCGTATTTTAAAAATTAACTGGTCCGCCATCTTTGGGAGTCTGCCATATTGGATTTAGAATTACGTCACTTAGCTAACCATGCATTGTCATCCAAACTAAACGTGTATGCAAAATTTCAGCTCAATCGATTGGGGATAACTGTTTTAAAATTCAGTTGCAAAATTTGACCTACACTAACAAGGCAAGTTAAATAAAAGCTTGTAAAAAACAATCAATTTGTTATTTTATAAGCTTCATTTTTGCTTATAATAAATTTTTTTGTTAAAACGTAAGGTCTTCGAGTTATTCGTGAAAAATCATTCTAAAACATGCATTTTTTAGATGAAAAATCAACATTTTCAATCACGAATAACTCAAAAAGTATTGACTCATCGAAAAACTTCATAGAACATTTTTTGCTTAGAATTTACTCCTCTATCGATTTGTGCGGTTATTTTGAATGTAATATTTCCCATCCCCGAGAAGGGGATGGAAAGGGTGGCATCCACTCCCAGGGTAAAAGCACATATAGCACTAAATTTCCCTTATCACTGTCCTTTCACGTCAATCGGTTTTATCCGAAAAAATTCTGAGCGAAAAAACCATAAAACACTGGATTGTATGGTGTTCGGCTGTTTTTTGCATCCTGAACGCAAATATGAATTCCTTTTCCCGTAAGAAGCTACAGAAAACTACCAATTGCTTTATTAAAAAAAAGTTAAATTTTTTATGTACTCATTTATAATTTTAAACATTTTTTTATTTCCGTACTTCGATTATATATGTTATATAAAATTATACGCTTATTATAAAGACTTAGTCATAACAAACCTCCACATGTATATCATATTACATGATAACGACTTCTCTTATTAATCGCTTATCTTAGAGATATTATATTTCACCTTTGTTTCTCACATTTTATGCTGACTGTCGAATTTCATTTCCTTTGTTCTATATTTTGCTTACTCAGGTTCTGTATGTTATAAATACGACTAGACATGCTTTGTAAAGTCAGTTATTAAACTCACTTAGAATGAAACACTTCTAATTATTGTAATATTCCTTCTCCAAGAGCCAACGTTGGCTCCATTTAGTAAAATAAAAGTTTTTAAAAAGTCATTCATGTGAACCGTGATCTAACATTGGCGCAGTCGGTAGGATCCGTAAACATCATCAGAATAAGAAGCCTAACTGGTAGTGAAGCGTAAGAGAACAAGGAGAACATCTGCAGAAGGTGCCTAACTAGTGCGTGTACATCTACGAGAACAAGGAGACCTTCCTCACTGGTGGTGGCGGATCCCAATCCCTCGACGGACGAAGAACCTACCCATGGAGATGAAATTAACGTAAGTCATTTAAGAATCATCATTTTTACCATTTTATTATTTTTCGCAACTTATTTTATTAAAAGTGTATTATACTGCTAATACACTCGGCGCACAAAGCCAGTTCTCTTGTCAAAGTGAATCCATTCCTTTACAAACGCAACGAAACAAGTTCATTTAATTTTAAATTTATTTATTTTCGTATTATACTGCTAATACGAAACATTGTGTATTATACAGCTAATATACAATCCATTTACGCACACAACGTAACAAGCTAATTTAATTTAAGTTCGTATCATACTGCTGATACGCAACCAATTTTTGTCCAAGTAATTTCTAAATACAAAAAGCAAAATGCCAGATAGAGCTCAACCAGAGCCAGTTCAACCAGTGCCACCGGCACCAACCGAACAACAACTACAACAACAACAACTACAACAGCAACAATTACAACAACAACAACAACCACAACCTGAGCAAATTGAGCCTTACAAGCTCTCTGAAATATTTTCTCTAATACCTGAATTTGATGGCAACGCCATAAATTTACAAACATTCTTAAATTCCTGTCACTGCGCCCAAAGCATGGCAATTGGAGATCAAAAAATTCTTTTGACCGTCCACATAAAAAATAAGTTAAAGGGCAAAGCTGCCGAATTAATAAATTCTCGTAACCCTGGCACCTGGCCAGAAATCAAAGCATTATTGGAAACCCACTTTGGGGATTCCAGAGATCTAACGGCCCTAATTCAGGACCTACAACGAATTCCCCAATTGCCCGGTGAATCCGCTCTAACATTTATTTCACGTTTACAAACGCACAATGCTAAAATGCACGCCGCAGTGCAAAAGCCAAATTTAACCACAACGCAAAGAGCTGCACAATCAGACCTTATAGAAACCATGACCTTAAATAATTTACTAACAGATTTAGAACCGAATTTAGGCCGCATCATACGTGCTAGCAACCCTCCTAGCATACTGAAAGCCGTAAGCAGAATTCGTAGAGAGCTACAACTCTCTTATTTCGAGCAACAAAAATTTCCCAAAAATAGTCCGGTCAAAAATCCTATTATGCAACAAAAACGACCAACTTCAAATTTTCAGCAGAAATTCTGCTCGTTTTGTAAACGAAACGGACATGTCATAAATGAATGCCGTACAAGGCAACAAACACAAACAATGCCGTCAACCTCACAAAATTTTCAACGACCAAATTACCCAGGAAATTCAAGTTTCCAAAACTTTTCACAAAATAATCAATTTAGTCACAGGACATTCCCTCAAAACCAACCTAATCAACCTCAAAATAGGCCCTCAGCTATAAGGCCAAATCCAAACTTTAACCAACAAAGACCGTCTGCTATTCAACCTAACCCGAATTTTAACCGCTTTAACCAGCAAAAAGCTCATCATTTAAATTACGAACCTTACGATAATTATGCCGATCAATTTAATCAATACAATGACTATTCACCCGATTATCAAAATGTAAGTGAGAGTTATGAAAATTACGATTTAGAAAACGCTCAAAGCTTTTCAGAGAATTATACAGCTAATTCCCAATATGAACAGTACGAGAATTATACTGCTAATTCTCAAACGCCACAGGAGGATTATACTGTTAATCCTCAGGATTTTCGCATAGATCCGGAGTACCCCACGGATACTCCAACACAGCAAACAGACCAATTCGACCAAATAACAAATCAAATACGAACGATGAATCTCAACGACAGTTTCGACCCGTCGCTGAACTTCCCGGAACAAGGGTTCATGTAGAAACACTATCACATTCATTGTTGACCGTAAATTCAAAAAATCTATACTACATTAAAGATATCACAAACAAATTCAAAATTCTAATCGATACTGGCGCAGGTATCTCCATTTTTAAACCAAAAACAGCGGAAAATTACAAACGGAGATTTTCAGAAAATGTAATTATACAAGGCATAACCGATCAGAAAATTACTATTAGTGAATCTGTTCTTATACCCTTTACGGATAACGACCCACATAAAGTTTACATCTACGACCTAGATATCAGTTTTGATGGACTGATAGGAGCTGACTTCCTAGAGCATTATCATTGTATCGTCGACATAAGAAATAAACGATTAATAACCAATTTTAAAACAGTTCCACTTTTCAAAGTAACCGACGATTCGTTGAAACCCGAATGCGACAAAATCCAATCAAACCACAACCCTAATCAAAATAAGATTCAAATCGATGGCCGTACCGAAAAAATTTATAAACTAAAATGTAACCTTAGAAACACTGACGCTATTTTGCAAGCGCAAGAGAATGAAAAAGTCCGTTTACCTAATGCTCTTGTTAAAGTAAACGAAAACGGAGAATTTCTAACAACAATAATCAATGCTAATGTCATCCCGAAGACTGTCGATTTTTCCAATTTAAATTTAGAACCTTTACAAAAATTTAAGTCAATTTTTAACTTAAACACGCAAAACTCTGACCAACAACTAATGACGGACAGATCCTTCGAAATCAGGAACGAATTGCGCTTGGATCATCTAAACGAAGAAGAGGCCGAAATAGTAACGCAGCTTTGTTTAGACTTTCAAGATATATTCTATTTAGAAGGAGACAATTTGACCTTTACTAATGAAATCAAACACCCTATTGACACCGAAAATTCCCGACCGATATTCACTAAATCGTATCGATATCCTCAGGTCCATAAAGAAGAAGTTAAATCCCAAGTATCGAAAATGTTAAGTCAAGGTATTATTCAACCCTCAATCTCACCTTGGTCCTCTCCTGTCTGGGTAGTACCCAAAAAACTGGACGCTTCTGGTAAACAGAAATGGCGCGTTGTAGTCGACTACCGCAAACTCAACGAGGTTACAATCGGTGACAAATATCCTCTGCCCAACATTTCCGATCTTTTAGACCAACTTGGCAAATGCCAATATTTCACAACCTTAGACTTGGCTTCTGGTTTCCACCAAATCGAAATTAATCCCGCAGATATTCAAAAGACTGCTTTCACAGTTGAGAACGGTCATTATGAATTCGTGCGAATGCCATTTGGACTCAAAAACGCTCCATCAACTTTTCAAAGAGTTATGGATAACATCCTGTTAGGTATTCAAAATGAACGATGTCTCGTCTACATGGACGATATTATTATTTACTCTCCTACAATTCATGAACACATTTCCCGTCTAACCGAAGTCTTTAAACGCCTTCAAAAAGCCAACCTCAAAATTCAACCAGACAAATGCGAGTTTCTCCGCAAGGAAGTCGCTTATTTAGGACATCTCATTACGAAAGACGGCGTAAAACCAAACCCTTCGAAAGTTGACGCTATTCTAAATTTTCCTCAACCGAAAAATCCAAAAGAAATTAAATCATTTCTAGGTTTAGCCGGATATTATAGGCGCTTTATCCCTAATTTCTCCAAGATTACCAAGCCTTTAACAAAACTCTTACAGAAAGACATACCATTTCTCTTCGACAATGATTGTATAAAATCTTTTCAAGATTTGAAACAAACATTAACGACAACTCCGATATTAATCTACCCTAATTTTTATGAACCTTTCGTTCTAACCACTGATGCGAGCGCATTTGCCGTCGGCTCAGTGCTGAGCCAGGGGCCTATTGGCAAAGATTTACCCATTGCCTATGCTTCTAGAACCTTGTGCAGTGCAGAAACTAAGTATTCAACGATTGAACGCGAGCTTTTATCGATAGTATGGAGTGTAAAGCACTTTAGACCATATCTGTACGGTAGAAAGTTTAAGCTTGTAACCGACCACAGACCACTCACCTGGCTATTCTCTATAAAAGACCCAGGAAGTAGACTTGCCCGTTGGCGACTCAAATTAGAAGAGTACGACTATGAAATAATTTATAAACCCGGTAAAATCAATAAGAACGCGGACGCACTTTCCAGAATCAAAATTAATCATTTTTCCGAATGTTCCAAATTCTATTCAAAGGTTCTAGCCGCGAATGACGAAGAGTCAGACGACGACGAAAACCCAGATAACAACGAAATCATTAACGAACAAATTTCCCAAGAATTTGAAACTTTCACTAACTTATATAAAACAACATCCTTGATAGACTACTCAAAAATTAAAGCTTCAAACAAACAACTCTTATACCGAGAACACAAAGATATTATAACCTTTTTCCAACAAAACAACTTACAAGACCTACATCACAAAATTATCGAGGACATATTCGAAGAAAACCTCGAATTTCATAACGATAAAATCAATATTGTATCGAGCAAAACACTCAGACATAGGAGATATTTTATCATCCCTCTACCTTTTGATATCGAATCTGTAATTGAACATCTATTTTTGGTATTATTTAAAAATCAAGATGTCTTAGATCTTTCTAAGTCATACTTTGTCGAAAATAATTTAGACCTCCCCATACTTGAAATCCTATGATTCATTTTTGCGGAAAAAGACTTAAAAGTAGTAATTTGTCAAGATATCGTCAGAACTGCCGACGAAGATGAAATTCCAATTGTATTGGAGCAAAATCATTTTGGTAAAAATAATCTACACCGCGGAATAAATGAAACGATTCGAAGAATTAGAGAAAAATACACTTGGCAAGGTCTAACTAAAGACGTTGAAAATTTTATAAAAAATTGCGAAACTTGCCAAAAAACTAAGGAATGCCGAAAAAACCTTAATAACCCTCTAGTAGTCACAGAAACCCCAAGAACACCATTCGAAATAATTAATATCGATTTATTTGAATTCCCAACTCGAAATTACGCTTTAACTATTCGCGACGAGTTAACTAAATTTACACAAGCCTATGCAGTCCCGGACAAATCCGCAAAATCCGTCGTAAATACCTCGTTGTTATACTTTCAACATTACGGTACCCCGCTAAGAATCCATTGCGATTACGGTGGCGAATTTGACAACCGTTTGCTTGAAGATCTCTGCACCCTCTACGACATAAAATTAACTTATTCAAGCGTAGGACATCCCCAATCGAACGGATCCATAGAAAGATTTCATGCTACTTTAGCTGAAATGATAAGAATTCATAAAACTGAAAACCCGAACGAACATCCGTTCACGATTTTACCATATGCAGTAATATGCTATAACAATTCGGTAAATAAAACACACGGTTTCACCCCATATGAACTTATCTTTGGTCATACGTCTAACAGACCACCTGAAACTTTATATAACCAAAAAGAGTTAATAACCAAATACGTTAGAGATTTAAACAACAGAATATCCCACTACTATAAAATAGCCCGTAGTCGAACACAATCTCAAAAAGAGAAAGCAAAAGTTCGTTTCGACAGAAATGTTCCCCAAAAACGCCCCGAGCACAAAATAGGTGACTTAGTTTATGTAAAAGAATCACAAATTAAGAACAAACTACAAAACAAATTTAACGGTCCCTTTAAAATAAAAGAAATTTCTCAAAATTCTGCTACCTTACTAAATCTCGAAACAAAACAAGAAACTAAAGTAAATTTTGATAGAATGAAACCATATACTGAAAATTAAATTTATTTTCAGGTTTCTCCTGCTGTTCGGATCAGCACTCTGTCAATATAAAATTACCCCGATCAATAACACTGTTGGTGTATACTACCACCAAGACACGGACATCGTGGTGACAAATGACAAATGAACTCTATTAGTGCATAAAAACATTTCATCCCTCAAACTAGCTTTTGACAAAAATCAAAATATCTTAGACAGAATCTTGTACACTCTCAATAATGGTGATCATAAGTCAATTATTTTTACGAGTGAAATTAAAACAGACTTTAACCTTTTGACACAAATATCCAACTCTATAAAAACAAAATTTGACGAAATCTTTTCAGACACAAAAAGATATAAACGAGGAATACTTAACGGTATTGGTACAATATTCAAATCCATAACTGGAAACTTAGATGCTGAAGATGGCCAGTACTATACTAATTGTATAAATAAATTAAATAACGACGAACATCAATTGGAAAACTTAATCAAAAATCAAATTTCAGTTACAACTTCTGTTATTAAAAACTTCAACTCGACTATACAAAAATTACAAATTGACGAGGAAACGTTTAACAAAGATCTCGAAGAAATCGACACAATTCAAACCATGACTCAAGCTATCGAGGCTGCTCACATAAAACTAAAATTCATATACATTTCCGAACAACTAATGGCAAGCTATTTGTATATCGAAGATAATTTGAACGACATTTTGAATTCAATAACATTTGCCAGATTAGGAATCATTCACACTTCAATCATAACCCCTAATCATTTGGTAACAGCATTACAAGAAATTTCACAGAGCTTACGAAGGAACAATTTGCCTCTCCCCATTAAATTATCGGCAGTTGCTAAGTATTTGGATATTATTGAATTACAAGCGTTTCAAATGGATTCTAACTTAGTATTTGTTTTAACAATACCACTTGTTGAACCCCAAAATTATAACACCTATCGCCTATATCCTATCCCGATACTTGATAACAGAACTGGTCTGCATCACATTTTATCTATTTCACAAAAGTATATCGCGAGAGACGATGATTCTTTAATGTACATACCTATACAAAATTTGAAAGAATGCAAACCTCTTTATTTTGGAACCAAACTATGTTCGAACCTGTTTGCCTATCCTATCGACCAAAATGCCATATGTGAAGCCAGAATACTAAAACCATTGCCAAAACTTCCAGAGAACTGTCAAACTTCCTTCATTATTAGTCAGGGATACAACGTCCAAGAACTTGAAGACAACACATGGCTAGTAATTAATTCCGAACCACTTCACATTACCATCAACTGTCCAAAGGGAGAATCCACAACAGAGTTAATCAACAAAAATTCCATCATCAAACTACAACCAGGATGTTACGCCTATGCAGGCATTACTAGAATACAAGCCAGTGCCAAAGACTTTTCCGAAATTAAGGACAATTCACATCCTATCCAAATTCCTTTTGAATGCTGTAATCACATGCCCGACAAAATCGAAATTCCAAAATTAAAACCACTCAAATTAAACAATCTCGACGTAGAAGATCTAGATATTGCAAAAACCAAATTGGACCAATATTCCAAAGACCTGGATGACCTCATAAACGAGCCTTTTGTGACCAAACACGTATCTTGGTTCACGTATTTCATAATCACTCTCATCATCCTGTTAGTTGTACTTTACATAACTTGTAAATGCAGAAGAAGAAGATGTAGAGCATTGCGAATCCAACCCTCAACGGACAACCCTCCTTCACCTCCTTCAGAGCGAAGCAGAGTATTCACCAAATTTCCAAGACTTATCCCTCCAAGAAAGCGACCCGGTATTAAACCTCAAGAAGAAGAGGACATCGAGTTAACATAGACTTTCATATGTGGAGTTTTACCCTTTTCTATTAATTTAGACCATTGTATTTTATTCTTATTACATTTATGTATTACTCACTTAATATTATTATCATTTACCAATTTTAACTTTATGTATTTTATTATTTTGCTTTGTATTCATTCAACATTGTTTCAATTTATTTTGCATTATATTCATTTAACGTTTCTAACAATTTTCAAAAGTTGCTGCATAACATCAACTTTTTTATTAAGGGGGAAGTTGTTATATAAAATTATACGCTTATTATAAAGACTTAGTCATAACAAACCTCCACATGTATATCATATTACATGATAACGACTTCTCTTATTAATCGCTTATCTTAGAGATATTATATTTCACCTTTGTTTCTCACATTTTATGCTGACTGTCGAATTGCATTTCCTTTGTTCTATATTTTGCTTACTCAGGTTCTGTATGTTATAAATACGACTAGACATGCTTTGTAAAGTCAGTTATTAAACTCACTTAGAATGAAACACTTCTAATTATTGTAATATTCCTTCTCCAAGAGCCAACGTTGGCTCCATTTAGTAAAATAAAAGTTTTTAAAAAGTCATTCATGTGAACCGTGATCTAACATATATACTAACGGAGACTCTCGGCATCTCAACTCCACAGGATACCATTTGCCATGGTTATTCCTTTGGAATAGTAATTCTGCTAAGTATCACAGAAGGAAAGTTGCACCGAAATCCATTTTTTGATTCCCTTAATGACGACCTTGATTAAATCCAAAATTTTGAATTTAAATGCAGTATTTACAGTGTTTGATTTATCATTACACCATATGCAACTTTTTAAATGAATTGCATTGTCGAAAAAACGTAAAATCAAGGAATTGTTTTTGAAAAATGGAACAAAATCTGTAAAATTCTTGCAATTATATTTTTAAATTCTCTTAGAATATTTTACCACCTCTGAAATAAAGGCTTTCCGTTAAATCACAGCCTCCTTCAATTTTGATGATTATTTATTTCCTATCATTTCCCTATTAAGTTTTGGACTGGCCTCCGTGTACTCCCGATTTAAATCCAATTAAGGATATTCAGACATGCTCACCGTTCCGTATTCCAGGAGACAGAAGGGTAAGATCTCGAGATATGGCTCCAGTTGATTTTAAGAGCTATAAGAAGCAGTAACCATTGAATTAGATAATTCGGAACAAAGGTTATTCGGGGTGTTAAAGAGATAACTCTCATCGGTTTAAGAGCTGGTTCTACAAGCAAAAATACTAAGTTACTATAAACATGTGAAGTCTTTGGAAACACCACAGTACACAATCATGTGGAAACATATGCCCTGCGTGTTTTTGCTTGTGTTCTTGTTTCTAGAAATTTCCTTCTGTGTTTTCTGTTTCCTCCGTTTTTGATTCTGGCAAACCACATATCATTGAGATGTTTTTATGATATTAAGTTTTCCCAGTGCCCTTTCCTAGTTTGTTCACGATCCTCTCAATTGTTGATATCCATGTGTAGCATGGTCTTCTTATTTTTAGTTTGCTGCTGTTCAGTACTAGCTCTTTCTTCAGTAAATGTGTTGGGTTTCTTCTTTGGATATGTCCCCAGTACTTCGTTGCGTACTTTCCTATCCCTTTTATAATTGTTTTTTCTGCTATTAATGTTGACGTTTTATCTTCTCGATGAATGGTAAAATTGTCCTTGCAACTATCATTTGATAATAAAACGCAAGGCTATATATTTCAACGTAAAACAAAATTAATGCCGCACGAAGATAACATTTTTATCGTTCTACATTTAAAAAAATGCATTCAAATCAGACAAGAAACAAAAAGTTACGAGCTTATTCCACATTTACGCGAGACGCCTTATACCGAGTGGCCACGAGAACCGGCCCAGGCTTATATCTCCTTTGTTTATGAATCAACAGTTTTGAAATTTGGAACATGTATAAAAATCTTATTTTCCAATTACTGACATGTGTAGTCAAAATGGCCGATTTCCGGTTTCGATGGAAATAACATCAAATTTGATTTTTTAAATGGAACACCCTGTATATTTTGGTATTTTTGGAATCTACGGACCTGATCTCGTTGCGAAGTTTTCATTTTTTTCAAAAATAATTTTCAAATTTTTAATTTCATTTTTCAACCCAGAAGGCTGTCACTGGGGTCAAATTTATCTCCACTCTTTCATCCACACAAATGATAATTCTTAGTATCTAAATCAATAAATTTTAAAGTGTTGGTTTTTGATAGGAAAGTCAATTTCTTTAAACGGAACGTGTATGGACCATCCACAACAGTAGATAGAGAATTTTATTTCGAATACGACAATACGCGATATGTCTAATTTTATTTCTATTTAACACTAAAAAAATAAATAATTCAAAAATAGGTACTTTATTCTCCATTGCATACCTTCATGTTATTTTGCTTATTTGAATTAGAAACTTAGCAGGCCTGGGAACAAATATTAAATGTCATAACAATCAGAAAACTACAATTCCGTTTGACGTTTTATTAAAGGTGTGAGCTTTAAGTTGAATTTTAAGCAATAATGGAAAATAATCAGTACAAGTATACCAGAAATGAACAAATTGACATGCTATTAATATACGGGGAATGTCTGAAAAATTCGATCAATGCATGTGGCCTGTATGCTGCGCGTTTTCCTGAGAGACATCATTCAGACATGACATACTTTAGATGAGTAGAAATTACATGAAGAGAAGAACCAAATAACGTTGAAAATGAATTTATTCTGAGTGAAGAAGCTGAAACTAATGTGTTGGCGTACGAACATTTTTCCACGTTTGCTTTAATTCGATAACTCGAAATAGAATGTAACGTTAGCAAGGAAAATGCGAGAAAAATTTTAAAGAAACATAAACAACAGACTTCAGTGTGTCTCTATAGATAACCTAAACTCTGAACTTCTTCCGGTTAAACATGGGGTTCCTCAAGGCTCTGTTTTGGGGCCCCTACTCTTTATATTATACGTCAATGATTTTTTCACTTTATGTCACCAAAAAAATGCATCGCCTATGCTGACGATACATCCATTCTTGATTTTAATTTGAATATTCCTGACCTAAGTGAGGATAGCTTTAGTTCTATCAAACAAGCTGGTGCATGGTTCTCCTCGAATAATCTTAAATTAAACGAAGAAAAAACCCAACAAATCGTTTTCTCAACAAATAATTCACTAATCAAGGGTAACAGTGTTAAAATTCTTGGCGTTGTCTTAGATGACACTCTCAGCTGGTCCAATCATGTGGAGCAACTGTCACACAAATTATCAAGTTCAATATTCATGCTACGTAGACTAAAAAATCAACTCTGTTCTAAAACCTTAAGAACATGCTATTTTTCATTATTTCATGCTCATATTAATTATGCTATACTCCTATGGGGTGGTTCATCTCGGGCAGCTGTAATCTTTCGTCTACAGAAGAAAGCAGTCAGGTTAATTGTTAATGCAGGTTGGAGAGACCACTGTTTACCAATATTTAAAAGTCTTGGTATAATTCCTTATATGTATAGTTCCTTCTCTTCACATTTATGTTACTTTACTTGAAATTCACAAGAACGTAAATTCTTTTTGTACTAACTCAGATTTTCATTCGTATGGCACTAGGTCTGCCAATCAGGCCAGGCAGCCTCGTCTTAGATTAACAAAATCACAGAAAAACTCTCTAAACCTTCAATTATACAATCACATTCCTATTGACGTAAAATCTCTTAATTTTAATAGTTTTAAGAACTTAATTAAAAAACACATTTTAAAATACTGTTTCTATTCAATTGATGAATTTTTAAACACACAAATTTGTTGATATCTTTTAGCTTAACCTCTGCTTGTTTGGTATGCTCTGGCCATTTCGTGGGAGCGTGCCTCTTTCTTTTTTTTATATATATATTATTTTGTTTGTGTGAAGTATCTGTACATGTAGTGATATGTAAATAATGTTTTTATATTTTTATATTATGTGTTTTGTATTTTTGACTCGCCAAAAACGATTTGTAACTTGGTCAAATAAAATATCTATCTATCTATCTATCTATCTATCTATCTATCTATCTATCTATCTATCTATCTATCTATCTAAATACCGTTCGTATAAGTATAGCCTACAGCAGTATTTACACGAAAATGATTCAGATCGAAGATTAGTGTATTGCAGTAAACAAGTTGACAATAACTTTATTTCCAAAACTTTTTTCACCGACGAAACAAGGTTTACTAATAATGGTATGTTCAAACAACATGCGGTCCTGGGCTCAAGAAAATTAGACATTATTAAGGCAAGACAGGTTCGATTTTAACGTTTGGGCTGGGATAATTGGAAACAGAATTATTGCTCCCATATTTTTTTATGGTTCTTTAACTAGCGAAAGGTATCTCGAATTCCTCCAAAATGAAATCCAAAATGAAATTAACAATCTACCCCAGGATTTAAAAAATAATATGTACTTTCATCAAGATGGAGCACCACCACACAATTCCCATATCGTTCGCGATTACCTAAATGAAACCTACGAAGAACGGTGGATTGGCATCAATGGTCCAGTTAGGTGGCCACCTAGGTCACCTGATCTGACTCCCCTCAATTTTTATTTGTGGGGATATCTTAAATATAAAGTTTACTCCAGACTACCAACAACATTAGAAGACTTGCGTAACAGAGTAACACAAGCATTCCAAGAAATTTCGAACGATAAGTTAAGAAATGTTGTTCGGTGAACTTTAAATAGGACACAACTTTGTGTTGCGGAGAACGGTAACCATTTTGAACACATAATTGGACATTGGCAATGAAGTTAAAAGCTATTTTAACATTAGAACTTTCAAAACTCATTTTGGTAGAGTAAATTTAGTTTAATTTTTTAATAATAATTTTGTTCAAGTTTTCGTGTATTGATGTTGTGTCATGTTTTTGTTCGCAACCTTGGTTATTATTTTACTTTGTAGGTAGTTAGATAGCTCAGTACATTGTTTCATTAAAATGAAATAAAAGTATGCAATGAAGAATAAAGTACCTATTTTTGAATTATTTATTTTTTTAGTGTTAAATAGAAATAAAACGACACATATCGCATATTGTCGTATTCGAAATAAAATTCTCTATCTACTATTGTGGATGGTCCACACACGTTCCATTTAAAAAAATTGACTTTCTAATAAAAAACCAACACTTTAAAACTTATTGGCCCACAATACACTTAATATTAACTTACTACTAAGAATTATCATTTGTGTGGATGAAAGAGTGGAGATATATATTTTACCGTCACAGCCTTCTGGGTTAAAAAATGAAATTAAAAATTTTAAAATTATTTTTGATAAAAATGAAAATTTCGCAACGTGATCAGGTCCGTAGATTCCAAAAATACCAAAATATACAGGGTGTTCCATTTAAAAAATCAAATGTGATGTTATTTCCATCGAAGTCGGCCATTTTGACTACACATGTCACTAAATCGGAAAATAAGTCTTATATACAGCGTGTCGCACTTTTCTTGGAGCCACCCTCATATCTCGCTCATCTGATATTCGAATTTTTTGAAATTTTGATGGTGAATATATACCTATTAAGTGAGACTTTAGATGTAACCACATTTGATTTTAGTCAGAGGCGTCCGATTCTAGGATGTAGAAAGGGGGTCGATTTTCAAAAAAAAAGTATTAGCAATTTTTTTAGAAAAAAACTAGTAAGATATTCTTAATTAGCACCTTTAGAAAGCCATTTGTACAAGATTACATCGTAGTGGGTTCATAGGTGTTTGAGATAGGGGCCTTCAAAAATCCAATTTTTTCAAGTAAAAATAATTTTTATCTGCAAAACGGATTCTCAAATGAAAAAAAATTATTCTTCATTTTTTGTTCAGAATAATGTATTATACTAGTTTGAATTGATTTTACAACAAAATAATTATTTATTTAAATAAGGCAAAAATTAGAAATAAATGAAACTAAAATAAATAAATAAATAAATAAATAAAACCAATTGACACTAGTAATAATTTTTGCTTTCACGGCTTACTTAGATCTTTATTGAAGATTATTCGTTGAAAATATGGTAAGCATGTACGAATTAGAATTTTTGCCTTATTAAATAAATAATTATTTTATTGCAAAATCAATTCAGACTAGCAAAATACATTATTCTGAACAAAAAAATAAGAATAAATTTTTTCATTGGAGAATCCGTTTTACAGGTAAAAATTATTTTTAGTTGAAAAAATTGTTTTTTTGACGGCCCCTATCTTAAACAATTTTGAACCTACTACGATGTAATCTTGTACAAAGAGGTTTCTAAAGGTGCTGATTAAGAATATCTCACTTCTTTTTTACTGAAAAAATCGCTAATAGATTTTTTAGAAAATCGACCTTTTTCCATTCTAGAATCGAACGCCTCTGACTAAAATCAAATGTGGTATATTTTCACTACCAAAATTTCAAAATATTCGGATATCAGATGAGAGAGATATGAGGGTGGCTCCATGCGACACGCTGTATATGTTCCAAATTCCAAAACAGTTGGTTCATAAACAAAGGAGCTATAAGCCTGGGCCAGTTCTCATGGCCACCCGGTATATAAATATGATAAAATATGTGTAATAACAAATTCTGTTGGGTAGTACATAAATAAATACATAAAAAGTGTGAATGGTTTTAGAAATAACAAATAAATAAAAAAACAATTCCCTAAACGACATACTTCGCGATAAAATTAAAGATAACTGGACTACGATCAAAAACGGTATAACAAAAATGACTATAGATTAATTTATATATCTTTAAAGATCCGTCATAGATCTATTAAACGGTTAAAAGCTCGCTGGTACCAAACGTTACTAATATCTCACATGCCGTCCATATCGAACAGCAACTATTATATACAATTTTAAAAAGTGCCATTAATATCGATGATGGAAAAACGCCTCGTGATATAAAAAACGAGAAAAATTTAAGGATAATTTTTTAACCGATCCCTAATTACTTGATTTATAATCGGATTATAATTACGTTCGTTAATTTAAAACCAGCATTTCGAATTCCCAGCCTACTGCTGTCTAAAAATCGCCTAGTCACTATAAAGAAGAGAAACAACTAATATTCGAGAAACATTAATCTAGCTGGCATCAAACATTTCGATGGTTTGACATATCCGAGGCTCAAACAACACTTTTGCTGCTGACTCACACTCTAATGACGGGCCAGAGGCCGACAAAGAAGAACTTCACCATGCATATTACACTCTCCCGAAGATCACGACTGTGAGGGATATTTTTAACCACGTTGAAAAAATTTAACGCTAAACGCTTCAACACATGTCTAACACTCGTTCACGTCAGAACTTTTTAAAATCGACATCTTATCGGAATGTGTTTATCAGGTAATTGGATCCATCGGATAATTATTAATACCGGGCCTGACCTTGCATCTGACAGGATGACGGCCCCTATTTTGATTTTCATTATTTTGTTATCTCCACCACTTGAAGGAAGGGACCAGAAATTGCACCGCGATGAACTCTTGTGAATTTGATGTTGGACAATTAATAGGTCAACATACCCGTGTATTTTTAATCAGTTTGTTTTAATTTGTTATGACTGATTTGAGAATATATATTTATGATACTAGTGTGAAGGCACGCGTATGGAAAAATTCACACAAATGCTTTTTTACACTAACATAAAGTCTTGACAGAAGATCTATTGGTGTGCCAATTTACGAGGTTCGCAAATTCCATTATTTGTTTGGACTGTTATTAGCCCAGGAGTTTTAGTCGATATATCGCTTCTACCCGGAATTAATTATTGTAAAGGTGAAAATTTGCTGGATTGTAGTTTTGGTCCAGGACAGCACATACCAAAACCCTACTCTCCCCCGTCGGCTTCCCTGTTTTTGCGGAGCAATAAGGGCCTATGTCGCAGAAATTGCAGAGCTGGCTGTAAAGTGCAGCAGAAAGGTTATTATTGATCCTTTGAATCGAAATAATCATAAAAGCTTCGGAGAAGCATATCCGTTTGTATTTCAGATGTTCCATGCATATTTCGTTCATAAATTTTCCGTTCTAGTTCTGCCAAAATATCAAAAATTGAATAAATTTCAAAATGCGCCATTGCGGATAAATGAAGAATCAGAATACTGGCATGGTTCCGTAACGGCTGGCGCTACAGGGAAGGTAGACATACCAATGCAAAGCCCAAAGTATGAAGAGAAATGTTTATTCGGGTACGTTTTCCCCTCCGAGTCTTCATTTAGCCGCAACAAAATATGCATGAAACATCTAAAATAAGAACGGATATGCTTCTCCGAAGCTTGTCTGATCATTTCGACCCAAATCGGACCAGTAACAACCTTTTTGCTGACTATTTACCATTATTATACTCTTCGCAAAAACGAAGAGTATATTGTATTTGATCGGCACATTTCTAAAATCATAAATATCGCTCGTAGAGAAAAAAATTTCGTATTATTGTGTTAGTGAACGAATTCTGAACAACTTCCAAAATGTCCGTCTGTCCGTCCGTCACGTTTCTTGTAAGCATGATAACTTAAGGCAGAAAAGTCCGATTGTATTGAAATTTAGAAAGTAAGTTAGTGTTAGCTAGAGGAAGAACCCTATTGTTTTTGAAGAAAATCGATCAGTAAATAAAAAAGTTATTAGTTATTTAATTAAAAAAAAAAATTCTCTTAATTTTTGTCGCTTGTACTAAAATGGAAATCTTACGAGATATTATTTCCATAATAATTTTTTTTTTGTTTATGAAGTTTACTAATATATATTTCATAGAAGTGAAATATGTATGAATGTCGAAAGATATAAATAAATACCTATTATTTCTGCTTACATCATTGTTAAAAAATATTATTTTGGGTATTCAGCAGATAACTTTCAAAGAAAACATTCGTTTCTTTCATATACCATTGGTGCAAGTCTGACCAAAAAAGGAAGATCGACAAGACTCCCCCCTACGGTGACTTGTCGGCTTCTTTCATACACCTACCATATCTAATATTCAGCATGAAAAACAATAAAACAACCACTCTTTCTATATATTGATGATTCAAGTCTGATCATGCTAATATATATAATATTAAGCATCTCTAGCCCTACCTAGAGGATACTATATCACAATCAAACGTTTATTACATTTTAAAGTAGGGGGGAGTCTTGTCGATCTTCCTTTTTTGGTCAGACTTGCACCAATGGTATATGAAAGAAACGAATGTTTTCTTTGAAAGTTATCTGCTGAATTCCCAAAATAATATTTTTTAACAATGATGTAAGCAGAAATAATAGGTATTTATTTATTAAACTAGACGAGTTTTGGGGCTCTAAAGGAATGTTTGTTTTTTGTTATTTTTAATATATTTGTCAAGTAAATAGATGTCTTCCTGTCAGTTTTTTGACATGAAAATATTTCATTTTTATTTTCTAATAGTAACTTTTATTTCGAATTGGATTTATGTCCTTCTGACGAGTTCTAAAGAGAACGAAAAAGATTGTACAATGTTTAAAGGAATTAATCCATCGATAATATGATATACTTCAATTATTGGACATGCATGCGGTGAGCGAAATTTTATAACTATTTTCTTTGTGCTTTTTAGTATTTTCTTGACTTTAAAATGTAATAAACGTTTGATATAGTATCCTCTAGGTAGGGCTAGAGATGCTTAATATTATATATATTAGCATGATCAGACTTGAATCATCAATATATAGAAAGAGTGGTTGTTTTATTGTTTTTCATGCTGAATATTAGATATGGTAGGTGTATGAAAGAAGCCGACAAGTCACCGTAGGGGGGGAGTCTTGTCGA
The DNA here is from genome assembly GCA_936432065.2 of Rutpela maculata. Lineage (NCBI taxonomy): Eukaryota > Metazoa > Arthropoda > Insecta > Coleoptera > Cerambycidae > Rutpela > Rutpela maculata. Next base: position 10,402,124 of record OW386289.2, read on the forward strand.
TCTTCCTTTTTTGGTCAGACTTGCACCAATGGTATATGAAAGAAACGAATGTTTTCTTTGAAAGTTATCTGCTGAATACCCAAAATAATATTTTTTATCGAAAGATATATATCACAGACAATCAATTTTTCTAGCAATAGGTGGTGGCGCAGCGACTAAAGCTTTGCGTTGCAATCCAAAGGTCCCGTGTTCGAATCCCACAGGTTGGATATTTTTTTTCATTTTTTTTTTTAATCAAATTTTTTTCACAATAAAGATGGTATCACAAAATTTAGGATGTCCAAAAAATAACATGATTTAGAACAAAACTGCGAAGAGTATCCTATAGAATGTGTAACAATTATATATAAAAAGCTCAGTAAATTGGCGAAGAGTACGTTTTTAGCTTGTTTGGTCTTAGATTCATGTGCCTGAACTTCCTATTTTGCCAGAAGTGACGTCAAATCAAAATTTTTGAATACACCCGTTTACTTCAATATAACACATTATATATACAGTGTGTCTAACTTTTCATCACTACACCCAAATATCTCGGCCATTTGTTGATCGATTTAGATCAAATTTGGTATACTTCTTTTGCTTCAGATTGTGATTAAAAAGTTATTTAAAAATTTTTTTTCGAAATTAAATACGCCTACTATGATCAAAAAAATTGGCAAAATTTAGGAAGTTATATCAGCGATAGAGATGGGGTTTTTGTTTTTACAGAATCTTGTTCGGCGTGACCTAAACCCCTGTATACCAAATTTCGTTAAAAGACATTCATTCCTCTACAAAAACATCATATCTAAGATTTCAATAATAATCACCATTCTATTGGAGTTATTTATTGTCGGATATTTACATAACTTGGTAGTGGTGTAATGATGACGCTAATTAAGCATTAGGACACATTTTTTATCCAAAACACTATTATGAAATGAATATTTGAAAAATGGTGGCTATTTTTTAAAATACTTAGAACTCGGCATATCTTTGTTAACATGGAGTGCTTTGGAATGGATTTGACAATTTTTATTATTTCAATTTTATCAGCAATAATTAATTGTTGTGCAGTAATTTGACATTCGATGCAATTGTCAAATCTATTCCAAAGCACTTCATGTTAACAAAGATATTGGTATGCTGAGTTCTAAGTATTTTAAAAAATAGCTACAATTTTTCAAATATTCATTTCATAATAGTGTTTTGGATAAAAAATGTGTCCCAATGCTTAATTAGCGGCTTTATTACACGACTGCCAAGTTATGTAAATATCCGACAATAAATAACTCGAATAGTAGGGTGATTATTATTGAAATCTTCAACTACACGAAAAAACCGAAACTATATTTACTAATATCAAAACTAAGCACATAAACAAAATTAATCGATTAATGAACGTAAAAAATTAAATTAGAACCTCTTGTAATTAATGAAAACTGGCTTACTAACTTAACAAAAATAAAAATTCCTAATGCAGTAATAGTATATTAAAGTATGAGTGGATATTAAGGTCTTTAAAACACGCGCGATTTTTCGAGCACGACGGCGCAGCCGGAGTGCTCTAAATAGAGCAAGTGTTTTAAAGACCAGTTATCCACGAATACTTTACGCTATTTTTTTATTATTAAAAAAGAATACGACAAGTTCATCAAATGTATGGAAGAGCAAAAGGTAACAGATACAGATGAACGAGTTGTACTTGGTTACCTTTGATGTTGCCATGGTAACTTTAAAACACGCGCGTTTTTAAAACTTGGATTTAAACACTCTGAGGCGTACTTTAAATAAGCAAAATAGGGTACCAATAAAAAAAAATACATTTTGAGTCTTGGACCAAAATTTTCTCTTCCCAATAATACTTTTCCTATAGATAAAATAATTGCAAGCGTAGAACAAGGCTTAACAAATGTTAATAACGAAAATAAAATAGAAATCAGAACGAAGGTATGTAATATACTTACAAACTATAAAAATAAACTTAAAAATACAAGTATGAAAACCAAAACTCAACTAAATCATTACGTTAATGAAACTAAAAAATTTCTCAGCGAAAACCCGAATATTTTTATACTAACAGCAGACAAATGTAATTAAACAGTAATTATGTATAAATCAGATTATGAAAGAAAAATCAGCAACATGCTTAACGATAACAACACATACAAAAGAGAAACTCAGAACCCAACAAATAAAATTCAAAATAGCATCAACAACCTGGTAAAATCATGGTTCAAAGCGAACTTAATAACTGAGCAACAAAAAGATAAACTGATCTGCCATAATGGCCACGCCCCGTTCTTGTATGGTCTGCCAAAACTTGATAAAGATCATATTCCTTTGAGACCAATAGTTAGCAATATAGACAGTCCCACATACAATCTATCACAATTTTTATCAAATATATTAAGAATGTTTTAGGAAAAACTGAATATCACGTAAAAGACTCCTGGCAATTCTGCGAATTTATAAAAAATCAAACAGTACCTAAAGATCATATTATTATTTCACTAGACGTTGTTTCACTATATACTAATATACCAACAGAACTTCCAATAAAATGCATAAAAAAGAAATGGGCCGAAATTAGTAAATACACCTCTATCACAAAAGACGAATTTGTCAATGCTATTACTTTATGCCTAAACTCTACATATTTTACAAATAATAATCAATTTTTCTCTCAGATTTTCGGAACTGCCATGGGTTCTCCTATATCTGCCACTATCGCAAATTTAGTAATGGAAGACTTAGAATACGATGTAATGAAATCACTAAATTATAAACCCAAATTTTACAAGAGATATGTTGATGACTGTATTATTTGTTTACCAAAAAATAAAATAGAATATACAGTTAATATCTTCAACAATGTTCACCCACGATTGCAATTTACCACAGAAATAGAAAAAGAAAATAGCATAAACTTTTTAGACATAACCATTAAATACAATGAATCTGGTATTATTGATACTAACTGGTACACAAAAGAAGTTTGGTCGCAAAGATATTTAAATTTTAATTCACACACACCTAACAGCTACAAAAAAAGCGTTGTCAATAGTCTAACAGATCGTGCCATTCAACTCTCCCATCCAAAATACAGACCAAATAATCTGAAAAAAATTAAAACAGTCCTCGAAACAAATTCCTACCCAAAACATTTTTATGAACCTATAATAAAAAAGAGAATACATAAAATATATAATAAAACAAGGAATGAAACACAAAAAAATAATAATAAATATATATCTATGCCCTACATACCAAAAATATCAGAAAATATTTCAAACGTTTTTAAAAAACATAATATAACAATAGCACATAAACCATATACCACGACAAAAAATTTGTTTACAAAACTGAAACCTAAATTGCAACCAAAAGTGCAACCAAAAGATCAAACAAACACCATATATAAAATAAACTGCAACAACTGTAATAGCACATATATCGGCCAAACAAAACAATATCTACACAAACGAATATATACTCATAAATATAATATTAAAACGCATCAAAATTCGACAGCACTCTCAAAACACGCCTTAGAAAATTTTAATAATATAAAAATTTTAGAAAAAGAACCAAACCTTCACCGAAGAACAATACACGAAATGTTACAAATTAAAAGACATACTAACGCAATAAACCACCGCACTGATATAGAGAATTTAAGCGAAACATATTTCAATCTATTAAATTAAATATAAAAAGATAATATAATTATATAACTTAAATATTTTTACATCTTTCCACTAAGTTTGCTAAATATAGTAATTTTATACCGTAAAATCTCACACCACCCTTAAACAAAAACTTCAAATGTAATACACATAAATTAAGTCTTATCTACTAACATAAACAAACCACTACATTTAACGCAATAAATTCACTTAATTGTAGTTCTCTGACGATGGTTGAATAAACCGAAACGTAAGAAAAAAGTTATTTTATTAAAAAGACCGATAACCCAGGATATACCTACACCAAGTTAATTTGATATCAACGGTCAAGAAAATATAAACATCTATATATATATATATATATATATATATATATATATATATATATATATATATATATATATATATATATATATATATATATATATATATATATATATATATCGTATGTCCAAATATAAGTTCATATGGAGTAAAACCATGTGTCTTATTGACCGAATTATTGTAGCATATTACCGCATATGGTAAAATCGTGAAAGGATGTTCGTTTGGGTTTTCAGTTTTGTGGATTCTTATCATTTCGGCTAAAGTAGCATGAAATCTTTCTATGGATCCGTTCGATTGGGGATGTCCTACGCTTGAATAAGTTAACTTTATGTCGTAGAGGGTACAGAGATCTTTGAGCAAGCGGTTGTCAAATTCGCCACCGTAATCGCAATGGATTCTTAATGGGGTACCATAATGTTGGAAATATAACAACAAAGTGTTTACGACAGATTTTGCGGATTTATCCGGGACTGCATATGCTTGCGTGAATTTAGTTAATTCGTCGCGAATGGTTAAATCGTAATTCCGAGTAGGGAATTCAAATAAATCGATATTGATTCTTTCGAATGGTGTTCTTGGGGTTTCTGTGACTACTAGAGGATTATTAAGGTTTTTCCGGCATACTTTAGTCTTTTGGCAAGTTTCGCAATTTTTTATAAAATTTTCAACGTCTTTAGTTAGACCTTGCCAAGTGTATTTTTCTCTAATTCTTCGAATCGTTTCGTTTATTCCGCGGTGTAGATTATTTTTACCAAAATGATTTTGCTCCAATATAATTGGAATTTCGTCTTCGTCGGCAGTTCTGACGATATCTTGACAAATTACTACTTTTAAGTCTTTTTCCGCAAAAATGAATGATAGGATTTCAAGAATGGGGAGGTCTAAGTTATTTTCGACAAAGTATGTCTTAGAGAGATCTAGGACATCTTGATTTTTAAATAATACCGAAAATAGATGTTCAATTACAGATTCGATATCAAAAGGTAGAGGATTGATAAAATATCTCCTATGTCTGACTGTTTTGCTCGATACAATATTGATTTTATCGTTATGAAATTCGGGGTTTTCTTCGAATATGTCCTCGATAATTTTATGATGGAGGTCTTGTAGGTTATTTTGTTGGAAGAAAGTTATAATATCTTTGTGTTCTCGATACAAAAGTTGTTTGTTCGAGGCTTTGATTTTCGAATAGTCAATTAAAGATGTTGTCTTATATAAATTGGCGAAAGTTTCAAATTCTTGGGAAATTTGTTCGTTAGTGATTTCGTTATTATCGTCTGGGTTTTCGTCGTCGTCTGACTCTTCGTCATTCGCGGCTAGAACCTTTGAATAGAATTTGGAACATTCGTAAAAATGATTAATTTTGATTCTGGAAAGTGCGTCCGCATTCTTATTGATTTTGCCGGGTTTATAAATTATTTCGTAACCGTACTCTTCTAATTTGAGTCGCCAACGGGCAAGTCTACTTCCTGGGTCTTTTATAGAGAATAACCAGGTGAGTGGTCTGTGGTCGGTTACAAGCTTGAACTTTCTACCGTACAGATAGGGTCTAAAGTGCTTTACACTCCATACTATGGATAAAAGCTCGCGTTCAATCGTTGAATACTTAGTTTCTGCACTGCACAAGGTTCTAGAAGCATAGGCAATGGGTAAATCTTTGCCAATGGGCCCCTGGCTCAGCACTGAGCCGACGGCAAATGCGCTCGCATCAGTGGTTAGGACGAAAGGTTCATCAAAGTTAGGGTAGATTAATATCGGAGTTGTCGTTAATGTTTGTTTCAAATTTTGAAAAGAATTTATACAATCATTGTCGAAGAGAAATGGTATGTCTTTTTGTAGTAGTTTTGTTAAAGGCTTGGTAATCTTGGAGAAATTGGGGATAAAGCGCCTGTAATATCCGGCTAAGCCTAGAAATGATTTAATTTCTTTTTGGTTTTTTTGTTGAGGGAAATTTAGAATAGCGTCAACTTTCGAAGGATTCGGTTTTACGTCGTCTTTTGTAATGAGGTGTCCTAGATAAGCGACTTCCTTGCGGAGAAACTCGCATTTGTCGGGTTGAATTTTTAGATTGGCTTTCTGTAATCGTTTGAAAACTTCCGTTAATCGAGAAATATGCTCGTGAATAGTAGGGGAGTAAACAATAATATCGTCCATATAGACGAGACATCGTTCATTTTGGATACCTAATAAAATGTTATCCATCACTCTTTGAAATGTTGATGGAGCATTCTTAAGTCCAAAAGGCATTCTTACGAATTCAAAATGACCATTTTCAACTGTGAAAGCAGTTTTTTGAATATCTTTCGCATCAATCTCGATTTGGTGAAATCCGGAGGCTAAGTCCAAAGTTGTAAAATATTGACATTTGCCTAATTGATCGAGGAGGTCGGAAATATTGGGTAGCGGGTATTTATCGTCGATAGTCAGTTCGTTGAGTTTTCTGTAGTCCACTACAACTCGCCATTTTTGTTTACCGGAGGCGTCGAGTTTTTTAGGTACAACCCAAACCGGAGAGGACCAGGGAGAAATCGAAGGTCTAATGATGCCTTGATCAAGCATATTAGAGACTTGTGTTTTGACTTCCTCTTTATGAATATGAGGCAATATGATTTTGTAAAAACCGGTTTTGAATCGTTCGTGTCAATGGAATGCTTAATTTCGTTAGTAAAAGTTAAATTGTCTCCTTCCAAATAGAATATATCTTGAAAGTCTAAACAAAGCTGCGTTACTATTTCGGCCTCTTCTTCGTTTAGATGATCCAAGCGCAATTCGTTCCTAATTTCGAAGGATCTGTCCGTCTGTAGGTGTGAGTCAGAATTTTGAGTGTTTAAATTGAAAATTGATTTGAATTTTTGTACTGGCTCTAGTTTTATGTTAGAAAAATTTACCGTTTTTGGTATTGCATTCGCGTTTATAATTGAGGTTAAAAATTCTCCATTGTTATCGATTTTGACAATAGCATTTGGTAAGCGTACTTTCTCGTTTTCCTGGGCTAACAGTATAGCTTCGGTATTTTGCAAATTACATTTTAATTTACAGATTTTTTCCATGCGAGGTTCGATAGAAATTAAATTTTTGATGTAGCTTAAATTTGGGTTTTGGTTTCTGATGTTACTAGTTGGTTGTACAGGTAAATTTACTGTAGTTTCTTCCGTGACTTTAAATAATGGTAAGTTTTTAAAATTCGTGACTAGTTGTTTGTTTTTAAAGTCTACTTGGCATTCGTAATGTTCTAGAAAATCTGTCCATCAAAATCTATATCTAGATAATAGATATAAACTTTGTGTGACTCATCTGAAAAGGGGATGAGAACAGATTCGTTGATATAAATTTTTTGATCAGTGATACCCTGTATAATTACATTTTCAGGAGATCTACGTCTATAATTTTCAGCTGTTTTAGGTTTAAAAATTGAAATTCCTGCACCTGTGTCAATTAAAATTTTAAATTTGCCGGTTGCATCTTTGACGTAATAAAGATTTTTTCAATTTACGGTTAATAAGGTGTGAGAAAGCGTATTTACATGAACGTTTGTTCTGGGAAGTTCAGCATTGGATCGAAACTGTCGTTGAGATTCATTGTTTGTATTTGGTTTGATATTTGGTCGAATTGGTCTATTTGTTGTGTTGGAGTATCCGCGGGGTACTCCAGATCTAAGCGAAAATCCTGAGGATTAGCAGTATAATCCTCCTGTAGTGTTTGAGAATTAGCAGTATAATTATCTGAAAAGTTTTGAGCGTTGCCTGAATCGTAATTTTCATAACTATCACTTACATTTTGATAATCGGGTGAGTAGTCATTATATTGATTATAGTTACATTGATTGTCATAATTGTCATAGGGTTCGTAATTCAAATGATGAGCTTTTTGCTGGTTAAAGCGATTAAAATTTGGGTTAGGTTGGATAGCTGATGGTCGCTGTTGCATAAAATTAGGGTTCGGCCTTATGGCTGAGGGCCTGTTTTGCTGTGATTGATTTGGCTGATTATTTTGAGGGAATGTCCTCTGACCAAATTGATTACTCGGTTGTGCGAAAAATTTGGGTTTCCTTGGAAACTTGGTCTCTGGAAGTTTTGAGACTGTTGCCTCGTGCGGCATTCGCTTATTACATGTCCATTCCGTTTACAGAAGGAACAGAACTTTTGTTGCAAATTGGGACCCTGTGGTCGCTTTTGTTGAATTACTGGGTTTTTGACCGGACTATTTTTTGGGAATTTTTGTTGTTCAAAATAAGAGAGTTGTAGCTCTCTACGGATTCTAATAATTGCGTTCATTATAGTTGGAGGGTTACTGGCACGTATTATTCTGCCTAGATTTGGTTCTAGACCCGTTAACAAATTATTTAATGTCATAGTTTCGATCAAGTTTGTTTGCGCGGTTCTTTGCTCTGGAGTTAAATTTTGTTTTTGCACTGCAGCGTGCATTTTCGCATTGTGCGTTTGTAGACGCGAAACAAATGTTAATGCAGATTCACCAGGCAATTGGTGAATTCGTTGTAGGTCTTGAATAAGAGCTGTTAAATCTCTAGAGTCACCGAAGTGGGTTTCTAGAAGTGCTTTAATTTCTGGCATTGTGGCAGGGTTGCGCGAATTTATAAGTTCGGCAGCTTTACCTTTTAGTTTATTTTTGATATGCACTGTTAACAAGATTTTCTGGTCATGAATTGCCATGCGTTGGGCACACTGACATGAGTTTAAGAAAGTTTGGAGGTTGATGGCGTTACCATCAAATTCAGGTATTAAAGAAAATATTTCAGAGAGCTTGTAAGGCTCAATTTGCTCAATTTGCTCTGGTTGTTGTTGTTGTTGTTGTTGTTGTTGTTGTTGTTGTTGTTGTTGTTGTTGTTGTTGTTGTTGTTGTTGTTGTTGTTGTTGTTGTTGTTGTTGTTGTTGTTGTTGTTGTTGTTGTTGTTGTTGTTGTTGTTGTTGTTGTTGTTGTTGTTGTTGTTGTTGTTGTTGTTGTTGTTGTTGTTGTTGTTGTTGTTGTTGTTGTTGTTGTTGTTGTTGTTGTTGTTGTTGTTGTTGTTGTTGTTGTTGTTGTTGTTGTTGTTGTTGTTGTTGTTGTTGTTGTTGTTGTTGTTGTTGTTGTTGTTGTTGTTGTTGTTGTTGTTGTTGTTGTTGTTGTTGTTGTTGTTGTTGTTGTTGTTGTTGTTGTTGTTGTTGTTGTTGTTGTTGTTGTTGTTGTTGTTGTTGTTGTTGTTGTTGTTGTTGTTGTTGTTGTTGTTGTTGTTGTTGTTGTTGTTGTTGTTGTTGTTGTTGTTGTTGTTGTTGTTGTTGTTGTTGTTGTTGTTGTTGTTGTTGTTGTTGTTGTTGTTGTTGTTGTTGTTGTTGTTGTTGTTGTTGTTGTTGTTGTTGTTGTTGTTGTTGTTGTTGTTGTTGTTGTTGTTGTTGTTGTTGTTGTTGTTGTTGTTGTTGTTGTTGTTGTTGTTGTTGTTGTTGTTGTTCGGCTGATGCCGGTACTATTGGTTGAGCTGTCTCTGGTTGAGCTCTGTCTGGCATTTTGCTTTTTATTTAGAGATTTTTGAACTAAAATTGGTTGCGTATCAGCAGTATGATACGGAAATTGAATTGAAATAGTTTGTTATGTTGCGTACGTTAATAAATTGTGTATTAACTGTATAATACACAGTCGTTCGTGAATACGAAAATAAATAACTTAAAATTAAAATTGTTGCGTTGTAGCTTGTATAGGATTTGTTTGATAACAGAATTGGCTTTGTTTGCCGAGTGTATTAGCGGTATAATACACGTAAATAATTGTGAGAAATAATAATTGTAAAATGAAATAAAATAACGAGATGATTCTTAAAAATGACTTACATTAATTTCATCTCCATGAGTAGGTTCTTGGTCCGTCAAGGGATTGGGATCCGCCACCACCAGTGAGGAAGGTCTCCTTGTTCTGGTAGATGTACACGCACTAGTTAGGCACCTTCTGCAGATGTTCTCCTTGTTCTCTTACGCTTCACTACCAGTTAGGCTTCTTGTTCTGATGATGTTTACGGATCCTACCGACTGCGCCAATGTTAGATCACGGTTCACATGAATGACTTTTTAAAAACTTTTATTTAGTTAAATGGAGCCAACGTTGGCTCTTGGAGAAGGAATTAGAATGGTAGGTTTGCTTTTAGAGGGCAGAATATTTACTAGTGAAATATTTTTGTCGAACTCCTCTATACGTTTCCTTAAATATATAAGGAATAAAAACCAGACTGCAACCAACAGCTATTCTCCGGACTAATGCCCCGCCGAGCGCTGAATTACGAATTACAAGCCTGGCCGCGTTAAGTGCAATAACTGTGTATTGCCACAAAACACTAAAGTTTCGATTTTAATAGACACCAGCCGAAAGACTTATTCCTACTTAAAGGAGCTCTCGTGCCAGCCGTGGCTGGCACGAGAGCTCCTTTAAGTAGGAATAAGTCTTTCGGCTGGTGTCTATTAAAATCGAAACTTTAGTGTTTTGTGGCAATACACAGTTATTGCACTTAACGCGGCCAGGCTTGTAATTCGTAATTCAGCGCTCGGCGGGGCATTAGTCCGGAGAATAGCTGTTGGTTGCAGTCTGGTTTTTATTCCTTATATATTTAAGGAAACGTATAGAGGAGTTCGACAAAAATATTTCACTAGTAAATAAAAAAAAGGAATTAGAATAATAAATTAGAAGTGTTGCATTCTAACTGAGTTTAATAACTGATTTAACAAAGCGTGTTTAGTCATATTTATAACATACAGAACCTGAGCAAGCAAAATATAGAATAAAGGAATTGCAGTTCTGCAGTCTGCACAAGTTATGAGAAAGAAAGGTGTAATATGATATCTTGAAGATAAGCAATTAATAAGAGAAGTCGTTATCATGTAACATGATATGCCTGTGAAGGTTTGTTACGACTAAGTCTTGGTAATAAGCATATAATTTTATATAACATATATTGAAATCTTAGATATGATTTTTTTAAGGAATGAATATTTTTTAACGAAATTTGGTATACAGAGGTTTTAGGCCATGCCGAACAAGATTCTGTAAAAACAAAAACCCTATCTCAATCGCTAATATAAATTCCCAATTTTTGCCATTTCTTTTGATCATAGTAGGCGTATTTAATTTCGAAAAAAAAAATTAATAACTTTTTAATCACAATCTGAAGCAAAAGAAGTATACCAAATTTGATCTAAATCGATCAACACATGGCCGAGATATTGGGTGAAAGTGAGTGGTGAAAAGTGAGACACACTGAGACACACTGTATAAGTAGCTTTATTAAAATTGACTATCTTAGTAAATAAGTAACGTGCATTGATTGATAGAACGTTGGTGCTAGCTTGATACCGGGTACATCATAATCTTGGTACAAAACAAAGTTGATTTTACTTTTCAAGATATAAAATTGCAGTTGTATCTAGTCAATGAAAACTAATTATTTGTGAGACCTTTAAGTAGAATAGGTAGTTTTTGTTTATTTATAATGCATTAAACTTTTAAACCTTATTCTACGTGCGGCTTGTTAGGTTTTATAATAAGAATGACTTACTTTGAAACTTAGAAAAACAATCAGAACGCATATACAGATAACGTCAGGTAAGTACGTACAGCGGGCCGGGCCCGGCCGGCCGAGCCCCCACCATTTAAATACCCTTGTATTGTTGCGCATTCAATCTGCTACGTGTACGTACTTGGCTGCTGTTACTTCTATATGTAATTCCTTCTTCAAGCTAGAGTAGAAGCGGAAAGACTGCGATTTAGACATGGAAGATGAATATTATTGCAGGAGAATCATTTGCCTGATTTTCCGTACTAGATTTAGATTATTTAAGAGATATGGTATTTGGCACATTCCAAATTAGAATGGCCCCATCGTACGTTCAAGGCAACCAAGAAGAAGACGGGGACAACGCTTTCGAATATGATGAAAATGTGTATGAGCCGGGATTGTTGAGAATTTGTGTACGGTCTAAGCATCGCAATACGATTAAGTATCAATTGTGGCTACATTATAATTATTACCAACAAATGGGACAAGTAGGATAAGTTGTTGTACGTCAAGAACCAATTGTATCCTATTATTGTACTTGCAAGACTGGAAGTCGAAGAGTAGGAACTTGTTGCCACGTAGTAAGTGTGATCTGGTGTTTAAGAGATGCACGACACGAAGCACACGTAAAATATTTATCTATGAATATCCTAGGGTGTAATTGAAAATGCTGGAGACCGTGAAGCAATGGTCGTTGTAGAAGTTTAGTGACTAAACTAATATTCTTAATCATTGTTTTTGTCCTTTTGAATTCCTATAAAGTTTTTTTGGGTTGATTTCTATTAATGAATAATTAAAATAAGTAAATATTTAAAAAATAAAAATAATCAGCTATGCCATATTTGCTAAAAATAATAAAGTATTATAAATAAACAAAAACTGCTTATTCCACTTAAAGGTCTCACAAATAATTAGTTTTCATTGACTACATACAACTGCAATATTATATCTTATATAAAATCAACTTTGTTTCGTACCAAGATTATGATGTAGCCGGTATCAAGCTAGCATCAGTGTTCTATCAATCATTGCACGTACTTACTTATTTACTAAGAATTTTAATAAAGCTACTTATACAGGGTGAGTCATGAGGAACTGTACATACTTCTACCGTAAGTAGAGGCAGCTAAGGCAAATACCAAGTGACCATTAAAAAGTGTTTGTTCCCTTTCTTTACTATCATACAGAGTGATTTATGAATTTTGTCCAAAAATTGTTTTGGTCATAACATTCTAACGGTTAATCCGATTTGCCTCATTTTTTACAACAATGTATACCGGCACGGTAGCTCAATCGGTTAAGGCGTATTGAGTGGCGAATACGCTGATCGACTCGCTACCGCGCTCTGGGTTCGACCCCCAGCCCCGGTATTGACAACACCGGTGGGTGTGGATGTATGTCTGCGTTTTTCCGAATGTGTAACCCCCTTCCGGACAGCCTTGGCTTTGGATTTGGGGGTTGTCTACTATCTGTGGTGTGTTCATGTTGCCTATCAACCATCATACATATCCAAAATTTAAAAATCCAGGGACGGTTTCAAAAAAATTTGTTGGATTGCTTCGTATACGATAGTTCACCCTGTATATGATTTATCTAAAACTTGATATGAAATTTGTACAGGACACAAATAGGTAGTAAAACCTGAGTATTTGAAATTTTTGTCACACTCTCAACAATTTTTTTTTTATTAACGATCAATTTGCAAGTCAAATGAAAAGTTTGGCAAAATGGAACATTTTAATGCATACTAATATTAATTAATACAAAAATTTAGCTAAAAGAAAATAATATCTACATAACTCGTGCCTAGGTTTAGTAAGTACCATCATTTTAATCAATTTCCAGGCCAGGTCTTAAAAATGTGGCTGATGTGGTCCATCTAAAAAGTTGCCTCTGTATGTATTGTCTCCAATTAGTCAAATTGCTTCCAAAAAAGACAGAAATAATTAGTCAAATTTATGTTACCTAAATTTTCGAAATATTTTTAAAAGCCATCATATTCAAATGCAAGCATTGAATTTAAAATAAATACAAGATACGGATCTACGTTTTGATATTTTCGTTATTCCTTTTCTTTTCTTATAATTCTTAAATACATACGTATTCAGGGACGGCTCAAGGTAAATTGCGCCCTTTCCTGAGGTCATCACGGACGTACGAAAGTACAAGGGTATCCCTTCGAACTCCGCGATCAATCACTACTTTTTGTCGCCTCATGGGGGGGGGGTGCAAATAAAAATCCGAAAAAAATTTTTATATATATATATTAAAATTCTAATTGTAAATACCTTTTATGACAGTATCTGCATTTTTGTTTTTGGTACAATTATTCTATTGTTATTTTATAATTATCTTGTTATTATATTATTGATGTACAACATTGTAATTACAATTATTGCTTTTTAATAGTTATGTTGCTGTAGATTCTTGATTCGATGTCCTTTAACATCTATTTTTTTATTAATTTTACCCCAACCATAAAAATTGGTAATTAAAACATAATAAAAAGTAAATGCCTAATTTGATAGTGGAAGCATTTTGATATTTTCTAAAGTCTCATATTGCATTATTTAATGGAATTTATTTTGAACCCTTGGTACCTATAGTGGTAAGTCAAAACATCATATCTTGACCTATTCTAGACGTTCAGTTTTAATAAAAATATTCGAAAAGATTCGTTATTAGTCTGCCCGGCCAACTAACGATAGGTATGTCATTTCGCCCCTGTCCTATTAGCAAATGAAAATAAAACCTCTCAAGTGCATGTAAAGTAATGAATAAAATCAATTCTGTGGTACAGGGGTGTGGACCACATGTCACTAGCGGTTGCCAATCTGGAGTATCGTTCTTTCGGCGGATTTATCCCGGTACTTCAACTGTTCTTTAATTTCAAATACACTGTTAAAAACATTCGTTCCCGCTAATGTTCACAGAGGGTTAAACTCCTCGGCAGTGCCGAAACAGTGTCTAGTGAGGGTCGATTTAAGGGCAATCTCGGTGATTACATGTTACATTGTGTCGCTTTGATCAAGAAGGCCGTGTTTTTTATGCGAGGGACATGTCATTGTTTCCGGTATTGAGTTACGCGATCATCCCGTGCCCTCTGGAAATGACTTAACTGATAAATTGCCGTTTGCAGAGTCAGGGATGGATAATGGAATCCGGCATTGCGGAAGAAAACGGGCTTATATCATTTAGAAACAAATTCATTTAGTCAGATCCTTTAGCAAACAGACCTGTTTCGCAATTAATGTCAGCCTAATCTATACAGCGTGGAACAACCAAATGAAATAAATACAGTATCTCAATTATTGTGCATATTCATAAAAAATCCCTAGACACGTCAATTTTGGATTCTGAAATTACATTCTGCAACGTACAAATTTCATCCCTAAATTCAACCTCCTTCGAGTGGTAGTTGCAATTTTTAAATGGGAAGTAGAGGCTGTGATATCTCATTTAATTTTATTCTCTAGTCAAAAATGCTATGGTGTTAATATTTACTGCAAAAATTAACGATCTGCTTGACGAAATTCGCTATAACAAACAAAAACAAAAACTTACAGCGTTTTGTTCTTGCAGGCTAGCAAAAACAATTTCAGTGTTCTTTTTCAACATTATCAACTAAAAAGAAGACATAAAAACATGCCAGCTTTATTGAAAACGCCGCGCCGTAGCGATTGACAGCAATAAATAGTTGTCATAGTTGTCAGTAAATAGTTAATTGCCAGTGTTTTGCGTATTGTTTCAGTTTTGCTAACTGCAATTTCTAAACATGGTTTATTTAAACGGAATACATAAAATCGTAATTTTACAGATGGTTGGTTATAGAATGTGATCACATGACGAAGTTGCTTGCCTATTTCAAGAAAAATTTCCTGATTTGTCGCCTATATCACTAGGTACAATTAGCAAAATTGAAAAGCAGTTTCGAGAAAATGTACGGTAGATAAAAAAGATGCTTCCAATGCAATGAGTAACAGTACCAAATTTATACTGCTTGAGTTTGAAGAAAACCCACATAGTTCAAGCCGACTAGCAGCTTCAGCATTTAATGTTTCCCATTCCTCAATTATTCGCGTATTAAAAGAAAATAAAACGCATCCCTATAAACTGACCCCAACTCAGGAGCTTAGTGAAGACGATTTTGATAGAACGTATTTTTGTGAACAAATGTTAATGTAAATCCGATGATAGACGGTGGTCGTCCAATTTATGTCCATGGACGTCAGTACATTAAATGAACGTAAAACGGACATCCGGCGTACATCGTGTGGTATTAGGGTAAGCACTGCCAATCGTGTATCAACGAGGTGATCAAAGGTCTAGATTAAATTTGCTGTTCCAAGTGATGCCGCCGCTTTCTGGATGACTCGCTTATGAAAGTTATTATTATTATTATAAATAATTGCTATTGTTAAGACAATTTCTTAGATTTACTCCACTGTCACCCTTTGACACCAAATTAGTGCCACACTTTGTGACTCCCCGTATATTTACTAAATTTACTTCGGAGCCATCAATTTGCATATCCTAGCAAATTAGAGCTGATTCTGCAATAGGCTTGTAAAAGTCGCGGTTTCACTTACGCTTATAAGTCTCGGGGTAGAGTGAATATAATAGACAAAATGTGTGCTTACATGTTGTGGTTTTTAAGACAGAGGTTCATGTTCAAAGTGTCAGATGTCCGACCAGAATAATTGGCCTTCAGGAAATTTCAATTAGACATACGGAATTCGAAACATAAGAGGTTTAGATGAACACGTGCTACCAGACCACCAGAAAATCACAAACAATTTGCGTTTATAATGCAGAAGTTGTAAAAATTAGCATGTAAGTACCTCTTCTGTGTAAAATAAGGTATAAATTGTGGAATATATGTACTGCTATAATTCTCTTCATTATAGGGTTCAATGAAAAATACACACTTTTTAGAATACAACCAATATCGAAGGTTAACAGATTACATGAAGAAAGTATTATTAAAAATCGCTTGTACAGAATCACTCTATAAATTATCGAAACAAAAATATAAAAATAAACATGCTAAAAACGTACTCTTCGCCTGTTCACTGAACTTTTTATATAATTATATTATTGCACATTCTATAGGATACTCTTCGCAGTTTTTTGTAAATAATGTTAGTTTTAGACATTTTTAATTTTATAGTACGAACTTAGTTGGTAAAAAAAAAGACTCAGTGTAAAATGAAGTAAAAATTAAAAAAAAAACTATAACAAACCCCATTTGGGTTTCGAACCCGGGACCCTTGGATTCCGAGTCAAAAGCGTAAGAACTACACCACAACCTTACACGTAAAAAAATGTAAATTTTTACATTATAAGACACGAGCTAAAATTATATTTCCACGGTTGTATATTACATTATGAAATGTATATTTGTAAAATATATAAATATTTAGATATTAAAATGAAATATCATTCCACCAGATTTCTATTTAATTAAAAAAACGTAAAAATAAAAAAAAAACATTTTTCAAATTTAAATCATTAATAACATTTTTATTTACCAATCGATTTTGTTAAAAAATAATAGGGTTCTTCCTCTAGCTAACACTAACTTACTATCCAAATTTCAATACAATCGGATTTTTCTTTCTTGAGTTATCGTGCTTACAAGAACGGACGGACGGACGGACAGACGGATGGACAGATGGACGGACAGACAAACGGACGGGCGGACGGACGGACGGACATTTTGAAAATTGTTCAGAATTCGTTCACTAACACAATGATATGAAAATTTTTGTCTGCAAGCGATATTTACGGTTTTAGAAATGTGCCGATCAAATGCAATATACTCTTCGTATTTGTATTTGCGAAGAGTATAATAATTCCTCATTTTATATTGGTAATATCTATTTAGATAAAAAAGTTCAACTTTTTTGTCAGCATTTGTGATGGATTATATTAGAGAATTCTATAAGCTTTAATTTATATACAAACATAATTTCGATGTCGCTAACGGTTAGAGAAATATAAGCAATAAACTGAAACTGAGCGCCATTTTTCCAAGATGGCAGTTCGAGAGCAAGGTATAGATTTGGGGACTTTTAGTACGTTTTATGTATGATTAGGACCTTAATGAACATCTCTGCCAAGGTTCAAAACTGTTAGTTTTTTCCGTCAAACGTCGAAATTTGTTCCAATTTGACTTGGGTATAACAGCAGAATATTTTTTCAGTTTTTATATCATTCACACGTGTAGACCCCCATACTATATCTCTTTCAGCAATTATATTGTTCATTTTTTTGCAACCATAAACCGTCTTTTAGGTGCTATATCTCTGAAACGCAACCACCTAGCGCAGACAGACAGACCGACTCCATTTACATCTGGGAAGCACTCTACAACCTATAAATGTAAATTCAGCCGCCCCACTGATCGTTGTGGAAATCCTCCTTGCCTCTTATACTAGAAGTCTTAAGAGACAATGCGACTTAATCTGGTGATTTTAGCTTCAAAAACAACGATTTTTCGGAAAGTTTTGGGACTAGCCAAAAATTAGAACAGAATTTCCTCAGGAATCCGAAAAAAATAGTGTTGACCACTCAAAACAGCGGCTTTAATTGTTATTTAACTTTTTGTAAAAAAAAAAATGAATTTTGCAACTTAGTTTTTACTTCCACATCCAGTGGAATAGTAACGAAAAAAAAATTTAAAAATTTTTATTGTTCAAAGAGGCTTAAAATGTCATGAAACGTCGAGATTTTAAGTTTGAGCGAAAAAAAATTCTGTCGGTCTGTCTGTAACTTTTTTTGTGCGCACGTTTACTCTGGAACCGTTTAAGATATTGACTTGAAATTTAATACACATATGTACTTTAACGAGATCTGGAACTAGATTATATTTTCATCTTGTTCCGTCGAAGGGTTGGGGGGTAAATTGGGGTAAATTTGGGGTAATGGGTAAATCAAACAGGTAAAGGTCCATAAAATTGGTATTTAGTAGATACAAGGGAAGCTAAGGTCTCAAAAGAATTTTTGGCATTAGCCATCCCCATTACCACCCCCACCCCATTATGAAAAAAAAAATGTGATTTAGTGTACATACAAGAACCAGAAACTTCAAAATATTTTTTTAATTCATCCACCCCCACTACCACCCCCCATCACCACCTCCACCCTACTACCGATGTGGGGTATCGTTTTATGGGTATTTAGGGTGGAGGATTTCACATTTATTATATTATTATTTATTATATTATTAAAGTTCCATAAACAATTATTTCCGCATACAAAGTTTTTTCGTTGTGAGTGACTTCGATAGAGAATCTGGATGTGGAAGTAGTGATTCCTTGGGCAGCGGTTTTTTAACTTAAATCTAGGTAACAATACACCTGTTTCATGCAGGATTTATCCAAAATCTTCAAAAAAGTTTCATATCTAGGGTTTAAGGAATTTGCCCAGATATATGTTTGCAATGACGCTCTTAACGCATGCAGTTTAAAAGCATCAGACGTACATTACACTCATTCCCCATGAATGAGAGAAAATAATCAATCTAGCCTCATCTGCCGTTTCACCTGTTTTATTTACTATTTTTAAATAAACTTTTTCTAATGCATTTAGTTGCTCCGTGGTAAGTTGTAACCCATTGCCCAGAAGAATAAGGGCATTTTGATTATCATCAACCTGAAATATATTTAAAGCTTTATGTTTTGTACCTATTTTACTTGTATCACAACCGGTGAACGCATGCAAGGCTGGTAAAATTTGACACAAACGATAATTTCAAGTTTCAGCTGCTACACGACAAGCTAATAATTTTGGTTTTTGACTATTTACTTAGAAAAATAAACCTTGACAGTTTAAAGATTTGAAATAAGACCCGTCCGCAGCTGAGAAAGGGTGCGCACCCGGCTAAAGACGTCTATTTAACAATTAAAAATTTAAGCTTTAGAATGAAATAATGTGCACTTGCTCTTCAGGATTTTGTTAATGGATGTTCAAAGATTATATAAGAAGTTTGGTGAACTCAAAAAATTCATTTTTTAATATTGTGTTTCAACCTTGAAAATGGCCGTTTTTGTGTTTTCTCAAACATTAAATTGTTTATAAGTCGGAAATTGTCAACTTTTAGAAAAAATTACAAGAAACCTTTTTTGTTTATAGTGACCAAAAAAAAACTTAAAAAAAATCATTCGGGTCAAAAAAAGGAATTTTTGCAATTTGTTTAAAAAAAAATTTGTCCGGCAAACTCTTGATCCTTATTCAGGACATGTACCGAGCATGAATACGCAAAAAAATCGAATTGAAAAACGTTTTCATACCAAGACGAGGTTTTCGCCTTGTCTAAAAGCGAAATTAGTGATAAAAAGTAAAATGCTACGTGTCTCTGTTATATCATCATGATTAATTATCACAAAGTAACGGCTTACACGATTCAATTTTATCAAAATATTCATTTCTTAAACTCCCATCGTTGGACAATTCGTACTTCTATTTATAAACGAAACTTTCACTTTGCTTGGATAAACTCATCAATTATAACCTGATCGACGACCATAAATCTCTTTTTTTTTATTAAGTAATTACCGCGTTAGAATATCTTGAAAGAAACTATTTTTTAAATAATAATCGCTCAAATACGCATCTTAAATATAGCCCATAGTCCAGTCAACGGAGCGCTAAAATGACCAAAATTTCTAATTTGAGTGCTAATGAAGGGATTTTGATGAAACCCTGTGCAATGTGTTTGTAATGACGTTAATAAAAGAGTCGAAAAAAGATTTGAGTAGGAAATGATCGGAAGGGATAGAAAACACCATTTTTATCACGGGTTCAGTAACTTGTAGAATTAGGTCAAAAATGAAAAAAAAACCTTACCTTTTTTGGTTCAAAATAAGATGTTTTTACTCTTGTGAATTTTTTCGAAAAATGCATATTTTTCGAGATATCTAATACTCCTAAAAGTGTGGGAGGGGAATGTAACAGTCTGAAAAATCTAAAAAAATTCAGGTGAATGTATCATCGAAATACAAGATTTTTTTTATTTGCAACTTTTCTGTAAAGTGCGTTTTCACCGAGTTTTTCCGGAAAAACATGGAAAAGGGTGAATTTCTGGGTGAGAGCATATATATCTCTCTCTCTCTCTCTCTCTTTTATAGTATCATGCGTGGAACTGTAGCAACGGTAAAAACAATTTTGAAATTATTGGCTGAAATAGACTTAGAAATGAAACGCTGATGAAAAGTTTGAGCAAAAAACTTTTTTGTGCAATTACTCTGGAACGATTTATGATATTGACCTGAAATTTGGTACACCTATGTATTATACGAGATCTGGAACTAGATTATATTTTGATCTCACTTCGTAAAGCAAGCAAGTAAGAGTAAAAAAAAAATGGGATTTAGTGTATGAACGAGAAACCAATATCTCAAAATTTATTTGGCATCTGTCACCCCACTATCACTCTTATTACCACGCCCACGCCCACTAATAGGGAACGTGAGCTGGGTTTAGACCGTCGTGAGACAGGTTAGTTTTACCCTACTAATGGCTCGTCGTTGCAATAGTAATCCTGCTCAGTACGAGAGGATTGTAGTTTGTTTGAGGGGTTGCTTGGACCTGGGTTGGCCTCTCTTCACCTTGACCTAAAAGGTCTTTTGGGTACAAGAGGAACCGCAGGTTCGGGCATTTGGTTCACGCACTCGTTCGAATGGGCGACCATCCGTGGGATTATGCCTGAACGCCTCTAAGGCCGTATCCTTTCTAGTCGAAGGTGGCAAAGATATCTCTTGCCATTATTAGTGGGTGTACAATAACAGGTCTCAAAATTTTTTTGGTGTCAGCAACCCCCACCTCATTATTAAAGGAAGTGAAGAAAATAACTTGTGATTTTTGTCATCGGCCACCACTACGGCGATTCCCTCACCCCCGCACCATCATGCAAGAGAGTAAAATATACATTTAGACTGCAGCACCCGGTGGCGCGAGAACTGGTTAGCATAGCGATATACAAATACATTTTTGTACAAAAATATTACGCCATACTTTCAAATAAAGGCCAGATTCGGCTAAGTTGGGTGAATTTGCCCCCATATAATATGCTCATTTTTTTGCTTTTTCACTTACAATTTTGCCAAATTTCAGCCTTTAATATTAAACCGTTTTCGAGTAAAAAAAATATCGAATATTTCAGAAAATAATTTTTATCCACTGAACGACATATCCGATCCAAATAAAATTTTAATCAATTATAGATACTACCAGAACATAGACGTGGCATAAATGGGAACAGAATCTGGCAACGGGAACATTGAAAAAAAATTAATGAATTTTTCTTGATTTTTTTAACTTCTATAAAAAAAAATGTGTTTAAAATGTGTTTTAACCGCCTTCCATGTCACCTCAATTACCCTCTTAAGTCTAGTAGATCTAGATTTGTCTGAGTAAAGGAGACGGAGCCCCACAGTTTATAGTGGAATCCGAACCACTTCTTGGGGAAAATTTCTATTGAAAAATGATTTCGCTGTGGGGCTCGGACTCACTTCGCTAGGTACGCTCAAAGTGCAAGCTAGACGCGCAAGCAAGCAAGCAAGAACAAATTTATTTTAAATTAAGAATACATATTGTCCTCCCCGCGCACTCATCCGGAGCCAGCCATACATCCATGGTGCGAATCGCCATGGTAATTGATTGACTGGACGGAGCGAGGCCGGATTGAATAAAAATAAAATTAAAATATAAACACAATCTCCTTTCGCAGGATAGGCGAATTAAAAAGTGCATAAGGTAAAACATGTAAAAAATAAACTTAAAATAATTGATATATACAATACAAAAGAGGCTGGTGTAAATAAAATATCAGATATATATGGCTGGTCTTCACGGGAAAATTACTAACCAAAAAACCCGTTCTAAGCAATGCAGTCAAAGCGAACGGTTATACAAGACCGCGCAATTTATGGTTTCAAATATTTGGTTTTCTAAAGATTTTGATATTCAGAAATAAATTGTGATTGGGAAGAGATAATTTAGAGAGAGACAAAACAAACAAAAACAACAAAGAAAAACAAAGAAACGAGTAGAAGAGAGTTAAAGATCAGAAATTATGTTTGAGAGTTTTTATAGATAGATAGAGAAAGGTGGTGTGGCTAGATATGCTGCCGAAAGATGGGTAACGCCTGGTATGGTAATTTGTGTTTTATGCGAAAAGGTGCATTATGCTCTCTGATTCGCGTAATGTTATTTGTTAGCGGGCTATCACCAAGTTTGAATTGATAGAATTTTTCCGATGTAACTTTGATGTAGTCCGCTAGTGGAATTATGTCATGACAACGTGCATAGAGGTCTCTTAAGGAGATGTATCGTGAAGAATTTGAAATGAGGCGCATAAATTTATGTTCCAGAACCCCGAGTTTATTCATTGTCGTGTTCGGTATGCTACACCATACCGGCGCCGCATATGTTAGAGCCGGTCTTACAATAACAGTGTAAATTAATTTTTTGTTTTGTCTACTGAGTCTGCTATTCCTGGCTAGAAGCGGATACAGACTCCTGGACATAGAATAGACTGTCCGTATGGTTTCGTTAACATGTCGGTCGAACGTCAGTCGCTTATCTAGTCGTACTCCTAAATACTTCACGCACTCCCTTTCTGGAATTTTATTTCCCCTTATCAAAATTGGTGTTAGAATCTTATTCTCTGTAAATCTACGCGTGAAGACTATAGACTCCGACTTCTCCGCATTTACGCGAATTTTCCACTTTTCGTAATAAGCCGTGGCACGAGCCATGTGGGCTTTAAGAAGCATGTTAACCGCTTGTGCATTATGACTATGCGCGTAAGCTAGACGCGCCAACACGCTGAGCTACCGACCCCCTGATTTCGGCACAATTAACAAATTTTTTTGTAGTATCTTGAGATGGTTTTTTACCGCACAAATGGGCGAACCAATGGGTACTTGGTACTCGAAAAAATAAATAAATAAAATGTTCTTTATTTTTTTAAATTATGATACGCTGATGCTAAAATTATCATGTTTTTTGTAAGGTCCTCAAAAAAAATAAAATGTCTTTTTCTATTTTCTTAAGGATATTCTACTGATAATACCGATTTCATAAAATTAGGGATTATAGAATACTATCCCAAGATGCTATAAAAAATATATGATAATTTTAGCATCGTATCATAATCTAAAAAATTATTATTTTATTATTTTCGAGTACCAAGTACCCATTTGATAGCTTTATAAAATTATATGTGGTAAAAAACCATCACAAAATTCTACAAATAAAAATTGGTAGCTGTGTCGAAACTTTATGGAGGTTCAAAAAAAATCCAGAAAAATACATGAATTTGTTTTTAATGTTCCCATTGTCAGATTCTGTTCCAGATTATTCCACGTTCATGATCTAATAGTGTCTATAATTGGTTAAAGTTTTATTTGAATCGGTTATGCCTTTCAATAGATAAAAATTATTTTCGAAAATTTTCGATTTTTTTTACTCGAAAACGGTTTAATATTAAGGGGTGAAATTTGACAAAATTGAAAATTAATATTGATAACAAACCAAGCAAAAAAATGAGCACCATCTAAGAGGGGGCAAATTTACCCAACTTCACCGACTATGGCCTTTCAACGTAAAAAATTTCGTCGTGCTTAGATAGAAAATTAGGATGTTGAAGTAGTGATTCTTTAGGCAGCGGGTTTTTTTTTCACCAGATTGACCGTTTTTATGTCTAAAGTTACTGGGCTAAATAGGTCAAACATTAAAATATGAGATAAATTGAAATAAATATACACCTACCTACGTGCGAACTGACCCAAAGTTCGACATGTAGGTATAAGTTAATTAAAATTGTGCTATTTGGATTTGAATACATATAAATCACTTCTGATTAATCGACTAGTTTTGGTTCAGTTGTAGAATGCTAGTATGAGTGCTGTCTTGTAAAACGTATAAAAAAGAAAATAAGGTGTCGATGGAGTGATTTGATGAGGCGGCCTCCTTTCAAACGCACCACAGGCATCGACTTCCTGGGGATGTTATTAAAAATAGCGTCGTCTCACCTCGATATACCTACTATATATACCTTATACATTTTTTTCATTTAAACCACTAGAAGAATAATTAAAAGTCAAACGAGGAATTTTGTTCGCGGAGTATTATGTAATTGGATTTACAATAAAATTTCGGACCTCAACTATTAAACACATTAAGTTGCGTGAACTAACTTAAATAAAATAAATGTCAAAAAAACCTAATTGCGAAGAATGAAGTTCGAACTAAAAGGAATTAACAAAACAAGTAATATAAAAATTTAATTACCATAATACTAATCGATACGAATCAATATGAATTCATGCTCTTGAAACTGTGAATCATAAATTATTGCTGAGTGAAATACTACAGGAACCCACCCTAACTGTACGTGCCCCCCCCCCCCCCCCCGATCCTTGGGACCAATGTTTTTCATAAAAATTAAAGCCTAAGGAATAATTTTAAACATGCCCCCAAATAAACTGGCTTTACTTTCAAAATGGCGTCCATGTTTATATAAAAAAAAATGCAAATATTGTTTTCGTCATTTAAGACAAAAACTAATAAAATGGGGAAAAACAAGTGCATAAAATTTTCTACAATTTTGTGCTTATACAATATTTGGATAAGAGTTACCATTTTCCAGATAAATGATTCAGCTCTTAAATAAAATATAAAATTCAATATAAAACGTAAGTAACACCTCATTCGCTTTCAGATTCACTATCGCTGTCTCCCGATACATCGACTATTTCTTCCAAGCCTTCTTCCTCTATTGCTTCATTTATGATATCGTTATCGTCCTCACATTCGTCTATTATTAGTATTTTATCTGCCAAAGAGGTTCTCCATTTTCTTGTCACCCATAATCATTCCAAGGCTTTGGAATATTTTGAATACCTTCGTCAGCTAATCGCCAAATACGCGTTTGGTAAACACTCCTTTTAATATGGTCGATAAGACGAGCTCTTGATGATGGAATCGAAGAAAAATCAACTTTAATGTCAATTGATAAAGACAAATCTTTGTCACCACATCTCTGTCTAATGGCAATTAGACGAAGCTCGTCCACGCCAGCGAATTTCTTTGATCCATATATGGCTTATGTAAACTGATAGTGCAGTGCTATGCATAAAGAAACAAGCTTAAAGGACCAGGCAATACACAAGAGGAATAGATAAGCTAAGTATCTTCTCATTTTTAAAGTACCACCCAAGTTTATTTATCCAAGTTTATTTATGTCTTAATGATTAACAAGTGTCTACCGCATAAAACCATTGCAATGCTTTTTAGGTCCAAGCCCTAGCTAAATACAAAGTGTAAAAAATATAACTTTTGGGGTGTCAAGTGAATAAATAGATAATTTCGTACATAATTTATATTTGTATCAAAAATAATGTGTTGTGGTGTTGTATGTTTTTTATGCAAATTTTTAAGGTGTCAAAAGTGAGTGATAGGTTTGGGGAATAATACATACCTGGGACGTGTGATTAGTGATTATTTTGGTACATAATTTGTGTTTGTATTAAAAAGAGTGTGATTTGTGGTGTTGCATATTTTTTTGTCAAATAAGCGACAGGTTTGAGGAATAATACATATCTTGGGAAGTGCAATTAGTGATTAATTACGTACATAATTTGTATTTGTATTAAAAAGAGTGTGTTTTTGTGGTGTTGCATTTTGCATCATAAATGCTGTAATAAACTGGTGAGGGGCTGATTCAAACGACTTTCTTCAAAAATATGAGAAGTGATTATGAAACCATCGACCGCTGTTACCGTAAATTTATAGCAAGGCAATAATGGTGTTATTCCTTAAGAAAAACAGAGTTTCTTAGACAAACAAGCGTTGACTTGGGTAATAAATGGACAATCTGACCAATGGCGTACTATTGGCTTAATACGTCGAGAGCTAAATTTCTTGCAGTTCAATGATAATGCATAGTTTTTCTCAGGAAATGATATCTATACACAAGAATGATGAATCGAATACAGAACATAGGACCACAAAATCAAAGAAACGGGGAACGAGTCAGGGGCAGTAAAGCGGCGGCGGGGGGCATACAGAAAAAATGATAACACATACACGAGAAGAGGTATACCACGGCAACAGTGGAGATAAACTGGAGGAAGAAGAGAAAGCAAAAAATGAATGAATCAAATTAATACAAGAAGACCCTTCAATAAGCCACCATCCAAGGAATAAATGCTAGAAATCACGGTAGTGATAATAATTAAAATTAAACTCGAAATAATCAATGAGGTATTGTTGATGTACTGCGTCAGGGCTAAGTTCGCACATCACTTCAGCGGAGGTATGCCTAGTGAAGGTTTCTTTCAGAAAAATGGTGTTCTCTAAGAAAACACACACATACGTCGATAATCTCCTAATCGATGCAGAAGAAGAAGAAGAGGTGGACCAGCGGAGAGGAATACAAAATAGATGAATATTCCCTAAAGGCGCCATTACACGGCGCGTGGTTCGCCGAACCTGGCCCGACGAACCACGAACCACACGCCGTCTGACATGGGTGGTTCGTTATTAGCTCGCGGTTCGCGGTGCGTGCTACCGCGATCCATCGGATGTCAGTAAACTTGCACGGAACAAAGGATACAACCAAATGCATCACAAATCTGAATGAACTACGTACTATATTGACTCAATTCGAGGCCCCGTTACGCGGCGCGTGGTTCGCCGAACCACGAACCTGGTGCGTAGTTCGGCGAACCACGCGCCGTGTAACGGCGCCTTAAGAATACCGAACAAATTGAAGTACCTAGGAACAGACCGGACGAACCGGCTAGAGCGGAGAGAAACAGTAAAAGAGAGAATCAAAACGGCACAAGGGTAACATACCGTTCATTGAGAAAAATAAACTATCATGGGACCTTACCAAATGTATGTACATAGCCGTCATACGGACAACGATGATATATGGAGTCAAAAACGCGGCAACAACAAAAGCCAACAGAAGAAATTTTTGAGAAGAGCAGAAAGGGCATCGTCCAACTAAAACAACAAGACGAAAACAGCGACACAAAACATCAACATAATAGAAATATACGCAATGAAGTATTGGGGACATACCCAAGGAAGGGACCCAACACATTTACTGAAGACAGCGCTAGTACCGCACAGCAACAAACTAAAAATAGGGAGACCATGCTACAGTGAAGAACGACAATTGAAAAGATCAAGATCAACAAATGAACACCACTAACAAATCGCAAGGATATATACTCTACCACAATCGGAAACCGAGGAATCAGAAGACTCAGAAAAAGAAGATTCGAAGAAGCAAAAACGCAAAAAGAGGAGCAAAAACACTCCAAATTACGACACAACACGGCAACATATTTCACAAGAAGAGTCAGAATAGGCAGAAGTCCAGAACAAAACACACAAAAAAGGGAGCTTAAACGCTCCCTCACGACACAATGCGCATCTCACAAATACCTACACCTCCCATACCACATTCCTTTACCATGCGCCATGTGGCTCTCGTTGCTGGCAACAAGCATGACCTTAGTCCAACCCAGCTTGGACGTAGCAGGCCCAGCTGTATACCTGCATGCCTACCGCATGCTGGTAAATCAATCAATCAATCAATATTCCAGCTGCTCCCCAAATCTTGAAATGTTCGGATATATTTGGTATATTTGGGAGAAAGTAACAGTTTTAGGTTTTAGTTTTAGGGGTTTTATCTTTCCTTTTCTCTTAAAGGCGCTTTACGAGTCGCATCCAGTAAATGAATGAAGGCCCAGTAATGCCGAACATTTTTGAGGTTCGTACTCTTCTGCTAATACGGATATGTTAATAAGTCTTTTTTTATTGCCAAATCCGGTATCAAAGAATAGTTTACATTTAATTTTATTGCAATGAGTCAGCTGAATCCAAAAGATATCACTATCAACACTTTTAACCCTAATCTGTTCATAACTCATTGTTTCGGCGTATTTGCAATACAACACAACGCATGAGTCAATTTCTTCTTGATTAGATTTTAGTTCCGGTAAGGACATTTCCTTTTTTGACCCACTTATATCAAAACCGCCCCCTTCTTTAATTAAAATAATATTTCTGTCCCTTAAATGTTTGATAAAAGTTGGTTCAGTTGTCCAAACATCATAAAGCAGATTTATCAGATATTGTTTATTCTCGTCATTTGTTGAAAAGTGTTTCCAGTCTTTGGGTTTTTTATTTTAGGTCCAGCAACAATAAACTTATCAGAAGTGCCGCGTCGTTTTCCTTCTAAAGCTTTTACCGACGAGCCATTGTACATATCTGTACTAAAAATAACAGCACCTACTTTTGCAGTCATATCAAAGATTTTTATACATATATTTTGAAAAGTTGGCACAATTTGCAGACATTTATCTCGAAAACGGCAACTCCCATCCAAATATTGTGTAGGAACAGAACTGTAAAAAATTTTATGCACGTTGTTTTTTGTGAAAAATGTTTTTGTCCATTTTTTTTTGTTTTTGTGTTAAATGACAACAACATTGGCAACAGTTTCTTTTAACATATTATGGCAGTTTCTTTTTTGGGGACATCTCTAAAATTCCTTAAGCTTTAATCTTTATGAAAAAAAAGGATCGGGAAGGGTGCACGTACAAGGTGGGCTCCCCTAAAATAGAAAGTTATGGAATCAGAGGAACTCCCCTCAGTTGGATGTCCAGCTTTCTTGACAAGTGTCAGCAACAAGTTCTGTTAAGATACAGTAAGTCAACTCATGTCAGAAAAAAGGATAGTGACGATTGGGATTCCACAGGGTAGTACTCTCGGACCAATAATATTTCTAATATCTACTAAGACACTGACGTCAACAAAAGTAACAATTCGATTTTCAATAACGTTTATCTCGAAAACCGTTGAAAATTCGACAAATATTTATGGAAACAATTTTATAGGAAATTTAATTAGCTTTCATTTTTATTTAAAACATATTTTTCTAGAGTCCATTTTTCTACAGTTTCCGAGATATAATCGAAAAATCCGAAAATGGTACCTTCCCCTTCCCTCCCACCGTAAGCTCACCTCCCAGGGGCGGGGACTTTTAGTATGTTTACCTACTAACTACTCCTAACAAAGTTCTGAAGTCGAAAAGTCTCGCATATTCCATGCATTCTACAATATATTCATTGACTGGACTACAATCTAGAGATGATATTAAAAAAAATAAAATATGAAGAACATAAGTAGCAAATTTGTGGTGATCTTAATAAATTCCATGATTTTAGGTCAGCAGTCAGGATTTACAAAATATCCTTGCTTCCTTTGTGAATGGGATATTAGAGATCGAAACAATCACTACAAAAGAAAGATCTGGCCCATGCGATAATGCCTCTTACCGAGTGATAAGAATATAATAGAGCAACCACTAGTTGAATCGTCGAAAATCGTCTTTCCACCTGCATATAAAATTAGGCTTGATGAAGCAGTTTGTAAAAGCGCTTGATAAACAGGGTGTCTGCTTTGAATATTTGAGTCGAATATTCAGTCAATTGTCGGAAGCTAAACTTAAAGAAGGAATTTTTGATGGACCTCAGATTCGGATTATATGTTCATGACAACGATGACTCCAAAAAAGAAAGCTGCATGGGAAAGTGTTAAGACAGTCCATCAGTTCCTAGGGAATTATAGAAGTGATGACTATGAAAGCATTGTAGCTGAGATGATCAAGAATTACCAAAAATTAGGTTGTTTAATCAATTTAAAATTACATTTCCTTGACTCTCATCAAGTTATTTCCAACATAGACAATCTAGGGGACTTCAGTGAAGAGCAAGGCGAGCGATTCCATCAAGATATCAAGGAAATGGAGAAACGGTATCAAGGAAGATGGGATATCAATATGATGGCAGACTTTTGTTGGTCATTAAAGAGAGAAACAGTTCAAGAGGCACATGAACGAAAAACATCCATTGCGTAGATCATTCGATGATAAAAGAATCAGGAAACGATAAAAAAATAACTGATCTCCAAAAGAATAATGCGTTTTGATAAACGAATTAAGTTACTACACTGAAAATAGAGAGATAAATTCAGAACGATAAATGATGAAACGCTCAAATAAAAAGGTGGTTGTAACGGGGGTGCAAGGTCGTCCGAAGGTAAGCGTAAAAAGGTTTCATCCATGTCGGCGAGGGTCCAATCTCACAGGCTAAGTGTTCCATATAATCCCGAGATATAATTCCAGCCTTTTCTCATTGTTCTTTATGCGTGTGCTTAACACAAGTACAATTCCGAATCAATCTACATGAATATGTTTATAAACCACTGTTGGGAGCAATATCCATCACTACTATATCCATCACTACTATCGCCTCCTTCATTGTGTGCAGTTCTGCTCCGCACCGCGAATACAAGTACAATCCCGAATCAATCTACATGAATATATTTATAAACCACTATTGGGAGCAATATCCTCGGAAATTTTGTATAATAGTGCGGTTCAAAGTGAATTCACCGTACATGAGGCTCTATCAACTAATGCAAAACATTGGAAAATACTCTATTTTCTCCCAAAAATTATATTTCCATGTCTTCTAAATTTTTTCTATTCACTTCGAACTTGGAAATATCACAAATCAAGATTTTTCATGATTTTGGTCCGATTTTGGCCTCTACCTCGAAAATCTAAGATAAAGAGGTCTACTGCATGAATTAAAGTTTTTGTTTTATTTCCCTTTTTTATCATTGTTTTTATAAGTTTATTTCACATTTTTATGTTACTACATTTCTTTATATATTTGCATGTATTTATTATCTGCTACCCTGTAATGGGAATGATAAATAGATTGTTAAATAAAATAAATATGAAATCATTTGAATGTCTTCGCATTTGCCTTATTTCCTCCTCTTCCCTGTCAGGTACGTGTACCCTGAAGATTTTTGTGAAGTTGTGGCTTGTGCTGATTCTATCTTACTGCATTAAACATGCAGTCGATTTTTTCTATTTGTTGGTCCATTAGTTATGGACCACCCTGTATATGACAAATCATCTTTTTCAGTTATGTAAAATAGTTTGAATTTTCAGCACCAATAAATACTAGTACTGCTACTATAATTACACAGCCACACAAAAAAAATGTTCTGTACCACGAACCAAATTGTACGGATTTAGTGTATTGTCGCACCATTGTCAAAATTTTGCACTAAGAGATACAAAAAGAAAGTCTTATGGGACTTTGGGCCCAATACGCCCCAGTTTGTAAAGTGTACGAAGTTATTGAACTTGGTCTTGCAAACAAAAAGTCAATAGCCGTAATCCCCAAAATTGAGCTATTTCTAAGATAATAGTTTGTGAAGCCGCTTAAGTGCATAAATTACACTGGCCTACAAATGGAAAAAAGTCATGCTCAGTGAACTAAACCATTGTATTCCCATTTATTTCGGCTCGCTGAAATTGAATATGACCTCAGTTTTGGCTTTACTTATCATGCAATTTTCAAGTATTTCAAAAAAGTGATTTTTTCTTAGATGGTTACACTGTATGTGTCAAGACGTTAAATACAAAGCCACACACAAAAAAAAATGATTTGGCCTACGGATCAGACCAGTTTATTCTTATGTATTTGGACCCGCTGAAACCGAACCCGAAGTCAGAATTGTCAGATTGGTTCTTTTCTCACCCCCAACTCCAAAAACATAATTGTCAGGATCGCTAGTTTTTCACCCCCAACCCCAAAAAACAGATCAAAAAACAGATCAGTATATTCTTATGTATTTGAACCCGCTGAAACCGAATTCGAAGTCAGAATTGTCAGATTGGTTCTTTTTTCACCCCTACCCCCAAAAAACATCCCCAAACCAAAAAGAAAGTGGTTTGGCCTACGGACAGGATCAGTGTATCCTTATGTATTTGGACCCGCTGAAACCGAATCCGAAGTCAGAATTGTCAAATTGGCTCGTTTTTCACCCCCAACCCTCAAGAAAGACCCCCCCCCCCCCCCTCCCCCAAAATGGTCTGTCCGGCGAACCATACCAGTGCATCCTTACACTCAAAGAAAATGATAGGTGAATTCAACCAAAAAGAGCATATGAAATCGCGCCTATCTAGTTTCATAGTTAAATCAATCAGAAAAGAATAGTCATACAACAACTTTGTTTTCGTAAACAAATAGTAGTTCATATCTTCTTGTAGAACAACAAATTAAATAGTATAATGACATTTTTTTATGTTCACTAACCATTTTCAATTTGGTCTACAATTAAATAGTACAACGACTTTGTTTTTTGTTCACCAACTAATTTTTAGGTTGATCTACACTTTATTGTACGATTAAGTTTTTTTTGGTTGGCCAAAATCTCAGTATTGAAACATCAGACAAACCAAAGATTAGAGATCGTTTATAAGATCCATCCAAATATATCGATGATCCCTGAGAGAATTTGAACATTGCAATCATGTTATTAATTTTCTATAAATTCATAAGAGTATAAGATAATGCATGATTGATTATTGTTAGTGATTTGTATGTGGCGTCATCTAGGAATAATTTCTGTAATAGACTACGTGGTAAGCAAGCAAATTTTATGGTAATTCCCTTTTAGAAATTCTAGAAGACAACAATAATATTGGTTTGTCTACAAAGTACAATAATACAGCGAACTAATACTGGGTTAGAATTACAATTCGATAATACTTAATAAAGTCTACTATTTATCTAGTTTCATTTTACAAAATTCAACAAATTATTAGTAAGATGAATAAATTATAGTCTTTTGTCTATTTTTTTGATTGATTTAACCCATACTATTTGCAAACAAAAGCGCCGATGCGACGTCTTAATTCATCAAAGTGGATGGCAGAACGATGTTATGTTTATGTAAACAGAACTGCGGGTTAACTCTACAATAATATTGGTTTATCTGTCAACTATAATAGTAGAGCAAACTGCTACTGGGTTTACAATTACAATTCGACAATAGTTAAAAATAAAATATACTATTATCTAGTTTAATTTGGCAGAATTCAACAAAATAATAGTCAGACGAAAAAAATAATAGTCTTATTCATTTATTTTTTAAGTTAATGTTTGTTTTGTTGTACGACAACTTTTTATTAATTAAAATAATAATCACCTTTTGTTTAAAAATACCATCAATATAATTTAGTTTAACAAAATTAACGATATTGTTAGTTAACCAATTTTTTGTTGAATTTACCCGTACTATTTCTTTGAGTGTACGTATTTGGTAAGGATACGCAGGTCTGGTCCTTAGGTTAGACCATTTTTCTTTGTTTAAGGGGCGTTTTGGGGTTAGAGTGAAACGAACCAATCTAACAATTCTGACTTCGGATTGGTTTGGGGATGTTTTTTTGGGTTAGGGATGAAAAACGAGCGATTCTGACAATTCTGACAATTCTGACTTCGGATTCGGTTTCAGAGGGTCCAAATACATAAAGATACACTGGTCTGGTCCTCAGGCCAAATCACTTTTTTTTTTGTGTGTGGCTGTGATATCAGTTAATAATGCTCTAGTGTATTTTTCCACTATACGCCTTCATCAGAATACTCTTGTAAAACTGGTACTAGCGATACATTTTCGGCAGGTAGTCTTATTGATTCTTGGTATTGAGCATATCCTAAGTACCATCTCTGAAACCGCTCAATTTTCGGCAAATTGAAGGTCATATTTGTAATCAGCATACCAAAAAACAAAAGATAGTACACTTTTCTAAGGGGGGCGCATTGGGCCCAAAATTGACATCCTTCTTTGGCCTTTGTACATGTTATTCACACTCACCTGCATCTTTTGAGTTTTAACGGTAGTTTTCACACCCCATAACGGCGGATTTCGGTTTAATTTACTGTGGGTAGAATTTATTTATATTCTCTACTCTCGACTACAAAACATCTACCATTTTTCACACTTCACTAAGAGTTATTACATTATTCCTATGATTTTACACCATTTTAAGGGATGTTTTTGACTAAATAACAAAATTGACACGATAGATCCTTTTTTGGACTACTGATTTGGATTCGACGTCGAAAAATACACCAACCAAATACATATAATTTGGTTTGTAGTACAGAACATTTTTTGTACGGCTGTGTTATTATACTCTTCGCAACTACGCAAACGAAGAGTATATTGCATTTGATCGGCACATTTCTAAAACCGGAAATATCGCTCGCAGGCAAAAAAAATTCATATCATTGTGTTAGTGAACGAATTCTGAACAACTTTCAAAATGTCCGTCTGTCTGTCTGCCCGTCCGTCACGTTTCTTGTAAGCACGATAATTCAAGAAAGAAACATCCGATTGTACTGAAATTTGGACAGTAAGTTAGTATTAGCTAGAGGAAGAACCTTATTGTTTTTGAACAAAATCGATCAGTAAATAAAAATGTTATTAATGATTTAAATTTGAGAATTTTTTTTTGATTTTTATATTTTTGTAAAAATTTACATTTTTTAAATTTTTTTACGTGTTAGGTAGTTCTTACGCTTTTATCTCGGAATCCCCTATACGACAACTTCTTATTTCCCCACCTTTAATCTTTACTAAAACCTACAACCAACCTTCTCTATCCCCTTTATATGTTCCATTTGTTTTATCATTTTTGTTCTTTTGTCCTTTTTTGTTTCTAAATTCCATCTTGACCTATAAATTCTTAAAAACCAAAATATTTCTTACCATATCTTTTTAAAGTTCCACGGCATTTTCCTGGAGGCAGGAAGACCACCAGGGTGGAATTACTTCAAACGGGTTTTTTCGTTGAGTTCTGTTTTCGCGTGCCACCAACCAAAATTAAATAAGTGCTTTGCCTAGTGAGTGATAATTTTTTACAGTTTTCTTTTAATTAGCTTTAGGTCCGTGTGGACACATTTTTAATTTTATTTTAGTTTTTAAGTCTGCCTGTGACAGACAGGAGTACTAACTCATAAGACATCCGTCGTTAAGCCAAACCGGACCTGCCTCGCCCAGCTCTGCAATCACCACGGCACTCAGCGCCGTGGTTGTCTGGCTGACTCCGGACAGGTTCCGGCGAGGCGCATAAATGTATATAAAATCTTTAATAAATTGTTATTGTTGTTGTTGTTGTTGTTGACTCGGAATCCAAGGGTCCCAGGTGTGGTATAGTTTTATTTTTACTTTATTTTACATCGAGTCTTTCACCAACTAAGTTCGTACTATAAAATTAAAAATGTCTAAAACTAATATTATTTACAAAAAACTGTGAAGAGTATCCTATAGAATATGTAACAATTATATAAAAAGTTTAGTAAACCGGCGAAGAGTACGTTTTTAGCTTGTTTATCTTTGTAGGTGAATATCTTAGAGAGCATGCATTACAGCAAGTCGGCAACGCCTGAATGCAATTCCTGCATCGACGCTTCCAAGAACGAAAAATCAAACTCACAGATGATATTTCGGATAGTACGGTAATTACTTGGCAAAAAATTTATAGCATTCAATGAAACATAGTTTAATGTGTGTGAGCGGAAAAGACAGGTTAATGAAATATCGTTATTGTTTTTCCCTAATGCACTGTCGTTTGGTCATAAATTGTGTCCTAATTTAATGTACACGTCACCGGGCGTTATTTACGAGTGGTGTTCAGAGGCTGTAAAACATAAGTAGCTATTATCTGCGAGCCATTGGCTAATATACGGCCAAGTCCACTTTCAAATTTAACACCGACATGTCAAAGGTGAACGGGGTTCATTCGACTGCGATTTGCGAATTGTTTGCAAATATGTACGCAGAGCCATCTAAAACCGAATTATGACAATTTGTTTTCTATAGTCTGACGTTCTAGTTTTATCATAAGCTTCAGTTTCTATGTTGATGTGTAGTTTTCGAAAAAATAAAGAAAATCTCACCTGGTGAGAAGTAGCATCCTCCAAAAAACATTAGCCCAGACGACAGAGAATATTTTATAGTGAAACCTACAAAAACTTGCGAAATGAATATACATTTTTTTAATGAGTTCGTGAAAGTGTATAGATAATATCCTGAAAACTTTACATTCCGCTCGGATGCAGAACATAAAAAAAAATTTTTCTCACTCTTACGTAAAACCGTGTAGTGAGAGTGAGAGTTTGTAAGCCTTTGGTTATCACCATGGATTACAAATATGGCACAATTTCAATAAGGATTATTGTATTATGCTGTTTTACATATATTCCAAATTATAATTAAATATTTTAAGTCTAACAGAAGTTATCGTGTTTACAAACTCTCACTGTTACGTAAAATAGTGGAGTGAGAGTGAGAGTTTGTAGGCCTCTGGTTATCACCGTGTATTACAGATATGGCCCAATTCCAATAAGGATTATTGTACTATGCTGTTTTACATATGTTCCAACAGAAGTTATCGTGTTTACAAGAAACGGTATACACACACATACATATACACGCACACACACACTTACAGACACAAAGACATTTTTTATTTGGTATCTTGTAGAATATTTAGTCAGCTTTAATTTTGCATATAGCCACTTTTTGATTGGGGTTAACGTTTTCGAGATATGAGCGAAAAATCAAAAACCGGGACTTTCTTCGTGCCCCCTGCACCCCCGCACCTCCTATGTTCGGGGACTTTTGGTATGTTTACCTCCCAATAGTCCAAACACAGCTTTTAAGTCAAAAAATGGGATTTCGGCATTCCCCTCTAGACCCCCTTATTGAACGTTCATTGACGGGGCTAAGTAGTCTAGGAAATAGCGTGCAAATTCGACGACGAATGGTTACCGTCTGCCAGTCGGTAATCGGAGAGACCATACAGGTACAAAATTTTTTTCTCTCTGGAACTTTTGGTATGATGGTGGATAGGGAGGGGGGGGGACTTTTTTTATCGAATGGTTACCGATATCTGTCCGCATAGGTAGTTAGTATATGTATTTCTCATACCCCAATTACGCTGGAAGACGAAACTTCCGGTCGGCGCGCGGTAACCGGAAATTAAAAAAAAATTGTAGTTACCGGACCAAATTAGGCGCAAAATTTTTGTTTCGGCGTGTACAGTACTGTACTGTAGTGGCTGACTTTTCTGTCCGTCTGTTTTTGCGTAGTTTGCGATGAAAGTGGCGAAAAATGGACCAAAACTTTATATTTTGACAAAAAATATCTGAAATTGAAAGAAAAACGTCTGCCCAGCCAGCTTATAGTTCACAAGGTACTAAAGAACAATAATCTCCGCTGGCAGACATTTTCTCCAAATTTAACACCCCCCCCAAACCACTTTTTGAAGGGTTAAATTTTTTTCTCAGTTTTCCGTGCCTCCATTTTTTTTTATTAATATAAAGAAACGTCCTTTGAATATGTTATTACAACAGGAAATACGAAGAATTTGAGCTTTTGATCATCTTGATCCGTTCATAATTGATTGAGTTATTAACAAAAAAAAACAACTATTTTTCAATCGTGCTTTGCTCTAAATATTGCTCCAATAGGACTGTCATTTTTTGGTTTCTAAAAATCAATAAAGGAAGGAATTATGTTATGCAAGTTTCATTTTCTTTTTATTTCAATGATTTCTCAGTGTTTTTGATTTTTCAAGTCAGCCGCCGAGCGCTCCGCTTTCAGCCTCAAGCAGACAGTGGCACTCACTGCGCTGCTAGCCCCCCACCAAGATATTTTTAAAATCGTATAATCCAGACATTCCCGATTTTCCTGTAAATATTAAAAATTACGACGTGTGTCTCTTACCACCCTATTACACTGAACTTAAGCAACATATATTGAGAGCAGCACTTGTCGCTAATATATGGCAAAATACATTTGATCCTAACCACGTACCAGCTGATCCCTTAAAATATGGTTGGGAAATCGAGGAAAATGAGGATAAGGATATTTCTTATACTTTCAATTGGTTTGATGGCGAGCAATTACCACTATCTGTAGAAGACGTTTTGCTCGCGGAAGAAGAAGCACAAGGAGCAGACCAAGAAGAAGAGGAAGAATCAGGTATTAAAAAAACAATATTTTTTTAATATTTGTATACAACAACAAAAAAATTGTTTGCCCATTTTTGGCATAACTTTGCCATTTTTGGCAAACTCAAATGGCATTGATTACATTATCGATGATAATTTTGACAAATTAATTTGTTTTTTTGACAATTGGTGTTAATTTTGGTAAATTTAGGCAAAAATTAGCTCCAATTTCCCCAAAAAAAAAATAACTGATGCAATTTTCGGCAATAGATTGCTAAAAATGTCAAAGTTATGCCAAAAATAAAAAACCTGTCAAAAAAAGACCTTTACAGTGTAAGGAACTGATGTTAATAAAAAGACGTCATTTTATAACTACAAAAATTAACTTTTAGTTAGTGAAGTGGACAGTTTTGATATGATCATGGGAAGAAATGAAGAACTCAACGACGAGACCATGTTTGACGAAGACGAAAACCCTGATTTTGATAGTTACATAGATGGAGATGAAGATGAAGATGAAGATTTTTAACGTTTGTTGTAAAAAATAAACTTTCGAAAAACTTTCAATATATTTTTATTTCAATCATTTTTTAAATTTATGTAATTCAAGTTAATTTTATTATTATTATTATTGTTGTTGTTATCATTTTTGTAACGGCTTAGCGAGACTGCTGGTAGATGTTGTGGGGAGGCCAGCAGTGCAGTGAGTGCACTGTCCGCTTAAGGCTGAAAGCGGAGCGCTCGGCGGTTGATTTGAAAAATCAAAAACACTGAGAAACCATTGAAATAAAAAGAGAATGAAACTTGCATATCATAACTCCATCCTTTATTAATTTTTAGAAACCAAAAAATGACAGTCCTATTAGAGCAATATTTAGAGCAAAGCACAATTGAAAAATAGTTGTTTTTTTTTGTTAATAACTTTATTAATTATGAACGGATCAAGATGATCAAAAGCTCAAATTCTTCGTATTTCCTGTTGCAATAACATATCCAAAGGACGTTTCTTTATATTAGTAAAAAAAAATGGAGACACGGAAAACTGAGAAAAAAAATTTAACTCTTCAAAGAGTGGTTTGGGGGGTTAAATTTGGAAAAAATGTCTGCCGGTCGAGGTTAGTGTTCTTTAGTACCTTGTGAACCATAAGCTGGTTGGGCAGACGTTTTTTTCAATTTTAGATATTTTTTGTCAAAATTTAAAGTTTTGGTCCATTCTTCGCCACTTTGATCGCAAATTACGCAAAATCCGACCGACAGAAATGTCTGCCACTACAGTACAGTATTGTACACGCCGAAATAAAAATTTTGCGCCAAATTTGGTCCGGTAACTAAAATTTTTTTTTTTAATTTCCGGTTACTGCGCGCCGACCGGAAGTTTCGTCTGCCAGCGTAATTGGGGTATGAGAAGTACATATCGCTACATGAGAATCGGATTATTTTATGTGCATTTTCAGTAATTGTGTAGGAGAGCGATTTGAAACTTCAAGCAACTGATACATAGTGAAGGGTGCAATTTTTACATTTAATTGTTATACTCTTCGCAAAAAACGAGTATATTGTATTTGATCGGCACATTTCTAAAATCGTAAATATCGCTCGTAGAGAAGAAATTTTCATATCATTTTGTTAGTGAACGAATTCTGAACAACTTTCAAAATGTCCATCTGTCCGTCCGTCCGTCACGTTTCTTGTAAGCACGATAACTTAAGAAAGAAGAGTCCGATTGTATTGAAATTTGGAAAGTAAGTTAGTGTTAGCTAGAGGAAGAATCCTATTGCTTTTGAAGAAAATAGATCAGTAAATAAAAAAGTTATTAATTATTAATTTTAAAAAAATATATTCTCTTAATTTTTGTCGCTTGTACTTAAATAGAAATCTTGCGAAACGTTATCTCCATAAACTTTTGCCTTGCAATCCAAAGATCGTGTGTTCGAATCCCACACAAGTTGGATTTTTTTTTTTTCATTTTTTTTTTTCATATAATTTTTTTCACAACAAAGATGGTATCACAAAATTTAGGATGTCCAAAAACTAACATTATTTACAAGAAAACTGCAAAGAGTCTCCTATAGAATGTGTAACAATTATATAAAAAGCTCAGTAAATTGGCGAAGAGTACGTTTTTAGCTTGTTTATTTATGTAAGTAATTGTCAATAGTAGATTCTAATATATGTATTGATTCTTCACTACCTTTAACAGTTTTTCAAAAGAATTGGACATAGAATAACGTTAACCTATAGCTATTGGTTGCAGGGACATAGTATAAATTGACTCGTTGCGGTGTGAATATAAAGGACAGAAAAAAATGGTTCGACACATAAGAATCATAGACAGGAGAAAATCAGTTGGATTGTTAAGTAGCTCTGTGGACACAGAATAACTTCATGTAAAAATCAGAAAATCTGAAAAAAGTGGACATAGGATAGTCTGACCCTCAGGTGGCGATATACTAACTACCTATGCGGACAGATATCGGTAGCCATTCGATCAAACCATACCAAAAAGTTCCAGAGAGAAAAAAATTTTGTACTTATATGGTCTCCGATTACCGACTGGCAGACGGTAACCATTCGTCGTCGAATTTGCACGCTATTTCCTAGAATAGTAGGTATACAATTTGTATGATTTAATCTTGGATTTAATGCTTTGATGAGGTACTAGAGGTGACAGGAGCTATTTCCGAAAGTTTTTCAATAAGAGTTTTTTGATCAAGACACAAGCTTTATGTTTGCCGAATATTTTTTTCCACTTGTTATTTTTAGGAGGAATTTCAAGCGCCTTCAAAAATATTTTTCAAACTTAATTTTTTTTCTATGCTATTTTTATTAAAACAACAAATCTTTTTAGTGCAAAGTATTATAAAGGGCTGTTAGGAGGTATTACCATACAAAATGTATGAAAAAAGAAATCATGAATTCATATATTTTTTTAAATTGAGCTGTATCTTGAAAACGATGTAGGATCGAGTTGGACCCATGAGAGCTTTTGATAAGAGAGTGAAATTTATAACATGATAGATAGATAGACTTTTATTAGTTCTTTGTGCCAATTATACATTGGATAGAACAGGTCAAGAACATAAATAAAAAAGAAATACATTACAAAAACATTACTGAAAAAATAGTATCTACATACACAAACACATTGACTAGATTAAAATGTTAAAAATTCAGCCAATTTGACAGAAATTTAATTTCCATAAGAAAACACGGGGGT
Organism: Rutpela maculata; assembly: GCA_936432065.2. Classification (NCBI taxonomy): domain Eukaryota; kingdom Metazoa; phylum Arthropoda; class Insecta; order Coleoptera; family Cerambycidae; genus Rutpela; species Rutpela maculata. Next base: position 10,443,779 of record OW386289.2, read on the forward strand.
CCTTTAACATTTTTAATGCTTCTTGGGATATTATATTTACAAATACATTAACCTGTGCAGTTACGTGCGGAGAGATGGACATATTAACTGATGGTTGATTTAAAGAAACGCATCTGTCTAAATATGACTACTCAAACGTGTTTAAATCATCACACATCGTTGAAACAATTTTTTACTAAAATTGCTAAAATCCTGATTGAAATTCAATATAGAAGTAAACAAAAAAATGCACCTACTCCCCAATCTTGATAAAAGCCAATATACCGTGCAGCATGGGGTTTCCCAAGAGAGTCTCCTTGGACGTAAAGTGCTTTTATTGTAGACTGGGAGAACCCCTGTAAATTGACACATTTAAACGCCTTTAAAATAAACACTATTAAATCCCAGTAACTTATGGGAACTCTAAAATACAACGCAGGAATGTATTGAATCATTTACTCAAACACGTTTTTTATCTACAGGGAGAGTATATGCCGCTTACCATGTTCATACTCTGTTATACGTAAAACTGTGACAACTCCATAGTGTTTGTGTTCGAAAGGTGACTAAAACTGAGTACAGAAGTAGTTCTTAAGCAGGTTTCGAAAATTGAGGGTTTAATGTCTTGAATTATTTCTTGAGTGAAAGTTCAATTTATGATCTTTTATTTTTGAGAAATGCCATTTAGAACAAATGAAAAATGTGGTGACCCTGTTTTGACCCACATACAATATATATACGGTGTGTCTACAGTTAGAGCGGATAAGAGGGTAAACTTTTTTATTTCTCATTTTACGTGGAAAATTTTGCTTTTGTTAAAAATACGATTCCCGTGGAGTAAGTTAACATGTTATGTACAGGGTGTATAAAATTAAAAAAATTGAAAAATATGCAAGATACGTTCAATTTTAACGATATATAAAACTGTCACTAAGAAAAGTTTTTAGAATCATTATTTACGTCAGAATTCGAATTTGTAGATAAATCTGCCTAATTCGACTTTTTAAAAAATGTTTCAATGCTGTTAAAAATAAAGAGTTAATCTAACGTACCATAGATGGCGCACTAGACTTGTTCTGACTTTTCTCAGTCTGGTTTATAGTGCAGCAAACCTGACATTTCTAATTAAAAATAAAAGTGGTTTAATATAATTACGAGTATACTTAGCTGTCTTATTTAAAAGTTTTTGTAAGACGAAAATAATTTTTATTTTACCGTAAGTACCGTTACTTGATACTTATGAAATTTAAAAAAAAAGTCGAATTAGGCAAATTTATCCACAAATTGGAATTCTGACAAATTTTAATTCTAAACAACTGTTCTTAGTGACAGTTTTTCATATCTTTAAAATTGAACGTAGTTTACTCTTACATAATTTTCAAATTTTTTAATTTTCTGACCACCCTGTACATGATATGTTAACTTACTCCATGGCAATCGTGTTTTTAATAGAAGCAAAACTTTTTGTGAAGAATAAATTTTCGGCGTAAAATAAGAAATAAATAAGTTTAGCCTCTTATTCACTCTAACTGTGGATATACTGTATAGCCAAATAAAATAATAGTATATTATATACTAAAGGACAAAAAAACGTTAAAAAAGTTTTTAACAGAACCCACCCCTATAAATGGCCGTTTCTGGATAGTGGGATGAATATGCGTCTTTGAGGAGATGATTGAGGTTTTTATTAAGTTTTATTGACAGAGAAATGTCTGAGAGGGGTGGACGACGGTAGTAGCAACACCAGGAATGGAAAACGTAATTTAGTATTTTTTTCGTGGTCAGCGTCGTCGAAAACGGGAGGACACAACCAGGGTTGGAAAAAAAACAGTTTTTTTTCATTTTAAACAAAAAACAGTTTTTTTTTGTTTTGAACAGTTTTTTTTGTTTAAAACAGGTTTTTTTTAAGTTTTAAATGGTATGTTTAAAACAAGTTTAAAACGTTTGAAACTATATTCAACTAAAATTAAATGGTGCCAGGCACACTATGTCTGCTGCTACTAGCTGATGTCAGATGGCGCTCTTAAACGGATTTTACAGCACTCTGCAAATAAAATGCTCAGTTTAGTGCACGTGACCACTATATCGGAATTATTTATCGGAATGGACCATCATCGGCACTTTTCCTGCTTTTCCACAAACTCCAAAATAATACATTTATTTAAAACTTCGCACTGTGTTTTAAACTATGTTTTAAACAGTTGTTTAAAACCTAGCATTTTGTATTCATTATGTTTTAAACATTTGTTTAAACACAGTGCGATGTTTTAAACATGTTTTAAACACTTTGTTTAAAACATTTTGTTTTAAACATGCCAACCCTGGACACAACGTAATGAAAACAAAAATAAAAAAAAGTAAATTTTCCTTGAAAGAGTTGAAGACAACCCACTGGGTTTGCTAACGCCCTCCACCTGTTCTAGAAGTTCCTTTGTCAATAAAACTTGATAAAAACCTCAATCATTTCCTTTAAAACACGCATGACCAACGTCACTACGAGAAAAGCGAATAAAAGGATAGTTTTTTTCCGTCTGAAGGGTCGAGGAAGGGTTGAAAACGTATTTGACTATTTTTTTCGTGATCAGTGGTGTCGAAAATGGAGGAGTAAGTATTAAAAACACAAAATAAAAAAGGCAATTTTCCAGTGTTGAACAGAACCCCCAGGGGTAGCTACCGCCCTCTGCCCTTCTCAGACCTCCCTTTGTCAATAAAACTTAATAAAAACCTCAATCGTGTCCTTCTTAAAGACGCATAATCATCCCACCATCGAAAAACGGCGAAAAGGGATGGTTTTGGCCATTTATAGGGATGGATTAGGTTAAATACTTGTATTTTTATTAGTGGTTGATGGTCTGTGCTTTACGGCTGGTAGCTGTTAACGGGTATAGACCAAAAGGTGTTAGGAAAAAAAACTTTCTTAAATGGTCGACGTTTCGTCAAAATTTATTGACATCCTCAGGACTATTTAGGTGAGTTTTCTTTTGTTACATTAGATTTTAAAAACAAAACAGAACACATTGATATTAACAGCAACTCCTCAACGTATGAGTTCTAGTTTATATGACTCATATAAACTAGGTTACTCCATATGTACATACGTTGAGGAGTAGTTGTTAATATCAATGTGTTCTGTTTTGTTTTTAAAATCTAATGTAACAAAGGAAAACTGACCTAAATAGTCTTGAGGATGCCAATAAATTTTGACGAAACGTCGGCCATTTAAGAAAGTTTTTTCCTAACACCTTTTGGTCTATACCCGTTAACCGTTACCAGCATTACTTGTTTCACTATTCTTTTCGAATTTAGCATCCTCGAAAATGGGGAGAGGGGAAGTAGGTTTCGTCAATGCAGCAAATAGTCGACTTCTTTCCGACTCCTGACTTCCACTAAGATTAGTTTCGATCGTCCGTAACTAAAATTTTTTCGTACTTACAGCCATTGAGACTTTTGGTCAGCGAGATTTAAAAACATTTCAGAGCAATCGACTGAAAGCCATTTTCCTTTCAAAAACTGCGGGGTTCTTTAAAAAACCGAATACAATATAATCTTTAAAACTATTTTAGGTACTTGCTATTGTTCTAACGAACACAACTATATATATTTTACTTCTACGTTCAGTGGAAGTACTTATAGTAATGCAAAAAAAAAAAGAAAATTTTTATTGTTCATATAGGCTTAGAATATCATGAAACATCGAGATATTAAGTTTTGAGCAAAAAAAAGTTCTTTAAATCGAATTCTTATTGGTCGAGTTATAGTTGTTCGTGACTCAGACTTCCACTAATCCCACTTTTAAATATTATTCCAGTTACAATCCGCGCTGGAACATCCTGTATATTCCCTAGGTAGTCCCCCTCCCTCTCTCTTGAATGTATCAACCTTAAATACGTATAATAAGTATTTATATTATCAATATCAGTTTCCAAAATCAGTAGCTTCTCACATAAGACTCGCAGTCGGTCCTTGATGTTACAGTATGCATAAAACATACCGACTTGAAAAACTCGTTAGACTCTACATAAATGCACCCAATCCAATAAATCTTTTAAACCAGAAATTAATTCTGCCCATAACAACTTCCGGCCACCTCAGAGAGAGCACCTCTATTCGAGAGATATATTAAAAACAACAATCTCACAGGATTCTGCATTATGCCCGCCATATGAATATGGAAATTGTAACTTGATGCTATCTGTACGGTAGCATCTAGTCTACCCACACAGCAACGCCCGACACACCTGTGGCAGTTCACTATATCATAAACACACACCCTCGCGGTAATTATTTATTTTGTTCGCCCTTAATCGGGCCCACAGAGTTTTAATCTTTCCACAGATAAATTAAATTAACGTTCCATTCATGCGGATGGTCTCAAGTTCTTCATATACTTATTGCCGTTTGTTGACAATTTAACAGCTTAAATGCAGTGTCTACCCACTAGCTGGTGCTACTGGCCTCGAAATATACCCCTTAATTTACAAATCGCAGTAAATAATAACACATACAGTATTGTGGTCCTTAGCTATACTTGACGATATTTTTTCCTTACAATTTTTTCTGCATCAACCCTCAAAGTGGCTCCAATTATTTAAAAAATTCAGTATACAAAATTTTAACTCGATCGGATAACGCTAACCCGTGTCCCAAGGCAATTAAAATTCACCATCAGACGCAATTTTCATCTATTTTCAATAGTATCTCGTGAACTGTTGATTACATCGAAATGTTATACATACATAATTTAAGGAAAATTTATTTTTATAAAACGTCATTTCTTTGAATTTTTCTCATGCACTTAATAGTTGAATAGGAATAATGAAGCTTTGGTTGGCATAAACAGGCACCAGAACATTCATGTTCTCGTTGAATTGGCAGGATACACGTTTCGTGTCCCATGAATTAATCGAATTAGCTTCCCTTTATTGGAAGGGATGTTTTATAGCAACACGGTATCTGTCGCGGTTGTCTGCGAGGCGCACGACCTCAAAAAACTCTTTTTCATTTTTTTAACAACAATAACGATTCCCTGCGATATTTCCATCTGCTGCAGCTGAGGCTCGAACTCAGTAGGGATAACAGCGTAAAAAATTTCGATATGATCAACCGGTAACGAAATACTTTTGAAGATAAGTGAAAATTGCGTATTTTAGTGACATTTAAGATCTTGGGGCACGGGTTAGCGTTATCCAATTGAGTAGTTTATTTTTTAAATAATCGGAACCACTTTCGGGGGTGAAACCGAAAAAATATCCAATGTGGCAAAATAAGGACCACCCCACAGGGTGTTTCGCTTCTTTTATTAGTAGGACTGCAACAGTCGTTAGAAGGCCTTATTTTGAGAATAAAATTTCCTAGAAGATGCATTAGATGTGGGGTCTAGTTGCATGACCTCCACGATTCCCTGGTCTAACACCCATAGACTTTTTGTGTGATGTTTTGTTTAAGAGAAAGTTTATACCACTAATGTGGACACTAAGGACAAGCTTTCTTGTCGGATTCAAAACGCATGCGCTGACATCAAAGAGAATCATTTAATTAGTTTGAAAAGTTCCAACAAGCGTCGTACAGTGCTCAATTTTCCAATATTAATATACATATCGATAGTTGGATGATTGGACATCATGAACCAAAAGAAATTGTCTGTTTAAGCCACACATGTTGAATGCTAGAACATTGCTTAGAAGAAGTGTTGACTTTCGGCATTCAATTTTGTAACGTTAATTTTCACTAAAGGGAAAGAAGCCCCCACAATGGGACAGCAAATTGCTAGTCAACATAAAACGAAAATATCCTATGATAATATATATTATCCAAGAGAACGAAATGTAAACTAGTGTAAAACTAGTCAGACCCAAGTTGCAGCTAATCCCCACGTCATCCAAGACTTATGTGGTCCTCTGCACCCAAGAATGATGAACCAGGAAACGGAAAGGTAAACCAGTATAAAACTAGTCAGACCCAGCTTGCTACTAGGTCAGCCAAGACTTACATAGTCCTCTGCACCCAAGAACGATGACTTAGGAAACGGAAACGTAAACCAGTGTAAAACTAGCCTCTTGCTACTAACCCTTTAGGTTAGCCAAGACTTACAGGTCCTCTCCACCTAAGAACGATGAGCCTGGAAAAAAGATAAGGTAAGTCAAAAGATGGACAAACATAACCCTGCACTAATTTTTAGATTAGCCAGGAAAGGTAAGACAAAAACAAACAAACAAATCCCTGCACTAACTCTGGACTAGCCAGGAAAGGTTAGATAAGGTATGGCACAACAAAATCGTACGAAAAGGTAACTGTACTAATACTTCGCTTAGCCAGAAAAGGTAACGTAAGACAGAAACAGGACAACATACTCTGTACTTGCACACAGCAAGCCAGAAAGGTAACATAAGATAAGAAACAGAATGTACGATAAATTAACATACAACAAACAAACCAGAACAAAATAAACTTCGTACTACACAGCAAGCGGGATAGGTATTATACACAAATAAATGTATGACAAAGAACATACAAAGCACAAACTATACCAAAAGATAGAAAACATCCTGTGCGAAATCTTTAGCCATCCGAGTAAAACACTGAACAAAAATGTACAAAACTAAAACGGTAATATACAAATGCTAAATAGAACCCTGCACTAATATAAGCTTGGCCAGGAAAACGGAACACACTAAAACGCAATGTAAATAAAAAAACCGCTGGCCAAGGAATCACTACTTCCACATCCAGATTTTCTATCCAAGTCACTCAAAACGAAAAAATGTTCTATGTGGAAATAATTGTTTATGGAACTTTAATAATATAATATTTGAAATCCTCTACCCCAAAAACCCATAAAACGATACCCCACATCGGTAGTAGGGTGGCGGTGGTGATAGGGGGTGGTAGTGGGGGTGGATGAAGTAAAAAAATATATTTTGAGGGGAGGAGGTTTTTAGGTTTCTGGTTCTTGACACACACTAAATCACAATTTTTTTCATCCCCTTTAATAATGGGGTGGGGGTGGTAATGGAGGTGGCTAATGCCAAATTTTTTTTTGAGACCTTAGCATGATTAGAGAATATTATTTAGGTATTATGCAAATCACAACTTACACACTTTTTATTTATTATGAAAATACCTACTTTCTGTATATTGTTGCCCTAATCTGGGCACGCTAATATACTAGTCAGGTAAATACTTTAAAACACTCATTATTGGAGAATCAATCAAAACAACTACTCTTCTAGCTAATACTGACGAAGTATTGAATTACATGATAGGATTCTTAGCATTTTAAAGAAAAAAATATATTGAAAATACTTAAATCATTTATTCAAATTTAATCATTCACACTTTTTTATTTAATATGAAATTATCTATTTTCTGTATATTGGTGCCTTAATCAGGTCACGCTAATATACTACTTAGGAAAACACTTTAAAACACTAATTATTGGAAAACCAATCAAAACAACCACTCTTCTAGCCAACACTGACGAAGTATTGAATTACATGATAGGATTCCTGGCATTTTAAGGGAAAAAAATATATTGAAAATAGTTAAATTATTTATTGAAATTCAGTCATTCACAACAATTATTGAACCATACATTCATTTCAACTCTAGAAAAGTTGTACAAGTTTTTTCGAACTCGTTAGTTCTCATCAGTAGAGTATAGAAACATTCATTCATTATTTACAAGCCTATTCTTGATTTATTTTTACAATTAATTATTTTTTATTTATTTGCTTTTATCATGATTAGAGAATATTATTTAGGTATTATGCAAATCACAACTTACACACTTTTTATTTATTATGAAAATACCTACTTTCTGTATATTGTTGCCCTAATCTGGGCACGCTAATATACTAGTCAGGTAAATACTTTAAAACACTCATTATTGGAGAATCAATCAAAACAACTACTCTTCTAGCTAATACTGACGAAGTATTGAATTACATGATAGGATTCTTAGCATTTTAAAGAAAAAAATATATTGAAAATACTTAAATCATTTATTCAAATTTAATCATTCACACTTTTTTATTTAATATGAAATTATCTATTTTCTGTATATTGGTGCCTTAATCAGGTCACGCTAATATACTACTTAGGAAAACACTTTAAAACACTCATTATTGGAAAACCAATCAAAACAACCACTCTTCTAGCCAACACTGACGAAGTATTGAATTACATGATAGGATTCCTGGCATTTTAAGGGAAAAAAATATATTGAAAATAGTTAAATTATTTATTGAAATTCAGTCATTCACAACAATTATTGAACCATACATTCATTTCAACTCTAGAAAAGTTGTACAAGTTTTTTCGAACTCGTTAGCATCTCTTGTATATACTAAATACCAATTTTATGGACTCTTACCTGCTTGACTTATATATTTACCCCAATTTTACCCCCATTTACCCCCCAACCCTTCGACGGAACAAGATGAAAATATAATCTAGTTCTAGATCTCGTTAAAGTACATATGTGTACCAAATTTCAAGTCAATATCTCAAACGGTTCCAGAGTAAACGTGCGCACAAAAAAAAGTTACAAACCGACAGACAGACAGACAGAAATTTTTTTTCGCTCAAACTTAAAATCTCGACGTTTCATGACATTCTAAGCCTATTTGAACAATAAAAATTTTTAAAAATTTTTTTGTCGTTACTATACTTCCACCGGATGTGGAAGTAATTAAAAATACTATAACGGTCTACCAAAAATGTAAACTATAAAACGTACTAAAATATAAAACAGAAATGGTATAAAAAGACAGAAAAATGTAAAACGGGTCGAAAATGAAAGAGAACGGACTGTAATGAAAAATTTTACTAAAAAACTGTAGTGAAAGGTGACATAACTGGACTAAAAAACGTACTCCAAATTACATAGAAAATATGGCAGCTCAAATTTTAAAAAACGTAGATATCTAAAAAAACTACTTTGATTTCATTATTAGGCCAGTCGGAATAGATTGAAAGAGGATCATTTTGCGAAATGTCGTTTACCAGCAATTTTTTTTCTTGAAGTATAGTTTGGGATGTAGAGAAACATATACCAACTATCCGCACGCGTGACAGGTGGGCCAACACTTTAAAATTTAAAAATTGTTCATTTTTTGCCATTTTTCGCTTTATTTGCAATATATCTCGCATATGAAGCATTTTTTGAAAATATATCAAGAGATAGAAAAGTTGAGAAAATCGATTTTGAACATTTTATTATTCTTGACATTTTCCCAGAAAATTCTTCGTTTAAGAGCTACAGACGAAATAAAAATGCCACTTTTCTATTTTTTTATTTTTTTTTTAAGTGATTATTATAAATATTAATACGAAATTTATCATCGGTATAATGTAAATTATGTTTAAATGTCCAACTGACAGTTTAAATAAAATATATTTACAGAATTATATATAATTTACATGTTAAACACAAAAAAAAATAATAAAACTTTTCAGGTACCTATTATTATATATTTCAAACTTCAACATTTGAAGATACGACAGACAATATACATTTTACGTAGTTCGATTTTTTACTATTGATAAAGATCCAAAAATACGTCAAAATCACTATTTTTTGTGCTTTTGGTTGGTTGTTTTACACTGAGCGCAAGAGAGTGAGGCAAAGATTTTTAAATATGTAGTGTGAAAACGTAAAATCTTTGACATATGTAAGAATCAAAGTAGTACTGGCTTGTGCTCAGCTGGGGCCAGATAAGGGGCTTATGGACAATAAAATCGGACTTTTCTCTCTTAAAAGACACGTGACGGACGGAGGGGCAGACGAACAGACTGACAGAAACACGGACCATGGCGGACATTTTGAAAGTTGTTGCGAATTCTATGACTAACACAATGATACCACAATTTTTTTCTCTACGAGCGATATTTACAATTTTTGAAATGTGTCGATGAAATGCAATATACTCTTTGCGCTCTTATTTTCAAAGATTATAATAACATATACGAAAAAAATGCATGCAAGTTTCATTTTTTATATAAACATGTCGATATTGCTGATGGTTAGAGAGATATAAGCAAAAAACTAAATCAGAGCGCCATCTTTTCAATATGGCGACTCGAGCGCAACAGATTGAGTTCAGGACTTTTAGTATGTTTAATAGTAAACTTTAATGAACACCTTTGCCAAGTTTCAAAACTTTATAAGTTTTTTCCATCAAACGTCGGTTCTAATTTGACTGGAGTATAAGTACTGTACTATAATTTGCTGGCACTATATTTTTAAATACATTACTTTTCCTAGTCATATATGTGCGTGTATTAATTATTGGTGTTGGTCGCTTCACATAAGTAACTAGGTCATTTTTTGTTTCCCTTGTATTATTAGAATTACCTGCACATGTACTGCAATTTTAATCTGTGGCCCGGTCCCTCGAGGGGCTATCGGCCTTAGGAAGAAACAAACAGTTGCATTGCGTGCAACGAAATGCCTTAAAACATCCTTAAAGATGAACCCGCCTATAATATTTAATATTATTATTAATCCCCAGTCACACACTCTAATTTCAGGCCTTTCAACTTTTTTGTATTCTATTATTGTTATTTACTCCAACGTGACCTGTATTTGGTAAGGAAACTTTTAAGAAATATGTAAAAACCCTATATTTGACGTTAAGTACGTGAATTATATCTTTATACGTAGGGAGAATGCTGCATAACACATGTTTTGTGTTTGGCTATTACATCGCATAATAACAGCAATTGATAACTCTGGCAATGCAATTGAAAAAAATATGTTTAAATTTGTTCACTTGAGGAAATCGTGATGTTCGAAAAATTTTTATAAAACTATGGCCCGTCGAAATATATACGTTTTACGAACTAATAACTGGTTTAACTTAAAAGCACTTACACATTTATTTTCTTCTGTAATTACCTAATACTGAATTATAGGGTTTTCGTTACGAAATAGTTTTGAGGAATTAGCTGCCAATTATTGCACAAATCGAACCTGAGAAATACCTGTGATGTTATGGAATGGAATGGAATGACCGATCTACAACTAATCAATAACTGATTATACAGAGGATAAGTTTATGTATATATTTATTGTTTATTTATTGCAGGAAATAGGACACACAGATACAAGCTAAAAAGCTCAAACATGTATCCAATGAAGCTAATTTTATTCAAGTTCGCAACAGAAGTTCTCAGTTAAGTGAAATAAACTTCGGAGTCCTGCAAGGCTCTGTTTTGGGCTCAGTTTTGTTCTCAATTTATGTACCTGTACACAGCGGCAAACTCGTGTTATTCGCAGATAATACCAATAGTATAGTGACTTGCGTCTCGAAAATGCCTCGATAAATCCACTTTTGAGTAATAGCAAATCCTTTTAACCATGAATAGAACTAGTCAAAATAAGTAGGTTTTTTGAACAGATCCACCTCGAGAAATCATACCTTCTCCCCCTGCCCCCCCTCCTCAAAGGGGCTGCCTGTATCTACCTATATATATTTTTCTTCAAAAAACGGTACACACTAAAAAAAATTTGTTTAGAGCAAATAAAAATTTTGTTGCGTATATACAAAGAAATTTCTTGGTTGATGTTAATAAATTTTTGTTGCTCCAAACAAAATTGTTTGAGGCAACAAAAATTTATTGACATCAACCAAAAAATTGCTTTGTATATACGCAACAAAATGTTTGTTTGCTCTAAACAAATTTTGTTTAGTATGTAGGAGCTAGAGTAATTATCTTGGCGCCATTCGATATAGTATAAAATTTTGCATAAGACCCTTCATTTGCTTTTTGCTATTTTCTTTATTTTAAGGCCCAACAGCAGAAAAAAGGGGGGAGAAGCCTTCCAACAACGACACATGTTTGGCTAAATCTCTAAAACGGCCCAATAAATCAAAATTCTACAAGATGTAAAAAATAAAGACTATTATTTTTTCTATCGATTGGTATATTATTATACTCTTCGCAAAAACGAAGAGTATATTGTATTTGATCGGCACATTTCTAAATCAGTAAATATCGCTCGTAGAGAAAAATTTTTTATATCGTTATGTTAGTGAACGAATTCTGAACAACTTTCAAAATGTCCGTCTGTCCGTCCGTCACGTTTCTTGTAAGCACGATAACTCAAGAAAGAAAAATCCTATTGTATTGAAATTTGGCGAGTAACTTAGTGTTAGCTATTGTTTTTCAACAAAATAGATTGGTAAATAAAAAAGTTATTAGTAATTTAAAATTTAAAAAAATATTTTTTACATTTTTTTATGGTTTCTAATAAATAGAAACCTTGCGAAATGTTATAATACATTATACTAATGTGTGTTTCCTAATAATCACAATAAATTTTCTAATGGTATATATTACACTCATTAACAATTTTAGTAATAAGAAATGGTGGTGTAGCGGCAAGAGTTTCGTCTCGCAAGCCAAGGGTCCCGGGTCACATCGTGATTTTTTTTTCACAACAAAGTTGGTATCACAAAATTTAGAATGTCCAAAAACTAACATTATTTACAAGAAAAATGCGAAGAGTATCCTATAGAATGTGTAACAATTATATAAAAAGCTCAGTAAATCGGAGAGTATAATGCTTCCTCTAATTTTAGTCTTGCATTAATTTGTTTATGACAGGATTAATGTTTCCAACTGAATTAATAAATTACTTATGGTTTTAAAAAGTTAATCATTCTTAATTTATGTAAAAAAAAGTAAAGTATTAAAAACTAAGAGTTCCTATTATTGTTCTTTGAAAGTAAAATTTCTCGTTATCGATTTAAGGTACAACTTATTTGGTAAGTAAAAAATCATCATAATAACATCCCATTTCAAAACAAAAAAATTGAACAAAAAGTAACATCTAAGCAAAGTGAGCTCAAGTCAGATGTTAATTTATTCAGCCGGCTATATATAGCATCTCAAAATCGGGATGGAGACTTGGAAAATTGCTTTAAATTTGAAAATCACCCCTACCCTAACTCTAGCTCAACTTGGGGAAATATATCATGGAAATAAGTCTGATTTATTACGTTGCCTTGATAAGTATTTTACTACTTTAGATAAATCAAAGCCTGTTCAAATTTTTGTGATTACATTTCAAACGTTGTTAAACCATACTTATTTAATATTCTAAAATCAGTAACCAGGGTAGATATTGTATGCTTATTTAGAGAATAGTTTAAAGGGACAAACTAGGGAAAAAAGAGGCAAAGGAAATCGAAAATCAGACTAAATACAGCAATTCCAAAAAATTGGTACGATTTTTTGCGAGTTGCAGCAAACAAACAAGACTTCTTTAACCTAATTTCCACCTACTTTGGCAGCATCCCATTACCTGAAAATAAAGTTCTTGTATGTACTAATGATGAGAATGTTCTGTATAATCCGCCTCTCGATAATATAAATACAGCCCCATTATGCAATCACGAGGAAGCGGATACGCGCATTTTCGTGCATAGATACAATTGCCATGAGAACAATTTAAAGAAAATATTAATGAAGACTGCAGATACTGATTTTCTGGTACTAGCACTCTTTTATTAATATCAAAATAAAAATCAGGACATATGGATAGAATTTGGCACTGCAAAGAATCTAAAATATATATCTTGTAAAGATATATCTAATAAACTTCAAGAAAAATGTTTTGCTCTCCCCTTTTTCCATTCATTTACAGGTTGTGACACCACTTATTTTTTTGGAAAAGGAAAAAAGAAGTGTTGGGAAGATTGGGATTCTTTTTCGGATGTTACCGCCGCCACTTCCATAGATTTGGTTACAGATCCAAAGCAGCCAAATAATGATCATTAAGAAATTGAAAATTAATCATAATAATCTATAAGTATTCCGACACAGATGATATGGACCTATGTCGAATGCAATTATTTTCACAAAAAAAAAAACGTACTGTTAAGAACTTACCCCAACAATGAATGCCTTGTCAATTCATATCAATAAATGTATTTATCAAGCAGGATTTGTTTGTGGTAAGCTCAGTCAATCGATCATAGAACTCCCATGTCCATCCAAATGGAGATGGACTATGGATAATGATAAATGGATGCCCCTCTGGACTACTTCCAAAAATGAGAACATTTCATCAAATGTATTGTTAAAATGTAAGTGCAAAATTTGTGAGTCTAAGTGCAAATGTTTTAAAATTTAATTTAAAATTTAGGTACTTTCATTAAGTAGGTACTGTCGTGAGCAAAATTAAATAGGACAAGTCTTATAACGTATTTTTGCTAAAATCTAGTTGTGTACATCTAACTTTAATTTTTGTGACTATAATTTAGTTATTTTATTTTCTGTTAAATGTTTTCTATTAATTTTACCATTATTTATATATATTTTTTGTTAATGTGTTATAGAATAAAGAATAGTGAAAATATTGGGCTTTCAATATAATATTGTTAAAAATAGGTTATAATGCAATTATATGCATTGTTTTGTCTATGCACGCCACTGGCGACTTTATTTAAATAAATAATATTTTTAAATTATATACAAATTGAAAGAAAAGATGCAGTTTTTTTTATCTAGTGACTAATTTATTGGGTCGTTGGCGTGACAGCAGAAAACTTGTTATAGATAGAATGCCTATTGGGATTCGAACGAATTAACCCCGTGCAAAATGTATAGACACCTTGCTATTTTTACTTGCTTCTCGAAGAACCAGGATCGTTATTATAAAAATTAAGCACTGTTATTCACTTAACAATTATATTCATAATATAATAAAAATGTATACAATAACACGAATGAATCTGACTAAAGAGGTCTACACACGATCCAGCGGCAGGGAGCCAGCCTTGTCGGCATGATTTGAACTCATTCGTAAAAGTGAACTGGTCCGCTGGAATTCCAATTATCTTCAAAGCATACCGACAATGTCGGGTCCCAGCAGCTGGATCGTCTGTAGACCCCTTAAACTAAAGGAGAGCGTTGTTTACAGTGCTGTGGTTGAAGTTTGAATTTGAATATATAAAATAATACAATCTGTGCCTGCATAGATAGGTATACAAAAATCCCTAATTTAGAACCATGGAAAATCCAAGCTATAAACGGATTAAGGCGGTGTTATATTTTAAAACAGGTAAATCTAGGAAAGGCCCTCTATAAATGATAATTATTCTGATTATAATTTAAATATAAAGGTAATATAAAAATATCAATACAATATTAAAATATGATTCAACAATGCCTTCACCATATTTTTTTACATAAAAAAAATAGTAGAACAAATAATGTGAAATAATTTTGGAAAGGTACAATCAATATTTTCGCAGTTTGTAACAACAACACTAATAAATTATTTTGAATTAATTCATTATGCACATGTCCATCTTTCTCTTTGTACGCCACTGACGGCTTTATTTAAACAAATAACATATACAAACTAGGGATTGCAATTTACCGGAAGTTTTAATAACCGGTAAATCGGTAAATAAAAATGTAAATAACCGGTTAACCGGTATTTACCGGTAATTTTTAGAATTAATGATTAGGGTGGCGAAAATTACAATTGTCTTTTTCCATGTACAAAATTATCTAAATTTAACAAAAAACATTTTTATATGCGTATATAATATAATTAGGCTTTGAGAAACATATTTTTTCCAAAATGAAATTCGCTTACAGTCGATTGAAAAAATTATACAGTTTTGCGAAAGACATCTAGAGAGTGTAAATCAAAATTTTGTGATTCACTCGTATTATCTTTAGTTGATTATGGTGATGTTGTATATGGAAAGTTATTATCGGCGACAGCAAAAAAGAAAATTAAAAAACTTCAAAATTCATTATTGCGTTATATTTACAGTATCTCATATAGACAACATATATCACCACATATAAATAAACATAGCATATTAAACATGGAAAAGCGCAGACGTTTACACATGCTCACACTTATTTGGCGAAAAGTTCATAATGACGAACCTCAGTACTTAAGAAATAAGTTAATTTCACGAGATCACTTGCATAATACAAGATACAAACAAAATTTTTTGGTGCCTCAGCATGAAACTGCGATTTTTCAAAGATCATTTACGTATTTTAGTAATATAAAAAATATAAATAAAAAAAAATGTTTATTAAAGTTGTCAAAAATTACATTTTGGCTGATCAGAAGCAGGAGACTTGTTGCTGCGTTGTGGATGCGCGTATATTTCTTTTTCTTTTTCCGATATAATTTTATTTACTTTTAACCTTTTTGCTGCTGTTGTTATTATTGTTATTATTATTATAAAATATAACATTTGTTAGATTATTACAATTCATTAATGAATATTAATAAATAAAATAATTATAATTTTTTTCTTGAAATTTTAGATTTATATGTATTAATATTTTTTTATAATCTTAGATTTAGGTTATTTGCATTTGGGCAAATGGAAGAAGAGCTCTTCAGTTCAATTTGTACCATTTTTACTTTGAGTAAAATAAATGTATTATTATTATTATTATTATTATAATGAACAAACAAAAGGTTTTTTTATCAAAAGGAAAAAATATAAATGAAATAAATTTAAATAAATAATTATTCTGTAAATAGCAAAAATTACAAACATAAACTCAAATAGGGCATTTACTGAATACCTAATCTAAAAATACAATATTTTTTTAAAATAGCCCGTTTTAGTTTTTCAAAGCTGTATCTGTTAGTCGTCTGATATTTGTACAATAGAATACCACCAACTGAAAATGCCCTTCCTCTATCGATATTGGTAGGTCGATAACTTAATAGGAATTGGTAATAACATTCTTCTAAATGTTTTCCACGGATATTTGAGGCAGTGAAATATTCAATTTCCTGTCGCAAGATATTGTCAATGTCTCTCTTACTTGCATTTCTTAGGGCTTGGTGTTTGGGTTTTACTTTTTATAATATTATTTATTTATTGTTAAAAGTGCTCCGCTAAAAGTGGTTTGGGACAGTCACTTTATATTTAGTGAATACTAGTTACTGACATAAATAGAAACGTTGAATACGTGACATATCGTAAGTTCAGAATTTACCGAAATAACCGGTAAAAAATTAAAATAACCGGTAATTATCGTCATGTGTTTTTTGTCCTGTTTACCGGTTAACCGGTTAACCGGTAATGCAATCCCTAATACAAACTAGTGGAAGCATTATACTCTTCGCCGATTTACTGAGCTTTTTATATAATTGTTACACTCTTCGCATTTTTTTTGTAAATAATGTTAGTTTTTGGACATTCTAAATTTTGTGATACCAACTTTGTTGTGAAAAAAAAATATATGAAAAAAAAATCGCCATGTGAGGGATCGAACACGAGACCTTTGGATTGAAAGGCAACAACAACAACAAACAACAACAAGCATTTATTAATGTTTCACAAAGTACAATAATGCGCCATTTCGGAGTCCGGCCCGGAGCCAGCCAGACAACCACGGCGAACATCGCCGAGGTGGGTGTGAGACTGGGCGGGTAGGGTCCGGTTTGGCGGTGATGAAAATTATTTGCTGAGTTAAAACTCCTGCCTAATGGAAAAAGGCTTAAATTTAACGGTATCGTATAACGTAGTACACAAGGGTACTTAAAAATAATTAAAATTAAAAACTGTAAAAGACTATCGATTTCGCGCACACGCGAACACTTAAAAATTTTGATTGCTGGCACGGGAAAACAAAACTCAACGAAAAAACCCGTTTGAGACAATTCCACCCTGGTAGTCTTCCTGACGCCAGGAAAGTGTCGTGGATAGTTAAAAGTGTGTAATGTTATATGAAATTTTAGTTTGTTAAGAATTTATTGGTCGAGACTGAATTTAGAGACAAAAAATAGACAAGGAGCAAAAAAGGTAGAAACAAATAAAAGGAATAGAGAGGGGTTGGTTGTAGGTTTTGGTGAAGATTAAAGGTGGGGAAAGGAGAAGTTGTCGTAGAGGGAAGTGTGGTTAGAGAGGTTGCCGAAAGATAGGCAACGCCTGGTATGGTAAGGGGTGTCGGATATCGAAAAGGATCGCATTATGCTGTCTGATTCGTGTTATGTTGCGGGTTAGCGGACTATCGCCCAGTTTGAATTGATAGAATTTTTGGGAGATTTCTTGGACGTAGTCCGCTAGTGGCGTTATGTCATGGCAACGATTATATAGATCTCTGAGGGAGGTGTGTCTGCCCGAATCAGAGATGAGGCGCATAAATTTGTGTTCGAGAACTCGGAGTTTCCTCATTGTCGTGGTCGGTATGCTGCACCACACCGGCGCCGCGTATGTGATGGCCGGCCTGATCACCATCGTATACAACAATTTTTTATTTGTCCTGTTGAGTCCGCTACTCCTTGCCAGGAGCGGATACAGACTCCTGGACATGGAGTAGACCTTGCGTATTGTCTCGTTTATGTGAATGTTGAACGTCAGTCTCTTGTCCAAGTTCACCCCTAGATACTTCACGCACCGTTTAATTGGAATTTGGCGACCCCCGATCGAAAGTGGTGTTAGAATCCGATTTTCGGTGAAACGGCGCGTGAATAGAATTGATTCCGACTTCTCGCCATTAATCCGAATTTTCCACCTGTCGTAATACGCCGTGGGGATTGAAAGGCAAATGCTTTAGCCATTGGGCTATCTCATCTTACCAGAAAACTTGAATGAATATCGTTCAAGAATTATATTTCAACGGATTAGATACATTATTATGAAATATATATATATTGGTAAAATATAAAAACAAAAAAAAATTATAGGGAATAACATTTCGCAAGATTTCTATTTAAATACAAATGACAGAAATTATGAAAAAATTTTTTTTTTAATTTAAATGATTAATAACTTTTTTATTTACTGATTGATTTTTTTCAAAAACAATAGGGTTCTTTCTCTAGCTAACGCTAACTTACTTTCCAAATTTCAATACAATCGGACTTTTCTTTCTTAAGTTATCGTGCTTACAAGAAACGTGACGGACGGACGGACGGACAGACGGACGGACGGACGGACGGACGGACGGACGGACGGACAGTCGGACATTTTGAAAGTTGTTCAGAATTCGTTCACTAACATAATGATATGAAAATTTTTTCTCTACGAGCTATATTTATTGATTTAGAAATGTGCCGATCAAATACAATATACTCTTCGTTTTTGCGAAGAGTATAATAATATACCAATCGATTGAAAAAATAATGGTCTTTATTTTATATGCTTATTTTTTGAAGCATGCATATCTATAGTTGTTTAACGACATACTTTTCATACTTTTCAACCACTGTAACCGTACAATGCAATAAGAAAGCGTTCTCCAGCTTTAGCAATGATCTCTGGATTAGTATTTGGGTTTTTGAATACCTGGATAACCTCGTTTAAATCTGGATTTTTTCGGAGTACATTAATACATTTTATTTTTTGTGTTGGTGTAGATGTATAATGGTTTGTGGCGCTCGTACGCTAAAACTATTAATTTTACAAAAAAAAGGTTATTAAAAAAATTATAGGAAATTTTCTCTAGTTTAATTTATTATATAACTGTTTTTATCGTAAAATGAATCGGAAAGGAGATATCATCAAAAAAACGTTTTTAGGAGCCATTTTTTCAATATGGCGGCGGGAGCGGCAAAGATACGAGGTGGTAAAGTAGAAATTCAGAAAGTGCACATCGAAATCTATAAAATCACCAATTTTCAAAGCTCCCGGAAAACTTCCCAGGTAAAACTACCAAATGACTGTACTATACCTGTTTTCTCAAGCTAAAATTGCAATTTTCAAGTCGTAACTTAAAGACACGGGCATTGCCCGTCCTGGAATAAGTTTCGCCCGACCTACGGTGATTGTAATGGGGGCAATTTTAACTGTCTTTTAAATATTTTGAAAGAGATTGGGTAAAAAATGTTTTTGACTTCTCCCCCCCCCGCTCATCAAAAAATTTTTCGGACTTTTTTACGGGTCCGCCCTGAAAAATTGTTTGCCCGCCCTGGAAGCACTTTCTAGCTACAGGCCTGTAAAGACAGCGATAGTGCCCTTTATAAAATACCTAATTACAACTTTATTGTAAAAGATAGAGAACCAGGGGTGGCGTGTGTGGTTAAAGGAGAGCATACAATATTCACAGATTCATTTTGAGAGATTCAGCAGTATTAAGACAATCAGCGGCGGCTGGTGAAATTTCAATATTTTTTTTCTCGTCTGTGGCGCATGGGACCCATACGAAATTTGGGAAATAACATCTAGAGAAGCACTTCTCTAATGACCCCTAAAAAATTTTGAAAAAGCAGTTTGCGAAAAAATTTTTGAAAATTTGCTAGCCTCCCCTGGGTCTAGGGACCCCTGTTTACTTTTATTTTTTTTGTCATATGCATTTGACTTTTCATAAAAATGCATCGACAGATTTTAGAGTTTGTGAAAATATTTTCATTACTAACTGAAATACAATGAACTGAAATTTTGTAATTTACAATTTAACAAATTACAATATTTCAATTCGTTGTATCTCAGTTAGTAATGAAAATATTTTCACAAACTCCAAAATCTGTCGATGCATTTTTATGAAAAGTCAAATGCATATGACAAAAAAAATAAAAGTAAACAGGGGTCCCTAGACCCAGGGGAGGCTAGCGAATTTTCAAAAATTTTTTCGCAAACTGCTTTTTCAAAATTTTTTAGGGGTCATTAGAGAAGTGCTTCTCTAGATGTTATTTCCCAAGTTTCGTATGGGTCCCATGCGTCACAGACGAGAAAAAAAATATTGAAATTTCACCAGCCGCCACTGAAGACAATGTGTATAGAAATTGTTTTAAATAAACAAAAGACCGCTATCCATCAAATATCGTAAATATATATTTTAACCGAATTTAGTGAACTTTTATCAGTAATTTGCCCCATGTATAAAAATCAAATATTACTAGGGGATATTAATATAAATATATTAGAAGATTCAAGAGGAAAAAGTAGAGTTTAATAATGTTATCGAATCTTAAAATTTGACGCACTTTGTCAACAAGAGAGAATATAACCAACGATCATGAAAGTTTAATTGATATTATTAGTAGAGTTGAAATCACGATCTTTGTTGACTTCCGTGGAACATTGAAAGGTAAAAATGTGCTGATTACGCCTTTATATAATACTTGACGTGTATATACACCCCCCTAAATTCGTCTGGCGATATCAGTGTCCACACAACCCCCAGGGGTGAAAAACCGAAAAAAAAACGGAAAATTAGATAATTGCTTCATCTTTCTAGCAGTTTTTTAATTTTTGATGAATTGTCCATAACAACAAAGTTATGGCTATTTATATGCAAAAGAACAGTATTGTTTAAAGTGTAAAATGTTTTCTAAAACCTTACGTGGCTCTCTTATTTTGCGAATATTTATTTTGTCATATTCGCAAATTATTTCCACTCGTGATTGTAGACAGACTAACGAAAATTTAAAAAATTTAATAAGAATAAAAGTTGTAGGGTATACTATCAAGATTCTATTACTTTTTTTCAGTTTTAAATTTCGATCACAAATAAGCGAGTTATGAATTAAATAGTTAGTTGTTGTCATAATTATGCCACAACCCCAGTTGCATCTATCTCTATTTCAACCGCTTCAAATCGTTTCTCGTCGCATTCTAACATACTCACGCGGGAATACATACGTATAATACTGGCATGTAGAAAATTGATAATTACATCTTTTTCGTGTTTTTTTTTTTATTAAATACTCTTATATATTTACACAATTATTGTAAAATATGAAGTCTTCCTCTAGCAATACGGATTAAACGTCAAAAAGTGTATATTATATCAAATTGTATAATTTGTAACTAAACTGGTAAATTATGTGAAATTACTTGCAAAAGTGTTTAAAAATAATAATTTTAGTAAGCAAAGCGGACAGCGCAAAATATTGGCCATTGAAAACTCAATGGTGGCATAAAACTCATCTTTCACAAGCAAAACAAATATTTCTCTTTAAAAAAAATATACTGAAATCAGAATCAGGGGGAGTAAATTACGGAATTGTTGTAAACTAGATAAAAATACCGTAATTCGAGTTAAGGATATTACTTCCACGTCCAGTGGAAGTATAGTAACGACAAAAAAATTTTTAGAAATTTTTATTGCCCAAATAGGCTTAAAATGTCATGAAACGTCGAGATTTTAAGTTTGAGCGAAAAAAAAATTTCTGTCTGTCGGTCTGTCTGTCGGTCGGTCTGTCTGTCTGTCTGTAACTTTTTTTTTTGTGCGCACGTTTACTCTGGAACCGTTTGAGATATTGACTTGAAATTTGGTACACATATGTACTTTAACGAGATCTAGAACTAGAGTATATTTTCATCTTGTTCCGTCGAAGGGTTGGGGGGTAAATTGGGGTAAATTTGGGGTAAATGGGTAAATCAAGCAGGTAAGAGTCCATGAAATTGGTATTTAGTATATACAAGAGAAGCTGAGTTCTCAAAAAAATTTTTGGCATTAGCCACCCCGATTACCACCCCCACCTCCTTATTAAAGGGGATGAAAAAAAATGTGATTTAGTGCATGTACAGGAGCCAGAAACCTCAAAATATTTTTTTACTTCATCCACCCCCCCACTACCACCCCCCTATCACCATCCCCACCCCACTACCGATGTGGGGTATCGTTTTATGGGTTTTTGAGGTAGAGGATTTCAAATATTATATTATTAAAGTTCCATAAACAATTATTTTCACATACAAAGTTTTTTCGTTGTGAGTGACTTGGATAGAGAATCTGGATGTGGAAGTAGTGATTTCTTGGGCAGCGGTTTTTTTTAAATAAATGTCATTTCAGCAAATATTAGAGAATTTTATCTTATCTTTGATTTTAGGAGATGTGCAATAAGGCGTAGAAAATTCAAATTTGTAGTAAAAAGAAAGCAAATTTGAGCAAATCGGCTGAACACGTGCCTCCGGAACCATCAATGTCATTTCCATGAATGAACCTCTATAAGATCTTTCTATAGGGTATTTTTGTTTATTTGTGATTTTCTTGTACAACCTATATTACTAGTTAGTGAAATTTGAGTTTTTCTTAACATTTTTAAGAATTTCAAATTGTTTAAACAATTATACTTTGCCATATATTAAATTTATAGCAAAATAAAATTGTTTAAATAAATTATAATTGTTTGAACAATATCATAAATATTAATATATTACCAGAAATTAGAAGGTGATTAATTAATAATAATTTGCAAAATAAAATCGCGAATAAACAATAACGTACGTCAAAAATAATAATAATAATTTTATATACATTTAAGTCTTGGCGACTTTAACACCACTCAACCAGGAAATTCGCGACTCTTTATTTGTGGACTTGTGGGGTTATCTTTTGGGACCCTATAAAGAGTCTTATGGGGGTTAAATTTGAAAGGGACAGTCAATTTCTATTTTCTGAGCAATGTTGAGGAGAGGGGACGGTGCAATTTACATTTCGCTACATTTTCACAATTCTCATTTTACGAAAAAATATCTTTTCTCATGAGAAATATACAGAAAAAAAATCTCAGAGGCACGTGTTTATATTAACCGATTGTGCTCAAATCAGGATATACATATTTTGAGATTTCGAATATATCTGGCGCTAAGACAGAAAAAATAGAAATTATTTTTTCTCTGGTATAAATTTTAACTGCCCTATTGCGAATCCTAAAATGATATATAAAAAAATTAGTTGAATCGATTTACGGCAGTATTATCTGCTTTACAACAATTCCTTATTTTTTTCCACTATTTCTGATTGGTGCAACGTCGCTTTACAGAGCAGCACCTTCTCATTATTTAAAAGATATATATTTTTTTGCTTGAGAGAAAAGAGTAAAAGGTTTTATGCACTTTACCTTCGAGCTTTTAATATCCATAATAATGTTACACACTCCTCATTGTTTACTAAAATTATTATTTTTAAACAGTTTTAGTCAGTACTTTCAAATAATTTACCAGTTTATTTACAAATTATATTTGTCGTTTTATCCGTATTGCTAGATGAAGATTCATATTTTACAATAATTGTATAAATATATAAGAATATTTAATAAAAAAAACACGAAAAAGATGTAATTAACAATTTTCGACATGCCAGTATTATCATTCCCGCGTGAGTATGTAGAACTCCGCGGGCCGCGTAACTAGCAGGTAGTCATGTTAGAATGCGATGGGAAACGATCTGAAGCAGGTTGAAATAGAGACAGATGCAATTGGGGTTGTGGCATAATTTTGACAACAACTAACTATTTAATTCATAACTCGCTTATTTATGATCGAAATTTAAATCTGAAAAAAGTAATCGAATCTTGATAGTATACGCTACAACTTTTATTCTTATTAAATTTTTAAAATTTTCGTTGGTCTGTCTACAATCACGAGTGGAGATAATTTGCGAATATGACAAAATAAATATTCGCATAATAAGAGAGCCACGTAAGGTTTTAGAAAATATTTTACGCTTTAAACAATACTGTTCTTTTGCATATAAATAGCCATAACTTTGTTATTATGGACAATTCATCAAAAATTAAAAAAGTGCTAGAAAGATGAAGCAATTATCTAATTTTCCGTTTTTTTTCGGTTTTTCACCCCTGGGGGTTGTTTGGACACCGATATCGCCAGACGAATTTAGGGGGTGTATATACATATCAAGTACTATATAATAGCGTAATCAGTACATTTTTACCTTTCAATGTTCCACGGGACACGTTTCTAGACGACTTTTTCGAATTCTGAACCTCTACTATATTGCTGTAAATTCGGACCTAAACGTGACAGAAGCTGGCGTCTTAAATTTACCTGAAGATATTACGGACTACAAATTAGTTTGCACTACATTAAATATGCCAAAAACCAAACATAAAGATAAGTATGTCCAGTACAGGGACTATAAAAATATTGACTGGAATTCTATATATGAATCTGAGGAAATAGCCTAGTCATCTTAGTGGTTTCACCTCGGAATTCAAGATAACCGGCTGTAAACTCGTATAAACCTTTATTTTAACATCCTAAAACTTGTCTCAAAACCTACTTACGATAGCGTGGACGCAACTTGTAGATAACTAAGGTCAAAGGTCAAAAAATCGATTTTTTGCGCATTTTTTGCAAATATCTCGTTCCCTGTAAAATTTACGCTATTTGTATTTATTATAAATATTGTAGGGGATAAAATTCTCCACAACTTTTGTTTTAAAAATTTTTTTATACCTCAAACCGTTTTTGAGATAGAGGGCGGTGAGCGCGCAGTATTTCACTATGTACGGTGTCATTCAAGTTCGATCTGTAGTCTCGGTCAAAAACACGCCGTATAAAGCCCGTTAATTATTGAAAAATATATAATTATAAATAATTTACATTTTTTCATTAAATATCACATTTAATATAATAATTTTTTTCATAAATTAAGTATATCTTCATTTAATAACACTTACCTCTTTGTACAATTAGAAAATTATTAACAGAAATACTTTAATTACATTTTAATTATATTCAGATTTATACTAATTACTTCCTAAGTAAATAAAAAGACAATAAATACATTTTTAATTTATATTTTTATTAAAAAATACGATATTTCTGTTAATAATTTTCTAATTGTACGGAAAGAGGTAAGTGTTATTAAATGAAGATATACTTAATTTACGAAAAAAATTATTATATTAAATGTGATATTTAATGAAAAAATGTAAATTATTTATAATTATATATTTTTCAATAATTAACGGGCTTTATACGGCGTGTTTTTGACCGAGACTACAGATCGAACTTGAATGACACCGTACATAGTGAAAGACTGCGCGCTCACCGCCCTCTATCTCAAAAACGGTTTAAGGTATAAAAAAATTTTTGAAACAAAAGTTGTAGAGAATTTTATCCCCTACAATATTTATAATAAATACAAATAGCGTAAATTTTACAGGGAACGAGATATTTGCAAAAAATCGATTTTTTGACCTTTGACCTTAGTTATCTACAAGTCGCATCCACGCTATCGTAAGTAGGTTTTGAGACAAATTTTAGGATGTTAAAATAAAGGTTTATACGAGTTTACAGCCGGTTATCTTGAATTCCAAGATTCTTACCCCATTTTGACTAAGATGACTGGATTAAAATAAATGATAAAGTTTTTCATTTTAATCGTATTTTACTATATGTATTAAATATTCATGCGCCCAATGTTTGTAAAAAAATTATTGATCGACCATTTACCCCGTGGATTACAGATATCAAAATTATGATGAAACTTAGGGACAAGGCTTGTGAAAAATATCTAAAAAACAAAACAAATGGCAATTATAATTATTATATTAAATTATGCGGTTATATGAAATCAGCCATTCGCCGCGAAAAAGTGACTTACTTAAAAAATTATACAAAAATTTTTGGTCAGCTGCAAAAAAATTAAATTCAACTAAAACATCTGAGGAAGATTTACCGTCACATTTGTAGGACTCTGATTCGTTAAATGATTACTTTGTGTCTGAAATAAATACTCAATCTACAGTAAATGATATTAGTTTGAATTTTTATAAAAGTAATATTCATTCAAGCATAAATGAACTTCTTAATTTTAAACCTATTGAAGAATGTAATGTGGATGAGATAATAAATTCTATTAAAACAGGATAGATGTACTCTCAATTTATGATATTAAACTTTTCATGCCATTTTGTCTTCCTGCAATAACACATATAATAAATTTTTCACTTTTACACGGTAAATATCACTATGGAAAAAAGGCGTAGTAAAACCTATAGCTAAAAAAATATTCCTGTAAATTTCAAAGATCTAAGGCCAATTAGTTTACTCTGTGCAATATCAAAAATAATGTATCTACATGTACATAACCAAATCTATGAATATCTCCAAAAAAATAAATTCTTGTCGACTTGTCAGGGTTCAAGAAAAATCGTAGTACAACTACAGCATTAGCACACATAGTTGATGATGTTATCAGAGTAATAGACAATGGATAGTTCACTTGTCTGGTACTGCTGGATTTTTCAAAAGCTTTTGACACCCTTGTTCATTCACTGCTGCTATCAAACTTATACTATTTTGGATTTTCAGACATTTCACTGCAGTTAATGTCAACCTATCTCAAAGAACGTAGTCAGTGTATTGTTATAAATTAAATGTCTCAATTTAAAACTTTAAAGGCAGGTGTTCCACAAGGATCAATACTAGGGCCACTACTGTTTTCACTATATGTTTCAGATATATCTGAAATTATTACAAATACCACTCTGCATCAATATGCCGATGATTCGCAAATTTATTATTAATTTGATCTAGCAGATAATAACTCTATACAAGTTAAGATCAATCAAGATTTAAATAATATATATAAATACGCATATAACCATAACCTAAAATTGAATGCATCCAAATCACAAATCATTTTAATAGGAAGAGTGCTAATGAATAAAAAATTTCAATCAATGAATTTAACTTTCAAAAGCTGGCACATTTTCGTCTAAAAAAGTTATAGCATTTAACATAATATTCCTCAAATATGTAAACAAATATTTTGTAATTCGTTAATATTATCTCTACTTGATTATGGAGATGTGGTTTATGGTAGTACGCTGTCTTTTTTAATGAAACATGCCATACAAATAGTTCAAAATTCTTGTTTGAGGTACATTTATAGTATTCCCTTCCGCAATCACACCACCCCGTATCTAAATGGCCATAAAATTTTAAATATGGAAAATAAAAAACTACATCACATGTATTGTTTCATATGAAAATTATTAAAACAAATGAGCCAACTTATTTAAGTTCTAAATTAATTGCACATAACCACGGCCATGATACCAGAAACGTAACCAACTTTGTAATAGTCCCTCACAAATTGGCTATTTTTCAAAAGTCATACACGTATATTGCAGCCCATTTATGGAATGAACTCTCAGATGAAATAAAAGTTGTAAAATATAAAAAAAATTCAAAATATATTGAAACTAAATTGTTGCTAAGCCAACGGCAATAGTTCTGTGGTGCCCCCTGTATTTTCAGTTCTTTATGGGTTATGTAGGATATTTATCAGAGACTTTTGTGCGGAGACCTCGCGCACACCCCTGTTAGCTTGTGGTACGTTGTTCAGGAATATTACGTTTTTATTCCTACAAAATTCATAAAGATTTGAAAATTGGTGGGTATGTTGGGAATAGCATAAGGATTACTAAACCAAAAAGTTCCCATCCCTAAATAGTGTGCTTCATCCCCCAGGACGTCCTTTCTACCCTCATTTTGAGTTTTTCTAGATTATCTCGGCAACGGTGTAATTTTCGACAAAAATACCTATATACAAAATTGTTCCTTGGAAAATTCTCTACCAAAAAGGTTTTTACCACTTTTTTCCTAAAATTAATAATAACGTGGGAAATATGGCGCAAACATGAGGGTTGGTTCCGACTAGCACTCTCTACAGTACGATCTACCTTACAGTTTAACGTTTAGCTTAAAATAGCAGTAGGCACTAAAATTTATTTACAATTTTAATAAATATACAACTTCCACCCCCTCACCTCTATAAAAAGACCGTGTTGTACTTATTTCCACACCACCCTAGAGGTAAAGTACTTGGCGCGTTTTTTTTAAAGTGGTATCTCCTGTAGGCCTAATTATCAAATGTTAATTATAAATCTTGGTCGTCTTCCACAGATTCAACATTCAAGCATGATTGTCCATGGCAATGATAACACATTGTAGAGCAACGCAAGCCTGCTCTTCTGCAACTACACCTGTATTCGCACCCTAATTTACATGAACATGAAATAAGCGTTAAAACAGATTCGGGAGCTGGTTCTTTTATAGTCATTATTGAGATTAATATACCGCCAACTTTTTTCCACCCCCAATCGGTAGCTTTGAGCGTCACGTTTTTCCATGTTTGAATTTGGTGAAAAATTCGATAACAGTGTTGCCGAGCGGCAGCAGAAGTTGGTGGAAGTTTTGACAACATAACAGTGTTGCTGGCTTTACCAACTAGTCTGTTAAAAGACATAAATCTGTATTCATCTAGACTTTTTTCTGCCGAGGTACAGTTGTATAAAGCTAAAATAAATCGCTCTCCCATGTTTGCAATTTCTTCATGAGTAGCTTCCTCATTGTTGAAAGTTT
The DNA here is from genome assembly GCA_936432065.2 of Rutpela maculata. Lineage (NCBI taxonomy): Eukaryota > Metazoa > Arthropoda > Insecta > Coleoptera > Cerambycidae > Rutpela > Rutpela maculata. The sequence goes on from OW386289.2 coordinate 10,472,827, forward strand.
GTACAATATGTTGTAAATCACTTCTTCACAGCCTACTGAGGGGGTAGGTAATACAGCAAGCGCTAAAATAATGTACTATTGCATCTGCGATGAAGTACCAACCCGTAAAGGGCAATGACCTATGGAAGTGTCATTCGAACATAGATAACGAATTATATGACTTGCGCTAATTACGGCCCTGATTTACCAACGTACTATTCGTTTGAGGAGAAATGGTCTAAAAACCTTTTTTGTAGAGAATTTCCTGTAGAACACTTTTGTACATAGGTATTTTTGTCGTAAAATGCACCATTTCATGGATAATTTTAAATAAGCGAAAATTGGGGTGAATACTATGTCGTAGGGGATGAAGCACACAATTTAGGGGTGGGAACTTTTTGGTTTATTATTACATATGCTGTCCTGATTATTTCCACCAATTTTCAAAACTTTATGAATTTTGTCGGATATATCGCAATTTGAACCGTAATATTACTGAATTAATATTTTAGTTATAATTTAGGTTTAGTTAGTACTGGGCAAATGAAAGAGGGCAGTATTGTCGAATTTGTACCATTTCATTTATGAATAAATGTATTTATTGTTGTTATTATTATTAAAGACTCTCCATTTATTTAAAAAATCGCATGGAATCTTTTTTTTCTTTAAATTCCTTTCACTATTCGAAATTATAAAAATGTCAATGTATAAATTGTTGTAAGCGAATAAAAAATGAACATAAAACACTTTTTACGTGAGCAAAATATGTCAGTGTCTTTTTTTATGAACTAGCCTCAAAATAATTTAATAAATTACATTGATGGCTGCTGAAAACCGAACTGAAAGTTACGTAATCGTCTTGAAGAAAAAACTCCACCACGATATTAACATACCACAAAGTTTTCAAAGTAAAGGACAACAATTACTGGGAATATTCTACGTAAAATATATTTAAAGCTCGAGAAGCCACCTGAAGAATTTTTCATCAATTAATAAAGGCTGGCACTAATTACATTAGCTATTAGCAGCGCCCTTATAATTATCCATCTTACCGCTAGGTGGTGAGCGGACCAGATGAGTAATTAAAACAGATTAATTACTAATGGCTTAATATTCATCTGAGCCTATGCCTTTCTAAGCTTGCCCGATCTTTTACAGCTCATTTGCATTTTAGAATTGCGGAATCCATCTTGGCAGAGTTTTGTTTTAATGTCAGCCGTACAGGGGGATTATTCATGATTTTCTGCCAGCCAACCCTTTTCCTATTCTATTTGCCCTTGCTGCTGCTCCGCAAGGAGTTTCGCGCGTATAAAAAATATTTTTGTCTGTTGGTGACAGTTAAAAATGTGTGTTCCTGCCTCCTGCGCCAAGAAAGTTATTTTCTCAGCCCCCAGAACAAGAATATCGCTCTGGGTCGTATTCTCGCTCGTATTAGTTCCTATTGCAGTCATCTGGCTTCATGGGATAAATATTGTAAGGCCACAAATATTTTTATTTAACTTCATAAAAAAGGCAATAGATTCTAAATCAGGAAAAGTTTGTCGGTGAATATGTTGCAGACCATTTCTTGTAAGTGTGAATGTTTTCATTATTAATACAGAGTGTCCCTGAACATGTGGGCAATGTCTCGAAAACGTAAATTTTAGGTAAAAATAACACCACCACTTTTGTCGATAGATGCATTACTATTGAAATATTCGTCCTTGAGTATAGGGTATTGCTTGGGATAATTTGATCACTAGGTTATCGTTATTCTAAATAGAGGCCCAACCAGCTAATTTGTTTTATAATTGAAGAGCTAAGTGGATAAAGGTGTTATGTGACATTTTTGAAAATTTTGAGATTTCTACACAGACAACTATTTTAACTTATAATCTATCATTTCAATAAGTTTTTGGGATAATAAACCTTTCCTAAATGCGTTTTAATGTTTGATAAAGGTGTTATGTACATATGGTTTTTATATAATTTAATGGATAAAGGTGTCATGATCAGATACCACTTTTATCCATTACTGTGCGATATTAAATTGTTTTAATCCAAAACACTTTGCTTTTAAAGTTATGTTATAATGACATTAACATGACAAGTTTCTTACTATTATAGTGAAAATGGCCAGTCGTAGTAAACTGATATTACAATGAATAAACGATTTCATGAATCATGTAAGATGTTTATAAATTGGCTGATATTTGGAAATAGTGCTTATAGTGTTTTAATCCATATATTCATTTCGTTCAATTTCGAAATGGTATGAGATGGTACAAGAGTCGAGATGGTACTTGAGTATCTAATTGCTGTAAACACATTTATACCTTTTGGCAATTCAGCAGAAATCAGTCACATAGTGGCAATTTCTTCCCAGGCAAGTTTTAATAATGTTTTAAAAACAAAACATTATCAATATAAAATGCAATAATAAAATACGAATTTACCAAAGTATTCTAGCAAATTAGTCTGTAAATCAGAAATACTGGAAAGTGACGCTTTGCGGTGTTGATTTTTGTACAAGCATATTTATGCTGACAAGTAGAAGAGGGCTGGTAGAAATTTTTATGACAAGAGCAAAACTGATATCTGGTATGGCTTCTGCCCACCCAATATTTTGAAAGAGCATTAAATTGTTTAAGGCAAATCTGGCGAATCCCGAAATTCTTGCGGAAAAAATAATAGGTATGATAATTACGCCAATCAAGTCGAAGGTCATTTGGGTTTGTAAGGTTATCGTTTAAGAATTACAGGATTCGCTATGCTTACATCTATTGGGTTATCTGTGAAAAATCCCTGCCTACCCAATAAAAATGCTGAAATTACGTCCATGGTATTCAAAATTGTTTAATTGAGATCATGAAATGACTCACATTTTTTCCCAAATGTGATGCTGGAAATAATACTAAAGAATACGGAGAAAATTACAAACTAGCTTTCGAGCAACAAAAGCGTGACGAAGAAAAAGTTACACAGTAGATAGAACGATTTGCTTTCTTACTTTAGATCTTCCGCTGCCAAAATTAAGTACATCGAAAGCATTTTACCTTCGTCAAATGTGGTTTTACAACCTTGGCATACATACATTGAGGAATACTGAAAAAAAAAACGTTCTTTTTCACATGGACTGAAGATATGGCCAGCCGTGAAAGCCTTGCTAGTTGCTTACATACCTTTTCACAAATTTACAATGAATATTTCCAAGAAAAGATCGATCACATTATAATATGGCCCGACTCCTGTGGTGGACAAAATAAAAACTTCAATATCATTACACTTTACCAGTTGTTGATTTTAAAGAGAGAATTTAAAGTTATCGACCATAAATTTTCGGAGGTGGGACATTCATATTTAGATTCAGACAGAGACTTTGGCAGAGTCGAGAAAATTTTAAGAAAACATCAAAACATCTACGTTCCGGACCAGTATCGAGAAATTTTAAGAACTCCCAAAGACGCCGTTGTCATAGATATGAAGAATCATTTCAAGGATATTGATGGAATTGCCTCAAAACTCAATTTGTACAACAGGAAGAAAAACTTGAACAATGAAAAGGTTTATTTTCGCGACGGTATAAAATGGCACCTATGGGTGCTACTATTACATCACTAGATGAAATGACTCCATTTTACAAGATCGATATTTTAAAGAAAAGGAATATGCATAAGATAAATTCCGACTGTATTGCTCTAACGGTGTTTAATGAAAACAAGGACAGCCTAAGTGTAGGAAAACTGGCCAATCTTAAAGAACAATTACCATTCATAAATGAATGGTAAGGCCGTATTATCACAACATACTTGGAAATGACCAAACTGTGGCTCAAAACCGTAGAACTGTCCGACTACCTAAAAATTGTACAATGTTTTAATAATAATAAAATATGTTTAATTTCTTAACACTTTTATTCACTAATTCCTTATTCATTTCAGAGAAACTTATGAACGGATAAAGGTGTTATGTACATTAGTTTTTTTAAATTTTCGAAAATAATCACAACTGACAACTTTAGTATTTGTCTCTGAAAAGTACATCAAACGTCAATATCATCGCAAAATGCAAGCTATATAGTCGTTATAATAAAAAAGTTCTCGCCTAAAAATTTTCGAGTTAAATTACTCAATAACGTGTTTTTGTGACATAACACCTTTATCCACTTAGCTCTTCAATTTAAATGTGATAAGATTATTTTGTTTTATTGTTATTTTATTAATGCTTCTAAAATGCTAATTAATTATATTAGAGTTGCCTGCAACTGAACTCCCAAGGAAAAATTTTGGTTTCTTAAATATATATAAGGGTGCTATAAAACTATTTATAAAATGTCTTTAAAAATCTATTTTGCTGTAACAATATCCTTAATACCATCATAAAGCGACTTGTAGACTAAAAGGGCCCACTCTTATGAAGGTTGTTAAGGCATTCCATCATAAAACTCCTTAGTGAGGCATAGTGCCGTTCTTGAAAACCTTGTTCGGGCCGTTTTAAAACCTTTCTTAAAACCTCTTTTAAAACTGTCGGAAGCTTTTTATTAGTTTCCTGCATTTCTAGAAAACACATAGAAGGCTACCTGGTTTTTAAAACTCTTATAAGTCCATATTAGAACTGAGAAGCTATAAGAATGTCCACGAAGGAATCCAAATAATTTTATTATTGCATTTATTTTTTTCTAAACTGATTTAAGCAAACACACCATCAGACTTATTGAAGATAAAATGGAATTTGAAATTTATAAAGCGTAGAGTGGCAGTATAACCTCTCTAAGGCCGATTTAAAAGGTAATAAAAATACATCAGGTATGACAATAAAATTAAAACCAACGGCAGTTTATCGTTAAAACTACAAAAGAAAGGCTCAAAAAACAAAGAAGCCTCAGAAATAATAATGATTTTAATATTCATACAAAATTTGCATAAACTTGTAATCAGAAAATTTAAAAAAGTAGGCTGCTTCTCGGTTCCCACATTAATTTTCAGTCGTTTCTTGTAATTCTACCTTAATTTGCTAAAGAAAAAGTGATAATTATTGTAAGATTGACCTTGAATATTTTTATATAACAAGAGAAACATGGCCGACCAACTAAAAACCTAATTGTCATTTTACAGTCCTCTCATTAAACTATACCGGGTGATTCAGTTTGATATTCGCCCCTCCCCCCCCCGTGTATTTTTTTATTTTAACAGAAAACTACAATAAACCATATATATTTGTAAATCGTTTGCCAAGCTCTATCGAATGACGTCCTTAAATTATCTCTTTGATCACATATGCCAAAATAACGATAGTCAACTTTTTTTTTTCCAAATGGTATCCTATACATTTTTTTGCCGGTTGTTGTAGAGCTTCTCTTTCTGCATTCAACCATGTGAAAAAAGTATACACTCCCATAAGGAAAATTTCGAGAAAATTAATAAAATACGAAAAAACTTCATTTAAAGGTTTTGTTTCTGATTCAACATAGTTAGCCATGGAAACAATTGAATTTTGTCATTGTTAGTAATGTCAAATTGAAAATACTGTTATTTGTGACTGTGTTATTTGTTTCTGTTTTATGTTATACTTCTAAATAGATTTACACAATGGTATCTTATACTAATGAAGAAAAATTGGACATGATATTAATTTATGGAGAGTGCGGAAAAAACAGTAAAGCAGCCAAACGTTTATATCAAGATCGCTTTCGAAATAGGCCGGTACCATCAGACAAAATGTTTGCAAAATTGGCAAGAAAGTGGATGTTTTGAGAAAAAAAGATACGTTTTTAAGCCCAGAACCACACGAGATGAGGAACATACAGTTGCAATTTTAGCCCGTGCTTTCGTAGACCCGCATATTTCTATTCGTCAGTTAGCGACAGAAACTGATATTTCATATTCTTCAATTCAAAGAATTCTGAGAGACAATAAACTGCGACCATATAAAATACATTTACATCAGGGCTTGCTTCAAGGAGATTACGAGAGACGTCTAAATTTTATAGCGTGGTTGGCAGTTGCTCAAGAAATGACTATATTAGATCGCATCATGTGGTCAGATGAATCCCGTTTCCATAATAATGGAATTGTCAATAGACATAACTGCCATTATTGGTCGCAAGATAATCCTCACTGGCTGCGGGAAACTAATTTCCAAAATATCTGGGGAATTAACGTATGGTGTGGAATTCTCAACGGACAAATTATAGGACCAAAGTTTTACGAAAGCACGTTTACTGGAGAAAGATATCTACAGTTTTTAAGAGAAGAGTTGTTAAATTTCATACAAGACGTTCCATTACATATTACATGATATTACAACAAGATGGAGCACCGCCACATAATGCTATAATTGTAACGAATTACTTAAATGCAGCTTATCCAGGTAGATGGATCGGAAATCGTAGTGAGGGAGTCAAGTGGCCTGCCCGGATCTCACACCGTTAGATTTTTTCCTTTGGCCATATCTAAAAGAAAGAGTGTACTTTACACCTCTAAATGATGTCGAAGATCTTAAAAAAAGAATACAAACTGAATGCCGAAGATTAAATGTTGAAATTCTTCAACATGTATGTACCCAAGGCGTGATAAACAGAGGACGATTATGTTTAGAAGCGAACGGAGGACTCTTCGAACATATGAAGCAATAAATAATGTTTTTATTTTCTTAATTGTTAGTTAGTTTTCAAGTATTGGTAGTTTTTTTATTGGTAATTGTTATTTATTATTAGTTGTTATTTTAATATTATTGTTGAGTGTTATTATCATTAATTAACTAAAGTTACGACATTAAATGTTTGTTTATATAAAAATGGATTACATAATTATTTAAAAACAGAATTTTGTTTGGTCAAAACATTAAACTTTGTTTCGAAATTTTTACGCCTCATCAGTACCGTACACAATCCTCGTACCGTACACAATCCTCTCTTTCGAATCTGATTTGCCTAGTTGGTACTAGTTACATTACTTACAATGTCAAAATTCAATTGCTTCCTTGGCTAACTATGCTGATTCAGAAAGAACCTTTGAATGACGTTTTATCATATTTTATTAATTTTTTCGAAATTTTCCTTATGTTGAAGAATGAATTTTAACATTTAATCTGCAGCATTCAATTCGTATTCTAGTTTTAGAGGTATAAAGTAAACTTTTTCTTTTAGATAGAACCAAAGGAAGAAATCTAACGGTGTTTAAAAACGTTTCTTTTTTTCTCAAAACTTCCACTTTCGCTCATATTTCTTGCCAATTTTACAAACATTTTGACTGATGGTACCGGCCTATTTCGAAAGCGATCTTGATATAAACGTTTGGCTACTTTATGTTTTTTCCGCACTCTCCATAAATTAATATCATGTCCAATTTTTCTTCATTAGTGTAAGATACCATTGTGTAAATCTGTTTAGAAGTATAACATAAAACAGAAACGAATAACACAGTCACAAATAACAGTATTTTCAATTTGACATTACTAATAATGACAAAATTCACTTGTTTCCATGGCTAATTATGTTGAATCAGAAACAAAACCTTTAAATGAAGTTTTTTCGTATTTTATTAATTTTCTCGAAATTTTCCTTATGGAAGTGTATACTTTTTTCACTTGGTTGAATGCAGAATGAGAAGCTCTACAACAATCGGCAAAAAAATGTATAGCATACCATTTGAAAAAAAAAAGTTGACTATCGTTATTTTAGCATATGTGATCAAAAAGATGATTTAAGGACGATAGAGCTTGAAAAACGATTTGCAAATATAGGTATATGGTTTATTGTAGTTTTCTGTTAAAATAAAAAAGATACGGGGGGGGGGGGGCGAATACCAAACTGAATCACCCGGTATATTCTAATAATGGTAATGACCTAGAACATTTACTCTAAATGAAGTCCTTTTAGTCTTTTTGTATACTATCACAAATAATCCCTTCCTTACATAAATGCAAATGCACTTGACGAAGATCACATGGACTTGATAAAAGCTGTAATAAAACATTTGGGATTTAAAAGAACCGCCTCCAAGACGAACCGCGTTGACATTTGATACAAAAAACTTAAAATTTAACCTCAAAATAATTTCTTCCATAAAAGACGTAATTACACGTCAGTAAGTCGTGAAATGCTTTTAATTGAGCAAAGTAACTTTGCAATAGCGCTATATGACCGCCCCCAAAGCTTTTGCTTTCCATGTGTATGAATTAAAAAAAAATTATTTTTACTTTTTAGTAGTTTTTTCAAATAAAAGCTTTTTCTTAAAAATATTTTTTTTATATAATTTTATTTTTAATCTCTACTAATTTTAAGCTGCAAATGTAAATAATAATTATAGACCTTCCTATAACCTGTCACCAAACAAGACTAATAAATCAGCCCAACCTTTCCATGTAGTACACAGCCTACTAACATAACATAACATAACCTAACCTAATCTAGCTGTCAATCTTATATTTATGTTTTCATTTTATTTAGGAGTGAAATTGACTTACCGTATCCCCAAGTACTTTAATTAATTACCGGGCATTTTTCAAGCACTATGGAGATAACTAATGAAAATTTTCATAAAACGAGCAAGAGTGTACAAATGAAAACCTAACATGCAATTTAACGGTAATAGTTACAATAAATTATAATTTTTATCAAAATGTTTGTGATTCTGGCTACAGTTACTTTTCTTCGCTTAAGTTATAACACAAAAACAAAATATCCCTTTTTTTTTAAAAAAATGTTGGTATTGTCCGTCACCGCTAAGACACATTATTTTATAGATGTTTTGTAGGATTTGCCTATAGTTTAATTATCTTAAAATGCTTGTTATTAACCCAAAAGTATTTCATGAGACCAGCGTTCGAGGTCGTAAATATGACAAGACATAAAAAGTTTAAAAATCACATTTTTATTAATATTTATGGCAGTTAATATGTGCTAATTATAAAGTTATGATGATTAAAACAAATTGGCGTTAAATTTCGTTACAAAAGAAATTTAAAATGTGAAATCAATTTTTATAAAATTCCAAAAATTATTAGAAACCTTCATTAAACATGAGGGGCATTTAAAATTCATCAAAAACACATGGCATAATTCCCAGTAAAATTTCCTTTGCATCAAAAATGGCAGGCTGTATGGGTTAACATGTCTAAAATAATTATTAAGTAAGGTCTTATCCACTATCTAGTAAAATCACTGAAAGCTTGGTATATATAGAGATCAGCATATTATATACTTGTAAGTATATGTATGCGACTTTTTGAATACATTTAAAAAATCGTTTTATTTTATTGGTGTTTTATAGCAATAATAACAAACAGTGCTTTATAACGCAATTAAATGAAGCCTCAATAAAACTGTTTTATAGTGGCGGTACCGAATTTTCTTAAAGCCTGCGAAAATGTTTATACAGTAATTTTGTAATGGTTGCAATAGGCTTTACAAAATATCAATTATTTTACAAGATGATGCCAATTTTACATTTACAGCTGTCGTAATAACATTTCTAAAGTGTTTCTGAGCGTAATATTTTATAAAATTTGTGTCGGAAATATTTCTGCAGCTTTTATAAAATACCAAATTGCTAGTTGGGTAACAATGAAGGTTGTTTTTTAAATTGAAAACCCTGTATGCTTTTACTATTTTTTTAGATCTGTTTTCCCTAATTTCAGATATAAAAAAAATAAAAAATACAAAACCAAAAAAACTAATAATGAAATAATTTAAAAATCCACCAAACATCCCTGATTTAACACCTTTGGATGCATTTTTGTGGTGGACAAAGTGAATTATAACCATAACATAGTTATAAAATATTGTTCATATCAGGATTTTATTTTTATTCTTATAATATATCAAACTTTTAATGTTCGATATGTCAAGAAATATTACAGTTAGATCTATCAACCCTATATATTTGAAATCAGGGAAAAAAGATCTAAAAGAATATGTAAAAACACACAGGGTTTTCCATTTAAAAACAACCTTCATTGTTATATCACGTGACCTAAGGTAAATGTACCAATTATCGTCATGTTAAGCAAAAGTTTAAGTTTTGACTTTAATACTTCTGTAATGAAAACTCAAAATTAATATAGCTATTTAATGATCTGATACTTTTAAATGAGAGTAATAAGATATTTTTAACAGGAAAAGAACATTGTTTTATATTTTTAGTGCAATAGGGAATAAAAACCGATTGTCCTAATAATCGTCACTTGACGCTCTATATATCGTCATATACATGTCTCAAATATCGTCACAGTTTTAGTTGATATCAGAAATTTTATTTAAAATATTTTTTAAATTATTTTAAAACTAAAGCATTTAAAATTTATAACAAATTAGAATAGTTATAAAATGAACAAGAAATAAAGCAAATTATACCTATAAACGTAAAAAGTTTTTTAAACAGAAATACATATTCTCTTTCATTGGCATATCGAGCACTTCGTACACATATTATTTACTATTAATAACCTTCTTTCCAGTATCACTTTCTTCATATTCTCCAATAATTTCCTATAGACGACATTGTCAATTCATTCCACTTTATGTAATTTTCTTAACACTGTAGTCTCTACATATTAAATTTATTAATAGTCCAAGCAATCCATATTTTCATATTTGACAGCAGAATGCCCAATTTTAATATGACAGTATGACTGCATGCTTAACTCTCACCCTAAATTACGTGGTTCCGGGTTCGAATTTCAATCGCCGTACTAAAATTTTTTATGGAAAATAAATTTGTATACTAGGATACTCAGTGGCTGTTTCTTGTCTCGAAGTGTGCAGCCCCCTCTCGCACAAGGTCACTTTAGGCCTTCACTGGTAAAGAGGATTGTTATTTATATTGTAATTATTAATATTAACATTAACTTTATTATTATACTCTTCGCAAATACGAAAACGGCACATTTCTAAAACCGAAAATATCGCTCGCAGACAAAAAAATTTCATGTGAACGTGTTAGTGAACGAATTCTGAACAACTTTCAAAATGTCCGTCTGTCCGTCCGTCCGTCTGTCCGTCTGTTCTTCCGTCCGTCCGTCCGTCCGTCCGTCCGACACGTTTCTTGTAAGCACGATAACTCAAGAAAGAAAAATCCGATTGTACTGAAATTTGGACAGTAAGTTAGTGTTAGCAGAGGAAGAACCCTATTGTTTTGAACAAAATCGATTGGCAAATAAAAATATTATTAATGATTTAAATTTGAAAAAAATTTTTTTCATTTTTATACTCTTCGCAAAAACGAAGAGTATATTGTACTTGATCGGCACATTTCTAAATCAGTAAATATGGCTCGTAGAGAAAAAATTTTCATATCATTATGTTAGTGAACGAATTCTGAACAACTTTCAAAATGTCCGTCCGTCTGTCCGTCTGTCTGTCCGTCTGTCCGTCCGTCCGTCACGTTTCTTGTAAGCACGATAACTTAAGAAAGAAAAGTCCGATTGTACTGAAATTTGGACAGTAAGTTAGTGTTAGCAGAGGAAGAACCCTATTGTTTTGAACAAAATCGATTGGCAAATAAAAATGTTATTAATGATTTAAATTTGAAAAAAAATTTTTTCATTTTTATACTCTTCGCAAAAACGAAGAGTATATTGTATTTGATCGGCACATTTCTAAATCAGTAAATATGGCTCGTAGAGAAAAAATTTTCATATCATTATGTTAGTGAACGAATTCTGAACAACTTTCAAAATGTCCGTCCGTCTGTCCGTCTGTCTGTCCGTCTGTCCGTCCGTCCGTCACGTTTCTTGTAAGCACGATAACTTAAGAAAGAAAAGTCCGATTGTATTGAAATTTGGAATGTAAGTTAGCGTTAGCTAGAGGAAGTACCCTATTATTTTTGAAAAAAATCAATCGGTAAATAAAAAAGTTATTAATCATTTAAATAAAAAAAAAATTTTTTTCATAATTTCTGTCATTTGTATTTAAATAGAAATCTTGCGAAATGTTTTTCCCTATAATTTGTTTTTATATTTTACCAATATATATATATTTCATAATAATGTAACTAATACGTTGAAATATAATTCTTGAACAATATTCATTCAAATTTTATGGTAAGATGAGATAGCCCAATGGCTAAAGCATTTGCCTTTCAATCCAAAGGTCTCGTGTTCGATCCCTCACATGGCGATTTTTTTTTCATATATTTTTTTTTTCACAACAAAGTTGGTATCACAAAGTTTAGAATGTCCAAAAACTAACATTATTTACAAGAAAAATGCGAAGAGTATCCTATAGAATGTGTAACAATTATATAAAAAGCTCAGTAAATCGGCGAAGAGTATAATGCTTCCACTAGTTGTTTTTGTAATTGAATAGAAATCTGGTGGAATGATATTTAATTTTAATATCTAAATATTTATATATTTTACAAATATACATTTCACAATGTAATATACAACCGTGAAAATATGATTTTAGCTCGTGTCTTATAATGTAAAAATGTACATTTTTTACGTGTAAGGTGGTGGTGTAGTTTTTACTCTTTTGACTCGGAATCAAAGAGTGCCTGGTTCGAAACCCAAATGGGGTTTGGTACGGTTTCTTTTATTTTTACTTTATTTTACACTGAGTCTTTTACCAACTAAATTCGTTATATAAAATTAAAAATGTCTAAAACTAACATTATGTACAAAAAACTGCGAAGAGTATCTTACAGAATGTGTAAAAATTATATAAAAAATATAGTGAACATCAGGCGAAGAGTACGTTTTTAGCTTGTTTATTTTTAATTTATCTTCTTCACTTGTTTTTGATCCTATTTTTCTCATTTTTAAGTAAAATGACAAGAAACTTGCTTAATTTTTCGTTCAATATTTTCATTAAGTAGTGTTTTTTTCATCTGTCATATTATCGTCATAGATAGTCCATAATATCGTCACCCATTGAAATATTTTTTTTGTAGCCAAACTATTCAGAAAAGTGGGTGACGATAATTAGGTACCGAAAATTTTGTACCTTTATACAGCTGTTAAAAAATAAAACAGCTTCATAATGACAATATTAATATTTTTTTTATTGAACTGAAAATTTCATGTAAAAACCCTTTTATCGTCACTTATGACGATAATTGGGTAATCTCTCTTGTGGCTTTCCCTAATATCGTCACCTATTTTTTTGCTGTTAAAATTATAAAAAAATAATATCATATGGTTAAATAACAAAAATAACATCATTTATGAATTAGAAAATATATTCCCAAAAACTAAGAATTGAAAAATAAGCTCAACAATAAAAAATATAGGTAGCCTGTACCCTCCTCTTACCTTAGAATTTAAAGGGGGCTATCGGTAAAGAGTCTAACACCCCACTGAAACACCATTTCTAATAAAAAATCTAAGATGCGAAGAGTTAAAAGAGTTGTTTAAAAACATTTCCAAATGTATAAAAACATATCTTTAATTTCCGTAATACATGAACGAATTCCCAATTTCTTATTTTCCACAAAAACATGTAAGAACTGACGATAATTGGGTTAGTGACGATAATTGGGTCTTCTACCTTATCCAAGCAATTGTTTTTTAATTGGTTTTAAAAAATTTGTATATATCTACAACTTTTATACGAAACTTCATCGTCAATATATAATGAATAACCCTGTGCATTTCTTGATCTGTATCTTGGAAACTAGGATCGAGTTTGGTCTATGGAAGCTTTTGATCAGAAAGTCGAAATATACAACAAATTAAAAGTCAATTTTACCGAAATTTAATTTCCATAAGAAAGCAGCGGGGCCCTTTAAAGGTAGTTTTATCAATTTTAATTTATATTTCCTGATATTTTCCTCTAAAATCAGTATTTTACGAGGTATTCGAAATAAAGTAAAAAACTATTTTTTTCTTGAAAATTGTCAAAAATACGCCAATTTTTCCCTTTATGTTGCAAAGAGACTATTTTTATTGCATGTTAACTCATCTTAACATTCGGTTCTGTTGACCGAAGTAGGCATTTCCGTTATTCAACCCGGTCCTGTCTAAGTCCTCCTAATAAGACTTCTTCGAAAAAAAATCATCCCAGCAGTTTGATCGATCTAAATAACGAATAAAAACTCTTATTATGGGCCGATACAACATTTGGTGGGTTAATTAAATCTAAGAGCGTTTTATTAAAAACACCATAACAAATTACGCCCCATTACCCAAACCACCACGTCAAAATATCAGTTTGCTGTTTTTTCACATCAGTTTCACGTCCGCAAAAAGGTATACCGACAAAGGTGGGCATATACACACGCAAGGGTATAAATTGTACACGCATTCTGTCCAGTTGTCTCAAACTTATTAGTTGGTCGAAGTGTCGGTATTCAATAATAATATTCAATTAGCAGACTTACCCTGTTATTAGATGCTGCGCTTCAGGTTAACGCCGAAAAAATATTTATAGAGAGAGAGGGGCAGTGAACGATAAACGCGTGAAATTATAGGTAAAATTATGTAATTAATTTTTATTTTTCCGTGATTTTCTACCACATATGTATGCTCTTCTAAAACAAATGTCCAGAAGAGAGAGAATACATACATGGTAAATCCAAAAAAATTGAGATAATGCCATAACTTACATTTTAATTACTGTCACATCCAGTGGAAGTATTATAGTAAAGCCAAAAAAAAAATTGAAAATTTGTATTGTTCAAGTTAGCTTTTTTTGTCATGAAACATAGAAATTTTAAATTTAAAAAAAAAAATTCTGTCGATCTGTCTAACTTTTTTGTGCGCACGATTACTATGAAACCGTTTAAAATATTGACTTGAAACTTGGTAAACGGATGTATTTTAATAAGATCTGGAACTACATTATATTTTGATCTTCTTCCGTTGAAGGGTTGGGGGATAAATTGGGGTAAATAGGTAAATCAAGCAAGTAAGAGTCCATAAAATTAGTATTTAGTATATACCAGGTGTAACAGGATCATGGTATACCTCCATTTTCTCCTTTCCTTTAGTTTTGAAGATAATTGCTTGAAATTTGGGATATCCTATATACATAATAAGCAGCATTTTTTGACATACAAGTGATTTTTTTTCACTTCCGGCGAAACCGGAAGTGACAATTTTCAATTTAAAAAAAATTTTACCGCGTAGATTTCGAGTAAAAACCGGGATTTACTCGAAATCTACGCGGTAGAAAATTTTTTTAATTGAAAATTCGGATTCAGCACACAAAAATACTTAAGGCATAATAGGTTTAGTCCTTGCAGAATTTTAAGAAAAAAGAAAAAAATATCCTAAATTAAGTCTTTCTTAATTTCCGCAGCAGTGGCGGCTCGTGATATTGTCTGCAGAGGAGGCTTGATATTTTAAAAGACAATTAGAGGAATTTCTACAAGTATTTCTCCCCTGCCTCCCCTGACGAGCCGCCACTGTTCCGCAGCCCTAATTATAGTCTCTAAATCCTGTTTCTATATACACAAGTTTATCGTTTTCCTCTATTACTACGCCACATAAAATTCACTCCATTTTACTATGAAACTCAGATTGCTTTTTCAAGGGCGGATCTGGACCTTGACCTTGGGGGGGGGGGGGGGTAACACTGAACCCAAAATTTTTTGATGAACGGGGGGGGGGGTAGAAATCCGAAAAAAAAATTTTTTTCGTCCCAAAATTTTTTTTAAGAGCGAGGGGCAGAAATCCGAAAAATTTTTTTCATCCTAAAAAAAATTTAAAATGAAAATTTCTTGGGGGGGTAATTACCCTATTAAAATTTTTTTTCTTCCCAAAATTAACAAAAATCATACCATTTTAAAACAAAAGTTGATGATTTACAGAATCTTGGGGGGGGGGGGGGGGTAATTACCCCGTCACCCCCGCCCCCCCCCCATAAATCCGCGCCTGTGCTTTTTTATCTTAAATATTTTTTTAACAGATTCACGCACAATTCGCACAATGACCATACGTTCTACAATATAATACAAGTGGTAATAAGGGAAAGAATATCGTTACACATTTTACTCCCACATCCAGTGGAAGTATAGTATTGACAAAAATATTTTTGAAAATTTTTATTGTCCAAATAGGCTTAGAATGTCATGAAACGTCGAGATTTTAAGTTTGAGCAAAAAAAAATTCTGTCTGTCGGTCTGTCTGTAACTTTTTTATGCGCACGATTACTCTGGAACCGTTTAAGATATTGACTTGAAATTTGATACACGTAGCATGTATTTTAACGAGATCTGGAACTTAGATTATTCCGTTAAAGGGTTGGGAGGTAAATGGAGGTAAATAGGCAAATCAAGCAAGTAAGAGTCCATAAAACTGGTATTCAAGGGGGCGAAAAAAATAAAATTGTCAGTTAGTGTGTGTAGACTAGTATTACTATGAGAAGATGCCAGGGCGGAGCCAAAATGCGCGAATATTTTTACCAGTGGCATAGCTTTATCTGGGGTATAGGAATGTGTAATTCCAATAAAAGTTTCGCGGTCAAGGAACTGTGAAAATGGAGTAGATTAAAACTTGTCAACTGTTACTCGTAACAGTTGTTCAGGAGAAGTGTAAGAATAGTAAGTTCTACTAAACTTTGCCTAATAAAGTTGTTTTATTATTATCATTACAGTCGCCGCCGCTCTACTGCAGGGCACCGCCGCCACTGGTGTTGACATTAAATGTCACGTAATTCTTTCTCATTGGTTTAGAATGATGGAGCGCACAAACTCGTTTCTGCGCATATTTTTTGCTGGCATCTTCTCATAGTAATACTACTTTACAAGAACCAAAGACCTCAATTTTTTTTTACTTTATCCACCACTACTACTGTACTACGTACAGTCGCACTTAAAACGGTAGTTCACTGGACGAAGTATGTACATGGATCCTAATTACGTCTAGTAGGTATTGAAAGATAGGTCCTGGCTATGTCCCACGCACGTACTTTATTTACCCTTACTGGACGTGTCACAAGTACATCCAATGGATGTAAAAAGTACATACTTTTGGACTATATTTGGACATAATGTACGTACAGTCGATGTCCAATTTTGTTCCGATTTTGGTACAATAGACGTCCAATGGACGTCCCGATGTCACAACTTTGGGCGAATATTGGACGTACGCAAAAAGGATAAGATAGAGTGGAAGGTTCCATATGGCCACAATGTATTTTTCCGTACAAGGTTTTCCTGCGCCACCTGGGCGAGTCCTAGGCAGCATGAAATCCCCCCACTACCACACATAGCGGGAAACTGAAACTCAAGGTCCTCAATCCATGCACCCTGCCCTCAATTTTTAGCGGTAAATTTAAATTCGGAAGTACTGAGCCGGCGCCCTCTGCAGGTCAGATGCATAACTAAATCCCTCACTGCCCACTACCACCATTACCGGGAAATTTAAACTCTCGAGGCACCGCACTCGTGCCATTGGATTTCTTAAAAATTAAGGAAAAAGAAGCGATAAACGTGAAAAAAATTACTTTATTTTAAGAAATAGCCACTGCACCCTTAACAAAACAAATATTACTAGTAATAAGTGAATGTAAATAGTATAAATAATTTATAAAATATTCTACAAATGACACTGTATAATAACTTATAACTAGAAATTTGTATGACACTGATCAATAGTTATGCTAGTGTTGTATTGAACAGAAAATAAAAATTCTAGCCGTAATGAATTCAACGTGTGCAATTGAAAAAAATTAATCATACAAAATTAATAAATAAAACGGACACAAAACTGACAGAAAAAATAACAAATATAAACATGTCAGCTCCTATAAAAAAAAATCGTATATCGTATACTAAAAATAAATTAACGGGTAAAACAAAAATCACTAATTGGTGGTAGCTCAAAATACAACCATTACAAATTATCGAAAAATATTATTTTGTGTACTAATTCAGCAGATAACTTTCAATGAAACCATTCATTCTTTCCATATACTATCGATCCAAGTCTGATCATACCAGTATATCAACAAAAAATGACTCTTACGAGACATCTTATCAACTGCTTTCATCTAACAATATCAATATCAAAAACAAGAAAATTATATTCTTTGTATATACTGATGATCAAGGTCTGATCATGCAGTGGCGGCTGGTGATATTTCCATTTTTTTTTCTCGTCTGTGGCGCATGGGACCAACACCACCTAGAGATTAATCTCTAGGTGGTGTTGATGGGACCCATACGAAATATGGGAAATAACATCTCAAGCTGAACTTGGTTTGAACTTAGATGGTACAACTCGCCCTAAGTGCTAGCAATTTGCAAGATTTGTATGCTAAGTACATGATACAGAACTTCGTAAGGCGGAGGGTACCAAGCTGGTAGCATATTTTCATAACAATTTCAAATCAAACTGGCATCTGGGATCTTACTCACATTTCGGGTTCCTTAGGGACCATAAAAAACCCATGCCCTTTATCTTTATCGTTTCTTCTACGACAGTTTGGAAAATTGCAGGCCACAACCATTATATACTCTATAACTATAATCAAAACTATAACTTTTTTACACATATAATACTCATTTGCTTTTTCTACATGTGACATTTTATTATGATCACCATTACCATTGCATGATTGTAAGGTTAGGTGCGTTTTTTTGTCCACGACCGGTAGAGTTAGAATTACCAGAATGACATTTACCAATAAAACGACAAAACTGAAATTCCTAGGTGGGAGGCGACAAATTTCTTAGGATTCTTAAATAACGAATAATGGCATCGACATTCATGTGTATGGAATCAGAATGGCGAGCAAAAAACGACAAGATTTGAAATTCCGGTGTCAGAATTGTAGCAAAAAAACGCACCTGTTGATTATAGACCAACAGCAATAGCAAGGTCAATAGTATAGACGACAATCTCTTTCATTGATGCCGATGCCTGTAAATATGTTGTTGCTGCCTAAAACTCGACAGATGGCATGTGTACGCGAGCCTTCCACTCTATCTTATCCTTTTTGGACGTACGTACGTACTTGTACATCCACTGGATGTCCAAAGTACGTACAGTCGCACTTAAAACCGTAGTTCACTGGACGAAGTATGTATATGGATCCTAAGAGACACGATAATTGCTTACAGCTATCGATTTCTAACTGCTGGTTATCGTCAGAATCATCAGTGCAGCGCATATTGCATGTAAGATTCTGTCTCAAGGTATCACATCGGAGAATTTATATGTTATATTGCCAATACGAATTATTAGGTGAATACTCATAGACCAGTAGTAGAACCAAGTCGGCGACTTATAACCAAATTTATCTATCAAAATCTATTGCAAACTTGGAAAGGCTTCGAAATGAGTCAAATGCCAATAAATATATACGAGATTAATTCTAGATAAATGTGACTTATAACAGTTAATTGCCTTCTCTGTGTAGCAACATTATTACATAATTGACATTTTATGCCATCTCTTACCAAAATCGGACATTGAGAATGTACTAAGTCGGAGAAGAATGGATGTACATTGATGTACATCCCCTAGATGGCAGAAAATGTACGTACAATGAAAGTCCATTTGTAATGGTCACATGTCGAACTTTTATGGACGTAGAGAGGACGTACTAACATTCACTAAGCTTTAGAAGGCTGAAAAATGGATATACAGCAGACGTACATTGATGTGCATCCCTTACATGGAGGAAAATGTACGTACAATAGGAGTCCATTTCTAATGGTAAAATGTAGAACTTTTGTGGACGTCCACTGGACGTACCAAAATGTGCTAAACTATAGAAGGATAAAAAATGGACGTACACTGGAAGTACGTTGATGTACATCCCTTATATGGCGGAAAATGTACGTACATTGGCGGAAAATGTACGTACATTGAAAGTTCATTTGTTAAATGTTAAATGTCGTACTTTTGTGGAGGTACAGTGGACGTACCAAAATGTACTAAGCCATAGAAGGATGGAAAATGGATGTACAGTGGACGTACATTGATGTACATCTTTTATAGATAGGATTTATGATGTCCACTGTATATCCAAAATAGGTCCGTGGACGTAAGGATGTATTTTGGATATTAAACGGACGTCCAGTGGATGTAGTGTGCTATGTGGGTAGTGGACGCGGGCGTATTAATACTCAATTTCTGCAATTTGCGCGCTCTAAAAAAATCACTGTACCTAAACTATAAAATACACAATAAAAATTATGCTATCAAAAATTTATTTGGTCTTTTGGCTTTATTGTCCTCGCAGCATGATATACAAAATTTCCAAAAACAAAAAAGTTTGTAGCTTAGTGAAAATTTGACTGCGTATTTTCTGAACTTTCAAGTTTTTAACAAGCTTAAAAATGTTTTAATTAACAATCTGTGACCACTAAAAATGTCGTATTTCATGATTTCTAATGAACAACAACGAAATGGTATATATCTCAGTTGGTTCTAAGGTTAAACAAAAAAACTCGATGAAGCGACTTTTCCCCTGTTTTTTACCCCACTAGACCAATAAAGCTAAACGGACACCCGATTCAGCACGTCGAAATACATGAGGGTTGCCCAATGAAGTTCCAGAAAAAGACCACTTTTTTATTTTGTGTGCCTGTGTAATTTTACAAATGAACCAATAATATTATACACACAGCACTTATTCCATAAAACAATTTACGGGGTTTGCACTTTTGGTTTTACCAACGCCGATCTAAACGTCATTTTTACAAGTGATTACAGAGGTGATTACCGAGTTCAAACTGATGGATAATTTAATATCTGGCATGCCTGAACATAAAACATATTTTATGTTTGGCCATAACACATGCAATATTTTATCTTGTCCACGCTGACTGACCCAGAGGTCACCGTAAAATTTAAACCCACTACAAATTTAATCTACTGACTAAATACACCCTATTTAATTAAAATGGTAGTGAAGTGTAAATAACTTCTGGGCATTAAGAGGTTAATAACTAATTTCTACATACGTATATACGTTACTTGGTCCGGCTCAAGTTCTGGTGTAAGTAATTTTCTATACGATGCTTTTGTGAAGTAGTTGATAAATTCGATAGAAGGTGTACATATTTTGGACCGAACCGAAGCCGTAACAGAAAATCGCACCGTAATTACTAATTTTTTCTAACCGAAACCGAAAACCGAAGTGAGAATTTCTGGTAAACTGGAAACGAAATCCAAAACCGAAATTGAAACTTTCTCTCAGATAACCGAAACCGAAATTAAACAACAAAATAATAAGTTAGTTGGTTGGATAAATTAATTCCCCCCCCCCCCCCCCCCGCTCTTCTTCGAGGAAATCTGCGCTCTTCAAAAAATTTGAGGAAATCTGTGTAATCTTCGTCAAAGAGAAAATCTGGTGTATAAAATTTTTGCAGACATTTGTATCGGTCGGTTTTTGAGCAATTTGCCATCAAAGTGGCGAAAAATGGCCACTTTGATGGCAAATTGCTCAAAAACCGACCGATAGAAATGTCTGCTACTACAGTACGTACATTTTTAATATTTATTGAGAAGATCATTGTAAAAAAAGAAAATCGAAATAATCGTAAATATCAAAAACTAATTTGTGAGTTAATTGTGAGTGAGCATTGTTAAAAATGGTTCAATTTATTAATGATGAAAAATATGACATGATTAAGCGTTTTATAGAATGCGGAGAAGATGCAAATTCAGTTTCCAGGCTTTATTTTAATAGGTAAGTTATAGACAGCAAAACTTTGTTCCAAAAGTGCGTCCTAAACAATATTTTTAGATATCCAGAAAAGAGACAGCCAGACATAAAAATATTCAAAAGGTTACAACAAAATTTAAAAGAGTTTGGATCATTTGTAAAACCTTGAGCAAAAATATATAATAAAGCAAGTAGGGAAGCTGTAGAAAATATTGTTTTAGAAACTATAACAGAAAATCCTAATATATCGTCTCGCGAAATACAGGAAAATTTAGGAATCCCAAAAACAACTGCGTTGCGTTGCTTAAAAAAAATAAATTCAAACCCTACAAAATTAGGATTAGACACCATCTATACCCAAACGACTTTCAAAGGCGGCTCGATTTTTGCCAGTGGTTTTTGCATCAATGCAATGAAGTGCCAGGATTTGAAGGAACAACTATATGGACAGACGAGGCCCATATAAGCAGTGCCGGAATTTTTGGTAGGCATAATAACCACCATTGGACTCATGAAAATCCGTACGTAACCGCTACAGTTAATCGTCAAGAACGACTTGGATTTGGTGTACGGTGTGGTTTTATTGGATACCAAATAATAGGTCCTCATTTTTTTCACGGTAATTAAATACCGAAAATTTTATTAACATTCTACGACAAGAAATAGAGTCCTTTGTAGACAATATACCTGTAATACAATTTCAAAGATTAATTTACCAACACGATGGCGCCCCAGGTCATACGTCAAACGAAACAGGAAATTATTTAAATCCCCAATTTGGGGAGGATTGGATACTTGGATAGGTATCTATATATCATTAAGGACTAGTTTCTCATGTCTAGTTAGCCAAGTTAACTAAATTGATAAATAACAATTAATTTAGCTAACTAGACATTAATAAACAACAAAGTAGTTTAGATATTGTTTAATTTTTAGAAAATAATGGTCCTATTTTGTGGCCAGCTAGATCTCCCGATATTGTTTCCTGCCGACTTTTGGTTTTGGGGTTATTTAAAAAATATTATATACAAGGTGTTTCGAAAAGATTGGGACAACGCTTAGCCATAGATAGTTGACATCAAAGCAAGTTGATTTAACTCAAAAAGTAGTGGTTTAACTCTTTTCGTTTTCAAGATACAGGGTGGCAAAGTAAAAAAATTGTATTCGTCATTTGTCTCTATCTTGGAGACTATTATACGTATCTACATCAAAGTTGGTAACGACATATTTTTCAGGTCGCTAATTACAATGGTGATATTGCCGATGACACATTTTATAGATGGCGCTAGTTACAGGACTTTTACGTAACACTTTAAGCCCTAACTTTTTTGAGGTTAGGTTTTTTCTACATGGTCTTCTATTATATACGAAACGTAATTTGATTTCCTAAAGAAAAGGTGCACTTGTTTAAACGCGATAAAATGCACCCTTTCAGAGAAATACGCGATTTACAACTTTGTCATACACCAGTTCGAAGAAATCCAACACACCGGGTGTTTTGAAAAGATTGGGACAACGTTTAGCGTAGACTCTTGACATCAAAACATGTCGATTTAACCCAAAAAGTAGCGGTCTAACTCTTTTCGTTTTCAAGATACAGAGTGGTATAATAAAAAAATTGTTTTCGTATTTTGTCTCTATCTTGGAGAATATTATACGTATCTACAACAAGCACTATTGACGATTTCAAGACATCATACTTGACGTACATCTACTAGGTAAGAAACCACTTTTAGGTACAATTGAATTTTCTCGAATTGGTGTGTGATAAAGTTGAAAATCGCGCATTTCTCTGAAAGCGTGCATTTTATCGCGTATACCTTTTCTTTAGGAAACTAAATTGCGTTTCGATTACACTAGAAGACGATGTCCAAAACCTAACCTCAAAAAAGTTATGGCTTGAAGTGTCGCGTAAAAGTCCTGTAACTAGCGCCATCTATAAAATATGGCATCGGCAATATCATCATTGTAATTAGCGACCTGAAAAACATGTCGTTACCAACTTTGAAGTAGATACGTATACTAGTGTCCAAGATGGAGACAAATTACGAATATTTTTTTACTTTGTCATCCTGTATCTTGAAAACGAAAAGAGTTAGACCACTACTTTTTGAGTTAAATCGACTTGTTTTGATGTCAAGAATCTACGGTTAAGCGTTGTACCAATCTTTTCGAAACACCCTGTATAGAGAACGTTCTAATAGCATAGAAGAATTGGAAAACAAAACATTAGCTGCGTTTCGGACAATAACTCCTGCCATGATTGGAAATGCAACAAATGCTGTAAGGAGAAGGTGTCAAAAATTCATAGATGTCAATGGAAGTTTGGTTTTTCCTATTTTTGGCAAAATTATTTTATATTATAAAAGTGTTGCTGTGTTGTTAATGGTTTTCCTCGTTGGCCTCCTCACAAATATATTGAATTTTTCGAAAACGAATCACTTTTTCTAGAGATAAATAGGACATATGATATATCGTTGGATAGCTAATTTAAGTTGTGATTGAATAATGAAATAATTTATAGGATGTTCCCTTTAAAAAAACAGAAGTTATGTCTATATCTCGAAACCTGAAGCATGCATAATTTTCTTCTTATCAGCAACGGATTCTACTCAAAAAAGTGTCTGTGTAGAATGTGTTACTTGATTTTCGATTCGACACTTGGTAATTGAGGTATAGGCGTCTGAATTTAAGATGCCAGCGCCAAAGTGGAGAACTCGTGAACTAATTATAGGCTTTTTGTTTGTTTGTGCGGTGAATACTTATTTGATTTTTTTCTGTTTACTGTTATTTTTGGCGTTAAAAATAATAACATTAATAATATATGACCTAAAGGTTTGCAAGATTTTGTTGTAAGTGATTTGCAAGATGTTAATGGCATTATTCAGCAAAATTCATATTTTTATAGGTTATCTAGTTTTTACCTTGAAAAGTACAGTTTCTTCGACATAAACGGTGTCTGGCTAGTTAAATATTAATAAACTTAAATATTTCTTTAAATTTATGTACAGTTGTAGTTTAAATCACTTTGCTTTCAGGAAACATGAGGGACATTTTTAGATTAAGCATATTGCAATGTATGAAACATTTGGGAAGCACTAAAAATGTAAAACTTCTAAGTGTGTGTATGTATTTACTTATTTCAAAAATTTCACTTACAATGTGTGATTGTCTAAGACATTATTATTGCTACTCGGGCCACGGTTATTTGCACCAGCTTTTTCCCTCTCAATGCCTGGTAAAAGGTGTCTACATCAAAGAGGGTATGCTTTGAACATTGCCGTGCCAACTCAACTTTCACGAGTTGTCCCTGCAATCTACAAAGGATACCGACTAGGTTGGCTCCAGCAAATTGTAGCCCCTTTAAACGCTATCATATTTTTAATAACTTAGCATCTCAGTTTATCATTTACTTATTGTTGATATCATCGTACACTAAAGAGACAATGACAGAAAAGCCCATAATTAGTTTGACTATAGACCACTAGGTGGCGTACTCCTTATTTTCAGACGCCTATAGAGATCATCCAAAAATGCCAATTTTCCAGAAACGCTCTGTAGTTCGGTAGTCGAAAAAGATACGATCGCGCTTTACGCCATTGTTTGTTTCTCGAAAATCGCGATAAAAATGAAAGTTTCCTTTAAAATATTTGAATATTCCGAAAGTTTCCAAAATTCCGGGAAAGTTTCCAAATTTTTCAGGAATATTTACAGTTGTTCTCATAAATTTGAAATTGCCGCCACGATGATCTAACATAACCTCAGACGCCAGAAATCCAGTTTTAATTTGTTGATATTCTTTCGAAATTATCAAAAATTAATCGGATGTTTGATGACGTAGGATTATTACTATTGGCACAGAATTTCTCTAATTTCGTGTTATTGGCTATGATCAAGGATGAGTTGACAGACATGATAAGTTACTTTTATTTGTTTACCCGCACTATCGCTTCTCGATGAATAATATCTAGCATTTTTTTCTGTTACATTAAAAACGAAAATGATTAAAAAGAAATATAATTTTATTTTTTAACAAATAAAATATTTAATAGTTTTAGTTTTATTTTAATAAAATTATGATGAATGTTATGTTGTGTTATAGTGGATGGTTTAATTTATTTTGATATTATTTTCTTGTTATTTTTTTTTAAGTGTTACAATTTAAAATTAAATAAATATTTATTTATTATTTTATTTATTTGTTTTACGCTTTTAATTCAATATAACTAATATGATATTTAGATGGTATTTCTGTCTTGCCTTCTACATTTCCGTTTCTGCACAAAATAGGAGTTACGACTTACATATGACATTTATACTCCAGTCAATAAAGGATGTGTAGAGTGCGTGAGCAGGGACCTAAGCGATTCCTTTAGAAAGTTGTTCAGGGTGCTTAGGGAGTGAACATACTGAAAGTCCTAACGTCTAGGAGGTGAGCCGAAGGGGGGGGGGCACAAAGAAAGTCCCGCTTTTGTTTTTTTTCGCTTATATCTCGAAAACGGTGCGTCGCAGGGAAAAATTTTCATGAAATTCTCTACAACTTTCATTTTATATATATTTTTCGAATTCGCAACCGTTTTCGAGCTACACGCTCCGGAAAAGTGAAAATTTTCGAAAAACAGATTTTTACCTGAAAAATAGAAAATTGTATTTTAATGATAAAAAAAAGGAGGACCTCCGGTGCTTGTAATTGGCACCAGGGTGTCTCCTATATGTTTCCACCCCCACTCTTGAGGGGGCAGCTCATTCCCGAGCCACTGCTGCACTTGTTGGTAGGTGCGCCAGGAATGCTGTTTAGCTGCGCTCTCAGTTGGTGGAAGGGAGCTAATGTCAGGCTTAATATTGTCACTGACCTCATGAACAACTGGAAGCGGTACTGGTTGAGGGAGGTCTGTCTTGCTGGTGCTCCATACCATTTGAGGAAACAAATCTTCCGAGCCTCTTCAACCTCGCCTTAAGTGGAGGAGGGGTTGTAAAAGATCAGTGCCGCTTCCTTGATGATTTTGGACTTAAGTACAATTTTGGGAACCCCACCGTGCTTTTCCTTAAAGTTGAAGAGGTAAAAATCTGTTTTTCGAAAATTTTCACTTTTCCGGAGCGTGTAGCTCGAAAACGAATTCGAAAAAAGTATTTAAAATGAAAGTTGTAGAGAATTTCATGAGCTTTCATTTTGTATAAGAAAATCTTTCCCTGCGATGCACCATTTTAGAGATATAAGCGAAAGAACCAAAAGTGGGACTTTCTTTGTGCCCCCCCCAACTCACCTCCTAGACGTCAGGACTTTCGGTATGCTCACTCCCTAAACACCCTGAACAACTTTCTAAAGTAATCGCTTAGGTCCCTGCTCACGCACTCTTTAGATCATTCGTTGACTGGACTATTACATACATTTTTAATTTTATAATCCACATATTTATCACATTCTATAAATTATTTTATTTATATTTAATTATTTAATAATTCAAACAAAACAAATTACTGGGTAACCACCCAATTGCTCCATATTCTTCTTATAACACAGGGCACATATAGCGGGTGTCATATAATATCAGTTATTTGGTAAAAGTAATGTAAATAATATATTTATATGCACTTATTTGGTATCAAAATGAAGCTTAGATCATCACGGATCAGATTTCACCATAAAATAGACTCTGAATATTCCCAATGGAAAGTTTCCAGGAAAGCTTCCTGGAAACTTTCGGAATAATCAAAACTCCGGTAGTTTACCCATCTCTGGGTGGGGAAGGGGTGGGAAGAGGTGGGAAGGAGATGGGAAGGGTGGGAAAGGGGTGGGAAGAGGTGGGGAAGCGGTGGGAAGAGGTGAGGAAGGGGTGGGAAGAGATGAGGAAGGGATGGGACGAGGTAGGAAAAGGGTGGGAAGAGGTGGGAAGGGGCGGGAAGAGGTGGGAAAAGGTGGGAATAGAGTGGAAAAAGGTGGAGAGAGATGGGGAAGGGCAGGTGAAGTGGTGGAAAGAGGGAAGAAGTGTGAAGTAGTGTTAGAGGAGAAGACGGGAGAGGGGAGGGGTGGATGGCGGTGGCAAATGAAAGGGTTTTGTCTGTCTGTAAAATAAGTGGACTAAAAAGTAAAAAATAAAATTATATAAAAAGAGTATTTTTAAGAAAAAGCTTTTATCTGAAAAACTACTAAAAAGTAAAAATAATTTTTTTTAAATTCATACACATGGAAACCAAAAGCTTTGGGGGTGGTCAATTGAGCAAAGTAACTATGCAATATCACTATATGACCGCCCCCAAAGCTTTTGGTTTCCATGTGTATGAATTTAAAAAAAAATTATTTTTACTTTTTAGTAGTTTTTTCAGATAAAAGCTTTTTCTTAAAAATACTTTTTTTATATAATTTAATTTATGCATTGAAGCGCTTGATGAAACAATATAAATTAACCATTTTATTTAAAAGCTTAAATGCTCAACAATGAAATAAGGTATAGTTTATCTTGTTTCATCGAGCGCATCTAACTGAAATATACCTTAAAAGTTCGGAAAAAGGTCAAAAATGACTAAAAAACTGCAAACATGCCCACTTTGAAATGATATTACTATGACCTACTGTTGTTTTTCAAACGTAAAACATATAGAAACATAAAGATCATATGTTCAACTATAAATAAATAACGCTTAATGACTTTAAGGAGAACTTTTCTTTTTTATGAAATTATTGGGCGAAAATTATATAACTTATCTACCCTTGTCCTTTCACATCCCATCTAATTTGGTCCACCCTGCACACTACTCTGCGTACAGTACTGTACACTGTACACGCCAAAACAAACATTTGAACGGATATCGACAATCATTCGATTATAAAAATGTCCCCCGCCTCCCAGTACCCTCGCCATACCAAAAATTTCCAAAGAGAAAAAACTTTGGTACTTATATGGTCTCTTCGATTATCAACTGACAGGCGGTAACCTTTCATCGTCGAATTTGTACGCTATTTCTTAGAATATCCAACTATATATGACCCACGCATTATTTTAGTTGGCCTCACTTTGCTACATGGCACATGGCAGCATCACACCGTTTGTCGCGGTATGCTGTTCGGCGTACGGGCACACAAATAAATTATTTTCCATTCAGACAGAAATTATTATTGACAGAGACGAACCCAGCTATTTTTTTGGGGGGGGGGGAGCTACATCTAATTTGCCAACTGCCCATTTTTTTTACAACTTATATTTCCTTATGTTTTTTTTTTATTTCAGACTTAATCTATAAGTAGCCTAGCGATACAAATATTATGCAAAAGAAGTTTAACTAAACTACATGATGTAGGTGCTAGACCTATGTTGACCCCGCGCTCTCCTTCGTCTAAAAGCTACTGGATGAGGTAACCGTTATAGTTTAATGACCGTGAAGAAAAACAAGATATAGTTTGTACCAACGATAATAGGGTCTACACACGATCCAGCGGCAGGGACCCGACATTGTCGGTACGCTTTGAAGATAATTGGAATTCTAGCGGACCAGTTTACTTTTACGAATGAGTTCAAAGCATGCCGACATGGCTGGGTCCCTGCCGCTGGATCGTGTGTAGACCCCTTAATCCAGCGATATAAAAAAGTTCGCAAAAAAACGTAAAGGGTACCGACCTGTATCAATTTCAGTCTATTTACATAAAATGCCACAAAAGTGTTCGGCTTCTTTATTATCATCACAAAAAAAATGGTCACATATTTCCGAACAAAAATGTAGGCCACTCCCACTGAATATAATTGGTTTAAATTTTCTCTACCGGAATTATGATAGGTTGGTGGTCAACGTGGACTAGCGTTGTCAAATTGGACCGGCGGGCGGTACACTAACTAGAAGCGGTCGGCATCCTTTATGCTTTTTTGCGAGCTTTTTTGTATCGATGAAATATTTGTGGAATACACTATACAATGCGATTACGCGCAAGTCGGGGCGCAAGCTTGTGAACGTCCACGCTAGTACGGCTACCGGCCACTTCCCACTTCACATTGTGATACGCAATAGGTAGCATTAAGGGGTTTACACACGATCCAGCGGCAGGGAGCCAGCCTTGTCGGCATGCTTTGAACTCATTCGTAAAAGTTAACTGGTCCGCTGGTATTCCAATTATCTTCAAAGCGTACCAACAATGTCGGGTCCCAGCAGCTGGATCGTCTGTAGACCTCTCTAATAGTCCCAGATTCTGATTCAGTGTCCTCTAAGAATTTAATATTTTAACAATTTCTGACCGACAACAATTTGTTATTATTATTATCTCTCGTTGAGAGGTTGGTAACTGATATTAGTGATACTCAGTATAAACCAACAACAAACGACTTTATAGCTAGGACAAAGCATTGTATTGATAAAGGCAAAAAGGAGTAATATTCTAGTATTTCTAATGTAAGACAGTCTTTGAGAATTGTATGCTCTGGCCGTGCCGTTCTACTGGGTCGAACGTCGAATTTCCGCGAGTTGACGAGTTTATTTTGTTGGCCCGTCGCGTAGGCCCGTCGGCGTTGTGCGTTGTCCGTCGACTATTCTGTGGCTCTCACATCAGTCACATCTAGTCATAAATAATATCAATTAAAATTATTTATAAAAAAATGGTCATAGTGACAGTGTCATTTAATTTTTATCAACTCATTATTCGTTTTTTTGCAATTATACCCAATAAAGATTTTTTTTCATTTTTGGTGATTTTCCCAACTCAATCAACATTGGGGGGGGAGCGTACCCCCCCATAACCCCCCGTGGGTTCGTCTCTGATTATTGAATGTTCTATCAACTCAACTTTGAGAATTTTACTGTTTCCCGTACGGATTTATTAAATAACATAATATAATTAAAACTAGTATTTTTCCAAATATACAATCATTTTTTTTAAGACTTTTGCCATTACGGT
Organism: Rutpela maculata; assembly: GCA_936432065.2. Lineage (NCBI taxonomy): Eukaryota > Metazoa > Arthropoda > Insecta > Coleoptera > Cerambycidae > Rutpela > Rutpela maculata. Next base: position 10,503,225 of record OW386289.2, read on the forward strand.
TAATATGTTGGTAGCACGATCATGGTGCAAGCAGTGAATCAAAATCGTCTGGCTTTGAATTGCTGTGGAGTGTGGAAGAACCCTCGATAGAACCTGATATAGGCGATAAATTTCAACTTTGCTAATGCTATTATACTCCAGTCGAATTAGACATAATAAAAAATGTTGCGTTCTGTGGATTTTTTTTGTGGAAGTTGTGTAAGAGAGCATAATAAGCAAGCACAGAAAACTACACCCTGCTACACCATGTGCGTCCCCTATTTTTAGGGGTTGAAATTCTACTTATGTGTCCATATCTTTTTCCCCATTGCCCGTAGGGCTCTTTACCAAGTTACACTTTTTGAAGACTCATCCCTCCTCTACATAATACGTATATTACATATTTGCCGTAGGACAAACGGTTTTGGCTGTACAAGGCCGGAAAGGTTGCGCTGTCCGAATTTGGAGGTCTTCTGTACAGGACAAACGGCTATTATTTCCAATTTATAATACTACACACACTAATGCCCTTAAGGAGGGATGATGATTTGTGAAAAAACTTTCATCGAATAACGCGCGGTTCCCATAATACGAGATGTTGAAATTTTGAAAACCCTTTTTTTTTTAAAGTGAACCTACTTTTTTCGCTCATTTTTTTTTTCATGTATGTACGATCCTAATATAAGAAAATTTACGTTGGTTTCATTATAATACATTCATTGGTTTCGGAGCTAGACAGCAAAATATGTCAAAAATGGTTATTTTGGCATTGTTGCATTAAAAAAACCAAAACCAGTATAATTCTGGTGAATGTTTTTGTTTATCCCAAAAGTCCAATTCACTGCGCATAGAAAATGTGTTTTTGTATTTAAATAGGATCAACACTTATTGTGTAATAACGATTTATGTCATGTGTTCTCCAGTTTCCCTTTTCACAATTTTTTTTTGCGGCCTTATGGTTCATAGCACGGCAGAAAGCAATATACACGTGGAGAGGGCACATAATAGGGTGTTAAAATGGGTATCTCGTTAAAATGCGATAGAACGTACCGTTTTCGAGTAAAACGCACTTGTTTGGTTATGTTTGCTTTGAGTTTTCATTCTGTTCTGAATTGTGATCTGATAAATAAATTCTACATTTTGGTGTTTTCTTTCTTAGCAGTTTGTTTTTTATATCATTTTTCGATGAAATGAACATATAATAGCTGTTTCCTGAGGAAGGTAAAATTACTGTGGATTTTGTTATAGACACAAAATAAATTCAAATTCAAATTCAAATTCAAATTCTTTATTTGCCTTTTCAGTGTAATTACACAATCAGACACGTCAATATAATATACAATGTTTAAAAATTAAAAATTGGTACATACATACATTGAGATATATATAAAACTTAATATAAAACATAAAATCTAGAAAACATGCATAATTACGAACAAAAAATATACGTACTTGGTTACATATTATACAAAAGATACACTGTCATAGCAAATTAAAATTAATAATTTATGTCAGCATTTAAGAACTCATCAAAATTATAAAATGCATTTTCTGTAAGAATTCCTTTTATCTTTTGTTTGAATCTCTTAAAATCTAGATTTATAATTGTCTTTGGTAGTTTATTAAAAAATAATGGTCCGTAATAATTTTTGGCACCTCGACTGTGGTTTAGTCTTATATAATTTATTTTAATGTGACCATTATTTCTGATATTATGCGAATGTATATCACTTACAAGACTATATTGATTTAAGTTCATTTTAACAAACAAAAGACATTCATAAATATACACAGAGGGCAAAGTTAAAATTTTTAAATCCTTAAATTTCTCTCTAACATCCTCTCTAAAACCCATAAAACACATCGATCTAATGGCATGGCGCTGTATAGAAAATATTCGACCAGTATGTGCCGAATGACCCCAAGTAATAATAGCATAACTGATTACCGAATGAAAAAGACTGAAGTAGGCTGTTTTTACTACTTGCATTGGTACGACATGTACAAGATTTCTTATTAAGTATAAAGTCTTATTAAGTTTTTTAACCATAAAATCTATTTGGTGCTCCCAGGTAAGGAGGGGATCTAAGTACACTCCAAGAAATTTAGTATAGTTCGGGTTTTTTACGCCATCTAAATTACGATATGAAAATACCATGTTTGTTGTTTTTTCATTATTTAGTAGTAGTTTATTTGCTGTAAACCAGTTTTGAAAATCTACTGCTTTATTGGCCATATCATGCAGTAAACACTTTATGTTATTATCTTTAGTGATTATTGTGGTGTCATCGGCATATAATATAGTACTGCAATTTACATTTGCGTAAATTAAGTCGTTAATATAAATAATGAATAACACCGGTCCCAATACTGATCCCTGTGGTACACCGTGATTGATTGGTAAGAGGTCGGAAATTTCTTTATTAAAAAATGTACTCTGTCTTCTATTTGACAAGTAGGATGTTATCAACTTTAAGCTAACCTCATTGAAGCCATAGAAATGTAATTTATCAAAGAGGATATCGTGAGAAATACAATCGAAAGCTTTACTTAAGTCGCAAAAAATGGATCCTACGTAGTTTTTATTTTCGAATCCTTCTACGATATTATCTATTAATTTTAAAACAGCTAGAGAAGTTGAGCGACTCTTCCTGAAACCAAACTGACTATCAATTAACAGGGCGTTTTCTTCAAAGTATTCACAGATTTGTTTCTTCAGAAGAATTTCGAATATTTTTGAAATTACTGGTAGCAACGATATTTGTCGATAGTTTACTGGGTCTTCTGCTGAACCTTTTTTATATACTGGTATTATTTTAGCAATTTTAAAGCAGTCTGGATATGTACCCTCTCTAATGCATATGTTAAATAATTTTGTTAAGGGTATAATTAGAATATCCTTGACGTACTTAATTATTTTATAGTTCATATCATAAACATCTTTGCTACCATTATTTTTCAGCTCATTTAAAGTTTCTCTTACCTCAATAAATCCTACTTCTCTGAATTTAAATGTGTTCATCTGTCTGTTTTGTATGGTTAGGTAGTGTTGTGATGAATGATTTATATCAGGTAGCTGTTTGATAATATTTTCTGCAACCTCTACATAATAATTATTCAAATCGGTTGCATTAAGGGTAGTTTTTATATTTTTATTTTGCCTATTTACACTGTCATTAATAACGCTCCACATACCCCTTTGGATATTTCCGCAATTTTTAATATAATGTGCATTTGCTTCTTTTTTTATGTATGATAACTCTGCTTTATATTTTTTCCGAGCAATTTTTATTTCTTGTTGAATAAACTCGCAGGGTCTGTTTTTTTTAATTTCTAGTAGTAGTCTTAAATGCTCCCGCAGACTATGCAGTTTTTCGTTATTCCATTTTATTTTATGTATGGGTTTGTTGTTTTTCCCCTCAAATTGTTTTAAAACCATAGGACAAGAGATATTTAGATCGCGTACGAGAACATCCATAAATTTGTTACATTTGTTATTTAAGTCTATATTATCATTATCAATAAAGCAGAAATTTTCTGCGCTCAACAATTGAAAATAATTGATTAAATTTTCTTCTCGCATTTGCCTACAGATAGTTGTTTCTTTACAACAGATTTTTTCTTTTTGGGGCACATTTATGACTACAGCAGAGTGATCTGACAAATTGGGATCAAGGATTTCTGTTGAATAGTCACGAAAATTTACAAATATATTATCTATACAGTTATTATTACGGGTTTTATCGTGAATGGTAGGAAAAAAACCGAAAGAAGCAAAAACATCACAGACGCTAAAAACTTCCTTTTCTTTCTTGTTAAAATGAACATTAAAATCACCTAGTACAATCACATTTTTACCCTTATTTATAAATTTCATTAATAGTTTTGCAACACAATCAGTAAAGATATTTAAATTACCATTTGGAGATCTGTAGGTGCATACTATTATTAGATTTTGGCAAGGAATTTCTATTGCTGCCAATTCACAATCTAGCTCAATGGACATATTTGTAATATCCGATCGTTCAAAAAATTCAGTGTTTAATTTTGTCAGGATACATACCCCACCTCTTAACCTTATTTTCCTACAGAAGTAGCTAGCTAACTTATAATTTTCTATACAGAGAAAATCTATTGTTGTATCATAAAGAAAATGCTCACTAAGACAAAGAATATCATATTTGTTCGAGAGGGAGTTTACAAAAAATTCCAATTCTAATTTTTTATTTGAAATTGATTGGATATTTATATGAAATACAGAAAAGTTATTTTTATTTTCTTCGTTTAAATTATTGAAGTTATATTCATTACTTACGAAAAAACTGGTCTATTTCTATTTGACTTCTACTTATTTCTCTGATATTTTGGTTAGGTAATATATCGCATGTTGTTTCCATGTCTTGGGGTAGGTTTTCTTGTATAACTTCCACAGATAAATCCATAATGTCATTTTGTGTTGGAAATGAGTTGGGTGGCGAGAGATTTTCATTAGAAGTCTTCACAAATGTTAAATTTTTTACTGTTGCCCCCCTTTTAAATATAGCGTGTTTAATTTGAGCCGCCACTGTATTATTACACTGATTTATTTTGTTATTTATTTCGACGTAGGATATAAGTCCCGGCACCAGATTATTAAATTTAGTTAAAAAGTTGTTTAATTTATCATTGTATTTGAATATATGTCTGTTTTTGGGGCTATTTTGTTTTTTTGACAAATATGGGACAGACGTAAAAATTACATTTGTGTGGGAGCACTGTTTTAGTTTATTGCATATTAAGAGGGATAAGGATCAGCTGATCGAACCTATCGAAGCCACCAATACTCCCCGCGCGTCGCAGATTTCCCATAGTTACATTTACGTTATCACAGAAATACGTAATTAGAGTCCGTTGCTCTCAGAGTTCAGCCAGAGAATGTGATGCAACTAACAGGGAATGTCGAGTATTAATCGTACCTTTATTCCGTCAAAATATAGCTGGCAACATTGCCTTCTGCAATGAGTGGTTATTTTATTATCGTCAAATGTGAATATTTTGAATTGTTTTAGTTTATAATGATTTTTGGATTACCAATAAACTGATTATTTAATGAAAAATTTTATGTTAAAGTTTTTATGTTATATTTTTCAGGCCAAGTGAAATGAACGATATTACGTTATTTTTCATCTTCGAGGACAATCAAAACATAACCTATAAGGTGGCAAGAATTTTGTTTTGAGTCATATTTGCAGTATTTTCCTACCTACATTTTTTAAAATTTGTAAGTGTTGTTAAAGACCTAATGCTGTGTTTAGTGTTTGCGACTCTCATTTGTTATTTGGATCATTTTTAAAATAGTACATGAGAAATATTTTTTATAATTAAGGAAAGCATATAGTGATTCATTTAATAAAGTATTACCAGTGTAGCACTAAATTAAATAATTCCGCAAAAGTAATGTACCCAGAAGAGGTAGATTACTTTAATCGTTGAATATTTTGTTTGTCTACTGGTTCTTTACGTGTATCAAAATATAGTTAAAGAGGATTATAAACTAATTTAAAATGTTTTTTAGTCGAGGACAAACGATGAACAGTACAAGAGATCTGTTGACAATGTGTTACGTTCGCCATTAGTCCTCGTCTCAAAAACATTTTAAAGTAGCTTTTCAACAACTGTCTTCGAAAATGACAAATAACGCACAATAACCGAAATGACTCGAAACTGTTTCTTTTCACACGATGTGTGCAATAATCCAAAAAAAAATAACATGTTTTCACACCATTCTGTCGTTTACTTGTATTTTTTTATGTAGGCTAGCCTATTCAAATTCATAGCAACTGACTTGTTTAACTACTCCAGTTTTACATTAAAGAACATGGCACAATTTTAAGGTATTTTGGCCCTCAGTAGAAAATTTTGAAATTTTAACTTATAGTTTATATTAAAGGAAGTAATTTTATCATTGAAAGAAAGTCCTAAGTGTACAGGGTGTATCTGAAAAGTTAAATTAAAAATAGTGATTTTGAGATATCGCATATTTATTACTGGCGTCAGAAATAAAAACTAATAACTATTTCAATTATTTATTTTCATTATACAACGTGTAGTACAGTTTAAAACATGTATAGTTGCTAAACCATACAGTGTTCCAAAATTATTATCATCATAGGTTTTTAGTTTTCTTATAACAGAAAAATTAAATATATTTTAATTAATATTTAATTAGTGGTATTTAGTTGTATTTGGGTCCTATGTATTTATGTGGTGAATTTTATGTTATTTTATGTTTAGACAAAAATCATACAGTGTTCCAAAAATATAATGATTACCTAATAAGCACGTTTAGAAAAATATATTTTTATCCGAGGAACATTCTGGTGATGAAAAACAATGCAAAATAGTCCAAAAAAGTAATTGTTATTAAGTATTTATTAATGGCCGTTTTTGGCTGAAAAAAAAAACAATCTTGTCATTAACGGTGGCGGTCCCAAGCGCAAAAATGCGTAAAAACAAGGCATTATAGTTCGATAATATCTCTCTTATCCCTGATCCGATTTAAAGACTGTTTCAACAGTTTTATAGAAAAAACTTCATAGAATGGTACCTGCCTAGCCTATTAAAAAATCCAACAAAAAATAAAAAATGAACAATAATTTTTATTTTTTGTAAAGTTTTTAATAGGCAGGTACCATTCTATGAAGTTTTTTCTATAAAACATTCGAAACAGTTTTATAGAAAAGAAGTTTCCTCGATCAGGTATAAGGGAGAAATTATCGAGCTATGATGCCTTGTTTTTACGCATTTTTGCGCTTGGGACCGCCATCGTTAATGACAATGATGAGAATTTTATTGCAACTTTCAAGATTGTTTTTTTTTTATTTTTCAGCCAAACGGCCATTAGTAAATACTTGCAAACAATAATAATTACTTTTTTGGACTATTTCTTGTATAATTTTTGTCTAAACATAACATAAAACACACCACCACATAAATAGATAGGACTCAAATCCAACTAAATACCACTAATTAAATAGTAATTAAAATATATTTCCTTTTTATCTGTTATAAGAATACTAAAAACCTGATGATAATAATTTTGGAACACTCTGTATGGTATAGCAACTATACATGTCTTAATCTGTACTGCACGTTGTATAATGAAAAGAAATAATTGAAATGACACCATCAGTAATAAATATGCGATATCTTAAAATCACTATTTTTTACTTAACTTTTCAGATACACCCTGTACACTTAGGACTTTCTTTCAATAATAAAATTACTTCTTATAATATAAACTATAATCTGTTAAAATTTCAAAATTTTTGTTTTTCTTGCAGTCATAGAAAAAATATTGTGAACAACACATTTGAAAACATCTTTTCACACTCATTGGACTTGTGGAACTTGCCTTCGGCTCTTTCCACCAAACTGTCACTCGTGTGAAAAGATTGGTTTTCGGAACTTGTTTAAAATACTGTTATAGTACTTTATTAAGTATATCTTACATCTTTCTTGACAAACCTTGTCAATTTTATTGAAAAATTCTTCTTGCCCGAGCATGTAAAGCAAAATTTTGTTCACGAAACCAGTAGCAAAATAAACAATTTTTTGTGAGTAAAGTCTTTTGGTTTTCTTTCATAATGATTTTTTTTCTGAAATAAAATAAGTAGGTAACCATCAACAAAATGATATTTCTTTATTTTCTATGTACAAAATTTACATAATTTATTCAATTATTCATCGATTTAAAGAATATTATAAAAACACAAGTTTGGGAATTAAACTCGCTAAAGAGAAGTTTTTAAGCAACCAGAATATAGATGAATAATGTTTTGTTGGCTTGAAACTTAAAGCTATATTTTAGTAAGGGCTTCCTGTAGAAACGGGGTTGCCAGTCATGAACTGAGCTCTTAAGCGCACCTCATTCAATATTTTTGAAGAAAACAAAGTTTCAAAGCAAAAACCTTATAAAATAAGTGAATAATAAACAAATACATAAACTTAAAAAAATAATAGAAGAAAAATAAATATGATTTTCCTAAACTAAAATAAATAAAATGAAAATATTTCTACACGTCCATAAGTAAATAAAATAAATATTATTTTAAATGAAGACATTTCCAAAATAAATTAATAAATAACTCAAGATAATAATTATTAACTATTTACTTAATTAATGGGATAATAAGAAAGTTTAGGTTCTCATATGCCTTCTATCGGGGTTTCTAATCGAGTAGCCTCTATATATGCATATTCAATATGAGTAAAATAGGTACACGTACCAAAATGACTGTTTTTGTTGAGGAAAAACTGATCATTTGTTTTCCTTGTTTTCATTTCGCTTCTTTTTCAAAGACTTATTAACAAAAGTAATGTATATATTTTACATTGACGACTATTTTGTTAAATGTTTTCATATAAATCCCTCATCCCCTTAATTGCATCTGCACCCATGCAATGGAAAAAAATAATAAAAGGTAGGTACGGCAATACAAAAATTCGCGCTCACTCCAAACTTCTCTTCATTTATTTTTTCTTAACTATACATGCGATGCAATATATGTTAAACTCTGTTACTTAGTATAATTTACCTCAAAATGGAAAGTTTTCGATTTTTTCTTATTGCGTACCTATAACGTTTTTGTTCAAAATTTTAAATTTTGTTGCTTTTCTTCTATAACCCATATATTGTACAATATTTTGTTCAAAATCTACATACCTCTATAACTAAAAATAAAAATTTAATTTGCAATTTTTTCTTAAAGGTAATATTAAATAACATGCTGGATTATAGCTAAAAAGTATTATCTATAGGCATTAAACCTGCCTTTCTTCCTTTAAAATTTAACAAACGCAAAGTCGAGTGTCCTATCACAAAAATTTATAACAAGTACACCACAATAAATATATAAATTAAAAATGTTTTTCCACATTACACCAAGTTATAATACACTTGCTAGAAACATGAGTTTAAACTAAACAACCTCTTGAATAAACTGAAATATAACGGGCACTTAAAAAGTCAGAACTATAAAATAATTTAAAATTTTGACCGTCTATTCTGTTTTAAGGAATATTTCGCTCCATCTTTCTCAGCTAAGAGCTCCTGTCTTTGTCTTTCGAGCGCTTGCTTCCGAGATTTTAACAATTTACTTACATTTTTATTTATTAGGCTTATTAGGTCATCAACAATGTTGCCAAACTGTTTTAGTTAAGAAATCGGGCCGCAGATGCCGCTACATACCAGAGTAGAAATTCCAAAAGATCGGGGTATAGATTTGGGCTTTTAATATTGATTATTTTTAAATGCTGTATTTAGAAAAAGTTTTGGTATTCGACCAAAGAATTTCGCTAACTCCGTATTTTTCTCGGTAAATCAAATTATGATTTTTTTTTTCTTTATTAACGGTTTTATAACAATTTCACTGAGTTTCCGGAATACAAAACATTATTATAGACAGATCCCCATTCATACTTTGTTAATTAATGCCTTCTAAGGAACGTAATTCTATACCCAGTATTTCGGCAATATGGCGGACCTCCTTAGCCCTCTTAACTTGAATGAGGGTGTTTTATGTATATTTATATCATTTGATCCCGCAACTATGACTACGTAATCTTGTAAAGTAAAATCTTTTGTTAAGTTTTCGACACACTGTATAACCTGATGTAGCATCGCACCGGGTTTTAATATTGATAATATTTCATGATCGTATGAATTCTTAAGTTCTCTTCTAAGTTGTTTCATAATATTGCGGCCTAAATCGTCCATCAGTAAGAGGATACGATTCTTCTTGTTTTTCTCCATATTATTTTTACTACAGGTTCGGAAATTTTGTGTGCTCTCTAAAGTTTGTTTACCACATGTTTCTTTTGTTGTTTGGTTGCGATGGTCATTTGGGACACTTTTATTTAAAATATTCGTGTTTAAATCTTCCATTGTAAGGTCAGTAGAAGTAGTAATATGCCTGACCTTTTTGTCAGTTTGTGTGCTATTATTGTTAAGTTGCAATGATGATTTCAGACAAGCGTGAACCCTCATATAGGCAGGGGCGGATTAAAGGGGGGCTTTAGGGGCTTAAGCCCAGGGCCCCGGATGCTCAAGGGGCCCCCGAACGCTGAAAACGAACTTAAAAACCAAATCCGATATGATTATGACTATCCTCTGTACTGTATTATTTTTATAGTTTAGTTCAGTATTTAGCCAAAACAAAGTGAAACTGTCTTGGTGGTGCGTGATCTGACCTGATCTTAAAAAAAATGTTATCTTCTGAGATGGGAAGGGTCCCAAAGCATTAATAGCCTGGGGCCCCGCAGTCGGTTAGTCCGCCCCTGCATATAGGGAGGTGAGAACCCCCTATTCCGTCCGAGTCCCTTCATTTTTTCATTAGCAATGTCCCTGATAAACAGAAAAAGCAAGAAGCGACACATAGTTGTGAGTATTTACTAGTCAGTCGATGAAAAGAGTTATCTGAAATAATTTTTGCAAACAAGTGCGCTTTACTCGAAAACGGTACGTCCTATCACATTTTAACAAGAGACCCATTTTAACACCGTATTATATGCCCTGTCCACGTGTATATTGCTTTCTGTCCTACTATGAACCATAAGCCGCAAAAAAAAATTGTGAATAAGGAGACGACTGGAGAACACATGACATAAATCGTTATTACACAATAAGTGTTGATCCTATTTAAATACAAAAACACATTTTCTATGCGCAATGAATTGGACTTTTAGGATAAACAAAAACATTTATCAGAATTATACTGGTTTTGGTTTTTTTAATGCAACAATACCAAAATAGCAATTTTTGGCAAATTTGCTGTCTAGCTCCTAAACCAATGAATGTATTAAAATGAAACCAACGTAAATTTTCTTATATTAGGATCGTACATACATGAAAAAAGAATGAGCGAAAAAAAGTAGGTTCACTTTTTTTTTTAAAAAGGGGTTTTCAAAATTTCAACATCCCGTATCATAGAAACCGCGCGGTATTCGATGAAAGTTTTTTCACAAATCATCATCCCTCCTTAAGGGCATTAGTATGTGTAGTATTGTAGATTGGAAATAATAGCCGTTTGTTCTGTACAGAAGACCCCCAAATTCGGACAGCTTCCGGCTTCGTACAGACAAAACCGTTTGTCCTACGGCAAATATGTAATATACATATTATGTGTAACTTGCACTACGGGCAATAGGGAAAAGATATGGACACATAAGTCAAATTTCAAAATTTCAACCCCTAAAAATAGGGGACGCACATGGTGTAGCAGGGTGTAGTTTTCTGCGCTTGCTTATTATGCCCTCTTAAACAACTTCCACAAAAAAAAATCCACAGGACGCAAAATTTTTTATTATGTCTAATTCGACTGGTCTATTATTGTAATATTGGCAAGTCATGAATTCTATCAGTGCAAGTAATAAAGAATAGTTTTTGTTTTTAGTAAGCACTAATGGTGGTTAATCAAGTTTCTTTAAACTTTAAAGAGAAACGAATAAATGTTATAAAGAATATTAATTTCAATTTTTATTATGAAATCTATAATCTATTCAAAATAATTTTCAAAATACTAAAACCACCCTGTCAAAAAATCCTATTTCAAACTTATAGAAAATCATTGATTACCCATAAAAAATGTATAATTATCTACCTATAAGTTTGAAATAGGATTTTTTGACAGGGCATGATAACATGTATCGGAAGCTCTAGTAAATCTAGCTTGTAATTTAAAACAATCTGTAGATAGATTTTTCATGGAAGTTTAGCCACTAGAAGTATAGTTAAAATTTTACCATAAATTGTCGTGGTCTAGGGTCTATCCCCTATCCCGTTTGCTCATACTTTGGATATCCCGGATTTCATATAGGGTTACTTTGATAAAAATGTAAGCCAGCTTTCAGAAACAACTTGAGATACAATTATTTAGCTATAATATATGTATTTATACATATTTAATAAAAACTTTTATTTTAGGAATATTAAGAGGGTGGCGTTGGAAGAACTCTGGCTGCTTCTTGGCGATTAAAAATCATCGTTTGTAAAAGTTGTTAGGTTTTTATTCTGTTAAGTATAAAGAAGGCACTGCAAACATTGCAACTTTTGAGACAATCTATAATCTAATGATTTACACCAATTAAATGGTTAGGTCTATAGAAATTCGTAAACATCATGCTTTTTTACTCATTATTATTTATTGTATATTATTAAATTATTTTTTGTGTAGGTAATCATATCATGCGAGATACGAAACAAAAACGATTGACGTGCCCAATATAGGTACAACATATACCTGACTGCCGAAATTACATCGTAAATTGAATAAAAAACATAAGCTTACTTACTTACCTGGATAGAAGCTCTTGCATTATTGAAATCAACAGTTCTCACATTTTACAGCAATATATTAATAATTGTAACAGTTCAACAGCACTAATATTAGCAGAGTTAATAGAAATCGAAAACACCTGATTTATACTTCAGTCAGTAATCAAATCCCACTACCCATGACATATTCTTAATTTACTTTTCCGTGCAATCGTATTTACTTTACCGCTTTATTATTTTGCACTATTGAAAACAAATATCTATAAGAGACCTTTACATAACTTTCCGGGTTTTGGATTTTATCATTACTTCACAAAACACAGTAAATCACACATCTTTCCCATTTAAAACAAAACCGAAGCGCGAGTCGGTGAAAAGAACAATTCATTTTTTATATCGGAATGTTGCCAACTGTTGCCTACTGGTTATTTTTCATACTGGCTTTTTTTCATAAAATAGTAAATTGTATACATGTGTATATTATCTAATAATAGCTAAATTTACAATTGGTTATGCCTGGTTATTGAATCGATGCTAATAGAAGACAAATAACCTTGCGCTACAGAATGATAAAATAAATACAGGAATCGATTGCATTATGTCACTAAGTAGGTACTTAGCAATGTGTAACGCATTCCTGTGGATCTCCTTATTTTCAAAATAAGAAATTTGTTTAAATAATTTACGATGGCGCTTAAATCACTAACCTGGAACCAGCTTTAGCAGTTGTTTTGTTTGCGTTGGCAGTGTTGATCATGCTGTTGAGCTTAGAATAAACTTGTATGAGTAATATGGGCTTTAAATAATAGGTGCTTTTTTTCTACCTACACAATCTTAGCTTCTCTAAATTTAAGATTCTTATCTAAACTAACTTGGGAAAAAAAAACGATCAAAATCGAGAAAATCTATGCGCGTTGTTGTTATGATTAAGCTATTTTGAGATTGATTTTGACCAATCGTCACCTTGAAATCAACTAAGGATGTTTTTAAAGTTTAGGATGAAATCCGGTAGACTTGGCGTATGTAAGGCGGGAGGTATTTTGTATTTGACAGCTGTTCTAAGATAAACAGATCAAATAGAAGCCCAACTAAGTTAGACATTAATAGTTGTCTTCAGGTCTACGAAGCACTCAAAAATTGTCGGCGCCTTTAACCATCAAACATGCCGCGTCGCACCGCCAAAGACGCCGACATTTTTCACACGCCTAACAAATGTGCAGTCAACTTTATACATCTATGCCATACATAATAAAATTATAAACATAGTGTTTTTCTTCTATAAGTTGTCGATGCTTTTACATCGAGTTATAACTTTTCTTAACCATTTTCTACCAGTTGGCCAAAACTTATAACCACGACAGACCCATTTTACTTCCACTTTCTACTGTTACCAATTTTACTCTTTCCTATTTCATATCTCTGGTAACCCCAATAGCACACACAGGACATCCATTGGATGTCCGATTAAGATCCAGTTACTATACAAATGTCCATGGACATTGGATGGACGTCATATGCATGTTCATTTTATGTACGTCCTCTATGGGTTATTGAATGGACATCCTAGGGACTTCCATTTACTGTACATGAATGTACAAATACTTTATGTTCCTGCTTGGACAACTAATGGATGTCCCGCTAAAGCCCATTTATTGTACAAACGTTCATAGTGAATAAATTAACGTCCAATAATTGTTCCTTTTATGTACATAAAGGACATCTTCTATGGACGTTGTGCGGACGTCCGAGGGGCGTACATTTAATGTACATAGAAGAAAGCACATTTTATGTTCCTATTTGAACAACCAGTGAATGTCCCGTTAATGTCCATTTATTGTATACAAATATGCACAGAAGATAAATGGATGTCGCCTAATTGTTCATTTTATATACCTACGTTAAACGATACCCACTGGACATTGAAACTTGCAACGAACAAACAAACAGCTGTTTGGCGACCTCTATTTTCCCCTATATCCTCGAAGGTATGCATAGTGAAGAAGGCACTGAGGAGGGAGAATAAGAAGGAGACATTTAATAGTGGGATAGAATGGATGGTTCGCGTATCTAATGGCACCAGCGCCATCTGTCGGGTCGAATGCGAAAACAATAAATTAACTAATTGCATTGTGACAAAAAAAAAACGGCGGGGGAGATGGGTTCATAAAAAGTGAAAGTTCTGACAATAAAAAAATTGATTCCCAACAAACACAAAAGATCGGCCCATCACTGGGCCAGAAATTAAACTTCTGGCCCTGTGATGGCCCACTGGAGGGCCGACCTTTTGTGTTTGTAGGGTTGAATTATATTTAACGTTCGTTCTCTCATGGCAAACTAATTAATGGAACACATCTTTTAAAAGTGTAATTCCGAACAAATGTTCAAGGGGGTTTTACAAATCTTTTACAAAGTGGGGGTAAAATAACCCATTTTTGCAAACGTATTTGTTGAATGCATATTAATGTTATCATAATTTTTGTTTATTGATATCCTTAATATGGAGTATATCACCCAGTGAGGATGGCGTCTTTTTATTTCAATAATTTTAAAATATGCCAAAGCCCAAAAGTACGTTTTCCGAAAATAGTAATATTATTCTTGAACCCAGGGGCGTAGCGAAGGGGGTATACAGAGGCACCACAAAGTTGGGGGGGAGGTACCAGACTTGACAAAAGTTGGAAATTTGAGATGTAAGTAGGCAATTTTATTTAATTTTGGTTGGATTTTCTCCCCCCGTTCATCAATGTTTTGGAGGAATTATAATTTATTTATTTATAGAGTTGGCTTCTTGGCTCGCTATGCCTTTGCTTGAACCACCAATAATTTAATAAATATTGGTTAAAGAAATTCGTATGTTTGTCAAGATTTTGCAGGTAACAGATAGGGTGTATTCACAAATTTGGGTGTAGTCATATTTGAATACTTAAGAGGGAACAAGACGATCAAATCAGAGGGGAGCAGGCGGCAATGAGCCAGTGTGAAGAGATCTTTGTAATAAACAAATTTTAGCTAAAAATTTTTTTCAATAGAAGTGTAGTATTCATTTACTTACAAATATCTTTTTTCAGTTTAATAACGCCAGCCGTTTGGCTAAAAACTGCTTTTTCCCAGTCAAGCTTTTTAGTACAGTGCTAATTAATAGATGGTGCCACCTACAGCACTACCCTTAAATTTTAGGTTTTTCAAGTTTATTCTCATTTTTAATATTTGTATAGGCATTTTTAGCTTGGAGCCATACTGGCTCCAAGCAAATATTTAAAAATTCACGTAAATAATTTTTCAATATTGTTGATTGATAAACATAGACTGCTAATTACAGGTTAGATTATTTCTAACCTACAGAGTCCTATTTTATTAGGGCAAAGTATTTAGAACTTCATATACATTACACTGAACTAAATTTTATTTGAAAATACGGGAATCAGGCAGAAATTTTAATAATAGCTGCGTAATAGGGTGGAGTGAAAATGGCCAAGAAATTTTTTTTTCCATTAATCACTTGGCCTATATATGGAATAGTTGCCTCTATTAGAAGTGAATTACTGTACAAAAAATTGGTTTGCGAGACTATCTTTGGCTGCCAATTTGACATCTAAATTCAAAAAAGAAAGTAAAATACTTTTATGCAGCTCTTCGCTTATTTTCATAATAAATAACCAGAAAACTTGCTTCCTGAATGAAAATAACCCAGAACTCACCATGTGGAGGTGGCTGCAAGTCGAGTTCCACCACCCACTCACCCTTTTAACCAGTTTCTTTATGTTCAGTTCTCTTTAAAAACTTGGTGATAGTGACTTTTTGTCTCGAATTTTGGTAGGGATATTCTGGAGGCATTTCTAGACCTAATAAAGCCATCTCTTGCTTCATAACCACATACTGCCGCTGATACTCCTGTAACTAATTTTACACAGCGTTCGACGGCTTGGGAATGACACGGAAATTTTAAAATATCAATTTCAGCAGGAAAGTCAGAGATCATTTCCTGGAGATCACTGTTCAAAATTTCTACTGTCAGAGGCGGCTCTGTAACTGTTACGGCCAGTCAACTAGTTCAAAGTACTCATCTGCATTAAAATTAAAATTGGGAATAACAAATTGACGAACTTGGTTTTCATTATGTTTTGCTTGTCTGCATTTTAATATCCTCCGAAGACCTAATTCTCTAATATGTTTCCTTTCGTCAGCTAGCATTGCCAATAACAAATTTTCAGGGTGATCGTAGTAACCATTTCTTTGCAGTACTGGATCTACTACCTCCTTAAGCTCTTCAGGCAAAAATCTACTTTTTTTTATAATGCCAAAAAAATGCTAACTACCGTGTCGCCATAACGGTTGGACCTTAAGTTCAAACCAGGTTGGTCCGTTGACTTTCATAACGTATTCTGTAATTACATTTAAATTGTATGAAGGATTTTCGGTAGAAACATACAATCTCAAGATTCTGTTAGCAGTTGTTAACCATCTTGAGTGTGCCATTTTGCCTGGTTCTCGTTGTGTTAGACTTGGCGAAATTGTTCCTTTGGAAATTGCAATGCAGATCTCATAGAGATATTTTTGATCTGTACTTAGCTCGGTAAGATCAATTTTAGGAAAATTAACATCTATTTTTCTAAACTTCACAACCGGGTGTTTTTCGCAGTCTTCTAATTTTTTTCCAATTTCTCCGCAATAACCTTTTGGTCCAGTAGTCTTTCCATCTAAATACTGCAATAGATGTCGCAATAGCAGTTCATTAGTGTGCATTAAACACACAAACCACTGCAGAAGACGCGCTAAAGAATTTTCAAGTTGCCGTATTATTCCATTTTTATAACCTGTATTTACCACTGTCCCGTCGCATCCAATTGCTTGCACCTCGGAAAGATCTATGTTTTTCTCCAGAAATTCCAATAAGCTTCTTTTAATATTTTGAGCACTTCCAGATGACGGAGTTATGTGACCAAGATAAACGGAACCCGGTTCTGAAACTAATACTATATGTTCTTCTGTGATTGTCATTCTTGAAAGAGTATACTTTCTTTACTCGAATCAAAGTTTTATCCTTTCTTCCATCAAAATATATTCCATAGACACAGGTTATTTCTTCTTCATGCTTCTTTTTTAAATTCTTGCGAGCCTTAACTCTTTCTCTCCTAATTTTACTGAGGTCTATTATTTTGGATGATTCTTCCGCTGTTATTATTCCCATGTCTTTTAGGACAGCATTAACAAGAATTGCAGCAGATCTGTCTGAGACTCCTGTTCGATCACACGCCTGTGCTAAAGAAGGGAGTTTTGTGCTCATCTGAGAAACAGAAGGCGTGTTTAAGATTTCAACATTTTTTGGAACTTGAAGGTCGATACTGCCGTTGGACGAAACACTGGGGCTCCTGGGGCAATCTTTCCTGTCACTCAATGTTACTTGACAAATGTCATCATCCTCTTTGGATTTTTGCTTCGTTCTCTGGTCAGCTTTCTTTTTACGGTCTAATCTTTTTTCAAGGATTTTATTTGTCTTTATATCAATTTTGTCAATAACCATTTTCCTTGAAGTTCTCTGGTCTGTTAAAAAGCTCCTTTCATTTATAGGTACTTTAATTTTGCAAAAACTTTAAAAAGTCTTTACATTTACACAATGAAATATCAAATAATTGTTTTTCACCAAATTCTCTAAAACGAATAACTTTGTGTGACATATTTAACTTGCCATCCTTTTCTATAGGCTTTTTAATATCGCGATATTTCTTGTGATACTCCTTTATCTTGTGTAAAATTTGTTGGTCAGATACTACGGAAATGGAACTTTTTTCCCACAAAACTTTTAACTCGTTTATCAACGACAAACACACATTACCCAAACTCGGCTCTTGTTTATTTAAATTTAAAAGTTCTTGTCTTAAAAACAAATAATGTCTAATAATGTCGGCATAGGTTGGAAGCATATTGTCCTTAAACGTTTTTGGATCACCAAACACCGGACAGAAAGAGTCTAAACGCGTTTGAAGCATATTTTCTTATAGATGTAATATAACAATAAACTTATTCACAAAAGAAAAACAACGCTAACGAAACAACTGCACTGCGACACTGTGGTCGTTTTGGCAGCCAAAGGACAAATACGATTTAAATGAGATTTTTCACAGTAATTACATTTAATCAAAGGCAACTATTCCGCATATAGGCTACATGAAATTCAAAAATGTTTTTTTTTCGCTCCACCCTACTGCGTAATACTCTTAAATCTTAAGAAACACATAGGTATACATCATGTGCAGATGCCCCATAATAGCCACACTGCCTACCCTTCGTCCCACTTCAGCTTTAGCTTTACCTATGAAACTTTATGTTTGGCGCTGTCTTCTCTTAACAAAACACGTGTTTTGTTTAATTTTTCTATAGATATATTCATACGTTTAGCTTTTTCATTTCTAGGGCTCATTTGGTTACAATAATTGTGGTAGATGGTTCTCCATGCAAGTTGTTAAGTTGTTTGAAAGCATTAACTCAAATTACATGAGAACAGAAAGATTTATCTGTATGGCATTACTTACCTAGTCCATATTCAGTGGCGTAGCCAGCTTTTTAGGGTGAAGAGAGTCGTTTAAAAAATTGCAAATAAAAGTAAAAAACAGATTTTAATCTACAGCAGAGGCCGCCACATCATAGGGGCAGGGGAAGGGAGCAGAGTGCCCCCCAAGCTATGCCGCTGTCTATATTGACAGACGTTTTAAGATGGCAAACTAGGCAATCAAACATGAGTAAGACAGAAAATATCTCCTTATTTTTATTGCCCTGTCTCCATCCAAAAACGACTGGACTTTATAATATTCGCTGCACAAGATCTAAACATTTTTAAATTTTGAACTGTGTATGTTGAAATAACATGTATTATTCAATGTATTTTGCAATAATGTATTATTTAGATTGCCCGTAACACTTTCTCTGTGGCCGTTCAGGCTGCGGGTCACGCCCCTCGTTGACTGTTTTTTTTTTTCAAAAATACTGCATAATTAGGTGTCAGAAATCGAATAGTGTGTCAATAAAAAATGTATATACAGGATATTCCATGTTTTTTGGACTGGCCACCTGGCCAAGAATTTCTTGTTCAGTGCTGACTGGCATAATAATAATAATAATAATAATAATAATAATAATAATAATAATAATACATAATATGGCACTGCTCTAAGAAAGGAAACGATTCTCATGAGAGTCATGCGCAGCGAAAGTGTTAAAGAAATACTTGCGGCACTTAATTGATGTATCCTTATTTTCATTCTAAGGATGCTCAAAGCTGAGGGTCTAAATAAAAATGTTTTGTATATTTATTAATATAATAATATGCAACCTTCAAAAAGCCTGTCATCAATTGGGTTGTTGTACTAAGTTAAAATTTTAGTTGAATATGTATTAAACAAGAACATTTCTTTATAAAAAATCATTAGAAATATGTAAAAGTTGAAAATAAAATGTTATAGTATTACAATATCAATAATTAAATCAAAATACATGCATTTGAAACTATGACATCAAAAAGGCAGTCTGCAGAGAAGTTAGTTATAAAACGATGAAAAAGAGATACTAATTTAAAAACATTATATTTAACGTCAAATTCAATTGATGTTTATTAGCTTATAATTCGGTATAGTTCAGCAGCATTCAGTTAGAGATAAATATAAGTACAGGTGGTATTTTCTGCCGTACTATGTAAATAATTCCAGCAATAGCAACAGTTAATGGATGGCTGGATTTTCATAAAACCTGAAGTATTACCACATATTTAATTGGCCCAAATCGAGGAAAAGTCAATTTGAAATGGGTATTCATTAACATGAAAAAACAACAAATTAAATTAATTGCAAGCAATTAATATGTTACAGAGGTGCTCCAAGCATTTTATTAGTGGTAAGTTGTAACCTACTAATATAAGAGTTTTATTTTTAACTTGGGTTTATGTTGTAGGGCAGGGATTCCCAACAGGTGGTCCGCGGACGATGTCTTGGGGGTCCGCGAAATGTCACTGAGATATTCAATTGTTTTATATTTTACTTGACCTGCAGTGGTAGATTCTACATAATCTTCATTTTAAGAATTTAAGCTTTTAAGCTTTTAACTTATACTTGTCAGTATAGCGACCGATTAGGGGGTCCTTGAAAAAATCTTGTTGGGAAAAACAGTAGTATTACAAGACTACGACGATCCATAAATTAAGATAAATTAAGATAGGAAATTTAAAAACTCAATGAAAAACTATGAAAATAAATCTATCTATCTATCTATCTATGAAACTTAAACTCTAAATGCGGTCTAAAGTCAGTGAACACATAAACAGAGTATGAACAGGCTATGAAAATGTTGGATTGAAACTATAAATAAATGCCCTTTGAAATATGTATAAATATTACTTATTGCTTAAATAGATACTAATATAAGATATATATTAGAATTATTTATTTTTTGTTACTTACAATATAGACCTTTCTTTATACCTCTCGTAAGTTTCATGTTGATTTTTCTTAAGAGAATTGATGGCATTTTGGATAATAAATAATTTCTTTAGTGGACATATTTTGTTTTATTTTCAGTTAGATGCATGTACAATTAATTTAATGTAACATAAGTCTTTCTTCGTACTTTATGTACAGTCAGGGCCGGGCCCAAGGGGGGGGGGGGGAGCCTCCCCCCCTCCAAAGTTCGGGCAGTTGGTTCCAAACGCAGTTGGCGTTGGCAAAATCTAACTAGTCATCACATACAAATATCTAATTTGAATTTTACTTGAATTTTACACTAACTCCCACAATCACGAAATTAACACAGTAAGTAATTATTATTAAGCGATTGGCAACCCTGTAAATATTTTATTTTATCAGTAGTGTTTTCCATTGAAGCTAGGGAAGCGAAGCTTCCCTTACACGACACAGAATCCCTATTTTTAATATTAATTTATTATACATAAATTCATTTACTAAAAATACTAGAACGAGCAATGATTTTTAAATAGAATCTATATGTTTCTACTACTGATCTAATATAATATTATCAGGTCTACATACCTATTAGTTTTGTTTGGTAGTGTTTTGATATTGTGATATTAAACAACAAAGTCTAACTTGGTATTTACGGAACTTTTTCCTGTTTCCACCTATTGTAATAATTTTTTATTGTATTGACGACTTTGGTCAATCATTTCGACGTGTCCAACACCATGTTACAGTATGGTCTTTTGGACAATAAAGTTCATTATTATTATTATTATTATTATTCTTTATTTAGGCTAATTTTTTTTCTCATTTTTAATATGATCAAAAGCCTATTTTTGTTTAACAGTTCTTATTTTTTTATTTGATTAACCAAGGATTTTTTAAATTTCTTTTAAGTAGTAAGTATTAGGTTTAGGTACATGATGAGCCAACGATGATTGAACAAGGCCATTTTTCAAATGATACAAATGTTTATGTCGAAAACCAAAAAAGGCATTCGATATATTTTTTTTCGCAGAAACCAAAAATGATCATAAATGAAAACAAATAAATTGAAAACAAAAGATTTATGACACAAAAATACAGGGTTCGGGCTCATATGGAAAACCTGAAGAGTGTGGAAAATTCAGGAAATTTTAAAAATCCTAAGAAAATCATGGAAATCTGTGAATTTTAAATATTTCGCAAAAATCATGGAATTTTGAGTCACAATATGAAAAACAAAAAACTACTTACGAGTTCCTACTGTTATTATACTCTTCGCAAATAGGAAAACGAATAGTATATTGTATTTGATCGGCACATTTCTAAAACCGTAAATATCGCCCGCAGACAAAAAATTTTCATATCATTGTGTTAGTAAACGAATTCTGAACGACTTTCAAAATGCTCGTCCGTCTGTCCGTCACGTTTCTTGTAAGCATGATAACTCGAGAAAGAAAAATCCGACAGTACTGAAATTTGAACAGTAAGTTACTGTTAGCTAGAGGAAGAACCCTATTGTTTTTGAACAAAATCAATCAGTAAAAAAAATGTTAATGATTAAAATTTGAAAATTTTTTATTTTTTAGTTTTATGTTTTTGTAATTGAATAAAAATCTGGTGAAATGATTAATATTTAAATATTTATACATTTTACAAATATACATTTCATAATGTAATATACAACCGTGGAAATATGATTTTGGCTCGTCTCTTATAATGTAAAAATGTACGTGTTTTTATGTGTTAAGTGGTGGTGCAGTTCTTACGCTTTTGACTCGGAATCCCAGGGTTCCGGGTTCGAAACGCAAATGGGGTATGGTATAGTTTTTTTTATTTTTACTTTATTTAACATTGAGTCTTTTACCAACTAAGTTAGTACTATAAAATTAAAAATGTCTAAAACTAACATTATTTACAAACAACTGCGAAGAGTGTCCTATAGAATGTGTAACAATTATATAAAAAGTTCAGTGAACAGGCGAAGAGTACGTTTTTAGCTTGTTTTAAATTATTTTTAAATTGCAACCTTCTGACGCTTGTATGAAATCGAATATGTTATAAAATCAAAAATTAAAATAAAAATCTTTAACAACCTTTAACATATTAATAATTATTATTATTTGTCATTGAAAAACATTTTTTTGTCATGGAAAGCCTGGAAAATTCAGGGATTTTTTCAGCTATGTGAAGTCTGAACCCTGAAATAGCATATTTTATATTCGTTTTTTTATTATAACTTTTGAATTCGGCGGAAAAAATACATCAAATGGTAATTTTAGTTTTCGGTATAAACGTTTCTATCGCCGGAAAAATGTCCTTGTTCCGTCTTTGGTTAGCGCCAGTGGTGGCTCGTGATATTTTGTGCAGAGGAGGTTTGATATTTAAAAGACAATTAACTTGCAATATGATTACAATTTGTATATTTCCTCACCACCCCCGGATATGCTACTAGAGGAGGCTCATGCTGCTAGAGGAGGCTCAGCCTCCCCGGCCACCTCTGACGAGGCGCCACTGGTTAGGGCACCCTGTATATTGTACATAGTGAATTTGAATTCGATTTAAATTTTCCCATAAAAAGTTTTTATTTTATTGAAATTATGCAACGTAAAGGTATATGAGTTGGCTTTTTTTCATCTTCTCCCCCCCCAAAGTAGTAGGCTTCGATACGGCCCTGTGTACAGTCTACTGTGCTTCATGTTCAGGACAAATATTTTCTCTAATTGTACAATTAGATCTGTCTTCTTAAATAGACATAACAATGATATCACCATAAGATTCTCAAACTGCATTGAAATCAATATAAAATATGTGTAAAAACTAATAAAAATATTTAATGGTTCCTGTTTTTTTTTAATATTTGGCTTCAAAACATTAGTTGTAACATACCTTGCGGCGTTTGTAACCACTGCAATGCCAAAACGATCATCTCTTTTTCAAAATTCGCTGGCTATAAATAAATCTACTGCACGTAAAATGTCAGAATTAGCTTTAACAAATCTTGTCTCAGTTATTTTGAAAAGAATATTAACAATAAACACTGCTGGCTAAACGTCAAATTTACTTTCGATATATGAGGTTATTTTCTTTGTTGTCAACAATGTCTTCTACTGTTCTGCATATAATTTCACGTCTAACTGCCATTATGATGTCACAACCGTTTTCATGGCACATTCAAATAGTCGAAGTTTGATCATTTTTGTTAATATGTTGTGCTTACAATTTTTCTTGCAAATTAACACTTTCGCTGTGCATGACTTTCATGAGAGTTGGTCCTGTCCTTAGCACAGTGCGCACGACTCTCATATAAGCCAGGCCATATTATGTATTATTATTTTTATTATTATGCCAGTCAGCACTGAACAAGAAATTCTTGGCCAGGTGTGCATGGCTCTCCTGAGAGAGAGTCCAAAAAACATGGAATACCTTGTATATAAAATTTTTATTGACACTACTGGATTTCTGACACCTAATATAACAATATATATTATACAATAAAAAGCAGTCAGCGTGGCGGGTGACCCACTGCCTGAACGGCTGCAGTGAAAGTGTTAAATATACAAGGTGGGGCAATAGTGCGTCGGACTTCGATATCTCGGGTTCTACGATAGCTAGGAATTAAAAAAAAATATGAGTAAACTAGATAAAAAAATCTAAAACCGGAAATTATTTCCGAATATACAGGGCGAGCCAAGACGAAATTACAGGATCAAGTGCCTTTTTTTAAATGGAATGGTATATCAGTACATTTTTTGAAGCCTCTTTCTAAAAACTCTATTCATTCTATATTATTATTGACTGTCTCCCAACCACTTGGATGTAATGGATTTTTTTGTTGAAATAATGCCATCTGCAGATGCATATTGACACGTCTTTATGCAGTTTTGAAATGAGGCCATTTAGTGGGACCATTTCTTCCAATCCATTGAAGTGGGTAAATAGTATTTCACTGGTCCCTTACTGTAATAGTTTTTTCGTAATTTTTTTTTGCTCAGTTTGGTATAAATTGTCTTGTACAAATGAACATTTATCACACTTATTAATCGTCAGTTATCATTTTTATTAAATTTAAAGTATTTCGAGTTTCATATGACCGAATCAAAATGAGGCCTAAATCATGTTCGGCTACCATAATTGTCTGCACATTTTCAATTTTACTTCAATCGGACAATCTCTAGAGAAGTTCAACATAGCGAATTCAAGATGGCGACCAAACATCAAAATGTAATATGGCCTATAACCTTCTCGACAAAATACTCTTTCAAATAAAAAAAACTACATCAAAATCGGATCACCCGTTGAAGAGATATGAAGCCATAGACAGACAGACAAACAAACATACACGTCAAACTTTTTTAGGGTCGGGGGTTACAAATGAATTTTAAGAAAGCGGAACTGGTAGACTTGTTTTGGGAGAGTCGGACAGAAATTATTTGCTTGTCAGTAAAATTTATATGCAAAGTTATCCTGAAAGAAGGATTCCTGATGTTAGCAGCTTCCAAAACTTTCTCGATAGATTTGTGGAAACTGGAAATGTCGAATATAAAAAAAGTGAAAGAATAAAACGTGTTGTGAATGAAGAAAATGCGTTTTCTGTAGTGCTGGCAACGGTTGAGAATCCTCATATTAGTCAGAGAGAAGTGTGCTCGTTAGTAGGAATATCATATTCAAATGCACTAGGAATTATCTGATGACGATTTTCAAAGGCGTCTATAGTTTTGTAATGGGGCCAGAAATGCAAGATGTCACCTTTTTTCATAATGTTTTATTCACTGATAAGGCAATTTTTCATAAAAATGGATTTGTTAATAGGCACAATTTCCATTATTACACTTCGGAAAATCCTCACTTTTTTAGGCAAGATTATAACCAGCACAGATGGTCTATAAACGTTTGGGGAGGAATTATTAGAGAACATGTAATAGGGCCACATTTTTTTGATGGTACATTGACTGGAGCTATTTATCTTCATTCTCTTGAAAACTATCTGCCACAATTATTGGTGGATCTTCCTGAAAGGATTCGAAATAGGATGTGGTTTCAGCAAGATGGTGCTCCACCACATTATTTAAATGCAATTAGCGACCACTTAAATAATAAATGGCCTGTTAGATTCTCAGATCTTACAAAAATGGATTTCTTTTTATGGGGATATCTGAAAGAAATTGTTTATAAAGACACACCAACAACAGTACAAAATATGAAGGAAAGGATAATAACTCCTTTTAGATCTATTACACTGTCAATTTTAGGAACAGTAGAAACCTCATTTCAAAAGTGCTTAGACATGTGTGTCGATCAAAATGGGCAAAATGAGCACTTATTATAATTTTTTCTAATGAATAGGGTGTTTTCACTTTTTTATTAATAATAATAATAATAATAATAATAATAGTATTTATTTCTTCATTGCAAAAAAATTATATACAAATAAAAGTATATAATAAAATCAATGTAGAAAACGTCACAAGAAAAATTAACAAACGGTTAACAGAGAAAAAACAATACAATAAAATATATAAAACACATGAACATACAAGACATTTTGTAATTGGTCACATAAAACAAATATATTAAATTACAAGAATTCACTTATCGTGTAGCAGTTTTTGTCTAGTAATATTTTTTTCAATTTACGTTTGAAAATATGTGTGCTGCCCGAAGACCTAACCTCTTCATCTAATGAATTATAATTAAGTCGAAAAATACAAAATACTTATGGTAAATTTTCCCAAATCGAAATCGACATATTATTGTTGTGAAGATTATTTTAATGTAAGTATAATTTATCTTTTCTCATCATGGTAAAAATTAACCGATGATAGCCAGATGGATTAAGTATTACCTTCAATATTATAAATAGATCATATACCTATACTTACTATAAAATTATGCTTGTAATGGTATGAGATTTATTTTGAATTGAAAGTAATATATTATAGCTTCTAGTATTATTGAACATTTATAATGAAATTTTGCTAGGTTATGATTATTAATTGAAATGACCATCATATCAAGCGATGCATGTCATGGCTAGTGATATTCGACGTCACAAAGATATAAAAATACTTGTTTATTATTTTCAGCTTGAGGAAGTCATGGAAAATTACATCCGATACAAACTTATGGGAGGAAAAATGATTCTGAAGGAAGATGTAGTTCCACACTGTAATAGATCATAATTTGCTTGCCCACACAGACAGCGTTATTGTTATTGCATGTGCTGTTATTAATTTACAACCTTCCATCATTAAATAAAGTAGTTTGTGTAGTAAATATGTATTTTCCCCTGTAAAGAAAAAAAATCAATATACTATTAATACAGATTTTGGTTTTTATTATTCAGATAGACATATTTTCAATATATATAATTTTAATTGTCAACAAGTTATTTAATAGTGGGTAAACAAAATTTTCCCAATTTCGTAAACTGTCTGTAATAAATTTTTTCGTATTATATAGTTATCATAATGCATGTTTAACCCTTTCGCTGTGCAGAGCGGTTTCACGTAATTCTCGTGTAGTGCGCAATAAATTGACCGCTTGCGAGTATACGCGCTTGGAGCACGCAGATCCGATATTACGTTACTATTTGATTTGGTTTATTGTATGCATGGTCTATTATTATATATAAAATTGAAAGAAAAACAAAAACCAAGTGCTCTAGTTTCAATAATAATAATTTATTTTTAGAAAATGGTTAAAAACAGTACAAGTAAACATAAACATAAAAACAAAACAACATTCTTATCAAAAATATTAAGGTACAACAGAAACTTGTGTAAGTATATAAAAATGTATTAATAGAACATATACGCGTGTTAAATCGCTTTGAGCAGTCTGAACCAATTTAAAAACGACAGGCGAGTTAACACGCTTGGAGCACAGTGGGCCCATTTATTTTTCGCGCGTATACACGCTTTGAGCAGTGAAAGGGTTAATATGTTCACAATTTTGGTTTTTTCAAAATTTGAGTTCGCAACACAGAAAAGTCCTTTTTGTTGATTTGCACATAACATTTGTAAATATACTTGCGCTTTAAATTTGTCTGTAATTTGATTATTTTTTATATAGTTCTCCAAAGTTTTTTCAGTGCATGGACACTTCACTTCTACCACATACTCTGAAATAATAGTTACCGTCAGGTGAAGCTGCAAAAACGAGATATAATGGTGACAAGAAAAGTCCAGACTTTTTAAATTTCAATTTTTCCTCCACAACGGCCACCACCTTCTCTAAATTGTGGCCCCTTTCCATATATTTATTATCCCTTATTTTGTATGCACCTAAGACTCGACAGCTAGCGAGCTCATTTAATTTAGAGGCTGTTACTCGAGCAAATTTCATTTCATGCCACAACTGTAATGCACTTTGATTAACTTCTCAGCTTCCTCATATAATTTCTGTGACATTTTATTTTTAACAAATTATAAAAATCACTGCACTTTTTACTACTATCAGAAGCAAATTTCAACAAAAGTTTATAAACTGACAAATTTGCAAATTTGTCTTGAACCATACATCTGAATGATATTTCATTATTTGTCCACCGAGAAGATTTTGTATCCCAATATTTAATAATTCTTGTTTAACGGTGCTCTGGGCAAATTCTTCCTTTTACAGTGCATAATGAGCCTTCTGGTTTCAACTCCACATACCCAATAGCACTATTCACGTTGTTCTCGAAATGAGCTGCAAATAAACATTTAACAACAATTTTAAGAGATTAGATAGATATCTTCAGACTTTTAGAAGAAACAAAAATCTTTCAATAAAGATAATAAAAAATGTACGTGTAAATCATAAATTTAGTTATAGCTGTAAATCACTGAGTAAAGTACTAGCTTCTTGTGTTAACAATAACGTAGGATCTAACGTACATGTGGACTGGACTAGGGGCGACTCAGCTGTAAATGATAGTTTTGTTAAAGTATATTATGATGCTACTTTAAATGAAGGGCATAGCAATGAAGGTTCAGATGTTTGGGACGAGGAAAGTAATAATATTTCTTTTTTAGGGGAAACGATAATACGATTTTCTCCCTAATGCTGTTAAACATTCAATCGGTCCGGAGGAAAGTTGATGAATTTACCATTTTTCTGAACAGTATGAATTATCCAAACATAGTAAAATTAACAGAACATTGGCTGAAATATAATGAGCCTTTGTTTGTACCTAATTATATTTTAGTGTCCAATTTTTGCCGGCAAGAGTCTATACATGGAGGCACACTAATACTTGTTAAGAATAGTGTTCAAAAATTGTATCATTTTATTAATATAGATAAATATGATTCTCTACTGGTAGAAAAAGAATTTGAGTTTTCAATCATAAACTGCCCCAAATTTCATCTTTATATATTAGGCATCTATAGACTTCCAAGTAGTGATGTAACTACTTTTCTTTACGGGTTAGAGTCACTTTTAAACCAACTTCCACAAAATGCCATATTAATAATGACGGGAGACTTTAACATAGATTTTTCGGACAGCTCTTCGGTCGAATTTATTGTCTTCTTTTAATCTAGATATGCATGTTGAGGGAGCAACACGTATTACTCCTCATTCTGCCACTATCTTGGATTATATATGTACTAATATTGACAAGGATGCGGTAGTATGTTCAAATATAGATGCAGGCCTGTCTGATCATGAGGCTGTTCTATGTAAAGTATCGCTAGATATAAAGAACCCCAAAGCGAAAAAGCGACAGGGCAGGCTTTTCACTAAGGCCAATTATGATAAGTTCTCAAAGTTATGTTCGAAAGCAGACTGGAGTAAGGTTAACGGTTCTGATAATTCTTTAGAAATATTTCACACAGAACTCACACATCTATTTAACACGGCATTTCCAATCGGAACCATTAGACAAAAAAATAATAAAAAACCTTGGTTTACAAGAGGTCTGAAAGTCTCATCTAATAACATGCGTTGCCTGCATTTAATCAGAAAATATGCAGTAGATAATTTTCACTTTATTGTTTATTTTAATAGGTACCGAAAAGTTTACAGGAAGACTATTTTAGCTGCCAAAAATCTCTATTATAGGGATAGAGTTTCACAGTCATCTAACAAGCAAAAAGAAACTTGGAGAATTGTGAATGATCTTAGGGGGAAAAATATTAATACCACTGTGAATAGTACTCTGAGCGCTGATGAAATGAACCATTTTTATTGTTCTGTAGCAAAAGAATTATGCAATAAAATTACCCCAAAGCATGATCCCCTAAAGTACTTAAAAAATGTTTCTGTACTTGAATCTTTTTTTCTGTCACCTACCGATACTCAAGAAATTAGAGAAATACTCAATGATATTAAGAACAAGAATACTAGTGGTTGGGATTGTATCTTATTAAAAATTTTCCTAAAACTTCCAGAAAATGTTTTGCAGATCTTAGTGGAGGCTATTAATACATCTTTTGAAACAGGAACTTTTCCATCATGTTTAAAAATTGCAAATGTTGTTCCTTTATTTAAAAGTGGAGATCGTGAATCGCCCTCTAATTATAGGCCAGTATCATTGCTCCCTACATTAGAAAAATAGTAGAAAAATTGGTCAAGAAACGAATTTTAGATTTCTTGCATCGAAACATAAAACGCTGGATTGGTTCCAGTCATATTTATCTGGGCGTAATCAAAAAGTTATTTATAATGGTAATGTTTCAAAACAAATGGAAGTGAATACTGGTGTGCCGCAAGGTTCCGTCCTTGGGCCACTACTATTTCTAATATATTTCAATGATCTGGTATCTGTTAAAATTAAAGGAAATTTCACTTTTTTTGCTGACGACACCACGATACTCTGGCATGACAAATTCATTGATGAACTCCATGAGATTGTAAGCACTGATTTAGAAATGATTAAAGAATGGTGCGATGCTAATTTGTTATCCTTTAATGTGCCTAAAACTAACATTATTACATTTAAGTGCAACCTAAATGAGGTATACTTGGAAGACCAAATTGTTAAAAATCAAACTGAAAGTAGATTTCTGGGCTTGCATGTTGATAACAAATTAAAATTCGAAAACCATGTCTCAATATTAAGTAAAAAATTAGCTGCGAATTGTTATGCAATTAGAGTAGTATCAAATGAATTAAAATTAGACTCAGCCAGAAATGCATATTTCGCACTTATAGATTCTCATTTGCGTTATGGCATTTGTTTCTGGGGTTGTTGTTCACAATATTTATTTAATAAAATCTTTCTGCAAAAAAGGGCTATAAAATATATGAGTAAGGCTAATGTAAGGGACCGGTGTAAACCTCTGTTTTTGAAACATGGAATTATGACACTTACATGTATTTTTATTTTTGAGACTGCATGCCTCATGCATAAAAAATTTAGACATGAGATAAACGCTAACCCAGTTCACTACACACGTCGAACTCATAACATCCTTCTCCCCATTCCATCATCAGCTCAGACAAAGAATTCTATCTTATATAACAGCAAAAAAATGTTCAATCATCTTCCTATAAATTTGAGGCGAATTATCAACGAAATTAAATTTAGAAAAGAATTAAAGAAATTGTTACTTAGTAAAGCTTACTATTCAGTCGATGAATTCTTTCAGGACACATTTGATTGACTTTATATATTAGATTTTATTGTTTGTTTCTTTAGACTAAGTCCCTGTTTTATACAAAAATAAAGGTTTTTGTGTCATTATGTTTGTATTTTATACTAGGATGTTTTGTTTTTATACATAGATTAAGGACTGGCTTTGTCAATAAAAATCTTTTGTATTTTTTAGACAATAAAGCATATTTGATTTGATTTGATTTGATTTGATTAATTATATCTCTAGCACAGACTATTAATTCTACTTTCTTTTAAGGTTTTAAGGTTATGTTGTTAAATAATCGTAAATAAACCATATTAAATATAACATAATAATGTGTAATAATACGAAAATTAAATCATAAATTTAATAACTCTATTAGGCTCAAACTGCAAACAACTAATTCATTAATTTATTTTGAATACTTACGTTGCTGCTTTTGCACCCTTCAACTCGGTTGAATGAAATCGATCATCATTTTTAATAAACCCGATCACCATAAAAATATTTAAACTGGGTAAATTGTTTGTAGAAGCTTCACAAAATTATCAGTAACCATTGTTCACTTTCTTTAATTTGTAGAAATAGGTTTCAAATATCCAAGTCAAATATGGTAAACATGTAAACAATAATAGGTCCGTTCGGACTCTACATAAGTTGAAGAGAGACAGATGTGCACTGGTGCAGAGTGGAGAATATTTGAACAGAAACACAAACAAAGCTATTTTGTCTTCTGACAGATATATGAAGCGACGTCACTAGTATCATTACCCAATAAGGTGACGTTCTCGAAATTATTCAAATATTTGAATTTTAAGTCGATTTGTTTATTAAATATTTATTTTAATCTGATGATATAATTGATATGAATGCGTTTAGGCTTTCATATTTATGTATTACTTCACATTAATGCATCATTTGAAGTGAATTGTTATATGGAAAACACCCTATTATTTGAAGAAAACTCTATTCTAAAGTTTATTCTCGGATGTACTTATTGCTCAATAAAACGAAAATGGTTTAAATGAGCCATAGGGAAGTATTTACAAAAAATGTTTGTTTTTCATTTCTTCATCACATCGTCGAAAAATATACAGGATGTTCCTTTTGAAAAAACTGAGAAAATTCAATTTAAAAGTTCTTAATTGAAAAAGAATTTTTGGCCACCCTGTACATTTTTAGGAAGTAACAATGATTCAAAAACATTAATTAGATGTCTCGTAACCAGCATTCGCATAAGTTTCTCTTAAAACCCATAATTGTGACTTTGGTGATTTTTTCAAAATGCATCTGCAGATGGCAGTATTTCAACAAAAAAATTCATTACATTCAAGTGGTTGGGAGATAGTCAATAATAATATAGGAATGAATAGAGTCTAGGAAGAGACTTCAAAAAATGTACTGATATACATAGCATTCTATTTAAAAAAAAGGCACTTGATCATGTAATTCCATCTTCGCTCGCCCTGTATATTCGAAAATAATTTCTGGTTTTAGACTTTTTTATCTAGTTTACTTGCATTTTTTTTTTAATTTCTAGCTATCGTAGAACTCGAGATATCGAAGTCCGATGCACTATAACGAAATTAACTGCTTCGCCACTTTTGAAACTTCGACAACAATCCAATTGGGTTCTGGCACTAAGTTAAAATATTAATAGAATCTGCGTTTGACAATAACATTTCCTCATAAAAATCAATGGAAACATGTAAAAGTTGAAAATAAAGTCTTATAATATTACAATATTAATTTTAAAAATACATGCATTCAAAACGGAGGTGACAACGTAACGGCAGTCTGCAGAGAAGTTAGTTATTAAATAACGAAACGAAGTTATAAACTGTCGATAGCGACGAAGAAAAATAGAAAATAATGTCAATTGAATTTGACACTACAATTAATAAGTTTCTTCAAAAACCCCACACTATATGCATCAGTGCTCTTCAACTTATGTATAGTCTCACTCTATCTACTTCTATTACACTGGTGCAGTAGTGCAGACTGTGTGAACAAACCTAATGTCAAATTCAATTGACGTTTCTAGGTTATATTTCGGTTTGTTTTAGCCGCATAATGTTATGGATAAATCTAAGTTTAAGTGGTGTTTTGTGCCGTACTGTGTAAATAATACTACCAAAAAACTTTTCTTCAGTGTTCCAGTAATAAATGGTGAACGTAAAAATAAATGAATGGTTAACTATTTTTCTAATATTTATAATCAAAATTATAGCTGTAACGTACCTCGCGGCTTTTGCAACTCTAACCTCTGCAATGCTAAAATGATCATCTCATTTTAAAAATTCGTTGACCATAAATATATCTATAGAAGGTAAAATATCAGAGTTAACTTTTATAAATCCTGCCTCAGTCATTTTGAAAGAGAATAAATACCAAACGCCAAAAACTTCTAATTAAATGTCAAATTCAATTTTGAAATTTGAGGTTATTTTCTTTATTGCCAACAATGCCAACTTGTTCCTCTTCTTCTGTTCTGTATATAACTTCACATCTAACTGTCGTTATGATATCACTTCCGTTTTCGTGATTCATTCAAATTGTTGAACTTTAATAATTTTTTTAAATATGTTGCGCTTAGAATTTTTCTTTCAAATTAAACATATAACTAAACTAACGCCTCCACTACCATATTTCACCATTTTTGAAAATTCGCCAACAACCCAATTGTGTGTTGACTATAGGTATATTCATTTATTTCCAATAACGGAAATTGCCCATTGTAACGTAACTACATATTTGGAAAAAAAAAAACAATATTCGAGTAACATTTTTCAACAATTATTAATAGCAAAACATTACAATTTTACCTTAAGTTTATAAAAAGGAAAAACATATATATAAATCATTCATCCTTCTAAACCGAGACTTTTCCGACGTTATACAAATTTATTCTTACATTCAAATATACATTCTACGAAACGGAAGTCGCAATAACAACAACTGACTTACTTTTCAGACATTACATGTAATTAAATGCTACCACCTTGTAAGAAATATCTTTTTTTTTTTTAATTATTTCCCGGAGTTGGAACATTTAACAACAAATTCTGTCCTCCAGGCAAATAAGAAACCTGCCTGGAACGAGAAAGTTGATAGGCGATATCTTCAGCAGCTTCGATCCTTCTAAGTTCTACTAAACCTTCTCCGGCATCGCCAAATGCTTTTGCTAATAAAATGGCGGCTTGAGCATCACCCTCAGCCGTTATAACGGTAGCTTTCTTAGTTTGTTCAGCCTTTTCTACTAAGAACCTAAAACAATTAAAACATGTACCAAAAGAGATCGATCTGAAGCGGCTGTTGCAATACGCTGATACTGAAATATCTTTCGCAAACATCAAAATAGTGCAGTAAATGCGCATTTCGCACACCAAGTTGGCATCATCTAGAGATGACTAAAGCTAACACGAGGGTACTGCTATGTCTTGCATTTGTAGGGACTATTTCTGAATCAACGATTTAAAAAAGCCCAATTAATGGAGTCAAATTAAGCATCAAAATAGGTGAATAAGGAATTCTCTGGCTGCAGCAAGTTTATTGTTTTAATTTTTTGTGAGTATAATCAGTGATGCAAAATTTCAACGTGCCCTCATAAATTTCTGAAATATCTGAATTTTATGAAAGTCTCAGCCACAAAATCTGTATTTCCGTTATATCAAACGAAATTTGAATTTCGCACGCATTTTTAGATTGTTTTCAACCAATACCACGAACTTCATAAATTAAACTGGACTTCACAACGCACATATCCCAAACTAAAGCTCCTGACACCACTTACCATGGTCGCCATGATAGGCTGTCAACTTATTTGAGGTTGGCAATACTCTATAGAAATCTCAACTACCGTAATGTTGGTTATCGTTATTTTCTAGCGCATTGCCAAATGTTTTATATTTTCAATAAACTTGAATACTTTTCTCCCAAAATGCTACTTCATCTTCTCTAATAACAAGAAATTTATTCATAATGTGAGATTACTACAATACTTAGAGTAAGATATCATAAGAAGTACTCATTGATACTCTCATTTTAATGAAATTATTTCTAAAATCTGGCAATCATTTGCCTATCAATAACTAACGAGATAATACTAGATTAAATCTGACAAGATCGCCTTTGTACTTTGTTTACTTTGTCGAGAACTGTTTTCAAAAGTGTTTAATGCGTTTTAGAAGTTATTGTCACAAAGTTTGGATAAAGAGTGTTTTTTTCTAACATTAGATTTTACACGTGTAAAAAACAGAGGAGGTTTATTAATATTTGCATCTATGGGTGTTAGATATATGAGAAAAATATAATTAATCTCGAAATTATGTGACAATATTTTACCTGTTAACGATAATTTCATTAAAAAGCTGCTAAAGGAAAGTCATTATTTTATAGAAAATTACAGTATTTTCATATCATTAAATGAGAAAGTTTTTGGAAATGCATTTGAGGTACAAAAAAAATTGAATTGAAAAAATTATAAAAGTCTATGGTTCTATCAGAATACCTAGTATCACTAAGAATATATATGAAATTGCTTCTGGTGAAAACATTCGAAAAACATTAAGTAAATTAATCATATTTAAACATCAATAAGGGCGAGCGTAGATGCATCTTCACTCTGTATGTATCTCGATACTCCAGTGAAGCAACGTGCAGCGTGGTTAGTACTTCGATGGGTGAAATCCATCTTGGGAAACACAGCGATCTCGTCCCACCTTCTACCGGCTTGTATATCAGGGTATACGCGGAAGCTATGTAATTTCAAAATGAGGATTACGTAGTGGATATACCATCCTTCGGAGGGTAAAGCAGGCGGTCCCTTGTTTATTAAATGTTAGGCAAGTAAGAGATCCCTACTCTTCTTTCGAGAAGAGGTTCGGCAAAATTTTCAGGTTGGATGTAGGTCGTTTCCTGGCATCGGTCATAGGCCCTGGTAGTGGAAATAGGCCGACGTTAAATAAATAGATAAAAAAGAAAAACATCAATAAATCATCAAAACAATATTACACAATGATATATCCCAAGAGACGTAAAATAATGTTTTTAGTTGATAAATTCCATTTTATTGTCATGAACCTAATTGATTTTTCTGTATTACAATGAAAACGTGTATTTTAATTATATTTAAATAAGATTATATTTGTTATATGAAGAGACTTTTTTACCAAACTGAAAATTCGCAAAAAAACGTTCATTTCTCCAATATTCAACTTATTGATAAGTAATGAAAACGTTTTCAATCAGTCCCTGACTGGGCCAAAATTTTGAAAGACGGATCTGAAAACCATGGCGGCCAGCATGGGGGGTGTCAAAGTTTGGACCGTATGTGAGGTCCAGTTTAATTTATGAAGTTCGTGACCAATACGGATTAAAGTCTGGTTTTGACATTTATTATAGAGGTTAGGTTAACTAAAAGTCGCAGGAAAGTGAAGAAACGCCGTTAAAAGTGTTAAAAATTAAAACCCATAATAACACAGGCCCACACAAAAAAAAAAGTTGTCTGCGCCGGGGTATTGACCATACCTATCCCTTGTATTTTGACCCGCTGAACACGAATCTGACCTTAGTTTTTCCCCTATATGTCAGGTTTTTTTTTTTTAAAGCAAAAAAGTCTAATATTATATATTTATTTGCTATTAAAAGAAAAACCTGACATGCTGGAGAAAAACTAAGATCAGATTCGTGTTCAGCGGCTTAAAATACAAGGGATAGGTGTGGTCAGTACCCCCGCGCAAAGATAGACTATTAAACTAGTTTTTCGCCAAGTTTCAGCTGTTAATGTTTATTAATAAACAAATTACGAATTTATTAAAAAAAAAAATCATCTCGGCTTCTAGTAAGGCTACAGTCATTTTTTTTTTTTAAATGTGTGAAAAGACCCCAGCAACAAAGATATGAGAACGATATTGCAAAATCTTCATTTGTTTAAAAGTTATTAGCAAAAAACCTAACCTCAAAATGTGACACTTTTTCAAACGCCATTTTGAAGTTGAAAATAATGCAAATTTGATTTGCCATTAATGAAAACATAAAGTTTAAGTCTCAACAAAACAAAACATGTCCAGATCAACCCTCTACGACAACGGGAACTGGGTGAATTTGCTTTTTACATTATTCAAGTTTTTAATAAACAAATTGAATATCTCTTAAACTAATTAAACTTTTTTGATGAAATTTTAAGGATAACTTTGGTAATAAAAGACAAGTTTCAAGCACCAAAGTGCTTTTGTTAAAGAATGAAAAATATTTGCAAATTGCTAAAATTTTTGCGATTTTTTGCAATTATTTAAACAAATTTTCAAGCGTTTCAAACGAAACATCTCTCAAATTAACTGTTTTTCAAAGTTCTAACAGTATCTACAAATTGAAAAACCTATCGTCAAAGGTCTTTGAGTTATCTTTAAAAAAGTCGATTTTTTTTAATTTTTCAACAATAAATCGTTAAATAAACAATGTTCCGGCGCCGGCGGTCAAAAAGTGGACCAAATTCAGGGTCATGTTCGTAATCAATAAAACTATCGTTTAATCCACGTGGCATCCTGAAACGAATTACAATAAATTTCAGTCTTTTTTTTACTAATTCTACTTCTATATTTCAACATTGAAGTTTTCTGCTATTTTCCTTATTATCTCCGGTCCTAGTAATCGCATTGCAAAAATAAAAATAAAATGTAAAAAAAACTTTTTAAATACGAGTTTTTATTATTATTTGTATAATGGTGGTGTATAACGGTATAACAGCGGTGAGAGCATAAAACATGAGGTTAAGTCCGAATAAGTGCGGGAGTTTTGAAACTTTGGGAATTTGTAGATTTCGATGCCTTGAATGAAGTAAAGAAAAATGCAAAATGTGATCTCAGCCGCCAGCGCCGCAATATTGAAAAAATTGCGCACAAAAACAGTTTCTTCGAAATATCTCGCTTCGGGTGCCTCATATGGAAAAAAAATGTTCTTATGAAAATAAAAGAGCATTAAATTTTCTACAAAAGATGTCCTATACATTTTTTCGTTAAACTGAATAGTTTTGGTGCAGCAGCCGATCGAAATCAAGCATCCTTGACAAAATTATGACTTTTTGTAATTTCTCAATTTAGTGCAACTTTTATGAAGGAGTATTTTTGTGTTGAGACAAAATTTGTTTTCGTACCTGAAAATCCTCAAATATAGTTGATTTTACTTGTCTGCTACGCATAGCTCAATGGAAACAAGTATTAAACTTGTATCCAGTATATGGCACATTTTTTTTACGTGCTTGTCTCCTATGGGCCTAATCCACAACTAGCCTGCTTCTTGAGGCGTTTTAAGTGCTTGATGTGGAAGGAAAATGTTTCCTTGCACCAGGGTTGAAAAAAAAAAAGTTTTTTTTTGTTTTAAACATTTTTTTGTTTAAAAGTTTTTTTCAATATTTTAAATGGTATGTTTTGAACTGTGTTTTAAATAGTTGCTTAAAACATCACATTGTGTATTAAATATGTTTTAAACATTTGTTTAAAAGATGATGCGATGTTTTAAACATCACAAGGGCGGATCTGGACCTTGAGCTTGGGGGGTAACACTGCACCCAAAATTTTTTGATGAGTGGGGAGGGAATTTTTTCGTCCCAAAATTTTTTTTGAAGAGCGGGGGGAGAAATCCGGAAAATTTTCCGTTCCAAAATTTTTTTGGAGAGCGGAGGGGGGGAAGGGAAAATCAAAAAAAATTAACTATCAAATTTTCCAATTTTTTTTGAAGAACGAGAGGGAGAAATTCGAAAAACATTTTCTTGGGGGGGCGGGGGGTTAATTACCTTATTAAAAAAAAAATTTCTTCCCAAAATTAACAAAAATCATACCATTTTAAAACAAAAGTTGATAATTTACATAATCTTGGGGGGGGGGGTAATTACCCCGTTACCCCCCCCATAAATCCGCGCCTGAAACATCATCTTTAAAACATTTTGTTTTAAACATGCCAACCCTGCTTTGCACTGTCCACTGATTCTACG
This sequence comes from Rutpela maculata, assembly GCA_936432065.2. Classification (NCBI taxonomy): domain Eukaryota; kingdom Metazoa; phylum Arthropoda; class Insecta; order Coleoptera; family Cerambycidae; genus Rutpela; species Rutpela maculata. Next base: position 10,542,513 of record OW386289.2, read on the forward strand.
TACTGACTGTTCTGCATGCTTGCGAGAAATGTTTCATCTGGAGAGTCAACTTCCTCGTCATCATGAAGCTCGTCGACTGTTGCATTGTCGCAGCTTTGCCCGTTACAAAATTTGCAAATTACAGAGCATTTTAACCCTGTCTTTCTACAACCACATGCTGCACTGCATCATTTCTTGCATTTACAGGAAAGAAATTTAATAGCTTTTCAGAAGCAGGATCTTTCAGCATTGTTACTGGTGCAATGGAAGGTGTAGACCTTTTAGTTGTCCTTACAGCTTTGACAAAACGTTTATTTTTTGAAGCCAGGAAAGGGTAAAACCTTGCAGTGATTGTATCTTTCCATAGTTTGTCGAGTGGTAAAATCATCACTGATAATATTCTATTTCTTCACGCTTTTAGCACGTGTGACACAACTTGTGCACTTTTTAATCAGGGCAAATTAAAGTTCCTGAGCATCTTTATAAAAGCATCAGAATTTACAGGACAGCATTCAACTTTTTCAAGATAGTAATGCTGCACCGGACGCTATTGCTGATGCTGGAGAACGCTTTATTCTGGATGAAGCCAAACATAGAGACAATATCTCTCTGGACACTTATCGTTACCAATGTTTCATAACATCGCTCACAAAAAGCAAGTTTAACATCGCATCTCTACCAGCTACAGCTGCAGCAGCACGGCAACATTCATTCAGGACATATTATCAAGTCCAGAAGAGGCAGGGGGTTTGTAAAAATGTTGAAGAATGGGGCTGGAAACAGAGCAAAGCTGGGCTTACACCAGTAACAATGCTGAAAGATCCTGCTTCTGAAAAGCTACTTAAATTTCTTTCGTGTAAATGCAAGAAGGTGTGCAGTGCAGCATATGGTCGTAGAAAGGCAGGGATAAAATGTTCTATAACTTGCAAATTTTGTAACGGACAAAGCTGCGACAATGCACCAGCAGCAGTTGACGAGCTTCATGACAACGAGGAAGTCGACTCTTCAGTCGAAACATTTCTCGCAAGCATGGAGAACAATCAATACGTAGAACCAGTGAAGAGCGCAACAGAAGCAATTTCCGAAGAAAGTATTGTTGAAGACTACAACGAACCTGGACCTTCGACATCAAACACCTAAAATGCCTCAAGAAGCAGGCTTGTCAAAGATTAGGCCTATAGGGGACAACCACATACAAAAAATGCACCATATACTGGAAATGAGTATTGTCAATTTTATTTATAATTACTTAAGATGTATTTTACTTCTCATTGTATTGACTAGTCAGATAAGTTAACTTTATATTTGTATATATATAGTGTAACTTTACTGATGAATAAATGATTTGATTTGATTTGATTTGAACATTGAGTTATGCATAGCAGACAAGTAAAATCAACTATTTTTGAGGATTTTCAGGTATGAAAACAAATTTTGTCTCAACACAAAAATACTCGACTTCGATCGGCTGCTGTACCAAAACTATTCAGTTTAACGAAAAAATATATAGGACAAATCTTGTAGAAAATTTAATGCTCTCTTATTTTCATAAGATTTTTTTGCCATATGAGGCACCCGAAGCGAAATATTTCAAAAAAACTGTTTTTGTGCGCCATTTTTTCAATATGGCGGCGCCGGCGGCTGAGATCACATTTTGCATTTTTTCTTATTTCATTCGGGGCCTTGAAATCTACCAATTCAAAAAGTTCCAAAACTCCCGCACTTATTCGGATAAGAATCTACCTATCGACTGTATTAGTACTAAAAGGAAAAAAATAAGTTATGTTGAATTAATTCATACAGGCATTAATTTTGTTTGACAGAGATTGTAAGTACCTAAGTATTTTTTTTCTATTTACGCAACAAGCTTTTAAGACAATTAATTCAACATAACTTATTTTTTTGTTTTAGTACACCTAAATAATAATAAAAGCTTGTTTTTAAAAAGTCTTTTTTACATTTAATTTTTTTTTAAAATTTTAGTTATGTCTTAATTAGTTTTATATTCATTGCAATTTTCGTTAAAATTGTTGCATTATTACATCATATTTCTTAAACTGTTAAAAAAAGGCAATTTGTGGTGGTTTTTATTTTTTTACTAATAAACAAATTATCAAAGTGTTTTCATATGCCTAGTTTTATTCATAATTTTATTGCAAACAGTTTGGTATTTTTATTCTTGCGATACGTTTACTATGACCTGAGATAATAAGGAAAATAACAGAAATTTTCTGTGTTGAAAAATAAATTGTTAAAATTTTACAAGAAGCCATGGACGGATATAACACAAAATTACTCACAGCATTATACCTACAACAAATTAAAACAATAAAATTGCTGTAACCAGAGAATTTCACTCAAATTTTATTTTGACTCCACTATTAGTACTGTTGGTTGCACAAACTCCTGATAGATTTATTATCTAAAACCCAGAAAAGCAAAAATGGAAACAAAAATTCGTTTCTAAAAAAGTTTTGATTCTCATAAATTAAGCAAAGATCACATTTTATTTTTGCACGCCATTATAACATCGTCTTTGTTTAATAAAGATAAATTCGAAGCATTAAAATTATTGGATAAAAGTGTCAATTTGAGAAATGCAGCAGAGTTTTTTAAAATGCCAGTGTTCACCTGGATTAATTTTTAAAAATGGAGTTCAAATGCTTTTGGCAATGTACAGCATGAGAGTTTCACAGAAACCTTGAGATATCTTTTACATCTTTTATTTGCTAAGTCTACGCAATGCAATAGAGCTAAGAACTTAGCTGCACTTCCACCAATACCCAGTGCAGCTCAGCAACATTTGTATCGGGCGTACTATCAACACAACTACAAACTGGCGCAGCAATACACTTCATCCAGAAAATTGGGGTTGGATGATGATGATGATAAATGGCATTTTAGAGCCAATGCTGTTACCACCTGCTTCGGATATTTTATTAAATAGCATTTTTTGTAATTGCTCCAAAGGTTGTAAATCAAAGTGTGATTGTATGAAAATTGACATGGCTGATCTCATCAAAATTCTATACTTGATATGGGGGAGCAAAGCAACATAGAATATGTAGATCCTACGAATTTCTTAGAAGCCGTGAACATGACACAGGCCCACAAAAAAAAAAAAAAATCGTGAGCGAGAATTAAGACCCACTTTTCTTTATGTTTTTCGGGGCGCTGAACATGAATCTGAAGTCGAAATAGCAAAATCATGAAAAATCCTGATTTGTGATATTTTCAGGTTCGAAATGAATAGAGAAAATTTGGGAGACATGGAAATATCATTTTTGGGAGAAAATACAGTATTTTCCAATGTATTGCATTACTTGATAGAGCCTCAAGTACGGTGAGTTCACTTTGGACCGCACTATTATACAAAATTTCCGAGGATATTGCTCCCAACAGTGGTTTATAAACATATTTATGTAGATTGATTCGGGATTGTTCTTGTGTTCGCGGTGCTGAGCAGAACTGCACACATGGAAAGAACAATGAGAAGAGGTGGAAATTATATCTCGGGATTGTATGGAACACTCAGCCTGTGAGATTGGACACCCTCACCGGCATCGACTTGTGATGAAACCTTTTGACGCTTACCTTCGGACAACCTTGCACCGCTGTTACAATCACCTTTTTATTTGAGTGTTTCAGCATTTAACAGTCTGAATTTATCTCTCTATTCTCTGTGTACAAACTTAATTCGTTTATCAAAATGCATTCTCTAAATTTGCAGATCAGTTATTTTTTGCTCGTTTCCTGACTCTTTTATCATCAAAGGATCTACGCAATGGATTTATTTTTCGTTCATGTGCCTCTTGGACTGTTTCTCTCTTTAATGACCAACAAAAATCAAATCTTCCTTGATACCGTTTCTCCATTTCCTTGATATCTTGATGGAATCGCTCACCTTGGTCTTCACTGAAGTCACCTAGATTGCCAGGTAAATAACTTAGAGGCGAATCAAGGAAATGTAATTTTAAATTCATTAAACAACCTAATTTTTGGTAATTCAGCTACAATGCTTTCATAGTCATCACTTCTATTATTCCCTAGAAACTAATGGACTACTGCCTTAAAGCTTTCCCATGAGGCTTTCTCTTTTGGAGTCATCGTTGTAATGAACTTATCCTTCAAAATCTTTCGAATTTGGGGTCCATCAAAAATTCCTTCCTTAATTTAACTTCCGACAACTGATTAAATATTCAACTCAAATATTCAAAGCAGTCACCTTGTTTATCAAGCGCTTTTACAAACTGCTTCATCAAGCCTAATTTTATATGCAGAGGTGGAAAGAGGATTTTCAACAGTTCAACCAGTGGTTGCTCTATTATATGCTTATCACCCGGTAAGAGGCACGATCACGTGGACCAGATCTTTTTTTTGTAGTGATTGTTTCGATCTTTAGTTTCCCACTCACAAAGGAAGCAAGGATATTTTGTAACTCCTGACTGTTGACCTAAAATCATGGAAGTAATTTTAAGATCACCCCAAATTTGCCACTTTGCCGGCGAGGGTCCAATCTCACAGGCTGAGTGTTCTAAACAATCCCGCCTCTTCCCATTATTCTCTCTGCGTGTGCAGTTCTGCTCAGCACCACGAACACAAGTACAATCCCGAATCAATCTACATGGATATGTTTATAAACCACTGTTGGGAGCAATATCCTCGGACATTTTGTATAATAGTGCAGTTCAAAGTGAACTTAGGCTCTATCAAGTAATGCAATACACTGGAAAATACTGTATTTTCTCCCAAAAATTATATTTCCATGTCTCCCAAATTTTTTCCATTTCGAACTAGAAATATCACAAATCAAGATATTTCATGATTTTCGTTTTTTGATGACTTCTAGCTCAAAAATTCGTCCATGCTATTACGACTTCAGATGTGTTCAGCGCCCCAGAAAAACAAAGAAAAGTGGGTATTAATTCTCGCTCACAATTTTTTTTTGTGGGTCTTTGTAATCGCCATTTTTTTTTATAAAGTATTACTTTTACGAAAAAATATACACAACCTTTTTTTTTGTAAATTTTGTAAGCTACAAATTTGGTAATAAATGTTTTTTTCATAAAGCTAATAATTTCCTAGAAATATGCAAAAAACTTTTTTTGACCTTTGACCTATTGTAATATTTAAAGCTTCAGTGAACTTTTGACATATTCAAAAATTCAGCTGGGTGGAAATTTTTATTCAAATAAAATCTAATTTGATTATAAGTGAAATTACAAACCTAGCTTTTTCTGCCTCCTGTTGTGCGACCTGTTTCAATTCTACCGCCTGTGTGAATTCCCTGCCGAATGTTAGATGAGTAATAGAGATGTCATCCAAGATGACTCCAAATTGAGCAGACCTTTCCGTCAAATCCTCATTTACTTTTTGGGAAACTAAGTCACGCTGTGTAATGAGTTCCCCCGCATCAAACTGTGCAACTACTGCCTTTAAGACTTCAGTCGTGATGGATGGTAACACTCGTTCTTCGTAATCGGGCCCAAGAATCGTATAGATTTTTGGTAGCTGGTCTGGGATTGGTCTAAATAGGATACGTAGTGTGATGTTAACATTTTGCAGATCTATGGAAAAAAATCTTGAATCAAAATTCGTATTATTCACACATTTGTGGAGTCAATAAGAGTTTTAACCTCGGAACCCGGCGAACAAAAATGAAACTGTCTGAAACTTTTTGCAATGTCTCTTTTACACTAAAAACTGCATAGTTTATAAGTTAATCTTGTACTCTCATTAATAACACCGGCACACACAAAAAAAAATCGAGTGCGAGAAGGCAGACTATGTATTCCCATGCATTTTGACTTGCTGAATACAAATCCCATGTCTGTTTTGCTCGATTGGCTCTTGCATTTTTCCTAACCTCAAAAAACACCATAAGAATGTCCGGAAAATCTCAAACAAGTAAATAAAAAGCTTAAATGAGCTGACCACCATTTCCATACGAATTCTGGGGTGCTGAGACCGAATCTGAGGTCAGAATGGGGAATTTCCGTTCAGTCTAAATATTTAAAAACAAGTATTAACCCTTTCAGCTCTACTGTCGCTTTTAATCGACAAAAAAAAAATGGGCCTGTGCTCTACTGTCGCTTATATGCGTCAGCTGCTAAATAAGCTCTGCAGACTATTGTCGTGTAAAATCGGCACTATTTTTATTTTTTAGTCTTGAGAGACTATTGTCGATTATTTGCGACACAGCATCTCACACTACTATGCCTACTGTCGATTTTACGCGTTGCGTCGAGTTTAATCGACAGTAGTCAGGTAGTCTCATAATTCAGTAAACACCTGTTAGTTGATGTTGTTTATAGGTTAGTTTGTTTAAACCGGTCAAATTTGCAAGAAAAAGTGAGTGTTAAATCACGAAATAGTTGTTTAACTGTTTCATTATCTAAACTATTATCAGTGAGTATTAGAATGGCAGATCTGTGCTGTTCTAAATCTAAAAAAGCGTGATTTAAAGTTGTTTTATCAGTACCACGCTGTATATTTACTTTAAAACATTAATAAAAATGTTTAAATGAATCTATGTCACTTAAAAAATATTACAGGTACAAAATAAAATGACGACTTTAAGCGACAGTAGGCGTGCAAACATAAAAATAGCTCTAGGCTGGTGAGTGTACATGCAGCCAAAATGTTCAGAAAGGGTTAATATGAAAATATAATATATTCAACTTACCAGTAATATTTTAAACAATTATTTTCAGTTCGTTGTATTTTTTAAAGCCCCATAAGTTTTGGTCTCAAAAAGTCACTAAACGTTTTGTGACGTAGACTAACGTAGCAGAAAATTTCTTTGATTTATAGGTGACGGTTGCAAATACATAATTGTATCTACTTTCATGTTATTTTCTGCCATAGACTGACACTTGTCGCTGTCAAAAACAATTCGCATTTCGGAGCCAAAAAATTGCAAAAACATGCAATCTTGACACGATCATATTTTTCGAAAAACACCATTAGGACGGCCGTACGATGTCGTGAAGTAAAGAGATAAACCTAATCGTAAATTGCAAGGTGAAATTCAAAAATTCGGCTCGGCACGAACGAATCAAAAATAGCATTTTGTGACATTTCAGCAAATCGATATTAAAATTCAGATGACAATTAAGAATTTTAGGTTATCTTCTTCTTCTCAACTCCTTGTCCAGGTTAGGTATCATTTTTATAGTAAGCCTAAAATGTTCTAACTATGTTTACATACGTCATAAATTTTTAGGGGAAAATATATAACTAAACTTTAACATTTTTTTCACGTTTATATTGCTAAAAAAAAAAAAAAAAAAAAAAAAAAAAAAAAAAAAAAAAAAAAAAATCTAACGAACTCATTTTTTAATTAAAAAAAAATTGCTGAAATTCCCCATGGGGCTCGTGCACCGTTTGACAGCTTGGAGGTCACACAACCTCGTTAACCTCAATCATTCTTCTTCTTCTAGTGCTGTCACTTTAAAGAGCTCGTGCCCGTATGACAGCCGACATTTTTGGAGGGAGGGGAACGAGACACAACGTCACAATCACAAGGAAACTACGAACTGCACATATAGAAATCGGAAAATTTGAGGTTGTCTCCTTCTCCTCCCTCCAAAAATGTCGGCTGTCAAACGGTCCACGAGCCCTTTAAGGGGACAGCACTAGAAGAAGAAGAATTATTGAGGTTAACGAGGTTGTGTGACCTCCAAGAATGTCGGCTGTCAAACGGTGCACGAGCCCCATACTTTACCATGGAGGTAGAATATAAATTTATTCAACCTCCTTGTACTTTACTATTTGATAACACGCAGAAGTTAAAAAAATACAGCTGGGAATTTTGAATTTATTAATGATCGCTAACCTCTGTTAAGGGGACAGCACTAGAAGAAGAATGAATGAGGTTAAGTGTTGTGTGACCTCAAAGCTGTCAAACGGTGCACGAGCCCCATTGGCTGATCAGTCAAGAATTTTGACATAACCTCAAAAAATCCCAAACAAGTAAATAAAAAGCTTATATGAACTGATCGCTATATCTATATGTAATTTGGGGCACTGAAACTGATTCCAAGGTCAGAATTTATTCATGACAATCAAATATCTTGTAAAATCCATATTTAAGATGAAAACGTACCCAAAAATGACTGAATCATAGCCCGAAATTGACTTTGCTCTACATAATATCTGAACATATAATTTTCGACGTGTTTCACGAACTGAACACAATACCTTAGTCAGAATTAAAGCACAATCTGCAAACTTCATAGAGAAATATCATTTCAGCATATATTCTTATCTAGTAAGCGGCGATAGGTAACTTTTAAATTTTCAAGTATCTAAAGGAAAATATTACTGAACAGTGACATTTTTAGGAAAAATTTTTCAGACAAAGTTTGCTCTGTTGAGGGAAGAATATCGTTTGGACTTTACATTTACCTACACCCACCCTTGATGATTTTTTAGTTTCTTTTTCTTAGAGCTGATTAGAATTGTATAAGTTTTCTTTATTCCGTTTGATTGTCATATGCCATTTGCTTCTTTTTCTATTTTTGCGACTAGGACACCTCCACGTGGTGACGGTTTATTTCGGCTAAGTTCCTAGGTAAAAAAAATGCCGTCATGGCAAAAGTAGAGAAAGAGTTTACGATGCAGGGGAGGGAAACCCCAGTATCGACAACTGGTCAGGTTGGGAAAGCGGGACCGCGGGCGTCGTCATCATGCAACCGCAGCTCTAGTGAAGTGGGAAACTTGGCTTCCTAAGAGTATAGGGTTACAAGAAATTTGTACAACTGTGTAAATTATGCGAATTCCTTCTGTTTTGTTTGTAGTAAATTCGAGGTTCCGAAAAATCGAAAAAAATCAGAGATAAAATAAAAAATATTTATCTAAAATCTATATATAATAGGTTTAAGTATATTCATCAACCCTTCTTTATTATGATTATATTGTCATGTATTGAACAAGTGTTCTTTTCCTTGTGTAAAATATTTTCTAAAGTCTTCTTCTCTTTTTCTGTATGAGCTATCACTTGATACTAAATTGTCTTTTTCCATAATCGCCGCTAAATATTCTTCCCTACCATTAGATAGACCAAGATTTCTGATAACATTGTTAATTTTATCATTTCACCAAATATTGGGAGTTTTAGTTCTTATCGAACACTCACATTCACTATCTTCATATTCACTGTCATCTTCTTAACTTTCGGAACAATCAGTTTCCATTAACCTTTTTTTAGCATTAACTCCGGAAACATTTGAATTGCTAAAAAATAACACTCTTCGCCGATTCCAGGCTCTTTCCATATTGTTGAATTTTCATATTTTACTTTTTAACGTTTTTTTCAATTTGTCCAACATCTTATAACATATAATGCAAGGTACCATGGAAAACCTTTACCCACTATTTCCATACTATAACATTTTAGATAAATATTTTTTATTTTATCGTTGACTTTTTTTCGATATTTCGGAATATCAAATTTACTAAAAACAAGGCAAGAATTTTACACAAAGAACTTTAAACCAAGAACTCTAAATCTAACAAAACTTAAGGCAAAAACTTTGCATCAAGAACTCTAAATGTAACATAATCTAAGACAGGAACTTTACACAAAGAACTCTAAACTTTAATAGTTCTTGCCTTAGGAACTTAACAGTTCTTGTCTCAGGTTATGTTGGGTTAAGAATTCTTAGTTTAAAGTTCTTGGTTTAAAGCTCTTGCCTTAGGTTATGTTAGATTTACAGTTCTTGGTTTAAGCTTTTCATTTATTTGTTTTGGATTTTTCGGCATTTTTTAGGTGTTTTTTGAGGTTATGTCAAAATTCCTAACTGATCGGCAAAGTACGTATCGTTGTAGTGATCAGCTCATTTAAGCCTTTTATTTACTTGTTTGGGATTTTTCGGGCATTTTTAAGGTGTTTTTTTGAGGTTAGGAAAAATGCAAGAGCCAATCGGGCAAAACGAACATCAGATTCGTGTTCAGCAGATCAAAATGCATGGGAATACATAGGTCTGTCTTCTCGCACTCGACTTCTTTTTTTTTTTGTGTGTGCCGGTGTAATGAATTGTTGAAACAAATAATATTTTAGTAAAACTAATAAAAAAGTAATTATTGGAACTGAAAGAAAATTAAATTTTGAGAAGGTTTTACACAATTTTTTGTATAAATTGTTAGTTCTCAAGTTAACGACTTGAAAATTGCGATTTTAGCTTGAGAAAACAGATATTTCAAATGGTTTATATCAAATAACAAAATATATCACATCTAGAGAAAAAATGCTTAGCCTTAGCCTTAAGACCTAAAATAGGATTGAATTTGTATTTTTACAAATTTCCGTATGATTAAAAGCCTCAGAGATATAAAAGTTTAAAGTTGACTGTAAAATTGACGATTTTGTTATATCTGCGAATTCATAAATATTTATTAATTATTATTAATTAATGGCAGCTTTGTTTTAAAACCGCAAGTGCCCATAACATCTGTCTATTTTGAGATAACAGTATTTATCGACTTTTGTCAATGATTTTATCTCCCGTACTTCCTTACGGCCTGGTACTTTCACTTAAGTATAAATCTTTGTGTGATCTACACCTACCTTTGCTTCCTGTAATTACGGGTATATTTCTAGGTCTTGATCTGACATCAAATATAATAGGTTTCTGCACCCATGGAATAAAAAAATGTGTTCCTTCACCAATAACTTCTTTCTTAACTCCTGCGAATCTATCAAATATTACTGCTCTATGTCCACCATCAACTGTAAGTTATAAGTACTCTCCATTAGTCAACAGTATAAGATTGAATATTATGTTTACAAACATACTGTGTATTATGGATTGCCCAATAAGTATGGGGGTAGAGGTAATAATCATTATATATTTGTTTTATTATACAACATACATGTAGGTATGTACTAGACAATGTGTCCCAGGACGGGGTACTGCAATCTTGTAAACTTTCTTATTTTTGATTTGCCAAGAAAGTCATTCTTTATAAAAAGTTTTACTTGTCTTTGGAAGTCATACACAGTTGTTAAACTAAAGAGAAATGATACAGGGTATTCTAAAAATTAGAAAATATGAAATCGACTTTAAGCAAACTACCTTTTTTAGTAGAATGCTCGGCGCCCAGATATACGCATAAAAATAAGTTATGTGGGGGTTTCATTATTACAAGCTGATTTTTATGTAAAATCAATGATTATATACTGAGGTTTCAAAATCCCAAAGCCGTCAAAAAACGTCATCTTCAAAAGGGCATTAAAGTTAAAAAACGAGAGAAGCATATGGTGAGAGAAGAAAAATTGTGATTTTTTGGTATATTTTTCATAAAAGGTTTTGTAGAGGAAATATTTTATAATAATTTTCAAATTTTATGTTATACATTAGATCTTACGAGAGAACGAAACTTAAAACCGCAATATCTCGGTTTGAAATGTCTCAAAATTTAATTCAATTTAGACAACTTTTGAATCTCCATCGTATTATCTCCGAAATGAAAGCTCAAATCAAAATTTTGTACTTCTAAGAAAAATTTGCTTTATTCTTTCCGAACGTAATGGCATATGATTTATAGTCTTCCCACATCCTTCTACACCTTCCTGTTTCCCACTCATCGAGGGATGTTCTTTACCTGCTTTAAGGGTTGGTCTTGCTGTGCAAACTCAATACCGTTCACAGAATTCTCTTCTCTCAGATTAAAAAACTTCAGAGTGCAACTTTCCAGTCTTAAGTTTTTCGAACACTTCTTGTGAATTTGGGGGTGGTTTCCATCAGACGGGTACGGGCAAAGCAGTTGAGGGCTGTTCTGCACAGTGCACTGCGACCATTGCGCAGTAAAAAAAAAGAAAAATTTGCTTTCCCACACGGTCCTCAACCCCCGTCCAGCAGAGGGTAGTTTTCACCTCTCTAAGTGGTTGGTTTTTTGGCTGTGTTCACCCTCCACTATGTCTCCCTTGCATTCCCAAGAGCTTGTAAGCTAGAAGCTTTCATGATGCAGATCTATGTCCAGAAGGGTATAGAAGGGGTGTAGAAGGCATACCAACCCCTTCGGGCGGCGGGGAGTTGTCACGCCCTTGGCAATAATAAATAAGAGCACAAGGGTTACAAACTGCCCATTCATACTCCTTTCTGTAATGATACTGATATTCATAACTTTACCCCTATTTAAGGGATATTTTTGGCTCTGCACAAAAATTTATTTGACCTCGGATTCGGATTCCTCGTCGAAAAATACATAGGAATACCACGGTCAGTTATCCAGAACACACTCTTTTTTTTTGTGGGGCTGTGTAATACGATGGAGACACAAAAATTTTTTAAAGTGAGTTAACTTTGAGGCAGTTCAAACCGAGATATTGCGGTTTTAAGTTTAGTTCTCCTGTTAAGGTTCAATGTATAATATACTATTTGAAAATTATTTAAACATATTTCCGGTACAAAACCTTTTATGAAAAATATTTCAAAAAAATCGCAATTTATCTCTTCTTTGCCGCCATATGCTTAACTCATTTTTTGATCGTAATGCCCTTTTGAACATGACATTTTCTGACGGCTTCGAGATTTTGAAATATCAGTATATCATCAATTCCGCTTGTAACAAAGAAACCCCCACGGAAGTCACAATAAGCGTATTAATGCACTCTACTATTTTTACATTTTTATTAAAAATTTTATTCAACAAAGTTTTTCAATTACAAAGAAAAGCTTAAATATGGAGTTTAGTTGTGTTTCTTGTAAATAAACGTAGAAAGGAAAGAAATAACTTTAAGAAACAACTCATTTTACTCAGAAGATTATTTCGCAAACAAACAGACCTGTTTAAGTTAATCTGTTGATACTTCAGAATATTTAACTATACAACAGAAAATTAAAATGGTTCTGGTTTATGGAGAAGCTGGCAGGAGTCTTGATGATGCTGTCGATATCTACACTCAGCGTTTTCCAGATAAAAGTCGGTCACGTGCTTCATTTTATCGTACTGTCAAACAATTTACTACTGACGGAAATGTTCAGCCGAAAAAAAGACGTCAAGCAACAGTTACTGGAGAAAATAATGAAATTGCAATATTAGCTGCAGTGGCTGTTGATCCTCATGTTAGTACATGAGAAATAACTCGCGATTCCGGATTGTCCCAGAGCAGTGTTTGGAAAATTTTAAAACATTTATCATCCGTATCATGTGTCTTTACACCAAGATCTTCATAGTGTTGATTTCCAAAATTGGGTAACTTTTTGTCAGTGGGCACGTGAACAAATACAACACAACTCCAATTTTTTCGTTACGTATTGTTCTCCGACGAGTTGTTTTTTGCAAACCACGGAACGGTTAATTGACACAACATGCATACTGGAGCGTTGAAAATCCACACTCGCTTTGCCAAGTTGAATATTAGCTTCTTTGGACTGTCAACGTGTGGTGTGGAATAATTGACAACAAACTCATCGGCCCCCACATTATTGAGGGCAACTTGGTCAAATGTACCGAGGCATTTTGCAAAATGAACTGCCAACATTACTTGAAGACTTGAGCTTAGAAGTGCGACTGAACATGTCGTTTCAACATGCATAGCACACTATTCGGTTGTAGCATGTGAATTACTTGATTGTGATTTCAATGATCGCTGGATCGGTAGAGCTGGTCCGGTAAATTGGCCAGCTAGATCTCCAGATCTTACTTCGCCAGGTTTCTTTTTGTGCGACTATCTCAAAGACAAAGTTTACAAACAAGTACCAACAACACGTGGGAATATGATTGAGCGAATCAGAAATGCTTGTGCCGAAATTCAAGCAGACACACTTCTCAGTTGTGTACAGTCATTTCAAATGTGGATTAATAAATGCATTGAAGTCGAGGGCCACCATTTTGAGCACTTACTTTAATTGAAAGATGATGAGGCAAATGGACTCACATAAATCAAGCACCCTGATAGGTGAGAGGCGCGACTCACGTTAGTCAAGCATCCCGAAGGGAACAGAAAACTACTATGTCCACGTTGTTGTTCCTGGGTTACGCTAAAAATAGTTTATTCACTAGCCATTTACATTTCTACAGGTAAGAATATACCAGTTATTCGCAATTTGCAAAATGAATAAACTTTTTTGATGACGAATATTGACTATTTATAATGAAAACGTGGTATTTTTTATTGCAAACTTATTGCAGAACTATATGCATAGGTTCTCAGTGGGAGAAATAAAAAAAAATTCGTCGATTACTATCATGAATCGAAAAAAAATGTTTCAGACAAGTCCTACGTATTTTTAACCCTAGAATCCGAATCTGCAATAAAAAAATAGGGGCTCCTATTTAAGATTTCAAAGTAACCCCCCGCCCGACCTACAAGGAGGGGGTATTTCCTCCACGGAATGATTAAATTTAGATTATGGACATTTTTTTTGTAGAGTGCGTATTATTCGAGATATCTGAAAGTTTCAGGTAAAAAAATCACTCGGTAGATAAACTTGAACATTATAGCATCTACATATTGGCATATATATTATTTTATACAACAGAGGTTTGTCGCTGTTGACCTTCCATGTACAAAATCATGCTGACTTGGTGTAAGCTGCTCTCGTACTTGAGAATAAAATGGTTTGTGCAAATCTATCCTAAACACTTTAGCAAAGGTACAGAAAATATATATTTTGTACCCACTAACTTGTCAAAATAGAATTATGTATATAACAAACAATAAATAAATCTACACAATTCCTAAATCTGATATAGAGCAACTTTGCACATTACACTTTTATTTCTCCGAATTGAATGTACTGCAATCGATTTATTCCGAACAAAAGAAAAGGTAAACAATTTTACAAAAAGTAAGTAGATACCGTGCGTGTAGCTGAGCGCTAGGCATAGGAAGTAAAATTACAACATCGCGCGTGCCAGCTGGCTGAAATGAAATAACAAAGCTGGGATGCTCCACTCGACGGAGGAATTTACGGCAACTGTGTTGTCATATCCATCGCGCTACGTGAATGTACATGCCTAATGGGAAATTACACGCACAATATATCAATGACTCGTATTTTACTAGAATGCAAAGATATTTTTTCTAAATATTGCATAAGATCTTCATAACGATATGAAATTAAAAAAGTATTCCTGAAGATAACAAAAATGGTGATTTCTTAAATGTACCTGAGTAGATACTGATATGTATTTCAGTCACCCATTTTTAGTATTATGGCAACAAAAAATTTGCATTTCTGCGAGGTAAATTTCCATTATGGGCATATTTTTGCCAAAATGTTTAAACACTGATGAGTTTTATTTTGTTTTTGTTTTAAACTAAATGCATCTCGAAATGCATTTTGTAAATAAATGTAAAGAGTGGTAATGTGTCGTGCACTTCTTGCCACATAGGCTTAGATTTCCTATCGTTTTTGCTGATTTACATCATCATTCACTAATTTGAATACATTTTTATCAAATAAATTCGTTCAGACCTAACTTGCACTGAAATTTTAAAAAACAGATTACATCAAAAGTCAAAAGCTATTCGCCAGAGGGCTCTAAGGAAAATACTAGTAACATAAATATACCTTCCGACAAATAGCGTCGCGGTCAGTGAAAATCATCTATTGCCTGGAACAAATTCAATTACACCTTCTTGCATCATCGTGTATGAACTGTAATACATCGTATTATTAAATAGTGCACCAGGAATATTAATATGTAAAGATTTATGCAATAGCTCGCTGGCCCCATAATTAACCTTTAGCCTGTTACTCACCATTATATAGAGCTGAATTTACAACACCTCCAACAAGTGCAACACCTAAACCGAATTGCCCAATCCGATTAAATAACTGTGCCGCTGACATTTTTGCCTAAAAAATAAAGTTATACAGAATAATGCAAAGCCATTACACAAGCTTAGGTTAAGTATCGGCATGATAACTACGAAAGTCCAATTACGTAATAAACAAGATTACTATTTATAAAAATATCAAATACCTGAAGTTATGGCCAAGGAGCACAAAAATTTACTATAATAAATATATATAACTGCTCAAAATATTAACAATATATAAAAAATGTCGGCTTTCGGCAATGGCAATGCTTTCTCCGGCTTCTTCTTCTCACATTGACACGTGACAGTGACAGGGTGGAAATTTTGAGAGTTGTCTACATTGTTGTCTGAAATTGTGTTTTGTTAAGGCCGCTACACAGAAAGGCCGATTCTCACTATGAACAAATCACGGTCCAGTCGAAATATCTCTTCCATTGTGTCATACTGTACTTGCTAACTCTATAAAATCTTCATCGTTAATGAAATCTACAAATCTTGTCATAACTATGATCTATCTATATATAGTTGCAAATTTTTCTGATTAGGTTAACTAAACGAATCAACTTGATTAGCAAGAAGTTAAACCACCGTTTAACACTTGATCCTATGGTGAACCATGTACATAACCATTTCAAACAGCAATTTGTAGAAGAACTTGTTGATCTTTTATTAAAGTGTTAGTGAAATAGGAAGAAGTAGATTCGGTATGAACTCAGTGTCAAATTCAGACAGAAGAAGATGAAGAATTAAATGGGAACTACTATAAATGTGCCAAATTTAGACAGAAGAAGATGACGAATCAGGTGGGAACTACTATAACCGTTCCACATTTATATAGAAGAAGAAGAATCAAATTAGGAACTACTAACACCTCCAGAGTGTTAGAGAAGTAGGAAGAAGTAGATTTTTGCGCGTACTACTATAACCATGCCAAATTCAAATAGAAGAAGAATCAAGTGGTAACTACTAACCATTGCAATATGTTAGAGAAATAGGAAGAAGTAGACTTCGATGCGAACTACTACAACTGTGCCCAATTTGTTAGGTGTCGGATACCTCAGTATGTATAAGGTGGGACGATGTTCTCTGTGCCTGTCAGCAGCAGTCACGCGCGTATATAACGCTTTGGAATTATACGCTATATTGTGAAATTAAATATTTTAAATGTGATATATAAATGAAATACATTTTCCATTTTGACATTGTGAGCTTATATGAAATAAAACAATTTAATAGTTAATGGAACGAGGTACGATTAATATAGGTACGGCGGGGGTTTTGGGTTCAAATCAAAAGGTGGTGTGGGTTTTTTTTGTGTTATATAACTGTATTGAAAGTTTTAATACGCTGTATTAAAGTTATCTATAGTTGCTTAGATTAGTATTGCTTTTTTTTTATTGTATTATAATATAGTTGTATTTTATATTAAATAAGAGTCTTTGAAATGACCAATGAATCGGACTTTTTGATAATTTTGAAAGTTTAGAAAGCTATGTACCTATACTGCCGTGCTAAAATCAAACGACGTATCTACTGGCGACAAAGAATCGAGAAATTTAGCATCAAAGTTTTTTTTATAGTTCTTGGTAAATTACAACACATGTTATATAATCGAGATGATTTCCTATGTAAAGTGACGTAAAAAATCGACTAGACATGTTAGGTTTAAAAAAAAGTTAAAAGTTTATACCAAAAAATCAGATACTGCTTTTATTGTTAAAAATATATTTGTACATGCTAAAGCACAATGCGGTATCTACATTATATTGACTTAAAACGCAGATGGGGTATTATTCTAACTTAGCATTCCCAGGAAAATAACACATGATAACAAAAACATTCCACAATGTTAATTTACTTTTAATTTTTATCACCAATAACTGACACGACATGTAAACATTTTGAAGAACATAGAGCAACTAACTAGAAATGAAGCGCGCAATTAGCAACGTTTCCTAATCGAAAAGGCTGGAACTAGAGCATACTAGAAACAAATGCGGCATATGCACTTTCTCACACGTAGTTACTGTGTTTTCAACTAGTAGCATGCAGATACCATATTTGTACTTAGGAAAGCCAGGGCCTCTATTCTTGACCGTGATAGAATAGAACGATCCCCGGGGAGCGTTCCCCGGATTTGTTCTACTGCCATTCTATTGCAAGCATTAAACTGTATTCTTGAACAGAAAGGAGGGAACAAAATATTAGGGAATGAACCGCAGCGTTGCCAAACTTATTCACCAATCATAGACGAGCAATTTCTGTCATGTCTGACAATCGACATCGGTTATCTGCATAACCATCATAGTTCATAACAATAACAATAATATTAACAATCATATTCAAAGACCCGCAGAGCTGCTAGAACCTGAAAATGAAGCAGTGTTTTGAAAGATTCGGTGTAATAAAAAATAAGCGGCAATATAATTATTATATTTTGAAAAGAGATGAGAATGTCATATGTGCCGGGGTACCAATATGTCTTGTTAAGAACAGAGTTGAGCCCAAAGTAGGTATTATTATTTGAAAAATAATGCTTACCCTATAAGACCACAAAACCCCAATAATATTATCATCAACGACGAGGAAATAATATGGAATCCTGCATACAGTGCAATTAAATATCTAAGAGTATACTTTTAGATAAACGACTAACATGGAGTTACCACATTAATAAAAAACTTAATGATGGTTACGCAAGGTTATCAATGCTATATCCCATTATTAATAGAAAATCGAAGCTCAGAGTTAAGTGCACAACATTAATATATAAATCGATCTTAAGACCATCGGTGACTTACAGCTGTGTGATAAGGGGAACTGCTAGCAAAACTAATATTAAAAAGGTGCAAACATTTCAAAATAAAGTGTTGGGATCTGCTATAAATGCCCATTGGCTTATAAGAAACAGTCAAATCCATCGAGAGCTTGACGTGCCACAAACTGAAAACTTTATGAAATCATGTGCTAAGACATTTTTCAAAACTATAAACAACTGTGCAAGTGCCAAAAATTTAAACCTAAATGAAAAGACTTGTAATAATAGGTTAAGAAAAATACTACCACAAGATATCTTACTTCTAGTAGCGATTCCGATTGATATTATCAATATTCTTCTATTGTTATGTTAAACCAAATATTTTGTTTCTGTTCTTTATTTTATTTTCAATTGTTATCTATTGTCTTACTACACACTACCATGTATAACATTAATTTGTAGATCTGGTATTTTTAAATAAACAAAAAAAAAATAATGCTACCTATTATTACTTAAAATATATTTTGTACATAGTTTGTACAGACAGGGAAGATTTTTATTTATTTAATGTCGGCCTATTTCCGCTACCAGGGCCTATCACCTATGCCAGGAGACGGGCTACCCCCATCCTGGAAATTTTGTCGAACCTCTTCTCGTAAGAAGAGTAGGGATCTTTTACTTGCCTAACATTTAATAGACAAGGGACCGACTGCTTTACATCTCTAAGATATCTATTAAATCCTGGCAAACGGGCTTAGTCAGACAGAACAATGTCATAAATTTTTCATTTGATAATAAAAACTGATCTCTGAGGAAGAATCTCTCTCAACCTCTAGGAGTTCTTGAGAATCGTTCACGTTGTGGATTATTTCGTCCCAATATATTACTTCAGGCAGATTCATCTTCATATATTAAGCCCAAAATCACAAGAATATTAATCAAAAGTGAAATAAAACATTTAGTTTTTGACAACATTCACTTTTCTAGGTTAGAAAAACAGAAAATGGCGGCATTCCCCGACTGTTCCCTGAAAATAACCAAGAGAAGCATCGGGGATCAGTTTTTGATAGAAGCGACGATAGAAATAAGTTCAAGAATACGGTTTTGTGAATTTCAATAGAGACACGCCCACTTTCTCTCGATTGTTCTATTCTACCACGGTCAATAAACGATACGGTTACATCAATCAGCAGCTTTAGGACGAGAGAGACGCGGGGAGCGGGAAATCGAATGAAAGAGACAGACATATCTGATTTCCGTGCAGAAGACAGAGACAGAGATTCCGGTAGGGTCTACAGCCTACGTCACTTGTAGACACTACAAGCATCTTTGTCTCTGTCTTTTGCACGGAAATCAGATATGTCTGTCTCTTTCATTCTATTTCCCGCCCCCCGCGTCTCTCTCGCCTACAAGCTGCTGATTGAGACAACCGTAGGGTTTAATGACCGTGCTATTCTACTGCCGTCAAGAATAGAGACCCAGAAGCATAGATAAAATATATCATAGAAAAAATATATATATTATTATATAGATATTTATCTTATACGGCGAAGGTCAAACAGTGTTTAGTACCTGGTACCACGCACTTGTCGCTTCAATCGCTTGCGCGGTTTCGGGATTTGAATTTGATTTTGACATTTGTTCTATGTTGACAGGTTGACATTATTTACATTTCTCGTAAGTGTTTTACTCTCGGTGTTACATTGGTGTTCATTGCTAAAAAAATAAAATATCTTCTATAATGGTGTTTAAGTTTTGTGTTTCTTCTTGTTATAATGCATATAAACAAACTGTAATGCATCGATTCCCATGTTTAGATGAAGAGGTAAGGTTATATTTTTGTAGCAATCTTCTAGCATAGGCAATAGTTGAACTTCGGAGTTGTCATAAACGGCAGAAATAGTAATATAAAACCGCTGCCCAAGGAATCACTACTTCCACATCCGGATTTTTTATCCAAGTCACACAACGAAAAAATTTTGTATCTGGAAATAATTGTTTATGGAACTTTAATAATATAATATTTGAAATCCTCTACCCCAAAAACCCATAAAACGAGACCCCACATCGGTAGTGGGGTGGGGGTGGTGACAGGGGGTGGGAGTGGGGGGTGGAAAAAGTAAAAAAAAAATTTGAGGTTTCTGGTTCTTGTACACACACTAAATCACATTTTTTTTTTCATCCCCTTTAATAATGGGGTGGGGGTGGTAATGGGGGTGGCTAATGCCAATTTTTTTTTTGAGACCTTAGCTTCTCTTGTCTATACTAAATATCAATTTTATGAACTCTTATCTGCTTGATTTACCTATTTACTCCAAATTTACCCCAATTTACCCCCCAACCCTTCGACGAAACAAGATGAAAATATAATCTAGTTCTAGATCTCGTTAAAGTACATATGTGTACCAAATTTCAAGTCAATATCTCAAACGGTTCCAGAGTAAACGTGCGCACAAAAAAAGTTACAGACCGACAGACAGACCGACAGACAGAAAATTTTTTTTCGCTCAAACTTGAAATCTCTACGTTTCATGACATTCTAAGCCTATTTGAACAATAAAAATTTTTAAAAATTTTTTTGTCGTTACTATACTTCCACTGGATGTGGAAGTAAAAAAACATAATCTATAATATATATTTTTTAAATCACTCTGTATGCGTGTTTAAAGCCCTTAAAAATGTCTACAATTTTATGTGCTCAACATGGTCATCGCTTAAAAAATAAGAAAGTACACAGTATATTAATTTGTTACAATTAATTTCAGGGCTGAAAGATTTACTGGAGGCCGAGGGCACTGCAGATTTTCTTCTATTTATTTATAGACAAATTATTTGATAGTGTCAATTAAAAGGGAAATAAATAAGAAGTGCTGTGAAAGAAAACTCGGATCGTATTGAATTTTGGTATGAAGCAGTCAAAATGTTACGAAATATAAAATTCCATAAAGAAAATAAACAATCAGTTCCCCCTTCGATTAAAAATTGGATCCATACTTTAAAGGGTTTTATTTACTTTTTAACATAGAAGACTTGTACCAAACATAATAATATCTGAAATATTTATTAATTATTTCTTAGATTTTTATATACATGTATTTACTAAAAATGTAAACAATTCCTTAAAAGGACTAGATACATAAACCTAAACTTTTTTATAACAAAATTAGATTAATGGAGTGTAATAGGTTTGTAAAAAATATAAAAAACACAAAAAATAATTTATTTTCATGTATGTATTAGTTAGCTAATAAAATATATTACACGGTTAGTGTTGTTTTTTTTTTATTATTATAAAATACACAGTGAAATTTAAGGATATAAGGTTTTCAAAGTTTCCCGCTATTAATTTAGTACGGTACCACCCACAAAGCGCTGCATGCAAACTGTCATAGAATTATTAACAGGAAGATAACCATCTATATAATAATATATATATTTTATCTATGTATATATATTTTTTCTATGCCCAGAAGTCTTGTGAAGATACGACAAAATGTGTAACGTTTTTTAATATAACTAATGTAGATACAGCTTTTTACTTTAGTAAATAGATAGAATAAAATGTTAATATACCAAAACCATTAAAAACCCGATTTCGGATATCTTTGTAGATACGGCCTTTGATTTTGGCACGGCAGTATATAGACTTACGGTTTTTTTTTCTACTTGAAAGACATTAAAGAAAACTAGTTAGTCGCATTATTTATGACTAGTTAGATTGTTAAAGCCTAGAACCACGTCCATTCTTCTAGTCTTTAGCACAGAGTAGTCTTTAGGTTGTTCAGAACAAAATGAAAGGAAAGCCCTCACCTCCTGAACCTTGTCGTTGACACCTCGTTGTCGCCACAGTTTAAAAATATACAGTTGGGTCACTTCCCCTCATTTTTGTCCAAGACCCCCCACTCACGCTATCGACGCGTGGACTACACTCAGTAGCAACGGTGGTTTGTTGATACCGTGTTTCTAACCTAAACGCAAAATTAGGTTATTATTTTATTTTGAATGCAAATAGTTAGAAACAGTTGTAAAAACCAACACTGATACTGATAGAAAATATCATTCTGCTCCCTGGTTGTTCAAGCAGTACCTGTGCTAGAGTGATCGTTTAATTTTTTCCCGTTTTCCTAAAGTTGAACCAAGGTAAGTTAAAGTCACCAATAATAATTTTTTTCGTGTTCTTTATCGAATTTTGTGTTGAATGGACACTTTTTCAATAATTGTGCCGCCCAGTACTCGTGTCAGCATTGATAATTTTTGTATCGATTTCTTCTAATTTAGTTAATAAGAGTCAAATAATAACAGCTACACGTTTTGCTATTTAAAGACCTGTAGGTAAATAGAAAAGCAAATGTTTTTCATATAATTTTGTAGCCACACTTTTTAGTATTAAAAGAAGAAGTTTTTTACTTTGAACAGAAAATTTTATATATGTAGTTTAAATTCATCGATCATATTCAATGATCATGTCGTGAAGTGCATGGTTTGATGTAGATACTTTGACACATTTGAAAGCAGTAGTTGTTTGTTGGATAAACTGTGTTATATATATTTTATTAATATAATTTAATATTTGCCAGGTTACTTGAAACAATTCGTAGATAAATCTGAAGATAATAAATACAGTTCAGAAAAATGCTGTGTTCAACAATTTGGGTATGCAGTGTGCATTTCAAAAACAAGTATGCAAGACGATTCATATAAAAATGATGCATTACCCTCATTGTTTCGTCGTTAAATAAATATAAAAATATTTGATGTTTTTGATGAGCACGATTATTTATTTCATAAGTATGTAGTAAAAAATAGAAAAAAATCATTATTCAGTTTGTAAAATATAGTTGTTATAATTTTCGTTTTTTAGAGAATTCATTTGTTCAAAATTTGCAATATAAATATAAATAAAAAAGGTGAACTACAATAATTTTTAGATAAAAAATCATTTCGCTTTGTATTCTTATTTTCTGTTTGTTAGTTACCTACTTAGGAACATATTTTTATTAAAAATAATGTTTTATTTTACAGAGTAATCCATACAAAGTAAGGATGACCATCGTCTAATAACCTCAACGTCTCGTTTAGAAGATATAAGCCATCAAGTGTTGTTTTACTTTAGTAATAGGTACCGCAACTTGCTTTATCATCACTTGCAATTTATACTCTCGTCTTTTTTATTGCATTTGTCACGTATGTAGGTAAATATAAATAGAAATATTTTTAAAATGTGTTATATTCTTAATTTTAATAAAATAGTCGTAATATTTAATTGAAAAAAAAAATACAAACTCCTGATTGTTAAGTTTCATAATACTTTATATACTTTATGTTCATATTTATTGATGGTTTCTCACTGTATTATATTATTATATATCCATCTATTATATTTTTCTTACTTATTTTGTTAATCATTAGCAAATATAGAATTAATCTGTTATTAAATAATGTTTATAATATATTTATTGGAAATTTATATGTGATTATAGTTTTCAATAGTTATTTATCTAACCCCGCTATGAAATATCAAATTTTAAATGCATTTTTGACGTTATGAAATGTCACATTTTTCATAACTGTCAGTTTCCAGTTTCATTACATAACTAGTGATGTAATGATTTTTTTTTGCCTATTTTAAAGCGGGATTAGATAAAATTTTGTAACGTTATGCAAAAGTAATTTTATTTGGCTCATGTAATTTGCAAAACTCGCTCTCTGCGCTCGCTTGTTTTGGCAAATATTACATTCGTCAAATAAAATTAGTCTCTTTATAACTGGTTACGTAAATAACTATTATGTAACCAGTTATGAAAATTAATTTTTCATAACGTGTTAAGTACAAAATTTTATCTAATCGCACTTTAAAATAGAAAGGAAATGACAGAAATCAATACGTAAAAATTCATTACATCATTAGTTCAGTAATGAAATTGGAAACTGACAATTATGAAAAATGTGACGTTTCATAACGTCAAAAATGCATTTAAAATTTGACATTTCATAACGGGGGAGGAAATACAAATATTTTGAATAAAAATTTATTTACTTATTTAAAAGATGTTTTCTTAACAAATTTTTTAGGTCCTACTCTTAAAAAAAAACACTCAGATTTTACTTACTTTATTTTATAAATTATTTTGTTAACAAATAATTAATAAAATAACATACCAGCATAAATTTACTTAAATCTCAAAATACATAATTTTTTCCGTGCAAATTATTAAATAAATAAAAAATAACTAAGTCTAAAACATTATACATTTATGTTTGTTTGTTTAAAAAGCAAATTCTTATTTAATTTTAATTAACTAGCTATAAATCTACAATGTTTTATGTATAACCTACCATTAAACAAATTTGTGTGATTAAGGAATATTAGGAAAGTAACACAAGGTATCATTACTGTAATAAGTTACAATTAGAAACTAATACAACAGTAAATTTACTTAAATTTTTTTTTTCAAAAGATACCTATAACATTATTTTGTTATTACTATAAGTACAAAACATGTATTTAAAATCATAGATATGTCTCATCTTTCTCTTCGATTGCAGGCAGTATGCTCGTTTCTGAATATTTATTTTCTGAGGAATTTTTTGTCGAAACAGCATGATTTAATGATATGTTAATTGCTTCTATTATCTTAGTTGAGAAGCATAAAGAATCCTTCTCAACTGAAATATTACTTAAATTGTTCACAATATTCCTATGTACTGTACCATTTAATTCAACATTGCAATTTCTTCTATAGGCATATTTTTCCCTAATAAATTATTCGAGATTTATTTTTGTGATCTGAAATATAGCTGCCCTTCCACCTTTCGCACTTTGCCTATGCTCTCATCGTCATAAAAATTTTCTTCATGTCCTCCGACTCCATTCATCATGAACCCAAAATGTCCCAGCGTGCTGATAAATCTGTAATATATTCCAACAGTAGTAAGAAAAATGAACAATTATATAATTATAATGTTACATAACTAACTAAAAATAGATCTGTTTTGAATTTGACAAAATACACGAAGGATTATTTAGAGTTTAACAATGAATTTTTGTGAATGTTGCAAATTACCCTCAACTGATTGTTAATTTTGAAATGAAGCACCCAAACCGAAAGGTTTATCCCTATGCAATATGGTGTACAGACATCGTCAATTAAGTACTTAAGAGGAAACATGTCCACATAAATTAGACCATGAATATCTTGTAGTACAGATATGAAATATCGGTATTGTAGTGCAGTGGGCCAAAGCGCATAGGAGAAGAGCACACTTGGCCACACGGTTTCTCGTGTACTGGGTTTGATTCCCAGTTCCGATGCTTGCAATGTCGGTGGGTAATGGCTTTGGACTTGAGAGTTGTGTATATATGTATGTATATGTTTTATGCTTAATACTCAAAAAAATAGGAGGAAAATATAAAAAAACACTAGACCAATTAGACTATGAAGCACCGAAATTACCTGGAGAATGAGATACCATAAAAAAAATTCCAGCGGTTGACTCTTTACCAAAGATGATTTTATGCTACTCCTAATATCTACCAAATGATGGCATAAGTCCATGAGATACTATTCAAAATAAAGACCAGGGATAAATAATTTTTAAAAACGTGATGAATTTTGTTGAGCTGCGATTTATCTTATATATTATAGAAAGGGCAAAACATCAATATTTTTTTGGTCAATTTATATGTAAATCTAATTTTAATATTAATATATAAAATACTCCCATTACCAGATATTTTTGTACAATACACATACCTGGTCAACATTTCTTATTGCTTCCATTATTCTTTAAGTAAGAATTTAGCCTTCGACTTTATGATATGATTTAAACTTCTGCAACAAAAAAAATATTAAGATACGATTTGTTATGTCAAAATAGTGGTTTATTTAGAGAATATTATTTAGGTATTATGCAAATCACAACTTACACACTTTTTTATTTATTCTCTAATCATGATAAAAGCAAATAAATAAAAAATAATTAATGACAAAAAGTGGTTTATTTATTTATCCATTAATAATAAAACTACAAGTTCTTAAATTATTTAAGAATAAATTTAATAACATACCTGGTATAAGCTCAGTTTCCAATACAATTTTTAGAGCCTACGAATTTCATTAATATTGTTTGATTCTTGCCTTTATAGTGTACGTTATGTAGCAACATGAGAATGTTTGTTGTTTTAAATATTCAAATTATTTGCATTTTGTATTCTGATTATTACAACATAACCAACAAATTTGACAAGCCATAGTGACATTTCACCACAGGTCTAGCACCTCTAGTTGCTCGATTTTAAAATTGGCGCGTTCCCCTACATGCGCGTGGACTACACTCACTCGTCCTGGACTAGACATAAAAAATCAAACTAAGATCCACTGAAGTCCGTAATGAAAAAATAGAGTGGGTATACTGTATATTCCTCTACTGTGTTGTCGCTGACCCTGAACCGGTGAGAAAATAATAACATAACCTTAGTATTTTTTATAGTATTTATGTATAAATACCAAATAAGTTTGAGATTTTGATTTTTTTCAAAAGTAGGAGAAAATATTGAAAATGTACGATAGTGACGAAGAATGGAACTTATCATCTGGTCACTTTTTAACTAAATTCGTAAAAAATAATAAAAACAATAATTCGAGTAATCAGCAGCCACCAAGAAAATTTCCTTTGGGGTCGAAACAAATACTACAGAGTAGTGTTGACCCTAAATGCCTTTATACGTTTTCAAAAAAAATTGTAAGAATTGAATATCCCGGACAGGTGAAGAATGCAGCTAAAGCTATTGAAACACTTGGTGGGATCCATGGAATTCAATTGGTTTGTTTACTTTGTTTACATATTTATAATAAAGAGTTATCGTATCTAATTTGGCGCTCTGCAAAATTAGTTATTGCATTGCACGTAGTGATTATTGACGTGAACTCTCTACTGACAACTCAACTGAAACTAACCTAATCAGTCACTTTCAACAGTTTGGTAAACGTCTTTAAAATACCAGGTATAGTTGAAAAATTTTTTATAGTGAGAAAGTTTCTGACGTTCTGAGGGGAGAGACGAATAAATAGGGCGGGAAACAGATGTCCCGATGTCGGTCATTGAATGTCGGCATCTTACGTAGCGGTAGGAGTGACTTAACAGTCTAACGGTTTTGACTTCAGGACCGCGGTCGGCTGATGTGTTTGTACAGTAAGTATGTGGCAGTATAATTCAATAATTACTTTTATATTTCTTTGTTTGGTAATATGGCTTGGGTCCCATGACTCAATACTAAGATATGGCCAATCTAAATTTCAGAAGCCGCGGCTGACAAATACCTACAATGAATAAGTAAACGAGCGAAACAATACAGTTAAATCCGGTTCTGCGTTCTGCACTTCTTGCCTCTCGACAACACCGCCTACTCACAATACTAACACTATTCCGATTATTTCAACTATATATTGCTTTCTTGTTCTTTTAGATATAATTATATGCAGGCAATTATAAGAAATTCTATTTTATTATCAATCCCATCTATAAAGGGAGGTAGATGATCGATCAAATTTTCGGCCGATGTCTCTACCCACAACATTGTCAAAAATATTTTTACAATTAATTATTTTTTATTTATTTGCTTTTATCATGATTAGAGAATATTATTTAGGTATTATGCAAATCACAACTTACACACTTTTTTATTTATTATGAAAATACCTACTTTCTGTATATTGTTGCCCTAATCTGGGCACGCTAATATACTAGATAGGTAAATACTTTAAAACACTTATTATTGGAGAACCAATCAAAACAACTACTCTCCTAGCTAATACTGACGAAGTATTGAATTACATGATGGGATTCTTAGCATTTTAAAGAAAAAAAATATTGAAAATACTTAAATCATTTATTTACATTTAGTCATTCACACTTTTTTTTTAATTTAATATGAAATTATCTACTTTCTGTATATTGGTACCTTAACCGGGTCACGCTAATATACTACTTAGGAAAATACTTTAAAACACTCATTATTGGAAAACCAATCAAAACAACTACTCTTCTAGCTAATACTGATGAAGTATTGAATTACATGATAGGATTCCTGGCATTTTAAGGTAAAAAAAATATATTGAAAATACTTAAATTATTTATTGAAATTCAGTCATTCACAACAATTATTATTGAACCTTACATTCTACTTCAACTCTAGAAAAGTTGTACAAGTTTTTTCGAACTCGTTAGTTCTCATCAATAGAGTATAGAAACATTCATTCATTATTTACAAGCCTATTCTTGATTTATTTTTACAATTAATCATTTTTTATTTATTTGCTTTTATCATGATTAGAGAATATTATTTAGGTATTATGCAAATCACAACTTACACACTTTTTTATTTATTATGAAAATACCTACTTTCTGTAGATAATTTCATATTAAATAAAAAAAAAAAGTGTGAATGACTAAATGTAAATAAATAATTTAAGTATTTTCAATATTTTTTTCTTTAAAATGCTAAGAATCCCATCATGTAATTCAATACTTCGTCAGTATTAGCTAGGAGAGTAGTTGTTTTGATTGGTTCTCCAATAATAAGTGTTTTAAAGTATTTACCTATCTAGTATGTTAGCGTGCCCAGATTAAGGCAACAATATACAGAAAGTAGGTATTTTCATAATAAATAAAAAACCGCTGCCCAAGGAATCACTACTTCCACACACAATTTTGTATCTGGAAATAATTGTTTATGGAACATTAATAATATAATATTTGAAATCCTCTACCCCAAAAACCCATAAAACGATACCCCACATCGGTAGTGGGGTGGGGGTGGTGATAGGGGGTGGGATTGGGGGGTGGATAAAGTAAAAAAATATTTTGACGTTTCTGGTTCTTGTACACACACTAAATCACATTTTTTTTTTCATCCCCTTTAATAATGGGGTGGGGGTGGTAATGGGGGTGGCCAATGCCAAAATTTTGTTTGAGACCTTAGCTTCTCTTGTATATACTAAATACCAATTTTATGGACTCCTACCTGCTTGATTTACCTATTTTCCCCAAATTTACCCCAATTTACCCCCCAACCCTTCGACGGAACAAGATGAAAATATAATCTAGTTCTAGATCTCGTTAAAGTATATATGTGTACCAAATTTCAAGTCAATATCTCAAACGGTTCCAGAGTAAACGTGCGCACAAAAAAAGTTACAGACCGACAGACAGAAATTTTTTTTGCTCAAACTTGAAATCTCGACGTTTCATGACATTCTAAGCCTATTTGAACAATAAAAATTTTTAAAAATTTTTTTGTCGTTACTATACTTCCACTGGATGTGGAAGTAAAAGTGTGTAAGTTGTGATTTGCATAGTACCTAAATAATATTCTCTAATTGTCAAAAATAATCGAAAAACTAGTCAAAACAGGAATGCTGAAATTCTTAGACGAACATAATATATATAAAATAAAAGTCAGTTCGAATTCCAAAACTCAAAAAATACCTCTGATGCCATTCATACATTTTTAGAAAAAATGTATCTTAATTTAAAGGCGTGGCTGAGGGAGCAGTGTGTTGCTTTTCAAAAGCCTTCAATAGCGTAAATCATGAAGTACTGCTTCAGAAGCTATGGTGTTATTTTTTTAGAGGTGTATCATTTAATTGGATTAAATCCTACCTTTCACAGTGTAGTCAAGCTGTTAAAACTCTCGGCAAGGTATCATATGTAGCAGACAATAACTGTGGCATGTCTCAAGGATCTGTGCTTCGGCCAGTTATATTTTTGTTATATATAAGCGGAGATAACACCAATCACAAAGTTTCATCGGTAAAGCTGAAGTGGGGCGAAGGGTAGGCAGTGTGGCTATTATAGGGCATCTACACGCGACGTCACAGTTAACCTCAAAAATATGTGTTTCTTAAGATTTAAGAGTATTACGCAGCTATTATTAAACTTTCTGCCTGGTTCCGGTATTTTCAACTAAAATTTAATTCAGTGTAATGCTTATGAAGTTCTAAATACATTGTCCTAATAAAATAGGACTCTTTTTGTAGGTTTATTTATTTATTTAAAAATTCCACATAGATCATTATACAATGACATGAGTTCGTCGATAAGTGAATTAATATAGAAAGTAAAATGAGAACATATAAAACTTGCAACTACACATATAAATATATATAAAAAAGACTTAATAAGAGAGGGACACAGAAAAGAAAAAACCTGTACTGTGCCAGCACAGAGCAACCCTGAGAATCACGAATAATGACAAGACTATTAAGGAGAATAAAAAGAAGTACAATTTAATTCAGATCACTGGTAAAATATTCATTCAAGCAAAAGCTATGTCTTAAGAGTAGAGTTTTGATTTCTTTCTAACCTGTAATTAGCAGTCTATTTTTATTAATCAATAATATTGAAAAATTATTTACGTAAATTTTTAAATATTTTCTTGGAGCCAGTACGGCTCCAAGCTAAAAATGCGTATACAAACATTAAAAATGAGAATAAACTTGAAAAACTTAAAATTTAAGGTTTTGTTGGTTACATGATGCAGATGCTGCTGTAGGTGGCACCATCTATTAAAAAGCACTGTACTACTAAAAGTTTTGATTTAGAAAAAACAGTTTTTAGACAAACAGCTGGTGTTATTAAACTGAAAAAAAGATATTCTTGTAAGTAAATGAATACTACACTTCTATTGAAGAAATTTTTTAGCTAAAATTTGTTTATTACGAAGATTTCTCTTCACACTTCGTCTAACCCGATAGTCAGACCACTTTTTTTGTGGGTCTGTGTAATTAACGAATTACTCAATAGTCGTAAACAGTTTTTATAATTTTTGACCTTATTCTACATGTTCCTATTGTATGTATATTAATTCTTTTTTTTATGTTTTAGGCAGTTGCAAATCATCGAAATAAATTGGATTTTTATTTTCATCCAGCGAATAGATATAGTAAACCATGCAATGCTGACAGAGATCTAAGTCCTGGTGTTTTAATAAAAGTAAAAAAGGCCACTCCTCACCCAGAAAGTGCCAAAGATGAAGCAGGACAATCAGATGTGAAGTATCAATATGAAATTATAGGAATTACTTCTCTGAATTTTAAATTCAATCGTAAGTACATTTATTATATAATATACAGGGTGCAATTAGTTTCATGTTATTAAAAAAAACTGGTGGTGGGGAATCACTAGACAAACTAATTATTTAGTATTTATTTAAAACATTTTTACATTTCTACTGCTGCCGCCTATGTACCATAAAAGAGATGCCGACTTTACTCCGAGTTTTTGTTTTTATGCTGTCTTAACTGAGATCGGATATACACTTCTATGATTCACATCCATTGACCCAGAAAAGCAGTGGGTTTTTTTGACCTAGGTCAGTTTTTTCCAAAGTGCCCCTAGAGTAAAAGTCATAAGTTTTACTTCCACATCCAGTGGAAGTATAGTAACGACAAAATATTTTTTTAAAATTTTTATTGTTAGAATGTTATGAAACGTCGAGATTTTAAATTTGAGCGGAAAAAAAATGTCTGTCTGTCTGTCGGTCTGTAACTTTTTTTTGTGCGCACGTTTACTCTGGAACCGTTTAAGATATTGACTTGAAATTTGGTACACGCATGTATTTTGAGAAAAGTAAGGCATTTTAATTGTAAATTGGTATTCGGGGGTTTTCGAGGTCGCTGATTACGAATTTCAATTCGAATTTAAAAAATTAAATTAATTAATTAATTTAAATTCAATTTTACATACTTTTAGGCATTTTATAAATTCCAACCAAAAAATAAATAATTTTTCAATAATTATTTTTGACATAACAAAATGCTTTAATTTTTTCAAAAATTGTTTATAACACATAAATATTATAAATTGTTACGTTTAAATGGAATTTTTATGCTAAAACAACACTATAAACCAAAGTTAACGCGTCGCTGTATTTTGCACTGTGTCAGAAAAACGATCACAAAAACAGTAGTGGCTCCTAGAGGCAGCCAATTTTTACATTTTTTTACGTTTTTAAATTAAAATAGTAATTCGAAGCAGTTACCGAGCGAGGGCCCGTCGTCGCGTCGTACGTATATTTTCAATTTAAGACCTCATACTTGACCAAATTATTACTCATTACTTCCAAACCGGGTTGAATCGGGTTCTAAATTTTGTACTATAATTTGAAAAAACTATAAGAAATCGACCAGTAAAATAATCATGCTTGGAACACGTTCCGCTTTTTTTGTAGCTCAAACAAAAGGTACTCATTAATTTTTATTTCTTTATCTTTGTAGAACCCCGTTTAACACAATTTTATGACCGAATGTATCACATTTCACAAGCAATAAATGTATGCAAAATAAAATACTTACTTTATAGATTATCTTCCTAAAATTTTACTATGTTTTTGTTGAAATTACACAAATTACAGGAATATTGAATAGTACGTTCGAATGTGGCAAGCAACTATTCACAACTGTACGCTAACAGAACGTTGTGTTTCTTGGGGTGTATCAGGTAAAAATGAGCAACAATACGGTTGGAATTTGCGGTACGTAATGAACTGAACATTTCTGACTACAAAAATATTACTTTGAATACAATTAAACCTCCTTCGAATTTTGGACTTTTGGCCAGCTTTTTCGGATTCTGGCCCACTGTGCCAGGGGTTGAAACTATCCACCAAAATGCCATGAAAATAACGAAAATCAGCTGAAAACCAGTATACTCCCGTTTTCGAGGGCAAGGAATACGATGGTGATAATATTTCCCGATTTACTCTTCACCCACTACCCCTAAACCTGAAAACTACCCCCTTTTTCGATTTTCCGGTGCTAGGCTTGCGAGGGCTTGTCGGATCGGATTTTTTTTGGTAAATATTGACCACAAGTAACCTAACCCACCCCCAAGGGTTGAAACTACCCCCACCCCCAATAACTAAATGACACAAAAACAACGAAAATCAGCTTGAAAGCGGTATGCTCCCGTTTTCGAGGACGAAGAACATGATGGTGACAATATTTCCCGACATCTTCACCACATTTCCACACATCTTCACTACCCCTGTTTTTTTTTTGTGCACATGATAACTCTGGAACCGTTTAAGATATTGAGTAGAAATAAGAGAAGTTAACGTCTCCAAAAATTGTATTACCACCCCCACCCCATTGTTAAAGGGGGTGAAAAAAATAAAATTGTGATTTAGTGCGTGTACAAGAACCAAAGGCCTCAACTTTTTTTTTTACTTTCAAGCCCTGAGAGTGAGTTAGGTCATCTGTGGTGACAACATCTATACATCGAATAACGATTGACGTGTATCCTGCGAGAGCGGTTCCAGGATACATCATACACCGAACAGGGGTGGTTTTAGTGGGTATGCCTAGAGGTGAATCCCACACTACCGTCCAGGTGTCCATAAAGGATTTCCACCCCAGAAAAAAAAAAAAGGTAGGTCACCTGTGGTCAATATTTACCTATTTTATTCGAATTCGAAACATTATCACCATCGTATTCCTCGCCCTCAAAACCGGGAGTAAACCGGTTTTCAGCTGATTTTCGTTATTTTCGTGGCATTTTGGTATTGGGGGTGGGGGTAGTAGTTTTAACCCCTGGGGGGTTAGGTCACCTGTGGTCAATATTTACTTATTTTATTCAAATTTACCAAGAAAAACCCGATCCGACAAGCCCTTGCAAGCCTAGCGTCGGTGGTTTTTTCGATTTAAGGGTAGTGGTTGGACGGTAGGTTGGAAAATATTGTCACCATCGTGTTCCCCTCCCTCGAAAACGCCCTCTTCCGGTCCGGTCGCAGAACTTTTAGGGTAAAAACTTTATCTCAAGGAACTAATATTTCTTAAAAATAATTTATTTTATGTGTAGAATTACTAATCCATTTTACCCTTTGAAGATGTTGTTTATATCATATTTGCTTCAACTAAACTCAGTATTAACTTTTATTAAGGGTCTTTAGTTTTAAATTAATCTCGTTGACTACCTAGATAATATCAAATATGCTTTCAGGTATATGTGATTTCCAATATCTGCCGATACTTTTTGATAAAGTGGAAGTCCATGAAGAACCAGAGGTAAATTATATTTATGAGAAGATTTTACCAGAAAGTTTACCTACCTTTGAATGGTTTTTGTAAGTATTTTCTTTACCTTTCAAAACTTATTCTTATATTAGTACAGGAAAATTTTACTTTATCTCGAAAAAAGTTTGTGCAGACCTTAAACTTTGGTTATAGGTTCAAAATAGGCCAAAGTTCATGAAACAAAAAAGTTTAGGAGTTTTACTCCGCTGGAACCTATAGAGGGTGAAAGGGGTATTCTTAATTAAAAAATCGATTTTTCTCTATTTTCTCGGGAAATATGGCATTTACAAAAAAATAGTTCAAATAAAAGTTGTTTCTGACAAAATCATTTGGTGTTTTTAAATTTAATATTATAGCACTATTTAATCGAAATATTAGAGGTTTAAACTATGCAATAATGTCAAATGAATTAGATCTCGTTCATGTTTGGCAGCTTAATAGTAAATGCATAAGTGAGGGCTTCATGGGGTGACATCTAAAAAAAACACATTGGAGCTGAGAGAGAATTA
Source organism: Rutpela maculata (assembly GCA_936432065.2). Taxonomy (NCBI): domain Eukaryota; kingdom Metazoa; phylum Arthropoda; class Insecta; order Coleoptera; family Cerambycidae; genus Rutpela; species Rutpela maculata. Next base: position 10,577,607 of record OW386289.2, read on the forward strand.
TATTTTAAGAAAAAAAAGGTTCTATGCAACTTTTCATATAAATTGATAGATTTAAGTTCTATTAGAAAATTTGGAATTTTAGCTTGAAAAAGTTGTATTTCAAATACGTTTTCGTCAAACAACTCAAAAGGTATTATATTGAGAAAAACATGCTAGAGACAAATAAGAAAGCTACTAAATTAAAGATGAATTTCGTTTTTTCCTAATTTTTGTAGAGTTAATGGTTTCGGAGATCTGAAAGTCTAAAGGTGGCGTCCGAACGTTTATAAGACGAAGTATTTAGTAAAAACCTCAATGAGAAACTATTAATTAGGCTTTCAAATGATTTTTCCCTATTTTTATAGCATAAAAAACAAAGAAGTTATGACAGAAACAATGTAGTTTTTCACATTAATTTTAATAAAAATGTCGCAATTTTGTTAGTGTAAGTAGTCAGTAATTAAAAAAATATATTCCCATATACTGTTTTTCATTAATATATAGTGTGACCTAGACGCTCAAATTTTTTCATCAGCTTACAGCGCTTGCTTTAAAAAAAAAAATGAATTTTAAACTGTAAAGGGATTTTAGAAAATATGTAACATTCTTGTTTCTCTGCAAATATCTCAATAAATATTACTTTAAGAGAAAATATGGTAGTCACCAAAAATGAGGCTTTTAAACTGAGAATACATTTATTTTGTTTATATATTTGTGTAGGGTTGATTGTTTCGAAGATATTTAATTTTATAGATGGCATCTGACCATTTTTAGGATGAAGTATTTAGTTTAAAATGTTGAATATTTTGTGTGAAACTGTGACACTTCCATCAAAAGTTCTAAAAAACAAAATTAAAGGTAATTAATCAATCTTTAAAATGATTTTTTTGTTTGCTTCTACATCACAAAGAATAAAGAAGTTGTGGCCGATTCAATGTGCGTTTTCACATTTTTGTTAACACAATGTCGGCATTTTGTTATTGTAATTGCTCAGTAATTAATTTTTCTTTCAAAAATGCTGTTTTTTGTTAATATATAGCATCACCTAGATGCTCAATTTATTTAGTCCCTTTAAAACATGTTAGTGCTATTGAATATATCTCAAACAATATAGTTAATGTTAAATTTATTATCTGTGGTGACTATAATTTGCCTCGTGCCACCTGGTATAATGATGATTTGGGCTTGAATGTAAATTGTCCTGTTAACTCCCATGCCATCACTTTACTAAATGGATTTAGCATTTACAACCTTTACCAAATAAACACCATACCAAATAGTAGAGGAATCTACTTGGATCTCATTTTTTCTAGCTTTAGAGACATACATGTGCATGAATCCATTGACCCACTGCTATTGGATAGTACGCACCACACTTCAGTAACTTTTGATTTAAAATTAAACTTAGACAACTATCTCCACTATGAAGAGTATTTTTTTGACTTCCGCAATGGTAATTACTTTGCATTAAATAATTTTTTAGCTAATATTGACTGGGAAGTTGCTCTTAATAAATCTGATGTAAACTCAGCAGTGGAACAATTTTACAACATATTTTATGATGGTCTTCACATGTTCATTCCCATCAAAAAATTTAAGACATCTAGCTATCCCCGCTGGTTCAGTACTGAACTTAAAAAAACTATTAGTGAGAAAAAAGAGTACATAAACAGTTTAAATCGACTGGTGATATTCACCACTACCATAATTTTTGTCATTTAAGAGCAGAGTGCTCTAGATTAAAAGACATTTATTTTAATAACTATATAGCCAGAACCGAAAACAATCTTGTTAATAACCCTAAATATTTCTGGACCTACTTCAAAAACAAAAAGAATCAGTATAATCTGCCTACAGTTATGCGCTACGATGACGTATCTGCTGATAATACTAATGATATTGTTAATTTGTTTGCATCTTTTTTCTCCTCAGTTTATGGCATAGAGCAAGTAAATCAAATTCCTAATTACGGCCACTTACAGAATCACGTTGATATTACCTGTTACACAATCACCTTAACTGAAATAATTGATAGACTTCTCCAAGCACCCTATAAATTATCATTTGGGCCTGATGGCATTCCACCATTCGTTTTAAAAAAATGTGTATTTACATTAGCGATACCACTACATAAAATCTATAACTATCGAGCAATTTGCATCCAATCTGAGATACCCAAGCTTCTTGATTGCTTGATCACGACAAAAATATCATGGGATACTGCACATATTATTAACAATGAGCAGCACGGTTTTATGTGTAAAAAGAGCACCTCAACTAATCTCCTTCTTTATGAAAATTTTATCCTCATTGCTTTTGAATATCAATCACAAGTAGATTCAGTTTACACCGATTTCACGAAGGCATTTGATCGTGTTGATCACGTGTTACTCATAGCCAAACTAAGGGCTCAGGGTGTCGAAGGTTGCATGGTTGAATGGATTCATAGTTATTTATATAACCGCACTCAGTTTGTCAGATGCTCAGGAGCCGTATTATCTTCTATTATAGTTACTTCTGGCGTTCCTCAAGGATCGCATATCGGTCCATTATTATTTAATCTGTTTGTTAATGACATTAGCGAGGTACTCATTAATAGTAATTACTTAATGTTTGCTGACGATTTGAAGCTATTCAGAATCGTTGACAACTCTTATGATGCCTCTCTTTTGCAAAGTGATATCGATAATTTAGTTCGATGGTGTGACATCAATCTATTAAAACTTAACCCTGCTAAGATGCCTTTGCCAGAAACAACTTTTATTTGAAGTATTTTTTTGTAAGTGCCCTATTTCCCCAGAAAATAGAGAAAAATCAATTTTTTTTATTAAAAAATACCTTTTTACCTCCCTATAAGCTCCCGCGGATCCGTAAAACTCCTAATCATATTTGTTTCGTGAACTTTGACCTATTTTAAACTTATAACCAAAGTTTAAAATCTGCACAAATTTTCTTCGAGTTACAGTCATTTGTACTCTGTTTAAGGTCGAAAGAAAATATAGAACAACCAAAATTCTATATTCCCACCACTTTTGCTCGGTACGACTCCTCGCAGAATAAACTCTACTTAAACACTGGAGAAAAATTTGAATCAAACGTGAGACCTGAAATTTCAAAGTTAATCGAAAATATTAGGCCTAGAAGAACTAAAAATATATCTACTAAGCAGGTGTCATTGTTTGTGAATTTGCAAAACCCAAATGTACAAATACCGGATCAACCTCTTACTTACACTATGGAATTGATCAAGGAGAGGAACTTAGAGGGGATCTATAATATCGTTAAAAAGGTAAGGAAACGAAAATAACACAGGCCCACAGAAAGAAAAAAATTCGTGAGCTAGAATTAAGACCCACTTTTCCTTATGTTTTTCGGGGCGCTGAACACGAATCTGAATAGCATGTTTGTGGGCGAATTTTCGAGCTAGAGGTAAATATTGGACCAAAATCGTGAAAACTCGGGATTTGTGATATTTTCGGGAGAAAATACTAATGTATTCCATTAGTTGATAAAACCTCAGGTATGGTCCGCCATATTGGATCCGCCATTTTTAATTTTGAAATTTCGATGATATAATAAGACTCAGAGATCCCAAAAACCCCATACTAATATCGAAAACTGATTCGAAATCATTTTGTGCGATAAAGTCGTTTTTTAAGGATCTGCCATTTTGAGTTTGGTATTTTCGATGGTGGATTCATAGTTAGTGATGTTAAAAACTGTGTAATATGTATTTAGGTGGTATTTTTAAAAGAGTATTTTATCTCGAGAACCGACTTTGTAGGCGCAATATTGGATCCGCCATATTGAATTTTTTTAAAGGCCAGCAGTTTTTTGAAAGTACATACCCTAACGAACATTTTGAGACCTCAAACATCAAAATCCATCAGCACAAATTTTGGGAGTGCACGTAATCCGTTTGACACGGAAAGTCCTATATACATACATACACACGGTTAAAAATAATTTAAAAATGTTTATTGATTTAAAAAGTAAAATGATTTAACTTTTTACGAAAACTGTTTAGAGACAAATTTCTCAAATGATCACTAAGGTTGTTATATAGTGTAGTGGCATTATAAGTAAACGATTTTGTAAACATAGTTGAATGAAAATATGGTAACAATAATTTATTTCTAAGTCTAGTATCTAATTGGTGAACATTATATCTAAAGGAAAGTTTATCCCAAGTCAATATCTCAAACGGTTCCAGCGTAAATGTGCGCACAAAAAAAGTTACAGACAGACCGACAGAGAGACAGAATTTTTTTTTCACTCAAACTTAAAATCTCGACGTTTCATGATATTCTAAGCCTATTTGAACAATAAAAAATTTTTTGTCGTTACTATACTTCCACTGGATGTGGAAGTAAAAAACCGCTGCCCAAGGAATCACTACTTCCACATCTGGATTTTCTATCCAAGTCGTACAACGAAAAAATTTTGTATCTGGAAATAATTGTTTATGGAACTTTAATAATATAATATTTGAAATCCTCTACCCCAAAAACCCATAAAACGATACCCCACATCGGCAGTGGGGTGGAGGTGGTGACAGGGGGTGGGAGTGGGGGGTGGATAAAATAAAAAAATATTTTGAGGTTTCTGGTTTTTGTACACACACTAAATCACATTTTTTTCATCCCCTTTAATAATGGGGTGGGGGTGGTAATGGGGGTGGCTAATGCAAAAATTTTTTTTTGAGACCTTAGCTTCTCTTGTCTATACTAAATATCAATTTTATGAACTCTTACCTGCTTGATTTACCTATTTACTCCAAATTTACCCCAATTTACCCCCCAACCCTTCGACGGAACAAGATGAAAATATAATCTAGTTCTAGATCTCGTTAAAGTACATATGCGTACCAAATTTCAAGTCAATATCTCAAACGGTTCCAGAGTAAATGTGCGCACAAAAAAAGTTACTGACCGACTGACAGACAGAAATTTTTTTTCCGCTCAAACTTGAAATCTCGACGTTTCATGACATTCTAAGCCTATTTGAACAATAAAAATTTTTAAAAATTTTTTTGTCGTTACTATACTTCCACTGGATGTGGAAGTAATTAGGCTTGATGAAGCAGTTTGTAAAAACGCCTGATAAACAGGGTGACTGCTTTGAGTATTTGAGTCGGAACATTCAGTTAGTTGTCGGAAGCTAAACTTAAGGAAGAAATTTTTGATGGACTCCAAATTCGAAAGATTTTGAAGAATGATTATTACAACGATGACTCCAAAAGAGAAAGCCGCATGGGAAAGCTTTAAGGCAGTAGTCCATCAGTTCCTAGGGAATCATAGAAGTGATGACTACAAAAGCATTGTAGCTGATATGATCAAGAATTACCAAAAATTAGGTTCTTTAATGAATTAAAAATTACATTTCCTTGACTCGCATCTCAGTTATTTTCCTGACTTCAGTGAAGAGCAAGACGAGCGATTCCATCAAGCTATCGAGGAAATGGAGAAACAGTATCAAGGAAGATGAGATATCAATATGATGGCAGACTTTTGTTGGTTACTAAAGAGAGAAACGGTCCAATAGGCACATGAACGAAAAAAAAATCCATTGCGTAGATCATTCGATGATAAAAGAAACAGGAAACGAGCAAAAAAATAACTGATCTCCAAATTTACAGGAATACGTTTTGATAAACGAATTAAGTTACTACCCTGAAAATAGAAAGATGAATTCAGACCAATAAACGTTGAAATGCTCAAATAAAAAGGTGATTGTAACAGGAGTGCAAGGTCGTCCGAAGGTAAGCATCAAAAGGTTTCATCACAAGTCGATGCCAGCGAGGGTCCAATCTCACAGGCTGAGTATTGCATACACTCCTGAGATATAATTCCCACCTCTTCTCATTGTTCTTCCCACGTGTGCAGTTCTGCTTAGCACCCCGAACACAAGAACTCACCGTACATGAGGCTCTTATCAAGTAATGCAATACATTGGAAAATACTGTATTTTTTCCCAAAAATGATATTTCCATGTCTCCTAATTTTTTTCTATTCATTTCGAACCTGGAAATATCACAAATCAAAATTTTTCATGATTTTCATCCAATTTTGACCTCTAGCTCGAAAATTCGCCCGCGAACATGCTATTCCGACTTCAGATTCGTGTTTAGCGCCCCGAAAAACATGAAGAAAAGTGGGTCTTAATTCTCACTCAGGAAATTTTTTTTTTTTGTGGGCCTGTGTTATTAAATAAAAAGGCACCATAATTTATACAGTGTGTGTAGTGGCGGGCTGGGCATAGGGAGTAAGAATTGCAACATCGCGTGTGCCAGCTGGCTGAAATGAAACAACTGAGAGCTGGGTTGCTTCAGTGGTCTAGCCGCAGACGGGCGAGTTTACTATTGTTGTTGTCATATCTCTCGCGCTACGTGAATGTACATGCCCAATCCGCAATTACACGCACTGTATATTTATATGAAGGGCAGATCTTAAATCTTGTATGTCATCTATGGTAATTTTTATCATCTCTTCGCATCGACATGCACCAGAGATACTAATAATCTTGTTCATAATCACGCTCTGAATCACTTTTTGGGCCAAAATCCAATAGTTCGTGTACATCATCCTCGTTGTTTGATTCTTCCTAAATTTTTTCAAGCTCATCTACTAAATATATATTTTTCTTTCTCATTTTGTAAAAAATACGATTTAGTTTAAGAAAATTTGCAGCAGTTTACACACAGACTTTCGGACCACAGCTTCTCTACAACTAACAAGCTACAGCTTGAAAATGCTTTAAGACAGGGATTCCCAACAAGATTTTTTCAAGGACCCCCTCATCGGTCGCTATACTGACAAGGACCTCTTAAAAGCTGAAATTCTTCTTAAAATGGAGATTATGTAGAATCTACTACTACAAGTCAAGTAAAATACAAAACAATTGAATATCTCAGTGATATTTCGCGGACCCCTAAGACATCGTCCGTGGACCGGGGTCCGCTGACCACCTGTTGGGAATCCCTGCTTTAAGCGAATGTCAGACTACAATCTTGCGCCTCCCGATTTTAAGTAATATTCACTGCGTTCGAAAATATGGGTCTCCTGTAGATATGTCAATCAAAGATTTGCGCTTTTTTTACGGCTCCCATCGAGAAAGAGTTAAAAGCAATTGATGATTAATAATATCAAGGCTTTTGAAAGCTCAAAATACAATCCGGATACTATTTCTCTTTTGTCTGAGCTGTCAATAAGGTACGAACGACATTGCATTAAAAATGGCTAGTTCAGTAGACATCCTTTGCCCAAGACCATATTGCTGTTTTGATATTGTTGTGTTTCAGAAATGACACTAAAGGATTGTATATTATGTATATTATCCTTTCAAAGGCCTTTGATAAAGATGGTAAGACATTGGCACGGCCTACAATTATTAGTGTATAATTAACTGATAATCGTGATGCTTTATTATACCTACTCTTCGCAAAAACGAAGAGTATATTGCATTTGATCGGCATATTTCTAAAACTGTAAATATCGCTCGTAGAAAATTTTCATATGATTGTATTAGTGAATGAATTCTGGCCAACTTTCAAAATGCCCGTCTGTCCGTCCGTCACGTTTCTTGTATCTTTATTTAAATAGGTAATTCCTAATACATAAATATACAAATACAATACATACATAAAAATGAAATAAAAAAACATACATTGTACAATTATGAAGAATGTAAGTTAGGATATAATAGTATATTATTCAAGGAACGTATAATGATAGCTATTACTCAAGAGGATGACGTTTACGGCACGAGCCGAAGACGAGTGTCGTAATTCATCCGAGTGAGTAATAGCTATTACACGCAAGTAGAATACTATACTTTTTCTACGACTAAACAGAAAGTTGCACTTAAAGGTAAATTTGCCGACAAATGCGAGATTTTTAGGGAAAAATGCGAACATGCACATTGTATCGGCCATAACTTCTTTATTTTTTAAGGAGGAGAAAAAATTTAAAAAAAGACTTTTAGCTTAATTGATAATCTTCAATTTGGTTTCTTAACATTTTTGGCACAAGTGCCTTGGTTTCTGAGATATTTAACTTTTAAAGAGTTATTTTGACTTAAAAACGTTTGACGACATTTTTAAACCTCCATATCTCCGAAAAAACAAATTGTTACGGACATTTTAAAAAAAGTAAATTGTTCCTCGGTTTATGATCTTTACCTTGGTGATTTTTATTTTTTTGCTAGAACTGGTACTTTTCGATTTATTCGACAAAAACCATATTGAGGCGTCCTTTCTCGCAATCTGCAAAGAAGGCGAAACACGAAATCTTTGAACGTTCAGATCTTTTTTAATATATGAGTTGAAGTGCCATACACTATAGCATTATGGAAAGAGGAAGAATTGCATGTGATGCACATCGTGAATCGCACCGGTGAAATCGATAATTCGAGCCTACAGGAGCGTACGAAAGTGACGTTTTTTGACTTTCGGCGAAATCGATGACCTACTTATTATGACAGATTGAATTAAGTTATGGCACACGCGATATTTTTTATTTAAATCGTCTCTTGCGATTGCTCCACGAAAACTGTTGAATAATGAATGTGATCTCTTGTGATCGGTTCAAGCCTGTTGAATAATGAATATGAACTCTTGTGATTGGTCCTAGCCTATTGAGTAATGAATTATTACCTGAGGACGTTAGTAATGAGACCTATTACATGTTAAAAAATGTATCTATAATAAATGAATTATTCAATAGTCGTAGAAAAAAATATATAATCAATCACCACTTACTTAGATACAATTTTAATCCACGTTTAAAAGTGTTTAGGGAGTTGCTGTCTTTAATTTTCTTTGGTAAGTTATTGCAATCACGAACTCCTTTAAAAAATATGTTATTCATTGCTCTGCCGCAGTGAGTTCTTCTAATATGAATATCAGTATAAGACCTAGTATCATATGCATGAATTTCATGGTTAAATGTAATGAACCTATTCAAATACTCAGGTAATAAGCCCTTTAGAATTTTAAATATAAACATTGTAAAGTATGTAATTTTAACCGATACAGGCATCCATTCTAGAACTCTTAACATGGTGTCTATCTATTGCATCTGAGAATTATTCTCTTCGCCCTATTCTGCAGTATTTGTAATTCATTAATACTACTTTGGTCAAGTAAATACAATAACTTAAAAAAGAAAAGTCCGATTGTATTGAAATTTGGAAAGTAAGTTAGCATTAGCTAGAGGAAGAACCCCATTGTTTTTGAGAAAATCCAATCGGAACACAAATTTATGCGCCTCATTTCAGACTCTGATAGTTACACCTCCCTCAGAGACCTCCGTGCACGTTGCCAAGACATAACCCCACTAGCGGACTACATCCAAGAAATGTCTCAAAAATTCTACCAGTTCAAACTGGACAGTAGCCCGCTACCCGCAATATTACCCGAATCAGACAGCATAATGCCATACGTTTTGATATGAGACACCCATCTTCTGGCAGTTCCCCTAACCACACTTCCTTCTACGACAACTTACCTCTACTCAGGGTATATTAAATAGGTGACGACAACCCTCACAGTGGCTTCATAAGTTCTTACTTTGTACATAATGTAATAGATGGTAGGACCAATAAGTTCTCTCACTTACGCAGAGATAGATAATTTTACAGGTTCTGTGCATATGTGCATCCAGTGTTGCATACATTCCCGGCCTTTTGTTTTTATTTAGTGAAACAAGAGTCCAGTGACATCTGACATTAAGTAGCTAAATTAAAACATTGAAAGAATATATGCAACACTACATGCAGCATTGCACGTGTCGCCACAGGTAACCTCAAAAATATATATTTCTTAAGATTTACAAGTATTACGTAGCTATTATTAAAATTTCTGCCTGGTTCCTATACTTTCAACCAATTTGTATAATGAGCACCAATAAAGTATCTTATCTTATCTTATCTTATCTTATCTTAAAATCAAGTTCAGCGTAATGTGTATGAAGTTTTAAATAGTTTGTCAATAAAATAAGACACTTTTTGCAGGTTAGGAATCTAACCTCTAATTAGCAGTCTATTTTTATTGGAAGTGACTAGGCACACGCCACGGCGTGTACGGAAATCCGAAATTAAAGACCCATCCGACGTATTTTATTGATAATAACTACGTGCACGCCGCGGCGTGTATGGAAATTGAAATTAAAGACCCGTCCGACGTGCGCATGCGCACGTCGGACGGGTCTTTAATTTCATTGTTAAGTAAAAGTTTTACACATTTTCTGCCGGGTAGCCAATAGCTCAGTGTGTAAGGTGGTTAGTTGCATTTTTATTATTTTTGTCAATTTTTGTTCTTTTGTCCCTTTTTGTTCTTCTTCCAAATTCCCTTTAGACCAATAACTGCTAGTAAACCCCAACTTTTAAAATCATAATCTCCCCTCACCCCATCCTTCCAGAGGCAGGTAGACCACTGGATAAATCCGTGACTCTCGAACGGGTTTTTTCATTAAGTTTTCCCATATGGACAACAAGATTTTGTTCATAAATTTAATGCGCGCGTGCGACAGTGCGCGTGTGTTAAAAATGCAATTGTTTCTTCGTAGTTTTAGCTATTTCTAAGTATTTTAATATCTTCCCGGATTATTGTTCAACGAAATTGTTAGGTTTAAGTTTTTTATATATGTTAAACAGGAGCCCAACGCCCAATTGCATCTGTCGTTACAGCCGAAGCTAAACCTCTCCACCCGATCACCTACTTACCGCGACGTTGCACGCCGCGGTGGGGTGATCGGCTCTAGACTGGACCCAGCTGAGACGCATTCATATCTTTAAACTTTAATAAATATCTTTGATTTGATTTGATTTGGTTACCTCTCAATACTAATGTTGCGGGTTCAAGTCTTGTAAATTGCAGTTTTTTTTCTGTTTTTTTTTTGTCTAAGATATTTTTTCTTTGCCTTAAAATTATTTTCATACCTGAATGTGCCAATTAGGTTGTGTTATGTTCTTTTTCTAATTACTGAAAAGCAACATATTATGTTACTATTGCTACAAAAAAGCCAAAAGGTACCTGGTAGGTACCCTTTCTCATCTTCTCCTGAGTTACTTCAAATTTTTTAATTCTAGTAGCGTTTGTACGTTTTAGTCATTTAGGTAGTTCGTAAAGGTCTATTAGACGGATTTTTAATTTAAATAATTCGGCGTTATACTAGTAATTGCCAATAAGGCACGTTGGGCGGGTTTTTAATTTAGATTTTCGTACACGCCGCGGCGTGCATGTAGTTATTGTTAATAAAACACGTCAGACGGGTCTTTAATTTCGATTTCCGTACACGCCGCAGCGTGTGCCTAGCCATGTCCATTTTTGTTAATCAACAATATTGAAAAATTATTTGTGTGAGTTTTTAAATATTTGCTTGGAGCCAGTATGGCTCCAAGCTAAGGCATTTTTAGCTTGGAGCCATACAAACATTAAAAATGAGAATAAACGAAAAAACCTTAAAATTTGAGGTTATGTTAGTTATACGATGCATATGCCCAAGTAATTGTAGGACCTTATTGCTCGCGCATCTACTAAAGTAAATAAAAACCATGCACTTATAAAGCCATTATTATAATAGGAAAGTGCCATACGTCGGACCACCTATTTAATACACCGTGCCTCTACTCCTTATTCTCATCCTTCCTTAACTTTACATCTTTCCAGTCTCTCTTTCTCACCTTTCATGTTTGTACAATTTTGTTCTTTTACCCCTTTTTGTTGTTTTTGTTCCCTTTTCGTCTTTCTAAATCCCCCCATAGGCCGAAAACTTATATAAATCCTAATTTTTTAAACCACAATTTTATTTCTACCCTACTTCCTGGTCGGCGATCAGACCACAAGGTCGTCATTTCTTAGAACGGGTTTTCTCGTTTAGTCATGTTTCCCGTATCAACAATCAAAACTATGAACGCACTTCATAGTTTTGATTGTTCTCTTTTAGTGTTCTCAGTGTTGTGTTTATTTTTAAACTATTTTTAGGTCCATATGGACACATTAAATAATGTTAACCTAGTTTTTAAATCTGCCTGCGGCAGACAGGAGCTACTAGCCCCTCCTGGAATTTACGGCCATGCCGAACCGGTCCTACCTTGCCCAGCCTTACACCCGCCTCGGCGATGTTCGTCGTGGTTGTCTGATTGGCTCCGGGCTAGGATCCGATGAAGCGTATATATTTGTACTTAAATGCTGAATAAAATAAATGCCGTTGTTGTTGTCTTGCAATCCAAAGGTCTTGTGTCCGAATCTCTGACAGGATGGTTGCTTTTTTTTTCATATATGTTTTTTTTTCACAACAAAGTTGGTATCATAAAATTTAGAATGTCCAAAAACTAACATTATTTACAAGAAAACTAGTAGTATCCTATAGAATGTGTAACAATTATATAAAATGTTCAGTAAATCGGCGAAGAGTATAATGCTTCCACTAGTTTATTTTTGTATTTTAAAAGTTTTTTTTGTTTCTATTTGATTTTTTTGTCTATTTTTCTATACCTCTTGTTACCTTTACTTTGTCAATGAGAAATAGTTTTCTTCTAGACAATAAAGTACATTTTGATTTGATTTTTCCAGTTATTTGAAGAGAGGCCGATATGGACTAAGGTAGCCATTCAGTATAAGACGGGAATAATTCCGGAACAAGCCAAAATTGTGTTACCTGCTGTGGCATATTTTTGCCCAATAGGTCCTTGGCGAATGACTTGGATTAGGTACGAATATAATCCACAGAAGGAGGTCAACTCCAGGATTTATCAGACTTTGGATTACAGAATTAGAGCTACAGGTAAATTTGATCATCATCTGGTAGAACAATGAATTTAGAGGGAATGTAGAAAGAACCATATACAGAGTGTCCCAGAACATGTGGGCAATCTCTCAGGAGTGCAAGTTTTAGGAAAAATGACATAACGTAACTTTTTTTGGTAGGATGCACGTCTACTGTGATATTTATCCATGAACACAGGGTGGGAAAAGGGACATTTCAGCAATAACTTTTTTACTGCTTGGTCTCCTGGGGCGCCTGGTTTGAATCCTTTAGATTTTTAATCCGTGGAGGCATCTCAAAAATTTAATTTATTGAACTCCGGAATGACTTTTCTTTGCGATGAAATATGAATATACGGTGTTATTTTTACCTAAAATTTACGATCCTGACAGATTGTCTAATGTTCTGGGACACCCTGTATATTTTTTAATTGTCAGTGCCTGTCAAATAAAAACAAGGTACATTTTTTCTCAAAAGTGAAAAAGTAATCGTTATGGGAAGACTCAATTGTCTGTCCATCTGTCTGTCATCGTGTTTTTTTTTTTTATTAATTCAAGCAAGTGGGGTATCTTTTGAAAGGTATAAATGTAAGCAGGGTTGGCATGATTAAATGGTTTTGACTAAAATCATGATTGAAGTCAGTGGAACAAACTTATATTTTTTCAGAGGGTACAAAGCTCAAAGTAAACGCTAAAAGAACTTACACCAGCAAGACATTATTTTATACGGCACCTAATAACCTTAAGAAAGTGTCCTTGAAAGATAACATCGTAACATCTTCCAAGAGAAATGTGGTGGAAGAAAATAGTCATGTACTTCGACCAAACTACATTCCTCCAGCTAGGCAGATGTTTTATCAGGTAAATAATTTTTTGTGTAATACCTACCAGTATACAGTGTGACCCACTTAAGATCGCAACACCCCTGTATACCCGTTAATTGATGCTTGATTAACTTCAAATTTTGTGGTAAGAAAAGATCGATAAGGTGATTATTTGAACTTGGTAAAATGTGATATGTCAGTAGCGTGCGATTTTAAGGGGGTTTCAAAAGCTGATTTTTCAAAAAAAAGTGTTTTATAGAATTTGTTATTCAAATTTCGATTTCATCAACGTAAAGAGCGCCATTTAAAACTCCTATACATCAATTTTAAGTGAGATCACTTACCTGGTTACTGAGATGTAAGCTTCCAAAAATTAATTTTTGAACGTTTTCATTTTACGTTTTTTCGTAAGTGATCAATTTGTTTGAGGTAAATTTTGCCAAAACTGAAAATGTACATTTTCCGCCGTACAGTAGTTGGTAAAGTAACCAAGACTTTTCAATAAATTCGTAAATTGCGCCCGATAATTCATTTTGTGCAAAATGTAAAAAAAAGCGTATTGAAATTTCCGCCAAAAAACAAGGGTTTTATGATTTTATCATTCATCATTCCGCAGCAAAAGTTGACTTTTTAAGAATATTGACTTTTGCAGTTAATTATTACCCATCGCCTATTTTATTATTTTGGTGCACATGTCTTAAGTTTCATCATTTTCCTTATAAAAATTCATGTAATTTAAGTAAAATAAAAAAGCTGGCTGTGAATTTGACACCTTGTTACTTCAATTTATGCAAATGAAATATCAGAGATGGGTCAAGGAAACTTTCCATTGGAAAGTTTCCAGGAAACTTTCGGAAGTTTCCAGAACGGAGTTTTGATAAAAATGAAAATTTCCTTTAAAATATTTGAATATTCCGAAAGTTTCCAAAATTCAGGGGAAGTTTCCAAAACTCCAGGAAAGTTTCCAAATTTTTCACGAATATTTACAATTATTATTTACACATATTTAATCATAAATTTGAAATTGCCGCCACGATGATCTAACATAACCTCAAACGCCAGAAATCCAGTTTTATGTTGTTGATATTTTTTCGAAATTATCAAAAATTAATCGGATGTTTGATCACGTAGGGTTTCATATGGTCACCGCTCGGATTATTACTATCGGCATTGGCACAGAATTTCTCTAATTTCGTGCTATTGGCTATGATCAAGGATGAGTTGACAGACATATGATAAGTTACGTTTATTTGTTTACCCGCACTATCGCTTCCCGATGAATAGTATCTAGCATTTTTTTCTGTTACATTAAAAATGAAAATTATTAAAAAGAAATATACTTTATTTTTTTACAAATTATAAGATATTATTTAATTTAATAGTTTTAGTGTTATTTTAATTAAATTATGATGAATGTTATGTTGTGTTATAGTGGATGGCTTAATTTATTTTGATATTATTTTCTTGTTATTATTTTAAGTGTTAAAATTTAAAACTAAATAAACATTTATTTATTATTTTATTTATTTGTTTTACACTTTTAATTCAATATAACTACAATATGCGATTTAGATGTTATTTACATATTTATCACATTCTATAAATTATTTTATTTATATTCAATTATTTAATAATTCAAATAAAACAAATTACTGGGTAACCACCCAATTGCTCCATATTCTTCATATAGCACAGGGCACATATAGCGGGTGTCATATAATATCAGTTATTTGGTAAAAGTCTGTAAAAGTAATGTAAATAATATATTTACATGCACTTATTTGGTATCAAAATGAAGCTTAGATCATTACGAATCAGATTTCACCATAAAATAGACTCTGAATATTCCCAATGGAAAGTTTCCAGGAAAGCTTCCTGGAAACTTTCGGAGTAATCAAAACTCTGGGAGTTTACCCATCTCTGAATATTATAAACTAAGCTAAATAATTGTTACTGAATACTTAATTATTCTAAATCAAAATTACAATTTTACTTTCAAAAAATTAGAAAATGGCTGTAAAATTGTCTGTATGAGAGAAAATTGAAATTATTCGTCTTTGTGGAGGCAACGATATAAAAATTGTACACAGTTTCTTTGGCTACTGATTAGAACAAAACAAATATGAAACACAAAATTGTGTACCAGGGTTCTTTTGATATCACAGCACATTAAGCATTAATTACCGCCACATTTCATACCATAGCCAACTTGACTTAAAGCAATAAAATGGTTTTCAGCAGCCATTTTAAAAACTAATGTCATCTTGCTATACATAGTTGAAAAGAGAAATTTAAGTAGAATCAGATAGAAAAAAAATATATACAGGATGCCATCTGAAATAACAAGTAGAATGTCACTTCCGGTGAAACCGGAGGTGGAAAAAATTTCTTGTTTATACCAAAAAAATGACACTCACGCATTATATAAGTCTACCAAACTTCAAAATAATATCTTTTTAAATAAACATGCTACGGGGTGTTACATATCTCCTGTGTCACCCAGTATAGTACGCCTGGCAGCATCACGCCATTTGTCGCAGTGGTCTATTAGGCGCACGATCCCATTAAAGCTCTGGGAAAAAATTCCCACCCCCAAATAGTGTGCTTCATTCCCTAGGACGTCGTTTCCACCTCCATTTTGATGTTTTCTAGGTCATCTCGGGAACGGTGCACTTTTGGATAAAAATATCTATATACAAAATTATTCCTTATGAAATCCTTTATCGAAAACATCTCTACAATTATTTTCATAAAATTACTAGTACCATGGAAAATAAGGTGCACACATGAGGGTTGATTCCAGTTAACACAATAAATTGTAATCTTTACCATAACCTACAGTGTGTCCCAGGATAGATGTAACAAGAGTTGTAATGGACCAAAAATTTTGGAATTTTAGAATGGTATTTGGGGATTGAGTCCTGCTTGTTGAAAAACTAAAGTATACCAAAAATCACTTGATTTGGTGTTCTACAGGGTGTTTTATAAGCAAAGTTGTAAAAATCACCACTAATAAAGTACCTTTATTTTTCAAAATATGAAAAAATTTCACTAAGGAAAGTTATTTAGAATGCAATTTTATTTTATACCAAATTTCAGGAATATAAAATTATTTTTTTGAAACTTCCCATTTTTTCAATAAATTAGTATTTTATTTTGAACCATTCAATTAAAACTGCATAAAAATTATTTTTTGTGAATTAATATTTAAAGTTATGTAGAAGCTAAAAGTAGGCTATGAGAAAAGCAGTGGATGATTAACATTTGCTCCTACACAACTTTAAATATGAATTCAACTGCGTCGCAACCGCTAATGGCGTGTGCAAATAATATTTTCTTTACAGTTTTTTTAAAAAGTTGAGGATTGTAAATCTCGTGAACTGTAAATCCTTTTGCTGGCATTACCTTGTTTTTCTTTTAAAAATTTAATGTCTTTGTCGGAGGGAGAAAGAGCAATAAGAAGGACTAGCAGGTCAGTATCTTACCCTACGATAACAGCTGTGTCGCACATAAAACATTTTTCGATAGCAGTTTGTACCATTATAAATCGCCATCATCTGTTGCAATGAACACCTCGATTCCTTGATTCCTAAATTTTTTCACTAGTTCTGCAATCAAACGTTCTTTGTTAAACAAATTACTAAGGAACTTCTGTTGAGTTGCAGAAACAACAGTGTTTTCATCAAACATAACTTCAGGGCAGGTTCTTTGCAGTACCCACCTTTGTCGTTCTAGGCTCTTCGTGCTATTTGCATTATCCATATAACCATCGAACACGACAGTTAATCTATTACCATAATGTTTTCTTATGTAACTAACGTAAGCGTTGTAAATGTTATTAAATTCTCTTTTTTTTTTTTTTTTTTTTGGACATATTACGCGGTGAAGCAATCCTCCATTAATCACATACTCACTATTTTCGAAAATATGGTCTCGTTCTGGAACAGTATTAATAATCTGATATAAAGTTGCCTTGTTAGTTTTTCTCATTAGGCCTTTGCCATCAAAAAGGGAAAGAGGTACTGAAGCCAGTTCAAAACTAAAGCAGGTTTTTAACTCCAGACTCGAATGAATTGTGCAAATAATTCTTTAAAAATTGCGATATTTTTTAGGGATGAGAGGATGGAAGCGCTACGTTTATAATTTTAAGTGGAGTTTAGTAGCTACTGCTTTTGCATTAAGCATCGAACTTTAAAGTAGATTATAGTAAAGATTACAAATTATCGTGTTAACTGGAACCAACTCTTATGTGTGCGCCTTATTTCCCACGGTACTATTAATTTTATGAAAAAACTTGTAGAGACGTTTTTGCTAGAGAATTTAAAAGGCATAATTTTGTAAATAGGTATTTTTATCAAAAAGTCCACCGTTTCCGAGATATCTAGAAAACCTTAAAATGGGGGTGGAAACGACGTCCTAGGGGATGAAGCAATCTGTCTAGGGGTGAGAACTTTTCGGTTTAGTAATTCTTACGCTATCTTTAATATTTCTACCAATTTTCAAAACTTTATGAAGTTTGTCCGATATATTACAATATTAACTGTTATATTACTGAACTAAAAGCAGACCGGCAATACTTGGCAATAATGCCAACAATCTACCAAATATTATTTTTCTCCGTCAAATAGTTAGTTGTAGATATAACGCCAACAGTCAGAATGACGAAATTGAAAAATCTTAATTTTCCCAATCTATTTTTTCCAAACTATGAATGAACTACCCTTATTTCATTTTTCCCAGTTTTTAGGCAAATGCATGGTTTATTTAAAACAACAAAAATCATATTTTGTGTATAAATGTTTATATCGTTTTAAATTACTTTTTTGTGAATACGAGTAAATATTATTATTACTTATTTTGGGCACGGAATTTTGATTTATGATTAATTAACAACAGTTTACGGAAACTTGGTATTTTGTGTTTATGTTTTTTAAGTCTAGTTTTACGAAATTTCAAAATTACGCAAGTATCTTATTAAAGCAATAAGTGCTTACTTGTAGGTGACTTTAACTTGGATTACTTATCCCAGAATTCTTATTATGCAACTAAAATAAAGGATATTTTCAACACTTACAGTATAACACAACTCATCACTGAACCAACTAGACGTACTAATAACACTGCAACACTTGTTGATTTAGTACTAACGAATGACGTTACTTCTATAGTGCATACATGTCCGAGAATAGCTGATCACTATATTATTTCTGTGAATTTTTCAAATAGGAACTTACCTGATATAAAAAACTGTAGAAAATATAGAAACGTAAATGAAGAAAGTATTCTAAATATTAACCTGGATCTACTTTCTTATCAATGGCCACTATGTGGACATCGATAATATTTTTGATGAAATTTCGAATATCTGTAAAAATGTAGTGAATAAATTTGCTCCGATACAAAGTTTCACAGTTACAAACAAACTGCCATGGTTCGATCAGGAAGTGTTCAATAAAATGAAAGATAGAGGAAGAGCGTATAAAGAATTTAAACGATGTACTAATAATGAAAGAAATGGCCACTGACAGCATTATAAAACATTACGAAATGCTGTTGTTAATCTTTTAAAAGAAAAAAAACTAAATACTACCATGATAAAATTGATAGAAATATAAACAGATAAACTGTGTCCAGTTTGAAATTAATGATGAATTGAAAATATTTCGTGACAGCATGGACATAGCGGAAAATTTTAATAGATATTTCATTGACAGTATTAATCAGATAGTGTTGAGTATTGATGTAGATATTGCCTGGTCAAATGTAAACTATAATTTATATTTGGAATTTAGTGAATTCATACCTTTAACATTGCAAGATTTAGTTGAATTGATCAGATCTTTGGAGGCTAAATTTGAGTTATATGAAATTTTAAATGCCAAATTTATAAAAGAAATTATTGGTTCAATAGGTCATGTTATTTTGCACTTTGTAAATACTTCTATTCAATATGGTAGATTTACCAATAACCTAAAAACTAGCACGGTACACCCTATCCAGAAAGTTGCAAATACAATTAAAGCATGTGAATAAGTAACCAATCAGGCTTTAGACAGAAACATTTGTGTGAAGCAGCATTGGAACTAACATTAACAAAATTTAAAAACTTTGTTGATCTTGATAACTATGTAGTAGCTGTGTTTCTAGACTTACGTAGAGCATTTGAAACTATTGACCGTGATATCCTTATAAAAAAATTAAAAGTCTATGGTATCCAAGGTAATGTATTAAATTGGATTAGAGAATATTTGTCAGACAGAAAGCAGGTAGGTAGTAAAAATGCAGGATTCATTTTCTAGTGAAATGTATAGTAAACATGGAGTACCACAAGGCAGTATTTTGGGTCCGCTTTTATTTATTATATATATTAATGATATCAACTTGTTTATAGATTGTGATCTTATTAACCTATTTGCTGATGATACATTGTTAGTTTACAAGGGTCAAAATTTGATGGAAACGATATAGGCTATTGTCTATGTACAAAAAAAGAGGGTTGAGAGGAACTAAAACGTTAAAGGGTTTTTATTGTTTATTATGTTCAATTGTCCCTGAGATATGAAAAAACCGCGGAGTGCGACCATTTAAAGTGGTGCGTTTGTCCACTTTTCATATATTTTTTTTATCGAAAACTATGAATTTTTTCTATAAACACGTCAATAGAAAAGTGTGTAGAAAATTAAATTCCCAATCGAAATGGCACCTTCAGAAGTCAATTTTTTTTTTTTTACAAAAATGCGTCCAAAAAATAAAACAAAAAAAAACGAAAAACTGCAATTTTTTATTTTTTTTTATTTTAGCCTGTAACTATTTTTCGGGTACATTTAGGCATAGACATAGCTGCATAACAAAAAAAGCTGGCGTTTTACCCGTTAAAATGAGATTTTGTAAACAGTTTTACGATTAATAGTGACCGAGATATAGCGTTTCAAAGTTTACAACTTTTAACTTTTTTTGCTAATTTTTACTATTTTTTTTTCAAATTTCGTCTTGTAACTTTTTTCTGAGTGAATTTAGGTGTAGACATTATTATAATAAAGTGAAAGCTGACTTTACGCCCGTTGAAATGGTGGCTGGTAAAAGTCTCTACGACAAATAGAAACCTAGATACAGCGTTTCGAAGAGTGGTACTTTTATTAACTTTCTTCCAATTTTTACGTTCTTTTTTAAATTTCGGCCTATAACTTATTTGTCAATTGCTTTAAGTACAGATATTGCTACACTGAATGACCTCGCAGCATTCTTGTTTAAATGGTCTGCAATAGAAGATTAACCCATCTTAAAGTATTGTTTTTTCTCCTTATTATCCTTATCCATTTTTCGTATTTCCGGCCTCAGAAAATCAGCTTACTGGCACATTTCGTGATGATATCATATAGACGGAATCAAGATACCTATAAGATATGCATACATCATGGTTTAAGAACTTACTTGCAAATGCAACATTGGAAAGGAAATATTGTAAATCCTCTCATCTGGGGTTGGAAAAGTTCAGAAAATGGACTAGTACCAATTTTGACAAATAAACCTCCCGCACTACAAGTATTGCTGGAAAAAATAGCCTGTAAATGCACCAAAGGATGCAGAGGAAACTGTGGGAATGAATTGCTCCATTTTTTGTAAAGAATGTAAGGGAATGAACTGTGAAAACGCTGATGTACCTCAAATAACGGAAGACGATGTTTACATAGATGCCGATGAAGAAATCGACTTTGATTTTGAAAATATGTTAAATCCAGCATTTGAATAATTTCATAATGTAAGTTATTAATCTAAGTTATTTGAACAAAAAAAAAAAAACACGTGATATAATAAACTTCAGAAGTGGAAAAATGTAAAAAGTTATTTTTTAAGTACAATAATCTACTATATCTAGACTGCATCTTGGTTACAATTGATCACATAAACTTCTATTGCAGACTATTTAAACAAGAATGCTGCGAGTACATTCCATGTAGCAATATCTGTATTTGACAAATAAGTTATAGGCCGAAATTTAAAAAAGAACGTAAAAATTGGAAGAAAGTTAATAAAAGTAACACTCTTCGAAACGCTTATCTAGGTTTCTATTTGTCGTAGAGACTTTTACCAGCCACCATTTCAACGGGCGTAAAGTCAGCTTTCACTGTGTGTACAAAATCTCATTTTAACGGGTAAAATGCCAGCTTTTTTTGTTATGCAGCAATGTCTATGCCTAAATGTACCCGAAAAATAGTTACAGGCTAAAATAAAAAATTGCTATTTTTCTTTTTTTTTTGTTTTGTTTTTTGGACGTATTTTTGTAAAAAAAAAAAATTTTGACTTCTGAAGGTGCCATTTCGATTGGAAATTTAAATTTCTACACACTTTTCTATTGACGTGTTTATAGAAAAAATTCATGGTTTTCGAGCAAAAAAAATATGAAAAGTGGACCTTTTTACTTCGATCTCAAAAACGCACCACTTTAAATGGTAGCACTCCGTGGTTTTTTCATATCTTGTGGTCAATTGAACATAAGAAATAATGAAAACCCTTTAACGTTTTAGTTCCTTTCTACAGCACATGGACAATAGACTAATAGACAACATGAATCTTGTCTTGGCTAAAGTGAACAATTATCTTAATATAAATAAATTGAAATTGAATGTAGATAAAACCAAGGCAATGATATTAACAACTAAATTCAAATATAATAAAATTGATATGAACTTCCATAACTTAACAATTAATGGTAAACATATCGAGTTTGTGACTGAAATGAAATATTTAGGGTTCAAAATTGACAATACATTAACGTTCAATAGTCATTTCCATTACATATATAAAAAGATTGTTAAAAAATTGTACTTTTTCTCTAGAATCTCGCATCATATATCAATTAGAACAAAAATTACAGTATATAACACCATTATTAAGCCACATTTTGACAACTGTGCAACTATAATTTATCTTTTTGACCTAAATAAAATTTCCCAACTACAAAAATTACAAAACCGGAGTATGAGAATAATCCTTAAATGCAATAGATTCACTCCAATTAATACCATGCTGTCGACTCTTGAATGGCTAAATGTGTCAGACAAATTGTACCTAAGTGCAATGATTTTTATATCTAAAATTGTGAACAAACTACAACCCAGTTACTTTAATGAATTCATTACATTTAATCATGAAATCCATGACCATCTTACAAGTTCAAGGGATAATCTTCATTTAAATCAAATACATAAAAAAAGGTCCATGAATTCCTTGTTCTTCAAAGGGATTGATCGATTTAACAAACTTGAAATTAACAACAGCCCTTCAGTTAAACTGTTCAAATATAAGTTGATTAAGCACAACTTTGATAGTGTTATTATTTATTAATTAAAATCTTAATAAATTGTTAGAGCATTTTTATATCTTTAGATTTGTATTTCTTATACTTGTATATTTGATTTTTTTTTTAATATTCCAATTATATTTATGCATTAGTCATTCTGTGATAATAGCAATAGTAATTAATGTGTTTTAGTTTGGTTGAAATCAGGGTGTATTAAATAGGTGGTGCGACGACAACTCTCACAGTGGCTTCATAAGTGCTTACTTTGTACATAATGTAATAGATGGCAGGACCAATAAATTCTCTCATTACTTACGCATAGATAGATAATTTTACAGGTTCTGTGCATACGTGCATACAGTGTTGCATACATTCCCGGCCTTTTGTTTTTTGTTTAGTGAAACAAGAGTCCAGTGACATCTGACATTAAGTAGCTTAATTAAAACATTGAAAGAATATATGCAACACTACATGCAGCATTGCACATGTCGCCACAGTTAACCTCAAAAATATATATTTCTTAAGATTTACAAGTATTACGTAGCTATTATTAAAATTTCTACCTGGTTCCTGTACTTTCAACCAAAATCAAGTTCAACGCAATGTGTATGAAGTTTTAAATAGTTTGTCACAATAAAATAAAACACTTTTCGCAGGTTAGGAATCTAACCTATAATTAACAGTCTATTTTTATTAATCAACAATATTGAAAAATTATTTGCGTGAATTTTTAAATATTTGCCTGGAGCCAGTATGGCTCCAAGCTAAAAATGCCTATACAAACATTAAAAATGAGAATAAACGAAAAAACCTTAAAATTTGTGGTTATGTTAGTTATACGATGCACATACCCAGGTAATTGTAGGACCTTATTGCTCGCGCCATCTACTAAAGTAAATAGTAACCATGCACTTATGAAGCCATTATTATAATAGGAAAGTGCCGTTCGTCGGACCACCTATTTAATACACCCTGGTTGAAATGTAGTTTAAATATATGTATATCATGATTCCTATTTAAATAAATTACTTACTATTACTATTACTATTACTGTGACGTGTCCCTAATGGCAAAATTAAGAACACCCCAAGTATGCCCGAAAGCCCAAAGTGAAGAGCGGGTGTGAATTCGTTTTCTTATTCTGAATTTTAGAATTTTGGGGTGCACCGGTTAAACTACCCTGGGCGCCAGCCAATTGTTAAAATTGACAGAGGTGTATAGGCAAAACTAAATTAAACCTCAAGATAATAGTGAAAAATTTACTAAAAAAAAATTTAGTGAGTATATGACAAAGTATATATAGGAATGTATAAAACAAGCTTAAAACTAATTCGTGTATATGTATGAAATGGATAAATGATTGGGACAATAAATATAATACAACATTAAAATTAAACTGACAAACAATAGAGATCAACAACTGTCAGCCACTAATCCTTATGGCAGTTATGTATTATGTCAAACGACCTACTTATCACTTGCCCCGTGTGCCAAGTGTCCATAAGGGTAAGCAGAAGCAGAAAACAACCAATGTGATATAAGACGCAAGTTAATATAACCTCAAATATTCAAATACAGCTGATATAAATATAAAATCCACGCTTTGGAATTTCGTGTAAGCTTTTTACAAAATAAATTAAGCACACTAAACCAGCAACGATTATGTACAATGTATAAAGTAAGTATTTAATTATACACGTCTAATAATAATGTGATGTGTAAAGACATATGACATGATGAAAATTCTATTTTAGCTACAAGTCAAAAGGTGTGGTATATTAATACTCGTTGTACGGCCGTTTATCGAGTTCACATGAAACTTCTAATTATTATAACACATATGGATTTAATCAATCATTATCCAGCGGTATACTATTAGGACGAGACACAAAATTACCATCGACTAAACTAAATATTAATATTATTGAAAGGTAACAAATCCACTATTCTCGTAAACAAGATATGAATAATAAATTGCTTAGTTAACTTGCTTTTTTACTACACCGTGAGCTTCTATAGTGATAACGTAGCACTATCGTTACTTGTAGATATGCTGTACGCTGGTTCTCTGCAACTTCTGGTGGACAACAAAATAAATGCCAAAATTACTTACAATACGTTGGTGATACTTGAGGACAATCCAAGAAAAATTACGGTACTTGCTTACTTCTCGGTTTTACCATGATTAACAGGCGTAAGGCTGATGATCTCCAGGGTGCCCCGAAACAAAACAATATGTAGGTGATTTCTCTAATATTCTCTTGACTCCAGCCAAAGCAGTTCCAAAATTAATTTACCACAGACAAACAAAATCTAATATATATATGTTTCTACGCAGGTCAGCGTACTATGTTTAACAAGGAGATTACGACAAGTTTCATTGAGGTAATAAACAAAAGTACGAGCCTCTTGAAATAGGTATCTCGGAACGAGCCTAAAAATATAATTCCGTTTAGGTATCGAATTATATGAAATTTATATCAAAATTGATAGGGAAAATTAAATAAGACATACCTTAGTTTGTTATTAGGCTTTTTTCCCAAAAATTGTTAGAATTATGGAAGATGTTCTTCACAATTTTTAAATTGCCAGCATGGCTGCTCTTTCTTGGACAAAAAAGCCCTTTTTTGTTAGCTTTTTACTTTTCAGCAAAAAATTCTGTTTGCCAACTTAAATTAATTACTAAGAGAATCCACTATGTTTGAAATTTGAATTTAAAAGAAAGATAATAAAATAATAGTAACTATCTGTATGTGATAATTAAATTGTCTGCCTTAGCTGTAAATAATACCTTAATAACAAAACACATTTTAGCCTACAAATTGTTCCTTTTCAGGTACCAAAAGAAAATTAAATTTGGCAAGAAAATTCCTACAACCTTTCTTTGAGCCCCTGACATGATTTAGGGAAATAGTTTTCATATTAAGAACAATAATAAGTAAATCGAAGCTCTACACTCTTAGACAAAATACTTAATCTTAATATAGGTATTACTGGTTGCATACCTAAGAGGATATAAGAATATTATTCCACCAAATGTGAATAATATGGGTTGTAAATTTTTATTATACAGGGGAATCAAAATGTAACTGTTACATTACTTACTTAAAAGTGGACTATTTCTTTGAAGTATCAAAACTAGATTTATTGTTATTGAGCCTACTTTTAGTTTTCTTAAATTTGAGTTTTGACAGATTCTCGTAATAATTTTCTTATGCCCTTTCAGTACTGCGACATAATGATTCCTGAAATCCAGGATATGGTGTCAAGACTACCTAAATTGCCTGCAGGTACGAAATTCGATCCAAAGAACGGCTGGTTGCCAGTAAATTTTACCGAACAGTGCAGAGAAATCGTCAATAAATACGTAATGGATCGAGTACAGGAGGAACTCTTAGAAGACACAATAAAATTACAACAGCAACAAAACATTCAGCTGGACAATCTTGAAAAGGAAGACGCTCCGGAAACATCGTCTACGTACTGCAGTAAAATGCTAAGTAACATTAAGAAAGGCATTTACAAAAGCGTGAACGTAGCACCATTAGTAGGTGAAACGTCCAAGAGTGATGCGAGTGTTTCAGTCCCAGTCATCCAGACTGTTGACTTATTAGAAGGTAAAGTGTAATTTATTTAAATAATTGAAAAGCTAGACTCTTAAATTCGGCGCATGTTATGCAACTCCTGAATTAGTACAGGAAAAGATTGAAAAAAATTACCGTAACTCGAAAAAAATTTGTGCAGACTTTAAACTTTGGTTATAAGTTTAAAATAGGCCAAAGTTCACGAAACACAAAAGTTTACTATTTTTAATTAAAAAAATCGATTTTTCTCTACTTTCTCGGGAAATATGGCATTTACAAAAAAATAGTTCAAATGTGTCCCCGGATTGTTTGCGATAGGTGTAAAATACCAAAAAAAAATTAGTATGGCTTTCATTTTCTGCAGTCTCGGTCTGCTTGACATAAAACGGATTTTTACCAAATTTCAGTTAAATATTATATATACACGTCATATCGTACAATCTTTTAATTTTAAATGGATATTTTAAAAAAATATATTGTCTAATTCACTCCATATTTCGAACAAATAAACGCGCTCAAATTACGTCATGGGGGGAACTCCAATCAAAATTAAACAATTTCTGGATTCATAGGGCATTTGCACGTGACGTCACAGCTAACCTCAAAAATGTGTTTCTTAAGATTTAAGGGTATTACCCAGCTATTATTAAAATTTCTGCTTGGTTCCCGTATATTCAACTAAAGTCTAGTTCAGTGTAATGTTTATGAAATTGTAAATACCTTGTCCTAATAAAATAGGACTCTTTTTGTAGGTTGGAAGTCTAACCTGTAATTAGCAGTCTATTTTTATTAATCATCAATATTGAAAAATTATTTACGTGATTTTTTAAATATTTTCTTGGAGCCAGTGCGTATACAAACATTTAAAATGAGAATAAACTTGAAAAACTTAAAATTTAAGGTTATGATGCAGATGCCGTATACGAACATTAACCGAACCCCTTGATGTTTCTGAATTTTACATCTCGTCTGAAAACCTGCCGATGAGACTATTTCCATGTTGCCTAATGTATTTAACGTTAAAGGAAATGCTTTAATTATTTCACTAAAGAATGTCAACTCTTTATCTCCGCTTTTGAAAATAATTAATTTCCATTGAATAATACCACTTCCTATAATAAATATGATAAAAATTAACAGAAGAAACACACTTTCGACATGTTGGCTCCCAACAAATAACTGACACTTGGCAACAATGATGGAAATAAACTAAATAGATAGGTTATGTTCTCTTATTTACGATTTAGTATTTTGACTTCATAACTGTGTTTCTTAATTATTTAAAAGTGTGTGTGTGTGTGTGTGTGTGTGTGTGTGTACTGTGTAGACATAAAAAAAATGGAGACAGATTTTGAGAAGGCAGCACGTGATAATCTCCCTATTATTGACAGTGAAATGGTGAATGACAATTCCTGTTTACTTAAGGTGGCCATATTTATATGCTAAATTCTGGGTATACTGACATGATTTTAAAGCTATCTTTTTTAAAAAATATAAGTCATATTTATAAAAGTTGCATATCAACGGAAACTAGAATCTTTAACTTAGGTAAGGGGTGTTTTTATATTGTTAAAAAGTGATATTTTCATAGATAAAAAAAATGTTTAACATGTACCTTAGAAACGATGTCAGCTCGTCACTTCAATAATTATTTTACACTAGTTAAAATAAAAAATAAGGAAAATCAATACAGGCCTTACCTAAGTTAAACATTCACCCATGTTATGAAACAAAGAAAAGTCGCATTAAACACTTCATAGACTAGAAAGATAGATTTAAATTTTGCTATGCACTTTACACATGTTTACTAAATATACTGACATTTGATTTAGCAGAGACACAGTAAAGGGGAAATTTTATACGATTTCAGACGCTATAGGCAATTGTCTTAGTTCGGTTACTGTCTCATAGGTGACGCAACAAAAAGAAGTGGCTTAGTCTAAATTTCATGTTTTTATATAAGGTGGACTAAAAAGATGTTCAATAAAACGGATCTAATAAATCAATAAAATCGTTAATAATAATTATTCCCGACAGGTATTTTTTAAAACATCTATTCTAAAATATAAATGATGAATATAAAGTAAAATTTCATATTTATTTTTGATTTTAAAAATTTCTTAAGTTTTAAAGGTTTATAAGTAGCTGTTCTGCATTTACAAATGTGAAATTTGAAAAACTATAGGCCCCATAAGAAACTTCCTACATTTATTAATACCTACAATAAATGAAAAATTGTGTAAAGGTTATGTATGCTTTTCGTGCAATAATGTAAATTTCTGGGTTGTTTTGGATGAATTACGATAAAAACACATTATATTAACATTAACAAAAAAACAGTTGTCTGTTTACCTACATTGAATGCAACGGCAGTTATTAGGCTAAAAATGTATTTGGTAAACGTTTGAGAAGCAAAGAAATCTGACGAGTCGAAAAACTTGTGTGGTACTTGTCGTGGATCCTATTTCTTTACTTACTTACCTTGCCCTAGGAACTGTATTGTAATCGCGAAACAAGCATTCTCCTATCTCTGACATTTATTCGATTTTTCATGTTCCAGATTATATCGATTCAATTCTGTCAATCTGTTGGCGCGCTATATTTATAAAAACTATTTTATGGAGAAACATAATATTTTGTTATAATATTGACAAGAAACGAAATACCTAATACTTTTAGTGCATAATATCCCAAAAACATAATGAAAAAAATAATAATAATTAAACTTGGAATGTAGAAGAAAGACAGCCTGTTATACATTTAACGAGAAAAAGTATACAAGGTGGTAAAAGAAAAGGTTAATCTCGAGAATAACACTTACAAATTTTCGTTTTTATATTAGATTTAGGCAGGGGCGCAGCCAGGGGTGGGAGCCATGCCCCCCCCCCAAGCTGTCCTCCATGAACCAAAAATAAAGACGCATAATCTCCATCAGTACAAAGCAGTATTCAAATTATCCCTTGAAATAAATATTTTGTAATTAATGCCAATATTATCTAGTAGAGGAATCTATACACATCCGTTTACAACAATTTTCTGAAAAGCTTTCCTCATCCTCTGGAGAGGCCGGTTCTATTGCCCCCCCTCAGATGAATTTTCTGGCTGCGCTACTGGATTTAGGAGATTAAAGATTATTAATCAGATATATAAAAGAATTTCTTCTTAGTATAACTTTTAGGTGCAAACGTTTGGCCTACGAGTCTGACATGCATGTAGAATCGTTTACATTGACTTACACTACTTTTATTCACAGATGACCGTATGTAATGGTGGAGTCAAATTATGATTTTAATGTGAATTGTCTGGTCAGGGCAGTTCTTCTGTTTTAACGTGTTCAGGGAGTCAACTTAAGTTCACAGCTCAGTTTTGCAGTTTCTGCGATGTTGACGTATTGTTTATTTAAACAATTTAATTTTTTGGACCGTGCTTTCCATCGGTTTTCTTTGAATATCTCGAAATTTGTAAGTACTATGGAAAATAATACTGTACCATTAAAGTACATAAATTATAATTTATTCAAATTATTATTATTTAAAAAAAAATTGAACATTGCAAAATTGTGCGTTTTTAAACAAATTACTGTTCTTTAAAAAATAATGGATAATATTCAATGAAATTTTGGAATAATATAACACTTAAAATTTCAAATTGAAATGATTACTAAAACGGCTCAAATATAAAATTGTTGCTAAAACTTTACACCCTTGTGAAATCCTGCCATCAAGACCAAGAAATGTGTACGATGGCTCAAATTGTAGCATTCTATAAGCATTTTAAGATCACGGAGAAATTTTTTTTTTTTTTTAATTTAAACCTGTTTTATTGCAGTTGTAATTTTAGTTATAAAGAAATTCAAGTAACTTTGGTTTTTTATGAAATCAAAAACGGTAAACGAGTAATGAACGTAAATTAAAAAAAAAATAACTTTAAAAAAACAATTAATGCTATAATTGCATTTAAAGCTGAGATACGTTAGTTTTTACGTTTAGGTCACTTATAAACAGAGCTGGGCAAATACTTTGAAAAAGTATTTAAATATTAAATACTAAATACTTTCAGAAAATTGAAAGTATTTAAATATTAAGTATTTTCAAGAGATAAAAGTATTTAAATAATAAATAATAAAAGTAATTAAATAGTTTAAACTTAGTATTTAAATACTTTCTGAATATTTAAGTACTTTGATAACACTGAAATATTTTGAAACATATACTACGGAAGCCCACTCTAAGTGTCCGTTGCACCCCTGATCCTTTAGAGCAATGTCTTTCATAAAGATTAAAGCCTAAGGAACAATATCCTAAAAAAAAAAATTGGCTGCACTTTCAAAATGGCGTCACTAAGAGAAATGTTAAAAACGTGTAATCAGAAAGAGAAGAAAGCTTTATTTTACTCGTTAGAACTGCTAAGAATTTTTAGAGGTTCCGTAGTATGCATTTAACCATGCGCTTGGCCGCGCAGAATGGCAGAGTTACTTCATTATTTTTTTCCAGGAATACCGTGGCTTTAGCGATAAATTTTATTAGAATATTTTGTGGTCTATTCTATTTTTGTTTTTTTCTACTCTGACTTAATTTAAAAATTTTGAAAAAATGGATGAAAAAAATTTTCTTTTTTAATTTTTGTCATGAAAACGGTAAACCAACCTAACTTGAACAGCTATCCTTATGTTCATGTATACAGCTTTGTAAAATTTTTAATATTACTGATACAGTAAAAAAAATATTTCGCGAGCAGGATTTGAATCCCGAGACGTTCTCATCCTGATTAAAAAGTGCTCGTAGCAAGCAAGCAAATAAAATTGATTAATATTTACATATACATATGCGCCTCCCCGAAACCTGGTCCGGAGCCAGCCAGACAACCACGGCGCGTAGCACCGTGGTGATTGTAGGGCTGGGCGGGTCAGGTTCGCTTCAGCTTGAGTGTACTCAGAAGTAATCAGATTATTATATTCTGATAGCAACCACTCAATGAGGTGTTCTGGTTTTTTTAAAAATATGTAAATAACTATATAGTAGTTATAGTAGCTTACAACCTTCTTGGGCGTGGTGAAAGAATGACGAGGAGGGTTGAAGGGGTGAATTTGATTTTTTCACTTCTTTTTCTACTTAATTATCGAAACTTAGTATTTTAAGAGAATTTCCTGCAAAATTCCAATGTCACCCCCAAATAAGGGTGGTTTTTTAATGCGTTCCGGGGATTTTTCGCCAAAACGAGTAACGGATTTGTTGGTAAGAAAAGATGAATTCCACACTTTACCACGAATGGGCCAAAAAAGCCATTTTTTTAACATTCCTCTTTCAATAAGAAATATCGATTTGTTTATTTATACGTGACCTAAACGTAAAAACTAAGGTATCTCAGCTTCAAATGCAAGTAGAGCATTATTTTTTTTTTAAAGTTGGCTTTTTTAATACACTTTAATTACTCCTTTACCGTTTTTTATTTCATGAAAAAACCAGAAAATTATTTGAATTTGTTTATAACTACATTTTCGATAATTATAAACAGCTGCAATAAAAAGGGTTTTAATTTAAAAAAAAATCTCCCTGATCTTAAAGTACTTATAGAAAGCTACAATTTGAGCCATCGTACACATTTCTTGGTTTTGATGGCAGGATTTCACAAGGGTGCAAAGTTTTAACAACAATTGTATATTTGAGCCGTTTTAATAATCATTTTGATTTGAAACTTTAAGTGATGATTGTACTCGAAGAGCTCTATATTTCTCCAGAATTTCGTTGAATATTATCCATTATTTTTTAAAGAACATTGATTTGTTTGGAAACGCATAATTTTGCATTACTCAATTTTTGTTAAGTAATAATAACAATTGGAATGAATTGCAGTTCATGTACTTTTATTGTACAGCTCATAACGAACATTTTTCTTCTTTTTGTTGTTTTCCATGTTTTCCATATACACACACATACACACCAAATCACAATATTTTTTCATTCCCTTATATAATGAGGTGGGGGTAATGGGGGTGACTAATGCCAAACATTTCTTTTAGCTCCTCTTATATTTACTAAATACCAGTTTCATGGACTCTTACTTGCTTCATTTACTTATGTACCCCAATTCACCCCAATTTACCACTCTTCAACGGAAAAAATCGAAATAAATCTCGTTAAAATACATACGTGTGCCAAATTTTAAGTCAATATCTTAAACGGTTCAGAGTAATCGTGAGTACCAAAAAATTATAAGACCAATAGACACACCGATGCGACAGACTGATTCTTTTTGCTCAAACTTAAAATATTGACGTTTCATGACATTCTAAGCCTATTTGAACAATAAAAATTTTCAACAAACTTTTTTGCGTTAGTATACTTGCACTGGATGTGGAAGTAATACGCAGAAAATAGCATAACAAAGATATAAAAAATCATTGTGTGCCGTGGACTAAACGATAGAAGTAAAGTTTCTACTTCAAGCATTTTCTTCGAGTAAACTTACTACGCATCCATACTACTCGAAGTCACCCTCGGTGCATCCAATTTACTCGAGGAAAGCCCCTGCTCATCCATAATTCTCGAGGAAACCTACTGCGCATCCATTGTACTAGAGGAAAGCCACTGCGCATCCATACTACTTGAGTTAACCTACTGCGCATCGTACACTAGAAAAGTCACTGCGCATCCAAAATACTCGAGGAAACCTACTGTGCATCTAAAATACTCGAGAAAACCCACTGCGCATCCATACTAGTCGTGGCAACCTACCGCGCATCAATGGTACTCGAAGAAAGCCACTGTGCATCCATAATACTCGGGTGGTGGTAGAGGGATGGTAGTGGCGGTGGATGAAGTAAAAATTTTTTTTGAGGTCTTAGGTTCTTGTATACACGCTAAATTACAATTTCATTTTTTTCACCCTCTTTGTGGGGGCAGTAATGGGGGTGGCTAATGCCAAAAATTTTTTGAGACGTTAACTTCTTTTATATATACTAAATACCAATTTTACGGACTCTTATTGCTTGGTTCACCTATTTACCCCCACTTACCCCAATTTAACCCCCAACCCTTCAACGAAATAAGATCAAAATATAATCTAGTTCCAGGTCTCGTTAAAATACATACATGTACCAAATTTCAAGTCAATATCTTAAACGGTTCTAAAGTAAACGTGCGCACAAAAAAGTTACAGACAGACCGACCGACAGACAGAAACTTTTTTCTCAAACTTAAAATCTCAACGTTTCATGACATTCTAAGCCTATTTGGACAACAAAAATTTTCAAAAATTTTTTTTGCATTAGGTAGGTACTCTAATTCCAGTGGATGTGGAAGTAAAAAGACAACGTAAATAAATTTTAAATATAAAAAGTTCACACTACACACTATAAAAAACCGCTGCCCAAGGAATCACTACTTCCACATCCAGTTTCTCTATCCAAGTCACTCACAACGAAAAAACTTAGTATGTGTAAATAATTGTTTATGGAACTTTTATAATATAATATTTGAAATCCTCTATCCCAAAAACCCATAAAACGATACCCCACATCGGTAGTGGGGTGGGGGCGGTGATTGGGGGTGGTAGTGGGGGGTGGATGAAGTAAAAAAATATTTTGAGGTTTCTGGTTCTTGTACATACACTAAATCACAATATTTTTTCATCCCCTTTAATAAGGGGGTGGGGGTGGTAATGGGGGTGGCTAATGCCAAAAATTTTTTGAGACCCTAGCTTCTCTTGTATATATTAAGTACCAATTTTATCGACTCTTACCTGCTTGATTTACCCATTTACCTCAAATTTACCCCAATTTACCCCCCAACCCTTCGTCGGAACAACATGAAAATATAATCTAGTTCCAGACCTCGTTAAAGTACATACGAGTACCAAATTTCAAGTCAATATCTTAAACGGTTCCAGAGTAAACGTGCGCACAAAAAAGTTACAGACAGACAGAAATTTTTTTTTCGCTCAAACTTAAAATCTCGACGTTTCATGACATTTTAAGCCTATTTGAACAATAAAAGTTTTTTTTAATTTTTTTGTCGTTACTATACTTCCACTGGATGTGGAAGTAATACTTAATAAACAATAATAATACATCAATGCAAGAACTTATTGTAATGTGTTACAACCCCTAGAATGATGTATTTGCACCTACTCGAAAAAGAACCTACCAGAAGATTCATTGAGAGAATGGTGGCGTCATCACAGAACAATCGAGATCTGTCATTTTTAGGTATAAAAGACCGATCGCATTCTCGGCGAGTAGTTCAGAAAGTTCAAAAAGTATAGAAAGTGAGGTTAAGACTTCAAGGATAAACAAAGTGATAAACATTGTGATTTTAGTCAGTAAAGTGTATTTAAATTAATAATAGTATTGTGAAGTATCCAGTAAATATTTAATAAAGTGTGTTAGTGGACATCTCTTGTTATAATTTTTGGAACCCACGGAATTTGCGAGGGTGGTTTCCTAAGGGTGGAAACACGTGACATTATTTTTCACAAAAACGATACACTAAATATACTAACGCATTCCGTAAATAATGATTTAGTAGAAATATTCCCCAAGGCCGAGGTTCCGATAAGGAAGGGAGAAAGGGGATTGGTATGAGAATATGACCTGCGGTCGAAGCAGGTAGTCACTGTTTACATAATTTCGATTTTGAACACTTGTTACAAAGGATGACTCAAGTGTGTAATATGTTTACAACGGGTTAATTTAATTATAGAATTCCTTGTTGAATTTCACGAATATGCACCTGTAATAAAAGGTTTGTCCACTGCTCACTAGGTACCACCACGTATCGGATGGATAAATGCTATTCTTCTCTATGACAGTTGTCGAGGTTGTTCTCTTTTGCGAACAGGGCGCCCTTTAATAAAATAACTGTTACTGATAAATCTTTAGATTTAATAATGATTTTAAAAATTATTCAATAAATGTAAAAGGAAATAAAACACTTAAACCTAGTTGTTTATATTTATTAACTGTAATTTGTATACTACAAAAGTGAAATGAATCATATTTTAACATTTTTATTCAGTATTTGTACATACCTATTTAGTTTTATAAATTCAGCAGGTATGAAATAACTGTAACTATAAATGTATTATTATATATTAGTACAGTAACTAGAGGTTTTAACTTTGGAATAATGTCATATGATTTAGATTTCATTCATTTTTGGCAACTTGATAGTAAATTCATCAAAGAAAAGTTTTTGTAGTTTCACACGTCACTAGACTAGAACTAACAAAGCTTGATGACATGTCTGGCAATTCGAAAGAGACAAACACTTATACGTACTGTTTGTGAATGGACTGTATACTTTTAGCTGTTAAAAGGAAACCACTTGTTTCTAACAGGAATTATATTTAACTAACACAAAACTTTAACAAACAACTTTACATTAGGGATGCTAACGTCGTTTTGCCCACATGAGGGTAAAAAATACGACACTTTACCAACCACGTAGGGTTGCCAATTTAGAAATATCGTAAGAGAGTAAAATAAGTGTACAAATACATGCTAATTAATTATTAATATAATGCGTAAACAAAAAAAAGTAATTGTCAATCTTGAACATGCCCCCGGCCTTGAAAGAAGACACTTTCAAGAAACTTACACTAACGTTTGCATAACACCGATTTCAAGGCTATTAGTCTATGGGTAATGGACATATTTTTGAAAAACTACGTTGCACAGTACCATTTGAAGTTTTTAAGGTTGCCACTCGGCTTATACCGTCTGCACCAGGATGAAGACGCACTACACGCCCCATTCTCCAATGGATGGGAGGAAGATTATCCTCCTTTATGATCACTAAGCTGCCCTCCTTTAACTGATCGGGGTTGGTTTTCCAACGGCGTCTTTGTTGAAGCTCTGTTACGTATTCCTTACTCCAACGGTTCCAAAAGTGCTGTTGGAGTTGCTGGATTCTTTGGTACCGGGAAAGTCGATTTTCTTGTATTTGGCGTAAGTCAGGATCGGGTACCGAAGTGAAAGTTTTCCCAATGAGGAAGTGAGCGGGCGTGAGAGGATACAAATCATTTGGGTCTGACGAAATTGGAAAGAGGGGACGGGAATTTAGAATTGCTTCAACCTGAAGAAGCAAAGTATTTAGTTCTTCGAATGTAAGGCTTGCTTCTCCCATAACCCTTTTTAAGTGATGTTTGGAACTCTTTACGCCAGCCTCCCAAAGGCCTCCAAAATGTGGACTTCCGGGAGGTATAAAATGCCACTCTAACCCCTCGCGAGATAATTTGTCTACAAGGTGATCTCTGTTAGATATTAGATAATCTCCCAAAATTTTAAGCTCTTTATTACCTCGTACAAAATTTGTGCCGTTATCCGAATATATGTGGGCTGGTTTGCCACGACGAGATACGAAGCGTCTTAAAGCGAGAATAAAAGCCTCGGCGGTTAAATCAGATACTAACTCTAAGTGGATACATTTGGTTGCAAAACATATTGTAATGTGTTACAACCCTTAGAATGAATGTAGTGTATTTGCACCTACTCGAGAAACCTACCAGAAGTTAGTTCTGGTGACATCTGGAATGATCTAGAGAATGGTGGCGTCATCACAGAACAATCGAGATCTGTCATTTTTGGGTATAAAAGACCGACCGCATTCTCGGCGAGTAGTTCAGAAGTTCAGAAAGTATAGAAAGTGAGGTTAAGACTTCAAAGATAAACAAAGTGATAAACATTGTGATTTTTAGTCAGTAAAGTGTAAATAATAGTATTGTGAAGTATCCAGTAAATATTTAATAAAGTGTGTTAGTGGACATCTCTTGTTATAATTTTTGGAACCCACGGATTTTGCAAGGGGTAGTTTCCTAAGGGTGGAAACACGTTACAAATTGGTGTCAGAAAGCGGAATTTTATGACAAGAGGAGCTCTGAAGTTGTGCTGGAGTGTTCGAGAAGTATTCTCGAGGTTTAGTGCTAACACGGAGGACTCATTTACTGGACATTTGTTCGAGGGTTATTTTCGAACAGGAAAATAGTGTTAAGTGCATTTTTGAGACATTGTAGAACATTTTATTAGGACATTAGTGTGATAATTAAATCCTTTGAACTGAGAAGTGATAGAGACACTGAAAAAGACTCATTTAGTGCGTGAAAATTTCTAGAACTTTTCTATTTGGACATTAGTGGAGATTATTAAATTCTCTGAACTGGATAGTGACAAAAGACTCTGGATAAGACTTTTTCGTGCTATTTCGAGATTTGTCTAGAAAGTTCCATTACCGATATTGACGTGACAGTTAAATTTATTTTATTTTAATTTCATCGTATGCCCGTAACAACAAGAAGTATGGCATCCGATAAACAAATACAGGACTTATTCGAACAATTCCAAAAAATGATGGCGCAGCAACGGCAGGAAGACAAAGAAGAACAGGAGAAAAAACGTCAGGAAGAAAAAAAAGAGCAAGAAAGAAAACGCCAGGAGGAAGAAAAACGGCGTCAAGAAGAAAGGGACGAATTAAAGAAAATTATGGAAGATCAGGAAATAAGACGTCAGAAAGAAAAAGAGGATGAAGAAAGAAGACGTCAGAAAGAGAAAGAGGATGAAGAAACAAGACGTCAGAAAGAAAAAGAGGATGAAGAAAGAAGACGTCAAGAAGAGAAAGACGAATTGAGACAAATTATGGAAGACCTGAAGATACGACAGCAAGAGGAGAAAGAAGAACAAGAAAGACGACATCAAGAGGAAAAACAGGAGCAAGAAAGACGCCAGGAAGAATTAAGGAAAATTCTAAATGAACAAATCAAAATACAACAGGACGCTATAATTTCTGCCAATGAAGTACTAAAATGTGAAGTCAAAGAAGAGATAAACAAGGTCGAAGGTAAAGTAGGAGTAGTCGAGACAGAAGTCAGTCAAGTAAAAGGAGAAGTAACCAAAGTTAAAGAGAAAGTAAACAAATTCGAAGAAGAAGTCAAAGGAGAAATAGACCGGCTTAAACGACAGTTGAGAGATAGAGGAAGCCAGCAGGTGGTATCATCGGGTCAGCGACTAAAACCTCCTTCTTTTGACGGCCAAAGTTCCTGGACGACGTACAAGAGGCAGTTTGAGGCAGCAGCATGTGCGAACAACTGGGATAACGAGGAAAAGGCCATGGCATTAGTTCTGGCATTAAGGGGCCAGGCCTCAGAGTTGCTTCAGACTATCCCAGTGGATAAACAAAGGGACTTCAAAGTCTTGGAAGCTGCATTGGACTTGAGATATGGCGACCAACATCTCGCCCAAGTATACCAAGCCTAGCTAAAATCACGAACACAAAAGGCTGGAGAGAGTTTACA
The DNA here is from genome assembly GCA_936432065.2 of Rutpela maculata. NCBI lineage: Eukaryota > Metazoa > Arthropoda > Insecta > Coleoptera > Cerambycidae > Rutpela > Rutpela maculata. Next base: position 10,616,346 of record OW386289.2, read on the forward strand.
GGAATTCGAAGCTGCGATAGAGAGACTGGCACACCTGGCGTATCCGAGTGCACCTAGAGAATTTCAGGAACAATTAGCCGTAGGGGCCTTTTTAGATGGCATAAGGGACGAAGAGGTCAGGCGAGTTCTGAGGCTGACAAGACACCAAAGTAGTAGCGAAGCTTTGGTGCGTGCACTTGAAGTAGAAGCCGCCTACAGAGATACTCCAAGGTCGAGAGTGCGAGCTGTGACTCTCGAAGAATCGCAACCAGAAATGAATCAGAACCCTATGTTGACGGAGATGCAGAAAATGTTTACCAAATTATTCAACAAAGTGGATGATCTCAGGGAGCAGAGAAAACAACAAAATAAAGGAAAGCCGAGCGGAGGTATTAAATGTTACAACTGCGGCAAGGTAGGACACATGAAGCGAGACTGTCGACAGCAGAACTCGGAGAGTCGAGTAAATGCTGTGAATGTTGAAGAGAAGCAGGAAAACAGTACCAGGGGGGTTATGGTGGCTAGGGAATGGGGTACCCCCAGAGAAATAAAGATTTCCCAGCTTCGAAGAATTGCAAGCAGTCTGTTGTTGCATGGATATGTGAACGGAAGAAAATGTTTGTTTACCATCGACACAGGTACTACGTCATCAATAGTACGGCCAGGATTTATATCGGGCATAAAGATTACCAAGAGGCAAAATGAAGAAGTGATCGTCAGGACAGCTACGGGGGACAGGGCTACGGTTCATGGAGAAGTAGACCTGGGTTTGCAGATTGGACAATTAAGGTTCGACCACAGGGTCATCGTGGCTGACATCACGGATGATTTCATTTTGGGACTGGACATTATGGAACAGTATGGATTTATTGTTGACGTAGGAAAGCGAGTTTTAAGGATTGGGAATGAACAATTTATTCTGTCAAAAGTGAACAACCAATGCGAGAAAACCAAGCTGTTGACAACGCAGGCAGTCAAAACTCCTGCATTATCCAGAAAACCAGACAAGGAAGATTGCAAGCGCTACCCTCAGGTGAGAAAATTGCCGAACATGGTTGAAGTCAACACTGTCAAGGTCGATCTTCCAGACAGTTGGCCAAAGGAAACTCTGAGGCAAGAGCAATTGCGCGATGTAGAAATCGGACCCATGTTGAGAGCAAAAGAAGGAGGAACGCGTCCAGCATGGAAGGATGTTTCCAACAAAGAAGTGGGGCTGAAGGCTTTATGGTCACAATGGGATTCACTTATGGTCGTAGATGGGCTTTTGAGGAGAGCATGGGAAAGCCCAGATGGGAAGCAGGTTGCCATGCGTCTAGTGATTCCCAGGTGTCGTGTACCAGAAGTACTCCAGGAAACACATAATGAAACATCCAGCAGACACTTCGGCATAAACAAGACATTGAGTAGAGCACGGGAACAGTTCTGTTGGGTTAATAGTCGCCAGGATGTGGAGGCCTGGTGTCGCAAGTGTAAAAATTGTGCTGCCCGTGGAGAACCATTTTCGATGAGCAACTACAGAAATGGAAGCCGAGAACAGCCGAAGAATGATCGAGAGCAGATGAACAGAACTAGTAACCGCTTGAAGGCTCGTTATGATCAGAATGCCAGTACAGGGGGATTCAAGGTGGGGGATCTGGTTTGGCTGTACAACCCACAGCGGAAGGAATGGAGATCCCCGAAACTTCAACCTCCTTGCGATGGACCATATACTGTTATTACCTGAATTAATGATGTCGTCTATCGTATTCAACGAAACAAAAAGTCCAAGATGAAGATCGTACACTTGGATAGACTGGCGAAGTATGTGAAAGAAGCTGAATTGCCTGACCGGGACGTTCAGGCTTAAGGAGGGGGCAGTGTAATGTGTTACAACCCTTAGAATGAATGTAGTGTATTTGCACCTACTCGAGAAACCTACCAGAAGTTAGTTCTGGTGACATCTGGAATGATCTAGAGAATGGTGGCGTCATCACAGAACAATCGAGATCTGTCATTTTTAGGTATAAAAGACCGACCGCATTCTCGGCGAGTAGTTCAGAAGTTCAGAAAGTATAGAAAGTGAGGTTAAGACTTCAAAGATAAACAAAGTGATAAACATTGTGATTTTTAGTCAGTAAAGTGTAAATAATAGTATTGTGAAGTATCCAGTAAATATTTAATAAAGTGTGTTAGTGGACATCTCTTGTTATAATTTTTGGAACCCACGGATTTTGCAAGGGGTAGTTTCCTAAGGGTGGAAACACGTTACAATATGAATAGGCACATGTAGCATTTAGAAATTTTAGCTCCCCGTCCCTTACGATCTTTAATAAAAAATGGACCAGCATAGTCCACACCTGTTATATTAAAGGGGCTCTCTGAAAGGAGTCTACTACTAGGCAAATTTCCCATAATTGGAGTAATATTTTTCGGATTAAATCGAAAACATTTAATGCATTTTCTAACAGTGCCTTTCGCTAGATTTCTACCACCAACAGGCCAGAACCTTTCTCGAATATTAGACAATAATAATTGAGGGCCAGCATGAAGCAAACGTAAATGCTCACTAGTAAATATCATTTTAGTTAGCTTATGATTTGAACAAATTAACAAAGGGTGCTTTTTGTCATAGTTGAATTTCGAATTTTCTAAGCGCCCACCGACTCTCATCAAACCATCTTTATCCATAAATGGATTGAGGCTTAATATTTTGCTTTTTTGACTAATCGATTTGCCCTAAATTAAACAATTGTATTCATGAGGAAATGATTTTATTTGTGATAATTTGATTAAAATGTCAAAAGCATACCTGATTTCGCCTTGCATTAAAAATCCAAATTGACGCTCTGATTTGATGACTCTGCAATTATTTTTGAAACGTATTATGAATGCTACAACACGTTTAAGTTTAGATAAGTCGGAATATTTTTCGAATAAAATATTTTCATGATTTTGCACTAGCAAGAATACTCGTTTCTGTGCACGAAACTCTGGCAAATCTTCGTCTGAACAAATAATATTTGGCCACTCCGAGCAATTTTCACTGAGCCAGTTTGGCCCATGCCACCACACCGTCATATTTTGCATTTGGCTAGGATAAAAGATCAGCTGGATTACACTTTGTAGGTACATGGCGTCATTCATATGAGCCGGTCAAATTTTGTATTTCAGACACTCGATTACTTATAAATGTTTTTAGAAGATGAGGACTGGTTTTTACCCACCCCAGGACAATAGTGGAATCTGTCCAGAATATGCAGCGCGAAAATTTTAGGTTTAGAGATTTGAAAACTTTGTCAGCTAGTCTAGAAAGGACAAGTGCTCCACAAAGCTCCAAACGTGGCAGAGTTAGGGATTTAATTGGAGCCACCTTTGATTTAGCACATAGCAAATGAACGGAAACTTTACCTGCCATATCTATACTTCTCAAGTAAATGCATCCCCCGTAGGCGACCTCTGATGAATCGGAAAATCCATGCAATTCTATTTCGACCGATTCCTTGCATAAAACCAAACGTGGTATTTCAAGTGTATTTAAATCGGGTAATTCGCGTTTGAATGTAATCCAGGCGGAATGTATGTGCGCAGGTAGCGACTCATCCCACGTCAATTTTTCTAGCCACAATTTTTGTATCATTAATTTGGCAATAATAGTACATGGAGACAGAAGCCCTAACGGATCAAAAATTTGGGATATATGGGAAAGTATAGATCGTTTTGTAATGTTTTTAGATTCTGCAGTTGTGTCTATTTTGAACATCAATTTATCTAAATTACAATTCCAAATTAAGCCCAGAGTTTTTGCATTCTGATCTGCCCCAAAATTTAAAACATTATGAGAAATGTTTGATTTTTCAATATCGTCCAGAATCTTTGGTTCATTGGAAAACCATTTTTGTAATTCGAAGCAACCTTCTTTTAGAACTTTAGACACATTTTTACAAATATAGGACGCCTCTTCGATACTATTGGCTCCCGTGAGAAGGTTGTCGACATAAAAATCGCGTTTTATGATTTGAGAGATATCTGGACTTACGGATTCACATTGATTAGCTAATTCGAATAAACATCTAATGGCAAGAAACGAAGCTGAAGCTTGACCGTATGTGACGGTGTTAAGATTATACGTTTTAAGATAATCAGATGGCGATGCCCTCCACAATACCCATTGCAAGGGACGCTGCTCCGATTTAACAAGCACCTGGCGATACATTTTGGCTATATCCGCTGAAACCACGTAAACGTGTTTCCTGAACCGTAATATTATTGACAGCAGGTCATCTTGTATGATAGGACCTACCATTTGTATATTATTTAGAGAAATGCCCGTTGTTGTTGTCGCTGAGGCGTCAAAAACTACCCTCAATTTTGTTGTTATGCTGTCTGATTTTAATACCCCATGATGCGGCATAAAATATTCAGCATCGGCGATATCGTTACCCTTTATTTCGGACATATGGCCTAGATTTTCATATTCGGACATAAACTCTATGTACTGTTCCCTTAAATTATCGTTATTTCCCAGCTTTCGCTCAAGAGTCATAAACCTATTAATAGCTCGTTGTTTTGAATAGCCCAAACAACTTGGCGATGCTTTTAAAGGTAATGAGACTATAAACCTGCCTGCAGTATCACGAGTAGTATTTTCTACAAAATGTTGTTCACAAGCGAGTTCTTCATTGGACAAAGCTTGAGTTGTAGAACACTCTTCTATTTCCCAAAACTTAGAAAGTTGATTTTGCAGGTCAGAATTTATGCTTAAGTTACATTTTACCTTATTTGGTTGAATACCCTTGAATGGACCTGACACTATCCACCCAAACTTTGTCTTTTGAAGAGCCGGCTTGTCGCGGCCCAAATCAATTTGCCCAACACAAATTAGCTTCCAGAATAAGTCGGCCCCTATCAATATATCTATATTACCGGGTTTATAGAAACCTGGATCGGCTAATTTAATGTTGCTTGGTATTTCTAGATAACTTGAATTTAATCGTACACTTGGCAATTGACTTGTAATTTGGGGTAAAATAATACATGATAAATTTGTGTTAAAACCATTCATTGATGATCGTATTTGAACATCGCATCTATATTGTGATTGTGACTTCATGTTCATTAAACATTCAACAGTGACATTTATTTCGGATTTTTCTATTTTTAGTAAATTTACCAAATTTGCAGTGATGAAACTAGACTGACTTCCACAATCTAAAAGTGCACGCACCGTATGTGGTTTTTGAAATTTGTCTAGTATTTGGATATTGGCCTTACCTAATAAGACCTCATCAACCTTGGCTTTTGACGAACATGCAGTTATTTTGTTTGATTCGTTATTGCTAGCCGAGCCACTAGCACTAGTATTAGCTGAATGTTCTTGATTAGTGTCTACGTGCAATAAGGTATTATGCTTTCTTTGACATTTTCTACATGGACCAAACCGACAATTTTTTTCAAAATGGCCTCCTTTCAGGCAGTTAGTGCACAATCGTGCCCTTTTTATAAAGTCCGCTCTGTCATTCGCGGTTAGATTTTGAAAATCATCGCAACTGTAAATTGTATGGTCCTTTTTGCAATACACGCATTTTACATTTGCTGTATGAAAGCCCTTTGTTACCTGATCCTTTTTATAAGAATGTTTTATTTGATTCGATGCTGCACCTATATTTGGTTCATTTTTAGCCTCAAGTGTCTCTAACAAATCGGCGCGCCCTTTTAGAAACAGTTTTAAATCCTTTAAGGTAGGAACATCTTTGCCGGTTATATACTGTTCCCACTCCCTAGAAGAGACACTGTCTAATTTTGTGGTCACCAAATAGATAATTAAAGTGTCCCATTTGTCTGTAGGCTGTTTTAATTGCGTCAGAGACCTTAAATGTTTTGAGATGGTATCCACCAAATTTCGCAATTTTGTTGAAGATTCCTTTTTGATCGGTTCTATATTGAATAAGGCTTTGGTGTGATTGTGAACTAACAACCTAGTATTGTTGTATCGTTTACAGAGTGTTTCCCACGCTATATTATAGTTAGTGGCAGAAAATTCGATAGATTTTATAACTTGAGTAGCGCTACCTATAAGAGAGGCCCTTAAATAATGATATTTTTGCATATCATTAATGCGACTATTCACATGGATGAGAGACTCAAATGTATCCCTAAATTCTAACCACAAATCAAAAGAACCATCAAATTTTGGTAGATCAATAGTGGGTAATTTAACATTGCTTAACTCTATATTTGACTGATCACTCTGTACAGAACTATCTTTTTGTTTATAGTCTGCTAGTATTTTTTTTTGCAAGTGCTAGAATTGAATAATATGTGTCCAGGAAAGTTTTACGCTCTAAATATTCGTTATCAATGTCTTCATCGGAGGCCAATATTTCTACCTCATTTTGTATCGCATTAAATTCAGAAAATATTAGATCCGCCTTTCTTATTCTTTCTTGCATTTCAAATATATCCACATCTTCAATGTTGGATTTTGCCAAAATAGTTTTTACTTGATTTGAAAACGATGTTAATTTAGCCTTTACAGCACCTCTTTGTCTGTTTAAAGTTTTTCTTTGAGCATCAGTCATTTTGAATTTACTTATTTACTGATGATTTAGTAAAAATGTCAGTTAATTTTAGCAGTTATAGTAAGTGGCTTATTTAGATAATAAATTTTTAATTTAGTTAATGATTTTTCGAAGAACTAAATATAATAACACAATATTATTGTAAATAATATAATGATTATTATTTATTGCGTATTTCAGAAAGAAGCAAAACTATAGAATTTAGATAAGTAAAAATGGGAATGCTCACTTACCCTCTTTTCGGTCGCAGGTACCCTAGCCGTCAAAACAAGTAGTGCTGTTGGCTTGGCACGCTTAGGCGGAACTCGGGTCTGAAGATATGCGGCGGTCCACTCTATTGGTTATTGCTGATCTTCCCTCGTTGTACCATAACACTGGACGCGTGCGTCTTTTTACAATGTTAAATTACTTTATTACTTATTTATTGCTGACTTTACACACACAATAATCTAGGCTCGTAGAAACAAATGTTTGTGAATGGACTGTATACTTTTAGCTGTTAAAAGGAAACCACTTATTTCTAACAGGAATTATATTTAACTAACACAAAACTTTAACAAACAACTTTACATTAGGGATGCTAACGTCGTTCTGCCCACATGAGGGTAAAAAATACGACACTTTACCAACCACGCAGGGTTGCCAATTTAGAAATATCGTAAGAGAGTAAAATAAGTGTACAAATACATGCTAATTAATTATTAATATAATGTGTAAACAAAAAAAAGTAATTGTCAATCTTGAACACGTACAATCTGCTCATATGTAGCCTCTACCAAGGGTGCTAGAGTATACTGATTGGTCATTCCCCCCATTTCGTCATTAGTGCAGAAATATTGCCGCCAATTTTAAATTCATATGACAATAATTTTTTCTGTAGAAAAGAAGCAAAATTTCGTAAAAAAGAAAAAATACGGGCGAGTTTTTTTAAAGAGAACTTTTCAAATATTCAATAAAAAAAAACGTGGAAAAGGCCCATTATGTAATTACAAATATTACTACTTAGATATTAGTATGTGTATAATATAATCATTTATTTTCTATTCCAATATAGATCTTTCCTTGTATCTCCTGTAAGTTTCTTGTTGATTCTTCTTACGAGTACTAATGAAACCTTGGATAATAAATAATTTGATATTTAGTAAGTATATTCTATTTTACTTTTAGTTAGATGCAAAGATGCACGTGTATATATAGGTTCGACATAATAGACTATTTCGATTTACTGCTAACAACAATAAGAGTGATAAATAAAACATTAAAAAGTGAATGTATACGTTTTTAATAAAATACAAGGGATATTTAACAATTGACCTACCTACATGAAATAATAAAATACATGTTAGACATTATATAACATTAATAAGACACGATAAGAAAAAGTTCTTGCCAAAATTACAATGGTTTTTATGTTCAATCTGTAGGTATATCACAGGCAAGGCGTTAACCACTGGAAGAAATTGTGTACACTTTTTTACATATTTCAAGTAGTTCTCAGTACTTCAGTCCTTCATTGTTTACTTTATATGGCATTTTTCACAAAATTCATAACAGTTAACCCTTCGACCATAATTAAGGATAGTTGTGGATGTTAAGTTATCCAAACTTAAGTTCTAAAATATTATAAAAATGGCAAAATATATTTTAGAATGACACATTCAATCGGTACGTTACTCGATGACAGCAGTTTGTTTTCCTAAGGTCTCAGAATTTGTGATGTAGGCGCACGCGACCTATACCCATTTTATTTCCATCAGTGATGCCAAGTGTCAATTATTCGTTGACAGCCGACATGCAAAATGCTTCTTCTGTTAATTATAATCATTTTTATTATAGTAGGTGGTAATATACAATACAATACAATACAATACAATACTTTATTCAGCTTATAGTACAATACATTGTCACAGCCCCGTCAAAACATATTTAAGCAGTAATAAACACTTTATAAAATATAAAATCTTAAAAGAAAAAAATACACCAAATATACAGTCTTAATAATAGATAAAACCTTAAAAAATATATAAAAATAGATAAAACATCTTAATCTAGCAGATTATATTATGTCACTGCAATAATTGTTACAGTAAGTCGTTTTCATTAAAATATTCATTCATGCTATAATATGCCTTGTCTAGAAAATATGAGAGTAAAGCTGCTTTAAAGGGAGCTAACTGTTGTATGGTCTTCACTCTATCTGGCAGGGCATTATATAATCGCACTGCAGTAATCAGAGGTCCCCTTCTGTATAATTCAAGTCTGGCCCTGGTGGTTGCTAATAGTGGGTTCCGTATATAATAATGTGCCGCAACCTCATTTACATTAAAGTTTTGAATATTAAGTTTTACATACATTATTGCACGATACATATATATATATATATATATATATATATATATATATATATATATATATATATATATATGTTATATAATATTACACGCTATCTTATTGCGACTTAGCCATAATAAACCTTCACAGGTATATCGTATTTCACGATAACAGCTTCTCTTATTAATTGCTTATCTTCAAGATATCATATTACACCTTTGTTTCTCATAACTTGTGCAGACTGCAGAACTGCAATTCCTTTGTTATATATTTTGCTTACTCAGGTTCTGTATGTTATAAATATGACTAAACACGCTTTGTTGAATCAGTTATTAAACTCACTTAGAATGAAACACTTCTAATTATTGTATTATTCCTTCTCCAAGAGCCAACGTTGGCTCCATGTAACTAAATAAAAGTTTTTAAAAAGTCATTCATGTGAACCGTGATCTAACATTGGCGCAGTCGGTAGGATCCGTAAACATCATCAGAACAAGAAGCCTAACTGGTAGTGAAGCGCAAAAGAACAAGGACAACATCTGCAGAAGGTGCCTAACTAGTGCGTGTACATCTACTAGAACAAGGAGACCTTCCTCACTGGTGGTGGCGGATCCCAATCCCTTGACGGACGAAGAACCTACTCATGGAGATGAAATTAACGTAAGTCATTTAAGAATCATCTCGTTATTTTATTTCATTTTACAAATATTATTTATCACAATTATTTACGTGTATTATACCGCTAATACACTCGGCAAACAAAGCCAATTCTGTTATCAAACAAATCCTATACAAGCTACAACGCAACAATTTTAATTTTAAGTTATTTATTTTCGTATTCACGAAACAACTGTGTATTATACAGTTAATACACAATTTATTAACGTACGCAACATAACAAACTATTTCAATCTAATTTCCGTATCATACTGCTGATACGCAACCAACTTTAGTTCAAAAATTTCCAAACAAAAAAGCAAAATGCCAGACAGAGCTCAACCAGAGCCGGTTCAACCAGTTCAACCAGTAGTGCCGACGACAGCCGAGCAACCAGAGCAAGTCGAGCACGAGGTAGAGCCTTACAAACTCTCAGAAATTTTCTCGTTAATTCCGGAGTTCGATGGTAACGCCATCAACCTCCAAACTTTCCTAAACTCATGTCAGTGTGCCCAACGCATGGCAATTCATGACCAGAAAATCTTGTTAACAGTGCATATTAAAAATAAACTAAAAGGTAAAGCTGCCGAACTTATAAATTCGCGCAACCCTGCCACATGGCCAGAAATTAAAGCACTTCTAGAAACCCACTTCGGTGACTCTAGAGATTTAACAGCTCTTATTCAAGACCTACAAAGAATTCACCAATTGCCTGGTGAATCTGCATTAACATTTGTTTCGCGTCTACAAACGCACAATGCGAAAATGCACGCTGCAGTGCAAAAACAAAATCTATCTTCAGAGCAAAGAACCGCGCAAACAAACCTGATCGAAACTATGACATTAAATAATTTGTTAACGGGTCTAGAACCAAATCTAGGCAGAATAATACGTGCCAGTAACCCTCCAACTATGATGAACGCAATTATTAGAATTCGGAGAGAACTACAACTTTCATATTTTGAACAACAAAAATTCCCAAAAAATAGTCCGGTCAAAAATCCAGTAATTCAACAAAAGCGACCACAAGGTCCCAATTTACAACAAAAGTTTTGTTCCTTCTGTAAACGGAATGGACATGTAATAAGCGAATGCCGCACAAGGCAACAGTCTCAAAACTTCCAGAGACCAAGTTTCCAAGGAAACCCAAACTCACAAAATTTTTCTCATCAAAACTTCGCACAACCGAGTAATAATCAATTTAGCCAGAGGACATTCCCTCAAAATAATCAGCCAAATCAATCACAGCAAAACAGGCCCTCAGCCATAAGGCCGAACCCCAATTTTATGCAACAGCGACCATCAGCTATCCAACCTAACCCAAATTTTAATCGCTTTAACCAGCAAAAAGCTCATCATTTGAATTACGAACCCTATGACAATTATGACAATCAATGTAACTATAATCAATATAATGACTACTCACCCGATTATCAAAACGTAAGTGATAGTTATGAAAATTACGATTCAAGCAACGCTCAAAACTTTTCAGATAATTATACGGCTAATTCTCAATATGAGCAGTACGAGAATTATACTGCTAATTCTCAAACACTACAGGAGGATTATACTGCTAATCCTCAGGATTTTCGCTTAGATCCGGAGTACCCCGCGGATACTCCAACACAACGAATAGACCAATTCGACCAAATATCAAACCAAATACAAACAATGAATCTCAACGACAGTTTCGATCCAATGCTGAACTTCCCAGAACAAACGTTCATGTAAATACGCTTTCTCACACCTTATTAACCGTAAATTCAAAAAATCTTTACTACATCAAAGACGCAACCGGCAAATTTAAAATTCTAATTGACACAGGCGCAGGTATATCAATTTTTAAACCTAAAACAGCTGAAAATTACAGACGTAGATCTCCTGAAAACGTAATCATACAAGGTATCACTGATCAAAAAATTTATATCAACGAATCTGTTCTCATCCCCTTTTCAAATGAGTCACACAAAGTTTATATCTATAATCTAGATATAGATTTCGATGGATTATTAGGCGCAGACTTCCTAGAACATTACGAATGCAAAGTAGACTTTAAAAATAAACAACTAGTCACAAATTTCAAAACCGTACCACTATTTAAAGTTACGGAAGAAACTACAGTAAATTTACCTTTACAACCAACTATTAATTCTGATATAAAAAATTCAAATTTAAGCAACATCAAAAATTTAATTTCTATTGAACCTCGTATGGAAAAAATTTGTAAACTAAAATGTAACCTGCGAAATACCGAGGCTATACTGTTAGCCCAGGAAAATGAGAAAGTACGCTTACCAAATGCAATTGTCAAAATCGATCACAATGGAGAATTTTTAACTTCAATAATAAACGCAAACGCTATTCCAAAAACCATAAACTTTTCAAATCTTAACCTAGAGCCAGTACAAAAATTCAAGTCAATTTTTAACTTAAACGCGCAAAACTCTGACCAACAACTAATGACGGACAGATCCTTCGAAATCAGGAACGAATTGCGCTTGGATCATCTAAACGAAGAAGAGGCCGAAATAGTAACGCAGCTTTGTTTAGACTTTCAAGATATATTCTATTTAGAAGGAGACAATTTGACCTTTACTAATGAAATCAAACACCCTATTGACACCGAAAATTCCCGACCGATATTCACTAAATCGTATCGATATCCTCAGGTTCATAAAGAAGAAGTTAAGTCCCAAGTATCGAAAATGTTAAGTCAAGGTATTATTCAACCCTCAATCTCACCTTGGTCCTCTCCTGTCTGGGTAGTTCCCAAAAAACTGGACGCTTCTGGTAAACAGAAATGGCGCGTCGTAGTCGACTACCGCAAACTCAACGAGGTTACAATTGGTGACAAATATCCTCTGCCCAACATTTCCGATCTTTTAGACCAACTTGGCAAATGCCAATATTTCACAACCTTAGACTTGGCTTCCGGTTTCCACCAAATCGAAATTAATCCCGCAGATATTCAAAAGACTGCTTTCACAGTTGAGAACGGTCATTATGAATTCGTGCGAATGCCATTTGGACTCAAAAACGCTCCATCAACTTTTCAAAGAGTTATGGATAACATCCTGTTAGGTATTCAAAATGAACGATGTCTCGTCTACATGGACGATATCATTATTTACTCTCCTACAATTCACGAACACATTTCCCGTCTAACTGAAGTCTTTAAACGCCTTCAAAAAGCCAACCTCAAAATTCAACCAGACAAATGCGAGTTTCTCCGCAAGGAAGTCGCTTATTTAGGACATCTCATTACAAAAGACGGCGTAAAACCAAACCCTTCGAAAGTTGACGCTATTCTAAATTTTCCTCAACCGAAAAATCCAAAAGAAATTAAATCATTTCTAGGTTTAGCCGGATATTATAGGCGCTTTATCCCTAATTTCTCCAAGATAACCAAGCCCCTAACAAAACTCCTACAGAAAGATATACCATTTCTCTTTGACAATGATTGTACAAATTCTTTTCAAAATTTGAAACAAACATTAACAACAACTCCGATATTAATCTATCCTAATTTTGATGAACCATTCATTCTAACCACTGATGCGAGCGCATTTGCCGTCGGCTCAGTGCTGAGCCAGGGGCCTATTGGCAAAGATTTACCCATTGCCTATGCTTCTAGAACCTTGTGCAGTGCAGAAACTAAATATTCAACGATTGAACGCGAGCTTTTATCGATAGTATGGAGTGTAAAGCACTTTAGACCATATCTGTATGGTAGAAAGTTCAAGCTTGTCACCGACCATAGACCACTCACCTGGCTATTCTCTATAAAAGATCCAGGAAGTAGACTTGCCCGTTGGCGACTCAAATTAGAAGAGTACGACTATGAAATAATTTATAAACCCGGTAAAATCAATAAGAACGCGGACGCACTTTCCAGAATCAAAATTAATCATTTTTCCGAATGTTCAAAATTCTATTCAAAAGTTCTAGCCGCGAATGACGAAGAGTCAGACGACGACGAAAACCCAGACGATAACAACGAAATCACTAACGAACAAATTTCCCGAGAATTTGAAACTTTCACCAATCTATATAAAACAACATCTTTAATTGACTATTCGAAAATCAAAGCCTCGAACAAACAACTTTTGTATCGAGAACATAAAGATATTATAACCTTCTTCCAACAAAATAACTTACAAGACCTACATCACAAAATTATTGAGGATATATTCGAAGAAAACCCCGAATTTCATAACGATAAAATCAATATTGTATCGAGCAAAACAGTCAGACATAGGAGATATTTTATCATTCCCCTACCGTTTGATATCGAATCCGTAATTGAACATCTATTTTTGGTATTATTTAAAAACCAAGATGTTCTAGATCTCTCTAAGACATACTTTGTCGAAAATAACTTAGACCTCCCCATTCTTGAAATCCTATCATTCATTTTTGCGGAAAAAGACTTAAAAGTAGTAATTTGTCAAGATATCGTCAGAACTGCCGACGAAGATGAAATTCCAATTATATTGGAGCAAAATCATTTTGGTAAAAATAATCTACACCGTGGAATAAATGAAACGATTCGAAGAATTAGAGAAAAATACACTTGGCAAGGTCTAACTAAAGACGTTGAAAATTTTATAAAAAATTGCGAAACTTGTCAAAAGACTAAAGTATGCCGGAAAAACCTTAACAACCCTCTAGTAGTCACAGAAACCCCAAGAACACCATTCGAAAGAATTAATATCGATTTATTTGAATTCCCAACTCGAAATTACGCTTTAACTATTCGCGACGAGTTAACTAAATTTACACAAGCCTATGCAGTCCCGGACAAATCCGCAAAATCTGTCGTAAATACCTTGTTGTTATACTTTCAACATTACGGCACCCCGCTAAGAATCCATTGCGATTACGGTGGCGAATTTGACAACCGCTTGCTCAAAGATCTCTGCACCCTCTACGACATAAAATTAACTTATTCAAGCGTAGGACATCCCCAATCGAACGGATCCATAGAAAGATTTCATGCTACTCTAGCCGAAATGATAAGAATCCACAAAACTGAAAACCCAAACGAACATCCTTTCACGATTTTACCATATGCAGTAATATGCTATAACAATTCGGTAAATAAAACACACGGTTTTACCCCATATGAACTTATCTTTGGTCATACATCTAACAGACCACCCGAAACTTTGTACAACCAAAAAGAATTAATAACTAAATACGTTAGAGATTTAAACAATAGAATATCCCACTACTATAAAATAGCCCGTAGTCGAACACAATCTCAAAAAGAGAAAGCAAAAGTTCGCTTCGACAGGAATATTCCCCAAAAACGACCTGAATACAAAATAGGTGACTTAGTTTATGTAAAAGAATCACAAATTAAGAACAAACTACAAAACAAATTTAACGGTCCCTTTAAAATAAAAGAAATTTTCCAAAATTCTGGTACCCTATTAAATCTCGAAACAAAACAAGAGACTAAAGTAAATTTTGATAGAATGAAACCATATACTGAAAATTAAATTTATTTTCAGGTTTCTCCTGCTGTTCGGATCAGCACTCTGTCAATACAAAATTACCCCGATCAATAACACTGTTGGTGTATACTATCACCAAGACACGGACATCGTGGTGACAAATGACAAATGGACTCTACTAGTGCATAAAAATATTTCATCCCTCAAACTAGCTTTTGACAAGAATCAAAATAATTTAGACAGAATCTTGAACACCCTCGATGGTGCTGATCAAAAATCAATCCTGTTTAGAAGCGAAGTTAAAACAGAGTTTAACCTTTTAATGCAAATAGCTAGTTCAATAAAAACGAAATTTGACGAAGTCTTTTTAGACACAAAGAGATATAAACGCGGAATACTTAACGGTTTCGGAACAATATTCAAATCAATTACCGGAAACTTAGACGCCGAAGATGGCGAGTACTACACTAACTGTATAAATAAATTAAATAATGACGAACATCAATTAGAAAACTTAATCAAAAATCAAATCTCAGTTACAACTTCTGTTATCAAAAATTTCAACTCAACTATACAAAAATTACAAATTGATGAGGAAACATTTAACAAAGATATCAAAGAAATCGAGCACACAATTCAAACTATGACTCAAACGATCCAAGCTGCCGAAATAAAACTAAAATTTTTATACATTTCCGAACAACTAATGGCCAGCTATTTGTACATCGAAGACAATCTAAACGATATTTTAAATTCAATAACATTCGCCAGATTAGGAATTATTCATTCATCAATCATAACACCTGATCACTTAGTAACGGCGTTACAAGAGATTTCACAAAGTTTGCGAAGGAACAATTTACCTCTTCCAATTAAACTATCAGCAGTTGCTCAATATCTGGATATTATTGAACTAAAAGCTTTTCAACTAGATTCTAACTTAATATTTGTTTTAACAATACCTCTCATTGAACCTCAAAATTACAACACCTTTCGTCTGTACCCTATACCTATACTTGATAACAGAACTGGTCTACATCACTTTTTATCTATTTCACAAAAGTTTATCGCGAGAGACGATGATTCTTTAATGTACATACCTATACAAAATTTGAAAGAATGCAAACCACTCTATTTTGGAACCAAACTATGTTCGAACCTGTTTGCATATCCTATCGACCAAAATGCCATTTGTGAGGCTAGAATATTAAAACCATTGCCGAAACTCCCAGAAAATTGTCAAACTTCCTTCATCATTAGTCAAGGATACAACGTCCAAGAACTTGAAGACAACACATGGCTAGTAATTAATTCCGAACCACTTCACATTACCATCAACTGTCCGAAGAGAGAATCCATAACAGAGCTAATTAATAAAAATTCCATCATAAAACTACAACCAGGATGTTACGCCTATGCAGGCATTACTCGAATACAAGCCAGTGCTAAAGACTTTTCCGAAATTAAGGACAATTCACATCCAATCCAAATTCCTTTTGAATACTGCAATCACATGCCCGACAAAATCGAAATCCCAAAATTAAAACCGCTTAAATTAAACAGTCTCGACGTAGAAGATTTAGATATTGCTAAAAACAAACTAGAGCAATATTCCAAAGACCTAGACGACCTCATAAACGAACCTTTTGTGACCAAACATGTATCTTGGTTCACATACTTCATAATCACTCTCATCATTCTATTAGTTCTACTTTACATAACTTGTAAATGCAGAAGAAGAAGATGTGGAGCATTGCGAATCCAACCCTCAACGGATAACCCTCCTTCACCTCCTTCAGAGCGAAGCAGAGTATTTACCAAATTTCCTAGACTGATCCCTCCAAGAAAGCGACCCGGTATTAGACCTCAAGAAGAAGAGGACATCGAGTTAACATAGACTTTCATGTGGAGTTTTACCCTTGTCTATTAATTTAGACTATTGTATTTTATCCTTATTACGTTATGTAATGTTTTATTATCGCTTACCAATTTTAACTTTTACATTATTTTATTATTTTGCTTTGTATTCATTCAACATTGTTTCAATTTATTTTTGCATTATATTCATTTAACGTTTTAACAATTTTCAAAAGTTGCTGCATAACATCAACTTTTTTATTAAGGGGGAAGTTGTTATATAATATTACACGCTATCTTATTGCGACTTAGCCATAATAAACCTTCACAGGTATATCGTATTTCACGATAACAGCTTCTCTTATTAATTGCTTATCTTCAAGATATCATATTACACCTTTGTTTCTCATAACTTGTGCAGACTGCAGAACTGCAATTCCTTTGTTATATATTTTGCTTACTCAGGTTCTGTATGTTATAAATATGACTAAACACGCTTTGTTGAATCAGTTATTAAACTCACTTAGAATGAAACACTTCTAATTATTGTATTATTCCTTCTCCAAGAGCCAACGTTGGCTCCATGTAACTAAATAAAAGTTTTTAAAAAGTCATTCATGTGAACCGTGATCTAACATATATACATGGCACAGTTAGTATTTTGTATTTTCTATAATGGGGTTTGCAAGAAATATTCCTCCTTAATTTAAACAAAATTCGTATGCAACTCTTTTGTCTTATTAATAATGGTTCTAACTGTCCTGAACACCCCCAAACCAAAATTAAATATTTAAAATGTGGATACATCATTGAATAATAATACGTTCGACATATTTCAAAATCACAGTTGTATGAGAGGTGTCTTAGTACATACTCTTGTTTACTTATTTTATTACAGATATTCGTAATATATTTAGACCAATTCAAGTTTTCAGTAATGGTTAAACCCAAACATTTAATTTCATTAACTTCTTCTAAGTGCTTATTATCTATATAAATACTAAGATTAGAATTGTTGCAGTTTTTAGTTTTAAAATATAAGTAATTAGTTTTACTT
Source organism: Rutpela maculata (assembly GCA_936432065.2). Classification (NCBI taxonomy): domain Eukaryota; kingdom Metazoa; phylum Arthropoda; class Insecta; order Coleoptera; family Cerambycidae; genus Rutpela; species Rutpela maculata. Next base: position 10,634,243 of record OW386289.2, read on the forward strand.
TCATTTAATATCAAAGCATTTAATTCACACCATTTGTTTACTATATTAATTTCCTTGTTAGCTAGCTCCTCCAAGTTCTCCTCAGTCTGAGAGGCAGTTATTAGACTTGTATCGTCAGCGTACATGACTGTGCTGGTACCTGCGTCTATCTGGTGTACTAGGTCGTTATTATATAATGTAAACAGTATTGGCCCCAACACAGATCCCTGTGGTACACCCTTTGTTAATGAACTGGTTGTAGATCTACCTTTACCATGTTTAGTAGTGACCTCTACGATCTGTGACCGATTTTCAAGATAGGACACGATCCAGTTACCCGCCATTCCTCTTATGCCATATGAATTTAATTTTCTCACTAAAATCTTATGGTCCACTAGATCGAAAGCCTTGCTCAAGTCACAAAATAATCCCACAACTTTTAGTTTACTATCGATAGAAGTCAGTATATTTTCCACGAGAGATAATAGAGCAGTTTCAGTCGATCTACCTATACGAAATCCATGTTGGCTATCTGCTATAATTTTATATTTATTTAAAAAGGAGACTAATCTCTTTGCAAAAAGTTTTTCTATGATTTTTGATATTGGCAGAATAGATACAGGCCTATAGTTCTGACAATCATCTTTGCTTCTTTTCTTAAAAATGGGACACACTTTTGCAATTTTTAAAGAATCTGGAAAAGTTCCTGTCATAAAACTTAAATTGACAATATGAGCAATAGGGGAAGCAATGTCCTTAGCAACCAGTTTTATTAGCTCACAAGGAAAATCATCAATGCCACATGAGCCAGTGTTCTTTAGTGCCATAATAGTGTTATATACCTCAATTTCATCTGTTAATTCTAAGTACATGGTGTTACAATTTAAATGATCAGATACTGTACAGTTTATATTATTTATATTGACACTGGGTATATTTACAAAATGGTTGTTTAAATTCTCTGCTATATCTATAGGATTTGAAACTACAACACCGTCTCTACATATACTTTTAATGTTTGAATTTGATTTTTTAATATTTGTTTCTTTGTGAATGATATTCCATATCCCTTTTGCCTTATTTTCAACAGTATTAATATAATTGGTATAGTACAATTCTTCTGCTTTTCTTATTAGTTTTTTATATATTTTCCTGTATGTAATGTAGTATTGTTTAAACTCATCTGTTCTTAGGATTTTACTTAAATTATAAAGTTCTCTTAATTTATTTCTACTTGTGAATAATCCTATCGTCATAAATTTGCAACTATTGTCCTTTCTGCTACCAATCTTACAATGTTTCATTGGAAAACATATGTCTAAGTAGTATTTTAATATGTTTTTAAAATTTTCTAAACATTTATTCACAGAGATGGTCTCAGCATAAATGTCATTCCAGCTTACATTTGCCATTAGTTGACAAAATAATTGTTTTGCATTTTGTGAATATATTCTTTTTAATTCAGACTTATGTTTATCATTGTTATTATTAAGTTTACTACTTGAAACCATGAATTCTATATACTGAGCCTTATGGTCAGATAACAGAGTATCAATTACACCTGAGTTATACAATTCTCTCCCTAAGTTAGTGACAATATTATCTATAAGTGTTGAAGATCTTGCTGTTACTCTAGTGAAGTCCTCAATAGAGAGTTCCAATCCATAAGAGGAGAATATTTGCTTGATTGTTAGTGTATCATGGGAGTTAAGTGAGAAATCTATGTTGAAGTCTCCACAGAGTATTAATACATCATTTTTTGATTTTTGATTAATTAATAAATTTAATGTATCTTGTAATTTATCCAAAAACGTTCTAACACTTGAGTTCGGCGTTCTATATATAACACAGATAATCACTTTTTCCTCATTCTGAGTCCACTTTATTGCAGCACACTCAAAGACACCTTCAGAGCACAGATTTTGAATACCCTCAATAGAAGTTGTTTCCAAGTTGTCCTTGGCAAAAAGACACACACCTCCATGTGAGCTTCCTTTTCTGCAGAATTGATTTTGAAGTTTATAATTTTCTAGCTTGATTAGTTCAATTTCATGTTCACTTAGTTTATGTTCAGATAGGCATAAAAATTGAGGTTTTTCTTCCTGAAGTATTATATTTAGTTCTTCACATTTACTTCTCATTGACCGTATGTTGAGGTGAATAATTTTCACCTTGTCCTTGTCGTTGTCCTCGAAAAAACTTATTCTTGAGTCTGTCTATAATCACCTCACTGCTCCAGTTGTCTGGATCCATTAAGATATCACAATACTGCATGTCGATACCAATTTTGTAGCAAATGCTTCCATAGTATGTGTTCAATTTTTCACAAATAAAATCTTTATGTCCTACAATATCTTTCACATCTGCTATTAAGTCATCTCTAGTTAAATTTCTGTTAAGGTTCCCAATGAAAATCCATGCCTTCTTTGCATCTGCAGATATCCTTGAATTTCTTGTATATTCAATGGAAATTCATTATTTTCAAAAGCGGAGATAAAAAGTAGACATTCTTTAGTGAAATAATTAAAGCATTTCCTCTAACGTTCACATACATTAGGCAACATGGAAATAGTCTCATCGGCAGGTTTCCAGACGAGATGTAAAATTCAGAAATGTCAACAGGTTCGATTAAAACTCGTATAGGGCATCTGCATCATGTAACCAATATAACCTTAAATTTTAAGTTTTTCAAGTTTATTCTCATTTTTAATGTTTGTATACGCATTTTTAGCTTGAAGGCGTACTGGCTCCAAGAAAATATTCAAAAATTCGAGTAAATAATTTTTCAATATTGTTGATTAATAAAAATAGACTGCTAATTACAGGTTAGATTTCCAACCTACAAAAAGAGTCCTATTTTATTAGGACAAAGTATTTAGAACTTCATAAACATTACACTGAACTAGATTTTAGTTGAAAATACGGGAACCAGGCAGAAATTTTAATAATAGCTGGGTAATACTCTTAAATCTTAAACACATATTTTTGAGGTTAGCTGTGACGTCACGTGCAGATGCCCTATGAAGCCGGAAATCGTTTAATTTTGATTGGAGGATCCGTCCATGACGTAATTTGAGCGTGTTTACTTGTTTGAAATATGGGGTAAAGTAGACAATATTTTTATTTTTAAAATATCCATTTAAAATTAAAATATACGATACAACGTGTATATACAATATTTATTAGGTGTTAATAAATAATTTATGACAAAATAAACATCAAGTTCAATTACGTGGGAAAGGCCCATTTCAACGAAACCTATTCAAATAGTACCCCACCTAAATTACTACAAAATTCCACCCTTCTTTTAATTCTTTGTAACTTTTTTCTAATTTCTTCAGGAGATATTTTTTTTTTGTTCAAATGCAATGAAAGTTGGCATATAGCTCTAACTTTCAATGTCAAATATTTTATCCAAATAGAATTTTTCCGTAAAATTAACAGAAAGACCAGTTTATCTACAATGATTTATTTTCTTAGATTAATTCCGCGAGTTAGATCCCATTTTAACTGAAATTTGGTAAAAATCAATTTTACGTCAAGCAGACCGAGACTGCGGAAAATGAAAGCCGTACTAATTTTTTTTTGGTATTTTACACCAATCCGGGAACACACTATATAGATTTTTCGCTCAACACAACAAACATAACTTTATCCGATTGGACCAACTTATATGACCAGGTTTTTACTCAAATTACTAGGAACACTTTAAAGTGCGTCCGTTGTCTATGAGACCTCTAGAGACTTTTCTGTCCAAACATTTAGGATATTAATTTTAAATTTCTTTCCGGTTAACTTTTAGTCCAATTTCCCTTGCAAATAGACTAAAGCCAATTTTTTTCTCCATACAGACATAGACGAAGACGAATTAGAACAAGTAAATGCAGATGACGTGGTCAATTCAATACCAGAAAGGCTGGACGAGAATTCTGACGACGAGCACCTCAGCCAAAGCTCAGACCTGGACATAGACATGGAAGCAGTCGAGGAGGTGAATAAAATGATAGCGGGTGTTCAGGAAGAAGAAGAGGTAAACATCGTCGCATCCTACTTAAAGAAAACATTGTAGTTCGTTTTTAAAAAAAATGTATTTTGCTTTCTTACAATATAAAAATATTAATATTTATAAAACAATAACAAGCTATTTGAATCTAAAGTTAGAATACCCCTAAAATAATACATTTGGAAATCTCACATTTGAGGCAGCTGGTCTATAGGCGTGGCAAACTTAAAGTCTTGTGGAAATAGATTTGCGGCATGCGGATACATAAGTTTGTACGACTGTCTAATCGTAACGTCAGCAACTCCGGCAATGTCTCCTATTTCTTTTTGGCTGCGCTTATCTTCAGATGCCTAAAAGAACCAAAAATAAAAATTAATTTGTCTTCAAATATAAATAACAAGGTATCAAAAGTGGTGTTCCTCAAAGTTCTACCCCAAGGCCAGGGCTTCTTTCATAATATACACGGTGGTCCAAAAGATAGTGCATTAAAAAATAAAGACTCTTTCATACAGGGTGGGACAATAGTGTGTCAGACTTCGATAATTCGAGTTCTATGATAGAAAAAAAATACAAGTAAAGTAGATAAAAAAGTCTATAATCGGAAATTATTTTTGAATATCAGAGCTGGGCAAATACTTTGAAAAATTATTTAAACATTAAATAATAAGGACTTTCAAAAAATAGAAAATATTTAAATTCTTTCGGAATATTTAAATGTTTTGATAACACTGAAATATTTTGTAAGAATAGCCTTTAATGGCTAAACTTCGCCAAATTGTATTTTCTATTTTTGTAGAAATCAATAAAGACTTATTATTTTATCATTATTATTATATTAAATACTAACTATCTGACTATTTGAGGTGTCAAAATTTTAGGTTTCATGACTTTCATACTTTTACAACACTATTTTAAAATCTCTATAATGAATTAGTTTTAGTTGAGTAAATATTAAGATCGTTCTTTACAGTTTTAACGTTAGCTTAACTCTTCGTGTAAACATGGTCAATAGGAAAGGAGTCTAAAAAGAGGCTACAAAAAATGTACTGATATACGTAACATTCCTTTTAAAAAAGAAGCACTTGATTTGTAGAATCGTCTGTATATTTGAAAATAATTTCCAGTTATAGACTTTTTATCTAGTTTACTTATATCTATTTTTTAATTTCTAGCTATGATAGAACTCAAGCTATTGACGTCCAAGACACTCTTGCTCCACACTGTATAAAAGCATACCTTTCTTTTTGGACGTACACTTCTGTGCAATGAAATCCCGTACACTTGAAAAATAAAGTAATCCAGTTTTTACTAATATTGAGTGGTGTGAACCAGTCTTTTTGGAATTTAGATTTTTAATTATCATATATAAAAAACTGACATTGATTGTGAAACGTCATAAGTAAGGTATTTGAATAATGTCAATCCAGAAGAAAAACATACATATTTTTGTTATTTTTTTACACCTGCGATTGTATTATGTAAATAATGTAACCTAATATTTTGTTTCCTTCCAAGATGTGATTAAATCTTGTTGGCATAGAAGCAATTAGTCTACGACAATAGTTTTCTTTTTCTCTTAGCTCCTCCCAGCAATTTTCAATGGCCGACCACAATGGGCCTTTCCCACATAATTGAACTTGATGTTTATTTTGTCATAAATCATTTATTAACACCCAATAAATATTGTATATACACGTCATATCATATAATATTTTAATTTTAAACTGGATATTTTAAAAATAAAAATATTGTCTAATTTACTCCATATTTCAAACGAGTGAACACGCTCAAATTACGTCATGGGTGCACTCTCCAATCAAAATTAAAGAATTTCTGGCTTCATACGAACATTAACCGAACCTGTTGACATTTCTGAATTTTACATCTCATCTGGAAACCTGCCGATGAGACTATTTCCATGTTGCCTAATGTACATGAATGTTTAACGTTAGAGGAAATGCTTCAATTATTTCACTAAAGAATGTCTACTTTTTATCTCCGCTTTTGAAAATAATGAATTTCCGTTGAATAATACCACCTACTATAATGAAAATGATAATAATTAACAGAAGAAACACACTTTACGTGTCGGCTCTCAACAAATAACTGACACTTGGCAACACTGATGGAAATAAAATGGGTATTAAATAGATAGGTTATGTTCTCTTATTTATGTTGTGATCATTCGTATCTAGTATTTTGACTTTATAACTGTGTTTCTTATTAATTATTTAAAAGTGTGTGTGTTCCATGTAGACATTAAAATGGAGAAAGGTTTTGAAAAGGCAGCCAGTGATAATCTTCCTATTATTGACAGTGAAATGGTGAATGACTTTATGTATCGAACATGAACTTTTTGTCAGCGGAAGTGAAAAATGTAAAAACTAAGCGGTAAGTTATTAATTGGCACCTAAACTTTCATTTAATTTAAAGGGAACATTGAAATAGAGTTTTGTTTATTCAATATAAAATATAATTTAAATGTACCTACACAGTAGAAGTATTAATAGATGAAAATGATGAAAAAGTGTTATCCTGTGAATGTCCTGTCATGTCTGTCAATTCAACATTTATACGTACAATCTGCTCATATGTAGCCTTTACTAAGGGTGCTAGAGTATACTGATTGGTCCGTCCGCCAAATGTGTCATTAGTGGAGAAACAATGCCGCCAATTTTAAATTCATATAACATATTTTTTTCTGTAGAAAAGAAGCAAATTTCGCAAAAAAGAAAAAATACAGGTGAGTTTTTTTAAAAGAGAACTCAAATATTCAATAAAAAAAAACATGGGAAAGGCCCGTTCTTCTTCATTTCTTGGTTTGAAGCTTTGTTCATAAATTTTTCTACTAGCAAACCCCAGACGTTCTCAATGGGATTTATATCAGGACTGTGTGTAGGCCACGGTAATAATTCAATATTATTGTTCCCAAACCATCGAGTAATTATCCTGGTCGTATGGATAGGGCAGTTGTCTTGTTGATAAATGAAGGTGTTGTTTGGATATAATTGCTCCACCGAAGGAACCATAATATTTTCCAAAATATCCCTATAAACCTGTCCATTAAATCCACCATTACTATTATGCCACATGACACCAGGGCCATGCACGCTTATCCATGCCCAAACATTAACAGAAAATTGCCCGGACCTATTACGCGGAGACACGTAACGTTCGTGAAACCTGGTATTTGCAGGACGGTACACCCGAATATGTCCGTCATTACAAGACTGAAAAATTTTTTCCTCAGTAAACACAACATTGTTCCGAAACTCCAAGGGGCGATAGATACAATTTAAACAAAACAGAATGCGGGCTTGCTTCTGTTCTTCTGTTACGGTCTTCTTCGCACTTGTACAGTTTTTTAATTCCGATTTTCCTATTCTTCGGCTAGCTATTGACCTCGATGCTGGAAAATTTGTAATGAATACAGCATCTCCTGCTGTTTGAAACGGATTTTCCCTCAAATAGTCAAGGAGTGCTTCATCTTGAACAAGATTTAAATCAGCCCGAACCATCGTTTCTCTTTACGCTACCTTTCTCCTACCACCATTTCTTCACGCTCATAACAGTACTTTTTTTTAATCTATTTATTTAACGTTGACCTATTTCTGCTACCAGGGCCTATCACCGACGCCAGGAGGCGAACTACCCCCTACCTGGAAATTTTGCTAAACTTCTTCTCGTAAGAAGAGTAGGAATCTTTTACTTCCCTAACATTTAATAGAAAGGGACCGCCTGCTTTACATCTCCTCCGAAGGATGGAACAGTACTTTTATTATCCCTCTTCAATTTTAGAGAAAATTAACATTTTTTCATGTTCAGTTAAATTTTGGCATTGCGAAAATATGACACTGACAAATAAAGAATAATTTAATATAGCGAAAAATAGATGTACGGGATTTTAATTGCACAGTGTACTATCAGTCACACAAATATCTGGAGACAATGTTGGACCACCGTGTAAAAACGATAAGAGCTCTTTTTACAGACTAAAATAAAACAATTACCTGAGACGCCATGTAGATAGCTGCAGCTGCGACGGAAATTGGAGATCTCCCAGGAACGATATCTAGTTCGACGGCTTTTCTTGCGATGTGGGTGGCGGCCCTTTGCACCATGTTAGGCAAGCCGAGATTAGAGCAAAAACGGGACATGAAGTCTCCAGTAGTAATGAGATCGACGGACGTTTCGAGAGCCTTGAGAATCAATTTGAAGCACCTACCAATTTCTCTCTTGCTAATCTTACTGACGGCACAGATTTCTTTAAAAGTACGTGGAACACCTTCTTGGCGGCAAGCAATATACAAACATGCAGATGCTATTGCATCGTTGGAACGACCTAAAAGAAAAAGATAATTAACTGAAAATATATTTTTCTGGTAATTTATTTAACATCGGTCCATTTCTGGGACCAATGCTAATCACCAGTCATGACTTCCTACAAGACTGCTGATATGTAGTAGCAGTATTTATTTATGTTTTTGATATATTGCAGATCATTACACAAGTCAAAAAATTGTCATGTACATAATCAAAATGTCAAATAAGATTGCTTTACATCCTCTCCGAAAGATGGTATATCCATTGTGCAATCCTAGCCTAAAATTGTATATTTTGTGCACATAGGTTGATGCACAAGCCGACAGAATAGTCTAGGAGATAGCTACATTTATGGGGCTTGGAATATAAAATGTTAGCATTGCTGTTATGTTTTATCTTATCTGAGTCCCCCCTGACCGTTTTGGCGTAGCAGCCCCAGAAAATATTCAATTGTAGAACAGAGTATAACACTTTGGGGCTTGGTGTTAGTTGAAGAGTCGATCAACATTCGATATATGCCAACATTTTTTCTCCGTGCAATTGGCAGCACTGGCGACATCAATTATGGCCAAAATTGGAACGAAGTATAACACTTTCTGACCAGGCGGAAAATTTTCGTTGCCCATGCTCATTGCTAGAAATAGGGACCGAAACAACCGAAACCGTAACCGAAAACCGCACCGTAATTATTAATTTAAAGTTCAAAAAATATGGTTGAAATCAAAGATTCAAATCTCTAAACTGTGATGTAGAAATACCAAATTGTATGGTGAAAGCCATATCTAAATGGATTCGTCCATTATAAAGAGTAACCGTAACCGAAATTAAACCGAAATAAATTTCGGTTTTGGTCCCTGGCCGGAAGACCATATGCCAACATTTTCTGCTTGCCCATTTTTGGCCAAAAATTGTAGTTTTGGCCTAAAATGGGCTAAAACTGGTGCTTTTCAAACAAAAATGTTGGCACCTTCTCAAACTTGTAGTTTTGAACCAAAGAATAGTCTCTGTGAGTGCCAACATTTTTTTCTCAATGTAACCTCCTAAACCACCCCTAAACATTCAAATACCGATTATTATGCCAAAAAGGATACAACAATGACACATTTAGCAAGTAATGACCGAGAAATTATCCTTTTTAACCTAACAAAGTATTTAAATTTTTGGGGGAATGTTGATTGCCAAGATACCCTTCATCAACTAACACCAAGCCCCAAAATGGTCAGAGGGGGGAGGTCTGACTCACATAAGATAAAATACTTAGAAAAATATTTGCTAAAACATAACAGCAATGCCAACATGTTATATCCCAGGCCCCATATAAAAATTAATAATGAGTGGATTACACCTGGTTTAAAAATATCTGGCCGGCAACTAAAAGTATTATATGAATTAACAATGACAGGAGATGAGCAAGTAAAGTTTCACTATAAAAATATTTAAAAAAATGTACAGAAAGCTACTAGACAAGCCAAAAAAGATGTACTATGAGTCACTTTTGGCAAATTCTTATAACAAATCAAAGACAGCATGGAAAATCATTAAACCTAATAAGTACAGCAACAAAAATATAACAGAATATAAGTTGAAAAAACCTCAATTATCAGTGATTCCGAATATAATATCTTTAATAACATTCCCTCACTTCTTTTGGAAGCAAACATTACAGAAAACATCTAACCCACCTTTCACTTTAAAAGTAATATTCAATCACTACTTTGAACCGGCTAATGAATTAGAGATACTAAACATTATTAAATAATTCAAAAACTTGCTGAAGATGATAACTTAAGCACAAACCTGTTAAAAAAATGTATGTATCAAATTGTTAAACCTTTAACTGAATTAATAAACCGTTCATTCAATGAAGGTGTATTCCCAGATAAATTGAAAACGGCAAAAATTTTACCACTACATAAATCTGGCGACAAAACCAAACTGGAAAATTTTAGACCAATATCTTTATTAAGCTCCTTTTCAAAATCATTTGAAAAATTAGTATCACACCAAATTGTAAGTTTTTTTGATAAATAAACATAAGCTCTTTAATCCCTTTCAGTTCGGTTTTTGTAAAGGTTTGTCTACTGTAAGTGCCATAACAGAATTTTTGAACATATATAAAAATCTGGATGAAAAAAAAGTAATAGGCATATTCCTAAATTTAGCAAAGCATTTGACTTAGTAGATTCTTCTGAATAAATTAGAAAGATATGGTATAAGAGGAATACCTCTGATCAGTGGCGGCTGGTGAAATTTCAATATTTTTTTTCTCGTCTGTGGCGCATGGGACCCATACGAAACTTGGGAAATAACAACTAGAGAAGCACTTCTCTAATGACCCCTAAAAAATTTTGAAAAAGCAGTTTGCGAAAAAATTTTTGAAAATTCGCTAGCCTCCCCTGGGTCTAGGGACCCCTGTTTACTTTTATTTTTTTTTGTCATATGCATTTGACTTTTCATAAAAATGCATTGACAGATTTTGGAGTTTGTGAAAATATTTTCATTACTAACTGAGATACAACGAATTGAAATATTGTAATTTGTTAAATTGTAAATTACAAAATTTCAGTTCATTGTATTTCAGTTAGTAATGAAAATATTTTCACAAACTCTAAAATCTGTCGATGCATTTTTATGAAAAGTCAAATGCATATGACAAAAAAAAATAAAAGTAAACAGGGGTCCCTAGACCCAGGGGAGGCTAGCAAATTTTCAAAAATTTTTTCGCAAACTGCTTTTTCAAAATTTTTTAGGGGTCATTAGAGAAGTGCTTCTCTAGATGTTATTTCCCAAATTTCGTATGGGTCCCATGCGCCACAGACGAGAAAAAAAATATTGAAATTTCACCAGCCGCCGCTGCCTCTGATGTGGCTCACTAGTTATCTTCAGGAATGCAATGCGTTGACATTTGTGGTCATAAATCCAGTCTACTGCCCTCTACAGTTGGTGTACCACAAGGTTCTATTTTAGGTCCGCTTTTATATACAATTTATGTAAATGATTTTCATGTGTCAAATTCTCTCATGTATGCTGATGATACTACTATCCTCGCATCTGAAGTAAATGTTATTCTGTTAAGGAAGCCGATTTGCAATTAAAAGAAGCTAATAACTGGTTTATTCAAAATAAGTTACTGCTGAATAATAAGAAATCTGTAGCTTTGAGATTTAGCTTAGCTAAAAAATCATCCGATCATAGCCTGTTAATCAGGTCGAATAGCGGAAGCCTTAAGCAAGAAAATGTAACCAAATTATAACATATCTCAGCTAATCTAACTTGGACAACCCACATTGAGAAAACCTGCGAAAAGATCACACGGGTGTGCTATGTTACAAATCAGTTGAAAAAAGTGGTTGATAGATCTGTATTGTTAATGTATTACCACGCTCATTTCCACTCAGTGATCTCTTATGGCATTATAGGCTGGGGTGTTTCACATGAAAGTATCAGATTTTTTCGACTAGGGAAGAAGGCCATTAGATACATAATGGGAATGAGAAAAAGTTATAACTGCAGAAAATTATTTAAGAAATTGGGTGTGCTAGAGTGAAATTACTTAGAAAAGATAACATACATCACGGCATCGCGTATCACAGTTGGCATAATATCAGTGCCATGCCATCCATTTTTTATTTAAATATTAATGGTAGTGGGCAGTGCGACGCCCATGCAGCTGTAAAAATAGGATTGTTACCTAGGTAACGAGCATGCGGTAGCGATATTCATTATCTGCGCATTCTATGACAATCTTTTCTAAGTAATTTAACTCTACCACTGCCATGTATATTTATATATCATTTACTACTCTATGTTAAGTCCGAATTAAGCAGTTTCAATTCTTTAAATGATAATCATTCCTATTTTTAACCTGCGACCCAAAAAGAGTTATAAGTTTGTATGTCTGTCTGTCTGTGGCTTCATATCTCTTCAACGGGTGATCCGATTTTGATGTACTTTTTTTTTATTTGAAAGAGTATTTTGTCGAGAAGGTTTTTTTGATGTTTGGTCGCCATCTTGAATACAAGCTTTTATTTAACTTGCCTTGTTCTTGTGGCTCAAATTTTGCAACTGAATTTTAAAATAGTTATCCCCAACCGATTGAGCTGAAATTTTGCATACATGTTTAGTTTGGATGGCAATGCATGGTTAGCTAAGTGATGTCATTCCAAATCTAATATGGCGGACACCCATGTCATGGGGGTGCATAAAAAATAACTGGTCCGCCATCTTTGGGAGTCTGCCATATTGGATTTGCTGAGAAGAATACGAAAACAAAATGACGTCACACTAAATTCAATATGGCGGATGCAACTGAATTTTAAAACAGTTATCCCCAACTGATTGAGCTGAAATTTTGCATACTCGTTTAGTTTGGATGGCAATGCATGGTTAGCTAAGTGACTTCATTCCAAATCCAATATGGCGGACTCCCAAAGATGGCGGACCAGTTATTTTTTATGCACCCAAATGAAAGGGTTTGCTGAGAAGAATACGAAAACAAAATGACGTCATACTAAATTCAATATGGCGGACACAACTGAATTTTAAAACAGTTATCCCCAACCAATTGAGCTGAAATTTTGCATACTCGTTTAGTTTGGATGACAATGCATGGTTAGCTAAGTGACGTCATTCCAAATCCAATATGGCGGACTCCCAAAGATGGCGGACCAGTTATTTTTTATGCACCCAAATGAAAGGGTTTGCTGAGAAGAATACGAAAATAAAATGACGTCACACTAAATTCAATATGGCGGACACAACTGAATTTTAAAACAACTGATTGAGCTGAAATTTTGCATACTCATTTAGTTTGGATGACAATGCATGGTTAGGTAAGTGACGTCATTCCAAATCCAATATGGCGGACCAGTTATTTTTTACGCACCCAAATGAAAGAATGAGAAGAATACGAAAATAAAATGACGTCACACTAAATTCAATATGGCGGACGCAACTGAATTTTAAAACAGTTATCCCCAACCAATTGAGCTGAAATTTTGCATACACGTTTAGTTTGGATGACAATGCATGGTTAGTTAAGTGACGTCATTCCAAGTCCAATATGGCGGATTTCCAAAGATGGCGGACCAGTTATTTTTTATGCACCCCCATGATATGGGTATCAAATGCTGAGAAGAATACGAAAATAAAATGACGTCACACCAAATTCAATATGGTGGACGTCCCAAGATGGCGGACAAAATTTTTTAGTTTTAACACTATAATTTGATCGTCTAGTGTATTCGCTCATACGTTGCATTCTAAGAAATGGTGAAGGATTCGGTTTAAACTATAAGTTTTATATCGGATAGGAACGACACAATGAATATACACTTCTCCAAGAAATTAACGCACCACCAAAAAATAACCAAAAGTTTAAACTTAGTTAATTTTTAACCCCCGACCTAAAAAGAGGAGTGTTTGACGCGTATGTTTGATGCACTTTTTCTTATTTGAAAGAGTATTTTGTCGAGAAGGTTTTAGGCCATATTAGATTTTGATGTTTGGTCGCCAACTTGAACTTCTCTAGAAATTGTCCAATTGAAGTAAAATTGAAAATGTGCAGACAATTTGTCACTGGAAAGACGAAGAGGCGTATCTATAATGTATATTTATGTGAAATATGCCTCTTCGTCTTTCCAGTGACGAATTATGGTAGCCGAATATGATTTCGGCCTCATTTTGATTCGGTCATATGAAACTGGTATGATTAGATACATTGATAGGGAGTTTTTAAAAATTTTCAATTCTTTAACCCCCGACCGAGTGGTGTTATAAGTTTGACTCGTATGTTTGTTTGTCTGTCTGTCTGTGGCTTATCTCTTCAACGGGAGATCCGATTTTGATGCAGTTTTTATTAGAATTAAATATAACACATAAATATATTTATAACAGAACTGGTCTTGTAGACCGTGTGCAACTAGTGGAATACAAAATTGAACCACGTCGACTTAAAGGTTAAATAGTTCTGTGTGGGACTCGTGATATAATAATACGCTATGTTGTATGTATATGTCTAGTTTAAAAAGTATAAAATAAAATAAAATTACAAATTTAAAAAAAACCCCGACACAAAAATATCGACTAAATAACTAATATAAAAAAAATTAATTAACACAACTTTAAAAATTATGAAATAATTTTGATTCCATATACAAACTTATGATTTATTTAAATCCAGCTTACATTTTCTTTATGTCCTCAAGATTTGCTATCTTATACGCATGAATACGTCGGGGGCTGCTGTAAAGACGAACTACTAAATAGTTATATTCAAAACAGCAGCTCCCGATATATTCATGCGTATAAGAAAGCAAATCTTGAGGACATAAAGAAAATGTAAGCTGGATTTAAATAAATCATAAGAGTTCGTATATGGAATCACAATTATTTCTTAATTTTCATAAGTTAGTAAGTTAGTTAAAATTAGTAGTGTTAATTTATTTTTTTATATTAGTTATTTAGTCGATATTTTTGTGTCGGGTTTTTTTTTTTAATTTGTAGTTTAATTTTTACTAGAATAATTTGATTTTAGAAATACCTACCCATAACTTGGCCACATATAAAAAGTCCAAAATATTTAACTAAAACTGCCTATAATAAACTACCCAGTGATTTTAAAATTTTAAATACAAATGAATTCAAAGTCACGATAAGACATTTTCTTTTAGATAAATCATATTACTCTCTAAATGAATATCTTGATCATTCACTGTTTGATAATTTATGTTATTGCTTCATTCTAGTAATTTTATATTTTGAACTGTTGGTGTTACTTTACATTTATCTTATTGACTGTGCAAGTAATTTTTTTTTATTTGTTACATTCAATTTTAACATATGTATGGTCACACACAGTCTAAAAATTTGTTATGTATCTGTCTTTATACTATGTTTCTGTATATAGTATTTTACTTATTTTGTTTTTATTTGTTTTTTATTTGTTTACTATGCTTATTGACTTACCATATATACATAAAATGTATCAACAAATGGTTAATAAATTATTATTATTATTATAGGTAGCTATCTCCTAGTCTAGAAGGTGGGGCGAGGTCGCCTTACCAAATACTAACCACAACTACTGTTGCTTAACTTTTCGTATTGAAATACGAGTATAATCAAGATCTGCGTTATTAACATGCAAAGTGCTGTGATGGGTCAACAGTGTCCACCATTTGAGAGCAAATAGTTTTTCCATACTTGCCGTGGTGGAGTCCACCAGACATTTTTACAATTCAGGCCGTAGTAGTCAGTGGAGGTCCACGGAGGCCACACCAAAGATATAGGAAGCGAATTAGAATGCTTTTAGCAATATTTCGCTGTACTTTCCGTTCTGGTGGTCAGTATTGTCAAAAGGTAAATACTAAATATTATTGATGCTCTGGTGTGACACCAACTTGTTTGTGTTTTTTTTTTATAATCTAAGTGAATTTCGATGCATCTGGTCGTGTTTTCTATTATCCATGATCATTTCAAACAATTATTTGCAAAAAAAAATCCGGCCAGTAGGAACTGTCAAATTGACTTCTCATGGCGGTACTCTACATGTTAATAATATTAAATACTAGTTTTAAGTTTCAACAATACCTTTCAAATTCCTGCCATCGTGAACTTGCTTGAAGAGATTGTTAGCCCTGTCCACAATAGTCCTGGGTAAGTTGATACGATCTGCCATAGCGTTGATTTCCTTGAAAGCGTTAATAAGCGCCCTATCTGAACTGTTCATTGTTCTGCGGTTCTGATACCGTGCCACTCCAAACGAGTCAAAACTTGCATCACCTAAGTAAAAAGTGTACAGTAAATACATAGATAAATCTCTAATGTCATATATGATACACGTATGTCAGATTTTGAAAATGTTCAATGAAGCAATGAATATTATAGGCCCTATCGAACACACACAAAAAACAGATGATCTATAAGGAACCCCACACAAATCTTATGGAAAATGGCTTTCTGTGGAATTGGCTGAAATTATAACTAACTATATTTCTAAAATATTTAAAACAAACTGAATCCACTCTGTATTTGTCTTTAATAAGCACATAACAAATTTCTTATTTCTAATTGCGTTGTAGATATTGACGTTCTGGGGGCCTATTCCCGAATCTGTGTTACAATTGTCGACCACAACAAATATTGCTGATAATAATTGTCACATACTTTTCTAAAATGGTATTCTCTAGTAGTAGTACCGCTAATACCACTCGACAAATAAGTCGCATAACGAAATATGACAACACTGTATAACGACTATACAGTTAAAATGACGAATGTTGTCATTCACTTCATCAATTTATGAACTTATCAAAGACATGACATCTTTCTATCTTTAAAGGTGGCGGCACTGTGCTTAAGAAAATGATTTCGTAATTCGACAATTTATCCTACATCTCTGAATCGATTCAAAAAATTTTTTGATAGGCTTTTAGAGACAACTTTATAGGCTAGGCTATTGAAAAGTCAACATTTTTATTTTTATTTTTGCACAAGTAAAAAAATATTTCTTTCTTTATAGTGCAGTAAGCGAAGCAGTAAAAATGGTAAAATTCTCAGCCTCGTAAAATTCTCGGAAAACAATGAAAAGAATTTCCTTAACTTTTTTGCAATATGCTTTATAAAATACGTACATCAAAATCTATATTACCGCATTACCTGCTTTTCATTATTAAGGGTGGAAACCACTCCTAAAAACTGAAAAATTGATAACTCTTCTAATTTTACGAATAAATTAATGAAAATCCATATTCTTATGTTTTTGAGGTCGCTGAATATGACTGTGAGGTCAAAACTTATGAGACAAAAATATTAAGGGTTGAAATCGCCCTTAAATACTGAAAAATTAATGTCTTCTAATTTTACGAATAAAATTAATTAATCATTTTTCTAATGTTAAAAATAAATTCATGAAAATCCATATACTTATGTTTGTTAGGTCGCTGAATACGATTATGAGGTCTAAATTTATAAAAAAAAAAAATGGTAGATTAAAAATGGTTACAAAAGAGTATAGTAATGTCTAATTTTATTAAAAATATAGTTTGTTATAAATAAATCAAATTAATACAATTAAGTAAATTAATTAAATAACATTTTTAATATGCACTCTAAAACTGGCTAAAGTACAATGCAACCCGCTTTTTCTGTGTATTCTTCGAAAAATAGAGGGCTATTGCTCGTTTCTCCACCTAGCACGTAGAAACTGAAAAATTTCAACATTATTTCGAACTGTCATATCTCTGGAACAGTTTGTCGTAGGAAAAAAAATAAAAACCGATCTCAACCAAAAACTTTTCAGATCTTCTGGAGCACTAAGAAACTCTCATGCAAAGTTTCATCCAAATCCGTTTAGCAGTTTCGCCAAACTCTTCATTTTTTTATAAGTTTCATTTCATTCTTATATCATGTTTTTATCAATCTTATAGTTTTTGAGATATTTCAATTTTAAATACATAATCTTCTTGCGTATGCGCTCAAGCGCCATCTTTATTAGAGAATATTATTTAGGTATTACGCAAATCACAACTTACTTATTTATTATGAAAATACCTACTTTCTGTATATTGTTGCCCTAATCTGGGCACGCTAATATACTAGTCAGGTAAATACTTTAAAACACTCATTATTGGAGAATCAATCAAAACAACTACTCTTCTAGCTAATACTGACGAAGTATTGAATTACATGATAGGATTCTTAGCATTTTAAAGAAAAAAAATATATACTGAAAATATTTAAATCATTTATTCAAATTTAATCATTCACACTTTTTTATTTAATATGAAATTATCTACTTTCTGTATATTGGTGCCTTAATCGGGTCACGCTAATATACTACTTAGGAAAACACTTTAAAACACTCATCATTGGAAAACCAATCAAAACAACTACTCTTCTAGCTAATACTGACGAAGTATTGAATTACATGATAGGATTCCTGGCATTTTAAGGCAAAAAAATGTATTGAAAATACTTAAATTATTTATTGAAATTCAGTCATTCACAGCAATTACTAAACCATACATTCTATTTCAACTCTAGAAAAGTTGTACAAGTTTTTTCGAACTCGTTAGTTCTCATCAGTAGAGTATAGAAACATTCATTCATTATTTACAAGCATATTCTTGATTTATTTTCACAATTAATTATTTTTTATTTATTTGCTTTTATCATGATTAGAGAATATTATTTAGGTATTATGCAAATCACAACTTACACACTTTTTATTTATTATGAAAATACCTACTTTCTGTATATTGTTGCCCTAATCTGGGCACGCTAATATACTAGTCAGGTAAATACTTTAAAACACTCATTATTGGAGAATCAATCAAAACAACTACTCTTCTAGCGAATACTGATGAAGTATTGAATTACATGATAGGATTCTTAGCATTTTAAAGAAAAAAAATATATACTGAAAATACTTAAATCATTTATTCAAATTTAATCATTCGCACTTTTTTATTTAATATGAAATTATTTACTTTCTGTATATTGGTGCCTTAATCGGGTCACGCTAATATACTACTTAGGAAAACACTTTAAAACACTCATTATTGGAGAATCAATCAAAACAACTACTCTTCTAGTTAATACTGACGAAGTATTGAATTACATGATAGGATTCTTAGCATTTTAAAGAAAAAAAATATATACTGAAAATACTTTATCTCTGGAATACTTTGTCTTAGGAAAATAAAAAAAACAAACTATGTATTCGTTTTTTTTTATAAGCTTCAATTTCATACTCTTACAATTTTTTATAAAAAAATATTTTCAGAGCAATTTCCAAAAATCCGAATTTTTTCAAAAATTATGAAAATTTTCATTATTGAAAATAGGAACAGAATGAAAAATAATTCTTTTAAAAATTCTAAAAAATTTGAGCATGTTAGTAATATGCATTAACAATATCTAGAAGGATTTTTAAAAAAAATTGATTATCAAGAAACTAGAGCAATAAAACAAAAAAAAAAAAAAATGGAGCCTGAATTTTTAAATGCGCTACTTTTTTGTTTGTAACTTTTTTAGTTTTCATTATAAAAGGTCGTAAAACGTCTCAATCTAAAAAAAATCTTAATACCTTTAATTTTTACAATACAAATTTTTCTCATAGTTGTAAATTTTGAGTAATTTTAGACCTTAACATCATATATTTTTTCTGAACGTTTCGGCGCCATTTTGAAAATGGCATATTTCCAAAACTAAACATCGGAGAAAAAAAAAGGAAAAACCATTCGATTTGTTTTCGTAAAAGCCTTAATTTTGTACCTCTACATTTCTTTATTAAAGTCCACATTTTTCGAGTAATTTTAAAAAAACGTCTAGGAATCCTGATTTTAGGAGATGAAAATTGCAATTTTCAGTTTGCAATATCTCGAAATATATGCATTTTAGCAAAAAAGTGTATAAGGCTTTTCTTTCTTATAATATGATTCTCTATCAGATTATGTGTATTTTTTGTTTTTTTTTGCAACAACCTAAGAAGGGGGTGGGAATCGCCCCAAACCAAAAAGCAGGAAAAATTTGAAAATTCATTACTTACATCGTTTTCGGGCTGGAATTTAAAAGCTTCACTTACTGTACTATTAGTTTTCAATAGCCTATGGAGTTGTCTCTAAAAGCCTATCAAAAAATTTTTTCAATCGGTTCAGGAATGTAGGAGAAATTGTCGAATTACATTCACTGCACCGCCCACCTTAACGAAAATGTTGATATTTCCCACTTTTCTCATCTCATATTATTTTTAAAAATGAAATCTAAGAGATACGCTCCTAGAAATCCAAGGTTTTGGAAGCAGATCAGGTTCTAAATTTTATTAATAAACCCCCGGAAGGTTTAAAAATTGTACTTTTAATTTTCTTAAAGATTGTTAAAAAATATTTAGTGGTATAACATTTACATTTTTTTTTCATTTGTTTCTTTGTTTCTCATATAATAAGGCATATTATGATGCCCACTTAAGCCCGTGATCATTATGAGCGTCTTTATGGTAACTGTATCCAAGTTATAATAAACAAATAATATGCAGGCTATAGGGCCGGTTTTCGGTAAACTGGATCTATAATTTAATGGGGTTACATGGAGGGGGGGGGGGGGGGAAGTTCTGGGGTGGAATAGATTAGAAATTGAATATATGATAAAAAAATTTTTTTCGAAATCTGATCAACCAGAACATGTGAGATGTGCACTTATAAATTCAAAATGATAGCGGAAACAAAGTGCTGTACAAAAATAATTATATCTTTTACAACAATAAAGGAATGCAGATAATTTTTTCACTTACAACTGCTCCATTCTTTTCGGCAGATTTCATATCATAGAAGTATGCATCTATCTGCAATAGTTTAAAAAATACCTCGATGCTGATTTTTACATTGCACTATTCTGGTACGCTTTGTATAAACAATTTCTGTAGTATTTATTAACAATTTCAAGAATAACTGGGCAGTACTTGAATCTAGAAAGAGTAGTCTTTCCATTGGTTTGAAACTCATTAAAAAATGTTAAATAATAGGCCTGTGAATGCGGTGGGAACAGAAGATTAATCAATTTTCCGTAATTCGGAAATTTTTGAAAAAAATGTATTACGTGTTTTTGCAATCACTGCCAGAATGGCACCCTCCACATTTAGATCCGCAAGGTTATTCCTAATAATATTCGTATTTTCTTTCAAAACTGTATCTTCGAGTGCACATCCCATGATCGAATTTGGCCCTCCAGATTTCCGACTCCCAACTAAGTTTGTTCTTTTTAACTAGACTGTTATTATATAAATAATACATGGCTGTATTTCAATTTGCATATTGATTTATATACTGTACTACCATTACTAGACTATCCCGTTTTTTTTGTAGGTCAAACTGCGAAAATGGCTAGCTTGTCTAATAATTTCCTTTTTTCTAAGGGTTGTGTGTGAGTTTAGGGTAAATTTAATGTCTAATTAATTAATCTATAATCAGTTGTGAGTTGGAGGGATTGATACTTCGTCTCCACAAAACATCCAATATTTAAAATGAAAAAACAAGAAATTTCCTATTCTTTAAATACTCAAAATCACATTTTTCAATAGTTATGAAAGCAGAAATAAGTAAGATATTCTTAAAAATTTCTCTTTATATTATTACGAATAACTATGAAAATGATCTGCACGCAATTCGTAAGTAAAAATAGTTACAAAATGAACGTTCAAATCCACTTATCTTCGACGTACCTATATCACACACATAAAAAACATGCCCCTTTGTACCTCAATGTACTTGATAGATAAATTTATTAGAAATTTCTCTCTTACCTCTCCCAGGGCCGATCATGGTTGTTAAATCTGAACCCCCAAGTAACGGATTTTCTGGGCCACCAACACGGGATGGATCTACACCATTTTTTTCGTTGCTGAATGTTCTCCATTCCGAACCAACATCAATTACCCTATAACCAACATGTTCAATACCATTCAATCACTAGTAAAAATAATATTTACCTATCGCCAACTACTAATCCACATTCTGAACATATTTGGTCTCCTGCCCTGTAATCTTCTATTAATGGAGCATCAGGATGTGAACTACAACACACCTTATTCGTATCGTACCTAAAAAAATAAGAATTAAAAATAATAACATCTCAATATATTTTAAATTACATTAATTTGCTTTAATAAAAAATATATCTACCTTGAAGAACTCGCCATTTTGAAATATCAAACGCTACTATTTGTCAATTTGTCAGCTGTCATTTTACAGATTGTTTCTACTTCTTCTTCACCCGCGGAATTGAATAAAAGGCGCATTTTCGTGATGTATAGTGCTAACCAAGTAAGTAAAATTTTATAGGAAATATTTTTTTGGAGATTGTAGTTGACTAGTGACATAATGAGTGTAAATTGATAGTTTATTATCTGATTAATCTTTGGTAACCAACTGTCCAATTTACACTAATTGGTTACTATATTGGCAACTGGCTGCTACAAATAGTTATTTGTAGCTCTAACAGCCAGTTTCACAATAGTTGGTTATCTTTTTGGTTGACTAACCAGAACCTGAAAGTTATAATTATTAGTAAACACAACTTTATCAGACATTCTTAGGGCCGTTACTTTCGGTCCCAATTAAACGTTATCGGTGGATCAAACTAATTCAGTTACCATGGAAACAATTGTACTTTCAATGATTTGGAAGACGGTTAAAGTTTAACGTTGACAGAAAGTAACGGCCCTTAGCTTTATAATAATAAACTATTAGTTAACCAACAATTGTAAATCTGGCTGTTAATGTCACAGATTTTTATAATAAATTATTGGTCAAATCCTAACTATTAGTTAACCAATGATTGTGAAACTGGCTGTAATTTGATCAGTACTTCAGAGAGCATCTATTCCTTACATTCTTCCACTTCTCGGACCTTGGACATATGAAAAACACTCTTTCTACGTTAGAATTAGAAGGACATCTTTCATCCGCAAACAAATAGTGACAGAAGAATGACATGGAAATAAGTTGTTTCTCAATCCTCCGAACCTCAGTTCGCAAAATAATACCTGTTAAAAATATACGTTAAAAATCAGGACATAAGCGCATATTCAGTCGGGACCCGGGACAATGCACTAAAAATAGACGAAATCAGGACGGGTGGCAACCCCATTTGTTGTATTTTGGATTTCTTCAGTTGGTGAATGTTTTCTAACATGTCAAAGAGAGAGAAATTAGATTGGGTGACATTTTTCCTAATATAGTATAGGGGCAGTTAGCGCTTCTTTCAAAACCAATTAAATTTTGTCAGACAAGTACATCTACGGTCAATATGCAACTTGTCCTTATATAGAAACGTGACAGTTTTTCCTTATAGTCAACTAAAGCACTGAATTACTTCCAGTTTGGAGTTTGGTATAGAGTTCAGATTCAGAACTATATTGGACGTCATACTGGTTGTATATGGTCATTCGTGGTTACAGAAAAAGAGTTGACGTTACACAGTTAAAATTGGACTTGTAATTGGCACGAGGAGAAAAATGAGATGGGTTGACATTTCGTAGAAACACCATAAAAATAACAACAAATCCCAGTGGAGTGAAACTTCAGTTTCCAATGAGTAATCCTGAAGAAACTTTTGAAATTAGTTGCTCTGTAAGATAAAAAGGAAGTGTTGTGAAAATGGCGAATTCTTTAATAGAGTCTCTACCAGATGAAGTGTTGGAGTTCATTTTATCACTACTTCCACCTTACAGAGATTTGCATGATTGTATGCAGGTATCAAAGAGATGGAGGAGATGTGTTTTAAGTATGTTAAATGTGTCTGTTCATGTTGCTAATTTTAGAACACTTCTTTGTTCTCTTCACATGCTCAAACTGGGTATTTTTGTGTTTTTCAGATGTTGTTAAAACAAAACAAAGAAACTTGTATAAATCGATAAATGATTTCGATGTAAGATGGGAGAGAATCACACCGGCTGATATGGCACCTACAATAACGAAGCGTTACTCTCACACAGCTGTAGTTCACGAGAATTCCATGTTTGTTTTTGGAGGATGCACCTGTGCTATGACTACATTCAATGATCTATGGAGATTAGACTTGTCTAAACGACAATGGATTAGGCCTCTAGCTATGGGAACATATCCTTCACCTAAAGCATGTAGTTCCTTAATTAGACACAAAGATTCATTAGGTATGAGTGTATGACATGGCGCTTTTTAAAACAGATTTTTATCAATATTTTAAAGTCATTTAAAACTGAAAAGCTACATCAGAAATAAGTATTTCGTTTTTATGTAAGATTCAGTATCTTCAGACATTATCATTATGGATGATTCCATCGTGTCATGACCTATTAATGTTGTGACATGCGACATATGTGACTTATTTCTGCCTGATTAAGATAATAATATAAGTACGCATGAGGTAAGTTGAAATTGTCATAAACTGAGATCTTTAACTGTCGGGAGTGCTAATGTCAAATTGATTAAGTTTGTTTTAAATTTCCTCTAGTGACATATTTACAGGTTGCGTTTGGCATAATAATAATAATGAATTTAGCTACTGAGTGATAGATGTCAATAGCAGTTTTATCTATTCACTCGGATAAATTTTATGATCATTTAGCATGGGTTTTAATTTAAATTACAATAACATAATTTACATACAAATCATAACAAATATTTATACATATTAATATTTGTCTTATATAGGTTTTCTGTTCCCAGCATTTTAATAACTCTGGCAATATACAGTGTGTCCCCGGATAGGGTACCACATTCTTGTAAACTTTGTTATTTTTGATTTGCCAAGAAAAATTCATTCTTTATAAAACGTTTTGCTTGTCTTATGAAGTCAAACAGTTGTCAAACTTAAGATAAATTGTACAGGGTTTTCTAAAAATTAGAAAATATGAAATCGACTTTAAGCAAACTACCTTTTTTTTTACGTTTTTATTGAAAATTTTGTTTAGCAAAGTTTTTTCAATTAAGAAGAAAAGCTTAAATACCGAGTTTGGTTGCAAAATAAGGAAATAACAATTTTCAAAAAAAAGAACATTTTATTCGACCAAGTTGAAAACATGTTCATTTATGGTAGCAACAGCATCCACAATTTTTTGCTTTAATAAATGTACACTTCTGTGTAATAAAATCCCGTACACTTGAAAAATCGAGTAATCCAGTTTTTACTATTAAGTGATGTGAATTAGTCTTTTTGGAATTTCGATTTTTTATTATTTTTTTATTATTTTTATTTTTACATACACTGTTCAACAGGTACAAGTACCCATTACAGAACAGGAATTAGCAGAAATACAAAACATACTAACTAATAAGAAAAACAAAAGTAGGTAACAGAGCAACCAAAAATTTAATCCAATATTTTAGATCTTATATCCTTCAGGCGACAGTTAAAAATATCAAGGTCACTGGACAATTTATTTGAATTGTTACAGATGGTAAATAAAGGCGGGTTTTTTAATATGTTGGTATGAGGAGAAAACTTGGGCATTGCGAGAAGTCAATCTCGGGACTTGAAAATTTAATTTGTTGACTACCTCAGGTGCGTCAAAATCACTGTGTAACACTTTAAATAAGAATACTTGAGAGAGGTAGATTCGCCTGTCTTCAAGAGTAGACATGGAAAACCTTTCAAGAAGATCTTTCTGCGGAAAACCAATAATAGGGTAGGAACCATCAGATTTGAGCCAGAGTAATTTGCCAAATCTACGCTGCACAGCTTCCAGGTTGTTTTTATGTACATCATAGCTAGGACACCAAATAAGTGATGCATACTCGAGTTTCGATCTGACAAATGATTGGTATATAATTTTCAATGTATCAGTATTAGTGAATTCACGACTAGTGCGAACTATGAATCCAAGGCTCTTAAAGGCTTCAGAAATAATGGTGTCGATGTGAGGAGTAAAAGATAGCTTCTTGTCAAAAATTACGCAGAGGTCGCGAAACACTGTGGGTCTCTGAAGTACGACATTATCCAAGTGGTAATCAAAAGCAATTGGTGATGTTTTTAATGAAAAGGACAGCACGTTGCACTTGTTGGCATTCAAGTACAATTTATTGGTTATACACCAGTTATTTACTTTATTAAGACAAGTTTGAAGTTGAAAGCAATCATCAATATTGTTAATAACCGTGAATACTTTTAGGTCATCAGCGTATAGCAGGCAAGGCAAATCAATTTCGTCTATTATGTCAATAAATATATTAAATAGCAAGGGCCCCAGAATGGATCCCTGGGGAACTCCGGTGGTGGCAACAAATTCAGTAGACTTGAATCCATTGAGTACAACGTACTGAATCCTATTCATTAAATAAGATTTAAATAACAGCAGAAGGGAATATGAGAGACCAATTTTATCTAATCTATCCAGTAGTAACCGGTGATCGAGTCTGTCAAACGCTTTGGAGAAGTCCGTATATACGACATCTGTTTGACTATGCTTATCAAGGGATTCAGAAATATATTGAGTGACGCAGAATAGATTTGTTGTAGTTGAACGACCCTTCATAAATCCATTATCATATAGGTTCTAAAAAGTGACATTGATTGTGAAATGTCATAAGTAAAGTATTTGAAAAAATGTTAATGATTTAATGATTTCGATTTATAACAAATGTCAAATTGATGTTGAAAAATTGTGTCCAAGATAAGGCCAGATTCTGATAGCTCAAAATATTAAAAATCAGTTTTCTGCATGGCTGTTCTGCACGTGTCTTGCCTGTGATAATTTTACAAGACTGAAAAACTTTTTCATCGGTAAACGCAACATTGTTCCAAAACTCCAATGGGCGATAGACATAATTTAAGCAAAACAGAATGCAGGCTTGCTTATATTCTATTAATATGGTCTTCTTGGCACTTACTCAGTTTTTTAATTCCAATTTTCCTATCCTTCGGCTAGCTGTTAACCTCAATGCTGGAAAATTTGTCATGGACACAGCATCTACTGCTGTTTGAAACGGATTTTCCCTCAAATAGCCAAGAAGCGCTTCATCTTGAACGGAATTTGAACTTTTCAGTCGGCCTGAACCATCTTTTCTCATTATGATGATATCTTCCTCCTCCCACCTTTTCTTCACACTCATAACAGTACTTTTATTTAAGTGATAATGGTTAGCAACTGCTCTGATAGACCATCCCTCTTCAATTTTAGAGAGAATTAAAATTTTTTTATGTTCAGTTAATTTCGGCAATAAAGAATGATTTAATATAGCGAAAAATAGATGTACGGGATTTTATTGCACAGAAGTCGTCTTCATAATTGTTTGTGTATATTTTTTGCTTTATAGGAAGTAATCTAATGGGTGTTAGATCTGACCAATGGCCATGCTGTAAATATAAAAACAGTAATAGTAATTAAAATTAATAAAAAAAAATTTTCATTCTTTTTCATTTTTTGTTAGGTTAAATAATTAATTATTAATAGAATATAACAATTAAAAACTTCGCAATGTCATAATGCCGTATAGTTGACATAAGGTCTCCACGAAGCGAAATAATTTTAGTGGCTTTTGTTTAACAATTATTCGACTTGAAATATAAACGCAAACTCTAAAAAAACTTGTTAATTAACAATAGGCTTATTTTATAAGAAATCGGTGAAACAATTTTTTTCCAACGGGATGATATTGTTCCTTTAAGTGTCTAAATAATACGATAGTTTTTTAAAATTTTTAAATTAATATTTAGTAACATAAAAAAATATTTTTACTTATTACAGCAGGTTTCAGAGCATCGTAACGGCTTAGTGTTCGCTGCGCGGAGCTCTATTTTCAACATTACATTAAAATTATATTAGAGATATAGAGTTTCGGTAGTTGGGACTTTTTTATTGGACATTTCTTCCTCTTTAAGAACCTTTCTTTAAAATTTCTTAAATATTAATAATTTTCGAGTTATTTGCAAAAAACGAAACTCGTTATTTTTTCAATCTTCATTTGTTTATAACTTTTGCAATTGTTTATGTGCGGGTTTGAAATTTTTGAACATTTTTCTAGACGTCATTCTGAATCCAATGAGACCTCACTCATATTTTTATGAGCTTTATCAAGCATTAACATGGCTTTGAACTTGTGAACTAGTCTATGTAGTTTAATTTTGGTTTAGGTTTCAGTTATCTGAGAATTTTAATTTCGGTTTTTGGTTAGAAAAAATTAGTCATTACGGTGCAATTTTCGGTTAGGGTTTTGATTTGGTTTTGGTCCCTGATTGCACGACATCCAAATTTGCCCATAACTTTTTTTTGACAAAATGTTGACAAACACTATTTTCTTTCTTACCTCAACTAAACATTTATTTTTAGTATACGTCGCGCGTCAACGTTTAGTCTATACTAAATTCTTATACACTGTAAAAGGGAATACTACAAAATTCCGGTATTTAAAATGGGTTACTTGTTCCCAGCAATATAGGTTGTGAAGTTACAAGTGAAATGGAAAAGTACTGTAAAATACCACGATTATTTAATGTAAAATTAGCTCAAAATTTAAGGAATTATGTCAATTTTATAAGTATAATCACATTTATTTCTGTAATACATATGTAAAACACATTCCAGTGTTTTTACACTATCTTTTCCAAAAATATTATATTTACAGATTTTATGTAAAGATTCCCGTCAAATTTACATCAATGTTTAATGTAAATGCATTGTAAATTTACCCTGACTTTTTACAGTGTATAGTCGACCAAGATTCGCAAATTTCAATGAGTTCTAACAAGCTTGCGAGCGGCTTCTTGACTTGCAGAGCCAAATCGAAACAGTTACTCTTTTTAAGCTAATTTTCAGTTTTAACGTAACGTATAAAGATTTTTTTATTATTTATTAAGAAAATACAATACGGCAAGTTAAGAAGTCTAATATGCTTTTTATTTAAAATAATCCAAAAAAAAATCATAATTTTTTAAAATAAATCAGCGATTTCTTGTCAAATAATATGTAGATTTCTGAAGTAAAACTTCACTTCCAGTTTTATTTGGAGGCTGGGCCTACCCCCCGTCATATCCGTTGTATCAAAGTTGGCACCTGTTCAACGAACTGCACGTTTACGATATAATCGCCAACAGATGGACTTGTATAAGCACAGTAAACACTCCACCACCCGTAGCAGGTCACTCGGTGTCCATATTGGGCGAATGGATGATCATTTTCGGGGGCTTGCAGAAGCCCAGCACTGCAGTACATTGTGAAAAATCCAACGATATTTGGAAGTTGAATTTGGAAACTTGGACATGGCTTAAGCAGGAAGTTGAAAGTACGCTTGCATGATCTAATAAGATTTTAATAAATAAATTTTTGTAGTGCAAAATTTTAAAACTGGAATATTTTTGTAGGTGGTCCTAAGCCAAACGGAAGATTTGGACAGACACAAGTGGTGTTAGATGATGAAAATTTATTAATCTTGGGTGGTTCTGGGGGCCCAACTTTTCATTACTGTGATGCTTGGTTGTTAAATATGTCTGGGAATCTTTGGAAATGGAAGAAAGTCGATATAGTCGGAAAATCAAATGAACCAACAAATATATGGAGTAATCCAGGTTGTAAGGTATAACTTTTCTTGTCCAAGGTGCTTAAATGAATACCAAATCAAATAAGAAATCGTTTATGTAATGGGGTCATTTCCGATAGTTCTATATTGCGGCTTTTTCAACATTATCATAATATGTTTAATACAAAAACTAGTCATACAAAATTTCACGTCTTTATCTATGATAGTTTTCAAAATATTAAGCCCCAAAGTCGCCGTGGACGGGAAAAGAAACTCGTGCCCGCGTGACGTCATTAGGCTTAAACCGACAAAAGCAGCAGCTTGACGGTCCACGCCTTATCAGTGAAATTGCATGTATGTATTATATGTAATGTAATGTGTAATTATATATGTAAAATTTATATGTGCATAAAGAGACATGTAGGTGGTTTTTTTTTTATATACTTTGTGCTTTAAAAAAAAAAATGTGCGAAAGGGGCTTTCTAAAAGCAGATTCTTTCAATCTTCCGGAGGTAGACTTGCTAATGGTTATGGGGTATTTTAATTCCAATCACGAATATTTAATTGCAGAAATGAGAGGAAGTAAGTGCAAAGGTAAATAAGATTTTATTTTAATAATACATATAAAAATTACTTCATTATACAGGATTTTCAAAATAAAACTAAATATGTCTAGCATGAAATTTAATACAAAAAAGTTCTTATTTAACAGTTTGCCGACAACAAGCACCTGGATAGTAAACAACCATTTCAAGGGCGAGTGGGGCAAATATTTTTCTAAATTATTTTTGTGGAAAACATTACCTGCTTAATCCCTACTGAATATTAGTGAGAATAATTATTGTATTAAATATATTTTTACGCGAATTCTTATAAATTATAATTAGGTTTTACACGCTTTCTAACTAAATGTTTTAAAATTTTGTTTGCTTTTTGTTTTTCTATTTTCTATTTTCCAAAATAATCCCGGAGCATAAAATAAATGCAAAATATTATAAAGTTTCATGTGGGATAAATGAAAAAAAACATAATATTGTAGAGGTAAAGTGCGAAGATTGTGCAGCTTCTGATGGTGGTTGTAACCATGCAATAGCTTTTGTAATGTGGTTATATCGCCGAAAAGAAGAACCCTTGCCAACCAATACAGTTTGCTATTGGAAAAATCTAGTATGCTTTATTTTTCTACAATATATTCTGTGATATTTTCTAGGCTTTTTTTATTCCTATTAAACTTCTGACTTAATTTATACTTACTTATTTATTTAAAAAATATACCTCTTCTAAATTTTATGTTTATTGGTATTTACTTTTATTTTTTATTAACCTAATTTACTTACATTAAAATGAGCAATAGGCTCCTGTTTTTTCATTTAAGAGAACAGCCCGGCGCATTGCTTGTTGCCAAAGAACTGTTTTCTTTTTGTCTGTCGGCAAACAAATAAAATATTTGTCTGGTGTTGACGTCGTCGCGCGTAGTGCTTTTGCATTCAGAAACAATGGGTACAATATTTATATTTATTTTTGGTGCGGTATGATGACATTTTTATTCAAATCACAGAACAAAACAGTTTCCAAGTTTAACAATGTCTTTATCCGATGATTAACAACGTTGAACTAACCTAATGAGAGCAATATAGCGCACGCCCTGTGTATTGTATGGGAGTTGCCTCACAGCTTTAAGCCTAATGAAGTCATTCGGCTCGGTCGGATTTCAAATCAAATCAGATTTAGTTCATATTTAAAAATACAATTTCTTCTCGACACTCATTTCCGTGTCCAGCCGGACATACGCTAGCCAAGGCTCCGCGGCAGTGAACGAGGTTGAGGTAGAATAAAATAAATTATCACAATTACCCTACCTACCTAGTAGGTTCATTAGGAAGTAAGGTAGTCTTATGTTTTACGACTTGACACAACCGAAAAAATTAACAAATATAATTCGTAAAAAAAGCACTATTTTAAATTTAAGAAATATCTTTAATTGTTAGTCTTTGAAATAAAATAAAATTAAATTTGATTTGGACTCTTCTCTTTAAGGGAAGGATTGTTCAAGAAAACCTATGTAACATTATCAGTACCTGCAATAATATCTTCTACTCTGGTTACATTCCGCTTTATTTTTCATTTATTCCAGAAAATGTATAGATAATACTCATTTAACAAAAAAGAAATCGCCATTTTCTACTCTGTATATTTTGCAAATATCTTATTTCCAGATAGGAGACAAAATTGTAGTACTTAATAGAATAAGGCAATCTGAGAACTGCTCCATAGCTTATTATCCAAAAACTACGTGGTGTGTAAACAATAGAAGTATGCCGGACGATGGTAGGTTGGCTAGAATCGATTTGGCTGCAAGGCAACCAGATAAGGATGACAACGTTAATGGTAAAAGAGGCACTTTAAGAAATCACAAACGAGAAGCGGATGATGAAGATGATCTCTTTGTGCCAGGAAACTCTAGCTCTGGTAGCAATCAAATTGCTAATAGGGATATTAAAGTAAGCATACGCAGTATTAATAATAATAATATTTTATTGGTCCTTTAGATCATACAGATTCGGCAAATGTAGTTCCTGAGATAAACGAGCGCAAGAAAGAAAACAGGTAAATTAGGAAAAGAAGAACGTATATTTCATTCCATTATAATGCGAATGCAGTTAGAAGCGTTAGGTACCGATGCCCTGCGTTGATATACGACAAGGTGATAAAAGAATAAGATTTCACGAAGTGTGGAGCGTGCTGGAAACAGTATGTCCGCCTTCCTTTTCCTAATTTCAGTGTTCTCTTTCTTGCACTCGTTTATCTTAGGATATATAAAACTGCATTTGCTTAATATGAATATACATAATATAAGATAGGTTATTGTTAAAAAAAAACGTAAACTGTGCTTACATATAGACAGTACTTATTATATAGAAGCACTCGCACATTATAAATAATCGTAAGTATGTACAAATAAAGATAAAAACACAAGTTCACTAATACAGTGAAGCTTTTAAATCCCAGCCTGAAAACGATGTAATTAATTTCCAATTTTTTTTTCTTCAACATGCTTTATAAAGTATGTACATAAGAATCTATATTGTCATTTTTCCTTGGTTGGTTTAGGGTGGTTCCCGCCCCTTCTTAAGAGTTGTCGCAAAAAAAAAAAAAAACAAGAAATACAAATAATGTGATGAGAATTGAATTATAAGAAAGGAAGGTCTTATACACTTTTTGCTAAAATTCATATTTTTCGAGATATTGCGAACTGAAAATTGCAGTTTTCACCCCCTAAAATCAGTATTCCTAGTCGTTTTTTTAAAATTACTCGAAGGGATGAGCATAGATAAGTCTTCACTGTGTATGTATCCTCGATACATTTTATTATTTTCGTCAATTTTTGTTCTTTTGTCCCTTTTTGTTCTTCCAAATTCCCTTTAGATCAATAACTGCTAGTAAATCCCAACTTTTAAAATCATAATCTCCCCTCACCCCATCCTTCCAGAGGCAGGTAGACCACTGGATAAATTCGTAACTCTCGAACGGGTTTTTTCACTAAATTTTTCCCGTATGGACAACAAGATTTTCTTCATAAATTTAGTGAGCGCGTGCGACAGTGCGCGTGTGTTAAAATGCAATTGTTTCTTCGTAGTTCTAGCTATTTCTAAGTATTTTAATATCTTCCCGGATTATTGTTCAACGAAATTGTTAGGTTTAAGTTTTTTATATATGTTAAACAGGAGCCCTAACGCCCCAATTTCATCTGTTGTTACAGCCGAAGCTAAACCCCTCCACCCGATCACCTACCTACTGCGACGTTGCACGCCGCGGTGGGGTGATCGGCTCTAGACTGGACCCAGCTGAGGCGCATTCATGTCTTTAAACGTTAATAAATATCTTTGATTTGATTTGATTTTATCCTCGATACTCCAGTGAAGCAACGTGCAGCGCGGTTAGTACTTGGAAACACAGCGATCTCGTCCCACCTTCTAACGGCTTGTATATCAGTGTATACGCGGAAGCTATGTAATTTCAAGACAAGGATTAATGTAGTGCATATACCTACCATCTTTCGGAGGGGATGTAAAGCAGGCGGTCCCTTGTCTATTAAATGTTAGGCAAGTAAAAGATCCCTACTCTTCTTACGAGAAGAGGTTCGGCAAAATTTCCAGGTCGTCTCCTGGCGTCGGTGATAGGCTCTGGTGGCGGAAATAGGCCGACGTTAAATAAAAAGATTAAAAAAAAAGTATGAGAAAAATTTTTATTCTTGTAAAAATTAAAGGCATTAAAATTTTCTTTCGATTGAGACGTATTACGGTCTTTTATAATGAAAACTAAAAAAGTTACAAACAAAAAAAGTAGCACATTTAAAAATTTAGGCACCGTCTTTTTTAGTCATATTATTACTAACATGCTCAAATTTTTTAGAATTTTTAAAATATAAATCTTTCATTCTGTACCCATTTTCAATAATGACAATTTTCATAATTTTTTGAAAAAAATCGGGTTCTTGGAAATTGCTCACACTTTTTATAAAAAAGTATAAGAGTACAAAATGAATAATAATAAAAAAAACGAATAATTTGTTTTTTTTTATTTTCCTACGACAACTGTTCCAGAGATTTAAAGATGGCGCTGCAGCGCATACGCAAGAAAATTATGTACTTAAAATTGAAATATCTCAGAAACTCTAAGATTGATAAAAACATGATGTAAGAATGACATGAAGCTTATCAAAAAACGAAGAGTTTGGGTTTTTATTTTTTTCCAGAGATATGACCGTTTGGATCTGGATCTGGATCTGGATTGTTTGGCGGGGGGTGAGCTTACGCTCACGTGCACTCAGGCCTCATAAGCGGGCCCATTGTGCTGCCCCCGTAAGTGGTGGCATGTCCACCGAGCCTCTCATTCCTCAAGCCAACCAACACTTGTGATGTATTTGAGGAGAAGACCAGGTGAGAAGCCACCTATGCTGGCCATACTGGGCCAGAAGTCCCCCAGTATGGATCCTCTTTTCGTTGAGAGAGCAGGGCAGTGACAGAGCACATGCTCGGCGGTCTCGTCATCCAGGTTACACCCCCTACACTTGGGGTTGTCTATAACTCCTAGTGTATGGAGGTGTTTGTTTAGTCTGCAGTGTCCTGTTAGCAATCCTACATAAATGCGCAGATTACTCCTGGACATCTGGAGACAGTGTTTGCCTAGCTTACGACTGGGTGTGGCCAAAGCCATTCTGCTATGTCTGCAGCTGCTCAGACCACTCCAACAGTCCGCATGGCGTTTAAGTGTATAGTTCTTTAGCAGGGAACTGTGGACTGAAACTGAGAGCGCTATTGCAGGTTCTGGACCATGCAGGGCGCTCTCAGATCCCTTGCGGGCTAAAGCGTCCGCTTCTTCGTTACCCTGAATTCCGTCATGTCCTTTTACCCAATGGAGCTGGACACTATTATTTTGTGCGAGCACATCTAGGGCCTTTCTAATATCCAGAACCAGCCCCGAGCCTGTCCTACAATTGTTTAGGGCAAGCAGGGCTGCTCTGCTGTCCGTTAATATGCGCACCGTTTTACCACTGACGTTTGCCTTCGTGGTTTCTATTACCGCTTGCAGGATCCCCACTAGTTCCGCCTGGAAGATAGTGGCATGTGTGCCTAGCGGTATTATCGAATGTAGATCTAGGTCTTCTGAGTAAACCCCAGCTCCTGATCCACAGTCCATTTTTGAACCATCGGTATAGATTGATATGTCCGGCTCGTCATTACCGGACACGTTTAAACTCACCTCAAAGTTCTTGTTGAAGTTATATATAGGGGGGATACGGTCAGTTCCCATTCCCAGAAGAGGAATTTGTTTTGTAGCCTCTTCTAGGATGCGGGCATGTCTCGTAGCCGTGCCCTTAATATACCATTGGCCTACAGATTGCAGTCTCAGAGCAGTCCTCAACGCCACCTCCTCTATGTACAGATTTAGAGGGGGGATGCAGAGTATAGTCTCCATTGCAGCTGTAGGCGTCGTTTTCATCGCACCAGTAACGCAGAGACATGCCAGTCTTTGAACATGCTCCAGTTGAGATGCTGCTGTTTTTTGCCTTACTCTGGGCCACCAGACTATGGCTGCGTAACAAAGCATGGGTCTTATCACAGCAGTGTACAGCCAGAGGGAGATTCTGGGTGAGAAACCCCAAGACCTACTGACCGCCCTGCGACACTGCCAGAAAGCCGCACATGCCTTGTTTATCTTAACTTCCAAATGTCTCTTCCAATTCAGAGTACGATCAAGTATGACCCCCAGGTACTTGACCTCACTCGCTAAGTGGAGTTGACTGCCCGATAATTTGGGCATTTTCATATTTGGTAGTTTCCTTTTCTTGGTGAATAGTACTAGCTCAGTTTTCTGGGGGTTAACTGAGAGAAAGTGTTCTGTGCACCAATTATCGACCAACTTGAGGGCTGTTTGCATAAGTTCGCATAGCAAGCCCTCAAAATTTCCATTTAGCAAGATGGTAATGTCATCTGCATAACCTATTGTGAAGAAACCAGAGTTATTGAGGCGGTGTACGAGGCTGTCGGCGACCATAACCCACAGTAGGGGTGATAGGACGCCACCCTGTGGACAGCCTCTATTGACCATGCCTCTAGTCTCTATGTTCCCCACATTTATTCGGACGGATCTCCATTTGAGCATGTTTGTTATCCATTCACTAAGTGTGTTGGGAACACCATGCGAAGGTTGTTTTATCAAAAGCACCTTCGATATCAATAAACGCTCCCAGGGTAGACATTTTCATATCCGCCGATCTCTCGATACGAGATACCACGGAGTGAAGTGCCGATTCTGTTAATTTCCCTGGGATGTAAGCGTGCTGATTTGGATGCAGTGGATGTAAAACTAACACTGTATCTCTAATTTCTCGATCACACAGTCTCTCCAGACCTTTCAATAGGAAGGAGGAGAGGCTGATGGGCCGATATGATTTTGGTAGGGAGTAGTCCGTACGTCCTGGTTTGGGTATGAATATTACCTTTATTTCCCTCCACTTTACCGGGGTGTATTTAAAAGCAATACACGCCCGGTAAATATGCACCAGGTGGTGGTGTATGTATTCCAGCCCCCACTGGAGTAGAGCTGGAAAGACACCGTCCATACCTGGTGATTTAAAGGGGAGGAAGGTGTTGATCGCCCAGGCTACTTTTGCATCGTCCACTGTCCCATTCGCGACCTCCCAGTCAGCTGCAGTAGCGACTGGGTGAGGTACGTTGGGCCAGTCCATACAGGACGACACAGTGCTGCCTGGAAACATTGTTTTTAGCAGGAGTTCAGAAGTTTCAGA
Organism: Rutpela maculata; assembly: GCA_936432065.2. NCBI lineage: Eukaryota > Metazoa > Arthropoda > Insecta > Coleoptera > Cerambycidae > Rutpela > Rutpela maculata. The sequence goes on from OW386289.2 coordinate 10,670,850, forward strand.
GAGGTTGGTTGTAAAGGAGCCATCCTCTCGTTTCATGAGTCCTGGTTGCTGTTGGGGATCTTTGGAGAGTATCTTATTGAGCCGAGCTGCTGAGGCAGTAGATGCAACCCCGCTACAGAAAGATCTCCATGACGCTCTTCGACTTTCGCGAATGACCGTTTGAAATAATGTTGGAAGTTTTCAGTTTGTATGTGCATTTTAAATGTCTATAGTAGGTAGAGAAATAAGCAATAGCCCGTCTATTTTTCAAAGAATACGCCAGAATTAATTGTATTAATTTGATTGATTTATAACAATCTAATTACCAAAATTAGATATATTACTATACTCTTTTGTGACCGTTTTTAATCCACCATTTATATTTATAAATTTAGACCTCATAATCATATTCAGCGATCTGAAAAATAGTAGACATACTGGAGGAGTCATATTTTATATTAAAAAGGAAATTTTATTCAGACTTTTAAAAAACTTTACAATTAAAAAAAATTTGTGGTGAGTTGTATTGAAAGTTAAAATTAAAATAAGAAAATACTTCTTGATAGGATTATATCATTCTCCAAGCGCAAGTACTGCTGATTTTTTAAACAATTTTGAAAGGTTAGTAGAAGAATATTGTTCTAATAACATAGACACCATTATATTAGGTGATTTTAACATAGACATGTCACAAGATACATTTTACTCAAATAAATTATCAAGAATTCTTGCAGAAAATGGATTTACACAATTAATAAATGAAGCAACCAGAATAACAAATAACTCGGCAACAGTAATTGATTTATTAATAACCAACTCGGATATGATATCATATAAAGTAAATCATAAGCCTAAAATAACAGATCATGCATATATAATAACAAGCCTTCAAATACCAAACTATTCATTAGACAACATAAAGAGATTATCAAGAATCTATACAAATTATGATGAAGGTATATTTCAAAATTTATTAATGCAAACTGAATGGAATAATAGTATAACAAACCCCAACATTCTAGCAGAGAATCTTATAAATAATGTTAAAACATGCTTAGATGCACTTTGCCCTATAAAAGAAGTTATAATACCCATTAAATATGCAGATAAAAAATGGATTACAGAAGAAATTGCGCAAGCAATGAACCAACGAGACGACAAATATATGGCAGCGAGTATTACGAATAATGAAGAAGATTGGAAAATATACAAAGAAAATAGAAACAAGGTAACATCAATGATAAGGAAACAAAAACAAAAATATTATGAACAAAAAATAGATGGTTGTAAGAAGGACTCTAAAATGATGTGGAAAACACTAAAACAATTTACCAGTACTAAAAATTTAAACGTATTTAAATCTATCAAATTCAATACCGACGAAATTTGCAATGAGTTAGAAATAGCAGAAAAATTTAATGTTTACTTTATAGACAGTATCTCAAATATTATTCAAGATATACCAAAGTATAATGTCGGCCAAATAAATCATGATAGAGCTTTTGTAGTCCATGAATTTAGTGAATTTAAACAAATAGAAATAAGTCACTTACGAGAAATTGTTACTGCTTTGCCGAATAAATCGGGCAGTGATGGATTACATGCACATGTTATTAAAACATCATTCCAAGTCATTGGAGATAGGTTTTTAAACTTAATAAATAGCTCATTGCAGACAGGAGTCTTTCCAGACAAGTGGAAGAATTCACTTATAATGCCAATCCCAAAAGTAAATAATACTATACTTAGTGAAGAACACCGACCCATCAACACATTACCTATTTGTGAAAAAATACTAGAACTGACAGTGAAGGAACAACTAATATGCCATTGAAGAAAATAAGATATTAATATCAGAACAGTCTGGATTTAGAGCAGCACATTCCTGTGAAAGTGCCCTTCAGTACATTTTAGAAGATTGGGTAAAAGAAATTGATATTGGCAAGGTTATTGTTGTAGTATTCCTAGATTTTAAAAGAGCCTTTGAAACAGTAGATCGAAATCTACTTCTCATAAAATTAGAGGCAATTGGTGTTTGCGGTACAGTGTTAAACTGGTTTAAATCATACCTATGTGGAAGAAGTCAAAGAACCAAGTTTGGTGAAAATGTGTCAAGTGAAAAAGCAACACAGTATGGAGTACCACAAGGATCCGTCCTCGGCCCATTATTGTTTATTATTTTCATTAATGATATTGTCAAATCAATAAACAACTGTAAAATACATCTCTTTGCAGATGACACTATGTTATATATGTCAGGTGAAAATGTCAATGAGATTATAAATACTGTAAACACTGACTTAAATGAATTATATATGTGGCTCTGTAGTAACAGTCTCAAAGTAAACATTGATAAATGTAAGTGGATGGTTCTGGGAAGAAAACATGTTGAATAAAATAGTATATAACGCAACTATTAAACTGAATAATCAGATGCTAGAGAAAGTAGATGAAATCAAATATCTAGGTATAATCTTAGATGAACAGTTAAGTTTTAAACAAAATGTTGATTATATTGTAAAAAAAGTTTCAAAAAAAATCAATTTCTTAAGGAGAATATCAAAGAATTTATCAATGTTTACTAGGTTAACGATTTATAAAACCATAATTGCACCTCATTTTGAATATTGTGCAACTCTGTTAATTTATCTGAATAATAACGAAGTGCAAATTTTGCAAAAAATGCAAAATAAGGCAATGAGGATTATATTACAATGCAATAGGTATACTCCAATAATCAGTATGTTACAGGTCCTACATTTTATGACTGTAAAGCAAAGAATATTATTAAAGACATTACAATTTGTTTATAAAATAAGGAACAATATGTTGCCAAATTACTTATCCGACAAGATAACATATGTTAGAGATAGACATGATCATGATACACGTAAAAAAAATGATTTGTATATTGAACAATATAATTCAGTAATTACCGCAAAATCGTTGTTCTGCAAAGGTTTTGAAGAATATAATAATCTGCCAAATATAATAAAAGCTTGCAACACTTTTAGACAATTTACAAACTTGTGCGTTGAATATATAAAATCTCAGCCTGTATAATCTTTAAATATTTACTTTTATTTTTGTGTTATATTTAGTCTCATATATTTTTAGTGTAAATTATCTTTTATTCTTTATGTGAATAACTGTTTGTGTTTTATGTATAGCTTTTTTGCTAAATAAATCTCTATTATTATTATTATTATTTATTATTATTATAAATAACGTTAAGTATATGGATTTTCGTGAATTTATTTATAACATTGGAAGAATTCTTAATTTTTCAGTATTTAAAGGTGATTTCAACCCTTAATACTTTCGTCTCATAAGTTTTGATATCACAGTCATATTCAGCGACCTCTAAACATGAGTTAATTTATTCGTAAAATTAGAAGTTATTAATTTTTCAGTTTTTAGGGTAGTTTCCACTCTTAAAAATAAAAAGCAGGTAATGCAAGAATATAGATTTTGATGTACATATTTTATAGAGCATATTGCAAAAAAAAATTAAATAAATTCCTTTCATCGTTTTCAGGCCGTGAATTTTACCATTTTTACGCTTCGCTTATTGTACTATAATATAAAAAATAAAAGTATACAAAATTTATCTATATAGGAAGGCATCAATGCTATAGAATACGCAATTTCAGTTAACACGTTCGCTGCCGTGAGACATAAATATGGCGTCTCAAGTTATCTTCAATAACAAAGCCACGTGAGACCCCATTGGTGTCTCGGACGTGGTTCTGCTCCATAGCCGCATGTTGCTCGGTCGGTGTCTCAGTCCTATATTATATATAATGCTGTTCGTTCTAGTCTAAGATATTGTAGTTGTATATTATTTAATCTGGTATTATGTTAGTGATAATAATTATTTTTTGGGTATTTATCTTTGTTGTAATATGCAAATACCAGACATTCATAAATATGTTGACATGGTAGTGTTATAATATTTAATTCCAACATCTGTATCCAGGCCCAGCAATAACTTATAGCATATCTTTACAGTCCAAATATTCTTTCTGCATGACAAGAATGCTCCCAACTCAAGATAGCATAATAACATACTGATTGAAACAGACCGTGGTATGCCTGCCAACATATTTTTTGTGATATATTTTTTACATTTCTTGGGATAAAACGTTTTGATAACTCATTTGCAGTATGACTAATATGAATCTCAAGTGTTAGTGAGATACACCCAAAAATTTAACATCTGGATTGTTTCTATCATTGTGATGTTTTAGGCTGTAACACATTTACTGTTTTTGTTTTGTTTGAGGATAGGATTTTGCAGAGTAGAGGGAAATATGCGTTTATTTTCGGTTTATAATAAATATTTAAAAAATCGTAAATGGTATAACCTTTAAAATAGTTTCAGATACTTCCCATTGCTCTAAAGAATACAACCATATACAGTTTTTATCATAAATTTTATATATAGTTAAATGCCGTACTTTAATAATAAAATTAGGAACTCTTTTCACTGACAAACTACAGTATTCAAATACTACAAAAATTTACAATACAAAATATATATAGTTGTATTCGTTAGAATAATAGCAAGTATGTAAAACAGTTTTAAGATTGTACTATGTTTGGTTTTTTAAATATCTATAATCAATGAAAAACAAACGCATATTCTCCTCTCACTCTGCAAAATCATAGCCTTAATCATGATATATTTGCAGTAAACCAGTCTTATCTGAGTTCGAATATGTCATATCATCTGCATATAGAATTAGTTTTATTGAAATCTTTAAAGCAATTGATAGCAAATTACCTGCCTTGGGACTCTTTATAGATTTCAGTAAAGCTTTCGATAATGTCAACCATGAACTATTGCTCGCAAAATTATTTAGATATGGTATAAGAGGTGTAACTTTAAATTTGATTAAAACATATCTTCAGGGACGTACACAAAAAGTTCAATTATCAAATGGAAAAATTAGCTCTGCATGCGACATATTAGCTGGTGTACCTCAGGGCTCAATCCTGGGCCCCACATTTTTTGTAATTTTCGCAAATGATCTGAATTTCTTTCTAAGAAATATATCTACAACAACTATACAATATGCTGATGATACTAACATCTTGATAACAGCTGAAAGTGTAGACATTCTTATGGCAGTTTCATGTAGAGTGTATGATATGATTACAACGTGGGCTCAAAAAAACTATTTACTTATAAACCAACAAAAAACTCAGTGTGTACTGTTTAAATCACAAAGATCCGCATTTTCTTTGAGCAATAACTTTCCTTTGCAAACTACAAATAATGTTAAGATGTTAGGTATCACTTTAGACTGTCACTTGCAGTGGAGTTTACACATTCAAACTCTATGTGGAAAATTAAGTAAATCTTGTTATGCATTACGTTTTCTAAAAAATTTTTGTAGTATTCACATCCTCAAAACCCTGTACTTTTCCTCATTTCACTCGCATTTAAGAAACGGCATTATAAACTGGGGAAGCAGCTCGCAGACCCAGCGTATATTCATTTTGCAGAAAGTTGCCATAAGAATATTAGCAGATTTAGGGTTTCGTGATTCTTGCAGAGATACTTTTCGCCGTCTTCAAATACTAACAGTTGTTGGCACTTATATTTATGAAGTCTGTTCCTTTGTTTTTAAAAACAGATCCATATTTTCACAAAATGCTGTCTTACATGATCATAACACACGCCATAAATTGGATCTTCAACCTGACACCCATGCTACCTCCTTATACCAAAAAAGTATTCAATATAATGGCTGCAAATTATTTAATCACTTACCGCAAGAAATAAGAGAATCGACAAACCACTATATTTTCAAAAAAAAACTTAAAAAATATCTGTTAGAAAAAAACTGCTATACATTGAATGAATTTTTTTCTACTTAGTATGTCATTTGTAATATTTATTTTAATATGTTATTTGTATTACCTATTGTAGTATGTAATTTGTACTGTCTATTTTATATCAACCTGTTTCTATTTTATACTTTCTTTTGATTGACGTACTTCTTCAAATATGTATGTATATTGTTTTTATAATGTATGTGTATATCTGTTGAAAATAAATATATCTATCTATCTATCTATCTATCCTCGACATCCGTATTTACATTGTTGATATAAAGTGTGACCCATTTCCCTGGCGTAATTTCAGCATTTTTATTAGGTAGGCAGCGATTTGACTCGATTAGCGTAATTGTCATACTTATTATTTTTTCCGGAAGAATTTCATAATTCGCCAGATTTGCCTTAAACAATTTAATGCTCTTTCAAAATATTGGGTGGGCCTACCCTTGCCCGAATTACACCTATGCCATTTTGAGTGGACACAATCCAATTTTAACCAAATTTGGATCGGTATCAAAGACCTTTACTATATTCTTTTTGAGTAAAACAAAACTTATTTCAGTCATTGGCGTGCATTTTTATTAAGAAAAAAAATGTCGATTTTTCGAGCAGTCATATTAGGCATTTTTTTGTTGAAAAGCTAATGCAATATTATTGGTCAGCATGCTGTACAACCTCTATATTCAGAGTTCAACATTTATTGTTCTATGGTTTGCTGCACTTAAATGTGTAGAGTATAAACCGACTGAAATATGTCAGAACAAGTCTAGTGCTCGCCATCTATGGTACGTTAGATTAACTATTAACATCTTGTGCAATGCGCTTGTGGTTGTTTCAGAGGTTAGTAATCTGCATTTCGCAGTTATAGTTGATGGCTTTTAATAGTCTAACGTGTAAAACATTTACTTCTGAACAATCTTTACCATCTTATAGATGGCATCGTTAGTGCCTAATGGATATACTCCACAGGAAAAATATGAAGTGTTTGTATTTTCGTTCTTTCTCTACCTTGTGGCACTGAGGAGCCTGGGAAGGCGAAACGCGTCTGCCAATGTTGAGAAATGAACAACTATACAGTGGGCTTCAACCAGCTCTCCTGACATTTATTGTACTAGTTACCGTGTAATTCGATGAATGTCATAAATTTACGACTGGCAATCAGAAACTTGGTAAGTGTAAACCTCCTGAGAGCGAAAATACATTCGCCATCTTTGAAAAGTGTTATATTTATGATATTCATCGAATTAAAGATAGATAGATAGATAGATAGTTTTATTTCCAAAATACATTACAAGTGAATGTTGTGGGTGGGTCAAATAAAAGGGAGAATGATTATTCACCCTGATCATTAAGTTATAACGTTAAAAATTAAAATACATATTATACATAGCTTGCAACTCATAAAAAATACAATATAAAAACATGCATAATAATACAAATGAACAAAATACTTATAGTAAAATATAAAATATAAGTGCTTGGTCTAAAAATAAAACAATTTAATATAAGGGATAATCAGTACATGCGGTAGGTAACTCCGATACACCATCAGTTACTGTGAATGGCAGGACCTTCGCACCACTTTTTCAAAGATGGCGAATGCATTTTCGCACTCAAAAGGTTCATACTTACCGAGTATCTGATTGCCTCGTAAATTTATGATATTCATCAAATTACACAGGTAATCAGTACATGCGGTAAGAAAACTCCGGTCCGCCAATTATAGTGAATGGCAAGGCTGTCGTACCACTTTTCAGAGAAGGCAAATATATTTTCACACTCAATAAGTTCATATTTACCAAGTTCGATTGCCATTCATAAACTTATCATTTTCTTTATCTGACTTTTTTTCAAAATTGGGCGAGCGTAGCGCCTCCTTGTACCACTCAAAATTAATGAGGGTCTGGATTTATGATTTTTGAAGGTAAATTAAGAAATCCCTCCTTTATAAAAAATAAATAAATAAATATTTTGTGGCTGTTTTTTTTTAATTTTACAATCGGCGGGCTCCTGGTCTATGTTATATTGGTCAAACAGGGAGAGCATTTGATACAAGATACTCTAAACATTTAAAATCGTTTGAAAAAAGTAAACGTAATTTAAATTTTACAAATCATTTTTTAGAAACTAACCATAATTTTCCATCTATAGTTAAGAGGTTTGGTTTTACATTATTCAACAAAATCTAGAAAATTAAATATATTAGAAGCAATTGACGATCTGCACGAAAGAAAGTTTGGTAAAAAGTGTCTAGATTGGTATAATAATAATAATAATAATAATAAAGCATTTATTGTGCATATATACATATAAATTAACATACACACAAAAGGACTAGGCACATTTAAATGATTTTAACCTAACCCTAAAAAATATAGTCAATAGTACAATAAAATACGATAAGGAATAATAAAATACAGCAAATACACAGAAACTTGTCTTAAAAAATATAACTATAAAATATTACTTAAAATTTTGTAAAGTCAGTATTATTTAAACTATTATCACATATAGCTTGCTTTAGTTTGGACTTCAGTGAAGCAACAGAGATGTTGTGGAATTCAGTAGGTAAATTATTTAGGATATAAGATGAAATATAAGAAAAGCTTCCCGAAAAAATAGCTCTATGATGTAAAGGTACTGTGACTCGGTTAGTAATGTTTCGTAAGTGTCTGTCATGAACTTGATCACGTCTTATAATTTTGTTATATAAGTACTCAGGTAATCCTGTTTGTAAAATCTTGTTAAGAAAGCATGAGTAGTGTACGAATCTAGCTTCGTTTTGTTTAAGTAGGCCCAAGTCTCGAATGTAAGGTGTAATATGAGCATAACGTGGTATATCAGTTAAAAACCGAATACAATGATTTTGCATTCTTTGAATACGTATTTTATTTTCAACCGACAAACACGGGCCATATACAATATCACCATAGTTCATTTGTGATATAACTAAATTATTAATTAGCATCTTTTTTGTCTCAACATCCAAATATTGTTTGAATGGGAAAAGCTGTTTTAAACTTAAATATACTTTACGGCATATTAGATCAACATGTTTGGTAAATTTAAGCTGATTGTCAAAGGTAACTCCTAAGTTTCTTACATGCTCAACAGTTGGTATGTGTTCATTATTAATCGTAAGTGAAAAATCTCTGGCTTTATTAATATTTTGGTTAGAACCAATTAGAATGTGTTGACATTTATTTGGATTTAGCAGCAAGGTATTATCATAAGACCATTGCTTTATTTTATCTAAATCAGAGTTAATTTCATAAACTGCATTTTGTGCATTGTCAGGTGAGAAACTACTACTAAGCGAAATGTCGTCCGCAAACATATAAATATAACAATATTCAACAACATGTAAATCAGAAATAAAAATAGAGAATAGCAAAGGGCCTAAAACAGATCCTTGCGGTACGGCTGAAGTAATAGAACGAGAAGCTGACATCAATTTTTTCTGAAGTTTGAAGAATAGTACATTGATTTCTATTAAATAAATAATTGTTTAGCCTTTGTAAGCAGTTATCTCTAATAGCGTAGTAATGAAGTTTTGCTAAAAGGCAGTTTAAATCAATTGAATCAAAAGCCTTGGTCATATCAAGAAGTGTTAAAGAATTAAGTTTATGGTTATCGATAGCCGTGATGAAATCGTCTGTCATTGAACAAAGAGAAGTTATTGTACTGAATCCTCTTCTATACCCTGACTGTTTAAGTGGGAAAATGTTTAAAGCCTCAACGTACCCAGTTAATTGAATATGTAGGGATGCCTCAGCGATTTTGAGAGGTACAGGCAAAAAGCTGATAGGTTTTAAATCAAATAAGTTTTCAATGATGGAATTAGGTTTTTTGGGAATTGGTTTAACAATTGCCGTTTTCCACAAATCAGGTACATTGCCGATTTCGAATGAATAATTAATAATATGAGTAAGTGGCTCGGCTACCCAAGTGAGAGCTAGCTGCAACATTCTAGCAGAAATCTTATCATAACCCATTGTATAAGGTTTTTGTTTTAATATCAATAGTTTGATAAAATCTGGTTCAACAGGAACATACTCAAATTGGTTTTCAGAAAACACTTCAGAATAAAATCTGCTTAAAGAGTTGGGTTGGATAGATAAATTAGGTATTGAATCAAAAAAGAAGCCATTAATATCATTTGCATTTCCCAAATTTGGTGGTAAGGAAAGAGATTTACTTTTGTTATTATCATGTATATTCCACCTTTTCAGATCAGACCATAACAGTTTGCTGTCAAAACGATGTAACTGTAAGGTTTGTGTGAAATACTTTTTTTTTTCTAATTTTAACGAGTAGTTATAGTGATTTCGTAGAAGGCAGTACTGATTTCTGTTTTCAGTAAGTCTAGTCTTTCTGTACTTCAACCAAGATTGCCTTTTTCGTTTTCTTAATTCATGTAGTGTCTTGTTAAACCAGGGTTGAGATTGTCTTCTACTATTACATGTAATATATTTAACAGGAGCATGAGTATCAAACAGTTTTATTAAACAAGAATTGAAATATTCCACTTTATCATTCAAATTTGGTGTGAGATACACATGACTCCCGTCAACTAAATTGCCATCATCTTGAAATTTTTTAATATCAAAATTCTTAAAACATCGTATTGGTTTCTTTAACGAATTCGGAGTGCTATGTAGTAGTTCTAATGTACATTCAATTAAATTGTGATCGGCCAAACTAAAGCTAGTTACTTGTGTTGTAATATTAAGATCAAAATTTGATACTATCACATCAATAAGTGTTTCAGTTTCATTGGTAATTCGTGTAGGAGTTTTAATGTTTTGCTTACAGTCATATTCAAATAACAATCTATCACTGTAATTCACTGCACATGTAGACCAACTCGTCTAATTTCCAAACTTTGCAACAATTAAATACCTATAATATAATAATCATAACATTGTTTTCATTATCTTTAATGTTAAGCCTATTTCCATTGAATATAAATCATCTTTATTAGGTTGTTTCGTAGTCTACAATATTTAAAAAATGTCGAATAATGCAATTTGTCAATCACTGCTGCCAACTCTTCTAAATTGAGAGATGGAAACAACAGTGTTTGACAAATTGCATAATTCGACATTTTTTTAAATATTGTAGACAACGAAACAACGTAATAAAGATGATTTATGTTCAATGGAAGTAGGTTTAACATTTAAGATAATGAAAACAATGTTATGATTATTATATTATAGGTATTTAATTGTTGCAAAGTTTGGAAATTAGACGAATTGGTTAACATGTGCAGTGAATTAAAGTGATACCAAAATAGACACTTTTTATCAAACTTTCTTAAGTGCAAATCGTCAATTGAATTATACAAACTTAGAAATAACCCAAATACTACCCTGCTCTGTTTAATCATAGCTAATTTGCATAATCCTTTTGTAATGTATAAATACCCCACAATTTAATTTGTAATTCACTGTGTTTTTGATTTCTTATTTTTACTGTCATTGGTATATCATACTTCGTTTCTATGTTTTAGATCCATGGTTTGCCTGCCTCGTCTGGGATGAACATGGCAGCTTTCAACGGTCCAGATAACAGACGAATCCAAGTGGCAGAGATGATGAGAGAAAAAAGGTTGGCTAGCCTTTTAAAGGTGAAGGAAAACCTAACGAAAGGAGCATATAAAAGAGAGAAGAAGACTCATTATTTAGGTGTTTACGTCTTGGATATATCTCAAGTGTTGAGTGGAAACCCCATAGCTACGTGGATGCCCCCGAAGAATTTAAGAAACGGTCCTGAAGAAACTATTCTGTACACGTTGGTCGAGGGTAAATCTGAACTGATAATGTTCGGAGGTATACAGAAGGACGCGAACTCGTTAGGGTTTTCCATGAACCTAAGTAGCCAAATATCAAATTCATTACATTTTATAACGGCCCCCAGTTATGTGATTTGAAATTAAATTTCCGCATTCAAAATAATTAAAGAAAAAATGTTTTTTTACCAATACCAATACGACTTATAAATTTTAAGTTAATTTAATAATACATGCAATTTAAACCTTAAATCTTATGCACACTGCCTTTTCTTGTCTACGCTTGGTAATTCACTGTGTCAACGATTCGTGTACTGTTATGGTTAAAAGGATGTTTATAGGGAGAAAAATGGTGATGACAATAAAAGGTGTTCACATTTGATGCAAGATGGTCGGTCGCCTGTCATTTTATCTTAGTTTAATATATTGAGGTTATGTTTTTTAAATTTAAGGTTAGAATTTATTACAGCAACATTTTTTGAGGGTTGAAACCGGAGATAAGAGAGTATATAGGATAAAACTACTTTTTGAAAACTTCGACTCACTCTAACACATAAACGTTTAGTTCTACGAAAATAAATCTCTGAAGAGATTTGTAGAAAATTTATTACTGAACAAAGAAATGTCTTCATAATTTTCGTTGTAGCATCAATAGTTCACGAGATATTTGTTTAACTTTTTGCAAAGATGGGGGCTAACACCAGCCCACTCCAACTTGACAAAATACTCACAAGACATTCCTGAACACTTTAAAAAATAAAAAGTGACTTATGTCTTGTATTACAAACATCCTTTTTTTTACCTGTGATCGACTATTAATAAAGTTTCTCAATGTATTATCCATTTACATTTTCTAACACATTTTATGTCATGACAGTCTTAGGTTGCGTAACTATGTGAAGTTGTACTAATGGAATCCATTAGCTATGTCAAATATCTAAATTCGAAAATTTATTATTAGTGTAAAACCTGGAGGTGGTATAGGTGTGGAGAAGATATCCTGTATCAGCATGGACAACTCGTCAAATTCAGATTTAAAAAAAGTCGACACAATATTATTTATATTACCTAATAAATTGCTAGTAAAAGTCTTGAAAATTATTTCATAAAAAGAATAAACTGAAAATCACACTTCGATGATACTTCTGTCATACCAAGATGGCGCATCTGTCATCCCACTGTTTTTATGTTGTCTTCCCACCTCTTCTACATCCATATTATAAAATTACTACTTCTATCTATGTGCTATACTGCAGATACACGAAGTACAGTTTTCCATCTCTCACAAGATTGGCATTTTTTCTTGCCAGAATAAAAACTGAAAATTCTAATCATAATTTTATAGACGGAATATTTCCTTGTAAAAGTCGGTTGTTTTATGTAATGAAACATAATGATATGGGTATACATCCAATTGGATGTTAATTTTGACTTGATCGTACTAAACTGCCAAAAAATTCAGTTGGAAAAGGTGCAACTAATTTTGTATTTTCACCTGACATTATAATTAAATTGTTCTATAGGCCAGACGTTTTAGGTTTTGACTTGAAAAAAAAAATTGTAAATCTAAAATTGGTTGAAATATTCTATTTAGAGTAATGAACAACATACCAAGTCCTAAACCCTTCTATACTGGCTTCATGATATGTGTGTCAAAAGGGGGTAAGTCCCGTTTTCCGTATATTTAAGTCTATAAGTACAAAAGTTGTAGTCAATAAAAAATAGTTCAATAGAATTATGTATTATACTGGTGTTGTATTTCGACTCGTAAAGGACCCCAGTGCCCCAGTGTTTTCTTATGGGAATTGGCTGAATTTTTAATATGTTGTAGATTTCGACATTCTGATTAAAAGCTCCCATGGACCCCACTCGATCCTGTTAGTCCAGTCAACGAAAGAGTTGTAGAAAACATTGAGGAGGGGAGAAATTTTCTCTTCAGGAATGTGTTGGGGGTAATTAGGAGGTAAACATACTAAAAGTCCCCGCCCCTAGCCCCGCCGCTTCAGGGGGAGGGGAGTGGAAATGTTCCTTTTTTCGATTCTTCACTTATAACTCGGAAACGATACATCGTCCGGAAAAAGGTAATCTATGCAAAATTAAACATAATTAAATTTCTTACAAGAATGTCTATATTTATTTTCTTCCTGTGTTATAGTTTACAAGATATTTGCCAGCCAAAATAGATAATAAATAAATTAATATAAATATCTCTGTCAAAACGATTTACCGTATTTTGCTAATAAATCAGTCACAAAATAATCTTTATTTTACAACACTTGACGTATTTACTAACGTAATATTTTGTCGAAATCTATACATTTCCTTAAATATACAGTGTGATTCACTTAAAATGAATACGCCCTTATAACTTTTTTATTTTGTTTCCGATTTGAATCAAATTTTTCTCAAGTATAGAACAAATTAGGATCTACTTACGACCAGAAAAACATTCGTCTGCTACAAAGGCAAAGCCACCTGCGTTACCAAAATATGCTTAAAAAAATTAAAAATCATATTAGTGGGTCTTGACGAATTTCACGTATCCACCACAAATTGTGGAAACTGAGAATCCCCTTTGCCAGATGAGCTTATGTATGAGAAATCCCCCATCAATAACTAAATCAAATTTTGGTGTATGTTTGTGGCGTCGATCCGATGCATTTTTCAGAATTTTTAGCATTCAAAATGTTTTATTTTTTTCCGCACATTTTGGTACCGCAAGTGGCTTTGCCTTTGTACCAGGCGAATGTTTTTCTGGTGATAAGTAGATCCTAACTTGTTCTATACTTGAGTAAAATTTGATTCAAATCGGAAACAAAACAAAAAAGTTATAAGGGCGTATTCATTTTAAGTGAGTCACACTGTATATTTAAGGAAATGTATAGATTTAAAATATTACGTTAGTAAATACGTCGAGTGTTGTAAAGTAATGATTGTTTTGTGACTGTGATTTATTAGCAGACCAAGGTAAACTGTTCTGACAGAAATATTCAAGGTACCTAATTAATTAATTTATTAATTATCTATTTTGGTTGACGAATATCTTGTAAATTATAACTCATAGGAAGAAAATGAATATAGACATTCTTGTAACAAATTTAATTATGATTAATTTTGCATAGATTACCTTTTCCCATACGACTCATCGTTTCCGAGTAATAAGCGAAGAATCGAAAAAAGGAACATCCCCCCCCCCCCCCCTTGAAGCGGCGGGGCTAGGGGCGGGGACTTTTAGCATGTTTACCTTCTAACCACCCCCACACACCCCCGAAGAGGAAAATTCTCCCCTCAATGTTCTCTACAATCTCCATTTAGGCATTCATTGATAGGCCTATACATCTAGTTTCCCGAGATACAGGATGTAAATCCTTTCCATGCTCAAAACAACATGAAGCCGACATGGGAAGCCTTAAAACTTTAGTACGTTGTTCAGCACACTAACTAAAAGCTATCTACTAAATTACAGCCCAAGTAGCATTTTAAGCAACATTTTGGCAAACGTTTCTAACAAATTGTGTCTGTTACCATGTCTAAAATGGAACCTGTTTCCAACATGTTCCCATACATTTCAGACACGTGTATAATTTCTTATGGTTATACAGTACATGTTTCTATTGTGGTGGCACTAGGCGTTTCTTTGCTGGTTTCGAAAATAAAGAGAAACATGTTTCAAATTTGTAGCTCACCGATTTATACAGTTTCACAAATGTATCGATACTTCATTATATTTTGTATTGATTCATTTCCATACACACGTTTTTACAATGGGAACAAATGTGTGCAGTCACTTTCGGAAAATTTTATTATCTTTCACCTAATAAGAATGTGTTTCAATATTGTGCGTATTTTTTATTACTTTTCAATATGGAAACGATTTAAGGCACACAGAATAATAAAAGTAACATGGTGATATAATATCTATAATGTGAAAACACGTCGTCATGTTTTTGCCATGTCTGACCTGAAGAGATGTGCGGAAAGAATTTTATCGATTATTTGGTGGAGATACTTCGATATTTTCAATGGGCCTTACAAATATATACATTTCGAATATATTTCTTTATTAAATATAAAAATTTATGTTATAAAATTTTTTTTTTTCGAATAATTTGGTAATAATGATTATACCAAATTATATATTTTTTTCGTAATTATCATAATTACTGATCTTCGATATTAAGCATTTACCTACGTTTTCTTTTAAAGACTAAAATAGCAAACGTCAACACTTAAAACCAAAATTAGCCATTAGCCAGAAGCTATTCTGCAAATATTTCGAAAATTTAGAACATATTTTATGTAAAGAAACTTGATTCTCTAATGTATCCACTCGGTTGCGATTACTGTAGCATATTACCTCTGAAAGAAACTTGTTTCGAAACTTTTTTGGAAATGTTAACAATCATTTTCTTACAGAAACAATTTTCTCTTTGTTTCGGTCTGGTTTCGGAAAGGTTGGCAACACGTGGACAATGGCCAGCAGCCGGCTGTGTTGCGCAAGCATTCTGGCATTTTCGGCGGTTTATATCAATTTTATTTAAGGTCTTCCATTTTGATTCTGCAATCTCCTCTTCAAAGTCAGTATCCAGTTAATGGTTAATTGTTTATTTGTCTTTTGACATTCCACAGCAACTTTTTTAAAAGTCACTCTTGGTTTCACACTTTAACAGGTTGTAATACCTGGAAGAATGTTTAAATTGTTTGGTTTTTCCCATTTTGCATATCTAAACTTCTCTATTCTTTTCGAGTATAGATAGATAGAATAATAGTAAAATGTGAGGTTATAATACCTAATTCTATTTAAAAAGTTCACGGTTTTGATTAATAATCTATTTTGTGGTGACATGTTCTTGTTCTTCTCATTCATGGAAAAAGATGGAAACAGTTTGAAACAGAATGTTTCATACAATTTCAATAATGTATCGACACAAGTTTATAATTTAGAAATGATTAACAGATGCTGCAGTATGTTTCGAAAATGTGTTCAAACACTTGTTTTGGAAAAAAATTATATATAAAAGTGGAAACCGTTGCTAAACTGTTATTACATAATATTGTTGTGCTATCTGTAAAAGGTAAAAAAATGGTAAAAACTTC
The DNA here is from genome assembly GCA_936432065.2 of Rutpela maculata. Taxonomy (NCBI): domain Eukaryota; kingdom Metazoa; phylum Arthropoda; class Insecta; order Coleoptera; family Cerambycidae; genus Rutpela; species Rutpela maculata. The sequence continues at coordinate 10,687,564 of OW386289.2, forward strand.
AGAAAAAATGTTGGAAATGAATGGAAACCTTTGTATTTCCCATAAGTATCGAAACAGTTACAAAACTGTTTCCCACTACACTAAATTTGTTCCTAAACTGTGCCTAAAAATGCTACTTGGGAGGTTCACACTATTTTTTTTCTAAGTTTCGGTAAAATGTTATCTAAAATGTCTGCACTACTAATTATTGTCAATTATTATATTTTAGTTCATGGTCTCAGCATTGTCAAATACTTTTTGCTCGAAATACAACATAACAGTTATTTTATACTGTTTTGTAATGTAAGCACATTGTTGACATTGTGAATACAAGTACAGAAATCCTGAGCATTTCCACCCGTATATACCCAGATGTCCAATATATAAATTACACTATTTGAAAAGTGCCATGTATCTCTTTAAATAAACGTAAAAGTATTAAATGTATTTCGAATAGTTAATTTATAAATTGAGACTTGGTATATGCAATCTCCTGTTCAGCTCGGTGCCAAAATTAAGTTTTTAAAATAATTAGGTCGCCTAAGTATTTTAAATGCATACAAATATTTTTGTTCTATAATTTGTGCCACATTTTTTTATGTGTCTAGTCATTTATAGTTTACATTTGCAATGATGTTATTAAAAATGTTCAGCAGTAGCAATATTATTTCATAGGTATGAATTAAACATTTTTATGTTTTTATAAAAATAAATTTTTCTTGCAATATGGTGTTTTTTTTTTTTTTGTAATTTGTATGTATGGCGAAGACGAAATGTTGCTGTACTGTTTTCAGTGTAAGTATATATGGTATTCGGATCTCACAGTTATTAAATGTTGGCATAAGTGAAAACGACCCTAATGTATTTCTCTTAAAATTAGTTTCTTGGCACCTGAAGTGGGGCTAATCGTGAGGAACATCAGCTTAAAATAAAAAAGGAAAGTTGCAGCTAACTTCTGAAAATGTGACAAAATAATAAAAGAGTGAATCATAAAAAATGAAAGTTCTGACAAAAAGTTTTAAATTAGAGATTAGTTTCTTCTCTCATGGAGGTTCGTTCTGCAGTAGGACAGATACATAACTCGTGCTCTGCCATTTCATTCTCCTCCAAACATAGACAGCATCAGCGTTATCCACCGATCCAGGTCTGTGTAGGTTATTTAGTCTGAAGTGTTTAGTTCTTGATTTCAAAGGATTTCAATGAACTAATCCTGGTAGTTCTTACCAGTACTGAAGTATTTTCCTCAGTCGAGGCAGTGCTTGACGGTATGCCAAGCACTGGTTCTGGTCAATAAATCTCGATACCGCACCTTCCCTGGCTAAGGAATCGGCTATTTCATTGCTTCCATGCCAGAGTAGAATCAACTTGTTGTTTCTGCCCGTTAGTAGAGGACCATTGAGGAAAAAAACATTATTTGGGAACTGGTCGGTAAAACACGGATTTGGCTGAAATTTTTTTAGGTTCCTAATATTACATAATATAGTCGAGTCAATGAAGGTTTTCAGTTGTTAATTCTCAGCAACAGCTCCGATTTTGATCATTTTTTTTTAAATGTGTGTTTATTAATACTATTCAAAATCAGAAACATCCCAAGTGGCGCAAATACCCTGGGGGTGGATGCCACCCCTTCTCGGGGGTGGAAATTGTTACATTCAAAATAACCGCAGAAGAGGAATACATTCTGAGCAAAAAATGTTCTATGAAGTTTTTTCAATGAGTCGATACTTTTTGAGTTATTTGTGATTGAAAATGTAGATTTTTCATCTAAAAAATGCATATTTTAGAACGATTTTTCACTAATAACTCGAAAACCTTACGTTTTATCAAAAAAATTATAAGCAAAAATGAAGCTTATAAAATAATAAATTGATTAGTTTTTTTATTTCTCTAGATGCAATACGAACCGAGTTATGGCTCGTTGAAGGTGACTTCTTGTTCGCCGAAAACTGAATTCGATCCTTTCAATGTTAAATAACGGAAAAACGGAAAATTTTTGGAGGAAAACATATAAAAAAAATACTTGAAAAGACCTTTAAGATGAACTTTGATAAAAGTCGTTAGCATAAAAACTAACGGAGTTTTTTTCCGAGAAAACGTCAGCAATGAAACCAATGGCTTCATCTCAAGAATTGAAATTGAACGTAATCCATTTACAATTTACTTTATTCAAGTACTAACAATATGTTCCAGAAGTTTGACCGGTTTATGATGCCTGTATTTGAAAAATAGTTTGATTCAAATTTGAAATGATTTTTGAAATTTCTTAAATAATTTTCATTTTTTCACAATAATTCAAAGACTAAAGAAGATACGTAAAAAATGCTAGAGTACAAAAATTTAGTTTTTTTTTACTGACAATTTTGTTTTTTTTTATTTCTCTAGGATAAAAATTAAGACATCACCTTTATAAGTTTACATCAGAGTGCGATGACCACCTTTCCCGAGCCCTTTAAGCTCAAAAACGAAAGGTTCAAGGAAGTTCAACTTTGTAGCCCTTAAAGTTCTCTGTAAAATTATTTTCATAGCGATTGAATAGCTTAAAAATTAAGGAAGTTATCATTGAAAAATCAATCATAGTGCATCTGCTCGAGAAACACTGATAAGTCTTCGACACTGCTCAATTTTTTTGGCTGTATCGCTTTAGCAGCTCCATACAGTAATATTGTACAGTACCTACCGGCTTCTAAAATTTGTACTCTAGCATTTTTTACATATCTTCTTTAGTCTTTGAATTATTGTGAAAAAATGAAAATTTTTTAAGAAATTTCAAAAATCATATCAAATTTGAATCAAACTTTTTTTCAAATACAGGCATCCTAAACAGGTCAAACTTCTAGAACATATTGTTAGTACTCAAATAAAGTAAATGGATTATATTCAATTTCAATTCTTGTGGTTAAGCCATTGGTTTCATTGCTGACTTTTTCTCCGAAAAAAAAAGAGACAACCATTTTATTTTTATCATAACTCCGTTAGTTTTTATGCTAACGATTTTTAAAGGTCTTTTCAAGTACCTACTTTTAAAAATGTCTTATATGTTGTCCTCCAAAAATTTTCTGTTTTTCCGTTATTTAACGTTGAAAGGATCGAATTCAGTTTTCGGCGAAGAAAAAGTCACCTTCAACGAGCCATAACTCCATTCGTATTGCAACTACAGAAATTAAAAAAAAAAAATTGATTTGTTATTTTATAAGCTTCATTTTTACTTATAACATTTTTAGTAAAACGTGAAGTTTTTGAGTTATTAGTGAAAAATCGTTCTAAAACATGCATTTTTTTTTATGAAAAATCAACATTTTCAATCAAGTCAAGAACAGAGCTGGGTAAAGTACTCTGGTAAAGTGCTTTGAAGTAGTACTTGAAGCACGTTTAGGGCTTCAAGCACTGTGCTTCGATTACTTTGGGTATTTGGTACTTGGTACTTGACATTTGAATTACTTTGCATAAGTACTTGGGGCTTTAAAGCCCTTTCAGAGGGCTTCAATTACTTTCGAAAGTACTTCAATTACTTTTAAAGTAATTGAAGTCCTTTTTAGTACTTCAAATACTTTAGAAAGTAATTGAATTCCTTTTGAAGTGCTTGAAGTATTTTTAAAGTACTTGTCCAAGCTCTTCTTAAAATTCATTCAAAGCCCTTCTAGGCAAGTCTCATCATGTTGTCAGGAACTAATAGAAATACAAAGTCACTTGTGTTCACTGTTCAGTGTTTAGTTATCCATAGTTGGTGATGCAAGTGTGTGATTACCAATGTTGTGTATTGTGAAATAAAGAAAAGGTAAATCTTAGTTTTAGAATAATTGAGGACTGATGAGATGAGATAGTTAATTTATTTTCGCCCTAAACTGTATTGCAATAATTACTGTAAAATTGAATTTGAAGCAACATACAATCGGAAAGTGTTGGTTTTGGTATGGCGATAAGAGCAATCGTGTACATGCTTTTCTTGATAGGCGTGTCACTCTTTGCCTCTGCTAGAGTACTGGTAGACGCCTTTATTGTGGGTGGTCGGTTAAATCGTTGAAACTAGTCAATACCAAAACCAACACTTTCCGATTCTGTATACTCAGATTGATTTTTTGGGGAAATTAATCCATAACAGCAAATAAACACATTTGTATTATCACTGTTATCTCGTCTGTGCATTATTTGTACAAAATTTTGTACATTTTTAGTGAAAAATATTAAACTCATTGATGTACAGGGTTATTCATTATATTGACTGCCCCTTTATTTCTGTTATTATTGGAAATAAAAAAAAAATAGTGTAAAATGCAATTAATAAACAATTTCTTGCATAGGTCACGTGATATAACAATGAAAGTTGTTTTTTAAATGGAATACCTTGTACGTTTTTACATATTCTTTTAGATCTTTTTTCCTTGATTTCAAATATATAGAAAAAAATGAAATATAAATAAAATGTTTTAAAAAATCATAATAATTAAAAATCCGGTAGACCAATTCCATGGCCACCAAACAGCCCTGATTCACCTATGGATGCATTTTTGTGGGGAGTATATAAAGGACAAAATGAATTATGGTTATAACAATAAAATAGTTATAAAGTATTATTTATCTCAGGATTTTATTTTTATTCTTATAATATGTCAAACTTTTAATGTCCGATATGTCAAGAAATATTACAGCTAGACCTATCAACCCTTATATATTTAAAATCAGGGAAAAAGGATCTAAAAGAATATATAAAAATATATAGAGTTTTCCTTTTAAAAACAACCTTTATTGTTATCTCACGTGACCTATGCAAGAAATTGTTTTTTTAATTGCATTTAAAAAAAATATACAACTCTACAACTTTTATACGGAATTTTATTTATGTAATATGTAATGAATAACCCTGTACGATACGGGATTTTTCAAAGGGTTAAAAACATACCGAAGGAAAGTATTGTATTCGTGAAAATATCACACACCGAGATTTCACCGGATTTTCACAATTTAGATTATGTAAATTGGGAAAATTAAGGTCATTTGATTCCATTAGTCTGCCTCTGTGTCTGGCCGTCTGGTGTCTGTCTGTTGGCACTATAGCTACAAAACTAGTTGACGTAGGAAAGTAATATTCAGTAGGAAGTTTACAGTAGTGTAGACACATGAAAAAACAGGTTGGGAGACTGGACGCCCGAAAAAATATTTAATGAAAAAAAAAAATGTGACGAAGGAAATAATATTTTGTAATGTAATTATCAACAAAATGTAAAAAAATTTAAAAAAATATGAGAATGAGGGAAGTTTACAGATTTTCATGTTCCTATTGCTGTATATCTGTCATGAGTTGATACTTTAGAATTACAATATTCAAACCTTTTGCACTTCAGCGAAAAAAAATATATCGTTAAAACCATTCAAAAGTACCTTTAAGAACCTACGTAGAGTTTAAAACAGTATTGTTTCTCTACAACTTAATGGCATAATTGCCATAATTATGAGCCCGAAAGCTTTTAAATAGTTTATGGGTTTTGGCTGTTTAAACAAATATTTTCCTGAGCATTTCTGTTAACTCCGTAAAGAGTACGTTTTTCCAAAATTGTATCTAAATTTATAGATTATTATTAAAGCTATAATAAATTATTTAAAAAAGCTATAGTACAACGTGATCTACCATGACATGAGGAAAATTTAACAGTAGGTTGTCCCCAACGAAAGGAGTTAAAAAAATGAAAAATTAAAAAAATGACCAAAACAATTACCTTATTTTTTTGTAGAAATGCGCCGCCAATGACTTTAACCAATCTGACGTAACGCGGGACAACCATATCACTTTATCAGACTTTGGATTGGCACTATTGGCAGCAAAGCTGGAGAGGATAGAAGTGACTTGGTTTTAATCAAATCACACTACAAAAATGGCGAAAAAAATCGAAAAGACATTGACCCTATGTTAGTGAACTCTACAGCAATAAGTAGATGTAAGAGATATTTACTTAAACCCGTCAATAACACGCCGGTGTCTTGATTGTTCGACCGAAAGCAGAAAATGCGGCACTTTGACCGCACTCGCCGATTTCACTTTTTATGTCAGTTAAGGAAATGTTAACATCTCCAATGTGTTCTTTCACAAGTAAGTTTGTCGCCCTATAACTGACCTAGTTAATAACAGCAGTATATCTTCGCAAATTTACTAATAATTTAATATACTAAATTACCTCAAAACACTCTAAAATTTTGTAGGGGCTTTCCCACATTGAAGACTAGTACACCATTTTATTTTCCATATATCCTGGTAAATCACGTTATATATTGGCTTGTTCATATATATATATATATGTATATTTTTTTCTTGAGGTTAGTACATATGTATTTACTTAATAGAGGTCTAGTATATCTTAATCTGTTCGAAATTTTGTTGTGAACAATCTACATTTTTTATTTTTGCAAAACGACCAATACGACAGGAGATATTCATAGAAATTCGGGAAAAACGATATTTTGTCATTTCATTTGTTTGGCAACCTCGTCCGAAGCCAAAAATGTACAGTCATAGTTTATTATATGCCAGATTCCAACAAAAAAATTTCTTATCCAAACACTTTTTGGGAAGTTTATTTTTACTCCACTATTATTATTAGTGTAGTCTAGAATAATATAGTATGAGTTTTATTTTTTTAAGATAGGTTTTTATATGTTTATTTTAATTTTAATATGTATTATGTACAGTGTGACCTAATTAAGGTCGCAACACCCCTTATAACTTTTTTATTTTTTGTCCGACTTGAAACAAATTTTAACAAAATATTAGGATCTACTTATGGCAAAAAAAACATTCGCCTCTACAAATGCAAAGCCACGTGTAGTACCAAAATAAAAGGAAAAAATAAGGAAATCATATTAGACATTATTATATCGGAAAATTTTATTAATGAAAGTAGTTGTTCAGTATTATCAAAAATTTCATCAAAATTTAAAAAAAAATTAAAATTTTGTTTAAAATAATGTCCCAAGTCCGAAAATATCATTTTAATAGTTTTTTCTTTAGAAAATTACGCTGTGACAATTTTGTTTGAAATTAAACGCAAGCTTTAGCTAGCTGTCAAGTGATTTGTATTTTTTTTTTATGTTTTAATATTGTCGAAATTTTGGACTTCAAAAAACAAAAGTCAGTATTTTATATTATTGATGAAATTTTGTATTACTGATGAAATTTTTGTATTATTGATGAACTTTTTGGACAATTCGGAATAACTTTTATTAATAAAATTTTCTGAAAAAATAATACCTAATATAATTTTTCCGTTTATTTTGGTGCCGCAGGTGCCTTTGCATTTGTAGGAAACGAATGTTTTTTGGCCTTAAGTAGATCCTAATTTGTCCTATTTTGTTAAAATTTGGTTCAATTCGGACAAAAAATAAAAAAGTTATAAAGGTCTTTCGATCTTAAGTGGGTCACACTGTCACACTACATATTATTAATATTATTATGTACCTACATTATTTACTAATAAAGACTAAATAACTTTCTTTTAGAGCGTTTATTTTTCCTGAATTTTTCATGATCGTCATATCATGAAGGTGTGATAATAATCTTACCTTATTTTTTTTTAATCTCATATTACCGCTGATACATAGTAGGTATTATATTCTCCATTTCAATAAACGAACTTTTATAAATTGAATAATAAACAGACTTGAGTTGTTATTTAAATATTCCTACCTTTGATACTAATTTATACATTTATATTTCTGAGGGCTTGGTACTTGGTGCTTTACTTTTTCAAGTACTGTACTTGGTAATTGAAGTACTTTTGCAAATAAAAGTATTTGATACTTGATGTTTCAAAGTACTTTAGCTAAGTGCTTGGTACTTGGTGCTTGAAGCACTTTATCAGAGTACTTTATCCAGCTCTGATCAAGAATAACTCAAAAAATATTGACTCATCGAAAAAATTTCATAGAACATTTATTGCTAGGAATTCTCTATCGATTTCTGCAGTTACTTTGAACATAATAATTTCCACCCCCGAGAAGGGGTGGCATCCACCCCCAGGGTAAAAGCACACATCGGCACTATATAACTTTTGTTCCAGCTGTTCTCTAATTACTGTCCAAATTTCACGACAATCGGTTTTATTCGAAAGAATTCTGAGCGAAAAATCTTCAAACACTGAACTAAATTAACTTTTTCATGATTGTAACGGTCATTTTTATTCATAGGCATAAAAGCCCTTAAATTACATTATTTCGTATTTTCCGTACACAAATTACCTATTTTGTTACCTCTTAAAAAATAAATTATCGCCGCTACTGTAAGGTTCTAGAAGGTAACGTAACCGTCGCCTAGTTCTCGGCTTTACTGGTAAACATTTGAAAATAATGCCTTTCCTCCAATGAGAAACCATAGTTTAAATTCGCGGGTTTAAGGAGTGAGGTATTTCGACTACTAGTGGGGGAAGAGATAAATACCGAGCCAAACGGCAACCATGACACTTCCACGGCCGCTTTAAGCGTGCCCACAGTCATCACTCATCAAAAATTTGACTTGAAGAGGGACTTCTACGGCCGCCTTGAGCGAGCCCACAGTCAATCTTTTAACCAAATTTGAGTGAAGATATTAAAAGTTCCAGAATTTAAATGGTTTAGTTAAACCATAAAAATTATAAATTAATTATTTATTTAGTCTCTTTCCTTCGTTTAAGCTGGTTAAGGAATTTGACAGCCAGATTATGTGTGCTTTTGCGAGCTGTACATTCGAAATAAGTATTGATATGTGTAATATCCACCTAAAAGTGGCTAAATAATAGTGCGTTCAATCTACGTTTTCAACTTTAAATAGGATTGCAGTTTTATTGGTAATGTCCAAAATGAACTTATGTAAGTACCAATCTGAACTTTATATTTTCCTGTTTATGCACGAGTCATCAATTTGTGGAAGATTTGAGCCAGTAGTTCATCAAGTTGATCACAGTGTAGTGCGTGTTCGTTACTTTTACGTTTTCGTGAACACTTCAAGCAAGCTTAATTTGTACTTGCTAATTTTTTATCTCGACTAAACACTCAAATTTACTTTTGGAGTGCTATATGTTTAATATTAAAATTTATCTTTACGTATTTCGTTCGAGAAATTATGTAAATTTTTGTGGGTGTATAAATACTCCCATTTGTACCTTTTAGTTAAGTCTTCTAGCTTGTTTTTGCCTTTAAACTTAAATAAATATTTAATTGCTCATTCTTGGATAATTTGCTCGGAAAATAATTCTGATAAGTGAATGAACAATCATTTATTTATTATTAATAGTTTTTTTTTTCTTGCGGAATTGGCCAATCTCCCTTTATTACGCTTTACCTATTTATCTTTTGCATTTTATACCATTATGTCTGTCTCTCCATATATCTGTGAATTTGTTTGATTATTTGTTTGTACTTCTTTATTCGTTAGCACAAATTTATTCGCCCATACCCTGTAGTGTTATTCTCATTTGCTCTACCACTTTGTTAATAAATTAGTTTATTGTTAATTTCGTATTTTTATTTATTTAGAATTCATTTTAAATAACCCCAAGAGAGACAGGGCGTTATAATTGGCGCCCAACGTGGGGCTAGGTCTAATTAAAAATTTTAATTAGAGAATAAAATTTGTGCTTTCGAAAAATATTTTTTTTTCAGGTTACCTATTTGTGATTTTTGTGTATGTACCTATGTAAATTTTATATTCCGTTTTTGTGTAAAGAAATTGTATTGCTCAAAGTTAAAAAAGCAAACATAACCTTGTCGTAAAATTCCGGTTTATAGTACCGTTTTTATCTTTGTTTTGTGTTGATAAATAACAAATTACCTAATGTTTTCAACAGTAAATTAATAAGTACCTTTTCAGTAAACATTACGTATATCTTTTCGGCAAAAAGTTTTTGTTTTTTCAATATATTTGTATGTAAGTAAGCCTTTCCAGTAAATGTCGTGTTTATATTTTTATTGCGTTTGTAAGTTTCTTGTTTTTACATGATGTAAAAGCAGATATCAGGATAACAGAAAAGCGGTTTCCGTCGCGTAATGAATTCTTTGTTGATGTGTTTCGTTTTTTTTTAAAGAAATTAAATACAATATTGTAATTTCGGTATGGTACCTACCTATATGGTAACATTAAATTCAACTTATGTAGTATGGCTTTAAGTGGCTAGTTTAATTATTTAGTTTTTTTGTTCAATTTTTCTGGCATCTTTGTGCGTACCTAGTTAACTTTTTATATAGTTTACCTTTTATATCGAGTAACTAAAGTAAATTCTTTTTATTATTTCAGTAGAGTCAGTGCAGTAGTTATAATTAAATTAGGTACATTTAGTTCAGTCTCGGTTTATTGTAGGATTAAAAGAATTTGATAATTTCTATATATGGACAGGGGCGGTTCTGAGTTTTTGAATTTAATTATTAATATTTTTTAACTTTGTTTATTAATATCTTTTCTGGGTTCTTTAAAATTTTTAAGGACTTATTTGTTTTTGAGTACGTTATTTGTGAAATTTTAAATTTGCCTTAACTTTAAATTTTTTTGATTCCTTTATCTACCTTTTGTTCAGTTGCCTTACAAACTTTTAAGTAGAATTTTTTGACTTTCGAAACTGATTTGAACGCATATATGAGTGGCTTAATGGTTTCGCCGTTAGCTTAGGAATTTTTAGGTTTTAATTGTTAACTATTTGGTCGCTTGTATTTACTTAGTGAGTATACCTAGGTCAATAAAATCGTACAGTTTCTATTTTCCGTTACATTTTAGTAATTTTAAGTTCAACTTTTGCACTTGGTACATTTTCCTTGTTTTTCGTTTGATGCTACCGTACCGATTTTATTTTTTAGTGGTTTTGGTGTCTTATGTGTTTATCGATTTTGAGTATTTTTCCAGTATGACTATTTGTCATTTTTTTTTGTTTTACGTATCCATTTTATGTCTCCCTTGCATTCTTTGGATTCCCTTATATTTTTTGTTGTTTTGCATTTCTTTGGTGTTTCTGTGATTCAGTAGTACTTTTCCGGTTTTACCTTTTTTGTTTATGTTTGAGTCTGTGGTTTTTGCTATACTGACGCACATTGTTTACATTCATTATTGGAGTACAGTAGCTTACGTCTTATATTAAAAATATTTTGGTAAAATATTTATTTTTCATAATAAATTTAAAATGAAAATAGAACTAAATTTTTAAATTCATTTCGTGCGTTATGTTCGGTTTAACGATTTCATTTTTTGTGCTTATGCATTCTAGTAATTTTGTTGAAGAATTAATTTTTACAATTTAAATTTTGTTAGAAATTAAATTATATCTTTTGGCTATTTCAGTAAAATTAGTAGTAGAAGTTCGGTTGGATTTAATATCTTTTGAGTTTAGTCTCAGTTTATGTGAACTTTATGGAATTTGATAATTTTTATGTGGACAGAGACGGCTTGGGGATTTTTAAATTAAATCATTAATATTTTTGACTGTAGATTTTGTTTAATTTTGTTATTGTGCCGTGTTACTGTACCGATTTTGTTTAAAGATTTTGGCATAACCTTACATTTTCAATCTATTGCATTTTTAAATTTATTTCCTTTTTTGATGTCCTTTATATTTTTTTAGTACCTTACATTTCTTGATACCTTTTACATTGTCTACATTGCTTTTTTGTTTTTTGGTGTATCTGTGAATAAGCAGTGCATTTTATGTTTTACCTTTTCTTAAAGTATGAGTCTATGTTTTTGGTATCTTGTAATGTGTTTTAGTGTACATTAATTTATGTTTAGTTTCAGTGAGTAGTGTGTGACGTCATGTGACATATTTCTTTTCGTTCAGTTTATTACCTTAACCTTTTGGGGTAATTTAAACTTTGTTTCAGTCCAATTCGTACATCTTTTAGTATCTTGTTAGTTGGCAAATTGTTTGTTTCCTTTCTTCGTTCAGTTTTAGTAAGTAAAGGTTTAGTACCTACCTTACTTTGGTTTTTGCCGTACATTTATGTTGAATTAAATAAGCACATTTTGTAACTTATATACGTTTTGAATTTAAATTTGGATTTGTCCAATGTATACATTTTTACGTATTTCGTTGTGTTTTGGTGTTTTTACCATTTTGTTGTATTCAGTCTAGTAATTAAATTTTTACTATTTTATTACGTTTCAGTACACATATTTTGCGTTTGGCTTGGCAATACATTTTTGCTGTATTTCTGTTATATTGCGTTATGTTATGATAAGATGGATGTAAGTAGCAATTTTTGTTAGTGTTTGGGTCTTGTTGGCTTGGGTACTAGTTTGGATATAATTTGGTCCTCTATTAGTGCTTGAGGCAGTTTTAGATTTTTACATTTTCTTAAAGTTCGAGATTCCATATGTCATATATTTTTTTTTGAGCATTTTTTAGTAGAGTTTCTTTTAGTAAATTTCTTGGAGTACATTTTTGAAATTAAATCTTGCGTCTTTTACGTTACCTTTCGGTTGGTGTTTCCCCTTAAAATACCTGGCGCCCTTCATTTTCTTTTTGCATTTTACCTTTTCATTTGTTTACCTTCACATGTGTTTACCTTTCTAGTTTCTATTTTTCTGCCCTTTTGTATATTTTCTATTTTGCCTTTTAAGTACATTTTACAGTTTTGGTAACCTGAAATAATTATTATGGTTTTCTTCGTTATGTTTTATGTATATACCTTTTCTGCTTAAACTCATATTTGAGCAGGGCTGCGTTTAGTATTTTTGTATATAGCTTACGTTTTGTACCTTTTTGTTTAGCGTTTTTCCTGGATGGCTAAAATAGCACAGGATGCTTTTATCTTTTTGTATAATTATGCGTTGTACGTTTTGTCGTACATTTATCTGTATAAAGTACCTTTCCCGCTTGCTGTGTGCAAATGTGGATTTTATTGTGTTCTATCTTTTGATGTACGTTAGCTTATCGTACATTTTGTTACGTATCTTATGTTACCTTTCTGGTTTTCTGTGTGTAAGCACAGAGTTATGTTTTATGTTTGTTACCTTACGTTACCTTTTCTGGCTAATCTAAGCATTAGTTCAGATTTACTTTTTTCGTACTAATTCTTCGTGCGATACGTTACCTTTACCTTTTTGCTGGCTAGGTTTTACTTAGTGCAGGATAATATATGTTTTACCTTTACCTTTTTACTGGCTAAGTTTTACTTAGTGCAGGTTATCTTGTCGTGCATACGATATGTGCGATTACCTTTGTCGTACGTTTTGTTTTCGTGCGTCATATTTACGTTTACCTTTACCTTTTCTTGGCTAAGATAATAATTAGCACAAGAATATACGTTTACCTTTACCTTTTCCTGGCTCAAAGAGTTGAGTGCAGAGGTCCATGTAAGTCTTGGCTGACCAAAAGGGTTAGTTGCAAGCTGGGTCTGGCTAGTTTTATACTAGTTTACGTTTCGCTTCCTTGGCTAAAATATATTAGCAGAGGATATTTCCGTTCTTTCTTGTCTAGCTAAGTCTAGTATGGGATTTTTTAGTGATGTTATTGGCTAAAGGCTAATATTTTAAATGCGTTTTATCTTGACTAGTCTTGCCTAGTTTGGGATAGTTATGATTTTTTAGTTAGTTAAAAGCTAACAAGTTGCTTTCTGTATATAGTGTTATTTTCCTGATTGGAAAAATTTTGTTGCTTAGCAGACTGAGTGAATTTGTCTTGGTTTATCTTTGCACCGCTTTGTTTTTGTATTTTGGCTTTAATGGTCCTAGTTAAGAAATTTTAAGGCCAAATATTTTTGTTGTTACTCTACCTATGTATTAGTCTCTGGAGGTCTTCAAATGACTTGGTTCTTTTCTATAGATCTACTTCCCTTGTCATTTGGAAACTTTTGTGTCTGGTAAATTAAATGAATTTGTTTAGTTTATTCTAATACTATTTTGTCCCGATTTAGTCCCTTTATTGGTTTTTATCAATAAACTTTAAAGTTAAAATTTTATATTTCCTCATGGGTTCGACTTTGTCCATATGTTCGTTTTCATTTTGATGTGGTTCATTTTTATTCAGCTTCGTTTTTAAATTTAATACAGTTAATTACATTCTTCTTCTTACTACGTTACCTTCTACTATATTATCTTATGTTTCCCTTACCCTTCCAGTGTGAAGTATGTGTGAAATCCGAACATCGAGTATTTAGTTGTGTTGTTCCTCTTTTTAGCTTGAGATGTATTGATGTATGTGACGCGAATGTAGTATGTTTGAAAAGCTAAAGAGATATTCCTTATTATTTTCCTATACCTCAGTTATTCCGGTCTCCATCCTTTTGGGAAGGATCCCGCTAGTAAGGAGAGGGAGAGTGTAACGGTCATTTTTATTCATAGGCATAAAAGCCCTTAAATTACATTATTTCGTATTTTCCGTACATAAATTACCTATTTTGTTACCTCTTAAAAAATAAATTATCGCCGCTACTGTAAGGTTCTAGAAGGTAACGTAACCGTCGCCTAGTTCTCGGCTTTACTGGTAAACATTTGAAAATAATGCCTTTCCTCCAATGAGAAACCATAGTTTAAATTCGCGGGTTTAAGGAGTGAGGTATTTCGACTACTAGTGGGGGAAGAGATAAATACCGAGCCAAACGGCAACCATGACACTTCCACGGCCGCTTTAAGCGTGCCCACAGTCATCACTCATCAAAAATTTGACTTGAAGAGGGACTTCTACGGCCGCCTTGAGCGAGCCCACAGTCAATCTTTTAACCAAATTTGAGTGAAGATATTAAAAGTTCCAGAATTTAAATGGTTTAGTTAAACCATAAAAATTATAAATTAATTATTTATTTAGTCTCTTTCCTTCGTTTAAGCTGGTTAAGGAATTTGACAGCCAGATTATGTGTGCTTTTGCGAGCTGTACATTCGAAATAAGTATTGATATGTGTAATATCCACCTAAAAGTGGCTAAATAATAGTGCGTTCAATCTACGTTTTCAACTTTAAATAGGATTGCAGTTTTATTGGTAATGTCCAAAATAAACTTATGTAAGTACCGATCTGAACTTTATATTTTCCTGTTTATGCACGAGTCATCAATTTGTGGAAGATTTGAGCCAGTAGTTCATCAAGTTGATCACAGTGTAGTGCGTGTTCGTTACCTTTACGTTTTCGTGAACACTTCAAGCAAGCTTAATTTGTACTTGCTAATTTTTTATCTCGACTAAACACTCAAATTTACTTTTGGAGTGCTATATGTTTAATATTAAAATTTATCTTTACGTATTTCGTTCGAGAAATTATGTAAATTTTTGTGGGTGTATAAATACTCCCATTTGTACCTTTTAGTTAAGTCTTCTAGCTTGTTTTTGCCTTTAAACTTAAATAAATATTTAATTGCTCGTTCTTGGATAATTTGCTCGGAAAATAATTCTGATAAGTGAATGAACAATCATTTATTTATTATTAATAGTTTTTTTTTTCTTGCGGAATTGGCCAATCTCCCTTTATTACGCTTTACCTATTTATCTTTTGTATTTTATACCATTATGTCTGTCTCTCCATATATCTGTAAATTTGTTTGATTATTTGTTTGTACTTCTTTATTCCTTAGCACAAATTTATTCGCCCATACACTGTAGTGTTATTCTCATTTGCTCTACCACTTTGTTAATAAATTAGTTTATTGTTAATTTCGTATTTTTATTTATTTAGAATTCATTTTAAATAACCCCAAGAGAGACAGGGCGTTATATGATTATTGGGAAAAAATCATAAAAAAATAGATTTTTTCTGTAAAAGTTGTTATTATTGTTTAAACAATATAAATTATTATCAATCCCGACTGTTAGAAACATTTTTGAACTCAAATTTTCAATAAAAACAACTTAATGTTTTATAAACATCGCGAAAAAAAAAATTTTAAATATATTTTTTTGTAAATATTGTTATTATTGTTTAAACAATATAAATAATTATTTGCGCCACTTGGGATGTTTCTGATTTTGAGTAACATTAAAAAACACATTTCAAAAAATAAATTATCAAAATCGGAGCTGATTTTTAGGCTTCATTGACTTGACTAATACTAAAACACCTACAATTAAAAAATTTCTGTTATTACTCAGAAAACTGTAGGACAATTCGGAAAAATCCATTAAATCGAAAAAAAATTAATTGAATATCCTATTTTTTTAAATGCACCAAAATACATTTCTGTGGCTAAATATGTAAGTAACTCTTCAGGTTTTCCTCTAACCAGAAAGACTAAGATCAATTGCATATGCTTGAATCTCAATTTATCACACATAGGAATGGCAACAGGTCATCCACAAGCAGCGACCACAGAAGGGGAAAAGAATCCCACCTTGTGTATACCCTCTTGCGGCCTTAAAACCGACCAAAAAGGGGTAGTTTGTAATGGAAAAGTTCGTTTAAGAGGAGTTTCACGAGTGTCTAGGCAAATAAAATTTCCCGACATCATAGTTTATTATAAATAAAATATATTTAAACATTAACTTATTATATACAATATACAATACTTTTTAGGCCATGTCACTTGTAACGTAAGCTATAAAAGTAACTAACTAAATTAATCCATTCATGGTGTATCAGCCATACAAATTTTGAATAAATCGGTGCAATATTGGGCACACAAAGCACCGTTGAAATTTTGAGATTTTGTAGTAAATAAAAAGTAAACAATGTGCCAAATCGTTAGCATCATATATTTTACTTTTCAAAAAGGTCTATAATAATCATGGCAATACTAGTTTAGTCGTAAAATAGAGTAATAGGCAGGAGCCCGTGACATCGAAAGTACCGTCATCGCGGATTTGAAAAATTCTAGTGAAAATTGACTAGAAAACCATACGAACAAAATGAGCCCGGTATGACGAAGTTTTTCTTGCTGGAAGTATTTTCATACTAATAAAGAAAATAAAAAAATCAAGTTTGCGCCATCTGGAATTATGCAACAGAGGCTAATCAAAATTTTTTAAATCCTGAAGAACATGGTTGGCTTTTAATCGATGGAAGATACCAAGTGGAATGGTTTATTGGACCACAAACCCCTTCTACATTCGAAGAAATTTGCAAAATCCTAGATTCGGACATAGATGAAGATGACGTATTTTACAATTCAAGTGGTGATGAAGATGAATAGATGAATTTTTTCTATTTTTGCTTCTATTTCTTTTGTTTTATTGGGTGTTTAAAATTAAATAAATATTAAATAAGTATTATATCACTAGCCTCTTTGTTACATAAAATTTTTGCTTAAGGACCTCTATATTCCCGAGGTCGTTTTAAATAATTTAGGTATTATGTGTACTTTCAAATATTGATAGCAATTTACTCCCGTCTGTCCTATGAAAGCGACCATCTGCCGAAGTGTTCTTTATACATCTTTATTACTTACAGCTTAGATAACAATAAATATGTTATTACTGTATTTTTGGACTTAAAGCGAGCCTTTGAGACAATCGACCGAAAGATATTGTTATCTAAGTTAAAACAATATGGTATTGGTGGTAAGGTACTTGACTGGATTTGTGACTATTTAAAAAATCGCAAACAACGCGTCCGCTTTTATGATAAAATATCAAATGAAATAAATAATGATGTAGGAATTCCACAGGGTAGTGTGTTAGGCCCCCTTCTGTTTTTATTATACATAAATGATATTGAACTATTTGTAGAATGTGAATTTATTAACCTCTTTGCTGACGACACCTTAATAGCTTGTAGCGATGTTAACCTGGACAGAGCAATCCAAAAAATGAATGCTATCTTAGTATCTGTGAATAGATATTTAAATATCAATAAACTAAAATTAAATGTGGAAAAAACAAAGGCGTTGATATTTACTACAAAATATAAGTATAGTTTTCTTGATATTGACAACATAAATTTGAATATTAATGGTGAACAAATTAAAATTGTCTCTACAGTAAAATATCTGGGATTTCAACTTGATAACTTTTTGAATTTTGACCATCACTTTGATTATATTTACAAGAAAATTTCTAAAAAACTTTATTTCTTTAGTCGAATAGCACAACATTTATCAACTGAAACTAAAATCACTGTTTATAATACTATTATTCAGCCGCATTTTGATTATTGTGCATCAATATTATTCTTATTCAATCTTAATAAACTGAATATGCTGCAAAAACTGCAAAATCGTGGAATGAGAGTCATTTTAAAGGCAAGTCGCCTTACTCCAATTAATTCAATGTTGACATCTCTTAATTGGTTCTCAGTTGAAAATAGACTGTACTATTTTACCATGATTTTTGTATTTAAAATAGTAAATCATATGGCTCCAGAATATTTTCAGCATTTCCTTACTTTCAACAAAGATATTCATACATATAATACGAGAGGTACAAACAATATTCATATTGCAAGAACTAATTGCCGTAACTCTATGAATACATTATATTTTAAAGGTTTTCAAAAATTTAATGAGTTACCCGAATCTGTAAAAGATGCTACAACGTTAAACAGTTTCAAAATTAAGATAAAAGAATTTATTAGGAATAAATAGATTGTACTTAAAGTAAATTGAATAAGAATAGAAAATAATGTCTTAGTATTATGTAATTTGTAAATTACCATCTATTTAGGTTAAGGTATTTTAATATTTTAATGTTTTATTTTTAATTTTAATACCTATGTTTACTTTTGCAACGTATTTTTTGTAGTATAGGTTTTTTATCATATGTATATTAGGTCTCTTCCTAATTCAATAAAGTTCTTCTTCTTCTTACACATATAATAAATATTTATTGAAAAAAAAATTGAAGGTAACTTGTGAGGGAGTTGACGGCGTTTTTTGACATATGTGATAACGCTTATTTTAAAAATGCAATATTTACTTAAGAAAAGTTACAAGTGATTATAAATTGTAAGAAATTTTGCAAATCTTTAATCCAAATAGGTACCTTTTATAAGCGAAAATTTGCAGTTGGACTGTAGACAATTTTTTTTTACTTTTCAACTTAAAACCCCGTCTGCGGTTTGAATGCGACCGTCTGCCAAAGTTTTCTTTTTCAACTTTGGTTACTAACATATTTAGTAATATTTTGGCACAAAAATAACGGCGATAACCTGTGAGGAAGTTGACGCCTACGATTTCATTTTAGTTAAGATTTTAGGCCATTTTCACACAACATTTATGTTGGTAATAATTGGGTAGTTATCAGCTATTTTAAATTTTTTTTTAAAAAATTTAAATCTAATAAAGTGACCAATTACGCCCGGCAGACGGGCGGTTTTAAAATTACAACCTAAAGTAGTACTGATGTGTCAGTTCAAACCTTTGGTAACTTATGAGGAAGTTAGTTTTACTGCCAGCTCTCGGTCTATTATATATTTAAGGAAATGTATAGAGAAGTTCGACAAAATATTACGTTAGTAAACATAACAATGTTGTTCACTAGCTCATTAACCAAATAATAACACAATAACACCACAAACAAGAAGTTGGTAAACTAACTGTAAATAATAAACAGTAAACTGACTAACTGACATTTGACAAACCCATCGAAATTGCTTTATATATACGAAACTACTGAAGCACTTTTACATGGAAAAAGAAACTTCCGTTCACTATTCCGTCCTTGTCTGACAAGATCTGATTGGTTGAAGAAAACGTCCGTTTGTACACAGACCAAGAAAAAGGATGGAATAGTGCACGCAAGTTTCTTTCTCTGTGTCACTTTCTCTACTCGAGTGCACCTTCCAGTTTGTTATTAATTTCGATGGACAAATCATAACGGAAAACGTCACAGGTAATGACGCCAAATAACTACCGTTTTGAAATATCCAAATTCCTCAATGATGAAATTATTTATTTTCTCGCTGTATTAACATTCAAAAAAATCATGCAACTTCTCTATTATCGTTAAAAAACAATAATGCTTTACCATTTTTGCGGAAATTGATTTCAATTAGAGCATTTTTTAGGAAATTTCATGCTCTTTCAGAACAACCTGGTATGACAACCTCTACTCTGCCAAAAATGTCTGTCTTACCTATTTGAAGGAGGTGATAGGTAACAAAGTTTTATCGTTATGGTGTGGAAACAATTTTTTTTTCAATTTCGTTCGTTTTTATGCGCTCTTTCAGAATATCATGGTATAACAGCCCAAAAACTGCCGGAAATTCCGGTCATACCGGTTTATTGCATAGTTTTGACTCTCGGAATTAAAAAAAGTAGTGAATTGAGTAAATTTGTTTGGAGCCAATGTTTCTTGTAAAACTATTTCTGTTCTGCTTTTGTTACAGCCAGCACAGTATAGTGTGGAATACTACATTACAAAGGTGGGCAAACTCGGGTCCTGCGTGCTAGAACAATATTCATGGTCTCCGTGAGAATAAGTGAGAGAGATTTGGGGTTCACTCTGAAACCCTGCATGACTCTTATTATTTCTCCTCTTGTTAGTGAAAGCATTGATTTTTCTTAGTCTTGAATTTTATTTTTATTATTGATATAGTAATTCTATCAGATAATGTAGAAACATTAATCGATCTTGTAATAACTGATATGACTAGAAATGTAATTGAGTCTGGAACTGTTGACATGTCTGATATGGAATGTGACCATGAACTAACATATTGTGTCATGGATCTTGTGAAGGAGCCTATAGATCCGGTAACTATCACATATCGAGATTTCAAAAATATGAACATTGAAAAACTTTATCAGGATGCTGCCCAGGTCAACTGGAATGATATTTACATGATGAAAGATATTAATGATAAACTGAAGTTATTTAATGAAAACATCCTGCAAGTCTTTGATGTAAATGCTCCACTTAAAACTACTAAAATAAGATCAAGAAAATGGGTACCTTGGATTACATATAATATTAAGTGTCTGATCAAGGAGAGAAGTAAAGTCTAAAAAATCGGAATAATGAATCACGTGGATATTATTGAGAAAAGAAGTGAAGAAAGCGATTAATAGGGAGAAAGTTGCTTATTTTAAGCAAAAGTATAATCAATATGAAAATAATAGCACTAACATATGGGTAGAATAAAAAAAGCTAGGTATTAGAGAGAAAGATAAAAACTTTGAATTACCACAACAGTTAAATGACTCTCAAGTAATAAGTGACTATTTTCAAAGTTGCGTGTTAAAACCAGAAATTAACCAAGTAATATTTGATCCTTATAGCGCTAAAGATGATGTCCCAACTTTCACTATGTAGATCCTGAATGTATAAAAAAAGCACTTAACAGAATAAAGTCCAAATCTATTGGAATTGATGGTATATCTGTGTATATGCTACAACTTCTCCTGCCACATTGTTTACTTCCCTTAACACATATTGTTAATGTATTTTACTTCCACATCCAGTGGAAGTATCCCAAACAGCACGTCCAATTGTAATTACCTCTTTACAAGATATACACATGAGAAACAAAATATGTTAAGGTGGATCTAATTGTTAAACTAGTACTGACGTACACATATGAGATACACTTATATTTATATTGACAGAATTATGTGATACAATGTTTAATAATTGTATACCGTATGCACTCAAAATTCTAAACATATTTATATAACGTAAAGAAGGATCATTAGAATGTTGAAATTTGACGTCCGTAGAAGATGCCTACAAGGTTTAAGTCATATGTATGTGTGATGCTTTATATAATACTTGTGCCTACTGCATACACCACATAAAAGTGCGATATATACACATGATACAAATAACTATATATACACTTTTTAGTTGTGTCTTGTCGTGTCTACATTCGACTATTCGAGCATGGAACAGTGTGCGCGCGCAAAGCGTCGTCATGAGCATACCGGCCATGTGTATCTCCTGTGTCCTCTAGTGATGGGCGATATCGTGATTTTTCAATCACAACGTAAATCATTACTGTGATTTTCTTATATCAGTGAATTTAAAACGTGATGTGATCACGACTTTCATAATACGACGTACGGGAGAAATTGTTAATTATTATATTGGTCTTTGTTGAACCACGGCAAGGGAACGAAATATGGAAGAAAAGTCGTGATCACGTCACGCTTTTCTGCCAACTTTACTAACAGTCGTTACCTGTGATTTCTTAATATCAGTGATTAAATCACAGTTCGTGATATATCGCCCATCACTAGTGTCCTCTTTCCTCTATAAGAGTGGTCATAGCCACACATATAGCAGGCATTTTTGTTTTTTAACAATATCCAAAATAATTTATATTCGAAAGAGTTTGCAAAGATTCGGCAGTTTTAAAGATATCGAGTTCTTTTAATAATAAAATTAGATTAAAATGCATTAAAAAGCAAAATCTAGCCGTTGCGTGTTCTACTATAAAGTCTTTAAGCAGATATTCAAACAGAAGTCAGTGGTTGAGTGAGTTAGACATTAAGCGGCGAGTCAAGAGGTACGCGGTTCGATCCGTGCTCACTCTGTCTTTTTTTTTTTTTGTTAAAATAATTGCAAAAAAACTTTTAGTTGTTTTTTTCAAGGAAATAATTGCTTATAAAACCGATGTACGAATATACTTCTTTTCAATTTTAGGTCCGTTTTAGACCATTAAATATTCTATTTATGTTGTAGATGATATATTATACCTGACCGTTTTTTCTCCAACACGTTTCCCAGGTTTGTATAAGTACTTCAACTTAAAACTTTAATTCTTAACTCAGGTGACACTGGTGACAGTTTAATTAAATTAAATAAGTTCTTCTTAATAATTATAAATAAATAAAAATACTAGTA
Organism: Rutpela maculata; assembly: GCA_936432065.2. Lineage (NCBI taxonomy): Eukaryota > Metazoa > Arthropoda > Insecta > Coleoptera > Cerambycidae > Rutpela > Rutpela maculata. Next base: position 10,710,184 of record OW386289.2, read on the forward strand.
ACTCGAAAAATTCAGGTTTGGGAACAAGTAAAAAAATAGAAAAAAAGAAAGATTTTCATATATTTTAAATAAGGCTAGAAATTCAATTTCACACATAATAAAGACTTCATACACATCATAAATACTGCTTTTAGCATCCGAAATAACAGTCACCACGATAGCTCAGTTGGTAGAAGCGTCAGTACTGTAATACGGACAACAGAGACATGTAGGTTCGACACCTACCCACCGAAATTGGCAAAGGTAAGTAAAAATGAATTTAATAACTTAATAAACATTATAATTTGCAGGCAACCCTTGTGAGAAGAAATTGGAGTGATGGTAAACAATATTAGATAGTTAATGTAAATAAAATATACGGATGGCTAACAAATAAATTCATAGGACAAAACGTATTTATGCATTAATTACTTTATTTTTATCAAGTAGACTTACTAACTAGTATGTAGTTTTATATGTTCCCATTGCTAAAAACCTGTGGGGGGATTACCAAATATAACCTGAAAAAGACGTCAAATTAACGTCTAGCATAAGACGTCATTCGTCTGAAACATTAGGAACTCAATCACTGTGCATCCGATAACACACTGTGGATCAAATTATTTGTGTATATGTAAATGGTATACTGTGGCTACATTGTGAGGCGGACGTTTAACCTTTGTGCATAAGTGTGTGCCTACAATGTGTAAACGTAGCACATTTATATCGTAGAATTGTGTAACCTTGATACATCGTCACAATGCGAACACATCGTAATCGTTATTTGGTGTGCTGTATGGGATAGTAACGACAAAAATTTTTTAAAAAATTTGTATTGTTCAAATAGGCTTAGAATGTCATGAAACGTCGAGATTTCAAGTTTGAGTGAAAAAAAATTTCTGTCTGTCTGTCGGTCTGTAACTTTTTTTGTGCGCACGTTTACTCTGGAACCGTTTGAGATATTGACTTGAAATTTGGTACACATATGTACTTTAACGAGATCTAGAACTAGATTAAATTTTCATCTTGTTCCGTCGAAGGGTTGGGGGGTAAATTGGGGTAAATTTGGAGTAAATAGGTAAATCAAGCAGGTAAGAGTTCATAAAATTGATATTTAATATAGAAAAGAGAAGCTAAAGTTAAAAAAAAAATGTTGGCATTAGCCACCCCATTACCACCCCCACCCCATTATTAAAGGGGATGAAAAAAAAATGTGATTTAGTGTGTGCACAAGAACCAGAAACCACAAATTTTTTTTTTACTTTATCCACGCCCCACCCCCACCCCCTATCACCACCCCCACCCCACTACCGATGTAGGGTATCGTTTTATGGGTTTTTGGGGTAGAGGATTTCAAATATTATATTATTAAAGTTCCATAAACAATTATTTCCAGATACAAAATTTTTTCGTTGTGTGACTTGGATAGAAAATCCGGATGTGGAAGTAGTGATTCCTTGAGCAGCGGTTTTAGAATGGGGAATAATTCCGAATGAATGGAAAACGGCCATAATACAACCTATACGTAAATCAGACAACGTGAAAGAAAGTAAAGATTTGCGTCCAATAAACATGTTGCCCGCTGGATCAAAAATACTTGAGAGAATTGTATACGATCAACTATATGATCACTTAAGCATGCACAGTCTATTTCCTCCAAGACAGGCAGGATTTAGGAAAGGATAAAGCACTGTCTCAACACTGGCTAGTGTTGTGGATGATATTATAACAGCGAAAGATAAAAGTATGGTTACTGTACTTGATTCAGTGAATTTGGACCTATTGCAAGCAAAGCTAGAGTTAGAGAAAGTGCCTTATCTTGGTTTGCTAATTATCTCAGTGATAGAACAGCTATTACTAGGATTCAGAAACAAAATGTGAATGTTTTCTCATAGCCATGTGCAGTTTAATTAGGTGTGCCACAAGGATCAATACTTGGGCCATTATTATTTAATGTGTTTACATTAGATGCACCAGAGGCTCTAAGACGTTGTAGATTATATATGTATGCTGATGACTTCCAGGTACTTATCAGTATGACACTAAAACTGCATTTGATGTACTAAATGAAGAAATTGATGATCTAGTGAATTATATAGCGAATAATGGTCTACAGGTGAATCCATCCAAATCGCAATTAATTACATTTGTCCCAATAAACTTTCGAAGAGAAATTAAATTGAGCTATCAACTCAAAATCAAAGATGAACTTGTGGAGTATAGTGAAAGTGTAAAAAATCTTGGTTTGATAATGGATGAAAATTTAAATTTTGAACTGCATGTGCAAAATAAACTTAAAGCGGCATTTCTCAGGATAAAAATGCTATATCAATATAAAAATATTCTGCCTAAGAATGTAAAACTTTTATTTGTTGACTTGCTGACTCTCTCGCTGTTCAATTACTGTGATTGTGTATACTATCCATGTTTAACAGCAAAGACAAAGAAGAGAATACAAAGAGTGCAAAATGCTGGAACCCCGTACTGCTTGCAATTGCCAAGATGAGAGCCTACTAGTCACCATATACGAATGGATGAAAGACAAAGACTGCATTTAGTGAGTTTTTTTAAAATCATTTTGGATGAAACTCCTGAATTCTTATATAACAAGCTAAAACCCCGGTATGAAGTGCATAACCGTGTAACAAGAAACAGAACTAAATTTGACATTTCACGGCATCACACAACAATGTTTAAATCAAGTTTTTCTTATATTGCGACTAAAATAGCTAATGCTATACCTGAGGACTGTTATGATATTGCCACATTCAAAAAATATGCCAAGCAAGAAAAACTCTATCTATTGATATAAAACCTCAAGTGAGCTTCAAAATTCTGTATAATTATTATTACTTTTAGCATACTTCTTGAATTGTGAAACAAGGTGAAGTTGAAAAATGTCTTTTTGGACAATACTTTCACCTTTTATGTGTTAAGTTTTATTGTTTGTCAAATATCTTACCATCTTTTTCTCGTATGTTTTTATATATTTATATTATTGTAGTCTATTTTTTTTAACACATAATAAACTAATTTATTATTATTATTATCAATTGAAAACATTTTTTAATGATAATTAATTTAATTAAAAATACTTCCGGCAAGAGAAACATCGTCATACCGGGCTCATTTTGTTCGCATGGTTTTCTACAGTCAATTTTCATTAGTATTTTTCAAATCTGCGATGACAGTACTTTCGATGTCACGGGCTCCTGGACTATAACATTTGTCACACCAACTACTTTATAAAATACTTACGGATTAAACGTAGTTCCTCTCAAAATAAGTGCCATCAAAACAGTTATTAATACATTTAAAAAAGTAAATAAACGTCTCACACATCAGTCTTCATCATCAATTTTCCGTAAACTCCCAAAAACTTCAGAAGGAATGCTTTGCTTTTCAACCGGCACCTCTTCTTCAACCTCGTCATCGTCTTCATCATCAATATCGATCTCATCCGGATTTACAACCTTGTCCTTGTTATCCCCTTGAGTTTCCCCTCTCACGAACATAATATTACCGGGTTTCGAGGCGGACACCGAAGTACCCGCCATTTCAGCAGCTTTCGCTTCCAACAATCGCATGCCATCTTTAACTCCCGGTGCCAAGTCAGCAATAGTACCAGCTATGGAACTAGCGGAATTTAACATTTGCGCGGACATCATATTAACCTGTGTATTGTACATGGCTTGGACGCTGCGTTTAATCCTTAACATCTCACGCATTGTATCCTCGTTGCCGTGCCTAACTTCGAACTCTTTCCAAATCTGCCAGAATTCGTTAGTGACACGCGGATCGCAAATCTGACTGCAATGGGCGTAAATAGCTCTAGCTCTATCGATTTCTCCTAGCTTGGTTTCCATATCCGCAAAGCGTATGCACATGTCTCTCGTCTTATCTTCCGGTAAGACCTCGATCGCTCTTTCGTAAATCTGTCGAGTTTTCGGTATGCCGTAAATCTCCGCTGCCCGTTTGATGTATATGTTGAACACCTCGAACATCTCTTGCTCAGGTACGGCTTTGGTAGCTCTCTCGTAAACAGCCATAGCATGTCTAGCCATGCCGTATTCCTCCTCCAGTTTTGCGTACAGCAAGTATAAAGTCTTTGCGAATTGCGGGGGGCAGTTCTCGAGACATTGTTCGAATAAGTCTCTGGCTCTTTCCAATTTACTGCCACCATAACGCTTCAGAAACTTTGTTAGGTAAGTATTCCATATATCGTAAACGTTTGGCCACTTAAATAAAGAAATGCCTTTCTCGTAAGCCCGAAAGGCTTCTTCGAAATAGTTATTTTCTTCGAGGAAGACACCGTAGTTTATGATGATTTGGGGCGTGGCTATTTTTAGGTCGATTATTCTGTCGTAAACGGCTTTGCAGGACTTGAAAGTGCCGAAACTTTCTTCCAAGTCGGCGTACATCGACCACACTTTAAGGGACTTGTACAGCCTGGCCTGTACAGTCTCGGTATCGTCATGATAAGCTATTTTCCGGGATGGTAAGACAGTAGCTTTGTGCATGAGTTTAAGCGCATCGTCGTAATTCTCGTTTCTAATTTCCATTTCGGCCCATTCGCACCACACGTTGGCTAGGTCGTCCACTTTTACAAAGGGAACATGTGTGGCTTTCTCGAAGATTAACCTTGCGTCATCGATTTGACCGTTGCTCTCGTAAAATTTAGCGAACTCCACCCAGAGTGTGTGAAGCTTTCCAACGGCTAATTTTGGGTCGACAGTTTGGACAGCTTCTGTGTAGGTGTTGATAATTTCATGTGGTTTACCTGAAATACCAATATGTTAATTAAGAATTTGAAAACAATGAAAATTTTAAATGTTATCATTTTAATTACATTTTAATTCATATTTTTTAGTTTAAATAACTCTGCTTTCAGCATTGGATTGCCGGAAGCTTTGTTAGATCAAATATTCTACCGGCAACGACCTAATTGAAGCAAGAGAAACCACCGAAACAGTTTATCAAAAAATCATATATTGGTCTTAAAATAATAATCTAATTCTAAATAAATCAAAGACAGTTTCAATACAAAGGACCCCGGAACAAAACCCATGAAAATGTTGATTCGGTGGAATCGGCTGAAATTTTGGTATTTTGTAGTTCAAGTCATGCTGATCAAAAGTTCTTATTACATCAAGCCAATCCTATGGACAGTTTTTGAGATACCCCTTGTCAAAGTTAGGTAATTTGCGTTATTTTAGACATTCAAGGACATTTTACTCTTAAACTATTAACTTTAGCAAAAAACTGCAAGGGTCGATATATTTTTCCATTAAAGCTCAAGAATTTTTTTCAGATTTTTTTTTCAATTTTTAAGTTAGGTAAAATATATATATGTCATATTTTGGCATGCTTCGGTGAGGTTGGCTGAAACTTTGCTGTTTTATAGTTAAAGTCACGCTGATCAAAAATTCCTATCGCACTGAGTCGATCCTATGAGTGGTTTTCGCTCCAGGAGTGCTTGAAGGTCCTAATAACGAGGTAACGGGTAATCTATAGATTACCGTATATATGTACGTGTTTATGAATGGCTTCCAGTGTGTTTGTGTACGTGCGCAAAAAATGTAATGTAATGTAATGTAATGTAAAGTTAAAATAAGCTTGTATTATTGTCAATATGTTTATAATGTCACGTCCCTATAAATGAAAAGGTTTCTGAAATATAAAATAATAATCAGCTTTTGGGACCAATTTTCAAATGGCCGTAGCTCAAGGTATTTGCGGACATATTTTTGCACGTGAAATCTGCACCAGAAGTTTGTCATCGATATTTCCAGAAAACCTTGTAGATACTGACACATGCACACAGTACACAAACATTCTGGAAGCCATTCATAAACACGTACATATAGATTACCCGTTACCTCGTTGTTGGACCTTCAAGCACTCCTGGAGCGAAAACCACTCATAGAATCGACTCAGTGCAATAGGAATTTTTGATCAGCATGGCTTTAACTATAAAATAGCAAAGTTTCAGCCAATCCCACCGAAGCATGCCAAAATATGACATATACAGGGTGTTCCGAAACTCCCGCCCTCCCCTTTAGGTGCTAATTCTCCATGCAAAAATAGTAAGAAAAGTTCCTATAAACATGTGTCCGGAAATGCTTCCTAAGGGAGCTACGGCCTTCTAAGTATGGCGCAAAAATAGGTGTTTTTACTAATTATCTCGGAAATGATTTGGGACAACTTTATGAAACTTGGTTAACTTTTTTCGATTATTAAAGGTTATTGTTTTACAGTATTAGCCAAAATTAATTTTATCCAGGGGCGGAGAAAGGAGGGATCGATGTTCTTTGTTTCTACATATTAATTTTTCCATTTGACATTTTTAGTATTTTAATGTCTGATTATGATTCCCTGGTTAATTCTGCATAAAAAAGGGCCTTTTTACAATTAGCCATATGGCAAGCCGTTTTCGAGTAAAAACGGTCTAAACGAAATATTGCGTATTCGTTTGCTAAATGCGCATTATTTATTTTTCAAAGTAGGCGTAAAACAATAACCTTTATTGATCGAAAAAAGTTAACCAAGTTTCATAAAGTTGTCCCAAATAATTTCCGAGATAATTAGTAAAAACACCTATTTTTGCGCCATCCTTAGAGGGCCGTAGCTCCCTTAGGAAGCATTTCCGGACACATGTTTATAGGAACTTTTCTTACTATTTTTGCATGGAGAATTAGCACCTAAAGGGGAAGGCGGGAGTTTCGGGACACCCTGTATATATTTTACCTAACCTAAAAATTGATAAAAAAATTCTGAAAAAAATTCTTGAGCTTTATTGGACTTGAACGAAAATATTTCAACCCTTGCAATTTTTTGCTAAAGTTAATAGTTTAAAAGTAAAAAGTTCTTGAATATCTAAAATGACGCAAATTACCTAACTTTGACAAGCTGTATCTCAAAAACTGTCCATAGGATTGACTCGATGTAATAAGAACTTTTGATCAGCATGACTTGAACTACAAAATACCAAAATTCCAGCCGTTTCCATCGAATCAACATTTTCATGGGTTTTGTTCGGGGTCCTTTCATTGAATAATAATTCCGAGAGCTTAACACTTTTTAATGGTACCGACTGGGAAATAAAAACTTGTGTTGACAGTATACTTTTAGGTGTTACTTTTGATAAACACTTACTATAGACCATGGTGTATTAAATAGGTGGTCCGACGTACGGTACTTTCCTATTATAATAATGGCTTCATAAGTGCATGGTTTCTAATTACTTTGGTAGATGGCGCGAGCAATAAGGTCCTACAATTACCTGGGCATGTGCATCGTATAACTAACATAACCTCAAATTTTAAGGTCTTTTCGTTTATTCTAATTTTTAATGTTTGTATAGGCATTTTTAGCTTGGAGCCATACTGGCTCCAAGCAAATATTTAAAAATTCACCCAAATAATTTTTCAGTATTGTTGATTAATAAAAATAGACTGCTAGTTAGATTCCTAACCTGCAAAAAGTGTCTTATTTTATTGTGACAAACTATTTAAAACTTCATACACATTACGTTGAACTTGATTTTGGTTGAAAGTACAGGAACCAGGCAGAAATCTTAATAATAGCTACGTAATACTTGTAAATCTTAAGAAATATATATTTTTGAGGTTAGCTGTGGGGACACGTGCAATGCTGCATGTAGTGTTGTATATATTCTTTCAATGTTTTAATTTAGCTACTTAATGTCAGGTGTCACTGGACTCTTGTTTCACTAAACAAAAACAAAAGGCTGGGAATGTATGTAACACTGTATGCACGTGTGCACAGAACCTGTAAAATTATCTATCTATGCGTAAGTAATGAGAGAACTTATTGGTCCTGCCATCTATTACATTATGTACAAAGTAAGCACTTATGAAGCCACTGTGAGGGTTGTCGTCACATCACCTATTTAATACACCCTGCTATAGACTCAACATATCGAAAAATTATGTATATAGCTAAGAACAAGTTGTTATGCTCTAAAATTTATGTCTAAACATTGTAGCCAGGAAATTCTTAAAGTACTCTATTATACTAATTTTTATTCCCATCTTAGGTACGAAATTGTAAACTGGGGCAATAGTTGTAATGTGACTAGGGTATTTTTATAACAAAATATGTAATTTGTTGTTTTCACAAATTTTAAAATCTCATTGACTGTGAAGGTAATACTTAATTATAACTAAAAACATTTGAATTTCCACAACCAGTTGAGTAATATCCAAAAAAATGTATCTTTAAATTTGAATTAAAATTTTACCGCCCAAAACACTAAGCGACGTCATCGGTCATATTGATGGTAAACACCTAACCTCAAAATTTCCGAGTAATATGTCACTATTATGAAAATTTCCGCTTGGTTCTCGTACTTTCAACTAAAATCTTGTTCATGTAATATTCATAAAGATTTAAATATCTTCTCCCAATAAAATAAGGCGGTTTTGTAGTTTGGAAATCCAACCTATAATTAGCAGCCCATTTTTAGTAATCAACATTATTTGCGTCAATTTTTAAATGTTTGCCATACTGGTTTCAAATAAGAAGTGTGGATACAATCATTAAAAATGACAATATACTTAAAAAACCTAAAAGTTGAGGTTATGTTGGTTATATCACTTATAATGATGATAGAATAAGAAATGCTAATAATTGTGTCCGTGAGAGCTGGAAGATTGTTGATGAGATGAAAGGTAAATCAAATAAAGCGATCTCTTATGAAATGATTAATACAGATGGGGAGATAAATACTGGCTATCGAAACATATGCAATAAATTCAATGAATATTTTTGTGAAGCTCAATACCCTAAACCTTGTTACGAAAAGTTAAAAATGCCATATGCTACCCATGTAAACTTATATTTAACCCCGGTAACACCAACTGAAGTTGAAAATATTATATCCAAAACTACCACTAAAAACTCACCAGGTGTCGATGAAATAAATGGCAAGATACTAAAAGCAGCAAGTGCAGTTCTAAGTGAACCTATAACGTATCTAATAAACGAGTCCTTTTCAAATGGGCAATATCCTAGTGCGTTGAAATTATCAAAATCCATCCCAGTATACAAAAACAAAGGGTCGCCAAAGGAGTATGCTAATTACAGAAATATATGTGTACAGAGCCAATTGGCAAAAATATTCGAACTTGCATTCTATAATAGATTAACTCCGTTCCTGGAGACTAATAATATTTTAAACATATCCCAACATGGTTTTCATAAACAGAAGTCTACTTCAACTGCCATAGCTGAATTCTCAGATTTTATTTACGAGTCGCTGAATAAAGGGAATTTAAATATAGCTTTATACTTCGATTTGAGCCGTGCATTCGACTCAGTTGATCACTACCTGCTGCTTGAAAAGCTCTCGACTGCTGGTGTTTGTGGTATTTCAAACAACTGGATAGCATCCTACTTAAACAACAGAATCCAAATAGTTACTATAAACAGTTATAAATCGGAGCCATGTAATGTATCAGTTGGAGTGCCACAGGGTACCATATTGGGGCCCGTATTATTTTTGGTATTTTTAAACGATATATCCTTAAACTGTCCTACAGCTGATACGCAAATAATATATGCCGATGACACAAATTTTGGCATACATGAAAATAATATGAAAGAAGTAGTATCAAAAGCTAATAAATCTACTTATGAATTTCTAGAGTACTGCTCAAACAATGGACTATCCGTAAATATCAATAAAACTAAGTTTATGACATTTCTTCCGAAAAATTATCTACCTCAATTGAACAGGTACATACTGCAAATTTTTTAGGTGTAACGTTTGATGACATGGGAATTTCATGTAGAAAAAATATCTAGTAAATCAAGTAGCATATGTTTCTTAATTCGACAACTAAGGGGTACTGTAAGCTTGGATGTACTTAGATCAGTATATTTTGGCTTAGCAGAATCCATTATATCCTAGGGTTTAATATTTTGGGGAAGCTCGGCACACATAAATAAGGCGTTTGTTGCACAAAAACGCATATTGAGGGTAATAGCAGGTGTTCATCCCCTCACTTCATGTAGGGATCTTTTTAAGAGGTATGGCATCCTGAGTCTCCCATCATTATATATCTTTCTTCTGATAGTAAATATAAAGAAAAAATCTTTGGTAAAAAATAGCTCCATACATTCCTATGATACACGAACCAAAGATAATTTACATCAACCATTTTCTAGGCTCTCTGTTGGTCAGCATTGTCACATTTATAGAGGTATAATGTTACAATAAATTTGTAAATCGTTATGGCAATAGCGACAATTTTAATAATTTTAAATCAAGGTTATACGATTTCCTTTTAAACAACTCCTTTTATAGTTATGAAGAGTTTTTAAATTTTAAATGATTGTATGTGTTTTAAAATGTTGTATGTTACACGATGGTTTACATTAGTTTTAAGTTTGACTAGTCCAATAACTGATGCATTTTTTGTATTATGTTGAGTGATGAATAAATTATTATTATTATTATTATCAATGCAACCGATGATGTCACAGCCCGTCTTGTATAATACCCGTTCAGTTATTCGGTTTTATTTATTTGTTGAAATTTTAAATTGATAGATGAAAGAATGGTGTTTAAATAATGGTAAGTGCTTTAATATATGGAGTACTTCATTTTAATAATATCAAAAAAGCAAATTTGTACACAGTGAAAACACCCAATTCTTATTTTATTAAATATAAATTACAGAGATGTCTTTAAAAATTTAAAAATTTTGACAATTGCTGGTCTATACATTCTTGAAGTGTGCTCATATGCTCACAAACATAATGTCAATCTTTTTAAGAAACCAAGTGAGTCATTTACATAAATAATTTTCTACTGCCTGACTCTCATAGAACTGCTATGTACCAGAAAAGTTTTCTTTACCAAGGGTGTAAGCTTTATAATTTGTTTATTTATAAGTGACCTAAACGTAAAAACTAACGTATCTCAGCTCCGAATGCAAGAGCATTAATTTTGTTTTCAAAAGTTGGCTTTTTTAATCTACTTTCATTACTTGTTTACCGCTTTTGATTTCATAAAGAAACCAGAGAGTAACTTGAATTTGTCTATAACTAAAATTTCGAAAACTATAAACAACGGGTTTAAATTTAAAAAAAAAATGTTTTTCTCCATGATCTTACAGTACTTATAGAATACTACAATTTGAGCCATCGTACACATTTCTTGATTATGATGGCAGGATTTCACAAGGGTGCAAAATTAGCAACAAATGTATATTTGAGCCGTTTTAGTAATCATTTTGATTCGAAATTTTCAGTGGTGATTGTACTTTATAAGAGCTATATTTTTCCAAAATTTCATTAAATATCATTATCCATTATTTTTTAAAGAACTTTAATTTGTTTAATAACGCAATTTTGCAATGTTCAATTTTTTTTTAAATAATAATAACAATTAGAATGAATTATAGTTTATGTACTTTTAATGTACAGCTCATAACAAACATTTTCCTTCTTTTTGTTTTTTACCATAGGTCTTATAGATTTCAAAATATTCAAAGAAAACCGATGGAAAACACAGTCTGAAAAATTAAATTGTTTAAATAAACAATAAGCAGACCTCGCAAAAACTGCAAAACTGAATTGTGAACTAAAGTTGATCCCCTGAACACGTTAAAACAGAAAGACTGCCCTGACCAGATAATTCATACTAAAATCCTAATTTGACTCCACTACCAATGATGATTTTCTCATATGACTGGCCTACATTGTGTATACATAATCTACCTTACCTTCATAGAGCTGAACTCGTTTATGCCATTCCTGCACATTATGTGGGTTCTGCCTCAGAAGAACGGAATTCAGAAGCAGCAGCCTTCTCTCCATTAAATATTCAAAACGTGCAAGCCTTAATTCCAAATCAGTATCATCGTCTTCTGTGGGGTTAGCTAAGTTTGCGATTTCCTCCATTCTTTTACTCAAGCTCAATTCCTCAAACTGTGCATAAGCATCGAAAACTTGAGTAAAATCTCGAACTGTAGTGACCGTCTGAATAGCCTCCTCGTAAATATCTCGAGCCCTTTCAAACAGACCACTTCTCACGTAGTAATTCGCCAGGGAGTTCCACAAGTGACCCAATTGATCTGTGTAGCGTCTCAATCCGCCTCTGATAATGGCATCTACATTTAACGATCGAACTTCTCCGGGGTTTTTAGATATTAATTCACATAATTCGTTCCACAACTGATGTTTAGATTTGCCATGTTGTGAAACAAAGTTTTCATCATTGACAACCTTTGCCAGGACTAAGGCAGCTTCATCCAGTTTACCCGTCTCGGTTAAATAATCAACATACTCTTCGGCATTCTCTGGAGATAGTTTTAAATAGCGTCGAAACACTCTTAGCGCGGTTTCTGGGATATCGTGCTTCCTTACAAACTTTAAGTATAAAGGCCATATCCTATAATGCTGAGTTACTGGCAAGGCCCTTAATGCGCGGTCAAACACCTTTCTGGTTCTTGTTATTTTACATTGATCAGTTAGGAAGGTGCAGTAATCCATCCAGATCCTAGGCATTTTATGCATAAATACTAAGGCACGTTCAAAAGCATTGTTTACTTCTTCATAGCCTGGATCATTAATGCAACGACTTTTTATCTGTTTTCTTCGAATACGTAAATAATTATACCACAGTTTATATGAACCAGGCAGTTCTTTTAATGCTCGCTCGTAAATTATGTTAACACCAAACTTCGGAGCTGATTTCTTATGTTCAATATACCTTAACCAGTGTTTGACAGAGTAAGGATTTCTAAGAATTTCTTCCTCATAGGGTAAATCTTCATCCGACTGAAAAATAGATTAGGTTAATAAAAATTGTCTTTGGTTATGTATCAATTACTTACAAATACAATTTCCATTGGTTCGCCTTTGTTTTCGTTTTGAATAGACATTTTTGCATTAAAAACTAAATTTAAGAAAATGCCTTTTATGTTCTGTTTTGTTTTGAATTTTTTAAATTCGAAGGAAAACGTAAACAAGAAACGACGTAGTCAAATTTTAGGTTATTCTATTCTTCATCTTCTTCTTGCTGTTGTAGCTAATTCAAAAAACTATTAGTTTTTTTGTCTACTAGTACAGAGTAAGCATACACGATACAATATATTAACGAAATTTAGCATATTTCTTTTATCAGGTTTTCCAAAAGATCTTTTAATTTTAGAGCGAAATGCAAAAAATCAGAATATTCAAGGAACTCTACAGGCTTTCAAATTAATCAAAAACATCGACGCTGTATGACGTCATTCACTCCTACTTGCATTTTGATTCCCCTCTTTTCCGTACTTATATGGTACTGCATACTATTCATTTGTATTAAAATATTCAAATAGTTGGCAGATTAGCCAAATCTGCTTCTAAATAGCCGGGTTCTAACAAACTAAAAGCACCTTCAAAACAGACTTTCGGATTCAATGACGTCAGCACTTTGAGCGCATCGGTTCACGTTTAAAGCAGTATATTTCTGAAACTACTTATCGGATTGACCTCAAATTTTCAGTGTTATAATTATTCGACGATTACTTCGCATACATTTTCTAAAAAGTGAAATATGAAATTTAACTAAATGGCCCCATTCCCATTGCGCCAATCCAAATTAAAGATTTTCATGTTCGTCACCACAGTCGAATTTCGATACATGAACAAAATTCAGATAATTCCTAATATTTTAGAAATTCCTATTTTCTTTCCAAATATTCATTTGTATAGCTCATCAGCCTTTATGTACAAATGCAAATCTAAAACATAACTTAACGACAAACTACTTCGAGACACATTTAAAAGCAATAAAATAAATACTCTCTGTGAGCAAGAGAAGGAAATTTTGTTAACTGAAAAGACGCGATCAGATATATCGCTACATCAAGTTTGCGTAAATCAATCACTATCGATCTATAAACACATTCTATGACTCAAACTGATGAGCCACTTATTTCGCGCAGTTTTTCTCTTGCGTCATATCCTTGTCCCTGTACTTTGAGTTTGTAGATATACCGAGAGGTAAAGGCGGATTCATGTGCATGTTGATTTTATGACGTGTTTGAAATCTTCCCGCTAATCGAGCTTTTCTGTGACGTCACGCTATTTGAGAGGTCTCAGAAGAATGAGCAGACCTTGCATGTTTGAATCATCATATTTCTTTTCTTTTAATGAAAATTTCATATAGTGCCTGTTTCATAAATGTCTGTAAGTATCACAAAGGCTAACCATATGTATAATTTACCAACATTTACGATCACAGCTATTGGCGATTCAAATATCAATTCTTTCTTTGGTAACACGTGTTACGTGACGCCACGACGGAGATACTTTGTCACGTGTTTGGCATTATTCGAATATGAACAATACGAATATGTCAATAACACCACTGGCCTAAGTTGGGCTGATATAGATAGACATATAATTTAGTAATCAACTTGAAAAGACAACTATCTGCCTTACGAAAAACAACACATTTTAACCCCGGCGTGACGTCATTTTCGTAGTTCCAATGCTTAACGTCCCGAAGCGCAGCGATTTAGCTGAAACTGCGAATTAGGCAATCCAAACCACGTGACATCCAACATGGCATGTGTGGGCGTCGAGGGCAAACATTCATTTTTATTCGTCAAACGTTTGTGTTTTTCTGTTGGCTTGGCTACGTCTCCGGAATTTAGTAAAAATAAACCCGTGTTTGCCAATTGTTTGCCCACAACGCCATATATTTTGACAGGTCGTTGGATTCCCTAATTAAGCAATCTAAACCACGTGACTTTTAACATGGCGTTGTAGGCAAACATCCGGCAAACTTTTGTTTTCATTTGTTAAACGTTTGTTAAACAGTTTGTTTTTCGGCTGCCTTTGGCTACGTTTCCGCGAGTTAATTAAAATACACCCCCCGTGTTTACCCACAACAAAATAATTTGACAGGTTGGATTGCTAACAGCCGTTTCCACCGTATTGTTTAACAGAGGATTAGTCTTAAACCTCAGTTAAATTTAAAATTTGCTTTGCACCGTTCTGTAATCCTTGATTAAATTAGCTTAAACTTGCGTTAACTTAAACCCCCAAAATTGGTCGCTTAAAGGTAGATTAAATTTAATCGCAATTCCTGCGCAGTCGTCGATGTTGTGCATAACCTCAATTTTTATTATATTTTCATTTTTTATTTCTATTAACAAATATTTGCCTTTTCTTGAGACGTTACCTTATTTGTTTGTTTACTTTCTTATACATTCTTGCATTTTGTGGCCGTATTATAAACAGTTTTTAAACCAATGAAAAAATATCGGACTGATCATTTATTTTTATTATGGTTTTCCATATTTATAAAGATCTTATAAACAGATAACTAGTAGTAAAAATGTACACACACAGATTCACGTTTTTTTTTTTTGAAAAGACAAATAATTGACAGACAGTTGACAGAAATAAGGTTATAATTTTGAATGAGAAGTTAGCAGAATACCAAATTCCCTAAAATCACAAGTTAACTATCAACTTAAGTAAACCACAAACAATAAAGCACGGTGCAATAAGACGCAAGTTAAACCTGGTTTAAAAATTAAACCTCGATTAGTTATTCATCACTTAGGGCCGGTACTTTCGATCCCGATTAAGCGTTAACGGTGGGTCAAACCAATTCAGTTACCATGGAAACAATTGTACTTTTAATGATTTGGCAGACAGTTAAAGTTTAATCGGGACCGAAAGTAACGGCCCTTTAAAATGAAAACGGTGGAAACGGCTGTTAATAGTGTAATCGACAATTTAACTAATAAAATTCACAAACCATCCTTAATGCTAAAACTTAAATATGAAATTTATAAATTCTAAAGCTAATATATTATATAAGTTTGAACTTCATTTGCAAAATGTATTATTATATGTTTTAGGTAAAATAGTGGTTTATTTTCTACATACTTTGTAATTTGTAATACACTTTTTAATATTCTGTAATTTTTTTTTCTGCGATCTGTCGTTTGGATCACTGTGTATCACTCTAGAGATGGGCGACATCGAGATTTTTCAATCACTTTGTCAACGGTGATTGCGATCACGGTTTGAGCGAATGCAAGTGGCACTAATGTTAATTTGTCGTCATTTTTTTTATACCTCCCTCGGAAATAAAATTTTTAAATTTCCTCAAAAATGATATTTGATAAGCGGGGGGAGAAAATCGGAAAAATTTTCTTCCATCACTGTTGCTATGGGCAATTTCCTAATCGCAGTGATTTAATCACCGGCAGTGAAATATCGTTCAACACTAATATCTTCCTATTCTTCCTTTTTTACCACTAACCACTTTCTTCGAACTATTTATATACAAAAATAATCTAAACTATCACATATTATACACTAATTAAATTAATTTCATTAGTATGCTTAAAAATCAATGACTTTTTAGTGCTAAAGCGATTCGACAATCGCCAGCTAGTCTATAGATGGAGTTCTTCGGCTCTGTTGGTCAATTCGCGTTCGATATTTTTGTTAATACCGGGATTTTTAATTTAAGATTCAAATGGATATAGAAGACAGTATTATGTTTTATATGTAAAAGTTATTGTATTATTTATATTAAATAGATGTTACGGTTTTAAACTAATTAACTGCCGTGGGTGTGCGTAAAAATCCTAACCTAAATAATTGTATTATAACCTAAAATTTGTATTATTTATATAATGTCTTTAATATTACATTTAGGGCATATAAAAGAACATTTAAATAGTATTCGCCAAATATTACCTCAACGTATTACATTGTCAACAACTCAGAAAGTAAGTCCATTAGTTTTGTTTGTTGTTTCATTATTTTAATTATTTTATTGTTGTAGGTGATTGTGGTGTCATTATCAGCTAGTGTCGTGGTAGTTGGTGTTTTAGCAAGGTACCTGCGGCGTAAAAAGAAGGTGGTTGACCCATCGCAATTTAAAAAGATTGTGTTTAACAGTAAACGATCAAGAGCGTCTGGTATCCGAAGCCCGAATGGAGGTGAGTTTATTTCTACTATATTTCAATGAAATTTGCTTAAAGGAACTTGCTTAGTATATCTATGAGAGAAGTTTCATTAATAGAAAGTTTTTGACGGGGTGTTTATAATGCTGGACGCAGCAAGTTAATATATATCTGTGAGTATGAGATGCGTTATTCGCTCATACTTGCAAGAAGTTTGCAATTAAATCATTAGAGTCAAATTAGAGAATAGTAAGCAATGTGTCCTATACTTTTTAAGTAAAAAGGCTCTACATTAATTTAGCTCTATAATATTTTACAAACTACCCTCTAAATTACCACTAGAACTTTTTATTTACTTTCAGTATTTTATCTGAATTTCTTATAATTACAGTGAAGTTAGTGTACCTATGTGTTTTTAGAATACATACTGTTGATTTGTGTGTATATTTAGGTTTTGTCCATAACGTTGGCTTGAGCTTATGAAACTATGAATAAAGTATTAATGAATGAATAGTTTTGTTTCCGTAAATTTATTTGATTATGTTTGTGGCCCAATAAGTAGAAATGACTGCATTTTTTCCTTTTTTAATAGATATCAACACGTTGTATATGTTTATGTATTACGGTAAAGCTGAAAGTTCTCTTTTCAAGTTCGATATTGGTTCAGAAACTCCTGAAAATAGGCTTGTTTTTTTACAAATGGCCCTGAAGCCTATACTTAGATATTTTTTTAATTACATCTGCCAAATTTTTGTGAACTTGCCAACACAGTTTTCTGGTTAATAATGTTGTTAAATTATTTGTGTCAATAGTAGGTAATTTTTATAAATTTAATTTAGATACAAAATAATATATAACAATTTTTATATTTTTGCAGATAGAAAACCTATTTATACAGTTGAACTGTTGAGTGAAAGGTCCTTTGTTATTCATTTATGGAAAAAATGTGACAAATCTTTCCAATTTCTAAAAAATCACATGAAAATGAAATCCTTTTCAAGTAAAGTGGTGGTGTTACATTTATAAAATTCAATATGTTTCCCACAATCTTATTGGAAATCTTAAATGATATTTGATTAATTTCCTATATAAGAAAGTCTTTGAGTTCATGAATACACAGACAGACAGAGATCATTGATGAAACAAAGTATCCAGTATCTTATTTTGTTGTAAAAAACTATAAATATTGTTCTAAACCAAAATTAATTCAGAAAAACATTAGTCATTCAAAAGAAAAAAGCATGAGAAATTATGAAGTCCAAAATATTAATTACAAAAATTTGGCACATCTTGCCAACACACAACAAACTTTTGCAGTTTTATAATAGATGTCAGGATTGGTCGGTGAATGGAAGAACATGTATGAGAGTTGTCTAACGAAAGACCACAACGCCTCTAAGAGTTAAAAGAGTATTAAGAGTGAGATTGGGGGTTACTTATTATTGATTTATGAACAGGTCACATTTCTGATGTTTAATGTGGGTGCTGGAGTTATGAATGTAATAGAAGGGGGTGGTAGGAAACAATTAAAATGCACGAGAGAGGAATTTAAATTATTATGAGTGATAAAAGTATAATACATAAATGTTTAAATCATGTAATTTCATTTGTAAAATGTTCATGTCAAAAGAAGTTGATAATAACGTGCGCTTCTACAGGGGAGACATTCGTGTCCATACTTTAAATAATACATAAAGTGTTATAAATTATCTCTATGTAGTTGATAAAACTTGCTTTCAAACTTGGCATAAAGAAAAATGTAACTTTTAAGCTTAATATCATTCTATGATTAAATTTACTCACATGTCTCCCCCGTGCAATATTTGTATGCCTTTTGTGTTGGTATTATTGTGCACACGATATAATTAGGGTTATAAAAATATGACATCAAAACTTTTCAAATAGTTTATCAGAATTATTCTGTCCATAAGCTCCAATAAAATATAAATTAGAATTTTGTAAGGCTTGGGTCGAGGTACGTTCTTTAATCGAGGGGTTTAGTGTGTTCGTTTGTCCAGATCATAGGATCAAAGAACAAAGCTATGCTTTTATCGATAGAGAATTAGATAGAAAGGAAGGTCCATTAAGACCACAATCTGTTTTCCGTGCGAGTTTCAGCGCTCGCCGCGGGTAGGATGCATAACTAAATTCTATCTCGGAGGCATCGAGCCGTGCAACTAGATTTCTTAAAAGTTGAAGAATCACGAAGCAAACTTAAAAAAATATATTTACATCATTCTACGAAATCATTTTGTATTATACACTATTTATCGTTTACTTTCTTACAGAATTAGTGGTTAATATTTCTTGCACTTAAAACTTCATTGTAAACTCACAAATCTTGTCTCTATTTACAATATCTGCAATAAAAAATGTACTAAATACATATCTGTGATATAGAGCCGATACCAGAATTTGTGAGTGGGTTATTAGCACAATTTATATCGATATACAGGGTGATTTACCACGACGTGCGGAAAATAAAATGGTGTACTACTCTTCTATGTGCGAAAGTTTGCAAAATTTTAGAGTGATCCGAGGTAGTTTAGTAATTTTTGTTGCATTAAAACTTGCTACTGTTACTTGTCTGTGGTCACTGTATGACAGGACAATGAACTTACTTCAAAAATAACATATCGAATAGTCTAAGAGGTGGCCGTAAAAAAATGCGACCATCAGTTAACAGAATAAAATGTTTTTTAAATGTTAGTACTCACAGCGACCATAAAAAAAATCACGCATTGCCTGGCAGAAGTTGTGCAGAAATTTCGTATGAATTTTCTACGGTACATTTTTCGTATACTAACCATACCAATCGCGGAACAGCTTCAAATTACTTTTAAAATTTAGTGTTTACAGAGTAAAAAAAAATCAATTGCATTGCCTCGTTAATTTCTGTGCCAATGTCTTGGCAATTAACTTTTTTGAATTTTTTTTTGACCCTTACTGTACCTATCGATTAACAGCTTCAAACTACCACCAAATTATAGTTTAAACATTTATCTATTAGAAAAAATAAGATTGCCACGTCTATGCCTGTGCCAAACACCCGGCAATGTCTCTCAAAGTCCTATGTTATTACTAATACAACCCATTACAGAAGTATTCAGGTAAAAATAATTAATCATTCAATAAACAATTATAATGATTTCAAAACAACAGTTTTTATTTATTTAAATATTTTATAAAGTTTAAATACTTAGTACAAAGAAATAATTTTCATATATAGTACAATGAAATTGATAGAAACTTACATATCTAGAAACATACATTAAAACATACATATTTATGTATTGTCATTAAACATCATCATTATTATCGTCATGATCATCGTCATCATTATCGTAATGATCATCATCATCATTATTGTTATAATTATCATCATCAATTTCGTTACATTCTTCTTCATCAAGCTCTACCACGACAATGTCTTCAACTAAAAGAGGTTCAATTTTATTATCATTAAGTGTCCATCCACATTCTTCTGGTGAGAAATTGACGCAGTTTGTTTCTGTAGCATTTTGCCACATTGACGTAACATAAATTGTTCGTAAAATCTTTTGTTTCAATGATTTCCTACATGGTGGAATCTGAGTAGAATCAAATTTTTTTACATTCTTCATAAAATATTCCGCGACAGATGTTGAGGAGAATTTGTTTTGGAAGATGAATAATCTAGCATCATTAACATTCTTACAATTAATTCCGTAAAGCCTACAAGTATATTCTTGTAATATTTCCATACTCCTAAAATTATTAATTTCATCAATATTATTTAAATTAGCGAATACCTGTTGAACTTGTACATTTCTTTTTAATTCTTTAAAAGGCTTAATTTGTTCTTTTTTATAAAAGCTAGCTGTATAATCGCATCCCGTATATGCATGAAAGCCAGACAAAGCACGACACATAAGATCACCAAAGTGTTGTAGCTAATTGAGTGCAATTGATGAAATTCTATAATAAAAACTGTTGAAGAAGATTTTGCATGCAATCATGAAGAGGCCGACACTCGAATCATATATCATTTGAGCAAGTTAGAAAGTAATAAAAAAGTAATGGTTAAAGCGTCTGACACTGACATACTTGTAATAATACTTGGAAATATACACAAGTTACCAACATTAAAAATATGTTTAAGTACAATCGGATCGAAGCCTAATGTTATTAATTTCATCAATTGCACTCAATTAGCTACAACACTTGATGATCTTATGTGTCGTGCTTTGCCTGGCTTTCATGCATATACGGGATGCGATTATACAGCTAGCTTTTATAAAAAAGGAAAAATTAGGCCTTTCAAAGAATTAAAAAGAAATGTACAAGTTCAACAGGTATTCGCTAATTTAAATAATATTAATGAAATTAATAATTTTAGGAGTATGGAAATATTACAAGAATATACTTGTAGGCTTTACGGAATTAATTGTAAGAATGTTAATGATGCTAGATTATTCATCTTCCAAAACAAATTCTCCTCAACATCTGTCGCGGAATATTTTATGAAGAATGTAAAAAGATTTGATTCTACTCAGATTCCACCATGTAGAAAATCATTGAAACAAAAGATTTTACGAACAATTTATGTTACGTCAATGTGGCAAAATGCTACAGAAACAAACTGCGTCAATTTCTTACCAGAAAAATGTGGATGGACACTTAATGATAGTAAAATTGAACCGCTTTCGTTTGAAGGTGATCCAACACCTCTTTTAGTTGAAGACATTGTCGTGGTAGAGCTTGATGAAGAAGAATGTAACGAAATTGATGATGATAATTATAACAATAATGATGATGATGATGATCATTACGATAATGATGACGATGATCATGACGATAATAATGATGATGTTTAATGACAATACATAAATATGTATGTTTTAATGTATGTTTCTAGATATGTAAGTTTCTATCAATTTCATTGTACTATATATGAAAATTATTTCTTTGTACTAAGTATTTAAACTTTATAAAATATTTAAATAAATAAAAACAGTTGTTTTGAAATCATTATAATTGTTTATTGAATGATTAATTATTTTTACCTGAAAACTTCTGTAATGGGTTGTATTAGTAATAACATAGGACTTTGAGAGACATTGTCGGGTGTTTGGCACAGGCATAGACGTGGCAATGTTATTTTTTCTAATAGATAAATGTTTAAACTATAATTTGGTGGTAGTTTGAAGCTGTTAATCGATAGGTACAGTAAGGGTAAAAAAAAAATCAAAAAAGTTAATTGCCAAGACATTGGCACAAAAATTAACGAGGCAATGCAATTGATTTTTTTTACTCTGTAAACACTAAATTTTAAAAGTAATTTGAAGCAGTTCCGCGATTGGTATGGTTAGTATACGAAAAATCTACCGTAGAAAATTCATACGAAATTTCTGCACAACTTCTGCCCAGGCAATGCATGATTTTTTTTATGGCCGCTGTGAATACTAACATTTAAAAAACATTTTATTCTGTTAACTGATGGTCGCATTTTTTTACGGCCACCTCTTAGATTAGAAGATGTTTACATTTCCTTAATTGGCATAAAAAGTTACGCTGGTGCGTGCGGTCAAAGTGCCACGTTTTTTGCTTTCAGTCGAACAATCAGGCTACCGGCAGGTACAAAGTACCGCCGAAGTTTGGTGTTTTTGTGTTATCAACGGGTTTAAGTAAATATCTCTTCTATCTACTTATAGTAGAGTTCACTGGCAATGTCTTTTCGACTTATTTGACTATTTTTGTAGTGTGATTTGATTAAAACCAAAAAATCGCTTATACCCTCTCCAGCTTTGCTGTTAGTAGTGTTAATCCCAAATTTGATAAAGGGAGAGGGGAGGTGATATTGTTGTACCGCGTTACGTCAGATTGGTTGAAGTCATTGGCGGCGCATTTCTACAAAAAATAAGGTTTTTTTTGTCATATTTTTTAAATTTTTAATTTTTTTAACTCCTTTCGGTGGGGACGACCTACTGATAAATTTTCCGCATGTCGTGGTAAATCACCCTGTATAAGACTTCTGGGTGGGCACCAAAACACAATAATAATAAGTACTAGTTTTTGGTATCTAATTTCTCTTCTCTTTGCACGAAATATTACAAAAATGACTGCCTCCTCAGTTTTTTTGCGAAGATATATGTAAAATACTTGTGAAACTTCTTCAGGAAAAAAATTAATTGACAAATTTCATATATTTTGAGTTCAGTGTATAACTTTATAAAAAAATCAAAATTTCGTAATGAAATTTGACTTCATTGATCCATTTTCCTTCTTCTTAAGTAAAATATTTTGGAAATATTTACAAATTTTTCACCATTACAAAACAATTCAGTTATTGATTTTATTTTTCAAATTTCAATCGGATTTTTTCCGCGAAGCTTTTTTTAATCTTGGAAGTCCTTAAGCCCACATTAGACTATAAAGTTCTTTGACAAAGATGTTTTATACAGAGTGGACCATTAATAAGAGGCCATACTTCAAGGGTAGATTCTTTGGACCGAAATATGAGGTTATAACCAACCATGCCTTAGTAAATTATTGTTGTGGAAAAAGATACAGGATGTCAAAATTTTTTTCTTTTTTTTCAATATCTCAACTATCTCTTGACCGATCTTCTCCCAATTTTAGTAAGGAAACGTTTTTAAGCCAAGAAACAATAATTTATGTATCACATCACGCTGGCCCATGGAGGGCGCCTCATGAGTTATACCTGATGATGAATATTTTGTCTCTTTTTTTACGAAACGTTGTGGCACTTTTGACTAGAAAATCTCATGCAGGAATCATTTCTACGTAAAAAAGGTACGCTTGATAGAACTTGATAATTCCAACCGTTTTCAAGAAAACTGCCGCATAAATCTCAAGAATTCTTTGAAAACAAGCTCAATTTGAAAAGGACAAATTGTATTTATTGAAAAGTGTGCTTTGGTGACGTCTTAGTTCTGTCATTTACGTACAATTCCATTAGTTCGGCATTTTGACCGAACTAAGACGTCACCAAAGCACACTTTTCAAGAAATACAATTTGTGCTTTTCAAATTGAGTTTGTTTTAAAGAATTCTTGAAATCTTTGCGGCAGTTTTCTCGAAAACGATTGGAATTATCAAGTTCTATCAAGTGTACGTTTTTTACGTAGAAATGACTCCTGCATAAGATTTTCTAGTCAAAAGTGCCACAATGTTTCTTAAAAAAAGAGAAAAAACATTAATCATCATGTATAACTCATGAGGCGTCTTCCAGGGGCTAGCGTGATGTGATACATACATTATTGTTTCTTAACTTAAAAAATGTTTCCTTACCAATAGCACAATTTTATTTTTTTTCTCCCCCTATAATAATGGGGTGGGGTGGTAATGAAGGTGGCTAATGCCAAAAAACGTTTTGAGACCCTAGCTTTTCTTATGTATACTAAATACCAATTTTATGGACTATTCCTTGCTTGATTTACCTATTCACCTCCCATTTACCCCAATTTACCCCCCCAACTCTTCAACGGAATAAGTTCAAAACGTAATCTAGTTCCAGATCTCGTTAAAATACATACGTGTATCATATTTCAAGTCAATATCTTAAACGGTTCCAGAGTAATCGTGCGCACAAAAAAAGTTGCAGAGAGACAGACTAAATTTTTTTTAACTCAAACTTAAAATCTCGACGTTTCATGACATTCTAAGCCTATTTGAACAATACAAATTTTTAAAAAAATTTTTACAAACCTCATCTGGAATAAATTCCACATCCAGATTCTCTCACAGCGAAAAAATTTTGTAACAAGTTCCATAAACAATTATTTATTTGTTTATGGAACTTTAATACTATAATATTATTGAAAAACGTCTACCCCAAAAACCCATAAAACGATATTCCACATCGATAGTGAACGATAGAGGTGGTGGTAGTGGGGATGGATGGAGTAAAAAAAATATTTTGAGCCCTTTGGTTCTTGTACACACACTAAATCACATTTTTTTTACCTCCTTTTATAATTTGGTGGGGGTAGGCTAATGCCAAAAATTTTTTGAGATATTAGCTTTTGTATACTTATACTAAATACCAGTGTTATGGACTCTTATCTGCTTTATTTGCCTATTTACCCCCATTTCAATTTACCCCCCAACCCTTCAACGGAATAAGATGAAAATATTACTTGCTTGATTTACCTATTCACCCCCATTTACCCCAATTTATTCCCCAAATCTTCAACGGAATAAGTTCAAAATGTAATCTAGTTCCAGATCTCGTTAAAATACATACGTGTACCAAATTTCAAGTCAATATCTTAAACGGTTCCAGAGTAATCTTGCGGACAAAAATCTTACAGACAGACAGAACGACAGACAAAATATTTTTTTCGCTCAAACTTAAAATCTCGACGTTTCATGACATTCTAAGCCTATTTGAACAATAAAAATTTTATTGTTAATAGCCATTGCTATACTTCCACTGGATGTGGAAGTAATTAGAAATGATAATAGTCTAGGTGCCCTCGTACATAAATACAATTTATACATATCCTCGTATAACTTCTTGTACGGCATAATTGCACCTAGTCTATCACTTTTTTCCTTTGCGAAAATTTTCGTAAACGCGGCGTTCCTCCTCGGCATGAAAAAGACGGTTTCCACACGTCGGACTGGAAAATCGGCAAATATATTTTGTCCGACAATTCGAAAATTGGATTCTACATATTTTTATTAAGCAATCTTGAAAAAATCAGCTGGTTATCAATAAATGTTTTAAAGTTTTGTTATGCTATGTTTAGGGTGGTAGACACCATTAACGTTTGAAAATTTTTGTCGGACAGTTTGTAGAAATATACAGAATATATATGTAGAATGTAGAATCCAATTCTCAAATTGTCCGACAAAATATATTCGCCGATTTTCCTGTCCGACGCGTGGAAATCGTCTTTTTCATGCCGAGGAGGAACGCCGCGTTTACGAAAATTTTCGCAGAGGAAAAAAGTAATAGACTAGGCGGAATTATGCCGTACAAGAAGTTATACGAGGATATGTATAAATTGCATTTTATGTACGCGGGCACCTATACTATAAATATGTTTACCGTTTGTTTACTAAAAATGAAAAAGTAAAATTAGCATAAATTAAGAAATATTGCCATTTCTAGTAAAAATTGTGCTGTTTGAGCTTTTTGCGCGAACAATAAATATTTTGAAATTACAAGTTTTAAATTTTTTTCGTGTTCTTCATGCCCAAACTTCACATTATGACCTATAGCGTTTCGATAGCAGTGAGTTTAGTAATTATAAAAATTGATGAAAAACAGCAAAATTTCGCCACTTTTCAAAACTGTGAGTGCGATGCGCGAACGGTAAGATATTTTTTTATTTGAATTTTTTTTTTTTCATTTTGTTTAGCTAGGCGATAGGCATCTTTTCCGGGGTATAGCGATAGAAAAATAAAAAAAGTGTTTTTTCGATCCACCCTAGTCCAGAGTTCTCAGAACTCGATTGCAGATTTGACTTGAAACTTGTCTATCCTGAAATCGTTGTATATTTATTCGTATGTTGGGCACGCAAATTTTCCAGTGCAGGATGCTACAATTATTTTTTTTTTGATCGTTACGTGCATTACTGTTACGTAACTGTAAAAACAAGACAAACTATAGAGTTTAGTCATTTAAAAACAGGAAGTTGCAGTTTTTTCAATTAAACTCGCGGATACGTTGTTGTTTATTTATTGATATATATATACGCGTGTCATCACTTAGGATTGGAAAAACCAGGTATCATTGGATTATTAAAAAGAAGGTACCTATAATTATTTGCTTAGAATCATCTTCATATAGCTTTTTAGTTCATGAATTCTCAATTAATTTAAAAGAATATACAAGGTGTGGCTCGAATGGTAATATCATCAAAGATTAGATTTACTAATCTTTGATATAATAATAATAGAAAAATACATTTTATCCACGACTATCGTCAGAGGCGTAGCGAGACAACTTTTTTGGGGGGTTATTTTTCAAATTTGCCAACTTCATAAACTTAAGAAGCCAACTCTGTAAATAAATAAATAATAATTCCTCCAAAAAATTGATGAGCGGGGGGAGAAAACTTTGTTTCCACCGAAATAAAAATTGCCAACTTATATCTCAAATTTCCAACTTTTGCCAAGTCTGACAAAGTTGGGGGGTAACGTACCCCCCCATAACCCCCTTCGCTACGTCCCTGACTATCGTATAACCCTTGCATAATACGTGTAACAATTGACGAATAATAATAGTCATAATCAAGCGCGTATTTACGGGAGGGGGAGGATGGTCATAGGGTAAAATTGAGCTGATCTGCTGGAATTCCAGCGTCTTTAAATCGGACCGACAATATTGGCTCCAGCAGACCACACTTTTACGAGTTCGCATGGCAATCTTCAAACTGTATCGAGAAGGTCGCTTAGTTTGTTGGAGCGTCTATAGACACCTTTAATGGATCTACAGACGATCCAACTAACCAACCAACCAACCTTCTCGGTACACTTTGAAAATTGTCATGCCAACTCGTAAAAGTGAGCTGGTCATCTTCAAAACGTACCGACAATACCAGCAAGTTGTGGTGGTGAGTAGAAGGGGTCTACTAGTAGGTACATATTTTCCATTGTTTTTAAAGTATCAGTGCTTGCCATGGGTTACTTAAAATTCTTAAATAAAACAATTTGTTTTAATTTCAATGCTCTTTCCCAACAGCTCGTTCTGAGCTCCTATTTAAGGCTTAGTTTTTGAAGCCTAAGTGCCTGTTAGACATACGGCTGGGAAGTGTCGTAATCGATGTAAAATTGTCTGCTCAATCCGTATCCGGAGGACGAATAAGAATCGGGGATTACCTCAATCCGTGAATTTACCTTTATTTCGGAAGTTGTGAAACGGAATTTTTAATACGTTTTCTTTTTCTCTCACAAAAGATGAGCTAAAAATGTATTATTATTTTTTAAATTATTGTAGATCATAGTCAGGGCCACCGACAGCTTTACCGGGCCCCGGGGCTGCTTATTATTGAGGACCCCATCTCTTTTTCAAGGATTTGTCGTTTTATTTTTCGCATTAAGTTTTAAATTTATTAAAACATTTCCACAGTATTTAATTGTTATAGATTTTTATTGAATTGAAATATTTATATAATTTTGTTTCTTTGATGTGCACAACTGAAAGCCTATAATATTATTGGCTGGGGACTAGGGTTTGGGAAGTCTCGACATTTTCAAAGTCCCGGGACACGGGACATCGCAAGATCAAAGTCCCGGGACTTCGAGACTTTTCAAAATAAAATTTGAATCGAGTTCATTTTTGGCGAGATGTATCAACAAAATCGCCATTTTAGTAAAAATCAACATTTATTGAACATAAAATCAAATTCTAACATTTTTAACGTTGGTTAAAGTCTAAACAATTCGTATGTTTAATTCTCATACACAGATTCATTTTTTGGAAATAAAATCTTATAATTATAAACATAAAACAGACTTAGTAAAAGTAATCATACTAATCATCAATATTCATCATTTAGTCTCTAGCCATTAGTCATATAAATAAATAATAGGGAACGTGAGCTGGGTTTATACCGTCGTGAGACCCTACTGATGATTTGTCGTTGCGATAGTAATTCTGCTCAGTACGAGAGGAACCGCAGGTTCGGACATTTGGTTCACGCACTCGCTCGAGCGGGCGGGCGGTGGTGCGAAGCTACGATCCGTGGGATTATGCCTGAACGCTTCTAAGGGCGTATCCTTTCTAGTCGAAGGTGACAACGATATCTCTTGGAGTTCCAAGAGTGGAAAGGCTCAAAACAATGTGATTTTACCAGGCGGTCGCGGTTCGCCGCGGTCGTTGCACTTGCCTTGTCAATTAATCTTTTTTCCTAGTTTAATAAAATATTCTTTTTAAAAAATTAGTGCATTAACAACTTTGTCCGACAATCCGTTTCTGATTTTTGTATTAATGTCTCCGGAAAGAGAACACTCTCTTGTTTTTAATAGATGTCGGTTTTATTGTGTATAGTAAGTTTCGAACGTACGAGCGAACGTACGAGTATCAAGTAATTATTATTTAAACTAACAGATGGCGCTCTCAGTGACAGAGTGCGGGAAGCCTGAACTAATGAAGCGCATTATGATCTTTTGTTAATAAAATTATTACAAGCGTGTCTCGAGTCTCGATCCGAAAGTCCCGGGACACGAGACAATTAAATTTGGGGAAAGTCCCGGGACTTCGAGACACGAGACGTCCCGGGTCCCAAACACTACTGGAGACAAGCAACTTCTAATGTAAGGGTATTTATTCTACAAAAGAGAATAATACGCCTTATATTTGGCTTAAAGCGTATGAACTCCTGTAGAGACATTTTTAATCAGAAAAAAATATTAACCGTAGCTTCAATATATTTATTAAAATTATTACAGCACGTTCAAAGCAACAAAGATAACTTGAAAACATGCACTGACATTCACAAATACAGCACAACAAATAATAATTTTTACATAAAATAAAATGCAGCAGTGAAGCCTACAAAAATCACCATATTATTATATGTTACCACACGAAACAAAAAATTTGAAATCACCAAAACAATTTAAAAACAAAATTAAAAACATGTTAACACATCAATTAATTTGAACAACATATTAAATTGCAGGAAAATGAGATTTTTTGATTTTTTACAGCTTTAACAATCTTTCAGTGTTATTATAATGCCTAGTCATAGTTAATCGTAATGTTTGTATCATATTTCTCGTTTGTTACTTACCTTTTATCGAGCCTTTTATGTTTATCTACTTTTTATAACGAAGTATACCTATTGGTATATAGAACCGTTATATATAATTAATTTATATATTATTTTTTTATATTTATATATTTTCTTGTATGTTTCTTATGAATTTTTGTACAAACTGACATACTTTATCCATTGTACAACAATTATAACTGTACCATTGTGGCATTTAAAGGTGAATAAATTGAATTGAATATATGACGTAATATAGTCGGAGTTCCGAACCCCCTGCGATTTATCCACCCCTGCCTCCCCCTGTCGGGGGCCCTGCTCATACTGCATTTAATGTAATAGTGTATAGCCAAAGCACATCTAATATTTATAGAATTTTTGTTTAATTTTGGGAAATTGACAAAAACTAGATCGTATGAAGTTACAAGAAAATACCAACATTATTTTTAGTGATCGATTCTACTGATATCGTGAGGGAAACGGAAGATATGATTTTCGCTGTCCTGCGATCGAGCGCGCTACGAATTGAAATCGACGGACGCGGGCATTGGTTTGCATTGAATTTAGTTACTAGTCAACCATCCTAGATTGGCAAGTAGCCGCGCAGAGAAAGAAGAAAATCGTCACTGTTGGACAGAGACAAACAAGCTTGTTTGTCTGTTCAACAGTGACGATATTTCTTCTTTCTCTGCACGGCGATTTGCCAATCTAGTATGGTTGACTAGTATTTGGGGTACAGTATTCCGGTGTTAGATTTTACCGGTTTTATTTTGTTTAAAAGATTTAGTTATTAATATAGTTTTTACAATTAATTATTCTTTATTTATCTGGTTTCATCATGATTAGAGAATAGTATTTAGGTATTAAGCAAATCACAACATACACACTTTTTTATTACCTACTTTCTGTATATTGTTGCCCTAATCTGGGCACGCTAATAAATTAGTTAGGTAAATATTTTAAAACACTCATTATTGCAGAACCAATCAAAACAACTACTCTTCTAGCTAATACTGTCGAAGTATTGAATTACATGATAGGATTCTTAGTATTTTAAAGCAAAAAAAATATGTTAAAAATACTTAAATCATTTATTTAAATTCAGTCATTCACACTTTTTTAATTTAATATGAAATTATCTACTTTCTGTATATTGGTACCTTAATCTTGTCACACTTATATACTATTTAGGAATAGTATATTCTGTAACAAGATTAGAATGAAAATTCGAAACGAGTGGAAGATTCCGAACGCGAGCGAAAGCGAGCGTGAGGAACCACGAGTAGATCGAATTTTCGTTCTAACCGAGTAACAGACTGTATTTTCTCCACGACCATTAGTAAAAAAAAACAATTAAATCTGAACAAAACAAGTTATTTATTGAAACAATTATATTACATTGTATTAATATTTATAATAGGAAGGAATTAGTAGGATCAAAAACAAATAGTGAGGAAAATAGCGCCTTACACTCCAAAGAGGAAACACGAAGCAGCTACGGACGCGTGTTTCGGAATTATTGTTCCTCATCAGCGTAGCGTAGCAACAAAAAAAATCTGGAAAGGACGGATAGGAACAATAATTGAAGGTTGAAAGCAGATCTTTTATGTTGCTACGCTATGCTGATGAGGAACAATAATTCCGAAACAGTAACTGCTTTGTGTTTCCTCTTTGGGGTGTAAGACGCTATTTTCCACACTATTAATATTTATATTTATAGTGTTTGTACAATTACTGAAATTTAAAATTGGTACATTTGACACTGACAGTTTTGACATCCACGGTAATCTATAGTATGTATTTCGTTGAGCATAATTATGGAATATTCATTCTGGCACTTGTTATAGAATGGCAATACATGCAGAACACATAAGAAGCAAGTGTTTCAGAATAAATATTCCATCTCAAGAGTGAGAATGTTTACTTTCTATTATTAAAAATGATTTCGGAATTATTACATTCTATAATGGTTGTGGAGAAAACATTTTAAAACACTCGTCATTGGAGAACCAATCAAAACAACGACTCTTCTAGCTAATACAATACGAATTACATGATAGAATTCCTAGCATTTTAAATTTTAAGGCAAAAAAATATATTGAAAATACTTAAATCATTTATTTCAATTCAGTCATTCACTACAATTATTGAACGTTACATTCTATTTCAACTCTAGAAAAGTTGCTTTCATCATGATTAAAGAATATTATTTAGGTATTAATCAAATAAATAAAAAAGAATTAATTGTAAAAATAAATTATAATGAATGAATGTTTCTATACTCTACTGATGAGAACTAACGAGTTCGAAAAAACTTGTACAACTTTTCTAGAGCACTTAAAAATTTTTTGTCTTCACATACTTGTAGTTCCCTGTCTCTGACGATGGTTGAATATGCCGAAACGTAAGAAAACAGTAGTTTTTATTACAAATACCGAAAATCTCGGGATACCTACATCAAGTTAAATTGAATACCTTTTATAGAATTCAAACATCTTTTTTAGTTATCGACAAAATGTACCCGGGAGTTTTAAGTGCGACTGACATCCTGTATACCTTACAGGAACATGAAAGCTGATCAGAATTTGATGAGCTTTCGAATGGTGATATAAGTTAGCTCATGCCAATGAAATAAGGTCACACGACGTCGCGACGCCTAGTATCTTCGTTATTTGCCGTGCCGATTGTCCTTGTTACGGAGTTCACGAGACCTTATTATTTTTTCTCCTGGGGCATACCCTCTCTCGAAAGGACTTCGCACAAATCTTATGGAAAATGACTTTCCGTGGAATGGGCTCATTCAGCACTTTTTTTTAACATGCTTTTATTCGACCTGTAACTATATATCAATGTATGTATGTATGTATTTAAGTAAAAAGTCTAAGGAACTGAATTTCAGCCACTTCTAATTGTTGTATCATCATGAAACTTGGCAATTGTGTATAGCTATGCTGACAATACAGTATAGTATACTCAATATTATAATATGTTCAAAATGGCCGTCGCCTGAAGATGGCGGATTATCATTTTCTTTACAACCCCCTTGATATGGATATCAAAAGAAAGGGTTTGAAAAACAGAAAACAAATATGTTATCCAAACTTAAAAATTCAAAATGGCGGCGTCAACATGGCGGATAGGTTTTATTAATTATCGTCGGCTTCGACTGAAAATCGGTATCTGTGGGTTATCGAGGTTGCAGATTTCAATTATCCTGTCCAAATTTAACAATTCAAAATGGTGGCGTCAAAGTGACGGATAAGTTTTGTGATTCATGGTCTGATTCGTATGAAAATCGATATCTGGGGATTTTCGAGGTCGCAGATTATAAATATTTAGTGGAATTCTTTACATAAATGTCGAAAGTGCCAAAATTCTCTCCTTAAATATAAGACTAAAAAGTAAAAAAATAAATTAATAGTTTAAAAAACTAGTACAGTACCTAGAGGTTAAAAGTATACAAAACTTCGGAATAATGTCATATTGAACGAATTTCGTTCATTTTTGGCAGTATAATAGTAAATGCTTCACAGAAAAGTTTCTATATTGTGCGGGGGCTTGCTAATTTTTAGGGGGTGGATGCCACCTCCGCTCAGGGGGTGGCACTTTAAAATATATATATATTTATTGGAGCTGAAGTAGAATCAAATTTTGAGAAGAAAAGGTTCTATGCAATTTTTCACATAAATTTATAGTTTTTAAGTTATAACGACTTCAAAATTGCGATTTTAGCTTAAAAAAAAGGTATTTCCAAACGGCTTTCGTCAAGTATCTCGAGAAGTATTACTTTATCGAAAAAATGTTACAGACCAATTACAGAAAGTACAAACTGGGAATTAATTATATTTTTTGTTTATTGATGTAGGATTAATAATTTCGGAGATATTTAAGTTTACATTTGGCATCCAAGTGTTCATAAGATAATTATTTAGAGTCAGAGTTAAATATCTCAGAAACTGTGACACCTACGTCAAGGATGCTAATAGGTAGAATAATAGGTTTTTAATTAAGCTTTCAACTGTTTTTTATTTGTTTCTGTATCATAAAAAACAAAGGAGTTATGACCGAAGCAATGTGCGTCTACATATTTTTTTTAACAACTCCCCATTTTGTTACTGTAATTAGCCAGTAATTAAAAAAAAGGAATTTCAAACACTGTTTCTCATTAATATATAGCATACCGTAGATGCTCAAATTTTTTGGTTTATATACAGCACTTGCTTTAGAAAAAAATACAGTTTAAACTATAAAGGTATTTTCGATAAAACGTAATTTTTTCCTTTTCCAAATATCTCAATAAATATTAGTTTTATTGAAAAATGGGTAGAGACCAAAAATAAAGCTCATAAACTGATAATGAATTTCGCCTGTTTATTTATTTACATAGATTTAATAGTTTCGGAGATATGAAAGTTTACAAAAGGCGTCCGAACGTTTATAAGACGAAAAATACAGTTTAAATGTTAAATATCTCAGAAATTGTGACACCCACGTCACGCATGCCAAGAGGTGAAATTAAAGACAATTAATTGCGCTTTCAAATTATTTTTTACTCGTTCCTGTAGCATAAGAAATAAAGAAGTTATGACGGAAAAATGTGCGTATTTATATTTTTTTATATAAAAAGGTCGCCATTTTGTTATTCTAATTATCCAATAATTTAAAAAAATTATCTCAAATACAGTTTCTCGTTAAGATGCAGCATTACCTAGATGCTCAATTTTTTTTGCTCATTTAAAGCCCTTGCTTTAGAAGAAAATGCATTTTAAACTTTAAAGATAATTTCGAAACACTTGGATACCAAATATAAATTTAAATATCTACGAAAATATTAATCCTACATTTTTAAACAAAAAATATAATTAATTCCCAGTTTGTACTTTCTGTAATTGTTCTGTAACATTTTTTCGATAAAGCAATACTTTTCGAGATATTTGACGAAATCCGTTTGGAAATACTTTTTTTTAAGCTAAAATCACAATTCTGAAGTCGTTATAACTTAAAAACTATCAATTTATGTGAAAAATTGCATAGAACCTTTTCTTCTTCAAATTTGATTCTATTTCAGCTCCAATAAATATGTATATTTTTTAAGTGCCATCCCTGAGAGGGTGTGGCATCCACCCCCTATAAATTAGCAAGCCCCCGCACGATATAGAAACTTTTCTTTGAAGCATTTACTATTATACTGCCAAAAATGAACGAAATCCGTTCAATATGACATTATTCCGAAGTTAAAACTTCTAATTACTGTACTAAACTAAAAAACACGCTTTTGTAAATACCGCACTAAAAAGAAAAAAATAATCATCGAACCTGTCCTCTCTGTCTGCCCCGTAAGGGCCTTAGTGTAAGCCGTGTTTTTAATTATGTATAATATTTGAGTATAAAAGCGGGGGGCGTTTTTAATTTAATCTAATGGTGTCTTCAGCGTTTTAATTATTGTACCTGTTAGAGTGTTCGAAAAACGTCCCACGCTTTTATACTCAAATATTATACTTAATTACAAACACGGCTTACACTAAGGCCCTTACGGAGTAGATAGAGAGAACAGGTTCGATGATTATTTTTTGCTTTTTAGTGCAGTATTTATAACATTATTAAAAATGGTTCAATTTAGTAATGGTGAAAAATATGATGCGGAGAAGATTCAAATTTGGCTTCCGAGCTTTATTTTAATAGGTAAGTTATAGACAGCAAAACTTTGTGCCAAAAGTGCCGCCTAAACAATATTTTTATATATCCAGAAAAGAGACAGCCAAACATAAAAATATTCAAAAGGCTACAACAAAATTTAATAGTCTGGATTATATGCAAAAAACTCGAGCAAAAATATATAATAAAGCAGGTAGAGAAGCTGTAAAAAATATTGTTTTAGAAACTGTAAGAGAAAGTCTTAATATATTGTCTCGCGAAGTACAGGAAAATTTAGGTATCCCAAAAACAACTGCGTTGCGTTACTTAAAAAAAAAGTGCCAGGATTTGAAGGAACAATTATATGGACAGTCGAGGCCCATATAAGCAGTGCCGGAATATTTACTCGGCATAATAACCACCATTGGGCTCACGAAA
This sequence comes from Rutpela maculata, assembly GCA_936432065.2. Taxonomy (NCBI): domain Eukaryota; kingdom Metazoa; phylum Arthropoda; class Insecta; order Coleoptera; family Cerambycidae; genus Rutpela; species Rutpela maculata. The sequence continues at coordinate 10,745,914 of OW386289.2, forward strand.
ATCCGCACGTAACCGCTACAGTTAATCGTCAGGGATGATTTGGATTTGGTGTATGGTGTGGTTTTATTGGATACCAAATAAAAGGTCCTCATTTTTTTTCACGGTAATTTGAATACCGAAAATGTTATTAATATTCTACGACTAGAAATAGAGCCCTTTGTAGACAATATGCCTGTAAGACAATTTCAAAGATTAATTTACCAACACAATGGCGCCCCAGGTCATGCATCAAATGAAACACGAAATTATTTAAAAGCTTAATTTGGGGAGGATTGGATAGGTATCTATATATATAAATCACTCAGGACAAGTTTGTCATTGTCTAGTTAGTTAACTAAATTGATAACTAACAATTAATTTAGCTAATTGGAGATTAATAAACAACAAAGTAGTTTAGATATTGTTTAATTTTAGGAAATAATGGTCCTATTTTGTGGCCAGCTAGATCTCCCGATATAACCCCTGTCGACTTTTGGCTTTGGGGATATTTAAAAAATATGATATATAACGAAGAATTGGAAAAAAACATGAGCTGAGTTTCGGACAATAACTCCTGTCGTGATTGGAAATGCAACAAATGCTGTAAAAGGAGAAGGTGTCAAAAATGCATAGATGTCAATGGAAGACAATTCGAACATTTATTGTAGTTTAGTTTTCCTGTTTTTGGCAAAATTATTTTATATTATAAGAAGTGTTGTTAATAGTTTTCCATGGCCTTCCCACAAATATATTAATTTTTTTGAAAATTAACCACTTTTCTAGAGATAAATATGACATATTATTATATATCGTTGGATAGCTAATTTAAGTTGTGATCGAATAATGACACAATTTACTTACAGAGTGTTCCATTTAAAAACACAAGTTATGTCTATATTTCGAAAACTGAGGTATGCATAATTTTCTTCTTATCAGCAACGGATTCTACTGAAAAAAATATTACTCGATTTTCGATTCGACACTTGGTAATTGAGATATAGAGGTCATCCAAAAATGCCAATTTTCCAAAAACGCTCTGTAGCTCGGTAGTCGAAAAAGATAGACGATCACGATTTGCCTCATTGTTTGTTTCTCGAAAATCGAGTACAGGACTATATTGATTTTTGTATATCTGCCATAGTTTTGGAGAAAACCCCCAAATTCCATCTAATTCAGTCCACCTTGCACGGGTCCTTTGTTCTGAGAAAGAATAATATCGATGCGAGAAAAATCAAGTGTACCTGTTACTCTCTCTCTGGTCGCAGGAAAATCACTGAAAATATCATAAATTCTTCTTTTACATGTTGTTTGTGTGGCGAAACTGCGAGCAAACGCCCTACTCTACGTGATATTTTTTTATTAATAAATCAATTTCATATAAATTGGTTTTACTAAATCACGTCGATTTCCTGTGGCGTGGAGAATGTGCCATACTTACTAACTAAGCGTCTTGCTCTCCTTTCAAGATTAATAATAATCTTTGTTTTGTGTTCCAACAATAACTGTTGTGCAAATGATCGCTAACAACTTCTCGCGTATACAATTACTAGTATATAGCATTGTTTGTTTTATATGTTTGTATTTACTCAATTGTACACTTGAAGGAAATAAACAAATATGCCTTTGTTATTTCATTCTGGAAACTTCGATACTGAATGGCCCCAGCTTAAAACCGGGTCATGTTTTAAGGCAAATTAGCGGCTCCATAAAAACGTGTTAAACATGGGACTCAGACATGTAAAAACAATAAAAATTACGTTTCAGTTTAGAACCTTACTTACTTCCATTAATTGGTTTTATTTCAACATTTCGTTCTTTCACAATAAACCAATCGTTGAGTACTTTTGTAGATAGGTATATCTATAGGAACAAACAGCAATTTATTATTTGTATTAACTTGAGAACTCTAAGAACTTGGCGGATTTACATTCTGTGAATATATTGCTTTGCCTTCTTAGATTTATAGAAATGTTAATTACCGGTTAAAAAAAATATTTAGATCAAATAATACTACCTGCCTTGCAGTCTGGATTTCAAAGTAAATACAAGTAAAATTGAAAATAAAAAAATCGGCAGCTTTTGGAAGCGGCTGGAACCTCCCCCCCCCCGATTATAAACTGTAAGTAATCATAAAATAAACAACTTGTTGTGCCAAAGCGGCACTAAACGTAATCCGATTTCAACCAAAATAGTGTAGCTGCGTGACTCCCCAAAGATATATTTAGCGAGCAACCTATCAATGAGGTAGAACAAAAGAAACTATATATGAAAATGTAGGTCATAACTTATCACATCAGGAAATGCATGTTATCCAATCTATAAGTTGGTATAAGGGGTAGTTACAGCCCAGAAAGTAATTTTTTTAAAAACATGTGTTTTTACTTACCATTTTTACTGTAATTCGATAAAAATTCATGACAGAGGATATTTCTTTATGCCAAAATGTTCACAATGATTTGCTGAATTCGTCCATATATACCAACTATATAAAAATCGCAAAACTAATCATTCACGGTAAATCAAAGGGGGAGTAACAGTGTGTGTGCTACGGTAAGTCTAAACTTCTATTGGCCATAACTTTTGATTTCACGCTTACCAAAATCCTGATACATACATAGAAAACTTCGTTATTCTCTTAGCTTTAATTTAAGTACAAATACATGGAGCTACGTATTTCATTTTGTGATAATAATAGTATAAATTATATCGCAATGTCACGAATTTCTGCGCACCAAAGCTAAGTCGGTCTTATGAATGCATGGCCATGCGCGCTCGAAAAATCGACCTTATTGCTGATTTGCAAAGGGCATGGAAGGGAAATTATGCCGTTAACTCATGTTATAGGGTTTTGAGCTGTAATAATGAACAATTAAAATTAAGTTTGTATAGTAAAATGTTTATCTCATGACTTTTTAAACATATAAACACTTTTACTTAATAATAAATTGACAGTTACAAAATAAATAAAAAGTTATTGTAGGAAACAAAACTTAAAAGCGATTTTACATGTTTAGGATTAATCCGTACATATAAGTCTATACAGCAAAAGCTGTATAGACAGATTTTATGAACAAAAATAGCATTGCTTTAATTTGTTCATTCAAAATGAAAATGTTTATTTCTAATAAAACTTATCAAACAGTCAAATGACAAGGAAAACCATGACTAAACCTCATTTCATGCAATATACACATGTATAAAAGAACAGAGGTGTCAACAAATATCAGGCTACAAGCATGAGCGTCCACAAAAATATTTTCAGGGGGAGCATAAAACTAAAGTGAAAAAACTAAATAAAAATAAAACTAAAGTAAACAATAAGACATCTACTAAAATTACTAGTTCGTATGAGGTACCACAGACCGCAGGGCAGTGTGCTAGGGTCTCTTTTATTCATTATATACGTGAATGATATAAATCATGTCCTAAGAAGTTCATATATAAGCCTTTTTAAGGATGAGGAATATATGTATCTGAAAAAAATCAAATTGAAATCACAGATATAATGAATAAAGAGCTTTGTATGTTATATATATGGTTATGTACAAAAAAAATTGAAACTCTATAGTGACAAAACTAAATGTATGGTTCTTGGAGCTAATTGCCGAAAATATTTAAATGATCAACTGTTTCTGTACATTAATAATGCGAAAGTTGAATTTGTAAGTTAAATTAAATATTTAGGAATTATTTTAGATCGATAGTTGACGTTTTCAAAATATATTGATTATCTATGTAAGAACATTGGCAAAACCAACCAATTGGGTTGGATTTCAGTGGAACAAAGTATTGAAACAACTTTAATATATAAAATCGAGAAAAATCTAATACCTACCCACCTTAAACCCTTCTTAGTTAAAAGATCGAAACAATTATTTAGTAAGGTCTGCTGAAAACTGCAAAATGAATAATAACAATAATAATGAAAAATATCATTCTTAAAAAAATCAACTCTTAGCGATGGCCTATTCAATGCTTTGCCCACGGAAATCAAATATTTAGTAATTTAAAATTGTTTACTAAAATGTTACTAAATTATATATAGACGACAGAGCACAAAATAATAAATGACTATGTACAAATATATGTTACTTTATTCTGTTCTATTCTAAATACATATTCACCTACGACATATAAAATACGACATATAAAATATATACCAATTCGTAATAATGTACGGATTGGTATTTGCTTGTCACTGCCCACCATACATGCTTTAACTGGATATAACACGACTAGTGCTTTATACGGGATTGGAAAAAAAAATTGCATATACCTTTTTCAAACAAAATAAGAGCACGCTTGAACTTGATAAAGCGACAGCCTTTATAAACGATGCCGTCAAAATTGCTCGTAGATATGTTCCGTTGCTATACAAATCAAAAACTTGTAAAGATGTAGATGATTTAAGGTACAATCTTCTTCAAAATTCGACCATTGCTAATTTTCCACCAATTGAGGATTCCTTTATACATCACGTAAGACGTTTCTTGTTACAAGCAAAAATTTGGTGTAATAGTCATGACTCATCGTATAGGGCAAATCCTGTTGGAATGGGATGGTCCTTTGATGGAAATTATATTTTACCAGTGATGTCTATTTGGAAACAGCGCATAAGGAAGTACGCGAACTTACCTATATTATAAGGACAAGGATGCATGTGATATTTTAAAATGTGAGTGTTTTAAGGTTGGTTTAAAATGTAGTGATATATGCAAATGTCCCTTATTTTGGAACAATATGGAATTGGAGGTTTTATACGCATCTAGCAGCGAAGATGAATTTTAAACTGTATGTTACATCTGTAGACATGGTTACACAGAGCAAATCTAGTTATTTGCGATACTGTTAAATTTTTCAGCAGATAAGGATATATTTTACTCTAATGTCGTAGGTGAATATACATATTTGCTCCCCTTAAGAATATTTTTGTGGACGCTCATGCTTGCAACCTAATATTTGTTGACACTTTTTGTTTTTTTTATGTATGTGTATATTGCAAAAGATTTAGTGATGGTTTTCCTTGTCATGTGACTGTTTGACATTATTTCACATTAAAATATTATTCAACTTGAATGGACAATAATGGCTGTCTGTACAACTTTCGCTGTTTAATGCTTTTACTATTCGAGAATTTTCATTACCCACTATATATACGAAATAATAATTCTAACAATGTAAACTCGCTTTTAAGTTTTGTTCCATATACATACAATAACTTGTACTTTTAACAAGAACTTTTTGTTTAGTTTGTAACTGTCAATTTATTAATAAAAGTGTATATATGTTTAAAAATCATGAGATAAAATATTTTACTTCACATACTTCATTTTAATTGTTCATTATTACAGCTCAAAACCTTATAACATGAGTTAACGGCATATTTTCCGTTCCATGCCCTTATGCAAATCAGCAATAAGGTCGATTTTTCGAGCGCGCATGGCCACGCATTCATAAGACTGACTTAGCTTTGGTACGCAGAAATTCGTGACATTGGGTTACAATTTATACTATTATTATCACAAAATGAATACGTAGCTCTATGTATTTGTACTTAATTTAAAGCTAAGAGAATAACAAAGTTTTTTATGTATGTATCAGAATTTTGGTAAGCGTGAAATCAAAAGTTATGGCCAATAGAAGTTTGGACTTACCGTGGCACGCACACTGTTATTCCCCCTTTGATTTACCGTGAATGATTAGTTTTGCGATTTTTAAATAGTTGGTATGTATGGACGAATTCAGCAAATAATTGTGAACATTTTGGCATAAAAAAAATATCCTCTATCATGTAGTTTCATCGAATTAGAGTAAAAATGGTGAGTAAAAACACATGTTTTTAAAAAAATCACTTTTTGGGCTGCAACTACCCCTTATACCAACTTATAGATTGGATAACATGCATCTTGTGATGTAATAAGTTATTACTAATATTTTGATATATAGTTTGCTTTGTTCTACTCCATTGATAGGTTGATGATACAATTTGAATGGGCGGCCGCTGCATTAAAACCTTTTCAGATCTTCTGGAGCATTAAAGAAACCCAAAGTTTCATCCAAATCCGTTTAGCAGTTTCGCCGCTATCGTGCTAACACACATACACACACACACACAGAGACATTTTTCAAAAATTACTTTTTTGTGTTCCTGGGACCTCAAAACGTAAAGATTTGATGTTATCTCAATTTTCGATTTTGGACCAATTTTAGTAACCTCCCACAATTTTGTGGGGAGGTTAAAAAAAATCGTAACATTTCTGATAATCATCTCGTAATGTACTTTTTCTTCAATCGTCCCAAAAGTAGGTACTTTCGGTACGATTTTTGGTACCGAAAGTAGCGTGTTCTAGTACTAGCCCCGAAAGTAGCTATTACGGGTACTACTTAGTATTGTAAAGTGACAGATCATCTAAACGTCAATGTCAATTTGCAGGTTATATTTTACTATGAATCACATTAATCACATTCGTACTCGACGCTAAACAGTCGTGTTGCTAAGGTAACAAAATAATATTTATAAATAGTCAAAGTATATCAATTTTTGGTTTCATTAGAGAGACGATTGAAGAAAAAATATTGTATGTAACACGCCCCGAAAGTGCTTTGACTGGATTCACAAGCTTCTAGGCCTCGCCTACGGCTCGTCCTGGAATTTGCTTACTCGTCCAGTAAAAGACCAGTTTCGAAACTTGTTACGTCAATAACTATTGTACTCTCATATAAAGAAATCCACATTGATATTGGTTGCCAACAAAACAACACTACAAATAAAAAGTGTGCTGTGGAAACAAAAAGAAGGACGCGTTGCCGAAATGAAGGATGCGTTGCCAAAATAAATGTTTTGAATCTAGTTTTATTCACTTTCCACGGCATTCTTGATAAGGGTATATTCTCATGCGCCGAAGAACTTGTGTATCTGAGTTAACATCAGACCGATTTTCGATTTGTTATCAATGGATTTGTCATAAAAATTGCAACAACATTGCAAATGAAAAGTGTGCTGTGGAAACAGGAAGGAGTTTGACAAATAATAAGATTCGTGTATACTGTTAACTTTACTTAAGTGCTTACATATTACTCTTTATCGTCAAATTATTTTATTCATTTCCACGACATACTTGATAAGGGTATTTTCTCGATTTTCTAATTCACAGACACACACAAAAATGTTTTTCCAGAGATCAAAATACTATACCGGGTGTAACAGTATCATGGAACACACCCTTTTCTTCTTTAGTTTTGAAGATAATTGATTGGAATTTGGGATATCCTATATACATAATAAGCGGCACTTTTTGACATACACATGATTTTTTTTTTCACTTCCGGTTTTGCCGGAAGTGACACTAACTTTCGATTTTTAAACGGAACACCCTGTATATTATTGCATTTTTGAATTCTGTATAATTTTCTGAATCCAACGATACCAAATAAGTGACATTTCAAACGTGAATATTTTTTATAATATAATTTTTGGTTTTCTATTTAAGTGTGCCATGATGGTTCCGATTTATTCTAAATGGCCCGTGTAATGCTAGAAAAATCGAAATCCCGTCAAAAATACCAAATTACATGATTTATGAGTAAATAAAGTTCATCAAAATGGTTTTTGGGGCACAACTCAATTTTTTCAAATGGAGCCATATTGGTACCGTTGGTACTATTAATAAGGAATTTATTCATATGTCGTGTTGTATTAAAATGTGCGATAAATACAAACAAAATTACAGTTAAAAGAAAATACAATTTTGTTCTAATTAAATGTTAAGAAGTAACTAAGGTGGCTTTGAAAACAATGAGATATTTAGCTTGTCAAACATTTGTTGGTTTACCGGTGTTTTTATTGTTTAAAATTCTTGTTTAAAATGACTTCCACATCCAGTGGAAGTATAGTAACGACAAAACAATTTTTAAAAATTTTCATTGTTCAAATAGGCTTAGAATGTCACGAAACGTCGAGATTTTAAATTTGAGCGAAAAAAATTTTCTGTCTGTCGGTCTGTCTGTCGGTCTGTCTGTCGGTCTGTCTGTCTGTCGGTCTGTCTGTCGGTCTGTCTGTCGGTCTGTCTGTCGGTCTGTCTGTCGGTCTGTCTGTAACTTTTTTTGTGCGCACGTTTACTCTGGAACCGTTTGAGATATTGACTTGAAATTTGGTACACATATGTAGTTTAACGAGATCTAGAACTAGATTCTATTTTCATCTTGTTCCGTCGAAGGGTTGGGGGTAAATTGGGGTAAATTTGGGGTAAATAGGTAAATCAAGCAGGTAAGAGTCTATAAAATTGGTATTTAGTATATACAAGAGAAGTTAAGGTCTCAAAAAAAATTTTGGCATTAGCCACCCCCATTACCACCCCCACCCCATTATTAAAGGGGATGAAAAAACATTGTGATTTAGTGTGTGTACAAGAACCAGAAACCTCAAAATATTTTTTTACTTCATCCACCCCCACTACCACCCCCTATAACCACCCCCACCCCGCTACCCATGTCGGGTATCGTTTTATAGGTTTTTGGGGTAGAGGATTTCAAATATTATATTATTAAAGTTCCATGAACAATTATTTCCACATACAAAATTTTTTCGTTGTGAGTGATTGGATAAAAAATCTGGATGTGGAAGTAGTGATTCCTTGGGCAGCGGTTTTCTTGTTAATTGTGTTCAAAATGCTGCTTTATACAAGAGATGAAAAAGTGGACATGTTAATTATTTATGGGGAACAATATCCTGATAGACAATGAGAGAAATTAATTTAAACGCCTTGAAAATCAATTCCGAGGAGAACCCAACAATGATCCCGAAGAAAATTTCATTCTTGACGAAGGAACGGAAAAATGTTTTGGCTCGAATAGAAGTTGATAAGACTATTTCTTTAAGGCAAATTGGGGATTATTTAACCGACAAAATACAAAATATTGGTCACAAGAAAATCAACATTTATTTCAAGTACGGTTCGATTTCAATGTTTAGCTTGGAATAATCGGTAGTAGAATCAGTGGTCCAATAATATTTGACCCCTGACTGGTGCCAGATACTTGAGATTCCTGCAAAATGAGATTGAGGACATTTTAGATGAGTTACCTTAAGTATTTTCAATATATTTTTTGTCTTTAAAACGCTAAGAATCCTATCATGTAATTCAATACTTCGTCAGTATTAGCTAGAAGAGTAGTTGTTTTGATTGGTTCTCCAATAATGAGTGTTTTAAAGTATTTACCTAACTTGTATATTAGCGTGCCCAGATTAGGGCAACAATATACAGAAAGTAGGTATTTTCATAATAAATAAAAAAGTGTGTATGTTGTGATTTGCATAATACCTAAATAATATTCTCTAATCATGATAAAAGCAAATAAATAAAAATTAATTAATTGTAAAAACTAAATCAAGAATAGGCTTATAAATAATGAATGAATGTTTCTACACTCTACTGATGAGAACTAACGAGTTCGAAAAAACTTGTACAACTTTTCTAGAGTTGAAATAGAATGTAAGGTTCAATAATTCCTGTGAATGGCTGAATTTCAATAAATAATTTAAATATTTTCAATATATTTTTTTTGCCTTACAATGCCAGGAATCCTATCATGTAATTCAATACTTCGTCGGTATTAGCTAGGAGAGTAGTTGTTTTGATTGGTTTTCCAATAATGAGTGTTTTAAAGTGTTTTCCTAAGTAGTATATTAGCGTGACCCGATTGAGGTACCAATATTCAGAAAGTAGATAATTTCATATTAAATGAAAAAGAAGTGTGAATGACTAAATGTAAATAAATGTTTTAAGTATTTTCAATATATTTTTTGTCTTTAAAACGCTAAGAATCCTATCATGTAATTCAATACTTCGTCAGTATTAGCTAGAAGAGTAGTTGTTTTGATTGGTTCTCCAATAATGAGTGTTTTAAAGTATTTACTTTACTAGTATATTAGCGTGCCCAGATTAGGGCAACAATATACAGAAAGTAGGTATTTTCATAATAAATAAAAAAGTGTGTATGTTGTGATTTGCATAATACCTAAATAATATTCTCTTATCTTACCTTTAGATTTAGGGCAGGGAATGTATTTCCAATAAGATGGCGCTCCTCCCCATAATTCAAGGATAATAATTGATTACCTTCAACGGAGATTCGAAGAAAACGTAATTTCGACGAATGGTCTGTGAGGTGGCCTCCAAGGTCACCTGATTTAACACCTCTTGATTCCTTTGTTTGGGTCATTTAAAAAGTATTGTCTACGCAACCGCCGTTACAACCCGTGAAGACCTGGAGCTACGAGTAAAACGCGCAATTAATAGCTTAACGGCCCAGCAATTGGCGAACGTTCTTCGAGAAACAGCTATGCGAGTTCAAAAGTACATTGACGTTATTGGATAGCATTTTGAACAATTGTAATGCTTTGTGTTCATTTTACTTCCACATCCAGTGGAAGTATAGTAACGACAAAAAATTTTTAAAAAAATTTTATTGTTCAAATGGGCTTAGAATGTCATGAAACGTCGAGATTTTAAGTTTGAGCGAAAAAAAATTTCTGTCTGTCTGTCGATCTGTCTGTCGGTATGTCTGTCGGCCTGTAACTTTTTTTGTGCGCACGTTTACTCTGGAACCGTTTGAGATATTGACTTGAAATTTGGTACACATATGTACTTAACGAGATCTAGAACTAGATTATATTTTCATCTTGTTCCGTTGGGGGGTAAATTGGGGTAAATTTGGGGTAAATAGGTAAATGAAGCAGGTAAGAGTTCATAAAATTGGTATTTAGTATATACAAAAAAAATTTTGGCATTAGCCACCCCCATTACCACCCCCACCCCATTATTAAAGGGGATGAAAAAAAATTGTGATTTAGTGTGTGTGCAAGAACCAGAAACCTTAAAATATTTTTTTACTTTATCCACCCCCACTACCACCTCCTATTACCACCCCCACCCCACTACCGATGTGGGGTATCGTTTTGTGGGTTTCTGAGGATTTCAAATATTATATTATTAAAGTTCCACAAACAATTATTTTCACATACAAAATTTTTTCGTTGTGAGTGACTTGGATAGAAAACCTGGATGTGGAAGTAGTGATTCCTTGGGCAGCGGTTTTTTATATTCCAAAGCCACCTTATGTATAACAAGATAATTAGAACAACATTGTATTTTCTTATTTTCTTTTAGCTGTAATTTTGTTTGTATTTATCGCACATTTTAATACGACATATGAATACATTCCTTATTAATAGTACTAATAAATGGTACCACGGTACCAATATGATTCCATAATTGAGTTTTGCCCCAAAAACCATTTTGATGCACTTTATTTGCTCATAAATCACGTAATTTAGTATTTTTGAGGGGATTTTGATTTTTCTAGCATTACACGGGTCATTTAGAATAAATCGGAACCGTCATGGCACACTTAAATGGAAAACTAAGATTAGTGGTTGATGGTCTGTGTTTTAATGCTGGTAACGGTTATCGGGTATAGACCAAAACAATGTTCAAAACACTTATTTAAGTAGTCGACGTTTCGTCAAAATTTATTGACATCCTCAGGACTATTTAGGTGAGTTTTCCTTTGTTATATTAAATTTAAAAAATAGAAGAAAACACATTGATATCAACAAATACAACTCTTTATATACAGAGTATATACTAAATTACTCATACGTTAAAGAGTTGTTGTATATGTTGATATCAATGTGTTCTGTTCTATTTTTTAAATTTTATATAACACAGGAAAACTCACCTAAATAGTCCTGAGGATGTCAATAAATTTTGACTACTTAAAACAGTGTTTTCCTAACACCGTTTTGGTCTATACCTGTTAACCGTTACCAGCACTAAGAATTATTATAAAAAATATTGGCGTTTGAAATGTCACTTATTTGGTATCGTTGGATTCAGAAAATTATACAGAATTCAAAAATGCAATAATATACAGGGTGTTCCATTTAAAAATCGAAAGTTAGTAGTGAAAAAAAATCACTTGTATGCCAAAAAGTGCCGTTTTTTTCAATAAATTTTCTTCAAAACTAAAGGAGAAAAGGTACATGATTCTGTTACACCCGATACTATTCCCATGTATTTTGAAATAAAAAGAACATTTTTTTTCAAATTAATCAGCGATTTTTAATTTCATTTTAAAATCCTAATTTTTGTCAACACTGTCTAGATTTGTCTGAGAAAAAAGAGGGAGCCCCACAGTTTTTAGTGAAATCCGAACCGCTTTAAATCAATGAATAATTGTAATTTTGACGTTTTTATTATTTTTCAGACTTGGGCAGTACAGCAAGCAGTGGTCGAAGAAGTGGCGTCTATAGTAACATCTATGGAGAAAAATATGGACGGCAAGGCTCGGTTATAGCTAGTGAAAAGGCATCTATTGCGTCTGGTAGTCTTGTTAGTGGAGGATTGCCTACACAAGAAGGTAACGATGGTACTCATCTAACGCCTCAACAGCTCGGAGTCATGGGTGAGTTATATTATTTTATTATTATCATAAATATTAATTTTGTCCGCTTCCGACTTAAAAAAAAGCTGTTTACAAATTAGCGTTAATCCAGAAGGTTTACAGGAAAGTCCTTGGGCGACGTTTCCTATCACTCATTTTTATTTTGGGAAACTGCGTAAACACTACAGATAATTTAATAAACTGGATGAGTCTTTGATATGGTAAATTAGAACTTTTCGTGCCGTAAAAAATAATGAAAGTACCTTGAAATTTTTTTTTGTGACAAAAAAGTGAGACATCCTCCTGCCTTATCTTGTACAACAATACAAGTTTATTAAGTTTTTGCAATAATTTAGAAAAAATGTTAATCAACAACGAGGATAGAATTAGTCCATGCCAAAGTTGCAAAAACCCCAGAAGTGCAGAGGTAGCGACCAAACTCGTTTTCGAGGACGGCCAATGCGATGGTGACAGTCGCGCGGTCCCTACCTCCCTCGAACTACCCCTAAACGCAAAATACTACCTCTTTTTTCTTCTTCTTTTTTCGATTTTTCGTTGTCAGGCATGTGAGGACTTGTTGGATCGGTTTTTTTTTTTTTGAGGAAACTCAATACATATATCCTGTGCAAAATTTCGCAACCAGACATCCTAACAACCATCTTCCACAATAGCGAACCAGGAAAAGAACATCCAAACGTGCTGAAAATTGTTTTCCTCACGTTTTCAAGGGCGGAGAACACGATGCTGATATTATTTAGCCCCGTACCCCTAACCAACTACCCCCCAAATGCATAAAACCAGCCCCATTTCCCATCTTTCGTTATCAGGCATGAGAAGACTTGTTGAATCGGTTTTTTTTTGAAGAAACTCAATATGTCGTGTAATTTTAACGACCTCAGGGGGGGATTGAAACCACCCCCTCCCTGAATCCTGAAATGTCCCTCAAAGAGAAGAAGGTATGTCCTGAGAACACGATAGTTGCATCAGTTTCTCTCTTATTCCTCAAAAACTACCCTTGCATGCCCAAATCATCGGTTTTTCTTATAGTGAGATCACAAGCGCTCATTGGATCAGGTTCTCTAGGGAGAGAATTTTTTTTATTGCAGCTTAAAAGAAGTTTGATAGACGGGCTAAGCTCATGTATACCGGGTGATTCAGTTTGGTATTCGCGCCCCTGAATCTTTTTATTTCAACAGAAAACTACAATAAACCATATATATTTGTCCATAAGGAAAATTTCGAGAAAATTAATAAAATACTAAAAAACTTCATTTAAAAGTTTTGTTTCTGATTCAACAGAGTTAACCATGGAACAACTGAATTTTGACATTGTTAGTAATAGTTAAAAATACTGTTATTTGTGACTGTGTTATTCGTTTTTGTTTTATGTTATACTTCTAAATAGATTTACACAATGGTATCTTACACTAATGAAGAAAAATTGGACATGATATTAATTTATGGGAGTGCGGAAAAAATAGTAAAGCAGCCAAACGTTTATATCAAGATCGCTTTCGACATAGACAAGAAATATGGGTGAAAGTGGAAGTTTTGAGGAAAAAAGAAACGTTTTTAAACACCGTTAGATTTCTTCCTTTGGTTCTATCTAAATGAAAAAGTTAACTTTACACCTCTAAATGACGTCGAAGATCTTAAAACTAGAATACGAATTGAATGCCGCAGATTAAATGTTGAAATTCATTCTTCGACATAAGGAACATTTCGAGAAAATTAATAAAATGTGATAAATAACAATTACCAATAAAAAACTACCAATACTTGAAAACTAACTAACAATTAAGAAAATAAAAACATTATTTATTGCTTCATATATTCAAAGAGTCCTCCGTTCGCTTCTAAACATAATTGTCCTGTGTTTATCACGCCTTGGATACATACATATTAAAGAATTTTAACATTCAATCTGCGGCATTAAATTCGTATTCTATTTTTAAGATCTTCGACATCATTTAGAGATGTAAAGTACACTCTTTCTTTTAGATATGGCCAAAGGAAAAAATCTAACGGTGTGAGAACCGGTGATCTGGCACACCACTTAACTCCCTCACTACGATTTCCGATCCATCTACCTGAATAAGCTGCATTTAAGTAATTTGTTACAATTATAGCATTATGTGGCGGTGCCCCATCTTGTTGTAATATCATGCCTAATATGTAATGGAACGTCTTCTATGAAATTTAACAACTCTTCTCTTAAAAACTGTAGATATCTTTCTCTAGTAAGCATGCCTTCGTAAAACTTTGGTCCTATAATTTGTCTGTTGAGAATTCCACACCATACATTAATTCCCCAGATATTTTGGAAATTAGTTTCCCGAAGCCAGTGAGGATTATCCTGCGACCATGCGACCAACAATGGCAGTTATGTCTATTGACTATTCCATTATTCTGGAAACGGGATTCATTGACCACATGATGCGATCTAATAGTCATTTCTTGAGTAACTGCCAGCCACGCTACAAAATTTAGACGTCTCTCGTAATCTCAGAAAGCAAGCCCTGATGTAAATGTATTTTATATGGTCACAGTTTATTGTCCCTCAGAATTTTTTGAATTGAAGAATATGAAATATCAGTTTCTGTCGCTAACTGACGAATAGAAATATGCGGGTCTACGAAAACACGGGCTAAAACTGCAACTGTATGTTCCTCATCTCGTGCGGTTCTGGGTTTAAAAACGTTTCTTTCTTTCTCAAAACTTCCACTTTCGCTCATATTTCTTGCCAATTTTGCAAACATTTTGTCTGATGGTACCGGCCTATTTCGAAAGCGATCTTGATATAAACGTTTGGATGCTTTACTGTTTTTTCCGCACTCTCCATAAATTAATACCATGTCCAATTTTTCTTCATTAGTGTAAGATACCATTGTGTAAATCTACTAATTATAACATAAAACAAAAACGAATAACACAGTCACAAATAACAGTATTTTTAATTTGACATAACTAACAATGTCAAAATTCAATTGTTTCCATGGCTGAATCAGAAACAAAACCTTTAAATTAAATTTTTTCGTATTTTATTGATTTTCTCGAAATTTTCCTTATGGAAGTGTATACTTTCTTCACATGGTTGAAGGCGGAAAGAGAAGCTCTACAAAAATCGGCAAAAAAATATATAGCATACCATTTGAAAAAAAAAAGTTGTCTATCGTTATTTTGGCATATGTGTTCAAAGAGATGATTTAAGCACGTCATTCGATAGAGATTGACAAACGATTTACAAATATATATGGTTTATTGCAGTTTTCTGTTGAAATAAAAAAGATACAGGGGCGCGAATACCAAACTGAATCACCCGGTATATAGTCGTGCATGTGCATAGTCCAATTTTTTATTATATATTTATTTTCACATTTTGTACATGATTTTTATTCTTATTCTAGACATGCGTCATATATTTTTATTATAAATTTTAACTTATTCTTCGGCGTTTACAAATTAAATCATATTGTTCTGGCCAATCGGAATGGACATTAAACTCTTCAATGAGACTTGCTTCCATCTTGGTACATTCATCATCATCGTCACTATCGTCAGTCTCATCATCACTAACATTATTATTCTCTATTAAAATTTCCGGGATCAGCTTCTGAATATCATCAATAGTGCCATCCTCATCTTCTGATAGATCTGGATTTTCAGCTTGAAAACGTGCAGAAAACAATTTCTAGCACGTTTGAGTGTTTTTTTTCCATGTTATTGGTATTTTTTCCATGGTATTGAGGGAGGGAGTGGTTTCAACCCCCTAGGGTCGTTAGAATGTCTGGTTGCTAAATTTTACAGGACATATTGAGTTTCCTCAAGAAAAACCCGATCCAACAAGTCCTCGCATTCCTGAAAACGAAAAATGCATTTAGAGGTAGTTGGTTCAGGGTAGGAGGCTAAATAATATCAGCATCATGCTCCCCGCCCTTGAAAACGCGTATAAAACAATTTTCAGCACGTTTGGATGTTTTTTGCATGTTTCGGTATTGAGGGAGGGGGTGGTTTCAACCCCCGTGGGTCGTTAAGATGTCTGGTTGCGAAAGTTTACAGGACATATTGAGTTTCCTCAAAAAAAAACCGATCCAACAAGTCCCAGCATGCCTGATAACGAAAAATCGAAAAAGGGGGTGGTTTTTTGTGTTGAGAGGTAGTTCGAGGGGGGTAGAGACCGCGCGACTATCACCATCGTGTTGGCCGCCCGCAAAAACAGGGGGGTAGTCATGTTTGGTCGCTACTCCTTTTTGGTTTGGGTTTTACACTTTTTTTGCAAGTTTCGTATGGACTAAATAGAAAAACCGCACAAATAGGAGTGTATTACTTGAATTATAAGACTGTGATGCCTACTCTTACATATTGGTATATATTGGTCAGGCAGGCCGAAATATTAAAAAGTGACTTCGGCAGCATAAAAAGTTCATGTGAACCGCGTATACATTCAACTAACGTAATTGTGCTAATATCTAGCTGAATTGCCTTATACTTATTTTATAGTGGAGGAAAAATGTTCTTTTATGTTTTATTAAAATGCTATTGTGAACTAATTAGGTCTCTGTGACAATTTGCTGATCTAGAAACACTGTAAGAATGTTCTTACAACATAATTATAACATTATTTTATAAAGGCTCTGTTATCCCCTTGTAAATGTTCTCGATATATCTTTTATAAAGTTTCAAGTAATTATGCGAACCTTTTTATTTTATAACGATTACATAAATGTTGGTTTCAGAGCCATTATAAAACTTGTGGGTTGCTCCTTTAATGTAGTATTACCAAGTGATATAAACGTTCTTACAACTAATTATACAGCGGTTATACAGAAACTTTATTAAGGTGTTTTAACGAAACCCAATGATTACATTACTTTATTATATAAAGAACTTTTATATAACCAAAAGTTTGCCGTTGCAGCATTTCACCTGCAATAGTTGTATTTATAAAACTGTGCAAGTGGGGGAAAGAATTACTGTTCTTATTATAACATTAACATGTGAAATACGTCAGTCGATATACAGTTTACGATACAATCAGAATGATGTTTACATGGAAAAAATAAAGCTTTCGTGGTAAAGTGAAAGTCAGTCACATAATTTCAACTGAAATAAATATACATGAAATATTTTGAAACCACTTGACTGTTTAGTGGAAATATTGAAATTCACCTGCTTTCACTACACTAGACAGCTATATGATACGTATACGTAGCTATTGTATGACTTTGTAATGGCTGCGCAATGCACTGAATTGCTCTATAAGAGAACCCACTGTACTACTATGCGAGCTTCGTGGTTATATAATGGTTGCGTAAGAAGCTAAATTGTTCTCTAAATTAAATCGCAGCCTGTCTCATAAACTAAAGGTGCTTGCAGTTGTAGAGTTACTGTATAACGAACTGCATTGTTTTATAGCAAAACCCGAGGCAGTCTTTGTACAGTAAAAAAGAATATTTAGCTATGTAATAACTGTATAGCGAGTTGAATTGTTCTGTATGATAATCCGCAGTACTTTTTACGCTACATGAAAACTTTGGTACTATATAATGGTTACATAACGAGTTAAAAAGTTCTTTAAAATAATCTGTCACAGTACTTATATAACAAAAAATTGAAATGTGTATAATTACCGTCAATTGAACCGAATTGTTTTTTAAGACACTTCACAACAGTCTCTATGCAACTAAAATAGCTTCGTAACAGCTGTTATAAAACAAACAGTATTGTAAAAGTTGTTTTATTGAACCTGAAATTGTATTACTTCAGACGCCATATTTTTTAGATGTGGAATCCATATTGAAAAAAATTCATATGAGAAAATTAAATGTTCCCTTTGCACACATTAAAATATTCCACGTGCTCTTGATTACGTATTATGTTTTAAATAATTAATTTATGGAAATTAACAAGTTTTAGTTACAAATGAGTTATTTTGAAGAGCAATCTTTTCCATAAATCTTGATCAGTCACTTAATTTGAAGAATTTCGGCGGTGCATTGTTAATTCATGGAATATTGTATTACATATATCAAGAGTAAAATTTCAATCAAAGTTAATTTTGGCTTTAGTAACCTCATAAAATTGAAATTTCAATGTACATGTATTTAGTCACAAAACGAAGTCAAAACAATGATTGAATGTTTCCATATTTTATATATTCATAGATACTACTACAAAACGAGAATACTTTTTAAACTATTCAACCAAGAATAGTTATACAATAATCAATGCATCGACAATGAAAACCTGCAACAGAATTTCTAATTTGGGAACCTCTATAGAATAGTTTTTTAAGAGCTTCTTAAGATATTTTATAGATTCTGTAAGAATAATACTAAGGGGGCTAAATAGTTATGTATAATTATTGTTTTTGTGACCTTTAAACGATAAAAAGGTTTTATAAATTTGTACCTATTGTGGGTATATAGTGGTTGCATAGATGCTGAGAGAACGTTATCAGGCCTTACTTATAAAGCTTTTATTCTTATACAATGGTAATATAGATGTTCTCATAGCTATTATAAATTACTTCCACGTCCAGTGGAAGTACAGTAACGACAAAAAAAATTTTTTTTTAAATTTTTATTGTCCAAATAGGCTTAAAATGTCATGAAACGTCGAGATTTTAAGTTTGAGCGAAAAAAAAATTGTCTGTCTGTCTGTCGGTCTGTCTGTCGGTCTGTCTGTAACTTTTTTTTTGTGCGCACGTTTACTCTGGAACCGTTTAAGATATTGACTTGAAATTTGGTACACGTATGTACTTTAACGAGTTCTAGAACTAGATTATATTTTTATCTTGTTCCGTCGAAGGGTTGGGGGGTAAATTGGGGTAAATTTGGGGTAAATGGGTAAATTAAGCAGGTAAGAGTCCAAGAAATTGGTATATAGTATATACAAGAGAAGCTAAGGTCTCAAAAAAATTTTTGGCATTAGCCACCCCCATTACCACCCCCACCTCCTTATTAAAGGGGATGAAAAAAAATTGTGATTTAGTGTATGTACAGGAACCAGAAACCTCAAAATATTTTTTTACTTCATCCACCCCCCACTACCATCCCCCTATCACCACCCCCACCCCACTACCGATGTGGGGTATCGTTTTATGGGTTTTTGGGGTAGAGGATTTCAAATACTATATTATTAAAGTTCCATAAACAATTATTTTCACATACAAAGTTTTTTCGTTGTGAGTGACTTGGATAGAGAATCTGGATGTGGAAGTAGTGATTCCTTGGGCAGCGGTTTTAATTAGTGTGAGTTGGACAGTGTTATTCAAAAGTATGGACCCGGCCATTTGTCTCAGTAAATATTCATGTTATCCAAAAAATGCAGCTTCTTACGCAGTAATTTTTTTAATAATAACAAAGTTATAACGTCATCGGCATTTTTTTAAATGTGGTGTTTGGTATTTTTGGAAATTAGTCTTTTTCTGTTTACTGTGACATAATAATTTTTTCGTAAGTATACTCTAATTCCATTGTTTTGTAGATCGTAACAAGTATTAATTATTTTAACTTTTTTGGAAGTAAATCCAGACAAGCCTTATTTGCTATATCTTCTATATACGACATTATTTTCAAAAATGTTCAGGGGCCGTATTTTCGAGCTTGATCGAGGCGATGTGCACGAAAATGTGAGATTATCGCATGAAAATATACGTTTCGTATTTTCGAGCATTATGAACTCGGATGCGAACCTGATTTCGGGCGCGATGCAACGGATGGGGGTTTAGTACACGATAAAGCGATTTGGTGTACGAATGTAGGCAAAGTGATCATTTTGGTTTGTTTTATTTCGTATAACATAATCTCAATATATCCGGTTTAGGTTTTTGCTGTGGTTTGTTTATTATTTAGGGACTTTAAAGTAGACTTATTTGAGGTAAATTTACCACTCTTCAATTCCGGGTGAGCCTCAAGAAAATCCACCATTTCTTTTTCTGACCTGCATTAATATAGCCCACCTGCTTATCCGCTGATTGCTTGTGCATTATAAATTATAATATTGTCTTGTAATTCAAAATCTAGAATTCAATAATAATGACATACAATATCATCACCTCGCCGCATTCACATATATAACACCTGATTAATATTAGTGACATTAGTGGTTCAAGTCCCTTTGGTTGTACAAAACAGCGTTGCCACATTTGCCATACGACATTTTTACGTATGCGAAAAACAAATCTCGGATGGTGTTCGAAAATACCACCTCAGAACTATAAGCGAAATTTTTTAAACGAGTCGGATGCCTAGTATTTCGCATGCGATAAATATCGATTGAGCTCGAAAATATGGCCCCAGAGCTATTATAATAATTTGATTTATTTTATCTTGACAGTAGTTGTCATTTGAATAGAAGGTGCGTCCTAAATTTATTTTATTGACGGTTGCCATGGGTATTCCAAGCATCTGCTTAGCAAATATAAAACCTGTCTCGAATAATTATAGTTTTCCACTAGTTTTCTAAATTCTAGTTTAATAATTTAATTCAAAAATATAATATGCACCGCGGGTTGTACAGTGCGATTTTTTGGCCTTGAATACTTGCAACTGTATTCTCGACCAGAAATTTTTTTTTTACAAGTATTTTACTTTTTTTGTTTAATGACACAACTACACAAAAAAAATGGTTTTTCACCTCTAACCCCCAAAAAATAGTCTGTCCGACGGACCTTATGTACTTGGACCCTCTGAAACATAATCCGAAGTCAGAATTGCCAGATTCGCTCGGTTTTCGCCCTTAACCTCAAAAAACACCCCCAAAACAAGGAAAAAGTGGTCTGGCCTGCGGACCAGACCAGTATATCCTTATGTATTTGGATCCACTGAATCCGAAGTCAGAATTGTCAGATTGGCTTGTTTTTCACCCTTAACCGCAAATGAACCCCCCCCCCCCCCAAAAAAATGGTCTGTCCGGCGGACCTTACCAGTGTATCCTTATCTATTTGGTAAGGATACGCTGGTCTGAAAAACGAGCCAATCTGACAATTCTGACTTCGGATTCTTAGTCCAGTAGAATTAGTAAAAAAAAGACTGAAATTTATTGTAATTCGTTTCAGGATGCCACGTGGATTAAACGATAGTTTTATTGATGACGAACATGACCCTGAATTTGGTCCACTTTTTGACCGCTGGAACATTGTTTATTTAACGATTTATTGTTGAAAAATTCAAAAAAATCGACTTTTTTAAAGATAACTCAAAGACCTTTGACGATAGGTTTTTCATTTTGTAGATATTGTTAGAACTTTGAAAAACGATTAATTTGAGAGATGTTTCGTTTGAAACACTTGAAAATTTGTTTAAATAATTGCAAAAAACCGCGAAAATTTTAGCAATTTGCAAATA
The DNA here is from genome assembly GCA_936432065.2 of Rutpela maculata. NCBI lineage: Eukaryota > Metazoa > Arthropoda > Insecta > Coleoptera > Cerambycidae > Rutpela > Rutpela maculata. The sequence goes on from OW386289.2 coordinate 10,767,687, forward strand.
TTTTTCATTCTTTAACAAAAGCACTTTGCATTATTTTCAACTTCAAAATGGCGTTTGAAAAAGTGTCACATTTTGAGGTTAGGTTTTTTGCTAATAACTTTTAAACAAATTGTCTAAACGTTGGTTGTGGCATTTTCTTAATTTTTCTCTATTCTTATTGGGATGCTCTGCCACATGTATTCTTCTAAACAATGTCTGAAATCTACAAAATAATACAATTAATCAGTATTTTACTGGAAAATAACCTCTACGCCTGTGACTTTTACGTCAAAGGATCAGTTAGAGGGTGGTTTTGACAAATAATGAATAAGAACAAAAATATAAAAATGACGTATTTTGCCGACGTTTCGGAAAACGAATCTGTTTCCTTTCTCAAAGCGTATTATAATGTTTGTGGGCTGTGTATATTAAATACACAGCTTTAAGAATATATTTGTTATATTCAGTATCCATAGATACTTACTGCTTACACAGAACTGTTGATATATCTAATTGATAGTTTTATTTTAAACAATGTTGAGTTTGTTAAGTTCTTCTTTTAACATCGGCAGCCAGGTTGTGCAAACATCTACGGAACAATTCGACACGCATTTATCCTCATTCAATAGTATTATAGCCGCTTCTTTAATTTTTCTTTTCTTGCTATTTGTCTCTTTTGTTAAAATTTTTGCCGAGTCCCAGTTTATTCTATGTCCGTTCTCCCAAGCGTGTTCGCAAATCTTCGATTTCTGAATCTCATTTTTTCTAATGTAACCCTTGTGCTCACCCAATCTAACACTGAATGGTCTGGATGACTCACCCACATAATGTTTATTACACTCACATGGAATACTATAAATGCAGTTTTTTGAATTTTGCTCATGATTTAGCGGTTTTGTTTTTGCTAAAATAGATCTTAATGTATTGCCCGTTTGAAATATCGTCCTAATATCAAATCTATTGCCTATACATTATAATACGCTTTGAGAAAGAAAACAGATTCGTTTTCCGAAACGTCAGCAAAATACGTCATTTTTATATTTTTGTTCTTATTCATTATTTGTCAAAACCACCCTCTAACTGATCCTTTGACGTAAAAGTCACAGGCGTAGAGGTTATTTTCCAGTAAAATACTGGTTAATTGTATTATTTTGTAGATTTCAGACATTGTTTAGAAGAATACATGTGGCAGAGCATCCCAATAAAAATAGAGAAAAATTTTAAATAAATTTTTAAGCAAAAATCCTAACCTCAAAATGTGACACCATTTTGAAGTTGAAAATAATGTAAATTTGATTTACCATTAATGAAAACGTAAACTTTAAGTCTCAACAAAAAAATGATGTCCAAATCAACCCTCTACGACAACGAGAACTGGGTGAATTTGCATTTTACATTATTGATGTTTTTAATAAATAAATTGAATGTCTCTTAAACTAATTAAAATTTTTTGATGAAATTTTAGAGATAACTTTGGGGTGATAAAAGACATATTTTGTCAAAGTTTCAAGCATTAAAGTGATGTTAAAGAATGAAAAATATTTGCAAATTGCGAAAATTTTCGCGGTTTTTTGCAATTATTTAAACAAATTTTCAACCGTTTTAAACGAAACACCTCTCAAATTAACCGTTTTTCAAAGTTCTAACAGTATCTACAAATTGAAAAACCTATCGTCAAAGGTCTTTGAGTTATCTTTAAAAAAGTCGATTTTTTGGAATATTTCAACAATAAATCGTTCAATAAACAATGTTCCGGCGGTCAAAAAGTGGACCAAATTCAGGGTCATGTTCGTAATCAATAAAACTATCGTTTAATCCGCGTGGCATCCTGAAACGAATTACAATATGCATATTTGCTAATTCCACTGGCCTATCTGTTTCAGAGGGTCCAAATACATAAGGATACACTGGTATAGTCCGCCGGACAGATCATTTTTTGAGGGAGTGTTTTTTTGGGGTTAGAGGTAAAAAACGAGCCAATCTGACAATTCTGACTTCGGATTCAGTTTCAGCGGATACACTGGTCTGATCCGCAGGCTAGACCACTTTTTTTTGTAGGGCTGTCATTAAACAAAAAATGTAAAATACTTGTAAAAAAAAAATTCTGCGATGAATGATTTTAAATATCGTGAAAATTGGTTCTATATACATTCAAGAATGTGTGGAAAAAAAAACTTCCAAGTGGCATCAACTTTGATTTAAACTTGGTTGTAGCACACCGTGTGTGTTAAGAAATATCAAAATGAAAATAACTGTATTAATTTATAACCGTAATAACTTAATGAATTTAATTAACATTGAGAGCCCAAACAAGCCCAAATGTGCAAAGTTTTAATAAAGCATTTATTGATGCATTTAAAAGTTAATTTTCTATAAAAATGTTTTGTGTTTTTTTTTAATTCATGATGTTCTGAAATTTATTAATTCTGTCCTCGCTCTCTACCTTCGCATTAATAACGTATTATTTGCAGTCTCATTAGCTGCATTATCGATTAGATATTGTACGGACTGGCGGAAGTGAGACAGTATGAAGGATTCACGTACCACCAGGCGGGCGTCTTGTCGCCAGCAGGCTTGTCGCCATCTACGTCACGTTTCTTGGTTCATGATGTGCAATGCAATGGTAAAACTGCCCTAGATGCACCGCATCAGTGTTGGATTAAGTTCAATTTACGTTATTATGCAAGTCAACGGTCGACGTGAAATTTAAATTGCAAAAAATGTCATCGAACTACTGCACAGTTACATTGAGCACGTCTAAACAATATCACATTAGTGACTCGTTTGTATGCTATATTTATATTCAAAGATACTTTAGAAACACTAAATAATCAAATTGTTTTGCCAAATTCGCGCTACCGAAACAATTCTAAAAGAAATTTAAAAGAATGCCGGTTACTGAACTTCTAAACAGTTATAACTCCCTCTTTCAGTTTAAAAATAATATCAGCAGCAGCACACCTATGGCGATCGGTTTACAGATCAAACTTGTTATTGTAGAAGAACTTACCACACTGCGTCTGAGTGAGGGGACACCAATTTATTTATTAAGGGCGACAGTCGCGTTATCCCTTGTTCTTCCATTCCCAGGCGGGTTCTCCTCTCTCTCTCCCCCTCTCTCTCTCTCTCTAAAAATTGGTTTTTCTCTCGATGGAATTTTACTTATTTGCCTAATTGTAATGGAATGTTATGCGTAAAGATTTCTGAAATGTTTTAATTAAAAAATCCCTCTCGAGCTTCCGTAATGTGACCGGTGTATTGAGATTTCAAACTTGTAGGGTCTTGAGACACCAAATTTACTCAATTCCGGTCTTTTAAACGGAAACCCTTGGTAAAATGAGAGGTTTAACTAGAAGTTTCACCTAGAGCTTTAAATTGTAGATTTTAGTGTTTTGTAAAATACCATTTTATAACAGTTTGTCAAGATCGTCAGTGTTATTGTTATAGATCTAAGTCGAAGAATAAATAAAAACTTCGACTTAGGAAAAAATTTATCAAAAGACAATTAATTTATAGCATAACATATTTAAGGCATCAGCGCCGAAGACTGGCACAAAAGTACTCATACACACTCACAGAAAAGTAAGGCACAACAAGGCGCACAATTCAAAAGTCGCCAAAAATTTCACTTAGTAATTTTTTTTTGTGGGCAAGGAAAAAAAATCCTGATCACTAATTTGGAATTCTCATATCATGTTACATCAAGTTCAAAAGTTTTGTTTTATATATTAATCAACTAATATTAATAATCAAAGTACGGAATAAAAGTAAAATGGAAATAAAACAAGATGATTTTTATGTTCATGTCAAAACTTGTGAATCTTAAGCTTATTTAAGCTATCTACTACACCTATCCAATCAGAGGGTTTTATAAACTTCCCAATTAATCTTCCCAATACTTGCTCAATATGAAATGGGGCAAATACCATTACGTGCATCCAAGCGCGGATTTATGGGGGGTAACGTGGTAATTACCCCCCCAAAATTCTGTAAACCACCAACTTTCGTTTTAAAATTTCATAATTTTATTCTATATTTGTGAATATACATTATATTTACAGAGGCGTAACTATGGTAGCGCCAGTGCCCCTGGAGAATTTCTCCCCCCGCTCATCAAAAAAAATTGGGACGAAAAAAAATTAAATTTTTTTTCGGATTTCTCCCCCCGCTTTTCAAAAAAATTTTGGAGCGGAAAAAAATTTTTCTCTCCCCCCGCTCATTAAAAAAATGTTCGGATTAGGATTAGGTATTAAGAAAATAATATAATAGGGGGCCCCCAACAATTTTTTGCCCTGGGCCCCATGACGTCTAGTTACGCCTCTGCTGTATTTAGTTATGTTTATAAATTTTGTTTGTGATTTTCTCTCCCCCCCCGCTATTTTCAGCACGCGGTTGTATTACCCCCCCAGATCCGCCCTTGCGTGCATCTGCTCTCCGTAACATTCAGGAAGATTCCACTTACAGCTTTGCTAATGGATATGCACATAATTGGTACTTGACCAGGTTAGAGATAATTAGTTATTGATCTCACAATGTCCAAACTATGGAGCAGCATTAAGAGAGAGAGTGAAGGCTCGGTGAAGAGAGGCAATAAGCAATTAAGTACTGGATAAATTGACAGCCCAAGGAACAATTTTAGTTTCTTAAATATATAAAATGCCTTGAAAAATCTATTTTGCTGTAACAATATCCTTAATACCATTATAAAGCGACTTGTAGACTAAAAGGGCCCACCCTTATGAAGGTTGTTAAGGGCTTTTTAAATTCCATTATAAAACTCCCTAGTGAGGCACAGTGCTGCTCTTGAAAACCTTGTTCGGGTCGTTTTAAAACCTTTCTTAAAACCTATTTTAAAGCTGTCAGAAGCTTTTCTATTAGCCTCCTGCATTTCTAGAAAACACCTAGAAGGCTACTTTAAAACTGGTTTTTAAAACTCTTATAAGTCTATATTAGAATTGAGAAGCTATAAGAATGTCGAAGGAATCCAAATAATTTTATTATTGCATTTATTTTTTCTAAACTAATTTTACACCATTAGACTTATTGAAGATAAAATGGAGTTTGAAAGGGCATAGCCGGGTAAGCATGGTGTAACTGCCTCCAAGCGTCTGGCGCTTATATTTGTGCAGTAGGAAGCAATCTCGGAAAGTAGCAATTTCACAAAATATTAGCCCGAAAAAGGGACCGGTTTGGGGTGAGTAAGGGAGGGTTGGTTTTAGCAAAACTATTTTTTTTCTAAGAAACGGCGCATTCAATCGTTTTGTAAAAAATATATGTTAAAGACCTACTGAGAAAGTACTAAATAAAAAATCACGCTCAAATTCCGAAAACAGATACAGTAAAAAAAACATATATATTATTTTCAATTTTTTTTTAGGATAACTTATCCCTGGGGTACCAGCCTGAATTTTTTTTCTGTAGCATGTCTGGGGACTCACTTATGTTATATTTTTTTCCCAGTCTTGTGCGAAGATTACGCCATACTTAAAAAAAATGCCGAAGTGTGCAGTGTCGTATGCATATTTTGTGGACAATTAACCCCTTGCAAGTAAAGAAGGCCAAAATGCAAAGTAAATATGAATACTTGAGTAGTGTATACATACTAGTGATTAGTGAGTATGGAGATTGTGAACGTTGTAAGAGAAACCAATATAAAGCTGCAACGCTGAGAGTTAATTAGGTGATCAATAGAGTTTAACTCTATTGTGCCGCAAAAGTCAGTTTATAGCCGGAATGTTAAATATCATTAAGGGTAAAAACTAAAGTTAGAAGTACTATCGATAGTACCGTCGGCGTGAATAAGAGCTTGGTCTTAACAGTCATGTGTTGTTAACAATTTGCAGCACTAAATCGTAGCATTACTAACCTGTGATGGATATGGATGTTAATCTTCCTCTGTCATCTGCAATCACTGTACTCATGCTATCCTTCTGAAACAATAGAGTATGAACTTCTGCTGGTTTAGGTATGCTTGATAGATATCGGCCTCGCGAAAGATAATGCACGACGGCAACTACATGGGAACAACATCCAACAGATCGATTCCCATTGGCACATTCAAAGAAATTGCAAAACTGCCTTTTGTAGATATTTCCAGCAAAGATGTACTGGACTTTCCAGAAATGACGTATTTCACTGTTTTTTACCGGATCGTATCAATATAAACAAACGATTTCGTACCTCGAAGTCATAAATGGAGACGGAACATTTAATCTTCAGTACGTTAAACACCAGTCCAATGTACTCAAAATACAAGTTTGTTCACGTCACACCAAAACGAAGGTTTACCGATATTTCATCGACTATATTCCCCACAGTGTCGGAAGTTCCGACGTTAGAAGACATTTCTGTGAATGTGCAAATGGGTATCGAACTGTTGGATGTTGTTCCCATGTAGCTGCTGTCGTGAATTACCTTTCGTACGAACGATATCTAGCAAGCATACCTAAACCGGCAGAAGTTCTCTCCCTATTGTCCCAGAAGGATAGCATGAGTGCAGTGATTGCAGATGACAGTGAGGAAGATTAACATCTATCCTTCTCAGGTTAGTAATGCTACGATTTAGTGCTGCAAATTGTTAACAACACGTGACTGTTAAAACCAAGCCTTATCCCCGCCGACGGTAATATGTGAATAATGACAGGCTTTGACAAGTACCATAGTACATAATCTTTGACAGTACCATAGTACCGGTGGCTTTAGTTTTTACCCTTAATGATATTTAACATTACGGCTATAAACTGATTTTTGCGGCGCAAGAGAGTTCAACTCTATTGATCACCTAATTAACTGTCAGCGTTGTAGCTTTACATTGGTTCCTCTTACAACGTTCACCATCTCCATAATCACTAATCACTAATATGTATACACTACTCAGGTATCCATATTTACTTTGCAGTTTGGCCTTTTTAACTTGCAAGGGGTTAATTGTCCACAAAATATGCATACGGCACTGCACAATTCGGCATTTTTTTTAAGTATGGCGTAATCTTCGGACAAGACTGGGAAAAAAATATAACATAAGTGAGTCCCTAGACCTGCTGCAGAAAAAAATTCAGGCTGGTACCCCAGGGATAAGTTACCCTAAAAAAAATTTGAAAATAATATATATGTTTTTTTTACTGTATCTGTTTTTGGAATTTGAGCATGATTTTTTATTTAGTACTTTCTCAGTAGGTCTTTAACATATATTTTTTACAAAACGATTGAATGCGCCGTTTCTTGGAAAAAAAATAGTTTTGCTAAAATCAACCCTCCCTTACTCACCCCAAACCGGTCCCTTTTTCGGGCTAATATTTTGTGAAATTGCTACTTTCCAAGATTGCTTCCTACTGCACAAATATAAGCGCCAGACGCCTGGGGGCAGTTACACCATGCTTACCCGGCTATGCCCTTTATAAAGCGTATAGTGGCACTATAACCTCTCTAAGGCCTATTTGAAAGGCAATAAAAAGACATCAGGTATGACAAAAAATTAAAACCAACGGCGTTAAAACTACATAAGAAAGGCCCAAAAAACAAGGGCCCCTCAGAAATAATAATGGTTTTAATATCCATACAAAATTTGCATAGACACGTAATCAGCAAATTTAAAAAAATGGGCTGCTTCTCGGTTCCCACGGTATTTTCAGTCGTTTCTTGTAATTCTACCTTAATTTGCTAAAGAAAAAGTGATAATTATTGATAATTATAATTGTGAGATTGACCTTGAATATTTTTATATAACAAGAAAAACATGACCGGCCAACTAAAAACCTAACTGTCATTTTACAGTCCTCTCATTAAACTATATATTCTAAAAATGGAAATGACCTAAAACATTTACTCTAAATGAAGTACTTTTAGTCCTTTTGTATACTATTACAAATAATCCCTTCCTTACAAAAATGCAAATACACTTGGCGAAGATCACATGGACTTGATAAAAGCTGTAATAAAACGTTTGGGACGTTGACATTTGATACAAAAAACTTAAAACTTAACCTCAAAATAATTTGTGTCTGTGTGTGTTTTAACAGTCCTTTTAAAATGGCCACTCTTTTTTATTTTCTTCCACTTAATTACACATCAGTAAGTCGTGAAATGCTTTTAATCAACACACACACACACACACACACACACATGCATCAGCACTTCAGGCATATTGCACTCAAAGAAAATGATAGGTAAATTCAACCAAAAAGAGCATATGAAATCGCGCCTATCTAGTTTCATAGTTAAATCAATCAGAAAAGAATAGTCATACAACTTTATTTGTTTTCGTAAACAAATAGTAGTTTAATAATCATATCTTCTTGTAACAACTTAAATAGTACAATGACATTTTTTTATGTTCACTAACCATTTTCAATTTGGTCTATAATTAAATAGTACAACGACTTTGTTTTTTGTTCACCAACTAATTTTTAGGTTGATCTACAGTTTATTGTATGATGAAGTTTTTTTTGGTTAGCCAAAATCTCAGTATCGAGACATCAGACCACCCAAACCAAAGATTAGAGATCGTTTATAAGATCCATCCAAATATATCAATGATCCCTGAGAGAATTTGAACATTGCAATCATGTTATTAATTTTCTATAAATTCATAAGAGTATAAGATAATGCATGATTGATTATTGTTAGTGATTTGTATGTGGCGTCATCTGGGAATAATTTCTGTAATAGACTACGTGGTAAGCAAGCAAATTTTATAGTAATTCTTTTAGAACTTCTAGAAGACGACAATAATATTGGTTTGTCTACCAAGTACAATAATACAGCGAACTAATACTGGGTTAGAATTACAATTCGATAATAGTTAAAAATAAAATATACTATTATCTAGTTTAATTTGACAGAATTCAACAAAATAATAGTCAGACGAAAAAAATAATAGTCTTATTCATCTATTTTTTAAGTTAATGTTTGTTTTGTTGTACGACAACTTTTTATTAGTTAAAATAACAATCACCTCTTGTTTAAAAATACCATCAGTATAATTTAGTTTAACAAAATTAACGATATTGTTAGTTAACCATTTTTTTTTTGTTGAATTTACCCATTCTATTTCTTTGAGTGTGTTTATTATTTTTATAATAAATGTTTTATTGAGGTTTTGGAAAGTGTTTTATGGAATTAAAATTTGCCTTTTAGATTTTTAGAGACCTTTTTTTCATAACGGTTTCATCACAACATTTATCAAGGATGTTTTAAGAGTCTAGTTTTGTAATGGCCTTTAATAAGTACCAATAGGCATTGAAAATGTCTAATTTTAAAAAAGATTTAAGATGCATTTATTGCAAATATGTTAAAACCATAAAGAATAATTTAAAGCCTCTTTAAATCTAAATGGAATTTAAGACGTTCATAAAACTAATTAGCGTTATGGAGAGTTTTATGTAGGTTATGATAAACCCATTACAAATACATATTATCCTAGAAGCAAATTAGCTTTATAATTAGGTCTTACAGAATGCTTTAAAACTTACTATATAAGAACAAGTATACTTGAAGCCTAAAAGGCCTTAACTACAACATCAATAAAACACAAAATTATTTCCTAACCCTGACAAACCTTTCTTAAAATCTCCTCAAGTCCAAATGACTTTTAAATTGTTCCTTGGGAGATTAACTCTGAGATATATTTCCATAAGTCCATATAATCGTGTGATCGGTATGTTTTGGTACATATGGATGGCTCTTTTAAATAAAGTGCAGAAGATTTAAAATTTCGTTTCCATTTAGCAAATAAAGTATCAATACATTTTTGTTTTTCGAGAGGAGACTAGGAGATGGGTCCTAATTCAGCCAAAAGTTACGGGCTAGCACTAACTCGAACTTCAGTGTCCTTTATGCAATGAATGCCTCCATTGCTTCCTTTTTCTGCACATATAAAACATATAGGATGAAGAGTATTAAGTAGTTCAGCCTGCAATCTTGTCAATCGGTTATTAGAGGGACCAACAGAGAGAATAATAAGTTGTGATTTTTCTATATCGGGAATTAAGGTTATGTTACTCGTTCCACTTCAAGATATTCAAATTTTTTATAACAAGTTTATGCCACTTGGCATTGTGGCTAATAAGTGTTGACTCAATACCATTATATCGATTAAAAGCATCTACAAATTGACTTTGCAACTCGTCTAAAGATGCAAGTTCCAAAATGTTCGTAACCAAAGTTGACTATCTATATTTTCTTTTCTTTTTATTATTTCTTGGGTTTAACAAAATGCCTTCACATTATGCAACATATTATGACATGACATATTATGCAACAATTACTCTAGTGGAAAAGCTTAGAAATATCACAACCAAGCAACGGTAACGTGCAACGTACCTACTCTACTGTAATTTAAAATAAACTTACCTCGATCAAAAACTATTTTTATTCATATATGAAGCACAATAATTCTATTCACAAGGGGAATTACTAAAACTATAGGTGACGCGCACCCAGGGCCGGCCTTTGGGGGGGCGCCCTCGTACCCTAGGGGGCGCCACGAGCTTAGTATAAGTCGCATTTTGTTTTGAATTTTACCAGCTCATCAATTTTGAGAGGAGGACGAAAACTGTTTTTTTTTAATTTTACCCTCCCCGCTCGTCAATTTTGAGATGAGGACGAATATTTTTTTTTCTGACTTGGCCAGAAAAAGTAGCGTCTTTCAAAATTTCGCACGAGGGCGCTTGAGGAACTAAGGCCGGCCCTGCGCGCACTCTGGATCAAAAATTTATTACTGACTGAGTAAACAAACTGTATTTAAGGTGAATTATTAAAGTGCGAATTATTGAAAACATTTATTTTTTAAAACTAATGAACAAGGTTTATATTGTTGGTCAAATATAATTCAGTAAGCGTATGCGTTCTTTTTGTGTTGTTAAATGTGGTTGTAAAATACAGCACGAGATGTAGGAGTAAAATTTTTTCGGTAATAAAAGTTAATGTAAAATTCGTGTAAAAAAATAATGACTATTTTAACATTACCACGAATTTAGTCAAAATATAAGTAGCCCAGTCAATGAACGTTCAATAAGGGGATCTAGAGGGAAATGCCGAGATCCGAGGGGCTTCTCACTGGCCAAAATTTTATACAGTATTGCCAATTGCCAGCAATAAAGTAATATTTTTTTGATATTGCTGATATATTACCATTATTGCCAATTTATTTCCTGCTTATTGCCTCCTTATTCCTATAATGCTTTGATGTTACCATAGTTGAAAAATATTGCCAGGCTTCTATCATTGCCATGTTATTGCTAAAAATATTATATAAAATTATTTCCCTTTTTTGCACCACGATGCCTATGAGCGGGTATAAGTTTATTTATCAGAAATAAATATACAAAAGGTTGGAGACTTGCCGAATTTAGTTATTTTTAAAGAAAATTTGATTATCATGAAACTTTCTCGAAAATCAAGGAAGTAAAAAAAATTACATGTGTATTATTTTGTATGTTGGTAATTTTCTGAAAGTGTGTTCTCGGGTGCGTCAGTTTGTAATTGAAAATCAGACAAGGGCCCTCCGCTATCATTAATTGTTACCGAAATTATCGAAGATGATGTTGATTGAGATTGAGATGTTGATGCTTCACCTCCCTTGACACTGTATGTATTTTGTTTGAAATAATTTTCTATCGTATAATTTTTTTGAAGAAGGGGCACTCGGGGATTGCGGGTTATTGGGTTATTTTTAGTATTCTTAAGAGTGTTTTCTAAAATGTAAATTGAAATTTGATAAAATCCATTTTGTACCAACTTTAGCAGGATACATTTTAACTTCTGGCTCGCATAAGAAACATTGAATTGTTGCCATAGTAACATTCAAATTTTCGTGAAACAATTTAATTGCCAAATTTTCCTTTTCCAACATAATATGCTTGTTGCATGTGCCGTATATTTTAAATTAATTTATACATATTGATATAGTGTTACTAAACATTAGCAACCATCAAATTTTTCATAATTTCTTACTGGAAAGTAATTAAATCACCGACTAATATCGGGGAGAAGGGGCAAATCTGAGAACATACTCATATTGGACTTGACGTCATCTAACAGAGTATCTCCGCGAATGCAATGATTCGGATATATAATTCGTGCAGTTTGCGGTTATTTCCTAAAACTATTTAGTTGTATTCGGTCTGTGACATTAAATTATAGTGTGTACTTAAGTGTATCATATTTAAAAAGGTTTAAATTGTTTTAAACACGACTGAAAAAGGTTATTTCAAAGGTCAGTCGGATAATTTACGCCGTACGGCTGCCGGGTGTATGACATATGCTATTGCGTCACAAAAATATTCATAAATAAAAAAGCTATAAATCCTAGATGAAAAATGTTTTTTTCAAGAACTTCTCCTGTATCTTGGTTTCAATTGCTTCGCTGCATATATATGAAAATTTGCAAAAATAAACAAGTTTGTCGCGAGGTTTGTCGCTTAGTCAAAATATGAGCACATTCTTAGCGAAGTAATAAGTCGAGTAATAAGTTCATTGTTGTTTAAAGAAAATAATAAACAATAATTGATAGAAACAAAAAGACCATTGGAAGCGCTTGTTTGTGAACTTGAATATATATAAAAAAATCAGATCCATAGCTCAATTAGATTTGAAGATATGGCGGTGTGAATGTTAAAAAACACGATTTTTATAATCAATCAATTTCTCAAGTTTTTTCGGATAAAAAATATCTCTACCACAAAAAAATATCGTAAATAGCCAATTATATAGAATTGTTCACTTTATAAAAACTATAAGATCGGCTCTGGCTCTACGCTGATTTTTTTTTCTCGAGAAAGAAGAGACTTTTATGGTCTATGTCGCTCCACTATCAAGCTATTACATAAATGGAATTCATTTAAAATGTGGGCTAGCACTGTGGCATCTTCTGTTACATGTCACGCGTTGTTTGCGCGCCTAACAGATTTATTCAAACTTTAATGATGAATGCCGTTTGTAAAAGAAAATTCCACTGAATGTGGAAATAAAATAAGAAAATAGTAGATTGTAATACAAGTGTGGCAAGGGCTTCATTGCAAAACGATGTATGAAAGTAGGAACACGAGCGCAGCGAGTGTTCCTATCATACGAGTTTTGCAATGAAGCTTGCCACACGTGTGTTACTTACTATTTTTTCTACGGTTGTGAAGTTATTTCCCTTTTCAAAGTCTTTCCAAAATTTTGAATTTGCTGCTTGTCAGATTTTATTTAAAGTGACATTTTTCGCTGTCATTCTGAAGTAAGAAAATTTGACTTTGTAATTGCAATTCATGTGTAATTAATGTACATTTATAGAATTTAATTGTTATTACCAGTAAGTAATATAAAATTCTTTAAGGTAAACACACTATTTTATTCCGGTGCGTGAAGATGTAATCAAAGCGTGTGGCAAATTCTTTGCCGCACGGCGTGCGGCAAAGTGATATTTTCTGCACTCATTTTGAAGTTAGAAAATTTGACTTTCAGCACAATCGTAGAAAGAATCCTTTACACACTGTGTTTTGTATTACGTAAAAATTCTAAAAACGCTAAAATTATATTTTGTGAAACAGGCCTATTGATGAGCGGGGGGGACACTGCTGGAAGTATAATTTGTAGTTTTATAATTTGAGAATAAAAAATTTTCAAATTCTCTGACTTTTTATGAAAATTACTAAAATTCTCTGACTTTTACAGGTTTTCTATGTCGTTATGAAACCTGTTATATGGACAACAGATACGGAAAACTATCCGTAGGCTTCTAAATTGCAAAAACGAGATTTTCCGATATTATACGATTCAATAAGAACTCGTTGTTGCCACTTATTGCCCATTTATTGCCCACTATTGATCACTCATTGCCACTTATTGTCGTCTATTGCCCCATATTGCCAGTTATTTTCAAGTATTACTTTTAATTGCCCTTTTTTGCCACTTATGTCCTATATATTGCCAACGATTTGTACGGTATTGCCACCAGTGAGAAGCCCCTCGCCGAGATCACAATTTTTGACTATGTGTGTGTTTGGAGTATTTAGGAGGTAAATATACCAAAAGTCCTCGAACGTAAGAGGTGGGGGGGGATGCAGCGAGGCGGTTTTTGGTTTTTCGCTCATATCTCGAAAACGGTTAGCCCTAATCAAAAAGTGGCTATATGCAAAATTAAAGCTGACGAAAAAAATTTCTTGTACAGATATCCGTTTCACAGCCAGACGCGGATTTATGGGGGGGGGGGGGGTAACGGGGTAATTACCCCCCCCCCCCAAGTTTCTGTAAATCATCAACTTTTGTTTTAAAATGTTATGATTTTTGTTAATTTTGGGGAAAAAAATTTTTTAACACGGTAATTACCCCCCCAAGAAACTTTCCTTTTAAAATTTTATTATTTAGGATGAAAAATTTTTTTTGGATTTTTGCCTCTTGCTCTTCAAAAAAATTTTGGAACGAAAAAATTTTTTTTTGGAAGCCCAGATCCGCCCTTGTTCACAGCAGACTGAACTGAAATATCGAATAAAAAATGGCTTTGCGTCTGTGTGTGTGTGCGTATATATCTATGTGTGCGTGTATACCGTTTCTTGTAAAAACGACAACTTCTGTTAGTCTTAAAATATTTGATTTCAATTTGGAACATTGTAAAACAGCATATTACCATAATCCCTATTGAAATTGGGCCATGTCTGTAATACGTGGTAATAACCAGAAGCCTACAAACTCTCAGACGTAAAATACGTTTTATTTTAATTTCAGAGCAAAATATTACTAAGCATACAAAAATAAGATGTATAAGATTTCTAAACCGCAATATACCGGGTGTGTGTTAGGCAAACCAACTTTATTTAAATTAGATGATATATCAGTGTTATCTTAAAATATGGAACATGGTATTTTTAATAACATTATTATGAAGTGAGAATTGTAGGCCTCTGGTTATCACCATGTATTACAGATATGGCCCAATTTCAATAGGGGTTATTGTAATCAAATATTTTAAATCTAACAGACGTTATCGTGTTTACAAGAAGCGGTATACACGCGCACACACACACTTACAGACGCAAAGACATTTTTTATTCAATATTTCAGTTCAGTCTGTTGTGAAACGGATATCTGTACAAGAAATTTTTTTCTATGATTATTAAAATTTATTTTCAATTTATAATAAATTTAATAATAAAGTTAGAATACAGTCAAAAGATATACAATTCATTACTGAACCATAGCAGATACAAAAAAAATAATAGAAACATTATTGTAGAAAATTTAGTCAGCTCTAATTTTGCATATAGCCACTTTTTGATTAGGGCTAACCGTTTTCGAGATATGAGCGAAAAACCAAAAACCAGGACCTTCTTCGTGCCCCCCTGCACCCCCCCCCCCCACCTCCTACGTTCGGGGACTTTTGGTATGTTTATTGTTTACCTCCTAAATAGTCCAAACACAGCCCTCTAGTAAAAAATTGTGATTTCAGCATTTCTCTCTAGAAACCTGACTGGACTAAAGATACAAAGCCAATCATTTCATATGTAAACATAAGCAACAAATAGCAAGGTTATATTTTTTTGCACAAAACTGAATAAAACACACTACTATATTTTCTACCACTATATTTATTTTACCTCCAAGCTCAAACTGTGACCTCACGTACATTTAACCTATTGAAGTATCGATTTGTTGTTAATGTCAGATATAAGTAATAATAATAATAATAAAAGTTCTTTATTAAATATATAAAAAATACATATTCAAGTGGCTATCGACCGGAGTCCTTCAGCCTATTTTTCCTATTTTGTTACTGTTGTTACATTATTTTTGTGGAATATTTAAAAATGAATACATTTTATGAAAAAAAAAGAAACAAACAAATTTGTATGTAAGTATAAACAAAAAATTTGTATTAATTAGTTTTGAGTTAACGAAGATATTTTTTCAATTAGTGGCATCTCTGGGTGTTTGAATTTTGATCTTCTGTTGTGGTTTCTTGTTCGGCAGAGAGGTGGTAACAGTTGCATTATGTGGGCGACTTGCAAATTTGGTTGTTAATATTTGAAGTCTGCTCAAGATTGGGCTTATCCTAGTTTTTTTCACATAGTAAATTATTCGGCGGATTGTGGAGGTTGTTGGCATGATGCCGAATTTTAGTTATAATGTGTAGCAAAGAAGTTTCGGCAAATTTTAAGTTGTTTAGTACCGGGCCTTGGCAATTGACATAGGTATAGAGTGTGTCCTTATTCCAGAATACGATATATAGACTTGTAGATTTTTGTGCCTGTTTTTGTAGATATTCCTTCATTTTTAAATGTGATTGATTTGAAGTGTTTTGCTCGGTTTTTTATTCTAGATTTTTTAATAATTGCTGAATGTTGGTTAAAATTCAGTTTCTGATCCATGGTAATTCCTAAATATATTTGGCCGAAGGTGTTGGCTTTACATGTTCATTTGCAATGCTTATTGTGCGGGGGGACGGAGGAGTGTGGTTAAATATAACGAATTGTGATTTGTTAGGATTTGAAAGAAGACGCCATTTGTTGAACCACACTTGAACCTCGTTCATCTTTGCCTGCAACTTAGGAGATAAAAGTATATATGTAATTTAAATGTTTTAAATTTATTTACATACCCAACATGGTCAATTTGAAAATATCATTTTTAAAGAATTTTTACAGTGTCTTTAATCAAAATATAGAAGCCATATTGCTTCTTAACGGAAAATAGACACCGTATTCGTGTTCGTGATATATAATTTAACCAAAAACCATACTCCAAACGTATGTATGTTTTGCACTAAATATGAGTTATGGTAATTTTTGTTTTTTTTTTTGAAAAAGGGGAAATGATAACGCATACTCACGTTCGGGACATGCCACTGAATAAGGATCAAGAGTTTGCTGGACGAAAACCTGGTCCCAATTTGTTTAAACTAATTTTTTTTTAAACAAATTGCAAAAATCGCTCTTTTGACCCAGATGATTTTTTTTAGATTTTCTTTGTTATTTTATACAAAAAAGGTATCTTGTCATGTTTTCGTAAAGTTGACCGTTTCCGACTTATAAACAATTTAATGTTTGAAAAAACGTAAAAACGGACATTTTCAATGTTGAAACACAATATTATTAAAAAATAATTTTTTTGATCCGGGTCAAAAAAAAGCGATTTTTGCAATTTGTTTAAAAAAAAAATAGTTTAAACAAATTGGGACCAGATTTTCGTCCGGAGAACTCTTGATCCTTATTCAGAGGCATGCCCCGAACGTGAATATGCAAAAAATCGTATGGGACATTTTTTTTCATACGAGGTTTTCGCCTTGTCTACTATAATCGAAAATGAATCTCCTTGGTGTAAGGACCAACTGTGCCAAATGGCGACCTGTGGAGCAGAAGTGCAGTATTCGCCCTATTTATGTGGCGTGCCACACCCACTAGAGTTGTAGGCGAAGTTATCCCTCGTCAGAAGCATACACCTACGTCATCCACCTTCATCTCCAGACCTGACACCATGCGATTTTTTTCTCTCCGATGTTGAAATCTTTAAATTACAATTTATTTAAGTGAATCAGTTGTCACACCTTAATTCCAAATTTACCAAATAATCGAATGGTTTTTTCCAAATAAAACTTTTATTTTAAGTTCTAACATCCAAGAATGTGATTTGTACCATATTTGTAAACTTGTTATGGTATAGAATAATAATGTTTAGGAAATAAAGCTGAATAAGGTTTTTATTATTATTTTTATGTCTAGCGATAAAGAGATACGATGAAATATTTATAAATTATTGTAATACGTGATTAAATTACGTCACCTAATTAATTAAAGTCAGTGAAACTTGTTTCATGTTCCACTTATTAAGTAATGCACTAGTCCACCGCAATATTTTAAAGAAACTGTTTATAGGTGAATCAAAAAGTTGAAAAAACGTCTATTAGTGCAGGAAAAGTAAACCAAAAATGACATCAACCTTGGAAGAATTGGCACAAACAAAGGAGATATTGCATTTGCCTTCTTATTGATTATACTAAAAGCAAAGAGTAGAAAATTAACAAAAGAAGACAGCCAGCGAAATCCCTTTGATCTCTTAGGAATGGCGCTCATGACCTCGTGGGTTTAATTTGGAGTTATCGCGCTGTTGCCGAATGTCACTCAATTTCATATATCAGTTCAGATGTTATAGACATGGATCAGAGATTATTAATTTCAATAATTTCAATACAACAGAGTTGCCTTTCGAGTTTTATGGTATTGCGAATTTAAAAGTTCTTATATAATACGACTTGTAGTAAGAAAATTTGTAAAATAAAGTAAACATTCTTTATAAAAATAAATTTATTTCAAAGTTAAACAAGCTAAAAACGTACTCTTCGCCGGTTTACTAAACTTTTTATATAATTGTTACACATTCTATAAGATACTCTTCGCAGTTTTTTGTAAATAATGTTAGTTTTAGACATTTTTAATTTTATAGTACGAACTTAGTTGGTGAAAGATTCAGTGTAAAATAAAGTAAAAATAAAAAAAAAACTATACCATACCCCATGTGGGTTTCGAACCTGGGACCCTTGGATTCCGAGTCAAAAGCGTAAGAACTGCCTAACACGTAAAAAAATGTAAAAAATGTAAATTTTTACAAAAACATAAAAATCAAAAAGAAAATTCTCAAAAAAATCAATAACATTTTTATTTACTGATAGATTTTGTTCCAAAACAATAGGGTTCTTCCCCTAGCTAACACTAACTTACTTTCCAAATTTCAATACAATAGGACTTTTCTTTCTTAAGTTATCGTGCTTAGAAGAAACGTGACGGACGGACAGACGGACATTTTGAAAGTTGTTCAGAATTCGTTCACTAACACAATGATATGAAAATTTTTTTGTCTGCGAGCAATATTTCCGGTTTTAGAAATGTGCCTACTCTTCGTTTACGTAGTTGCGAAGAGTATAATAATATACATTGAGACAGAACACAGATCTCAGGGCAGTGAGTGAGTCAACGTGTCAAAATATGATATAATTATGGAATTAATTATTTAATAATAATAACAGCATATGTTTTAATGTAATTACAAATTCATTAATAGTACATTGTGTATCTAGTAGTAAAACTGCAGGGGCGGCTCAAGGTAAATTTTCCACCCGGGCGGGAGCACTTTTTGGCGCCCCTCCTTGAGATAATCAAAGAAATTTTACGAATGTACTACGTACTAAAGTGCAAGGATATCCTTTCGGACTCCGCGAACACTCTACTTTTTACAACTTAATACAACATAACCGTGTAAACACGGTGGTCCAAAATTTTCTCTGGATATTTATGTGGCTGATAGTATATTTAAAAATAAAGGTACTCTAAATAGATAATAAGGAAGGGATTAAAAGTATCAGTTTTTCGGCAATAACTTCTGATCGCTTTAAAATATATGTCATATTTTAAATTTAGATATGGGCATCAATTTACAGTACCAGGGGTAATTTTAGGGGGTGGCTATCAATATTTTACCTCTGCCTTTTTTATTTTTACATATTTATAAAAATTCTTGTAAAAAAAAATATTTTCATATCACTAGAAATAAAAATATGTTCTTGTTGCATTTTGATAAACCATTCTCAAGTAATTCATGTTTACGCATCAATGTACATTTACAACATATTATTAATAACAACTAATTTGTATAATTTTTTTTGTCTACACCTCTGAACGCTATTATAATGAGATGACCCCCTGCCTGCCTTCAATTATGCAAAATATTTAATGATCAACTCCGTGTCAGTCAACAATAGGACAGAAAGCTTAAGGTATGAGTAGTGAGGTGTCTCATAGCTAAACAAACATATTTGCATTACATTTTTGAATTATTTAGACGGTTTTAATGTTATTCGACTGTTCTGCATTATTACAATTTAAATTGGTATAGATTCTATTATTTGGTTTTATTTTCTAAGGAAAACTATTTTTAAATTAAAAAAGATACATAAAAAAAATTTAAGAATTTTTGCCCTCAGTTTGGCACCCCTCCGAGCCGGCGCCCCGGGCAGTCGCCCGGGTTGCCCGGCCCTTAAGCCGCCCCTGAGTAAAAGCAATATATTCCCGGACGACGATGTACGAGATACACATACTATTTTTTCTGAAATCGCAATCAACACTATCATAAAAACCGCTGCCCAAGGAATCACTACTTCCACATCCAGATTCTCTGTCCAAGTCACTCACAACGAAAAAACTTTGTATGTGAAAATAATTATTTATGGAACTTTAATAATATAATATTTGAAATCCTCTACCCCAAAAACCCATAAAACGACACCCCACATAGGTAGTGGGGTGGGGGTGGTGATAGGGCAGATGAAATAAAAAAATATTTTGAGGTTTCTGGTTCCTGTACATGCACTAAATCACATTTTTTTTTTCATCCCCTTTAGTAAGGAGGTGGGGGTGGTAATGGGGGTGGCTAATGCCAAAATTTTTTTTGAGACCTCAGCTTCTCTTGTATATACTAAATACCAATTGCATGGACTCTTACCTGCTTCATTTACCCATTTACCCCAAATTTACCCCAATTTACCCCCCAACCCTTCGACGGAACAAGATGAAAATATAATCTAGTTCTAGATCTCGTTAAAGTACATATGTGTACCAAATTTCAAGTCAATATCTTAAACGGTTTCAGAGTAAACGTGCGCACAAAAAAAAGTTACAGACAGACCGACAGACAGACCGACAGACAGACAGAAATTTTTTTTCGCTCAAACTTAAAATCTCGACGTTTCATGACATTTTAAGCCTATTTGGACAATAAAAATTTTTAAAAATTTTTTTGTCGTTACTATACTTCCACTGGACGTGGAAGTAATATATAAAAATAAAAAAATTCTTCCGGGAAAGTTAACTTTCCCGGACCGTTTTCTGATAGTTCCTTGGCAACGGTTTAAAATATTAGAAAAGCGTATTTTGGGATCTGAAATTGGTCCGAAAAAGTTGACATTCTTGATCGATTTCAGAAGAAATATTTATTTTTCTATATTGTTTTGGCGTTCGATTTAAAATCTAAATTGCTATTTTTCCACAGATCTGTAAGACAGCAAACAGAATATTTTTCATAATTGTTTACAACATTTTGGGTTTGAAAGGGAAAACTGCTTCAATTCGTAACTATAACATCTACCGTGTTTAGATATCTCTAAAAGATCTAATTGGCTCTTCACAATATTTGCAATATTTTGATTTGGCAATGGGACTTAAATTCATCTTAAAAGGGGTTTTCAATTTTTCCAATGATAACACAGGACCAAAAAATATTTTTTTTTACGACTGCCTTCGAAAACGACAAATAACGCACAGTAACCATGACTCGAAACTGTCTTTTTTTACACGATGTGTGCAAAAATCCAAACAACACAACACTGCCATGATTTTCACACAGTCCTGTCGAAAACAGAACTGACACCTTTTATTTGTATTTTTTTTTAAGTAGGCTATCCTATCAGGTTCGTAGCAACCGATTTATTTAACAACTAAACATCAGTTTTGAAGTCATCACATCACCTTTAAAGAAGTTTATTAAAAGTGGTTGATCTGTTTACTTATGAAATTGTTTGTTTTCCTTGCAGTCATAGAACAAATATTGTAAACAACACGTTTGAAAACATCTTTTCACATTCATTCGACTTGTGATTCGTTTTCGAAACTTGTTGCCTAAAGTACCAGACCCAGTGTAGCATTTATTCTTGGGGTCGCTGAAACCGAATCTGAAACTTATTTTGCTCCATCACGTCGGGATTTTTTTTGAAATTAAGAACAATTTTTTTACCGACTTCATATTACGAGAATATTCGAAGATTTGCCGGAGTCGCCGGTGATATCAATTAATTGAAGAGCTAAGTGGATAAAGGTGTTATGTGACATTTTTGAAAATTTTGAGAGTTCTACACAGACAACTATTTTAACTTATAATCTATCATTTCAATAAGTTTTTGGGATAATAAACCTTTCCTAAATGCGTTTTAATGTTTGATAAAGGTGTTATGTACATATGGTTTTTATATAATTTAATGGATAAAGGTGTCATGATCACATACCACCTTTGTCCATTACTGTGCGATATTAAATTGTTTTAATCCAAAACACTTTGCTTTTAAAGTTATGTTATATTGACATTAATGTGACAAGTTGTGTTAATAGTTTCTTACTATTATAGTGAAAATGGACAGTCGTAGTAAACTGATATTACAAATGGCAATGAATAAACGATTTCATGAATCATGTAAGATGTTTATAAATTGGCTGATATTTGGAAATAGTGCTTATAGTGTTTTAACCCATATATTCATTTCGTTCAATTTCGAAATGGTATGAGATGGTACAAGAGTCGAGATGGTACTTGAGTATCTAATTGCTGTAAACACATTTATACCTTTTGGCAATTCAGCAGAAATCAGTCACATAGTGGCAATTTCTTCCCAGGCAAGTTTTAATAATGTTTTAAAAACAAAACATTATCAATATAAAATGCAATAATAAAATATGAATTTACCAAAGTATTCTAGCAAATTAGTCTGTAAATCAGAAATACTGGAAAGTGACGCCTTGCGGTGTTGATTTTTGTACAAACATTGTTATGCTGACAAGAAGGCTGGACCGTAGAAATTTTTATGACAAGAGCAAAACTGATATCGGGTATGGCTTCTGCCCACCCAATATTTTGAAAGAGCATTAAATTGTTTAAGGCAAATCTGGCGAATTCCGAAATTCTTGCGGAAAAAATAATAAGTATGATAATTACGCCAATCAAGTCAAAGGTCATTTGGGTTTGTAAGGTTATCGTTTAAGAATTACAGGGTTCGCTATGCTTACATCTATTGGATTATCTGTGAAAAATCCCTGCCTACCCAATAAAAATACTGAAATTACGTCCATGGTATTCAAAATTGTTTAATTGAGATCATGAAATGACTCACATTTTTTCCCAAATGTGATACTGGAAATAATACTAAAGAATACGGAGAATATTAAACTAGCTTTCGAACAACAAAAGCGTGACGGAGCAAAAGTTACAGTAGATAGAACGATTTGCTTTCTTACTTTAGATCTTCAACAAA
Organism: Rutpela maculata; assembly: GCA_936432065.2. NCBI lineage: Eukaryota > Metazoa > Arthropoda > Insecta > Coleoptera > Cerambycidae > Rutpela > Rutpela maculata. The sequence continues at coordinate 10,790,710 of OW386289.2, forward strand.
CCACGCCGCTGCCAAAATTAAGTACATCGAAAGCATTTTACCTTCGTCAAATGTGGTTTTACAACCTTGGCATACATACATTGAGGAATACTGAAAAAAAAATCTTTCTTTTTCACATGGGCTGAAGATATGGCCAGCCGTGAAAGCCTAGGAATTGCTAGTTGCTTACATAACTTTTCACAAATTTACAATGAATATTTCCAAGAAAAGATCGATCACATTATAATATGGCCCGACTCCTGTGGTGGACAAAATAAAAACTTCAATATCGTTACACTTTACCAGTTGTTGATTTTAAAGAGAGAATTTAAAGTTATCGACCATAAATTTTCGGAGGTGGGACATTCATATTTAGATTCAGACAGACACTTTGGCATAGTCGAGAAAATTTTAAGGAAACATCAAAACATCTACGTTCCGGACCAGTATCGAGAAATTTTAAGAACTCCCAAAGACGCCGTTGTCATAGATATGAAGAATCATTTCAAGGATATTGATGGAATTGCCTCAAAACTCAATGTGTACAACAGAAAGAAAAACTTGAACAATGAAAAGGTTTATTTTCGCGACGGTATAAAATGGCACCTGGGTGCTACTATTACATTACTAGATGAAATGACTCCATTTTACAAAGTCGATATTTTAAAGAAAAGGAATATGCATAAGATAAATTCCGACGGTATTGCTCTAACGGTGTTTAATGAAAACAAGGGCAGCCTAAGTGTAGGAAAACTGGCCAATCTTAAAGAACAATTACCATTCATAAATGAATGGTAAGGCCATATTATCACAACATACTTGGAAATGACCAAATTGTGGCGCTCAAAACTGTAGGACTGTCCGACTACCTAAAAATTGTACAATGTTTTAATAATAATAAAATATTTTTAATTTCTTAACACTTTTATTCACTAATTCCTTATTCATTTCAGAGAAACTTATGAACGGATAAAGGTGTTATGTACATTAATTTTTTAAAATTTTCGAAAATAATGACAACTCACAACTTTAGTTATTTGTCTCTGAAAAGTGCATCAAATGTCAATATCATCACAAAATGCAAGCTATATAGTCGTTATAACAAAAAAGTTCTCGCCTAAAAACTTTCGAGTTAAATTACTCAATAACGTGTTTTTGTGACATAACACCTTTATCCACTTAGCTCTTCAATTCACAAACAGGGTATTATTTTTGTAGTAACATTCACATGGTGCCCAACATATAGAGAATTTCACAATAGTTTCCTTCACTATGCAGAAGTTAAACAAATGAAAGAAGCCACTAAAAAGGTTGCATTTTTTTTAATCGAACCGCCTTCAATAAATCTTCAAAAAATATCTCTAAAAAGCAAGAAATAAAACTTCACTCAATTTTACAAATATCTGTCTACCTATTAGTGGAAAGTATCAAGGAACTGTACCTTTTTACCTATAGTACACGGGAATTATCAAAAATAGAAGAAAAAAAAATTATAATAAGCTGATATTTTCCTAATCGACAGTTGATAGAGGTAGGAATACAGGATCAAAAAAATTCCCATCCCTAACTGGTGAGCTTCATCCCTTTTTCACCCTTATAATGACACCGTGCTGGTTTCTCAATAATATTTTGGAAATGTGATGTTCTACGACAAAACTAAAGGTATTGAAAAATGTCGAGAATTAAATTTTCTATAAAACATGTCATATAGGCCATTTGCAGATTATTAAGGGTGTTTATGTTAATCGACGGCAAACTCAGGTAGGTAACAAAAACGCTTTTGGATGGAAACACAATATTTATCCAGCCTTGTAATATTCTGTTTTGTAGCATTCAGTTTCAACAACTTTTTATAAATAATATAGAATTGAATTAACCTAAATCCACTAAAGGCTTTATTCTTGCTTGCAATTTCGTCGGTTCGTTCCGCATTAAAGCATGCTTGTCCGTGACAGTTCATACACATAGCTGAACATTTTAAACCAACGCGCAACGTTTAAACATCCGCATCGCTTTCCGCAGCCATTTTTGCAGGCACACGAAATTAACTCTAAAATTGATGAGGGAGCTGCTGCTTCAGTAGTCAAAATAGGTATTAAAATATCACCTGATTTCTTCCATCCCCATTCTTCTGGCTCTAAAACATTTCCATGCCAAGCCTGAATTGGGTGGTAAATCCGCAACGAATGTTGTTGCAAACGTCGGGGGTAGCCTTGCCAAAGTAACCGTTTGACTAGAATTGCCAACCAAGGTGTTAAACAGAACATACCTCTAATGATTTATTGACGTTTCATTTTTTTGTGCTTTATATAGTGCAAGAGCAAATATTTCCCCAACCTCAGTAATATCCTGTTTTGTAGCATTTGGTTTGTTAAAGGTTTTAACAACTTCTTGTTTTCGAGTTTAATAAATTTATAGTTTGGAGTTTGCCTTTTCCAAAAAAAAAAGCAGACGTGTCACTACCACTAAATGCATGAGCAAAAAGAACTGATTTTGTTGAGTTCTTAAGGGCATTTGACAACTGTAAATCTTTAGAGCTATAAACTCTTGCTTTTATATTACCTTGGGCCTCCCTTAGTAGTCTAATATCTCATTCAGTTGGCGTTAGGGCAATAATTAAGGTAAGAAGATCGACATCATTTGAAATATTATCAGGCTGCGTTATGTTCGATTAAGTACCGTATTCGATATAATCAAAGTTTCATTTTTGTTTAACCCTACAGTTTACGATTTAATAACATAAAAAGTAATAGAAATATCGATACTAACGCAACCTTTTTTGTAGAGAATTTTGTGACAAACCTTTTCCTATACTTATGTTTTTTCCCTAAGATAAAGCGTTTAAAAAATATTGTAAGAAAACCAGTGCGGTGTACCTAAAGGGGGTGAGATGGGGATGAAGCTTACCCCTTGGGGGTAGGAACTTTTTTGATATGTATTCTTACACATATAAACTAACTATTATAGACATTTCAGCTTATTATAATTTTTTTCTTCTATTCCACATAATTTTGCCTAATTTCCGTGTACTACTAATATCAATTTGAAATCGGTGCAAAAATATCTAATTTCTAAATCTCTAAACCTAGTCTGTAGCGTAACTATATATTATATAACTACTAGCTGACCCGGCAAACGTTGTTTTGCCATATAAATTATAATTTTTTGTCCTAAAAATAAAATTTCTGGATAGGGCCACCCTTGTCACCTAGGGGTATAAAAAATAGCCTACGATCTATTCTCAGAACTACCAAATATACACCAAAAATTTCATAAAAATGGGTCAAGCCGTTTCGGAGGAGTTCGATAATAAACACTGTGACACGAGATTTTTATATATTAGATAGACTAGGTTACGTATAGAAAACATATTTTAGCGGGGAGGCGCAAGATGGGAACAACTTTGGATATAAGTAGTTTTAATACATTTTCCCCGGCTAATTTTTATAAATTTATAAATTCCCTGTTTTCCAGAAAGTATATACCATGAGTACAGGGTGGACCAAATTAGATGGGATTGGGGTTTTCTCTAAAACTATGGCAGATAGACAAAAACCAATATAGGTGTCCTGAGCTCGATTTCAGATAAACAATCATGCAAACCGCGACCGTCTCTCTTTTTCACCGAGCTACAGAGCGTTTTAGGAAAATTGGCATTTTTGGATGACCTCTATATATCAATTACCAAGTGTCGAATCGAAAATTGAGTAACACATTCTTAAGGCACTTTTTTGAGTAGAATCCGTTGCTGATAAGAAAAAAATTATGCATGCCTCATTTTTCGAGATATCGACAGAACTTTTCTTTTTTTAAATGGAACACTGAAAATTATTTCATTATTCGATGACAACTTAAATTAGTTATCCAACGATATATCATATGTCATATTTATCTCTAGAAAAAGTAGCGAATTATCGAAAAATTTAATATATTTGTGAGGAGGTCATGGAAAACTATTAACAAAAGAACACTTCTTATAATATAAAATAATTTTGCCAAAAATAGGAAAAACTAAACTACAATAAATGTTGTCTCCATTAACATCTATGCATTTTTTACACCTTCTCCTTACAGCATTCGTTGCATTTCCAATCATGACAGGAGTTATTGTCCGAAACGTTTTGTTTTCCAGTTCTTCTAGGTTATTGGAACGTTCTCTATATATAATATTTTTTAAATAATCCCACAGCCAAAAGTCGGCAGGCGTTATATCGTGAGATATAGCTTTCCACAAAATGGGACCATTACCTACTTCCTAAAAATTAAACAATATCTAAACTACTTTGTTTATTAATGTCCAGTTAGCTAAATTAAATTTTTAGTTATTGTTATGTATTAATTTAGTTAACTTAGCTAACTAGACATTGAAGATGAAAAAAAACAACTCTTTCCTTTACAGTGCATCATTTCAATAAAATAAAAACTTTTTATGGGAAAAGCTAAATCGAATTCAAATTTAAGTCACTATGTACAATGTACAGGGTGCTCTAACCAACACGGAACAAGGCCATTTTTCCGACTATAGAAACGTTTGTAACAAAAACTAAATTAACCATTCGATGTATTTTTTCCGCCGAATCCAAAAGTTGTAATTAAAAAACGGATATAAAATAAAATATGCTGTTTTTATGTCACAACTCTTTTCTTTTCAATTTATATGTTTTCATTTATGATAATTTTTGGTTTCTGCGGAAAAAAATACATCGTATGGCTTTTTTGGTTTTTGGCAAACATTTGTATCTTTTGAAAAATGGCCTTGTTCAACCCTTGTTGGATCATCATGTACCTAAACCTAATGTGTACTACCTAAAAAAAATAAAAAAGTCCTTGGTTTAATAAAATAAAAAAAAAGGATCTGTTAAACAAAAATAGGTCTTTGAACACATTAAAAATAAAAAAATCTTTAGTCTAAATAAAGAAAGGAAAAGAATAAGTGGAAACAGGAAAAAGTTCCTTAAATACCAAGTTAAACTTTTTGTCTAATACCACAATATTAAAACACTACCAAACAAAACTACGGAATAATGGAACAAACGAAAAATAGGTATGTACAATTGTACCCCTGGCAATATTATATTAGATCAGTAGAATCATATTTCACACACAAGCAGGACTATTCCTGTTTCAGTGATTTCTTTTGTTTAATTATAACTAATATGTATTTACAATTAATTATTTTTTATTTATTTGCTTTTATCATGATTAGAGAATATTATTTAGGTATTATGCAAATCACAACTTACACACTTTTTATTTATTATAAACATACCTACTTTCTGTATATTGTTGCCCTAATCTGGGCACGCTAATATACTAGTCAGGTAAATACTTTAAAACACTCATTATTGGAGAATCAATCAAAACAACTACTCTTCTAGCTAATACTGACGAAGTATTGAATTACATGATAGGATTCTTAGCATTTTAAAGAAAAAAATATACTGAAAATACTTAAATCATTTATTCAAATTGTTTTCATTCACACTTTTTTATTTAATATGAAGTTATCTACTTTCTGTATATTGGTGCCTTAATCGGGTCACGCTAATATACTACTTAGGAAAACACTTTAAAACACTCATTATTGGAAGACCAATCGCTTAATAATTATTGTTGTGTTAATTTAGCAATTGTGGGAGTTACTGTGTAAAATTCAAATTATATATTGGTATGTGATGGTTAGGTAGATTTTGCCAACCGCGTTTGGAACCAACTGCCCGAAATTTGGGGAGGGGGCGCTCCCCCCCCCCCTGCCCCCCTTGGGCCCGGCCCTGGCCTTCTCAATAAATATTAGAAATGCAAATATGCATAGATGTCAATGGAAGACAATTCGAACATTTATTGTAGTTTAGTTTTTGGCAAAATTATTTTATATTATAAGAAGTGTTAGTTATACGTTATCACTTGTTTACTCGTTATTTTTATTTTGATAACGATACTAGTAAATGTCATAATAAATATAGTTATAAATAATATTGATAGTTTTACGCTATCACTTGTTTACCCATTATTTTATTTTGATTATTAAACGTCTAATAAATATAGTTATAAATATTATCAAATGGCCACAAGTTTGATAAACCGGACATATAAATATCCGTACCAAACTCGCAGCCATCAGAAAGTGTTGTAAGCTGTTCTAATAAAGAAGTTAGTCCAATATTGCAGTTTTCTTCTACCGAGAAATCCTCGTAAACTTATTTGGCGCAGTCGGTAGGATAGTGCCCTTTTGGCAAGTTGTTCAGTGCATCGAGTCACCCCCTGAGAAAAATCCTGCATCGAGCAGGAAGTCCCAGAGGTACGACGTCAGAAGTCAATCTTTATTGTTGAGGCCTATCCAAACAACCTACGTGGAGGAGAAGAAAAACGTAAGTCAATACTCAGCTCCTTAGAACGCTTCCCTTTCTCAAATTCAAATTGAAAGTCACTTAATTGTTTAATTTTCAAACTCTTGTGATCCTTTCAGTCTTGAAATTAAATTTTTCTAAATTCACTTACTATCTCTTAATAGAATTTGTGTGATATTTGGGAAAAAAAATATTAGTTGCTAAGTCAGTCTATCGTAGACAACTAAAGAATTAAGTTGCTGTTTATTACATTCTGTAATTTACAGACAGGGAAGAGTCAGATCCTCGACCCTATAATTAAGTAGACCACTCATGTCATTCACTGATTTACTCGAAAGCCTAGAGGAAGCTATTGCATCTCCTGGCACAAGTAACGAACCAGAAAATAATACTTATGCACCTATCCAAGCAAAATTAAGACCCAGTAAATTAAATCCTATTCTTTCTGTTAGTACTCAAAATACAGACATGGCTCAGGTTAATTATCAATTATTAAGAATGTATGTTGATACCATAAGACCATTTGACGGCAATGTTTTCGCCCTCAATGACTTTGTCACAGCCTGTAACGCCCTCGAAGCTAACTACGCGAAACCAAACGATACCCCTGATAATATAAATTTAAACAATTTTCTACTTCAATCAATTAAATCAAAATTACACGGACAAGCTCTCACCATAGTCGGTTGCCGCTTTGACCTAAATTCCTGGGCGGACATCCGCAAAACGTTAATAGACCATTTCTCAGACCCAAGATCAATTGCAAATCTTGAACACGACCTAAGACAAACGACCCGACACAATAATGAATCACTACATGACTTTGGGTTAAGATTGCAAAATTTACAAAGTTTACTATTAGCAAAACTTTCCCAATCAAACGACGGAGCTGCAGAAAAAACAGCTTATACCAAAATTTACGAAAAACTAACGCTCGATACATACACCCATTCCTTACCACAAAACTACCAGGTTATGATACGCTTAAGTCCCTTCACAAAACTAGAGGAAGCTATAAATTTGGTAGCTCGAGAAGAACAATTCAACAAAACATCAAGACAGACATCGTCGCAAAATTTCATAAAAAATAACTTCCATATCAACCAAAATCATAGCTTTAAACCTCAATTTCCATCTCAACCAATGAATTTACCCCCACGTCAAACTATTCAAACACATTTCCCTACTAACCAACAAGTATTCGGAAGACAGAATACAAATCAAAATCAAAACGTCTTTAAACCAAGACCACAAAACACTCAGTCATATAAGCCCACTCCAATGTCTGGTGTTTCTGTCCAACCTAGACAAAATTTTGCCAACCCTTCAACGAGCAAACAGAATTTTTCGCCCCAATTTCGACCACACACGAACTCCCAAATTAAACGACAATTTCCATGGTTCAAACAATCGAGTCCCCAAAACTTCGTAGCCCAAGAACTACACACAGCTGAACTTGATCCAACAGTAGGATACTACTATTATCCAGAAGAGTATTCTGAGATTCCTAATCCTCGACTTGCAGACTTAAACATTTCCGAAAACATCGATCTCATTCCAGAAGAGCCAGACGAGTTCCAAAATCAAAATGAAAAATACAATGAGAACGTAAATTTTCTCAAAGAGCCTCGGAACGATCAATCGTCGAATTGAATTCAGTACTCGCCCTTTGTAGTTTACCATATATACAAATTCAAAACCCCCCAATGAAACTTCTCATAGATACAGGTTGCTCCAAAACTATCATTAGACCCCACATAATCGAAAACTTCTATTCTGATCGTATGTACACTAACTCTACAAAAATTAAAACATGTCACGGAGAGACAGACATACAATTTCATGCTGAAATCCCTGCCTTCGACGAATTTAATTCAGACAACACTCTCGACGTATTGGTATATAACTTTCACGAATTTTACGACGGTTTAATAGGTTTTGAAGACTTAGCTAAATTTAAATTTCTGTTAGATTTCAAGAATAACGCCCTCTTTAACCACGATGTTTGCATACTCCTATTATTGAGAACTCCTAACGACACATCACGCACCTATGATTTAAATTCACATGACGTGCTTGTAAAACAGACACCTGTAGATATTTACAGTGGAGAAGTTCTAGTTCCATCATTCTCAAACGGCACAGTTACTATCCCTGAAACCCTAACCACTGCAAAAAATGGGTTAGCTACAGTAGAACTTCATAACATGAAGGAATTCTCTACACAAGCTACCTTCGACCAGCCTTTCGATGTTCCACCATATCCAGATTTCGAAACGTTCATACGTCCCCTAGAAAACTCTAAACAAAAAATCGATCTAAATAAAAACTATCCGCACAGATCATTTAAATTTCGAAGAAAAATGCACTCGTTTCAGAAAAATTCCAACCTAGAGAAACATCCCAACATACTTTACTTTCCTGACGACAAACCTTCTTTCGCTAACCTGGCAAAACTCAACGTAAACGCAGATTGTCTCTCACGACCCCCTATACAAGAGCTTAATGCCATCAACAATGATGACACTAATTCCATGATTGTAAATTCCCCAGATCTACAATCAATTCTAGATGAATTACCCGAAGTAGACCCAGAAATCGCAGACAATTTGATAAAAGACATTGACGAACATACTTTCGACAACAACACTGTACATACAGCTCTTTCAAGTTCCACATTTACAATGCCTTACTCAAAATCAGCCATCAATATTTATAAAAACCAGATTTTTATAAAAGAAAGCGACAACGCAGTCACTAACACCCATATCTTAGAAACGCCTTTTCCCGGATACAAGAGACACAGAATTGTACTAAAATCACGGACATCCGATGAGGAGGTATTTAAATTTGTAAAACAGTTCTTACGTTCCACTCAAAATACTCAAAATTGTTTTAATTTCAACGACGAATCTATCAAACACAAAACAATTAGAATATTTCAAAGGTTCTTAAACTCCAACGACTCAATGAGTTGTATAATTTCAAATAAAGTTCTTGAAGATATTTCTCAAGAAGATAAACAGAATCAAATAATAAAATATATGCACGAAGGAAAAACTGTACACCGCGGAACCAAAGTCACAACTAGTTTAATAATGAGAAAATACTATTGGCCTAATATCAACTATCAAGTTGCCCAATATATAAAAAATTGTCACACGTGTAACACTTGTAAATACGACAGGCACCCACAGAAAATTAAATTCCAAAATACACCAATACCCAAGAAACCTCTAGATGTTATTCACATAGACCTTTTTCACTTTTCAAATGAATGTTACCTTACTATCTTCGACCCTTTCTCGAAAATCGGACAAAGCTATCCCTTAAAGTCTAAAACAGGAATGGAAGTACAACAAAACCTCTTAACCTTTATTCAACACTACGGAAAACCTTACAAAATAATTTGTGACAAAGGAAAAGAATTCAATAACACCATGATCATTGACTACTGTGACCTGCATAAAATATCTTTCCATTTTACCAGTACCGACAGTCATACATCCAACAGTCCTGTTGAACGCTTCCATAGTTCATTAATAGATAGCATGCGATGCCTAACCTCAGAAAATCCTAATTTCCCCAACTACTACCTAATGAAATTGGCTACTATCGGATACAACGAGTCGATACACTCCCTTACTAAACACACCCCTTTCGAAGTTCTTTTTGGACATTTAGACAAACCCTCTCCGTTTGAAATCTCAGACGAAATTATCACCTCAGACTATATACAGGAACACAAAAACCTTACTCAAGAGCTATACGAACAGCTCAGAATAAACCAAGTTCTAGACAAAGAAAACATAATAGCAAAAATCAATAAAAATCGCAAAGAACCAAAAATTTATAATCCGAACGATATAGTTTATATTAGAAATTCCCAAGCTACACGCGCAAAGAATCTCCCTAAATTTATATCAGCAACAGTAATAAAAGACGAAGGACCCGTTATCATTACTAATAGAGGACGATTTACAAAAAATCAAGTACGTGACAATACACTCGAACAAACCCCAGACAATGATTCTGACGATGAACCCTTGTTTCAGGTGAAACAGAGACTTATCCAGGACAAGATCAACAAACATGTCACCACTCCTATTAGTACTACTGTTGATTTTGAGGACATATTGCCTAAAAATCAAGTCCATTCATAACCCCATCTACCTAATGACTTACCAACCAACCCGACTTATTAATAACTATCACTCATTCTCTTACATCATCGACTTAAACGTAGTCGAAAATCAAATCCAACAGACTACCGAAAATATGTTAGATTTCCCGAATATATGTACTAATTATTCAAACACCCGTTTAACCCAACTCTCGAAACTAGTATATTCAAAATTTCTAAACTTTCAACCTATGAATCGAAAAAAACGAGGACTAGTTAATGCTATTGGAAAAATTAATAAATTCTTATACGGTACTCCTGACGCAGATGACTTAGAAGACATAAATTCAAAGTTAAATACTCTTATGAGGAATCAACATTCTTTAACGGCTCAACTAAACCTAAGAACCTCTCTGTAGACGCAATTAATGGATAGAATAAACAAAACTTTAGGTCATTGAAACAAATGAAAAATCAATCATGTTTCACTTGAACACGACAATAAACCAACTTAATAATTTAGGAAAAAACGTATATTGCCAAAGCTTAGCAAACCAAATATCACAGAACTTTCTACTCATTTTAAATCACTTAGAAACTTTAGAAAATGCACTAGTAAACTCCTATTCAGGAATTATACATCATTTCTTCATGTCTCACTCAGACTTAATACATATTTTGAAGACTTTAGTAACTCTTTATAACTCTAGAAACCTCTTAAAAATAGACACTGATGAATATTACAGATTATTTCACATTCAGACTAAAGTTAACAAGAATTTGATTTATGTTCAATTAACTATCCCACTCTTTGACACTAGAGACTTTCAATTAGTCCAGTTAATTCCTATTCCCTTAAATAACACTATCCTCATACCACCAAAACCCTACCTAGTACTGAGTATTGATCATTCTGCCCATTTATGGAAAGACACTGCCTGCCAAACGATCAACAAATACCATATTTGTGATGGAGAACCTCTACCTTGGACTTCCAATTGCTTCCTTAACTTGTTAGAAGGAAAGCAACCTAACGACTGTGTCCTACAAAAGATCAAAGTAAATACCGATCTTCTATTAAGGATTTCCAAAGATAAAATTATTTGCTTCCCTCGAGAAGAAGTTGTTATTAAAAGCTCATGCCCAGAACAAGAAATAATCCAACTAAATACTCTCAGCGAAGTTACACTCGAACACAACTGTAGCATTATTATTAAAAACACTACCTACTCGATAGATAGTACTAGACTTGAAGGACGTCCATTCTATCTACCGAAAATCGAAAGATATACTATGTCCCAACTACCAGACCTTCACTTAGAAGAATTTCCCGCAGACTTAAGCAAAATGTCTGAATCACTGAAGTAACTCCAACCACTAGAAATTGAAGACTTCAAGACTCCTACTCATCACACTTGGATTCTCTACTTTCTTATTTTTTTGATTATCTTTGTAATTTTAATTTACGTTTTTTTTAAATATTTCAAGACAAAGCCATTTAACATAAAAATTATAAATAAAGGCAAACCGCCCAATGAACCTATTGAACTCCAAGATTCAAACCTTCATGTAAAGGATATGAATCCATTTTAAGAAGGGAGGAGTTATACGTTATCACTTGTTTACTCGTTATTTTTATTTTTGATAACGATACTAGTAAATGTCATAATAAATATAGTTATAAATAATATTGATAGTTTTACGCTATCACTTGTTTACCCATTATTTTATTTTGATTATTAAACGTCTAATAAATATAGTTATAAATATTATCAAATGGCCACAAGTTTGATAAACCGGACATATAAATATCCGTACCAAACTCGCAGCCATCAGAAAGTGTTGTAAGCTGTTCTAATAAAGAAGTTAGTCCAATATTGCAGTTTTCTTCTACCGAGAAATCCTCGTAAACTTATTTTGTTGTTGTTGCTAATAGTTTTCCATGGCCTCCTCACAAATATATTACATTTTTCGAAAATTGACCACTTTTTGTAGAGATAAAATGATATATCGTTGGATAGCTAATTACTTCCACATTCAGTGGAAGTATAGTAACGACAAAAATTTTTAAAAAAATTTTTATTGTTCAAATAGGCTTAGAATGTCATGAAACGTCGAGATTTTAAGTTTGAGCGAAAAAAATTTCTGTCTGTCTGTCGGTCTGTAACTTTTTTTGTGCGCACGTTTACTCTGGAACCGTTTAAGATATTGACTTGAAATTTCGTACACATATGTACTTTAATGAGATCTGGAACTAGATTATATTTTCATCTTGTTCCGTCAAAGGGTTGGGGGGTAAATTTAGGGTAAATAGCTAAATCAAGCATGTAAGAGTACAGAAAATTAATATTTAGTATACACAAGAGAAGCTAAGGTCTCAAAAAAATTTTTGGCATTAGCCACCCCCATTACCATTGCGCCATTGTTTGTTTCTCGAAAATCGAGCTCAGAACACCTGTATTGGTTTTAGAGAGAACCCCAAATTCCATCTAATTTAGTCCACCCTATACATTGCTTTCATTGCCAATACTTTCGTTATATTCCATTTTATTTTGTAAATATAACACACCACAAAAATAAAAATCAAAGCAGTTGAAATTCTCCTTATACCATTTCGCATGTATTCAAAATTTACAAACAAATATAAACGAAATCAGCTGGTCGTGACACACAGCTGTGTCCCTTTAAAATGGACTTTTTCTACTATCTTTATCTAATATGTTGTTTTCTTTTTGACTGTCTCATCGTATTTAATTCTCTACTCTTTGACCCTAGTTCATCAATGAAGCAGATTATCTCTACTTTTCAACTAGACATCAATTTCGTTCATACATTTTGATATGATACTTAAATTGGCTACTCTAAACATCTGTAAAAAAGCAATTTTAACAATCAACTATTTACGACATGTTAATTAACTGTTAAAAGCGTATTCATATATTACGGAATACAAACTCGTAAGATTTATATTTTGTCGTAAAGTTTTATATTTATCAAGTCGGTCATCACATTTTAACATAAATGAGTTTATTGCGGTTTTTCATCTAACAGGCCTTGACACAAACATGTCAATTGTTAGTACTTAACGCCGCTTTATTTTTAATTATAATTAGGTTCCTCAGCGTAATAACATATCATCTTTCGTCGACGACGTGCTTATCATTCTTGGAGATCTGCGCGGTCCCAGACATCCAAACATTTTTTAACAGTTGACGAATTTGTTACCGGCTGCCCTTCTGTCTTGATGAGGAAGTTACATGTATAAATTAAAAATCCCAAATAACAAGTTCGATACAACGAGAAATTGGAGAAATAGCTATTTATGATATGTCTTAAAACTGAAACTTTATTTCGTAGTGGCCCATCCCATCCAACAAAATAAACACACATATCGTACATTATTTTTTTACAAGCAGCACTAAAAGTAGATTAAAGCTGCTGAAAAGTGAAAAACTAAACGATTATTTGAATTTAAAATAATGATGTCAAAATATGAAACCCGCAATGAACCCAAGCAGCAAACAAGTAAAATAGACCAACCGCAAAGTTAGAATAATTTAATGAAGTCGAAGATTACTTAATTTCGTCTCAATATAGCCTATGCACAGGTTGAAACTATAGGCCTAAGTTATAAAGTACTCATTTTTTACGTAGAAGATTTCTTCAGAGTAGGTACAATGGTTTTGTGTATTATTCCACTGTGAGATAAGGGAGGTCCCAAGGTTGGAATACACAAAACTGTCTTGAACAATTTTATTTATTTATAAGGTTACAATTCTCTTGTTTCCTATTGGAAACTACTTTACGATGGTTGATACAATACTGATCTTATGTAGGTTCCCGCTAGTATTTATGTATAATTCTTATCTTGTTTATTTTAGATAGTGGTTTAGGAAACCTTCACAATATAATATCTTTATGCTTAAATAAGTAAATGTTGATAAAAATAAGAAATACGTCAAAGGTCCTCCCTCTTTAGAACGGAAGGTGGATTCCAATTGGTTGGGTTCCAACTGAAGTTGAAGTAGGGATTTTGACCTCTTCTTTGGTTTTGTTGAAGGAAACATTGAAGCTGCTTGCTACGTCGTTTAATCTAGAGAAGCAGGAAAATTAGGATAATTAAAATCAAAACAGCTAGGATAATCCATAAGTAATTTAAATGTGAGAAAGATGGCAAATCCTTCAAGTACACACATTTTCGAGATGTGTGCAGTTGAGTATCTTTGGCAAAAGGAAAGTAGAATGTGAAGTAAATGGTTCCTCATATGGGTAGGATTGATTGTTGATGTGAAATTCACAGTGTGATGTTAAAGTGATATTCCAGCGTGGTAGGAGAGTTAATGATGACAACAATTTCAGTAGGTGAAAATTGTTCCGCACTTGGGCTTTTAAGATGGATTGCGGTAATTGTGCAATAAGCTTTGACTCTTCTTCTTCTCAAAAGTTCTACAAAGCAGTCCTTTGAATCTTGAATTTGATCCTCAATGAAGTATGTGTCCTCAATTTTTGTTGGTTCCATGTCCATCCATAAATAGTTATCGTTGGAGTCAATAACCAAAAAGTGTTTTAGAGGATAATTATTAGATTTTGAATCGGAATAGGTACTATTTGGAGGAAGGATAAAGGAGAGTGTTCTGCTAAGATAGGTACTGCTATAGCAATATTCAGTACATAGTGTCACTAAATTGAGTAAAAATGGTTTGACGGCTTGAATGTAAGAGTAAGGCTGTTTGAATTGCAGCAAGTTAATTTTTGGATAAATTAGTCTTAACTTAATTCAGATTGTTTATATATCAAGGTTGATTTTGATGAATTGAAGATTATTTTTTTAATTTTTGTTGGTTATTTAAAATTTGGTTCATAAGTTCTGATGCGAAAGTAGAGAAAAGTGATGCGCGTAAATTAATTTCGTGTTCTAATATTTTTTAGTTTGAGATAAGTGAAGTGAGTTTGCTCTCTATTTCTTTAATGTTATCCTCAGTTGCAAGACCGAATAACGGCTGATCAGTTTTTCCAATGAAATTGAATCTCTTTTTAACCCTTTTAGTTGTTGGAATTAATTTTTTGTATTCATTTGTAATTATTTTTCTAAGCTTCTCTACTTGGTTAATTAAAGCTATATCAATTTTACTTTCTTGTTGTTAGTTAAATCTAGTGTATACAAGGTGTTTCGAAAAGATTGGGACAACGTTTAGCCGTAGATTCTTGATATCAAAACAAGTCGATTTAACTAAAAAAGTAGTGGTCTAACTCTTTTCGTTTTCAAGATTCAGGGTGGTAAAGTAAAAATATTGTATTCGTAATTTGTCTCTATCTTGGAAACTATTATAAGTATCTACTTCAAAGTTGGTAACGACATGTTTTTCAGGTCGCTAATTACAATGGTCATATTGCCGATGCCATATTTTGTAGATGGCGCTAGTGACAGGACTATTACCTGACACTTTAAGACATAACTTTTTTGAGGTTAGGTTTTGGGCATCGTCTTCTATTATAATCGAAACGCAATTTCGTTTCCTAAAGAAAAGGTGTACTTGTTTAAACGCGATAAAATGCATGCTTTCAAAGAAATACGCGATTTACAACTTTATCACACACCAGTTCGAAGAAATTCAATTATACCTAAATGATGTTTCTTATCTAGTAAGTGTACGTCAAGTATGATGTCTTGAAATCGTCAATAGTGCTTGTTGTAGATACGTATAATATTCTCCAAGATAGAGACAAAATATGAATACATTTTTTTTTACTATACCACTTTATATCTTGAAAACGAAAAGAGTTAGACCTCTACTTTTTGAGTTAAATCGACTTGTTTTGATGTCATGAGTCTACGCTAAGCGTCGTCCCAATCTTTTCAAAACACCCGGGGTGTTGAATTTCTTCGAACAGGTGTGTGACAAAGTTGTAAATCGCGTATTCCTCTAAAAAAGGTGCATTTTATCGCGTTTAAACAAGTACACATTTTCTTTAAGAAACTAAATTGCGTTTCGATTATAATAGAAGACGATGTCCAAAGCCTAACCTCAAAAAAGTTATGGCTTAAACTGTCACATAAAAGTACTGTAACTAGCGCCATCTATAAAATATGACATCGACAATATCACCATGATAATTAGCGACCTGAAAAACATATTGTTATCAACTTTGAAGTAGTTACGTATTCTAGTCTCCAAGATAGAGACAAATTACGAAAACAATTCTTTTACTTTACCACCCTCTATCTTGAAAACGAAAAGAGTTGGACCACTACTTTTTGAGTTAAATCGACTTGTTTTGATGTCAGGTATCTACCGCTCAGCGTTGTCCCAATCTTTTCGAAACACCCTGTATGTATCGTTAAGCATAATAGTGTAATCATAGTGTGCTGATTTTTCCTTACTTGAACAACATGCATACCTCAATTTCTCCTGCAAACACAATTAATTTCAATTTACAATTACTGAAAGACGCTCAATCTAACGATTGTGAACTTTTCAATTTACTTACAAATCAATCAAATACAAATAGTAAAGTCAAATACCCTTTACAAAAAGTTAATATTACTAATTCAAATGATGAAATTTGATGTTTTATAACTTAATACATGCTGGTATCCGTTCTACCAAAAAACTAATAACTACTATTTCTGGTCCAAAATGAATACCGATTACACTTTGTGGACCAAGACTTCTTTAAGTTGTCAAGCTTCTAACGTAAATAAACGGACGAAAACCCCAATTTGTAATTTTGAAGTTCCTAGAGGTCGTTTTGAGCATATCCATATTATTCTCGTTGGCCGTTTGCCACATTCGCATGGTTTTTCTTTCATTCTTACTGTTGTTGAAAGTTTCACTCGTTGGCCAGAAGCTTATCCTTTATCAAACATATCTGCCGAAACTGTTGCTAGAACCTTGTTTTCAAATTTATATCGCTTTGGCATTCCGCTACGTGTCACTACTGACCAAAGTGTCCAATTCGAATCAAATTTATTTCGTGAATTTTCAAAATTTTTAGGTTTTCATCGAATTCACAGATTATATCACTCACCCTCAAAGCAATGGTATGGTTATGAGGTTCCATCGAACCTTGGAAACGCTTTAATTGCCAGAGCTAACTCTATTCATTGGTTTGATGAGCTTCCGATAATTTTACTAGGGTTAAGAGCAATGCCACAGGACGATTTATTTTGTTCATCTGAAGAGCTTGCTTATGGACAGCCTTTGCGCCTCCCCGGTGAATATTTTATTAGATCACATCCCAATACTAAAATGCCTTTATTTATTACTAAACTACAACTTTATTTCGATAATTTACATTTTACAAATCCTAAACAAAATCGTTTTCAAAATACTTTTGTCAGTCCTGACATTAAAACTTGAAAATTTATTTTTATTCGAAAAGATAGACTTAGCCAACTTTTTGCTCTTGTACGAGGGGGCCTTTCAGGTAGTTGCTCGGACAAATAAAATTATTACCGTCCTTAAACGTGGAAAACACGTTACTGTCGTTACTGACAGAGTTAAACCAGCACATTTATTAAATGATGTTATTGATCTATGTACTCGTCAAATCCGACTTTAAAAAAGTACGCTTTAATATTGATACTTTGGTAGGTTGATTTTTATTTTTGCAGGGAGGAGTATATGTAGCGTATTCACTTATATTTTTAAGTTTTACGTTGCTTAGATATAAAAAATAACAAAAAATTAATCAAAAAAGTTATATTTAAAAAAATAAATCTTTAAAATTCTGATTTTTATATTTAAATTATGGATTTATTACCATAAAACTCATGTATAAGGTGCCTTTTTTCACTCATGGGACTGCCGCACTCATCTACGGCTCGTACGTCAAACTGCCCATTCGTGAAAAAAGTACCACTTTATGCACTTGTTGCACAAAGTACTATTATTTTATTAATTTACCGGTAAATAAAAAAGCGTACCATTGCCATCACCTTAAACTCACCTCCGTTAGAGATGCTCCCTCTCTAACCTTATTTGTAGTGGCGCGTTAGAAAGAGAGCATCTCAAACAGCGGCGAGTTTAAGCTGACGCCGATTGTACATGAACAGTCTTAAAATCATCTGATAAAAAATTGTGTCTGTACATAATATTTCACGTTGTACACGAAATATGTTTCTCGTATTGCAACTTGAAGTACATACAAGCTCTGATGATGACAGAACAGCACACCAAAATCATTTTATTTGCATATCCCTATTACTAACTATAACAGTAACAATGGCTGGGCGAAATGTGTTCAAAGTTGTTCAATATGTTTCATCCCAATAATTATTCAGCCATTCACTAACTTGCAATCCTAAGAACCCATTCTTCTATCTTTGTGAAATAAATAGCTCTTTGCTTAGGTAATAAATACTAAACAATGACATTAAAATTACCACTTACTTATAGAGCTATGTCAAGAACCGTAAACGCCAAGGATAGCCAGATCAAGCAAATCTGTCTGCACGGTGTCGCCATTACTATGACGTAGCAGCGCGCCCCATTCCAGCGCGCTGCTGTTTAAAATGCATTGTGTGGAGCATATTCTTTTAATAATAATATTAACTTACACGCACAATTTATTGAAATAATTGAGATATGCAACATTTTCAGTATTCTTTGTATATAAATATCGTGGGCAAAACATGTACGGGAAGTTTCAAGAATGAAGCAATTTTTTCGTTTTCCACTCAATGTTAAATTATAATATATTGTTGATTATTCAGTTTGGTATTTTACTTAATTTTCAAATTTTTTTTCTGCTTAAATAGAATCTGTATTTTTCCTCTTCATTGCCTTAACCTGATTAGCTTCTAAATTACTGAAATTCATGCGAATTACAGTGCAAGCAGGCAAAGCGTGGAAGTTTCTGACAAAAATTTTCAAAATTATGACAAATTTTTTTAAAAGCAAGTCATGGAAATGAAATGCCTGGTTCAAGGAAACATACATTTTTGTTTTTCTATTCGGCGGATATTGATCCTTGATTCATAAAAGAATCTGATAAAAATTATCTTATTTGCAGTGGATTCTGATTCAGTTCACAGAAAAATCTGATAAAAATGATCTACTTAAACAAAATATTAAATTATGAAAAATATGTATTATAAAAATTAACACCCAATATAACAAAACATCTCGGAAAAGTAGGTACACATACAGGATCATTTACGGAAAGTGGGTATTAGACTTTTCTTGGGATCTGTCGAGTTTAGAAATTTGAAAATTGGTATGAGGGGGTTTTTGGATATGGCGGATCCAACGAAAATATTTTCATGCTTGTGCTACTTCCGGTTATACCGGATGTAGCACCTAACTTTGTTATTTTAAATGGAACACCCTGTATTTTATTGCATATTTCGATTCCTCATAAAATTTTAGATTAGGTTTATGTACCATAACATACTCTTAAACATACCGGTTTTCGAGATAATTAATATTTTTGGAGATTTTTGACGGTTCCCACCCTTTGGAAAAAAAATCAATATCTTCTATCATGTAGCCGATTAGGAAATTTTCTTTTCAAACTCTTACGACCATCCTATGACCTAACTAAAAGTTCTCTTATGTTTTCACAATATCATACAGAGTATTTTATTTTCGCAGTCGAACATTGTTTTAGTTTAAACGTCAAAAAGTCATTTTTTTCAAATAGAACCCCCTGTATGTTTTCACAGAATCTAATAGAGGATTGAATTCTGCATCGATTGATGTTACCATTCCCTATACCTATCTCTCTTTGTTTTCTTACTATGGAAGAATATTTGTTAAACGTACAAACAAAATCAGCACTGTTTCTTAGTAGGCAATACAAATCATAACTTAGTTCCTTTTTTATCATAAACGAGAATAATCATGTAGATAATTGATAATCATTTGTTTATTATCAAGATGACAGCTTCAAAAACGAGAGATTAGATTTATAACAAATACTTTGGGACAAAAATTTACAAAATTAATTGAACACTTTGAATATAAATATTTAGTGCAGCAACTGTTCAAAATGCTCTCCACTTGCACTTACAGTGGCTTGGCTAATTCATGGGGATTTGTTAAAATGTAGCCCGTTCTCTGTTCTTTGGATCTTTTTTGGTAGTAGCAGGGGTGGCAAAAACAATATTTTTAATACCCCAAAGGTCCCAAGTCTACGGGGGTCAAATCAGGGGACCTTGCTGGCCATCTCCAAGGTCCTCGGTAGCCAAACCACCTATCTTCGAACGTCGCTACTAATTCGTCATAAACTTCCCGTGGACCGCAACCATTCATTTGAAAATACATAGAATTATCAATATTTAGGGGCAAATTATCAATAAAAGTTACTGTTCGCAAAATCTTCGCATATTTATTGCTATTTAAATTTTCCTCGTAGATATGATACTATGAAAAATATTGTTTATGCCATCACGGCTACTACCAAAGAAGATCCAAAGAAGAAAATACGGACTGCATTTCAGTAAATAAATACCCTCGAAATTCGCCGAGCCATTGTAAGTGCCGTAAATTCCAGGATATTGGCTTGTTTGGAGCAGAATGGAGAGCATTTTGAACAGTTGCTGCATTAAATATTTATATTCAGTGTTCATTAATTTTGTAAATTTTTGTGCCAAAGTATTTGTTATAAATCTAATCTCTCGTTTTTGAAGCTGTCAAAAACAAATGATTATCAATTATCTACATGATTATTCTCGTTTATGATAAAAAAGGAACCGAGTTGTGACTTGTATTGCCTACTAACAAAGAGTGCTGACTTTGTTTGTACGTTTTACAAATATTCGTTCATAATAAGAAAACAAAGAGAGATAAGTATAGGGAATGGTAATATTAATCGATGCAGAATTCAATCCTCTATTAGATTCTGTGAAAATATACAGGGGTTCCATTTAAAAAAATTACTTTTTGACGTTTGAACTAAAACAATATTCGACTGTGAAAATAAAATACTCTGTATGATATTGTGAAAACAGAGAACTTTTAGTTAGGTCATAGGATACTTGTAAGAGTTTGAAAAGAAAATTTCCTAATCGGCTACATGATAGAAGATATTGTTTTTTTTCCGAAGGGTGGGAACCGTCAAAAATCTCCAAAAATATTAATTATCTCGAAAACCGGAATGTTTAAGAGTATGTTATGGTACATAAACCTAAGCTAGAATTTTATGAGGAATCGAAATATGCAATAAAATACAGGGCGTTCCATTTAAAATAACAAAGTTAGGTGCTACATCCGGTATAAGCGGAAGTAGCACAAGCATGAAAATATTTTCGTTGGATCCGCCATATCTAAAAACCCCATCATACCAATTTTCAAATTTCTAAACTCGACAGATCCCAAGAAACGTCTAATACCCGCTTTCCGTGAATGACCCTGTATAATAAAAAAACGTATCTTTATTTAGGAATTCATTTTGCAAGTCTCGTTCATAGTCGGTCTCCATAAAATGAACCGAACAAATCCTAATTGTATCTGGGTTAAATTTATCATGTCTTTTGCACCTGTTTATCCATTCACCTCTTATGGTTTTGGACACCAGATCTTTGAGTTTTAGAAAAACGCTCGGAAAAACGTGGCAAATGATATTTTGTCCAGTAGATTTCTTTGTACAATACGTATTATTACAGTCATACACTGCACACCTTGTTCCCGACATTTTTCTTCGCTTCTATTTGAATAATAACAATATGTAAATCTAGTACATGAATTATTAAGCTTCTTCTATCTTCTATACAACAATAAACATACAAAATCACCATAGAACACGAATAGTAATAACTGTCTTTTGAATCCTATAAAAATCCAAAATAGTGCAAGCAATACCTGTTTCTGCACACAATTTCACTAATCAAGAATGTTTTTATATCTCAAAGAAACGTATAGAATACACGCTGTACATATGAGATTTACAAAGAAGTAAAACCAGTAAATAAGTAGAGAAAATTTAATAATCACACCATTAAACCCAGAGAGACAATGTCGTCAGAAACGTAAACAACAGATTTAGGTCTCGCCGCGACGTCACAGCTTTGTCGGCAAGTGGCGAACGTTGCAGCGTAGGAAACTGGCTATCCTCCCTCTATTTATGGTTCTTGGTTTCATCCCAATATTTATTCAGCCATTCACTAACTTGCAATCCTAAGAACCCATTCTTCTATCTTTGTGATATAAATAGCTCTTTGCTTAGGTAATATATAAATAATAAACAATGACCTTAAAATTACCAAAAATTAACTTACTTAAAGAGCTATGTAACACTTAACTGCCGTCAACCGTTTGAACAAAATGCTTGCCTATTTTCGACTTCGAATTTACTTTCATTTCTTTCCTCACATTGGGAGGGGGGGGGGGGCGAGACCGTGTCCTGTACGAGCTTAATATGCGTAGCTTTTTTTACCGGCGCGGTAGCTCAATCGGTTAAGGCGTATTGAGTGGCGAATATGCTGATCGACTGTCTACCGCGCTCTGGGTTCGACCCCCCAGCCCTGGCGTTTTTCCGCACAGCTTTGGCTATGGATTTGGGGGTTGTCTACTATTTGTGGTGTGTTTATGTTATATTTATGTTTTTTTCGGGTAAAATTTTGAGGGGAGGATAATTTTTTTATTATTATTTTGACCCCCACCCCCCCGGCTTTTGAGGTAAGCTACCCCCCGCACAAAAAAAATTATTTGCGCCCTTGAACCTGACTTGACCAGAAAAAGGGGCGCCTTTCAAAATTTCGCACGAGGGCTCTTGAGGAACTAACGCCGGCCCTGCACATTGGTTTTGTGGACCTATCACTAAATTGGTAAATTAAATAGTCTGACCTAATAGTAGGTCGAATTGAAGTAATTCTGACTATAAATGTTAATTGGGGGCTTATTATTATAATTATTATTTCGGAGTGGAATTAAACAAGGTATATAGTTTAAGTATATTTAATATGAGTATCTACATATTACAGAAATGTACATTAACTAAACAAATAATATTCTTTATACAGGTTTCAGTCCAATGAGAATCACACCATCAGCAGTAACGATTATTACTGATGAGTATATCTGCCGTACAGAAAACACAAGAGTGCTTAGGCAACACGAAAACCTATTTTAGTTTAAAACATGTTTTTTTTTATTTAGGAGAAAGTTTGAACATCATAAAGCTTACAACAATTGATATATTTGACAATATGCTATTTTATTACATAAACCTGAATATTTAGGGAAAATCGAATATATCTTTTAAAAGCTTTCTTGGGAAGTTAAACGACTTCAACTTCGAGAGTATGTTTTTTGTACTTAACTATTGGAATGGATCCATTCAGACGTCTATATGTAGCACTGGATGTCTCAGCCTCGCGTCGTTCGGATATCTTGGCTCTGCCATAAAAGATATCGAACATTTTCAAAAACGGGGTGGTAGTTCAAAAATATTTTGAAGTATACATTCAAGCCATAAACTTATGTTTTTTTTAATAAAACACCCTGTATATTATTACATATTTCGATTCTCATTATAAAGATCATATACAAACGACATGCCATTTGATGGGTTTGCGATGGGTCAAAACCATAATATGGGTGAGTTTGTACCAAAGACATGTCAGCTTCGGATATTTTACGTCGGGTCAGTCAGGAAACGTGAAATCCACTTTTTCATTTTTTTAAATTTAACACCCTTTATGCTATAGCAACAAGGAAAACCCTTTGAATTAATATAAGATAGTATGGGTTTATCTGGTATGGGTGCCAAAATTTTTAATGACAAAGAGACAATTCAAGATTTAAAAAAAAAACTATCAATCTTCAATTGTTTCATGAATTTTTGTATAAATTCATGTCATAACAAGTCTTTTTTATTGCGAAATTTTGTCGCCAGACAATTTACTATTTTGGTTTGGGACGAAAGGCTAATGAATGGTGCTATTTAATGAAGCCTGGCCTGTGTTTTCGCTTGTAACTTTTGTAATAGTAAATAATTTTGAGTATAATAAATGGGTAGTAAATTTTCCACAAAAGGAAGAAATGGGGGATCGGTTAACATTTATCTCTAGCTGAAACTAGTGATACTTTTTGGGAGGAGAAGAGGCCAAAATCAGGTTATTTTTATATATTTAAATAATATAAAATACCTATCTAAAATAAAATTATCATCAAGAAATACAATCCTATGCCATTGAATCACACCAAGACCTTTATGCGATTTTCAGAATCGTATTAATTTCCGCAATGTCATGCTAAGCAAAATTAACGCAGATGTCCAATTTTTATACAAGTTCTTTTTTATCGATGAAGCTACTTTTCGCAATAATGGTCAGTAAATTGCCATAACATGCATTATTATGCGATCGAAAACCCGCCCTGGCAAGTGGATCACCAAAATTGATGGTCAACTAATCTATGGGCTGGTATAATAGACAACCATGTCACTGGACCATGGTTTTTGAGGGTACGACCTTAAATGGCCAAATATACCATAATTTCTTCAGTTTGAATTTCGGCTGCTTCAAGATGTAGATGAAGACGCCAGAGAAAACGTGGTTCCAGCACGATGGTGCGCCCCCACCAGTGTTGCCAGCATTGGCATAAATTAGAACTTGATTGAAGAAAAACGCGCTAAAATTAAAAAGTCAAGCATAACTAGAAGTACAATACTAGATAGACCCAGTCTAAAACGGGCTCCGGAAGGAGGAACCCAAAATTTTTTTGAAGAGTGGAGGAGACGCTGGGACGAATTTTTTTAATGAATGAGCGGGGGGGGGGACACTGCAGCGATCGCTGAAACGGGATATATTTCGCAGCGTAGTGCTAACATTCTAAAAGTTGCAAAAGCGGTCTGACGCTGGCAACACTGGCCCCCGCACCACTACCAAATAAGGAAATAAGGAAAAACTTTTGGGGCGCAAAATGGGAAAACATTTTTTGATGATCGGTTTCAAACAAAATGTGTAAAACATGTTTAAAACATCACACTACTGTGTTGTAAACAGTTGTTTAAAACACAGTGCGATGTTTTAAACATGCCAACCCTGCCGCTCACCAAAAAATGTTTTCCCATTTTGCGCCCCATATGTTTTTTCCTATTTTGCGCGTCCCGCTCATGAAAAAAAACTATACGACCCCCCCTCCCTTTCTCATCAATTTTCATTTTTATTTGCAACTGTATTATTATGTATGAACATACCATTTAAAACATTGAAAAAACTGTTTTAAACAAAAAAAAAACAGTTTTTTTTGTTTAAAATGAAAAAGACTTTTTTCCAAGCCTGGTAAACGGGGGCCGGAAAATTTAAAAAAATGTTTGATGGGCGTGGCAAAACAGAAAAAAGTTGAGCGGGGGCGGTGTGGAGGCTTCTGAAATTAAAAATTTTCACATTTCCCGACTTTTCACAGAAATTACTAAATTCCCTGATTTTTCAATACATTTTCCAAATTTCCTCACATTTTTAAGCATCTGGACATTATGAACTCTGCAGTAGCTATTCCGTTACGTCTCAGTGAGCTCACAAATTTGACATGTTTTTGGTACAAATGCTCCCATGTCATGGTACCAGTTCATCGCAGATCCATCAAGGAATTATTATTTATTTACAAAGTTGGCTTCTTAAGTTTATGAAGTTGGCAAAGAAAAATAACCCCCAAAAAAGTTGACTTACTACGCATCTGTCTGTTTTCTCTTTTTCTTGATTTTTGTTATCTACAGATTAACATAGTGCGCACAACGTAATATTAGTATTTTGATTTTTTTCTCACTGAAAAGTAAGTAAAATTCATAAAACAAGAACATTGAAGATTGATCGTAATTTTTTAATAAATTTTGAATGGTGCCACTTTGTCATTAAATATCTTAGCACCCTTGACACCTTATATCAGCGGAAAGCTCTTTCAAAGGGCTTTTGTTGGTACTACAACATTCAGGATGTTCCATTTGAAAAAAATTACGCGTTTCCTGACTCACTCGGTATAAAATATTCGATTTCGTCAGACCTGATAACAGTAGCGTAAAGTAGAGATTTTTTGGCAATTTTTGGAAACCATATCTTAAAATGCTGTTCCGTTAAGTCACAGTGAGCTCACAAATTTGGTACAAATTCACCCATCATGGTACCGATTCATCGCAGACCCGTCAAATGGTATATTATTTGATTGGTATTTAAAAGGAGAGTCCAAATATGTAATAATATACCGGATGTTTCATTAAAAAAAAAACGTTTATAGCGTCGCGCATCTATATTTCTAAATATTTTTAAACTATACAACTTTGTGCCCACTATCACCATGTTTTTGAAAATTTTCTATATCTTTTATAGGAGAGCCTGGACATTTAGACGAGGCAAAGCTGAGACACCCTGTATATTTGATTGTAGCACTAACAATTCGCATTCCAGTCATGGTATGTGCTGAAACAAACATCAATGCACGAATTTTTTTTTTGCGCCTCCTTAATGTAGAATCAAAATAACCCTTATTTTTAGCAAAAATATATACCACACGCTACATCTTTACTTTTTACTTGCAAAATATACTTTATCTTGCTAAGACACCCTTTCCCCAGCTACGGTCGGCAAAGGTGGTTTACATTACAGTGAAAAATATAATCACCAAATTTTTCGTCAATAGGTAATAGTGCCAGTGCCCACAACATTCCATTTTTTATTCAGACTACATTTTAGTATCTCTTATGATATTTGTAAAATATGATATAGAATAATAAATTAATAAATAAAACTAATAAAGCTATTAATGAGAGATTTATACTTTTTGTCTTACAAGGTCAGCATGGCTTCTGTCGCTGTTGACCTATTTAAAACCGTCAAAAAGTTGCATAGTTATTAGTCCAGTCAACGAAGGATTGGTAGAGGACATGGAGGGGGGGGAGAATTTTCTTCTTCAGGAATGTGTTGAGGATAGTTAGGAGGTAAACATACTAAAAGTGTCCGCCCCTAGCCTTGCCGCTTCAGGGGGGGAGGGGGGTGGAAAGGTCAATTTTTTCGATTCTTCGCTTATAACTCGGAAACGATGCGTCGTACGGAAAAAGTAAACATGATTATATTTTCTACAAGAAAGCCTATATTCATTTTCTTCGCATGTGTTATAGTTTTCGAAATATTCGCCAACGAAAATCGATAATTAATAAATAATCAATTAGGTATCGACATTTATCTATCAAAACGGTTTACCATGGTCTGCTAATAAATCACAGTCACAAAATAATTTTTATTTTACAACACTCGACGTATTTACTAACGTAATATTTTGTCGAAATCTATACATTTCCTTAAATATACAGTGTGACTCATGTAAAATGAAGACACCCTTATAACTTTTTTATTTTGTTTCCGATTTGAATCAAATTTTACTCAAGTATAAAACAAATTAGGATCTACTTATGACCGGAAAAACATTCGCCTGCTACAAAGGCAAAGCCACCTGCGGTACCAAAATATGCGTAAAAAATAAAAAAACATTTTGAATGTTAAAAATTCTAAAAAATGCATCGGATCGGCGCCAAAAACGTACATACACCAAAATTTGAGATTTGGTTATTGATAGGAGATTTGTCATACATAAGCTCATCTGGCAAAGGGGATCCTCAGTTTCCGCAATTTGTGGTGGATACGTGAAATTCGTCAAGACCCACTAATATGATTTTTTAATTTTTTTCTGCATATTTTGGTATCGCAGGTGGCTTTGCCTTTATAGCAGGCGAATGTTTTTCTAGTCATAAGTAGATCCTAATTTGTCCCATATTTGAGTAAAATTTGATTCAAATCAGAAACAAAAAATTAAGGATCTTTCTGGCGGCTGTAAATCGAACATTGTTTACAATAGAGAAAACTTATATAAATATAAGTTGTCGCTTTGTTTTATTTCCTACAATATTGGTAATAGCTAATTTTAGGGTAAAACTAACAGGAAATGAGATAATCTGGAAAAACCAATTTTGACCGTCATTTTTCCAACATGGTGGTCGTACCGGACATGATATTTTTGTGGAGAACTTGCATTCATGATGGGGGCAACCCCGTCTATAGTATAAACAAAAAAGTCTCTTGTTGGAATTATTACCGGGGGTGGTTTGAACCCACGGGGTTCGTTAAGATGTCTGGTTACGAAATTTTACAGGATATATTGAGTTTCCTGAAAAAAAACCGATCCAACAAGTCCTTGCCTGACAACGTTTTTTGCGTTTAGGGATAGTTTGAGGGGGGTAGCTGTTTGGTCGCTACCTTTTCACTTCGTCAAATTTGTCAGGGCAAGACTGTAGTGCCTCAATCTGCACACGGTAGTATTTTGATTTCTTGCCTTTGATTTTACAATTTTGATTTATCGTCGTCAGTTATATTAAGTTTATATCACTTTTAGTTTTTCTATGGGATGGCTATTATATATAAATTATAAGCGACCTTTAAATTGACCTACCAATAATTTTAAAATGGTAAGTATAAATGATGCCAGCTCAAGCTCGCGGGCTACAATAAACAACAAATACGTAACTTACAAAAATTACTCCTTAATCCTAGGAAATATATCGACTCTACTGTCAGGAACTGGGTCAGTGGGTTGGGATAAACTTTGGATCAAATGGAATGTCGTGCATATATTTTCAGCGAATGTAAACCACCATCGCCGTAGAAACCCCCAGACTACAATCTAAAGTAAACATGGACGTAGTTACAATAATAAAATATCACCAATGTTACTTGAGGTACCTCATCAATCCTCAACATTTATATACAACCTATTTACATTGTCCTTGATGACTACCGAGAGATGAAACGAAATATCTAGTGGTAAAAATGATAAAAATATAATACATATAATTCAAGCTGCACTCGCCCGAACGATAGTCCATCAGCACTAACTCACTAGAAATCAAGCAAGCCATGACACGGTGAACGATTACTGATTTACGTGACCCGGCGAACCACCAAAGACACCACCAACACCGTCACTAAACTCAACACGTTTGTGGGAGACACGCCGTTGGGGTCCGCGCTGGTGTTCGTTTTCGGGGGGCTGCCTTGGGGTTGCTGGTCAGCCAAAATGTTGTTTTCATCGCTTCGTTCTCCTTTGGTCAACTGTATGTCGTCTTTGGAGATTGGCGATTCGATCGGAGTTACCGCCTGCGTGGTGGTCGATTTCGAGGTCGTACTGGTAGCTGTGGTGGTCGTGGTGGTGGTAGTAGTTGTCGTCGTGGGTACGTGGGTGTTGTTGTGCAGGAAGTACACGGGGCTGTACACCGCGATTACGTCCAAGATTGTGTGTTCCCTCTTGGTATCCCTGATCGTGATCTCCCGCTTTTCTCCGTCTTTGTAAATCAACGCAACGGTGGCGCTGTAAGGGACTTCTGACTCGGTGTAGTTGGCGAACAATGTTACATTGACTGCGGTACCTTCTTCGAGGTATTTCTCGATTTGAGCCACGTCTGATTTTATTTCTTCCTTCTGTATCGCCCATAGGCCTTCGATGTGCGTCCCGTTGGGGAGAATAACCTTATATGGAAGTCCGGTTAGAAGTCCGTGGCCTTTGCCCCAAAACAAGGAGTAGCTGTAGTTGTAACCTATGACGCTGTCTACGCGTTGCAACCCGTTCACTTCGTTCTTCAACGTGGCTTCGCCAAGTTGGATTTGCTTCTTGGGAAACCGACTTCGGAATCGATCGAACTGCAGGGATTTAAGTTCGTATCTGATCGGTTCTGTTTCTACCAGGATTTGTCCGTCCTCAAACTGCAGTTCGTTATTGTTCTGGTCCACCAGGTGGAATACGCCGAGGTTTTCAGATGGGGTGAATTTTCCCACGTTGTGTGACAAGGAGCCCTCCACCTCGTGACTGTTCACTTCTCGTCTTGCTACGAAAGTGTTCTCGCCGCCCGTAACGGCACCTTGCGAAATTAGGGAGTACTTATTTTTTTCGACCCAGCTCAATCTAGCGCTTCCTTCGATGTTTACCAGTATCTCGAACTGCTGGTACTCTGATACTTTCTTGTACAGGGATACGACACAGACGTGTTTATTCGGACGCAGCTGTCCAGAAACCCAAACGCTATTCAGTTTGGCTCTGCAGACGTAAATGGGCATTTTTTCGATGGGGCTTCCGGTGCTTTCTTCTTCGTTTTCGGCTGACGTGTCCTTGGAATCTGTAACAAGACGTACGTTAAGACACTGCGTTATTTAGGTGTGAAGTAGTTAGATTTTTGTCCGGAAAAAAATCCGTTAAAGACCCCCCCCCCCCCCCGTTAATCTTATGGAAATTCGGTCCCGGTCAAATCGGCTGAAAATATAGTATATTATGCTTCAAGTCATTTTGATCAAAAATCTCCATGGACACAAAGTCCAAATATGGATAGATTAGAAGTTATCGACCGTGGAATCAGTAAAAAAACGCTGAAAAAACGCTATTTTGGCGTTTTTATTAAAGACTTATTTTGACTACAACAATTTACACCATTATTTCTTAACAATTTCCGTAGAGATGTTTCGAAAAATGGCTATAAGTACTTCATTTTCTGTCAGATTTTGCCATGAGAAGAAAAATTCTATTCTTCGAGAATTGTTCAACAGTTACAAATGTTTTCTATATGGTCATTATTCAGAAAAAAGTGATGAAAATTGAATTTGAAAAAAAAGAAAATTTCTTTGCAAAAAAAATTCCAATTAAAGTTAAATATGTGGTGAAAATTGAATTTGAAAAAAAAAGGAAATTTTTTGCATTAAAAATTCCAATTAAAGTTAAAT
Source organism: Rutpela maculata (assembly GCA_936432065.2). Taxonomy (NCBI): domain Eukaryota; kingdom Metazoa; phylum Arthropoda; class Insecta; order Coleoptera; family Cerambycidae; genus Rutpela; species Rutpela maculata. The sequence goes on from OW386289.2 coordinate 10,821,857, forward strand.
ATCTTTTGAGTGGAATGCAGTGTCGAGAAATCATGTCTACCATTTTGAAGTGCTATTTTTTTAGTTCACTTCAAAAAAAACTACCCTATGTTAATTGGTTTTTGAAAAATAATATGAAAAGTAGTGTGCGCGAGTGTAAGGTGTGCGGATTGGGCAGTCGGGAGACTGTGTTTTAAAAAAAAAAGTACATTTGTATATCTTAAATTTTTTATATACAGTGTGTCCCAGGATAGATGTAACAAGAGGTGTAATGGATCAAAAATTTTGGAATTTTGAAATGGTATTTGGGGATTGAGTCCTGCTTGTTGTAAAACTAAAGTATACCAAAAATGACATGATTTGGTGTTCTACGGGGTGTTTTATAAGCAAAGTTGTAAAAATCACCACTAATAAAGTACCTTTATTTTTCAAAATATGAAAAAATTCCCCTAAGAAAAGTTATTTAGAATGCAATTTTATACCTCTATACCAAATTTCAGGAATATAAAATTATTTTTTTGAAACTTCCCATTTTTTCAATAAATTAGTATTTTATTTTGAACCATTCAATTAAAACTGCATAGAAATTATTTTTTGTGAATTAATATTTAAAGTTATGTAGAATCTAAAAGTAGGCTATGAGAAAAGCAGTGGAGACACATTTATCATTTATTATTGACATATCTGTCAAACTGGTCAATATTATCCTCAATTTCTGTTTCAAATTAACGAACCAAGCATAAAAAATTAAGTGAAAATGGTACTCACAGTGCGTGAAAAAATTTATATTGTGCAAGGCAACGGAATTGGCGCTAAGAGAAGTGGTAAGACAATTTAATTTGAAATTTCCAAACACTGCTTTGTCACGTACTCAGGCTATGAGAATAATTAAAAAGTGTCTGGCTATTGGTAGTGTTCTTAACATGAAAAGAAAAATAAAAGCATATGATGAAGACAATGTTGGTGCTATTATAGCTCATGCCTCTGTTGTTATAGAAAATCCTAGGATGCCACTAAGAGAAAGATCAGCTCTTATTAATATTAGCAAGTCTGAACTCCAAAGAATTTACAAGGCAAAGAAAATTAGGGAATATAAAGCAAATTATAAACATACGCTTGAAGAGGGAGATGACGGCCGTAGGTTGGATTTTTGTTTGACCATTGGAGAAAAAATCATGGAAGAGAGATTTTTTCATCATTTCATAATTTTCTCAGATGAATCCACATTCACAACCAATGGTGTTGTTTCATCTCAGAATTGTCGGTTTTGGGCTTCTGAAAATCCAAATTTTAGAATTCATTGTAGAAGACAATATTATAAAAAAAGTGAATGTGTGGTGTGCCGTTTCTTATCACGTTGGAGTTATTGGACCTTATTTCATTGAGGGAAGGTTAAACCAGCACACTTATTTACAGCTTCTTGAAAGATTTTCTGAAGAACATTTAAATATTTTAAGAGATATGCCTTTACTTCATTTTCAACATGATGGTTGCCCCGGCCACTCCACAGTGGTTGAATTTAAATTTTGGAGAAAATTGGATTGCCAGGAATGGACCGATCAAGTGGCCGGCGAGATCTCCAGACCTATCAATATTGGATTTTTTTTATAGGGTCGCCTCAAGCAGTTGGTTTACGCTGAACCACTTCCTAACGATGTAGCAGTATTGAAGCAGAGAATTACAAATGCCGTAAACTCCATACCGTTAGATCATATTCGAAACAGTTTTAAGGACTTCAGGCGAAGGATCGAAATGTGTGTGGATGTGGGTTGAATAATAAAAAAATTGTAAACATTGTTTTGTATTGATCAATAATTAATTTGTTTGTGAATCTGTTATGTTTTTGACATTTATTACTTGTTATAATTTTTAAACCTCATTAATCTTCTGTTAGTAATTGTTTCTTGTTTTACAATTAGTTCGATTAACATTATAGTTTCTTACATCTCGTATTCAATTTTTTATTTACCAATAGCCTACCTTTTGAGATGATTAACATTTGCTCCTACTCAACTTTAAATATGGATTCAACTCTTAATTCGCAAAAAATGGGAAGTTACAAAAAAATAATTTTATATTCCTGAACTTTGGTATAGAGGTAAAAAATTGCATTCTAAATAACTTTTCTTAGTGGAATTTTTTCATATTTTGAAAAATAAAGGTACTTTATTAGTGGTGGTTTTTACAACTTTGCTTATAAAACACCCTGTAGAACACCAACTCAAGTCATTTTTGGTATACTTTAGTTTTACAACAAGCAGGACTCAATCTCCAAATACCATTCCAAAATTCCAAAATTTTTGGTCCATTACACCTCTTGTTACATCTATCCTGGTACACACTGTATATATAATTATTTTCAATACAGCTTCAGAATGTAAGTAACACAATTCTGCAAAATGTAATTGAAATTTACTTTATCGTTTAACAATTAATGTTAAATATTTTATTGTTATACAATTTGTTAATTATTATACAAAGGAAGATTTACAGCCATTTTTTTATCATGAACTTTCTCCGTACCCACTCTCTTTATTCGATGAAGTAGGATGCGAAAACCTCAAAAATCTACGTTTTCAGTAGTTTTGATCCCACCGTTGAAATGCCAATTTTTAATAATTTGATTCATGTCGTTGACGGTGGATATTTGCGTCATAAAATTGTATGGTATGGAAACGATAAAATAAGCGATATTTTAAATGCTTATGTTACATATGTTTAAAAAAATTATGCACAAAACAGCTATATCGTCTTTGGTTGCTATCCAAATAATGCTTCTTCATTATATACAAAAGCAGCAGAACGTTTACGTTTACCAATGAAGGTAATAAAATTCGAGTTATTGATATTCTTCGTGAAGAGCCTGATAAGGCAGGAATTTACACAAAGCAAGCAGATATTCCCTCCTATATAACACGTACTTTAGTAAAATTTCAGACTTCTAATTTTTTTTTTTTTTTGTTTGAAAACAGTCGCCCGACTGCCCAATCCGCGCACCGTTACGCTCGCGCACACTACTTTTTCATATTTTTCGAAAACCAATTATCATAGAGTAATGTTTTTTTTTGAAGTGAACTAAAAAAATAGCACTTCAAAATGATAGACATGATTTTTTGACCCTGCATTCCATTTAAAAGATATTTAAGTTTAATTGGAATTTTTTATGCACAAAAATTTTCTTTTTTTTCAAATTCGATTTTCACCACTTTTTTTCTGAATAATCACCATATAGAAAAGCATTTGTAATTGTTGAACAACTCTCGGAGAATAGAATTTTTCTTCTCTTAGCAAAATCTGGCAGAAAATGAAGTACTTTTTGCCATTTTTCCTTTTTTTTCCAAAAAAATCGAATCTATAGAAAAAGAATGCAGATATGAATCTGAAATTTTACCAGATTTTCCCTCCTATATAGCACGCACTTTAGTAAAATTTCAGAAATTTTTCTAAAATTTGCTGAAATTAAAATTTTTATCTTAACGAAATATCATTATCGCCGTCAGACATTTTTACGATTTTTCAAGAACTGTCAAAATGTTTTGTATACACACAGAATATACCATTTCCATAGAAACGTTGTGACATTAAGGCCACCGCTAAATATAGCATAAACGGTGGTGTCATTTTCACCACAATTTATGGTCGCACAAAAAATAGTGTTTATACCATAGCCGCGAAAATTTTAACGCCCTCGAGATTATCTTACCTCGGCCGCAAGCGGCTTCGGCGATAATTTTTCTCTCGGTACGCAAAAAAGAATTTCACAGCCTTGGTATAAAAATAACTAGGTATTTAACGCGTTTCTTTACTGAGCAGTGCTCGTATCCCAAGATGCAATGTTACAATTATGAGAGACGCACGTTATTATTTTGTACGTATTTTTGGTGCAAAAATGATAAAATTATTCCTTGTCAATGTGATGATGCTAAAACTTGGTGGAATATACACAATACAACATTTAGGACACCAAAAGACCCTAGACCGAGACCTTATGCTCCTTCACCCTGTGATTGAGGCCGAGGCTGGAAAGCGGCCTACAGGCTGAGGTGCGGTAGTTAGTGGAAGTTTTGAGGAGAACTGTTAGGTCACACAAGGGCCATATCCGACGTGATAGGGACTCACTCACTTCTGGAGGCCAGTAGTGATGATATGTTTCCTTCTCCTTCTCAGAATCCTTTGAGGTTACCATCTCCAAAAGGAACCCACTTGAGGACATACGCAAGCCTTCTGATATCGTCTGGTCCGGATCGAGGTATGAGGAACGTGAACGTGAATTTTAGAAGCTTCGCAAAAGGATTTTGCCAGATTTTTTCCGGATTTTACTAACTACTTGACCAAATTTCATGCCACATTAAGTATTCAATTGATCCTGATACATTATCATGGGTATAAAAAGTTAACTTACCAACTACTTGATATGCAGCTATTACACCGTTCTTTAGAATTTCTTCATCATTTCCTCTGCTAGGCACCCATTCCAAAGTAGAGGAGGTCATTAACTGAATCAAGTTTTCGCCCAAGATATGTACTGAAGGTTCTGCCTTTACCGACAATAATTTCAGACACAGTAGTAGAACGACACAACATAATTTGGTCATGTCCATCCTGCAACAAAGACAGAATTATATTAAAAATGATTAAAGAAAAATGTATTTTTGTCTCTTATTAACTATAGCAATATGTAAGTCTTAACGGTAATGAGTCGTTATTACAACCTGTTAAAAAAAACGATGTTCTGTAGGGATCTGTTCTGGGGCCTAATTTATTAGTCATCTACATTAATGATCTGTCTTTCCCTGTCGGCCAGGGTTCATGTACACTATTTGCAGATGATACCACCCTAATTACTAGCGATATTGACTTAAATGCAGATAGTCTAACTTCTGCAAAATGTTGAGTTTCTTCCAACAAGCTAAAACTAAACGAAGACCCAAAATATGCTTTTCAGCTCAAATAAATGGGCGCTAAAGTCAGAATCTAAATTACTTGGGTTAATACTTGAGAGTAGCTTAAATTATTCACCTTAAGTGGACTATCTCTATTCGAAAATTTCACATCAATTTTTCTGCATACATATTACCTAACTTCCAGTTCTACGCTACGGGGCAACGCCAGTACAGTTGGAAAATTTGTTTTGCAAAAAGCAGATGCCCGTGCTATTGAATATGTGTCATATGGTACTACATGCCTGTTACGTTTTAAGAAATATACGATTATCTTTTGAATAACCATATTAACCAAGAAGTACCTTTGGAGGTACATACAAGTACAGTACTGAGTGCTACAGTCTAGAATTAGTAAAAATTAGGTAATCTGTAAAAGCATTCCTCTATTAGGATTTCTAATTTATGCGTTAAAATTCATATTTATAATGTCCTTAAAATAATTTACAAAATTGTGGTATAATACTCGATTTGTTATTCCGAATGATGCAAATTCCAGAGTACTGTTGAATTAAATTGTCTGCGTTCCTAGTATTATAAGACTGCATATCAGAATTTTTGAAAACCCAGCTAACTGTTGGTGAATTTGCAGTGACGTTTCAAAGATGTAAATACAAGTCAAAAGCATAATACTTTCAAATGGTTGCACTCACTTTCTAATGGTTGTGGCTCATTTTCGAAAGGTTATAGCTCACTCTGTTTCTAAATTCAGGTTAAATAAACGTATGCTGTATTTTACTTCCACATCCAGTGGAAGTATAACGACAAAAAAATTTTAAAAAAATTTTATTGTTCAAATAGGCTTAAAATGTCATGAAACGTCGAGATTTTAAGTTTGAGCGAAAAAATAATTTCTGTCTGTCGGTCTCTGTCTGTAACTTTTTTTGTGCGCACGTTTACTCTGGAACCGTTTAAGATATTGACTTGAAATTTGGTACACATATGTACTTTAACGAGATCTAGAACTAGATTATATTTTCATCTTGTTCCGTCGAAGGGTTGGGGGGTAAATTGGGATAAAGGACCCCGCACACAATACATGGGTTTTGCGGCTCCGGTCAAATTTCGTGAAACTCTGAGAAATAGTAGTTCTCAGTGAGTAGAAAAAAAGTCTAAATGGGCGCGAAGCTCCAAACCCCATTGGTTCCGAGATAAGACCAGTTGAATTCGGACCAATCGATTTGTATATTTTTTTCACAGAAGCCTTTAAAGTAGCAACTTTATACCCGGGGCGGGTATAGAAAGTTGCTATTTTAAAGGCTACTATGAAAAAAAATAGTATACATACTCGAGAACAAAGAGAGATAGCCCATAGCTCGTGCTATGGACTGTCTTTCTCTTTATTTCCCTCGGGCGTAAACATAGTATTATATGAAATATGCAGACACTTGAACACATGAAGTGTTATTATGCGAACGTCCGTATAATATTTTTATAATATTCCAAAGTATTATGACACAATAGGGGGTGGGGTTGGTTTTTTAATAACAAATCATTGTAAATCATTGTAAATAACAAGAGCAATCGAACTACCCCACTGCCAGGGTGTCCGGAGGATGGGATCTGACTCCAGATTTATGATCACTACAATTCGAAAACCCTCTGATACGAGCTTCGGCTGTTTCTTAGAGATATCCGAAAATTGATCCATTTTGGGAGATCCTTGATTCACTTTAGGAAACAAATTATGGGTCACCGGTCACCATATCGATAATCTGACCCCAGATTAGTGATCAGCGTCTTCGAAAATTCTTGGTACGAGTATAGGCGGATTTTGAACCATGAAAACGGTATTTGAATATTCGCGATTTTTAGCGAACAGAATATTTGCTGGTCGCAGCGTTCAAGCAGCTCTATCTCAAAACCAGTATAATTTTTGAGCTTGGCGCCCATTCAGACTTTTGTACTAATATTCCGAGAGTCATGTGGATTAGCCTACTGGTGGTTTGGTAGGGGTGGTTTCTAGGAGTTAGGTGGGTTAGAGGGTTGGTGGTTAGGTAGTTTAGCCCACTTGTGGTGTGGAATTTAATTCTTTTAAGAAAAATAAGCGATTAAACTCGCTGTTCCCAGGGTCAGGTGGGTTAGCCTTCTTGTGGTTTGGAAGGGGTGGTTTCTAGGGATTAGGTGGGTTAGGGGGTTCGTGGTTTGGTGGGTTTATGCCACTTGTGGTATGGAATTCAATAATTTCAAGAAAAATAAGCGACTAAACTCGCTGTTTCCAGGGTTAGGTGGATTAGCCCGCTTGTGGTTTGGTAGGGGTGGTTTCTAGAGCTTCAGCTGGTCCTATTTCGGAACCAATGGGGTTTGGAGCTTCGCGCCCATTTAGACTTTTTTTCTACTTACTGAGAACTACTATTTCCCAGAGTTTCACGAAATTTGACCGGAGCCGCAAAACCCATGTTACCACCCCCACCTCATTATTAAAGGGGATGAAAAAAAAATGTGATTTATTGTATGTACAAGAACCAGAAGCCTCGAAATATTTTTTTTACTTCATCCATCCCCACTACCGCCCTCATATCACCACCCCCACCCCACTACCGATGTGGGGTATCGTTTTATGGGTTTTTGGGAGGAATTCAAATATTATATTATTAAGGTTCCATAAACAATTATTTCCACATACAAAGTTTTTTCGATGTGAGTAACTTGGATAGAGAATCTGGATGTGGAAGTAGTGATTCCTTGGGCAGCAGTTTTTTTATATTAGATTACTGCTAGCTTTCTTAGCACATTTGTTGTGTTGTTATTTAACACATATGAATACAGGGAAATTTTTAACAATGATAGAAAGAATTTCGAGCATCTATTTAATTAATTAGTTCTATAAGCAACAATTAAAATCTTGTGCAATTAAAAGCAAACATGTAATGATACAGTAAGGCGGGTAAATATCTTGAATGTTGCACCTATTAATGCTATGTTAGATAATGCGTTCGCATTATACGCCGATTTTTTAAGTCAATTTACATGAATTCCACAACTGTGAGTACATTAGACAATATAAATTGGTACTTATATTCTGGTATTCGGTCTGCATGACGTAATTTCTGTTCGTGTATGTTTATAATAATAATAATAAAAGCAATAACAAATTGGGACCTATATAGCCATGTTATTTTTATTAAAAGTTACAGGGTCACGGTAACAAGTGATGTTATAACGAGAGAAACCTTGATTGCACATAGAAGTTTGGCCTAAGGCAATTTTTGTTGACTGGAATTTTATAACTGGTAGTGTCATAATATTTATAATTTTTATAGTTGCCAGTCTTAATATGTTTATTTATTTATCAGTCATCATTGGGCACAAGGATACCTAGAGTGAAAGAACGACTTAGTTGAAAGGATTAATATTTTGATTCATAGTTTTTTATTGAAGAATATAAAAATTCTAGACGAGCTTGGTTTACGGTGGGATAGAAGTGGCTGATCTAGTGATCTACTTATGCAATCTTCTGATGGGGTTTGAACAAAGAAAAAAACTCTTCATTATTCCGTGTGAAACCGAAAGCATATTAAAATTTTCGCGATGCAATAATTTGTGTTTTTACTTCCACATCCACTTATAGTGGAGTGAAGTATAACGGTAAAAAAAATTGACTTTTTTTTTGTTCAAATATGCTTAAAATCTCATGAAACATCGAGATTTTTTAAGTTTGAGCAAAAAGAAATTCTGTCTGTCCCGTTCAACTTTTTTTAAGCGTACGATTACCCTGGAACGTTTATGATATTGACTTGTTTGGTACATCTAGGTATTTTAACGAGATCTAGAACTAGATTAGGTATATTTTGATCTTATTCCGTTGAAGATAAAGGTGAATAGAGGTAAATAGATACAGCAAGTAAGTAAGAGTCCATAAAATTGGGATTTAGAGAAGCCGAGGTTTTAATTATTTTTTTTTTGGCATCAGCTACCCTCTCTATCAACCCCATTACCACCCCCACCCCATCATCAAAGGGGATAAAACAAAATTGTGATTTAGTGTGTACAAGAAGGCTTTGAAATTTTTTTGACATCAGCCACCTCTAATACTAATGTGGCATATTGTTTTATGGGTTTTTGGGTACACGATTTCAAATATTATACAGGGTGGACCATAACTAATAGGCCATAGTTCAAGGGTATATTCTTTGGACCAAAATATGATGATATAACCAAACATGCTTTAGTAAATTGTTGCTGTCGAAAAATATATAGGATGTCAGAATTGTACATTTTTTTCTTGTTTTTGAAATATCTCAACTGCCTCTAAACCGACCTTCTCTCAATTTGGTAGGAAACATTTTTAACCTAAGAAACAATACTTTATGTAATACATCAGGCTAGCCCGTGGAGGGCGCCTCATGAGCTATTCCTGATGATGAATATTTTTTCTCTTTTTTTTACGAAACGTAGTGACACTTTTGACTAGAAAATCTCATGCAGGAGTCATTTCTACGTAAAAAAGGTACACTTAATAGAACTTGATAATTCCAACCGATTTCGAGAAAACTGCCGCATAGATCTTAAGAATTCTTTGAAAACAAACTCAATTTGAAAAGGACAAATTGTATTTATTGCACACTTTTCAATAAATACAATTCAAATTGAGTTTTTTTCAAAGAAGTCTTAAGAGAGAAAAATATCATCAGGTATAGCTCATAAGGCGCCTGCCACGGGCTAGCGTAATGTAAGCTAAGTATTTAGCTTTAAAATGTTTTTTTGCCAAATTGGGAGAAGATCGGTCAAGAGGTCGTTGAGATGTTGAAAAAAAAAAACTACAATTTTGACACCCTGTATCTTTTTCCACAGCAACAATTTACTAAAGCATGTTAGGTTATATCATCATATTTTGGTCCAAAGAATCTACTCTTGAACTATGCCCTATTATTATTAATGGTCCACACTGTATAATATTTGAAATCGTGTACCGTGAGGTAGACGATTTCAAATATTATACTATTAAAGTTCTATATCATTCTCGCATAGTGAAGTGCAAATATAGTATCAAATTTGTTTTCGTTCTAAGAGATAGGATATCTGGATATGGAAGTAGTGATTCCTTAGGCAGCGGTTGTTGAATACTTCAATAACAGTAAAATAATTTCTTTCTGGCGATAACACTATCGCCCTCACCTTCATACTAACAAAATGGCACTGAAAATAAGTTTATTTTCGGTATTTAGTTTCTATTATCTCCTAGACGAAACTTAGTTAATATAAGAGATGTAGAGAATAAAATTCTCTAGTTTTAAACTTTTTTTAAGTAAATATCAAAAAAGTGCTATAAGGAAACATACATTATCGTTCCTATTAGGAAATTTATTTTGTTTTGATTGTTAATTTATTTCTTGAATCACTGTATCCTGGTTAATCCGTTGTATATACGCGGTTATCCAGATTTTCAGAGTTGGCATGTTTAAAACAAAAAGTTTTAAACAAGAAGTTCAAAACATGTTTAAAACATCGCACCATGCTTTAAATAAATGTTTAAAACATATTTAATACGCGATGCGATGTTTTAAACAACTGTTTAAAACACAGTTTGCGATGTTTTAAACAAATGTATTATTTTGGGGATTGCGGAAAAGCAAGAAAAATGCCGATGATGGTCCATTCCGATAAATAATTCCAGTATAAACAGTAAACACACTCACAAAAAAATAGCCTCTGTAGTCTTACTCTTATGAGTCAAATGGTCAGTGGTCACTTGCACTAATCGGATCGTTTTATTTGTAGAATGTTGTAAAATCCGGTTAAGAGCGTCATCTGGCATCAAGTACTAGTAGCAGACACAGTAACTTGGCACCATTTAATTTTAGTTTAATGGAGTTTTAAACTTGTTTTAAACATGTTTTAAACACATCCCTTAAAACATTGAAAACTGTTTAAAACAAAAAAAAAACAGTATTTTTTTGTTTAAAATGAAAAGAAAAACATTTATTTATCCAACCCTGCAGATTTTTATTCGGAAAACTGTTTGGGAATGTAAAACTCCATTTAACATCATTATTTTATAACTAGGATAATTCATGGATCGCAAAACTTCTGGCAAAACGTTTTGAATAAGAAGATTTTTTTTTATCATTAATACAGTGTGACCCATTTCAAGTGGACACTCAACTCAGTTATTGGTCATACAATTTCAACCATATTTGGATCGGTATCAAAGACCTTTACTATATTCTTTCTGAGTAAAACAAAACTTATTTCAGTTATTGGCGTGCATTTTTATTAGGAAAAAAGGTTTTTCGAGAAGTTATATTAGGCATTTTTTTGTTAAAAAACGAATGCAATATTATTGATCAGCATGCTGCAAAACCCCCATATTCAGGAGTTTATAAGATTTTGATTTTTGGTTTTCGAATTACAGCCCCCTTAAAATTGCCTATTTTGAATATTAAATAATCACGAAAAAAAGTCATTTTTAATTTTCTCTTTAAATTCATTTGAAAGTATCGATGACATGGGAGAAAATGGAAAAAAAATTCCTTACCAATTTATTGATTATTTAATGTTTAAAATAGATAATTTTAAGGGAGCCGTATTTCAAAAACCAAAATCCCAAATGTTGTTAAATTCTGGATATAGCGGTTCTACAGCATGCTGATCAATAATTGTATTAATTTTTCAACAAGAAAATGCCTAATATGATTTCTCGAACAATCGACCCTTTCTTTCTTAATAAAATGCACGCCAATGACTAAAATGAGTTTTGTTTTATTCAAAAAGCATTTAGTAAAGGTCTTTGATACCGATCCAAATTTGGTTGAAATTGGATGACCAATAACTGAGTTACAAAGATGTGTCCACTTGAAATGGGTCACACTGTAGATGGTTATACGAAATTTATATGGGATTTATAGGGTTATACTAATTTTCAAGAATTTTCGTATGAAACCCTCAATATACGGACGGAGTCGCGCTTGATCGATTTTTTTAACTTTCGTTATACGTAATAACAATAAAAAATAAATTTTTGATGAAAAATCATATCTGATTCAAAATAAGCATATTTTTAGAAAAGCATCATGACATTATTTGACCTAAATCTAAAAGCTGAGAGATTCCGCAAATTAGTGATATACAATCATATCACGCATACTTAAAATTAAAAACGGACGTAGTACTACTTATCATTAACATTGTATACACCTCCTCCACGGACCACGTTGTAATTACATTAACTGCTTATACTTGCCAGTTAATCAACCAGATTTGTTTTACAACCATTAAATTTTGTATGGTCTGGCCACCGTGCCACCGTGACAATAGCTAAATAAGTAACACCTGATATGAATGAAAAACTAAATAATTCTGTTTTTAATCAAGAAGTAATCCAATCAGGTACCAGCTATTTTACACTCGTGCAAATATTACAATATCTAACTCTAATTTAACACGACACGTTTTCGCCTACAAAATGTAATACGTGCTCTCGCATGTTACATCGAATTTTAAAAAAATGATTAGCCAAGTTGACAAAAATGGAAAATAATTTGTTTTCTACGACAATTGAATATTCTTTAATGATATCGATACGTTTTTTTTAGTAATGGTTTCTATAGTATATTTCATTTTGTTTCGATGAAAATTGTAAAAATGCACTATTTTTGAAAATAAAAAAATACACTTTTTGAAAAAAAAAACTGTATCTCCTAAAAGTACATAAAATAATGTACAATCGAAAAAAAGTGACGTACAATGCCTCCTTGATAAATAATTGACGAAGAATTAAAAATTTTATTTCGTCCGCCATTTTTGACCGTTCTACAGCGTCCGGAATCGGTGTATCATATTTGACCATAAATGAATTTTATTTTTGCCAACTTTGGATTACTCCTTATAGAAAAAAATATTTATACATAAACTATAATTTATTTCAACTATTATTATTTAAAAAAGATTGAACATTGCAAAATTATACGTTTTTAAACAAATCACTGTTCTTTCAAAAATAATGGATAGTATTCAATGCAATTTTGGAAAAATATAGCTCTTATAATCACCAGTTAAAGTTTCAAATCAAAATGATTACTAAAACCGCTCAAATATACAATTGTTGCTAAAACTTTGCACTCTTGTGAAATCCTGCCATCAAAACCAAGAAATGTGTACGATGGCTCAAATTGTAGCATTCTATAAGTACTTTAAGATCACGGAGAAAAACTTTTTTTTTTTCAAAATTTAAACCCGTTTTATTGCAGTTGTTTACAGTTTTCGAAATTTTAGTTATTAACAAATTCAAGTAATAGCCCAGTCGATGAAGGTATTTATTTACCCACAAAAAGTTGCAAACTGTGTAAACTTTCTTTTAATGAATTCGTGAAAGTGTGTAATATCCTGAAAAAGTTTACATTTCGCTCGGATGCAGAACAGTGGCAAAATACCCAACAACCTAAGAAGTCATGAATATGCCACAAATAATAAATTATAAACAATATAAAAAAAAGTGAAAGAAAATTTTTTTCATCCATTTTTTCAAAATTTTAAAATTAAGTCAAGCTAGGAAAAAACAAAAAATACAGATGGATAGATCACGTATTTATGAACAAAAAATGTACTTACAAAATGTATCGCAAAAGCCACGATTTGCCCGGAAAAAAATAGTCAAGTGTAACGTTATAACTCGAAGCGAGATACACGCGTGCGCGCGCTTGAATACGCATGACTGTGACACCGACGCATTGAATTACATGTCACTAAATCAAAATTTGTTCAATATATATGAGTGTCGGTTCATTTAAAAGATGGGAATTGTAGCTTTCTGATGCTTTTTTGTTTTAAACAGAACAAGCAAAGGATGGATGGGAAAAATATACTTATAAAGTGTCTACACACGATCCAGCGGCAGGGACCCAGCCATGTCGGCATGCTTTGAACTCATTCGTAAAAGTGAACTGGTCCGCTGGAATTCCAATTATCTTCAAAGTGTACCGACAATGTTGGGTCCCTGCCGCTGGATCGTGTGTAATCGTCGCAATAAAAAATATAGAAAAAAATAAAAGCCCTTCAAAAAAATTATTTCTTCATTGAGAACTGTTAAAAAATATTTATACTTCATGGTTATTATGGTTTATTAAGTTGTAGTAACGTAGATTAAAAAAAAAGTAAATCTCAAATCATTTTAATTTAATTGCTTGATGATTTTCTTGATATATATTGGAGGCTGTAACTCTCCGAGAAATTGACCCATTATAAAAAATAAAATATCACTATTTCGGAAAAAATGTATACTTTTTGAATGTTCAAACACAAATTCGTTTACTTTTATGCATTTTTTTCGAAAATATGGTTAATCATATCATGAAGAAATTGCGATTGTCACGATCTTATCCTTATAACTATGAAAATATCTTTGATTGTTTTGAATTTAAATTCTGGAACTTTTCCAATACATTAACAAATGTATAAAGAATTCAATGGATATAGCTGAAATGTGGATAAGTGTAGCTGTAATAAATACAATACAGTAAAGGCACGTAAAGATTCATGCGAGTGATTCAGCGGCTATGTGTGGTGTCTGTGTATGCATTCATAATTGTATATTTTCCCTCCAGACTCACTATTTATCCTCTTAGTCACTAAGAAAAATGTTAAAATTGTGTAAGAAAGAGAAAAAAGCTTTATTTTACTTGTTAGAACTGCTAAGAATTTTTAGAAGTTCCGTAGTATGCATTTAACCGTGCGCTTGGCCGAGCAGAGTGACAAAGTTACTTCACCATTTTTTTCCGGGAAAACCGTGGCTTTAGCGATAAATTTTATTAGAACATTTTTTGTTCAGAAACACGTGATTTTTTGTTTTTTTCTAGCCAGACTTAATTTAAATATTTTGAAAGAATTGATACAAAAAGTTTTTGTTTCACTTTTTTTTTTATGTTCTGCATCCGAGCGGAATGTAAACTTTTCAGGGTATTATTCTATACACTTTCACGAACTCATTAAAAAAAAATTATTCAGTTTGCAACTTTTTGGGGGTTTCACTATAAAATGATCTCCGTCACCTAGGCTATAATCCTGTTTTTTTTCTATGAAATCAAAAACGGTAAACGAGTAATGAAAGTAGATTAAAAAAAGCCAACTTTTGAAGAAAAAAAAATAATGCTATGCTTGCATTTGGAGCTGAGATACGTTAGTTTTTACGTTTAAGTCACTTATAAATAAACAAATCGATCTTTCTTCTTGAAATTTGGGTTGGCTGTTCTCCAATGCTTATTTTGTTTCTGCTATTTGAAGATAATCCAAAGCTACAATTGTTAAAATAACATCGAATACAGCGGCTTTGAGAACATAATGCACATTTTCAATTTTTTCATAACTTTCTTAATTTTTGTCACGAAAATGGTAAACCAACCTAACTTGAACAGCTGCCCTTATGTTCATGTATAGAGCTTTGTAAAACTTTTAGTAATACTGATACAATAAAAACAAAATTCCTGAATCAAAAGTGGTAGTCGCCTTACCCAATGGGCAATGATGCTACCTCTATATCCATAGGATGCTGGAAAAACAGAGAGAAACTAACCGGATTTACATTTTTATGGATGCTATGATTGGCAAAAATCGTGTTGCACACTTAGAGTTTGAAACTCATGTCCTATCAATGTTATTAAGTAACACCTCCAGAAAGGATGTAAACTACCGTAATTCAAGATGCAACGAAAAAAATGTTGCAGTGGCTACTGAAAAAGCTATACTGTTGCTTATTCGTTTCATTTCCATAGTTTTTTTCTTTTTTTATATGGGGGTGGTTTTTAAGCACAGCGTCGAACATAGTCTAGTTTCTTCTCTCTTTCACACAACGCAGGTGTTTCGACATTTTATAGAAGTCACTGTAACTTTTTCTAGTCAAATCTTACATAGGGGGTAGTTTTCACACCCACTGAGGGTTGACACTGTAGGATGTTGATGGTACGT
Organism: Rutpela maculata; assembly: GCA_936432065.2. Lineage (NCBI taxonomy): Eukaryota > Metazoa > Arthropoda > Insecta > Coleoptera > Cerambycidae > Rutpela > Rutpela maculata. The sequence goes on from OW386289.2 coordinate 10,837,675, forward strand.
AAGTTTCTAGTTCCATTTTAGAGTACTACGCAATTTCAGCCAATCATAGCATCCATGAAAATAGAAATCCTGTTGCATTTTACGTTTTCTCTTGTTTTTCTCATGTCCTTTAAACTCGGGGGGTGGTTGTTATCAACTCTATAAGGGCAGTTTATGAAGATTACGTCGGACCTGATGCAGTTTCTTATCACTTAAACAAAACTTAGACATTTCGAGCTTTTTCAACAGTCATTGCTGCTTTGGATCGATTTTTTTATATATGGGGGCTACTTTTCGCCCCTCCCTGGGGTTGTGTTTCATATCTATTGTATGTACGCTGCTGTTTAACCCTTAATTTGTATAATTCGATTGATTAAGATGTAACAACTCGTAGCTTAATCTTGTTTTTACCAGGTTTTAGGGGTGTTTTTTGGCTCTAGCTAATGATTTTTTTTTGACCCCCGGATTCGGATTCAGCGACCGAAAATACATAGGGATACATGGGTCTGGTTCGCTGCTTTGGACTTTTTTTTGTGGGGCTGTGTTATAATTAATATAATCCCCTTTTTTTTGCACTGCATTTTTGATAATAAATATTTACAAGATGCGACAAGTCTAGTTCAGTTACTAAAGATATGAAAAATTGTTGGCACTGCCAAGTGTAAAGCATTCTTTAAACGACCACCTGTGTCTACATGAAAATCTAATGTTTAGTCTAGCCTGATACGCCAGTCATTAAAAATCACACCGTGTCAAATGAAATGAAATACGATCATTTTAAATACAAACAAACTCACTAACCTCTGAAATTTCTCCTCGCTACCCGTTGGAAATTTCAGAACAAACCATCACTGCAATCGGTTATAAATAACTCTTCGGCTCCATTCTCTTCGTCAGACTGGAGTCAGCCTGAAACTGTGGGCTTGTCAGAGCGTCTCAACAAGCACACGGTTCCGGTAAAGTTACCGGTTTGTTCACGCCTACGAAGATGTAACAATTGATATTATACCTACGTGCCCTCTTCACTATACATTCCACAACCCGATGGGTTTTAAATGTACGGTTTTCGAATAAATAGCGAATGGATATTTATGCCTGAATTAGTTGAAGTTTCCACATTTTGGGAGCTTCATTGTAATACCGGGTGTCAGCGGACTCATTAGACAAGCCATAGTTTTCAGAGTTTTCAGAAACTTGGCAGGGGTAATATACAGTGTGTTCCCGGAAGATATACCTATACTAGCCCGGAACGCTAAATCTAACATTATCGATATGTTCAGTAAAAGTGTGGAGCAGCGATGCTTGCCTCTCCCTAAATTCTAATAAAACTAATTTAATGACATTCTTACAAAATGGAATAAAACAAAACAACAATATTTTGATGTATTCAGAGGGTAAAAACAATTTTAAGAATTCATTGCATTTGAAAAATTGTGAAAATTATAAAATTTTTCAAAATATGTAATAATATAAGAAGTATGGAATATAATAAGTTAAAAGTTCTGAATAATTGATGTTCTAAAATGATAAACAGAAAAGTTACAGGAGTTTTTAAAATTTACAGAGACAAAAAAATGAAGAAAAAAATTCATGTAGCTCCAAAACGGCTGGTATTTAGAAAAAATTTTTTACATAGTCAAAATTATTCACAATTTATTCATTAATCGTATGAATCGTGTTTCAAGGTTCCCAGCCATCGAAAAATAATTTCTCACCGCAGCACCATCTCTGTGCACTGCGAAGGAACAATTCGAACTGCAGTTTTTTAAGACCTTTTTTGGTGTCAATTATCCGCGATTTACAAATTTTAAGTATCTTTATTATTTTACGAGATAATGACCCCGGGGACTTTTAGCTGAAACACCCTGTATATATTTTTGCATATTTAGATTCCACATGAAATTCTCGTTACAATGATGTATCACAACTAGGCAATTTTTTTCCAAACGGCGTCATAAGATCGAAAAAGTGAAAAGCTAAGTTGGCAACTGCAAGACTGTTCTCAGAAAATTTGCCCAGTAAGTAGGCCTTGAATCTGATGTATCACCTTAATTTTTAATATCGCATTTCAATAAAAGTTTATTTCGTGTCAAAAT